>OU696493.1:3161765-5875515 GCA_916048165.1 Spilarctia lutea | reverse complement strand
TGTTGTCCCGAGTCTGGATGTTCTTTGTGTCCGTTTCATGTATGTTTGTAAAGTCCACCATGATACAGGATGTTTATTTCTAATGTGAGAGTTGTCTTTTAAAAAAAAAAAAAAAGAATATTGGTAGGATAGCTTCAAATATACTTAAAATTTTTTATTGTTGCCAGTTTTTGTAGAAATACGAGCTTGTATTAGAAAGACAGATGGACTAATTGAAATTTAGATCTTATCACGGGAAAAACTAGCCTACATATTCTACCTTAAGAATAAATGTACAGACAGACAGACAGGGTTACTTTGCAGATTTTTGTAAATACACACACATATAATATCCAAACTCCAACAAAAATATTTGCAGAGCAGATCATAAAAAAATTAGGTCCGATAAGGAAATCGAACCCGAGACATCAGTAGAGCAGCCGTATACATCCACTGCGCCACCGTGGCAGTCATTGAGCATAAATTATATTTTTTACCCTTTTCAGTTTCATCGCACCAGTGGAGACCTAAGTAAGCACGTGGATCCAGCTATTCTGCCTAAAGAATATGGCGGCACTGTGCCTCTCAGAGAGATGATCGAGGATTTGAAAAGAAACCTTCTGAAGCAGAGAGAAGCTTTAATGGCACTTGATGAAATGTGCGTGGATTTGCACGCATTGGAGAAGAATGATCTTACTCAGGACATACATTCTACTGCAGGGTCATTCAGGAAATTGGAACTCGACTAGTTATACGTAGATTATTGTTAAGATTTACTCCCTTATTTACAAACGGTTTTTAATTTTGTGCAACGTACACAAGACGTGTTATTTTCAACCTTAAAACTTAAGCTTTAAGTTCAAAATAACATCGAAACGTTGCGTACAGTTAAAATAAATGTTTATGATTAAGGAGGTTAAAATAGAGTATAGAATATTAATATGTATTTAGGTATCTGTTAAAACTGTGCCTTTGTACTATTATCGTTTATAGAATAGTGACGTGAACATCTTTTTTTCATTCTGTAATATCTACAATTTTAGTATTTTTTTTTTTTTTTTTTTATTGTATAGTGGGCAAACGAGCAGACGTATCACCTGATGGTAAGCGATTACCGCCGCCCATGGACACCCGCAACACCAAAGGCGTCACAAGTGCGTTGCCGACCTTTGGGGGATGGGAAAGGGGATGGGGGGAGGGGTTGGGGTATGGGCCTCCGGTATCCTCACTCACTCGGTGAAACACAGCGCAAGCGCTATTTCACACCGGTTTTCTGTGAGGCCGTGGTATCACTCCGGTCGAGCCGACCCATTCACGCCGAAGCATAGCTCTCCCACGGTTTTTCAACAATAGTATTTTTGTCATTAATACTTTTTTTCCATTTTGCTTCTAGATTAAATTTTAATATTAGTATTTTAGGTATATTAATCATTTTGTGATGGCTATTTTATGTAAAAAAAAATAATGTAAGTGCTCAACTATGCGTAAAAAGATCTCATTCTTCTTGAATACATAAGCTGTTTTTTTCTTGTGAGTTAATTTTGTAATTAAAAATATTGATAATGTCTATGATTCTTGTTGAGACTATATTTCTATGGCAAATCACATTATTATTAATTAGGGCTATTCTATTATTTAGTAACTATGTTAAAGTGCTTGTGGCAGCCGTCGGTGGAGTCACGTTACCATTTTGTTTGAGCTTTTCACGCAAATTACCCTGAAGTACCATACACTAGTAAGTACCATTGATGGTAAAATCCGCCGTACTTTGTATCACTAGAACCTTTATAGAAAAGTAAACATTTATCTGTTAAGCTTCATGATTGTATTTGATAACGATAGATCTTGTGATACAAGTCCTAATAAGCTATTAAGTACATATGTAAAGTATTTTATAATGACAATTCACATCTCAGCCCCTTGTACAAAGTAGTAGTATAAATGTTAGTTGTCATATTCGCCTTTGTACCATCAATGGTACTACTAGTGGTACAACAATTCTTAATTAATTATCCCTAATCTGTCAATAGCACTTGAGAGAGTCCTTGTGGCAGCCGTTGGTGGTGTCACGTTACCATTCTTTATAAAGAGTTTTGATAATATTGTCAACGCCACTATGCCACTGATGCAATATAAATTGCCCTTATGTCAGAAGTACCATTTAGGCTATTATCATTTAAGGGTATAATCCATCCAAATTTTTAATTCTTTGTACCATTAATGGTACTACTAGTACTACTAGTGGTACAACAATATTATTTAAGTATCACTAGTCAGTCAATGGTACTTTGACATAAGGTGTATTTATTTGTCAATTTTTCTAACATGTATTTTTAAGGTTTTTGCTAACAAGACGAACTGACTGCTGCAATAAATTAAAAGCGTATACAGATATTGTTAGACCGAGACAGCGTAAGCTCTACGATCAAAGTGTAATTTGTGGGGACTGTAGCCCGTGTCTGGCTACAAAGGCATGTGCCGTGTACTATAACATTTGGCCAGGTTGAGAAAATGGACTTATAAATGGTGAATCGTTGGGCACGTGATAGAATCGATATAGCCACAATTGTAATCATACACCTTTAATCAACCCTCTCGTCTCTCAAACCTTCAAGAAAAGAGCGTACTCCTACCTAAAAGGCCGGCAACGCCCTTGTAACGCCTCTGGTGTTGCGGGTGTCCATGGGCGGCGGTAATCGCTTACCATCAGGCGATACGTCTGCTCGTTTGACCCATATATAATTAAAAAAAAAACACATTGCGTGCTTTCCATACGGTTAAATCGATCCGGGCATGCAACCTAACAATCTGAGTATGCGCTGGTTCTACTTTATCCACTGATGCATTAAAATATTATACTTGTGACATAAGCACCATAGGCTATGCAATTTTACAATGTTTGTATCCGCTCTAACACCACTTTGGAAATAGCTATTTTGTAACGGCGCTTTAGAATCCGTTATTATTGTCCAAAATTGTAAATAGTATAAGACTTTTTAAAATTAAAAAGAAATAAACTACCTAGTTTCTTTTTGTTAATTTATTTCTTTTCGCAATATAATTCACACATAATATTTTTGCTTCTCAAAAAAATCCAATTATTCCCTTAACCCTTAACTATATAATTACACATTCAGACATGGGCGTACCCAGGTTCTGGGCCAGGGGGGGGCAAATCGGGATTTTTTAAAAGCACCTTGTCAAATAAATGGATATAAAAAAGGCATTTTTTTTAAATAAATTATTTTATAATAGAACAGCTATTTTAAAAACCCTTTCGCAGTCCACTACTAGATATAGGTTTCTCCAATTACAGTCCGGCCACTCAGAGAATGCGTTTCTGACACTTGTAAATTCGTCATGAGTACTTAGTGATGTACCATGAATATCATTAATAATATTTGGTAACAGTATTTATAGCATTCATTATGCATAATTATTCAATTTAGATATATTTTATATTTCAAACACAATATTAACAAAATTGTTGATGGATGAATTAAATTTAATCGTAATTGCTGAATGAAACCAAGCGAAAGAAAATAAAAATACTGTATTTATTGAAAAATATTTATTATGAAATACATAGTTTTAAGATTTCAATAATGTCAAATCAAAATTTAATCCGACTCCGCCGACTGTGCCGATCCGACACAGGTGCTCTCCGAAGCATCCTTTCCCAGTGATCACCTGTGTCAGCCGGTATGAGAGGGCCCCGTGATGCGTCTCGAGCCAATACTCCATAATGGGTCTTACCGCCGCAATAACGGCGTGCCCAGCACTCGGTTGCCCAAGTCGTTCCTTCCATTCCTCCACAAGAACCTGGAGAATTGAAATTTCTGGTCTGCGATTTTTCGAGTCTTAGAACTCCTACCTGAAGGTTAGCTCGTTGCGGACGTCGCAATAGCCCGATATTGCTGGCCTTCAGGACCTCCGCCCATACTGGGGACCGCACAACGCCCGCGTATAGTCTCCTGCAGGAGTCATCGGGCCCCCTCATATTTGGCAGCAACCGAGCCAAGCATGCGCTGAGCCAGCTTGGGAATCAGATTTCGGAAATGGTGTCCCATCGGCCTTCGAGTGCGAGCCCAATGTGGGCTTACATATAGACCGGTGGAAAAACCATACCAAAGCAAAATGAGATGATATACCTATGCGGCACAAAAACCTGTACTGGATGCTAGGACGAAACTAGAAATTATTACTGGACAACAAATTTCTGATATATCAGACTAGAATATAATATTTTGCTTCCGAGAATTATTTGTAATGACTAAAATACATTCCAAATGAATGGGCATGTCAGCTGTCCATAAAAAAACTACATAAACCGACTCAGAAGATTTGATTTATCTTAGGACTATGATGAGTAGTTCTCCTCGCTAAAGAGCACGCTCTGATCGTCACTACGCTCGAACATCGCATAGCCCTAGGACTGATTCCGATTCCGATGCCGATTGCCGATCTTACAACAACACAGAAAATAAATCTGTCTTTGTCCATAGTCGATCTTATTCACGTTTTTACGCGTCTGAATGTGCTTTATACATAATCGAGAGAAGAAGATAGTAGGAACGTCAACATCTAGGGGGGGGGCAGCTGCCCTACCCTGCCCTACCCTGGGTACGCCCATGCATTCAGAGTAAAGTTACTCTTTTTAATAACGATAGTATATTTATTCAAACAGTTTCTTACAGTTCTTACACATCATTTTTAAAGACTTTGTATAGACTTGACTCAATAAGTCTCTGATAGATCCATTTCTAAATTAATTCGAGTCGAGCAACTTTTTGTTTGTGGAAGTGTTACCAGTAGTAAAATTTTTTTTGACTCTTTAGTAAGACGATGAATGGTAAGTGACGAGTATATGAAAACTTGTGTTATGGTGTGATTTTCTATTATTATCCCTCCATGACGTGCCTACTACATCCTCAGTTTTCTATACCATGACATGTGATGACTCTGCCAATAAGCATACAGGAAAATATTTTCACAAAATATTTCTATTTTCCTCTACTATTTGTATTGTCATAGTTGTCCCGTGATTCCTGTAGAAACATAATCTTAGAATTATCTTAAAACAACCTTATTTATTTAAGCATTATACACATTTGTTGCATTGACGGACTTAAACCTAAGACATTCTCTGCAAATCAACCATTATAATATTTAGAATATATAAATAATGTGTTTAATTTAAATAAACACCATGACAAATTTAAAATGAATTCAAGATTTTAGGAAGGTTTAACTGACAAAACTGACTGTTAACATTATACAAATTAACTTGAATACCATAAATAACAAGCGATCATAGACACATTTTTACACCATAGACTCTAGAACGACCTTGAATTGCAAGCAATGTGCTGCTAACTTCGCTGTAGTTTTTCCCGCAGTTTGGCGTCTACATACTAGATTGATAAAAAAGTATTAGTACGGATTTTCTATGTATTTAAATCAATAAGACGATTTTTATTCCGTGATTCGTTCTTCAGTGACATTTTAATGAAACGGTTATGCTATAATAGTGAACAGTTTGTTGGAGTCGTTATATTGTGGTGGTTTTTGTAAACATCGGGACGTGAACACAGGCCCACGTCTATGAATTCTTGTACGTATCCTAGCCATTATTGTTTTCAGTTCTCTGTTTATGTAAAACACAAATCAAAACGGAAATCGTTCATATTTTGGTTGAAATTGACATAAGTTTAGTGTATTAACCTCTTAGGATTGTGTTGTTTGCTTGGTCGTAAAAGTGGGTCTGCCATAATCTAGTGTAATTTGATTGTTGTATACCACGAGCACAGCAACAGGGTAGTGTAAATATGATGATCATCGTAGTAATTATTTAGAAAAACGTAAGCTTTCAAATTAAATTGCAAGACACGTCATGTTTTTCGTTCTTCCAAAACATGATATAATAAAACGCTTCTTAATTTTTTGTATTCGTAGTTAATCAATAAAGATTTGCATGATAACATGTCAAGTTATGTATAGGTCAAGAACAGACAGTGTGGTAGAGATCAGAATGTTTGTTTACAGTCCAGCGGGATTAGATGACGCGAAATTATTTCATGACCAACTTACAGAACTGCAATCTGTATGTCACAATAACCTTCTTGTAAACTTGTAACTTGTGCATCAATACAACATATTTTCACCATATACAATTATATACATTACTCACATACTTTATCTTGATGATGAAAGGATCTGGATGTTTCCAAACTCTGATGAAAGTTTTTAGTGTGATTTTGGGAAAAAGCTGCTCTTATTTTCAGGGCTTCTAGACCTTGTTTTTAATATTATGCAAGCAAAGCATTTCAAATTCGGAAAAGTTAAAATTTTCTAAGCTTGCCCTTTTCTGAATATATTCTACTTTACAAATGTTTCATTTTTAATATGATATGGGATAAAAATGTTTAATAATACAGAATGACTTAGATATATTACAGAATATGGCCTGAAAAAAATTTGTCAAGCTTTATTATGCTAATACATCAAAATTATTAGCTCTGGAACGAGCTAGATTGGCTTACCTTAACATTACATTCTGCAATGGAGGCTATCTCATGTTTAAATTGTAACCGTTGCGTGAAAATTTTCCCCCGTTTTTGAAACAGGTCTTCATTGGTGCTTCGCTCTTATTAGTATTAGCGTGATGATATATAGCCTTCCTCGATAAATGTACAATCCAACACTGAAAGAATTTTTCAAATAGGACAAGCACACTCAAAGGATTATTTTTGATTATTAATATCAAAAGTTGAAGTTCCTGCCAACACCCACAATGGCCTCTCTTTTATAAATGAGTAACAAAACTTTTATTTAACTTTATGCCCAAAATGAAGAAGTGTACTATAATTTGATTAAGAGTACATCTACTACAACATTATCAATGTTTTATTTATTTAGTACATCTTAAAAAGTACTCTTGATTAATAGGCAAATTAAACTAGGACTGTATGTCCATACTCAGCCCTCAAGCATCAGAGAGTACAAACAATCTGTTTACATCCAGTTATAACTTTCTACATTATTGTAATTAAAGGCATATAAAAATGTAGGCAGGCAACATTTATTCAGATTAAAAAATTCGTTTGGAATAGTTATCATAAAAAATGCTATAAATTATTGAAATTTTCAAAAACTGTTATTAGTTATATAAATGTATTATAGTAAATTGAGTACCTGGTGATTATAAAATAATTGACTTATACTCTTTATCATCAACAACCCATAATGTCCCACTGCTGGGTTCGGGTCTCCTCTCAGGGGAGAGTTAAGGCCATACATCCCCATGCTAGCCAAGTGCAGGTTGGGGACTGTCAAGACAATGTTGTGACTACGCAATCAATGTAATTCATTTAGATAAGGATTAATTCCTTATCCAAATAAATTGTAATATAATAAAAGCCTAGATTGTATCAACATCACTCTCTGAAATTTTAACATAAGTAGTTATTGTGACATATCTGTAATAGGTAGACATATGGTACTGCAGATTTTTTTGTGGGAATAATGACCTCTATAAAACTGTAGTACATCATTTTGCTCTATTGTCAATACTTTCTGTAGTGCTGCATGCATAACTGGATATTTATTATTATTATTTTATTTATTTGTTTTTTTTACACCTTGGACTACATTATCAAAGTTTTTATACAGATCCCTAACTGTAAGGTGTTATTATTATAGTTTAATATTTAAAATTTATGTGGTATATAATATGAAAACCTACATGCTTATAATACACCATATCACATACATACACACATCTTAGCTTTCATCTAACAAATCAATAGCAGATTTTTTAGATTATTAACAAATTGCATGTTTCTCATGTCTTAATTAAGTTAAGTACTCTTACAAGACTAATAAAACACCAATTAATTTTAACAAACTGTGTAATAAATATTTCGGACATTTAACACACAACGCCATTTAGTCCTAAGCTAAGCAGAGCTTGTGTTATGGGTACTAAATTAATTGGGGAAGATTACTTTTAAATACTAAATTATTATTTTTCAGTATTTCATTCAAAAGTAACTCTGTCTGTCTATCTGTCTGTTACACTTTCATGCCTAAACTGCTGCATCAATTTGGAATGGAGGTATTTTAATTATAGCTACTACTATAGCTGACATGCACACTTTCGTAGCTGTTGGCAAAAGCTAGTTCATTTACATTTTTATTTCTGTTTTACAACTTATTTTTCAAGGACATTAAAATGGTTACATAATGGCAGTATAATCTGATTATTGAGACACAATACTGAAGATTTGTGAAAGAATGTAGGTTTCAGTTATAAATATATCAAAATCTAATTATAAACATCGTAACAGGTGATATTGTGAACTTGTAGGAGTATAATGCTTATCATAACAAATTATGTAATGACCAGAATCGGCACATTTATTTTTGTTCTACAGTACATATTTGAAACAATACTTAAGACAGTTCATAGACTTTTATGGCATTCCTTTCTTTTTAGTTAATTTTTAAAGATAACTTTAAAATGTTTATGAAAGGGACACAAAGAAAACCCAGACATTGTTTTTTCGAAAAACTATTTCTGCATCACACAAAGTTCTGTCATGTGAGGTAGTACTCAAAGTACACCCAGAATTATCGAGTGGGTGAACTGATTTTCATAATTCTGAAGTCTATTATTTTCTGTAAAATTCTTTGTTAAATTTTTTTAAGTATCCCCATACAATACATAAAGAATAAAAAAGAATGCAGGTTGAACTCAGACCTTAATCAATCAATTGATTGAAAAGAATACTAAAATCTAATTTCGACAATGTAACAGTAATGCACTTAGATTATTCATATTCAGGTGCATAAATATTACTGTTTCAATATTTCTAACCTAAATAAGGAATTAAGTTACTTTCTTTGGTAATACTTTACCCTGGGAGAGCTATGCTTCGGCGTGAATGGGTCGGCTCGACCGGAGTGATACCACGGCCTCACAGAAAACCGGTGTGAAATAGCGCTTGCGCTGTGTTTCACCGAGTGAGTGAGGATACCGGAGGCCCATACCCCAACCCCTCCCCCCATCCTCTTTCCCATCCCCCCAAAGGTCGGCAACGCACTTGTGACGCCTTTGGTGTTGCGGGTGTCCATGGGCGGCGGTAATCGCTTACCATCAGGTGATACGTCTGCTCGTTTGCCCACTATTCAATAAAAAAAAAAAAAATACAGACTGAAAATAAATATACAGAAACAAAAAAAAATAATAAACAGTAGTTACCTTACCTTTTATTAAATTTAGTATGTAGGGTGTTTTAGGCGATAAGTCATCAGAAGCGATCTAGGTAGGGGTTAATTTTTTTTTAATTTTACAAAAAAAATCCATGCAAAGTTCTGTCATCCAGGTATTTAGAATTTAAATAAGTTACCTTAATAAACAGACAACTTCAATGTGGCAGATGTGTTGTAAGTTAATTTGCTACTCATAACTCCCCATATTCATGTATCATCACTACACATAGTATAAAACAAAGTCGCCTTTTCTGTCCCTATATCCCTATGTGCGCTTAAATCTTTAAAACTACGCAACGGATTTTGATGCGGTTTTTTCCAATAGATAGAGTGATTCAAGAGGAAGGTTTATATGTATAATACATGCATCATATACTAAGGCAACATTGCTAATTTTAGAGGTTTCTATTTTATGCCCGTGCAAAGTCGGAGCGGGCCGCTATGTTTTTATATACAACGTTCATAGTTTTTCTGTAGTGTATTTAATTTAGTATCAGCATTGCACCCGTGCGAAGCCGGGGCGGGTCGCTAGTTAAAAATAAACCATAGTTTCTTCAATTTCAAAACTATGACAATGTTATGTCCTTTTGTAAAGTTGCTAAAGTTCAAGCACACTGGAGTATAGCAGACACACATATGCAACAATTTTTTAATTCTTCCAATGTTAGTGTGTTTATGGATTAAGTAAAATATAACTTGTTGATTTTATACTAGACTAGCTTTCGCTCGCGGCTTCACTCGCATTTAATAAAAGTATCCTATGATATCCTTCTAATACCTCCAAGAATATGTGTAGAAAGGTTCATGATGATCAGTTAAGTAGTTTTCGTGTGAAAGCTTAACAAACAAGCTTACATTCACATTTATAATAATTAGGATTTAATTTGAAATGAAACAATGATTAATTGTCTATAATAAAGTATTATTTGTTGAGTTTTGTTTTGTGTTATTTATTTTGTTGCCTTCTGTTCCGCCCATGTATTTTTATTATCGCGATAAAGACTAGCCTAGGTCATTCATGAAGTACCTTAGTACCTCCATCCTAAATTTTATTGACATTTTGCAGCAGTTTAGTAGTGAAAGCGTAACAAACAGACATAAATAGACTTACTTTCAAATTTAAAATATTAGAATGGAATGGATTAAATAAAACTTATTATAAAATAGGCCAAATAAACTATGTTTTTTTACTTGGATTTGATGTGATATTGGATTTTGATTTTGATTGATGATGATTGATGATTTTGATTTGACTGCCTTGGTGGCCCAGTGGTAGTAAATGCGACTGCTGTGCTTGAGGTCTCGGGTTCATATCCTGGGTCGGACCAAGTGTTTGTGTAATCTACAAATATTTGTTTCGGAGTTTGGGTGTTTTCTATGTATAATATGTATGTATTTACAAAAAAAAAAAGTATATATGTATTCATATCAGTTGTCTAGTACCCATAACACAAGCTCTGCTTAGCTTGGGACTAGATGGCGTTGTGTGTTAGATGTCCGAAATATTTATTTATTTTGTGTGTATAGATTGGCAAGATGGCGGAAATAGTGTACCCGCAAGGCTGCCGCCCAATCACCGATGACCTTGGTCCAGATGAACTCGTGAGAAGATTAAAGGTATGTCTAGTTTTAACATAAAATTTAAATAAGAGTATCCATGAATTTTCTTTTCCAGTATTTTTCTTATAAGGCTCACTGGAAGCTGTAGATCAACACAAGCAGGCAGTAACTAATTTACCCTGACAATCCAACACATGCTATGGTGTCTGTTTCTGTTGATCTATGATTTTTAACTGTAGCTTTCAATTTAACATTCATAAATGCCACTTAGTGTCTTAATTAAATAAATGAATTTGAAGTTGTACACCTATTTTCACTTTTTTTTTTTTTTTTTTTTTTATTGAATAGTGGGCAAACGAGCAGACGTATCACCTGATGGTAAGCGATTACCGCCGCCCATGGATACCCGCAACACCAAAGGCGTCACAAGTGCGTTGCCAACCTTTGGGAGGATGGGAAAGGGGATGGGGGGAGGGGTTGGGGTATGGGCCTCCGTTATCCTCACTCACTCGGTGAAACACAGCGCAAACGCTATTTCACACCGGTTTTCTGTGAGGCCGTGGTATCACTCCGGTCGAGCCGACCCATTCACGCCGAAGCATAGCTCTCCCACGGTAAAAAATTAAAGGCTAAATTAAAAAATTAAAATTAATTACTTAATTAAAGGCTCCCTGAAAGCTTTATTCTTTTAAAAGAAATAATAAATAATAATAGATGCTTTAAAGTGTGAACCTGTTAATGTTAGTTAAATAAACAATAATAAGCAGTAGCTTTAACCTCTTACTGCTGAAGCCATAATTTGAAACATTTTTTAATCTGTGTTTTTACTTTTTTTTCAATTTGAGAATAGGCAAAACATAAAATTTTGTAGATAGTAATTTATTTAAGAAAACAATGCGTTTTAACACAGTACAACAAGTTTTTTCTTTTTTGTATTTTTTTCTCCTATTCTGTAAACACAGTAAACACATTTATCTGATGAATGAAAGGGGGTTCATAGATTATAAAAATCGTATTTATTTTCATATTTAGAGCGAGTTTAATAGTTAATTAACAAAAATAAAACGAAAACGTTACGTTTGTGTATACGTCATTTTGTTTGGATATAATGGACGATCACTTTACTGTTTTTATGGGTTCACTTTACTTTTATCGACTCTGGTTGACAAATGGTGACGTTACGTCTGCGACGTCACAGGCAGACGCCATGACACCACGAGCGCTTTGACGTGAAGTTTAAACTTAAAATTTAAATCGCATTTTTTCCTATTAAAACTTAATTTTTATACAAATATGATTGTTTTTGACAATAAGAGATAATTCCGAACATCTTAAAATAGTTCTTCAAAATTAGTCATCATGCCTATTATGTCATTACAAAAAGCAATGCCCATAATTTTCTTTTTTTTTAATTACTAATAACGAAGGATACATCGGACATTCTTAACACTGTCTTTATAGACTGACTTTGACTGAGCTTTATAAAAAATAAAATACATCCTGGAAAAGCTTGTGATTACTTAACGCTCACTTTTCGCTTATTTTTATTGTTCCTATTACTTAAACTTCGTATTTATTTACTTACAACCTTGTGTTTCTTTGAAGGTCTTGACTTCGTTTTCAAATTCGCCTCCTTTTCATGTTTTAGTTCTGGTTTTGGTATCGTGAACTGGGTATTAAAGATGGAATATTTTATATTATAATATAAATATTTTATGGCTAAAGTGTGGATTCTGCCAAGGCTAGAACTTTTAGTTAGTACTAGCTGAACCACGCAAGCTCGTTTGCGTCATCTATTGCCCGAAGCGTGAAAATTTTTCCCTGTTTTTGAAATATTCTTCATTGGTGCTCCGCTCCTATTAGTATTAGCATGATGATATATAGCCTATAGCTTTCCTCGATAAATGGACTCTCCAACACTGAAATATTTTTTCAAATCAGGACCAGCGGTTCCTGAGATTAGGGCGTTCAAACAAACAAACTCTTCAGCTTTATATATTAGTATAGATGATTTTATTGTTAAGATTTTACACAGACTATCTCAGTCAGACCGCCATATCGATTAGTTTGGGTTTTATTGATTACACTGCTCTTTCATCTTTCATTTTAAATAATTACCAGAATAAAATAATATGTATACTGATATTATTATATTCTACAATAAACTATTAACTACATTAATTTGTACGTATTTGGTGATATTCACTGAATTGTTAACAAAGATAACAAAGTACATACATTTTTCTAAAACATTTGGCACAAATGTAAAGTAGTATTCAGTACTAATATTTAAAACTAATGACACTTAAGGCGGTGTTTATAAATTAACTGTAGTATACGCAATTAGTTAGAATAGAATATACTTTATTGTATACCATTTACGAATTATTTAACTTAAAATTGAAGAAGATGTGTACAATGGGCGGCCTTATTGCTAAAAGCAATCTCTTCCAGGCAACCTTTGAATGGACATATTGACCGGAGAAAGGCATGAACGGAATAAAGCAATACGCAATTAGTTACCTTATTGTGAAAAATTGGCTAGAATTAGTTGAAGAATTGTTAGTGTAGTATTACGTTACTCGTGTTCTTGAGACATCTCATTTTAATTTCATCATCATCAACAACCTGGAACAGTCTACTGTTGAACATAAGCCTCTCATTAGAAAAGAGATTTTGGCGCACTCATTGGCTTCACGCATTGGTATCTATACGGTTCCTTTCATTTATATCTTCTCTTTCCAAAGCTATTGCCCTGCGTAATTTGCTGCATTAGTCGTCTCTTACACCGATTCTCAATCCTCGCATCGATCGCTCTCACACGCATATTTTAATTGTCCAACACCAACGGTTGATTTATCAATGGGTGTATCAATGACCGGTTTGTTGACTACCGATAGATTCATGTTAAACGATTGCCAGACTGACTCACTCATAAAGTATGATATTCACCAAAAGACTTGGAATCACAAAGGAGGACCTTGAGCATGAATAGTTATTGATTTTGTAACGTAAACGTATCGAGTCCACGAGACGATAACGGTTTTTCCATAGGCGACAGCACGAAGCACTCGTGTTATAATAGTAAATATGCTTTATTTCTTTTTTTACAATGGTAATCATAACATTAAGCAATAACAATTGTGGAAATCCAGGTAATATTGTTAGAGACTGGTGCCTGTTGTAGGTAAATGCTAGTGTACAATCTGTATTACGGGTCACTAGGCCCCTAACGCAGGTACTTTAATCCATTGGGGTTCGGTTGTGTTAATAACAGCAGTTCCCGGACCCCTCCCTTCTCAGGCGCAGAGTGGCACACCGTGTGGTTTTAGTCGGTACGATTTCGACACACCACCCCGCCGCAAACCCCGGTGGGGTGACGGTCCGAGGGGGTTTCCACACGTAAAAAAAAAGCTTTTTGATCCACTAGATCGACCATGTCGTTAGGATACATTGTATGGAGCCATACGCGCTTCATAGCATACTACGATCACGTGAAGATATCTGCGGGTAAACAGCAGTTTGACCTCACGTCTTCACGTTCGATTCAATATCGTTTAAAAATTGTAAAACATCCGCTCCGATCCATTGCGGTACGAGCTGTTTCATAGAAATTGTTCTAAGTCGTAGCAGCAGGAGGCTTTCCTAGATTATAAAAATAGATAATCACTTGATTATACTGTTTTTAACGATTGGTAGACGTTATGATACTGTAAAGGTATTATTACTTTCACATAAATGCGGTTTATTATATCGAGTATGATATTACGTTATATTGCGTGTAGTAATGGGGCAGTCCACATCAACTCAACACGGGGTATAAAGCTGACCACCTCAGAATTTGATGAAACTTGGTATGATGGTTGTCCTCATAGAGATTAAGAAAAATCCTCAATTTCTTTTATATATCTCAAACGGTTTCAAAGTTACGACTATGTAAAGTTTCCCGAAATCCGCCAAAATTACATAACCGACGTATTTTGAAATCACCATAACTTTTTTCCTAATTGAGCTAGAGAGTTGGGAGTGGTGGCATTTTACTCAGTTTTAAATGCCCTTTCTTTTGATGTACAACACAACATACTTAGTAATGAAAATATTTTTTGGAAAATCAAAATCAAAATTTTGATTTCAATTTTCTCAAAAAGTGCATTTTTGAAAATTAAAAAAAAAATTCTATAGTTAGGTTATATTTTTGTTAAGTGATACTAAAAGTTTCAAAGTGGGAGGCTAATGGGTTCATAGTTAAATTATAATTTCAAAATGGACACTCCATTTTGAGTATGTTGTGTTGTACATCAAAAGAAAGGGCATTTAAAACTGAGTAAAATGCCACCACTCCCAACTCTCTAGCTCAATTAGGAAAAAAGTTATGGTGATTTCAAAATACGTCGGTTATGTAATTTTGGCGGATTTCGGGAAACTTTACATAGTCGTAACTTTGAAACCGTTTGAGATATATAAAAGAAATTGAGGATTTTTCTTAATCTCTATGAGGGGACAATCATCATACCAAGTTTCATCAAATTCTGAGACGATAAAGTAAATTTTTTCATTTTAGTGTGTTGATTTCGTGCGGAATGACCCTAATGTGAATAAATAGTTTTGCTGAAAATCGGTATTGCTCTAGTATTCAGGGTACTAATGTTATAGGCAGACATTCCGCTTACAAAACACACTACATTTAATAGAGCCCTATTAAAAAAAAGTTAAGTATTTTTTAGCTTAAAAAGTTTTGTTTAAAAGAGAAATCTGTAGTGCCTTATACTCATATATTTCACCTATAGAACTCCCAATGTCAATTCAGTTCTCATTTTATTAATTCGATTCTCGAACTTCAGAATCCACTCAGTTCAATTTTACCTTCAGGACTTCGATTTCGAATACAATACAACCGTTATTTGTATATATTAGCTATTCATATATAATGTAAAGCGGACATCTATATCGAATTTTAATAAGCTTGTTACTCTTTACTTTGTTTTTTAAAATAAATGTGTGTGTTCGTGTTATTTTCAACTTTAAGGCCATAAATTTAAAGTTCTCAAGTTATTATCCGATCGCGTATAAGGCCGTGGTGCCTAAGCTTGGCTCTCGCATAATCAAGTTTGTATTAAAAGATTAAAAGAGTATTTTTTCTTAAATAACTTATCTTTTAGTAAAGTTTTCATACATATCCTGTCAATTATGTTTATTTCTTTTACTACATCCATGAATAACGATTACCTGAGCTATAAATTGCTCAGAAAGCCATCTGCAGCACGAAGATAGATTTAATATTGACAGCATTTAAGTACTATGCGGGCTACTAAAATGGGTTTCTGAGTGTCTATATTCTGTTTGTTCTATTAACGTTTCTTTATAAAATAGATTTTGCAAAAACTCGAAGCATTAGCGAAAACAATGCACATATCCCACTTTGTCTGTAACTTATAAGGATTCCAGTATTCATTGTGCTTCGCTGAAAGAACAGGTCAAGCGACTAATCTATTAAAATGTTTGCAAATTGCATGCAACTACATCTCTACACAAAAAAACTGGTGTTGTTTATTTTTAACGAGGTTATGTGACACATTCAAGCACTACAAACTACGTTATGACATCAATATCTGCAATCGATTTGCCTCGCTAGTGAGGCCCTGGAAAGGTTCGGTTTTGATGTAAAGTTCTTAACTGTTGCACACCATCGGAAAATAACCTATCACGCGATCCTTTCTTACTGCGTTATTAATATGCAACGATATCCACATATCCTGCAAACAGGAAAAGGCCGTGACCATTGCATATACTTTCTAATTTTCGACCGGAACTACCTGTCTATCGTCCATTGGGGATTTGTATGTTCGAATCTTCTAGGTACTTCCAAGCTCCTTTATGAACATAAACATTTAAAACGCAATTTGTCGAGTGTCTGAGGGAAAATCTCAGCTACAACATACTCTAACTTAATCTATGCAACAGCGGTAGATACAACTATTGTTTTTACTTTTTACTCCCTATTCATATTGCTGCTTCCTTTTTTCGATCAAATTTGCTCTCTAGCTAGACCGTTAAGTAAACGATCCGATACGCTTTCACTCTCTGAACTGTGGAAAGGAGAGACGGCTATACCCCCAACAGAAACCTATAGTTCTCGGATTGCTTTACTATATGTAAAACCGAATGTTTGGCATCGACTGACTAACTAGTTACTGCATCGATAGGACACCGTCGTAATGTTTGTTTTACATCAAAGTACTCGACATATACCTTTGTAACTTTGTACTTTGTAAGAGACGCGCCAGTCTTGGATTTCTTGAAACATCTCAAGATTCTTGTAGTAATTTGGTGTATTCCAGATTCATGTTGCACTTATTCAATGGCTGTTTTGAACCAAAATTTTTATCGGATTCCTTACTGTAAAATAACTTATATTTTAGCTGTAGGTACATGCTGCAACTATTTCAGATAAATAATAATTAAAACAGTGGTTCTTCTATGATACATACACCGTTTAGGAGCTAGCTTTAAAAATATCTGATATCATATCTAGCAACAAAATGCACTGCACTTACTGATTCATAACGACCGAACAATTTTATCATCCATGCTATTGAAACTACGTCATAACTCCGTAGCAACGAGTTATAAGTTGACGGTGACAGATATCGAATGTCTCTTTGTATTTGTTGTTCGGTGCTATGAACAGGTGTATGGCATCAGGACTTCTGGAGCTGTTTAGAAAATGGGAACGTGTCTGAATCAGTTTGATAGTCATACCTTTGCTTAAAAGTAAACAGTAATGAAATTTGAGCGTCTTTTTTATGATTATCTTACAAATACTCGTATTTTGAACTGTAAAAGAGATGTCTACTTTTTGATTAAGCTCAGTTCTTTGTTGTATACATTGGTTCTCAGATGTTTCAATGTTTAAAAAAAGTAATGAACGCGAAACATTCGGAGCCGATAGAACGGATAACAATCAATTGTTTGTTAAAGAGTTTACACATGCAATATCTACTCCATTTATGTATCTGTGTCAGGTAGAGTAGAATAAAGTTAGTTTATTTGATATAAGAGTTTATATAGGTAATCGGCATAGAGCCTGAGAATTATCACCATTAAATAGTTCTCTATAGCTAACAAGACACCAAAGTCAATGATAGTAATTACTAATCTAAAGCTTTCTTTTCCCTTTTCTAGCATTTGTCGCATCACACTCACGCTTTTAAATACTCAAAAAAACTGACCTTGTAAAGAAGTATTAGGTAATTTTGACCGTTATCATGAACCTGACGACCCTTCAACTTTCTTAAAACACACTGTCTGTGAATACTGAAACTAAATTATTTATAAAATTTATTCGACGAGTAAACGAAGCTATATTCAATAATGAAAGCGATTGGCAAGTTTATATAAATTCACGCGAATGAATAACTGTTCTGTCACAGAAGCTTCCCGTGTACATTTGAAAGCTCGTTGATAATTACAGCTAACGTCGACGTAGAGGCTTTTCGTCCAAAGCTTTTGCGGTTGAAATAATGTTTCTTCACATTACGCGAAGCTGCGGTTTTAGTTCTAGATTATTATGTAGGCTTTAGATTACTCTGATGGATAAAACAGTGTGATGGAATTTCTTTGAACGCCTACATAAAAGTGTATAGAGAGTAGATATTCATGTTTTTATACGAACCTCATTACCTGTTTCGTAAAACAAAACTCAATTTATATGTTATTATTACATATTTAATACTCTCAACTTAGTTTGTGCATATAAGATAGATAGATACGCTACCATGAATAGGTAACATACACGGTAGAATATAAAATTAAACCAGTAGTACAATGGGCGGCCTTATCGCAGTCTGTGACCTGTTACAAGCATCCTTTAGAATTTTAGATGTATACAATAGTATATATAGGTACCTATGTAGTTTCAAAATAATTGAAACTCTGTCCCTGACTTTGATTTACTTACAGCTGTCTTTTACCGATCGAGGGGCTGGGAGGGTTCCGTCGAATCGTGTCAACAACTTCTAACCGCATAGACACTTCGTTATTTCTTCCATGGTTTTTGCTCAAAATAATTAATTTATTATTTATTTTATCAAGCAAATCATCATCATCATCATCGCAGCCTCTAGTTTGTCCTCCTCTACCAATTTCCATCCGCCATCCAGTTCACTCCCGCTTGTCCCCATATATCATCGACCCATCTTTTTCTGCCCCAGGTGTGTTCTCAAGCAAATACTAAGATAAAATTATAATTTAAGTTAAACGACAGACGCTTTGATTGGAGAAAAACATTTTATAACAGTGATTTCCCTCGACTTTATGTTATGGCTTACGTCGACTCATAGACAACAGCAAGTTTGAGTTACAGATATGAGACTCGCCCTGCTCAAGCTTCCTAATGTAAAAAAATACATTCGAATTGAGAACCTCCTCCTTTTTTGAAGTCGGTGAAAAACAAAATCAAACCCTATTTAAAACCTCTGCCTACTCTGTCTCTACGTCTGGTCTAGACTTGACTATATATATTTATATAGTCTAGTACTAAAGTCTAACCAATTTGAACTGAACGCGATGCATAGAACCAATTAGCCTTTCACAGGATGGAAATATGATTTACTAATTTAGTTCGATCGTAGCTAGATTCTGCCGTTTTGAAACTAGTGAATTAATTCTATCAACCGCGCATTTAAATCTTCCCATTACTAGCTTTTTGTTATGATTTAAATATTAGTGAATCACGACGTCGTTTTTGTACGGTAAAATAAATTTGAATTAAGTTTGAAAAAAAAACTGCCTTTATCATCTTTACATTATGTAAAATGAAGTCGCTTCCGCTGTGTGTTTGCTTAGATCCGGACATCTTACACACAACGCCATCTAGTCCCAAGCTAAGCGGAGCTTGTGTTATGGGTACTAGACCACTGATATAAATACTTATATACTTTTTTTTTTTCTAAATACATACATATTATACTTACATAGAAATTTGAATGCAGTTTTCAGCAATAGACGATATGATTCAAGAGGAAGGTTCTTATGTATAATACATGCATATATAGAGCATTATAGTAGAGATTAAACGAGAATTTAAAGATTTCCGTTCGAAGCCTGGCGGGTCGTAATATTAGCAAAGCATTAAAGCTTGTCGAAATTAACTTTCAAACATCTATCTTTATTAAACTATTTCTTTAAAGAAAATATTTGATACATTATCTTTTGTATTTTAACCTTAAAAATTAGCTTGAACTGAATCACAGATGCCTTTTTTATCTTTTTATTTTATTTATTTATTTATACAGCTTTATTGAACACCACAAAAAGAAACAAAAATTTACAGACATAACTACAGGAAAATACTAAAATGGGTGATAACAACAGGCGGTCTTATCACTCACGGCGATCTCTTCCAGACAACCTTTAAACGGATATTATGTAATTGGATTTTGGGTAGTCTAAAGTGTATCTCTGTTTAAAATAATCTGATAAATAATTAATAGGTAAACTTAATATATGTATATAACATAAATACATACATACAAATATGATAACATACATATATATGTATAAAATACACATAATTGTCATGAATAATTTATAATATAATACCTAATATATAACATTTGGACATCTAACACACAACGCCATCTAATCCCAAGCCAAGCAGAGCTTGTCTCATGGGTATTAGGCAACTGATAGAATACTTATATACTTTTCCCCGCAAATACATACATTTTACACATAGAAAACAATGAATAAACTGCATACCTCTCACCATTAGCAATCAATACCCCCCCCAGAAGCCTTTACATTGTCAAGTAGTAATCTGTGACTTGCTTCTTAAAAACTTGCAGAGACTGAGCTTGTCTAATTGCCTCAGGCAAGTTGTTCCACAGTCTAACTGCTTGCACCGAGAATGACTTATCAGCAAATTGTGTGGAATGGCTGGGCATTTTCAGTTTCAGATTCTCCGATGATCTCAAGAGCCTGCAATGTGAACTGTGTAGAAACTCAAAACGTTGTTTGAGATAGGGAGGCGTATGCGGAAGAAACAGAGTACTGTACAAAATGGAGAGAATGTGAACATTACGGCGAAGGCGGATAGGTAACCATTTGAGCTTAACGCGATATTCGGAGATGTGATCATATTTACGTAAACCAAATATGAACCTAATGCAGACATTTTGGAGGCGCTCAAGTTTGTTCAGTTGTTCTTCAGTGAGATCCAGATAGCTAACGTCACCATAGTCAAGGGTAGGAAGGAGAAGGGATTGAGCTAAGGCGATTTTCGTGTTGGCAGGAAGAAAATTACGAAGTCTTCGCAGTGATCCCGTTGTAGCAAACAATTTACGACTAACTTCACTAATTTGGGGGGCCCAGGACATGTATTTATCCATATAGATCCCAAGGTTTTTAATCTTGTCACTATATGGAATATTTGACCCATCACAAGATATGGCAGGTAATTGCAGCCAATTTATTGCGGAGTTCATCCTACGACTACCTATTATAATTACCTGTGTTTTGCTTGGATTGAGTTTTAATCCATACGCCTTACTCCAAGTGCATATTTGTATCAGATCTTTGTTTATATCATCAGCAGCTTCAGATATTTTAGCAGGAGATGCTTTGGTGTATATTTGTAGATCATCTGCATAAAGGTGGTAGGAAGAAAGTAATCGATCAGTGATGGAGTTAATAAAAACTGCGAAGAGTAATGGGGATAGCACGCCGCCCTGAGGTACGCCTGCAGATGTAGTACACCAAGAGGAGTGATTATTTTCAATACAGGTACGCTGCTGACGACCATACAGGTAGCTATGAAACCAGTCGATTGCTGATGGAGATATGTTAAGAGAGCGCAATATTCCAAGTAAGATATCAAAGTCAACGGTATTAAATGCGTTGCTGAAATCCAGTAAGGTAAGGACCGTTAACTTTCCTTCCTCCATGTTGAATCGGATATCCTCCGTAATATGAATGAGTGCGGTAGTGGTGCTATGACCGGGACGAAAACCTGATTGGAGAGGATTCAGGAGACAATTTCTTGAGAGAAATGAGCTTAGCTGCATGTGAATAAGACGTTCAAGGACTTTAGAGAAGAAGGGGAGAATGGATATTGGACGATAGTCTGAAAGAGAAGAAGGATTAGATTTTTTGGGGAGAGGAATGATTTTAGCCATTTTCCACGCAGATGGAAAAACATTATTGGATACGGAAAAATTAAATATATGGCAAATCACAGGTAGGATTTCATCTAGGATAGGAAGTATCATATTACGGCTAATGTCATCCGTTCCTGCCGCGTTAGAGGTAATGGATATTACGCACTTCTTGACACCACAGGCAGAAAATTGACTAAAAACAAACGAAGGACAATTAGGAGTCGGTAGAGCTGAAAGATAATTTAGCGTATTAATTTTAGTAGTCCCTCCAAAATTAGAGGAAGCAGAAAAATTAGTATTTAAGGAATCGATGTCAATATTTTTTGAAACAGAGTTTGAGCGTGATTTACCGACCCCTAATGACTTAAGAAATTTCCAGACCCTTTCTGGATCACCATTTTCAATAGATTTATGAATGTGCCGGCGTTGAGCATTCCTACACACCTTATTGCAGTGATTTCTGATATTGACAAATTTATCCCAGTTCGAGGTACTGGGTTCCCGCTTGTATTTGGAGTGTACCTTTTGTTTCCTTCTCTGCAACTTCTTAATTTCTTCATTTAACCAAGGCGCTGGCAGATGTTTCACCTTGATTACACGAACAGGTGCATGTTTGTCGTATAAGGTAATTAACTCTGCTGAGAAGTAAGAAATTTTATCATCAATACATTGCGAATTGAACAACATGTTCCAATCAATATTGGCGGCATCTCTGCGAAGATCTTCGATACTCATACCACGATAGTTGCGGCACGCGAGTGTTTTAGATTTTGGTTTAGGAGTACGAATTTGATAAGATAAATAGAGAAGATCGTGGTAGGAAAAGGAATCAGCAGCGCACTGGCCATGTTTAGCCACGTGCTCCGCAGAAGACACAATGATGAGGTCAAGGAGAGAAGAGTTGCGGTTTGGCATATTATGGGTGGGATCGAGAGGAAGAATGGATAGGTTGTTGGATTCCAAAACAGAGCGGAGGGAGGACGATCGAGAATCTTTCTTAAGTAAACAGGTGTTAAAGTCACCCATGACTATGGTATGACTGTACGAAGGTGTTAAGTTTTCTAAGATTACTTCAAGCGAGGAGAAATAATCTACACCTAATGAAGGACTATAATAGACGCCAAGAAGCACTTTTGAGTGTTGAAGTTCAATTTCTAAGAAAATATGTTCCCCTGCATTTGTGGCAGGTGGTTGAGATGACATACTCACAACAGAAAAAGGAATGTGAGTCCGGATATATATGGCAACACCACCCCCTCGTCCACACACACGATCATTACGTACCAACTGAAAGCCGGGCAACGAGTATGTTATGGTAGATAGGCATGGTTTAAGCCAAGATTCCGATATAAGGATGGCGTGCAGGTTCGTACTGTCAAAGCTAGTTAGCATATCGTTGAAGTGTGCCGGAATGCTTTGGGCGTTTAAGTGAATAACATTGAAGTTCCTGGCCACATCGGAGAACTGAGCCGAGACTGTATCTGATAGAGAAGGAATACTCACAAAACTGACGTCGCTTCCGGTAGCCGAATAATAGTCATCAGTGTCACTGTTATCCGTAATCATTGCTGGTGTTTGAAATAAGGTAAAAAAAAATTAAAAAAATATATATATATAAAGCAATTAAAATGAAATATATATGTATATATAAAAACAATCAGATAAATATATTATCTTCTATATAGCGTATAGTGTCAATAAATGAACAAAAAATAAATATAAATGTATAATAAGAATAAAACAAATATAAATTGTCGATGTAAGTAAGCTATTTTAAAAATTCTGTGTCGTACAATAATTTACCCGTCTGCCGGTTGTGTATCCATTGGTTTTAAAAATAAAGTATAAAAAAGAAACAAAAAATAGAAAAAAAGCAGAAAACAATAAAATAGTAACGTAACAGCATGCATATACAGATTTCACAGAAATTTATTTGAGTGCGGAAAGGCTAGTTCCCAAATCGAAAAGATTAAGCTCAACCCAAAAAAGAAAGTAAATTGGAACGCAATCAATGACAGCTCAATTAAATGACGTATGACATGTTGATATTGAGTTCGTATCTTTACATGAAATAATTGAAAAACAGGGTAATTACAAGTAATGTGGTATGTTACTTATGCAAGAAGTGAAATACATTAAGGTAAACAGTATAAGAAATAAAATTTATGTGACCACTGGGCATAAATACCTTGTATATGCACGCCGTTAAATAGGTATAAACAGTGAATGAAATAGGTTCAATTTTACTGAAGCTACACTACAAATTGAAAAAACACAGGTTCAATTTTTCACTGTGCGCTTGGATCTTGGCGCTGCTGCCTTAGAGACTGCAACCGGCTTCACTGTGTCTTCGTAAATAGCGCCAAGCTCAATCAATGACGTGACCCGATGCCGCCTGTCGCCAGGCCCCATAACATGGATGTAGCCTTCCCGCGTCCAGCACTTATTTACACCGAATCTTTCACGTGCAGACATAAATACATTATGCCGTGATTTAGTTAAAAACTCTGATATGGTAATGCCGGTGCCCTTCAATTTAGTTTTTGCAAACCATACTGAATCACGGGTAGTAGTCTGGTTAAATTTGATTATAATTGGCCTAGGCTTACTTACTGATGCGGTTCGTCCCATTCTGTGGCTTCTTTTGATATCAGCTACGGTGAAACTGCTAATATTAAGGTCTTTATTTATTGTTTCTACAGCTAACAGTGCAGTGTCCTCACTCTTGTCCTCGGCAATACCATGTATCAGCAACATCTTACGTCTACTCCGCATCTCCATGTTGTCAGTAGTGTGAGCCAACATTTGCACTTGTTTCTGAAGATCACTTAGTGCCTGTAGTACAAACTTTTTAAATGATGCGAAGTCCTCCTGAAGTGCTGTTGAAATGCTGGTATCCTTGCTGGTATCCTTGTACCCGACTGCGGCGATGCCAATAGGGTAACAGTTTATGCATGTATGTTTGCATGTTCAACTTTAGCCCCTGAACTTATGAACCGATTTAATTAACAAAGTGTTAATAGATTCGTAATAATTGCTCGGATAATGATAAGTTTTATCTAAAGTTTTTACGTTACATACACGTTAAGTTTGCCGCTAACGATATGACGTCACACACACACAAATGGTAGCGTCTGCAAAAAAAACAACTATATCTATACTAACACATCCGTTTATCGAAGAATGCTATAGAACTATAGGCTATATCATCACGCTAAGACCAAAACAAATGTTACAAAAACGAGGGAAAATTATTACGCGGGCAATAGCAGACGTAAACGAGGTTGCGTGGGTCAGCTAGTTTAAAATATTTTTTATTTTTTTGTAACAATAAAAATTGTGTAGTTGGGTAATATAAGACAGGTAGGTCGGGAGAGGGGACAGGTATTCCACAGACCGACAAACTTGCGCGCACGGATAGTACGTAGGTTATAGTTTTTTGAACTTTCTCTTGTTTTGCATTTAGTTCTATACGATTTGTGAACGTAGGTAGCGTCAGCAAAAAAGCTAACTATATTTTAAAAAAAAATTTATTCAGTTGTAACAATAAAAATTGTGTAGTTGGGTAATATTAGACAGGTAGGCGGTCGGGAGAAGGGACGCGCATTCCACAGACCGGCAAACTTAGCGCGAACGGGTAATACGTAGGTTATAGTTTTTTAAAATTTCTCTTTTTGTACATTTAGTTCTATACGATTTATGAACGTAGGTAGCGTCAGCAAAAACACTAACTATATTTAAAAATATACTTTATTTATTTGTAACAATAAAAATTGTGTATTTGGGTAATATTAGACTGGTAGGCGGTCGGCATTCCACAGACCGACAAACTTAGCGCGAACGGGTAGTACCTACGTAGGTATTATTGAAATTTCTCTTTTTGTGCATTTAGTTCTAAACGATTTATGAACGTATATTTAACTTATTTCAATAAAATAATAGAACATTTAATCATATATATTAGATGCAATAACTTTATTAAATTATTGTAGTGTCGTTCATGGCCAAGACCCGTGACGGCTAAGTGGTTAGCCGTCACGTAACATAAAACAATATTTAAAATTTAATTGCAGTCACAAAACTGTGTTTACTTACTGCTATTAACAGTTTTTTTTTGGTACAAATATTGTCTATAGACAATTATAAATTACGAAGTCTTCTTTGCAGTGCGTAATTGTCTAAAGACAATATTTTGATAAAACTTTTTACTTTTTTCATCCATTGAAAAAAATAAAATCTAAAAGAAGAAATTTAGATAACAGTTTATTTATTTACATAAACTAATAATAATAATTAAACACCTGCAGACTTACTAGCTAATTCCTCACCACATCTTCAGTTTCATCCACATACTTTATAACTTAAACCCTGATTACATATGGCTATGGCCCGTGAATCAGCAAATCTTAATAACTATATTATTTCTCTAACAGTTTACAACAACAAAAAGTGCGTTCGTACAAAGTACACATGTCAGAAGTGAAACTTCTTTGGTAAACTAATTATTAATAAAAATAATTAAGGAGAATTATTAAAATACATTTATTTTATATTTTTTAAAATATAATATAGTAAAATCACACATGATGAATATTAAATTAAAGTTCGCCCGTTCTCACTCTCTCTCAATCGGTCTCTCCCTCTTCTTTGACAAAAACGCTGCACATCTTCATGACGCGTTTCATCCGTAAAAATTTTACCCTCATGCGCCTAAAGAAGTTGCACTTAAAAAATAATAATAATACATTATTTCTATTTAATAATACATTTATATTTAATAATAAATTATTATTTAATAATACATTATTTCTATTTATACGGTGTCCATTAATATAGCCAAACTTTTTGGAATAGGAATCATTTATAATGGGTAATCCGAATTTAACTTTTTTTATTTCATTTTTCCGTCGAATTATGAGGTATTCTTGTTGACGAAGTAAAATTGTGTTTAAAAATAATAATAATTACCTCTTAACATCTCGGACACGGCTATCTGATTCAAAATTAAGCTGATCTTGTACTGTAGTAATTAGTCTGTAAACATCTTGTCTAGAAAGCAAATTGCCCATGTCTTCCGATTTAGTTATTGATATTAAAAAGTCACTGATGCACCCAAAAGGCTATATAGCTTGAACGCATATAAATATAATATATAAATATAAATATTTAGGACATCTAAAACATAACGCCATCTAGTGCCAAGCTAAGCAGAGCTTGTGTTATGAGAAAACTGAAATAAATACATATCTGTACTAATATATAAAGCTGAAGAGTTTGTTTGATTGTTTGAACGCGCTAATCTCAAGAACCGCTGGTAGTTTTAGATAGTCCATTTATCGAGGAAGGCTATAGGTTATATATCATCACGCTAATACTAATAGGAGCGGAGCACCCATGAAGAAGTTTAAAAAACGGGAGAAAATTTCCCCCTACGTGCAATAGAAGACGCAAACGAGGTTGCGTGGGTCAGCTAGTATAAAATACATAGAAAACACCCAAACTCTGAAACAAATATTTGCAGGTCATACAAACATTTGATGCGACTTGGGAATCGAATCCGAGACCTCATGCACAGCAGTCGCATACGCTAACACTGCGCCAACGAAGCCAACATAGTGGCTTCTGTTAGTAAATCTTTATAACATCATATCAACTGTCCTTAACAGTCCACTGCTGAACATAGTCTTCTCCTTAGCGAGGAGTTTTTGGCCTACTATACCACGCTGGTCAGATTGTAATAATGTTATAGTTTCTTGACCAGTTATACGCATTCAATCTTGAAGATTTAAAAAGAAAGAGGTTCACCATTCGGTTGCATTTTAATGTCCGTCCCCGCAGAACGCCATCAATAGTGAATAAAATATGTCAACATTGGATCGATGTGACACCGCAATTTGCTGACGTTCACATCGTTTTGCAATCTTTAACAATCGATTGAAAGCTAATAAAGGTTCATTTCTTGGAATACACTTAGTGTTTATTGCAGATATGTTTATTTCATAACACGTTTCATGTGTCCTTAGAAATGTTTAAATGTTATAGTTACTTCTTGAAAATAGTACATAAATGGCGCATTAAATTTCTACTTCTCAAACCCCCTTTCCCCCAATCGATATTTTGCGGTTAGTCTTTCGGTAACCTAACTTGGTTACAAACAACGAAAGTAATGTTTCACATCGATTTTCGGTCACTCCGATCACGTGTCGATCCGATGACGTGCAAAAGACAACAAGACAGACATTAAAATACACGGAGTGATACCACGGCCTCACAGAAAACCGGTGTGAAACAGTGTCTGCGCTGTGTTTCACCGAGTGAGTGAGGATACCAGAGGCCCATACCCCAACCCCTCCCCCCATCCCATCAAAGGCCGGTAACACACTTGTGATGCCTCTGGTGTTGCAGGTGTCCATGGGCGGCGGTAAGCGCTTACCATCACGCGATAAATCTGCTCGTTTGCCTCCTATTAAAAATAGACATGAAACGGACATAAAGAAAACCCAGACTTATAACAAAAATTTGTGTCACACAACGTCATGCGAAGTTTAAACCACTTCGCCTTATTTGCAGTCAAGTATGGCTCCCACTCTTCCTTCTTCTTGGTTCCATGGTTGAAGTTTTGTGATAAACTTCAACCATGGAACCTATTAACATAAAAATATAATGTAAATTAATATAAGTTATTAATTACGTACCTACAGAAATAATTGCCTACACCTGTGCTTGTTATTATTGCTAGTGTCATATGTCAAGGCGCTTGATAAAATATTTTAAAATAATAATTTTACCAATAATTTGAAGGATTTTTATAACTTCATAATATTGCTAGATTGTGTGAGATGTAGACTGTCTTAATGATTTGTTAAAAAGTGCCCTATTTTTTTAAAAGGCAATATAATACAAACACTGCCACTTCGTTTTTCATGCAGAAACATGTTGGTAACGGCAGCAACAAAACTTCATTACTTTACTCATTGTGAAAAGAACAAAAATAACTTCAAATGACATGCTAAATATTCGTAGAAGCGCCAAAATAAACTCGCTTTATTTTAAAACTGTTAAAAATAAGTGCAGAACTTACACGGACGATACATATTTATAAATGATGACCTATTTAAAACATTTATTATATAACTTTGCTTATTACGTATTACAAATATGGTTCTTTTACATATAATGTTGATTTATTCGTGCAGCAAAAAACTTACTTAAGGAAGCTCAATGGATGATTAATAAATCGGGATCGAGAACATTAACACGCTTTGGAAATTTCGAAAAATTGCGAGTCACCTGCTATACTGAGGCAACAATAAGGAATTTGAGGATATAATCTAAACATGACGTTCAGAGTCGAAAACAGGATTTTGGTTTGGTAGAAACGTGGCATCATATAACGTTACGTGGGATGAAAGTTCCACAGGTAGTAGTGCTTAAACTCTGAATTAATTGTTTTCCAAATCTAATATACCGTAGAACTAGATTCATCTAGTGATTAATATATTTACGACTCCTAATATCATTGTATTGCATCTCTGCGAAAGCAAAAGGCAAACGAACCCTGTGTTCATACTGTAATAATAATTGTGCCACATTTTACAATAGCACAAGTAGATAGTTTTGTTTTCCAAACCAGGTACACAAACTTGAATAGATCAGAAATGTAGAGCTATATAAATGTGTGTGTGATCCGTGCGGATCGAGTAGTTCGCTGTGAGTGTTTGAAGTGGTTACTCCAAACACACTCCAGTAAGATTTTACTGACTTTTAGTATAGTTCTAAATAAATCTTTCAGATTCTAGATTTTAAAATCTAAAGTTCAGGGTAAATGATATCTCTGCTCAGTTAATTATATATTTACCTTCGAAATGAAAAGAGAATTAGTGTTGAAACGTTTGCTGTAAAACATCCTGCATTATCTAGTCATTACAACTACAAATGAAATTACAAATGTCTAAAATTACCAATATATAAACACGTAATTTGCAGGCGTACGGGCCAAGTTTAGCAAATAAGCGAGTTTATGTGCATAAATTTGCATGGCAAAACTCTGAATTGATCAAATACAAAACATTAATTTACATTATATTTTTATGTTGCTCTGAAAATTGTGTCTGTGTCGTGGAGTCGTCTAAACTGGTATACGTAAAACTAATTTTACTAATTCACTCACCTTAAGTAATATAGAATGAGTTCACATTTTTCCATATTATATGCCATATTTAATGTACATGTTTTGTATCTATGGTTGGCGAATGCTTCTAATATGGAAGAACGGAACAGATTTTAATTTTTGGTTGAATTTTATACAATAATATTTTAAGGACAGAGTTTTGTTGGTTACATCAGAACTCATGGAATATGTTAAGTTACCAGAGTCCCGACCACCTTACCCCTGATTCTGGTTTGCAGGTGTGCATGTTTGTCATTAGGAACCTACTATTAAGTGGCACATCTGTTCGTTTTCTCTATTTTACCATAAAAAGGTCTAGGATGGATAAAACGAATTGCAGTAGCTCGAACCCGTTTATACGTTCCGTGGTCTTAGAGGTGACCAGTAATTTTCACAGCTGTAGGTATATAGAGCTTTTGTGTTAAACAAATACAATCCAACAACTACAGAACCATGTTGTGACGTGGGTCTTCGGTCAAACAGTTTAAGGGTCCTGTTTCACCGGTTGCAGATAAGTTCTGTATAACTTATCTGACAGATGGTTTATATGGAGGACACGTCAAATTATCCGAAATTTACATGTAACCAGTGAAACAAGGTCTAAGTGATTAAATTTTACGTGTTAATAACCATCAATTTCTCTACACCATGTCACAAAGTGAAAGTTATGCTTCCGCATGTAATGTAGTTAAAGGCTAAACCTTTGACCTTTGGGGGTATGTAACTAACTAGCGACTTCTAACTCACTTTATAAGAAGTATAGGTTAAGATAATGTCATTAATTGTCTGGAGTCTTACAATAAAATGAGTGCCCATTAATCGTTGTCTTATACTTTCTTTCTGAATGAAGTTTTTAATACATTACAACATAGCATACCTATGAGAGCAAAGTAAATCTTATCACGACAATGCATTAATTGGTTTATTTTGGTCTAAATATTTATGGAAGTCCAGGAAAACATTAAACGTGTGCAAATATAAAAAAAAAAAACTTGATTATGATGAATACAGTTAGTCCTAAAGTCAAAAGTACGAAATAGCACGCATAACAAATATTTTTTTTACATAATGTGCTCTAAGCGGGAGTAAGTAAAACGTTGTGTGGAGTAAGTATTTGCTTATTTTTAAATTTTGAAAACAAGACATCCCAACCAAGACATGGACAATATCCACTATGAATTTCGACTTCATAAACCAAGTTACTTCAATACAGTATCTTGTTATTGTTTATTAGGATAAAATTGTGATTAGCTACCGTATTGATTACTTTTTAGATAGGTATTTACTAACAAGTTTTGATTAATGAAACAATCCTAGTTAGGAATTAAAATATGTACATAAAAGTTTACGCAATAATTCACAATTAATCACCGAGTAAGTTGTTTACAAAAGAATTCTCATATTTGCAGTGTTGTGAATTTTTTAATGATTTAAAGGTGATTGTTTCCACGAATTTAATTAATCAGTAATTTATTTTACTTTTACTGTAAATAGGTAATTTATAATTTATTTAATTATAATTTTAGCGATGATGCGGTGTAATTTTTGGACGCTTGTAGTAAATTAATATTGTTATTTTAATTCTTTTTCCTCATATTTTAGTTTAATTTTAATACAGGTCTTGTGTACACACAATAAACGCAGATTACATTTAAATCGAGTAAAAATAATAATCATCATTTAGGTTTTGTATTGTAGGTACAATTTTATGATTTTTATTTAAGTAGTTTTGCGAAATTACCTATTCTCGAATACAGGTTATTTCGAAAAGGCACAATGACTTGATTTCAGTCTTCACTTAAATGTGCTTCTTTGTTATTGATAAACAAGAATTATCAGTTACAGTAGTTATTCTTCATGCTATAGAAGAATATCAGGCATCATGATGTTGCACAAAGATACAGCCAAGAAGTTTTTATTAAAGCTTGTAAACAAATCTTTTTTGTAAACTCTGCCAAAACCTAGGTACTTATGTTCGCAATGCGGATTTGGTGCAGATTTTTCTGGAAGTCGCAAAACAATTGTATGTTTTTAAGTACTTCGTAACTGCAACACCAAGATTAGTACTACTTTTCCAAGTGTTGGGCTACCTTACCTAATCCTTACCTACCTTTTCAGAAACGAAGCAACATATAATTTTACTTGTATAAATTTTGTTACTTTGTTATTACTCTAAGCTTCTACACAACGTTGTTTTATTAGGTACTACTTTATAGATGTTCAACATTTACAAAGGTTGTTTTAGACCGAGTTATTAGTTGGCTCGTGGCATAGCTCAGGATTATATTTATTAATTGGCTGCTAAACTTCTTTATGCCTTCACATTGATCAAATTCGCTAATCACATGAAACTTTCGTGTCGTACAATATAATACGCAACACTAACAGGTGTAGCCTTTAAATTACTGAGCCTAGTAGTATCCTCTGGGGTCAGGCGATTGGTAAATACATACACGCTAAAGTATACCTACTTCTATTACACAATGCGAATATTAATTATTTTTTTATAGATCTATTGGCAAAGAGTATTGATTAAAGCTTTATTTATATTGTAATAGCTGTGCCCATTATTCGTATGTGGAAATATTTTTTTTTATTTTCACGTTTTCACACCGATAACTTTCTCTGGACTGCCAAAATATTTCGAGAATTCATATTGGTGAGACTAAAGAACAAAAAGTCATTTATAACTATATAAATGGTTTTATTAAATAACAATTGTAGCTTTATTCGACTCTGTTCATAATCTGAACTGAAATCTAATTTACACTTTAAATATTGTAATTGTCGTTTTACGTGCATTGAAACTTCCGGATGCTACGAGTATTTAACAACAACGCGTCAAACACGCGACGAATGTTTCATGTCGGAGTTGGACTAACTAAAACAATTCTACGATTCAAACGTCAGAACCATTGCCGGGGCCGCGACGGTAAATAATTGATGCAATCAATGTGATATCTACCTCTAGCAGGTCTCATGTCAAAACTGTTTCCCCTCTTGTAAGTAAGTATTGTTCGAGTAGAATTGTAGAAGAATTGTTAATTGCTTGTTCTAAATATCGACCAAGAGTCACTATTTGGAGCAGAATTATTAACTAAAACATTCTTAGCTTCCAAAAATCATCGTGATTTCTTCAATGTTATTATAACAACGTCCGCGTGTCTATGGTGGCATATTAAGAATGTGGAGTGTCAACACATCTATGTATCTCATGTGTGTTCTAAGAGTCTTCTTGGGCCACAAATTAAATAAAGATTAAGCAAATAATGATTTTCTCTTAGCCTATTTCGGCCATGGCTGCCACTCTCAACGGAGACCAGCCAACGAAGGATATATTATAGTGCACAAGTGTGTATGTAAACACAGATTATCCGATACAACCGGGGAGAGATCAGCCGGAAGACCGATGTCTTTACGTGCTGAGCAAATAATAATATGACACAAACCCTATATCAGACAACTCGTCTGGCCAGCGTGGTATAACCTATGCCAAAATATCCTTTCGAAGCAGAAGCCCGTGTTCAGCAATGGATTTTTTACTAGACTAGTAGGTACTGGACCCATGAGGCAAGCCGTCCATTGAAGTTACTGGATATGCTATTAGATCTATAACGTTAGCCATTCGGCCCATTTCAAAATATTGCGTTGAAATTGAAAAGAGTAAATAGTACTTAAAAGACGGTCTTATTTATCGAAAAGATCTACATTTAGGTCTCTCTCTTATCTCAGTAATTGATCAGTATATTACAAACAATTTACTTTTATATAAAAAAAACGTTCTTCTAATTTTGTAATAAAGTTCAAAGTTGTATATCAAAAGTGGTATGTGTATGTGGCCTTTTTTTATGTGTGAGTGAAACCGGTTATTATGTTTGTATTTAATTTAAGTTGGTAATATTAGCATACATTTTATTAATTTAAGTGGCGAGATACGTTATTATCTTCAGTGTTACAGAACGTCGTGTTACATTTATTTTTAAAATTAAACTCGTTCTCTAACATTACGTTACGAAAATTGTAGTGTTTCCAGAGATAATAATGCTATTAAATTTGTATCAATACATGCTATACGTAAGATGTTAGTCTTAGTATTATAATGAATAATTGATGTTGATTCGTCAAACGGTTTGTTTTGTTTTTAAACAATGTTAGGAGTTAGGTAATTTATGAGACACGAATGCGGTTTCCGTAACATAAGCGACAATATAAATAGGACGAAGATAAGATAAAAATTATGTTGAATCTATTATATCGGGTTTGCACGTTACACAAACTGCTTCACATTATACGATATTTAAAAAATACAGTTTAAAGAGAAATAAGTAATAAAATAATAAAATAAGTTCAAAAAATCTATATAAACAGGGGAGGGACATTAGGGTTCAAAAACACTTTAAAAATATTTCAATTAGTGATTGATAATTCGTGAAAATAACAGGATTAGCAAGCTGAAGTGGCAGTGGACTTGCCATCTTTGCCGTAGAACCGTTGGGGTAAACGGGTTCTTGAATGGAGACCGCGTCTCGGCAAACGGAATATAGGACGTCTACAGGCCAGGTGGAGTGATGATTTGTGCAAGACGATCGGCAGGAGCTGGATGCGGGAACCCGAGGCTCGAACCAAGTGGCGCGTAACCGGAAAAACACGCGCTGCTTGTGCTGCTGTTGTGGGCGGTCAGATGGTAGATGAGAAGTCATACTGTTGTCGGTTAAACTACCCCAGTTTCAGGCTGTAATGAAATTACTTTTTTCACTTACAATGTTTCTGTACATTTATTTCATGGGAGAGCTATGCTTCGGCATGAATGGTGATACCACGGCCTCACAGAAAACCGGTGTGAAATAGCGTTTGCGCTGTGTTTCACCGAGTGAGTGAGGATACCGGAGGCCCATACCCCAACCCCTCCCCTATCCCCTTTCCCATCCCCCAAAGGTCGGCAACGCACTTGTGACGCCTTTGGTGTTGCGGGTGTCCATGGGCCGGAGGTAATCGCTTATCATCAGGTGATACAGACGTATCACCTGATGATAAGCGATTACCTCCGCCCATGGACACCACATGGCAAACGAGCAGACGCTCGTTTGCCCAATATTCAATAAAAAAAATAAAAAAAAACATCGTACATTACTTTCCCTGTCAATTTTGTGTACAGTTACGAAACACATTTTGGACATCCTATTCTATGTGTATACAATGACATAAATTTAAGCCATTATTAAAGCTTAATGGCTCATTACCATTGACATATCACAATGCTGTCGACCGAAGTGCCCTAGGCAACTTGACCCAATTTTATTGTTCCACTTTATTAAACGCGTATAGTTAAAACCTAATTTATTTATAAACTCTCACTATCCTTTTTAATTAATTATATGATAGATAATGTAATCTGTGATAAAATCTAACTAGGTAAAACTGGTTGCATTGTTATAGTGGGGTAATGACAGTCAACTGCGTTTTAGTCGTGCGAAATAATATCGATTGTGTTTTATTTATAGGAATAGGTGGAGTTCTAGAATCTCTGTACTCTTTCCATTAGTCATTATACAAATGTATGTTCCAGTCATATCCTAACGCTGCTTGTTAGTAGTATATACTAATAGTGGATATATATTAAAGGGGCCCCTTTAATGTAGATAGACTATTGGTATATAGGTAGAGTCCATTCGTTTAGATAGTGTCGGTGCACACGCAATTGTGGTTATTGTTGTGAAATACGAATATATTATTATTAATAATAATAATAATGTATTTATTGTACGCCAGGTAAATTACACTAGTTTACATGGTTTTTGCCCTTGAAATGATAAGTGTTTTTTCTTATCATTTGAGATGCACCGAGTTCAAAAAAATATATGAAAAAAATTCAACACGTCACGTTTCCAAAATATTTATTATTTTTAATTTACAAAAAAATGCCTATAAAAATATTTCAAAAAAATTAAAAATGGATTGCTTTAGCTTTTTTCTTGTATTGATTTGACTCTTTTTCTCTTATAACAGACCAGCAATAATCACCTAACATGGCTTGGTCCCAGTACCCTTGATAATTTTGTGCATACAATTTCAACTCCTGATGAAATCTTTCTCCATGTTCGTCGCTGATTTCTCCGAGGTTTTCAGGGAAGAAATCAAGGTGCGAATGAAGGAAATGAATTTTCAGAGACATGCTTTCACCCATTCGCTGAAAATTATGTAATAAATCAGCAATTAACAGTAACAAAATTCGTTTTCTTTCTTGAAATATTTTGTAAAACATTCATTTCGCTTACGATACATAGTAACTCTTGTGTTGGGGGCAAGTAACCTCCATTGTTGCAGTCGTGAACCAAGTAATTCAGCTCTAGATTTAGATAAGCTTAAATCTCTTACTAAATCATTCAGTTCAGACTGAGTTATCATATGTGGTTCTTCATGAACATTAACAAATTCATCTGAACTTATGTCACTTTTAATTTGATCTTCTTCGGATTCGGTGTTAGTCATCAATGTTGTGCTGGAACAACCGGGAGGTTCTAGAACTTGTTGCTTGTCTGAGCTGTAGATAGGTTTAGTAACCGAAGAAACATCTGCATATATAATTTTGTCTTTGTTCTTCTGATTAAAACCAAATGTCTTAGTGAGACAGAAATAACAGTCATTTTCGTGGTTGGATGGTTCCCTCCATGTCATTGCATATTAAAATTCAAATATCTTTTTGCACTTGCAGCCCAGGAGCTTAGCGTTTTTCTACATCTTTCACAAAAAACATGAGGAGCCCACTTTTTGTCCTGGTGAGAGACCGAAATTTTGAAATAATGAAAATATGCTTCCTTTAGAGATTTCGTTATGGGATATCCTTTGTTAGATATAATAAGTTCACCACAAACGTAACAAAAACGGTCAGGATGAACTTTACACGACCTTTTTGACATTTTAAAAACAAATATTAATCTAACTAAACACTACAATGCAGCAAAATTTTAAGATGAATTCAGAACCAACTTGTACGTAGTCTTAAAATAAAATGTGTCGATAACTAGATTCTTTGACGTGATAAAAATAAAACAAATATATGTTTGCGTTTAGTTATTGTCACTAAATAAAACGATATGAAATTTACTGGAAGGACATGAAATTTTTTATATTTTGTAAACTAGTGATTATCAAAGGTCTTAATTTAAGGTAAGTAGGTACAATTGGCGACCTTATCGCCCGGAGGTAAATCTCTTAATTCATACAGAGACGTAAATTGACAAATCATACTTGCTTTTGGGTGTACGCCGCAGGCGGCCCCTTTTCATTTTGTGGTGGCTTGACGTACGTGCGACGCGCGATAATGGTGGCCGTATCTAAGCGAATGGACTATATATAGTCGGCGTACTAATGCTCACATTGAGTGTGTGGCCGTATTATTGCACTGTGTTTGTTAATGAGGCTGAAATTTCAGTGTTTACGAGAGTCGTGTTATATCTTCGACTTTCTCTATGTAGTGTTAAAGAACGCGCCAACAAAAGTCAATTATAAATAAAAAAATATACAAATGAAGCTAATATAGGATTACTCATCATAATGCTTAGAATCCTAGATGCGAAGCAATGTTCATAAACAGTTAAAACTGCGTTGAATAATTACTATAATGTTTAAAAATGACCAAATTCACATTACTATTATACCCCACCATTTAATGTAGTAGACAAAACACTGAGCGAGATTATAAATACGTTATTTTATAGACCAATTAATGCAGGTAAGAATCGTTATAGACCTATGTAAGTACCTCCCACTGAGACCGCCCTCTAAGGTTATGTTACTCCGTACCAGAAGAGGTAAAAGACAACAGCTGCCACGAAAACCACCGGCAATCAATATAACTACTGTATGCAGCGATCGATGTAACCACCATTTGTAAGGCTAAAGTAATTTTAAATTTGCCGTTCCACTAGTTTAAGGGACTTAAGTAATAGGGATCTGATCATTTACGTCTCTATAACATAGAAAAAAATATAAATAGGCTTGAATATAGGCAAACTAATCTTCAAAGTGAAACTTAAAACACTGACTAAATTTGAGCTATTCAAACGCCGCCATTATGCGCGCTTATAACACGGCCAATGACGTTATTGTCATTTCTTGTTTGTTTACTATTCAGTGTTTCAGTTACTTAAATTTATTTATAGTTTTAATTGCTATAAAAATCATGTAAGAAGTAAGTTTTTCTCACAAACACTACTACAGTAGTGTACACAGTAGTACGCACAGTAGGAATTGCGACGCCGATAATTTCGATGAAGTGACCATCGACGTCACATTTCGTCTCGACCAATAGTGACGCGTTTTGTAAGTTTGAATTATATGAAGAGGCATCTCTCCCTTGATTATTACTTTATATTTAATATTTTCTGAGTTTAAATAATCACTAAAAAAAAGGTATACCTTTTAAGTATAAAGACAATAAAGAACCTAGAAAAAAAATAAGCATATTTTTTTTTTTTTTTTTTTTTTTTTTTTTATTGAATAGTGGGCAAACGAGCAGACGTATCACCTGATGGTAAGCGATTACCGCCGCCCATGGACACCCGCAACACCAAAGGCGTCACAAGTGCGTTGCCGACCTTTGTGGGATGGGAAAGGGGATGGGGGACGGGTTGGGGTATGGGTCTCCGGTATCCTCAGTCACTCGGTGAAACACAGCGCAAACGCTATTTCACACCGGTTTTCTGTGAGGCCGTGGTATCACTCCGGTCGAGCCGACCCATTCATGCCGAAGCATAGCTCTCCCACATACGATATTCCCTTGCCCTTGCCCTTGACTCCTCTTAACTTACGCTTAAGTATGGCAATATAATTTAAGGTTTCAAGTTTTGTACCCGAATTCCATAAATCAGCATAAATCCAGGATATGTTTTACAGTGGCAAATTAAATTACACGACTCGTTTATCAATCTATATAAATATTCTAGTTATAACATAGTCCAATTAAAAATGATATAAACGTCACAAGAATACATGAACGTAGTTTTTTATAGGTCACACCTTAAACAAGCATTGTATTGAAGCATTTATATACCATTATAACAAGATCCTATAGTTCGTGACCAATCATATTTACCCATGTAGGTAATGTAACAAATATTGAAAACGACCTGAGCCCGCTTGCAACTGCGGGCAACGCCACAGGGCCGAGTTAGTATAAAAATGAAGCCTTAGTTACTCTTTATATGTGATCAGCTATCTGACAGTCAAAATCGGTCCAGACTTTCCAGAGCCTATCCGAAACATACAGATAGATTAACACAAATTTTAAATTGTTTTTTAGATGTAAACGCCGAATATACTTTCACATGCTTTAGTGAAAAGTTATTCGATTTAATTTATTTGCGTAGAGAGTAGATGTGAAGTCATGAATTTACAAATGGATCATTATCATAGAATTAATTAATTTTATTAATTTAACTAAAACAATGTATTTACTACTACTTATAGCCTTTCTTTTGATCGCGTTAGAGTGCAGTGTTTGCCTAATTAGTCAATTCTTTGTTATTAGGGCACATGCCGTTTAGATAATCATTGTTGGCGATAAATACTGGTATTATCCACTTGACATCTGGCCCAGATTAAAGATGTGATTACACGGAAAATCGTACACAGACAATTATCCTCGCAAACGTCTCTATTAGACAGCTTAGGTCAATAACCTTTATATAGGTATTTCCGCAGTTACCGATCTATTTATACAATACTTTGCTTTTATAATAAAGGAGTTCTATCAGTTGAATCACGCGGATGGATGTACATAGGTATATGGTTTCTAAACGCCCCTTGAGAATTGTACTCTAAAGTAAGACATATCTACAAGAATTGGTCATTTAAAAGCATAGATGGATATCTTGGCATGCATACAATGCGTTTTGTACGAAATTTTTTACCACACGTAATTAATTTATATAAAAAATTAACATTGCCATGTTTCCAGTCTAATAAACGTTGGCAACGCACTTGTGACGTTGCTTCTGTCCATAGACGGCGATAGTCACTTACTATACGGTGACTCATCTCCACATTAGCCTCCTACATAAGATTATTTCTTAAGAAAAGCATGGTAAAAAATGCTTTTCTTAAGAAATAAGTTGCAGTGCCTTCTTTTAAATACACAGATTTGTAATAAACACCCCCATATTGATTTTCAATTGTTGCCAGCAGCTCCGCCTGCGGAGTTATCGATTATCGCGGTTAATCGTGGTCTATGTGTTATTCTGATGTACATACTATGTTACTACAAAGTTTTATTAAAATCCATTCAGTTGTTTTTCGTGAAAGAATAACAAACATCCTCACAAATATTCGCATTTATAATAGATATTAGTAGGATGTGAACTATAATTTTGACAAACATATTTACTTACGTAACTGATATTTGTTAGATCAATAAATAAGGGTCACTTATCTGGCTTAAGTTCTTGCTGCAAAATGCCGAAAAGTGAGAAATCAACACTAAATATGAATTTAATCTTGTTCCAGGTGTTAGCTCACACCCTCCAAGGTCTCGGTCAAGATGAAGGCATGTACCAACAGTACATTCCACTCGCAATACACCTGGCCGACGATTTTTTTCTCACACATCCATCCAGAGATGTACAGTTGCTCATCGCGTGCTGCATCGCTGATGTACTCAGGGTTTATGCCCCGGAGGCACCCTACAAAGATCAGGAACAGGTAATGATACAACTGTTATTAATGTATGGAAGGTTAAGGTCTATATAAAATCTCTAGTTCTATGAACTCTGTGGTAATGCAAATCAAATCGCAGATGACCAAATGATAGATGACATGACATAGTACCTACTAAATAAGTAGGTTTCCGCTTCTTAATTTAGAAAATGAATAAATTCTAAACATCATAAAGTTATACACAATTTCTCTAAAAGATTAAAAGTTCTTGATGTTTATGATATAAGTATATGGTTTGTTTATGATAGAGGTATAGGAAAACCTTAAGTAATCTGAGAAGAACTGACGGGAATACTTTCAAAGTTTAATTGGCTGTCGTAAGTTGCTGCTGTCGATAAACTTTAAATGTATGAGGGGCGCTCCGGATTCTTGTTGAATTTTTTGTTTATTTTAAGGGAAAAACACTTGAAACATATTTTCTCCCAGTTTGTTAGTCTAGTTTAAATGACCCTATCTGATTAAGCCGGAGGTCATGTATTCCATAACCACAAAGGAAAAATGATTGTGTGATGAGTGATAAAACGAGCGAAAGCCAAGATATAGGACAAAAAAGCGTGTGTACATTTGTTCTGTATCTTAGGTTGGTGTATAAGTTAATTAATTACTATCTAAAATATTATCTGTCTAGATATACGAGTACATAACAAGAAATTGAAATTAGACGGACCTGTGTGATATATATGAAGTTATTGTTAAAATATTCATTCATGTGTAATAATAATTTTATTTTTTTAGGTCAAAACCATATTTCTGTTCCTGATCAATCAGTTATACGGTCTTCGAGACCCGAAAGACCCGGCATTCAAACGCTACTTCTACCTATTAGAGAACCTTGCTTACGTCAAGTCATTTAACATGTGTTTCGAGTTAGAAGATTGCCAGGAGATCTTCTGCGCACTGTTCTCTCTCATGTTCAAGATTGTCAAGTGAGTTTACTATTTAGATATACATAAGATTATGTTATCTGTCACTTGTAATGATATTTGATTTCTTATATCAATTATAATTATGGAAACTGGGCGGAAAAACTCCAACTTCTTCAACTCAAAATTTTGGGGTCAAGTCCCTGCGACCCCCCTCTCCTCTCCCACTTAGGACCACGCGCCATTCATAAAAAAAACTAATTTCTGAATGTTCTTCGGGCTCCGCATTTTTAGTCTTATTGTAAACAACATAGAATTGGTCACTGGTATCTTTAGTCTTAAAGTAACATGTCTTCTCTATTTTCTAGTACGGAGCACTCCACCAAAGTCAAATGTTTCATGTTGGATGTCCTGTGTCCTCTAATCACGGAGTCAGACGTTGTCTCAAACGAGCTTCTAAACGTCATCCTAATGAACTTAGTGGAGCCCAACAAACGGGATCACAAACACGCATACTCACTCGCTAAGGACCTTATAGTTAAGACCAGTGAGACGCTCGAGACCTACATACAGAATGTAAGTAACTGTTTTATAGATCTAGATTACCTGCTGCTGGTGAAACTACTGAAATGAGTCTGGAAATTCTTTGACCAATATATAGCTGCATACCACAAAATATGATTTATACAATTTGTTTGCAATAAATACATTTTTTATTGACTTGTATTTTTCGCTATTCTTTGTACTTGTAAGTGGTATTTTAAACTTTAACACATTAGAAATGAACGACCTCGCTAAGATAATAATAGAAGTTATGCCCCACTAATGTACTATTTTCTATTTCAGTTTTTCAACCATGTTTTAATCCTCGGTAAAGAAGAGGGCAAAGGTCTCCTAATATACACCAAAGTATACGAACTGATATACGAACTATATCAATGCTGCCCATCCATTTTACTGCAAACTCTACCACAATTGGAATGCAAATTAAAATCAGCTCAGTTCCAAGAGAGGCTAAGTGGGGTTGCCCTCCTTGCAAGAATGTTTTCAGAACCCGGTTCACAACTTGCCAAACAATATCCGACCTTATGGAGAGCTTTTTTGGGCCGTTTTAATGATATTTCAGTACCAATTAGAATCAAATGCGTTCAGTATTGTATGCACTTCTTGGTACACCATCCCGATTTAAGGAAAGACATTACAGAGACACTAAAGCTAAGACAACACGATGCTCATGAACAAGTGCGCTATGAAGTCGTGATGGCCATCATAGCAACGGCACAGAGAGATTTTCAGGCCGTCGCTGAATCAGAGGACCTCCTACATTTCGTACGAGAAAGAACTTTAGACAAAAAATTCAAAATCCGTAAAGAGGCTATGTCGGGTCTAGCGTTAATATACAAAAAGTTCTTAACAGAAGAAAGTGTGCCACCGGCCACAGAAAAAGCAGTACAATGGATCAAAGACAAAATTCTTCACGGATACTACATGACAGCACTAGAAGACCGTCTATTAGTAGAACGGTTGCTGAATACTTCTCTTGTTCCCTACACTTTGCCAGCTGCTATCCGTATGAAGAAGCTATTCTATTTAACTTCCAACGTTGACGATAATGCCACAAAAGCCTTTATAGAACTACAGAAACATCAGTTGGTAGTTCGTCGCACAGTCGCGGAATGGATCGAGCTACACAGGAAACCTCCTACTCCGTCAGTACAAAAAGAAATGATTGCTAAAGTCTTACACATAAGTTCTAAATTCCTTCCCGAGTCGGTAAAATCGCAGGAGTTCTTGAATAAGTTCTCTCAACACATGAAGCAAGCCCCTGAGTTGTTGCAAGGCATGGAAACCATTTTGAACCCTAATGTTAGTTGTGAAGTTTGCGTGCGCACGACTGTAAGTATTTAAAATGGACTTTCTAAATTAAGCCCGTACTTAATTGATTTTATTATGTAAATTTAAAACATTATGCATTTCGAGTGAGTGAGGATACCGGAGGCCCAGACCCCAACCCCTGCCCCATTCCCTCTCCCCATCCCCCAAAGGTCGGCAACGCACTTGTGACGCTTTTGGTGTTGCAGGTGTCCATGGGCGGCGGTAATCGCTTACCATCAGGTGATGCGTCTGCTCGTTTGCCTCCTATTCAATAAAAAAAAAACTTTAACAGTATAGTAGACCTTTATGAGCTATTTCAACTATGCACATGTTCTTAGTTTTTTTTTTCATTTTATGTCAAAAATTTGTAGAAATATGAAGCTTATTAAATAATTTTCCGTATGGAAACATCCATATTAAATTTACAAGTATTATATATAAATCAAATGAAAAAAAAAAGTCTTAACACAATATCTTTCGTCAATAATTTCTGCATTTTAAACCTTATCTTTCTTCCAGTCAAGCGTCTTGAAGAAACTGGGCCAGCCAGTAATGACCAATTTATACTACAACACAGTGAAAATGTTGTTAGAGCGAGTTAGCTCTGTGATGATTGACCACGACTCTCTTATCATACTTGTGGGATATGTGGAGGGAGCTGTGAAGGGAACAGACCCATCTATTGCGGAGGAATGTGGTATGTATTGTTGTAGAAGTTCGTCTCCTGTGTTTCACATTGTTAAAACAAAATGAATAAAATCGAATTATCTGTTTGTAATTTCCTATTTTTTACTAGCTGAGCCACGCAACCTCGTTTGCGTCTTATATTGCCCGTGGCGTGAAAATTTTCCTCTGTTTTTGAAACATTCTTCATTGGTGCTCCGCTCCTATTAGTAGTAGCGTGATGATATATAGCCTATAGTCTTCCTCGATAAATGGACTATCAAACACCGAAAGAATTTTTCAAATCGGACTAGTGGTTCCTGAGATTAGCCGGAACAAACAGACAGAAAGACAAAAATTTAAAAAATATATATTTGGTATGTGTACCGTATATACATGTAGTAGAAAGCGGTTATTTTAATATTACAAACAGACACTCCAATTTTATTTATTTGTATAGATAATTTCAAATTAACAGTTCTTTACCAAATAAATACATGTCAATTCATTTATGGTACTTGAAACAAAAAGTTTTTTTTTTAATTTTTGTCTGTTTGTTAGTTTCGGCCAATTTCTGAAACGGCTGAACCGATTTTGACGTGACTTTCACTGCCAGGTAGCTGATTTTATAAAGAATAATTTAAGCTCCTTTTTAGACTAGCTCTATCCTACAGCATTACCTGCTTTTTTTGGTGTAACTAATTGAATTCACGTATGATATTGTGTAAATAAAAAAAAATTTGTCTGTACCAGGTATTGACATAAAGAAAGCGGCAGAACGTGGTCTGAAACTACTAGTAATGTTGTCGTTCGTGTTCCCCGCACATTTCCTGCACGAGGACGTGTTGAACCGACTCACTTCGCTCCTAGAGTTGGACGACGAGACGGTAGCGCCGCATATACTCGCCGCGCTCACTTTCCTTGGAAAATACAGACCTCTCAGTAAGTTTTTTTTATATATATGAGCTGACAAACTGACTCTTCTCTGCCTCATGGAAAGTATGAGCAGAATCCGTGGGAGAGCTATGCTTCGGCGTGAATGGCTCGGCTCGACCGGGGTGATACCACGGCCTCACAGAAAACCGGTGTAAAATAGCGCTTGCGCTGTGTTTCACCGAGTGAGTGAGGATACCGGAGGCCCATACCCCAACCCCTCCCCCCGTCCCCTTTCCCATCCCCCCAAAGGTCGGCAACGCACTTGTGACGCCTTTGGTGTTGCGGGTGTCCATGGACGGCGGTAATCGCTTACCATCAGGTGATACGCCAGCTCGTTTGCCCACTATTCAATAAAAAAAAATAAAAAAATATCCAAGAGTAGTAGTCACCGTACTCATTGCGAATGTGGGCAATGCAGCATGTTGACCCACACTTTGACGGCCTAGTGATTTGCTTTTTCACGTCGTGAGCGTGAGCTGGTAGCGAGTACCAGGTTTTAACTGATCGGCACAGGGAGTGATTGGTTATGTCAATCTTTATACTATAAAGTGAAGTCGTTTCCGCTGTCTGTTAATTAATTAATTTATTAAAACATCCTGCAAACATATTGCACAAGGCGGACTTAATGCCACAGGCATTTTCTTCCGGACAAACCTTTAGGTGTTGCGAAGCTGTTTGTGGCAGGTGTATGTTTGAACAAGTAAGACGAGAGACTAAATAAAATCATTTTATAAAATACAATGATTCCTACAGATAAATGTGCTTACACACTAAAAGCGACTTTGGGACTATTGTAGTAGAGAATTATTTAGATTTTACGCGCTATTTTTATGAGATTTTTTTTTCTTAACTGGCTACCAAGTAAATAAACTTTCAATTCAGACACATCTTTTCGGGATTTGCTGTGCGATTTTCCCATAGTGTTTTTTTATTTTTCTTGATTGTACACAATTAACAGTTAGAAAACCAAACGTGATAAATGGCGGACGTATCGCTCATGGCGATCTCTTACAGACAATTTTTTCATGTTGTTATTCAATTCGTAATGATAACTATTCGGGTCTATTCCAAATTGATTTGTCTCTTACAGGTGAGGCTTGCCCTGGATTATTCCCACGTTTGATTACGTTATGTAAAGCGTATGCAGAGGTCGGTACACCTAAACAAGCGAAAAATGCAGTCAGGTAATATATTTTATTTTTAAATTTCAAAAATTATTTCGTGTGGTGTCTATTCATTCTGTGGGTTAGGAGCAGCACTAAACGAGTATTTACACTGGACAATACTATTGCAAAGAAAAGGAAAATTTTAAGTAAAACCTATACCAATCCGTTTGGCCACCGTGGTGTGGTAAAAAGGTTTAAAACCTCTTTTGTAAGAGGTGCTCAATATCCAGTGTTAGACTACTATTATTTTTAACGCATAAGTAAATTGACATTACAAGATGAAAGTATTTTTGTTTAAAAGCCGAAGATTGAACCCAGTGGCGTGCAATTAGAAAGGCATACGAAAGACTTCATGATGATATAATTAATTTTATTATTTGACTGCCTCGGTGGTAACGTATGCGACTGCTGGGCTTGTTATCTCGGGTTCGATTACCGGATCGAACCAACCGTTTGTATGATCTTCAAATATTTGTTTCGGCGTCTTGAGTGTTTACTATGTATGATAAATAAAAAAGACGAGTGTTGGTTGTGTGTGCAGGTGCCTGTTCGTGAACGTGCCGGAGCAGCGCACGCAGATCTTCACGGAGATCCTGGACACGCTGAAGGCCACGCTGAGCCCGCACTCGGAGCACTACCGCACCGCCATCGTCACGCTCGGCCACATCGCGCACAACCTGCCCGACAACTTCCCCGTACACATCAAGAACACCGTCTCCAGAAAGGTACGTCTCGCTTCCTCTATCTTTCTCTGTTTTATATAAACACTAGCAGACATGGAGAACTGCGTACCGCCATATTATTTTTCGTGAATAGGGTAAATGATTGTATCGTAATTAAATATATATGTCTTCTTCATTATAACGAACATCACAAAACATCTCGGCAATATAATTATTGCAGCTTTTCATTTCGATTAGAAAATTAATCAAATTAACCATGAAATAATACTACTCAATTGAATAGTCTAAAATAGTGACGTCACAAGTTTGTATTTAGTACATTTTTCACATTAACTTATCGTTTTGACATGAAATAATTGAATTGAAAATGAACATATTGTATTGTTTTTTTCATGCAATAAATTTTTCTTGAACTTATCTTTCTCAGATTGTAAAAGAGTTGCTAGTCCGCGAAGGAGGCGGGGATACCCAAACACCCGACGAGCCGTGGTGTCCTGAAGATCAGTTGCCAGAGGAAACTCGCTGTAAACTAGAAGGACTCAAATGCATGGCCCGATGGCTGCTTGGACTCAAGAAGGATGAATTATCGGCACAGAAAACATTCAGGATGTTGAACGCATTTATTGTACATAAAGGAGATTTATTACAGGTAAATAATAGATTGATATACTTTGAACTGACTGCCTCGATAGTGCAGTGGTAGCAGATCGGACCGATGTCCTGAGATCTTGGGTCGGACTATATTTGTTTTAAATTTAACTGTTTCATTATTGTTATTGTACCTACATTTTTACGGTAATAAAAAGTAGTCTGTGTAATTCCAGACTATAATCTTATTTCTATGTTAAATTTCATCCAAATATGTTTAACCGTTTTTACGTAAAAAAGTCACAAAAAGTATATTAACTTTCGCCTTTATAATATAAGTTAGTAAGATATGAGGCCAATCGGGTGCTAAATTTACAGTGTCGCGGTATGATTTAGTTAAATGGTTATTATTGTTTTATTTACAGCAAAATCGTTTATCAAAAGCTGAAATGGCACATTTAAGATTGGCTGCTGGCGCGGCCATGCTGAAGATCTGCGAACAGAAAGGTGTCGGAGATCAGTTCACTGCCGAACAATTCTACAATTTGTCGCATCTTATGATTGTAAGTTTATTCGATAATTCTGATTGTCGTCTAATGTTGGTCTATTCTACGTGAATATTATAGTTCCCTTTCTTACAAGAGAAAATAAATAATTTAGATTTAAACGATTTAATAATTCAGGTTTATGCAGGTTGTTCTTCATTTTTGATAAGGATTGACTTAGTTTTTTAAAACAGGTTAGGTCTAAGGCTTTTAGAACGATTGTTCTTATTAAATATTTAGAACATAAACTCATTTTAGGATTATAAAAACATTAGTAGCATTTACTTAAAAGTATTGGTTATTTGTATTTTATTTTTTAATTTGTTAATTTTTTCTAACAATACTTTTAATTACAGGACGAAGTACCGCAAGTCAGAGAAGCATTCGCGACGAAATTACATAAAGGATTATCAAAGGTAAGGAGAAGTGTACAATAGAAATGTCGTATCGTATCATATTATACAACTCGGCGGTTTGCCGCTAAGACCTTCTAATTGACATGAGATAACACACATGCTTAGGAGATCTTGGTGGTTAGCCGTGTAACTGTTTGAAGTGACGATTGACACAAGTGACGTGCATTGTGTGCAGGGCATCCCCAACAAGTGCCTGCCGCTGGACTTCATGGGCATGTACGCGCTGGCCGGGCGCGAGCCGGAGCGGCGCATCCGCTCGCTCGTGCGGCAGTACATGCTCGCTGACGTCGTGCGGCGTCGGGAGTACGTCAGGAACATCACCGTCGGCACTAAAGGTACACTACACTACATACTAACACTCACTTCATGGGCATGTACGCGCTGGCCGGGCGCGAGCCGGAGCGGCGCATCCGCTCGCTCGTGCGGCAGTACATGCTCGCTGACGTCGTGCGGCGTCGGGAGTACGTCAGGAACATCACCGTCGGCACTAAAGGTACACTACACTACATACTAACACTCACTTCATGGGCATGTACGCGCTGGCCGGGCGCGAGCCGGAGCGGCGCATCCGCTCGCTCGTGCGGCAGTACATGCTCGCTGACGTCGTGCGGCGTCGGGAGTACGTCAGGAACATCACCGTCGGCACTAAAGGTACACTACACTACATACTAACACTCACTTCATGGGCATGTACGCGCTGGCCGGGCGCGAGCCGGAGCGGCGCATCCGCTCGCTCGTGCGGCAGTACATGCTCGCTGACGTCGTGCGGCGTCGGGAGTACGTCAGGAACATCACCGTCGGCACTAAAGGTACACTACACTACATACTAACACTCACTTCATGGGCATGTACGCGCTGGCCGGGCGCGAGCCGGAGCGGCGCATCCGCTCGCTCGTGCGGCAGTACATGCTCGCTGACGTCGTGCGGCGTCGGGAGTACGTCAGGAACATCACCGTCGGCACTAAAGGTACACTACACTACATACTAACACTCACTTCATGGGCATGTACGCGCTGGCCGGGCGCGAGCCGGAGCGGCGCATCCGCTCGCTCGTGCGGCAGTACATGCTCGCTGACGTCGTGCGGCGTCGGGAGTACGTCAGGAACATCACCGTCGGCACTAAAGGTACACTACACTACATACTAACACTCACTTCATGGGCATGTACGCGCTGGCCGGGCGCGAGCCGGAGCGGCGCATCCGCTCGCTCGTGCGGCAGTACATGCTCGCTGACGTCGTGCGGCGTCGGGAGTACGTCAGGAACATCACCGTCGGCACTAAAGGTACACTACACTACATACTAACACTCACTTCATGGGCATGTACGCGCTGGCCGGGCGCGAGCCGGAGCGGCGCATCCGCTCGCTCGTGCGGCAGTACATGCTCGCTGACGTCGTGCGGCGTCGGGAGTACGTCAGGAACATCACCGTCGGCACTAAAGGTACACTACACTACATACTAACACTCACTTCATGGGCATGTACGCGCTGGCCGGGCGCGAGCCGGAGCGGCGCATCCGCTCGCTCGTGCGGCAGTACATGCTCGCTGACGTCGTGCGGCGTCGGGAGTACGTCAGGAACATCACCGTCGGCACTAAAGGTACACTACACTACATACTAACACTCACTTCATGGGCATGTACGCGCTGGCCGGGCGCGAGCCGGAGCGGCGCATCCGCTCGCTCGTGCGGCAGTACATGCTCGCTGACGTCGTGCGGCGTCGGGAGTACGTCAGGAACATCACCGTCGGCACTAAAGGTACACTACACTACATACTAACACTCACTTCATGGGCATGTACGCGCTGGCCGGGCGCGAGCCGGAGCGGCGCATCCGCTCGCTCGTGCGGCAGTACATGCTCGCTGACGTCGTGCGGCGTCGGGAGTACGTCAGGAACATCACCGTCGGCACTAAAGGTACACTACACTACATACTAACACTCACTTCATGGGCATGTACGCGCTGGCCGGGCGCGAGCCGGAGCGGCGCATCCGCTCGCTCGTGCGGCAGTACATGCTCGCTGACGTCGTGCGGCGTCGGGAGTACGTCAGGAACATCACCGTCGGCACTAAAGGTACACTACACTACATACTAACACTCACTTCATGGGCATGTACGCGCTGGCCGGGCGCGAGCCGGAGCGGCGCATCCGCTCGCTCGTGCGGCAGTACATGCTCGCTGACGTCGTGCGGCGTCGGGAGTACGTCAGGAACATCACCGTCGGCACTAAAGGTACACTACACTACATACTAACACTCACTTCATGGGCATGTACGCGCTGGCCGGGCGCGAGCCGGAGCGGCGCATCCGCTCGCTCGTGCGGCAGTACATGCTCGCTGACGTCGTGCGGCGTCGGGAGTACGTCAGGAACATCACCGTCGGCACTAAAGGTACACTACACTACATACTAACACTCACTTCATGGGCATGTACGCGCTGGCCGGGCGCGAGCCGGAGCGGCGCATCCGCTCGCTCGTGCGGCAGTACATGCTCGCTGACGTCGTGCGGCGTCGGGAGTACGTCAGGAACATCACCGTCGGCACTAAAGGTACACTACACTACATACTAACACTCACTTCATGGGCATACGCAAATTGGTAAAAAAATCGCAATTGGACTGTATGTTTTTTATATCTTTTACCTCAAAACTTTATTAATTGAAAGTCCCTACTCTTGTTAAAATTTTACTAGTTAGTATAACCTACGAATTTACAAGTAATGCGGTTTTCTATTGGCGAAATCCTTTTTAATATCGGTTCAATAGACCCAGAGATTATCCCCTACAACTTCATAAACTTTACCCCTTTATAATACAGTATTGTACTGCACTAGGAATGTATCGACATACTCGTACCTACCCAAATACCATATCATAACAAATACGTAACTATTTTTGTGTTATATTTTCTTTTACTCTCTCTTTGTAGAGACTTACACATTACTATAGGACCTTTTTCCCTATCATGTGTTCAATGCCATCTAGTCGCACGCTAAGCAGAGCTTTTGTTATGGGTACTATACAATCGATATTTATACATATTTACTTTTTTTTTTGTAAATAAGTACATAAAAAATACCCAAACTACGAAACAAATATTTGCACTCGGAAATCGAACCCGAGACCTCAAGCGAAGCAGTCACATACGCTACCACTGCGCCACCGCCACCGAGGCCTTGAGTTTATCTAAGTATGTTGTTCCAGTGGAGCGCGCCGTGAGCCAGCTGCCGCACATCCTGCCCGACTACATGCTGGTGTTCGCCGTGCCCATACTCACGCACGACCCCGCCTTCACCGCATACGACAATGTTGCACAACTTAAGGTAAACAAACCTTATTCTAAAATAATCTTACTTAGACACTCATTCAAATACATTATGACATGTTTATTAGTATAAAAATGCAAGTCCAAACAGGTGTACGTTATTTTATTTTTTTATTGAATTGTGGGCAAACGAGCAGACGTATCACCTGATGAAGCGATTACCGCCGCCCATGGACATCCGCAACACCAGAGGCGTCACATGTGCATTGCCGACATTTGGGAGATGGGGAAAAGGAATGGGGGAGGGGTTGGGGTATAGGCCTCCGGTATCCTCACTCACTTGGTGAAACACAGCGCAAGCGCTATTTCACACCGGTATCTGTGAGGCCGTGGTATCACTCCCGTCGAGCCGGCCCATTCGGCATGAACATTACATGCAACTTCATAATGTAATACTGAATTATGAATTAAAAACAAGAAATGCTATCCTGTTAATAGACTTAGATAGCAAACTACACAGCAAAGAAAACAACAGCCCTGTTTAGGGACAAATTATCGTTTTTAAACAGAGGCTATCTTAAGCAGTGTCTGTGTGGTGAATTAATTAGATGGAGGGTCTCCACCCCTATTCATCCCGTGGGTGTCGTAAGAGCTGACATGGGAACACTAACTTTGCAAGGCAAAATCCCTGCAAAGAGAAGGAAAAGCTTGAAATAAACTCTATACCTACCTGGACAGTACGTTATATTAGGCTAAAACGTTTTTATCTAAGGAGAGGCCTATATTCAGCCATGGACTGTTAGACTACTAACGATCAATTGCACAATATTACGAATCGTGCAATATTTTGTTCTTCCCACCATCTTTGATTGTCTGTCTGAAACACCTCTTTGTATTTAGACAACAATGTTTCATAACCTTTTTTTTTATCACTGTCGAGATATTCTTTACATTCCACAGAGACTGTAATCCATACTAATATTATAAATGCGAAAATAACCTTGTCTGTCTGTCTGTCTCACTTTCACGGCTTAAACGCTGTTGATGATACTGATCAACTATATCTTCTCAGAGTTTAATCCGTCTCCAAGATCTTCCAATATTTATCTCGAAGAAAGATGTTATGAAAACAAATTACTCATCATCATCATCATTTTCCTAGCCTTTATTATTCTCAATATTTGGGGTCGGCTACCAATTCAACCGGTTTTACCTGAATATCAGTTTTTACTCAGAGCGACTGGCATCTGACCTCCGCAACCCTGAGGGCGAACTGAATTCGAAGGTTGAACTAGTTGTCAGTATATTTGAGGGCACTGACTTCCAATAACGATTGCCATAGATGTTCATGACAACCGGGACCGACGGCTTAACGTGCTCTCCGAAGCACGGGCAGGAAACACCGCCATCTTCCATACTCCGGGCTGCTATTAGGAATTTCTTGTAGGAAAAACCCAACAGCAGTCCGACCCGGGAATTGAACCCGAGACCTCTTGATTTGCAGTCGCTTACGCTAACCACTAGACCAACGAGGCAACAAATTACTAATTTAAAAATAATACGATTGTCTATTCCAGGTGGTTAAGAACTGTTTATGGTTCGTATTGGAGCCTTTGATCACCCGCAACGATTTCTATTGTTACGGCTTCTACAAGAGTTTAGTGGAGCGCATGAAACTGCATAAAGATGCGCTTAATGATTCAGATGACGCCCTCAATTATGTAAGTATTTTTATATAGTAGTTACTTAAGCAATGGTTGTGTACTAAGTGTAGTGTGTACTATTAATTTCGTCGTTAATAAAATTGCGATAATAATACCGCAATTGTTATACATCCTTACATACTTTTAAGCATTTTGTTACACTGTTTTTTTGTGTGTACAATAAAGATAAATAAATAAATAATACTTGTCATATGATTAAAAGTTATTTTAATTTGATAGTCTGTGTTTAGTCGCGAATGTCGGTCAGCTAATTGCGTAATATGTATTATAGCTGCCGCTGAGATATTAATATTTTCATTAGGTTTATTCTTCCCAAAACTTAATTCTGAGGTAAATACTCTACTATTTGTATTATTCTAACACATTTTTTTATAACAGAAAGATTTGTTTCATAATAAAATGCTTACACACTAACAAACTTCTAATAGTAAAATGTAACATAAAATATTAACGCTTATTGGCAGTATTTGTAAAGTAATGCTAGGCTATTTAAATAATTGTGTCACTCAAATAAGATTTCAAGTGCATAAACATTAAAAGTACAACAATACAATCCAATATCTCAAAAAAAAAAACAAAGCGATAAACCCACAAACGATGTCAATGTATGTAATAGAAAATTGATAATGATTTAAATAGTTAAATATGGTCAAAAACAATACAAATTTAAATAAATATATATATATATGTGAAATGAATTATTATGAGGCGTCACGACATTATAAGGTGTAGTGGTGTAAGCAGTGTTCGTGTGTTTCCCAGAAACTGTGGGCGGTGTGCGACCTGGCCATGTCGGTGATCTGGGCGCGCTCGCAGAGCTTCGAGCTGCGCGACTTCCCGTCGGACGCGCGCATCCCCACGATGTACTTCACGCCGCAGTCCGAGTACTTCGTCAACACGCGCGTCTTCCTGCCGCCAGAGCTGCAGGTACTACTACTTATTTATTTTTATATATGACTAGCTGACCCACGCAATCTCGTTTGCGTCTTATATTGCCCGTGGCGTGAAAATTTTCCCCCGTTTTTGAAACATTCTTTATTGATGCTCCGCTCCTATTAGTATTAGCGTGATGACATATAGCCTTTCTCGATAAATGGACTATCCAACGATTATCTACTCCAACGAACATACGCACACTGTTTTGATAGATATGGTTGAATTTGAACTTTGTTTAGCGATAATAAAATGCAAATTGACTCATTGACTTTAGGAACACACCTACATTGCTTAGACAACAGCGAGTGCTTGTAATATATGAACTTTATACGATAGTAATAAAGCTCAAATTGACTTTACGTTTTAGTAGAAACGTTTGTTTGGGAATAAGAAAAGGGCTGTTTTTGAAGAAACGTTTTTAGAGCTTTTCCGGCCATTATTCGATTTTTTCTTCGCCGTAAAAACCATCCTTGAACTTTAACGAACATTTAAATAAAAGAATTGGCCAAATTGGTCCAGGCGTTGTTGAGTTATGCGCTTACCAACACATAGAGCGATTCATTTTTATATTATAGAAGATAGATAGATTCCACTCCGCGACTGATACTCTAAAGCATGAGCAGAATTCAAGAGTAATGGTTACCATACTCATTGCGTATGGAGACAATTTATTGAAATATTTCTCCATCGTTGCATATACCTACGACTACTTGGTCAACTGCCTCATTGGTCTAGCGGTTGACGTATGCGACTGCCAATCAAGAGGTCTCGGATTCGAAACCCGGGTCGGGCCAAAAGTGTTATTGACTCTTTCTGATTATAGAAATACTTAGAGTTTGGGTCTGAACCCCCGTGCCTCGAAGAGCACGTAAAGGTGTCGGCCTTGCGCCTGATATCTCCCCGGTCGTATCGGTTAACCGTCCTATCGGATTATGAGAGAGGGAATAAAGAGTGCACCTGTGCTCTGTTGAAACTAGCCGCCGTGGCCGTAATCGTGGTATGAAACGTACTAAAACAACACCCAGATCGGAACAATAAGTGTAATATCCCATGTGGGAATCAGACCGCCTACACTAAGTACAGCAAGAAGTGAACCGTGCAATCAATCATTCTGCCATTCAAAGTATATGTTCCACAACTACTCGATCATCATGGTGAAATATTATAGCTAATTAAAATGAAACAAACTCTCACTAGGGCTGGCGCCTCTGTATTCTTATAGGAAATAGACTTTTGGACTGGTTTTTATAGGAGTAACTATAAAAAAAAAACCATATTTAGTCAATTATTATTTGATTCCATTTCGTACATTTAGGTCGATCGATTTATTGACTTACTCTTCAATGTTAGGAACTTTGATAAAAGTCAGTCTACTCGTGATACTAATTATTGCCTCTCGTCTCAGTTCCAGCCCAAGAGGCAAGGCACGACAGAGGCAGTCGCCCGAGGCAAGAAACGTCCTCGACAGATGCCCGACAGAGAAAACACAAATGATGTTGAGGTAAGACCACATGTATGAGTTATCTGAGTGTTTGTGCTTTTGTATGCAAATATGATGTATTTATTCTAGAAATAATGGCAAATGGTGGCCATAATCAACTAATATTTGTACAAATATTGGCAATCGTGTGTGTTATTCGTGTGCTAGAAGATATATATTTACTTGTACATTTTCCAAGCTTACCGTTGGACGCTCTGGAAGTATTGATGCTAAGGTAAACACAGTAGAAAGTACTATTGATATGGAAAATAACATTATTTAAAATTTAATTTTTGCTCTATAAACAGTGGTTTACATTCATGTTTATGCTGTTTTATTGTGTTTATTTTTATGTATTAGTTCTTGTTCATATACATTAGCATTGATACAGAAATATATTTATATTTTAGTTTCTTATTACTTTTCGTAAAGTGTATTTTAGTTATTAATAAACTTGTATTATAGTACATAACAATAGATTACATTTAACTTAAGTTCGAAATAAAAAAAAAAATTTTTTTAATTATATCTTAATTTTATGAACATACTGATTAAGACATAGTTGACTACTAAACCCATTTCCCTTATGAGTTGTTGAAATAGTATAATACCACATACAAACTTTCCACAGCCGTCAGAAGCATCAGACACGCAGATCCAGCTCCCAGGGCTGGAGAACCCCCCAGAGACAGACGTGGACGAGCCCCAAGCCAAGCGTGTCGTGAGCGACTGAGATACGGCCTCGGGCACTATACAGCCGAGAGAACACTCGGCCTTCAGTAAGTGCCCTAACATAAAGATAGATAATCAACATGAATAAGCATTTATTTGACAGATATTAAATCGTTATACTGACAAATATTTGCCCATAAGGGCAGGGAAATGTCGTAAACTTTGTGCCCTAAGACAGTCAACTTGTGAGATAGCCGTCATTGATATAGGTGGTCTGAAAAGTTTCCAACCTCAACGTGAATGCAGTTAACAGCATCATTGCATTTGTGCATTGTGCGGCACTGGGAGGAATGTGTAGAGCTCGAGGAGAGTATTTAGACAAATAAACAAATATCTTGTATCATCGTTAGGTCGAAAACTTTACAGTATTCATCCTCTAAAACTTTGTATAGTAGTATTAACCAATAATATGACACTCGTTTCAGCAAAATTCCTAATGTAATTTGTATATTTACAGTTTTAAAGCTCCTATTATGGTCTGTCTGAGAGCTGTTGTAAAAATTTCTGTGTCACTTTATAAGATGTGGTGTTTTAGGTCACTTCAGATATGTGTATATTGCTATCAGTGTATTTTTATTGTGTAGGAGTAACGGTCTGAAAGGCCTTGATAATAATAGTTATAAAATACCTTGTTTTCAATTTCATTCATCTATTAGAACAGTTGTATTCGCAAATGACTTTTGAAGTGTTGTAATTCCAATAATAATATTCATTTACAACTTCATTTACAATATTATAGCACAGCACTATTCTGGAGATACAAAAAAACGTTCAAATACATGTTTTCTCGTTGCCACTAAAAGAACAGTATTATCTCCGCGCGTTGATATTGGGATTGACAGCTAAGAGCGGTGACGTCAGTGAACCGTCAGTACAGTGCGCAACGCAATGCAATCGTTATTCATTTTTTTATTTATCATTCTCTATGCTTTTGCAACTCTCACCCACCGAACGAAATGCAACTTATTTGATAACCTGTGAGAGGGTGGTTCTTACCCGGTCGAACCGGCTCATTAACAATGCTTGAATATACCAGATCACTTTAAAATCCACCGATAAACATTTAAAATTACATACTACATACCTACTGTAAATGTTTTTTTTTTTATAAATTAAATATTTAAACAGTTTTTCTCATCTTTTGACTAAATCGACTCAATTTACTTTTTAAAGTACCAGAAGTAATATAAATATTGCTTTAGTACATGTGAAATTTACAAGAATTATCAACTGAAATCAATCAATTAAACTATCAAATTAAATTTCTTAAAAATAAACTTTTAGATTGTGGTACTAGCGTTACTATTTTGCGATGGATGACGTCACGCGGCTCTTATTATGACAAGGTTCAATCTCAATGTCAACGCGCGGGGGTTATAAACATGATAATTTGTTCTCTTACTTGATGTAATTTCTCTATCCAATATATTTTGAAAATGTACTTAAAATCTTATGTTAAACACATAAGATTTTAAATATATTTATTTTTCAGTTTTATTTAAACAGTCGTATTATCATAGGGCCGTAGGTTGTGCATCTGTTTTACAAATTTCCTTAGAATTTGCTCTCTCACTAATCCATATGTACACTAATATGGATTGTCTATAATTTTGTATATGTTAACATTGAAAACAACTGTAAATCTTTAAGTAATGCTTCCTTATTTGACATGTTACGATTATCTATCAACAATATGATTTAGGGCACTTATTCCAGTGTCTCACTATCTATCTCAACTCAATTTGTAAAAGAATTACAATGGACAAAGATAAAAGTAAATTTTACATCTTATTTATTTGATGGATCAAGTGCCTACTTACAAGTTACGTCTTAGAATTTTTAAGACCTTTAAACCATCCCTATCTATGTATTTTTACAACTAATTCGGATACGGAACTCCGATTGTACAGATTAAAAATACATAACTGCTCTCATTCTTTGCTTACAAATAAACTTTTTGTTTTGTCTGTCCACTACTGTCGACTACGAGCTGTCAAAACTCAAACAAAACCAGTCATATATATTTAAACTTGAAGTAACGAAGACTGGACATTTATGGTTTCTCAAATATAAAATGAAATATTAAATAATTATGATTCTTGTCATAACCCTTTAGTTTGAAATAAGAATACGTTTGGAATGTCAGGTGAAAATCAATATTTTTGTAAAGACTTAACACCATAAATTAATTATACTTTTTCAGTCACTTGCGACTGCTTAGGGCAAAGGCGTTACGTGTATGTCTTAGCGGTTTATTTTTTCTTCTAATGCTGTTACCTTGGTAACTTAAATTTATATAAATTCTTTAATGGAGGATCGTATTGTGGAATCATTCTGATGTAATAATTTTAATTGTGGTAGTGTTGACTTTAAAATAAAAATTGAAGGTTAACAAAAAACACTTTAAATAATTTAATGCAATTAAATACAAAGAAGTTTTGATTCAGTTACTAACTTAGACTCATTGCTATTGATCTGTCTTTGGTAGATCAGCATTCAGTCGGCAGTAATTAGTGAGAAATATTGATCCCACATATTCTTGGGCACAATATAAATTTATAATGAAATCAATATATAATTCACATTAATTTATATAATTTATTCGATTATGTTCCTATATAATTATATACTTCTAAAAACAAATGTATATAACCAATTTTTCTGTAAACACTTGAAACTCTTTCAGTCCAATTACCGCTTTCCATTCCATATTTTAACTGGATATATATCATATCTTCAATAGCATATCTTTAAACCATTTTGAAAAACAATGGTATGGAACCAGCTTCTGTATACAATGCCAAAATAACAATACTCGGTTTATTTTAGTTACCATTAGATATCATCTACACACACTGTACTAATATAGAAAGAAGAAAGAAAAAGAAAAGAAAAAGTATTTATTTTAACGACATTGCAACACAACAGAATATTAAATGAAATGGTACATAATACAGTATTGAAACATTATCTTAATGCATAGTTAAGTATTTAACATAACTAATCAATGTTATAACAATTTATATATATCTTTACACATATACTGATGCAAAGTTACGTCGCAGTGCAAATTAAAAACAGATGCTGCTCAGCCTAATGCTGCATCATTAAAGATACAGCGCTGATTTTCAGCAACACCTTCATATCGCGATACTCATTTAATAACGCTCTAAGTCCGTAGGATATTTGTTCCTATTTCAGTGTTACGCCTCGCAAATTGTCTCCCAATATTTTATGTAATGTTTAGTTTAAAACAGTACACAATACGATCCTTCATAGAATTTTCAAAGAGAATATGTAAATAAATATAATAATATACTTTTACAATACACATCAGCTTCGTGCGATATTTTATCTGATCATGTTTTATTATGTAAACAGATATATTGCTACAGAGCATTTTATTCAAATATATACGAATTTGGTTGAATTTGATACCTAACAATGGGATGTTAAGAATTGTAATCTGAATGCAATTTTGTGTTGTTGAACACCTGTTTTAATGAAAGGTTCCGTTTATGTCTTATTTAAGTTATTATTACTAGACTTTTAGATTAAAGAATTATAGAAATTTCATTTAAAATTTTCTGAATACATTGAGTCGTAAATATACGACATTATTAGTTCTCAACGAGAACATTGATTTAAAGACTTAAAAAACATCAATTGTACTCTGTCTATTGTATTTACTTTTTGAAAATCGCTCTTAAATTTGTTACGCAAATTACTCTACTACATATTTTTACTTTATGGTAATTATTTATAAAAAAAACAAACATCAGTAATTGAGAGCTAATGGAGTTAGAAAATGGTATTTAAACAATGGACAGACTGACATCGTTTATCATGAAATGAATTAGAATTGTGTCATAAATCATTTTTACAATTGAAATCTTGGATATTGACTATTTGTTATACTCATCGGAAATGTCTACCATTGTGTACTACCCTTAATGGTATACTTAAGTATGTATCTATGGGCTTATGCTTATCTACAATGATAGCAATGACTCTCGTTCAAAAATAACTAGATATATATATTATGTAAAGTTGTTTTTGAGAACTACCCTCTTTATATCGTATTGCACGCCACTTTGTTAATTGTATAGAATACGTATACGTACGTATACGTATTGACGTACTTATTATTACACTTGCTGACCCACGCAAACTCATTTGGGACACCTATTGCCCGTAGCGTGATAATTTTCTTACGTTTTTGAAACATTGTTCATTGTTCAAGCAACACACAAAATCTTCAGCTGGATATATTAAGTATAGATTTCATTTTAAGTCTTTTTAATAACATCTATAGATACTTACTTAGGTTACCAAGCCGTAGCTTTAGCGGTATTTTTGTGATTTCTTAAGTCTTACCATTCAAACTTTTACTTATTTAGTAGACAGACGGAACGGCTGGCTCCAATACAATCTAAATAATGTCCACTTTTAAATGAATCAACATGGATTATTAAAAAAAAAGTGTTTAGTGTCACATATACTGCTATAGGCTTGGCTGGGACTTTCATCAATTATGGAGTTGAGAAAAAAAAAAGATGTTTGTTTCCAAACATCCTCGGATATGAAACGATCTAAAAATAGAGATAATGAGTCTGTATTATAGATTATAATTGATAAGTTTTAATATCTTCACGTTTGTTGTTTTTAGTTATAATTTCTTTCGGCTGGTCGATGAGTTTTTCCGTTTTTTTTTTTATTTTATTGTATAGTTTGGGCCTCTGTGTCGAGGACAACACGAATGTTGACTGCAAATGTTTGTATCTTTGGACATATTTGGTTAGTCTGTGGCCATCGCAGCGGATTATTTTAAGGTATAATGTGTACTGTCGATATAACGGCATGACAATGAGATGACGCTGTAGGAACTTAATATTTTATAGCTTTGTCATACGACTTAAAATCATTGATCAGTGAATTCATACTTTTTGGAATACTTTACGTTTGTAAAAAATCTACGCTGCGTATCTCAGAGAGCGCCATCTTAAATTAAGTAATCGTCAAATAATTTAATTTCTCGTGATATTATTCTAAATATCAATGTAAGTTTTTATCGGGGAACGCACCCTGTAGTTATCAAGCACATAGTTTATTCAGCAATAAGTTGAGTCTGTAAGATCACTGTGCGATCTGACGTCATACATTGTAAGGTTATATATTATATATTTATTATAAGTAATTTCACCTGTATTTCATTAGTTAGGTTCATAGATTTCACCCAACCCGCCCCGATGCCCAAAATGTCCAAGACCGGCGTTAATTAAGAACTTTTTTATTGATAATATTTGTTTAAGGTGTACCAAAAAAAAAGAAAATGATTTTGCGACACAATGCTCGCTCTAATGTCGCAGTGATTCTCTGTAGTTATATTATAAAAATAAACAATAAACACATTTTAAGTTGTTTGATTTCATTTATTACCAATGTCATTTATTTAGTGTCTGTTAGTGCAACACATTACACCTGCAAATGCAATTAATGGAATTAACCGTGGAATTTTATTAACTGAATAATTACAATTATTTCGAATGGTGGTCATCATATTCTCTATTTAAATTATCCACAACTAACTGTTTACATTACTAGTAGCCGACCCTAATTAATCTTGGGAATAATAAAGCTAAGGGAGCGTTCAAGTATTACGTAACGCAACTTTTGAAGTATTTGAAAACCCCCTCCCCCCCTTTAACGCATCGTAACGTTTTTCTGTTCGAGCCCCCCTCTCTAAACGCTACGTAACACTCAAGTGTCATATTTATATTTTATAAATTTTTGGCTTACAATACACACAATTGTTTTTCTCCTTAGTTTTTGCTAATAAAGTCTTAAAATAACCGCCCCTATAACGCATCGTAACGTTTTACGAGACCCCCCCTCCCCCCCAAATTGCGTTACGTAATACTTGAACGCTCCCTAACGAAGATGAACTGTTTATATAAAACAATTGAAGTGGTAACAGATCTATTGATTGATATATTAATCGATTAATTAGTCCTCTGACTCTTATCTCTCGTAATCTCTTTATGTAAATGCATTCTTATTTTTTTAATATTTGCTTACCAATGTGACTGATGGTTACTAAGCAGAATCCAAGAGTAATGATCACTATATTCATTGCCAATGCAGGCATTGATAATGGCAATCAACATCAACTAATTATTCGTGAATGTTTTAGTTACAATTACGAGTAATAAGTAGTAAAATAAGTTGTTGAAACGGTAGTTACAACGTTAATTTTGCTCAACACTAGTACATATGCATATATGTATAGACTAGTTAACCGTTGAAAATTAGACTTTCGTTCGATCGAGACCCGAGTGTGCATTTCCGTTCAGAATTAGCACTTCAAACGTACGTTGGGAATGTTTAACGGAATATTCAGACGAAAACAGGCTCGGTCTTCTTCCAGTACTTATGTATTTCTTCTAGACTCTTCCCTTTCGTCTCTGGTACCCATAGGACAGTGTATACCACGCCGAAGAAGGTTACAGCGGCGAAACTATAGAAGACTACGTAAGCGCCAAACTGGTTTGCCACGGGTGTATAGAAGAGAACTGTCATCGAACTGCAGAAGAATGAGAAGGCCATTGATGCACCTGCCATGCGTGCGCGGACCTGTCAATAAAGCTAGGTTCAGTGTATCTGTCAGAAAATAGGTAGAAGTTGTCGGAGATCGTTTTTTGTTTTTTCGAAATACGGTCCTTATTTCATCACATCCATATTTTTTTTTATTTTTATCATTAATTTCATTACGACGAAGACTTGAGATTTGAAAACTTTAAATATTTGAACATTGGCAGAAATAGCTGGTTGCCATCTCATCAAAAAGGACAATAAAAAGTGTCAACAGCCTTGGACAGGTTTTGATCGGTAGGTTTGTTTCAAGTTTTCCTTCTCATTGCAGTGTTGTTGTCCTGCGTAGTTAGCGCCCTTAATCGCTTGTACCTACGACACTCTTGAGATGATTAGGGGTATGGACACTGCATTCTTAGATGGATGGATGATGTGGATGGATTGCGATGGGTTTGTTTTTTAAGTTATAGTATAACGGCAAAAGAACAGTCGTTATGTGATGGTAAGCGACTTCCGCCACCCATCCACAACTGCAACTAAAGATTATTTTATTTAATGAGGGCTTAGGTCAAGAGTTAAAGACACGAGAGTATTGCCTCCTCGAGTCAAAGGGAAGAGACAAAAGTTTTGTAAATTAAATTCCGAGCTACATTATTATTTATTGATAATGTTGTAAGGAATGTACTATGTATTGTAATTAGTACAATGTTATCAAAGTATGTTAGAAAACCGGTCATTGCGCATATGTAATTGCGTTGCGTTCTTAATTCACGAACTCACCTGGAAAGGGAACACCTCAGCCATTATCACCATTGGTACTGGAGCTAGGCCAGCACCGTACGCGAGTATACAGACACATACAGCGGTCACCGGCAGCCAGCTCACGATACCTTTACCCAGGAGAAAGGAAGTCGCTAGAGTCGTCATGCAAACAGATACCGTTAGAGAACTGCAAGCGAGTGGTATCTAAAACAACGACATTTATTTATTATATTCATAGTTGTATATACTTAACACATAAAAATAAAAGTTAAGAATAATATGTAGACAGCGGTCTTATCGCTTACGACGATCTCTTGCTGAAAACTTGAATACGAATAATGGGCGTAGCCAGTATTTTGTTTTTTTTTTCAAGATAATAAAAATACGGACCAAGTGCAGTTCCCTACAAATAGGGATGAACTTAACTTTGCCGTTGGAAAACTATTGTTCCCATGCAATTCCCAGGTAACAGGTTCCTTGTTGCATAAATACTTATGCAACAAGGAACCTGTTACCTTACGCCCATTTGATTTTGGGATGTTGTATATATGATAATCGGCGCGAGAATTTCTGTTGCGCGATTCAGGATTGGTCTTTACTCCATGTAGTGCGTTATTTCGTAGTTGAGTGTATCTTCAGTAGATGGTGCTGTAGTAGGTTACCGTTGTGTTGTATGTGGAAGTCGTACGTCGTATATTGATATGTCTAAAAGTGTGTTAGTACAAAGTGTTTTTAAGTAGGTTAAGTACCTACATATATCTACATTTATTTCGTATTCAGTATAATATAATAGAAACTCTATAGTTCATGTGAGGGCAAAGCGTTTGGTACCTGCCCCTGAAGTTGTAAACGTTTTTCTTTCTGCAATCGTTAACGCCTAAATTCTCGTGTGCCATCGGCTAATCTTAGACAAAGTAGCCAATGGCACGAGAATTTTTAGAATTGGCTAGGGGGGGTTTGATGATATCAAAACTAATTCGTTGAAAATAATAAATCATAAAAAGTATATCATCTTTGTATTTAACTAGTAACAGAGTTCAAATTGCGCGAAAACAAAATAAACACCTCCAAAATTTGTAAGGTACTCATAGGTATTATGTTATTTATATGAATCATCAATTTATCGCCGTCCACTGCTCAACAAAGGCCTGAATAATAACAGCAAATTAAAAAAGATTTTTTAATTTATTCATAAATTTATTCCACGGACAAAATCCATTCCTATTCAGCTTACACCATCTTAATTCCAATAAAACTCTTTGCGGTGGATCTTTTGCTGTAAATTTACACCCATTTCTTAATTGTAACCACGATGCATAAATGTATTCTATTTTTAAATAATCGTTGATATTATCTGTCCATCTCTGAAATACTATTTTCCCGCCAATTGGAAAATCCTCAAATTGATGAGGTAAACGTATTGGTTTAAAGTTTAAACCATAAAAAATTGAAATTTGATTAAAATCATGTCCTACTATTAATATAATTTTTGGCATATTTTTGTAATTAAGAAAAGTCAATCTCAAGAGTTTTATTAGTGGTGCTCCGTAATCTTTAGCTAATGTTCTGTATCTTATATCATGGTCTTGACGAGCTACTTCAGTTATAGTCTCCCATTCTTTCGACGTTTTCACCAGACCCCATGCAACATCTTTCATTGGCATCCCGTTATAATAACTCATGGTAAAAAAGTCCACAACTGTAATCCCTACGTGGTATGGACCCTTCAACCAAAGTTCTTGACCAGAATGGAAAGAAATTTTATTCTTACTGTTATCGCTCAAATCACAAATCAATTTAGTTTTACACATTTCTGAACGATTTACTTTTAATATTTTATTTAATGCCGATAACCCTGCTTTCAGCGCCGAATTATTATACATTTTACGTTTTATTTTCTTCAACATATTTTCTTTAAATCTACATGTGTTATTACGTACTATGGGACTAAAGTTGGGGTCCATTTTCTCAGAATCATTCGAGTGTTTCAAATAATGTATGGGTACTTCGCAACCTTTAAATGTATATTTGACAAATGTTTTTGCCGTTTCTATAGTTCGAGACAGAGAGTTCGCATAAATATACACTGAATCTTTACCAGGACACTCTTCTGTTAGGAACTTTTCACTTTTAAACCATCTTGAGAAGTATTCACCCATGTATCCTTCTAATCTAGCACCCCTTTGTGTCAAACGGCCTGGTTCCTCATGAAATTTGGGCCATACATTTCTTGTGTATTCTGACATTTGTTTGCTCATAGGTGTTCGAATATTGTGTCTACCGAATATCAAAACTTGTTTCAGTCTTAGGCCGTCAATTCCATTGCATGTAACGGCAATTAAAAACAAAACGATTAATTTTAGGCACATACTGAGTGTAACTTCAAGCACATTAAAAGTAACACTATTAAATGTATGTAAATTGAAACGTGAATAACAAAATGGTTATCGTTATACTCTGAGCGATACTGGTACCTACTCACTAGACTGTACTAAAATGTTGTTTTACGAATGTATGAGATGTACGATATGTTTACATATATGTTTAACTCTGTGGCCAGGCTCCAGACTATCTGTGTATCAAACATCATTTAAATCGGTTCAGTACTTTTGGCGTGAAAGCGCCACAGATAAATAGAATTACTCGCATGGAGCTATGGGAGTGTTCACGAACACAGCGGTGCGCGGAGAGTACAATATAGTGTGTTTTACCGGTCTTTACTGATAAAATACACTTAATTTGTATACAGGAACTTTACGTCCACTTAAGAACGTTGAACGCTGATGTGTGTTATCACATTTCATTATGTAATTGTACAGCCAAATATTTTTATTTCATAGATGACAGCAATGCTACGTTTGCTGCCAAACTCCATAATTTTTCTAAAACGATCAAGGTACTTAAAGAACGTTTTACACAAACAAGTAACAGAAGCCGCGCAACGTTAAGCGTCCATGTCCAATCATTACTCTAGCGTTTACTGTCTACTGAGCTTCAGTAAGCGCGCAGATTCATTACTACATAGATAATGACACCCCTTGCAAGAAACATATTAGATAACGAATCATCAGTACCTTTCTTCCAAATTTTTCTATCGAAACTGTCGTGAAGAAAGACCCTGCTAGTTGCAAAGAGCCCATAAAGAGCGCCAACGTGTTGGGGCTCCACTCAGTGCCAGCTCGCTGGAAAACATCAGCCGCATAGTTCATGAGGGCGAAGCACCCGGAAAGCGTTTGCATAGCCATCAGCATCAGCGTCATCCGAAGCGCAGAAAACGTTGCGCGGTCTCGAACTGAAATTATTACAATACTTTAATAACATTATTTTCTAAAGTCTGGAGAAGTCGTGGGAGAGCCACGCTTCGGCATGCATGGGCCGGCTCGACCGGAGTGATACAACGGTCTCAAAGCAAACCTGTGTGAAACAGCGTCTGCGCTGTATTTAACCGAGTGAGTGAGGATACCGGAGGCACTTTTTTTTTATTACCGCGAACCCCGCCGGGTTTTCGGCGGGGCGGTGTGTCGGAATCGAACCGACTAAAACCACACGGTGTGCCACTCTGCGCCTGAGAAGGCGGGGTTCGGGAACTGCTGTTATTAACACGACCGGACACCCCAACCCCTTCCGCCATATCCTTCCTCCTCCCCCAAAGACCGGCAACGCACTTGTAACGCCTCTGGTGTTGCGGGTGTCCATGGGCGGCGGTAATCGCTTACAATCAGGCGATACGTCTGCTCGTTTGCCCCTATTACAAAAAAAAAATACAATGTAAATGTAGGTACTTATGAAAGTCAAAAGCAAATATACAAATCTTTTTTTTTTCTTGTTTTCATGCAATCGGTCATTCCGACTATGAGCAGATGAGTTTAGGGAATAATTTGCGGTTAGGTGTATTCCCAGTAGAATATCACCTTATTAACATAATGGCTCAATCAATACTGCCAAGTTCCAAGGTTCTGCGCCGCTTCAGTCGAGTGATGCAGTCTGGTAGTGTGAGCTGCTGGGCTAACTGGTTAGGGTGGTTAACCAGTCTAACCTTGTATTTCCTTGCGTGTGCAACTATTTCCTCTTTCACTGTTGGCATATTTAGGTATTTATGGTCCTCAATATTTTTTATGAACCAAGGAGCATCGCTTATTTGTTTTAAGATGTAGCTCTGAGTTCTTTGGATTTTATTTACATTTGATGGACAGGCAGCACCCCACAATTGTATCCCGTATATCCAGATTGGTTTTATACAGGACTTGTATACAAGGAGTTTGTTGTCGATAGACAGTTTTGAATTTCTGCCCATATACAAATCCTATTGACATTTTTATTTACGGGACTAAATGGTGTGAGGCCCTATGTGATCTTGGCCAATATTTATATTGTAGCCTTGCATTCATTGCGTATTAGTTTATATAACTGACCCAGTTCAATAGAAAGACATTTCGTAAATGCGCGTGCGAATGGTAAAGAAACTGGTGAAGACAGCGTATTGGCTTTTTAATGATTTTACAGGAGGAAGAAAATACTGAATATTTGAGCGATTCCAATTCTTATTACCAACTGAACTTAACAGCAAATTCTTTGTAACTTTCTTTATTGGAAAATATCGTAAATTTACCTGTAGTTGGCTTAGATTTTGTGTTAAGTCACTTACGCGGTTTTGTTTTAACTAATTACAAAATAAGTAGTTTTCATTAAAGGTACGCGGTTGATACGTTGCATTTGCTTTAGCACATTGTTAGCAAAATTCGAGTCAAAAATATAAAATGCCTATTAAGAAAACTTTAAAACTATCGCGCTCCATAACATACAAATCACCTTTGCGGGCAATAACACACCTATCTAAACCCCAGGTATTCTAAAGGTATTTATTTAATACCAATCGCAAGGATTAATATTCTTTATAATTTATAGCATCATCAACAGATGCTACAGACCACTGTTAAATGTAGGTTTCTCCCTTAGCTTTTTTTTGCTTGCTTTTTTTTTGCTTGCTGTCCTTACAGGCTGGCTTGTGTCAAGTTTTACTTCTCTTTACAGTGCTGTTTTGCAGCCTACTAACGTACAAAGTAGTAAGTGATTGTTACGTTTAAAACTTTACATTCTTTATAATTTAATGAAACATTTTTTTTAAATCATTAATTAGTACTTAAATTATTGAGCAATTTACACACGTTTCGCATTGAGTCGTTGTCGTTCCATTGAAATTACTCAACTACTCGTATAATAAAAGCAAAAGGAAACAATTATAATTGATTGATATATGATGAAATTGTAAATTTGGGACGTGGTTACACTCAATGGAGTCTTAAAATTAAAGAAGCAGGAAATAAACCTATGCTTTTTTCTTTGTCTATTCTGTTAAAAAGGGTACAGGAACTGTATGGTCAAGTTGAGTAACCGTACCTTACCCACACTGAGGAGTGGAACGTGCGTCATTGCGTCGAATTGTCTCTGTTCTTCCTTCAGCTTGTGCATCTCCTCTGTTACTAGGTTATGGCTTTTGTTTAAGCTTCGGAGCCATGCGATCGTCCTCACCGCTTTCTATGAACATAATTATCTTAGGTTTGTTATCTCTTCATTAAGAATAAATATTTGTAGCCTCTGAGGACAGTTTCGCTTCGGTCGTTGGCCAGGCGCGGTCTAAACGGCACCCATTTTTGCTTGGTGGCATTTTTTAAATCTATCGTCGTCATATTTTTATTAATTGACTGCTATATGGATGAACTTTGACTTTGACCAAGAAGTTTGTTATTACGTAATATTATTTTAATTTACTTTACAGAAATATAACAAGAGATTTGTGTATATTTATTTAAAGCCATTATTACCTATAGAGTAATGTCTTCTACTAACCTTTTCTTTTCCAATTTTGAGCAAATAATTTGGAGATTCAGGCATAAAACAAAACAGGATTACATGTACACTAGAAACAGTTAAATATACAACTTGGTTCCATTTGTACGAAGCTGCCATCCCAACAGCATACACGAAGATAACGCCCAGTTTGCAAACAGTCATGTTCAAGGATCCCAGAGCCCCTCGAAGTGTGTCCTGGGATATTTCTTTGACGTATACTGGGACTACAACGAAACAACCGCCCGCTGCAAGGCCGGCTATAACCCTGGCGGTTATGAGAGTCACCGGCATTATTGCAGTTAGTTTCATTGTCCAGGATATCTGAAATGATATAGGTTCTATTAAAAATATTATTAAAATCTCGAAACATATCTCGAGATAAAAACAAAATGAGAAATAGTGTACCTAGTGTTCTTACCTGATCATAAATTAGGTACCCTACTTCTTCAAACTGAGAAAATGCGTTAGGGAATTCCCCCTACTCTACACTACGTAATGGGTTTCATTGTTAATAAGTTATCCGACATTTACAGCTACTTACTTCATTACGTTTATCGTCGGAAACCAAATAGCGTGCTAATAATAAACTGCCTGTTTTATGTGTATCTGTAGTACATTAATCTACGTATTCCTGATAAGACTTAGTATTTATTTATAGCTTTATATTATATGCCTGGTTAAAGTTTTTATAGTTACTTCTAATCCGGAAAAACGTAGCGCTAATTACGGTAATAATTTTTTTACGCAAGATCGTTGACGTTGAAGCGTAATTAATTGCAACTATTTGCGATTTCTAATGAGTACGAATGCATACATAAAATCATTCTGAATTCCTAAAGTGCTATTTGAACAAAAAATGCTTTCTTCCTGATTAAAATCTATAAAACTTCAAGCATGATTACGTAAAGAGGGCAGCTGACCATAAAAAACAAGTCAAAACCCTTACAAAAATAAGAAAGGGCTAATACGGTGACCATTAGATTGTAAAAAAGTTTAAAAAACTACAACCCGACTACGTATTGATAAATAGGTTATTTTACTTTTTTTTATTATTTTTTCCTCCTGCGGAAATATCCTCGGATACCACTTCCTGGTGGCCTGTCCGACTCGAACCAACTTTTTAGTTGCACGCCGTCTCGGGTACTAGATGCCGGGAAACCAGGTGCACCCTAGAAAGGAAAACCGAGGAACCCCGACGTACGTCGGGCCACCTTCGCTTTGTAGATGGCCTCCTGATGAACCCCGGTGTCCCAATTATTGTCCCCCGGGGCGCGCACGCTCCGCAGCGTCCGCGCCTTCACCCGAGCCTGCTTCAGCCGGGGTGACGGATGGCCTCTTCTATTTCTTCTAGGCTATTTCACCTAGGCTTATATTCCTCTTAGTTTAGCCGTAGTCGGGTAAAAAGGTTGTATATCAACTAATACTTACACAAGATAACACAGAAACTAAAATAACGCAGATCTTCCGTCCAAATCTATCTGAAGCGTAACTAAAGAATGGTATGCCGGCGATACCAGCTAACGGTAGCGCCGCTGCCATCCACGAAATGTGTTTTTCTGTAAGTGGCGCTTGCGCAGGTGTGGCATCAGATTTGAGCAATGGACCCATTGGGGACAGCCAGCCGATTTGTATGCCGTAAGTGAATGTTGGTATTGTTGCTGAAAGGGGAGAGATAATATTTATTAGATATTATTGTTCTGTCTGGTCTAGTTAGGACAACTAGTTCAACATTTGAGTTCAGTTCGTGTTCAGGGATTGCCAGTCGCTCCGTGGAAAAACTGATATTCAGGTACTACCGGTCAAACTAATAGTCGACCCCAAATCGTGGGAATAATAAAAGCTAGAAAGATGATTGTTTTGTAGTCATAGATATATTACCCTACTAGCTGAACCCCGCGGTACCCGAGGCGAAGCTATATCTTTATAAATTGTAGCCTATGTATTCTGATGTATAAGCTATAATATTGTAAAGTTTTATCAAAATCCATTCAGTAGTTTTTACGTAAAAAAGTAACGAACATCCATCCATCCATACTTACAAACTTTCGCGTTTATAATATTAGTAGGATTACCCATAGTAGGTACTAACTATACTAAGTCTGTTTAGTTAAGATAATAGACGACATTGTATGACTGTGGTAGAATATATGATGTTTACTTTTAGACAAAACATTGACAATAGAATCCATGAATAGAGCAGTCATCACAATACTCATTGGGAATAGTGGCCTAGTGAGATGCTTTTAACCATCCCCTAAAAATCCTTCTTTGGAACCGGGTTCATGGTGCCAGGTGCCAGATTGTACTGGTAGTGAGTTCCACTGGTGTTCAGTCAGCCAAAACCGTCCCCCTCACATCTTTTTTGTTGTGACACATGTTATGACATAGAATAGTTCTGTATTGGAAATGTTTGCTAACTTTTCATTACAAGATTTTTTTTGTTATTATATGGGGCAAACGAGCAGACGTATCGTATTACAAGAATCCATTACATCTTCTACGTCGATGAGAATTTCTTACGTAGACATAACAACTAAAGGCTGTGACACTTCGCTGAACAGTGTATACCTTCCTTTGTCATTCGATTGAACAAACGTCTTGAACAAGTACGTTATTTATAAACGAACAGTAAAATCTTCACATAATAAAAAAGTCGATTTCGCTGTCTGATCGCTTAAATCTTTTAAACTACTCAACGGGTTTAAATGCAGTTTCGAGCAATAGATAGAGTGATCAGAGACGAAAGTTTACATACGATAGTTTCAAATACTTCCTTGCCAAGCCGAACCTTTTATAATTACAAAAATATTAAGTTTGTTTGTGTGCAATTTACAAACTCAAAAAGTACCGCACCGATTAAATTCAAATTATGATACGATCTACGTACCGCTTTCAAGATTGTTTTTATCTTGACGGGCCTGTTGGTGTAGTGGTTAGTGAACCTGTCTGCTAAGCCAGAGATCGTGGGTTCGATTCCCACACAGGACAAATCTTTGTGTGATGAACAAGACCATTTGTTCTATGTCTGGGTGTAATTTATCTACAACTAGCTGTGCCCCGCGGTGTTACTAACCGCGGGTAGTACCGCGGGGTTCAGCTAGTGAGTAATACGTATCGATCTATTTTGCATATCAGTTTGGTTACTCTCTCATCAATGCAACTACAATATGACATCGGTAAATGGAAGAGTACAGCGATAGTTAGTATGAATGTTTGTTACCCTTTCATGCAAAATTTGGTACGGAGATCGATTCTAGTCTAGAATTATTATATTACATATAGGGTAATTTTTAATATGAAATAATGTTGTGTGTGGATGAGTCAGATACAACAAACGCGAGTAACACCGCGCGCCGCAGGTAGTATGTCACAAATTATCTTGTACTACTAAAAATTACTTCAATTTCATGTAATTATTTCTTTTAATGGTCAGTATAATTACTTTAATGCTTTTTTTTTGCAATTTTAGTTTTGTTGCGTCGCTTAATTTATTTATTATCAATAAATCATAAATGCAATGGTGTTTTTTTTGTTAGAGTATGTTTTAAATTAACGGGAATTGTACACAAGATGGCGGACTGACTGCCTCGGTGGCGTAGTGGTAGCGTATGCGACTGCTGTGCTTGAGGTGTCGGGTTTAATTCCCGGGTCGGACCAAATGTTTGTATATGTATGTATTTACAAAAAAAGTATATAAATGTATTTATATCAGTTGTCTAGTACCCATAACACAAGCTCTGCTTAGCTTAGGACTAGATGGCGTTGTGTGTTAGATGTTCGAAATATTTATTATTATTATAAGTACGCACTATTGATGCTTAGTGTATAAAATATTTGTAATGTGGTTTTGTAGTAATTGAAGTCAGGTTCTCTTACCTACTAAAGAACATAAAATCTATTTATTCTGTTGCACTATTATGGTGTTGTTAGCAAAGGATTACTTTTACAATTTAACGTTTTATACACCGTTTTACACCTAGCTCCAACACCTATTATTACAATTACGTATTTAATATCGCACTATCTGTTGTTGATAAGTGGAAAAATGTAGACTTATGTATTTATATTTAGATAGAATTTAAATTTATTATAACAGCGTATAGACAATGGCGTAAGGGACACATTTTAAAGCCGTGTCAATAAAATATATCACTTAACTTTATATATTTCATTGTCAACATAACCGTAGCTTAATTTTAATTATTTCTGTGTAAATAAAATAAAGTAATAACTGTAGTTTATATAATTTTCACCGGTTTTTTTTGCGTCTTACAGAGCGTCTGACGCAGGTTGATTTCTTTTAGTAGGTATTATATATAGATTTAGACTTAATTTCGCTTTGGCTAGTATCAAATGATGTCCGTTTTATAAGAGAATGTAGACATATCAGTAAGTAAAGAAGAAGAAAGAAATTGTACATTAAGGGCCGGTTTTTCAATCGTCAGATAAAACTTATCGGAGGAATAAACTATAAGACGGCAAAAATAAGGACACGTTACTACAGATACTTACTCTTACAAATAAAGTGTCCTTATTTTTGCCGTCTTATAGTTTATTCCTCCGATAAGTTTTATCTGACGATTGAAAAACCGGCCCTTAGAAAGATGAAAAATAAATGTTTCAAATTGTGAGGTAGACGGTGCTGTGCCCAGAGTGAAGATAGCAGCACCCGTTAATATAGAATAGGGAATATAGTTACACATCTTTGCATTTGCATTTGCATTGGATATCGCTGGGAGAAGTGAGTTGCGATCAATGAGACTCTGAAGACAAAAACGAAGAAAAAATGTCTCTAATCATCGTTAGGTCGGAAACTTTCCCCGCATAATATCAATAAATTATATTCCTGTTACGTATAACCTGGTTTTCCTGTCATGTAATCAATAATAAATGCTAACTTAAAATAAGGAAAAGGCCTCAATTCGACTAAGCATTAATAAAATAATACATATAGCTAGTTAATTTTATAGACAAGGCAATTATGTACGATTGCGGGCTAACTACATTCAAAATTTATACCGATTGTCATTTGAGAAGCTGTCCACTTTGTAGATCTAATTCTAGCGACTTTTGTTCGTTATTCTGTTCAATAAGAATCTCATCTCAAGAGGACAGAATATATGAGAAACATCTCAATAGGCCGCCAAAGTGTGGGTCATCATGCTGCATTGTTGCATTGTCTGCATTCGCAAGTATGGATGGCAGAGTAAAGTCACTTTGAGATACTCTGTCATTGTAGTGGAATTTTAGGGTGCAGAAGTTTACAGAAGAACTGGAGTACGACCATTTCCAGAAAGTCCTTCCTTTAGTAGCTAAAGTACGTTAAGTTGACTGTCAAATAAACGATTTATAAGGGTTATTTGAGTTCTGACAGCTATTATATATATAATTCTCGTGTCATATTATTGCTTACGATGATCTCCGAAACTAACAGATTTTAACGATTTTTTTAATGTGCGTTTTGCTGACGTATCTAAGATAGGATAGTTAACATCTCTCTCAGAGCGAAAGGAGCCGGGCATCATTGAAGAGACGCCTTTATTTATTGTATAATTATTATAATTATTATTAATTATTATATTTTTACTGTATAAAATGACTAACTGACCCACGCAACCTTGTATGCGTCTTCAATTGGCCGTAGCGTGAAAATTTTCCCCGTTTTTGAAACATTCTTCATTGGTGCTCCGCTCCTATTAGTATTAGCGTGATGATATATAGCCTATAGCCTTCTTCGATAAATGGACTATCCAACACTGAAAGAATTTTTAAATCGGACTAGCGGTTCCTGAGATTAGCGCGTTTAAACAAACAAACAAACTCTTCAGCTTTATTATTAGTATAGATTAAAATATTTCTATTTAAATTTTATCACATCTTGAGTTGATTAAATTGTTACGTTTATATTGTTTACTAAGTAAAATATGCGATTGATTCTCATGAACATTTTTGAACGTCCTTAGCAATGAATCAGGAGAGGCACGTTTTTATCTGGCGATAATAATATATTGTTAACATCTACACAAGACCGTCCGGTCCCTAACTAGGAACTAGGTAAGATGTATTATTGTATAACATATCCATAATTCTAAACTAATATTATAAATTATCTATGTCTTTTATGCTTTCACGGCTAAACTACCAATTTGAATGAAATTTATAGTGGAAATACTTTGATTCTTCAGGACGAACATAGGCTAATATTTACCGCGATAACCGATTGTCACGCGGGCGGAGCCGCAAACAAAAGCTTGTTATTGATAAATCACACATAAACACAGAATGGATGATCGTGCTTATAACATAATAATTTGCCTTGAACGAGAATCGAACTCACGGCTCCTGGGTTAGCAATCACTAGCCACTAGACTAGCCGATCGTTATTTCTACTTACATATTCTCTTTACTAACCAACTTCAGTTTCTTTTAACTACTCCCAGAATTAAGTTAATAAACGTTTGCAATTAAACTAAGTGTTTACATCATTAGTCATTGTCGTGAAAGGGGTTCGAATCCATAATTACTTGATCGCCATTGAAATTAAGTTAGTGCATAATACAACTCGCAATTTATTTAGTTTCTATTCAAGAACTTTCTGCCTCGTCTATGTATGGACACAAAATAAAAATGTTACTTCATAATTAACGGTATTATAAATATGTAATCACGAATATATTAATATTAACTAAGATGACGGATGCGTTAGGCTTTCGTGACGATCATAACAAGTGCAAAGTTGCTATGTAAACAAAGGTACAGATAGAACCTCTGTGTGTTATTAATTTTTTTTCCATTCATTGATGAAAAGTAATACTTACCTATTAAAGCGGTGAGTATCTGCCTTTTTGCACTACTTTCATTTTTCCTTCGCTCCATATTGGCCGAACAATACGTGATTCCAAAACCAAATAAAAAAAAACTTAGAGGTTATTTTATGTCAAGAAACAAAACAGTAGGTAATTAATTTTATGAAAGAAATCGTAATTATATAATCACTTTCGATAACTTTCTGATATTATATTTGTTTCACACGACAATACATGTTATTAATTTTCATGCGCTTGCGCTTCGATTGACGTCTGTCAAACGACTACATTTTATAACCTATAACCGCAGTTCGCACGCGTGAGTGCTAGCTAACTGTTGTACAAACTCAAAGTGATATCATCTTTACTGTTCAACGTTACTGATCTCTATTTCCTTGAACATAAAGTTTAAAATTAGTTTTTACAAGTTTATTAGCTGCACAGTTATGCAGTACCGGCTAACCGTTTTGATTTACCGTTCGTTATCTAATCGGTATTCGAAAATAGATCTTCTTCCGTTGGTAAAGAGGTTATGTAAAAAATTTCGACGATGTAGAATAAATATGTTGACCATGTGTTTGATAATGGGTTTCCCTACATGTTCGCAGAAAGTGTGAATGATTCCATGGTGCGTGACAGGAGTGGAGTAATGGTGTTATGTAATATACACATGGGGAATTCTAATCTTTATTCAATTGAAATCAATTCATTAATGGCCTTGACTTTATCAATCATGATAGCCATTGTTCCAAATTCAAAAAAATATCAACATGACATGTGTTCATCAAGTAGTGGCTTATGGATTATTTTTAAGAGCGAAATGGAAACTACTTTTGTTATATTTTCGTTTCATTATTTTTTCTCACGGAAATAAAGGACACTTGGCTCCAAGATGTCATAAAAATGTCCACAAAGATAGTATTCGATTAAAAATTCAGGTAAAAATTAATTGTAAGGTCAAGGTTACATTACATTACAATTAATATTTTACATAAGAATTTAGAAAGAACAAAAAGTAATGCGCAACTATATTCCGTCACTGACGAGGCAATGGTCTCCTAGCCAATTACGGCCACGGCCAGTCTCAACGGAGACCAGCCAACTGCGCTGGAGATATTATAGTAAACAAGTTTGTGCGCAAACACAGGTGCACTCTCTGTTCCTTCTCTCACATAATCCGATGGGACGGTTAACCGACACGACCGGGAAGAGAAGCGCAGGAACGACAGCTTTACGTACTCTGCGAGACACGGGGGTTCAGACCCCAACTTCCAAACTCCGAGCTGTTATTAAGTATTTTCATAATCAGAAAAACTAAATAACACTTTTAGCTCGACCTGGGATTTTGAACCCGAGACCTCTTGATTGGCAGTCGCATACGTTAACCGCTAGACCAATTAGGCTGTTCGTGGCAATATAATTAAATGGCAATAAATAATAATATAAGTATTAAATAAATATTTCGGACATCTAACACACAATGCCATCTAGTCCCAAGCTAGGCAGAGCTTGTGTTATGGGTACTAGACAACTGATATAAATACTTATATACTTTTTTTTGTAAATATATACATATAATACATAGTAAACATCAATATTGATAAACACGCAACCTCATAACTAGTAATGGAGTAGAAACCATACAAAAATCAACAGCAATATTTTTTCACCGTCTTCAAAAAGGAGCAAGTTCTCAATTCTACTGTATTTTTTTATGTTTCATGTGAATTCGAGTGGTTGGTCCAGTTCTTGAAGTAGGTTTTTTGTTAAAATTTTCAAACCGATCCGTTGGGTAAACCGATCGCCTGATGATAAGTGACATCCAGCCAAGCCAAGTTACAAGCGTTTTTCTTTCTCGTTAACGCCTAAATTCTCGTGTGTATTACGCTAGTACTTTGTCTAAGATTAACCAATGACACATGAGAATTTAAGCTTTAACAATTGTAGAAAGAAAAACGCTTAGCTTTGCCACTCTTTAATTCCCTCCTCCAAAAGTCAGTTATCCAGAGTTACAAGTCGTGGGTTTCAGGGATTTTGTTTTTACGGTTACTGGTTCCCCATTTACTAGTACACGCGACGGCGTGCGGTTTTTCTAGTCTGAATAAACCACCAGTGGATGGTATCAGGGGGCACAGAAAAAAGGAGAGGAAGGTCTGAGCTGAATCTTTAAGGGTAGTGGGAGCCCTAAGTGCAACAACAGTCTTTCTACTGAATTCTTATATGCATAGTACTCGGATTGTTGAAGTCTTGACTACCTCGTTAGTGCAGTGGTAGCGTACGCAACTGCTGTGTATGTCTCGAGTATTTATATCAGATATTTAGTAGCCTCTCAGTAAGCTCTGCTTAGTTTGGGACTAGATGGCGTTGTGTGTTAGATGTCTGAAATGTTTGTTTATTTAAATATAATGGGAGAAAAGGCTCGAAGGAGAAACAACATATGGTAAAAGATACCGAAATGCTTTTTGTCATGTTTGTCAAGTAGTTCATGAACGATATTAAGCACATTCCAAGATCGCCAAATCACATTTCTTGCTATATCGCAACCTACAATATATATTTTTTTAGTATCTACGTAATATGTAAATATATTATTTTAATAAATGGATATTTAACACTCATAAATATATATATAAATATCCTTATTTGGAATTTAATTAAATTATGAAAATCAACTTTCTATAATTTCTATTGCTATTTAATTTGGTCTCTACTCTCATATTTTATTAATGCCTAGATAGCATTAGCTACGTTGTTTCAATCTTACTTATTTATTTAATGACGTAAAACTAAAGACACGATAGCAAAAGCTACCGTAAAATAAACAATAATCTATACTAATATAATAAAGCTGAAGAGTTTGGTGTTGAAACGCGCTGAACTCAGGAACCGCTGGTACGATTTGAAAAATTATTTTAGTGTTGGATGGTCCATTTTCGAGGAAGGCTATGGGCTATATATCATCACGCTACTACTAATAGGAGCGGAGCACCAATGAATAATGTTTCAAAAACGGGGGAAAATTTTCACGCTACGGGCAATATAAGACGCAAACGAGGTTGCGTGGGTCAGCTAGTAACATATAAACCTACTGCATCTCTTCATATTTTACTTTTTCTGACTATAACTGTAATGTCAAACAAGACGATTACAATGTTTGGCATCTTGCTGAGTGATCTTATCTTCTGTGGAATTTACAAATAAAAAAAAATCAGTTTGAGTCATATGAGGCTTACGTACACACGTACATCAATCTAATATCTGTGAATAACGTATCAAGTCACTAGAGTTCGTGATAAGAATGCCGGCACAATTCCAATACAAGAACACTTTCTGTAGTAACTTCTCAATAGCCTTTAATTTTAGGTTTTGGCTTATTGTACCTCGATAACCAGACGTGTTAGCATAGAGTATATTTCAAGTTTTCCTTCTCTTTGCAGTGAGATCGTTCTACGTAGTTTACTCTCTTAGTCGCCTCTTACGACACCCATTAGATGAATAGGGTGACACTCCATATTCTTAATGAGTCACCACACGAAGAAAGCTTCGAATTCGTGCAGAGTTTTAACCGTGAAAGCATAATAAATAAACAGAGTTCCTTTAGAATGTACATATAATACTAGTAAGTTCTAGTAAGTACTAGTAAGTACTAAAAAGTACTAGCAAGTACTAGTAAGTTATTGTAAGAACTAGTAAGTAGTAACTGTAGTAATAGTCCACGGGCCCACGAACAAGGGATTTCAGTGATTGACAACAGGCTGAAAGTTTATACACAGCTTCGTTTTGACGAGACACCCAACTTTTATTATTGGACCAAATTCTGAAAGTGGAAGGAAAAAGCGGGATAGGGAGCGAAACACGTCGATTTGATGAGTGTCCCAATTTAATTAATAACAGTTTCTAAAAATCAATACTTCGAGAAAATGCGATGGAAAACTGAAAAAAACTTGTGGCATACAAAGTGAATGGTACCTTCCGAGTGACCCTCAGCTCTAACATGTCAGAATGGTGACTTGAAAATTTTTATTTATTTTCATTAATTACAAACTGATTTTTGTTTTGGGGCTTGCAAAATATATATTTTTCATAAAAAATGCATCGGCATACAAATTTGACGGTAATTTTTTTGAGTCCTACACTCGAAAAAACATTAACATAATCTTGACAACTTTCGAGTTAGAGTTTTCCATCGTATTTTCTCGAAGTATTGATTTTTAGAAACTGTTATTAATTAAATTGGGACACTCATCAAATCGACGTGTTTCGCTCCCTATCCCGCTTTTTCCTTCCACTTTCAGAATTTGGTCCAATAATAAAAGTTGGGTGTCTCGTCAAAACGAAGCTGTGTATAAACTTTCAGCCTGTTGTCAATCACTGAAATCCCTTGTTCGTGGGCCCGTGGACTATTACTACAGTTACTACTTACTAGTTCTTACAATAACTTACTAGTACTTGCTAGTACTTTTTAGTACTTACTAGTACTTACTAGAACTTACTAGTATTATATGTACATTCTAAAGGAACTCTGTTTATTTATTATGCTTTCACGGTTAAAACTCTGCACGAATTTCAATGAAACTTGGCATGTAGATACTGTGATTCTTGAGGAAGGACATAACCTACTCTTTACCACAATAACCGACTAACACATGGACGGAGTCGCGAGCAAAAGCTATTCATTCGATATATAAAGACATAAACCAAACCAATAATATTTTTATTCAATAACAATGTGTCGATATAAAAATCATTTCAGGTTAAGGTATATTTTACAAATCGATATTTCCTTTCGTTTTCTACATAACACTTGTTTTGAATATGAATAAATTATGTATACTATTATGTACTATCATGATTTTATCAGAAAGTTACGGGAAAATGCGAAGAGTATCAGGTAAGAACACATATCTGGCATATCCTCTTATAATTGTGCAAAACGAATCTTTTTTGATTCACTCCTCTTATTCGTTCTGTGAGTATCGTAAGAGTCGGTTAGCCGGTAAGGGAGCAAACTTCGCTTAAAGAACAAGGCAGCACAAGAAGGAAAATTTGACACAAACCTTATTTATCACAAACTCTCCACTCTTATGTATAGTGCGACCTCTTTTCAGTAGGGGACAGGTAAAGATCGTGACGGTGACGCTGATGGCTGTGTGATGTGTCCATATTTTATCGTATTCATATTTTAGATTATCACGGACATAAGCTCAACAAATACTCTGCCCGTCGAAGGCACATTGACAAGCCAGCTCTTCGAATGCAGAACGAGGCACCCAAGCATCATGGCAAACATTCTTTAAGAATAGTTGGTGGGAACATTAACGATACAACTAACTATCCATATATGGCTGCCATCATTATAAACGGAAGATTATGGTGTGCGGGATCAATTGTTGATGTCAACTGGGTGCTTACTGCTGCTCATTGTTTGAATTAGTGAGTTACCATCATGCTAATACAGTCGAGGCATTAGACAGCTGCATATTTTACATTCACATACGACCGAAATCAATCAATAACTTTTTTTTTTTTTTTTTAATTCGGGCAAACGAGCAGACATATCACCTGATGGTAAGCGATTACCGCCGCCCATGGACACCCGCAACACCAGAGGCGTCACAAGTGCGTTGCCGACCTTTGGGGATGGGAAGGGGGATGGGGGAGGGGTTGGGGTATGGGCCTCCGGTATCCTCACTCACTCGGTGAAGGATAGCGCAAGCGCTATTTTCTGTGAGGCCGTGGTATCACTCCGGTCGAGCCGGCCCATTCATGCCGAAGCGTAGCTCTCCCACGAAGAAACTAAAGCAAATAATAAGGTCAGAGACGCCTTTGGACTAAAGAAAATTGTGTTTACCATCTCTTTCTATTATTTATTCATCTAATCTCCCGTTTCCCTCACAAATTGTCACTAAAAGTTTTTTTTTAATAAATCTTTCTTCCACTAATAGTGTGCTTCACGTATCTCCTCTTAAAAACCTGGGTAAGTATGTTAAGGTACGCGTCGGGAGTACTCGTCCTCACGAAGGTGGCATGTTAGTTGAAGTGGCAGGAGCTGTCAGACATCCCAAGTACGAAGAGGAGCCGGTACCACATGCTGACGTCGCGTTATTGAAGCTCAAGGAAAATCTACGTAAGTTCGTATACTTCCAAGTTGCACCTTATAACTTGAATGTGCAATATAATACGGTTATTTACCTATCATCATCAGCTATTTAGCCTTTATTATTTGGGAGTCGACTATTAGTTTAATCGGTTTTACTTGAACAATATTTTTTTCACGGAGCGACCGGCATCGGACCTTCGCAAACAAAATTCGAAGGTTAAGCTTAGTGGTTCTTAGTATATTTGAGTCAGTATTTATAACGTTTGTCATAGATGTATATGACAACCGGGATCGACACCTAAACGTGTACTTCGAGGCACAGGCGAGTAACACCGCCAAATACCTACATATTTCGAGTTTATGCTTTGCTTTTTTTTTGGTTTTAAAAAGATTGTAAATTAGAAATATAAATCCTGTGTCGAGGGGGACTTCAATACCATAGATGAAAATGAAGCAAAGTACACGCAGATTTAGAACAACAATTTATGCATCATACAATTTCGATTTTTAAATTGAGTGATAAAAACAAAAGATTTATTGCTAATATTTCTGTTCACTATTTTATTTATTTTTATAGACATATTTAACTTATTTGTTAACCGACTTCAAAAAAGGGAAGGTTATCAATTTGATTGTATTTTTTTAAAGCAAGTTGTTTTTCTTAGAATACCTAGACAATAGTACTAGAAAATTCAATTGATTTCAGCGATGGGTACACTCGTGAACATTATCAAAATATACCAAGGAACAGAGCAGCCCTTCGCTCAGAGTTTCGTCTCCGTGTCGGGTTGGGGTGCTAGCAAGGTAATATTTTGCATTCATCATCATAATCTTCAGGATCCACTGGCTAGACATAGGATTCCTTATGCTGGGGCCACACTAATGAGAAATGCCATTGATTATCGCGATAATGGACGTTCACCATAGGTGTAGCCACAACTTAACGGGATAATTTGACAATGGCATTAACAATGCCATTTGGAGTTAGGCGATAGCTTAAGTGGCGGTACATCAAAGAGATTAACGCGAGAATTGATGCGAAGAAGCGGCCACATTACGTATTGTCAGTGTGCATCGAGAGCGCAACGGGAGCGAACGTATTGGTTTTTTTACGACGTATTTGCCTCAAAATCGCACGATTTTGACTCGAAATACGTTCTATGGCGTCGGAGTGGAGTAATCATCCACCATCTTCTTTTTCTTTGTTTCCGTTTTTTTTTATTCGGTAATGATTCAATAAAGTCAAATAATATAAATTTACACTCATGAGATATAGAGCTCTGTCGACGTCCATCTTGCTTAAATTAAAGTAATTTCAATGCCGTTTTTATCGCCAATAATGAGCATTCATGTTGACCGTTGAAGTGTAGCCACCCATTTTAATGCGGTAAAAATTATCGCAATAATTATCGAGATAATGGGCATTGACGTTAAACCTTAGTGTGGCCCCAGCATTAAAGGGGAAGGTTATGGCATATTACACCACGATGGTCGGGCGGATTAGTGTAGCGTTTTTTTGAAGTGAAACGTCTTTAGAATCGTTGTGATTATAAACCGGATGCAACGGAAAAAAACGAGAGGTAAGAGACACAAATACAAAAATGTGTAGGATGAAGCCGGCAAAGAATGAGACAGAAATATGCATTTATAGGCTATTTATATGTAAGTATATTTTATGTTTTTGAATCTAAAGTTTTAGATTTGTATAAATTTAACAAGACTTAAAAATTAGTTTGCCAAAGAAGTTTCACTTCTGACATGTGTACTTTGTACGCACGCGCTTTTTTTTACAATAGTAATACTCGTATGTAGTTGATTTAATTCTCTCATACACATCATCCAGTTTGCATCCAGATTACCTTTCCTGCTGTTGCCCTGAAATGAATGTACTGGGTGGTGACACTACGTATCTTTAATCAGTCACCACATAAACTTGAATATGTGGCGACTTCCACATAAAACACAACAATAACCTACTACAGCGCCATCTACTGAAGAGACACTGAACTACGAAGTAACGCACTACACGGAGTAACTACAAATCCTGAATCGCGCAATAAATAGTTCTCGCGCCGATTATCATATATACAACATCCCAACATGATAACATGGAACATGATACCCGTTCCCCCACAGTGCAGTGTGGAGGGAACGGGTATCATGTCCCTCCAACACAAAGGGAGGATCCTCCGACCAGGCGAGGTGATCATGCCTGGCGGGCTACTGCCCAACAGTTGATGTGTAGTGCGTTACTTAGTAGTTCAGTGTATCTTCGGTAGATGGCGCTGTAGTAGGTTATTGTTGTGTTATATGTGGAAGTCGCCACAAATGCTTCAAATAAAATAGTATTAGCAATACATTAATGTTTGTGATTTAGGGCTCATTAACAGCCTTCAAAGAGCCCACTCCAGACCTCATCACTGCTCGGCTGAAAGTGCGAACACAACACTATTGTAGTGATGCGTACCAGCTGGTGAATGGCTTGCAGATCACTCCTGACTTCTTCTGTGCTTCTCTTAGAAATGGAACTAGAGACGCTTGTTTGGTATGAATATTTTTAAAGTGTTACTAGCTGACCCGACAAACGTTGCTTTGCCATAAAAAGGAATATATATTTTAGGGGTGGGTCCATAAATTCGCGATGGAAGAATAGGGTTTGATCGTAGAGGGTTGAAAATTCAGGGTTGTATGTATTTTCTAATGCTACATCATAAAAAATTAAAATTTATCTAAAAATTAAAAAAAGAAATTTAGGGGTGGACTACCCTTAACATTTAGGGGGATGAAACATAGATGTTGTCCGATTCTTCGACCTACCCAATATGCACACAAAATTTTTAATGAATGAGGTGTTAATAGATTTGTAATGACATACCTAGGTCATGTGTGGTCGATACGTCGTATACAATAAAAATAAAAAATAATAATAAACATAATTTTATCAAAAGTTTTACATTGTCGGGTTATAGTTTTAAACATTTTCTAGTTTCGATTTGATAATGTGTGCAAAAAACAAAATATTCATATCAATTATGTCTTGCGTATTGCTGTCAGTTCGACGCAGGCGCTCCAGCAGTTCAAGAAAACAGGCTCATGGGCGTCATGAGCTTCGGGCCAGAACAATGTGGTCACGAGTACCAGCCAGCTGTATTCATTAAAGCATTTTATATAAGGTACCCAATATTTTATTAAGAATTCTCGATCATCTTCCGAGACACAGGCGTTAACTCGAGACGTCAATTGATTGTCACATTAACCAACCGTTCTCGATCCTTCAAAAGCAATACTTTTCTAAAGTGGTTAACAAGCTATAGAATCTATATTACAAGTCCTCAAAAACTGGCATGAATTCGTATTTTGGTCGTATTTATTTGTAGTAAGATAGTTTTTTTTTTACTGCGAATATCATCAATAAAGTTTTTACCCGACATTTTTTACGTTTAATGTGTTTTTTCTTTCATATTTGAAGAGAAAATCCATTACTTAGGGGTGAGAATTAAGTACGATCTCCGTCCTCCATAAGCGCATGCCTGAGGGTGACAGGTGAGGCCACCAGTCACCTTAGCAGAAGCAGGCCGGGGTGGCGGCGCGAGCTCTGTAAAGTGCTCGCGCCTCTCTTATAGTATAGGAATGTTTGGGTTCCTACACGGGAGGGGGCCACCTACAAACAATGGGTGGCCCGAGGTACGTCGGGGTTTCAGGGATTTCCTTCCGAGGGTGCACCTGGTTCCCCGGCTTCTAGTACCCCAGACGGTGTGCGGTTTTGGTCGGTTCGAGTCCGACATAACCACAAGTGGTATCCGAGGGGACTTCCGCACAAAAAAAAAAAAAAAGGGGTGAGAATTAAGTAAAGAAAAATACAGTTTACTATTATCTTTTTACTTTCATACCTTTCAAGAATTGCAGAATAATTCTTCAAATTTACTATTATTGTGATAGTTTGTTTGAGATTAGAAACTAATGTTTGGATTTAGCTTTGATTACATACAAGTCATACGTTTTATATAATATACTAGCTGTTGCCCGCGTTTATGTCAGTTTTTTCATGTTTTTTCGCGGTCGCGGATATGTGACTGATGCAAAAATTAGATAAAAACAATCCTTGATGCGGATTATATATCATTCTAAAATTTCAGCTCGATCGGTGCAGAACTTTTTGAGTTTTTGAAGCGTACACAAACCAACATAACATTTATATATATATATATATATATAGATATGCATATCAAAATAACAGAAGAATAACAGATTTCAGTAGAACGTTCACTAATGAGCATACTGTACTTTATATTGTTCACAGGGACTTCGTTAAAGAAACGATAGCAGCATACAAAACTAATAAGGAACTGAGAGACGCGTTGGCAGAAGCTGAACCTGACTACCAAATACCTGGTCTCCGCCCGGAGCCACATGAAAACGTAGCTTTTATGGCCGATGTGCCAGATGAAAATGTAAATTTTATGGTCGATGATTAAATAAACAACATTAAATAGTATTATTTGAAGTACAGTTATTAATTATTAACTAGCTATTATTTTAATAAAGCGGAGTAACTACTTATTGTTTCTGACTTAGAAAATAACGGATTACCATACAACTTTTTATTTCTTATTTTTCCACATTGGAGTAAAAGTTCCAAAAAAAATATTTCTTAGTGAGTCTTTCCTGCAGGACCTGCCAGCAGAAGGAATACTCCGGGATGACCACTGTCATCCCTGGGGCAGGACACACAGTGGTTCTACAGAGGCGGAACAGGGCCCAGCCCTAGACTACTCGTACATCCCCGGAGACTAACATCCTCAAAGAAAGAGACCGCAGCTTTCCATCTATCACTATTCGAAAGCATTGCCGCAATAAATGCTGGCGGTGAAAGGTTTTGTCCGATCTGTTCGATTAGGACTCGACGCTCAAGCTCCCACGCAAGTCAGTCCTCCATCATACCGTTGGACGTGTGGAGTACTGTTCGGGCCCGAAGTAGTGGCACTGTGCCGTAGCCTCCCATTCTATTTACTTCAGCTATTAACCAAAGCAGACGTGCCTGGTGTATCTGAGTTAATCGATAGGCGACACAGTCGGTCCTCTTTACTCAAGCTTCGAGTTTCGGTAGAACGGCTCCGACAGCACGGTGGCTAGCACAGCCCTGAATTTTAAGCTGTGCCCGCTAAATCTCCAGCGCTTATGTACGTTCCGCCGTAGGAATCAGGGTTCATGGTCTGATACGGCCCCTTCTCCATTCCGAATTTGTAGACCGTTACGTCCATGTCAGAATGTCGAAGGGTGGACCGTGCCTCGTAGAAAATTAGGCGGTGCCCCCACACGTAACATATGACCATCAACCGCTGCAGTCTGCGCGGTAGAGCCTGACAGTAGGAAGCACTCGCCGGGTAATTAGACCAGACGGGTGTCCCATAGAAGACCATAAATCTTACAATGCCCACATAGAGGTGGTGAACTTCTTCCCGTTATCCCCAGTATGATATCACCTATCGATACTAGCATTATGGTTATTTTAAGACCAAAACATCGAAAAAAAATTAAAACAGTTTTATTATACCCAGTTTTATTATACGCAATAACTTCCAAATATCGTAAATGTAGAAATAAATTTAAGAGACCAAATGTTGATGTACCGATTACAGTGAAATTTAGATGATGTGGAGAAGTGTAGTCACGATAGTAGCAATATGGATCGGCGATGGAATATCGGCATTAGACAAGAGCAGTGCCATGGATAGTGACATATCTATAGAAAAGACAAACGACACTGGTGCATCAGAAAGCGATGTTTCATCGCTAGGTACGGTTGTTGTTGCATTTTTAACCGACTTCAAAAAAGAACCAGGCCTCAATTCATTTTTAACTAAATTTTTTGGTCACTGGACCATGAGTGGCGGTAATCATTTGCCAACAGTATTATACTAACTAGTACATACTAGTCTATATTAACATTATGGAGTCGCGGACGTAAGCTAGTAATTATAATTTACATTTTATGTTTAGATATACTGAAACTAAGAAACTTACTTCTTCATTTACAAACGTTAGTTTACGTTTAGGCTGTAAGTAAAAAGTTGAAAATGACACCGAACCATTGCGTTAGTTAAATCATGTTTATTAATAAAACCGTTGAAAGTTGTGCCACCTAATTAAGTACATAATAATCGTTTTTCATTTCTAGATATACACTTTGGAGCCCCTAAGGCCATAGAACCTCAACAAATAAACTTCCATTTAGAATCGCCAGACAAAAATAGTGCTCCGAAAATTAGCTTTCGGTTTGAGATTCCAACACAAAGTAATCCTCCATTCCAAGGACTGACGTTGGACCCAGATGGGAGACGTCGTTATCAGAAAGAAGGTTTGAGAAGCTTGAACAAGCAACCGCAGATAGTATACAAGAACCACATGAGGATAAGAATGGGAAATGCTACTGATACCAGAAACTTTCCTTACATGGCGGCAATTATTATAAATGGTAGGGTGTGGTGTGCTGGGTCGCTTGTTGACGAGAACTGGGTGTTAACGGCCGCTCACTGCTTGAACTTGTAAGTACTTTGATTGGATGTTTGACTACAAAAAAATCACATTACTTTGAGTCTTTACTTCTCTCTGAACATAGGCTTAGATTCTTGGCTTACGCCTTTGGACTTAGTCCTCCACTTGAAAAAGGGACTTGGCTAGTATAGAGTTTGTTATAAGATTTCCTGGTCCTGGCAGTGCCGTGCAGTCCTCCGTATGTACCTCCGCTAGTCAGCTCTTAGGACACATGCGGAATAAATAGTGGTGATGACACACAGACAATGTGACGTTAAATCATTATTGTCAACTCTCTCTAAAATATTAACTACTGTTTTGTTCCTCAGTGTACTCCACGTGTCTCCGTTGAAGTCTTTAGGTAATTATGTGAAGGTACGCATCGGGAGCGCCCATCCCCACGAGGGAGGGATTCTTCTGGATGTGGTTGGAGCTGTAAGGCACCCGAAATTTGAGGAGGAACCGGTACCTCACGCTGACGTCGCTCTTTTAAAACTATCTCAGAATATTAAAAGTAAGTATCTGACGTTACAGTTTTTGGAAGCGAAGCTTTTCGTCGTATTTATGTTTTAGATTATGTTAAGACAATGCCAGACTAGAAAATCTTTATTCCCTTTTATATATTTCGTATATTATAATAAATATAAATAATAAATAAATATTTCGGACATCTCACACACAACGTCATCTAGTCCCAAGCTAAGCAGAGCTTGTGTTATGGGTACTAGACAACTGATATGAATACATATATCCTTTTTTTTTGTAAATACATGCATATTATACATAGAAAACACCCAAACTCCGAAACAAATATTTGTAAATTACACAAACATTTGGCCCGACCCAGGATTTGAACCCGAGACCTCAAGCACAGCAGTCGCATTCACTACCACTGCGCCACCGAGGAAGTCAAACCAAGTCAATTATAGATTATGTTGTTAATGTCTGACGTCTTGTATTGCGTAGCCAGATTTCGCCCATTACTAAAAATGTTTAGGATATTTCCTAAAGTTATAGAAAGCTAAAGTTTGATGTAAAATATAGAATTAACACATTAAAATCTTGAAATCTGTATACATTCCTTGATAATAAACCAAAAAATACGAGCTACCTATTCAATGTACCTGTTGCGAGTATGCACATATAAATTTAACTTGAAAAACGTTTCATTTTAAAGCTTCTATGGTTTTTTCAGGATTCGACAGATCCATAAACATTATAAAAATATATGAAGGAATCGCAGAACCATTTGCGCAGAGCTTCATTTCAGTATCCGGTTGGGGAACGAATAGAGTAAAGTATTTAGAATTCATTAAAAAAACTATTACATACCTACATAAAAAAAACATTTTAAAAAATCATACAGTCGTTCATTAGAACGACCTCCAATGTGATGTCAGTACATCACAAGAGGGCGTAGTTGCCTAGTATCCATTGAAACTGACCGTCGAGGCTATTATCGGCTGGGAGAACATCATCCTACTTACTATTATAAAGGCGAAAGTTTGTAAGTATGGATGTATGTATGTATGGATGTTTGTTACTCTTTCACGTAAAAACTACTGAATGGATTTGAATGAAACTTTACCACAATATAGCTTATACATCAGAATAACACATAGGCTACTATTTATAAAGATATAGCTTCGCCTCGCGGCGTTGCCCGCAGTTATCATCGTACCGCGGGTAGCACCGCGGGGTTCAGCTAGTATCTATATATATAAAAATGTTATGTTGGTTTGTGTACGCTTCAAAAACTCAAAAAGTTCTGCACCGATCGAGCTGAAATTTTAGAATGATGTAGGTATAATCCGCATCAAGGAATGTTTTTATCTAATTTTTGCATCAGTCACATATCCGCGACCGCAAACAACACGAAAAAACCGACATAAACGCGGGCGAAGCCGCGGGCATCAGCTAGTATCATATGAAGAGGTAAAGTTTGTGAGTGTTAAGAGGTAATCTAGATCTCTTGCACCGATTTTGACAATTCTTTTACCAATTTTTCAAAATCGGTGACAGCCACATTATTTGTGAGTGCGTATATTACCGGAAAAATAATTAGTGTGGTATTCGTACCGTACCGTATATATATAAAATGGCAAAAAATAGTATGAAATAAAGACAATGAACTTTAATTTCCTTACACATTCGGGTCGGACATAATATTCACGATACTTGATATGTTCTCCAGGGTACAGACACGGCGTTCAGAGATCACACTCCAGACCTAGGCTTTGCACGTCTCAAAGTGCGATCTCAGTCCTACTGCATGGATGCATACCAGCTCGTCAATGGATTCCAGTTTACTGAAGACTTCTTCTGTGCTTCTCTTAGAAATGGTACCAGGGATCTCTGTTTGGTAAGATATTCCTATACTTATACACATAAAGATGCGTTGCCGCTCTTTTGGTCCATCCTTCTAGAGACAAAGGGAGAGGGTTGTTGATCGAGTAACCTCACTATTTCGGTAAAACGCTACGAAAGGTTTGCTAAACACAGCGGCTTTGAGGTCTTACTTGAAGTCAATCTGGTCGATTGAGGCTATTTCTGCCGAAGCACGATTCTCATACTTTAGGATTATTATTTTGTTCTGGACAGCACGTAAAACCGTCGGTCTTGCACCTGATCGTGTCGGACAGCCATCTCAAAGAGGGAACAGAGCCACTTGTGTTTGCACCTACACTTGTGTACTAAAATATTCCCTGCGTAGTTGAGTGGTCCCCGTTGAGACTGGCTGCATAGCCGAAATCGGGTAGGAGTACATCATTGGAACTCATACGAAGAACGACGGTTATTTAGGCCTTATAATAGGGATATTCGATATATTTATTTATTAACTTTATGCACAAAATGTACAATGGCGGACTTAATGCCAAAGGCATTCTCTACCAGTCTACCGTTGGGTGGTGCGGAAATGTTTGAGAAGGTGCACAACACTTTATGAAGAAAAACATTGAAAAATAATATATCTGCGAATTATACAAGAATATATACATACATACAAACAATGAGACATATATTTACACATACACACACGCATATTACATATACATACACACACGCACATTACATATACATACACACAAATACATATTCATACACATACATAACATATTCATATCACAATAAATACATTATCAAATTCGTTAAGAATCCGCTGCATTTCGGGCAAGGAGAGTACGTACCTTGATCTTGAATGAATTTAGACTTTGTGCAATTCTGATTTCCTAGGGAAGAGCATTCCAGAGAAGGATGGATTGGATGAGGAAGGAAGAATGAACACACGCAGAAGTGTGAGAAGGGCATGACAGTAGGAGGTTATTTTTGGAGCGAAGATTTCTATCATGATTGTCACACAGAAGCTGGACGGAGGAAGTTAGGTAATTAGGTGCGTTAGGGGAGTTGAGAATGGTGTACAGAGTCGTTAAGGTGTGGAGGTGACGACGCTGACGAATAGGAAGCCAATTTAATTTGAGACGAAAGGAAGAAATATGGTCAAATTTACGAAGATTAAAAACGAATCGAATGCAGTTGTTTAGAAGTCGGTCATATTTGTTGAGGAGATCTGCATTCAGGTCGGAGTAGCACACATCACCATAATCAATAATGGGCAGGATTAAGGTCTGCGCCAACATAGTTTTAATCTCAGGAGGCAAAAAGTTCTTTAGCCGGTACAACGCGCGCAGGGATCCTGTAACCTTCTGACTGACACTAGTAACCTGGGTTTGCCAACTAAGGTTACCATCGATGAACAGGCCCAAATTCTTCACACTAGAACTTAGAGGGATAATTGAACCATTAAATAATATAGGTGGCAATTTATCTATATCCAGCCTTCTGGTCATGCGTTGACTGCCCAATATGATAGATTGGCATTTAGTAGGGTTCACAGTCAAACCGAACCTGTGAGACCAATTGCTAATAGCATCCAGATCGCCGTTAACCATTGTAATAGCCTCGTTTATATTATCTACTGCAGCATGGTAATAGAGTTGCAAGTCATCCGCATAAAGATAGTACGCACACTGAATACATCGATGTATCGAAAATATTGATATTTACAATGCGATATATCGAATCGATTCGATTTTTTTAAAAGTCATCGATATAGTCGATGTATTGATGTTTTTTCATAAAACATCGAATCGATGACAACCAGTTAATTTTACAAAAACTCAAGTTTAACCACTAAAATTTTAAAATCTATCTTGTTATTAGTTTCGTTTTGAAATACATAACTTTATCTTTCAATAGTAGACTGATAATATAATGCCGTCGTTTCACTTGCATCTGAACGATTGTTTTCTAAAGCGGCACAAATCGTCAATCAACAACGAAGTAGAATGAAATGTTAAAATTGCCAGTGTTCTTTTGACAGGCAGCAAAATTACGCGAATATGTTTTTTTGAAATCTGTTCTTTTGTTATATATAAATATAAAAAAAAATGGTAGGTAAAGATTTTTTTCATACATGGCTTTGACTTTTTTAAATAAACAATGTTTGAATTAGAGATGGTTTGCCTGAAAAATTGTGTAGAAGTAGTATATCTGATCTACTTTCAAAACAGGTCGTCTTTTCAAAGTGAATGTGTTTTTGTGTTCTTCTTCATTTCTTCTTCATTTTCATTTCATTTCATTTCGTACCGCGGGTAAAGAAACGGGTCGAAGCTGGTCTAAAAAAAGTTGCCTAAGTTACTTCTTGTATTATCAGCTACCAGTGAAAATCTCGTCAAAATCAGTCAAGCCGCTCCAAAGATTAGCCGGAACAAACAAACAGACAGACAAAAATTTAAAAAATAGTTTGCTATATGGACCGTGTATACATACATATGCATTTAGTAAACAGCGGTTATTTTAATATTACAAATAGACACTCCAATTTTATTTATTTGTATAGATTAAAATTTAAAGTTACAAAAATAATTTAGTTCCTTTCATAATCGTCATAGACATGACTTGTTTTGATATGTATCACTTTTCAGTTGACTACAGTTTTCTACACTAATATTATAAAGAGGAAAGATTTGTCTTTTTGTATGTTTGTATGTAACGAATAAACTCAAAAAGTACTGGACCGATTTTAATAATTCTTTTTTCATTAGGAAGCTACATTATCACTGAGTAACATAGGCTATATTTTATTTTGGAAAAAAATAGGGTTCCGTAAGATATTTGGGTTTTTCGGACACAAGGTGTAAAAAATCAACCAGAAAAGTTACTTATTTTGCGTACGCTGCCTAAATTATAAAAGATAGAACCATAAAATGATCTAATTAATCGTAGATCTTATAAATATCTACAAAAAAGTTCGCGAGACACTATACCTATCTATGTCGAGTGAGGAACAACAAACATTTTTTTATTTAGAAATCTTGAATGTTTATTGGACTACATTTAAACACGTTTAATTCACTCATGCTATCAATCCTTATCAAAATAAATTATTTCATCACTAACTAAAGTTTATGCAGATACTATTTGGTGTTTGAATGATAAAAATTGGACGTTTGGATTTGAAGTATGTTTTGTGTTTTGTGTTTGTGTGTTTGTGTGTTTGTGAATTAAAATATGTTTTACGCATGGGCATCTTTACGTTGCCCTATCACGGGTCGGGGCTCCCGACCATCAGTATACGAGTATTTTGTTACCTGAAAATAATTTAACGTCAAATGTTGTTTATAGAGAAGCTCTACAATAATCGCTTTAGTTATCTATCCTAAAAGAACGAGTTGCACTCGGGGACTGCCGGCAGAAGTGAAAACTTAGTATTAATTACATTTAAATATTTTCCTCATTAACAACTTTAACATCCACAGAAAGACCATCTGTGCAGCCTGCGGATAATGACTGCGTTGTCGAAGTTAGTGTCGGTGTCTGTGAATTGACCTGGGAATCATTTTGCTGACCGTGTCTTTCCTAGGTAGGCTTTTTGCAGCGGTAAACGACATCCACGCGAGCGGAGCCGCGGGCGACCGCTAGTGTAATATAATGTTAGAAAAAGTACTCGATGTTTTATCCGATATATCGAGAGACTTCAATGTAAAGTTCCGATTTATCAAATCGAAAAAAATATCGATGTTTTTCAAAGCAGACACCCCTACCTTATAAGCATTGTGTACCGTTGATACGATAATTACAAACTATTTTTATTTATTTTTATATATTGACAGAAGCTTTCGTGATTGCACGACTTGATACTCGGTGGTTATTGATTTAAGTGTTATTTTAGTTTGATGCAGGTGCTCCAGCTGTACAAAGGAATAGGCTCATGGGTATTATGAGCTTCGGGCCTGAACGTTGTGGTCACGAGTTTCAACCAGCTGTGTTCATTAAAGCTTTCTATTTTAGGTGAGTTGATCTTTGAGTATTTAGTTTGGAAAAGACGACAGGAATTAAACAGGCTGTAAATAAAATAGACGCTTATAAATAAATAAATATTCCGAACATCTAACACACAACGTAATCTAGTCCCAAGCTAAGCAGAGCTTGTGTTATGGGTACCTACTAGACAACTAATATAAATACTTATATACTTTTTTTTTGTAAATACATACATATTATACATAGAAAACACCCAAACTCCGAAACAAATAATTGCAGATCATACAAACATTTGGTCCGACCCGGGAATCGAACCCGAGACCTCAAGCTTAGCAGTAGCATACGCTACCGCCACCGCCACCGAGGCAGTCATATTATGAAAACTTTTAAGAAAGTTACGAAGGATCTTCTTATTTGTTAGAATATAATAAAGTGTAAGAATATTTGTCTGTGTTATGATGTACTTATCCCGTGGGTGTTGCGAGAGCTGACCAAGGAAGCACACGACACAGGGCAACATCACTCACTGCAAAGACAACGAAAACTTGGCACATAGCAAAGATATACTAATCCGTCTTACCAGGGTGGTATAGTAGACCGAAACCTGTCCAGTAGTTTCTTTTTTTTATGTAATAGGGGGCAAACGAGCAGACGTATCGCCTGATGGTAAGCGATTACCCGTGGACACCTGCAACACCAAAGGCGTCACAAGTGCGTTTCTGGCCTTTAGGAGATGGGGAAAGGGATGAGAAGAGGGGTTGGGGTATGGTCCTCCGGTATCCTCATTCACTCGGTGAAACACAGCGCAGGGGCTGTTCCACACTGGTTTTCTGCGAGGCCGTATCACTCCGGTAGAGCCGGCCCATGTATGCCGAAGCGAGGCTCTCCCACGGTAAACACGGTAAGTAGTAAACGTAGTGACTGCCTCGGTAGCGTAGTGGTAGCGTATGCGACTGCTAAGCTTGAGGTCTCGGGTTGGATTCCCGGGTCGGACTAAATGTTTGTATGATCTGCAAATATTTGAATTATTTGTAGTTTTTCATGTAGTTATGTCTGTAAATTTTTATTTTTGTGGTGTTCAATAAAACTGTGTAAATAAATTGTACGTGAGTGGTGTGGTCACTTCAAAATGTTTAATACTTTGGAATCTAATAATTTTACACATCTCAAACGTGCATATCTCAGCCTACTTCTAAACTAGGCAGTGATATGCTTTAATAACTCTAACTCCTAGACCAGTATGCCAGTCAAAAAACAAATGTACCTATAGATAAATTGTCAATGTTTCGCTAATGCTTCAGGGACTTCGTGAAATCGACGATTTCTTCATACAAGACTACAGAAGAATTGATCGAGGCAATGGCAATTGCCCATCCCGAGGTCCATATCCCACATGCACACATGTATTCGCATGAAGATGATACACTATTGTTGCCTCCCGATGACATAGACAATTTGGCCACTCCTCCTGATAGGAATCATGATTGAAAAATCCGCAATGAATAATTAATTTCTAAATAAAAATTATATTTGACGCTGTTGTGTTGTTAATGAAAGATTAATGATGACGATGTTTTTAGAGTAAGATACCAGAGCGATCAGACATAACTTATTTTCACATATATCAAACCTTAGGTTCTCAGTAGCGTCTCATGATCTTTTGAAATCCCCCCCACTAATTCAGAGATATATGTCAGATATTTCCCATGGACCAAAACATTTGTCAAACGCTTAATAGCTACACTGTTCAAGCGCCTGTCAAATTTTTAATGGCAGCGTTTGATAAGAGTAATCTATACTAATAATAAAGCTGAAGAGTTTGTTTGTTTGAACGCGCTAATCTCAGGAACCGCTGGTCCGATTTAAAAAAATATTTCAGTATTGGATAGTCCATTTATCGAGGAAGGCTATAGACTATATATCATCACGCTACTACTAATAGGAGCAGAACACCAATGAAAAAAGTTTCAAAAACGGGGGAAAATTTTCACGCTACGGGCAATATAAGACAAAACGTTGCGTGGGTCAGCTAGTCATATATAAAAATCAGCCAAGTAAATTTAAGTAACTCCTATTTTTAGTTACCTTATTTTTAAGTAATTGGGAGCAAACGAGCAGAAGTATCGCCTGATGGTAAGCGATTTCCCCTTCCCTAAATTCATTTTTAACTCAATTTTTTGGTCACTGGACCAAACTGGTTTTTTTTTATTATATAGGGGGCAAACGAGCAGACCTATCGCCTGATGGTAAACGATTACCGCCGCCCATGGACACCATGCAACACCAGAGACGTCACAAGTGCGTTGCCGGCCTTTGGGGAATAGGGGTAGGGGTTGGGGTATGACCTCCGGTATCCTCACTCACTCGGTAAAACACAGCGCAGGCGCTGTTTCACACTGGTTTTCTGTGAGGCCGTGGTATCACTCCGGTCGAGCCGGCCCATGCATGCCGAAGCGTGGCTCTCCCGCGGTAACCAGGCAATATAATAAGACACATGAAATATTATTTAAATTATTATTTATCGTCATATAATCTTCTATCTTAATACTAATAATACCATTATATTAAACAATAATAATTCGTCAATAGTATCACAATCAGTTTCCAAGTTTCAGTTTTTGTGTGGTGAGTTTCAACCTCCTACATAATCTTTATAAAAAGTTATTTCAGAAACTTGTTAGGTTTTCAAATTAAAGGTCTGAACCAAAATGTTTGAAGTTATATTTAGTTTTTATTTCAATTTATTTGTACTAAAAGAATGTGTCTCAGTAACTATTGATTAAGAAATAACTTTCGTTTTTTTTTCTAGTTTTCGTATGTGCCTTAATTACGAGTATTATAGTCAGTACTAATTTTGTGTTCTCAAATTCAAAACGAACTTTATTTCTTTTTACTTTATTGTTGCGTGTTCAAAAAAGGACGCATCTATTCTTTTTTAAGCTAAAGTTATTTTTAAAATATTTAGCATATGGTAATTAATTAGTGAGAGTACATTTATGTCCATGTGCGTGATTACTCGGAGTAATTAATACCTACGTTTTCAGTGTATGTCATTACAAAACACAAATTAATTTCATTTTATTATGTTTCTCCTAAATAAAATTGACTAAATTATTTTTTCTAATAAATAAATGGAAAACAATATAGTTAATAAAATAATAAAATAAAATTGCATTTGTGCTTGTTCTATGTGTATGTATTTCAACTCGAACATAACAGCTTCGTTCATATTTAGGGTTACTGGTAAAGTCGACGTAAAAACATGAAATTAATTATGCGACACGAAATACTTAATGCCTTAGAGTCAGTGTCCACGGTCGGAGTGACGGCAAGGAGACAAATTCAGTAACAATTTCAATCCAACCTAGTTCTTCAGAATATTTTTTTTATGTCATTTTGTTTTGTTACATTAAAAACGGTTTCATTCTGAAGAACAAGCCTAACCTAACAAGTTTCCGAATAAAACATTTATTATAATCGACTTGTTTCTTCACCGTGCTCTACATCTTTCCTCTTCTCTTTCTTTCTGTTATCTTCTAGAAGAGCGTAGATCTCTTGAACTGTTTTGTTTTTCGTTTCTGGCACCCACATGATGGTGTAGAAAGTGCCGACGAAACAGACGGCGGAGAACATCATGAAGACCCAATGTATTCCTAAGAATTTCAGAAGAGGATCGTACGCTTTTGTTTGGAGGAAGTCGCTGAGAGCGCAGATAGTACTGGTCATGGATGTCACCATGCCTCGGTGCTGTAAATAAACAACAAATATTTGTAAGTACTCATAGTGAATTTCAACGATAGCTCGATTTTTGATTTCGACTAGGCTTTTGACTCTGTATGTCATCTAATGTTGCATAGTAATCCTGGCTGTAATTTGTCAAATAATACCTGCCATGCCAATTTTTCCTATACAGATGGTTTTTAACTACGAACATATAAATATCTTGTTAATTTATGTTGAAATTTACCTGAAAAGTGAACAGCTCCGATGTAATAATGTAGGGCACAGGTTGATACCCTGCGGCATCCGCGAAGATGCACAAGCACATGGCGAGAACAGGCAGCCAGCCCGGCAACCAGATGCTCATGGAAGTGATGTAAAACCAGAGTCCAAGAGTCAACATTGACAGTCCAGTTACGAATGATGTACCAGCTAGGAGCCACTGGAAGATAACAAACAAAATTTACATTACTTGTGTTTCTCAAAACCTTTTTAATTTTTTTTTATGGAATATTGGTCAATCTAGCAGACGTATTACCTGATGGCATGGCAACACCAGAAGCGTTACAAGTCGTTGCCAGCCTTTGAGGAATAGGGAGGGGAATGGGGGAGGGGTATTATGAAAGACTTATGTCAGCAGTGGACTGTTAACATGTTGTGGTTACTATTTAGGAAATTATTTCAATGGATTGTACTTAGTGATAAATCTTTATTTATAAACAGTTATTACTGCTCTAACTAATTCATTCTTATTATTTTGTCATCAGGCTGGTTGTTAAAATATAGCATTAGTATAGTTTGGATCAGATGGCTGTTTGTTAATATCTTTATTTAGATAAATATTCGATTTTATCCCTAACCCATGACTTAAGGGTTTACGTACGAGAGATTACACTCAATAATATAGCTCCGTTCACTAGGATCCCCTGCTTAGATCCCCTGGGGGATTTAATTTATAATGATATTTATTTGGGATATTTTTATTATCTAGAGGAATTTATCCCATGTTATCATATCTTAGAAGAAACCAATACGCAAAATATTTACTTCGGAAAACTTGGAATCATAAAATTTTGTTACAAGTTAAATAAAAATATTTCGATTTTCATTTCAAAGAATAGAAAAATTAAACATTGATAATCCTTAAATTGTTTAATTAATATAAAATGATAAGCAGGGAATCCCAGTGAATGGACGGTGTGTTTATAAAATCTTCTAAATGAATCCCACAGGTAATCAAAATGGAACAATCATCCAAAAAGATCCCTTAGGGCCTATCATATTAAAATAGTATACATGCAAAACAGACCATTATAAAAGAGACTCAATTTTTATAGAGCTTTGTATTTACGAGTAAAAATTCACCTTTCTTCCAGTTTTCTCTACAATACAGCTGGCAACAATGGAGCCTATCATTTGTATGACTCCGACCACGATCGTTTGCTTGTTAGAGCTGAGCGTCAAACTGATGGACTTCGAAGCTTGTTCAAAGATCGCCCCAGCGTACATGAGGACTACCAGATAGCCGCAAGTTTCTTGAGACAACATCACGTTCGTGGCTATGCGGAGGGCTTTGAAGGTGGTTTTGTTTTTAACTGAAAATAAATTAAAGAAGTTTGAATAGCTGTCACAAAATATTCCTGTTTCGCTTAAACACAGGGTATGCCGTAACCTTTCCAGGGGAATAACACGTCGCCTCTTAACTAGACCACGTGTAAATTCACTATGCCAATATACCGTGGCTTAAGAAATTTATTCTCAAAACTTATAAATAATATCAGTTGTGGTTTATTCGATATCTTGTTTATGTTCCTCATGGAAATCCCCACTGGTCATCATTTGAGCTAACGGTAAATCGGAATCGAATCGACCAAAATCACATAGGGTTTTTTTTAATGAAATGGGAGGCAAACGGGCAGACGAATCACGATGGTAACATCAACACCAGAGGCGTCACAAGTGCGTTGCCGGCTTTTGGTGTATGGCGGTCTGGGGCTGCGGTACCAACACTCACTCGGTGAACCACAGCGCAGGCGCTATTTCATAACAATTTTTCTGTGAGGCCGTAGTAAGACTCCTGTCGAGCTGAGAAATGTATTCAAATTCATACTAGTACTATGAAATCGAAAGTAACTATATCTTTCTGTCTGCCTGTTACGCTTTCACAGTTAAACCGCTGCACCGTTTTAAATGAAATTTGAAGAGTAGGCTACTTTATACCGTGATAACCTACGCACACACAAGGGTAGCCGTGGGAAAATCTAGTGGGTTTACACAGTAAGTATTAACTTTAAATAGTTGCCTATATAATCAGTTTGTCTGCTCCATACGTAAGTGAGAACGTTTGGTACAACTTTGTGTGTCCAGTTCTGCAACAACCGGTTGCAAGTACCGTATTAATCTTATTTAAATGGTTGACGTGCAATATTGTGCGCCACAGGAGATAAATACAATCTTTACTTGTTAAGGATTTTGTTTTATGGTATTTAAAGACACATCTATACCACACAAATAAATAAATTGATTATTTTTAAATATTTTGCCTTTCTGACTGCTTGTTCTGGCTAATCTCTGTAACGGCTGGACGGCTTTTGGCTCGACTTTCACTAGCAAATAACTGTTGATATTATGAGTTACTTTGTTTGCCGTTGTGGGCCTCACCTAGTTATTTAAAAAAGATAATAAGAATTTGTAAAAAATATTTAGTACGTATTGAAGCAATTATGAAAGATCACACATTTTATTTAGTTTCATACTTTGCTTACTCATATATAAACCATTTCATTGAAAATTGGAAAAAATAACGTTAGCAGTTCACTCCAGATATTAGACGCGATATAGCCTTTTCGGTGTTTCGAAAATTTTCGTAATTCTTTTTTTATTGAATTGGGGGCAAACGAGCAGACGTATCGCCTGATGGCAAGCGATTACCGTCGCCCATGGACACTCGCAACACTAGAGCCGTCACTAGTGTGTTGCCAGCCTTTGGGGGATGGGGGGAGGGGTTGGAATATGGGCCTCCGGTATCCTCACTCACTCGGTTTTCTGTGTAGGCAAATATTTTATAATTACTGTATTAACACAGTTATACAACATAATCTTACCATTTTTTTTGTGTTCATGTAATAAAAACCAAACCAAAAGCGGTTCAAAGAGATCGCAGTCTATTTTATAGCACTAATGGTTGATCAAACCTTATATAATGTGTGCCTAATGATTGCATAATTTTTGGAGTGAAACTTCTTTAGAATAGTTGTGATTTCAAACCGGATGCAACGGAAAAAACGACAGGTAAGAGACAAAAATACAAAAAGTCGATTGTAATTAATGAGCCAGAGCGAGAGAGCAAATGTCGGTATCATTCTTTTGTCGATTTACTGAAGTTCCACGTCTATCGTGTGTGAATCGCGTACACACTTTTTTATATGGGCCTACCAAAGTGACTCTACTCTGCCTGATGGAAAGCAAGAGTAGTATCCAATCCAAGAGTCACTATACTCATTGCAAATAGTTTTGCTTTGTCTTTAAATTTATAATTTGCTTTTAGGATTTATAATATTGTAGTTATCACATCTCGTGAGCTCTTTTTATTACAGGTTTAGAGTAATTATGTGCACATCGAAGTACCAGACGGACCGTGAGAACATTTCTCGGAAACGGCTCCAGCCTCTCAAGTCACTTGATATGTTAGCGTTTAAGTATGCAAAGTAAAGGGGATTTAAATTGCGGTATTGATTTTTTTAGCGTCGCTTGTTCGTAAAATAAATTGTACATTATTGTGATGAGTTTCTCGTTAAATATTGATAAAATATTCCACCGTGGAAGAGCCACACAGACATGAATGGGCCGGCTCGACCGGAGTGATACCACGGCCTCACAGAAAACCGGTGTGAAATAGCACTTGCGCAGGGTTTCACCGAGTGAGTGAGGATACCGGAAGCCCATAACCCATCACCTCCCCCATCCTGTCCCCTCACCCCCTCCCCCATTCCCCTCCTAATCCCCCAATGGCCGGCAAAGCACTTGTGATTTCTCTGGTGTTGCGAGTGTCCATGGGCGGCGGTAATCGCTTACCATCAGGCGATACGTCTACTCGTTTGCCGCTAAATACATAAAAAAAATTGGTATCACGTATCATGTGAATGTAAATTGTTATGTTATATTTAACTCTGTTTTGCTCGTCATTATTAATAAGAATTATCTTAATAATTTAAGGGCTGATTATGAATAATTGAAAAATCAATAAGTGATAAGTGATTCACAAAATACTCGTATGTCGAACAGACAACCGCTGGAGTAAGCGTGTTTTAGAATGGAGACCGCGTCTTGGCAAACGTAGTGTGGGACGCCCTCTGGCCTGATGGCGGGACGATTTACGAAGGAGGGCTGGCAGCGACTGGATGCAAAAAGCAACAGACCGGGCTCTGTGGTGTTCCTAGGCAGAGGCTTATGTCCAGGAGTGGACTGCAACGGGCTGATGATGAAGATTCACAAAATAAAAATTAATACATATAAAAATTTCTTACTTAAACTTTTCCAACTAGCTTGCTCCATACTCTTGACTTCTTCTTCTTCTCTTTCCAACTGCTGTATAGTCTCTTCTAGATCTTTATTGTCTATTGTGGTGTTCCGAAGCCATGCAAGAGCAGCGCGTGCCTCCTGTAGAACATGTTGAAGATTAATGTGGGGAATATACACAATGCTATTGATAATAATAATAGATGCTGTATATTTATTTATATTAAAACATATAAGGTGTTGAAACATAACTTTTGTAAGATTCAGTTGTGACGTGGTGGAATTATTCTAAATCATTAATTATTTTGTTAGACGAACCTAGTGGTTTAGTACTTAGCGACTTAGATGGGTAAGTAAAAAATGCGCAATCAGTACCTGGTAGTATGATACCGTTAGCGTCTCCGTGATTCGGGGGTCGCGTTAATCAGTCGGTCCCGGTTGTCATCATAGGATAACAGTCGGAAAGCTTAATTGGAGGCCAACGGTAAAATTACGTAGCCACAACGTTGTCTTGCCAGTCCCCAACCCGCACTCGGCCAGCGTGGGGCGTATGGCCTTAACCCTTTCCTGAGAGGAGACCCAAGTCCAGTAGTGGAACGTTATGGGTTTTTCTAGAATTGATGAATAAATGACCCTGACTGCTAAGCCAGGTCACGAGTTCGATCCCCATCCAGGACAAATATGATGAGTACGATTATTTTTTCTGTGTCTAACACAGACAGTTAAAAGAGTTCAACAAGGTAGAGTAGCTATGCTTCGGCATTAATGGGTCGGCTCGACCGGAGTGATACCACGGCCTCACAGAAAACCGGTGTGAAATAGCGTTTGCGCTGTGTTTCACCGAGTGAGTGAGGATACCGGAGGCCCATACCCCAACCCCTCCCCCCATCCCCTTTCCCATCCCCCAAAGGTCGGCAATGCACTTGTGACGCCTTTGGTGTTGCGGGTGTCCATGGGCGGCGGTAATCGCTTACCATCAGGTGATACGTCTGCTCGTTTGCCCACTACTCAATAAAAAAAAAAAAAAAAAAAAAGGTAGTAGAGCCACGCAGATTTCTGAACGAACGGGCCGGCTCGACCAGAGCGATATTACCCTCGCACAGAAAATCAACGTAAAATGACAGAGTTCGTGCTGTCATGTTTCGTTGGTGAGCGCGAGACCGGACGCCCAATGATACAGAAGCATCACTAGGCTGCCATGGTTTGGGTCACCTTGCTGCTTTGTTCCATTGTCTGTATTTGAAATGAGTATAGGAACCACCGCTCTTGGATTTGTGGCGACTTCCACATATAACACAACAATAACCTACTACAGCGCCATCTACCGAATATACACTGAACTACGCACTACATGAAGTAACTACCAATCCTGAATCGCGAAATAAATAGTTCTTGCGCCGATTATCATATATACAACATCCCAACATCAACTGTTGGGCAGTGGCCCGCCAGGCATGATCACCTCGCCTGGTCGGAGGATCCTCTCTTTGTGTTGTGTGGAACATGATACCCGTTCCCCCACAGATTCCTCTTATGCTTTCCATCAGGCAGAGTACAGTCATTTTCAAGTTTATTGGATATTTAAAGACGTAGTAATGACTAAGAAACTTCCAAGAACATATATTTAAATATTTGAAATCATAAAAAATTAAATGCGAATATCTTTATTTTAGTTTCCTCTTATTTTCAAGGCTTATTTCGTGGAAGGATTTCAAATGAATTACAATACCGGCTTTAGGTAACAAAACTCATTCAACATATGTATAGAACTATCAGAAATGTTGCAATTGTCTGCCTCTGTCCCGCAGTGGTAGCGTATGCGACTGCTGTTCTTGAGATTTCGGGTTCGATTCCTGGGTCGGACCAAATGTTTGTATGATCTACAAATATTTGTTTCGGAGTTTGGGTGTTTTCTATATATAATACGAGTATGTATGTATTTCAAAAAAAAGTTTTTGTGTATTTATATCAGTTGTCTAGTACCCATAACACAAGCTCTGCTTAGCTTGGGACTAGATAGCGTTGTGTGTAAGATGTCCGAAATATTTATTTATTTAAATATATTCTATTCAATTTATCATGCATTGTAACTTCAATTTACGCCAGGTAAATGCAAGAAATTGTATCGTAGAGGATAATTGTATATGTTTATTATTTTTTAATATACGTAATTCGATCTAATTTTCGTACCTATATGTACGGCCGAAGCAAGTACCAAATAATATACGTCATTCAAAAGGTTTGTTTATTTGTATTACGTATTTTAATTTTGTAGCGTATTAACGTGTTCTATGTAGAACACGTGATACAAACTTTGCTTAGCTTTGTGTATTCCATAATGTATTTTAAATGATGTTAAAATATTAAAACACTGTAAAAAAAGTCAAAATTGTGACTTGAAGTACTGTGTCTTTATCTTCTTCATCTTTTTTTGATGAAATGGCAACCAGCCGGATCACTCGGATCAGCTATTTCTGCCAATGTCAAGTATTTATAGTCTTCAATTCTAATTCTTCGAGTCTTCAAGTCGTCGTCGTGATGAAATTAATGATAAAAAATATATAAAATGTGGATGACATGAAATTGGGACTGTCTTTCGAAAAAACAAAAAACGATCTCCCAAGTATTGTGTCATGATCCAAATTAATTAAACATATTAGAAATGCTATCATTTCCTATGCATTCGCTTCCAACAATTTAAATACATTAAAACCTTATTTATGTGTTGATCTGATCCGCGATTTTCTAGAACTGTCTCGATTCATTTGGACTTTCCAGCGTCAAGGGAAAGTCCCCATGTGCACTCAGAAATACCGTTAAACGTAATATTAGCACTGGGCTCAGTAAAACGAGTTTGAGAATATTCAAAAGAGAATGTACAAGCTTTAAAGCGGTGGCTTTGTTTTATAAGGATATCCATACTAATATGTATTATAAATTCGAAAGTAACTCCGTCTGTTGCGCTTTCACGGTTAAAACGCTGAGCTGATTTTGGAGGACATAGGTTTAGACATACATTTTGTCGCGATAACTGTCATATACGCTGGCGAAGCCGAAGGCAAAAGTTAGCTACAATTGTATAAGCATGAATATATAGTTAAAAGACAAAAGTAAATAAGCACGATACAGAAAAGTATTATTACATGTTTTTGTATTCTTAGGGATTGCCTTCATACGGTGTCCCCGAGAATATGCAATGGGTTTTAGTCGGATTACCATTTTAGTCGATTCTATTCAACATTAGCGATAAGAAAGAAATAAAAACTAAAGTAATCAATTTAGTATAATTTTTTGAGTTTCTAACTAGGAATAATGTCATTGAAATAAAGAAATTAAAATTTATTTGCCTCTAAATACTGTGAAGTGTGATTCTTATAATCGATTTGTAATCGAATATGATATAGTAATAGATACTTGTCTGAAGCACAACCCATCATATTTTCACATTTTCTTTTATAAAGTACTTGTACACAAAAATCAGAAAACCCAAAGAGATGTTCTTACCAGTGTCTTGCCTTGTTTGATTAAGAAAACTGGTGTTTCAGGCATGAATATGAAGCCCAACATGAATAAAGCAGGAACCGCCGTGCAGATCCACAGCACTGCCATGAAAGACAGCAAGTCCCCAGCAACATATACTACCAAGTAGCCTAAGTTTTGAGACAGGATGAAGAGCGAGCCAAGAGCACCGCGGATATTGTCTGATGCTATCTGGAACAAAAAGGAAATAACAGTTATTGTACATTACTGTCTGACTGCCTCGGTGGCGCAGTGGTAGCGTATGCGATGTAAAATAAAAAAATAGGCATATATGTATTTATATCACTTGTTTACCCATAATACAAGCTTTGCTTAGCTTGGGACTAGATGGCGTTGTGTGTAAGATGTCCAATATATTTATTTATTTAGTAAACGTGTGGAGATGGATTAAGAGTACGAAGTGCCTTTAACCCTATTCATTCTGAGGTTATCGTAAGAGTCGACTATGCCCGGTTACTATATTTAACGAATCGTCATCGTGTAAAAATTTTCTACAATCGACTACGAGTCGTAAATATCGTTCCTCAATTTTTTTTTAGGAACGATTTTAGCTTACGCCCCGTACTACTATTCGTACCTAGAACGGATCGTTTTTCAAATATAGGAACTGGGCATAAAGAGCTAACTATACGGGAAGTGAAGGCTATCTGGACACAAACCCTACATCAATCCGTAGTATAGTTACGTCAGCGTCGTGTTGGTCTTAGGACACTCCCTAGAAAGGAATTTTGAGTGGACTACTAAAGGTTATTGGATCATAATAACCTTTAATATTTTAATCATTATCAGATGATTATTGTCCAAAAACCGGGATAAGTTTAGAATTAGTAGGATATATTAGAATGTCAAATAAAGTTTATCAATAAGGAACTTCGTTCCAAAAGTATATACACTTTTTTAAGGTAAAAGAAAGTATACATGTATTTAAATCAGTTGTCTAGTACTCATTAGCTCTGCTTTGTTTGGATCTAGATGGCGTTGGGTGTCAGATGTTTGAAATATTATCATTATTATCCATCTCATTGACTAAAACTTAGTGAAAGTTGTAAGTTAATATACACCTGAACGTATTCGTAGTGGTAACTGGTTTTGAAGTTAAATATTATGTTATCCTCAGGACAAATAACTGTGAGATGAACTCAATGATAAGTGCTGTGTCAGGTTTTGTCGATTTTAGACACATATGAGGTGTGTCAAGTTATATTAAGTCGGTGGTCTAGCGGTTATTTTTCTGATAGGCTGTATTTATTCCTCTACTTTTTTAGTTTTTAAAATAGTTATAGAAATATGGTATGTAGAGTTAATTACGTTCTTTTCTTAAACTTAAAATGTATCAAACATCTTGCTTACTAACTCTAGAGTCGTATTATCCACCTATATTAATCCTTGTCTCCCAATTTACAGCATGTTCTAATTAACTAGTATAATATGTTAAGTATTACAAATATAAAAAAAATATATTTAACCGGAACTATGGTTATGTAAATCGTATATCTGATACGTATACACATCCTCACATCCTGTTTGATGGGAAACTAAGAGCCATTCAAATCTGAAGGTTAATTACAAATGTCGCAACCCGGCTTTTGTCTCATTCAAATGCATTATAAAGTTACAAAATATAAACAAAGTGAAATAGACGGTTGCATGTAATGTTCGAAGTATAAACATGACAGTGATCTATTCTATTATTAGGTATTTTACGGAGTATTAGAAATTTTAATAAAAAGTATGAAAGACTATAATCCGACTATGTAAAACTTTAACAAAATGTATAAATATAACTAGTGACCGACCGAAGATCCGGTTTCGGTTTCGGCCAGTTACGGCCAAAAAATCTAATTTCGGCGGTAGTTTCGGTTTCGGCCAAAAAACGGCCAAACTTTCAGCCGCGCCATAACGCGAGTGGTTGTGAATTTTCGTGGGTCTTCAGTGAACTACGTGGCTTACTCGTGCTCACACGCCCACGTGGATGGCTTAGTTCACCGCCTGTCCGTTCATCGTTAATCGAATTGAGATGTGTTTATATTTTGCATATAAATGATTAACATAATTATGATTAATGCATTTGGTTTATATACCTATAACCCTAGATCTAGGTACATAATAGTTCATTTGAGATATACTTTTTTGGTAATTTGTATAATTCGATTCACTTTACCCGCCATTTTAACCCCCATAAAATTTTCGTGCGTCATTGTGAAATTGTTACAAATTTGATCAACGAAAATTTTGAGAAATCTTTTTCTTAGCATTATCTTAGCAAAATATGTTTACACTTTAGTAATATAACTAGTGGTTCAAAATTATTAAAGACAAATCAATACGTAAGGCGGAGTTTGAACCAAAATAATTTCTCTAGGAATGAAAAATAAAGTGGAACGTACAATGGTTCCAATTTTATCACCAACACAGAACATTTTGTGGTTCTGCATAGATAATTTTAAATTATTGACATCTACAAAACCTTTTTTTTATTTTCTTAAAAATTAGAAAATTATTAACTCTAATTTCCGAAAATGCAAGACAATTCCTGAAAAAATGGGAATAGGCTCACGTTTGTCTCAACGTTAAGTTTCGGTTTCGGCAGAAACTAGGAGCTAGGCCGAGGGTTCGGTTTCGGTTTTGGCTGAAAAATCAGTTTCGCTCGGAAACTATATACCCGGTGACATAGGTTGCTATGTCACCGGGCCATCATTGCGAATCTGTTAACACCTCCTTCATTAGAATCAGTGTTACTACTACCGCAACGATTGCAACTCAAGGGACACAAGTCCCATTCTTTGAATACCTCTCTGATAAACACCACCTAGAAATGAGGTTCTATTTTTGTTGACAGGCTGGCACAGATGGCTTAGTACTTTAAGCAGTCACCACGTCGGTCTCTCCTCAGCTGAGTGCTGTGTGCTACAACTCCATATGGGACAACACCTTGTGTGATCTATAAATTGTTGTTCGGAGTCTGGATGTACTTTACGTCCGTTTCTTATACGTTTGTAAAGTCCTCCGCGACACATAATATATTCCTAATTCGAGCGTTGTATTTTTAGTAAAAAGAAAAACCTAGTTCCTCTGGGACTCAGGAGCCAGGAGTATGTGGTGTTGAAATCCCACAGACCAGGATGATTAAGACGGGCAGTCTGGTCTAAGAAGGACCCGGAAAACATTACTTCGGATCTATCAAGTTTTCCTTCTCTTTACAATGTAGTTGTTCTGGATAGTACCCTTAGTCGTCTCAAAGATGGCGACTCTCCGTGTTTTAAATAAGTCACAAAAGTAACAGTCCGTATCTGGACCCTATAATTATTTAGCCGCCTGTAATAGTAGACCTTCGTTTAGACTTTGGAACACTGACTAGCAATCACTGGCGTAGTCAATATACTACATCAGTGACTAGTTAAAACTCCTAGAATTTAGTTTATTACCTGCGATTAGTTTTGACAACTCATTTCTTGGGTTAATGTTTATCTCTCAAAACCACAAAATTATGCAGAAGTTATTTTAATAATTTCCCTCTTAATCAGAAGAAAACAATAGAATTAAATGATTTCATCGGGTTTTTCCCATACCTAAGTAGTGTTTTTGCTCACCTATCACTTATTCCGAATGACGTTGGGACATTGGTTCAAATAGTGACGTAAATAATTATTAACGTCACTATTGTAATTAACCACTACAATGATGCATTATTGTGAAGTAAGAAGCAAGTATGTACACAATTTGTAGAATGTCTGACAAATAATTCTTCTTCTTCTTTTGATGAAATGGCAATCAGCCGGATCACTCGGATCAACTATTTCTGCTAATGTCAAGTATTTATAGTCTTCAATTATAAGTCTTCGAGTCTTTAAGTCGTCGTCGTGATGAAATTAATAATAAAAAATATATAAAATATGGATGACATGAAATGGGGACCGTCTTCCGAAAAAACAAAAAACGATCGACCCTGACAAATAATAAAATTAACTGAATATCCATTGAGACATATGTAAATGGAGTTCCCCATTAAGACGAAACTATTTTAAAAAATCATTCTCCTTTAACAAATGATAATTGTCTTATAATATAGAGATTATCGATCATTTATGGTTTATTTGATTTATATCAATTCATAAAACGGTTTGAAGAAATCTGTTTCAAGCACGAATTATTTTTTGTGTTTCTTTCACACGAACTGGTTTTACTTAACAATTTCACTTCATTTGAAATGTAACGAGTACATAAATCCAGACAAAGGAGCTTTCAAAACCCAGTTGAAAGCTGATTTTGAATAAAAGTATTAAATATATTTTCAATCAAGTTTCTTCATAGAAATAAATTTTATCGGTTTTTGCAACACTCTTTGTTGATGTTGGGCTTCCATTAGTTATATAATATAATATTTGGACATCTAACACACAACGTCATCTAGTCCCAAGCTAAGCAGAGCAGAGCCGTTCCCCCACACATACATATTATACATAGAAAACGCACAAAGTCCGAAACAAATATTTGCAGGTCATACAAACATTAGGTCCGACCCGGGAATCAAACCCGAGAGCTCAAGCATAGCAGTAGCGTACGCTACCACTGCGCCACCGAGGCAGTTCTAGCAAAGTATTTTATAGCCTTTCACGATAAAAGCTAAAAGAATAAGCGAAATTGGTCCTACAGTCCATACGTCATGCGGTAACCAAGGGAAATAGGAATTCATTTTATTACATACTAGCTGACCCCGGCAACTGACACTCTTTTCAATCATGTTTGGCTTACGTACGCCAGTAAAACACACACGTAAAAAAACGTGCAAACCCGTTAGACAGTTTCGTAGTTCATCGTGACCCGAGAATCTATACAAATAAATAAAATTGGAGTGTCTGTTTGTAATATTAAAATAATCACTTTCTACTACATGCATATGAATGTATATACGGTACCCATACCAAAATATATATTTTAAAAATTTTTGTCTGTCTGTCTGTCTGTTTGTTCCGGCTAATCTCAGGAACCACTGGACCGATTTGAAAAATTCTTTCTGTGTTGGATAGTCCATTTATCGAGGAAGGCTATAGGCTATATATCATCACGCTACTACTAATAGGAGCGGAGCACCAATGAAGAATGTTTCAAAAACGGGGGAAAATTTTCACGCCACGGGCAATATAAGACGCAAACGAGGTTGCGTGGGTCAGCTAGTTATATATAATAATGGATAGATGATATTATTAGTTTCTATGTATAAGAACATATATTCCGATTAATAAGATTTAATTTCGTAATAGACTTACCTCTTTCAGGTACAAAGGTATAACAACATAGCATCCAGCGCATGCCAGTCCAGACACTGCTCGAGAGGCAATAAGAGCCCAAGGACGGAGAGAGAACAGGGTGATGGACCAACTTATCTGTAGAAAAAAATATTAAGCTTTAAATACCATGACATTTAAGCTTATAGGTAAAGTAGGTATTAAATTAGATAGTTTTGTGGCGACTTCCACATACAACATAACCTACTACAGCACCATCTACCGAAGATACACTGAACTACGAAGTAACGCACTGTACCTACAAAACTGCACTACACGGAGTAACTAAAAATCCTGAATCGCGCAATAAATAGTTCTCGCGCCGATTAGCATATATACAACATCCCAACATCAACTGTTGGGCAGTAGCCCGCCAGGCATGATCACCTCGCCTGGTCGGAGGATCCTCCCTTTGTGTTGTGTGGAACATGATACCCGTTCCCCCACAGTTTATTAAATCAATAGACTTCCTCAATCTTTCTAGTGTTTATAATTCCCAAAGTTATTTAAGGTCGGCTACTAGTTCAACGTGTTTTACTTGAATATCAGTTTTTATACGCAGCGACTGGCATCGGATCTTCATAACTCTGATGTTGAACTAAATTTGAAACCTTGATGTTGAACTAGTTTTCAATATTTGAGGGCACTGACTTCACAATAAGAGTTTCCGTAGATGATCATAACAACTGGGATCGATGGGTTAACTTGCTCTCCGAGGTACGGGTGTGTGACACTGCTAAACTTTCATCCTCGGGTCTGTTATTAAGAATTTCTTTTAAGAAAATCCCAACAATACTGTTTTGGCCCGACCCGGGAATTTAATCCGAAACCTGTCACCCACGATAATTGTTTTACCCTGCCAAAATTACTCCTTTGTGTTTGATGGAAAGCGTAAGTAGAATCCAAGAGTGGTGGTCACTATACTCATTGCGAATGTAGACAATCAAACAATGCAGTATTGTGACCCACACCACGGTACCTAGTGATGCTTCTGCATCATTGGGCCACTGGTCTCGCACTCACCAACGAAACAGGACAGCACGAACGCTGTCATTTTACATTGATCTTCTGTGCGAGGGCAGTACCGCTCCGGTCGAGCCGGCTCGTTTGTGCTGAAATCCGCGTGGTACTACTACCTTGAAAATCATGATACGTTTAAGAAAAAGAGAATATAACTTACCAAAAGCATTAACGCCGTCAGCATCATTGCTAATTTTCTTCCCCATCTATCCACCAGGTTTCCAACCATGAAACCGCAGAACACTGGTGGTAGGAACGTAATGGCTGCCATCCAAGAGATGATTTCATCTGTGATGGGCTCCGGGGCGGGCCCGTCAGGGGACTGAAGGATTGGAGTCATAGGAGACTGCCATCCCATCAGCATACCGAAGTTGAGGGCTGGAATTGTAACTGAAACAAGAGGAAATAGATTTTTTTTGTAAGAGTAAGTAGATCAACGGGTTTTTCATCGCAGTTTTGCTGGTATGCTGAACATACAACTCTGCTATTTTTTACAATAAAATATTTTGAGATTATATTGTGGAGCTACATATTGGTGTACTCTAGTCCACGGGCCCACGTACAAGGGATTTCAGTGATTAATAACAGGCTGAAAGTTTATACACAGCTTCGTTTTGACGAGACCCCCAACTTTTATTATTGGACCAAATTCTGATAGTGGCAGGAAAAAGCGGGATAGGGAGCGAAACACGTCGATTTGATGAGTGTCCCAAATTAATAAATAACAGTTTCTAAAAATCAATACTGGTAATTTTTTTGAGACCCACACTCGAAAAAATATTAACATAATATTGACAACTTTCGAGTGTAGGTCTCAAAAAAATTACCATCGAATTTGTATGCCGATGCATTTTTTATGTAAAATATATATTTTGCAAGCCCCAAAACAAAAATCAGTTTGTTATTAATGAAAATGAATAAAAAATTTCAAGTCACCATTCTGACATGTTAGAGCTGGGGGTCACTCGGGAAGGTACCATTCACTTTGTGTGCCACAAGTTTTTCTCAGTTTTCCATCGTATTTTCTCGAAGTATTGATTTTTAGAAACTGTTATTTATTAATTTGGGACACTCATCAAATCGACGTGTTTCGCTCCCTATCCCGCTTTTTCCTGCCACTATTAGAATTTGGTCCAATAATAAAAGTTGGGGGTCTCGTCAAAACGAAGCTGTGTATAAACTTTCAGCCTGTTATTAATCACTGAAATCCCTTGTACGTGGGCCCGTGGACTACTCGTATTTATATACAAAATCAATGAATGGCAAAGTCAGCTCATAAAAAATTATCTTCGTCGTGACAAACATTTGTGCACTTTACGAGTTTGCATGGGAAGGGATTATTTTTTGTTTCGTAAAGTTTACAGAATTCTAAATCCTATAACAGTAGTAACGATCTCACTTGAAAGTAACTGTAGCTGTATAAAAACCACAAACATATTTTTGAGAAGAGATTAGTTAATTTTTCTTGGCTTACTTTGTTATTTTGAAAATGACATATTTTATCGAACATTTTATTGTATATTCAAAATTTTTTTTTTGTACGGCCCGTATTTTTTGCTACTGAGATTTTCCGTCTAGTAGACCCGAATCTTCTGATAGTTTGATGATTGCTCTCCATCACTGACGAAATACGAATATTCATCGGTGTTCTTCAGTATATAAAACGTATGTTTATAGCCTATTCTTTCTAGTTACTTATACAAAATAATTGTATTTTTATAATAAAAACAAAGATATAAAACGAAATGAAACTAGTGAAAACAATTGAAATGGGTTGAATATTGTTAGAAAACGAAATAAAATTAAAAAAACCATAACCTGATTACGTAAAAGCGGTATCCGGGTCAGTATTACGAATCTATTGTCACCTTATTCTTTAGATCGGCGCTACGGTGGATCAAACAATCATTTTTGTTTTATTTTATTGAATGGTGGGCAAACGAACAGACGTATCACCTGATGGCAACACCAGAGGCGTCACAAGTGCGTTGCCGACCTTTGGGGGATGGGGAGAGGGATGGGGGAGGTGTTGGGGTATAGCCTCCGGTATCTTCACTCACTCGGTGAAACACAGCGCAAGCGCTATTTCACACCGGTTTTCTGTGAGGCCGTGGTATCACTCCGGTCGAGCCGGTCCATTCATGCTGAAACGTGGCTCTCCCACGGTATAATAATAATATAATAATAAACATACATAAAACTATAATTATTAACCTTCCTTATTGCTTCACTGTAGTCGAGTAAAAAACAATAGGCAAACTGTCTGATGAATTAAAAGACTAGTATAAAAATATATTTAAGATGACGTGAGTTAGTTTTTCTGTAGGTATACAAAGAGTTTGTTAACACCTATAAACACTAAATCTGCCTTGCTACCTGCGAATTACCATATGATAAGAATGTTGGTAAATTATATGACGCTACATGTTTATTCTATAACATGTATATATTTTCCTGTTAAGTCATTTCGCACAAGACAACACGAAATGGGACGAAACGATAGGAAGTTAGCCGCATAAGATGTAGAGTGTGCGACTGCACGGTTGGCCGAGTGGTGTCAGCGGTCGCCATGCCGCTTGCTACTGCGCCAAGTGTCGTGGGTTCAAATCCCACGCGGTACCTACAACACTTTGTGTGATCCACGAATTGTTGTCCCGAGTCTGGATGTTCTTTGTGTCCGTTTCATGTATGTTTGTAAAGTTCCCCACGACACAGGATGTTTATTCCTAACGTGGGAGTTGTCTTTAAAAAAAATAAATAAATAAAATAATAAATAAAAGTGTGGCAATTACAGAAAATACATTAGGCATAATTAGTCTCTCATTGTCAATTACTAGACATAGGCCTTTAGGCATTAGCCCAAAGGCTAAAGTAGGCCCTAACTCATTTGAGTTTGGGCTTACTTTAGCACGCTGGCCTTAGAAGTGTTTGTACAGTTGCTTTTAGTTTTCCTATTCGAATTGAATCGAATTAGAAAAATTATAACTGTCTGTCGTGAAAAGAGGTGGTGAACTGGTGACCCTCGTATTTTTAATTAATAATAATAAATATTTTAGACATCTAACACACATCGCCATCTAGTCCCAAGCTAAGCAGTGCTTGTGTTATGGGTACTAGACAACTGATATAAATACATATATACTATTTTTTTGTAAACACATACATATAATATATAGTAAACACTCAAACTCTGAAACAATTATTTGTAGATCATACAAACACTTGATGTGACCCAGGATTTGAACCCGAGACTTCAAGCACAGCAGTCACATTCACGACCATTGTGCCACAGAGGCAGTTAATTTATCACCACGTGGATATGTTAGCATTATACCGGAAATCACCTATTGCAACAAACTGCAGTAACAATCCGTTTTATGGCATGCGACCGATAACACGTGTTATGTAAAACAAAACATGACGATCAACGTGTACAATCACTACATAGTACAAAGTCGCGTCCGCTGTCTGTCTGTGCCTATAAATGCTTAGATCTTTAAAACTTCGCAACGGACCTTAATGGGGTATGCTTTAATAGATAGAGTGATTGAAGAGAAGGTTTATATATGTATAATACATGTATACTATAGAAGAAAAACACTGATAATTTTAGAGGTTTACAATGTGATGTCGTAAAGAAACACATATTTTGCGCTTACATTGCAAACGCTGGTTGAAGCCTACCAAATAGATGAAAATAATGTACTACAGTATTGTACATCTTAAAAAGTCTACAAAATGTCCGCGATGGTACGTGTCCATCTCTTAGGGATAACTCACAATAATCATTTTTATTCCTTTCTTTTAACGAGAAATAATGGCTTATTTACGAAACGATTTTAAGTAATACAGCATTAATCCTTATTCAATTAGGTATCTTAAATACATTGTCCATTTAATATAGGTCAATATGGCTCTGTTCGTTATTTAATTTAAATGAATACCTCGAATTGAACTGACTGCCTCGGTGGCGCAGTGGTAGTGAATGCGACTACTGTGTTGTGAGGTCTCGTATTCAAATCCTGGGTCGGACCAAGTGTCTTTGTCATGTACAAATATTTGTTTCGGAGTTTGGATATTTTCTATGTACTATAAGTATGTATTTACTTATATTCATATCAGTTGTCTAGTACCCATAACACAAGTTCTGCTTAGCTTGGGACTAAATGGCGTTGTGTGTTAGATGTCCGGAATATTTATTTTATTTTATTTTAATTTTGCTGCAATTGTTTAAATAGTTATTTATTATATGTTTATATAGTTAGGTGTAAGGTTATTCTAACTTAGTAATGTGTGTGGTAACTTAGTAAGATTGGCCTAGTGAAGGTCGCAGGAAGTCGTTGGATGCGGGTAGTACAGGACGAATTGTTGTGCAGGAACTTGGGAAAGGCCTACGTCTAGCAGTAGACGTCTTATGTATGAGATGATAATGGATAAGGTGGATGCAGGTTAGCTCCTAGTTGTGCTGATAAACTAACTAACCTATAACTTGTGGGTTAAGAATTGCAGTTGGAAAAAAATTGGCGTTCTATCTGTCTATGTATAAATAGGTATGTATGTATTGTTAGCCCAGAAATGATAATTATAATTGTAGGAGAGGGTAGTGTGAGACTAGTAGGGAGCGATTCTATAAGAGGCGGTACGCTCATTTGGGATCATCGCGCGCTATAGTCAACTACCAACAGGGAAGCTCTGTCCGTTCGTGAAGCGAATCTGCCTATCTTATTACCTATTGTTACGATTAGGTTACTTCATTGATCGTATTTGTGTTTTTAATTTGTTATGTAGGTACAGAGTGCTGCTTAAAGTTTGTAAATCTTTATTTTTATTATTTCCACCTTTGTTTCTCTTAAGAATATATAGGTAATATTGTTTTATTTCGATTCGAGCTAATAACACGAGTAGTTACAGTAGCAATAGAAACATCAGTTGCAATCGGAATCAATAACAATGAATTGGGCGAAGCACATTCATAATAGCTAGTCAAGCATACCGATAAAAATGTAATAAAAATTTAAGCGTGCTCGTTTGTGCAAGGGCGTGTACATTGTAGAACAAGAAAATGTAAATTTGAATGAAATGCAATCATGTATTTGATCTAACTATAATCTTTCCAATCGTTTATTTAACTTTTGACAGCTCTAATACTGAATCAAATAGTGATACCCTGACCCGTTACCAATTCGATTTCTTTTATAGATCGATTTTATGCATGAAGAAGTTTTAATCGATTTAACACTCTCATTATTTTATAGATAATTTCGTACTTTTATCGATTATTAAACGGCAAGACCGGACGCGGAGCCGACGCGCGACTCCATTTTGTTGTCAGGGTTAATCCATATTTTAATACGTCGAGTTGAGTATCTATATTCCTCCGTATTGATTTATTTGTGAATTCTCACGTTTGGTTGAGTTGAGCGTATCGTTCCTCCCTTCGTTACTGTTAAAATACCAATGATAAAGTACTCAAAGGACAAACAAGAGAGTTTGTCTTGCGACTTCGTGAATACGATAATCGATTTATTCAAAATTGTTTTTATAGTCTGTAGTCATTAATTACGAATGACACATCTCTAAGTGGGCGGAGCCCGTCCATGAAGTACAGTATTCCTTGTAGTACATTGTATCAAAAATTATTACAAAACTTTATGTGCGTGATCTGTCAAAAGTTAAATAAACGATTGGAACGACTATAAGGAAGTGCAACCTCCAGGTATCATCAACACGACTATCTCAGCGATATTAGTAACGAATCGAATTGTCAACTACATCGATTTAACTTTTTTAATATAACACTTTCATCATTTAATATTTTAATGAAAGCAGTCGATTTCATTATTCCGTACAACCAAGAATAGTGAACCCTACAATACGGAATATTTATACAACTTAGGATATATCGTATAAAATAAACTTCATTAAAATTTATTATATATATGTATAAAAATATCATTTTTAAAATGATCTTCAAAAAGTTTAATGGTTAGTTTTTAATGTGTATTTTAGAACGTTAGCTATCCAGGGTTAATGAGAGACATACATTCAAGCAAATCTTTACCTCGGTGGCTTAGTGGTAGCGTATGCTGTGCTCTGCTATGATAGTCGCGGGTTCGATTCCCGAATCGGTTCAAATGTTTGTATGATCTGCAAATATTTGTTTCAAAGTTTGGGTGTTTTTTGTGTATAATATGTATGTATTTTCAAAAAAAGTATATATGTATTTATATCAGTTGTCTAGTAACCATTACACATGGCGTTGTGTGTTAGATATCAGAAATATTTACTTAATATTGCATCTGTAATTAGACAAGATCGTTCGTTCGATATTCAAACGAAAGTACCTAGATGATCTAGCTTTGTTAATTTTTTTTGGTAAATTTTCTAAACATGAATCTTAGCTAAATCGATTTATCGCCATCGAAACCTCGTGCATACTTAATTTCATGAAAATAGTTGAAGCTGTTTCCGAGATTTTATATTATACATTTGCTCGTGTAAAGGTCATTTATATTCTGTCTCTATGTTTGGAGAATTAAAGAATAAAGAATATCTTTGGCAGCAATTTACTATTATTTTATGATAGTTATAATCTATACATACAAATAAATAAAAATGGAGTATCTGCTTGTAATATTAAACTGTCTGTCCGTCTATCTGTGTGTTAGAACGACTGAACCGATTTTGACAGGACTTTCACTGGTAAATAGCTGATTATATAAGGAGAAAATTAGGTTCCAGGTTGTACCGCGAGTAGCACCGCGGGGCTCAGCTAATTTCAAAATATTTATCATTATTGTCATTACAAAACATAATAATCATTAATTTTAATATATTTAACCATTGTTTTTAATTAGCTATTGTTTAGTATTTATCGCCAAAACTAATTTTTCTGAATATAATGAAATTTAAAGTTATATTGTAATATTTTAAATAATAAATTCCCAGTACTACAAATGTTGTTATACTTATAGTGTCGCTGCTGAAATATATTTCGGTCACTCATGAAATAGGTGACCTACTTTTAAAAAGAGAACACTGGTGCTAACAAAATATTTGGCGGACTTTAAAAGAAGAACACAGATTATATTCAAACTCAGATTCGTGAATAACATTCGTTATTTTTAAACTACTTCGAAACATAAAAAGAGGTTGTCAATTCGGTTGCACCTATATTTTTTTATTTTATGCCAGTTATATTATAATACTTGTATAGTAGTTATATTCTTGAGACTACTAGTTAACGTAGCACTTTTTACCATCGTTTAACTAAAATAATAGTAATCTATACTAATATAATGAAGCTGAAGAGTTTGTTTGTTTAAACACTATAATCTCAGGAACCGCGGGTCCGATTTGAAAAATTATTTCAGTGTTGGATAGTCCATTTATCGAGGAAGGCTATAGGCTATATATCATCATGCTAAAACTAATAAGAGCGGAGTACCAATGAAGAATGTTTCAAAAACAGGGGAAAATTTTCACGCTACGGGCAATAGAAAACGCAAACAAGGTTACGTGGGTCAGTTAGTTATATATATAAGAGGCGATCATAGCCCAGATGCACTCGGTGATGAGAAATAATTACCCCAACACTGAGTAATCCGTAAATTGTTATTCTGATTCTGGGTGTTTTCTGTGTACGTTTCATGTATGTTTGTCCCCCGCGATACAGTAATGTTACTTAATATGACAGTTGTCTTTCTAAAAGAAAAATAAAGAATTTCGATTCTATTCTTGTCTCTCGACGCAAGACTGTTAGATTAGGTAGTCTACAGCTAATCATGAATGATCTACAGAGATAAACAGATACATGATTAGCTCATATACTAATTAAAATTCATGTCACATCGTTGCATACAGAAACTTATTAGTGTGCTATTGTTTAGTCCGAATGGGTTTCAAAGACAAACAAGTTAAAGTATTTAGACAGAAAGGTTTTAAGAATTTTGTTCTACGATGTTAATATAATGAAATGTTTATATTAATCATGGATACTTGTATTTTTTTTTGATGAAATGGCAACCAGCCGGATCACTCGGATCAGCTATTTCTGCCAATGTCAAGTATTTATCGTCTTAAATTATCAAGTCTTCAAGTCGTCGTCGTGATGAAATTAATGATAAAAAATATATAAAATGTGGATGACATGAAAGGACCGTCTTTCGAAAAAACAAAATACGATCTCCTGGATACTTGTAATGAATATTGACGGGCCCGTTGCTATAGTTACTCTACGCGACAATTTCTGTGACTGCCACACGGGCCGCATCTGTGCGAATGTTTTTTTTTTTTAATTCTAGCACCTCCAATATTGTTTTGGAGCCTATTTCTAACTAATCCTTTCATACCAGTTCTCGCTTTTACAACTGCTCGTACTTTCATTCTTCATACCGTTCCGTTGCTATAGTTAGTACTTAGGGATTCTTATCGGTAAGGTGACCGTGGAAGCCACACGGTGTGCCACTCTGAGTCTGAGATGGGAGGGCTCCGGGAACTGCTGTTATTACCACATCCGGACCCCTCTTAGGGCCTACCCGCACTGACCCGGGCAACATCTGCAGTTAAAACTCTTTCCAGCCTGTCACTGAAGCAGTCTACACTAAGTACAAATTCTACTTGAATAAATTTAGTTGTTAAACAACAGACTGAACTGAACTTAAAAGACATGACTTATAAACATTAGTCATGTCTTTTAAGTTATTATTACGACATTTTATACATTACTAGCTGACCGGGCAAACGTTGTTTTGACATAAAAGTAGGGGTGCTGAATATTGATATCGACGATAGTAAGACGTATGAAATGTATACATTATGGTACGGAATCCATCGAGCGCGAGTCCGACCAGCACTTGGTCGATTTTCGTATCTACTTTTATTATTATTGTATGACTTACCAAACAAACCAGTAGCTTGTCAAATGTTTCAATTAAATGTTATTTCAATGTCGCGTCTGTAGTCTGTCTGTCGACATAATTAACGAGATAAGACGTTGCCTAAATATTTGTGCAGCTACATCTGAAAATTCCAGCCAGATGTACGCCTGAATGTTTTTATAAACAAATCTTTAAAAGTGGCATTTATCCCAGTAAAAATACAGTTTATTTTGCAAAATATTAATATTTTTCTTATTAAAACATATTTATGGAATAGGTTGACAAACGCGCAGATGTATCGCCTGTTGGTAAGCGATTACCGCCGCCCATGGACATCCGCAACACCAGAGGCATCACAAGCACATTGCCGGCCTTTGGAGGAGGGGTAGGGGGATGGAGGGAGGGGTCGGGGTATGGGCCTTCGGTATCCTCACTCACTCGGTGAAACACAGCGCAAGCGCTATTTCAAATCGGTTTTCTATGAGGCCGCGGTATCACTCCGGTCGAGCCGGCCCATTTATGCCGATGAGTGGCTCTCCCACTTTATACCGACGGCGGCCTGAGAGTCTTACAAGCTGCTTCTAAATGAATAGTTCGATAAGAAATAGAACATAAATCTAAGAAAGTTTTAAGATTCCTTTTAGTGCACTGTTGGCCTAGTGGTTTAAGCGATCGCCACGCCGCTTTCACTGCGCCAAGTATTGTGGGTTCAAATCCCACATAGAAAAATACTTTTTGTGACCTACAAATTGTTGTTCTGAGTCTGGGTGTTTATTGTGTCCGTTTCATATATTATGTTTGTAAAGACCCCCGAAAGACACAGAATGTTTATTCCTTACGCGGAAGAGGTCTTTTTAAAACAAAATCTATAATGACCACTTTCAATAACATCTAATCTAAAAGACGTTATGGGAAGACGTTCATATTTTATTTATTGGTTTTATTAAGTCTTACGTACTTAATCCTTGAAATAGTAAAACACGTCGAGACTCGAGACCTGCCATAAAAGTATCAAATTAACTGATCCAAAGTAAGTCATTACTTAATATAGAATGTTATATTTTGTTTACCATTTGTAAGTGGTTGTTTTACAATTTGCCAACCACAATTGTCATAATAAATGATTGATTTATTACCACTTCGGATTGATGATAGTGATATTATGATTGTGAGGATTCCCTTGTTACTTATTATTGATATTAGTATTGTGCTATATACATATATGTATAACCGTATAGCGTAGTGGTTTATACGCCACGCTGTTATTTACTGCACTGAGTATTGTGGGTTCAAACCCCGCAAGGGACAACATTTTGTGTGATCAAAAAATTGTAGTTCTGAGTCTTGGTGTTCTTTGTGTCCGTTTGTAAAGTTCTGACACAGAATATATTCTTATTGTAGGAGATGTCTTTTAAAAAGAAATAGAGAACCTAGTACTGTTACATGCCATTGATGTCGTACAGTTTTAACAATCTATATTACCCACTTTGATGTACTAAATGGGGGACCACCTGGGGGGAGGGGGAGGGAAATACACCTTTCGAAATAGGTACAAGAAGATGGAGTTGTGTGGTAATAAATGTAAAAAATACTCGTATAATCGACAACCTCCTCTTTTTAAAGTCGATTAAACATATTATGAATGCATTCGTTACATTTTTAAATCGACTTTATCGACCTAATGAATGGATCGATTAAATGAGTTTGCGGAAATATTTTTCAATCAATCAATATTATCAACTCTATATAATTCCGCGGATCATGGGGGTTAAATTGTAAACAGAAATACATTATACAGAAGAATAGCCAATTTTATACTTTGTTATTTAATTGCTCCATAACGGACATGGTTATAATGGAAAAACGTTATTGGTTTTTACATGGTGAGGTAGCAGAGAGGAAAAAATTGTTTAGAAACTGGTTTTATCTCATTTTCTGATAATCCCGTCTTCATGCTTGTATTTATATCCTAATTTATTTAAAGCTAGTGAGCTTTAGTGTGCTTAGTGTATATTGGTTCTCGCGACAAAAAGTAGCCTATGTCCTTCTTCGAAGTCCAATCTATCTCTTTACCAAAATTCATGATGATTCAAAGGTTTAGCCGTGAAATCATAACAGACCGAGTTGTTACTTTCGAATTTATAACATTGAAATGTAAAGGTATTAATAACGTTGTGATTTGAATACATAAATGCTCAAGATAACGCTTTTGAAACCCGTTCAGTGTAAATCTGAAAATGAATTCTTTGAGAGAACTATAGATATGCGTATATACATATATGTTTCAAACATAAATGTATTTCTTTAGTTCCTTTACGTGAGCTTCTAGAATTATCTTCCTAAATTCGATTGTCTCACCTTCCGTGTAATTAAGATCATGTTTTCGTCTCTTTCCCTTAATCAGGGGAACGGTTTAGGCTCTGGTATCCTGACATACTAAGTGAAAACGAACAAGAGAAGTGCTCCGGTTTAGATAGCCGGTTTACAATGGTAAAGCCGTGTGAAGAAGTGCGGGAAGCATGACTCTCCCATACTTGCACTACTTAGTTCTATTTATCTACCAGTATCAATGAACTCTTCCATCTAATATATATGTATATGATATACCAAGAACGGTCAGCGTCAATCATCACATCATAACCAATTAATGATAGTTGAGTGATATGCATTCAAGTCAATAATACACGAACAATGTCTGGTTATATCGAGACGTAGCAAGGTCGGACAGATTTTTTCTGACACTGTTCTGCTTCTATCTTACAATATTAATATGACAACTGTGATACTTTGTATGTGATCAGTATTATGATGATGTTCAAAACAGCTGTTCACTTTTATGAGATAAATTTTATAGAGGAAATAAATTTTAATCCATGCTAATATAATAAATATTACATGCATTTACTATGGGGAGTGCTCCGAGGAATTGTTCGGACTGATTCCTCTTTCCGCCATCGTTCTATGCGACAGCAGTTCCATCCCCATCACTTAGATGGCTTGCAGTCCACAACAGTTGTGCGGTTTTCTAGGAACTTTATTAACTGCCTCGTACAATAAAACTGTGGAATGAACTGTCACCCGCAATGAACCTTCAAGAAAAGAGCGTACTGCTTCTTAAAGCGCCAGCAAAGCACTTGTGACGCGTCTTGTGTTGCCGGCGATACGCCGGCTCCTTTGCACATTTTTCAATAAAAAAAATCTGTGTAGTGACTGTATGTCTATATGTAACCCCCTCAATTCTCTACCGGTGCACCGCTTTTTAATTAAAATTTGGCATGAATATAATTGGATTTTTATGGAAGAACATATCCTACTCTTTGCCGCTAAACATTCTAGAATTAAACTAACTTGTACTTATTACACTATTTAATTCACTCAAATCTTGACCGGTTTCGCCCTATGGCATTACCAAAGATAAAAATCCTGACCGGTTTCGCCCTATGGCATTATCAAAGATCAAAAATCCTGACTGGTTTCGCCCTATGGCGAATGTGGCGCAGTGATAGCGTATGCGACTGCTGTCGGACCAAATGATGGCATGATCTGCAAATATTTGTTTCGGAGTTTCGGTGTTTTCTATGTATAATATACATGTGTGTTAAAAAAAGTATAAATGTATTTATATCAGTTCTCTAGTACCCATAACACAAGCTCTGCTTAGCTTGGGACTAGATGGCGTTGTGTGTAAAGATGTCCGAAAATGTTTATTATTATTAAAGGTTACTGATTATATATTTGAGTGAATCAAATAGTGGAATAAGTACAAGTGAGTTTAATTCTAAAATGTATCTAAAGAACTTCAACCAAGTGTTGAAAATCGAGAGTGTAAATTATGTTGTTTTACATGTATAAAGGAGGGAGGTTTAATGCAGTATTCAAATAATATACCTATCTTAATTCACTGAATATTTTAATTCTTTCCTGAATGTCATTTATTGTTTATTCGAGCCCACATATGTCACTCATTTTAACAAACCGCGAACATTTTGTATGAGAATAAACTATATGATAAGATAAAACAGTTCCACGAAAAATATCATGACTGTTTTTAAAATGAATTTAACTAAAAGATTGACTTTTGTTTGCAGACAAAACAATAATATTCTGAGAACTGTTTTTATTAAGAACATATTTTGTTTATGTTCCTTGTGTATGTATTATCATCATATTTATGATGATGATGATGATGTTCTCCTAGCCGATTACGGTCAGGCGCAGGAGATATTATAGTGCACAAGTGTGTGCGCAAACACAAGTGCACTCTCTGTTCCCTCTCTCTCATAATCCGATCGGACGGTTAATCGACTCGACCGGGGAGAGATCAGGCGCTGGACCGACAGCTTTACGTGCTCTTCGAGGTACGAGGGTTTAGACCCCAACTTCCATACTCCGAGCTCTTATTAAGTATTTCTATAATTAGAAAAACCCAATAACACTCTTGGACCGACCCGGATTATGAACCCGAGACCTCTTGATTGGCAGTCGCATACGTCAACCGCTAGACCAATAGGGCAGGACAAATATATATAACAGCCTTACAGATCTTGGGGGTGATCTGTGAACAGCCTTCAACCATCCACTGCTAGACATAGGCTATCTTTAGAAAGGAGATTATCTACTAAACCATGCTGGTCAGACGGGTGGATATTGTTTCAAGTTTTTCTTCTCTTTGCAGTGATGTTGTCCTGCTAAGGTTGCTCCCTTAGTCAATCTTTTTCTTTTTTTACGTGTGGATACCCCCTCGGGCCGCCACCCCGCCGGGGCTTGCGGTGGGACGGTGTGTCGGAATCGAACCTACTACCACACGGTGTGCCACTCTGCGCCTGAGAAGGGAGGGGTCCGGGAACTGCGGTTATTAACCCGACCGGACCCCTCCAAGCGCCTGCCCGCACTGAAGCGGGCACCGTCTGCTGGTAAAACCTTTCAATTTAGGCGACGCACGGCACACGCGTACGTCGCCTCCTCGCGGCTGGCCACTAAAGCGGATAGAGGGGAAAATCCCTTGGTCATCCTTACAACAACCATCGCATGAATAGGGGTGGTGACGCTCCTTAGTTCAGAAATGTGTGCATAACCTAAAAACCACAAAGATCTAGGAGATCGTAGTGGACGGAGTCATTTGTTGAATTCGTTTAGCGCTACTTAAATCTCACAGTCCACGACCAAGTAGATGGAATGGGTTTAAGTATTACTGATGTTATATGTTATTTAATTTTATTACTTTCAACATTTTCCTGTCTTCACATCACACCAACAGCTGTTAACGGTCCACTGCTGGACATAAGTCTCTCCGTCCTTTTTGTTTTGCCCGATTTCATTCTCAGTTTCGGTCTCACACTAGGAATGCTTTCTAAATACTTTATTGTCATCTATATAAGTTTATCTGAAACTTCTACCACAATCTTAATGCCTTTGGCATTAAGTCCGCCGATGCATGTATTTGTGCATAAAGTTATAAATAAATAAATCTTATTCAAAACTGTTTCACTGACTTGAGTTACATGTGTCCTAAAGGAGATGTAATCAACTATATTAATATCACGATCGACAGTAACTCTGTCTGTCTGTTACGTTTTTACGGCTAAACCGCTACACCGAAATTTACATGGAGATACTTTAATTCTCGAGGACAACTGTGATCAAAAAGTTAACTATAAATCGTCAACTCCTCTACTCATTCATCCCATGTCATCATCATCATGAAGATCCTAACATAGACTAGTGCTGGATATAGGTATTTCCTTACTAGATACTACACATATTATAATTGGTCACATATCTCTGTATGAACACAAAAAATAACATCTATCTATCTAGTTGAAGCGTTACTTGACCGAATTTGGTTCAATGACAATCTAAAAATACCGCTGCGAGATAAAACTATATCGCCTTTAATAATATAACTGATATTAATTATCCCGCAACGCATGTTCTAATAAAATGTCGGCGAGATAAGAAACTGATGTTCTTACGACACAATTACAAGCTAGTGCACATCCACACGTGTCACGGTTGTACGAAGGGCAGACATTCCTTCTAGACACGTCCTTGCAAACTACAATGGCAATAATATGGTTTATTTTTACACAATACAATAAGCTTGAGAACAAAAGGTTAAAAACAAAAATCCAACACTAACTGAAAACGGAATAAATCATATCATAAGTAAATCCTACTACTATTATAAAGGCGAAAGTTTGTAAGTATGGATGTATGTATGTATGGATGTTTGTTACTCTTTCTCATTTGAATGAAACTTTACCACAATATAGCTTATACATCAGAATAACACATAGGCTACTATTTATAAAGATATAGCTTCGCCTCGCGGCGTTGCCCGCAGTTATCATCGTACCGCGGGTAGCACCGCGGGGTTCAGCTAGTAAATAATAATTCTTCTACCGCATTGATCCCTGCCGGATCTTTCTGCCATCGTCCTACGCGACAGAAATGTCATCCCCATCATCTAGATGGCAGTCCACAACTGTGCGATTTTCCCGAAACTTTATGCCGAACTAAGCAAAACTGTGGAATGAGCTGTCGCCTGCGGTGTTCCCGGACCAATACGACCTTCAAACCTTCAAGAAAAGAGCGTACTCCTTCCCAAAAGGCCGGCAACACACTTGTAACGCCTCTAGTGTTGCGGGTGTCCACGGGCGGTGGTAATCGCTTACCATCAGGCGATACGTCTGCGCGTTTGCCCACTATATATATATAAAAACAAATTCTGACATCTAACACACAACGACATCTAGTACCTATCTACGAGTAAGCATAGCTTGTGTTATGGGTACTAGGCAACTGATATAAATACATTTATACTTTTTTTGTAAATACATACATATTTTGTATAGAAAACACCCAAATTCTGAAACAAATATTTGCAGATCATACAAACATTTGGTCCGACCCGGGACCTCAAGCACAGCAGTCGCATACGCTATCAATGCTCCACAGAGGCAGTCAAATTTTTGATCTCTGATAATGCCATAGGGCGAAACCCGTCAGGATTTTTGATCTTTGATAATGCCAAAGGGGTAAACCAGTCAGGATTTAAGTAGATTACAGAAGTAACCAAAAATTTTTGAGACGTTGCTTCCTACCAAATTTCAAGATTCTGAGTTCACGGGAAGTACTATGTAGGTTTTGATTCCTAAAAGTGTTTATAATATTTGATTGCGTTCATAACGTCGCGGTAAACGTTAATGAAATTGGACAGGAAGAGGAATATGTTCTTTTTTAAATTTCTTTATTTATTTAACGAGGGCTTAGTCACGAAGTGATTATGTCGCCCAGGAATAATCAATACAATATGTATACCAATTACAACATAGAATGTAATACAATTTAAAAAATTGTTACTTTGTAAACACAAATAACTTACGATCGATTTTATATCTAGAATATTCACTTATTCTATTTAGGAAAAGACTAAGTGCTAATTCATTAGTGTTGTGTGCGTTCATTTAACCCGAGTTGTCCCTGTTGAGATATGAAACCCGTTTCAATTTAAAGACTACATCGGTGACTCATGCACAAGTTTTCTGCGCCTGCGCTTCTGTTCGTAGTGGTTTTGCATTTGCGTAATAATAATATAACAGGTATAAACTATTAGTATAGTGGAAGTATAACACAGTTGTTTCTAAGGAAAGTTTAATAAATGAAATAATAATAATGTGACGTATTAGGTTTGGGTGTATTTAACACACTTTTTTTTGTTTTACAACACCAGAGGCGTCTCAAGTGCGTTGCCGGGCCTTTGAAGGAGTACGCTGTTTTCTTAAAGGTTTGAAGATCGTATTGGTCCGGGTATTGTTTATGTAATAACATAAATTAGTATAAATGTATAGTTTAAATTTCAACGTATGTAGCAATGAAATTTCGCATACATAGGTATTAATGCTTTCATGAAATTTCGCGACTACAATTAATTAACTAATTATATTACTTATGAATTATCAAACATATGACTAAGTAATCTATTTCTAGTTTTTATCATGTTAATATCAATATGTAATACGTAAATTTCTTTATTCTTATGAATAAAGTAAAATTATTTAATTAAATACATATCATCATCTACATCTTTTTCTCCCACTAATTTGGGAAAAAAAATGCAGAATGACAACACTGTATTAAAATTGTTTTTATTTATTTAGATTATAGCGTATTTTTTCCTTTATTTCAATATACATATATACTACATACATGAAAAAATATTTCTGCTTCTATCTATTCTGTTATAGTTTTTTGACCTTGTATCGCATTCTTTCACTACGCATTTGCCCATTTTAATGATTGTTGTTGTCAAGTGTCACGCTACGTCAACTTCGGTTGGCGCGACATTCAACACTGAATTTGACGTTTGCGTCGATTAAGAACAAGTTCGGCAAGACGGTCCCCATTTCATCCCATCGACCTATTAATATTTTTTTTTCATTAGATTCATCACGACCGAGACTTGAAAACTGACTCACTGACTAAAATTGGCAGAAATAGCTGATTAGATGGTTGCCATCACATCAAAGGAAGAAAAGGAATAAATTCTTAATTTCGGCCTGTGCATTTTTAGTGCGTAATTGCTAATCTAGCTAGTGTATAATAGATCAATGGTTATAATTCGGAGTTGCCAGAACTAATAATAAATTACGGCAAAAAAATGAACTAGATAATAATTTGAGTTTGAAGTCATATTATTTATGGTAGAAATAATGTTGCTATATTTAATTACGTTAATTAGTATTATGTAATCATTCAGTTTATCAGGGATATTGTTATAGGGTAAAAGTCAATGTCATGACGTCATATTTGCGATACTTGGTACTAATCTAAGGAAATCTATTTATGTTGTGTGAGATAAATATAGAAAACAAAGCTAAGCTTTTTGAAGTGAAACTTCTTTATCGGGGTTTTCAAAAAATTTAGTGTAACATTTTTTCGTTACGCGTCACATTTATCCGTTACGCGCCATCTTTTTTTTATCCCTACCACGCGTGATTCGAAGTATACTTTCTCCAGCGGAGTAGGGATTGGTAAATGTCTCCAATGTATTTTGCGGCCCGTTTTGAGTAGTTACGTTTGAGTTTTTTTCCTGTTATTTATAAACTGAAACAATTGTTCATTTATAGTCTCTACTTTATTCAGAGACAATCGTTTAAATTCTGCTTGTAAATCGATGGTGGACGTTGACGTTTTTCGGCCATGATAAAATGTTTTATCATTATTGAGAGCAGTTATATACAATCCTTCAAAAAAAAATTATAAAATAAAACAAAAAACATTTTCAAACACAAACAGGACCAAATTAATACTACAATGAAATATCACATTACAAACAATATTATTTTATTTAGTCCACAATGTAAATAACTACACACATCACATTCCACAAACTTACTTCATTCACACCACAGATCGCGAAATATTTACTCAGGTCTCGCTCCTTAACTTTTATTGCACTTGAAATAAGAATTGTCACGAATATTGCTGGTTTATAAGTCTTTTGTCGTTATACCTTACGTCGACATATGATATTTATTTTTTGAAAAATAACGTCATAAAGAAGTTTCACTTCTTACGAGTGTACGCTAGTACACGCAACTTTTTTGTGATTTTGTTATACCTTGTGTTAGTTTCACAGTTAAGTCGAATTTCAAATCAAAATCTACTACGTTATGAAGGCTACGAAGGGTACAGACTCATGCTCATCTAGGATTTCTACCTTGGTGAAGCACGAGGACTACATCTTCTATACTAATAATAAAGCTGAAGAGTTTGTTTGTTTGTTTGTTTGAACGCGCTAATCTCAGGAACCGCTGGTCCAATTTGAAAAATTCTTTCAGTACCCAACACTGAAAGAATTTTTCAAGTCCATATATCGAGGAAGGCTATAGGCTATATATCATCACGCTACTACTAATAGGAGCGGACCAACACTGAAGAACTTTTAAAAACGGGGAAAAATTTTCACGCTACAGGCAATATAAGACGCAAACGAGGGTGCGTGGGTCAGCTAATGTATGTATAATAGGAGGTGCATGGGAGTACGCTCTTCTATTTAAAAGTTGCGGAAGGTTGGATTGCATAAAAATAGTGACAAATCTAGTCATTTCTGTATGCTTATTCCAAATAAAGGCGAGCGAGTATAAGGACTGTAAGTGGCAGTAAAGGGATAAGAGTAGGAATCCGATATATGTCAACAGATAAAACATCCACTATTAAATACACTACAATCTTCTAACTTTCTTGAGTTAGCAAACACGTGCTCTAACTGACGATGCCGTCAAGAAAATGAATATTTTTTAAGAGATAATTTGCACTCCAAAACCATAACACTCTTTTTATCCAGCTAGTTAATAATACCAATACATTCATCACCAACCCATAATGTCCCACTGATGGGCTCGGGTCAGGCTGAGTATGGCACTATCTTTGTCAATGCTAAGTATGGCTTGTGCTATTTCTTATACACGGAAAAACATACTTGTTTTCATAAATTATTACACACACATAATATGTACCCATTGTATAGACACAATCAGACGAATGCAAATAAACCTACCTACATAAGGAAATTTATTTTTACTGAATGAAATAAATTATAATTATTATATAAACACTAGCTGACCCACGCAACCTCGTTTGCGTCTTATATTGCCCGTAGCGTGAAAATTTTCCCCCGTTTTTGAAACATTCTTCATTGGTGCTCCGCTCCTATTAGTAGTAGCGTGATGATATATAGCATAAAGCCTTCCTCGATAAACGGACTATCCAACACTTAAAGAATTTTCAAATCGGACCAGCGGTTTCTGAGATTAGCGCGTTCAAACAAACAAACAAACTCTTCAGCTTTATTATTAGTATAGATTAATGAGTGGTTATTAGTTGACATTAGATGATTATTTAGCAATAGTAGTCGATTATCGCGGCCAATGATCTCCAAGATCAAATATATCTCTATACTGAAATTCATCCAAATCGGTTCGCTAACAGACAAGACAGACAAACAGATAGAGCTACTGTCGTATTTGTAGCTTTTAATAGCCCACAGCTAGACGTCAGTCTCTACATAAAATAAAGTAAATTAGAATTAATCCAATTTTAATTAATCTCATGTCATTTTTTTTCAGTATGGCCCTGCCAAAATGACTCTGCACTACCTGATGGAAAGCATAATTATGCAGAGTCCAAGAGTGGCAGTCATCGGGAATGCCATAGGCCTAGTGATGCTACTGCATCATTGGGCTTCATTGTAAATTTACTAGGGATAAATGCTGTGTATTTGTGTTTATGCCTATGTGTATGTATATATGTTTGTATGTATTTAGGTATATTTTCATATATTTATGTATGTGTTTACACGCAATAACTATTAGCTTATGTCAATTGTGCGTTGTTCTTGTCAATATAACCCCGATACACCTATCTTCCTATATCAACACACCCTCCAAAGGCTAGTCGAGAATGCCTAAGGCATTAACTCCGCCGATGTACATATGTGCATCTAGTTTTAAATAAATAAATGCAATATCAAAAAGGAGACTTTCGTTTACGTTGTATAATATAAACAATAGGGTCTGAACCCCCGTGCCTCGGAGAGCACGTAAAGCTGTCGGTGACCTTATCTCTCCCCAGTCGTATCCGTTAACCGTCCCATAAGATTGTGAGGGAGAGGGAACAGAGAGTGCGCCTGTGTTTGCGCGTACACTTGTGCACTATAATATCTCCTGCGTAGTTGCCTGGTCTCCGTTGAGACTGGCCGCCGTGACCGTAATCGGCTTGGAGAACATCATCATAATATAAAAATCAACGTTTGAAACCCTTTTACAACATTACATTATACAAAAGTATTTAATAAAAAAAAGACGAAACACAAATGACTGCACGGTTGGCCTAGTGGTTTAAGCGGTCACTACGCCGCTTGCTACTGCGCCAAGTGCCGTGGGTTCGAATGGGACATCACTTTGTGTGATCCACAAAATGTTGTCCTGAGTCTGGGTGTTCTTTGTGTCCGTTACATGTATGTTTGTAAAGTCCCCCGCGACACAGGATGTATATTCCTAATGCGGGAGTTGTCTTTTACTAAAACTATAAAGGCGAAGAAGTTTGCCGTATAGATAGGTACATATATAAACTTAAAATAAATGACGAATAATCAGTGTATTTAAGTCAGTGTCAAACGTTAATTGTATTCAAATTATTTTACTAAATTATACTAATTACCCTTTCAACTCGGTGACTCAGCTGCGCAGCTGTTATGTGTTTACTGATGTACCTATTATAAAGTTTTGTTCTAGTCGATTGTGTTATGTGAGCCATATCAGATGACAGAAGTACTCGTATTAACAGCTAGCAACCCAAAAAGTGTACATTAAATGGCAACACGGGACCGGCACAGGTTACCAGGAAAGGATGCCTGATGACGTCACTAGTGTCTAATTCGCAAGAAGCTAATCGGTCGCATCTGACACAAGGGGGTCAACTAAAAACTTAAATTCCTCGGGCCTGCAAAGCCTTTCTAGGGTACACCTGACCAAAACGGGGAGGCTACTGATCAAAGACGAAGATAAGGTGCGGTTTTTAGTCGGTTCGAGTCCAACACCTAGTCGGGGTGGACAAATCAAACTATAAAATATGCTCAGTTGAATCTCCAAGTACAGGACAATATCAACGATAAGAAATGTTATAATACTCACTCATTCCAGCCATAAGAAATTGATTGAAGTAGCCCCCATCCCTGAGCCGCGCCACCCATCGCACCGGAAATGTGTCCAACATCATGCGTACGCGCTGCGTCGCTTCCGGTTATGCTCGAGTGCGCGTCTCAGTGACGCATGGCATGCACCAGGTAGCGTCTAAAAAAATAAATAAAGAATCTTACATAAATAATATAATCAAAGCAAATAGACATGTGTCACAGTTATGTGGAGATCTGCATCTTTAAATTGTCCGAAACTAGCAAATCATTTACATAAATTGCTATGCTTGCGGCTTCACTCGCGTAATTATTTCTTGTTATATAGTCTTTAGACTGCCTCGGTAACCGCAGTATGCTACATACCCGGCCTTGAGGTCTCGTAAAACAAGGTAAATAGCAGTAAAATTAAAAGTGTGTAGATGACAAATGTATACACCTCTTATTATTACGTATGAAAACTATTTAATATACTAGCTGTGCCCGCTACTTCGAACACGTGACATTTGGATTTTCTAAATTTCACCGATTAAACCTTTCCTGGACTACGACGAACATTTCAGAACCAAAATCAGCTAAATCGAATTTTAGCGAGACGAACGAACAGTAATTGATTTTTCTATATAAGAAAGATATTTATACACATTCTAAAGCTTAATTACTTCATAATTTACTTTTGACTTATAACGGTTTGATTCTTGCCAACCAGTACTTTGTAGTTATTTAAAAATTTAAGTGGTAGCGATATGGGACTGCTGTTCTTGAGATCTCGGGTTCGATTCCCGGGTCGGACCAAATACAATCATACAAACGATCTACAAATATTTGTTTCGGAGTTTGAGTGTTTTCTATGTATAATATGTATGTATTTACAAATAAAAAGTATACAACGTGTCCCAAAATTCAACGATAAGCCGGTACCAGAAGGTCGGCCTGCTCGTGACTACTCGTGAAAAAATGTTAAAAAATAATTATCTTTTTTTTATTTTTAATTACGAAAGAAAAACTAAAATTCTTAAAAATTTACACCTCTTAAGATATTTTTAACTTTTTTTTTTTTAATTTTTTTTCTTAATATTAATTTTTTTGTTTAGTTTTTTTTTCGTAATTTAAAAAAAAAAGAAGATAATTATTTTTTATCATTTTTTCACGAGTAGTCACGAGCAGGCCGGCCTTCTGGTACCGGCTTATCGTTGAGTTTTGGGACACGTTGTATATGTATTTATATGACTCGTCTAGTAGCCATAACACAAGCTCTGCTTAGCTTGGAACTAGAGGGCGTTGTGTGTAAGATGTCCGAAATATTTATTTATTAAACTAGATATAACTAAGCTTAGCTCGGTATTGTTTTTTAGTAAATTTTCCGAAAAAGATTCCTAGCTAGATCGATTTATCAAAACCCCCTGCATACCATATTAAAGTAGTTTCCGATATTCAGATTAAAGGTATTATACTCTTTGCGCTGTAGCATGGTGCGGGTAACAGTTTCAGTAACACTTCGTTTCACTCTTGAAAGTTGCCGCGATTTATGAATCATGACTGAGTATTTCAGCTGTACCACATTCGCAATATATTAAATCATTAATAACTGTAGTAAATTAAATTAAAATAAACCAGAATGTTCTAATCTACAAATAAAATCAAATTTAATGAAAAATTAAGCAGTGTTATGTGTATGACGTAACGCCATAGAAGTATTTAGTGATGGGATGTGCTGCTACCATGGATAGTCGATATTTTTCATAACAAAAAACGGTAATTTTTTATTTCTAAAATTGGTCTATAATTATACAACAGAACATTTATATGGTAAGGTTGCTTAAAAGGTTGCTAAGAAAAAATACATTTTATTCGTCCAACTCACATCAGAGTCAGGAACATCTGAATTGTCACTCAATTCGTCATCTGAATCTGTGACGGATATTATTAACGAACAACAACCTCCCTGGCCTGACTACCCAAAAAAGTTTATTTTTCTATGCTTAGACATGGTAATAACAACGAACTCAACAAACAAATAACAGTTACACTGCACAACTGAATAACACACTCATTTTCATAACAATATTAAAGAGAACTAGATTTGTGCTGCGAGTATCGTATGCGATAAAAATGAATTGCATAACGTGACATCCCTTAGTTATGTGGTACTGATAGATGTCAACGTCGTACAGGCAACTGTCACCCGCACCATGCTACAGCGCAACGAGTATAGATTCATTCGCTAATAAACTCTTTTTGTTAGTCATTAAAAACTTCTTTAATACATTGACCTTATGAAAAAATCCATTACACAAAGACGGTCAATAATTTCTTTGCAATTGGACCTACTTATGCAACAAGGAACCAATCTATACACATGCCAAATCAAAGAATTATCCTTACCTGCTTATAAATAGGGTTCTTATTTATATTTTGGCATGTTAGTGGATTGGTTCTTTGTTGCATAAGTAGGTCGAAATAAAAAACGATCGCCAACAGCGCATACATTAGACAGCAGGATATAATACAGCCAGGTATTAAAAGCTTAGGTTCACTTATCAAGGTTATTAATCACGTCAGAGCCTCTCAGGTTACGGAGGAGGTGATTCTAGATTGTAACAAAGCTTAATATGCATTTCTAGAGTTCCGTTCCACAAAAGGTCAACATAAACCGTTTCAAGATTATTTTGTTGTTGTTCTTTGTGAGACTTTTTCTTAGGAATGTTTAGAAGTATTTATAGGGAGTTGTCCCTTGAAACTGTAATAAATATTAGGCTAAAAGCCTATAGTACGAGATCCGGCTGCAGAATTAGTACGTTCATCGAGTATTTGCTAAAAACCAAATTTTTACGCATATTTATGATTAGGAGAATGTATATCTACCAAGTTGACCAATCAAAATGTGGCCGCTAATACTTTAAATTAAGTTATTGCTAATTGATTTTTCAGAAAAAAATTAATTAATTTGCTTTTTAAATAAAATTTCGTCCACTTCACGGCAATATACATAAACACTCTGAAAAATCAAGGATGCCGTTGCGCACTTGGCTGCCCCTCTTCGCAGCCAGGTGGAAACAGGTATGAATTTGATAATTTTTTTTTTTTTTTTTTTTTTAATGACAACTCCCACATTAGGAATAAACATCCTGTGTCGTGGGGACTTTACAAACATACATGAAACGGACACAAAGAACATCCAGACTCGGGACAACAATTCGTGGATCACACAAAGTGTTGTAGGTACCGCGTGGGATTTGAACCCACGACACTTGGCGCAGTAGCAAGCGGCATGGCGACCGCTGACACCACTCGGCCAACAGTGCAGTCAAATTACACGCACATTTATACGTTCATAACGTACATTTATTATTTATAAGCTTAGCGGTAATAGCTTTAATTTGATATATAAATAATAAATGTACTAATATAAATATAATATATAAATATTAGATAGTAGAACCGTGCAGGCATTGATAGTTCTATCAAGTTCGTGTAGGAACCCTCGCTACACGAGTCCAACTTACACTTACCTATCCACTATTTCTAGTACACGTTGACGTTAATGAGTTTGGTTAATGATTTTCAAGTGTGCTTATAAGATGATGTCAGTGGTAGGTTATAAATATACCCCAAGGATTTATATTGAAGATAGATAGCAGTTAGATTATCTTATACATATATAAAATTCTCGTGTCACAATGTTAGTTACCACACTCCTCCGAAACAGCTTTTTATGAAATTTTATATGCATGATCAGTAGGTCTGAGAATCGGCCACTATCTATTTTTCATATCCCTAAGTGATAACGGTTGTCCACCCGTAACATTTTTTTTTAATTTTATGGCAATACAACGTTTGCCGGGTCAGCTAGTATACAATATAGATTAAACTAGACAGATTTTGAACTTAACTTTTGATAACCTTACTTTATGTTAACTTAATACTTAATATTCATTTTAATACTATGTAAAAAAACGATTTACTACTAAAACGAATTGTATCAAGAAATATGTATCAGCATACGTGCGTGATGCGTGTAAAGATGATTAATCGTTTCACACAAGTTATCTAAATAATTTACTATGTTTTTGTTACTAACATGAACGATAGATAATTAAGATTACTTTAGGAAGTAGTGAGTAAGCGTGAGATGACGGTCATAGCGTAGTTGATTAGAAACAATTAACGAGGGTAAGCAACGACGGCGCGGTCAATACCTGGATGGGTGACCGCTGATGGTTAAGCATTCGGTCCCGGTTGTTAGCATAGGATAACAGTCGTGAGGCCTTTGGGCGGCACAACGTAGTCTTGCCAGTCCCCAACCCGCACTTGGCCAGCGTGAGGACGTATGGCCTTAAGCCTCTCCTGAGAGGAGATCGGAGCCCAGCAGTGGTACATTATGGGTTGTTAATCAGTAAGCGTGGGTGTTTAGAAATGATTTAATAGTTCACCTAATAATACCATAAGATGATCTGGCAGTGTGGTATGGTACTAACTGCCTCATTGGTCTAGCGGTTGACGTATGCGACTGCCAATCAAGAGGTCTCGGGTTTACATCTACATACAATTTTAGTTTTAATTATAGAACGTGATTAAATGTTTAATTGCGACTAATTCAATTGTAATTAATTTAATCACAATAATTTTTATTCAATTAATTAGTTAAATAAAAAAAGATTTGATTAATGCCCAACACTGCTCGGTTTTGTTGCGTCCAAAAAAATATTGTTCCGTTCCGTTTATGCATATTTAAAGAGATGATAGTACATACACATTACTATTTTTTTAGTTTATTGTTTATAAACAAGTTATTTCTGTGTTATGGTCGAAATTCGACCATAATTAATTAATTATTCATTTAAATTCACTTAACTGTGCCCAATTTTATTCTCCTCCGTTCCCATTATTTACGTTAAAAGGGGTACAAGCTTTTTGTTTCACGTATTAATATATAGATAGAGGTGTTGTAACCAGATGTGTCCAGTTTCTGACTTTTTATGTGTCATGTGACCAGCTAAATCTGGCCTTATCATTTGAACGCCAGTATTCGATAGTAGCCTTATCAAAGAGGTCGTAAGGTCTCCACGATATAAAGCTTAAATTAAAAAATCTAAATAAAGAACAAACTCAATCTCTTCTAAATAACCGTTGTGTCATTTAATATCGTTTATGACTAATAATTGCACCTTATTATTCGCTTTAACGCAACGATTTTTCACATAAATAAAAATATATTGACGCCTCTAACAGTGATTAATGTGATGTTACCCGCGGCTATTGTCGTACCTCGAGTAACGCCACGAGGCGAAGCTAGTCTATAAAAGTAGCCTAAGTTACCCTTTATATCATCAGCTACTTATCAGTGAAAGTCCTGTCAAAATCGTTCCAGCTTTTTCAGAGATTAGCAGGAACACAGAGAGATAAAAATTATAAAGGAGAAATATTTTGGTATATGTACTTATCGTGTGTACATCAACATACACTCCAATTTATTTGTACAGATGTTTTACTGTATTATTATAAGTGATGGCACGGATTTCGTAGTGGGTTAAACGGTCGCTTTTACTATTCACCACTTGGTAGTTACAACACTTTGTGTAAAACAAAAATTGTCATTCTGAATCTGGGTGTTGTCTTTTACTTCTGTCTTTGTACAACGTTTGAACACTAGTGTATAAAGACATAAATAATTGTCAAAAATCTGTATACAGTGTATAATACGTATGGGTGTCGTAAGACGCGATTGAGGTACCAACCTACGCAGTACAATTTCACTGCGAAGAGAAGGAAAACTTTAAACAATCCCTTTTTTTACGTATGGAAACCCCCTCGGGTAGTCACACCGCCGGGGTTTGCGGCGGGGCAGTGTGTTGAAACCCCTCCCCCCCCCGGGTCCTCGACCCGCCAGGGTTTGCGGCGGGGCGGTGTGTTGAAACCCCCCCCCCCCCCGGGTCCTCGACCCGCCAGGGTTTGCGGCGGGGCGGTGTGTTGAAACCCCCCCCCCCCGGGTCCTCGACCCGCCAGGGTTTGCGGCGGGGCAGTGTGTTGAAACCCCCCCCCCCCGGGTCCTCGACCCGCCAGGGTTTGCGGCGGGGCGGTGTGTCGGAATCGAAACCGACTAAAACCACACGGTGTGCCACTTTGCGCCTGAGAACCCAACCCTTATGGGAAGCGTGATATAGTAGACCAGTCTCCTTTCTCGTTACGGACTACTGGCGACAAGGATAATTTACGAAACGGAAAACAAAATAAAACAATTTCCGCGGACGCGTCACGAATTAAAAGTAGCCAGCCATTAAACTGAATCAAAATATGCGATTTTATTACTCATCTATTTTTAGAACGATCCTATACATTTTAATGAATGAATGACTCACTTATGTATTCAAATATTTGTGTGTTATTTTAGCAATGTAAATAAATAACATAGGCTTATTAGTTACGAATTTTTTTTTAGGTATTTCAAGTCCGTTTAGTAATTTAGGAGTTACGGTGGAATATACATGCATGAACTGCCAAAACAAAAGAAAGGAAATTCTCTCTTTAGACTTTGTCGTAGGTAGTCGGGTAATAAATATGCCCAGAAACTTAATAGCTACTGGAACCAGTGTAGTTTATTGTACTTTCCATTAAAAGTCTATGACAATAATGGTTCTGGTTATATTGGTCAATATACCTACAAAACAAAACATTTTGAAACTAACACGTAACTAAAGGAGGTGGATCTGAGAAACACAATAAGTAAAAGTAATAAAAGACTATTATGCCAGTAATAAAATTTAAAAAAGTCTCCGGTGATTTGAATTTCGAATTTAGGTGTTTGTATCTGTTTTGGTGTTGCCTTCGATCGTAATTCAAAAACATAAACTTAACCGTTGCGTTATTTTTTTGAGTTTAAAAAAGTTTTAAATGTATTGACAGTGAACAGGTCTGGCACAAAAAATATAATGTTAAATGTTGTGTTTATACTACGAAAAAATGTATACCTACTACGTGTATTAATTAGTATGCAAGGGGTTTCGAGGGCGATCAATCGATTTAGCTACCATCGATATAATCGATTTATCAAAAACAAGTATAAATAAAAAAAAACGACTGTCTCAATAATTAAATTCAGGATTTTTTTATTTTGATGTAGGTGCCCAGTGTCACCCTCACGACTGACTAATCTATTGACAACACTCAATATTACACACTTGATATTACGTAGATTTATAACAGTCATAACATTTCTTACTAAATCTGAATTTATTGTTTATGGTGTGTGGCCTGCAAAAAAGTAAATGTCAAATGAAGGACCAGCCAGTTTCATAAGAGGTTGACGTCAAAAAATTATTTCAATTCGTATTTGGAATACCGCATTGTGACGTCACAATGCGTTGCCTAAACCACATGATTAACTACCAATTGTAGGACAGCCTTAATAACAATCATAGGTAGGTACTTAATATACTTTGTCCTACTTGCTCTGCTCTGTGGTTCCAGACGAATTTGTTTTAGGATTGGCTGGAAATAGGATGTCAGAATTAAAAAGAATAAGAGTAGACACTATAAGTCGAATCTTTCCTCTTCCTAACTTAATAATAGGAATCGATAGGGGTTTATTTAGAAAGCAACGCGCGGACTTACATCTTCCTTATTCATAGATTAAGAGAGGCTTATTGAAAGCAATAAACATCGATATGCTGCAAAAGTTGCATGACGCATATCACAAATGATTTTTCGATGCCAAATTAGGCAGAGCCTGTATTACTATTGTGACTGATAAACATAAAAACATACATAATACAATTATTATTATGAATAAGTTTCATGGACGTCAGACACGGAACTAATGATCATGCTCATGATAGAATTCTGTTATTCGTCTAGAGTGGAAGTTGAACCCAAGTCGTCAGGTTCTATACATTTTTTTAATCTTTTTGTATGTACATTTAGATGTATATTTATTGTATTTTTGTTTTTTTTAATAGGTTTAAGCTCCGTTGCGTACATAGGAGCCAAAAGAAACGACAGTTCCCTTTCGTCCTTGATTTAAATGCGGAACAAAATTGTCAGCCATTTGTAGAACGTGACTATCTTTGACTCTCCAATGACTACTTTCTACTTATGGGTACATTCACTTTCTTGAATGCAAAAATGCAAGCGGTTGGAAAAAGAGTTTCATAATATCAAATTAGATTTTTATTGTGTAATGATATATGGATATTTAAGTTCATTTATTTAATGCTTGAACGTATGTAATTAAAAAGCTTTTTATTTCCTAGGAATATAAATGACATTTATGACATTAACGGTGCGCGATCTCGCATGCGATAAAGTGTCACAGCGTTTTCGCGGGTAAAAGATAGATGTTTGTTTTTCATATTTTTAGTTTTACTTAAATAATTATTTTACATTATCAAGATATAGTCAAATGTATATTTTCAGATAATAGTCTTTACTTTGTAGAATAAAATATTTTAATATAAGGGGTTTACAGACAAGCCGATCAAAACTTTTTACTTGCCTAGTTGCGTCAACCGCTATGCACCATTCTTAGAAACCATAAACAAGTTGTGTAAGATTTTTTATCGATAACTGTTCAACGATAGTACGTAATGTTAAAAATTTCCATTCACCTTGTTAACTGTCAGTTTATGAGCATTCGTTGTTTTTTTTTGCTTTAAATTCTAATTGAATATGTACCTATGCAAACAATCCGCGATTATACGAATACGGCAGTGCCTTAGCCAGGTCTAGTAAAAAAATTATTTCATGCCGTCAATTTTTTATTAAGTGTGGGATAAGCTGGAACTTCGTTGTAGATAAATTCAGTAATGAAATTGTCAAGTTTTTTAACATGACGAATGAATTTGCTTTCGATTAAATTAAAGTTTTCTTAGCACAATTTCTCAAAACATTTATGACCAAAGTTTTCTTGCAATGGAATTCTGCTTAAACTGTAAAATTAAAACTATATCCAATTCACTAATAATACCACCATAAGTACTCTATTACAAAAAGACTTAATGCTTGAAGACCTTTATGTTTTTCAAATATTAAACTGCTTTTATCACACAAGAGTTCGAAATTTAAAGTGTAACTTTTTTAATCTTAAATGCTTTTTTATGGCATTGACATTCAAAGTGTTGCAGCTGCAACAGCTGCAATATTTATTTTTATTAAGTCCCTACCTGCGCTGCACAATAGTACACACACACACATACACAAAAGTGCACAAGGATAGCCAAACGGTTGTAGTTGTGTACTGTTGTGTCTACCAGGTGCATCAGTTTTACTTTCACTGACTTGGTTATATTGCATTGTTGTTTCGTTCTATTGTGTGCATATTAATAATGTTAACAGGTTTTGTATTATTGCGGGACTTGCTTTGTTTTGACTTTAAGAAATTTAAGAAATAGTACTCATAACTACAATAATTTGAATCCACTTGCACCTACAATTGTTTTTTTTTTCAATTTTATATACCTATGTATCAAATAAATAAATATTTCGGACATCTGACACATAACGCCATCTAGTCCCAAACTAAGTAGAGCTTATACTGTGATTACTAGACAATTAATAAATATATATTTACTTTACTTTTATAAATACATACATATTATACATGGAAAACATCCAAACTTCGAAACAAATATTTAGATCATACAATTTTTGAAAGACTGAAAATAAAAAGTACTACTAAATCAATTAAAATTCTTATATTGGAAAAAAAATGTCTGTTTGTTTCAGATAATCTATGCAACGGCTGGATCGATTTTAACATCGACTTTAACTGGCAGATAGCTAATGACATAAGAAGTAACTTAGACTATTCTTAGATTAGCTTCATCCTCCTGTGTTACCCGCGGTTGTTGTTCTAAAGCATCACAAAAAACCGGGCGAAACACGGCGGAGCTCAGCTAGTCCAACATAAAATTACTAACAGATTTTGCTTTGTTAAATACGAGTAACACTTAAATATATCACACCACGTATGCAACTTTAAAATCTAGGTTTGGTCTTTAGACATTGGTTTTATAATCTGTATTTCTGACATAAAAACCGCTAAAGCCGAGTCTCGACCGAATAAAAGTTAGCAACTATTTTGTTGTCAACACGTATTGGTGACAATTTTTTTTTATTTGCTTTGTGTTAGCAACAAAAATTACTACAATTGGCAATAATCATCAAAGAATACGCTGCTTACAGATAATAATTGGCTCTGTGGAGCTTAGTTGAAAACAAAAAGAAATATACCTGACGTGGACGAACGAAACAATCGCGTTGTTAATCGATCGGCGATTCATTGACAACCGAAACAGAAGTTGGTGATTCATTGACAACCGAAACAGAAGTTGGCGATTCATTGACAACGGAAACAGAAGTTGCCGATTTCCTTAGAGTTGCAAACAGTTGGAAACAGATATTGCCAACAATTTCGGTGGAGACGCGCCTCCATTGTGTTACAAATTGATTTTAAGTTAACTGTTAACTAATGTAATACTATAAATTAATTCTGTAGCACGTAGGTGCATGGCGCGAATGCGTCTGCCGATTAAAATGAGATGAATAAGAAACAGAAAATAAACACACTTACGAGTTTAAGAAAGTTACACCTGTCAACACATTTACGCTTAAATGAAATTCACTTTGTATTACACTTTTTAAAACACTTTAAAATCACTTTTACACACTTCTAATAGCTTTTAAATTTGGTTGTTTTTTTCCAATTTTGTTATTTATTTCAACACAAATGTTATTTTATAAATAATTAAGTAAATAAATACAGGACACAACACGGGACGGGATAAAATAGTTATATTTTCCCGTTGATAAGTACGATGCGCTTAATTATACGGAGCAGGATGCGTGCGCTCACTTCGGACGTTCAACACGTACTAACTCGTGTGCATTGCTTAGTCGCTTTTATCGGAAGTGGTGTAAACAAAAAAAAAAAAGTCTTAAGTGAATGAACGCATGACGTATAAAAGCTCGCCAGTCCGTATTAAGGTAAAATAAGGTTTTTATTTGGATGTCATCTTCACTTTAAACAAATATTAAAATTATAAAATGATTTTGTTTAATTGCTTATTTGAAATAAGAAATTTCAATTATTTTATTCTTGAAATATTTTACGAATTTGAAAATAGAATAGCAATTTAAAGTGCTAAATAATGTTGATTAATAATGTAATTTTTTTTTTTTTTATACTTAAGATCTAGTTTAAAATACAGAAGAAAGGAGGCCCCTCTTTACTTTTGTATTTTAAACTGTTTTCCTTAAGAGAGGTAGTTTTTTGAAACACTTTACTTCTCTGTGATTTTGTTCACAGTTTCTGTTTTACATAATTTGTAATAAAATTGCACAGTAATCCTACTAATATTATAAACACCAAAGTTTGTAAGTATGGATGGTTGGATGTTTGTTACTCTTTCACGCAAAAACTACTGAATGGATTTTAATAAAACTTTACAATAATATAGCTTATACATCAGAATAACACATAGGCTACAATTTATAAAGAAATAGATTCACCTCGCGGCGTTGCCTGCGGTTTTTGTCGTACCGCGGGTAGCACAGCGGAGTGCACCTTGTAAATTATATTTAAAAAAACGTGTGAAAATTACTTGAAAATGTTGTTTTTCTAAATAATCCGGCATTGTGAGTCATCACCATAATATAAAGTAATTGACTGGCTTTACTTAGAATTGAATGACATCCACGGAGTGATTAAATGTTGGTTGGTAAAAAGGTTTTTTTCATATATTAAGTTGGGTTTGTAATTTTTCATCATCATCATTATTTCAACGGAAAAACGTCTATTACGTCAAAGTCCACCTATCTGTCACAATTGCTGTCAGCATCGGACGGCTTATCTTTACTTCTCCTACTAATATTATTAGCGAAAAGACGGTCCCCATTTCATGTCATTCACATTTTATATATTTTTTATAATTAATTTCATCACGACGACGACTTGATAATTGAAGACGATAAATACTTGACATTGGCAGAAATAGCTGATCCGAGTGATCCGGTTGATTGCCATTTCATCAAAAGAAGAAGAATATTATAAGCTGAAGGGTTTGTTTGTTTAGGTGAACGCGCTAATCTCAGGAACGACTGATTTAAAAAAAATATTTTAGTGTTAGATAGCCCAGTTATCGAGAAAGGCTATGGGCTATATATAATCACGCTGCTACTAAAAGGAGCGGTAGTATTGATGATAAATGTTACAAAAAAGGGGGGAAAGATTTTCTTTTTGATTTCTTCCAGTGCGTGCGCTGCGTAAACGGTTAAATTATTTCAAAAATAATGTAGGAAAGAATAATTCCTCTTTAAAAATAGGCGACAGCATATCTTTTAAGGTTGACTCACTATCATCTCTTTTATGATAAACAAATCTTCTACGATATATCTATTTGACTGCCTCGGTGGCATAGTGGTAGGGTATGCGACTGCTAAGCTTGAGGTCTCGGGGTCCCGGGTCGGACCAAATGTTTGTATGATCTGCAAATATTCATTTCGGAGTTCTTACAAAATTGTATTTACAAAAAAAAGTATATAAGTATTTATATCAGTTGTCTAGTACACATAACACAAGCACTGCTTAGCTTGGGACTAGATGGCGTTGTGTGTTAGATGTCCGGAATATTTATTTATTTATTTATTTCTTATTTGAGTCGCATTATACTCGAATACACGCTACGATTAACAGGAGATGCAGACGTGGTTGTATGAATCAACTAGTCGATACAATCTATACAATAGCGCCCATGGCTCAGTTGCACTCGATGACTAGAACTAATCACCGAGGGTAAGCAACGACGGCGCGGTCAATACCTGGATGGGTGACCGCTGCTGGTACGACACTATGAGCGTCTCCGTGATTCGTAGGTCACGTTAAGCAATCGGTCCCGGTTGTTATCATAATATAACAGTCGTTAAGCTTAGTTGGAGGCAAGATTTATGTAGCTACGAGTACAACGTTGTCTTGCCAGTCCCCAACGCGCACTTGCCCAGCGTGGGGACGCATGGCCTTAACCCTGTCCTGAAAGGAGATTAGGCCCCAGCAGTGCGACATTATGGATTGTTGATGATACAAATAAATAAATTGAAGTGTCTGCTTGTAATTCCAAATATTCTGGCAGAAAGCTGAAGATATAAGAAGGCTCCTTTTTTAGACTAGCTTCGCCCCGTGGCGTTATCTATTATTGTTGTTGTACCCCGGGTAACACCGCGGGACTCAGCTAGTAAGTAATATGACTACAGACTTAAATATCTTATTCCATACTTACCGAAACTATGGTGCGTGTTTGTGCATAGGTTTATTTATTTACAACTACATGTACAGTTTTAGTATTAATTTTGTGTAAATTCCTGATTTACCGTGGGAGACCCACGCTTCGGCATGCATGGGCCGGCTCGACCGGAGTGATACCACGGCCTCACAGAAAACCGGTGTAAAATAGCGCCTGCGCTGTGTTTCACCGAGTGAGTGAGGGTACCGGAGGTGTGGACACCTTACCCTTCCCCAATCCCTCATCCTATTCCCCCAAAGGCCGGCAACGCACTTGTAACGCCTCTGGTATAGCGGGTGTCCATGGGCGGTGGTAATCGCTTACCATCAGGCGATACGTTTGCTCGTTTGCCTCCTATTCCATTAAATAACAAATTAAGAAAAAAATCTCAGCTGAAGCGTTGAACGTCATCTATCTTTACTCATAATATGTATAAAATTATTTTTCCTCAGGTTTTACCGATTCACAGGCAAAGTCACCGTCAGTTCGTCAGTTTCATTTTAATAAACAATTATTTGCTAGTCACTTGTTCCGTCACTTGCTACCAAAAATACCAACAACGCAATGCACATATCGCTTCATTGTTTTTCTCATTCTGGTCACACCAAGCAATCATCTTACTTTATCCTCTTCACGGCTATGAATCATTATCTAGCCTTACGTACCACTCAATTGTTTCTTCTGTCCTTATTTGTATATATGTATAACATGAGTTTTTCCTACATGACCCTTTCTGACTATTTTCTTTAGATAGTCACTCTTATTTGGTGTGTTTTGTACTTAATAGCGAAATGTAAGCTAAATTGCCAGCTATTCAACTGCCTCGAGGTAGCGTATGCTGCTGTGCTTTAGGTCGGACCAAACATTTGCATGATCTACAAATGTTTGTTTCGGAGTTTGGGTGTTTTCTATGTATAATATGTATGTATTTACAAAAAAACAGTACAATGTATTTTTATCAGTTGTCTAGTACCCATGTTTTCGATCAATAATATGTGTGTATTTACGAAAGAAAAGATATATATATGTATTTATATTACTATTATTATTATACACAAGATTTTCAGACGAAGCAGAACTTGTATGTAAGTACTATAAAACTAGGTTGACTAATGAATTCCTATGTATGTTTTTTGTAAATGAAAGCATCCAAACTTCAAAAGAAAAAATTGTTTAACATACAAACGTTTGGTCCGAAGTGGGATTCGAACCCGACATAGCTCAGCAGTCGTATTACACTACTGTAGTAGTAGTAGTGTAAGTCTCTGCGGTTGCATTGATGAGAAAATGAGAAATGAGAAACAAAACTACAACACAAAAAGGAAATAGAAACCAACTTTAAATTATTAAATCGTTTATAAGATTAATTTACTTTTTTCTACCGTGGGAGAGCTATGCTTCGGCATGAATGGGTCGGCTCGACCGGAGTGATACCACGGCCTCACAGAAAACCGGTGTGAAATAGCGTTTGCGCTATGTTTCACCGAGTGAGTGAGGATACCGGAGGACCATACCCCAACCCCTCCCCCATCCCCATCCCCATCCCCTTTCTCATCCCCCAAAGGTCGGCAACGCACTTGTGACGCCTTTGGTGTTGCGGGTGTCCATGGGCGGCGGTAATCGCTTACCATCAGGTGATACGTCTGCTCGTTTGCCCACTATTCAATAAAAAAAAAAAAAAAAACTTTTTAAGCCCTGACGAAATGACTCTTCTCTGCCTGATGGAAAGTATACCTAAGCAGAATCCAAGAGTGGTGGTCATCATACTCATTACGAATGCAGACAATGTAGCATGGCGACCCGCACCAAGGCGGCTTAGTGATGCTTCTGCATCATTGGGCCTTCGGTCTCACACTCACCAACGAAACACGACAGTAAGAACGCTGTAATTTTACGTTGGTTTTCTGTGCGAGGGTAGTAACTAGGTCGAGCCCGTACATGCTGAATCAGCATGGCACTAGGTACTACCTTTTAAGATACTTCTTACGTAAGAAATTATAAATTGATATATTAAAAGTATCCAATAACTATAAACGAGCAATTTTTTTAATATACATATTGTATAAGTATATAAAATCTGAAACTCAAAAACGGCTCCAACGATTTTCAGAAATCCAGTATGCCTGGGGTTTCAATAAATCGATCTAGCTGGTATTATTTTTTTTAGAAATTGACAAAACAGCAAAGCTTTCATTCAAGTGCTTTATTTATAAAATGTCGCACTCCACACACGATCATTCACAGAGGAAATTTTTTTCGTATGTAAAGTTGTCTAAGAATAAAAAACACAAAGTGGTACGCATAGGTTTGGCAATATCATTAGACACAATTCATATTACACTGTCATACATACATTAACACTAATAACCAGTAACTATATTTTACGGTTTCTCTTGTAATTCGCTGAAACGCTTTTGATGAAATTTTCCTTCTTCCTCTGTCCTTCACATAGGCTAATATTTACATACACACGGGTGGAGACGCAGATAAAAGTTAGTACTTTATCGTTTACAAGCTGAACCCCGGGGTTGCTACCCGCGGTACGATAATAACCGCAGGCAAGGCCGCGAGGCGAAGCTATATCTTTATAAATTGTTATTCTAATGTTATAAACTATATTATTGTAAAGTTTCATCAAAATCCATTCGATAGTTTTCGCGTGGAAGAGTAACAAACATCCATCCATCTATACTTACAAACTTTCGCGTTTATAATATTAGTTGAACTACAATATTTTTAACATTTTAAACTCAGATTTAATATGTGCTTAATATCAAAGAAAATATCATAGTCCATTGATAAAAATATAAGTAGGTATAAAAAACAGAGTTACAACATTTTACATAATTCTTACACGCATTGTGAAAGTTTATTATAATCTGGCACGCGTAGGGGTTATTGTTTACAAATCTTAAACTTGTTTTATGACGTCATTAACATTACTCAATGGCACGATGTTTGTAAGTAAATGTATGTAGTTGAATAAGTGATTCATGTCTTAGTACCATGTCAACTTAAGTGTTAACTTCTTTAGGCGCGTTGAGCAATTTTTGGGTGAACAAAAATCATTAAACTCGCGTCATCGACTTCCTCGACGCTTCTCATATTTTCAGTACTATCGGCAGTCCGAGACTGTCCTGCATGACTGTCGGTTAAATGTGACGCGTAACGAAAAAATGTTACACTAAATTTTTTGACAACCCCGATAAAGAAGTTTCACTTCAATAAAATTGGAGTGTCTGTTTGTAATATTAAAATAACCGCTTTCTACTACATGCATATGAATGTATATACGGTGCACATACCAAAATTTTGTCTGTCTGTCTTTTTGTTCCGGCTAATCTCTGGAGCAGCTGGATCGATTTGGACGGGACTTTCACTGGTAGGTAGCTGATGGTACAAGGAGTAACTTAGGCTTACATTTTTTAGACTAGCTTCGCCCCGCGGCGTTACCCACGATACGACAATAACCGCGGGTAACACCGCGGGGTTCAGCTAGTAAATAATAATAATAAAGCTTTATTTGAAAAACGCAGAACACAACTAAAATATAGCTTTTCAAACCCATAAAAAATAAGATTTTAACAAATACTTTTCTTTTTGTGACTGCAACATTTCAAACGTCAATCAAAGCCAAATTACGTGGAATTGATGATGTCTAATAATGTGCACTCTCTCCAACATACATAATTTTTGGATTTTACAGTAAAATTTTAGGCGACCAACAATACATTCATCCACACAACTTGTACGCTGCCTCCTAAACTGACTAATCAACCAGGGTAAGAGGTTGTACGCCGCGTCTCACATAAAGGCGGACTCTCAGCACACACTACGGTGGGCACAGCTCATCCTAGTACTGATTTTCAGTGCCCATCATATGTGATGTCACATTTTGTCACTTTATTATGATTGCTTACACTATATCACCGACTCCCTGTCAGCACGGGGTACCTAGCTACGGAGTACGGACCTCACGGACTGACACTCTGAAAACTGAGAAAGGGTGTATAATACTGTTGCGGGATGAAGAAATCTGTTGTCAAAGTGAAGAATTGTTTCGTGAAAAACACACGGTCAAAAGGCAACTAAAATTAAAAATCATACAAAAACAGAATTACTGTCTCTGTCCTACTTTTACCTAGAACTGATTAAAAATTTCTATACAAATCTTATAACGAGTTTTAGTCGCCCCCCCTTTTTTTTTGTGCGGAAATCCTCTCGGTTACCACTTCATGTCGGACTCGAATCGACTAAAAACCGCACACCGTCTCGGGTACTAGAAGCTGTTTTTTAGTCTTTGGTAGAAGTTTTAGTCGCCCTTGAAGCATTTCTATATCAAGTGTTTGATGACTACTGGTTGTAATTCCACATGGGTCCGGTCGTGTTAATAACAGCCATTCCCGGACCCTTCCCTTCTCAGGCGCAGAGTTGGGACACAGTGTGGTTTTAGTCGGTTCGATTCCGACACACCGCCCCGCCGCAAACCCCGGCGGGGTGACGGCCCAAGGGGGTTTCCACACGTTTGTCAACTGTAACTGTTGCAAATTCGTTCAAAGCTCTGTAAACAATAAATACCTATCTATTAAATGCTTACTATATGTAAAGTTATACAATGTTATGCCTTAACTAGTTTTTTAAGTAGTACGAGTACCTTAATCCTTACTCACGTTTTATCGCGACCACGTTCGGAGAAATGTGATATTTGTTTACATGAAATCACACAAACAGGTTGTGTTTTAGAGACGAAGGCACTATTTGCACTGATAAGACTAATATTTAGGACCAGCTAGGTATTACCCACCATATTACCACGGGGTTTAATTTTCTTTTTCTTATAAAAAAATAAGTAGTGTCCGATACAATTGCCATAAATTTTCCATTGCTTAAAGTTAAAATCAATTTTCAAAATCATTACAAAAAGTTTTACTCTCTTTGATTCTATGCTTGCCATCAGGCAGAGAACAGTCAGTTTTGCGGATTATAAAAAAAAATAAGATAAGACCGCCCATTGTTACATTTTCATATTTTGTAACTCATCCTTTGTTTTCTTTTTGTAATTCTGTATGTATCTAATAAATAAAATAAATTATTTCAAAATTCTGATGTTTTATGGTCATGACTGCTTCGGTGGCACAGTGGTACGGCACACGACTGTTGTGCTAATGTCTCGGGTTCCATTTCCAGGTCGTATCAATATCAAATATCAATCAAATGTTTGTTTTATGGCCTTTACTAATCCACTACTGGGTATAGCCGCTTCTTAATGTGTGTACGAGTATTTACAAAGAAGTAAATAGGTTAGTATTCTTTCAGTCAATCTAGCTTTCATTGTATAAGCTTTCATGTTTTAAAGCTAGATGGCGTTGTATGTAAGACGATGTATTCATTTATTATCAGCTTGTTGTATTTCGCAGCTGGATACCTATAGACCTCTCTCAAAGAATACCACAGAACCCGGTTTGTTGTTTTTAAGTTGTCCCGCCAACTGGACAGAGGGCGTTACACACTACTTTTGTTTAGACATGATCTATTGTATACAGTGAACTTTAGATAGAAATTGTGAAAGTTCGATCAAAATACGTAATTTACAAAATACGAGTATCTTTATTTTGAACACATGTGTAAACGGGCCAGCGGCGACTTGGTGCAGCATGAGAGGACCTACGGCGACTGAATGCAATGCATGCAATGCTGGGAGAGGCCTATGTTTAGCAGTGGGCCGCAACGGGGTTATGATGATGATAATAAATTACTTTTGCAAACAGAAAGTTAGAAGATAATAAATATTCGTGACGGAATACTAAACCTTTTCCCAGCTCCTTTGACATCGGAAAAACCTCTTGAGAGATCACATAGTATCAAGTAGGTAACACGTACGTTACGTTATTAGTTAAAAATATAAAAAACACCTTTACTTCAATGTATATATCATGTTAAGATCATTATGATCTATGTTCAGAACTTCAGTGTTTGTATTACAATTATATTGGCCATTGGCGCCTGACTCCAACACAATCGCACGAAGTAGCGAATTCGACTTTATTGCTATACTGCACGTTTGGCCTAGTGGTTAAGCGGTCGCCACGCCGTTCTCTACATCGCCAAGTGTTGTGGGTTCAAATCCCACATAGAATAACACTTTGTGTGATCCACAAATTGTTGTTCTAAGTCTGGGTGTTCTTTGTGTCCGTTTCATGTATGTTTGTAAAGTCCCCCGCAATACAGGAATTATTCGTAGTGCGGGAGTTGTCTTTTTAAAAAAATAAAAAATAAAATAAAATTGCTAGCTTTATTGTTAATTCGACACAATTGAAAAGTTAAAAATAGCATTACAGTTTAAAAGGGACGCTGTAATAGAAACCACAAGTGCAGCTTCCGATAATGTTCCTGAGTTCTGAAAATTATAGCACATTGCATAAAATCATAATTTTATCATTTAATTCCGAGAGAGAACACTGATCTCTGTAACACAGGTCATTGAACCTAGCTCCGAGATCAGGGAGCTCAATATAATTTGTAAAAAAACATTTTATTATTTTTTTATTATTTATTATTTATATATCGTGGTAGAGCCACGCTTCGGCATGAATGGGCCGGCTCGACCGGAGTGATACCACGACACAGAAAACCCGTGTGAAATAGCGCTTGCGCTGTGTTTCACCGAGTGAGTGAGGATACCGGAGGCCCATATCCCAACCGGGATGTTTTTCTCCTCATCCCCCAAAGGCCGGAAACGTACTTGTGACGCCTCTGGTGTTGCGGGTGTCCATGAGCGACGATCATTGTTTACTATCAGGTGATACGTCTGCTCGTATGCCCGTTATTCAATAAAAATAAAAAAAATCGTAGGATTCCGCTTCCTCCCGGGATCAGGATGGCAAAAACTCGACAAAAGTTCAGATTTCTAGTGCGGAAACATTTTCTAAACAGTTTATCAGATCCATCTTAATTTTATACTCTCCCTCTTGAATTAGTATTATGTGTATTTATGTATGTATATGTGTGTATGCATGTATGTGTGTATATAACCTATATGTATGATATCTTTCCCTACATTTCTATTTACTGTGCATCTACCATGTTTGGCTCTGCATCGCCCTAAGGTCGACTGTTAGAAAATGCCTACGGCATTAAGTCCGCCTCTGTACATTTGTGCATAAAGTATAAATAAATAAATAAATATAAATAATTAAGTAAGTTAAAAGTAAAACGAATTGAGTTTGTATAATTTTGCGAATTCTTAATTACTGCTGTCCGCCATTAGTCCGGTTCGCAATTAGTTTTATTCGTAATTAGCCCAGTATTTAGACTATTCAGTATACTTAAAAAAAAAACAAGTCTCTTATGATATTGCATCCTTTAAAAAGTTCGATCTTAATTCACCTCATCGTATTATGTACGTGTTTTATGCGACATCTTAGCTATTTGTGCGCCAATTCTTTTATTACAGGGATTTTACTTATCATTCGTCCTAAGATTATCTGTATTTTTTTCATGTGGCAATTATTTTCTTTCATGAAACTATAAAGTGTTTACAGTTACTAAGCAGATAACAATTAATCATGAACCTGAGCTATCAAGAATACATTTCGTCCCAAATTTAATGGAGCTCAGTGACATACTGAAGTACTAATGAACTTTATATATGAATACTAGCTGACCCGACAAACGTTGCTTTGCCATAAAAAGGAATATATGTTGTAGAGGTGGGTCAATAAAAATCGCGATGGAAAAATAGGGGTTGATCGTAGAGGGTTGAAAATTCAGGGTTGTATGTATTTTCTAATGCTGTATCATAAAAAAATTTAAAAAAAACTAAAAATTTAAAAAAAATTAGGGTTGGACTACCCTTAATATTTAGAAGGATGAAAAATAGACGTTGGCCGATTCTCAGACCTACCTAAAATGTTCAAGTGTTCATGTTGTTCATGACAACCGAGGCACGGGCGGGGAACACCCGCATATTCCATAGGTACTCCGGGCTGCTGTTAAGAATTTCTTGTATGAATAACCCAATAATTTCTTTACCGTGAGAGAGCTATACTAAAGTTAACATATAGTATGTAACATATAATAGGTATATTAAACTCGAAATATTTCAGGAAAGTGTTTTTATATAAATTGTACTAAAACAGATTCGAGAATAATAATATCGTTCTAGGACATCTGATAAAACTATTCTACAAACACATTTTGTCATTATTCCACTATTTATTTTATGTTTTTCTTCCTTATGCGTTATACCAGAGGACCTTACCTTGTTCCTTGAAAGTTTGGTTTTGTGGTAGTTATTATAATTAATCCATTTACATAGTGTTTGTTATTTCTGTGTTATTTGTACCTATAGCTATGTGTTATATATCCTTGTTCGTGATAAGAATGATAGAATTAATATATAAAACGTCATAATACATTCTGACCTATATTACCAACAAGCTGTTTATGCTCATGCTATCGATAATAATTTGGTGAGAGACATATACCTTGCGATGACTGTTATTTTTGATTCGGATAATTGATATTCAGGATTAAAAGACCTGCTAAAAGACGTAAAGGCAAAATTTAAGACCCTACCAAATATATAGTAACCACTAAATAATATAATACAAAGTCGCATACGCTGTCTATCTGTCCCTATAAATGCTTAGATCTTTAAAACCACGCAAACGTATTTTGATGCGGTTTTCTTTAATAGATAAAGTGATTCAAAGAGGAAGGTTTAATCTATCCTACTAATAAAATAAGGCTGAAGAGTTTGTTTGTTTGTTTATTTGTTTGTTTGTTTGTGCATTTAATATAAATCAATATGGCCCTTTACAGTACGTAATTTAAATGAATATATTTGAAGATATTACACATTTAAAATGCACGAATCGTGTTGTCGGTGGGTGCATCTGAAATCCACTCGTGCGAAGCTGGGGCGAGTCGCTAGTCTATAGTTCTATACCAATCTTATAAAGCTGAAGAGTTTGTTTGAACGCGCTAATCTCAGGAATACCTACCGCGTGCTACCCGCAGTACGACAATAACCGCGGGTAACGCCGCGAGGCGAAGCTCGTATCTTTATAAATAGTAGCCTATGTGTTATTCTGATGTTTAAGCTATATTATTGTAAAGTTTCATAACAATCAATTCGGAGTTTTTACGTGAAAGAGTAACAAACATCCATCCATCCTACCATACAACAAACCTTCATGTTTATAATATGTATTAGTAGGATTCGATATGAGCCTGTCTAGCCCGGCATTGAATCCGAGAAATCAAACATGGAGTCGCACACGATTACATTTTAAAAATCCGTAGCACACTGTTATTTCAAAAAATCAACCAAAGTTTTCAATGACAATAATTTTGTACCTTTAGAGAACAAAATGATCGTCTTGATTGATTGCTCCATAGATGTCATTGAACCCTTTGTCCCGTTTTGTGTGTTTTTTTCAAATATCAGTCACTTCTAGAATGTCTTTGTATTATTCTACTGAAAGATGTACTACTAAATCTTGGCTATAGGATTTTATAATAAAGTGTAAGAAATAAGATTATACAACACTCTTATAATATATGTGAAACTCTGTTTACATACGTTTACAACCGCTCATTATAAAGAGCGTAGACCATGATCTTCATTTACACAGTGCACAGTATTACTCGCGGTCACACGCATATTGCTACTTCTAATACATACTTCGCGCCAAAATTGCCTAGTGACAGCAAAAAAAAACATTCAAATTATTGCTGACCTGTTCTAAAAAAAATTCGCGGAGAATGTTTTAAAAAATATTTTGTTTTTTAAAAGTTCAGAAATGTTTTAAAGTATATTAAAAAGTGTGAAAAAGTAATAGAACAATATAATTCATGCACTTTAAAAGTGATTTTACAAGAGTAATTAAGAGTGCCAATAAACAAATTTTTGTGTAACCAAAGTGGACATTTAGTGAAATAAGTAAGTATTACTGTCAAACCCCGACGAAAAAGATTTGAAAAAAATGTGATGAAAAAATCTATGTATCTTTGCGGCATAAACAAAAGTTCAATTTTCAAGTTTTAGTATCTAAATATATGTTTAATATATTTGTATTTAAACTATTAAGACCTAAAAATTTATTTTTCGTTACTTTCAAAGGCTTCAAAAATATTTATGGCTAATACAGGGGAATACATATTCGTAAACTATTTTATGTTATTGAGAAATTCATTTATAGTAGTTATAAAACATAATGACGAGAAATAATCGTTAAATTACTTACGCGTACATGTTGATAACTAAACGCATTTTTATGCTATATTCTGAAACTAAACTATACTTATACCTGTAAATATATGCTATGGCCTTGGTGGCGCAGACTCTGCGCCACCAAGGCCTTAGCATATATTTAGGGTGTTACGAATATTCGCATCCGCATCCGTAAATGCGGAATATTCGCATTAATTCAGACATCCGCATCCGCATTCACATTCTCATCAATCAATGCGGAGTTTTTACGGATGCAGATTCACATCAACAAAGTCAACTAAAAGCCTGTGTAATTTTGTGGAACAAAAATTGTTCTAAAAATATGATTAAATAAATAAAAAATAAAATTAAATTGATTTTCAGTTCTTTATGCACTTTAAATTTAAGTAATTATCCTTTTAAAATCCCAAAATCCACATCCGCATCGCATCCGCATCAAATCCGCATCCGCGGATGTGAATTTCTAATAATCCGCATCCGCATCTGCATCCGCGGATGTCTAAATTTTGGAATCCGTAACAACCCTGGCGCAAAGGTAGCGTAGGTGACTGCCTTGCTGTGGTCTCGGGTTGTGTGATCTGCATATATTTGTGTTTTCTATGTAAAACATGGATATATTTATAAAAAAAGTATTTTGTATTCTATTAGTCAATCAATCTATCATAATACAAGCTCTGCTTAATTTGAGGTTAGATGGCATTGTGTGTAAGACGACCGAAATATTTATATTTTTTATTGATATCCAAATAATGGCCAAATTTTTTAATAAAGTACCTACTAAAATACAATAAACTGTAAATTTGACAAAAATTACTTTTTTTAAAGAAGGTTTTTATTATATTGGCTGTGATTTAAAACGTTTTTCGTCTTTTAGAAATCAAGTGATGATTTAAATCTACCATGATTGTATATCTTTTTGTTACACTGTTACCAGTCTGAAGTAGTTCTTTCGCTTGTTGTATAAAATAATAATCGATTACAACTATAGAATTACCCAGTAACTTCATATCTAACGACAGGTTTATTTGGTTGCCTTGATAGCACAGCGGTAGCGTTGACTGCCTCGGCGGCTTTGTGGTAGCGTATGCGACTTGAGGTCTCGGGTTCAATTCCCGGGTCGGACCAAAAGTTTGTATGATCTGTAAATATTTGTTTCGGAGTTTGGGTGTTTTCTATGTATAATATGTACGTATTTACAAAAAAAAGTATTATATCAGTTGTCTAGTACCCATAACACCAGTTCTGCTTAGCTTGGGAGTAGATGGCGTTGTGTGTTAGATATCCGGAATATTTATTTATTCTACGCTGTGCTTGAGGTCTCAGGTTCGATTTCCGGGTCAGACCAAATGTTTGTATGACCTGCAAATATTTGTTTCAGAGGTTGGGTATTCTAGAGTTTAACAATCATGTAAGTAAAAGATGTGAGTAAAACCAACGCAGAGCTTATATTTTAAACTAGATGTTAGACGTCCGAAAATCTAATTTATACAATTCTCTTGTCGCGGTGTTCGTTATCACACTCCTCCGAAACAACTGGACCGATTTTTATTACATTTCAAATAACCTTTTACAATTTCTTTAGAGCTAAAGATTACAAGATTTAAGGTATTCCTGTGACTTGAGAATTAGTGTTCTGCTGTTACAGAGACAGATTATAGGTTTAAAAAGTAAAAATAAAATTAAATAAAGTGCGTGCATATCTGTGTGCGTGCGTGTGTGTGTTTGCGTGTGAGTATGTGTGTAGGGCGTTTGTGCGTGTGTGTATATTTGTGTGTTTATGTATATGCGAAATGGATGTATGTATGTGTATATGTTCATCTACCATAGAACCATATCAATATAGCCAAGTTTCTTTCTCTAGTAACATTTATAAGGAGGTGTCTTTATTAGTATTTTAAATTGAAAACATTCCGTAATTACATACAAATTTGCATCGTCTTAAACATACAAAAACTGCACAAACTGTTTTACTAAATTAAATACGGACAGCCTTGACCGCGATGTAAGTAGAATAAATTGTGATCTAATTTATAACGCTGACAATGTAAATTTAACTTCAAGTTACTTAATTATCAGCAAAATATATGACTGCACGATTGACATCAATACTCATAATACATCAAGTGTTGTGGGTGACTGCACGGTTGGCCGAGTGGTGTCAGCGGTCGCCATGCCGCTTGCTACTGCGCCAAGTGTCGTGGGTTCAAATCCCACGCGGTACCTACAACACTTTGTGTGATCCACGAATTGTTGTCCCGAGTCTGGATGTTCTTTGTGTCCGTTTCATGTATGTTTGTAAAGTCCCCCACGACACAGGATGTTTATTCCTAATGTGGGAGTTGTCTTTTAAAAAAAAAAAAAAAAATCCCACATGGGACTACACTTTGCGTGGTCCACAAATTGTTGTCCTGAGATCAGACGTTCTTTGTGTCTGTTACATGTATGTTTGTAACGTCCTCTGCTACATATACATGACGTAATATTCCTAAATAACAAAAATATTTAGAAAATTTTCAGCTATGGTTTACGTTCAGTTTCATCGGTTGCATAAGAAATAAAATGCACCAAAAATATAATACAATACTTTCTATATCTTACAAAAGATAATATCGTACAATCCAGGCATCGAACCCGTGACCTCAGCACAGCAGTTCCTTACGCAACCACTGCACCACTGAGGCAGTCAGCTAAGGCACGAGATGATTGAAATATTTAAATATATTATGCTCAAATTTGCTTGAGGTATCACATTAGCTATGTAAAAATCTATTAAGCTTTAAACGTGGAGAGTATATACGTTTAAAGCTTAATAGATTCAATAGATTTGAAATACATACCATTTTATAAAATGGTATGTATTTCATTTAAAATACGGATACAAATTAATTAACTGCTAACCTAAATATGCTTACAATTGTTCGACAGCTGACACTGCATACTTTAAATAAAATAGATAATTATGTATTGACACAAATGCAAGTTTTTGCATACACATAGACTTTATTATATTTATGTAAGTACGTTAGTTTATATACATATTTAAAAACTATTTTATAAAATACTAGTTGAGCCCTGCGGTACGACATCAATCGCGTGCAACGCTGTGGGGTGAAGCTAGTCCAAAAAAATAAAAAATAGCCTAGGTTACTCCTTATATCATCAGCTACCCATTAGTGAAAGTCCTTTCAACATAGGTCCAACCGTTCCAGAGATTAGCCGCCACTAAGAGACAGACAGACAAAAAATTTAAAAACACATATTTCATTTGAATTTAGTGAAAAGAAATTACAAACAGACACTTCAACTTGATTTATTTGTTTAGATTTAATCACTCAGTAGGTACCTTTGTGGTTAAATAATAAGAAAATAATTTAATCGTTGAATTTAAAAGGTACAAACATGTTGATGATAATGATGATGATGACGAAACATGGCAAAAGTGAGGAAATGATGAATTAACATACTAAAATAGCAACTACAGATTTCAACGTTTCATTATCGTTTTCTTTTCAGCCATTAAAAAGATCAGCGGCGCGTGCACAAGATGTTAGACGCACTTCCGATACGATGGGTCTCGCGGATGAGGGATCAAGGCTATTTTAATCAATTCCTTATGGCTGTTATGGGTAAGTATTTAATTAATAATTTCTTGACTTTGAAATTCACGTAGGATATAATATATAAAGACTGCCTTTCGCCCGCGGCTTCGCTCGCATTTAATAAAAATGTATTCTATGTTACTTCTAATACCTCCAAGAACATGTGTACAAAGTGTCGTGATGATCGGTTAAGTAGTTTTCGCGTGAAAGCGTAACAAACAAATTTAATTTCACCTTTATAATGTTAGTGTGATGTTAGGATGTATAATAGATATATATAAATAAGTAGTAGAACTATATACATTAAATGTCTTCCGTCGTTTATTAAACAACATCCATACAAATACTATTAATTTTAAGTATCTCTCTGTCTGTCTATCTGTTACGCTTTTACGACTAAACCGCTGCACAGATTTCAATACCCCATACCCCAACCCCTCCCCCATTCCCTCTCCCCATCCCCCAAAGGTCGGCAACGCACTTGTGACGCTTTTGATGTTACGGGTGTCCATGGGTGGCAGTAATCGCTTACCATCAGGTGATGCGTCTGCTCGTTTGCCCCCTATTCAATAAAAATAAAATAAAAAAGATTACCGACATAAAAAATCTAGTTGTACGAATTTTGTTCGAAATGAGTCTTTAACTTGGAGGTTCCGTTCCACTGAATTGGTTTTCGTAAGATCCTTTCGGACCGGTGGGTCAAGGTCGTCGAACACTGAATGTCTCAGGGTGGACGCCGACGACCAAGCAGACCCCGTAAAAGATAGCGCGACGATCTTGACGTCTATCGCAGAGACTGGCCGGAACTGGCCTTGGATAGAGAAAAGTGACTAGTTGCAGGGGAGGCCTTTGTCCAGCAGCGGGACACAAATAGCTCATAAAAAAAAACTTTTCGTTTCGTAAGACTTTTTTTAAAGGAAGCATCCTTGCTCAGGTACTTCAGGGACTTTTCCTGGTCCCTGAAATTCCTGGCTATTGCCATTTTTGTTGCCATCAATAATGCACGAAAAGCGGTCTTCATATGTCAATCGCATTAATTATTTCGCGAGGAGCACAGTTTACGTTTGATCTCAGTATTCAACGATAAGGTTAAACAAATATTTGCTGATGCGATTGCGATTAAAATACCTATGTAAAAAAATATTAGGTTTGTTACTGGTTGAAGAACTCCCACTTATTGACTCATCACCCGGCTAGGAAAGGCTGTGTCCCTCGTTTAATTACCCTGTAAATAAATATCTGTACGATAATTGTAAACCTACAATAAAACTCATGGAACAGGCGTTTGTTGCATTGTCTCTTATCGTAAGACTATACTACCTAAATTCCACAACGGTGCTCAATAATTACCACCAATATTATCCTACTTGCTTTGAAGGTCAATTAATATAATCCCATAATGACCTCCAAAGGCCACAATAACCATTCCTTTTACTGATAAGTTTGTTAGCGAGTGTAAGGTCCACCTAATGCATTAAGACCATGACGCGTATCTTTAAGAATTTAATAAACAACGTAATAATATTTTACTTATAATACGTTCTCCCTGTAATAACGTACGGTGCCGAGACATTGACACTGACTGTAGGGCTAATCCATAAGCTTAGAGTCGCTCAACGTGCCATGGAGAGAGCTATGTTTAGAGTTTCTCTAATGGACTAAATTCGCAACGAAGAAATTCGTCAGAGAACCAAGGTGACCGACATAGCACTGAAAGTTAGTAGGTTGAAGTGGCAACCGCTGGAGTAAGCGCGTTCTGGAGTGGAGACCGCGTCTTGGCAAACGTAGTGTGGGACGCCCTCTGGCCAGATGGCGGGAAGACTTGTATAGGAGAGCTGGCAGCGACTGGATGCAAATAGTAACAGACTGGGCTCTGTGGTGTTTCTTGGGAGAGGCCTATGTCTAGCAGTGGACTGCAACGGGCTGGTGATGATGATGAATAATATTTTGGACATCTGACATACAACGTCTTCTAGTCCCAAACTAAACGAAGCTTGTACTATGGGTACGAAACAACTGATATAAATAAATATGTATCTACTTTTTTTGTAAATATATACATTTGGGTAAATATATACAAATACCGTGGGAGAGCTATGCTTCGGCGTGAATGGGTCGGCTCGACCGGAGTGATACCACGGCCTCACAGAAAACCGGTGTGAAATAGCGCTTGCGCTGTGTTTCACCGAGTGAGTGAGGATACCGGAGGCCCATACCCCAACCCCTCCCCCCATCCCCTTTCCCATCCCCCCAAAGGTCGGCAACGCACTTGTAACGCCTTTGGTGTTGCGGGTGTCCATGGGCGGCGGTAATCGTTTACCATCAGGTGATACGTCAGCTCGTTTGCCCACTATTCAATAAAAAAAAAAAAATTTGATACACGAATCCGGAAATCGAACCCGAGACATCATGTACAGCAGTTGCTTACGCCACCTGTGTCCCTATCCTACATATAGAGCGAAAAAAACTTTTAAGAGACTTTACAACAACAACAAATCTTAGTTTTAGAATTAAACTTATCTTAAGATATAAGTTTGGAAAACCACATAGTTGCATAGGTACAATGAAATAACTTTGTTTCATTTGTATACACACATTCCACACTAAACAACATATTACATTTTGACATACTGTAAAAAAAATTGACGGTGTACGATAAAAAAACATTGTTTTATATTTATTGTGTGCCTAATAATTATTTTGCTACAGTCACATATAGGATTAGTATGTTAGCGTAGTCGTAAAACCTCTATTGAGATACATATACATAATTTTTATTTTTTATAAGGTTATTTCGTTACTTTTGTACAAAGTTTTTCCAAGTAAGCGCATTTAACAAGTAAGGCCTCTGTAACTCCTCAACTAACTAAGTTATTTAAGCCGTTATAGTTTGCCTTCAAAGTTCGTCACGTGACCTACCATCTTGATTTTTTTCAAATTTTTCGAGCTAGCCGTTTAGCTTATCGTGGGGGAGGCTGTTTTAACACTTTTTACTTATTTTAGCACTTTGTTAACTTAGTAAACACATATAGGACGGACGAAAGAATATGACAAAACTGTAAGAGTTCCGAGTCGTAAATTACGGAACCTTAAAAAGACAAAAATAGTGTGTATTCTTAAAATTCTTCTGCAACTGCTAACTGCGTTACTTTCTTCTCGAAAAGGTGGACATATAATGACGTACATCAGACAGGGATTGTTAACAGTTCTATATGCGATTTAAGTCTGACATTAATCACAACGATTTCTTTCTTAGATTATTAGTAGTTCTATACCAAATTTTCTTAAGGCTCATGAAAGTTTTTTTTTATGACTTAACGGCTTTTATCTATTACAACCGTTTGACACGCACTGTTTATTAACACATGATTATCCCTGTCACCACGTTATCTCGTACTACAAGAATCTAATTTACCTAAATTTTTGAAGCAAATATTTAACTTGTATATTACATGTGCTTACACATATACTTTATTTGTACAATTTAATGATCTTTATGCGGACGGATAACAATTTTGAATCCTAGATCTAGTTTCACCAACTCCTGATAGATTTTTTTTCTTTTTTGCATCCTGTGACTCGACTTAGTGTCACAGCTCGTTATTATCTAATGCTTACGTACTATGGGTAAGTCCTGATAGAGTTGAGAGTGTCTTAAAACAGCTATTTGACAGATAATGCATATCTGGTGATATATGCATATCTGACACATTTGTTCCAATCCGAGACTTGCAAAAACTAAATTTGTAATTATCTAGTAGCAAAGTTTTTAAGATTTATTACTAGTTTCTAATACAGTTTCAAACAGTTATCCTACTAATATTATAAATTTGACATTTGATTATAAATTTATTGGCAGACAAGTAACCGGATATTAATTCTACATCACCTGAAGGTCGACTATTCTAGAACTAGGCCCTCAACCATGATGCATTGACATAACCTATTTACCGCGAACTTCTATTATGAACCATATTATCACTATTCAAAAGAACTTCTTTTGTTTTACATGTTTGGTTCACTTCAGACCTTGAGTAAGGTTATTACGCGACGAATCGCCTTAAATGATTATTTGAATAGCACTGTAAGTGAAGACAATTTTCACGTAATTTCGATCCGACGAGGTTATAAACAAAGTACACAACAAACATTTTTTTTTTAAACTTATGTTCATCTGGCTGTCTGTTTGTCCTGGCTAATTTCTAGAACAGCAAAATAGTTTTAAAGGTACAATAAAAACTGCGGGTAACACCGTGAGGCTCAGCTACTATTTAAATAAAGAAAAACTAGATATTAAATGACTAAATATTTTTAAAGCTATATTAAATATATTGTCAAATATTTGGTAGCTATTTAAACGATTAAATAGTCACCTAAAAAGTAAATAAACCAAAGATTTCTAAAATCTAGATCAAGAAAAGAGCTGTTTTTTTATTGAATAGGTACAAACGAGCAGATGTATCGCCTGGTAAGCGATCACCTTCGCCCATGGACACCGCAACACCAGAGGCGTCACAAGTGCGTTGCTTACCTTTTAAGAAGGAGTGCGCTCTTTTCTTTGAGGGTCGCTGTTATGGTATACTCAGTTTTAAAATGTTTCCTAGTTGGTTTGTTCCATCGTATACCTACTTCGTAGATATTACTAATTTGAAATAAAAAGACTCGTAAAAGATATGTCGAACTAAACAAATACCTTTTAACTTACTAAAGTCGTTTCTATGTATGATAACAGTTACATAGTAAATTACTATTCGGTTTTAAAGTTGTTTTAGTTTTCCACGCTCATACGAAATAAAAAAAAACAATATAGGTAACTATTTAAAGATACAATATATTACAAATGGTTGAAAGAGTAAAACATCATAATCTTAAAACAATATGTCGAACTATGGTGACTAAATACACTCAAATACCTACACATCACTGCTGGCTGATAATATTTAATATACAAATAAAATATAACATACAACGCCATCTAGTTCCAAACTAAGCTGAGCTTGTGTTATGGGTACTAGACAACTGATAAAAATACATAGATACTGTTTTTAAGGAAAAACACACATATTTACATAAACATATAAAACACACAAACTCCGAAACAAACATTTGCAGATCACACAAATATTTGGTCCGACCCGGGAAACGAAACCCGAGACCTCAGCACAGCACAGCACAGCAGTCGCTTACACTACTACTTGCGCCACCGAGGCAGTTTGGTATAAAGATCGGGATAAATATAAACTAAACTATAAATGTGTGTATGCAAACATCTTCAAAAAAATCTAGTATAACCACTAAATATATAAAAGAATGTATTATCGGATTTGTAAAAGCTAGCTTTTGCCGCGACTCCACCCACGTGTATATCGGTTATCACGGCAAAGAGTAGCCTAAATTTTAAATTATTAAATTTAAATTTTTTAAATTTAAGTTCCCGGTACTTACCATCAGGTCATCACCTGATGGTAAGTGATTAACGCCGCCCATGGATACCCACAACACCAAAAGCGTCACAATTGCCGACCTTTGGGGGATGGGGAGAAGGAATGGGGGGAGGGGTAGGGGTATGGGCCTCCGGTATCCTCACTCACTCGGTGAAACTCAGCGCAAGCGCTATTTCACACCGGTTTTCTGTGAGGCCGTGGTATCACTCCGGTCGAGCCGGCCCATTCATGCCGAAGCGTGGCTCTCCCACGGAATAAGTCTCTTACACATTAGTATATCTTTGAACATATTTGATTAATATTGAAATACCTATGTGTTTCTTTTGGGACAGTTACGATGCCAGTCGCAAATTTCGGTATGCTGATGGGCTGGCTGTCTCCTGTCACTCCACTCCTGCAGTCTCCTGACGGACCAGCTCCGGAACCGATCTCTGATGAGATTATCTCGTGGATGGGAGCTGTCGGCTTCTTGCCTCTGGTTGCATCCAGCGTCTTTACAGGAACGATAGCGGACAGATGGGGGAGGAAATTTGTTACGATGCTGACAGGATTTACACTAATGGTGAGAAGATGTTAAAATAAGGATTTAGGAAATAAAATTAGAATAAAATAGTGACGGATTAAGAGCCCCCGAAGACAACACAATTTTTATTTGGCTGATAGATTGATCGTGATTGATTATACCTAATGTGCGCACTCACACACACGTTCAAATTAATTAAGAAATCAACAACACCATCATCAACAACCCATAACGTCCCACTGCTGGGCTAGGGTATCCTCTCAGGACAGGGTTAAGGCCATACGTTCCCACGCTGGCCAAGTGCGGGTTGGGGACTGACAAGACAACGTTGTGGCTACGTAATCTTTGCCGTTGGATGTTTTTAAGCCGCTAAAGGCCTCCAACTAAGCTTCACGACTGTGATACTACGAGTATGATAACAACCGGGATCGACTGCTTAACGTGACCTCCGGAGACGCCCATGGTAACACGTCACCAGCGGTCACCCATCCTGCCCTACAATACCACCGGCCGACCTAAAAGTTTGTACACAAGAGTGGAAATTAATGTCTCTTGTGCAATCCTCGTATACTAATAATATCTCAAAATAATCTTACAAATGAATAACCTAAAAATGTGTTTCAGGTTGGTTGGTCCATCATGCTGTTCTCTCTCCGTCCATGGGCTCTGATCCTGTCTCGAATGATCGCGGGAATGGCAGGCGCTGGATGCTATGTAGTTCTACCAATGTACTTGAATGAGGTACGTGTAAATATTATATTAACACGAAAATGCAATGTAATGTATGAATTTTAATTTGAAAATGTACGTATCATGGGTATAGGTAAGGGGTACGAACAACGAAAGTTATGAAAGTTAATTGCGTTCAAGGTGCACAATGTGAGTAGCTCTCCCGAGCGCCCGTAACGTAACATACGAGTACTAAGGGAAGAGCTCAGTGAAAAGGTAGGGACCTTGTCAGTGAGTTCTTCCCTTCTTTAAACTCCCTCATCTATTGTCTATTGGATTGAGGTACAGAAGTCCAGTACTTTCTACTGCATTACTCATGAATATAAGCTAGTGGTCGCCCAGTGGTCGCAATTCTATCCTAATTTTTTTCCAGTATAAACTTTAATTGTGCCAAATTTGATACTTTTCCGTTCGCAATATAAGTTCGTGAAAAAGAGTAGGTACAAAGTGTTTCTTCACGTCTTGATATATTAATAGAAATCTGATTCAAAGTACATATTACTATGTATAAAAAATACTATTACAGTAAAAACTGGGTTTTGAATTTTGCCTTAGCAAGATGTCTATCGAGCACGATAATTGACAAATTTACTTAGAGGTTAATAACGACACAAATGTACATAAATGGCTACATGGAAGGTCTGTGGCACTTGATAATAAGAAATCTATACAAATAACAAAACTGTAAGAGGTCAATGTCTGTCAATAAAGGTAGTATTTACTAGAGTTACAGAACTCAACAGTTTTTAGAATTGTTGTCTATTTGTCTGTAGGTATATTTGTTTGTATTTGTACTCATTTATCTCAAAAGCAACCGATTTGGATGTAATTTTCTTTAAATATATTGTAAAAAACTTCACCTAACATTTAGTGATAGTGTTGTATCAATCGATTGACAAATAAAAAAGTTATATCAGCATAAAGAATCACTGCGATAATCGAAATATACGCGGGCGTATTGCAGGCAAAAGTGGTTAATATATTTCATAAATATTAGCATCGACCATCGAGACACGATATCTAAATATTCAGAATACTACAAAACGGTATAGGGTCGTATAGTGATTCTGAGAATACAGTAAATTGTTTGAAATTGTAGAAAATAAAGTTATTTTACACAGAAATATTATTTTGACAATCAGTATAAAGTTATAGTGATCGCCTTGCTTGTAAAAGTACCTATATAGTGTTTACGGGTCGATTCCAACAAGCGTAACAAATATCAGGTATTTAGAAGTTATAAGAGAATAAACAATCTCACGTAGAAATATAAATTATTATTTTTTTTTGATGATGAAATTGCAACTAGCCGGATCACTCGGATCAGATATTTCTGCCAATGTCAAGTATTTATCGTCTTCAATTATCAAGTTTTCAAGTCTTCAAGTCGTCGTCGTGATGAAATTAATGATAAAAAATATATAAAATGTGGATGACATGAAATGGGGACCGTCTTTCGAAAAAACAAAAAACGATCTCCAATATAAATTTACTCAATATTTATTTTTAATTAGTTTTGTCAAACAACGACATATCTATTTCTTTTTTGAAGTCATGAATGACATTAATAAACTTTATTTTATACCAGCTGACCTGATGAACTTTGTAACGCCATATTAATTTTCGTAAATATTTTAAAATTATAAAAAAACTTTAAGTATTTAAATCCGCCTTAACTCCCCGCAGGGTTGAAGTTTATAGGACTAAGCGGATTAAGAAAATGTAACACCTCCGGTTTTCTTTTCATTTTCTTTCATACAAACCTTGTTTTGACAATAACAAACACATAAAAAAAAGAAATATCCAAATTAGTGCAGTCAATCGAAAGTTATGCGCGTACTACACTTTTGTGATATTTTTTTTTATATATGTATTGATTTGTTTGGTTTTAAGGTGGCGTCTGACAATATACGCGGTGCTCTTGGTTCTCTATTTATCTTGTCTCAAAATATGGGATATCTCTTGGTCTATGTTGCCGGAGACCTGCTCTCTTTCACGGCACTGCTGTGGATCTGTACATCAATACCTGCTTTCTTTCTAGTGGGGTTTATCTTTATGCCTGAAACACCAGTATTTTTGGTGAAACAGGGTAAGGTTCAGGTAAGTAAGATTTCAGAGCAGTTTCACTACTTTCGGATAGTTATGTGCCATACAACATAATTTAACAAATAAATAAAACCAAAAACTTGTGAAACAGAAATCTGACAAATAAGCTTATTATCAGTAACTTTTTCATTAAGTCGTGAAACCAGGCCTTAATCCATTAGTAATTAATCGGACTTCATTTTAAACAAATTTATCTATTTCTTCTGCAGCAAGCGCGAGCTGCATTATCATGGCTTCGGAACACGACTACAGACGACAAACATCTAGAGGAAGCCATACAGCAGCTGCAAAGAGAAGAAGAGCAAGCAAAGAGTATTGAAAAAGCAAGCTTGAAAAGTTTATGTGAGTATTAAGGCTTAAGTCAGAAGTTACAGTTAAAAATGTATATTTTTTATATTTTTTTTATCTCCCAAAGACAAAGTGATGGTTGTTGGAGTCGAAATGTACTTGAGTGGACACCTCAATTACGCAAACCTAGTATAGGGTGCCTGTGGCATGATGAACTGAACATTTTAAGAAAGTCGCTGGCAGCGGATGGACTAGGGGAGACCTTCGTTCAACAGTGGATGGCGGTTGGTTGATACAATGAAGAGCAAATAAAATTTTGGAAGGAAACTCTAAGAACCTAAGATCCATATACCGACAAATTGTACTGCTGTTTAGAAAAAACTATATTTCACGTTTTGATTTAAATAGCAAAAAAAAAAAAATTGGTTGCCTGTAAAGTCGGTATACGGGCGAAAATTTTACGTGACAACGACTTTGAGTGGTAAAATAATTTTAATGTGAATATTCATTCGTATAGTAGGAAGAAGGATGAAATAATAGTAACAATTTAAAACATTTATTTATACAAAGAATTATATTTAAAACATTAATTTTAACGTTTTAAATATAATTCGACGCGTGCCTTTCACTTTTTATGTCTGTCTCTCTCGCTCTTAGGCGGGCTAACCATGCCCGAGTGGAAGGGACGCGTGCCTCTCACTCGCTCTCATTGTGAGCGCATAACGTGAGCGGAGCGTAACGCAGTTTCTTGAAGTGTCACCCGGCAAACCAATTTATAAGACGTTGTCACGTCAAAAATTGAGGTTTCGAAAGATACAAAAGTAACTCTGTCTAAACTACTACCCGACCTTAATGAAATTTGGCATGAAGATTCTAGAGGAAGGACTACTAGGCTACTCTTAAGCGCGTTAACCGACATATGCACAGCTGTAGCCGCGGTTAAGACAAGTAAATAAATCAATTCACAACTGAATATTTTAAGTATTCTGCATAATGGCTTTAGTTAACATAATGTTAAAAAAAACTGTCTGAACAATTTATATATCTTCAAGTCATTGGTTACATCATATGTTTTTGAACACTCAGGAAAAAATCTTTTGTTTGCTGTGTGTGTGTTGAATTTCGGTTGTGGTTGGATTTGCTATTTTTGGCTTTCATAATAAGGTGCATAATACAAAAACAATTGTAAGACTTTTTGGTAGTTGGAAAATAGATAAAACGACACAGGCAAGTTATCCAAATAACCACATAAAATACAAAAACCACAGTGTTCCGTCTCGTTCGTTCGTAGGCTTGGTTTCAACTGTAGGTATATATAATTTTGTAAAGTAATTGGTATTCGTTTGACTGTGAATTGTCGCAACCGTCGTAATCGTAGTAGTATCGTAAGATATAGGAACGCATGGGTGGTGTTTCAGAATTTGACCGAATACAACCACACTGTGCCAATTTACACCTGAGATAGGAGGCCCCCGGGAACAGCTGCCTAGCGCCTACCTGCAATAGAGCGGGCATTGCCAGAATTCGCCAAATTAGCCAAACTCTCAATACATCAAGATTAAAGCAAATCTCTATTTTTTGCTGTCAAAACTGCAAGGTCATCAAGAAGTGTTTACTTCGCCAAACTATTAAAGTACCTTAATTCGATTTCTCATAGATGTTTTTGATGGCATTTGTAAAATTGATGGACAATATTTAAGTACAAGCATGAGTTTATGTCTTTATTCATGGCAGACAAAGAGAAAAACCAGTCACTTCTTATTATCCTTACATATTCTTCTACTGTCAAAGTCTTTCTGTGTAGAGCGGTGAGAGGCGCGACAGCGGCCTTCCCCGGGGGTGACTCGGGTTACCCTGGGATGTACCTCAGATATGAGGTACGGCAGAGGGGACTACAGAAACCGCTTATGCGTACCAGGGCTCACAGAAAACCGGTGTGAAATAGCGCATGCGCTGTGTTTCACCAAGTGAATGAGCCGAGCCGAGTGAAAAGCATTCCCCGCGTGAAAGAAAAGTTAATCTGTTTTGTTCAAAACATCTAAATTTGATCAGAGTATATTCTGCTTAAAATTTTCATATTAGCATGGAATTTACCAGTTTTGGTCAAGAAAACTTCTTACAAATTATACTGGTCATTTCACATTTTCAAACAATCTCCGTTATGTGACAGACTAAGAATACGTAGTATCATCACATCTATTCATCCCATGGGTGTAGTAAGAAAACTAAAGGAGTAAACTAAGCAAGATCAAATGCAAATAACTGAAAACTTTGAACAAACCCTATACCAACCCGCGGTGGAGGCTCACTTACCAGCGTCTCATGACGCCCTGAGTGTGGCCGCGGGGGGACGGGATGGGTCGTGCGCGTGTGCCGTACGTCGCCTAACTAACTAGAGAGTTTTTATTAGCAGATGCTGCGTCAGTGCAGGCACTGGGAGAGGTCCGGATGTGTAAATAACAGCAGTTTCCGGATCCCTCCCCTCCAAGGCGCAGAGTGTGTTTTTAATCGGTATGGTTTGTCCCATGACAAACCACCCCGCCACAAATCCCTGTGGGTTGACGGTCGTGAGGGTGTCCACACATAATAAAACCAGTCTAGCATTATAACGAGACGAAAACTTTATTTTTAAGTAGACGCTTGTGATGATGTCAATACCCCGAATTTAGTTAGTGGTCATCTCATTTCTACATTATTTATTTTCCTTTTGTAGTCACTCTCAATATCAGGGTATATGCTAATGTGTACTCTCAGTGCTTACTACGACACACGAGCGGTCTTATCTTATACTTAGCTACGTTTTGTTCTAGCAACAATTTAAACAACGTATTGTGAAAAGAACCAAAGCAAAAAGTAATAATACACTCTGCACGTCTACAAATTGTAATTTAAACCACGTTTATTCTAAGAACATAATTTAAAGCGTAGTTAGCTATAATAATGGACTTTTCATTACCGAAACCATTAATCTTTTATGGTAATGTGCCCATCATTATAGCACAAATACTAGACCTGAATTTTAAATATGTTTATTGTAAAATATCTGAATACTCTTAGTTTTGATGGCACGCATGGCATAGTGATTGTGTCCGTTTTAAGTATGTTTGTAAAGTCCCCCGTGACAAAGAAATATGCCTGGTTACTCGTATTATTCCCAAGATTATTTGAGGTCGGCTAGTTCAACCAGTATTACCTGAATATCAGTTTTTCCACGGAGCGACTGGTATCGGACCTCCGCAACCCTGAGGGTAAACTGAATTCGAAGATTGAACTAGTTGTCAGTATATTTGAGGGCACTGACTTCCTAATAACGATTGTTCATGACAAACGGGACCGACGGCTTATCGTGCTCTCCGACGCACGGGCGGGAACCACTGCCACCTACCATACTCCAGGTTGCTATTAAGATTTATTTTTAAGAAAAACCCAAATGCAGTTTGAATCGGTAATCGAACCCGAGCCCTATTGATCGGCAGTCGCTCACGCTAACCACCAACAAATATGCAACCACCAAGATAGTAAAGCGGATGCTGATTTAAAAAAACTGAAGATCAACCTTGGGTTAAACACTCAATTATAAAATAAATTGTATCTAAGAAATCTTAATTTTTCGTTGAATCATCATTATGTAGATTTATAAATATATATTTCATTTGAAGATCTGAAGTCACTTTTGACTAGATACTTAAACAACAAAAAGTTACTTGAAAAAATCTCATCAACAAATTAAAAATAAACTTGTATATCATGAACGTACCGATATTTCAATGTTAGATTGTAGATTTTGACCATCTAGAAGATAAATATGTAGTATCTACTATAGTATTCATGTGAATAACTCGTATAATCTATACTAAAAAGAGGAAAACTTTGTTTGTATGTTTGTTTGTAATGAATAGGCTCAAAAACTACTGGACCGATTTTAAAAATTCTTTCACCATTCGAAGGCTACATTATCCACGAGTAACATAGACTATATTTTAATTTGGAAAAAATAGGGTTCCGTAAGATATTGGGGTTTTTCTGACACAAGGTGTAAAAATCAACCATAAAAGTTACTTATTTTGCGTACACTGCGTAAACTATAAAAGATAGAACCATAAAATGTTCTAATTAATAGTAGATCTTATAAATATCTACAAAAAGTCTGCGACACACTATACGGGGGAAAATTTTTCGCTACGGGCAATAAAAGACGCAAACGAGGTTGCGTCGGTCAGCTAGTAATATATATTGTTCATAATTTCTCTTCATAAGACAAGTGCACGTGCCACATCCTTTACTAAACCATCCAAAGGTTGACTGGTAGAAAATGCTATTCGGCATTAAGTCCGCTTCATGCAAATGTAATGCAGGAAATATTAATAAATAAATAAAATAAAAATAACTCAAACTATTTATTTTACTACTTAAATCATCGCTGAATAGATAACAAGTATTCAGTTAACAATAAAAATATTTAAAACGGTATTGTTTAATCTTTTCAGTTCGAGATAAAACCATGTTCAAAGCCTTCCGTATAGCGTTGTGCGTGATGGCCTTTCAAGAGACATGTGGATATCTGATTGTTCTAATTTTCGCCGGCACAATCTTTGCACGAGCCTCTGAATCAATCAATTTGAACCTCAGTCCTAACAAACAGACGATTGTAGTAGGAGTGATACAGTTATTAGGATCGATTGTTGCTAGCTGTATCGTGGAAAAGACTGGAAGAAAGGTAAGAAACTGATATATATATATATTTTTTTATTATATAGCGTGCAAACGAGCAAATGTAAGCGATTACCGCCGCCCATGGACGACCGCAACACCAGCGGCGTTACAAGTGCGTTGCCGGCCTTTTAAGAAGGAGTACGCTCTTTAATTACCTTATTGTTAAGCCGGGTCATTATCGTAGTAAGTAGTCAACTATTGGATACAAGCCACTTATTGAAAGGGAGAGTTTGGTCTACTATATCCAGACGAGTTGGTACAAGGTAGTTTCAAGATTTCCTTCGTTTTGCAGAGCTGTTCCTGAGTTCTTAATGCGTGACCGTGCAGACACAGACTTTTAAGAAAGTTTTTGGAGAAATTTATAATATTTTAGCACCCTCTACGATCAGCGAAATAAGTATATCGCGATGCATGGAAAAAAAATGTATATACAATCTATTCTTTGAAGAAGAAACTCACAGACCTAATCAACGCACAGCTGAAACCACAGAGTCTAGAAGCATGAAATTTTGCACAAATTTTCCTTAAGTTACCTAAGAAAGAAAACTAACAAATAATTTGGATTCTTAAAAATCATTTTGAGGATTCATTAGTTTTGGTAGTAGTGCACTCAAATTACTATCCTACGATGTCTGGTGTCGACAAACACGCGAACCAACATACTAACAATATGTACAAAAACAATAAATGGCATTTGCCCCCAACTCCGCCCTCGTATATGTTGGTTTTCGAGCTATAAACCAGTCTAAACCCTTCCTCAGGAATTAAAGAATCTCCATGCCAAGCCGTGAAAGTGTAACAGACAGACACACTTTATTACAATGGTTAACTGTGATAATTCAACCCGTTATTTGTGACTTCCAGTGGCTCCTAGCGGGAACGTCTTTGGTAACTGGTCTATCAATGCTGACTCTTGGGCTCTGGTTTTACATAACATCCGTGAGCATCTGGTTGCCGGGCTGGCTGCCTGTTCTTGCTATGTGCTTATGTATCTTTGCGGATGCTGCTGGATTCCAACCTGTACCTTACGTCATTACATCGGAGCTCTTCAGTTTTCAGGTTTTTTTAAATTCTCTCTTACTGTATGCGTTTATAATTCGTTTTGATTCTATTTATATTTCGAATAAGAACGATTTCTAATGAGTGCATTAGAAATCGTTCTTATGAAAAATTCTAATCAATACATGTTATAAAACAATGTCCTCCACTGCGTCTGTCTGTTCGCAATAAACTCAAAAGCTACTGCACGGATTTTGATGCAGGTTTTACCAATGCATAAAGTGATACTTGAGTAAGGTGGCTAAAATAATATATGTATAACGATATTTGTTAAAAACCTCGGAAAATATTAAGCCGCACACCTTTTCGGAGTAATATATGCTTTATTATATTTTCCATTAAGAGTCCGTGCGATAACAGGGCGTATTGCTAGATGTAGTATATTAATAAATAATAAATAAATAAATATTCCGGACATCTAACACACAACGCCATCTAGTCCCAAGCTAAGCAGAACTTGTGTTATGGGTACTACACAACTGATATACATACTTGCGTACTATTTTTCTTTTGTAAATACATACGTATAATACATAGAAAACACCCAAACTCCGAAACAAATATTTGCAGATCATACAAACAATTGATCCGACCCGGGAATCGAACCCGAGACCTCAAGCTTAGCAGTCGCATACGCTATCACTACGCCACGTAACTAGATGTCTTTAATATGTTATATGTATTATAGCTATCCAAATATGTATAAAATACCTATATTTCATTCTAAATATTTAGGTATTTAGTTTGACAATACAATCAAAATTAGAATGCCCCCTATTACATAAAAAAATAACTTATTCTAAAATGTGTGTTTGAAAAATGGAAAAAAAAATATTTAATACCACATTTTTGACTACTTATACGTTGTTAAATTCACTTGCTTTGTTTGAAATTGTCAGGTCTCTTTACGTGGCCCAAATTTAGTGTTTTCGAATGTATTTTTGATTGTGTAGTTTTAAAAGCTTTTTCATTTTCCAGTACCGTGGTATGGTTAGTTCAATCGTTATTGTGGTATGCGGTCTAAGTGACTTCACCCAAACAAAAGCCTTCGACCCGTTACTGAAGCTGTTAGGAATACATTGGATCTTCATTATATTTTCCGCAATCTGCTTCCTCGCAAGTGTCTACGCCGCCACATGTGTACCAGAAACGAAAAACAAGAGCGTTCAAGAAATATATGCGATTTTAAAAGGAAAAGAATGTAAAAATAAAGAAAAGAATAATCCAGAACTGGGTACGGAAATAAGTCAGCTGTAATTGTCTGATTACTCTAAGAAGACGTATTTACATATTGATGGCCTTGTCCCAGTGTCGTCTACAGTAAATTGATGGAGGAAGGAGTGACCCTGGCGTTTTCAACGCTAAATATATATTTCGTTTTCTTACTTCCTTTATTCCATCTAAAAGTGATTCACAAAAGGATGGTTGCCATCAGGCATAAAAGGCTTAAGCAAAAATTTGAACCCCCTTTTGCGTGCACGTGAAAGGCACAGTTAAATTAAATACGGAGGAGGAAGACAGAAATATAATTAGGTATATGAATTACGGTCGAATATCGTCCACTGTACGACAACTATTAGAAATTAAACATGTGTACAAAAACTATAATGGTAGTGCTAACGGGTGCATGTAAATAGTTAGGCTATACTCATAGTATAATATACTATTAATAATTATTATTTATTAAAACTCAAGACTAATAATACTGTAATAATTGAAGAATGTAAGTCTAGGTAGTTATTTTTACACTAACTATGCGTTGCTGAACTTTTAATATAATAAGTATAATAAATAGTGAAAATATAATGAGTTATTTTTCATATCCACCATTGAGTCAATGCGTAAACTTAATAGTTTGTGATTTTACTTTTAGAAATGTAATACTCATTACATGAAATATGTGTGCATTTTGGCCATTAAATAACTCAATTGACGTTTATTCAATCATTTGGAATCCGATAAGAATGTTCTTTAGAAAATTATGTATTTGTTTACAAATAATAAAATACTAAATTATTTTTGATGCAAGTTTTACTTTTCAACAATCACAACCCAACTTCGAGGTGTGCTAGCAGTAACCGTAGCCGGAGTGATAACCGGTGTGAAATAGCGCTTGCGCTGTGTTTCACCGAGGGAGGACACGCTCTCGTTTCTCGTTTCGCCCGCGGCTTCACTCGCATTTAATAAAATTATCCTATGTTACTTCTAATACCTTCAAGAATATGTGTATTAAGTTTCATGATGATCGATTTAGCAGTTTTCGCGTAAAAGCGTAAAAAACAAACTTCCTTTCACCTTTATAATATAAGTGTGGTAAAGGATATAAAAGCTGCTTGACTGCTTCGTTGAACTTGGTGGCTAGCTTTATGCAACTAGCTGCCAACCAAGAAGTCTCGGGTTCGATTCCCGAGTCGGGCCAGTTGAAATATCGTGTTTTTCATATATGAAATTCTTATTAACTTGCCCGGAGTATGGAAAATGGCGGTGTTACCCGGCCCGCGCCTCGGAGAGCACGTTAAGTCGTCGGTCCCGGTTGCCATGAAAATCTTCGGTAATCGTTATTGAGAAGTCAGTGCCCTCGAATATACTGACGCTAGTTTCAACTTTCGAATTCAGTTCACCCTCAGGGTTGCGGAGGTCTGATGCCGGCCGCTTCGTGGAACAACTGATATTCAGGTAAAACAGGTGGAACTAGTAGCCGACCTCAAGCCTCCAGCCTAATCCTGGGATAAGGCTAAGAAGAAGAAGATAGAGGACATAAAAGCATTGAATGACAAACTACAGTTATTATATATTTATTGTTTATTTTTCTAAAAACGACATGTTTTTTTCCAGAATAAATTACTTATTTAGTTTACTGCCATTCGCATCACTGGTGATCATTGTAGAAACTAAATTATACATTAAAATAACGCCTATGAAAATATCACACATTATATAACATGGATTCAATTCAATGTATTATATAAACGTTATTTTCTAAAGCCATGTTGTTTCACAAGTTTTAAGGTAAGTTAAACCAGTTCCTGATAAAGTTTCAGATAGTTATCTGACATCGGAATAATCCCACACGCCCACCAATGTAATTCTTGTATAGTCCATTCGTTTAGGTAGTGTCGGTGCACCCGCACACAACTGTGGTTATTGTTGTGAAACGCAGGCGGGCCCTTTGATTTTGGGGCGGCTTACTGCACGTACGACGGCGCGTCGGCGCGATTAAGGTGACCGTATCTAAGCGGATGGACTATACACCAGGATCAACAGCAGTGACCCACGAACCTTCACTTATGTCTGGCTTTGTTGTTGTTGTCTTGTGTTTAGGAGAAACTGTTATCAAATAAGTATGTATAAGAAGTATAATATTTAAAATAATGGGTATATTTACATGTATGTATATTTATGTGTACCTACTCTTTAATATAGTCATAAAATTTGTTTAGAAAGCATCGCGTAAAATAGTATTAAATTATTTTTATCAATATATCTATCAGCAAAAGATTTACAGAAAGCCAATTAAATAATGAACTACCCGCTTTAATTGACTATGTGCGCTTACACTATTTTATGCATTTGTTGTTTAAGAGGGGTTCTAAAACACAAACGTGGATTCGTGTTTTAATACGGCGCTGTGGTACTGAAAGGCGCGTGCTTGACAATGTTCTTATTTTAAAAAACGAGTTCCATTATGACATTTAACACTCGTTTGAATGATACTCGTATTAAAGTAGGAGATCGTTTTTTGTTTTTTCGAAAGACGGTCCCCATTTCATGACATCCACATTTTATATATTTTTTATCATTAATTTCATCACGACGAAGACTTGAAGACTCGAAGACTTATAATTGAAGACTATAAATACTTGACATTGGCAGAAATAGCTGATCCGAGTGATCCGGCTGGTCGCAATTTCATCAAAAGAAGAAGATATTAAGGTGACTATGACATAGGTGTTTTAATGTTGGCAATAAGCTAGTTGTTTCAGAATCTTTTACAAAGGATTTATAGCATGGGTGTAGATAACGTATGTTTCGCACACGGTTCATCAATAGTCTTAAATAGGCCATAGCTGGACAGAGGTCTCCTCACTACAAATAATATAATATTTAGCCCACGATGCCACGCTAACCAAACACATTGGTACATTGTAAGATGGTTGCTCACAATTATATAAAGATAAATAAATTTCAATATTATTACAAACGTTTCTCTTTCAAAATACCTTATTTTATTATAATTATATTCTACACGGTTATGGCATATAAGTAAATAATAATGATTATAACTATTAATATATACAAACTTAACATGGTAACGTATTTGTCATGAAAATAAAATGTAATTTTAATTACACCTAGTTATATTTTAGTACTACTCCATATACACTCAAGAGCAATGAATCCGGTTCAGATTGTAAATTACTTAGTACTCATATTACAAATACACTCATACAATCAAGGAGTCTGAATTCGAAATTAATTCAGCGCACTTGGGAAGTGTTGGACGATGAGTAAAATACCAAAAAAATGATTTTACTATTATTTCACTTGCTTTCCAAATGGCTGAGATTTCCAGGACTTAATTTGACCTGTATTTATTGCTCTCAAGTGTATTTATAAATGCTACGACTGACACTGGAAGACATAAGTTATCACTATATTACATAAATCTAAGCTTTTGTTTTATTACAATTAATAATTGACGTGCTCACAAATTTGTTATTAATATAAAATAAATTATACGTATATACGTAGTATTATGGTCTAGATATGACAAAATATTAAATATATACATGATTATAAAAAATACAGTCCATTCGCGTTAAAAAGTGACGCATCGATCAAGCAAAACATTTTGTCCAATCAGGTTCTAAATAACATTAACCTGCCCTCTTAGCCAAGATACAAGTGTTTCGCATCGTTTCTCTTCTTCTACAATCGCTAATGTTTCCATTCTCTTGTATTATTGGCTAATATTTTGGCTTGAGCTATATCACAGCTTTAAAATAACATAATTCACATACATTTCTTAGTTCTCTATGATCATTTACATTTGTAGGACGTCAAATTGGCTAGAAGGAAGGTTCCAAACATTTGTACGAGACGATATGTTCAAAGAAGTGGGTTGAACAGGAGGCGGAACTTGTTTCATGATCCCTATATTCTTAAAGCGAATGGACTGTAAATAAATACACTTATCCAGAATATTCAGCATATTTTGAGATTAGTAAGTATTTTAGGCACATATCGAACACTTAGAAACACACTCATCCAAAAATTAAAACTAGCATAACGCAGAAATATTTACCTATAACAAATCAGCAACAATACGTATATTATATTAAGTAATTAATAAAGACATTCTTTTCTGCACCAGCGCCGCATTAGAGTCCTTTGCGACGGTGCGGCCTCCGATTTTCAGCTGATCAACGCTGGAGTACCTCAGGGGTCTGTCCTGTCACCCACGCTGTTTCTTCTGCATATCAATGACATGCTCGCCCTTGCCAACATTCATTGCTATGCAGACGACAGCACAGTTCACGGGCGATATTTTGGACATCCCACAGCTGGGCTAGCAGATAATGATAAAAAACGACGGGAACTTGTCGCTCAACTCGACCATGACTTGGACCGCATTTCTCAATGGGGCTCTGAGAATCTGGTCGAGTTCAACGCCAAGAAAACACAGGTGTGCGCGTTCTCTGCCAAAAAGTCTCCATTCGTTCCCCTTCCCACTTTTCAGAGCACTCGACTGCCATTACAAGGTAGGCTCGATATCCTGGGCATGGATATCAGCCGCGATCTCAACCCTCGCGAATACGTTGAGAGTGTCACTAGGGCGGCCTCGCGGAAGCTAGGTATCCTTAATAGGGTGAGACGGTTCTTCTCGCCCGAGCATCGGTGTCTGCTTTACAAGACCCAGGTTCGCTCGTGCGTGGAGTACTGTTCTCATCTTTGCGATGGAGCCGCGCAGTATCTATTCGACGCTCTCGACCGGTTGCAGCGGCGAGCCATCCGCATTGTCGGCAGTCCCCAGACCACCAAGTCCCTTGAGCCTCTGCAATTGCGTAGAGATATCGCCTCTATGGCAGTCCTCTATCGCCTTTATCATGGAGAGTGTTCTGAAGAGCTGTTCCAACTGGTCCCCCCTTCCCCCTTCCTCTACAGGACAACACGTGCCGGTCTTGGATGTCACCGCTTCAGAGTGGTAGACATACGCTCTCGTACTCGCCGTTTCGGTTCTTCCTTCCTGTGCCGAGCGGTCAAAACCTGGAACTCACTACCTGCGTACGTGTTTCCCTCCCACTATGAACCCGGGTCCTTTAAGCGGAGCGTGAAGAAGCATCTCACTAGGCCGCCATAGTGTGGGTCGCCATGCTGCAATGTCCCTATTAGCATTGAGGATGGTGACCACCACTCCTGGATTCTGCTCGTGCTTTCCATCAGGCAGAGCAGAGTCATTTTGGCAGCTAAGACATAAAAAAAAAAAAAAAAAAAAAAACATACTCATCGAGTGACGTATTTCAGCGATTGATCTGAAATTCATTCGCAACCAAAGCATTAAATTTCAATATTAGTTAAATAAGGTTAAATTCATAGTGACTATATATTATTAACTATATATGTACTAGCTAATAAACACAAAAATAGGGTAATTGACTGTAAATAATATGACGTAAGCAACTAGAGATACACTAAGTACAGGCTTTGTTAAGTAACCGAGTACCGCGTATTTCTTGGTAGATAATATTATCGAAAACAATTTAGTTTAGGCAGTTTTAAGGCACCAAATTATTGCGACAGGTATATTACTCCCTAAACGGTATAATTATGTCATACACATAGTCTTATTACCTCCGACAGTTTTTTTATGGAATATTATGTGTATTAAAACTTTATACATTACATTTTCTTTATTACAATCTCACCCTATAACATTCTTCGAGTGCAGATCGTGATTTACAATTTTTTTTTAACAAAATAGACGAGTATTTTGAACACTGAGTAACGAGTCATATATCTAAAAGCAACAAATGTAGCAATAAATTGTGAATCACCAACGATATTAATGTTTAGTAAAATTTAAATTGAAAATATTTAACTTGACAGTCAACTACCATACTGCACAAAATATAACATGGCTACAAAAACTTAATGTCTGAAAGCAATAATATTAAGTGTCCTACAACATGTTACTTATTAAAATAAATAAACGTCCTATTCTACAATCTTAGGCACAGCCTCAATCCTATTATCACCTTGCTTCGCTTTGCCCGAGAGCTTCGCATAAATTTCTTCGATACTTTTCTGCCGGGTTTCTGGGAAAGAGACAACTGTGTAGAAGCATGCTACGAAGCAGACGATGGCAAAAAACAAGAAAGCCCAGTGAATGCCGATTAGCTTGCTAATGGCGGTGAACCATTTAGTTTGCACAAAGTTGCTCATTTTTGCGCAAACGTTGGCGAAGGCGGATACTGTTCCACGGAGCTGAAAATCAAAACAAATGGAAATTAAAAATGAGATACTCTGATATTTTATTGGATTGGTGATAACAAAATGAGTAAATCCTACTTATTACTGCATGGATTTTGATTCAACTTTACAGTAATATAGCTTATACATCAGAATGACATCAAAATACATATGTGTTAACTCACCTGGAAAGTAAATAAATCAGTTATGATAATATATGAGATCGGTTGGAATCCTGCAGCATCAGCAAAGATGCATATACACATGGCTAGCACGGGCAGCCAGCCAGGGAGCCAGATGCCGGCTGAAGTTACGTAGAACCATGCGGATAACACTAGCATGCCGACTCCCACAGCGAATGATGTCGATACTAATAGGAACTGAAAAGTGAAATGATGAAATTACTTTCCTAATCATTATGTTAAAACACGTTATAAAACATAATTCACTGCCATCTAGGGAAAACAAACCGAACTACTTGGTAATTACTGAAAATTGCATCGCGCAATGAAAGTTTACTTGGGTACTTGAAAATGCAGGTTGAAACTTACAACGATTTTAAAATTATTATTAACTTTGAAACTTTAGGCTAATGGTTAATAACGAAGAGGAACTGTTTGATAGGCACTACAGAGGCTGTAGTTAAACATAAGAATATAATTTAAAAATATGTAATAGTTTACTGAATTCTAAAGTTTTTTTTATATAAGGGGGTAAACGAGCAGACGTATCGCCTGATGGTAAGCGATAACCGCCGCCCATCGACACCCGCAACACCAGACGCGTCACAAGTGCGTTGCCGGCCTTTTAGGGAGAAGTACGCTCTAACGTACTGTGGAATGAGCTGTCGCCTGCGGTGTTCCCGGACCAATACGACTCTCAAACCTTCAAGAAAAGAGCGTACTCCTTCCTAAAAGGCCGGCAACGCACTTGTAACGCGTCTGGTGTTTCATCAATAAATGGGCTATCAAACATAGAAAGAATTTTTCAAATCAGACAAGTAGTTCTTGAGATTAGCGTGTTTAAGCAAAGCAAACTTTTCAGCTTTATATATTAGCATAGATTAGGCCGCAATATCAAATATACGAATATGGAGGTTACATGCCTAATTCGCATATAGTGACAGCTATTAAATGAATACCTAACAACCGGAAAAACAACAAGGTTTTAGAGATGAGCCTTGATATCACAAATTACTTCATATATATAAATCAATTAAGCAAATTTACGGCAATGGTCAGCCAGGCATGATCTCCTTGCTGGTCAGAGGATCCTATCTTTGTGGTGGAGGAACATGACACCCGTTCCTCCACATCAAGAACCCGCGGGTAATAACTCCCGCAGGGCAAATCTAGACCCATCTAGTAAAAAGTTATTAATTTAAAAATACAAACAGATGCTTAAATTTTATTTTTTTGCAAGTATACCTATGATCTTTTTTTTTTTAAAGACAACTCCTGCATTTGGAATATACATCCTGTGTCGCGGGGGACTTTACAAACATACATGTAACGGACACAAAGAACACCCAGACTCAGGACAACATTTTGTGAATCAAACAAAGTGATATCCCACGTAGGATTTGAACCCACGGCACTTGGCGTAGTAGCAAGCGGCGTAGTGACCGCTTAAGCCGCTAGGCCAACCGTGCGGTCTCAATCTTTAGTAATACGATTAAAGTCGCAAGCAAAACGTTAAATCAAGTATACAAAATTCACCTTTCTGCCAGTCCTCTCAACTATAGACGTCGCGAGGATACTACCGATGAGCTGAACAACTCCGATCAGAATGACTTGCTTGTTGGGACTCAGTTGGAGACTGATGGACTCCGATGCTCGTTCAAACACGTAACCAGCAAATATGAGAACTATGAGGTATCCATTGAACTGTTGCGTAATTTTGATCACCACAGTGATGATGAAGGCTTTCAAGGTTGGTTTATCTTGCACTGGAAAGGAGAAGAGTGTTTTGTTAATATTCTTATTAATATAAAGTAGAAAGTGAGATAGAGCATTGTAATTTCCTTTTCGTATTCAACTCGGTCATCTAACGTATTATTTCAGTAACTTGAACTATCACCAAATTGAACAATTTATGCTAATAGTTTCCTGAAGGAGAAAATAGTAGGCACTTAAACTCATGACGTTAGCACACAACACACTCACATGCATACAACACACTCACAGGCACACAATGCTCACACATACTATACTAGCATACTCTCACACATACATTTCTAAATTGTTAATGCATGTTTCCATATTTTGTTAAAATACTAGTCCTATTGAAAATCGCCTTTGTTCGAAAACTGCGATACAGGCTTCGCCTAGTGCAGCTTTCATTGATACTTAAAATGATGTACAATTGGACAGCTAATAAATTTTATTATTTTATATAGGTTTGTATTTAATTATAAGCTTGGTCATTTAAATTGGCAGCATTCACTTAACATGACACCGGTTCTTATTAAGAAAAAGCTAGTATTATTAGCTAATAAATCACACATGCATTAATCGATAGGTCATAGTGATTAAAAAACTTACAAATAATCTTCCACACTGATTTGCTGTCCGCCTGCGTCTGCTTTTCAATCCTCACAAGACCTTCTACTTCTTGCTCGATGGTTCTGTCAACTGGACTTACACCTCGTAGCCACGCCAGAACAGATTTAGCTTCCTAAAAAGTGAATAAGACAAGAAGTTAAATAGAAGAGCAATAATAATTGCAAGAATCCTACTTTGAGTAAGAAAGGTCTTCAATTAATCCAGATTCGTGAGAAAGAAAGAATTGTTATAACTATATATTTATATTTAATATATTTTTCTTATGTTAGGCAAAGCCCGAGTGTAGTGAGAACTTGGACCTATCAGAATCCATTGTAAAGTATGTGTTTTCCTTGCTTCACACAAGGCCATATGAGTGAGTATGGCTATCAGAGGACAAACAACCTTCCCTTAAAGGGTTCAAAAAGTGGCATCTCTATATATGGTCTTCATGGGGGGTGGTAGCCGCTTACCATAAAATGCCTCGTCTTCTCGTTAAGCATATAGTTAAAAACTAAACAAAAATAATTTAAAAAACCATAACACTATGTCATTTAATAATTTTTTGTCAAAATTTATACAGCTTATGTCACACCGACCATTTTTCCGAATCTATTGATATCGCTTTCATTAAAATCGGTCATCAAATCAGTAAAAAATCGTGTATGTGTTGCACCTTGTACCTTTTATATTTGTGTTGAATGTGTACAATAAAGAATAAATACAAATAAATAGCTGTAGATGAAACTATACAATAAAAGCGTATTGATGGTCTCCTAGCCGATTACGGCTACGACGGCCAGTCTCAACAGAGACCAGCCAACTACGCAGGAGATGTTATAGTGCACAAGTGTGTGCGCAAACACAGATGCACTCTCTGTTCCCTCACTCTCATAATAGATAGATAGATAGATAGATAGATAAACGCTTTATTGTACACCTTAATATAAAGAAATAATATTACAATAATACAAAAACAGTGGTACAATGGGCGGCCTTATCGCAGGCTGCGATCTCTTCCAGGCAACCTTAAGATGGATCATACTAAGTAACTCGTAGTTTGTTGTGCACATTTACAAATAGCGTATAAAATTAATACTTCCTACATATATGTATATTCACACTAACATACATATATAAATATGAACCGATAATGATAATCCGCTGGGACTGTTAACCGATACGACCGGGAAGAGATCAGGCGCAGGACCGAACGCTTTACGTGCTCTCTGAGGCACGGGGGTTCAGACCCCAACACTTCCAAGCTCCGAGCTGTTATTAAGTATTTCTAGAATCAGATAAACTTAATAACACTTTTGGCCCAACCCGGGATTCGAACCTCTTGATATGCAGTTGCATATGTCAACCGCTAGACCAATGAGGCAGTTAAAAGCGTGTTAATAAAACATTATCTGTGTTTTAAAACACATTTACAATATGATAAAAGGATAAAACAAGATGTTATATATTAAGATACTGTCTTAGATCAAGTTTTAATTTACATACAGGAAATGTACTATTCAACTAAATCATTTAATAAAGATGTTTAGCTCCGACTAGGAAATAGTTGAAGGTATGATATTTGCTATAAAATAATATTTCTAATACATTGAGGTCACCGTCAACATATGACCTCTCGAATTTTTGTAACGCAATTTGTTTATGACTGTTAATGATGATGTTATTGAGATACTTTCCTGTTTATAGTTTTATTATACCACTAAACTGTGCAGATATTAAACACAGCAGGTTTTTTTGGTCATCTAACACAACACCATTTAGTCCCAAGCTAAGCTGTGCTTGTGTTATAGGTACTAGACAACTGATATGAATACATATATACTTTCTTTTTGTAATACATACATATTATACATAGAAAACACTAAAACTCCGAAACAAATATTTGTAGATCATATAAACATTTGGTCCGACCCGGGCATCGAACCCGAGATCTCAAGAACAGCAGTCCCATATCGCTACCACTTAAATTTTTAAATAACTACAAAGTACTAGTTGGCAAGAATCAAACCGTTATAAGTCAACAGTAAATAATGAAGTAATAAAGCTTTATGTATTATCTTTCTTATATATAAAAATCAATTACTGTTCGTTCGTCTCGCTAAAATTCGAGAACTATATAATATGTCTATAGGTTTTTAAGGAACTCTCGGTGCGCGAGTCCGACTCACACTTGGCCGGTTTCATTATGGATAGCCTGATTAATATTTGCTCGCGGCGGCGAAAAGTTGATTACTTTATGGATCTGGTATATGGCCATGGCCCAATGATGCAGAAGTATATCAATTGGGCGTCGTAGTGAGGGTCACTATGCTGCATTGTCTGCATGGTGGAGAATAGTGACCATTACACTCGGATTCTGCTCATGATTTCCATTACAGTAGGGTCACTTTGATAGCCACATAAGAAAAAACAAATTAAATTTTTAACTCACGTCAATTTTGCCCTGCTTGACCAGGTATTCTGGAGTTTCCGGCATCGCCAGGAATATCAAGAACATCACAGTTGGTACCAGCATACCCAGCCACAGTACTGTCCTCACACTCAGCAGATCAGCACACGCGTAACTCATTAAATAACCAATGTTTCTGGAAAATGAAAAATATTTATGTTTATTTTGAAATGAAACAAAGACACAGAGAAATGATTGCAACTTCTTCAAAAGGAACCTTTTCAAAATATTATAGACTAGCTGAAACTTGTAGCCTATGTGTTATTCTGATGTATAAGCTATATTATTGTAAAGTTTTATCAAAATTCATCCAGTAGTTTTTGCGTGAAAGAGTAACAAACATACTCACTTACATACTCATAAACATTCGCCTTTATAATATTAGTAGGATAAAACGAAAAAGGCCTTATTTAAAACGCAATTCATTTTTAGTGCCAGGAATACTTCAGATTGAGTAATAATAATAATCACATATTATATAAAACTGTTTAATCCCAAACTAGGTAAAACCTTTTTTTTTTTTAACGTGTGGAAACCCCCTCGGGCCGTCACCCCACCGGGGTTTGCGGCGGGGTGGTGTGTCGGAATCGAACCGACTAAAACCACACGGTGTGCCAACTTTGCGCCTGAGAAGGGAGGGGTCCGGGAACTGCCGTTATTACCACGACCGGGCCCCTCCCAGCGCGGCCAGCGCCTGCCCGCACTGAAGCGGGCACCGTCTGCTGTTAAAAGTACTCTCAATTTAGGCGACGTACGGCACACGCGTACGTCGCCTCCTCGCGGTTGGCCTGTATTGCGGATGGAGGGGAAACTAGGTAAAACCTGTACTAAGGTAAGACGCTAAAATTGACTAAATACATACATATATATTATACCTTGAAATTAATCACGTGACTGTCCTCATTGTCACATTTATTAGATTTAGGTTGGGACCATAAACATGATGATACCTATGGGTAATCTAGCTTCTGGTTCGTTTATTGCTAACAAATGACTTGATGACGGTGGATATCAAGTTACTGGATAAAATAAAACTCATTTTCAATCTAAAAACTAACGATTTATTCATCTACTAGCAGATGTAATTAACTATTCATAATACATGCAGCGAACAGGTCATTATTATGTAAAATGCAATCTGGTCAAGACTGTTCATTGCTACCGTTGTGTGTAGTCATCACGATGCTTTGTTTACGTGTCTGTGACCTTTTGGCGTGATAGACTAAGACAGAGAATAGAGTTGTACGAACACAATTATAGATTTAATATACATATATATTACTAGCTGTTGCCCGCGCCTCCGGCCGCGTATATATCGGTTTTTTCGTGTTTTTCGCGGTCGCGGATATGTGACTGATGCAAAAATTAGATAAAAAAAAAGTCCTTTATACAGATTATATATCATTCTAAAATTTCAGCTCGATCGGTGCAGAACTTTTTGAGTTTTTGAACAGCCATGTTGATTTCAGTACGAATGGGCCGGCTGGAATGGGACGGTATTACCCTCGCACAGAAGACCAAAGTAAAGTGACAGTATTCGTGCTGTCGTGTTTCATTGGTGAGTGAGTGAGTGAGTGAGTGAGTGAGAGTAGAGGTCTAATGATGCAGAACCATCACTAGACTTCCATGGTGTGGGTCATCTTGCTACCCACTCGTGGATTCTGCTTATGCTTTCCATCAAGCAAAGTAGAATCACTTTGGCAGGCCCATAATTGAAAACAAAACAATATTTTACAAATATACTAGTACATCTTCACCATCATCTTAAACAGTATTGAATAATTTATTGCTGCATTTAAAGGAGGTTTTGGTAGACGGATAATGCACGTAACTTCGTCGGCGTCTCCTATTGCTTGTAGGGAGATCTCATAAAGCGAGAATAAAGCTTACCATTAAAAATATTAAAGTAGGTCTACCTTAAAAATAGGAATATGCTGTCGTAGATTGTGATTATCCGTGGGAGAGCTATGCTTCGGCATGAATGGGTCGGCTCGACCGGAGTGATACCACGGCCTCACAGAAAACCGGTGTGAAATAGCGTTTGCGCTGTGTTTCACCGAGTGAGTGAGGATACCGGAGGCCCATACTCCAACCCCTCCCTCCATTCCTTTTCCCATCCCCCAAAGGTCGGCAACGTACTTGTGACGCCTCTGGTGTTGCGGGTGTCCATGGGCGGCGGTAATCGCTTACCATCAGGTGATACGTCTGCTCGTTTGCCCACTATTCAATAAAAAAAAAAAAAAGATGTTATTTTGAATTTTTAAAGTGTAACAATTCCTTCATAAATTAATCTTACCAAAATTTTATCGTTTACAGCTCACGCAATGGAAGCCTTTAAAAGAAATATTTTTTCTTCGTTTTTGCAACATTTGACTGACATGACTGCACGGTTGGTGTATTGGTTTAAACGGTCGCCACACCGCTTTCTACTGCGCCAAGTGTTCAAGTTCAAATCCAACACACACGGAAAACACTTTGTGTGATCCGCAAATTGTTTTACTGATGCTACGTGTTATTTGTGTCCCTTTCATTTCTATTCCTAATGTGTCTTGTCTGTTGTCTTTAAAAAAACATTTATACTTCGCTCCTTTACGTCACAATGTTAGTCTTCTTCGAAAACTGGGTTAAATGCTTCCTAAGATAATAACCTTGAACGAAACAAACTAACTCTTCAGCTTAATAATATTAGTATAGATGAGAATTTTATTTTATAACCTGTGCTTCTAAACGTCTCTGTGAGTAGATCTATATCTTTTCCTTATTCTACAACTAGCGTACCATAGTGACCTTTACACAGTCATTATAATGCAGCAATAATAAAATAATCTATTCAAACAGTGTTTAATTTGATTTGCATACAATTTTTGAAGTTTCAATACCGTTTTATACAACTTTGACTGATTTGATTGTACGGGTCGTATGTATGATGGTTTAACGTAAGTTATCAATAACATATCTCCAGTTTCAATTAGATATAGGGTATTGAAAACAGGAATTAGTTATCTACTAATCCGAGTATCGTGGGTTCGATCCCATGGTAAAATACTTTGTGTGATGTACAAAATGTGGTTCTCAGTCTTGGTGTGTGAAGTCCTACGGGACACAGGATATGTTATGTGTATTCCACGTGCGGGAGTTGTCTTTTGGTTCACTGACTTTTTTTATGGAATAGCTGGCAAACGAGCAGACTTATCGCCTGATGGTAAGCGATTACCGCTGCCCATGCAAACCTGTAACACCAGGGGCGTCACAGGTGCGTTGCCGGCCTGTGGGGGTTGGGATATGGGCCTCCGGATCCTCACTCACTCACTAGGTGAAACACAGCGTAAGCGCTATTTCACACCGGTTTTCTGTGAGGCCGTGGTATCACTCCGGTCGAGCCGGCCCATGCATGCCGAAGCGTGGCTCTTCCACGGTAAAATTACTGACTTGATTATAAATTTATACTAATATGATTAAGGTGAAGGGTTAGTTTGTTTGGTTGAATGGGCTTGCTATGGGAACAACTGTTTGATTTAAAAAAAATCTTTGTTGTTGGTCCAGTTCAGTTGCTAACAATCTGTTTATCGAATCTATTTAATTTCACGCTGGGATTAATAGGAACCGAATGTCCATGTAAAAGTTTCATAAACGAAGTAAATTTATTCCTTTTGAGAGATACATACGAAGTTGCATGCGTCAGCGAGTCTTGTATTTCTAGTCTTAGAAGTCGGACGTTATCATTACCGGTCTACATATCTATGCTAATATAATAGTTAAGGGAATATTTGTTTCCGTAATTGTCTATTTAAAACCTGAATAAATGGGTTCAAGTAACAGTTAAGCCAGTTATGTACCTACTCTTCATATATACGTAACGGAATCATGCAATTAATATCCTGTTCTAAAGATAAACAATGTTTATTTTTGAAATTTTAATATCTGTTTTATTTTGTTTTGTTTGTTTGGAATAGGGGACAAACGAGCAGACGTATAGCTTGATGGCAATCGATTACCGCCGCCCATGGACACCACCAGAGGCGTCACAAGTGCGTTGCCGACATTATAAGAAGGAGTACGCTCTGTTCTTGAAGGTTTGAAGGTCTTATTGGTCCGGGAATACAGCAAGCGACAGTTCATTTCACAGTTTTGTTGTGAGAGGTAGAAAGTTCCTAGAAAACCGCACAGTGGTGTACTGCCAGCCGTCTAAGTGATGGGGATGAAATTGCTGTCGCGTAGGACGATTGCGGAAGGAGGCGGCAGGCAGGAATCAATCTGAACAATTCCTCGGGGCACTCCCCATAGTAAATAAAGTAGTAGACGCATAGCGAAGCCACATCTCTAAGCCGCGCCAAAGAATCCAGCCGAATTGAAAATTCCTGGCAGTCGACGATTTGAGATTCTACCTATACTAATATAATAAAGCCGACGAGTTTGTTTGTTTGTTTGAACGCGCTAATCTCAGGAACCGCAGGTCTGACTAGAAAAATTATTTCAGTGTTGGATAGTACATTTATCGAGGAAGGCTATAGGCTATATATCATCACGCTACTACTAATAGGAGCGGAGCACCAATGAAGAATGTTTCAAGAACGGGGGAAAACTTTCACGCTACGGGCAAGACGTAAAGACGAAAACGAGGTTGCGTGGGTCAGCTAGTGTACCTATATAATGAAAGTTGAGTTGGTATGTACCTACATAAAAAATTAAAAAAATCTGCACCGTTTGAGACGATATACAACGAGAAAGAAATACTGTTTTATTTGTTTTTCCTCGTTAGTTTTGTTTCTAATTTCTCGTCAATATGCATATGAAAGAATTACTTAATTAGGTATTAGGTAAAAACATAACTAATATAACTAAACCTAATATATTGCTATAGAGCCAGCTTAACCGGAGCGGTACTACAAATCTAAAATGACAGCATTTGTGTCGTGTTTCATTGGTAAGTGCGAGACCGAAGGCCCAATTATACAAAAGCTCAATAGACTCTTGGATCCTACTCATGCTTTCCATCAGCAAAAATATAACATACAAAAATATTATCGTATATATGATTTCTATAAAGAATGTGATATTATGTTATTAACGAGAGACAAACTTCTTAGCACTCCATGGATTCACCGTGCGAGTGCCGGGTCCATCGTGTGGCAGAGGGAGAAACTCAAAGCAGTTCCCAGGACTTACGACCTGGATGTAGGTTTAAGGAGGCCCCCTTTAAGATGCGCATCAACGCTCACCTTCACTGCTCGAGTTTCCCGCCCTACCTAGCCAAATTTGGTAGGAACCTGTTAGTGCAGCCTTGGATACTCGTTCTAAAATAGAACTTACTGCAGATCTCGACAGGCCAAGGTCTTTCAGAAGGTTATAGAGAGATTTAGCTGGTATACCTCTCGCTCCTACTTCTACCGCGTATAAATTAACCACATAGCCATTTTTGTTAAGTTCAGTTGCTAGATCTAAGAAGCAGGTAATTCGTCGTCATTACTCATAATGAAAACAATGTAAAGTTGTAGTTATTTAATAACTACTCATAGATACTCGTATAAATATTTTGTTGCCACTTGACGGATATGCTCACGTTTATTTGTTAACAAGCTGAAGGCAACGCTACGAAGCGAAGCTAGTATCCTTATAAATTGTAGCCTATGTGTTATTCTGATGTTAAGCTATATTATTGTAAAGTTTCATCAAAATCCATTCAATAGTTTTTGCGTGAAAGAGCAACAAACATACTCACTTACATACTCATAAACTTTCCCGTTTATAATATTAGTAGGATATGTAAGAGAATGCAGAGTCTACTGATACTCGTATTTCATAATGAAGGTATACAATCTTATACTGTTGTTCCCTTTGTGTTTATCTGTTTGGTCATTAATTAAGCCTAAAGGGTATTCCAACTCCTAGACGACTAAGGGAGCAATCTACGCATAGTATTATCTCTACAAAGAGACGTGATAATTGAAAAAACCCAGCCAATCATCGTATAGCATAACAAAACCTTTCGAAGCTGAGGCCTACTGAACGCTGTTAATGATGTTGATAATGTCCTCTTCGATGGACAACACTAAGATAGTCGTATGAAGTTATTTAAATATTTTCGATGTTTAATTTAAGAATGTAAAGAACACAGTTTACAAGAAAAGCGGATATTACGAACAGTTGCAACCATTTGTTTAACCGACAGGAGTAAACAAGCTATTTGAGAATTCACATTCAACTGTTTCTCACGTTTTTGTTGATAAATAAATTGATCGTTTTTGTAGCGTGTTATTAAAACTTAAACATAGACACTGGAGATTGCAGAGAAAGTATTTTATTGACAGTATGAACCGATCTTTATTACCTAAACTAGATAGAATATTGACAAGCTAGTTAATCTAGATGGTACTAACCATCTAGACCATAAAATTTATAGAAAATTTATTTAGTAATATGTTTATCTGCCTCGTTGGCGCAGTGGTAGTGTATGCGACTGCTGTGCTTGAGGTCTCGGGTTCGATTCCCGGGTCGGACGAAATGTTTGTATGATCTGCAAATATTTGTTAGGGTGTTTTCTATGTTTAATATGTATGTATTTACAAAAAAAGTTAATATGTATTAATATCAGTGGTCTAGTACCCGTAGTACAAGCACTGCTTGGATTGGGACAAGATGGTGTTGTATGTTAAATGTCCGAAAATATTTATTTGTTTATTATTATTATCAGTAGTCTAATTATCATAGTACACACACCTTCATTATTTGAAATCAGACCGATGTGTGTGTGTGAAAAGAAAATGTGTTTAGAAACTATAATCCGACTACGTAAAATCTTTGATGAAAATTATACAGACTATGTCACCCGGGCTATTGTTATGAATCGAACGTCAATAATCAAAATTGGTTCAGTAGTTTAGGCGCTACCGTGAACATACCAAAACAATTACCCATCAAATATTCGCCGTAGTCGGGTATAAAAGAAACGGAGCGATATTCTAAAACTATTAAAGTCTATCGAATTCGTTGCAATTTAACTCTTTAAAAACATTGATCTCGCTGCCTTGAATAGTTTGCATTTATGATATTTTATACTTAATTTCTTCTTCTTCTTCTACTTTGGTCAGATGGCAACCAGCTAATCAATTATTCTGCCAATATCAAGTATTTAAAGTTTTCTTCGTGATGAAATTAATGATAAAGACATTAAAAAAATGTGTGTGAGATGAAATGGGTCTTCCGAAAAAATAAAAAACGATCTCCTACTTGTTTTCTTTGGAGCATTTTGTTGCTATGAGTACTGTCAGATTTGACTTTACCAAAGATAACGTAAATTAGAAATCTTTACCTGTTCAAAATAAGCAAAGAGCCCAACGCTCCTCGTAAGTCGATATCACTGATTTCCTTTATGTAGATTGGCAACACTATATAACACGATGAGCAAGGTATTCCGGCCACAGCACGCGCCAGAATTAACGCCCAGGGCTCCAGGCATAGGAGCTTTATTTGCCAGTATATCTGAGAAAAGAAAAAAATAATACAAATTATTGCTGCAGAGCTGCCTTAAATTAAAAACAGATATATTCTCCAAGGTAGAACAATTGAGTATTTCTAAATGGTGTAGAGGTTGAATCCACAAGACTGAAACGGTCAATCATAACTTGGATCAGACCATACGTGAGATATTTCAAATTATTAGTATGAGGAAATGTAAAAAAATAAAAACAATTGAACTTTATCAAAATATTTTTAATATAATTGTATTATAATATTCATCCCCATCACAGATGGCTGGCAGTCCACAACTGTGCGCTCTTCACGAAACATTCTGTCTCGCATAACAAAACTTCAGTATTACCGGACCAATACGAATTTCAAGAAAAGAGCGTACTCCTTCTTAAAAGGTCGGCAACGCACTTGTGACGCCTCTGGTAGTCTGGTGGTCAAGGGCGACGGTAACGGTCGTTGGTGAGTGCGGGACCGGAGGCCCAATGACGCAGAAGCATTGCATTCTATTTACAGGAAGCGTAAATTAAAATAAATACATAAACTTGTTGACAAAATACGTTGGATGTTGTTATACTATTATGATAACTACACTTATATCTACATTTTTAAGAGAACAATGGTTTTAAATGATATTTAACGTAATTAAAAAATAGGGGATCGTAAAAACTTAATTACAGTATTTATAAAGAAGACATCTGGTGAATTAAAGGATTCCCCACTGTGAGAACAGGTTTCTTACACGGTCTGGTGGACAATAATGCTGCATTTCATAATCTTGAATGGCGCTATTATTATTGTCATTTTCAACAAGACTTTAAATACACTAATTCATCACAGCTCGTAGCAAGTAGCTCACTGTTAGGTATATGAAAATAGCAACAATAAAAGGTAGTATATTTATCATACGACGAACTTGTTTTAATGTTTTTGTTCGTGGGAGAGCCACGCTTTGGCATTAATGGGCCGGCTCGACCGGAGTGATACCACGGCCTCACAGAAACCCGGTGTGAAATAGCGTTTGCGTTGAGTTTCACCGAGTGAGTGAGGATACCGGAGGCCCATATCTCAACCTCTTTCCCCATCACCCTACCCATCGCCCAAAGGCCGGCAACGCTGTTGTGACGCCTCTGGTATTGCGGGTGTCCATGGGCGACGGTAATGGCTTACCATCAGGCGATACGTCTGCTCGTTTGCTCTCCGTTTCCATAAAAAAAGAAAGCTATGAGACGATGTATATCAAGTGAGAAATGTAATCAAACAAAACAGTTGATTACAAACAAACGTACGATTACGGGTCTACCTAAGCTGAAACTAATCGGCTTGCATTGGTGGTGCATGGTTTAGAAGAGTTTATCAATAATAATAATAATAAAAATAAACTTTTATTTTTGTTTTTTTAAATAAACCTAATACAATATTGGAGATAATTTTCGTAAGTAAGTTACATTATTCGTATATATGTTGGCTCCACTATGATGATTAAAAATGTTTATTTACATAGGTTATTAGTACATAGTATGTTCCGTACCTTCTGAACTAGTGGATACTGTATCTCAGAAGGTAACAGTTCATCGGAGTTAATAATATTGTAAATTACAAATACGTGGAGATGGTACATTTGTTACATAATGTACAATGTAAGTATTTCGTGAGTTATAATTAATAACAATCTCTTTAAATTCCCAATTCAATAACTTGTTTCAATTTAAGAAAATCAATATCATCATATGACCCGAAAGTCCTCATCCAACGACTTTCCAAAATTCATTGAGAACATTCGACTTTATTTTAGAAAACACCCAATGTCCGGCGTCCAACATCACATTTCGCTACTATTTCTTTCGCTCTTACCTTGAACTAACAATGGGTGCTTTGTAAGGCGATTCATCTCAAAAATATCAACTATAGCCAGTTCCTGATAATCATTAGCTCTTGTTACTAACGCCAAAAAACTACCACAATAAATCTTTCATCGAAGAGGATGTACGACAATAGCTGTAACTTAGGAAGGAAGCATCAATAGGTCAATAATCTCCACCGTTACAGTTCTTCATGCTTGAGTTATCATGCAATAAAAACCATTCAAGAATATTGTCGAGATGAAATCAGTGCGGACAGATTACCTTAATGACTGAATAGTGAATATTTAATATCGCTACAGGTTTTAATAACCCAGTATATTATTAAGAAGAACGAATACCATTTATATAAATGTTTTATTTTTAAAAAGACATTATTCATGAAATAAAAATTTTTTGGTAATGATTTTTGAATTCCACATACAGAGCAAACAAGAACATACTACATTGCTACCTACTGAATGTACACCGAACTACAGAGTAACTACTAATCCTGAATCACGATATAGAAGTTCTCGCGCTGGTGCCGATTAGCAATAGATATGTACATCTTCCCAACAGCAATCGTTGGGTCATGGCCCGCCAGGCCTGGTTCCGGTTGTTGTAATAACAGCAGTTCCCGGACCCCTCCCTTCTCAGGCGCAGAGTTGCACACCGTGTGGTTTTAGTCAGTCCGATTCCGACATACCACCTCGCAGCAAACCCCGGTGGGGTGACGGCCCGTGGGGGTTTCCACACGTAAAAAAAAGAAAAAATGGCCGGTCAGGCATGATCACATCGCCTGGTCGAGGATTCTCCCTTTGTGTTGGAGGGACATGACATATGTTCCTGTACAACTGTGAGCACATACAGTACTCAATGTACAGTATGCAGTCACGTGTTCAAAAGATGCTATGCTATGCTAAATAGCTGTGGCTACTCCCGTCTGTTCCGTGGCCCGTGTTGCTCTATCTATTAGTGTGGATGACGTTTTATGTCGTGTATTAAGAATACAATACATAATACATAGTATAAATGATAACAAAGTTCGTACCAGTCTCTAAGCTCTCCGTTAAAACCAGTTTTGAAACATACTGATATTCTCGTCAATATTTGCATTCAAGTTTTCAAAATTCATAATGTTTACTGTCATAACTAATTATCATCATTTAGGATAGTTATCCTATTTAATAATATGTCCATAAGTAAATCACAGTTGTGTGCATTGTCTCGTGTGTGTATACAGAGTGTTATAGAAATATGTTTACAAAATATGTATGTATTTAAATCATCAACATCTTGCTACCCTTTTCTCAAATTTATTTAGGGTCGGTACAATAAGTCCTCTTTCTCCCTTCTCCTCTATCACTCGTCAGCTCGCTGCTTACTCCCATTCTGGCTATATCCTCTTTTACGCAGTCCATTCCGTCGACTACCATACTTATAAATTTCTTAACTACATTTTGCTTATCTCTACGCATCACATGTCCATACATCTAATGTATTTAAATAATAAATAAGTATGTCGAACATCTTACACACAACGACATAAAGTTCCAAACTAATCAGCACTTCTATTATGGGTATTAGACAGTAGATATTAAATATAGAAAACACCAAAACTCCGAAATATTTTCAAATCACACAAACATTTGATCCGTCCCAGGAATCGAAATCAAGATCAAAGCACAGCAGTAACATACGCTACCACTGCGTTGCACCACCGAGACAGTCAATTTAGAAATATGTATAAAATATGTTTTATTTAAAAATATATCTGCAATGTTGATGGCAATATGAGAAATATCCTTTTTTTCCTAAGTGCATTGCATAACCCACGAGCTGGATTATTTGCATTGATTTTTTAACATTCTGTATTGTTTGTGTGAGTGACATAGTAATACATGACGCCATTTATTGCCCTAACTTATTAACACATACCATTAAAGATTCAAATCAAAGTACTTAGTCAGTGTTTGCTTAGAAAAAAGACACCGCTACCTTCTATGGTCGATGTGATCACGTTTCAAGATGTGGGCTAAACGGAGGCTTGTAAAGAAGTACTATTAACATGAATAGTTTAGGGATACTTAGCAAGTTTGGGATCTAATGGGGTACTTGAGCAGCGATCTTCTAGGGTGACATAGAAGTTCTCTTTAACTCTTGATTTATGATCTTTAAATGAATATACTAGCGACCCGAGCCGGCTTCGCACAGAAGTCTTTGAAATCATAGGATTCGTTCTACTATATTATGCATTTATTACACATATAACCCCTTCAATTACTGATAATTGAATTACAATCCCTTAAGTATTAAAGGTCCAAGCGACCAGACAGCGGAAGCGGAACAGAATTTATTTTATACTATGTGTGGCGATTTCCACATATAACACAACAGTAACGCACTACACAGAGTAACTTCCAATCCTGAATCGCGCAATAGAAGTTTTCGCGCCGATCCCATCATCAACTGTTAGGCATGATCACCTCGCTTGGTCGGAGGATCCTCCCTTTGTGTTGGTGGAACATGATACCCATTCCTCCACACTATGTAAAGATTAAGTTGGTTTGTGAACACTTCCATTACAATTTTAACCGTGGGGGAGCCAAGTTTCGGCATGAACAGGCTGGGTTGACCGGAGTGAAACCACGGCCTCGCAGAAAACTGGTGTTAAATAACGCTTGCGCTGTGTTTCACCGAGTGAGTGAGGATACCGGAGGCCCATACCGCAAGACGGTTGTAATCACTGACCATCAGGCGATACGTCTGCTCGTTTGCCCCCAATTACAATAAAAAAAGCTGTCTGTCATATTTGAATAATATTTTCATTATAAAGTGTCATTTAAGATACTTATAAAGACGCAATAATTAGAAAAAAAGATTAAAGTCAAATGAATGAATGCTTTTAGAAAAAAATACATTCCTTAAAAGGTTTGATTATTATTTATTTCTATTAAATTGAATAATCATTGATTGATTGTTAAAAATATTGAATACGATAAAGCATAATTTTGATTAAATAAACAACCACAAAAGTTATTTAATCACAGCGACTTTGTTAGGTATCAACATCGATATGAATTGCGAGAAATAATTAATTTAATCGATGTGGTTATAAATATGAGTTAAATGCAAATAATTTTTATCTTCCAGGTGTTAATCGCTTTAGGAGGAAATAATTTTATTACTGTATAGTCTTAATTGGAAAACGATCATTTTTATTCAAGACTATATACTATATTTTTATACTTAAATATATAGATAGATCTTATCTTCTTCTATTATATAAAATTCTCGTGTCGTGTTGGTGCGTAATCGAACTCCTCCGAAACGGCTCGACCGATTTTGATGAAATTTTTTGTGATTATCCGGTATCTATAAGAATCGGTTGTAATCTATTTTTCATCCCCCTAAATGTTAGGGGTAGTCCACCCATAAATTTTTTTTTTTTTTTGACAAGATTTTTAATTTCTATTTTTTTATGATGCAGCATTAGAAAATACATACAACCCTAGATTTTCAACCCTCTACGATCAACCCCTATTTTTCCATCGCGATTTTTATTGACCCACCTCTACAACATATATTCCCTTTTATGGCAAAGCAACGTTTGCCGGGACAGCTAGTATTAATATATATTCTTAATTTTTAGGGTTCCGTACCCAAAGTAAAATGGTACAACGGTACGGTAAAACGGGACCCTATTACTAAGAATTCACTGTCCGTCTGTCTGTCCGTCCGTCTGTCACCAGGCTTTATCTCTTGAACCGTGATAGTTAGACAGTTGAAATTTTCAGAGATGATGTATTCCTGTTGCCGCTACAACAAGACAATATTAAAAAACAGAATAAAATATATATTTAAGGGGGCTTCCATACCACAAACGTGATTTTACTGTTTGTTTTTGCTCGATATTCATAACGGCAACAGGTAGACGCTTAAATATTCACAGAATGTAAAGATATATGTTCACTTTAAAAATAAATAATTAATTAAAAAATAAAACAAATATTTAAGGGGATCCCATACAAAAAACGTGACTTTCTTGATCGTTTTTGTTAGTTAGTTGGATAATGGTACGGAACCATTCATACGCGAGTCCGATGAGCACTTGGCCGTTTTGATGTTTATTATTATGTATGATTTGTATATTATTTTTCTTACCTTAGAAACAATTTCAACGAGATACATACATACATACATACATACATGAAACGGAAGAATTATAATCAGTTGATTTATTGCTCGCAATTCTTTTGATTAATATATTGTTTAGTTACCGTGGGAGAGCTATGCTTCGGCATGAATGGGTCGGCTCGACCGGAGTGATACCACGGCCTCACAGAAAGCCGAGTAAGTGAGGATACCGGAGGCCCATACCCCAACCCCTCCCCCCATCCCCCAAAGGTCGCCAACGCACTTGTGACGCCTTTGGTGTTGCGGGTGTCCATGGGCGGCGGTAATCGCTTACCATCAGGTGATACGTCTGCTCGTTTGCCCACTATTCAATAAAAAAAAAAGTTATAAAGGTACCTACAATTACATAAGACAACGAAACATAAGATCGTACTAGAATAATGATTCATTAAATAATGTTTACGTGAACAACGAAGTTACGTAGCAAAACTCGTTTGAAAACTGTGTACTATAACTTGTGTCTTTTTATTCATTAACTTTGAAAATATTACATAACTTTATGTTTTCATTTGTGAATCATTATTTTAATAACAAAGATTTTATATTAAACTAGCTGACCCTCGCAACCTTGTTTGTGGCTTCTATTGCCCGTAGTGTGAAAATTTTCCCCGTTTTTGAAACATTCTTCATTGGTGCTCCGCTCCTATTAGTAGTAGCGTGATGAAATATAGCCTATAGCCTTCCTCGATAAATGGACTACCCAACACTAAAATAATTTTTCTAATCGGACCAGCGGTTCCTGAGATTATCGCATTCTAACAAACAAACAAAAAACTTTTCAGCTTTATTATTAGTATAGATTCGAAAGTAACTCTGTCTCTAACATTTTCACGGCTTTACCGCTGCACCGATTAAATGAAAATCGGAATAGAGAAACATTGATCCTTGAGGAAGGATATAGGCTATTTTTTACCGAGATAACCGACATACAGGTGGGCGGAGCCGCGACATTTAACGTTTTTAACCACTATGTCGATTTATAAATCATTTTGACTTAATAATCTTCTCACGACATTTAAATGCTTCGTAGATTACAATTTGACCACAGATTATAATGTTATGACGGCGGTTTTATATGTTTCTAAATATGTACATATTATTATATATAAATATGTATTATTACGCGGCTGTCTACCTTGTTGGCAATAAAACGTGAGTGTTTATATACAAAGACATTTTTGTCAATTCTGCGCATTAAAGTGGAACCGCTGCGTTTAATAAAAATGATGTACCTAAGTTAAAAAGAATAACATGCCTAAATTCAATTTCACCAAATCCTCCGTAAAGTTCCCGACTGTTAATTTGCCAACTAACACTATTTAACAGATAAAATTTTCTGAATTATATGTGACTATCTGACATAGTCAAATATCTCTATCTAAGACTTTTGGAACTGAAATCTGTTTTTATATGATAGATAAGTTCAACATAAGCAGGGAATCCTATCAATGGTTCCATCACCGAGTAGTGAACCTGGCCCCAAGACTTTAAAAAAACCGTCGGAAGGACTACCGATAGAAGTGAAAGCAAAGAATAACGCACAGAGTTATATCTATGTACATATACACAGCATACTATAGGCTCATGGAAGCATCGTTCGGAGACGATGACGCGAGTTACACGATTTGAGCTTGACGAGCTTATAGACGTTTTCACTTCAAAAATGTGTGTAAGTAATATTTTCGAATCTTATAAAAGTCGTGTAATATTTTTTCCAAAAATGGAAAAAATATTACACGACTTTTGACCGACTTCAAAAAAAGGAGGAGGTTCCCAATTTAATAATAATAAATTCTTTATTGCAGCAAATTACATTTAACAATATAAATATAAGCCCTGATTCCCAAACTAGTGTGAGCTGTATGTAATTTGACTGATTTTTTATTTGTAAGCTAGAGCTTTCCGTGTGATCCCAGTTGGTCCAGTTCTTGGAGTCGATTTTTTTTGTTAATTTTTGGAACGAAGTTCCTTATGGCGCGTTGTGTAAGGGGGCTAGACGGAAAAATTGTCACGACACAATTTGTTGACACGACACAATTTGTTGTCACGACACAATTTGTTGAGTCACGACACGACGACGACACACACAGATATTTTCGTTTCGTCTTTCTATTTCGAACTTCGTTCCATCCGGGTGTCCCTTGACACCTCTCAAGTTTTTTTATTATTATTTTAATTACATTGTTTTTCAAAAATAACACTGTTAAATGAAATAGTTATTATATACTTACAATAAGTGATAAAGTCGTGACTACAGTCATGGCTTTTCTTCCATATTTATCTGTGAGCCAGCCCATGGGAGCCCCGAAGATAATAGCAGTTATATACGTCACAGAAGCTATCCAGGATATGTCTGTACTGGTGTACGGCTCCGGAGCTGGACCCTCGGGAGACTGCAGCACTGAGATCATGGGTGACAGCCATCCTTGCACCATTCCGAAACTTAGCAACGGAATTGTCACTGCAAACAAGAAAAACATTGCGTTAATTTTCTATTCAACAAGACCTATTTTTTACCGACTTCAAAAGGGAGGAGGCTCTTTTATGTTTATTACCTCAGAACTTTTGATTGGCTGAACCAATTTCGATGTTTTTTTTATTTTGTTTATTTCTAAAAGCAGACTGGAAAACTTGAGTCTTATTCGTACCTGAAATGTTTACTAATATTGTAAGGCTTTTTTGGTTGACGCTCTCTCATAAACTACTGATCCAATATGTTTTAGTATTAGATAGCCCAGTTGTCGAAGTAGGCTGTAGGCTATATATTATCACACTACCACCAAAAGGAGCTGAGTATCAATAAAAAATTGTCAGAAAACGGAGGAAATATATGACGTTCTTCTAACCGATTACGACCACGGCAGCCAATCTCAACGGAGACCAGCTGACTACGCAGGAGATATTATTGTGCACAAGTGTGTTCGCAAACACAGGTGCACTCTCTGTTTCCTCTCTCTCATAATGTGACAGTTAATCGGACACGGCCGGGGTGAGATCAATATTTCCAGAAACTTTCTGCCTCGCACTACAAAACTGTAGAACGAACTGTGGCCTGCGGTATTTCCGGATTAATACGATCTTTAAACATTCAGAAAAAAGAGTAGGTACCTACTCCTTCTTAAAAGGCCTCCAACGCATTTGTGATGCCGCTTTTGTTACCGTGGGTGTCCATGGGTGACGGTAATCGCTTACCATCAGGCGATATGTCTGCTCACTTGCCCCTATAACTTAAAAAAGCACAGGACTAGCTCACGAAGAGGTCTGTATCATATCTATATGCACGGTTTGGGTGATACAGTCTGGTGACAGACAGATAGACTAACAGTGGAGTCTTAGTATAGGGCCCCTTATTATTCTTTGGGTACGGAACCGTGAAAAAGGGTTAATTTAATAAAATCTAAATTATACTCCTATTACCGAGTTTAATTTTCCCTTAATGCTTTTGTGAAACGAATCATTAAGTCGTAATAGAGGATGCTGCCTCCATTGTAACTACTATTAATGTAATGAGTAAATGGTATTAAAAAAATGATAGCGCATTAATGGTAGTATGCAAAATAGATGTCATAACACGAAGAGAATTAGAAGAGTGGACACTAACACGCTATATTGACAGGCCATTTGTTTCCCATCCATTGTAACTAAATATTTAGTCAGCCTATTGCCGTCCACTGCTGAACGAAGGCCTCCCCCAAAGAGCGCCAACCATCCGGTCGGTCTTATGTAGTCAGATCATATTATATTATGCTCTAAGTCTTAGTATAATTTATATTAACCATCGCTCTTGTCTCTGTTCGCCTGATTAATTATAGGTCTCTTAGAGTTTTTTTCTTTTTTTTTTTTTTTTTTTTAAACACAGCTCCCGCATTAGGAATATACATCCTGTGTCGCGGGGTACTTAACAAACATACATGTAACGGACACAAAGAACACCCAGACTCAGGACAACATTTTGTGGATCACACAAAGTGATGTCCCACGTGGGATTTGAACCCCCGGCACTTGGCGCATAGCAAGTGTTGTAGTGAACGCTTAAACCACTAGGCCAACAGTGCAGTTGAATGCTAACTTCATGCAATCGTTCGTGTCTTATCTTAGCCCCTTTGAGGCATATTTTCCAAAAAACCTTTCAACATTTTAAATTTCTATCATCAGTCAGATTTAATCAGGTAGTCAGTGAGGGCCAGTAATTTTACGTACAATTGATATATAAATAATGTTTTTATTATCTGCCTGATTACCTTAGTAGACTCTACCGAGTTTGAGATCAGACCATCCAGCAAAAATGGGGGGAAGTTCTAATGAATGTTATAACTTTACTCTCTTAAGTAAATAATTAACAATTAATTGGCCATTAACTCTAAGAAGCTGCATTAGGATATTAAACAAAGTAAATATTTTTCTGTTGCTATGATGGTAACAAATACCTACATGTTAATAACGTCTGCGCGTGAATTTTTAAGTAGAGATGTACAAAAACACTTGAACAATAACACGATGACACCGTAAATAAAATACATATTGATCCTGTCAATTGTCTCAACGAAAATTAAGTATAATAATCTCAAATAAAAAATAATTCAAACTTGTAACTTAAACAAGAGTGAGCCAACTTCGATAAAATTGATATAGCTAATGTCACCTTTTTTTTTCTCCGTGCGGAATTCCCCTCGGATACCTCCTACTGGTGGCATGTCGGACTCGAACCAACTAAAACCGCACGCTGTCTTGGGTACTAGGAGCCGGGAAGCCAGGTGCACCCTAGTAAGGAAAACCCTGGAAACCCGACGTACCTCGGGCCACCTACCAGTTTGTAGGTGGCCCCCGAATGTGTGGGAACCCCGATGTTCCCTTACCGTTCATCATCTGGGCCTGCTTCTGCTAGGCTAAGGCAAACCTGGGGGTGACAGATGGCCATCCTGCGCTTGCGCTTTTGGAGGACGGAAATAGCCGGCGCCTGAGTCGCTGTCGATACCTGGCCCGTTCTCGAGTCCGACGGGCTGGGAGAGTTCTAAACCTCTCCCGGTTCCGCTCCGCCGTTTCAGCTAATGTCACCCGGGCCATTACAACGAATCTATTGGCATCTCATTCATACAATTTCTTCAGTAGTCTAAGTGCTACGGTGGCATATACAAACGTACACAGTCTTCCAAAACTATTCCTCCCTCCTTTTGACTTCGCCGTAATCGGGTAACAACCATCTCCCACCAGACTCAAAAATGCAGTTTACCAAAATACCTATATCGGAGGGTTATGATTTTTAGAAGGCACCAGTACATTCTTCGGTTTCTAATACGCCTATTTTCATTTGCAAATTCAAATTCATTTAGGTATTCAATTAAGAAGTGACATTTATAAACGTTAAACTGCCATAATGGCGAATTCTTTTCAAAAAAATACCAAATCAAGTAACTTTGACGGAAGTTTAAGAATCAATATTCAGCTAAACTATGCAAATCTTTAACGAATTTCCGGAGTTCCAAGGTTTTGAAATTACTCTCGATTCACGACAATTAAAGTTCGCTAACCTATTGTCACACACTTCCTTATAATGAATAGCAACCTTCTGCAGAGATTCCTGTCGGACCTGTTAACAATATAAGCGGACCATGCTTCCGCTAGTACTTTTATAGGCGAATCTCACAATGTGATACAAATACGACTACTACGTGACGAAAACAAAAATGTGTAAAAGTTGCTCTTGCAGTTTCTTGTCTGTTTTTCTAAATAGCTTTCATTCCTATCCCGAACAAATCTTTGTGTTATGAACACAACCATTTGTTCTGTCTGGGTGCAATTTATCAATAACGTTCTCCTATGCGTAAACACAGGTGCAGTCTCTGTTCCCTCTTTGTCATAATCCGATGAGACGGTTAACCGACACGATCGGGGAGAGATCAGGTGCAGGACCGACAGCTTTACGTCCTCTCTATATTCTAAGTACATATCTATATTATACATACTAAAGTAACACTGTATATCTGTCTGTCACTTTTTATGGCCTAACCACTGCACCGATTTTATTGAAATTTAGCATGGAATACTTTGATTCTTGAGGAAGTACATAGGCTTCTCTTTACTACGATAGCTGTATATATATAGCGAAACACGAGAGTAATACGCCGGCAAAAAATAGTACAAAAATCCCGACGATTCACATAAAACTTGGAACTTTAATTTTCTTAAGACGTTTTGATTATTTTGACTGTCGAAGATAGGATAGTTAACATCGCGTTGAGACCATAGGGAGCCGAGCATAATTGAAAAGAGGCGCAGGCAAAGGTATTTGGGTCAGTTAGTAGAATTATATATGTATATATTTATGTTTTCATATTTAAATACTAGTATTATAACCTTGTATTGTAGAATAGATATTTCATTTTAATGCTAAAAATGTTGCGACAAAATTAAATCAAAAATCTGAATCTTATTAGAAGCTAATGTCGATATAAAACTAAGGTTAAGTATATTAACCTTATACCTAAATATTAAAAATGTGACAGTGTGTCACCATCGAGAGTTGTTTAAGAAAATATTTCTGGTAGAAGTAGTACTATTAAAAAATCATTTATGTTGTCTTGCGCGTCTGCGCGTCTAGCCAATTGTTTGTTTGTTTGTTTTACCGGGCCATTTCCGCACTTAGCCTCTTGATTGGGCCGTTGTTCGTGAGTTTGTCATCTTCCTACTCTAGCCAACCTAGTTTGTCCCAGAAGCTAAGCAGCCTTTTAAGGTTGCTACAGCGCCTCTAGCCAAGTTGACATTGTACAAACGTATACGATAATAGAAAACCAATACATTTATGGTATTGTCTACTTAACGCTAAGCCACATGATGAAAAGAAAATTTTAGCAAATAATATAATACTGTAAGTGCTCATAGCTTAGTTGCACTCGGTGATTAGAAACAATCACCGAGGGTAAGGAACGAAAGCGCGGTCAGAACCTGGATGGGTGTCTCTGTGAGTCGGAGACACTTGATCCTTTGGGCGCTTAATAACATACAATGGCAAGATTACGCAGCCACAATGTAATCTGGCACGCAAGGAAGCTTTCAAAAGAAATAATTTCACAACAATTTTGCATAACTCTTTATTGATACTCCGCTCCTTTTGGTTGTAGCATGGTGAAATATAGCCTTTCTCGACAACTGGTTTATCAACACCAAAACACTAAGAGAGAGACAGACAGAGGAACACACAGACAGATGGACAGACAGACGGACAGAAGCACAGATTTAAAAAAAAATTCGTTCATTTGATAACCGTATATACTTTCATAAGCATTTAAAGAAAAGCTGTTTTATTTTTATTTAAAACTACGAACAGATACTTCAATCTTATTTTTTTGTTTTTTTTTTATAGCGGGCAAACGTATCGCCTAATGGGAAGCGATTACCGCCGCCCATGGACACCCGCAACATCAGAGGCTTTACAATTGCGCTGCCGGCCTTTTAGGAAGGAGTAGGTACGCTCTTATTACTATTATTTATCTTACTTTCCTTTATTTGTATAAATAAACTCATAAGGGTCTCTGATCACAATTTTACCACAAAGGAATGAGTCGTGCTAGTTCACTTGAGCTGCGATTTTCATTAAAAAATAATATTAGTCGGTAATTAGCATAAAAAACTAAAGAATGCGGAAGCAATGGGTACATTGTATGGCTTGTGGCTATAATAGATTAAAAAAATAAGTAACATCACAAAAAATATTGAACAACGACAGTAATAATTAAAATGTAATAAACGTTTGATCACTGTTATATTTTTCTCAACCACAACGCGCATTGATATAATTGATCAATTCAAAATAGGAAATGAATTTTATTGCGTCTAGATAGAGTTTTATTTAGCTTTGTTTTAACACCTACCGCCTTTAAAGGAATACCCTTTTATATAAAAAACATGAAAATCGTTTTACAAACGGCTACAATGTCTTTAATAACGTTCACATTAAATTTTATTTATCTAGAAAGCAACTTTCTTATTTTATTATAGATTTAAGGAAAACTTTAAAAAACTGTAACCCTACTACGTAAAGACTTTGTATAAATTTATATAACCTGTCACCCGGGTAGAACGAATCTATTGACACTATACTTTTAAAATCGGTTCAGTAGTTTAGGCACTGCAGTGGAAAATACAAATCTATACTAATAATAAAGCTTAAGAGTTTGTTTGTTTTTTGTTTGTTTGTTTGTTTGTTTGAACGCGCTAATCTCAGGAACCGCTGGTCCGATTTGAATACTTCTTTCGGTGTTGGATAGTCCATTTATTGAGGAAGGCTGTAGGCAATATATTATCACGCTACTTCTAATGGTAGTGGAGCACCAATGAAGAATGTTTCAAAAACGGGGGAAAATTTTCACCGTGTAAGTCATAATACTCGTATAAGACGCAAACGAGATTGCGTGGGTCAGCCAGCGAAGTCACGTATATAATTCGAAAGACATTTATCTAATTATACCAGCTGACCCTCGCGTCTCTTTTCAATCATGTTAGGCGGGTATTGGACTAAGCGTTTTATTTATCCTATATTAGGCATGCCAGCTAAAAACACACATTTAAAAAGACATAAAACTCTGTTAGATAGTTTCGGAATTCATCGTGAGCAACAACGTGACACGAGAATTATATATTATAGATTTAGACATGCTAGAGACAAATGGTTCCTACTTCCTATTGATTAAGAACGTTGTAGATATAAGTCAAAGTCAAAGTCAAATCATTTGTTTCCATAGGCTCCAAAAGGGACTTAAACACGTCAAAAATCGTCAAACATCAAATATTATTAATACAAATATAAAATAAAACTCAAGTAATCAATTCAGTGATAAAAGGTACTAATACTAAATGCTACTAAATGTATAAAATGTAAGAACTAAATACATTTTAAATTATTAAGTATTTCACTTGAACTTTTTTTTTTTTTTTTTCATTGAATAATGGGCAAACGATCAGACGTATCACCTGATGGTAAGCGATTACCGCCGCCCATGGACACCCGCAACACCAAAGGCGTCACAAGTGCGTTGCCGACCTTTGTGGGATGGGAAAGGGGATGGGGGGAAGGGTTGGGGTATGGGCTTCCGGTACCCACCCGCAAATCTAATCTAGGTCTGAATGCACCTCTGACGCGTATATGTAGAGAATGCAATAGCATGTGTTCACAGAGAGACATAGACATCCATGCCTCTTTTAACAAAGTTAGACGCTCTATAGCTGATAATACTAACAAAACTAACCAAAATTAATCTTTCCCTGTCTTACCTTTGTTTTTTGAATTTTTTCATCTTTTACTTTAATTTAAATTTTTTCATCTTTTATTTTAATTTTAATTTATCATACTTTATATTAATAAGAGCATCGTAATTGTAATTTAGAATTAAGTAGCATGCTCCTTTATTATTTTGTTTTTTGTACAAGTTACCTTACTTAGGCGTATTTTATTTTATCTCATGTGGTGAACATTGTGTGTATCTGTAATAGGCATGCATATTAGATAATATTATTGTATATTTCTTTTTTAAAGTGTGTCGTATATGTGCTGTTGGTACACCTAAATAAATAAATAAAATAAAATAAACTCTACTTGCGTGGTTCCAAAATGTAATTCATGCGGAGAAGAACCGGTAAGAAATTTCAAAATAGTTAGGTAGTTTGACTTGAAATTGACATAGGTAACCGACGCTAATTCAAAGTATTAATATCCATGCCGTAATCACTAGTCAAACATGCTTTATCAATAAGTCAAATAAATAAATTATGACATGAAATAATTTAAATAGTTACCGTAGGAGAGCCACGTTTCGACATGCATGGGCCGACTCGACCGGAGTGATACCACGGTCTTACAGAAAACCGGTGTGAATCAGCGTCCGCGTTGTGTTTCACCGAGTGAGTGAGGATACCGGAGGCCCATACCCCAACCCCTACCCCCATCCCTCGAAGGCCTGCGCCTGCGCGTGACAACTCCATCTACTTTTCCATTTCTATCCCCCTTTACACGTTTTTGATTTAAAAATGTATTATAACGACCAAAAGGAGTAAAGCATAAAAAAAGTTGCAGAAACGGGGGGTAAATGATACTATGAGCTTCTCCATGATTAGGAGGTCACGTAAGTAGTCGTTCTTTGTTGTAATCATAGTATAAACAGTCGTGAAGCTTAGTTGGAGGCCTTCGGGCGGCTTAAAAACATCCTACGGCAAGATACGTAGCCACAACGTTGTCTTGCTAGTCCCCAACACACTCAGTCAGCGTTGGGACGTACGGCCATTAACCCTCTCCTAAAAGGAGACCCGAGCCCAGCAATTATTATCTGAACATGTACATATTCGACCGAAGTTCCTTATCGCGCGTTACGAAAGGGGGCTAGACGAAAAAAATTAAGACGAAAAGTTGTAACGACTTTTTGCTATAGTAAGCTATTGTAAGCCGTGCGGCGTGCGCATCTTTTTCTGTCTGTCTGTCTCTCTCTCTCTTATAGAAAGCAAGCCAGATATTTTCGTTTCGTCTTTCTATTTCGAACTTCGTTCCATTCGGGTGTCCCTTGACACTTGGCTAGATCTGTTAAGCCAAAAATTGATTTAAGTCACAGATCAATCTGTGATTTCAGTACATCACTCAGATTTTTGGCTATTGTAATTAGCCGCTGATGATGATTGAAGACAGCGTGAACATCATACTTTGATGTTTACATAACACTATAAGGTTCACCGGGTTCAAGATCAAGGTCATTATTATGTATTATCGTCTAATGGCATTTTACAAACGCCAACATAGCAACTGTCTGCAAATTTTAGTACCACGGGGCAGCTGAGCTAAGCTTTATCGATTTATTTTAATAGAAAAAATAATTTCGACACCAACGTTTTCTTATAAGTCATTGTCTATTCGCTTAGAACTAGTCAATGGATTTTAATGAAGTTTTCAGCAATAGACAGAGTGATTCAAGAGGGAGATTTATATGTATAAGACATGCATATTATAGAAGAGGCAATCTGAGAATGTCAGACTTCCGTGCGAAGCCGAGCCGGGTTGCTGGTACAAAATCCAAGTAAGTGTTTTAAATATTTACTTCGCTGGCTCAGCGACCAGCGAAGTAAGTAATTCAGCGCCATTCTTTCCTATTCTGTGCCATCTCAGACCAGTCGAACACTTCGAGTTAAAGTGATTTATATGAATAAAATAACTAACGAATGAATAAATAAATAACTGCCTCGGTGGCGCAGTTTTAGTGAATGCGACTGCTGTGCTTGAGGTCTCGGGTTCACATCCTGAGTCGGACCAAGTGTTTGTGTGATCTACAAATATTTGTTTCGGAGTTTGGGTGTTTTCTATGTATTATATGTATGTATTTACAAAAAAAAAGTATATATATATATGTATTCATATCAGTTGTCTAGTACCCATAACACAAGCTCTGCTTAGCTTGGGACTAGATGGCGTTGTGTGTTAGATGTCCAAAAATATTTATTTATTTATTTAATTATATTTTCCTTTGAGTTTTTATTCTCAGTTGTCGATCAATTCGCATTCCTGTTATAATGTCATATTAAATCACAAGACGGACAGACGGACTCGTTACCTTGATCTTATCAGGCTACTGCAGTGAGACTGCACTTTGTTCTTTTTCCCATCCGGATCTCTTATTGTTAAACCTATCCCTCATTATTCTTATTGGCCTAATTCCTTTGTTTCATCTTACTTGTTCTAACATTTACAAAAAATGTTGTTAATTATATAGCGGGCCGGTACAAAAGAAGTCATTGAACTCTAAATATAATTTGGAAAAGATTTGAAAAAATATCAATTCAAATAATAAAATATTCTAATTAATAACGTAATCAAGTAGTGAAATTATGTTCCTTTAGCTCGTTTTTAATAGGTATACAGAAATTTAGGCATTAGGCATGCATTTCCTAATGAATATACCCATTCTAAAGTCCAAGGTTTGACTTTTAAACTTTTACTTTGTTTAAATTGTATGTCTATAATAATAATACATAAATAAATATTCCGGACATCTAACACACAACGCCATCTACCCCCGCGCTAAGCAGAACTTGCGTTATGGGTACTAGACAACTGATATAAATACTTATATACTTTTTTTTGTAAATATATACATATTATACATAGAAAACACCCAAACTCCGAAACAAATATTTGCAGATCATACAAATATTTGGTCCGACCCGGGAAACGAACCCCGAATTGAATTTAACCTGAAGTATGTGTATGTATGCTTCCTTAGAGATAAGGTTTTGACTTTTAGGAGAAATTAATGTCCAAAGTTTTAAAGTAGTTGATGTTATAAAGAAAGTGTATCCTTGTCATATTTACGGTCTTCTGTTAAGTACATGCAAAATTCAACGAACGTAAATTCAAGTACGGTACTTAAGCTCAATATGGTACAAATATTTTTTTGTGGCATATTATCTACTTCTAAAGTGACAGTACTACTGACAAGCTATATAAATACTTAAATAGAAAAGCACGTGGTGATAATATGATTATGTGCTCCAATCTGATTTCGACCATGGCGGTCAGTCAATCAAAGGAGACCAGCCAACTACTCAGGAGATATTATAGTGCATTTGATACGACTAGGGAGAGATCAGCCCCCTAAGCAAGTTACAAGCGATTTTTTTTCTGCAATCGTTAAACCCTAAATTCTCTTGTGTCATTGGCTAATACTTTGTCTAAGATTAGCCAATGACATACAAGAATTTAGGCGTTAACGATTGCAGAAAGAAAAACGCTTGCAACTTGGCTAGGGGCGCAGGCATAGTTGTCAAGGTTGTGGCGACTTCCACACACAGCGCAACAGCGACATACAATTAGCGCCATCTACAGCAGACACACTGAACTATGCAGCAACGTACAACACGAAGAAACTACCAACCCTGAATCGCGCAGCAGAAGTTCTCACACCGATTATCATATGTATATATATCATATGTACAACATCCCAACATTAACTGTTGGGCAGTGGCCCGCCAGACATGATCAACTCGCCTGGTCAGAGGATCCTCTCTTTGTGTTGGTGGATTATGACACGTTCCCCCACAAGGTCATTGACCAAATCCGTTCTGCATTGTCTCCGATTACACAAATAGATGACACAGTAAAAAGAATTTAAAGAATTCCAACATAAAAATTTCTAATCGCGTCCAATCTACTACTTTCTCCGATTAAAATAATATTAAAATATCATGGGACAGAGACGCGAAATTGCGGACAATAATGTTTGGCGCCAGAAGAGTGCGTATTTTATAACCCGCTAGGTTTGACACAGATGTTTAATAAACTCTTTTGATAAAAATACGTTGGTAAATTAATATATTTATCAGCTAAAATGTAGAATTTAAATGATATTAAAATTAACGGTAGAGGCTATTAATAATTAGATCCAGGTTGCAATATTATCAAGTTGCTTAGAACGATCATCATCGTTGTATTGATTTGGTTAAATTGCAAATGCTCAGATTCAAACATTAAGCAGAGAAATGTTTTTTTTATTTTTTTTTTATTGAATAAGTGGCAAACGAGCAGACGCATCACCTGATGGTAAGTGATTACCGCCGCCCATGGACACCCGCAACACCAAAAGCGTCACAAGTGCGTTGCCAACCTTTGGGGGATGGGGAGAGGGAATGGGGGGAGAGGTTGGGGTATGGGCCTCCGGTACCCTCACTCACTCGGTGAAACACAGCGCAAGCGCTATTTCACACCGGTTTTCTGTAAGGCCGTGGTATCACTCCGGTCGAGCCGGCCCATTCATGTCGAAGCGTGGCTCTCCCACGGTAAATGTCGTTTACATCTTTACAAAGTAATTAATTTCCCGAGTTTCTGCGAAATTTTTTATTGATGATCGGGAGCGTAATATTTTAAAGTATTCCTCGATAAATGGTAATCAAATATCAGGCCTCTTGGCTAAGATGCAAATGAGATTTTCCGTCCACAATCACTAACGCCCCTTTTCGCTTGTGTTGTCTTAACTTAACGTTGAGATGACGTCATATCCATACCTTTGTTAGTTTTCTAATGACATTTATGTTTGTAAAACGTATTTTTTTTGTACTAACACTTTGTTTTTGACAATAGGAGATACTGCCGAAATTCATAAAACAGTTTTTCAAAATTAGTCATCATGCCTATTGCAGCTAGAAGTAGCGATCGGTGACTGTGTCCGATTGCCGCCATCGCCAAACGAGCAGATCTATATATATATATATGATGGTAAGCGATTACCGCCGCCCACTGACTGAGCCTGGTGAACCGTAGTTACTGTGTCCGATTGCCGCCATCGGACACAGTAACTACGGTTAGCAGAGAACATTAGTTTTACTTAAGTTTTTTTTAAAGTTTACTTCTAGAAGAATAACAAATTAAAACAATACTTTTTTCTTTTCAACTAAATAAACAAACGTTTTAGATTTATAATCTACTAGCTGACCCACGCAACCTCGTTTGCGTCTTCAATTGCCCGTAGTGTGAAAATTTTCCCCCGGTTTTGAAACATTCTTCGTTGGTGCTCCGCTCCTACTAGTATTAGCGTGATGATATATAGCCTATAGCCTTCCTCGATAAATGGACTATCCAACACTGAAATATTTTTTTAAATCGGACCAGCGGTTCCTGAGATTAGCGCGTTCAAACAAATAAACTCTTCAACTTTATTATTAGTATAGATATAGATTAATATAGACTCACTAGTTACATTGTTGCGCACGATGAACTCCGAAATTACTAATCGATTTTCAGTTTTTTACAAAAGTGTTTTGTTGACGTGCCTTAAAAGACGTTGAAAGAATAGTTAACGTCACACTTAGAACAATAGGAGCCGAGCATGATTGAAAAATACGCAGACGAAGTTACAAGTTAATACATATTAGTCAAAAAATATATGTCAAATTGATCTAATTGGTTTATGTTTATGTGTGAAAAGTATAAATTACACACACATAAGATCTTTATTATAAAAATTTAAAGCTATTGTTACATCGGCTATAGAAAATACTTATAATAATACTTCTAACAAATAAATAACAATGGGTTAATGTTTATTAGATGGGTTTATGTTCATTAAACATACTATAGATAGTCAATTACGATATTTAAATTATGAATAATATTTTTTATTATCATAATTATTTTATTGTTCGTATAACTTAGATAGGTACATAGATAATAAGTAGTTCTCTCGACTTTTAAATTTACCGTTTTAAATTTTTATGTTGGAATTCTTTAAATTGTTTTTACTGTGTCATCTTTTTGTGTAATCGGAGACAATACAGAACGGATTTGGTCAATGACCTTGTCATCTCCTGCCCCCCTAGCCAAGTTACAAGCGTTTTATTTTCTGCAATCGTTAACGCCTAAATTTTCGTATGTTATTGGCTAATCTTAGACAAAATATTAGCCAAGCCAAACACACGAGAATTATGAAAGAGAGGACCCTTTCACGGCTTCGTTGGTTTTAGTAATCATTTTAGCATGGTAATCCTGCAATATTCTATCTTTGAAGTAATTCAGGATTTTGGGAGAGATAAATAGAGGGTCGGGCTTCTCGTAACCTCACTCACTCGATGATAGTCAACGAAAGATCTGCGACTCTTTGTACCATCAGCTATCTACCAGTACAGCCGTTCCAGAGATTAGCCGAAATAAACAGACAGATAGACAGACGAACAGACAGACAATGGGACAAAAAATTAAAAATAGTTTTGATGTATAAAGTGTCGTATATACTTTTATTTGCATTTAGTGAAAAGCTGTTAATTTTAAGTTAGACATTTAATTAACAGACACTTCAAACACATCACTTCAAAACACTACATAAAACTTATTTTATTATTAACCATGATTTTCAAGCAAAGCAAAACAATTTATTTTTTGCAGTGACTTTACTTTTAAACGACATCAGGAAATAAAACAAGTTATGTGAATATATATCTACCGTGCATTTATTCAAAACTTAATCTTTAAATAATACTACGCCATCGTTATCTTTTGTTGCTTTTGTGGGGAAAACCCAAGAAAAGGGCATCTTCTGGGATTTTCCAGATAAAGTGCAAAATACGAAGACGTGACGTAACATTATATTAGAGTGCAAATAAACAAATTACGACTTTCAATATCAAGTGGAGGTTTTACAAAAATGTCCGAGTGTAAGATGAATTCATATGAAGAGGGTTCCGTGCACAATATTGTCTGAGTCTGCACTTTTAAAGATTTCTTAAAATACTGGTTATAAGCGGTAGAAAAATATTTCTATTTTTGGCATATTTCTATTCTGGCATATTTATATTTTTGGCATATTTCTATTTTTGGCTTGTGATTCAAATTTTAGGCAATTGCAAATTTAATTATTTCTTAACCGACTTATTTTTAGCTTAAGTTTCCAAAACTGGTCATCACAGATAAATTTCTCAATTTTTTACCGACCTAAAGCAAAACCAAAAGGAAGCGTAATGTTTTTGACAGTATATGTGTTTGTATGTTTCACTGTAGCGCCTGAATAGGTTTTTATAGATGAATTGTATCAAAAGGTTTTACTTAGTCCGGTTCTTAAACCATTTTCTATTAGCGGATATTTCCTTCAATCTCACCACTAGTTATAGATTCGACCGAAGTATTTCTAGTTTTTTAAAACAAAATATATTAGAAAAATTAAAATATTCGAAAGTTAGAAAGTAGGTCGGTATAGCTAATTGCCGTTATATTCGCAGATGCATACCTTCTAAAACAAATAACAGATCTAACGAATACATTTAACAGTGATAAGCTTATTAGAAACGATGACCAGCAAAAGTTATACGCCAAAAATTAAAGAAAATAAATACCTAGTTTAGAAACTAGAACCCGACTACGTAAATACTTTTAATATAAATTTTATACCCAATGTCACCCAGGCAAAAATTTACGAATCTAATGACATCTCATTTTATTTTTATTCTTTTTTGTCTATTTTAAAACAAATTATTCAAAGTGTAGTGCTCCCTTACATTCATGTCCGCACCACCTGAAGGTAGACTGTTAGAGAATGCCTATGGTATTAAGTCCGCCATTGTACATCTTGTGCATAAAGTTATAAAATAAAATAAAATAAAAAATAAATTCGGTTGAGTAGTCTAAGCGCTCATGTGGAACATACAAACATACATGGACTGCCAAAAACTGTTACCCATCTCAATATGTTTTGGTGTAGTTGGGTAAAAACTAAACTGATGATATGCCTTACAGGCATTGACTTAAAAGCATATCAGGCAAATGTATAACAGCCCTTTTTTTTCGTTTGGAAACCCCCACAGACCGTCACCCCACTGGGGTTTGCGGCAGGGTGGTGTGTCGGATTTGAAGGGAGGATATGTATAGCAGCCTTATAGGGACTAAGTAACGGACATATCACCAGATAGACATCGACTACTGTCGCCCATGCACATTTGAAATACTAGAAACAAAAGTTACATTGCTTTTGCGTTCCGTCCCGACCTGGGCGAAATAGGGAGAAATGAAAGAATAACCCTGAAGGGAAACTAAACTAGTTATCAGCATATTTGAGGGCACTGACTTCCCAACAACGATTTACTAGGTGTTACTAACTACTACTAGTATTAATAAATAAACAGAATAAATATATAGTTTCCGTGGGTGAGTCTCACACACTCACTTCTAGGGTACTCACATGAATGGGCCGACTCGACCGGAGTTACACCACAGTCTCACAGAAAACCGATGTGAAACAGCGCCTGCGCTGTGTTTCACCGAGTGAGTGAGGATTCCGAGGGCCCATGCCCCAACCCTTTCCCATCGTCCAAAGGCCAACAACGCACTTGTGACGCCTGTGGTGTTGCTTACCATCGGTGATTTTCCTGCTTTTTAATATTTATTCTTAATATCGACAGACTTTAAAAGTTCACTACTAGTCTCAAAAGAGAGGGTTATCCTCTCCTTAAAAAAGTTTTTTTTTTTTTTTTTTCAGTGCTGTTGTCCTGCACAGTATGCTCAATGAGGCTCTTACGACCCACGAGATGAACAGTATTGCTAATATCCCGTATTCTTAACCCTCATCCCACAAATAGACAAACTTGAACATCTCCTTTCAATATAATTCGTTCCGATGAATTAACATCTGACTAGGTATTTAAATCCGAAGCGCCAGGCACTTATTATCGTTCACGGCCACATATTCCAGTTCTTTTGCATAAAATTAACGTTAATATAGTTCCCATCTAGTAATCTTATAAATTAAACAGATACAATTTAATTCAATGACAAAGATATACAAAATACAGTTATGTAGACACATATTTGTAAAGAAACTTGCGATAGTAGGTTTGTTTTGATGACAAATGGCCTTCTCTTTTTTAAGAGACTTTTTTAAGGCCTTCTCGTACATTGATCAATGTTTTATTAGAAAATATTTAAATAATTCACTTTCACAAAGAAATATTTACATTGCCAATTAATTTTTCCTTTGTATTTTACGCTTTTTTATGTGACACAGAAAAATTAAAGGATTTTGGGTTTCTTAGTCCTTATAAGGAACTCTTATAGAAGTTATAGATTTAAACTATCCGTTCTATCTATTAGAGCGTACGTCGGGCTGCTGTCGATCAGCAGGCTACCGAGTGGGTTTTTTTTATTGAATAGGCGGCAAACGAGCATACGTATCGCCTGATGGTAAGCGATTACCACCACCCATGGACACTCGCAATACCAGAGGCGTCACAAGTGCGTTGCCAGCCTTTGGGGGATGGGAAGAGGGATGGAGGGAGGGATTCGAGTATGGGCTGCCGATATCCTTACTCACTCGGTGAAATACAGCGCAAGCGCTATTTCAAAAGAAAATACTTATGGAGTCTCTAATAAGCTTACGGGGTTTGAAGTGTTTGAGCTCTAAAATCCGAGAAATTCACACTTTTTGTCTTGTTTCCCATATTTTAGAGATAAAAGTCCTAGCCTGGGGCTTAAGGTGAATGTATAAGAGCCACCCAAGTTGAAAAATATATAACATTCTTTAAAATAATAGTTAGAGGTCATTGTTAAATTAACAAAAATAATAAACTACGGAAATCTACACTCGGCCTAATTTTTTAATTATTTTGTGAACTATGGACATCTTCCACGCCCGGATTACTCTTATGTTGGGGACTTTAAAAATATTGTATGTACATAATACTAACCCTGAATCGAAACAACAATTCGTGGCTCACAAATGTTTTGCCGGGTGGGGTTTGAACAAACAACACTCAGCGCAGTGCAAAGTACAACCATACATGCAGTCGAAATATTCAAAATTAAAACGCACACCATATTGTATTCAATACAGACTAAGATTGATCAGTCAATCAGAAAGATTGAACAGTTAAATGCCTCGGTGGCGCAGTAGTACCTAGTAAATGCGACAGCTGTGCTTGAGGTCTCGGGTTCAAATCCTGGGTCGGACTTAATGTTTGTGTGATCTACAAATATTTGTTTCGGAGTTTGGTTGTTTTCTATGTATTCTAAGTATGTATTTACAAAAAAAGTGTACGTATTTATATTAGTTGTCTAGTATCCATAACACAAGCTTAGCTTGGGACTAGATGGCGTTGTGTGTTAGACGTCCGAAATATAAAAAAAAGTCTCTATGTCGCAGCCAACTAGTTTAATTAGTCGAATTCAATCAACAGCCTAGCTCTTTGCTAAACTGTGCCGTTCACTAACTATTTGTTGTTGTTTTCTATAAATTAAAAAACAAAACAAATCTGTCCTCTCTGGTGCCTCCATTAATAACACGTTAGTTGAACGACGTTGATTAGTTAAGACGCTAAACTGTTGATTGAACGGCTAATTAATCTAGTTGGCTACGACATCTATAACACAAAGGTACCATTGTTATAACATAATTATGAAAGACAAATGTATGTCCGCAGGTATCAAAGATATGAAATAGATGAATTAGTTGACTTTTAAAACTTCGAATCACTCATAAGTAACATAAAAGCGGATTTATTGCATGTGATTATTTGTCCCTCGCTTTTCTATAATTTGTGATTTAACAAAAAAAGGACTCTGGACAAAAGTAAAAGACAGTCTTGTAACTACACGCTGGTTTCATTTGATATATAAGAGATTGTGATGCTAAATCGAACTGTCATATAAGAGTGACAAATCAGATCTTGTACATCACATACTAGCGACACCCCCTTTTTTTTGTGCGGATATCCTCTCGGATACCACCTCCTGGTGGCATGTCGGACTCGAACCGACTAAAACCGCACGCCGTCTCGGGTACTGGATGCCGGGGAACCAGGTGCACCCTAGAAAGGAAAACCCCGGAAACCAGACGTACCTCGGGCCACTTACGCTTTGTAGATGGCCCCCTCCTGTGTGGGAACCCCAATGTTCCCGCTACAGTCCCCCAGGGCGAGCACGCTCCGCATAATTTTTTTCGAAGCGTTTCAAAAGAAAAATTAAGCATAAAAGTGTTTATGTTATGATAAGGATTTTTTTTAAAGTCATTACTGTACAGTCCTTACACGTTTTCGATGCAAAATCGTGAGTAATTAGTTAATATAACATATGAACATCCCACGCGCATAATGAAATGAAAAAACCTGTCAGTCGTGACACGGAGTACCTAGTACCGAATATGATATTAAAAGAAAAAATAAACACTTTGTTATTTTTATATTTGCCAGTTAATGTTAGTTTAAACTATAGCGAGTTAATTATCCAGGGAACCAATCAAAACCACATCTGACGCACGCTTAGCCGTAAGAATCACTATCGATCGTTTTCAAGAACCAATCTCTGATTAAAACTGGAGATAGACTATTTTTTAGGGTTCTGTGCCTTTGTTTTCCGTCTGTCTGTCTGACCATTTTTCTCAGGAATCATATCAAATACCAACGCAATCAAAAGATAAAGCCGTTTATGCTTCAAATTTTCGACACTCGCAAGAGAAACAAAACCTACAGGATACTTCCCGAGAACTCAGAATCTTGATATTAAGTACGAAGCAACGTCTTATTGCACAGTTAAAGGAAAAATTACGTAAAGCATAAATTTTAAGTAACCTCATATAATATACCTACAGGTTCGCATGGAACTCTCGGTGCGTGAATCCGATTCGCACTCGACTGACATTTTTTCAATGTCACTGATTCAATACATTCATTTAGATGATCTTTTTTTTCTTTTTTAACAAGATTTAGTTGCAAAAAAAATACACATACTCTATTTAACGTTAATTCAGTCCGTTTACAACTGGAGAAATCTTATTGATAACGACCGTAGCTCAACAATTAGGTACCAAAAATCTATGCAAATTTTAAGTACTCGTAAAAAGGCTTCGTAACTAGTTACTAGTTGCATTATAATCACAATGCGTTTAGCGTATTGTTACCACAAGGATGTTTTTATACGTGGTCTATTACAATTAAATCGTAAATTACCAAGATTTCCCAACTCACTTAAGTTGCACATATAATTTGGTAATGTTGGTAGGTATCTTTAGCATTGAAACATGTTTTGGAAATTTGGGAAAAAATTACGTGTTCAAGATGACGCTGACAATTTGGTTAAACGGATTTTAAATTTATGTATTGGATTGAATTTTTAACAACAATAACAAGGTATTTTTATAGTAAGTGTCGGGAAATAACACAAGAAACAAATTGTTCCACATTTTGTTACTTTCATATTCTTTTATTTATATACTTTTATGTACTCATATAAATGTCAGTTACATTGAAAAAAAATATGTAAAAACCTTAATTAAACCTCAAACAAAGTAATCTTGAGGAGAGTCACGCTTCGCCATGAATGGGGCGACTCGACTCGGGCTCACAGAAAACCGGTGTGAAATAGCACTTGCACTGTGTTTCACCGAGTGAGTGAGGATACTGGAGGCCATTCCCAACCCTTCCCCCATCCCCTCCATATCCCCCAAAGGTCGGCAACGCACTTGTAACGCCTCTGGTGTTACGGGTGTCCATGTGTCCATGGGCGGCGGTAATCGCTAACCATCGGGTGATACGTCTGCTCGTTTGTCCCTTATATCCAAAAAAGGTTATATACGTGGTCTATTACAATTAAATCGTAAATTACCAAGATTTCCCAACTCACTTAAGTTGCACATATAATTTGGTAATGTTGGTATCCTTAGCATTGAAACATGTTTTGGAAATTTGGGAAAAAATTACGTGTTCAAGATGACGCTGACAATTTGGTTAAACGGATTTTAAATTTATGTATTGGATTGAATTTTTAACAATAAATTTGGTATTTTTATAGTAAGTGTCGGGAAATAACACAAGAAACAAATTGTTCCACATTTTGTTACTTTCATATTCTTTTATTTATATACTTTTATGTACTCATATAAATGTCAGTTACATTGAAAAAAAATATGTAAAAACCTTAATTAAACCTCAAACAAAGTAATCTTGAGGAGAGTCACGCTTCGCCATGAATGGGGCGACTCGACTCGGGCTCACAGAAAACCGGTGTGAAATAGCACTTGCGCTGTGTTTCACCGAGTGAGTGAGGATACTGGAGGCCATTCCCAACCCTTCCCCCATCCCCTCCATATCCCCCAAAGGTCGGCAACGCACTTGTAACGCCTCTGGTGTTACGGGTGTCCATGTGTCCATGGGCGGCGGTAATCGCTAACCATCAGGTGATACGTCTGCTCGTTTGTCCCTTATATCCAAAAAAGGTGATTTTTCTTTTACGAAGGAACTTAAACATTCAATTTCAGCTTATTCGTTATAAGTCCTTTAAGAATAAGTACTTTGGTAAACGATTCTTAAAAATAACGAAATGGAAAAACAAATAATCATTATTATCAAATCGAACCACGTATTTTATTTCGCTATTTTCATTATCATTTGAGTCGAAAGACGTTCACTGCTAGACATAGTGAACATCACTCAAAGCCTCGGTTAACTGCCTCGGTGGCGCAGTGGTAGCGTATGCGACTGCTAAGCTTGAGGTCTCGGGTTCGATTCCCGGGTTGGACAAATGTTTGTATGATCTATCTAAAAGTAAACAATGTCGTTTATCGTAACTGCCTCGGTGGCGCAGCAGTCAAACGTTTGTATGATCTGTAAATATTTGTTTCGGAGTTTGGGTGTTTTCTATGTATAATATGTATGTATATACAAAAAAAAAGTATATATGTATTATTATCAGCTCTGCTTAGTTTGGGACTAGATGGCGTTGTGTGCAAAAAATTCTCTCCACAACAATCCCTCGTGTGCTCCCTATCCAACGTGAACTTCACCTGGTCGTTGGAATATCTTGTAAGTAATAATTAAAATTAAATTCCCGCTTCTAGTTTCATCATCGTCGCGTTTGATCTTGCGAATAAGGAAAAACTGTAGTGTTTATCTATTTTTAAATTGGTAAAATTTACATAGAATTATTATTAACAATAATATGTTTTTTAATGAAATGAAATCATCCTTTTATAAAACTGAATCAAGTGGAATCAAAAAGCAATCGTTTTGTTTCTTAACCGCCTTCAGAAAAGAAAGAGGTTCTCAATTCGACTGTCTTTTTTTTTAAATTTGTTAGTTCAGAAATTTCGACTGGGTTTAATGTATATTTTTTTTAAAGCTAGTACTTGCCGAGTAGTCCTATTTCAATTAATTCCAGTTCTTGTAGTCGATATTTGTTAAAATTTCTGTAAAAATAATAACGTATGAAAAACTGTAGTATCTTGAATTATTGATTCAAAATCTGTTTCTAAACCTTCATCTTTATATATATAAATCGTATGTGCGTGTATATGTGACTAAATTCCTCCTAAACGGCTAAATCGATTTTAATAAAAAACATTATGTCTAGTCGTGAGAATTCGAGAATGGTTTAGATTTACAATTCGGCGGGGTGTTACCCGCTGTTATAAATGTACAACAGTAATTAGCGCGGGACTAAGCTAGTAATTATATGAAAACAAACCGTTCCTATATAAACTTTAGTACATATTTAAAAATGTGATCGGCGTAAGAGCCGACTATATAGGACTACGCGAGACAATAGCACTAGAAAGAGAAGGAAAATTTTAAACAAACTAGTTGACAAACAAATGAGTTCGTTTCAAGTTTGGCCAGCGTAATAGCAGGCTTAAACCTTTACCAGGAGAGGCCTACTTCCAGTACTGGCCATTTAAAATGCTGTCGATGATTAAAATGTTTTGTATACCACCTACTCGTTTTTTTGATAGATAATTAAAAATTCAAAAATCGAAGGTCTATTTGAGGCGACACGAATCCGGATTAGCAAAATTTTTTTTTAAATCGATTTTTTTTTTTTTTGTTTATGCTATTTGTACCTACAGATTAAACTCAAATGCAAGGTATAATATCATCGATAGATATACATGTCTACCAATTGTTATTTATTTATTTTGCATGTGAGTGATAACCATTTAAAAGTACTTAATAGTAAGAATAAGTACGAGCTACCCTTAAAGTAGTCAAATTAAACGGAAGTCAAATTCATAGTTCCGTTCCTTAAATTTACAATTTTATTTACATTTTATTTTATTTACAAGTTATTAAATAACCACAGGTTACAGAAAAGGAAGAGTAAAAAAAGTTAGTTAACCCCCATTTAAGATCGACTTACATCCATTTGACAATCAAATGAAACACATTTTTTTTTAATATTTTTAATTAATCAACACCCCTATGATAGTTTCTCCATTGCAAAGCCTGTTGCCAGGAAGCTATATAGAAATAAGTAAGCAAGCCTATTTAGGCATATTCTCTATGTGGAAAATTAACATTTGGAACTAAATTTAGTTGGTTTTCAATAGAGTAAAAGGAATGACAAAAACATTACTTAAATTTTGAAAATAGTCATGACAGTTTTGCTATAGGCAAGCCATCGTAGATGTGTTCATTAATTAATATAATTTAAAAAAAAGATTGATCTGATTATCAGACAGCTGTAAGTTGATCGTCACCGGATCTTATATTATAATATTCCAAAAGTAAAACGCAAAACTCATTTGAGATATAATATTTATAATTGCAAAATTTGAAAACTAATAACCACTCGCAGAACCTTAATTACATACCCAAGCAATTCAGTTAACCAACCTTTAGATCAAGTAAACAGAAAAACAAGCTTATTAAATAAAAATATTGAAGTTAATAGCCTATAATTAAAGTAGGTATATACGCTCAAGCAAACTTTGAACTTGCTTGTAAACAAATTGAGTTTTCTGTGCTGTAGGGGATTAACAATGATCCCAAATCATGTGACAATTATAGGAGGAAGAAGGACAAACGAGCAGACGTACAGTCACTCTATCATATATAGATCTAGAGGAATGAGCTGTCGCCTGCGGTGTGCCCGGAACAATACGACTTTCGAACCTTCAAGAAAAAAACGTACTCCTTCCTAAAAGGCCGTCAACTTGTAACGCCTCTGGTGCTGCGGGTGTCAATTGGCGGCGGTAATCGCTTACCATCAGGCGATACGTCTGCTCGTTTGCCCAATACGACTGCCTCGGTGGCGTAGTAGTAGCGTATGCGACTGCTAAGCTTGAGGTCTCGGGTTCGATCGGGTCGGACTAAATGTTTGTGTGATCTGCAAATATTTGTTTCGAAGTTTGGGTGTTTTCTATGTATAATATGTATGTATTTACAAAAAAAAAGTATAAAAGTATGTATTTATATCAGTTGTCTAGTACCCATAACACAAGCTCTGCTTAGCTTGGGACTAGATGGCGTTGTGTGTTAGATGTCCGGAATATTATTATTATTATATATAAAAAAAACAAGAGCTACGGAAAGAGGGGATTTTGGGTTTCAGTAACGTACAAGCAAGGAAACAATTGCATAATCCAGTAGTAGTCAATAATATCATTTCATTACTCTAGTTGTAATCATTTCTGTTTAAAACTTGTGACGAAACCTACAGGTACGATATAGAGATGCAACGGTCATTTTAGAACAAGTTCATACTAAAATATGCCGTTATAATTTGAAAATACCGGATTTACATTATGGCTTTGTTATGCGATTGTCAACTGTAAAGTACTGTTAGAAAATAATCGACTATATATTATTTTATTCTAATAGTATATACATGAGTATTCAAATACTATTAAGGATGTATTGCCACTGAGGGTATACGGCGCGTATTTCACAGCTGGACGGAGTAGAGAGATTTTTGTTTCTCATTCCCCAATCTCCGAAAGAGTATTTTTGTCCTTCGATATCTGAGTGCAAAAGCCATTTTTATCCACTAGTTTTTTTATGTTATATTTATATATATATATATAAATTTAGAACATCGTATGCACTAAGTTTGTGAATTCAAAGCATCATTAAACCTATTTACTTCTACCTCCATGGTGCCGAATTTATGTTTTTAACAAATTATAAAAGGTTGTATACCTTTTTTAATTTGTTAAAAACTCAAACTTCTTTTTCTAACCTTCTTAGTGTATTTTTTTTTCTTTGTTCGCGCCATTTTCTTTTCACGTCATATAGTTAAAACATAACGTTAAAAACAATTTAAAGATTATTCTATAATACTTATAATTTAGTACCTAATAAACATTAATACCTAAACCGAAATAAATGTATCTTGTAATTGTAAATGCTTTTTTTCATTTAGTCATTTCCTCGCTGAGGTGGGATGAAAAGTTACGCACTCGAGTATAAAAAAAAATCGCCTCGTGCTCTTTTGATTCCGTCTCTAAAGCTCAGTATTCTAATTTTTTAATCCTTTGCATGCTCTGTCATCAAAATTGAGCACGTGATCAAAAAGAAACTTTGGACTCTTGTATAGCAAATACCTATTATTGTTTTGTTTTCGGCATTTGGCATTTCATGGATTTTATTGATTTGTTTTTCTCGTATTTGACATTTGATTAATAGGTATTATGATTTTTATTTACTTGTTAATTATTGAATGATTACAAAATTCATTATTATTTAATTCTTTATTTTTCATAGTTTTATTGTCTTGTCAACGATGTTTATTGTAAATAATTAAATTTAAATTGCAGATTTTTTTATTCATATGATGATCAGTATTATTCTCTGTTATTATTTATAACTTTTATAAACATTCGCATACAATGTTAATATTGTTTTCTGAATAAATAAAAGGTATGAAATGTGAGAGTCCATGAATTAGATAGATAGATAGATAGCATTGTGTTTGGCATGTGGGCAAAATCACAATGATCGACATCTCATTCATCTCTGCTCCGCACCAGTGCATGGAAAAGAGTTGAAAAACTGGACGAAAAGGAAGATAAAATATAGACACGCGAAAGACTAACGCCAGGAGCAAGAAGCGGAAGGTAGCAAGACGGTATGGCTCGTCAGCCTTCTAGTCAAGAAATCTGAAAAAGTGCTGCTTTTTCCTTTACCGATAACAATTCGTATGATCTCTGATCGGTATACGGCTCAAACCAGTTCTTGTCTGATAAGCTTCACAAAGTCCTGCTTCGCTTGAATTGAAACACTTGTCACTTTTCACTGCTCTTCTTCTCACCACCCACTGTTGTAATATGGCCAGTAAATATTCACTTTACTAATGTAATAAAGCTGAAGAGTTTGTTTGTTTGTTTGAACGCGCTAATCTCAGGAACCGCTAGTCAGATTTGAAAAATTCTTTGAGTGTTGGATAGTCCATTTATCGAGGAAGGCTATAGGCTATATATCATGACACTAATGTTAATAGGAGCGGAGCACCAATGAAGAATATTTCGAAAACGGGGGAAAATTTTCACGCTACGGGCCATAGAAGACGCAAACGAGTATATGATAAATACTCGTATAAATAACACTTAGTAAATCAGGTTATTAAGTTAATTTTATTTAAATATACAGTCAAAACATTGCCGATAAAAGCTTTTATGTTAATACTTTTTAAGGCCTAATGTAAACAGAGGTTCGTCATGCAATTAGCATATACGTTTATCTGTCTCGTACCTACCCACTACACTTCTAGCCAAGTGAATGCGTGTGGTATGTATTTGTGTGTGTTAGTGTGTATGTGGTGAATATACAATCAGATATAGATCCAATTTTTTATTAATAATAATGTGATAAAACTGGAATAACTTTTTAAGCGAATTTGTTTCCATTTTATAAATTCAATGATTTGTTTACACATTGAATTACTTGTTAGCTAGGTAGCGTGTTGATTGTTTTGTATCTCCTGAGACAATTCAACTGTGATGGTTAATATTGTAGATATATGGAAAAGATGTTATTATGTACGTATTTGTTATTATGGTATATAAAAACTCTATCTTTAGCGTCGTCAGGCAGGTACGGTATAGTAAAGGGTTCCTCCTTTAAATTTACATTTACAAATTAAGTACATAAGTGGTAATTTTAATGTTTTTTTTAAATCCCAGCTAGATCGATTTATCGCCCCTGAAACCCCTTGCATACAAAATTTCATCAAAGTCGTTGGAGCCGTTTCCGAGATAAAGGTATTAGAAATATACAAAAATTGCTCGTTAAAAGGTATTAGATAAGGTCTGGTAGCTTTGTAGCGGTTAGGTTAGTGAAACCAAAACCGCTAACAAATGTTGTGTGCGCCACCAGTGTTATTATCAAGCCAGTTATAGATGTGGACGACCGTAGGAATATACTGAATAAAACAACGGAATGATTGTAAAGGATAGTATCAAAAGATGACTGATGATTTAATTTCTATGACTGAGTTATATACAAAACAACACCTGTATTTATACTAATATTAAGGAGAGAGTGAGTCAGGTAGTACGCATAAATGTAGGCGATTTGACATCTCTCTCTCTGTCGCACACTCACAGCAGGTAGTGTGACGACGCAGTGTAGAAATATATAATAATATTTATTTTGTATGGAAAAGATGAAATTGAATCCGTGACCGCTACAGCTTCTTTAGTTTAATGTTGTGATAGCATATGATCATATCATAAATACAAGTATTCTTTATAAATATGTTTAAACATAACACAGGAATAAATAAAAAAGTTTGTTGATAAACACTCAATATATTTTCACATGCGCAATAAATAAAAACATGTTGTGACTAGTGGTACCCAGTAGGTTAACAAAATATTTCAAGTTAAGCAATTATGGCCAGGATAGTTTATGGATGGGTAACCATTAACATATTAAGTCACAGTTCCGAGAGCCCTTTTTTATAAAGGCAACTCCCGCATTAGGAATATACATCATGTGTCGCGAGGACTTTGAAAACATAAATGAAACGGACACAAAAAATAGCCAATCTCAGAAAAATAATTTACGGACCATACAAAGTGTTGTTCCATGTGGGATTTGAACCCACAACACTTGGCGCAGTAGAAAGCGGTGTGACGACCGCTTACACCGCTAGGCAAAACCAACCAGCCAAATTAAGGCATTGTTCCCAGTTCCCATACTTCAATTTGTAACAAATTGCTACGGGTTGTAGGAGCCCTAAAAGATAATTAACAATGTCAATGGCTTGTGAAGATCTGATGGCTGCCGCTCTGCATAAAAAATCGAACTTCAGCCATGTCGCAGGAGAATGAATGCCCCTATCTAGTTTTCCTAAACAAGATTGTGGGCTTGTTGGATAAATTTATAGAAAATAGTTTCATATTTAAACCTTGCATGAAATGACAAATAATCATTTACTTACAAAATAATTGCAATGTCATTTCGTAGAAAGTTTGATTTACACACATATATATATACAAGTATATAGTTATGTGGAACGTACGTATTTAGATTTAACGATTCTAAGATCTGGCAAACGATTTTTTACCAATTAATGGAATTTTATGATTAGATACTCCGTAATTTAGCATGTTATTCGTAAATAGACGAAAAAGTTTGAATGCGTCTTTTAGTTTTGATATCGTATCGTTTTGTTGTTAAGAAATCATAAAATTCAGCAAAATTAGTTAGTTCGTCCCACATTATTTTTCTAGGGACTATGATAATGTTTGGTTTTATTAAGGTCTTTTGTTGTTCAGGGATAGTTGCATATGTATTTCTGCAAGGTCTAATAAAATATTTAAATATTTAGAAAAGTCAAATGAGTTTATAACATCTAAAACAAAGAGTAAAATAATAGCGCGGCGAAACTATGCTAGTAATTTTTCTTGATCAGGTTTTTAAGCGAAATTAATAAATATTTTAGTATTTCAAACGAAATACTTTTTATCTAACTAATACCTTTAAACGAGAAATTTATTAGGGTGGGGTTCCAAGGTTTTACTTTCTAGGGTGCACCTGGTTCCCCAGCATCTAGTAACCGAGACGGTGAGCGGTTTTGGTCAGTTCGAGTCCGACATGCCACCAGGAGGTGGTATCCGAGGGTAATTTTTTTTTTTTTTAATTGAATTGGTGGCAAATGAGCAGACGCATCACCTGATGGTAAGCGATTACCGCCGCCCATGGACACCCGCAACACCAAAAGCATCACAAGTGCGTTGCCAACTTTTGGGGGATGGGGAGAGGGAATGGGGGGAGGGGTTAGGGTATGGGCCTCCAGTATCCTCACTCACTCGGTGAAAAACTGCGCAAGCGCTATTTCACACCGGTTTTCTGTGAGGCCGTGGTATCACTCCGGTCGAGCCGGCCCATTCATGCCGAAGCGTAGCTCTCCCACGGTAAAACGGGTATTTCCGCACAAGAAAAAAAAAGGGTAGGGTTTCGGGAGCGATAAATTGATTTAGTTTAAATTCATTTTCAGAAATAAAAAATAAGACCGAATAAAGTTCATTTATCCAGGTACTATATATGACGTGGATAGTGTGAAAAGTTTCGGACTTAACGATGATACAAAACATTTTTTTTTCATATCCTCCTTGAACTTTACATACAGCGATAAACAACGCAAATTTAAAGATGCAGAACTGCATTTTTTATTAACTAGTGTTACTACCACGTTGAGGCTAGGAGCTCTTCATATCAACTGGTATAATATCCTTTAATCCCTGAATCGTCATTTAACAAACCAACTTTAAATTCAAATACTTCTGAATACAATTAAAATAAGACGGAAAGTGAAAAAAATATAAATGAGTGCATTAACACCAACTGTTTCTACGCATTATTATAAAAAGTCTTATTAAATATATTTATTATAAATTAATGTTTATATTTTCATTCATAATTTCAGCATTTCCCACGCTCGCGCGCTCGTTTCAAAATAAACGAGCTACCTATTAAAATAAAGTTTGACTTAGGACTTTAAGCAATTACATTATAATGTGAAATATATATATATATATTCCTGTAAAAAGGTTAATTCAAATAGTGTGATAATAAATTGATTAATTTTCTTTTAAATAGAAGATGTGTAAGTTTAAAGGGAGAAGAGAGACACATAATATCAGTAAATTATTGCAATATCTATGCATTTTTTACAATGAATCGTACCATAATGTTTTTTTATTTTTTTAAATGCAGTTCTTAAACCAGATAAAATCTGAAAGTGATATCGAACCTTTTTTGTCAATTAACTGCAAGATTCAACAAATTTTTAAAATAAGAATAAATTGTTTTAACAGTACCTAGATTATTAAAATGGTTAAGGTGTAATTTATTCCTTCAAACTGCAAAAGGTACTTACTTACATAATTAAAAAGTCATAAAATATTCTTTTTTTATTAATATTTTTAATAGGTAATTAATTTAAATTCTGCAAAAAATTCTCAAAAATAATATTTAAATCGTACTCACAAATAACGGCAAACACATATTGATTAAGCCGTGTCCCCTTTGCCCAAGTCAAATTTCTAATTAAAAAGTTCATTTCTTTTTTTTTAACACACTCGTATTATCACTGGTAAGGTTTTATACAGCCAAACGCGTCAATGGCTTCAACTGGACTGGCGCGTAAACACGACAACAACAAACCACATAATTATAGTGTGATTGAAATCTCGATTCTGTCAATGTGATACTATTATTTACGACTGTGATCAGAAGCAATAATCAAAAATGCACACTTCGGTCATCGTGACGTCAATATTAATATATATTGCCGTTTTGGAAGAGGTGTAAATTTAAAATTATACGTTACATATATGGTTTTCAAATGTTTATGTTGTCTACTTTACTTTTACCTGACTTCGGCGTACTCAAAAGGTAGGGTTTTAGTATTTTTAGTATGTGGGAGAGCTTACCGTGGGAGAGTCACGCTTCGGTAAAAATGGGCCGGCTCGACCGGGGTAATGCCATGACCTCACAGAAAACCGGTGTGAAACGCCATCTAGTCCCAAGCTAAGTAGAGCTTGTGTTATGGGTACTAGACAACTGATATAAATACATATATACTTTTTTTTATAAATACATACATATTATACATAGAAAACACCCAAAATCCGTAACAAATATTTGTAGATGATACAAAAATTTGGTCCGACCCGGGAATCGAACCCGAGACCTCAAGAACAGCACACTACGACTGAGCCACAGAGGCAGTCAGATAATAGGCATGTTCATCTTCGAGTCTTTAGTTATCCACAACTAGAAATAGGCTTTTCATTTGCTAGGTTTGACCTACTTTAATATAGAAGTGTGATACATGTTGACAAAGTACCTATTCTGGAAGCTACATAATATATGTCTACAATCGCCCTTCATCTTGCCTAATATCATCATCATCAGCCTATTGCAGTCCACAGCTGGATGTAGGACTGTCCAATTAGATACCACTTGATTATATTCTCGGAAACATACATCAACTATGCTTCGTTTACTTGGTTCTATATTTACAAGTAAATTATTAAACTTTTCGTGAAGTAAACCCGCCTACCAATCCTTGACCACAATTTTAATTTCTTTTAATTATTTTTCTATTAAAAGAACTACTTTGAATGCACGGTTGGCATGTGGTTGGCATAATGGTTTAAGGCATCAACTGGCTTTCTACTGCGCTTTGCGGGGGGTTTTTTATGGAACCGGGAGCCGTTGCACTTGTGACGCCTCTGGTGTTGATACGTCTACTCGTTTGCCCTTTATTATATTAGGTATATTCGCTTTGGATATAAAGTTGGCATAACGACATTCAGTCGATTGCAAAGAAGAAAGCATAAACAATCTCAAAATGTTTTTGTCAATGGCGGCCCACGACAGTCCCGCGGCCAGCTGTGGGTCGCCAACCGGTTTACGTAAAATTATTGTAGTACTGCAGCCCAACTTGCACCGGTCGAAGGATTGCAGGAGTTGTCTTTTTTAAGAATTAAATATGTTGTTATTTCCGAACGTGTTTCTGCGAATCGATCCAAAGTTAATGATTTATTTACAAATAAAACGCTTATTACAGTATTTTAGACATGGCGACTTCAACATACAACACAACAGTAACCTACTACAGCGCCATCTACCGAAGATACACTGAACTACGAAGTAACGCACTACACGGAGTAACTACCATCACTCATTGTGTTCTTCTCGGGGTCACCAGTGTAGAGGAACCGGTATCATGTCCCTCCAACACAAAGGGAGGATCCTCCGACCAGGCGAGGTGATCATGCCTGGCGGGCCACTGCCCAACAGTTGATGTTGGGATGTTGTAAATATGATAATCGGCGCGAGAACTTCCATTGCGCGATTCAGGATTGGTAGTTACTTCGTAGTTCAGTGTATCTTCAGTAGATGGCGCTGTAGTAGGTTACTGTTGTGTTGTATGTGGAAGTCGCCACATAGGTAAAACAAATCTTAACTTAACTCTTTATACCAAACATACAATCACGTAAACTGAAAAAGTGTTATGTTTAAGTGAACAAAAACAATAGGGTCATTAAAATTAAAAGTAGAAATAAAAGAAAATATATCATTTTGAAAAATAACTAATTTGTCACATAATATTATATGCTCGAAAGTAAGTTAATAATGCATGCTATGCTGCACTGTAGCGAGAATTTCATTAACCAGTTACAAGACAAGACAATAAAGTTTTATAGCCCAAGAACATATCTATTTACGCTTAATTTATACTGAACTATCTTCACACAAGCTATACAGGTATGTTTTATAAAGACATGCTTAGCCTCCGGCTGCTAGTTACGTACTTAGCTATATTTTCTACAAATTATCGATTGCCTGTGGCTCCGTACTAGCAACACGGCCTGTAAGAAGTACGAGGTTATTATCATTATATCAATAACCATAGGAGGAGAGGCTCAAAAGGCGACCTTAATCTAGCGGGAGTCCAACTAAATTTATACTACTCATTGTCGGCACTTGACGAAATTTGTTAAAATACATACATTTTACCGTGGGACAGCCACGCTTCGGTCTCACAGAAAACTGGTGTCAAACAGCGTCTGCGGTGTGTTTACCGAGTGTGGGAGGATACCGAAGGCCCATATACTAACCCTCCCCCATCCTCCAAAGGTCGGCAACGCACTTGTGACACCTCAGGCGTCTGCTCGTTTGCCCCATATTACACAAAAAGTAAAATACATTCAAGTATTTTATTAAACTCTATTGTATTTATTTCACTAATTTATGACACTATGGTCTGTGATGATGCCAGAATGACCATAAAGGTTTTGTATGCTACTATACTATAGACCGAATGTCACTGGTAACAGATTCATTTTCTACAGGCTACAGTTATACTAACAAAACATAGCTCTGAAAGTTAGTAGGTTGAAGTGGCAATTGGTAGCCACGACGAGGTCTCCACTACAGACCACGCTTACTGCAGCATGTCTTAAGTGGGCACCACGTGTTAGCGTGCGCAAACGTAGCATGAGGCGCCCTCTGGCTAGATGGTGGGACGACATGTGTAAGATGGTCGGCAGCGGCTTGATGCAAAAATCAACAGACCGGGTTGTGTGTGCCTTGAAAGGGGCCTATGTCCAGCAGTGGACTGCAACGGGCTGATGATGAGACTAACAAAAATTAACTCGGTACCGGTTATCACACCACCAGTCATCATTATTATGTTAGCGTTGCTCATTGTTGCTTCCAAAGCTAACACTTTGGAGCCCGGAGACCGCTTTCCTCCTCTTTCTTTTCCACTTTGCCCGGTTTTCGGCATCCCTAATAGTTAGAACAGTTATCACACCACTCTTCTCATTCAAATGCGGCATTTATCATCTCTCGCTCGGTAACATGATTGCGGCCATGTTGCAGAGCGAGAGCACGTGGAACACTGCTGTTTCTTTCTGCGAGCAAGTTATGCTTGCCAAAAAGACGGCGGAGCGGGACCGGGAGAGGTTTAGAATTCTCCCGAACAGATGAGGCCATCTGTCACCCTAGCAGAAGCAGACCCAGGAGACGGCGCGGACGCTGCGGATCTTGCGCGCCCTAGAGGACAGTAAAGGGAACATCGGGGTTCCCACACAGTCGGGAGCCACCTACAGACTGGTAGGTGGCCCTAGGTTCGTCGGGGTTCCAGGGTTTTGCTCACTAGGGTGCACCTGGTTCCCCAGCTCCTAGTACCCAAGACGGCGTGCGGTTTTAGTCGGTTCGAGTCCGACATGCCACCAGTAGAACTACCGCAGAGTGGAAAAAAAAATGGGGCATTGATCAGATAAAAAAATTAAACTTTCCAAATGAATTTTCTGGATATTATCCAAAAAAAATTAATAAACAAACAGGACATGCTTAATAAAACCATTTAAAAAGTGTTCAACAGACATTCACAGCTAAAAATCATTATTTGCTATTATTCAGTCTCTTTTTTCTTATTATGTAGGTATACAATGGTACTTGAACCGATCATTTTTCTCATTGTTATTTTTTTACTCATATACATGCGTGTAAGACCTATAAACTTAGCATATTTAAACTATTAACTTCTTTGTTCTTAAACATCTTATATAACAAATGTATTCAAAGACAATATCAGTAAAACTCTGACAGAATTTAATAGATAATCAGGTAGATAAATCGTCGGTCCATCGTGTCATAATGTGTCCGATACCTGAACATATACGTGGATTGCCTGAAAAGCTGCCGACATAACGACATTGGGTTTATTTTCCTACACAACTACATTAACTAGTTTCTATTTTATTTGTATTTGACTGCCTCGTTGGCGCAATGGTTATGTATGATGGATGACTATTGTGATTGAGGTCTCGGGTTCGATTCCCGCGTCGAACCAAATCTTTTATGACCTGCAAATATTTGTTTCGGAGTTTGGGTGTTTGCTATGTGTAATATGCGTATATTTACAAAAAAAGTATATATGTATTTGTATCAGTTGTTTAGTACCGATTATACAAGCTCTGCTTTGCTTGAAACTAGTTGGCGTTGCCTATTAAATATCCGAAATATTTATTTATTTATTATTTTTTAACGAGTGCTGCTATCTTCAGGTTAAGGTCTGCAAGCTTTTAGACTACCTTTTTAATCTATTATCTATACACAAATAAATAAAATTGGAGTGTCTGTTTGTAATATTAAAATAACCGCTTTCTACTACATGCATATTAATGTATATACGGTACACGTAACAAAATATATATTTTTAAAATTTTTGTTTGTCTGTCTGTCTGTTTGTTCCGGCTAATCTCAGGAACCACTGGTCCGATTTGAAAAATTCTTTCGGTGTTGGATAGTCCATTTATCGAGGAAGGATATATCATCACGCTACTACTAATATGAGCGGGGCACCAATGAAGAATGTTTCAAAAACGGGGGAAAATTTTCACGCCAAGGGCAATATAAGACGTAAACGAGGTTGCGTGGGTCAGCTAGTATTAAATAAATCTGGTCCAAAAACGCAAACCAGCAAAATAATTACTTCACTTTAATAGTCCACAGCTGAGCAAATGAAAAAAAGAATAGTTTAGATGACTGTATCATTAATAAATATCAATGTCTCCTTCATTAAAACGAATATTACAAAAAAAAACACGGAAAATATAATTATTACCACTTTTCATTTCTATTACAAATTGTAATCAAATAAACATTGAAATATATTGCTCAATTGAGTAGTGTTAAAACAGTGACGTCACAACGTTGTATTTAGTACACACTTATGACGTATGAAAAGTAACTCATTTGACTCAGGTATCATCTACCTTACTGTTTAACAATGGATCTTTGTGGGATAGTGGTTGAGCAGATCCCTATATGCAGAGTCTTGACTCTAACTATAACTGTGTATAGTCCTTGCACCTAAGTTTAGTTTTCTGCATAACTCAACATGTAGTGACCTGAAAAGGCTGCTGAGCTTCTGGGATGATCTAGAATGGTTGGAGTAGAAACATAACCAACCTGGGAGGGGTCTGGTCGTGTTAATAACGGCAGACCCCCCTCCCTTCTCAGGCGCGGAGTGGCACACAGTGTGGTTTAATTGATTCGATTCCGACACACCACCCCCTCGGGCCGTCACCCCGCCGCAAACCCCGGCGGGGTGACGGCCCGAGGGGGTTAGAACACGTAAAAAAAAAACAAAAAGGAACATAACCAACCCACGTACAACGGCTTAATCAAGAGGCTAAGTGCGGCAATGGCCCGGTAAAACAAACCAACAAACTCTAAAAGTTGCATTAAAAGCACCATTTTAAAAAAAAAACGAAAAAAAAATTAGATAAAATAAAACACTTATTGTGCACAATCGTTTATTCGCAGCACCAGTACTTAAAATTATAAATATATTTATTTACATTTGAAAAAATATATAAATAATTGTGTTTATAAACAAAATAAAGGAAAATTAAGAATAAGAATATAATTAAACCTAATATAAGCTGGTACCCAAGTAACCAACATAAAACTGGCACGTTACGTATTTATTAAAAAAAAACATATGATAAAATTAACTTGTGCAATTATTAGATTTTCAATTTAATAATTTATTCATCATTTTGTAGGTAATACCATCTTATGTCCAAGTATTCACAAGCGTATAGTATTTGTTATTATCCGTCTGAAATATTACTTATATCTAAATATAAAGTACCGAATGCCGTCAAATCGTAACCAAAATGAAATTCACATGAACATCTATAGGATTTTCATTTAATACTTATTTTTAGATAGTAGTACCAAATCTTGCCAATAGAGGCGCCACTAGTACAATTTCAATGACTTCTCGCCTAGTACAGGAATACTATAAAACAACTTTGTTACAATGAAAAGTGGAAACTCAAAGCTAGTAACGGCATAGAAACCAATTAAACATTTATTTATCCTTTTAAACAAATCACCGGATATAGGACCGAACTGACTACAATGAGAGCAATGGGGCTGTGGTTGGTATGTACTTTAAACACTGTATATACACGATTCAATATCGTTTAAAGATTGTGAAGATCCGAGCCGTTTTGGTGGTATTTATGCTGAACTATTTTGCAAGGGACTTGTCTATACCAAGGTATGTGAGGCCGTAAGAATTAACGCAATGTTAATATAAATGGTTTTATTTAACTACTACACGAGTCACACGGTGTTCCCCGCTGTTATTGTTCTAATTATTACATCAGCTATCTACCAGTGAAAGTCCCATCAAAATCGATGCAGCCATTCCAGTGATTAGCCTGAACTTGAAAATTTGTAAAAAATATTATTATGGTATATGTACTGTATTTTAATATTACAAACTGACTATGACATGACTGCCTCGGTGGCGCAGTTGTAGTGAATGCGACTGCTGTGCTTGAGGTCTCGGGTTCAAATCCTGTGTCGGACCAAGTGTTTGTGTGATCTACAAATATTTGTTTCGGAGTTTGGGTGTTTTCTATGTATCATATGTATGTATTTACAAAAAAAAAGTAATATGTATTCATATCAGTTGTTTAGTACCCATAACACAAGCTCTGCTTAGTTTGGGACTAGATGGCGCTGTGTGTTAGATGTCCGAAATATTTATTTTTTATATTTTATTTATTTTAACACACACTTCAATTTATTTATTTGTATAGATATTGGTGAGCATTTGAGCTCACCTTACAAATAGTATTAAAATTTCGAATAGTTGCGAATCTCGTTACTTCTTACATCTAGCATTTTGGTCATTCGTTTATACATTTTATATTAATTTAATGGACTAAATTTTAATTTGCTACCTACAAGTTTGCCCTCCAACTTGGTGCATGGAAAACTTACTGATTGCAAACCGTGTGAAGAATAAGTCTAATAATAATAATGTGGTTAGAATTTGAAAAAAAATTAGACGTTTAAAATCAAATTTGAAGTAGGTATATTCCGTAATATGATACACTCATTACCTATAATTTTGGTATACTGCAATAGACAAATGAATATTAAAACCATAATACATTACTAGCCCATACTAGTTACACCCATACGTTGCTATTGGTACTATGTTGAAATTTGAACTATTAAGATGTTTTTTTGGAATGGGTAAAAATGTATAAACTCGCGTCAGGTCACGTGACCTGATCGAAAATTCGTAAGACGGATGGAGAGGACAGGCGGCGCAGGGCGCTTGCGCGAATGTTCGTGTGTGTATGTAATATAAATTGTCATGTTTGTGTACGATAGCGCAATAAATGAATATTGTATTCCACCACATAAATAATAGTACTTTTATACTGATAATGAAAGCAATTCGTACAAAATTATTCTCTAACCATTCCAAAATATCAAAAATGCACAACGTTAATATTCAAGTCTTCACTTCTGCCGGCACTCCCGGAGTGCAACCCGTCGATTTTTTTTTATATTTGCATTGGGGCAAACGAGCAGACGTATCACCTGCAAAACCAGAGGCGTCACAAGTGTGTTGCCAACCTTTTACAAATGAGTACTCTCTTTTCTGGAAGGTTTGAAAGTCGTATTGGTCCGGCAACACCGCAGGCGACACAGTTCTGTTGTGAGAGGTAGAAAGTTCCTAGAAGTTCATTAAATTCTGGCGCTAAACTTAGTATATGTGTGTTACGGCTCATATGAATTTTTGGAACATTAAAATGGTCAGCTACTTTCGAGGTTGACTGTACATTACTTGAATAAATGTCGAGCATCGAATTTTACAACTTGCTTCCTCGGCTTCCTTAAAACATACTTCCGTCCAAAGAAATTTATTTGTTTATTTTATTTTTTTTGTTTATTTATTTAGGTATACCAACAGCACACATACGATACACTTTTAAAATAATTATACAAAAATATTTTCTAGTATGCATGCCTATTACAGGCACACACAACATTATTACCACAGATTACAGAAAAAGAAAAAAAATCAAAGTCACTCCTATTAATATTACACGTAAGAAAACTTACTGTATTTATATCTTTTCAATATAGTCAATATATTAAAATACAAAATAAATCTTAGGTTTCTTCATGATTGTCACACTAGACAGTTAATGTTGCCATATAGCGTTACTATAATATGATTTCGTGTTTGAAACTTCTTGTCAGATGTTTATGTGGCAACACTATTGAGTTGAGGAGGATCGTCTCAGCGGGTACTACCACACTTGCACCTGAAAAAATATGACTTATAGAATAGTAATAAAAGTTAGAGGACCAAGTATGTATTCCGTGGGAGAGCCACGCTTCGGCATGAATGGGCCGGCTCGACCGGATGGTACCACGGCCTCACAGAAAACCGGTGTAAAATAGCGCTTGCGCTGTGTTTCACCGAGTGACTGAGGATACCGGAGGCCCATACCCCAACCCCTCCCCCCATTCCCTCTCCCCATCCCCCAAAGGTCGGCAACGCATTTGTGACGCTTTTGGTGTTGCGGGTGTCCATGGGCGGCGGTAATCGCTTACCATCAGGTGATGCGTCTGCTCGTTTGCCCCCATTCAAAAAAAAAAAAATTAAAAAAGTTTATTCCTCAAAAACGACAAGAGCGTTCGACGTTGCTATTGGTGAATATTTCAGTGCTGACAACACACAACGCCCAAGGAGGTCACCGTGCTGATCGGGTCGATTTAAAATAAATTCACATTCTTCCCTTAATTGGCACCATTTAAGTTACATATGAATACATACAGCAACACAGGAAGGCGAACCGGAGGGGAGTACTCATGGTATCTTTTTCTAATACAAAACAGTCTCTCATTCCCAGCAGGGACGGGGGGGGAGGGTCTAAGGGGGGCAGGGGTTGAAGGGGAGGGAGTTTTCACAATTTCATACACACAAATATATATAAAAGTGTATGGTGTGGACCCAGTTCGCCATATACTTTGACAGAGGGGAACGCCCGTGTATATTTTTTTTTTCTTATTTTTTTTATGCGGGGAATGCTTTTCGCACCATACCCTTCGTTCGTGAGGAGATGAAGGGCGTGTGTGGGAGTACTAATATTATACACCAAACAGTTACAAAGTGCTATATCAGACTTTAAAAGACGTCTCAAGTTTTCTCTAGCTCTATCTAAGGTTATAATTACCTAATATTGTAATAGAAGGGTTGAGTCTTCCGTCTGTGTTGAATAGTGGAGTGTTGTCCATCTTCGCGAATGGTTTGTTGGGGTCCGGGTCTGAAGGCGTGCCTTCTACCCGGGACCATTCACCCACTGATGCTTCTTGACCCACTGTTAAACAAACAATAATGATTTATATCCATACAACTATTAGCAATTCTAAAGTAGATCTGTCTGTCTGTCTTTCTATTACGTTTTCACAGCTAATAATATGGAAAACTAAAAGTAGTGTATCTTTAACATAAGGGCAGAATTCTGCATAAATTGTGTATGAAGTAGACTGTTGGCCTAGTGGTTTAAGCGGTCACCACGCCGCTTTCTACTGCGCCAAGTGTTGTGAGTTCTACTCCAAATTTGTGTGATTCACAAATTGTTGTTCCGAGTCTGGGTGTTCTCTGTAAGTCTGAGAGTGTCTTTTGTGTCTGTGTCTTTAAAAATATTTATACAATATATAGATTATAGCTATTCGCTGTAATTATTTGGTTGATGTTGCAAATTATATACCTATGTATTAATAATAATAGAACTTAATTAGTAGGCGTTATGTAGTTCCTTCATTGTGAATTCGCTCAGTGGGCAATAAAATAAATCAATTGTAATAAGTGTATTGATAATTATCATAGCAAAAGTTTAACAATAGGCACATTATAAACCTTTATTTATTTATTTATTTAAGGATCTCACAACGAGGAATACACAAAAACAAAACAAATGTAATTAGTAGAATAACAAGTTATGTGCTCCCTCACATAACTTGTTATTCTACTAATTATTATTATTATTATTATTAAATAGCGTACATAATGTTATTATTATCATCCCCCCATTGACACCTCCATCATCACCTTTACAAACTTAAAAATATGCAATTGACAAATTGTCAAATGAGACCTGTTGTAATACAACTACCTATACTTAAGGACCAAAAAGCAATTCAGATAAAAAAAAAAGAAATAATCAACATGGAAACGTATTGACATATAAACACCTACATGCCAGCGAGCTTTGAGCTGATTAGACATTTAAACTTTTTAAGTGTAAAAAAAATAAATAATAATAAATATTTACTAAGAAATAATAACATTCAACTTGTTTTTGCGAATGTCTATATAGGTATAGTTTCCCACTTAAGTATGTCAATATTTGTATTGTGTTTTATAGCGTAGAAGAAAAACTAGCTTGCCGACGAAACTCGGTATTTCAACCATGCTCTGCTCTTATTGGTCAAAGTGTAATATTAACTATCCTATATTAGGCACGCTAACAAAACACACATAAAAGACGTAAAAATATACAGATAATTTTGGAATTCATTGCGAGCAACAGTGTGACACAAGAATTATCTATACTAATATAATAAAGCTGAAGAGTTTGTTTGTTTGAACGCGCTAATCTCAGGAACTATTGGTCCGATTTAAAAAAATCTTTCAGTGTTGGATAGTCCATTTATCGAGGAAGGCTATAGGCTATATATCATCACGCTAATACGAATAGGAGCGGAGCACCAATGAAGAATGTTTCAAAAACGGGGGGGAAATTTTCACGCTACGGGCAACAGAAGACGCAAACGAGGTTGCGTGGGTCAGCTAGTATTATTATATAGTAGATAATCTCTATATATACTTACCAACCGAATACATGACTAATGCGTGTTCGTTGATGGTAGCATTGTTCAGGACTATAGACTCCTTGAGTCGAACACCGGCCTTTATTGTGACGCCAGCGCCAATCGACACGTTCGGTCCGATCTGTAGGAAATATATAACAGATTTATATTGAACTCATTATTAGTTTTTTACGATGAGTCTCCCAAAGCGTGACTCCACTTTGCCTGATGGAAAGCATGAATAGAATTACCGTGGGAGAGTCACGCTTCGGCATGCATGGGCTGGCACGACCGGAGTGATACCACGACCTCACAGAAAACCAGCGTGAAATAGCGCCTGCGCTGTATTTCACCGAGTGAGTGAGGGTGCCGGAGGCCCACACCCCAACCCTTCCTCCATCCCTCTTGCCATTCCCCCAAAGGCTGGCAACGCATTTGTGATGCCTCTGGTATTGCGGGTGTCCATAGGCGGCGGTAATCGCTTACCATCAACCATCAAGTGGCAGTGGGCAGGGCACATAGCCAGGAGAACCGATGGCCGATGGGGCAGAAATGTTCTTGAGTGGAGACCACGTGACGGTAAACGCAGCGTAGGAAGACCTCCCGCGAGGTGGACGGACGACCTGGGTAAGATCGCAGGGACTCGTTGGATGCAGGCCGCTAACGACCGGTCAATGTGGAGGTCATTAGGGGAGGCCTACCGTCAGCAGTGGACTTCTTGTGCCTGATATGATGATATAAGTACATCATTGTGTAGTTATAAATTACGGGAAGAAGCGAGACAACTCCGATACAAGTATTTCTAATAACTTACTGGGGTTTGCCTCAATTTTTTTTTTATTTAGTGTATGACTATGTATGAGAAATAATTAAAAAAAAATAATTTTTTTTATTGGTGACCCACTATTTTTTTTTTTTAAAAAGACAACTCCCGCATTAGGAATATACATCCTGTGTCGCGGGGGACTTTACAAACATACATGTAACGGACACAATGAACACCCAGACTCAGGACAACATTTTGTGGATCACTTAAAGTGATGTCCCACGTGGGATTTGAACCCACGGCACTTGGCGCAGTAGCAAGCGGGGTAGTGAGCGCTTAAACCACTAGGCCAACCGTGCAGTCAAACTATGACGGTCCATTGAGATGGTTCTCGATAGCACGCCTGTTGTTATTAAGGTTCGTCTTCTGTGTCATCTAAGTATACTAATATTATAAAGAGGAAAACTTTGTTTGTATGTTTGTTTGTAATGAATAGGCTCAAAAACTACTGGACCGATTTTAAGAACTCTTTCACCATTCGAAGGCTACATTATCCACGAGTAACATAGGCTATTTCTTATTTTGGAAAAAAATAGGGTTCCGTAAGATATTGCAGTCCGAAAAGGACACAAGGTGTGAAACATCAACCAGAAAAGTTACTTATTTTGCGTACGCTGCGTAAACTATAAAATATAGAACCATAAAATATTCTAATTAATCGTAGACCTTATAAATATCTACAAAAAAGTCCGCGACACACTATATACGGGGGAAAATTTTTCGCTACGGGTATTTAATATAAGACGCAAACGAGGTTGCGTCGGTCAGCTAGCTATATAATAAAACTGATGTATGTAGGATAATAACAAAAGTGAGAGGATTTCTTACAACAGCCGTGGGATCGACGATGGCAGTTGGGTGCACGAACACGTCGGGTAACACCGTGCACGTTACGTTGTTGCACGTACGCTCCTTGTGTAGTTCTAAATAGTGACGATTCGCGTATATCGCCGAACCAGCCGTTTTCACTTGAGACCACCAGTTATTCACCTATAAATAAAACAACACAATACTAAATAGTTCTAATGACTAATTTAAAGTGAAGCGAACCTTTTTACCACTGCCTTTCAAAACATCTGACACACAACGCCATCTAGTCCCGAACTAAGAAGAGCTTGCATTATGGGTACTTACTAGACAACTGATATTAAGTACATCTATATTATTATGTTGTAAAGACATAGCAATATTTATTTTTATATTACATAGGAAACACCCAAACAAAACTTTTGATACGAACCAGGAATCGAACCCGAGACTTCAAAGCACAGCAGTCTTATACGTTACCACTGCGGCCGACGAGGCCAATTCGAAAATATGAAATAATATATATATTCGTCCGTTTTTTATTATACGTGTGGAAACCCCCTCGGGCCGTCACTCCACCGGGGTTTGCGGCGGGGCGGTGTGTCGGAATCGAACCGATTTAAACCACACGGTGTGCCAACTCTGCGCCTGAGAAGGGACGGGTCCGGGAACTGCTGTTATTAAAACGACCGGACCCCTCCCAGCATATCTATTCATCCTAACTTAACTCAGTAACTTTGTGTCAATCGCAGGCTTTTTGGCTTAGCATTTTACCTAATCACTACTTTTTGACAAATACTTCAACATTTCATGCTATCACTAAATATATTTAAGTAACTAAGAACATACCTGCATTCCATACAATTTATTAGTTCCAGCTAAAGGTGACAACACATCTTGCTCCCAGGACATATAGCCAGGGTTACTGTGCCCGTTGCCACTGAAAAATACACTCATATTGTAGACAAGGTTAGCATTTGTAAAAAATAAAACATTATGGTGCCCTTTTTAAAATTATGGCGTATAGTTTTAACACTATAATATTTAAAAAAATTTTAGACATCCAACACACAACTAGTCCCAAGCTAAGTAGAGCTTGTGTTATGGGTACTAGATAACTGATATAAATACATATATACTTTATTTTTATAAATACATAAATATTATACATAGAAAACAGCCAAACTCCGAAACAAATATTTACAGATCATACAAACATTTGATCCGACCTGAGGATCAAACCCGAGACCGGAATGATAGAAAACTGGCCTTACAGAAAACCGGCGTAAAATAGTGCTTGCGCTGTGTTTCACCGAGTGAGCATACCGGAGGCCCATACCCTAACCCTCCACCCATCCCTCTCCCAATTATCCAAAGGTCGGCAGCGCACTTGTGATGCCTCTGGTATTGCGGGTGTCTATGAGCGGCGGTAATCGCTTACCATCAGGTGATACGTTCGCTCGTTAGCCTACTGTTTAATTGTGGCGACTTCCACATACAACAAAACAGTAATCTTCTACAGCGTCATCTATCGTCACTACACGGAGTAACTACCAATCCTGAATCGCGCAATAGAAGTTCTCGTGCCGATTATCATATATACAACATCCCAACATCAACTATTGGTCAGTGGTCCGCCAGGCATGATCACCTCGCCTGGTCGAAGGATCCTCCCTTCACACCTGATATGTCAAAGTCCAAAATGTATACCTGTAAAATCTATCTTGCTTCCTCTGAAACGCGTCGGCCATAGTGTGGAAAACTTGAAGCGAGCACACATACACGCCGCAGTTGATCAGTGTAGAAACGTAACTGTTGGGCTTCTCAACGTAATGGGTCACTGATTTGGTGCCCGAATCACAGACCATACAACCGTAGTGCACAGACTGCTGGCGTGTTGCTTCTGTACCCATTATTGTTACCTATTCACAGAGAAATGAAATAACCATAAAATTAAGTGTGTGGAATTTAAATTTTAAAATCATCAGAACTGATGTAGCTGTCTGTGGGTGGGGCATACTATTAGTAGAAACGATAAAGCTATAAAGTTCTCGATTGACGACCATCCTCAAAATCTTCTTTTGGGGATTCCTACCGTGGGAGAGCTATGCTTTGGCATGAATGGGTCGGCTCGACCGGAGTGATACCACGGCTTCGCAGAAAACCGGTGTGAAATAGCGTTTGCGCTGTGTTTCACCGAGTGAGTGAGGATACCGGAGGCCCATACCCCAACCCCTCCCCCCATCCCCTTTCCCATCCCCCAAAGGTCGGCTACGCACTTGTGACGCCTTTGGTGTTGCTGGTGTCCATGGGCGGCGGTATTCGCTTACCATCAGGTGATACGACTGCTCGTTTGCCCACTATTCAATAAAAAAAAAAAGAATACTCAAAGATAAATAAAAAATAGATAATATATTCAACGAAGGTGAGGAAGCACATAACTTGTTATTCTATTAATTACATTTGTTTTGTTTTTGTGTATTCCTCGTTGTGAGATACTTAAATAAATAAACTACTATCTTTATGTTTGTCAGTAGATTATTCTACTCCCTGTTTTATATTCTATTTGAATGGTACCTAAATGAGATTTTTTCTAAGTACTTGATAACAATGTAGCATGTGGCGACCTCCACATACAGCGCAACAACAACACAACATACTACAGCGCCATCTACCGCAGACACATTGAACTACGAAATAATGTACTACACGAAGGAACTACCAATCCTGAACTGCGCAATAGAAGTTCTCGCGCCGATTATCATATACACAACATCCCAACAAGCGTTGGACAGTGGCCCGCTAGGCATGATCACCTCGCCTGATTGGAGGATTCTCCCTTTGTGTTAGAGGGACACGACACCCGTTCCCGCACAAGCATATTGCTCTCTTCTTGAACGATGACAATTGACAGGTATTATATATTATTTATGATAAGAAACAGCAACTTACTAAAGCATTCGATTTCTCCTCATGGAAACGCCACAAGTCTTTGAGTGGGAAGTCAGCACACACATCACCGTTCAGCAAGAAGAATGCGGTGGGGTTACCAGCGCGCACTTGGTCCCTGAAATGATATAAACCCCCTCCTGTTCCAAGGGCAGTGAATTCTTGTAGGTACCTATAAATAAAGCATTAAATAGTTTAAAAACAGTACTTCTAAGGAGATGATTGCAGACAGCTTAGAGATAAAAAAATGGTTGTCTGAAGGTCGGTTTACAGACCATAGTTTAACGTGACAACGAAATGAAATGATTGCATACTTTTATGAATAAAATTGAATCATTTGCGCAAGCGTACAATGAGCGTAACTGAACAATGATTCATCCTGTTGCGTGCGTGCAGCCGACGTTCATCGATTTATTAGAGGTTGTCACGTCAAAAATGTGCACTCTTAGCTTCTGCTCATGCTTGCCATTAGGCAGGGTAGTCTCCTGTATTCCGGCAACTCGGAGGTCGGGATCGGTTCGGATCCTACTAATTTTTTTTTGATATTACTAATATCTTTTTGATATTACTAATACCTTTTTGATATTACTAATATCTTTTTGATATTACTAATATCTTTTTGATATTAGTAATATATACATGCATTAGGTACATAATTAGCTAATCATAGTCTACTTGTAGACCATGGTTTCTCCAATTGCACTTGATGCTCTGCAATAGTATATGTAGGGTCAACTCACCTGATAATGACATGGTATTCTTTAGCCATGTCAGTGACAAACTGCTGCATATGGCTTGTGGTGTAGGAACCTATAATCAGGATCTCTTTGCAAGCCTCCAGCTTTGCGCAAGCTTCAATATGGTGCTGTATTAGAGGCAGGCCGGCTATAGGGAATAGTGGCTTTGGTGTGTCAAGAGAGAGTGGCCGAAAACGGGTACCTAGAAAAGAGTAGAAGAGTAATTGAATAACTAATTCTTATCCATTAACATTAACTAGATTTTGTCCATTAAAAGTAATACTTTATTGATTTTATACCTGGAACTAAAATAAACAATTGTGACCTATTATTACTACTAGCTGAGCCCGGCGGTACTATTCGCGGTACAACAAGAAACGCGGGGCAAAACTAGTCTAAACAAATCACAAATCATCTATCATCTGCCAGTGAAAGTACCGTCAAAATCCGTCCAGCCGTTCCAGAGATTAGCCAGAACAAACAGACAGACAGTCATATTTATCAGTATACATACATAAATAAATATTTTAATTGAGACACCTTGCTTTTAAGCAAGTGAGGTAGTGTTGTTTAATAGTCTATTGTATTAGGTTTATAATTACAATAAAGAATTTTGAATTATAATATATTATGATTGAGTATCGTAGTTTTTTTGTGTTCATAGGTTTCGACGCAATGTTATTTTGCTCTAGTACTCAGAATGGCAATGGGAAGTATTGTATTTATACACATCTATACTAACATTTTCAAGAGTTTGAGTTCCAGATAATATTTTTTTGTATACAATGTAAACATTTTCGTTGAAACAACTGAACTGATTCTGAAAATTCCTACTAACATATAGCTGCTTTTCCTCACACTATCCAACGGGTAAGGTTATTTAGTGTGTGCGACTGCTACGCTTGAGGTCTCGGGTTCGACTCCCGGATCGGACCAAACTTTTGTATCATCTACCAATATTTGTTTCGTAGTTTGGATGTCTTCTATATATAATATGTATGTATTTACAAAAAAAAAGGTAAATAAGTATTTATATCAGTTGTCTAGTATCCATGACACAAGCTCTGCTTAGCTTGGGACTAGATGGCATTATGTGTTAGATGTCCGATTATATATTTATTATAATATTTATTTATTATTATTGTTGCGCCATAACCAGATGAATCTCGTGTCCACTAGAATAATCGAGAACTGTCGAGGACAACGCCATCTAGTGTCGGAAAGCGCGCAACTGTGTGCATTATGACGATTACTCGACGCTAGATGGCGCTACAAGCAGCTCTAGAGTAATCTATTTAGCCTAGAAACTTCGATCGAATGTTTTCGTAGTTTCGAGTAATTTCCACGGCCATATAAAAGCGGAACGTGTTGGCCGTAGGGACAGTATTGTTTCACGATACAGCGGATAAACATCGAAGAGATCTTTAGTGCGACTAACGAGTGATTTAGTGATTTCTTATTGTAAAAAGTGTTCTTAATAAATATTGTGTTATTTTTGGTAATTAATCGAGTACTTTAATTTATTTAATACCCAGCTCGTAACAATTTGGTGTCAGAAGTGAGATTAAAGTATGCCGGTTTTACCAAAGGAAGACACGGAAGGTATCCGAACTAGGAGTCAGCGCCAGCAAGAGGCTGATCAGAGGCGATTTGGAAGTGCACAACTGCCTACATCGGAAGACCAGCAGCCAGCTATGGAAACCACGCCGTCCACATCGGCAGCAGCTCCAGATATCACGGCCCTAATGGCAATGCTCCAAGAGCAGGCCCGCCGCCAGGAGGAGCAGGCCCGCCGCCAGGAGGAGCAGGCCCGCCGCCAGGAGGAGCAGGCCCGCCGCTTGGAAGAGCAACTGCAGCGGGACAAGGAGGAGCAGGCCCGCCGCCAGGAGGAGCAGGCCCGCCGCCAGGAGGAGCAGGCCCGCCGCTTGGAAGAGCAACTGCAGCGGGACAAGGAGGAGCAGGCCCGCCGCCAGGAGGAGCAGGCCCACCGTTTGGAAGAACAGATGCAACGGGATAAGGAAGACCAGGCACGCCGCCAGGAGGAACAGATGCTCTTGTTAAAAGGCATTCATGAGACTTTCGGCAAAGAACTCAAGGTAGTGAAGGATCAGGTTCTTCAACACGAGAACCGTATCACTGAGGCCGAAACTCAGATTGCTGACGTGAAGAAGGCCTTAGGAAACCTTAAAGTTGGAGAGGGAGCCTCAACTACAGTGACTGCTGCTCCTTCGGTACGGGGGTTCAAAGTACCGCCGTTTGATGGAACATCTTCGTGGTCAGCCTACAAGATTCAGTTTGAGGCTGTTATGAAGGTGAACGGCTGGACTAAGGATCAGGCTATGACCGCGCTCACCTTGGGTCTTCGAGACCAGGCTCTAACCGTCCTCGAAGCCCTCGATAAGGAGGTTACCTATGAGCAACTGCTGGAGGCATTGGAGGCAAGATATGGTGACGCTCATCTGGAGCACGTGTTTCGTGCACAGCTGAAGGATCGTGCCCAACGCATCGGCGAAAACTTGCAACAATGGGCTCTAGAAGTTGAGAAACTGGTCCGTAAGGCATACCAGTCTGCACCTGCGCTCATTGGCGGGAATCTGGTGCAAGCTTTCATCGATGGCATTCGTGACCTCGAAGTTAGAGCTGCTGTGAGACTTGGACACCATGAAACTCTCAAGGACGCTCTGGCCCATGCTTTAGAGGTGGAAGCTGTGAGACAAGACCATCGGTCTCATCGGGTCCGGGAGGTTGTGGCATCACCTGTGCGAGACCGATTTAAGGGGTACAGCCCTAGATGCTACGCCTGTGGTGAAAAAGGTCACCTTCGGTCCAGCTGCCCTAAGCGAAGCATAGGAAGTGAGTACGAGCGGTCTCAGGAGAATAGGGCGGTTGATAGTACTGCCCAACAACAGCAGGGAAACGAGTAAACGCCAGGACTGCGGGGCGGGTGCTGGCTGGTGTTCAAAGAGCCCCAAGGATTTCGATCTCGCAAACTCATGATGGGAACAGCCTGGTCATCAGAGGCGAAATCAACGGAACGTCGTGTAAGCTGACTATTGATACGGGAGCTTCTCGCACAGTCATCAGTTCCCAACTTGCAAATCGGTTCCTGAGGGACATTGCATGTAACCGTGAGCAAATAAACTTAGTAACAGCCACTGGTCAGCGCATACCCGTCCGAGGCGAACAGAAGGTGGAGTTGAAGTTGGGCAACCAAGTTTACCTGCATAACGTCATTGTGGCCGATATAGTTGACGATTGTATCCTTGGCCTAGACTTCATGAAGAACAATTGTTGTGAGATCGACATCAACCAAGGTGTAATGAGATGTAGTCAAGAAGAACTGTTCATGGAAGGAGCATCATCAGGAAAAGTGTACAGCTTAAAGAACGCTGTTCTTCCTCCCAGATCAGAGACAATTATGCCAGTTAGTCTCCCTCATAATTCTGGACGAATGCATCGGTGTGTCCTTATTGAAGGGGTAGATAATGATCTTCCATGGAAGATCGCACGAACTCTAGTAAGTACCACTAACACCTCTGCAGTACGTGTGCTAAATCTTAGTGACAAGCAACATGTGATTCATAAGGGCACACTGATTGGCACTTGCGAAGATGTGGATTGGATGCGTCGATGCCAAGACTTGACTACTTCGAAAATTAGCACGGATGCACGAGTCAACGTGTCAACACTTTTAGAAGACTGTCGAGATGTCTTGTCTAGGGAAGAAATTGACAAGGCTAAGAGAATGTTAGTTAAGTACACTGATATTTTCTCTACTAATGACGCTGATATTGGAAAGACTGGTTTGGTTCAACACAAAATAAACACTGGGAGTGAGATGCCTATTCGTCAGCGACCAAGAAGACTACCAGTAGCACGAGAACAGGAAGTACAAACCATGATTGATGGAATGGTCAGGGATGGCGTTATAGAGCCTTCATCCAGCCCATGGTGTTCACCTGTAGTGCTTGTAAAGAAAAAGGATGGCAGCATGCGTTTTTGTGTTGACTACCGCCGTCTAAACGACATTACGAAGAAGGACAGCTATCCACTACCTAGAATAGATGACACTCTGGACATGCTAACAGGGGTTAAGTGGTTTAGCACCTTGGATTTAAAAAGTGGATACTGGCAGGTAGAAATTGATCCCAAGGACAAAGAGAAGACTGCATTTTCGACAGGGAAAGGATTGTGGCAGTTCAAAGTAATGCCCTTTGGATTATGTAACGCGCCAGCAACTTTTGAAAGACTAATGGAATCAGTACTCACCGGATTAACTGGAGATGCCTGCCTGGTCTATTTGGATGACATTGTCATTGTAGGCCGTACGTTTGAAGAACATATTCGAAACCTGGAGCGCGTATTATCGAAAATCCGAAGTGCCAACCTAAAGTTAAGTCCTAAGAAGTGTTCATTTTTCAAACGACAGGTTAGCTTTTTAGGATATGTGGTTTCGGAAGAGGGTGTCCAAACAGATCCGCAAAAGATCGCTGCCGTCAAGGATTGGCCAGTTCCAAGAGATAAGACCCAAGTAAGAGCATTTTTGGGCTTGTGCTCCTACTATCGGCGATTTGTGAAAAACTATGCGGATATTGCCAAACCCCTTCATAAACTTACTGAAGAGAAAAGGCATTTCTGCTGGGATGAAGGTTGTGACATTGCATTTCAAGAGCTAAAAAGACGTCTATGCAACACACCTATCTTAGGGTATCCAGATACCGAAAATGAATTCATAGTTGACACAGATGCGAGTGATACTGGGCTTGGCGGTGTGTTATCCCAGCGGAAAGGTGATCAAGAGGTTGTTATTGCATATTTCAGTAAATCTTTGTCGAAGCCGGAAAGGAATTATTGCGTCACAAGAAGGGAACTACTGGCCGTAGTGAAGACACTGCAACATTTCAGCAAATATTTGCTTGGGCGTAAATTCCACCTCCGAACTGACCACGCTGCATTAAAGTGGCTCTTACAATTTAAAAATCCTGAAGGACAAGTCGCGAGATGGATTGAGTTATTACAGGAATATGACTTCATGATTGAACATCGCAGTGGAAAGTCTCACGGTAACGCAGACGCACTATCAAGAAGACCTTGCCCTGAAGACTGCAAGCACTGCGCCAAGCAAGAAGTAAAGGAAGCTGTTCCTATAAGGACGATAAAGACGGACCTTAGCCACGAATGGAAGGAAAGCCTGCAGCAAGCACAGCAAGAGGATGCAGATATCAAACCAATTCTCGAGTGGATTAAAGCTGAGACTCCTAAGCCACACTGGAGCGAAGTTGCATCGCTGAGCTCGACCACGAAGAGTTATTGGGCTCAATGGGATAGTCTAGTCATCCAGGATGGAGTCTTGTGCCGTAAATGGGAAAACGCTCGAGGAGACAGCTGTCACCTGCAAATGGTTGTTCCTAAAGCTAAGATACCAGTGGTCCTGCAGCTCTACCATAACGGATGTTCAGGAGGTCATATGGGAGTTAAGAAGACATTGTTAAAGATAAGGGAAAGATTCTACTGGATTCATTGTCGTGATGATGTTGAGGACTGGTGTCGCAAGTGTACCAGTTGTGCGGCCGTGAAGGGACCTCATACACGTAGCAGAGGCGCATTGAAATTGTATAATGTTGGTGCACCCTGGGAAAGAATTGCTATAGACGTGGCAGGACCGTTTCCTGAAAGTGAAAGCGGAAACAAGTACTTCATGGTCGTAATGGATTACTTCACTAAGTGGCCAGAAGTCTTTGCCATTCCCAACCAAGAGGCATCAACAGTTGCAGATAAATTAGTGCACGAAGTCTTCTGTCGTTTTGGAGTGCCTTTAGAAATCCACAGTGACCAAGGAAGAAATTTTGAGTCTCAAATATTTCAAGAAATGTGTCGAGTGATGGGTGCTCACAAAACCAGAACCACCTCTTACCACCCACAATCGGACGGAATGGTGGAACGATTTAACCAAACACTAGAGAGGTATCTGGCAAAAGTAGTTGAAAGTAAGCAAAAAGATTGGGACAAACACATCCAACCGTTTCTTCTGTCATACCGAAGTGCAGTCCACGAATGTACTTCCGTAACACCAGCTTTTGCAAACTTCGGAAGAGAACTACGGTTGCCTGCAGACTTGATCACTGGAATACCCCCTGATACCCCGCGAAGTATAACGGAGTACGCGAATGACTTGCGGAACAAGATGAATGACATTTATGAGCATGTCAGACAATCGGGCCAACAAATGTCTGAAAAGATGAAAACCCGTTATGACCGGAAAGCGAATAATAAGGGCTTCGAAGAGTGTTCGCTAGTATGGCTACACAATCCAGTTCGCAGTAAAGGGAGATCTCCGAAGCTACAAGCAAAATGGGATGGGCCATACCGGGTAGTCACTAAAATCAATGATGTTACCTACCGGATACAGAAGTGTCCAAGAGGCGCCCCAAAGATAGTTCATGTAGATCGACTGGCGCGATACTATGGAACCGATAATGCTCGGGACGAGCATGTCTTAGGAGGGGGCAGTGTTGCGCCATAACCAGATGAATCTCGTGTTCACTAGAATAATCGAGAACTGTCGAGGACAACGCCATCTAGTGTCGGAAAGCGCGCAACTGTGTGCATTATGACGATTACTCGACGCTAGATGGCGCTACAAGCAGCTCTAGAGTAATCTATTTAGCCTAGAAACTTCGATCGAATGTTTTCGTAGTTTCGAGTAATTTCCACGGCCATATAAAAGCGGAACGTGTTGGCCGTAGGGACAGTATTGTTTCACGATACAGCGGATAAACATCGAAGAGATCTTTAGTGCGACTAACGAGTGATTTAGTGATTTCTTATTGTAAAAAGTGTTCTTAATAAATATTGTGTTATTTTTGGTAATTAATCGAGTACTTTAATTTATTTAATACCCAGCTCGTAACATTATTATTTATGTGTAATCAGTGACTATTATCACATATTTGTCATAATATTTATCTTGATTAAATAAACCCTGGCTGCAAGTTTTCAGAGTAAGTATGAAGGGGAATAACCATGTGATGATTACAGACAGATAAGCTGAGATAAACAGCATATATTATCTCTGCACGTTGAAATTGCGATTGACAGTACCAGAAGTAATATAAGTATTGCTTTAGTATATGTGAAATTTACAAGAATTATCAACTGAAATCAATCAATCAAACTATCAAATTAAATTTCTTAAAAATAAACTTTTAGATTGTGTTACTATTTTGCTATGGATGACGTCACGCGGCTCTTATTATGACAAGGTTCAATCCCAATGTCAACGCGCGGGGGTTATACTACCTCTATCTAGTTGGTTTCAAAGAGTTTCCATTACCAAACAATGTGCACAGACATACTGCACAACATATAGCTGCAACATTAAAAACTGATATATCTTAAGATGTACTTTTAACTTAATAATAGGCAATAGAACAACATTTATAAAAAAAAAATACAGAGCAAGGTTCGGTCATCCAGGTACGAATATTTAAGTATTGTCTATTTTTTGCGTTTGTGGGTTTTGAAGTAACAGTATTTTTTTCTACCACTCTAGGGCAATGGGAAATTTACACAATTTTAACATTATAAAGAGTTTAAAATAAAAAAATGTATATATCTAAACATTTCCTTTGACGAAACTGAACTGATTCTGAAAATTCCTACATATACTTGTCATAGTTTTCCTCACACTATCCACTGGGTTTGGTTACTTGTGTAATCTTACAGTAACTATAATCACATAATATTTGTCATAATATCTATCTTTAATTAATGAACCCTGGCTGGCAAGTTTTTAGAGTGAGTACAAAGGGGAATAACCATGATTACAGACAGATAAGGAAATGAATTATTGTAACAAAGAGTTCTATTACCAGAAAATGTGCATAGACATGGTGCATAGTCCACAGCATGTAGTTGCGATATCAAAAACTGAAGTATCTTAGGATTCAATTGTTTACACACTATTGTCTAAATAATGGGCAATTATAGCTTTGTTTACAGACTGTTATCCTCAATCTAAGCAAGATTTTCCAACTACATTAAATAATTATGTGAAGAGTAATAATGAGGTAAAATTTATTACTTGAATTTCACGTTTGTCAAATGAGTATTTTTTTTACATTTTATTGAAGTTATCTTTATGCGAACCGGTGACGTAGCGCAATATAATATACTTTACCTTTTTGGGGCCCTCCAATTAGAATAACTGCTTTCAACATTTTGAACACTTTTTCTACAACAAGTGATTTTCTTCGCAATATTTATATAGAAATTAATAGAATATATGGCAAAAACAAATCCCAGTGTAAAGTGTAAACAACACGTCAGTCGTTGAACTGTCAAATTGATTGAATGGACTGTCAATGTTGTCAGTTGTGCTTTTATTAGGTCAGCTAGCAATTTTCATAGATAGTTTGTACAAATCAAATGTGATTACAACAATTATATTATGACATTAAATTCAGTAAATTTATCATATAATTATTACAATTAATACAATAACGCATCCTCATTTTAAGCGTAGTATAATACTTCAATGAGAATCACTGATAATGCTGTTAGTGCGATTTAAAACTTTAAGTGGGTAACGACTAGTAATGAGTCGGTAACTACTAATGCACTGGCTGATCATAGCCTAGAAAAATAAGCAGCTACTCTATGACCCACATTAAAATGAAGTGCAAAATCTATAAAAAAATCCACAAAAATATTTTTTATATTTTACCATAGCAACCTGAACTAGTAGACAGCAACGGGTATTAACCAGTTTTAACTTGCACTACACATAAGCCACCATACAAAACAGTAAATTTTATGACAGCGGAAAGATAATCAAAAATGGTACAACATTATACATTTTTATTGTGCTAAAGAGTTTTATCGCAAGCAATAATTTTAAAATGTTATCAACCTTTTAGTAGTATTTCAAGATATATAATGACACGATAATAGGCATCGTAGAAGCGGAAGAGTTTAAGCGTCTGAAATCAACCAACAAGCAAGTTATGAAGAGAGATGAGATTATACACACACAAGAAGCATTCGTGCTGTCGTGTTTCGTTGGTATATAGCAGAAGCACCACTAGGTCGTCGTGGACTGAGTCACCACGTTGCATTGTCTGCATTCGCAATGAGTTTGGTGACCACCATTTTTTGATTTTGCTCATGCTTTCCATCAGGCACAGTAGAGTTACTTTGGCAGGCCCATACACAAAAAAAAGATACTATTTGTTATCGAATAAGAAATGAAAATCAGGTATCAATTTATATTTTAAGAAGGGACCTAAGTATACTATACAGTTGTGGACTTGTAAAGAGTATTTATATGATGTGATATACTGTATATTTTGATGTTGGTTTTTATTTAAATTCTCTTTTTTTAATCTATATTGATGAGAGCATCTATCTATAATATAAAAATGAATCGCTCAATGTGTTGGTAAGCGCTTAACTCAACAACGGCTGGACCAATTTGGCCAATTCTTTTTTTTATTGTTTGTTGAAGTTCAAGGATGGTTTTTACGGCGAGAAAAATTTGAATAAGTAGGTAGGTGTGTTCCTAACGTAAATGAGTCAATTAGCACTTTATAACCGCTAAACAAAGTTCAAATTCAATCATATCTATCAAAACAGTGTGCTTATGTGCGTTGGAGTAGACAATCGTCTATATTCGCTATATGTCATCACGCTAATACTAATAGGAGCGGAGCACCAATGAAGAATGTTTCAAAAACGGGGGAAAATTTTCACGCTACGGGCAATAGAAGACGCAAACGGGGTCAGCTAGTTTAATATAATATTAAGTTTGTCATTCTCATTCCTCGTTTATTCTCGTTAATTTATTTGTTGGTGGTCTCACATTAGATAACTATGTTTTTCACTTGCTTAAAATTTTAAAATTATTATTTTACCTACTGAAATATTATAGCTCTACTCACTGTAACCTTCATAACATATTGTAAACTACATAACAATATTCTTATTAATTTTCGTAAGTAAAAATACGAAGTAAATCCAATGAATTGTGAACAGTGAAGTAAACGCAATGCTTACCTTCCCCCTTTTTTTAATATTTTATATTATTTTTACAGTAAAAACGACTAAGACAGGCATTATGTTCACCTTGTAGGTATATAAAACCATTACCTTCGTGTGACAGACATATTGCGAGACAGACGTCATATACATATCAAGTTATGTAATTAAAATTCTCACTTAGGTAAAATCTAATTAGAAAACCTTAAATCAATAAATGTTCCATTCAAAAACTTTATTTCTGCTCTGCGTTAATTAACTAACGTGGAATGTAATATCAGCCCTAATAAAGTTCTTATTATCTAAAATATTCGATGGATAAAATCTCTGCCCGTTCAGTGCTCAGGGTTATAGCGACAGCCATGAATTTCATATCGTCATAAATCGCTAGAACATTCGATCATTATTGGAAGAATACGTTGTTAGAGATTGCAACTATATAAAGGTTAGTTATAGTTTTTCAATCTACTCACGGAACGATTTTTGGGACCGAGAAACCTCTTTTGGAAAATAGATTAAATTTCGGCATATCTGGTCTAACTTATGCTATGCTCATAATAGCTCATCAATTGGGTAACTTGATTTATATAGAGTTTGGCTGTTTAAGAACGAGGTTGAGGAAGTTTTGAAGTGAAAACTTCTTAAGCCGCATTGAGCACTTTTTGGTAGGAGAAAATCTTATGACTTCGCATCACCGACATGCTAATGTTTGACGTTGATAATTTTAATTTTAACATTATAAAAAGTTTTTACTTCTATCGGTAGTCGTTAAGACCGCCATTTTTTTTACTGTGACGTACGTAGGTCGCCAAACCATAGGTATCTTACCTATGGTTTAGGAACGGACAACGGTCGGTAACTCCATTTTGAAACTATTTACCCCAGAGTTGACTAATAATTATGAATGTTGTAAGAGCCGACTAAGGGAGCAAACTTCGCAGGACGACTGTTAGAAGAAGAAAAACTTAAAACAAAGCCTCCTTTCTAAGATGAGGCCTTATCGAGCAGTGGACTAATTAAGCTGCTGTTGATGATTGGTGAACTTCTTTGTGTTTAGAAATAAAATTTGCCACCTTGGATGTCAAGTATTAAACCGACTTGTTTGCCAACAACTTTGCCCGATTTGCATTATACCATTTTAGACAAGCTTATCTTAGTCTAATTATTGTTGTGTTTTAAATGTAAATTGAACTCACTGCATAAATTCAATTTCATGAACTACCTCGCCACTCATTTTTGTAACATACTGTAATTATCCTGAAATTGATTAAGTACCGTTACAAACAAACAATACAAAATCCCTGACCTTTTCTCAACGCTGCTATTACAACTGGACTTATAATAATTTACGAGGGAAGCTATTATCGAGCCATTTAGTAAAAGCCATGCGGAGAGTGGGTCTAGTTAAAGTGGTCAGTAAGTGCCACTGCCGATTGCTAATTCAATTGTGGGAGCACTCGCCACTCTCTTGTTTTGTATGAAGTATTTTCTAAGTTATTGTGTAAGAATTTAGAAATAAATAGTAGTTTTTGAAGATTATTACTTTTGCAACGATCTCACAATGTGATACAAGACAAAAATGAAGGTAGTGATACAAAAAACATGTTTTTGGGCGGCAAACATCAAACGGGATACCTGATGGTAAATGATAACTTCCACCTATGTACACCTGCAAGGAAAGTGTAACAAGTGCGATGCCTCCCTCCTGAGGTTCCTTCCAGTTGAATTAATGTTGCTGATTAGACAGAAATTATTTGTAAAGCATGCTTTCACACATTTGTGCATTGAAGCAGCTTGGAGAGGAGGCGTTGCAACAGATTGTACCCTATTGGTCGGTTGGCTGACTGGATTAGTACGTCTGATAAATGCTGTGACAATGTAATATAATAAATAATATGGACAAGAATTATCGTTTAGATTTGGCGTGTATATCACTTGTTGTAAAAAGGCTATTCTTTACGACGACCTTGTCATTTCATCGAAATGGGTGCAGCGGCTTAACCGTGAAAGCGTAACAGAGAGAGTTACGTTAGAAGTTATAATATTATTTTGAATTAAAAGTTATTATTACCACCAAGAAAATCATAGTTCCGGTAGACTTACCTACCTTTTCTTCATTACCTTGTCTTACTTAAAAGATTAAAACCCATATTCTTTGACTCCTAAGATACCAAGAATATGCAGTAAGTACCATCTTCTAGTTATAAATAAGTAGAAACTAATGAAATTTCTCTATAAAAGGTAAAGTAATAATACTGATACAAAGTTATTCGATAGACTTTGCCTGCTGGTGCAATATTGCAACCCTTCTTTGCTGAGAGTTGCAATGGCTTTGCTTGCAACTTCATTTAAACTTTGCTCTACGGCTGATACAGACACTGTACACACTGTACACACACTGTACTTTCCGGTTAAATTAATTCCCAACTTGTTCACTGCAGAGGATTTGATAGGAGTTATTCAGGCAATAAATAAATAGTGAATGCTTATTTATTTATTTATTCATGGAAAACTTACAGCTAGATATATTAGTAAAATTATTTATTGAAAGTTTGTCCTTTTTTATTTGTCATTTATGGGCGAACAAAAAGATAAATCTCCTAAACGAAACTGATTACTGGAAACCATGAGCCTTTATATTTTAAGAGAGAGAGAGAGTATGTTTTTTCTTAATAAGTACAACAAGTGCGTACCTATAGGGCGGTTGTGGCTTTAGAGTAGTTATTACACGTTATTTAACAGTAAAAAATGCATTTATCTTACAATCCATGCAAGTAATTTGCGTTTGAATTGATCATTTTGAGGGTAATGAAAATTGAATCTAAATTGATCGTATTAAACACTACGTCGTCGTACTGTCGTCAACTGTCAGAACAAAGAGGTCAAAAAACTTTATCCGAAAAATCTATTCTCGATACTCCTTCCCGATCATTGACGTAGATTAATTAAATGCGAGCCCTGGATGTGGTAGAAACAACATACAAAGCCTCTCTGAACTCGGGTAAATGGACATTCACTGTTCCTATAATGCTGTAATATTGTACTGTTGAAGTTGTCTCCGATGTTAATGGAACCTCGTACTAAGGCTTACGACAAGCGTAGCTATTGTTATTGTTCACTACGATTATGCTAAAACGTATTTCCGTATTTATTTATTTTAAAGACAACTCCCGCAATAGGAATATATATATATTGTGTCGTGGGGGACTTTACGAATATAGATACATGAATCGGACACAAAGAACACCCACATTCAGAACAACAATTGGTGGATCACACAAAGGGTTGTCCCATATGAGATTTAAACCCGTTGCGGGTGCTTTCCATTAAAAACACTAGTCCAACCGTACAGTCAATTAATATCAGAATTTGCCCGCGGCTTCACTTATGTGATTTTTCCTTTTTTAACCGACTTAAAATACATTGATGTCAATAAATTTTCAAGAGCTCTTATTACGATAGTATGTGTTTATAATCTATTTTATAAGTATACGTAATGTTATATGTTTAAATAAAATAAATTTCTTAATGTGTTGCTAAGCGCAAAACTCAAGAATCGATTGACCAATTCGGTTTTCTTTTTATTTTTCCGTTAAGGCACAAAGAAGTTTCTTATGGAGAGAAAAAACTTAAAAATTGCGAGTAAAATAGGGAATATGCATAAAATTTTAATTTGTCTCAAATGTTTTCTTCTACATTTTTTATTGTCTTTACAATATACTTAACGGGTATTTTTTTATTTAGTGATAATTTAAACCCAGAAAATATAAAATAAAAAGTAAAAGTTAAGGGAGGGAAATTCAAACTTAGAAAACGCGTCACTATTGGTCAGAACGAAATGTGACGTCCGCGTCGCGTTACTTCATCGAAATTATCGCCGTCGAAATTCATACTGTGTTAATAGTGTTTGTGAGAAAAATTGTAAACGATTTAGAACGATGACAGAAACAGGTTTTGGTGAAGCACAATCTACCGAAAATATATGCATTTTTAATGTCTACATGTTTTGCAGAAAATCTCAATTTTATGAACGCAGAGATCAAATTAGTAAAGTGAAACCTGCAAAGTATTTATTGTGTTACATGATATATTTTAGTACTTATTAAACAACAAATCATAACCTATACATAACCAATTGTCATTAAAATTGTTACTGTTTTTGCACTCCGATACTATACAAAACTTGTAAGAAGGTTTTTGAAGTGAAACTTCTTTAGAATAGTTGTGATTTCAAACCAGATGCAACGGAAAAAACGACAGGTAAGAGACACAAATACAAAAAGTCGCCTGTAATTAGTGAGCCAGAGCGAGAGAGCAAATGTCGGTCTCATTCTTTTGTCGATTTACTGAAGTTTCACTTCTATCGTGTGTGAATCGCACACACACCATTTTTAACTTCTGCCATGATTTGTATAACAAGTAAAACTGTTAGTAAATATATACACTGAATAGTAAATTAACACGAGACATGGCTAATGACGTCATTGGTTCCGTCAAAAGCGCGCGCAAATTGGCGACGTTTAAAACCTATTTATATTTTTTTCAGTGGAATACAGAAAAGACATGCTTATTCCCTATTTCAAATTTCATGTTACAATCGTGAGTTAAAATATATCATTTTAGGAAAGCAAACATGGGGTTCAAACTGTCCAGTCTGTCTCCAGCGGCAGACACATATGCAGTTGTCGATCTGTCTAGACACCGCACAGGCAAACCATTGGATCTAGACCTTAATTTTGGTTTCATGTACACTTGGATTATTATCGTATCGTAACATTTCAACTTAAAATTTATGAACTTAATACGTTTTATTACGAATGTGTTAGAGCAAAAAGACCAGATGCGAACATACTAAAAGAAAAACATATCAAAATGTTATGTTTTCATTTTATGGCCTGCTGACGTTCACTTTTTATACTTTTTATACGATTACGGTGAAGCCAAACGGACGTAGCAGTCCATGTGTATAAGTATGACAATACATAAATTAAGTGTCAATAGATTCGTCTTAATGACACAAGTGGTACAGGCTATAACTTTTATCAAACGTGTTACGTAGTCGTATAGTTTTTAAACTCTTTCTTGCGATTTCGATATAAACGGATGCTAAATTCGAATCAGGCTTACTAACAGGTGATCAACTTAAAAAGACAGCTGTTTTGTTTCGTTGGTGAGTGCGAGACTTATTGAGATGCTTCTGTATTATTGGACCGCCTCAATACTGCTGTGGGGACCATGATTATTTGATTATTCAAAATTCAAACGTAGTGTAGGGCGCCCTGCGGCACGGTGGATTGACGATTCAAAGAGAGTGGCTAGCAGCGGATGGATGCGGACTGCCGAAGACCGGGATGGTTTGCGCTCCTTGGGGGAGACCTACGTTCAACAGTGGATGGCAAATGGTTGAAATGCAAGCATCTCAAATAGACTGCCATAGTATAGTAAGATCCCAGGGCCGCCAGACGTCACGTATTTTCTGACGAACGAAATGTGGCTGATTGCGTAGTGGTAGTATGTACTAAGAACGCATGCCTACCTGCTAACTTGATTAGACGGCCAATTTTCTGGTATCAGGTAATCAAGGTACTTAAAAACATAACGAACCTCACGTATTTTCTGAAAGCTGATTTTCACGTATATTTTAGGCAATATCCTTAAAAATAAGTCGCCAATACTCCCAGACACTTTCCGTGGGCCGATTTGCTTAACAGACGCTTTCAAGCTCCCAAAATAATGACGTAACTTCACGTAAATTCTGATGCTCCATTTTTATATATGTCTACCAGACAACTATTTTAAAACCTCTTACAAAAAGACAGACCGATCCAAGTGGCCAATCATTCCTAAATTCAATTTTAATATCTCTGTGGGTAAGAGCGCGAGGGCATTATCCACACGCATGAGACTGAGTCAGACATGTATTAGGATATCTTGACTTCTATGTCTCTCTGTCTCTCTCTTACAGTTCACTCATATCAATTGATTATTAATTTTAAAAGAAAATCAGTTAAAAATTAAATAATCAGGTAAATAATTAAAAAAGAACTAGTAAAAAAATGCTCATTTGACTACCATAATACTTGAATTTCATGCTCCCATGAGGTTCGTTATGTTTTTAAGTACCTTGATTACCCGATACCTGAAAATTGGCCGTCTAATCAAGTTAGCAGGTAGGCATGCGTTCTTAGTACATACTACCACTACGCAATCAGCCACATTTTGTTCGTCAGAAAATACGTGACGTCTGGCGGCCCTGGGATCTTGGACTATAGTGTGGGTCACTATGCTGCATTGCATGCTGCATGTTTCAAATATATATTAAAAAAATGACATACGACAAACATGAAAACTCTTAAGTTTTAACAGTTCTAAAAATGATTTTAAAAGGATCACAATTAAAATCTTAAAGTGTAATAACACCAAAATGAAGTTATCAATTTTGATGAGGAACAACTTATATAAAATGGAAAGTGGCTTGCCTCAGGCATTTTCCTTGGTAAACAAAATATATCAATTAAAATGCTAAACAGTGTCGGAGTAAAGAAATTCAATTAGTTCCTTGGCATACATAGAATAACTAGGTTTATGTATATAACTCGTTCCTGACTCTCTTGTTGTATTTTTCTTTAGATAGGTGTTTCATATTAATAAGTTATAATAAAACGGCGTTCTTGTTTACAGAGCATTATGCGAAATTGTGGTTGAAGACAATCTAAGCAGAAAACAAACAGTTTTCTTTAATATAAGACATTCCCCGCATTAGGAATATACATCGTGTGTCACGGCGACCTTACAAACATACATGAAACGGACACAAAGAACACCCAGACTCAGAACAATTTGTGGATCAGACAAAGTGTTGCCCCATGTGCGATTTGAACCCGCAACACTTGGCGCTGTAGAAAATGGCGTGGCGAGTGACGACCGCTCAAACCACTAAGCCAACCGTGCAGTCGATTCCATGAAATTTCTAAGCTTGGAAATACTTTGTTCGTGTTTAAATATTGCACTGTCTGGATATTAATACAGACTTTTTTGTATATGAAGTGATAGTAAAGTATATATTTTACCGTGGGAGAGCTATGCTTCGGCATGAATGGGTCGGCTCGACCGGAGTGATACCACGGCCTCACAGAAAACCGGTGTGAAATAGCGTTTGCGCTGTGTTTCACCGAGTGAGTGAGGATACCGGAGGCCCATACCCCAACCCCTCCCCCATCTCCTTTCCCATCCCCCAAAAGTCGGCAACGCACTTGTGACGCCTTTGGTGTTGCGGGTGTCCATGGGCGTCGGTAATCGCTTACCATCAGGTGATACGTCTGCTCGTTTGCCCGCTATTCAATAAAAAAAAAAAACTAAAAACGAAATTGAAAGATGCTGCAAAATTTAATAAATATAATACTTGTGTCACGTTGTTTCTCACGATCGATTCGAAACTATCTGACCAATTTTCACGTAAATATGTGTTATGCTGACTTGTCTAAGAGGCTTCGTAGTAGTTAACATCACGCTTAGACGAATAAGAGCCGAGTATGATTGAAAAGACGTGTACGAAATATCTTGAGCCAGCAAGTCTTGTTTAAATTGTAAGATTATAACTTTAGTTTTGCCTGTTTTGTTTAGTATAGTTCTCAGAATTATTCTCGCATATATTGTACTGTTGTCAAACTATTTCATACTCAAGCGTTTAGCTTTACCTATGGTTGCTCAGTCAAAGGAAGTCGTAACAGTATAGACGTACCATGTTATAAGCTTCCTAGGACATATGAGCTAATGTAAAGTAGCGTTCTAAAGCAAAGTGACATCTCTAGATCTACCTTTTAAAAAATTGCTTTACCAAAGCTTTCAGAAAAGTTAATGTTTAAAAAACTAACATTGATAACAACGGATAATGATCCCATTTTTACATTCCAAACAAAACACCCTCTTCATCAATTACGAAGAAAGGAAATGTACTACAAAGAATATCGTACAAAAACAAGCAATTCATTATGACTGTTTTCTTTCTCGGTCAATAGCTTAAATATTCATCCTGGAACGCGATAAAACCATCCAACAAAGTATCGGGGTCAATAGCCTTAGGTTCTTACAAAAGAATTTATGACATGAAAATTCTTGCCAAGTTTTCTCAAAGTATGATATATTGGGTTTGTTCACCTACTTTTCTAAATACGGTACTTCTTTTTGGGGTTCTTAAATGCCTACTAATATTTTGGCAAGTATGTAATGAGAACTGTTGTGATAGAGGTTATATTTTACTTTTTTTTTTCATAGAGCAACACGGGATATCTCATCACAATTTCACACACACATACACTTATTCTTTGTCATGGCAGAGTAATGCGTAGGTCCATTTGAACTTATACTATGACGGAGGGTAACGTCTGCGTATCACATCTTCCTACTGTGTTGCTCTAATCTACCTAATCGACGAGGCAACTTAGGCCTAGGCTCGGATGTGACCTTATAATTAAGTTCCGGGCATCGCTATGCGAGGTCAGGATGTCTTAGTAAAACTTAATGTTTTTCTCCTATTTTACGTACAATAATTTCCGGGTTCCATTTCACATCCTACCCTATCCTAATCCCCAGTGTGGTGATAGCCCATGAGTTCCTCAAGAACAAAAAAAGCTTTAACATTTTTTACATATGAAATTTAAATATTATTAGTTAACAAAAACATATTTAAATACTTAGACACACACACACAAGCTTACACAAACATATATACAGAGACATACTCATGACAAACACGTTTATATTGTGAGGTTATATCAATACTTGTTTAACGTATGTACGTCTTTTTAGGTAAAAATGTAAGTCGCTGTCAGTTTTCGTAAAATTCTAAATTAAATCGACAACAATTAACAACAACAAAATTTTGTAATGCAATTGAATGAAAAATGAAATTTTGAAAAAAAAAATATCAGGACATATCTGCTCAAAAAAATGCATTTGTTTATTTATTTATTTTATTTTTCAACTTTATGCACAATATGTACAATGGCGGACTTAATACCATAGGCATTCTCTAACAGTCTACCTTCAGGTGGTGCGGACATGAATGTAAGGGTGCACTACACTTTGAATAAGTTATTTTAAAATAGACAAAAAAAGAACTACAAATTACATACCAAAATACAACCACATATATATATATATATATATTATATACATGCATACACACATAAAACATAAATACATACATACTAAAATAGTATCAAATTTGTGAGGATTCTGCATAGTTTTGGATGAGGAGAGCTCGTACTTTGGCCTTGAATGAATCACGACGGAGTGCTATTCTGATTTCCTTGGGAAGAGCATTCCAGAGGACAGATTGAATAAGAAAGGAAGAATGGACGCATGAAGAAGTGTGGGTGGGATGACAAAAGGAGGTTACTTGTGTTTATTGCACACGATTCGAATTTTAATTTCATTTTCTTTTATTATCAATGAAATTCGCTGTCATTTGCTAAGTACCACATATATAATATTCAAAACTAAACAAAAGCTGTTCACTGAAAGAAGCGAACCTCTGTCACAGTCTCTGTACAATACTAATGACGAAGCGACCAAATAGCCCGTATTCAGGGTACAATTAATTTGAAATACAACAAAGGGGAAACTCTACTGCGGTTTGTGACAAAAGCAGTTTTGATAGTTGATAGTTCAGTCATTGTTTAAGGGAACAGATTGTCACGTATTGTAGCTAAAGGTCATAGATTGTGTGAGCACTTTTGTTCTAGTATATATCTGGTGAAATCGTTTTATTGTAGTAAATTTCACAGCTTATATATATGTTGGTTTCGCTCGCGGTTTCGCCCGCATGAATGTCGATTATCGCGGTCAAGAGAAGCCTATGTCCTTTCTCTACGTTTCATTTATTTCATTTTCAAGTTTCATTGAAATCGGTGAAGTAGTTTCACCGTGAACACATAACAGACAGTAAGACAGAGTTACTTTCGAATTTTTTATATTAGTAAGGATTTGAATATAAATTTATTAATTATGAAGATTATTAACTCAATTATATACAGGTTATTTAAGATGAAATGCGATCACGTATTTGAAGTTGAATTAAAGTAAATGAATTAAAAAAACACAAAGCAGTCATAAGCACTGCCGACAGAAGTGAAAACTCATAACTATAAACTAACGGTTGTTTTAACTTACCTGAAATGAACACCTATGCTTTTTTTAATAGTGTGCAATAAAAAGAACTAAAATAAGTAGTAAATGGAAGTAAAGCTTTGATACTCCAATAGATGTCGCTGTTTTCAAAAAAATTGTAAACAATCTTTTTGATTTACAAAAGGTTTTGTGTAAATAGAAAATCGTTATTTTAATTTATTGTAAATCACTTTAAGATACTGAAATATTAACTTTAAGTATATAAAATCATATTGAGAAAGGACCACTATCTGGAAAAACGAGTGCTACCAAAGTATATCGGTAGATGGCGCTGTTAACAATAAACATCCGTCTTACAATTTTTTTCGATCAGGACACATGACCTGACGCGAGTTTATGGTCACGTGACCTGACGCGAGTTCATACATTTTTACCCATTCCAAAAAAGTACACAGCGCCGCTAAAGAAGTTTTCCCTTCAAAAATGTACCGACTATCTCCAGTTTTAATTACAAATATGGAAAACTGTCGTAAGTCAATATGTGTATATTATATAGCACTAGCAATTAATCATATTTTAAGCTTGTGCTCAAAGTAAGGCTTTAAGTTATGGCGGGTTCCAGAACTCTATTGAATAGCAGAGTGACGCGAGAATAGATGAATGTGCCTTTACGAACTAAGTTTATTAATTATATTCGATAGTATAATTATGATAAGTTATTTCCCGGCTTTTGAAAAAATCTTATTTTTAATCTTAATATACAGGGTGTAAAAAGACTACTACCGAAAACTTGGGGGTTGCAATCAGACCATGATACTGAATAGGTTTAGCAAAAAGAAAACGCAAAAAAAAAAATAATTTATCTAAGTCCTTTTATGTTTTTATCTACTTACATACACATAGTACAACATAATAGGACCCAAACTACCTAATTATCTCATTTAGAAAACCAAAAAACAAATAAAATCAATAAAACAGCGATGTATTTTGATAAACAAAACAGCTGGCCGGGCGCATAGGTATTCAAGTAGCTACGCGGTGCACGCAATAATACATTACTGGCTTGTGGAATTATTAAAAATATTGACACATTGTTTTTTACGGCTACAATTTTTTTTAAGGACAACTGTTTGGTTTTTTTTATAAGTTTTGGGGTGCTGAATCAGCCCCTTTCGTTTTCGGTAGTCGTCTTTTTACACCCTGTATATAAATCTCGTGTCACAATGTTTGTCATCAATGGACTCCTAAACCACTTAACCGATTATAATAAAATTCGCACACCATGTGCAGTTCGATCCAACTTGAGAGATAGGATAGTTTAAATCTCAAATTATAGTCGCAATTTTAATTTATTGATAATTATTTGTCTGTTATTTTTTCCGTGGTTCTTCTCGTAGACCCCAGCTAGGGTCTCGGGGTAACTTGTCCAGGCCATGGCTTGTTTAAGTGGTGCTCCACGCCGCCTGCGACTACAGGCGGGTCACTGGGTTGGGCCCTGGTGGGCCTTTTGGTAGTTCAAGGGGACTTGCCAACCCGTCCGACCCGTGCTTAGCGAGGTCGAGCTCCTAGGGGTGTGAGCCCAAAGGAGCGCCCGTCAGCCGGCACTAGGTCGGAGGTAGAGGATGGTCCGGTGGGTATTGACGACGGTTCGGGGTGGGTTGCCACGGAGATTAGATCTCGTGGCAGACCATATCTGTCTGGCGGACGCCGATGGTAGGGCGCGAGCTCCCGCAGGTGGCGAACTTGCGATCCGTCAGCACGCACAAATAGTTTGGTGCTCAGGCGTTCCACAAACTCATCCAGGCTCTCCATGCGGAGATCCCTGGAGATCGTCCTGTTCCGTACAAAGCGGGGGGCGTTTGAAAGGGTGCGTAGTGCGAGCGACTGCTGCGCACGGAGCCGGCGGCGGTTCGTTTCAGAGACGAGGGCGAACCAGGCCGGGGAACCATAGGTGAGTCGAGTGCGGATGTAGGCCTTGTACACACCGAGCTTTGCGCGGAGCGGCAATCGGGACGTTAGTACGGGCCGCAGAAGGGAACGTGCGGCACGAACCTGGGCAACTACATTGTTAACATGAGGCTTCATGGACAAGGTGCGGTCGATAGTCACGCCGAGGTATTTCACCGTCGCGGACCACTCGACATTCTGTCCCATGAGCTTCAGCTGTGGTGGTATCTTAGTCCCTATAGATATCGCCTGGGTCTTCGCCACGTTGACCGTCAGTCTCCAGTCCTTCAGCCAGCTGGGAAGTGCGTCTAGGGTGCGCTGCATGTTGGTGACAGCGTGGGCTCCATCTTTTGACGTCGTGATGTAGGCTGCGTCGTCGGCGTACAAAGCAAGTTGCACGTCTTCAGTGACGGGGATGTCGTCTGTGTACCAGGAGTAGCACACTGGAGATAGGCAGCTTCCCTGTGGCACACCGGCATAGATGAGTCGCTCTGTGGACAAGGCGCTTTCAACCGCCACTTGAAAGCGCCTGTCTTGCAGAAAGGTGGCCACAATCTTCACTACTCGACGAGGAGTAGTAGATGTGGACAGCTTGTACAGCAGGCCGGCGTGCCAGACGCGGTCGAACGCTTTCTCCATATCAAGGAAGACTGCGACGATCCGCTCGCGCTTGTTGCGCGCAACCGCGATGTCATGCAGAACCCTCGCGAGCTGGTGTGTCGTGGAGTGTTCGGCACGAAAGCCGAACTGTTCGTCGCGTGGCTGAAGGTGTGGCGTCATGTGCAGCAGCAGCAGTTTTTCGAACAACTTCGACGTCGTCGAGAGGAGTGTGATAGGGCGATAGCTTCCCGGTTGGAGAATGTTCTTCCCCGGTTTGGGCAGCATGATGACTCTGCCCAGTCGCCATGTGGTGGGAAAGTGCCCGGTGCGGAGGATGCCATTGAAAAGACGCGTCAGCGTCGCTATTGCACGCGGGGGTAGGTGCCGCAAGGCTTCATAGGTCACCTGGTCGGGTCCAGGCGCTTTCCGGAGAGGCATTCGGCGAATCATCCGCTGAATTTGGCCAGGGGAGAGGACGATGGGGTCCTCGGTCGGGGCTATCGGCTGTTCAAAGTATTGCTGGAGCTTCCTCTCTACATCTGCTACGTGCTGCACGTTACAGGCAGGGTTCGGGCGGAACTGCGCTTCCAGGAAGTCGGCGAAAATCTCCGCTCGGTCCTTGGCACGGTAACGTGGGGTTCCGTCGTCTGTTATTATTTGACAGTTACAATTATCTGTTAACTCCAAATGATTCTAACAGATGTCGATACCTTTCGACTGGGTTGAGTAAGTAATCAATAGATGGCGCTGCTATGGTAAATCTATAGGCTATATTTTATTTTGGAAAAAAAATAGGGTTCCGTAAGATATTGGGGTTTTTCGGACACAAGTTGTAAAAAAAAAAAAAATCAACCCTATACGGGGGAAATTTTTTCGCTACGGGCAATAAAAGACGCAAACGAGGTTGCGTCGGTCAGCTAGTTTGATTATATATTGTACTTACGGTTGATTACCTTCCGAACGTATTTAACTAGTCTTAATTGCAATTAAGCTTATCGATGCGTGAAAAATCATCTCACTAGGCCTCTATAGTGTGGAACAATATACTGCATTGTTCACGTTCGCAATAAGGATTGTGACCACTATTCTTGGATTCAGCTCATTCTTTCCATCAGGGAGAATAGAGTCATTTTGGCAGTTCGTATATTTATATTTTTGTTTATATATTTATGTCTGTGTCTATACCAAAATTCATTCAAATCGGTTTAGCGTTTGGAATGCATTTTGGTATAGTTTAAAGCAACTCTGTCTGCATGTCTGTTTAACTTTCACGGCTAAATTTGGCACTATGACGGCCTAGTGAGATGCTTTTTTACGCCTCGAAAAGCTTGATAAATAGAAAGAAATGCATTATTACTTTTTGTTGACTAAGTTTAATATTTTATCTGAGATCGTTATTAAATTCTAAACCAAGGATAATATTCAACTGATCACCTAACGCAGAGAGTCAACCACCATAATAAAGTAGTTTTCGATAACATAATAAGTGCAGCTTCTAAGCAGCTCCGACTGAAACTAAACCACCATCAATATTTGCCATATTATCTTCTTGAAATATTGAAAATACTTTCAGAATATTTTTATTTGCATAATTGTAGAAAATGTTGCCTCTCCACTGCTTTACTCTTCTTCAACCACACACAATACATTTTACACACGGCAGATCGATCCCAAAGACCCAAAGGTACAAAGAACCGGTAACCATTTAGACCATGGGAGAGCCATGCTTCGGCATGAATGGGCCGGCTCGACCGGAGTAATACCATGGCCTCACAGAAAACCGGTGTGAAATAGCGCTTGCGCTGTGTGAGTTAGGATACCGGGGGCCCATATCCCAACCCCACCCGCCAAAGGCCGGCAACGCACTTGTGACGCCTCAGGTGTCTTACCATCAGGCTATACGCGTGCTCGTTTGACCCCTATTCAATAAAAAAAACCAGACTGCTGATATACTTACTTATAATTACTAAATAGAAACATATTATTCACAAACAGATAATGTAGTAGTTCAGAGAGAAAAGGTCTATTATTATTTAAATTATTAAACGTAAATGTTCATCTAAGATTCAAACCGTGACCGCCACCTTGAGTACTGAAGGTTGATCCTAAAATGCACGATTTTATCCATACATTTCGAAATTCAATAGTATTTCGATAAAACATTTGACTGAAAATACATTATAACAGGATTTACACATTAGGCTACTGAATGTGTTAGCTGATTTCCATTCGAAATTAATACCAATTATTTGATACTTTGACAATTTGAAGGGTTTCATTTGCGTATTAATTTTATATGAAGGAAGCTAGTGCAAAACCGTGTCAACTCCCGACTGTAACATAACTAAATTGTAATGGTACTGACAACTAATTGACGTTTCTGTCGAGATTAAATATCTGAACTAGTAATTTAGGCAGAAATTTGTGGGTGATTTATCGAACGGCCAAAGGGTTTAGATAAGTCAATTGAACTAGACTGATCACTCAAATTTTCAGGCAGTTTACTAATCAATTACTTAGTAATCAGTAAATGGAGTTTAATTCTTAGCAAACAAATTGTTCGGTACTTGGGATTAATATTGAACCTTTTTTCAAATCGTTTCTGGGTTAGTTTTTGAAGTGAAACTTCTTTAGAATCGTTGTGATTTCAAACCGGATGCAACGGAAAAAACGACAGGTAAGAGACACAAATACAAAAAGTCACCTGTAATTAGTGAGTCAGAGTGGGAGAGCAAATGTCGGTCTCATTCTATTGTCGATTTACTGAAGTTTCACTTCTATCGGGTGTGAATCACACACACACCTTTTTTATGTTCGTTCAAAGTCTTTTAAAGTTTTTATTTTTATTGTCCTTACATTATGATTTTTCATCATAATCGTAAAAAAATTATATAGTTTTTATTAAATTTCATACATATTGGGTTCAGAGTCCTATTTATTTTAAGACTTTATAGCATTTTTTATTATTTTCTCAATCAGCTGATAATTGAAATAAAGCTCATCAAGTCAGAAAGTCAGTAAAAAGTCAAAAGGCAAGGACGAGTCGCATTGCAGACATTTTAACATTGACTGCCTCTGTGGCGACTGCTGTGTCGGTCTCGGGTTCAATTCCCGGGTCGTATCAAATGTTTGTAGGATCTGCAAATATTTATTTCGGAGTTTGGGTGTTTTCTATGTATAATATGTATGTATTTACAAAAAAAAGGTATATATATGTATTTGTATCAGTTGTTTAGTACCCGTAACGCAAACGATTAGCTTGGGACTAGATGGCATTGTGTGTAAGATATCCGAAATAATAATAAATATTATTATTATTAAAGACAACATAGCAAAAATTAAAACATTAATTAGTGGTTTTTCTCGAATTGCCAAACTCATTTAAAACAAAGTTCAGTAAAAGCTTTGCCCTGATTTTTCTGCCCAATTATTTCTTTGAAATTGGAACACTGAATCATAATAGCGTCATAAACAATACTTTTTGTACAAGAAAACCCGCTGTTCAGTCAAGTTTGGAAAAAGGTACGATTAAAACTCCGAGCCCTCATTTTGGATCAACTCTTGTTACACAGATCAATATTTTTACAGGAAGTCTACGGATAATTTGTCTTTTGAGATCCATTGGTTACAAAGTATACTAAAGGTCGATACCACCAGCACCTTATAGTTGTCTGCCATTCAATTAAAACCTGTAATTCACTTTCAGCGCACGTGTTAAGATTCCGGGACCTTTAAGTGGGGTGTAAAAAAAAAATCGACGGGTTGCACTCCGGGAGTGCCGGCAGAAGTGAAAACTTGAATATTAACGTTGTGCATTTTTGATATTTTGGAATGGTTAGAGAATAATTTTGTACGAATTGCTATCGTTATCAGTATAAAAGTACCTACTATTATTTATGTGGTGGAATACAATATTCATTTATTGCGCTATCGTACACAAACATGACAATTTATATTACATACACACACGAACATTCGCGCAAGCGCCCTGCGCCGCCGGTCCTCTCTCCATCCGTCTTACGAATTTTCGATCAGGTCACGTGACCTGACGCGAGTTTATAAATTTTTACCCATTCCAAAAAAGTACACAGCGCCGCTAAAGAAGTTTTCACTTCAAAAATATTTCACTAGATCGCCATAGTGTGGGTCACCAAGCTGCCTAGTCCACATTCGTACCTCTCTTGCAGTCTTTTTTTTTTCTTCATCAGGCAGAGTAGAGTAGAGCATTTTGGCTGCTTATTATACTAAAAAACTATTCGATGGATAAAGGTTGCTGATATATACTATGTAGGTATGGTATAATATTATGTCTGGTATCCAAGAAATAATTACCTATAGATACTCAGAAATATGTTACTAAAACTCGTTGTTTGTGTTGTAATAAGTTAAAGAAAGAGTGATACTTATAATAGTCGCATATTATAAATACTATTTGACATTTTACCTGCGCAAAATCTTCCTCAGCTTCCCGGTACATCTTTTCTTCCACTTAAAATTAAATAAATAGTCGTACTTACCGTTTTCTCTGCATCGCCCAATAGTTGACTAGTAGAGAATGCCTTAGGCATTAAGTCCGCCAATGCACCACAAGTGCATAATGAATTAAATAAATAATAGTATTTGTATCGTACTATGGAAAAAAGAAAAAAACTATAATCCAACTACGTAAAAACAGTTGATATATTTTTTTTAATTTTTTATTTTATTGAATTAGGGGCAAACGAGCAGACGTATCGCCTGATGGTAAGCGATTACCACCGCCCATGGACACCCGGAACACCAGAGGCGTCACAAGTGCGTTGCCGGCCTTTGGGGAATGGGGGGAAGGGGATGGGGTATGGGCCTCCGGTATCCTCACTTACTCGGTGAAACACAGCGCAAGCGCTATTTCACACCGGTATTCTGCGTGGCCGTCTCCGGTCGAACCGGCCCATTCATGCCGAAGCGTGGCTTTCCCACGGTATTAATAATATAGCCTACGTCACGCGGTTTGTTTCTCATCCATTAAAATCGTTTCAGTGGTTTAGGCGCTACGGTGGAACTTAGAAGCATACATAGACTGCCAAAAGTATTACGCTTACTCTTGGCTTAAATACAAAATTATAAATGTAAATGTAAATTTGTGACCATATCTTGTCTGTTATTTGATGTAGGCTCTTCTATTAAATTCAATTCAATGTTCTAAGAACATCGTTTACCATGTGAAAATTTAATTTACACTTTTTAGATGGCGAAATAAAGGTGTTTATACAACAGAATCGCTTATAATCTCGGCCTGACATATTTTAATTACATTTTATATGCAATTTTTCAACTTATCCCCGTCTACTTCTAATCAAAAGTTTCCCCTTAGCCAACAGGTGCTTACCATTCCATATGCAGTTTACTTGTATATAAATCATAGACAAATGGTCGTTTTGATTTTTTTTAATAAAAAAATAACGTTCTTGACTTTTTTTAACGGTTAGTATTTTTTTTTGTTGACGGGGTGAAAAATCCTTTCGGATCTCTGGCTCCTCGTGGATTGAGTTGAACTTAGCTCTACAGCAGGAGGAGGCCACAGAAAAACCCACAGATCGTATCACCGCAGCGTAGAGGCAGCGAACTTCCGACCGCGGATCCCCTAAATTAGGCAATAGCCTCTGTAGAGAGCCCGTCACCTTCGAACTCGGGGATCATCCGCTCGAAATGCTCCTTGAAGCACCATCGGCTGTCTAGGGTGAGGCTAAGGTCCTTGATATATCGATCAACCTCGATCTCCGTTTGAAGTTTACGCGTTAAGAATGTAAGGAAGGCGCTGAAAACCGTCGCTCAGTTTACCTATACAACCCTTACCATTTCTACTCAAAAAAAAAAAAATTATATCGAAATCTTGGTGATGTGTAAGTTAAAATAAGAATATTATTAGTATAGCTTTACGCTGTAGCGCTTTGTTTTAGTTATGTCGTCTAACAAACAATTAAAACAAACAGTGCAAAAAAAAAAAAATTTTTCTCCCTTACTAAAGAGAGTTCTATCCAGCAGTGGGCTGTTAAAGCCTCAAAACACGTCCAAATGAAAACCCCAGCGGGGGTGAAGGCCCGATGTTAATGTTAAGTAGGTAATGATACGATTTACTATACTTACCTATCCTAATAAGAAAATACATTGTTTACTCGCCACTTGAATACAAAACTATTAACGGGTCTAAAAACACATTCTGTGTCCAACGAACCTAAAAATAAAGAATTATTAAAATCATGTCTCTTTTCAGTCATGTTCCACTCCTATTAGTCAAAACGTGGTAGGCCAGTAAAACACAAATAAAGCAATTACCTGATAATTGGTTAGATAGTTTCGAACATCATCGTGAGCAACAACATGATAGGAGAATTATTTTTAAAGATATTAAGATATTAAACTGCTCTACAGTACCATCTTTACCATAAGGGCACAGCCCTGCTCTAATTCTCTCAGAATAAAACTCCTAAATCTTCAAAAAGGTTGTAAAGGTTTATCTATGATAACACCTCGGTAATCTAATATCTATCTTTATTTTCATCTTACACTAAATTTCAATGTAAATACCAAAAGTTTAATTACAGAACGTCGATTAGATAACCGTACAACAAATTAGATTTAGGGTTGTCGAACATTTTGGTACAAAAAAATCTATTTTTTTTCTAAAAATATGAGTTTTTAACTTACAGTAGAAGAATAAAATTAAATACTAGTAAATAATAATGCAAAAAACAATAACAATATACACACAAGCGTCAAAAAACTCCTCCGCATCATCGCCTACTGGTAACGTTCTCAAAAGGCTTCTTTATGCTAGAAAAAGACCAGCCTTCTGGTCACGGAAAGCGTCTATCAGTTGCTTGGCTAGTTGTTTAACTGCCTTATTGGTCTAGCTATTGACGTATGCAAATGCCAATCAAGAGGTCTCGGGATTAAATCTCTGGTCTGATTATAGAAATACTTTATAACTCAGAGTTTGAAAGTTGGGGTCTGAACCCCCTTGCTTCGGAGAGCACGTAAAGCTGTCGATCCTGCGCCTGATCTCTTCCCGGTCGTGTCGGGTAATTGTCCCATGGGATTCTGAGAAAGAGGGAACAGCGAGTGCACCTGTGTTTGCATACACACTTATGCAGTATAATAATATCTAGGTCTTTACCTATGAAATTGCGTTTCTTCAGTACTGGTCATTTCAAATAAAAAAAAGTTTGTAATGGCTCTGTATTCTAAATTCAAATTAATTTTGTTTTAAAACCATGACATTCTATTTACAAACTCAGTCTTTTGTTTTTTGATTAGCGTTGTATTTTCATTACATTTGAACATTTTTCGTCATAATGGATACTTTAAACATTCGTGTAATTATGGAATATGAGTTCCGTCGTTGCACCAACGCGACACAAACGGCACGTAACATCAAAAACGTTTACGGAGAGAACTGTACAAACGAACGCACAACCCTTTATTGGTTTTTCCGGTTCCGTTCTGGAAATTTTGACTTGAAAAATGAAGCTCGTGGTCGTCCGGAGACTTTGGTTAACAATAATGAATTAAAGGCGATTGTGGAAGCTGACGAAACTCAATCTACAGCTGAGCTAGCAGCAGCTTTTAATGTAAGCATCAAAACAATATTGATCCATTTGCGACAAATTGGCAAGGTAAAAAAGCTTGATAGATGGGTGCCCCACGACCTTAACGATCGCCAGCGCAACGTACGCGTCGAGACCTGCCTTTCGCTGCTCAACAGGCAAAGAAATTAAGGAATTTTGAAACGAATAGTTACGTGCGACGAAAAATGGATTCTGTTCGACAATCGAAAGCGCTCAGCAAGTTGGTTAGACCCTGGTTCAGCACCCAAGCAATGCCCTAAACCAAAAATGACCCCTAAAAAGGTGATGGTCACTGTTTGGTGGTCTAGTGCGGGTGTGATTCACCACGGCTTTTTATAAAACGGCATGAGCATTAATGCAGATGTGTACTGTGAAGAACTGGAGAGAATGATGGAGAAGCTTGCACATCTGCAACCAGCTTTGGTCAATCGGTCGTCCCCACTGCTCCTTCACGACAACGCGCGACCCCATACTGCGCAACAGACAGTCTCCAAGCTGCAAGAGCTGGGGTTGGAAGCTCTCCCTCATCCGCCATACTCACCAGACCTTGCACCTACCGACTATTACTTTTTCCAAAATTTTGACAACTTTTTAGTGGGTAAAAAATTCAATTCCCGAGAGGCAGTACAAAATGCCTTTGAAGAGTTTGTTGCCTCCCGTCCAGCTGATTTTTACAAGAAGGGCATCAATAAACTGCCAATGCGTTGGCAAAGATGCGTCGATTGCATGGGTGATTACTTCGAATAACAGAAATAAAAAAGTTTGAAAAAATAAGTACTTTCACTTATTGCATACAAAACGGCAATTTCATAGGTAAAGACCTAATATCTCCTGCGTAGTTGGTTGGTCTCCGTTGATACTGGCCGCCGTGGCCGTTATGGGCTAGGAGAACATTATTATCATAGTTGTTTAAATATAGCGCGAAGTAAAAATCTTGCTTAAAAATCTTTTTTTTTTACCCATTACCTGTACCAAAGTAATTCAATTAGGAAATGCTTTCTATTGTGATGCTTTTCTTAAAGTTATGATAAGTATTTTAAAGGATGGTGGAGTGCTGTGCCTCGTTCCTCTAAAACTGTATTTTCATTTAATAATAAAATACATATTTTTAGTGTAAGAGAAAAATACCATGAAGTGGCCTGTAAAAGGAAGCTACCTACGTAAATAATTTGGGGGTTTATTATGTACAGTCATTGATTTACTTGCTGGCAAAGTAGACGCCCGTCTACTTTGCCAGCTACAATCATAAAAAAATTAGGAAAACAAAAAAAGTATGGGAATGAAATCATCTCAACGCTAAGTTCAGTGTTCAAAATAAAATATTAGCCAGAGTTAGTACAAGAGAAAAGAGAAGTCAGCGATTTTTGATTTTGAATCGCAATTCAGAACATAGGCCTGGCCAATCGGTCAAACTTGAATTTTGGCGAAAGGGTTAACCCCTTTCAAATATGATCTATAAGGCAGTATATTACAATGAAGTTTATTTCATTATAGTCTATAGTCGTTCCAATACTTTATTTAACTTTTGACAGATCACGCACATAAAGTTTTGTAATAATTTTTGATACAATGTACTACAGATAATACTGTACTTTATGGGCGGGCTCCGCCTACTTAGGGATGTGTCATTCGTAATTAATGACCACAGACTATAAAAACGGTTTTGAAATAAATCGATTATCGATTATATTAATAAACCATACAATAAAATTATTGTGATTATATTTTATATCAAATCACGTAAAAAGCTTTATTATTTTGCATTAAAATGCCCTAAATGTCTCTGTTTCAATGCATAAATAATTTGCGTAATGAAAACAGTTCCATCGTACTCGTACCTAGTAATGGGATCGAATGTATTCGCCGCAAATTAATGAATCTAAAATAATTGTTTAGACTTACTATAGTTGGTTCAAATAAAAACTACCTGCGGTACCTACTTGTAATGAACAGGTACAAAATGTTGAAATTCGTAGTAATTTACGGATTAAAAATAAAACAACCAAAAGAGGTACTGTAATACTAATTTTAATTATAAAGAATCGTCTTCTTCGTATGACCAGGAATCATCATCACTTGACAGTTGTTTGTCCTTTGAGTACTTTCTTTTTTGGCATTTTGACAGTAACGAAGGCAGGAACGATACGCTCAACTCAACCAAACGTGAGAATTCACAAATAAATCAATACGGAGGAATATAAATACTCAACTATATTGAAGGTTACTCATTGAAATACTGTAGATTATTTTAAAATAGACATAGAGAGATTTAATAAAGATCATCAATAGTTTAACAAATACAATATTAACCACTGAATTACAACACAATACAATAATACATTTTGAAAATTCAGTTCCTTTTATTACATATTTTTTCATGACATAGAACCGTCATATTTGAACAACATTCTTTTAATCCATTTCTTCTTTATTTTGACAAAGGAGGTCGCACATTGAAACACATAGAAATATGAAGTACGAAATTATCTATAAAATAATGAGTTTGTTAAATCGATTAAAACTTCTTAATGCATAAAATCGATCGATGAAAGAAATCGAATAGGTAACGGGTCAGGGTATCACTATTTGATTAAGTATTAGAGCTGTCAAAAGTTAAATAAACTATTGGAACGACTATAAGATACTTATTGCAGGCAGTATAAGCAAATTAAATCATTGACCTTATTTATTTTATGGTTCAATTATTCGAAGCAATGACAACCCTAATTTTATAAGTGTCATCGAACTTTCGAATGGCTTGTAACTTTATTTATTTTATTTCCATTTAATATTGGCAAAGGTGAGTGATCTTGAAATTGTAGACTTATAATTTCTAAATAGTTGGAAATTAGATGGTAAACAGAAAAGATTGAAAAATATAAAAAGGAGCTCTGATTTTGAAATGAAATGAAATCGTGCTTATGCCGGCGGTTCCACCACTGTAAATAGTAGCCTATATTCGTCCTCAAGAATGAAATCGGTTCAACGGTTTAGCCATGAAGGCCTTATCAAACAGACAGCCAGAGTTACTTTTGAATTTATAATATTAGTATGAATATTGTTTAGCGTTACTAGTGGTCTCGAGTGGTATCTTTAAAAAGTATTTTATGATCCTTCTAAAATTCGATATTTCATACCATTTTCGTACTATTTTAGGTATTGGTTATAAGATTTTGATCATGAGTATATACAGAAATAAATTGGGATGTTATTGTCATTCATTAAATTAAATTAATTGGGTATTTCACTATAGCACTCCGGGGAGTAAAACCTATGTTGCAATTAATATTAGAAAAACGAATTTAATATTTTTAGGTCTTACATGTAAAAGAGACTTTATTAACAACATTCTTAAAATCACAATATCACTCCGAATACACTAGGTTGAACACTTCGATGTATATCGCACTGTAGCTCAAACTGACTGCGGCCAGCGAAAGTTCGTGTTTATATACATTTTTACATTTACTAGCGCTTTCGAGAAACTTTTCGAACATACGAGGACCTTCCCCATACCAAGGACACGCCCGCCGGCAAACTCGTTGTAATCGTGCAACAACTAATCGATATTAGGTGCTATGTATATCGGTATAAAGTTCGTTGTTCCGTGTCTCAAAAATCAACTTTCTTGATCGTTGTTCGCCAATAATCAAGAACATTCTCGATCGTTGTCTCATCTTATGGATAGCTTAGTGGTTTTAAAAGCCATCTCACGGCTTCCTGGTTCGCTGAGTGTTAAAAATTCGATCCCCACATCGAACTATATCTACTTTGTGTGATCCACAAATTGTTATTATGAGTCTGGGTGTTCTTTGTGCCCGCTCCATGTATGTTCAGACATTCCTACGTGAGACAGGATAGGTATTCCTATTTTTTTTTTATGAAGTAGGGAGCAAACGTATCACCTTATCGTAAGCGATTACCGCCGCCCATGACCACCCGCAACACCAGAGTCGTCACAAGTACGTTGCTGGCCTCTGGGGATAGGGAAGGGGATGGGGAGGTGTTGGGGTATGGGCCTCCGGTACCCTCACTCTCTCGGTAAAACATAGCGCAAGCGTTAACACACTTCACACCGGTTTTCTGTGAGGCCGTGGTATCACTCCGGTCAAGTCTGTCTTTCGAATTAAACAACGAAAGAAAGAAAATAAGTCCTTTATCAGACAAAATACAATTTTCCTGACCTAAAATGTATTATTACATATTATCTGAAAAATATCAAAATACACAGATTAATAAATTCTTTGTTGGAGACTTTGTACATTAATTAACAAAGTTTTCGTAATTAAAATTTCAATACCATGCACGCAGAAAAGGTAATTAAGTACGCTGAGATTGACATGTATTAAAAAACTTAGTGGCAAAGATTTATTTAAGTAAGTTTTATTTTTACTAGACATTATCCGCGGCTTTGCTGTGATGACGTGATGTCAAGACCCGATTGTTTCATGTTTTCAACGTTTAAAATAAAAAATAAACCGGTGTGGAACAGCGCTGTGTTTCACCAAGTGAGTGAGGATACCGCAGTCTTATACGCCAACCCCTTCCCGTCCTCCAAAGGCCGGCAACGCACTTGTGACGTCTCTAGTGTTACGGGGCGGCTCGTTTGCCCGCCATAACATTAAAAAAAAAGAAAAAAAAATAGTTTAGGAAAACTTAATATCACGTTTACTCGATCGCATAAAAGCTAATAAAAGCGTGTTAATGACGACATTTCCAAGAACCTTTTTCGTTCATATAGATTTCTTTTTGGAATTGTAGTACATAATACATAACAGAATTACATTTTGCTAGTGAATACAATCAGTGGTTAGAGCACTGCCTCCTAGATAGGTTTTGAAAAAACCTGTATTACCTAAGGAGTAACAGTCCCGAACCCCATACGGTGCTAAAGAAAAACAACAAAGAATACAAACATGCTTTATATACTATACAAAATTCACATAATATGCCATTTTACATATTAAAGTGAAACTTTTATTAGATCGTCTCAAATTTTTTGGTCTGTGTGTTGCATGTCGCGTGATTGTCGGCCGCGGAGTAGGGATAAAGTAAAGGCGATCGCCAGAGCAGCCAAGGCCAATATGGCGGCGCCTATAGTTCGCAGCAAATGACCGTGTAGTGTATAGACTATTACCCATTTGTGTGTTTTATTTTGTTTGTTTTTGTTAGTGTTTAATGTAAATGTTGTTATTAATTAAAGTGAAACTTTTATTTGCTTTTAAACTGTGAAACTCATGATGAAGATGAAATTGATAATAGAATGATTGAAAATAATTGAAAAACGGATCAAAATGACTCAACGATGATAAAATATTGTTTTCAGTTTTTTAATATGTGTATAGGTATAATCTAAATAATTGTTAAGTATTATGTAGGTTTTATCTTGTAGGTGTACAGTTAGCGCCTTTTTTAACTGTGACGTGATAAATTATTAATTAAACATTTTCGACTAAATTATTGTAGAGAGCTGGACCCAAGAGATAAAAGAATCTTATAGCGAATTTCCTAGGGCGTGGTACTGTGCAAACTCTGTTTTTTCGTCTTTTACTTATTTCTTTGTGCGGTGTATAGATGCAGGACAACAGCACTGCACAGAGTAGGAAAATTAGAAACAACTACTACACCACCATACCTATATCCGTCTGGCCAGTTTGGTACAAGACAAAACCTCCTTCCTAAGAAGAAGAAGAGCTCTACGTACAGCAGTGAACTGTAGAAGGTTGATGATGAAGTGGTGATGATGATGATGTAGACGATAAGGCTTATGAAAATAAAATAAAATATTGCAATTAAAAAGGTTTCATTTGTTTTTGGTCTGTAACGAACAATTTACATTTTTGCCACAACATTAAAAAGTTTTTGCATACGAAATTGTTCTCAATTTAAAACCCGTACGTGTTTACGTTGAAAATTCCCTCATTTACTAATTGCTACGTATTATATTGCCATTAAAACTCGTAATTCTATTAAAACAAAATAAAATCGTACCCCACATGTAACGCAATCCGGTCTTGGGTAGTTATAGTTAACTGCCGTAATTTTTATTTAATTGGGCTGGGGTTGCCAGCCGTGTAATATAATTGTATGGCCAGCAACGTAATGAAATATTTTAAATACTTCAATTTTAATATTTTTAAGGTGGTTGCATGATTTCTTTTTTAGACTTCATCGTAGCGTCTAAATCTATAAAAATGACATGGAATTAGCGATGCAAGCAAAGCCAGATTATTTACCTGGTTGCACATCACGTTGCATCGTGTATATAAATGTTATGTATACTTATATACTTTTTTTGGTAAATAGGGTAAACTAAGGTATAACTGGCCACTGTTATTAACTGGCCACTGCTTGCTTTAGTTGTTCGAAATAAGAATAATAGAGCAAGCACGCCATCTGTAATCTTTTGAAATGATTACTTATTTAAATAGCTTGCATATTAGTACTATTGTTTACCGCTATAGACAGTAGTTTTAAAATGGCGGGTAATTTTTTGACAATTGGCGCGCAAATCTCGATACCTAAGGTTGTTCCTTAAGTAAATGTTAAGCAATAATATTTTGTAAAATTGAAATTTTGTGTCAATACTAATTCTTTCTGTGGACTGGTTATGTTTTTTGAATCGTTTTAAAGGTAAGTGTCGTGAATTTAATACTTTATGTTGTTAAAATCAGTTCAATGCTATGTTAGAAGGGATGGCCATTTACTAACTTGTACATTTGCTTTATTCAGTAAATAGCCACCTAGGCCAGTTACTACTAAAAGAAAATTCCTTGTTAAAATCAGTAACTGGCACAGGGGGCCAGTTGTGTGGTCAGTTATTACTGGTTGACACACGTAGCCGTCTGCATCTCCTATTGTCCGTAGCTTGATGTTATACAGCGTTAACAAGTTTGTCCACCATAAAAACGGTTATACCAAGCCAACTTTATAAGACATAGGCTGTTGTCGACTTTTTTTAGAACTTTGAAAGAGGAACAATTCTGTCCTATATTATTTTTCGATGTTAGCACAAGCAGCGTAGGGCAGCAATGGAAGCTCTCAAAAGCAATTTTTTTCATTGATAATCCGTTTCTATTGGTTATAGATTGCTATATGACCCTTAGCGTTCCTCATTAAATGGGCTCTCCAATACTCAAATAATTTTTCAAATCGGACCATTAGTTCCTGAGATTAGCGCTTTCAACTAAACAAAAAATCTTTACAGCTTTATAATATTAAGTATACATTTTTTTATTAACTGGTAATTTAGGTATAAAATGACATAAAAACGACAGTACACGAAAGAACATAGCTTCTTTCGTGTACTGTCGTTTTAAAATTTATACGAGAGAACAAGGGCACTATTCGGCAGGCAGCTAAGACGTTTGGTGTTCCAAGAAGTAGCATTCAGTTCAAAATTCACAATCCCAATACAAAGTTTAAGTCGGGCCCAGATCCTGTATTAACTGATGCTGAGGAAAAAGAACTTTGTAATTTTAAAATGCAACATGCAAGACGTGGATTTCCAAGAAAAAAGGAGGACATCGCATTATGTGTTCAGGATTTTTTAAAGAAGAACCCAAGGGCGAACCGAATTTAAAGATGGGAAACCAGGAGACGTTTGGTTCAAGGCATTTCTAAAACGCCACCCAAACATCTCTATTAGATCATCAGAAGGGGTGACAAATGCAAGCGCGGCTGTATCGGAAATAGATATCAGAAAATGGTTCACAGAAATCGGACAATATTTTAATGAAGAAGATCATCTCTCTGAAGCGATTCAAGACTCCACACGCGTTTTCAATGCGGACGAAACCGGCTTCAATATTTGTCCAAAGTCTGGACCAGTTTTAGCTGAAAAAGGATGTAAAAATGTGTATCAAATAGAGAAAGGACCCGCCAAGGAAAATATAACAGTCCTGTTTACTTTTTCGGCTGCTGGTACTATCTGCACCCCTCTGATTATATACTCTTATAAAAGGATACCTAACAGAGTAGCACTGAGTGTGCCAACCGGTTGGGGTATAGGACGAAGTGATTCGGGCTGGATGACTGCTTCAGTGTTTTACGACTACATTGCCAACTGCTTCTATAAGCACCTTCTAGAAAATAGTATTCAGTTGCCTGTTATATTAATAATAATAATAATAATAAATATTCCGGACATCTAACACACAACGCCATCTAGTCCCAAGCTAAGCAGAGCTTGTGTTATGGATACTAGACAACTGATATAAATACTTATATACTTTTTTTTGTAAATACATACATATTATACATAGAAAACACCCATAACATATTGTTTGTTGATGGACATAAGACTCATTTGACTATTGAAATAGCTGAGTTATGCAAAACTCTTAAAATTCAGTTGATTGCATTATATCCTAATGCCACACGTATCTTACAGCCGGCAGACATAGCAGCGTTTCGACCAATTAAGGTTGGCTGGAAAAAAGCATTGAGAGAATGGTATGCTGTAAATAATTACCAGACAGCTTTAACGAAAGAGTATTTCGCTCCATTATTAAAAACCGTTATCGACACATGTGCTAAACCAGAAACGTTGATCAATGGTTTTCGCATATCTGGATTGTACCCCTTTGATGCAAATAATGTAGATTTCAGCAAGTGTTTAGGAAAGGAGCAGCTACCTAAGGATAATGTTACTTTACCTGAAGTTAACGTAGACTCTCCCCGTGTCTTGACGTACTCAGAATTTTGCGATCTAGCGGGAATTACTTTGATCACTAAGTGTCGATCAGCAACAGTTTGCTGAATGCACATGAGAACTTCAAAGCAATTTACAGAATTTGGCAAAAATTTAAAGACATGGCTGAAGACAAACCAATGGAAACGACAAAAAGAGAAGAAATTATATTCAGAATCGAGACTAAGGAAAGTATGGAGACTAAGGCGAGTATGGACAACAGGGATAGTATAAGGACTAAGGAGACAAATACTGATAATAAGACCAATGAGAAAATGAAGACTGAAAAACCTAAGACTATGAAGACTGATTATGAATCACTCAAATGTAAAATTGTGCAGACTGACAATGTGTTACCTAAAAATAAGACTGAAAATGTGTTATCCGAGACTATAACGCCAATAGAGATATATAATGTGTTACCTGACTTAGATCACTTCATCGAGACTGTTGATATTTCACTTATGGATCCAACTAAAATTAACGATACAAAAATCACTGAAAATTCGAAGAAAAATCAGTCTGTTAAACAAATCAAGAATGATGGTGAGTTACAAACCTTATCAAATTCAAAAACTTTTAATTCAACGGCAAGTCCATCAAAACAAAACGCTCCTAATAAGAAAATAACTGTTATCTCAAATGTACCTTTTACAGAATATTTAAAAGGCAAATCTGTGCCGAACGCACCACTACAAAAAAGAAAACGTCAATATGCTAAATTACCATTTGCGTTAACATCAAATCACTACATTCAACAGGTGAAAGAAAAGATATTAAAGAAACAAGCAGAAGAGACGGCAAAGGAAGAAAGAAAGAGACTAAGGGTAGAAAAAAAAACGCAACAAGAAAATGTTTCCAAAAAGAAGCCTAATAAAAATATGAAGAAAATAACTAAAACAGTTACAATAGCATCAAACAAACAAGGAGTTTCTTGTGACCATTGTTTTAACCCTATCACGAAACAAATAGTAGAATGCAGTCAATGTAAAAAACATTTTTATTTAAATTGTATACCATCGAGTCATCGATTGCATGTACCTGAGGACGAGGACAATGATTTATTTTTGTGTCACATTTGCTACCAAGAGAGTAACACTGACTCCTTTGATTCGGAAACTGATTTCACATTTACATATCTTAGAGAAAAAATTACTGAAGAAGAACTTTAAATAAAAAATGCAAGCAGTATAGATGTCGTTAAATTTACATATAGAGCATATATCTTATTAATATTATTTTATATAGATTATGATTATAGATTATGACTGCCTCGGTGGCGCGAGTGGTAGCGTAAGCGACTGCTGTGCTTGAGGTCTCGGGTTCGATTCCCGGGTCGGACCAAATGTTTGTATGATCTGCAAATATTTGTTTCGGAGTTTGGGTGTTTTCTATGTATAATATGTATGTATTTACAAAAAAAAAAAAAAAAAGTATATATGTATTTATATCAGTTGTCTAGTACCCATAACACAAGCTCTGCTTAGCTTGGGACTAGATGGCGTTGTGTGTTAAATTGTCTGAAATATTTATTTATTTATTATTTATTATAAGGTAATAAACATTCCTACTAAACCACATACTTTGTCATGTTTGTCAAGTACTATTCAGTTGAGTTTATTTCATGTTGCCAGTTACTAAAAAGATGTATGCCAGTTACTGAATTTTGTGGCCAATTACTGCTAAAAATGACATTTTTAGTTTAGATTGAAAATATAAATATTAAAAATTGATTTATTTTATTAGACGCCAATGAATATATATCCTTAATATATCCTTTAAACGAATCTATCATAACAAACTGGGATTTATGAATGTAAAGTTAGAAGCGCATGTTTAAATTTACCAAAGACGTAAAGTGGCCACTTACTGGTAAGTTTACCCTATATACATATTTTACATAGAAAATACCTAAACTCCAAAATAAATATTTACAGATCATACAAACATTTGGTCTGAACAATCGAACCCGAGAACTCAAGCACAGCAGTCGCATACGCTACTATTGCGCCACCGAGGCAGTCAAACATTATGCAAGCAGCTGTAAAAGGTTTGTGTAGGATATTTGTGGAATGGAGTAGTACAGTGGGAGAGCCCCACTTCGGCATGAATGGGCCGACTCGACCGGAGTGATACCACGGCCTTAAATAAAACCAATGTGTGGTCACTAATAGTCATCTGAAGTATTTTCGAACTAATACAACATTTAACTTTGAAGAAAAAAGTATTTCCTACCACAAAGGACTCCTGAATTGCAGGCTTTCATGAGCGGTGATTGTCACTTACTTTTAGGTGCCCCTTTTGCTAGTTTGTACCCCTGTATCGATTCTTTTAAAGACAATGAGAAATAAATCCTTTATCGCGGAAGATTTTACAGAAATATTTGAAACACACACAAAGAACACCTACCATCAGAAAAGCAATTTGTACACCATCTGAGGTACACGTACCTGAGGTTTAAACTAAACGCATTATAAAACGGTGTGGCGACCGCCATCCGTGCAGTTAGTAATTAAAATTTCGCCATTCATGTGGATGTTAGAAATAATTTATAACTTAGGTATTTACTACTCTGACAGTTACCCGAAAACAATAAAGGAACATCAAGTTATGACTTCTACCCGTAGACAAGGTAGTGAACCTAATATTTTACTCCTAGTATTTTTATAACGTATTTAAGCTCGACTGTCGGGAACAAACCATATAACGCCTCTGTAATAGACATTAAACTAGGGATGGGACCGTTAATAGAATTTCGGTATTAAATTATGTCGCTCATGAGTGAAAGTTTGGACAAATTTAATTATTCACTGGCAATATTGAATTTTTGAACAGGGTTCCTCGTAGCATAATTGTGTTGGTAATTACTTTTTATGAAGGTCATTATTATGTAAATGAAAATAAAATATGTGATATTTTTACGATGGCATAAAATATTTATATAAATGTGTATTTTTATCTACTCTGTATTTTTCTGTATCTATTTAAAAATGTTTTTATGAAAAACATGTCACAATTACGTATGGCCTTAGGAGAAGGTTCTCCTGTGAGCAGGCCCGAGTACAGCAGTAGGACATTATGAGTTGTTGATGATGTGACTATGGGTTTCCTACTTTGCAATGAACGACTATCTGACTTTATGTATGCAGAGCACTTTTTGGTAGGAGAGAATGTTACGAGTCCGCGTCACCGACATGCTGACGTCACAAAACTTTTATGGCCACGTCGAGCTCTTTTGGTAAGGGAAAATCTTGTGGGTTCGCGTCACCGACATGATTTATGTTGATAATTTAATCATTATGAGATTTCTAATTTTACACATTAAGTTTATAAATAACATTCTAAATTATAAGTTTTCACTTCTATCGTCTTATGATATTGTTCTGAAGTCTTTGTGTCTGTAAAAATATTATCTTATTGTAGAACCTCATTGATCATGAAAAATGTTTTAAAACTTTCGTATGAACGTTAAATTATTCTTTTTCCAATACTTGTTTTATCAAACAACCTTTAATGATTTTGATTTGATATAAGTCTACTTGAACTTTAATGCCTTGAGCACTTTCATAACAAACATCAGTAAGAGGTATTCAAGTATGGTTGAATTCTACTTGAGCCAATATATTTTCCCTATTTACTTACTTTAACAGTTTTTCTTGGCTGTTTTTCATATAACTTAATATTTTTGAAAGTGAGTGGAATTAATGTTCGCTGATTTTTTCTTCTAATACAACTTTATTTTCATTTGATACGGGGTAAACATTTTATTTTCTAAAATTGTCTGTTTAATTTGTCTAATACTGTTTATTTAATTTGACTTGAACTGTGTTCAACTTGATATTTTGATTTAGAAAGTGGTTATATATAAAAGCGCAATATCACCCCGGTCGTGTCGGTGGCCATGCCATAGAATTATAAGAGTGAGGGAACAGAGAGTGCACCTGTGTTTGGGCACACTTTGGTGCTATATTAATTGTGTTGTTGTCTGGTCTCCGATAAGGCTGACCGCTATGTCCGAAATTGGTTAGGAGTGTGTCACCATATGTAAAATGTAAAATACAGTTTGGAATCTACCGTTAACTTAAGTCGATTGGTCTGTGACTTTAATTTAACTTTGAAACAAATCATAGTTTGTAACAAGCCGAAGTAATATAATAGTTTAAAAAACACAATAAAATCTGACCGTTTGAAGTGGGTCAAAATCAAGTCCGAAGGAGTCGGTTACAAACAAACGAACATACAGGTGAAGCTAATAAAAAGCGTGTAAACAAGATATCAGGTGGTATACCTATAATATCGCCATAAGTTATATATTGTTGTCCTTAAAAAAACCTATGATTTTTTAATCATTACTCCGAAACTTTATTTTAAATCTAAATATTAGTGATTATTTTGTCGAGTCTACATACACAATTTATTTAATGTCATTCGTAAAAAATAGAACTAGAACCATTTTAAGTTTGGCAAAATTTCTACAACTTATATAGACACTTAAGGTCATCGATATTAAATTGATATCTTGTCACAACACTATTTCACCACTAACAGTCCATTAAACTTCGCAACGCCACATGCCTGTGCCCGCCTCTAAAGATATGAAAATTGTAATAAAACTTTGCGTGAACGGTATTAAAGTAGATATTTATTTCTAAAAATTACTTAAGATTAAAACGTGTAATTTAGTGCCGATTTTAGTTTGAAGTTTTGATTCCGAAATGTAAATTGTAATTCACTAGAGAAACTTCCTATTATTTATTTAATTTATTTATTTAAAAACTTCATGCACTTTTGTACATTGGCGGACTTAATGCCCAAGGCATTCTCTTCCAGTCAACCTTAGGGTGGTGTAGAGATCTAGTAACGTAGGTGGTGCACAGAGGTTACATAATCAATACATATATATTATAAAGAATACACACGCAATAAATACAAATATAAAATATACTTACACAAATACACTACGTTCGTACACGATGATAACCTGAATATGAGGTGAAGCCACAAGTAATTAATTCTTGACATCTTATTCTGCATTTATTACCTGACATTTGAACTTTGTTAAGTTAAGGCGATCTGTGTTTACATTGTTGGAGCGTAAATAATTTGTATTTATTATTTTATTACATTTTGAACGTTTTTTCTTTTTCTCTGGGACCAGTATGTATGCACACATTGCTTTTACTCCTTGATGTGTAAGTGATTGCAACCTTATATGCTATGGACTAATTTTTATTATTTTATTAGACAAAAAATTGATTTTCCTAGCTTTAATATCTTATTAGACCGCTTTCTAGCCTTTGTGTTTTGGTTGCCTTAACTTGCACATAGAAATACTGTTGTCAAAAACAAGCAAGCTTTGTATGAATTATTTGAAAAGATGGTGCACATGAGTTTCTCACCAGCTCTTCTCATGAATGCAATACCCATCGGAGCTGGTACTTGGATTGATTTCAATTTAAACCTTTGAGTTGAATCGAAATCAATCTAAGCTCCGGTAATTCAAATCATCTCAGTGCATTTAGTATTAGGAGTTTTGTTTTATATTTTTATGTTTGTATTTTTGACGTGTTCAAGTGCCTTTTGGGGCCTATGGAAATAAATGATTTGAGTTTGAGTTTGAGTTTATCAATTAGAAATTTCTGGCGTTTTACTGAGAAGGAGGTCATGTACCTTCTTTTTGAACATAAGACATTGTGGACATCCTGATTTCAAGTGGGAGAGCATTCCAGAGTAGTACAGCTTGGACAAAGAATGAAGAGTTCATGAAATCTGAATTGTGGGAAGGACATAAGAGGAGTAGATTATTTTCTGAACGAAGATTTCTGTCATGATTAGAGGAGAGATAACGGAAATATGAAGCAAGGTATGTAGGAAAAAAAGGTGAGTTAAGAAAAGAAAATAGGGAGGTAAGTGCTCGCTGATTGCGGCGCAGACGAATAGGCAACCATTTAAGTTGAGAACGTAAGGCTGACACGTGGTCATACTTACGGAGATTAAAAATGAATCGAATGCAGTTATTAAATTATTATTATTACATAACAGTCAATAGCTTTTAATATCGCTGTCCACTGTTGGACATAAACTTCTCCTTCGAAAGCAGGTGTTTTGGCCTACGCCTCCACGCTATGAAGACGGTTTAGTAAAGGTTTGGTTTCAAGTTGTCACTTCTTACGACACACACCGCGCGTCACCGAGGCAGTCAAAATGTCAGTTGAAAGTTCTAGTATTTTTCACTAGGAATTCGTCGGTTAGAAGAATCGCAATATATAAAAAGTTTTTTTTTAAATTGTCTGTCCGTCTGATTGTTCCGGCTGATCTGTGGAACGGCTGTACACTTCAATTTTATTTATTTGTAAGAATAACATGAGGTAGAAGACTATAAAAACCTGCTATTTTATTCTGTGTGACGGTTAACACCGTCGCAGTTCGACAAATACTAGAATTAAATGTTGCTTTTCCTGATTTGTGGGTGCTTACTGCTTCAGGTCAAAACATTTGCGACCAATAGGAGGAAAGTACATCTGTGAACATCAATTTAAAGAAGTCACATAAATAACCTTCGCACCAGTAAAGAGGCACAAAGACAATAAACTTGGGCTAGAAATGTGTAACATTATTCTTTGAACCTTTCCGTGACCCGTGCAGTTAGATATAAAGTACAGATAAAACATGAAACGCCCACATCTGATATTCTTATAGAAAAAGATGTTGGTGTAAATGTTATAAATCTACAAACATCACATAAAATATTTATAAACAAATGTGTACATTACTGAATTGCTAAACTTAAGTGTTAGTGGGCGGGGCACATTGCTCTCAGAACTGATGGTCGACAGGGGCCAAAGAGTTCTCAAATGTCAACCGTGTTGCGTGAGACGGAGCGTGAGTAGGCGTCCTATACGTAAGGCGGTTCAAATACCTTTTGTATACATTTTAAAAATACTTACCGTGGGAGAGCCACTCTAGGGCATGCATGGGCCGGCTCGACCGGAGTGATACCACGGCCTCACAGAAAACCGGCGAGAAACAGTATCTGCGCTGTATTTCACGGATTGAGTGAGCTTTGTGCTAAGTGGCGTGCAATTGGAAAAGTCTATGTGCAACAGTGGACTGCTATAGGCTGACGATGATAATAATAAAGCTTTATGAACGTAAATCAATTTTCGTTTGATTTTTGCCAAAGGCTTTTTATTCAACGATAAAGTAAAAAATCCCTTCAAATCAGCGGCTCCTTGAGGACATCGGAATGAGGAGTTTGTAGATTTTCCACTAACAATCACTTTAAAGATATTTTCCATGGAATCGTGCCGAAACAGATTATAGTATGTGTCTAACTGCCGATAAAAAATATTTATCATTCAGTTTTCCAATCTTTTTTTATGGAATAGCGGGCAAACGAGTAGACATATCGCCTGATGATAAGCGATTACGGCCGCCCATGGACACAATGGCCTTTTAAGAAATACAGACAAAGTCACGAGCAACTGCTAATAATATATATATATATATATATTTGAAATACACGAGTAACGCCCATTCCAATGATACCAAACACGGCATATTTTTCTCAATTTTATTCTTTAAAACAGTACTTTATGATCGCTTGAGCGCTACATTAGATTCAGTTACACGTTATACATATAGCCTATAAACAGCGGACGATCAAGACGGTTTAAACGATATCTCATTTGTCCAGATCTAATAAGTAGTTGAAGAGCTATAAGAGAACAGATGAACATACGAGTACATAGCCTGTCAAAATCATAACCCACCTTTGGCTGTGGCGTAGTCGGGTAAAAACTCACAATTCAAGTTAATACAAGAACTTACTAATGCACTGTAACAGATGGCCCAAGACCCAAATATATATATAAAGTTTGTTGGTTACTTATTTTATTATTAAACTTCGTTAATATTTGTACTTACTCGTACACAAGACTCCATACTCAACAACTCATAACACATGTTACTAGTTAGGGCAGATCGAATTTTTTTTTATGGATTAGGGGCATACGAGCACACGTATTGCCTGATGGTAAGCGGCGATTACCGCCGCCTATTGACACTCGCAACACCAGAGTCGTTATAAGTGCGTTACCGGCCATTGGGGGATGAGGAAGGGGACAGAGAAAGGGGTTACGATTGGGTCTCCGGTATCCTCACTCACTCGGTGAAATACAGCGCAGGCGCTGTTACACACCGGATCTCAACGTGTGTGATTAGTGTATGTAAATGTATATCTGTGCCTCACTGGGAGAAGTGTGTAGAGTTAGAGGAGGCTATACAGGGAAAAACCGGCCAAGTCCGAGTTGGACTCATGCACGTTGTATTCCGTATCTTATCTATAAAACCCACTTTAAAAAAATATTTTAAAGCGGCAACAAGAATATATTATCTGTAAAAAATTCAACTGTCTAACTATCACAGTTCATGAGATACAGCCTGGTGAAAGGCGGAGTAACAAACGGACGGACCGCAGAGTCTTAGTAATAGGGTTCCGTTTTACCCTGTGGGTATCACGTGTGTACCTAAAACAGAAAAAAAAAACTGTTAACATCGTTAGGTCGGAACGGAAACTTTTCAGACCAGCCACGTATTCGAGCCGGTTCCGGCCGTAGTCACAGATGACCATTGTTAAGCCTAGTATTACCCTAGACTTAACCCAGTCTCCATTTTTTTATGGAAACTTTGATAAAATGTTACCTGTGCTATTATTACGAATTTGGTTCAGTAGTTTAGGACCTATGGTAAACCATACAAATATACACAGATTCCTACAAGTATCACCCTTCCTCTTCGTTTCGTCGTAGTCGAGTAAAAATAGGCAAAATAGGTAGGAGCCTATCGTATTTCAGGAATTCGAGCAAATTTATCCGTCGCCATTAAGCACCTGTCCTGTAGCGATAAGTCAATACTTATTGCTTTCAGAACCCGATACTCGTGAAATTTATTCGAATTTATTGAAATTCATCCGAACTCGGAGAAATAAAAATTGAATTAATTTAACGATAATTTTTTGACGATCGCCTGTTATTTCCTTCCTATTGATTGTCTTCTAAGTCTTTTTATTAATTTCATGCACAAAAGTGATGTTGATGTTCAGTTTGAAGTTAAGTAATGCTTAAAACTGATGTAGTTAGACTTAACACTAGCTTGGTACGAAAACCATACTTTAAGTGCGACTTTAGATAGTCTTAAGTTCGCTTTCAAAACTTGTTGATAAACTTTCTGATAGACTAATGTTAACTTATCCGTGGAATAAGTACAGTTTCTAAGTTATGTGTTGTCATATATACCTATACATCTTGTATTTGACCTTCGAAAATATGATCATATATCTGAACTCCGTCAAATGCTCAAGTGGCTTCTAATTTGCTCTCGCCGGAATACTCATATCCTCATTTTCCTTTATAACATCTTGTTTAATCCTAAAGCCCCTTTCTACCTCAAAGAACTATTCAAGTTCCTCAATGACACATGACAAATGTCTAAGAGATCAGGCGTTGGACCGACGGCTTTGCGTGCTCTCCGAAGTACGGGGAATAAAGAAAAAATATTTTCATAAAACAGAATAAGTACCTACTCTACTCACCATGTGTTAACTCTACGAGGTGGCATTACTGTGCTCGTTCAATGACTCTGCACAAGGAGAGTTACATTATCTCATACATCGTCAGAGCTGAAGGCCGCACTGCGATGGTTAGTTCATACAGTTAATGTTCGTATTTTGAAGGTAGTCGTTAGCATTACGATCTGTCACTTCCTTGTGTATGTATTAAAAACTAACTGGAATGAATGAATATGGAATGAGCTGTCGCCTGCGGTGTTCCCGGACCAATACGATCTTCAAACCTTTAAGAAAAGAGCGTACTCCTACCTGAAAGGCCGGCAACGCACTTGTGACGCCTGTGGTGTTGCGGGTGTCCGTGGGCGGCGGTGGTCGATAACCATCAAGCGATAAGTCTGCTCGTTTGCACCCTATATAATAAAAAATAAAAACCTGGTGTTACCCATGGTTACGGATTTCTCTGCGGATTAAAGCTAGTCTAAAAAAAGTAGCCTAATAGTTAGATACTTCTTACATCATCAGCTAGCTGCCAGTATAAGTCCCTTCAAAATTGGTCTAGTCGTTAGAGAGATTAACCGAAACAAACAGACTGACGGACGGACAGACAGACAGACAGACAGACAGAAACATATTAACTTTAAAAATTATGTTATTGAAATAAGTAGGTACCGACTACACTTTCATGTGCATTTTAAGAAAAGAGAGTTTATTTATTTGTATAGATAGGGACTCGTCACATAACACTTACGTACTTCCTTTTGTAATTTATTGAAAACCCTTAGGTACCTACCTAACGCTGTCAAACAAAATAATTAAGGTAATTACTTACAAAATTCAGAAACAACATACAAAGCGTCTCACCCTGTCCAAACTACCTACTTAACTTTTTGGCAAGCCTGTACGAAAATGTTTCTGTCACTTTGACTAATGTTTTTTTCCACCCAAAAAGATTGATAGTGTGTCAGAAGTGTATGGAGGTGACGCACGCAAATTGCTAGAAAAAGTCCAGATACACAAAGACCTTTGTAGCATTGGTTTTGCAACAAGTAAGAGGTCAAAATAAAATAGATTTTGGAAGCGATCTGGAGGCCGTTGTTTTAAACGAAGTATTCGACTTGGCAGGTCATCTTATAGTGGACGTATTGCTGTCTTAACCTTGACGTCAGTCAAAGAATAAACTTTTGGTTATGCTAATGTAGATTCAGAGCACTCATAGTAAAGGTGTATGTTCATTTGCCAAAAATAGCATCTCAACTTAGCAATCAATTGAGCTTCATATATTAACTCTGTTGTATTAAATTTCATTTTCATTATTTCTATAATTAATCTATACTAATATTATAAAGCTGAAGAGTTTGTTTGTTTGTTTGAACGCGCTAATCTCAAGAACCGCTGGTCCGATTTGCAAAAATATTTCTATGCTAGATAGCCTATTTATCGAGGAAGGCTATATGCTATATATCATCACGCTAATGCTAATAAGAACGGAGCACCAATGAAGAATGTTTCAAAAACCGGGGAAATTTTTCACGCTACGGGCAATAGAAGACGCAAACGAGGTTGCGTGGGTCAGCTAGTACCTATATGTATAATAAACCCATACAATATGATAAAGCCGCACAGTTTGTTTTTATGTTGTACTGATAGCCTATTAATTGATATTGATTTTAGGATGTTTAACACCATGCTACCATCAATGGGAGTCGAATATCAAGGAAAAATGTTGCAAAAACGAGTGCAAAATTAATTAATTTTAAAGTTTTAAATTATTTAGTGAAAATTTTAACGAAATCTATATTAATATATAAAGCTGAAGAGTTTGAACTTGAATGCGATGATCTCAAGAACAACTAGTCAGATAATGACTAAAATATAAATGATAATGATAAATATATCAGTGTTAGCTAGCCCATTTATTGAGTAAAGCTATAGACTATGTATGATTACACTAAGATCAATAGGAGCGGAGCACCAATGAAGAATGTTTAAAAAACGGGGTAAAATTATTACGCTACGGGCAACAGAAGTCGCAAACGAGGTTGTGTGGCTCAGCTAGTCAATTATAAAGACAACAGGAGCACGTGAGTAGTTGACAAGAAAATATTATCATTCTTTGTACAACTGTTGTTCAACATGAGCTTACCTGGTTAGCAGCAAACTACATGTTAAGTTTCTTAAACTTTATTACCATCTAGCGACTGCCAGAAGCTACTACGAAAACATCCGCACCCTGATCATGCGACAAAGTGAGAACACCTAGGCGGGCAAGTTTACGTTCACTTTTTAAATTAATTAGTCGCGTAGTAATTTCCTGAACTCATACCGACTTTTTATATACAAAAGTGTATTACTAAATGGTTTTAAGACTAGCACCATCAAGTACATTAATGAACGTAAACTGAAATGGTTGATATTAGCATACGCAGTTCCAAATAGGTTTTTAGAAGCATTTAAAATAAGGAATTTGAACCTGTCAATGATAATAATAATAAAGCTTTATTGTAACCAAAATGGATTACAGGACTTTAGTACACCCCTGACTCCCAAAGCGCTAGCGCTAGCTGTGTGTTGGGAGTCAGTTCCTATTCACAGGCAAAAAGCGCGATGATATTCTTTAGTGTTTGTTTGGAGGGTAAAATAAGGGACGAATTCATGTAAGGAAATTCGTCAATATAAAAATTATAATAACACGCGAGCAAAGCCACCGGCATCAACTAGTAACTGGTATAACTGATTTCATGCCATCAATGTATTAAACAAAAAATGGCTTCCTATAATTTACAGGAGAGGTCGCACCTGAGCACAATAAAATCCCCTTTTTCTTTTACCGACGGAACAAGACAAAGAATGACAATGAACAGTCGTCAGTTTCAATGTTCCTTTGTTCCAGCAAGCATTTTAATTATGTTCCAGAATAGATGGCAAAATGTATCTCTTTTTAAATGACTTCAAAAAAAGAGGAGTTTCTTGATTCTAATGTATTATTTTCTATGTTTGTTAGAACTCAGAACTTTCGACTAGATGAACCGATTTTGATGATTCTTTTTAATTTGAAAGCTTCTACGTCCCATGTGGTCTCATTTCAATTAGGTCCAGTTCTTAAAAATCTGTTTAATTTGTTAAAATTTTCAATTATTTTCATCTCTATAAATCTCGTGAAGCAAGAACTTATGTTATTAAAGTAAGGTCAAGTTACCTTCAGTAATTTATGTGATTTTTTATGTACCTAATACATTTTCATGAACATTTCATGCAATACCGAATAAATTTTACCGTGGGAGATCCACGATTCGGCATGAATGGGCCGGCTAGTCCGGAGTGATACCACGGCTCTACAGAAAACTGGTGTAAAACAGTGCTTACGCTGTGTTTCATCGAGTGAGTGAAGATACCGGAGACCTATACCACAACCCCTTCCTGCATCCCCCTTCCATACCCCAAAGGCCTTACGCTTCTGAAGTTGCAGGATCCATGGGCGGCGGTAATCCTTTACCATCAGGCGATACGTCTGATACTTGGAATTGGAAAGGAAATAAAACTCATAGGTTTAAAAGGTCGATATTTTATTGAATGTCTATAAATAGAAAGGCTTCCGTTCGTTATGCACTTCAGTGTGGCATTAATAGGTCCTTGTCTGTAGAAGCAATCAACAACCATCATAAATAAGCAATATAATTTGGTCTGAATGGTTGCAATTGCGACGGATCCAACCGAGTTACAACCTAATCAAATGCACATAAAATTTTATTACGCTACCCACGCAAGAGGTATGCAATTACTTCAGTGAATAGCTTAAGTTCAATTGTACTTTATCAGTGAAAACTTCGAATTGGTATGGCCTTCAACTCGGTACTAACAATAATTGTATAATTTTTATTTTGAATAATGTTCTGGTGGCCCTCGTCATAATAATATAACAGGCAAGATATATAAGATACCCCAAATATTTATCTTTAAATTTATCAAATGTTTAGCAAAGAATCCAATACCATTCATTCGAATTTATCTAGCAAATTGCCTACTAAAACATAACAATACCTATTCCTGCAATCTGATACTTTTACCACCAAAATTTTCAACATTACTTTTAATCTAGAGTTTCATTTTGAGTCACTAGAAATCGACTGTAAAGGCCAGCGCCGACTGATGGAGTAACAGCAAAGAGACTAATTCAGTAACAAATGAAATTCAACCTAAAGTTCTTCAGAATAAACCATAAAATAAACCTTTGAGCAACGAAATAAAAAACATCAATTGTTTTTTTTATCATTTAGTGCAAAATGACTCTGCTCTACCTGATGGAAAGCATGAGTAGAATTCAAGAGTGGTGGTCACTATCCTCAATACGAATGTGGACAATACAACATGGTGACCCAAGCTATGACGGCCTAGTGAGATGCTTTTTCAAGCCCCGGTTAATGGACACATGAGCGCTGGTAGTGAGTTCTAGGTTTTCACTGTAGAACTTTAGGTTACACTCAAATTGTTTCTCAATTAGGCTCTTCGCCCTCACTCCGTCAGTCGGCACTGACCCTTAGAGATGTATGTGTAGCCTAAATATTCCTTACCTATTTAATATGTTTTTCATCTATGATTACCCAGTTGAATATTTAGCTTTTCTGTGTATGGGCCTACCAAAGTAACTTTACTCTACCCGATGAAAAATATAAGCAGAATCCGAGAGTGGTGATCACCATACTCTTTTTTTTTTTATTTAATATGTGGCAAACGAGCAGACGCATCACCTGATCGTAAGCGATTACCGCCGCCCATGGACACCCGCAACACCAAAAGCGTTACAAGTGCGTTGCCGACCTTTGGGGGATGGGAAAAGGGAATGGGGGGAGGGGTTGGGGTTTGGGCCTCCGGTACCCTCACTCACTCGGTGAATCGCTATTTCACACCGGTTCTACTAGCTTTGAGTTTTTTTTGGTAGCTTATTTTTTATACTTTTGACATAATCATTATTATTTACGCTTTTTTCTAATGAGCATAACGTAAATTACTTTATTTTGTCCATGACTCTGTGTAAACAAAATTTGTATTTCTTGGTAAATTAAGAATTCAGTATTTTTAAAAGACGGTAAAAATAAAAATCAGAATTTAATGTATTATTTATTTTGCAACTATCATAATCACATAACTAGTTTGATCATCAAAACATCGAAGGAACGTATACAAAGTAACCTACTTACGAGAATTATGATAAACACAACAATATGTAATGTACAGAATAAAATTCATTAGGCTCTCTGGCAATTTTCAAAAGACCAAACAATAAAATTAGTATTAATTTTAATTTAAAATTCGAATATTGTCTTCTAAACAAAGAGGGCAGATGACAAAAGAGTCCAATTATGATCTTTTTAGTAAGGGGCCGTCTCCTCAAACGAAAGAATCACGACGGATCCGCGGTTCTATTGTCGAGTTTATTCTATAAGCTAATCATCGTGACTCGTAACGGAATCGCCGATTGTATCGAATTACGTGACACAACCATATCATCGTTCCGATTTTCTCGCCAACATCCCTAAACGAGAAAGTCGTAACGTTAGGTTTCGTTCACATTTCAAACCATTCACTTAAAACAATTAATCGATTATAAAACAGAACATATAAAGGTGAACATTTTTACAATGTTGGAAAATGAATGATTAATGATGAATTTATTTATTTGAGCTTAACAATATACCTATTTCACAAAGACATAAAGTTCACAATGGCTTGACACGAATCAAATTTAATTTTTTTTTAAATAAATGCCAGAATACATAATGAACTTTGTTCTACAAGTGAGGTTATACAAGACGTTCAGACTTTAAGATAACGTGTATATGAGAATAAAGAACTATTAGCAACTGATCGCATCATCTCAAAAGAACTAGCAATTACAGAAAATTAAATTGGACGACCGAAGAAACTGGTATTGTCAAGGAATCGAAAAAAAAAACCTACAGTTTTCGTAGTTGATCGTATATTTTTAATTTTAAACTTTAGAAACACTTCAGATAAAAATTATAACTTTCTTCAATAATCTTAATATATTACTTTGACTTACTGTATCGTTTGCACTTTGGCTAAAACCCCGAGGCAGGTGTTTGATTTCCATTACACGAGACTTAAGTTGTTTATATGAATCCATACTTTACAACAACATAAAAGTTACTTTATATCTTTTTATATTAGGATCATTTTTTCACCACGTTGCAAACATGGTATTTTGCTGATACATGTTATAAAACCGAAGTGTCAAATAAAATGTAATAAAGGCTCTAGGCGCGGTGTACTTCCGTCAACATCGTTATACATTTTACTTGTATCAGTAAAAAGTAATATACTCGCTGTAATATTGTTGCCATAATATTGTTTAGGTACCATCCTAACATTTTACGTTATATAAAATTCACGTATGTTAACTGCAAATTGAAAATAAACCTTAAAGGGTAGAAATTAGACATGTTTTCGTTTTTCGTGTAAATTCGCAAATGGAGCTAACGATAGCCAATTGTTTTTAGAAGAGTATTGTTTATTTCATTTTTTCACACTATTTTGCACCTTATTGCATAGTAATGAAGTCCATTAGTTTGTGATTGCAATAATTGTACTTTATGTACGTTGATTTATTATTATTGGCATTTAAGTAAACAGTTGAAATAATAGTCCGGTCAATTTAGACATTCGAAGGTACATAAATTCCCAACAAGCTGAAAATAAGGACATCTCAACATTATTACATGAATATTTTGAACATTCTTGTTGGTACAGGGAATTCGAGCGAGAATGAGAACCAAGTCAGAATATTGTCCGATAGATGAATGAAAAAATACATATAACGTTGAAGGACAAGAACCATTATTTTCTAGAACCTTCCAAAATAAAGTTTTTGAAGATCAATACGGGATGCTTTCAGTTGCCAATTATATAATAGACACGTTACATATCTACATCAAATGAATTTAACACATACATGACTGATTTTGTGCATTTTAGTTCAACCCCTCTATATTGTTGTTTTGGTTGTTATATAATTAGTTATAACCACAATATCCTCTTGTACGTCTATCGAATATAGAGGGGTTCAAAGTCTATGAAAAATGCACATTACATATCACAACAAGAAGTATATTGTATACACAAGCCTTCCTATTATAGATACTTTTAAAGCTCGATCTCCCGTACAGGGAAAGTTGGGGTAATGCAAATTTCAATGAAAATATTGACAACACTCCAGCCTTTCTTGAAAGTAATTCTAAAGGTGTGTTTAAACTAAACGAACAAAGAGTTAGAACCAGAACGTTATTTCTTAATCTTTTAGTGTAAACGATAACTTATTTTCAACGTTTACACCAAAATAGCAACGAGCAAGAATGAGAATCAAGAGTCACAATTCTTGTACGATAGATGGTTAGATCAGCCGAACGAAGGCTCATTTCTTATTCGTGTGCTTTGCTATGTCCGATTGTGACAGCAACAGTACTGCTGCATTTCACATTTTGTCTCAAAAGTTTATAAAGATAATCATAAATTTTAACAACAAAAAACCGACTTTTAGAACTGGACCAAATTGAAATGATGACACGGGAAGCACCAGCTTTCAAAAAAAAACATCAAAATCGGTTCACCCAGTCTAAAGTTATGAGGTAACAAACAAAAAAAAAACAGTCCATTGATGGATGACAAATTTAATGCTTGCAAGTTGTTTTTTATGACGTTAAAAAATTGGATCCCATAGACATCTGCTGCTAATAGTAGGTATTTTGTTAAGAATAATCCATAAATAAATCAATAAGCATATATTTAAAATCGCTAGATGATAATAATGCTTTGAAAATATCGTTCCGGGGAGCGAGTACGTCCGAACACGTAAGAACGCTCTAAGCCTCTAAGCAACTTCGCGCGCTCTAGTGCCTTTTATATCAAGCGATCGAACATTCTTAGAATCTTTTAGAAAGCAGACAGAACAACAAAAGAATCATCTATGTCTGTTGACACTAAAAAAAATACGAGAATGGGGAAAGAAAGAGCATTCGCTCGTCTGATGTAATTCGGCCTATATGGGGAAGAAAAACATATATTGTTGTAGAATATGAAAACAGGTTCGAATATTCAATTGAATCAGAATCGATTACTATTTAGCATGGCTTATTGAATAGACGTCTGGAAAAAGTGTGTTAATTTTTCCTTATCTATTAAGCTGGAACATTAGTAAACAAAGACTGTATATTATGTATATGTAGGCTACAAAATAAATAATTATAAAAAATCATTTACTTTTGCATAAAGTTCACGTGTTTTAATTTTTTAAACTAGGTCGTTACCATTGCAGCAGAAATATACCAAACTCTGAAGCAAATACAATTTTGAGTCAAAACCTTTTTTTCACGAAACCCAGGGAAGTAAAATATGAAACACGGGGAAAATTAAGTTGTCTTGGAAACTGGAGTGAATTTAATTAGAGGCAAAAACTGGGCAAAGATTTATAATTCTCGGGTGCTATTTCAATTTCACATTTCTAATTAGACATAGTTGAAACGTTTGCGTGAGGGCAGGGAAGAAAATTCAGATTTAGGGATTTATCATAAAATTCTTAGCATTATTCCTGTCGAAATGGCTGTAACTAATACTAAATAAACTAGGAATTGATTTTCACAGATGATGTTAATTTAATTTAAACTAAAAAATATTTGAAGGCTTTTAAAATTTCACAAATAATCGAGATTTAAAAATACACTAAATATATTGGGAATTTCGTTTTGTGCAGGCTCTTTGCTGTTGTTTATTTTTTGACATAGATGTTAAATTGGTACATATTTTAAAACTTTCGATAAATTATTCATGAGTCTGACTTATTTTGCACTCATGATTTTAGTGGCTTATTGATCTTCGCACTAAAGAATCGTAGATGCGAGTAAATATGACTATGGTATAAATATACAGAATACAAAATCAAACACATTTACATACAAAATCTAAGTTTTAATTGTTTTTAAATTAAACAAATAAACAATTAAACAAACAAAATAATATTCAACTACTATTTTGATAGGCATAGTAACTGAAAAATACTTTGTCAAACGCTTGTATAATTACTGCTTCTGATACGGATACATTTCTATTAAGTTTCATAAATTTTTCATAAGTATGAAAATGTTTTCTAAATAAAGTTGCACTCGGTGATTAGAAACAATTACCAAAGGTAAGCAACGATGGCGCGGTCAGTACCTGGATGGGTGACCGCTGGTGGCATATTACCATGACCGTCTCCATGATTCGGAGGTCACGTTAAGCAGTCGGTTCCGATTGTTATCATAGGATAACAGTCGTAAAACTTAGTTGGAGGCCTTTGAGTGGCTTAAAAACATCCAACGGCAAGATTACGTAGGCACAACGTTGTCTTGCCAGTCTCCAAACTGCACTTGGCTAGCGTGGGGACGCATGGCCTTAGCCCTCTCCTGAGAGGAGACCCAAGCCCTGTAGTGGGACGTTATGGGTTGTTGATGGAATTGATGGAATACCATTAAATCTATTTTCATTGAAATTTGAAATTTCCATTTGTTCCTATCTAAATACTTAGACTCTCTCGATAGAACATGTATATGGTAATGAAAATGAGATGCTACAATAAGATCTAAGTACTTATAAATAGGCAAGGATATATTATGTTCCTAAATAAAGTTACTCTGAAGACATTTAGTTTTGGGTTACAAAAATATTAATGAATACATTGTTTACTTTGTGCCAATAGAAAAATTATATAGAAGGGAAAAATTATAACAACAATTTTATGAATTTGATAAAGTCGGGTATAAATTAGTAGCTTGTAAAGCAAAGTCGTAACGGCCTACCATAAGAACTTTCCTTAAATATTTAAATTAGTTTAATAACATGACAATGATCGCAAATTATTGAAGCTCTGTGTTTAACCGCTATACAAAATCTGAATAAACATAATTCTTTAAGATTAGTATACTCCCCTAAGAACACTTTAACATGTTTTCAAATGATAACAAACATTTTTAAAGAATATATACAAATTTCAGACCACCTTAGAGCCGAAGCAAGTCGTAACTTGTTTACACATGAGTAACCCTCAAAAAGACACGCTGATATCAGTAGACAACTTCCATATCGCTAGTAAATAGCTAACGTAAGTAAAATGTCATACTGAATTTCGCTCTCGATAGAATTCGGTTTAAGGACAGAGTGTAAATAATACTAGTCGTATACCCTTCTTCAAAGAAGTGCTTCGTCTTTCAGCTATCTAAGAGACTGTGTAAATATGTGTTAACACCTATTCTAATCGCAGTTTACTTCGATTCAGTGAGTTAGAAAAGGTGGGTCCTAAAACTGTTGTTCATTTTACGACTGGACGAAAAGTGTTGTAGTAGCCGGTACTATTGTACGAGTTAAGTGTTGTTAGATATCTATCACCGCATTGGACAACACTGTATGTTTTACGAATTGTTGTTCTGAGACTGAATTCATTGAGGCGATTTCATGTAGGTAGGCCCGTAAAGTCCCTGCGACAGGATATGTTTAAAAAAAATGTAAAAAGACGTGGAGTTAATCTGATTCCTGTATCCACAGGAACTGAGTGTACATTAAAAGTCGAATTTATTTGTATTCAGTTATGCTAGAAGTCATCCAGTGGTCGAAATTCTTGTTTTTTTTTTTCACTTTCTACACTCCTCCACTAAAACTTTACCTGTGCCAAAATTCATACTCCTCCGTTCGCATAATTTTCGTACAAAGGGGCACAAAGTTATTGCTATAGACGAAACAACGGTCTTTGACAAGTATCGTGGGTTTTTATCTGTATTATTAAACCCTTAAAAATAACTCCGTAAGTGATTGACACTGCAATTGCGGTGACATTAAGTACGAGTATGATTTGACCTCACTTTATGTCAATTTTATTAATAGCTCTCGATCAAAGTGGAGTACAAGAGACTATAAAATACCAACGTTTCTGAAAAACCGTATTATAGGAATCAAATGAGTAATAAAGTCCCTGTTATATATAAGGTAATATAATATTGTTTTACTTATTTATGAAAAATAGAAAAAAAACTCTAAAAACAAACTTATTTCCCTAACATAATAAAATACGTTATGTAATGACAACCACACTAACAAATCTTATGACTTATAGCCTCTATTGCAGAGAAAAAAACTACATAAATGGATACCGCAATCAACCAATGTTTAGAAAAAACGGATGATTAAATAGAAAATAAAAACGGCAGATTGTAAATATGTTGCAACATGCAACACGTGCTTAGCAGCTTTTTACGAGTATTTCTTTTTATTAAACTTGTTTTAAGTCCTTTTTAAACGAGTTATTTATAAAACTAAGAAAGAAACTTCCTTAGTTCTCATAGTTATGTTTGCCACGGAGACGGCGGAGCGGGACTGGGAGAGGTTTAGAACTTTCCCCGCCCGCCAGGCCCTGCCGGGCTATGTTACGCAGGCAACTCAGGCGCCGCATCGCAAAACGATCTCCGTCCTCCATAAGCGCAAGCTTAGGGGTGCCAGATGAGGCCATCTGACAGTAACGGGAACATCGGAGTTTCCATACAGGAGAGGTCATCTACCAACCGTAGGTGACCCGAAGTACGTCAGGATTCCAGGGTTTTCCTTTGTAGGCTGCACCTGGTTCCACGGCATCTAGTACCCGAGACGGCGTGCGATTTTTGTCGATTCGAATCCGATATACCACCACTTGTGGCATACATAGGGATTTACGAACTGAAAAAGAAACTAAAGGTAATTTGAATCAATTGCGCACTATTCGTGAAAACTGGAAACATAATATCTCTGCCTACAATAACACGTTTGTAATTTTCGATGAAACAGTAATCAAGAACAATGTAACGACAAACACGGCTACCGCTGTGAAACTCAATGATATTGACGCTACGGGAGGTAATTGGCGCATTCACTGCGCCTTCATTCGTATTGATCAACGAACGTCGATACAACAGCCTATAAAAGTATGATGAGTCGGTCTATTGTTGGATCTCTTTGTTACATACCTAATAATGTTTAAGGAAGAAAATAATTTTCAGTTGGCAAACAACAAACAATGTTACTTGTTTGTCAGATATTTTTTTAAAACGAATAAATCTTTCAAATTATGTCAAAGGATTTCTCTGTATGATTGGCGATATAGTTAAAATAATAGGTTTGCTGTATGTATTCTATCTAGACTTTGGATACTATTGTGTTTGTTTTTTGAATAAATATTGTAAAATCTGTCACAGCAGAGGTATTAGTCTTAGAAAGAAAGTATTTCTTTGAAGAAGAACATTTTACAAAGCACGAAGGAGTCACATCAGAATTATTGATGGTATCGGAACTTGTTAAAAAAAATCTGACTTGGTATGACTAAGCATTAAGTTCCCCAAACGGGTTATTATAAATACTAAGTTGTACAACGTAAAGTTCATTTTCCATTGGCACAGAATAATGCATTATAAATCAACGTACACCACTTCAAAATCGTAGAAAGTTTCGTATAGAAAAATATAATTAGTATTCTAATAGTTTTACACATAACTTACAACTACGTATAGACAAGCGTATGATTTTTTATGAATATATTAATACTGACATGTATAATATGCCCAGTTGTTAACGGGTAACACCTTATTCTACTAAAGAACTCGAGAATCAAATGTTCGATGTTTGCAGTGAAGATAGACACACATCACAGCGAAGTATAAACATCTGTTCTTGAGGGCAGCTTCAGAGCGGTCAAGTTAGTATCATAGCTCAACTGGATGTAAATATGCTCCACTGAATTTGTGACTTCCTATTAGCCTAAACATATAAAAACTATCATAAATGATCTCATAAAATACACAATTTAAACCATCAGAGCAGATAACTATAAATATAAAGTATAAAATACAACTGGAATTCTCTTCTTCTAATAGTTAATCATTAGAACACGCTTTAACAAACTCATCAATTACAAGTCCCTTGAAGTAATAAACTTAGTTCCACCTTATTACCAACTAACTAAAATGACCGCTCCTAACAATCTATTTTAGTTCGTGCTTTAAATAATTACTTTTCACTCAATCAATCATCTCTATACATCGTAACAAAGCACTTTCATTAGTGATTATCAAATAAATAGTAAGGATGACAAATTGTATCACGAAAATGCTTTGAAAAGAATTTACAATGATTATAAAAAAATATTTCATGATTTCTAATGCACCGGAGAACAAATTGAGAGACTTTATTTGACACCTTATCTGTTCTTTAGACATGTTAATGTTTACACGAACACTTAATTGTAATTACAAAGCAACTACTAAAATACAAAAAGGACAAACCATTGTAAAAGGACTAGACATCATTGTTAACGGTATTTGAAACTTCAGCAAAAAGAATAGAAAATCAAAGACAATGTTAAACTTACTAAGCTAGCAGTTGTTTTTTTTTGTGTACTTGACGAAATTGCTGTAAGAAGACACAGTCGTTATCGTACAGGGCTCCTGTCATGTCAAAAGAGAATTTACGTACATGATGGTCCACTATTTTAAGGTACTTTTAAATTGGGTTAGAACTTCATCTTGTTATTCCTTTCATTAATGTAAAGTAAGTAAACAAATTTAAGTATAAATTGGAGTTTTGCTCAAATTTCAAATTCACCTTAAACGCTACCCATTTTTCATCCATCAAACGGGCAAACACAATGTACTAAAAGACTTTATAAGGCGTGTTGAGTAATTACTTGAAACACGAGCTTTGCATAAACATGACAAGTATGCAAATGGAAAATTCTCATTATGTTACGACATTGTTCACATTTCATACATTCACGATAAATTGAACAACATTTATTACGCTACCAAATCAAGAATGTAATTATGTTGTACGTTATGAATATCTTTATGGAATAAAAACATCAAATTTAAATTTTGTCAGTTGAACTGATTTATACATATTCAACAAAAATACTCTCAGAATAACCAGCAAATAAAGCTGTCTTATTAATGGCCGGAAATTAGAACTAATTTCCTGTGACGTAATCGTTACATGAGAAAACACGGAAGAAACTAATACCTAATTGAAAGTATTGTTTTTATCGTATATAACAATGGCCAAAGAAAAAGTTGAAAAGACTATATAAATAGTTTGTGGAAAAATATTCTAAGGGTAACAACAATATCGCTAGACATTTAAACTTTTTAAAACTACACTTAGTTTAATACTAATAATAATAGTATTTTAGGAAAGGTATACCATCACAAAATATTTAATAAATACTGTTATGAAAATTCTAAATTTCAATTTGTTTTTCCCGTTTTAACATGGTCCAAAACTAAATCAGTTGTCCATGATAATCGACTATAATAAAAACATCATTTAGGACACAGTGCTTTCTTTAATAAAATAGAATATGTGAAAAATATTCCTACACACAAATATTAATAAACTTACACAATGTTTAACTTTACTTTTGAAGTAAATAAATCTAATTGTAATTTAATAAACGGCAATCTTGAATAGATGCTCGAGGAAGATACACAGACATAATGTTATAGGATAATATTTGTTTAACGAAGAAAGAAGCCAATATCAAATTTTGATATAATGAAGTTATCTCATTTTGGGCAGAAATTGAACGGGGATGCAATGAATTGTTTTACTGATTTATTCATATTAATCAATGTAAGGATTTATTGTAAGCTTATGTTTCTCAGGATAAATAATTTCGATATTCCAGAATTTGTATGAAGTAAACAGAGATAAGATAAAATGAACTGATCACTTTATTCAAATAACATATTAGAAACTGGAAAAAAAAGATTATTAATTATAATAATTCAGGTTTACTTAATATGAAGAAACGATGATGGTGAAAAAGGATTTCCTTCGAGAATAATTAATAGTAATACAACAAAATCATACTTTATGCCTCTATTATACATATATTCAACCAAATTAACCTTAATATTTAACCAGTCAAACATTTATAGTAAGAAATATTAATGAAGACCTTTGAAGAGAAAGGATCCTACAAAGAAAAAGCACACACCTCATTTTAATAATTAAAGGTCTACCTCTCCATAACCTTTTACAGGACGTGTAAATTTTCACAAGATTTAGATTTGGAGATATCATTGATGCAAATCTTCTGCAGTAGTTCTCTTGCGATGCTCAAGGATATATGAGTCCGTGAGCTGGCAAGTTTGGATGGTTTCGCTTCCTAAAACAAAAAAAGAATTTTATACCGTCAATCCACGTAATTCCATTTATGCCCCTTTTATCTTTAGTTAAATACTAATGTCTAGAATATTCGTTCTCATTAGTTTAAAATATTTAAGTACTTTCTGAAGTAAATGGAAAACTTTGGGTTTGACGTTTTGAAAAGGTTAGATAAATTTTCTCATCAATTATTTCTTTTACCGGTTATAGAATATTTTATCTCTCCCAAATGTAACAATTTGGGATTCGTGATTTGATTTATTCATGTTTTCTTTGTCTCTTTGTGGGTGTTTGTTTAAATGTGTGCTAAATTATTTATATATTTTTTGATTACCTGTTTTGTTTTCTTTGCATGTTTCTTGTCCCTGCTCTCTTTGAGGCGGATCTGTTTGAGGATACCGACTAAAAGTTCGTCGACGTTGTGCTGGATGCCTGATGAAGTTTCGATGAACTTACAGTCTCTTGAAGTTGCTAATCCTTTACCCTCTGTTTAAAAATAAAGGAGAATCATATTATTTTTGTTGAATTCTGTTGTGTTTTACATGTAAAAGTGTTTAAATTAATAGAAATTTTAACTGTGAGGATTGATATTTAATTTTTGACAAATATTGTCGTTATAGTTAGTGGAATGGCGATATAGCACGTCATATACATATATTAAGTGTAAATTACGTACTATCCGTATGAAACGTTGTAAACTTCAAACTCCGGGACTGTCAAGTGATCTTTTCATATTCTATGTTGATGTACGTGGAACAAGGAATAAAACAAGTGCCTAATAAAACGTGGTTTGATTTAAGAATTAAAGACATTACATGGCGTAGTCGGATGTGTTAAAAAATGTGGTGTAAAATTTGTCTGCGTGTGTCTGGATGATTTACCGTATGGTGACCATAACTTCACTATTATTATCTCCAATATGTAACTGAAATTAGGAACTGAATGAAACCTTATGAACGCAAGTCCTAAACTACTCACCATTAGTAGACACCTGTCGTGCTCTTGCCAGGTCAGCTTTGTTTCCTACAAGTACGACTGTTCTGTCCACTGTAAATTGTTCCCTGGCCAAATATGCCAGAAGTTCTGCACCTCGGGTAAAAGAGCTCTTCGCAACCACCGAGTATACGACTACACAGGCGTGTGGCTCGTATGTTGAGAGACAATTTTCGACCTGGGAAATAATACCTCAGGTTAGACTTTTTTTTATGGAGTAGATGGCAAACACCGGGGGCGTTATAGGTGCGTTGCCGGCCTTTGCTGTGCCATGCTTCGGCATAATTTGCCCAATTATGCCGAAGCTTGGCACGGAATAAAACTTTACCCAACTACGGTGAAAGCAAGAGGAAGAGTAATAGTTTTAGCAGTCTATTGATGGTTGTATGGTGCGCTTAAACTACTGAACTGATTTAATTGAATGAAGTATCAGTCAATTCGTAATAATGACCCGTATAACCAAAACTATATAGATTTTATCATAACTTTTTATGTCATTCTGGTTACGAAAAATAACTACTTAGGCATACGCCTAGGTACTGAAAAATCAAAAATTTACCAAAGCGTGTCACTTGAACAATATAAACCTCTTATAGCGTAGTCAAGTACAAAATACAAAAGGTACGTTCTCAAAATTTCACTAATGGACATAGAATATTCAATAACTATATGAAAGTCGAGCGTTCGCTATCTAAAAGCATATGAAACAGTGACAAATCCTTCTGCCTGTTGTTTAAATAGTGAATTTGTTTATTTAGATATTTGTTTGTTACAATTCAGAAAAAGGCATTAGGTATCATCCTGAAAACACTATGGATCCTTAAGATTAATGATAAACGACAGACTAATAATCTTTAGAACTGAGACTGCAGCATCATGCATAGAATTATTTTAATAAATATTCGACCATCACAGCGTGTATCAGGCAATATATAATAATAATAAATCTCTTTATTTCTAAAGATAAATTACAAAATGCCATATACAGGTAACTTCGTCAGAGTCTGGTGTCTGAAAGAGGTTCAAAAAGAATCTGTAGTTACAGGTCACCAGGGTCACAAGGTCATTTAGTTCGAAAAAGTACCATTTTCAAACAATTTTTTATTTATTCATAGTGATTAATTACCTGTTGATTAGACAGTATTGACAATACTGGTTAGTATTGTCAATACTGTCTAATCAAGTACGTACGTAGTCAAAGAGGAATACATAGGTATTTAGAACAGTGTTGGTTACTTTACTGGTAAGTTAATGACGTTGAAGGAACTTAAATTAGATAGCCTCCCTGATTTTTATTACAAATACATTAAGGTTCTGCGCGCTATGGAAATAAATTTCCTTATTGCCGCAACAAGTTCGTTTCAACTTAATATTGTGGTCTATTTTATAAACTACATAATTTATGTCAAATTGAAATTTTCCAAGTTTATTTCTAATTTACTAGGCATTTAAGCAAACAGGTTACTTCATTTTAAATGTTTATGGCTGCTCATGGCCAACCGTAATTCAAGAGTAATAAGTGAGAGCAGCTTTTCTTGACCGTCCTATCGGTCTCAGAATACTGCAGGCAATAATTTGTTATTCAGGTAAGTTGCGTCAGAAAACCTAAGTTTTAGGTAATACTCTGCAGTTACACTTCTAAAAAATAAGCGTTATTTTCATCTCTTATGGGCGTGCAGTGGATTATCAAATGAGTATAATGGGTAACTAAAATAAATGATTGTTATTTCAAGTAGATTGTGTTTTTGGCAGTTTTCTCGTTCAAATTGCGTACTTACCGACATTTCCGTACTGGGGTGATCTATGAAAATAAGTTCAGATTCTTCACCATCCAACAAAACTGACACTGACTTTTCGCCGAATTCGTCATCTGTAACAAATTTGTCATATTATAATTGTTAAAACAAAATCGAGATGGACGACATTTAGGACAAAGTTGAGATTATACGAGCGACGAAGGTCTAAGAATGATTCTTGATGGGTAAGTTGTAATGTATTACGTATGAGAAGGATAATAAATAAATAAACAAATATTTCGGACATCTAACACACAATGCCATCTAGCCCCAAGCTCAGCAGAGCTTGTGTTATGAGTACTAGACAACTGATATTCATACATATATTCTTTTTTTGGCATGTATGTATAATACATACATATTACACATAGAAAACACCCAAACTCCGAAACAAATATTTGTACATGACGCAAACACTTGTTCCGACTTCCGACCCAGGATTTAAACCCTGCCACTGCGCCACCGAGGTAGTCGATGGTTTCATTGGTACTGTATCTATGTTAACAACTCTATTACGGTAAAAATTTGAAAATGTAAACGATCATGTATATTTCCAACTCCTCCAGTTTTTCCTCATTAATGTTGCGGGTTCAACTTTATTTACCTGAGACTGCTCGATTGTCATAAACTCGATATGTCCGTAATTCAGTGCAGTTGATCCTGGTGTACATATGGATTTTATCTTTATATGACCCAAATGAATTCAGGACGTTTTTATGATTTAATCACTGGCCTGAACCAAGACAGTTATAGTAGATTATAAAGATCAAATAAAGACTTAAATACTGTACAATTTTGCAACTACTCGGAACTCCATGCAATACAAAGACCTAGTGTTATTGTAACGCAGGAAAGAGGACCTGAAACTTCTAAGCATTAAACTTAATAACACATAATAATCAATGAGTGGAAGAAGATGAGACACAACAAAATTATTGAATAAGTTGGAAATACGTCCTAGAAAACTTCCAACATACAGAAATGGTTAGTCTTCCTACGATTTATAATCACTTACAACAATACGTAAGGAGTGAACGGTACGTGTAATAGGGTGTGTAATAGTGTGATAACACTTACCACGTTTAGCTTCGCCATAGTAAGCAGCAAAAAGAAGGAACGTTATTTACAGAAGAGCTAGCAGCCATACATGTGCTTAAACTATACGCTAGATATAAGATGAGAGCGGATTCGTCGGAATGGTATAGAAAACTACCTGTGTTTATTTCTTGTTTTTAACATTGATGAACATAATATATACTACCGCTGAACCGCTGACTGCTAGCAACATATAAAGCAACAGCTTCCAAAATGTGATTTACGTACCACCAAGGCTTAGTTTCTACGTTGATAAGTCAGTCAGGATAAGTAATTTATATATCAAGTACATCATTAAATCGCTAATAATGATAATAATGGTTGGAGTTATTGCGCTTCTATAAAATTATTGACCTCACCTACAATTACTAAGGATCAAAAGAGCCATAGAAAAATGAATATGAAAATGTACCTAAACGAAAAATGAATATGTAAAGCTATCTATGAAAGGTCTATCTATAAGATTTTAAATTATAACAAATTTAAATTCTAATTAGATTAGATCTAGTTATAAAATGACCAATGAAAAAATAACAATAAAACCAAAGAAAGTAAACTAAAAGAAAGTATGAAAATATTATATGTTGGTCAATATAACTCTTTTCAAATAAGTGTATTTTTAAATTTGGAATTCAAGAACTTAAATAACAACAATCAATGACCCTGTATTTATTCTGCACATGTTTTGTTGTATTATTAAACGCGATATTATATCATTGAAATACGAATATACAGGGATTAAATATAGCGAAAAAAACATTCTAAATTAAACCATTTCATGACTTTCTTTAGGTGAAATATTAAACACGCAATCTATATTTTTATCACCTACTTAACTGACAAGCTTTTCTGAGGAGTATATGCCGACTTAAAACGGGCACAATATACCTTTTGTTCGTCTTACTGAATTATGAATCCAAATAATAAATGTATGAATAAATTTAGCTTTTTCATTGGGTCATTATTTTTAATGATAACTTAACAATACCGTTTTTTTAACGAATAATTTGTACTTGAAATATACATTTTGTAAAAGTAAATAAAGTTTTTGAGAACAAATCTAAATTTGAAAATAGAATTCATTTATGAATAAAAATAGTTCGACTAAATAATAATTTACGATCTGATTCGTCCATACCATAAAGATAAATGAATGAAATATTGTAAAATGTATGAAAGCAATTTCGCAAATTAAATGCGATTGCATCTATCGACGTCAGTTCAACACAATGCAGCATGAGCGGCTTTCGTGATTAATGAGAAATCTATGTGCAGGAAAATCCTCTTTGTTGAACGCGTCTCAATGGAATGGTAATCTGTAGTATAAGTGAGTAGCTACAAAACTCCCAAATATTCTCGTTAATGTGAAATCAAAAGATTTTTAAAGGCCTCGTGTGTTTCAACAAGAGACTAGGTTAATTGGCTAGGAACGTGTAACGGACCGCCTATAATTTTAAATAGAGTCTTTTACCAAGACCACCATTAGTATATGACTTTCAACCTTTGTTGATATAATTTTTTTTATTATGTGTATGTGAGCTATTAAAATTTAATCAACGTTTAAGTACCAAGTTGTCTTATTTATTTGTTTATTCTTTCAATGTAAGAGCCAAGCATATGTCTCACTTTTCTTCAATTTCTGCGATCTATTAAATTTCTTGATAAACCACTTATATCACATTCATATTTTTCAGAATTGTCTTCGTTTAAACACTGTGTTTAAACAAAAGCATTCGAAGAAGACTTGCTATATCACAGTATACAACAATTTATTCCGTAGGTGTCGTAAGACCAGATTTAGGAAACAAACTACGTCTGGATGACGTGGTATAATGCGTAAAAACCTCGTTTCTAACGGCAGGCCCATGCCTGCATTCTCGCAACAACGAGGACAGCAACGAAAGCACCGGGGTGTCCGCCAAGGAAGGGGCCATTTACAAACCGTAGATCCCATAGTACCCGAGACGGTGTACGGTTTAAGTTAGTTCGTATCCGACATGCCACCAGGAGCTGGTATCCGAGGGGATTCCCGAACGGAAAGAAACAAAGGCCCATACCTACATTAGAAAGGGAAGCCGAGTGCTAGTAAAAGCTGTAGATAAAACAATTGTTTACAAAATTCTTCTCATAAAAAGAGATCACTTACAAAATAAACATACTTAATGTTACGTAGACCCACATTTATTTGATATCAGATAATATTATTCCTAAATCCGCTCTCATCCCTTAATAACCAAAGCTTCACATTTTCAGCCCTCTACATTAATATTAAATAAGATTATTATTATCATAACCAGAGTATTTTTGTTTAGAAATGTTTTTTTTACAATATATACTTACTGCATGGTGATTTGCTAAATAGCTACCTATAATATAATATGTATTGGTTGTCATCCCGTTATAAACTATTTACACTATCAATATTAAGTAAAGTCGCAAAAATAGTCGTTAACAATCAATCTTCACTAATCATTAAAATAGTTCAATACATTTTTTTTATGTAATTAGGGGCAAACGAGCAGACGTATCGCCTGATGGATTACCGCCGCCCATGGACCCAATACCAGAGGCATTACATGTGTGTTGCCGGCCTTTGGGTGATAAGGAAGGAGATGAGGGAAGGGGTTGGGGGAGGGTATCCTCACTCATTCGGTGAAACTCAGCGCAGGCGCTGTTTCTTGGCACTCCTCACCGAGACACAAGTTTTTAGTGTGACAACATAAATAATTAATTTTCATGGTCACAAGGTTTATAGAAAGTGATTTGAACCTGTTATGCGATTGCGATAATTAGCGTGTATTTACATCTAACATGTAAAATTCTCGAGTCACGGTGTTTTTAACGAAACAGTTGGATCGCTTTTCCTAAAATTTTGTGTGCATATCGAGTAGGTCTGAGAATCGCCCAACATCTATGTTTCACACCCCTAAATGATAAGGGTGCCCCACCTTTAATTTTATTTATTATTTTTATGGCAGAGCAACGATTAAACAAAATGAACTTTTAAACAAAATGGTGACGAAATTGATAGGTTTTTATGTATAATATGTGCATTTATGTACTGAAGTATACATGTATGCTCTGCTTAGTTCGGGACTAAAAGGCGTCGTGTGTCAGACATCATAAAATATTAAGATTATAATAGAATAATCGTTGTGAATCAAATGTCATTTATCAATAAAAGTGTTCGTCTATTTCAGTATAACAACTGATAAATCACTAACTTCTCCTGGCCTCAACATCAAGGAATTGCAAATGAAAGCAAAGGCATACCTGTAGTACATTACCTAACCTGTAGTGCACTACAGGTATGTGACATATCTATAGTTCTAGTACATTACCTAACCTGTGTTGCACTACAGGTATGTGACATATCTATAGTTCTAGTACATTACCTAATCTGTAGTGCATTACAGGTATGTGACATATCTATAGTTCTGTAGGCTATATACACCTTTAATTACATATACTCATTACATATCACTGGATACGTAACTATGTGACAATTGGTTTCGTGGTCATTCTGATTTCAGGTCTACATTATATAGATGAACACACATGAACAAAGTGATTGGAACCGAAGAACCGATAGGCCCTAAAGCCCATATTTCTCTTTCAATTCAAAGTATTCATTCAACTTTTTTGCTGACGGTACAGTCGGCTACGGATACGCTGTCTGACTACCACAATAATACAAAAACTTGTACCCGTAACGTAACGTAACGTGTACCCGTAATGTTGCTTCGCGTAAATATGCGTAAATAAAACTTTCAATAGAATAATAATAATTAGACATAATAAATTATGTAAAATAAATGAGAAAATAGCTTCAATAATTTTCTGAATTTAGATTGATATTTTCTTCTTCAAAAGATATTTTTAAGTTGAGGGTCGTTTTGGGACGAAACATGTCCTATTTTAAACATTTTTATAAAACTACAAAGAGTTGTAAAGCATATAACCTATTTTCCATTAGTTCGAAAACATTTTTTTGTATTTTTGTAATTGTATCTTACATGTTATAAAGACATAAAATTACTATCATAAATAAATATTAGTTTTCACCGGCGCCTTCCCTTACATCAATGTAATTTTTTATCAATAAATTTGTTTTAATGAATCATAATTCTGTACTACTCCAGTCTATATCTATCTTTGGGGCAAAGTTTCAGCTAAATCCGTTTAGTAGTTTTAGTGTGATTGAGAATAAACATCTGTAAATACTCCTCACAAACTACTCGTATAACAGGATTATTGTTTATATAAAATTTTAACGTGCCTGCATCAAATGAAATCTCAGGAAATCTATATAGTCTTAGAAATAGCACTGATATTCTAGGCATTTGGTAGAAATCAGATTTTTTTAGTGTGATATATCAAAAAAAAAACTATACTAATATTATAAAGCTGAAGAGTTTGTTTGTTTGTTTGTTCGAACGCGCTAATCTCAGGAACCGCTGGTCCGATTTGAAAAAAAACTTTCAGTGTTGGATAGTCCATTTATCGAGGAAGACTATAGGCTATATATTATCACGCTAAGGCTAATAGGAGAGGAGCCTCAATGAAAAAACTTTAAAACACGGGGAAAATTATTACGCTACGGGCAATAGTAGACGTAAACGAGGTTGTAAGGGTCAGCTTGTATATTATATCATAAGAAAAGGGAATCACGCTTAAAGCCGATCACCGTTTCAGGAGAACCATTTCTTATTTCTAGAACGTAATTGATCACTAGTTTTCTGTTTCCGACGAGGTTCCGTGTAATTAACCAATAACTCAATACTAAACACTTTTCTATTCCAAATAAGTAAGTATGTTGACAAAAGTTTAAAACATATTCAGTAACACAACAAACTTATATTTTAACTTCCCTTTATAAACTAAATGTGTTCGGAAAGTTGTTCCCATTAGTGTTAACGTTGAAAATTTTATGACCTGTACTTGCTCCGTTTTTAGGTAAAGTGCTCGATGACAGTTGAGTAATATACTAGATTATAAGATAAGATTGTCGTTTATTTACTTATTTATTTTTATAAGATTTATCTTTGCTATACATCGCTCGATTTTGTTTGTTTCTTATTTATATAGCTTCTTGTAATGTGTTGTATAATAGGGTTGCAATCAGTAATTCTGTATTGTTTGTTTATCGTTCGTTTCATAATATATTTTATTAATGTAATGTGGTGATTATTCCGAAGCAAACTAGTGTTATTACAGACATGTATATATTACAGTTTTGATTTTGTTATGAGCGTGATTTGATTAATATTTAAGTATGTTTATCAATAGTCTGGTTACTATAGTACAAAGACTGTCTAGTTTGGAATTATACTGCAGACTGTGAGACATGTAAGGGATTTATTTTTAGTTGGTCTGTATGTTCGAGTGACGACGACCTTCCCTGTTCATCCCATGGGTATCGTAGGAGCTGCCTAAGTGAGCGAACTACGCAGTACTATTGTACTTACTTAATACAAAGAGAAGGAAAACTTAAAACATACCCTACACCCAACTGTCTCTTCAACGGATAACATATTGGCCAGATGGGTGGGTGTAAGGTTTGTTTCGTAGGCAAAAATCTATTTTGTAAGGAAAAGCTTATGTCCAGTCCAATGACCTTTTAAAAGCTGTTGATTATTTTCAGTTCTTTTTGTATATAATGTATTTATGTCCTTAGCAAATTGATTAAAAGTACTGTACTTCATTACGTTTAAAACCACTTAGACGAATTGGTCAAGGAAGAATCGAAATTACGAATTAATTTGCAATGAAAAAAACGAAAACATGTCTCCTAGTGGTAGCGTATGTGTATATGTGTGTAATTTATAATCTAACTGAAGTGTTTATAAAATTAATATTCCAAATAAAACTAAAGCAACTTATAAGTAAACCATGCAAAGAAATAAGGCATAGCAAATACAACGTCAGCAAAACTTCGGTCGGAAGCAGACAAAATATTGGTAAGGAAATGTTAAGTAAGAAAAAGTTTCTCGCTTTCATTTCGTTTTCTAGATTCGCTCTGAGTTGGAGTTCCGTGTTCCGTATTTTTACATTTCTGTATGTTTGTTTATGTATGTTCTGGACTTTTTTGGACTTGATTTGGATCCACTTCAAACGGTCAGATTTCATTTTAACTTAGTAGACTTTTTGAACACCGCTGACAATACCAAAATTGGAAAAAAAACCTAAAAAGAAATAATACTTCGAAAAAATAAAATTAAAATACGCTTTTATAAATAAATGAAACTAAAAAGTAGAAAGTATTGTTTAATTTTTAGTTTAGTTTATTATTATTTTTTTTTTGTAAAGACATCTCCCGCACTAGGTATAATTCCTGTGTCGCGGGGGACTTGAAACGGTCATTAAGAACACCCAGACTTAGAACAGCAATTTGTGGCTCACACAAAGTGTTATTCCATGTGGGATTTGAACCCACAACACTTGGCGAAGTAGGGAACGACGTGGCGACCGCTTAACCACTACGTCAAACGTGCAGTCGATGAAAGCGAGTTGTCTTTGTTCTTTTTTTTTTTTATTGAACAGGGGCAAACGAGCAGACGCATCACCTGATGGTAAGGGATTACTGCCGCCCATGGACACCCGCAACACCAAAAGCGTCACAAGTGCGTTGCCGACCTTTGGGGGATGGGGAAAGGGATTTTTGGTATATGCTTCTCCGGTATCCTCACTCACTCGGTGAAACACGCTATTTCACACCGGTTTTCTGTGAGGCCGTGGTATCACTCCTGTCGAGCCGGCCCATTCATGCCGAAGCGTGGCTCTCCCACGTTCTTTTAAACTATCAGTTATTTATACAACCCCATGATGTGGGATATCACATGAGGTAGGTTTGGGGGTTAGTAACCTGGATCACCCGAGCGAAAACAAAATGACATGAACGTTGTTTACAAAAATATTGTAATGATTTAGGAAAAAATCTTAGCTATTACGTACATACATATACTTACACGTCAATATGTAATTTAATCAGCATAAACTGCGTACAGGTATTCTGTGTACGATTATAAAACCATTCCCCGAAGTTTACATTGTCTTTAAATGAACGCAATTTTACCAGAAATCATACACGTGTAGCGTTATCAAATTTCCATATTGCATCAACAAAATAAGCTTCTGTACTTTTAGCTAGCGATTAATTTGTTGGCTTAACTATATTTTCATAATTATATACACATGTGGCGACTTCCACATACAGCGCAACAGCGACACACAATAGCCCCATCGCTTGGTAGCACTGTGGGGGAACGAGAATCATGTCCCTCCAATACAAAGGGAGGATCCTCCGACCAGGCCAGGTGATCATGCCTGGTGGGCCACTGCCAAACAGTTGATGTTGGGATGTGTGTTTGCGCGATTCAGGATTGGTAGTTTATTCGTGTTGTACGTTGCTGCGTAGTTCAGTTTGTCTGCGGTAGATGGCGCTATACTGTGTCGCTGTTGAGCTGTATGTGGAAGTCGCCACACACATATAGTGATCTAGTATAGGATAAGGATATGAAGAGGGAACTTTGAACAGTTAAATGACTGAAATTATTCTTAATTCAAATTTGTTAATCTAAGTAATACAGTTACATTATCAGTTTTGATTGATATTACAAAAATTATGGGTCTATGAAAATAGTTGGTAAACTTTGTGTGTTTAAAGAATACTGCGTACCATTTTGAGGTTTACGGATCTATACCTGGCAGATAAAATAACAGATTAGAACATAGAACTTTTATATTTATAAAGTACTAGCTGACCCACGCAACCTCGTTTGCGTCTTCTACTACCCGTAGCGTGAAAATTTTCCCCCGTTTTTGAAACATTCTTCATTGGTGCTCCGCTCCTATTAGTATTAGCGTGATGACATATAGCCCATAGCCTTTCTGGATAAATAGACTATCCAACGATTATCTATTCCAACGCACATACGCAAACTGTTTTGATAGATATGATGGAATTTGAACTTTATATAATAGCAATAAAGCTCAAATTGACTTTACGTTTTAGTTAGAAAACGTTTGTATGGGAAAAAGAAAAGGGCTGTTTTTTAGGGCTTTTCCGGTCATTATTCGAATTTTTCTCGCCGTAAAAACCATCCTTGAACTTCAACAAACATTTCAAAAAAAGAATTGGCCAAATTGGTCCAGGCGTTGTTGAGTTATGCGCTTACCAACACATTGAACGATTCATTTTTATATTATAGATAGATAGAAGATAGATAGAAGATAGATAGATTGCACTTCATTTGTGATAAAACTGGAAAGTAAAGATTGAATATGTAGGTAATCACCATCAACATGACGCTTGTTCAAAGTTACTTCATCAGTTTCGTAGAAATCTGTCAGATAGATCAAGTTATGTTTTATGGACAGGTATCCCTTTGATGTACAGTATGGATAGACAATTATCAGATTGAGGGCACAGAGAGTGCACCTGTCGCACCTGCATAGTTCACTGGTCTGGTTAGCCGAAACCGGCAAGAAGTACAGAACTCAAAATACTAAATTTTAAAAAGTGACAACCAAAGTCTAAAAAGTTATTGTATACAAGAAACAATTTCACCGAATATATTTCATAAACAAAAATAAAATCTTTGTTTAAAAACCACGAATAACAAAGCCGGATGTGATTTACATGTCATGGGCCTCGTAGCGGATACAATGTGCCATTGACAGCTCAGAACCCCCAGTAATGACGTCACGGACTGGCCTACACGATGCAGCTTTTATTTGAATAGTGACGAGCTCTCTTGTTCCCGTTATTTTATCGCAAATGAATGAATGTGACGTGAAAAGGATTGAATGGGACGACGACTGGAAATATACCATGATTTTATTCAAATGGGTTTGTAGTTTTTCTTTTGAACCAACTAAAAGATTGGCTTCAATTTCACATATAAACTTACACATAAAACAAAGAGTCTAATGTAATAAATTTGTATTTATTTTACCGATATTTTATAACTTCAACTGAGCTGAGATAGAATGATCTTTATTATACACCATACTTAGGCATATCAAACATTAACGATTGACATGGGACGTATATTCCTAATGCTTGAGTCGTCCTTTTTTAATAAAAAGTAAGATTTTAAAAAATTATAGATTTTATAACCTCTTCATTTGATTGCATCAATTTCTATCAATTTGCGAGTGTAATTTAGAAAATACGTCTTATAGCCCAATAATAGGCTAAACATCCTTCGTAAGAAGGGGACCCATATCCAGTCAGTAAATTACTAATGGCTGTGAATGAATACGTGTATAGTCCCATTCGCACCCAATTGTGGTTATTGTTGTAAAATACGATTATAATAATTCATACAATGGCGTAAACTGACAAACTTGGCGCCCGTGCGACGGCGACGTGATCAAGGTGACCGTGTCTAAGCGAATGGACTATGAAACATTACTTCATAAAATTAATCACTTAATCGCTTTCTCATTGTTTACGAAACAATTGAATGTGAACTTTAACCTCTCTGTATATTCGTCATAAATTACAATATCGCAGGATGACAACACCATACACATTGTTTATTTACTGAGCTCTTAGGCTGACGTTTACATAACTTATGTATGACATTTGCGTATCACGCATGCAGTAAAGTGGTTAAGGGTGCAGTCACATCAGTTGCCAATTGATAGATATATATAATAATACAGTACACTCTTGATTTCATATCAGTCGACTAGCTTTTAATAAATACAATAGTTACTTCAGAGTACGATATTCTTCTTACTTTCTTTTGAAACATATTTTCGTCTACAAATATATAACATGTAGTTTATGTAATGTTGTAGATTAAAAAACAATTTCATGGATTGATTTTTATTTTAACAATCAATAAGCAAAATCAGTGAATGCATCCTTAAATAGTCAGATCCCAATTTAAAGAAAGAAAATATATAGTACGATTTTTTTTTTTCAATCACTTTGAGAGTTGATCATACTATATGGTAGCTTTATTCTTTGTAAGAGTTAAATTGGGATACTGGTCCTTATGCCTTAATATACTTGTGTACGTATTGTGTCCTTAAAAACCAGTTTTAACCATTCCTAGTTTGACATTGTTAGATTAACTAATTTAAAATAGAAATCGCATACGAATAGGTATATAAGCGAAGTACAAAGTGTGTACTAAGATAAAACTCGGAAGTATAATTTAGATTACTTATAGTTTTTTATTTATATTTAGCGCTTTCAAGTCAGAAGTTAATCAAAAATTTGTTTAGAATTTAAACACACCTGTATACTTAGCATAATTGGGAAACAATACCAAATATGGTGTTAATTATTGACTCTGTGAAAATTAAAGTTTGTATATAATTTCACAAGATTACTCTTTTACGTAAGGTCGTCTCCGAATTCAGAAGTCTTGTTGAATGTTAAGATTTGAATTTGCATTCGCCATGTACTCGCAAAGCGATTTTTTTAAACTGAAAAGATTTGTAGTCACAATACGCATACAATATATTCTGATAATTTATACATTAGGCTGTAAAGACTTCTTAATTATTATATTATTTTAATTTTATTCCTACTTTAAATTATATCCAAAGGCAATTAAATCAAAATCATCTTTAGTTAGCTTTTAAATACTTATAAAGATTTTTTTTTTGTATACTATTAAAATATTTTTAGAATGGGTAATAAAGGAAATATCTCAAAATATTGCATGCCTGTACTTCATGCTTTGTAGAAAGGTAGCATGCTTTGTAGAAAGGTAGTAGCATGCTTTTTTATTAAAGCTTTTATGCATTTTGGTTTCATGCATGTCATCTATCGGGAATAATTTAAGATGGAATACCGTAGATAACGAAATCGTAGAATGTCTTTTATGTATAATAGTTTGAAATGACAAAATCATTTAAAAAATGTTCTGAAAAGGTTGAATAACAAATAAAAAAGTTTAGTTTGTAATTTTAAAAGTTTAAAAGAGGAACCTACATTGGAGTATTTACAGAGTATGGAAAGGAAGTTTTTTTTTTTAATGTTGAAAGTGTTCAAAGGGGATTTCAAATTAGGAATAGAGGAAAATTTGTCAGTGATGTCATCATCTAGCGGTATAAACTTACCCAGACTTGCGTCGTAAGTATTCATGTATTCTGACGTCATAAATTGTGACACTAAAGCCGTCTTCCCCACGCCAGCGTCGCCGAGCAAAACCACCCTGTATTTCGGTATCTGTAAAAGAAATTTACACATAACATGGCTTTGTATAAATATTTATTTAGAAATTATATAATAAAGACATAAACAGCAGAGGATATGATATTTATGAATGTTTATTTAAAAATTAGAACACATACAACAAAGTAAACCTGTGGTGTTGTGATGTTTTGATAATTATTGTTTATGTCAATTTTTGATGTTAAAAAGCAATGTTATACCTATATTTTTATGAGTTACGGGGCAAACGAGCGGAGCGATTACCGCTACCTGTGGACACCAGCAACACCAGAGGCATCACAAGTGCGTTGCCAGCCTTTGAGAAGAAGTATTTTTATAATTATTATGTATATTTAAACTAGCTTTTGCCCACGGCTCTGCTAGCTTGTACAACGGTTATCGCTGTAAAGAGTCCTATGTCCTTCCTCAAGAATCCAAGTATCTCCATGACAAAATTCATTGAAATCAGTGCAGCGGTTTAGCCGGGAAAGTGTAACAGACAGGCAGAGTTACACTGTGGATTTTAAAAACTGTTCTGAATAAATAATACAACAATACAATTTATATGATTTTTTGTACCCACAATTAGAAGCCGAAATATGTTTTGCAACCTACAAGATACAAACACGAAATATTTAGTTTCATATCCATGTCTTAATTAATATGACGTAATGGCATCCATCACTGAAATATTAATTTATCAGTCCAAACCACATAATTTAGGCGACATTATTCAAAATCAATTACGCTAATGTAATGCCTGTCACCGTAGATTGACAATAAGGCCGACTCGTAAACCAAGCCACGTTTTCGTTTTAATTTGTCACGCGAACTAACTCTCTATGGACTATTTAGATGTCGTTTATCTATGATTCCGAAGTTTAAACGTTTTTAGTGAGATTTTATGTTCTTTGTTAAGTAGGTAACGATCAACTTCGTAATAGTTAATCTATTATAAAAATCGATTTTATTTCTTTTCTGCGTCTGTAAGAATACCAAGTTTCATCACTTAAGTTCATATGTGGCGACTAAGGGAGACACACAGGATAACATCACAGCAAAGACGAGGAAAACGTTTTCTTTTTTACGCGTGGAAACCTCCGCGGGCCGTCACCCCGCGGGGTTTGCGGCGGGGCGGTGTGTCGGAATCGAACAGAGCCTGAGAAGGGAGGGGCACGGTAACTGCTGTTATTAACACGACCGGACCAAAGACAAGGAAATCCTATACCAACCGGTCTGGCCAGTGTGGTATAGTTGCCAAAAACCTCTTTTCTAGTTAGTTAGTGGACTTAAAGACTGTCGATGGAACTCGACTAAAGATTTTTTTTTATTCGAATATCTATATAATACCTTTAAGCGAGCAATTCTTGTGGACATATAATTTTATTTCGGAACCGTATACGACGATTTTCATAAAATTTTGCATGCAGAGGATTTCGGGGGCTATAAATCAATCTAACGAGGATTATTTTTTAGAAAATTAACGAAATAAATACCGAGCCGTAACCAAGTAGTAAATATATTAAAAAGTGCTTACCTAAATTTATTTATGACCGTAATTTTATTAATTGTTTGGTACTTTTTACTTTTAATCCATGTGTACAATATATTTAACTTTCTTTAATTTTTTATTGCTGTGGCAACTTGTTTAAAAATAGAAATTAATTTAAATTATCTAGGATCATTAATCCACTTGACAAGTGGAGTGATTAAAACGGCTGGGCTTACTCTTATCGGTCATTTTAAGGGTTTACAGAGGCTCGAGGGACCATTGTTAACGTTTTGATAAGTATGATAATGTAACCAAATTAAATTGGTAAGTCTATATAGAATTTAAAACCGAAGTGCGTCTGAGACATAAGTAGGAATGCTCATTTTTTTATTTATTCTTCTTAGAATCGTTTTGAAGTAAATAATTATTAATTCGTATATTTCGTATTTTTTGTAAAATTATCAAAAAAATAATGGCCGATTTTCAAGAATGCTCGAACTAAATTCACTCCAAATGTATATTCTTTTAAAATATTAAAATCGATCTACGTAATGCTGATTTTATGTTAAACATTCGTTCAAATAAACTTTTTGAAGTACATAAATTGGTTAAGTTATATTGTAGTAGCATCTACGACGCGCGTAGGTGTAAGCGTAGCAGGCTACGACACACTTGGCATAGCATTTACGTACATTCTAAAATGTACGGTGGCAGATATAATATGTATGTATTTTGTGATTCGTAGATCCATAACTCTATTATATTAAAGATCTTTATTGTATACTATAATATTATATTTGAAGAAGTAAACCCAGAAACAAATATTAGTGTATTTAAAAATCGGGCCTTAGTATTACAGTACTATACTTTTTTGATTACTTGAACTAACAATCGTATTGTATCAATCGAAATCGAGCGATCGTTTTCATGACATAACTCGGCAATGAAGAATAATTTCCCTTGCGGATTTCTTTCTTACGAAGATGAATTAAGTACTTTTATTTAATCACCAGAAACATTTTGAATCTTCTAAAGGATTTTCAAAAAATACTCTCATTGAAATGTTAAAATATTAATGTTCGTTACTTGACAAATACAGAAATAACTCACATAATAAATATACGAAGTATGATTTTTTAATAGGCTTTTAGATTACTTATTTACTTTTTTAAGAATAAATACATATTATACACAAATAACGCCCAAAGTCAGAAACAAATATATGCAGATCATACAAATATTTGGACTTGCTCATCGACTCGACCCTTGATTGGCAAGTTCAAGTTACTTATGTCAGCCAGAGGGTAACTGGAAACATGGGAATGTTATATCATCTCAAAAACTTCCTACCACCCAACACCAAAACAACTCTAATGCAGTCCTTAATAATCCAATTATTGAATATGGTGATGTATGTTATTTCGATCTGAATGTAGTTCTCCTCGATAAACCAGACCACTTTAATAACTGCATTCAATTCATTTGTAATCTTTTTTTTGTGCAATAGGGGAAAAATGAGCAGACGTATCACCTGATGGTAAGTGATTACCGCCGCCCATGGACACCCGCAACACCAAAGCCGTCACCGGCTTTTGGGGGAGGGGGGGGGGATGGGAAGAGGGTATGGGGTATGGGCCTGCGGTATCCTCACTTACTCGGTGAAACACAGCGCAAGCGCTATTTCACACAGGTTTTCTGTGAGGCCGTGGTATCACTCAGGTCGAGCTGGCCCATTCATGTCGAAGCGTGACTCTCCCTCGGTTTACATCATGTAATGTATATAATCTCCAGAAGTACGACCATATATCAGCCTTATGTTCCCAACTAAAATGGTTGCCTATTCGCCTGCATCGCAATCAGCCTCCCTATTTTCATTTCTTAACTCATAATTTTCTGCTTACATTACACATACCTTGTGGAGCAAGGTTACTTCCGTTATCTGTCCTCTAATTATGACAGACACATTTGTTGAAAAAATAAGCTGATACTCTCATGTATTTTCTGCAATTCAGATTTTATGAACTATTCATTCTTTGTTCAAGCGGTACTACTCTGGAATGCTCTCCCATTCTAAATCAGGATGTCAGAAACCGTTTATGTTCAAAAGGAAGTTACATGATCTCCTTCTCAGTGGAACGGCAGAAATTACTGATCCTTGTTTCACCATATATTCGGCTCATCATAGTGTACGAACATAGCGTATTTTTGTGTCTGGGGGAACGGGTGTAATGTTCCACCCAACACAAAGGGAGGATCCTCCGACCAGGCGAGGTGATCATGCCTGGCGGGCTACTGCCCGACAGTTGATGTTGGGATGTTGTATATATGCTAATCGGCGCGAGAACTATTTATTTCGCGATGCAGGATTTGTAGTTACTCCGTGTAGTGCGTTACTTCGTAGTTCAGGGTATCTTCGGTAGATGGCGCTGTAGTGTGTTATGTGGAAGTCGCCACATATATGTCTATATATTGCATGTGTATTCTTTATAAGTGTAAGTATATGTGTATATTTTTTTTGTGTGTAAAGTTTATTTTTATTGATTATGTAACCTCTGTACACCACCTCTGTACTAGATATCTACACCACCCTAAGGTTGACTAGAAGAGAATGTCTTGAGCATTAAGTCCGCCATTGTACAATAAATAAATAAATATTTGGTCCGACCCGGGAATCGAACCCGAGACCTCAACAAAACAGTCGCATACGCTACCACTGTCTGACCGTTGCTGTCAAATAACGAGATATACTGTGCCATATACTTGTATATGCGTGACCGTTGCTGTCAAAAATGAGATATCCTGTGCTATATACTTGTATATAAATGCAATATACTAAGAAAAGCAAACGAAAATCTGGTTTGATATTCTACGCATTAATATGTGAAAAGCTGGACACAGACAAGAGAAATTGCTTTTTCCTTTAATATAAATTTAAATTAGACTCAACCGGTGACAAGAAGTGAAATTTGACGAACAAAATAGCCGTTTAAGATAAGATTTTTTGTGTAACACTCTTTATTAGATTTATGGTTATCTTCGCGAAATTGTGTTTTAAAACTTTGAACGAGTTTTTTAGGCCTATCTTGAAATAAACGGTTAAAGATTTTTATACAAAAGAGGTGCTAATAAGACGGTAACAACCCTATTCTGTCCTCATTATTTCTCGTCAGTGGTCAATGGTAACCCTCATTGTTGATTACATTTTTTGTCAAGATAAGATCTTTGTGATTCATCATCAGTTTATAGTCATAGCTAACTTTGAGCATCTCACATCTAATCTTCGTGATTAAAAATATTCACTAAAAAATTAAACGGGATCATGTAATGTGTATATAATCTCATAGATACACATTGTATGAGCTTGTTTCCTTTTTTAAATGAAATGAAAAAAAACAGTCCAAATAAAATGATCAATAACTAATTAAATCGAAATTCTTTTTAAACACGGTGCATAATTATTTTGATTTAAACCTAAAATATTTATCCTCTATATATAGCAAAAAAAGGCAAAACAATTGTTTTTACGATTGTAAGGGCAAAATATTGCCAACCCACAGCGGGTTTGTTTGATTTGTACAGTTTAAACTAAGAGTTCCATTCCAATATGATTTCTTCTTTTAATCAGAAATATTCCAAATTCAAATTGTCAAGGTAGAGCCACACTGATTTCAGCACGAACGGGCCGGCTTGACCGGGGCGGTACTACTCTCGAACAGAAGATCAACGTAAAATGACAGTGTTCGTGCTGTTGTGTTTCGTTGGTGAGTGTGAGACCGGAGGCCCAATGATTCAGAAGCATCACTAGATCGCCATGATGTGGGTCATCATGCTGCATTATTGCATTGTCTGTATTCACAACGAGTATGGTGACCACCACTTTTGGATTCTGCTTATGCTTTCAATCAGGCTAAGTAGAGTCAATTTGGCAGGGCAAAGGAAACACTTACCGGATCTAGTTCATCTTCATCTGGAGTGTCTAGACTTGCAGAGTCCACTGGCCTGTACCCCGAGCAGCAGGAACCATCGAATGGTGACCTGTCCGAGGCCCTGGAGACAACATAAGGTACATTTATTTTCAACCGCTGATAAGTCATCAATAATAAATCAATGAATACAACAATCGACGTGGTAAAACGGATTATGGCATAACTTTAAATGTTATTTAGGCGAATTCTTTAAAGTCCAAATGGCGAATGGTAATATCGAAGAAAATTATATAATCATTTGGGGGGAACGGGTATAATGTTCCACCCAACACAAAGGGAGGATCCTCCGATCAGGCGAGGTGATCATGCCTGGCGGACTACTGCCCCCACAGTTGATGTTGGGATGTTGTATATATGATAATCGGCGCGAGAACTTTAATTGCGCGATTCAGGATTGGTAGTTTCTTCGTATTGTAGGTTACTCCGTAGTTCATTGTAACTTCGGTAGATGGCGCTGTAGTATGTTATGTTGTATGTGGAGGTCGCCACAAATCATTCTACTTCCTATTAATATAAAAAAATCTAAAATTTGTGACACCGGATGTTTTTACTCTTTATATTTGTTATCTACACTAATAATAATATTATAAAGAGGAAAACTTTGTTTGTATGTTTGTTTGTTTGTTTGTTTGTAATGAATAGGCTCAAAAACTACTGGACCGATTTTAAAAATTCTTTCACCATTCGAAAGCTACATTACCCACGAGTAACATAGGCTATATTTTATTTTGGAAAGAATAGGGTTCCGTAAGATATTTGGGTTTTTCGAACCCAAAGTGTAAAAAATCAACCAGATAAGTTACTTATTTTGCGTACGCTGCCTAAACGGTAAAAGATAGAACCATATAATGTTTTAATTAATCGTAGATCTTATAAATATCTACAAAAAAGTCCGCGACACACTATACCTATCTATGTCGAGTGAGGCACAACAACCATTTTTTTTATTTAAAAATCTTGAATTTTGTTTGGACTACATTTAAACGCGTTTATTTTACTCATGCTATCAATACTTATCAAAATAAATTATTTCATCACTAACTTCAGTTTATGTAGATAATATTTGGTCTTTGAATGATAAAAATTGGACGTTTGGTTTTGAAGTTATGGCAAAATTAAAATATTACTAATAGGAGCGAAGCACCAATGAAGAATGTTTAAAAACGGGGGAAAATTTTCACGCTACAGGCAACATAAAACGCAAACGAGGTTGCGTGGGTCAGCTAGTACTATATAAAGAGGTTATACTGAGGACTGTTTTTATTTTATATAATAGAGGGCAAACGAGCAGACGTATCACCTAATGATAAGCGATTACCGCCGCTCATGGACACCCGCAACACCAGAAGCGTCACAAGCGCGTTGCCGGCCTTTGGGGGATGGGCGAGGGATTGAAACGCAGTACACCAGGATTCTGTGAGGCCGTGGTATCACTCCAGTTGAACCAGCCCGTTAAAAGGCTTTTAGGCTGTTGATAATGATTATGGACCTCTCAAAACCTCATTCATACAAGATAAGAGTTCTTTATTGTGGTAACATTCCAGTCCTTAAGCGCCCTTAGTTTTCCCATAGTTTTCCTCTCTTCTTCTACTATTACTTCAATTTACGGTTTAGACGTACATTTAATTTTCTTTAATAATGAAACTATGAAAGCGGTGAGGCGAACAGGCGATAGACATAATATATATTGACTTAATGCTCTCATGCGTGCCACCTTCAGGATAAGGGACCTCTTATATGTATTGAAATGGAAGCGATGATAATATTGACACGTCAAGCGAGGGCATAATAACTATTTATGAATATACTAAAACGGATATGTGACAAGAACGTTACTATATAGTATCTTCTTTATATTTTTTTTCAAATCTAGAAGGTTCCTATTTAAATAAATACAGTCTGGGTAATAATTAAATAAGGTCGATTCGGAATAAATAATAGTCCGTGATAATTCCGTACTAGTAATATTCCTGTGACGCGGGGACTTTACAAACATACATGAAACGGACACAAAGAACACTTAGACTCAGAATAGTTTATGGTTCATACATAGCGTTGTTCCATGTGGAATTTAAACTTACAAATCTCAGTTCAACCGCCTAAACCACATTATCTGTGCAGTCAGGTATAGGAACAGGCAGCTAAGTTCAGACATTCGAATAGGCCGTCGGCAGAAGGAGTTGTTGCCTAAGGCGGAACTGTGTTCCAACTGTGTGTAGAGCGGTGAGCGACAACGACCTACCACGGGGGTGACTGTGGTTACTCCAGGATGTACCTCAATCATGAGGTACGGCAGGGGGTCTCCAGAAGTCGCTGATGCGTTCCTGGAGCCCCTCCCGACTGCCAAGGTAAGCCGCCGTGGGGTTAGTTGGTAGACCGATGCGTTAGGAGTCCCACACACGCACTTCGTGTCCCCCCGTAACTTCCCACGTAAAAAACAGGTATTTGAACAGACAGCTAAGTTATTTTTATTTCTAAGTTCATTTCATACATTTAACAGTCTGGTATCATAAAATGCAGTAATACCTACTCGTATTATTGCGATAACTTGCATATAAAGAACTAGTTGACAGAAATTAACTGAAATATTTCAATCAATCAGATCAGCACTTCGTGAAATTAGCGCGCAAACCAACAAACATACAAACTCTTCAGCTTTATAATACCAGCAGGGATAGCTGATAAACATGGACTGGCTCGATCGATTGATATAACCGCTTCACAGAAAACAAAATATTAAACAATTCATTCCTTGCTTTCCACCAAGTGATGTATGTTACCAAAATACAAGTCCCATCTAGATTTTTTAGTATGGCCCTGCCAAAATGACTTTACTCTGCCTGATGGAAAGCATAAGTAAAATCCAAGAGTGGTGGTAACCATACTCATTGCGAATGCAGACAATGCAACAATGCAGCACGGTGACACACACTATGGTAGCCTCGTGATGCTTCTGCATCATTGGGCCTCCGTTTCGCACTCGTCAACGAAACACCACAGCACGAACGCTGCCATACGTAACGTAAAAAAAAATTTCTCACAATAAAGAGAACAATTTATTATTCTTCTCAGTACAATAAATGAAGACTATATTATTATTATCGTTACAAACGGGTTCTTCAGACCTTTAAATGGCTGACCATCTATGTACATTTATCTAAAATAAAAGGGCATTAATCTTAAAAAGTACGAACATAAATGTCTCTCTAAGTTATTTATTATTGTGCGTACCTCAACTAAGTGAATTGCTATTGTTTCGGCCACGGCCTAAGTCATTAATCTTATTTACCTCACTTTTAGATACAGGTGCCTAGAAAGAAGCTTACTAAGATCAAAGTGTAAGTAATGAATATAATAGCAATATTTAATGAAGAGTATGCACATAGCTGTGAGATAAACATTAGATCACTACGCAGAGCTGCGGAAAGGTAGGATCTTGATAAAATCCCTGTACCAACCCATTTGGCCAGCATAGTATAGTCGGCCAAAAGGAATGGTCTATGGCCTTGTATTGGTTAAGATAGTCTAAAGTAAGTGGAGGCGGCTTCCCCCCCTGATTTGCGAAAAAAGTACTAATAGCACAACAATACACTTGAGTGTCTTGAGTTACAAATCCCATGGACGGTAACTTGATCTGTCTATTCATTTGTACCCTGTATCCTATACCTGTATATGGATTTATGGTATTACATCTATATAGACACATAACAGATGGTCATTCTTGACGGACCATGTCGAGGATGGTTGTTTTATATGTAGTTAGATAGCAGCTTTCTTGCCGCTAGATAAGATAAAGTTTTTGTTTAATTTTACATAACAATCTTCTTATTTTAATATGCTGTTATTAGCTTCACTACAGGTGATGTGTGTTTGTTAATGATTATAAATTAAATAAATAAATAAATATTTCAGACTTCTAACACACAACGCCATCTAGTCCCAAGCTAAGCAGAGCTTGTGTTATGGGTACTAGACGACTGATATAAATACTCATTCACTTTTTTCTTGTAATTACATACATACATATATTATACATAGAAAACACCCAAAATCTGAAACAAATATTTGCAGATCATACAAACATTTGGTTCGACCCGGGAATCGAACCCGAGACCTCAAGCTTAGCAGTCGCTACCACTACGCCACCGAGGCTGGCAGTCAGAGAAGATTTTTGTGTAAAAATATTTTTTTTGCTTTTTGCAAAAACAAGAAAGCTGCTATCTGACTACATATATTTTTGTAAGAGTGTTACTTTTAAACTATATTTATTATTTTATTAATAATAGATTAGTAATAATATTACGATATTTCTTTAACAGCGGCCATCAATTGTAATAAGTCTTAGTAGAGAATTTAACCTTTAAAAATATTTTTGCTGTATCCTCTAACTTCATTTCTATAATGACATTGTATGTTCAACTAAAAGGTTCATGAAAAAAGGTTTATGTCTTATGAAATTTTATCTTACCCTTATTTCTGACAACACGTCTTTTGTAATATCTGTCTTGTAAGTCTTGTAAGTAAACCTAATAAATCCTTTTGACCGCCAAGTCTTAGGCAGTGCAAGGTCACATTTTTATATGCCAATACTGTTAAAAAATAAAATTATAAAAATGGACTGGAAATGGGATTACATTCGGCTATGTGACCTAATTTAGCACGGCACACGTGTGTGCAACGTCGACGTATAAGGTTATGTAATCCCTATTGGCAAAAAGGGTCGCAACGTGATGCTACCATTGTGGGTAGATTGGTTAAACAAAAATTATTTATTAAATATGTGTCTACAAACCATCTCACGTTTAAATCAAAAGTACGAGAGCTTCTCTGGAGTGAATTGGCAGCACAATCACATCCTTAACACCTGACTGTGTATCATATCTATGTATAGTATTATATGTGTGTATGTATGTAACATTCTTCTGTATTGTGTGTTTATTTATATAGTATATTTAGCGGTAAATTTATGTATATAAATTATATTTAATGTAGGTTTATTTCTTAGTAACTAAACTCAATCTCTCTGCACCTACCAGCACTAATTTCTACATCACCTGAAGGTCGACTGGGAGAGAATGCCTCAAGGCATTAAGTCCGCCTCTGTACAACATGTGCAATAAGTTTAAATAAATAAATTATTTATATATCTTTGAATGTAACTGTTTAATGTCAAGGAGTACAGAATTTCCACTTTTCTTGAATAACATATATGATAAAGATTAATGTTTAAAAATATATCAAATTAGCTGACCCACGCAGCCTCGTATGCGTCTTCTATTGCCCGTAGCGTGAAAAACATTCTTCATTGGTGCTCCGCTCTTATTAGTATTAGCGTGATGATATATAGCCTATAGCCTTCCTAGATAAATGGACTAACCAACACTGACAGAATTTTTCAAATCGGACCTGAGATCAGCGCGTTCAAACAAACAAACTCTTCAGCTTTGTATTATTAGAATAGATTACTTCTGTGGGGAAACGGGTATCATGTTCCACCCAACACAAAGGGAGGATACTCCGACCAGGCGAGGTGATCATGCCTGGCGGGCCACTGCCCAACAGTTGATGTTGGGATGTTGTATATATGCTAATCGGCGTGAGAATTATTTATTTCACGATTCAAGATTTGTAGTTACTCCGTGTAGTGTGTTACTTCGTAGTTAAGTGTATCTTCGGTAGATGGCGCTGTAGTAGGTTATTGTTGTGTTAAATATGGAAGTCACCACACTTCTTTTAACTAATTAATTCACCTAAACAGAATCAAAACCACTGGAGCTACAAACTTGAAATTTCGATTGCTGATAATTTTATACGAGTAATTTAAAAATCCACATTTTTTTAGAAGTTTCACTTAATGGTAAAATAAGGAATAAATGGTTGCATGGAATTTCTATATTTTCAAGTTAGAATCACGAATTGAAATAATCACTCCAGGTAAGCCGCGGGAATACCTAAAATTTTATTTTAAGGCCAGTTAATATTAAAGTCTTGCAGTTGCAAGCATCATTTGGGTCATTATTCCGAATCTATGAACAACTCATTTATCAAAATGGGTTCATTAGTTTAGGCGCTACTGTAGAATATACATAGACTGCCAAACATAGACGCGTTAAAAGAAAAGAATAATTATAATCGTCCCGAACTGTCGTTCGTGGGAGAGCCACGCTTCGGCATGAATGGGCCGGCTCGACGGGAGTGATATATATATATAGATAGCCTCACAGAAAACCGGTGTAATTTTTTTTTTCAGTGTTTCACCGAGTGAGTGAGGATACCGGATGCCCATACCCCAATCCCTCCCTCCATCCCCCTTCACATCCCTCAAAGGTTGGCAACGCACTTGTGACGCGTCTGGTGTTGCGGGTGTTCATGGGCTGTGGTAATCGCTTACCATCAGGTGATACGTCTGCTCGTTTGCCCACTACTCAATAAAAAAAAAACGTAATCTTCAGTCCACTATTTCAGAAAACCTCTCAAAATATCAAGACCTCCATTAGAACTCAAAACCCAATGGAAAGTTCACATAGTATACACAGTCCCAATAGTTATTTCATCAACAGGCATAGTACCTAAAACTCTCACTCAAAATCTTGAACTACTTCACATGCCGTTACACAATCTGTTATCTGCTCCAAAAAGCCACCATACTCAATACCTGCCGCATTACCCGTAAATTTCTAACATCCTCATCTATATCATCCACCTACTCAATTAACGTATCATGCTTGGTTTAGGCCCGCATGGTACGTATATTACCCCTCTAAAAAGGAAGATAAATAAAAAATCTAAATAAAAATAATAAAGTTTACATGGTAAACTTAAAACTCCACGGCAATATCTTGCAGGCAACCATGAAGAATATTCTAATTCATGAAGTTGAAACTCAATTCTGAACATACTTCTTAGTTGACGTCATTTAAAACAGTTATGTAGTTTGTTGGTACTTACATGGGTATACATACCTATGTACAATAAGGCGTCGTCTAAAGACATATTTGTTCTGTCGCTACATATTTGTTCAGCCTTTCCAAAGTCAGTAAATAAACACTAAATAAACATGTTATAGCTACGATTTAATAAAATCCATCCCAAGGTTGTCTGCAAGCAACCACAGTCTGGGATAAGCCGCCATATTTACAAATTAATTGTATCTACTTTATTTCTGCAATGTAATTATTAAAATATTGAAATTATTTATAAATATTCCTTTGGTACTGTTGTCCAACCATTAGCTTAGATTACAACGTAATATAAAAAATCATAAATCAAATATTTATATAACGAAAACCTACCCACTCTTAAGCCTTCATACTTAATTGAAGCAGTAAGCAGAGGTGGTATGTTTATTTTAACATATGTGTTATCATCAAACTGATGAGTATTAAAAATACGTATTTATGACTTTCACCTTCACCACAGTTCAGTAGATTAGGCGCTACGGTGGAACTCACAAACTTACATACTATATATAGTATATACTTTTCATTTAGTCGTAGTCAGGTAAAAAGATAGCATCGTATCCATCTATCCCTTTTTTGGTGTACATAGCCGTAGGATTAAGAATACAGTGTTTTATAAAGCACCCATTTTTTTGCTTGTGCGGAAATCCCATCGAACATCACCTCCTGGTGTCATATCGGACTCGAACCGACTAAAACCGCACGCTGTCTCAGGTACTAGATGCCGGGGAACCAGGCGCACCCTAGAAAGGAAAACCCTGGAACCCCGATTTACCTCGGGCCACCTACGATTTGTAGATTGTCCTCTCCTATGTGGTAACCCCAATGTTCCCGTTACTGTCTCCCAGGGCGCGCACACTCCGCAGCGTCCTCACCGCCACCCGGGTCTGCTTCTGCTAAGCTTGCGCTTATGGAGGACGGAGATCGTTCTGCGTTATATAGCACCCCTATTCATCTTACGGGTGTTATAAGAGGTGACTAAGGGAAAGTACGCAGAACAACATTTCAATGCAAATAGACAGAAAACTTGCAATAAAACCTATACCAACTCTGGCCAGCGTGATATAGCAGTCCAAAACGTGCTTTCTAAGTAGACATCTGTCTAACAGTGAACTGATAATGATATTTGATGTATCTATCTATACATAAAGCATTTTTTAACATATTATTTTAAACTAAGGTTACCTAAGAGCATAAAAATAAAATATCAGACCGATTATTTCGCATCACGCTCTAGATATTAATTAGTCATGTGCAAAATTGAGTATTTTTAACTTCAGCGTTATTACAAGTCTGATAGTACTTTATGACCGTTTGAATCACTATGACCAGATACCTATGTCCTACTAGAACCACCTCATTTAGGCAACTTGGTAAGTTTTATGCATCGATTCTTTTTCTACAATCGTTAACGCCTCTTAATATTTATTATATGTCGTTTTGACCACCTGATTTAACGTTGAGATACGTAATTTAGTTTTCCATTAGCGTTTGTTAGTTGTTCATTAACGTTTACATTTGTAGAATACAATTTGGGTAGGGGGAAACAGTTTTCTCTATCTACCGTCTCCTGGTATTAGTTTTGCACAACGCATTTGGTTTGATTCCCGGTTATAAGAAATTGTAGAAAATTAAACTGCCAGTATAATCAAGACGTCATATCAAGTTGGTTGTATGAAAAGGTTTTAGAAATAAATTTTAGTCATCAGTAAGTGGTCGAATATGACTAATGGCAGTGCTTTTAGTATTTCCATAATAGTGTATATTTAAAACATGCTATTACCGTCAACAAAAGGCACAATGGAAGAAAATTATGACGTATAAGGGATTATTTCCTTTTGTAACACCCTGTGTACTTGAGCTTGACTTTGAAAATAATAATTACGGACTTGTGATATTGCACACTTTAACATTTTTGTACATGTTTTATGTATTGGTAAATTGGCCCCCTCCCCGTCCCCTAAAGGCCGGCAACGCACTTGTGACGCCTCTGGTGTTGCGGGTGTCTGTGGGCGGCGGTAATCGCTTACCATCAGGCGATACGTCTGCTCGTTTGCCCCCTATTCAATAAAAAAAAAGTGCAGACACAGATGGTGAACCTGACGGCCGACTAACGCACTCATAAACCCTTGCAACGAGCCAGAAGTGCGTTGATGATCCTTGTGAAGGAAGTACCCTCTGATCTTCGTATGTGTTCGGAAACACCATCGTTTTTATCAATGTTGTATCAATTTTCCTTTAAAATACAACTCTCGCAATAAGCATTTTAATGCGTTGTGGGGGACAATATTATTATATAGCCATTTGTGGATCACACAAAGTATCGTTTGGTATTTTATAAAGGTTGCTAGTTTTCTCTTTTGTTTTTTTTTAAAGACAACTCCCGGATTAGGAATATACATCCTGTTTCGCGGGGGACTTTACAAATCTACATTTAACGGAAACAAAGAACACCCAGACTCAGAACAACATTTTGTGGATCACACAAAATGATGTCCCACGTGGGATTTGGACCCCGCTACTTGGCGCAGTAGCAAACGGTGTAGTGACCGCTTAAACCACTAGGCAAACTGTGCAGTCTTCTCATCTTATGTATGTATTTACGAAAAATAAAGTATATATATGTATTAATATCAGTTGTCTAGTTCCCATTGTACAAGCTCTGCTTAGTTTGGAACTAGATGGCGTTGTGTATTAAATGTCCGAAATATTCATTTGTTTATTTTATTCACCAAAGGAGTGACGATTTGCAACTGCACAACCAAAGTCATTGATGTAACGTTTCTAAATTGCCTTAAAAGGCCTGTTTTTTTTTAAATAGGGGGCAAACTAGCAGACATATCGCCTGATGGAAAGCGATTACCGCCGCCCATGGACACCCGCAACACCAGAGGCGTCACAAGTTCGTTGCCGGCCTTTGTGGGATGGGAAGGGGATGAGGGGAAGGGGATGGACTATGGGTCTCCGGTATCCTCACTCACTCAAAATAAAAGCTTTAAATTTTGATTGAACCGACAACACTCAATGCAGTAAAAGTTTTGGACTCAAAGACTACAACTTTGTCATTGTCATCTAAGTCTGAAATATACACATACTCTCAGTCTAATTTACTTTAACTTGATAACGTCTTTGTAATATCTTAGTTGTTAAGAACTATATTATTCGTTTTCATCGGTTTTTCCCTTAGAAGGTTTATTTGTAAAGTCACTATCTATACATGTAATAAAATTGTAACGTTTGTGTCTGTACATCAAAGATATTATAGCAAAACTAATAAAAGTCGTCTTTATTAAAGTAACAGAACTCAAAACAACGTTATTTAGGTTCTGTGTGTTTGTGCGCGCTTATCTCAAACGTGGCTTATCCGATTTGGATGTGGTTTTCACATATGTCGTACAGTAAGCTTAACTTACTACTTGTTTTATTTAATTTACTTGACAAATAGCATAGTTATCTCAGTTTAAAGAGTTACCTAGATTCGCGGGCGGTACGCAAGCAATAATTAATATGTAAGTAAAAGTTAAATATGTAGTTTTAACTTATTGTTAGTAATTACACAATTTTACTAGACGTTTCGTCACGGAGCGAGTTCATTCACCTTTTAAATCTATTGTCGCCAATGCTAATAGCTTGATGATCGATCATACATCAACCTGTCACCTTTCATGGAAATTGTACGAGTCACTAACTAAGGAGGTGAAATTATACTTTGACTATACAAGTTTGGGGTCAATAACCAGATTAATATGGAGAATATAATCCGTGTATATATTCGTTAGTGCTCTAGCTAAAACACAAATATTTGCTAGTAGCGGTTTCTTTACTACTGTACATACGCTTACCGTCTCTTCGATACATTTTGATCCACCCTAAAGTTGTTTGAAAGAAATTGATTTTGTCGAAGTTTTCTAACTAACTATTGTTCATGGTTTTATTAGAAAATTTCAAGCAAAAAAGGCACAAGAAGGAAAAAAAATACCTTGCCTGACAACGTTTACGCAAAATTCATGTTACTCGATATATTCGATTATTTTTTTTATTACCGTATCTACTAATAATTTTAAGCAGCTATATATTAGGTCTTTACCTATGAAATTGCCGTTTTGTATGCAATAAGTGAAAGTACTTATTTTTTCAAACTTTTTTATTTCTGTTATTCGAAGTAATCACCCATGCAATCGACGCATCTTTGCCAACGCATTGGCAGTTTATTGATGCCCTTCTTGTAAAAATCAGCTGGACGGGAGGCAACAAACTCTTCAAAGGCATTTTGTACTGCCTCTCGGGAATTGAATTTTTTACCCACTAAAAAGTTGTCTAAATTTTAGAAAAAGTAATAGTCGGTAGGTGCAAGGTCTGGTGAGTATGGCGGATGAGGGAGAGCTTCCAACCCCAGCTCTTGCAGCTTGGAGACTGTCTGTTGCGCAGTATGGGGTCGCGCGTTGTCGTGAAGGAGCAGTGGGGACGACCGATTGACCAAAGCTGGTTGCAGATGTGCAAGCTTCTCCATCATTCTCTCCAGTTCTTCACAGTACACATCTGCATTAATGCTCATGCCGTTTTGTAAAAAGCTGTGGTGAATCACACCCGCACTAGACCACCAAACAGTGACCATCACCTTTTTAGGGATCATTTTTGGTTTAGGGCATTGCTTTGGTGCTGAACCAGGGTCTAACCAACTTGCTGAGCGCTTTCGATTGTCGAACAGAATCCATTTTTCGTCGCACGTAACTATTCGTTTCAAAATTCCTTCATTTCTTTGCCTGTTGAGCAGCGAAAGGCAGGTCTCGACGCGTACGTTGCGCTGGCGATCGTTATGGTCGTGGGGCACCCATCTATCAAGCTTTTTTACCTTGCCAATTTGTCGCAAATGGATCAATATTGTTTTGATGCTTACATTAAAAGCTGCTGCTAGCTCAGCTGTAGATTGAGTTTCGTCAGCTTCCACAATCGCCTTTAATTCATTATTGTTAACCAAAGTCTCCGGACGACCACGAGCTTCATTTTTCAAGTCAAAATTTCCAGAACGGAACCGGGAAAACCAATAAAGGGTTGTGCGTGCGTTTGTACAGTTCTCTCCGTAAACGTTTTTGATGTTACGTGCCGTTTGTGTCGCGTTGGTGCCACGACGGAACTCATATTCCATAATTACACGAATTTTTAAAGTATCCATTATGACGAAAAATGTTCAAATGTAATGAAAATACAACGCTAATCAAAAAACAAAAGACTAAGTTTGTAAATAGAATGTCATGGTTTTAAAACAAAATTAATTTGAATTTAGAATACAGAGCCATTACAAACTTTTTTTTATTTGAAATGACCAGTACTGAAGAAACGCAATTTCATAGGTAAAGACCTATTATATATAATCTGAATCTTGGAAAGGAGTCTAACGTTTTTCATGAAATTTAGTATGCAGGGAATTTCGGGGGCGACAAATCGATCTAACTACGATACTACTTATAGATTTTTTTCCAAAAAAAAACGAGTACTGTTATTATCAAATGAGTACAAGAGTTGGCAAAATAAATAAGAAAATTAATAGGTACAAAATTTTGCAATGCCCAAAACAATCCCTATATTGATACCTAGTTTTCAATTTACCACTAAAATAACATTGCGGAATTGTAAATAAATGAAACTGAAAGTAGATTCTATGTTTCACTTATAAATCATACCGCTTTTAGATTTATAACTTTTCCATCATGTCGTCAGTTAATTACTTAGAATACCGCGTTTTTTAGGTTATCAGTATTCCGAAATGGACGTAATTAATCTAGTGATGTTCGATAGGGAAAGGGCGAATAAGGAAACAAATTAATAAATCCTCCCCCAGTGAGCCGACAAGCCGGAGAGAGTAGGCTCCACACATACATAATATAATATTGTTCAGATGGGGAATATACTATAAAAGGGTCGACGAAGTTGTATGGAAGGTCTGATGTTGAACATATAAACTGTATGCCAGTACTGTGAGAAACGGCTGAACTAGGATTAAATTTAATGTACTTAGATTTAGTACTTTTAGTACTTAACATATTAAAATAAATCACGACATTGTCCTCTTCTGAAAAATAAGGTTTTGGCCAACTATACCACGCTAATAAGACGTTTTAACACAGCGTTCGTTCTAAATTGTAAGTTTTGTGATGTTGTCCTGCGTAGTAGTCTCCCTGAGTCGGCTCTTACGATACGATAGTGATAAAACTCTATTTTCTTAATTCGTCATTAAAGTTCTTAATTCAAAACATAATTGTAATGGTTTACTTTTCCTTTTTGAAGTGAAACTTCTTTATCGGGGTTGTTTTTTTATTGTAACATTTTTTCGTTACGCGTAACATTTATCCGTTACAATACGCGTCACATTTATCCGTTACAATACGCGTCACATTTATCCGTTACGCTATCTTTTTGAAGTGAAACTTCTTTATCGGGGTTAAAATAAAATGTTTTATCATTATTGAGAGTAGTTATATACAATCCTTCAAAAAAAATTTATAAAATAAAACAAAAAACATTTTCAAACACAAACAGGACCAAATTAATACTACAATGAAATATCACATTACAAACTATATTATTTTATTTAGTCCACAATGTAAATAACTACACACATCACATTCCACAAACTTACTTCATTCACACCACAGATCGCGAAATATTTACTCAGGTCTCGCTCCTTAACTTTTATTGCACTTGAAATAAGAATTGTCACGAATATTGCTGGTTTATAAGTCTTTTGTCGTTATACCTTACGTCGACATATGATATTTATTTTTTGAAAAATAACATCATAAAGAAGTTTCACTTCTTACGAGTGTACGCTAGTACACGCAATTTTTTTTTTTTTTATTATTATTCATACATTATATATTATTAATATTATATATATATATATATAAATAGAGGGCAAACGAGTAGACGTGTCGCCTGATGGTAAGCGATTACCGCCGCCCATGGACACCTGCAACACCAGAGGCGTCACAAGTACGTTGACGGCCTTTTAGGAAGGAGTACGCTCTTTTCTTGAAGGTTTGAAGGTCGTAATGGTCCGGGAACACCGCAGGCGACAGCTCATTCCACAGTTTTGCTGTGCGTGGCAGAAAATTTCGGGAAAATCGCATAGTTGTGGACTGCCAACCATCTAGATGATGGAAATGAAATTTCTGTCGCGTAGGACAGTCGCGGAAGATGTCTGTCTATAATTAGTTACTGTATTTGTGTTTGGGTTGGATGTCCAAAGACCTTAGTCTCAGCTATGATAGTATTGAGAATATGCTTAGGAGTTCCTAAGCGCAGCACTAAGAGATTTTTAGGTCCATACACAGATGCAATTTTTTTGTATGTAAATTTATAAGAGGAAATCATCTTGGCTTTCATATTACAAGTTTTTACTTAGTTTGGTTTGGTTGGTACATAGTTTAAAATAAACTAAAACTACTGGGATATAGCATGTTCTATCAGAAGTATTAATATTTCACCTGAAAAGCTTCCAGTCTACTACAGATAAGACATTCAAAGAAATAGTTCTTATTTTCATTCAAATTTAAGTTAGAAGTTTATCTCCCATCAGCTTCGCTATATCTATTAACATCTGGCGTTTTGACACAGATAACTTTATGAAACGTAGAAAAAAATATAATAAGCTAAAATTGAAGTAATGATTATAGTGATAGGAAATTATTTTTACAGTGGGAGAGCCACGCTTCGGCACGCATGGGCCGGTTCGACCGGAGTGATATCCTGTCTCACAGAAACCTGTGTGAAAATGCTCTTGCGCTGTGTTTCACCGAGTGAGTGACGATACCGGAGGCCCATTCATTCAAACTTCATTAAATGAAAAAATTTAAACGGCAAAAATTCATTAAATGAATTTTAATTAATTTTTGTCTGCACCGCCAACCGCTCGACCGACCAATGAGGCAGTTAAACGTAACCCTTTTACAAAATCTCTCCAGATTTTCTCTATGCGGCCTTGATCATCCAATCACCTATTAGGAATTAGGTTTCAAAAAATGTACTGCTTTCGGAAAAAACTAAAATAATTAGGTAACAACCGTCAAGTATTAAATACATATTTGATTCCATGGTTAAAGAATATACATTGCTTCTTCTTCAATTTAATCCCTACCCACGTGTAACAAAGAGTAATAAATCTATTTCATTTCCTGAAGTGTGTGGGTTCATATTGGAACATCGGGTGAGATGAGTCACCACACTTATTAGTTTTATCTACTCATGCATTTATCATAAATACAGGTTAAGCAAAAACATTAATTAACCAAGCGGTGTTTATCAAAAGCAATGATAAGATATGGAGTTCATTTGGACGATCTAGAGTTGGAAAACTAAACTAACAATTAATCATGCCAGTTTTATTCTTTACATTCTTTGTAAGAACAAGTATCAAAGTTTGTTTTTAATAAATCTTTAAAAATAAAAATGAATGGCCGTCATGTATGAACGCGCATAACTTCCGATCGACTGAAGTAAATTCGTATATCTCTTTTCTATATGTTCGTTATTGTGAGGACAAGGTTTGTATAGAAGAAAATCAAAAGTTATTTTTTTTAAAATCAATTTTTGAAAAACGGTATACAAATTTCTTTTTGGTCCATGACTGCACGTAAGGAGCTGAAGCGGGCATAACAACTAAAAACAAGTATTTCGGAAATTTAGAAAACATTTACGAAGGAAATATATGGCGGTACGAAGTCCGCCGGGTCAGCTAATTGTTTATAAAAATACCCTATCAAGTCTGATAAACTTAACAATAAAAATACTACACTACAACTTGGACTGTTTTAAGCATATTTATTTATTATACAATCTCAACACGATTGGTGAAATTATAACACCAAAAACTAAACGACCATTGCGATAATACTTTATTATCTTTATAACAAACTTCATAACACAACACATGCATTAGAATGCATGTAGCATTGCATGCATTCTAACTCACACACAATCGTATGCTTTCATGTAACTCACTGCATGCGTTTTAATTATTTTTGTATCGTAAAAGTTCAAACTTAATCCAATCCACGTATATACAACAAGTCTATTCTATCAAATATCTAATAATACATTTATTAAATTACACGAACCCAATACAAACCCCAAATGAATACCATTTCACTTGAACCTTTTCAATTAAATTGACATTTGACAGTTACGAAAATAATATATTTTATATTAAATAAAACTCAACAAAGACAAGTTACGCAAGGCATGTTAAGACTTATTTGAAAGATTATTTTTATAGCCTAGGGGATAAACAAGCAGTCAGGTCACCTGAAGGTAAGATCGCCGTCCATAGACAAATTCAAGGGTCACAAGCTACCATCCTTTATGTGCTTTTCCCCCTAGAGTTGAATAGAAGGAGATTACGACTACGGTGACGACACATACAGGAATTGCCCCATATGCGTCGAAACATACGAGTAACATGTGAATCATCACTGCTTCAATAAAAAAATCAAGTAAAGATTTTCTACTATCCGTACTAATATTACAAATTCGAAAGTAACTGACTGTCTGTCTGTTTTCATCGCTAAACCAATGCATCACTTTCAAAGAAATCTAGAATAGAGTTACTTTGAATCTTGAGGAAGGATTTGCTATATTGTGATAAACGACATACGCGCAAAGCCGTTGGTAAAAGATAATTAGGTATCAATCTAGTTGAACCTTCCTGATCAGTACGCGTCATTAAAACTGTATACTCTTAATAAATGTCGCCCTTAGACGCTTCCAATATACTTACAGGAAATCTTCAGAGGTTACGACCAAGAAATTTTGAGAGTTGATGGTCTTTTGAATAAGAAATGAGTTTTTTTTTTTAATTGAATGGGGGGCAAACGAGCAGACGTATCGCGTTCGTTTTCACATTTGTTATTTTCAAAATTAGAAACACAAATATTATAATATTTCTTTATGAAATTTTACACTACACCACTTGCACCTGCTTCTAACCATACTTGATAAGTTGTAACTTTCCCTTTGTACTTTCAAAGTTTCAACATAGTTCAGATAGGATAAGCAACGCTCACAGCAACAAGTGATATTAGTTGTTAGTAGTACCAGAAGTTTATGAACTGTATATTATGCTTCGAAACATGTTATATATTATTTTCTGTTTCTATATATCTAACGAGGTATGCCTATAAAGGCAGGTTTTAATCAAGTAATGCTGCTACTGCCATACCAAATCTCTAATAATAATAAGAACTGTGCAACGTTCGAAAGGCTATAGGTAAGATAAATAAATACGCAACGTTGCGCACTTATGCTAAGTTAAAGTGCCATGAAATTCAAGACATACGTCATTTTGGTCGCGAGAAATCTATCCTTATAGTAAGCGTTCTGGCGCTGTTTATTTTAGTAATTTGTTAGACAAGATAATTAATGAAAAAGCGCTGCAGCTTAACTCTTACTTTTAGTTAACGCTTGATTTTAATCTACATAAAATTATTTCATACATGCTAAATATGAAAAATATCAAAATCGTTTCTTAGGGAGTAATAATTTTCATTTTATTTTTGCTTCCTACGTTTTCTAAATATTACGAGTACCTTACAAACGCTATATTTTATTGCAAACCACAACCAAGTTAATTTTAATTTGTTATTTTTTTATTTCTTCTCCAATAATAAGCCTTTTCTAAAATTTTTTTGGGGAGCTAGTGACCCATAACACAGGTAATCCAATACCAATCTCGGGCACTAGTCTCTCACAAATGTTTGTTGTAAATGTATTTTTAGATTAAGCATTTACACTGTACTGTATACATCTGTGAAACGAAAAATAAAGATTATTATTGTAGCGTCTCTCTGAACCCAAATAACAACAAAGTGGCAGACCTGACAACACACACTAGGTAGACTTATGTCTGAGAATATTTGCCATCAGATTAGAGCGACAACATCCTTAATAATTCTGTAATATAAATGTACAAGGCAGTCCTCTCATACTCTCATATATTACAGTACTATCCATATTTCAAGTATTTATTCCACATTATGATCCGTTCAAATGAATTTTTAAAAAAATCTGCAATAAATTCTGTGCTGTTTCGACAAAGATATAAATTTAACCTCCAATTTCCTAAATCTGACGTGAATGTGTAATATTTTTTTTTATCCCCCCTATCCCGGAAAGAGTATTTTTGCCTTTCGATATCTGAGAGCAATAGCCGTTTCCATTCGCTAGCGGACAAAGTAAATTGAATTTAGAACATCGTGTGCACTAAGTTTGTGAATTCAAAACATTATTAAACCTAATTTGTTAAAAACACAGATTTGGAACCTTCTAGGTTGACTTTTTTTAAATTTTCTTTGCCCACGCCATTTTCTTTTTGCATTTAGACCTCGCTGAGATGAAAAGTTACATATTGCACTCGAGTGCAAAGATTTCTCACGTCGGGCTCTTTAGATTCCCTCGCTAACGCTCAAGATTCAACTTTGCACTCTTGTATAACAAATTACTATTATATATCAGCTAAACCATTTTCTCTTAAAAAACAGAGAAATTCAAAACATATTGGTAAATATATTCTAAAGAGAGATCTATGTCCAGTAATGAACTGTTTAAGGCTGTTGATGATACATTGACCACATTTTCGAAGCAAAATTTTCCGCAAACCGCAAAATATCTTTGTCATTACTTTTGGAATTTATTTTATGTTCCTACGTGTGTATAGATTCTAATCCATTACGGAGGTCTACAAATATAAGCTCGGCATTCAATCTATGATGTTAACTTATTTTATTTGGAAACTGTAGACTCAGCCCACCTTTTCAAATGGTCAAGCAGATCTTTATTATGTTCCTACGTATATTAATCCTAAGTTACACACGACATCAACCCATGTTTGTATGTATACGTAACATGTATACGTAATATGTTTTATGAATGTATAAGTACCGATGAAATGTATTTGATATTTGTATTACATTAAATAAGTTATTTGTTGAAGTTATTAAAAGTATGAGAGACGCAAACTTTGATGAATCTGGCAGCGGAAATGTTTCAAGTATACTCGTATATATTAGTCCACGGGCCCACGAACAAGGGATTTCAGTGATTGACAACAGGCTGAAAGTTTATACACAGCTTCGTTTTGACGAGACACCCAACTTTTATTATTGGACCAAATTCTGAAAGTGGAAGGAAAAAGCGGGATAGGGAGCGAAAGACGAAAAAATATTAACATAATCTTGACAACTTTCGAGGTAGGTCGAGACCTACAGTCTCAAAAAAATTACCGTCAAATTTGTATGCCGATGCATTTTTTATGAAAAATATATATTTTGTAAGCCCCAAAACAAAAATCAGTTTGTAATTAATGAAAATGAATAAAAATTTTCAAGTCACCATTCTGACATGTTAGAGCTGAGGGTCACTCGGAAGGTACCATTCACTTTGTATGCCACAAGTTTTTTTCAGTTTTCCATCGTATTTTCTCGAAGTATTGATTTTTAGAAACTGTTATTAGTTAAATTGGGACACTCATCAAATCGACGTGTTTCGCTCCCTATCCCGCTTTTTCCTTCCACTTTCAGAATTTGGTCCAATAATAAAAGTTGGGTGTCTCGTCAAAACGAAGCTGTGTATAAACTTTCAGCCTGTTGTCAATCACTGAAATCCCTTGTTCGTGGGCCCGTGGACTATATGATTAGGGTCAGAATATTTATTAGGTATAATAAAATGTTACTGAATTCTATTCTGTTTTATTAAATATTGTAAAATGGCACTGAAAGTAACATAATAATATTTATTTTGCAAGCTGAATTTGTCCTTTAGATTGCTAAAAGCTAAAAGAAAGAAACCGTGGGAGAGCCACGCTTCGGCATATATGGGCCGTCTCGACCAGAGTGATACCACGGCCTCACAGAAGACCGGTGTGAAATAGCGCTTGCGCTGTGTTTCACCGAGTGAGTGAGGATACCGGATGACCCACCCCCTGCCCCCATTCCCTCTCCCCATCCCCCAAAGGTCGGTAAAGAACTTGTGACGCCTTTGGTGTTGCGGATGTCCATGGGCGGCGGTAATTACCTTATTTTTAAGGTGATGCGTCTGCTCGTTTGTCCACAATTCAATAAAAAAAAGTCTTCTAATGCTGATTTCCAGTTACAGTCCATTTAACTGCTTTTTCAATTGTCACCATAGTATAGGTCAACAATACAACAATGACCGCCAAGTGATAGCTTCTGCATCATTGAGCCTCAGGTCTCGTACTCAGCAACGAAACACGACAGTACGAACGCTGTCATTTTACGTTATCTTCTGTGCGAAGGTAGTGCCTGGTCGAGCCGCTCTATTCGTTCTGAAATCAGCGTTGCTCTACTCCCTATTAATATTGCTACTGTGTCGGCATACAGATTTATACGGCTTATACAGATATTGAAATCTGAATACTCTCAAATTCTATTTTGATACCAATGAGCAGATCATTTTTAAATTTTAGCACATTTGACGAATGTTCACAAATATATTTTCTTATAATTTTAATTTATACGTCAGAGTACTACGAACTTCTAAGACATTCTATAATTTTCAAATTTTAAGTTACGGTAACTTGAAGTTAATATTAGGTGGATTCAAAATAACAGCGAATTTCTGCTAACGAGTATTTGACGTTAATATATTACGTGACCCGCATTTGGCACTTTGGCCTTTTTAATTAAAAAATGAAATGCAAAGAACTTGATATAATATCTTTTGACTATATATTCATAAAACGGTTTATTTCTTTTCTTAATGCTTATTTTACTGTAACTTTAGTACAGTAGAAACTGAGTTCAAATATATTGGAATTTACATATCTGCATTACATTCAAATTACATTTGTTCTGCAATGTAGCTTAAAAACATATGCATAAAATTCCGATTTAATGTTAAAACTTTAATAATTGAAAGGGGACAAAATGGTACCAATCTACACTTGTTGCCATTACGCAACACCAATAAAGTATTGCGGTTTGATGGTCGAAATTTGGTTAAGATTTTTTTTTTGAAGTGAAAACTTCTTTAGCGGCGCTGTGTACTTTTTTGGAATGGGTAAAAATGTATAAACTCGCGTCAGGTCACGTAACCATAAACTCGCGTCAGGGTCACGTATCCTGATCGAAAAAATTCGTAAGACGGATGTTTATTGTTAACAGCGCCATCTACCGATATTTTTTGGTAGCATTCGTTTTTCTAGATAGTGGTCCTTTCTCAATATGATTTTATATACTTAAAGTTAATATTTCAGTATCTTAAAGTAATTTACAATAAATTAAAAAATTAAAATAACGATTTTCTACTTACAATTTTTTTGAAAACAGCGACATCTATTGGAGTATCAAAGATTTACTTCCATTTACTACTTACAACCATAATAATTGGTACTTTATTGAAGTGAAAACTTCTTTAGCGGCGCTGTGTACTTTAAAGTTTAGTGTAACTAATAATGTAAAATAATAAAATAACTAATAATGTATACTTATAGTGTAACTTTCTATTGGCAAATGACTTTTAAAAATCTGTTTAGTGGTTTAGGGCCTTAAAATATAGGGAAAAACGAAATAAACTAATATTCATAATATTATTAAGAATTTTGACTTGGCTAGTCATGAAAATATATAATTAAATATTTCATGATCTATTTACAAAATGTATTCTGTGAAAAAATTACAATCACTCTCTTTTTATTGCACACTATTAAAAAAAGCATAGGTGTTAATTTCAGGTAAGTTAAAACAACCGTTTGTTTATAGTTATGAGTTTTCACTTCTGTCGGCAGTGCTTATGACTGCTTTGTGTTTTTTTTTATATGAGCCTTTCATAGTGTCTTTAGTCGGCCTGATGGAAAGCATGAGTAGCATCCAAAAATAGTGGTCACTATACTTACTGAGAATGCAGACAATGCAACAATGTAGCATGGCGACCCATATTATAGCGACTTATTAAGAATGCTTCTGCATCAGTGAAATAATAGTGCGAATTTTTTTCTAGGAAAGAAAAGAGGAATGAGTCACATTTCAATTTTGTTTATTTGTGTATACACAAGTACAGATATAAACGCGCATAATGTTCATTAAAGGAAGAAATGAAATGGAAATAAATGTATTCGACACCTCAATACTGTTATACGTTTTATATGAATATTAATGCAAGCTCTTGTCAAAGTAAGAGGCCTTTACTTGAATAACTAATTTGTTATTCAAATTATACACGCATATGGAAATAAGGGGCGGTCCTGTACGATGAAAGTTAGATAGTGTTGTTCTAAAACAGGTAATCCAGTCTACTCGCCTGTCTTGATTCTCTTGGAACTCTTGCTTAGAGGATGGTGTCTTTAACATAATAAAGATTTGTAGCTCCCCGTTACTTCTATAAACAGGTATATTAAATACTAGTTAAGTTGAAATTCCCGTGGGTAATGGCGGCGTAAGCCGAAATACAGGTTTGTACCTAGTTTGGCAAAGGAGGCTATCTCTAGTTCTATTTACAACTCAAACTAGTTTTAAGTTGAACATATTATTGTATTTTTTTTGTTTTCATACAATAAATTTTATTATTATTATTACATCATTACGTGCATAAAACGGACACAATAACACCCAGACTCAGGACAACGATTTGTGGATCAGTCAAAAGTTTGTCCTATGTTGGATTTGAACCCACAACACTTGGCGCAGTAGAAAGCGGCGCGGGGAACGCTTAAACCACTAGGCCAACCGTGCAGTTAAGTCAGTTTATTTGTTACCTCGGCTACTTAACTGATTATTAAAAACAAAATCACTTCGGTTTGCCAGAGGCAAAAAAAACACATTGATTACTTTTAGATGGTACTAGTATCAAGGTATAAAAATATACGTAATAGCAAGCCAAGCGAAGCAGCGCGCAAAAGCTAGTAACATAAGATACCTCCTTATGGTTTATTTACATTCGATATAAAATGTAATTTGTTGAAATTCGTAAAATGTTAAAGTATTTGAAGCTTGAATTTCAGAACGAACCCTTTGTTGGAATTGAATTTGACAGTGACATGCCAAACTCAAACTCACATTGTCGACATATTACACTCATTAAATTAACTTGGAATGATGATATTTCTTTTTGAGAAAGTAAAATACACTCATTTGCAAAAAAAAACGGGCGGTTTCAATTTTGTTTTTTTTTTCTTCCTGGCTCAAAAAAATAAAATACCAAAAAGGTTTTAATCATTTGAACATGTTACTGGCCAGTTATAAAAGTGCCATAATGTTTATAAGAGTACATTCCAAATTCAAATTTTTGACTGAGCCTGGTTTTCAAAGAAAACAACTTTTAACTACATTTTGTGGCGCGAATTCCCTATAGTTAATATCGACTCTAATTAACTTTTTGACAATTTTTATTAAATTATCTGATGCCCTTGACATTTAAAAGTATTGTTATTGCTGTTTAGCAATCTCGAAAATGGTACATAAAGCGATAAAAGCGAGCAAAATTATTGCGCTGCTTGAAGAAGGTTGCAGCCAATGCTTCGTGGCTCAGAGGCTAAATGTGAGTCGGTCGACAGTTCAAAGGACCTGGCAGCGCTATCAAGAGACCGGTTCCGTCAAAAGAAGGCCTGGTTCTGGCAGAAAGACATGTACCGAACCACGGGATGATCGTTTTCTAGTTAGTCAAGCGTTGAGAAATCGCAAATCTTCTTATGTGGACCTCAAGAACAGCCTCGAAGAAGTAAGAAATGTGCAAATTAGTCTATAAACGGTCAGGAGGAGGCTTCTCGCTGCTAATATACACAGTCATCGCCCGGCACGCGGCTCTAATATATTACTCCGTGGACATCGAGTTGCCAGGCTTAGCTTCGCTCGAAATTGTGTGTCATGGACTCATGAAGACTGGGATAGGATATTGTTCTCCGATGAAGCCAGGATATCTCTGCATGGTGAAGACCGACGTCGGCGAGTGCTACGTAGACGAGGAGAACGCTTTGCAGAGGCATGTTTTGAAGAAATCACACCTTATGGAGGGGGCTCTGTTATGTTTTGGGCAGGAATAAATTCCATGAATCGTACGGAGTTAGTCTTCATCGAAAACGGTACACTGACTGGACACCGATACATAACGGAAGTTCTAATTCCTTATGCACAACCCGCTTTAACCGCTCTTGGCGAAAACTCATTTTTTATGGACGACAACGCTCGCGCCCACCGGTCTGGCGATGTGGAAGCGTATATGCTAGAAGTCGGAATTCGTCGTTTGGACTGGCCAGCTAGAAGTCCGGACCTCAATCCCATAGAGCATGTGTGGGACGTTCTGAAGCGACGAGTGAGATAAGTGCAGCCGGCTCCGCAGACCATCAGAGAGCTAAAGAATGCGATTACCGCGGAGTGGGAACGTATTCCCCAAGAAACCATAAAAGATATACTCGCTAGCATGCCCAGACGAATGCAAGCCGTGATTTCAGCAAGAGGGGGTCACACTCAATACTAAACTTTTATCTGCTTTTAATGTATTCAAGAAAAACAAAGAAATTAACGCGTTTCATTTTTATTTAGCGAGCAGGTACAATAACAGTGATTTGAGCTTAAACATTATTGCTCAATAATTTAATCAAAATGTTATGATAAAACTGATGATACCTATTCCTTCCTAATTAATTTATGAAATTCTGAGGATAACAATACCTAAAATTGTCAAACAAACTAATAGTAACTATAAAATAGTTCTTTGCTTAAGTGCCCCTTTTTTTTGCAAAAGAGTGTATTAAAGCAACAATAAGAATTGTGGGAATATCTAATACTAGCTGCCCTCGCAACCTCGTTTACGTCTACTATTGCCCGTAGCGTAATAATTTTCCCACGTTTTTAAAAAATTCTTCATTGGGGCTCCGCTCCTATTAGTATTAGCGTGATGATATATAGCCTATAGCCTTCCTCGGTAAATGGACTATCCAACACTGAAAGAATTTTTCAAATCAGACAAGCGGTTCCTGAGGTTAGCGCGTTCAAACTCTTTTGCTTTATAATATTAGTAGGGTAAAACCGGGATAGATGCCCCACTTTTTGAATAACCTTCATAATTTTAAAAATATTAATTTTAAATGGATAATTTCTATGCATGTAGCTAGTTTAGTTATTTAAGATAGATTATTACTTGTTTTTGCTGACCTATCAATTACAGTTTTTGTAAAATGTAGGTTTCTGTGAAACCCTTTTTTTTTTGGGATAGACGCCTACCTGTATGGATAGTTGCCTCACCATGAAAATAACAAGGAGGATAGATGCCTGCAGTGCGGGATAGATGCCCCTCATACTGTGTAAAACAGCAATTCTCCAAGAAACATGGTATCTCAGCTTAGATTAGCACTATCCAAGTTTCGTCGCAATCCTACTGCAGATAATTTAAAAATATTTAACAAAAAAACGAGAGTAGCTCACAAATTGATAAACAAAGCAAAATCCTTAAATTGGCAAACATTTTGTAATTCTATCGACCAGGAAACTTCCGCTTCTGAGATGTGGCGTCGCATGAGATGGATTAAAGGTTTCAGAAGTATCCAAAGCTATCCACCAGTAGATAAACAAAAACAATTATTAGATTCACTCAGTCCCGATTATGTACAAAATTTAATGCCTAATTTTGTCTCACGAAACGACGAGCTGGAACGAAATTTTAGTTTTCATGAACTTCAAAATTGCCTGAAAAAAAAGGACACTGCACCAGGCGAGGATGGAATTTCATACTCCATGATTTATAACCTGCCCAATGAAGCTAAATTATTTTTGCTTAAAATATACAATAACAAATTTGATTCGGGTATTGTTCCTCATCAATGGAGAAAAATTAAAGTAATTCCTATTCCAAAATATAATAATATTTCCTGTGAGCTTAAGTTAAGACCTATATCCCTAATTTCTTGTGAATGTAAAACTTTTCATCTAAAGTTACACAAAAGACTAGAGTGGTGCAAACCACTCTAGTCTTTTGAAAAGAACAAAAAGGAAAAGACAAGTATTTTTTCATCGAACACGGTTGGCTTTCGGAAGGCACATTCCTGTCTAGATGCAATCACTAAGTTGGTTACATATATACAAATAGGTTTTACAGAGAATTGCCCAACTTTGGCATGTTTCTTGGATATTCAAGATGCATATAACAATGTCTCAATAGAAGCCGCGACTAACATATTAGATAAACTTAATATAGGGTCCAAAATATGTAATTACTTCTTAGTGAAAGACAACTAAATATTAAAATAAATAATAGCAGTGACGTTTCAATTGAAAGGTGGACTAATAAAGGCCTGGCACAGGGAGACCCGCTATCCCCGTTACTTTTTAATTTAATAACACATGGACTTAACACAATACATCTAAACGTTATGTGGTCGCAGTATGCGGACCATTATGTTTTATATATTAAAGATAAGGACATTAAAAAATGTGAAATCTACATGCAGAGTGACTTAGATACTATAGTGACATATTTGAGTGAGCTTAGTTTGGAATTATCTCCCACTAAGTCTAATTACTGTATCTATAGCAGGAGCCGAAAAAGGATAGTTCCTAAATTGAAATTAAGTGGGCAAGATTTGGCTTTAACAGACTGCGCCAAATACTTGGGTATGTATTTGGATAGAGGTCTACGATGGGCTAAGCACATTAATGATAGTGTTGAAAAGTGTTCCAAATATTTAAGTATTTTAAAGGTTCTAGCTGGTAGCACTTGGGGTGTGCACACAAAACATATGCGTAGGCTATATATTAATTTGATAAGAAGTCGAATAGATTACGGATCGTTTATCTATGATTGTTGTGCGAAAACACATTTATTGAAACTAGATAGATTGCAAAATCAGGGTTTGAGAATTATAGGAGGTTTTATTAAAAGTTCACCAATACATGTAATGGAAAGTGAGTTAAATTTAGTGCCACTGTTTCTCAGAAGGCAATTCTTGGCTTATAAATACAGTTTGAAAATGACTTCTTGGAATAGGAACCAAATTGTTAACATCATTTCAAATTTAAATGACCTTTCCAATGATAGATACTGGGCGAACAAAAGAAAACCGCTACTTATTAAAACTTTTAATGCTGTGAACAAATGTAATATTAAGTCACTCCATCTCTTGGTATGTTTTCCTTAGATGTTTGGATGACAGATATAGATATCAAAAAGTATTTTAAAATAAACCTTGAATGTATCGAATCCTCGAAGAAAAGTTTGAACCTAATTTATTATTAAATAACATAGTGTCCGAGTTAAACAATACCTACAAAGAGTGGCATAAGATATTTACGGATGGATCTAAAGGTGAATGTGGTTTAGGAGCTGGTTTTTATGATCAAAATTTACAATATAAGGCTGGATTCAAGGTTGATTGTGAGGTATGTATAATGACGCTGGAACTTATTGCAATATATCAGGCCTTTTCTTATGCAATTAATCAAAATTTAATCAAAATTATTATTTTTTCGGACAGGAAGAGTGCACTGCAACATATGGCTCGATGCGCTTCTGGTTCCAGAGGTGCATCGATAGCCTATGAAATCTTAAAAACTATTATTTCATTAAATAAAAGTGGTAAAGATGTAAGGTTGCAATGGGTTCCAGCGCATATCGGTATCAAGGGAAATGAACAAGCAGACCGAATAGCTAAACTGGCAGCTGTATTATTAATTATCTACCTGATTATTGGGAATTAGTACCGAAATTTAAAAAATACTGTTTTGATGAATGGGTCACCTATTTTAATAATAGGTCTAAATAAAAAGGTATTTGGTATAAGACCATTCAGGCGATTCCTCCGCAGGTTGCATGGTTTGATAGCGCTCGATTAAGCAGGCACTATGTAAAACTAGCTCTTAGAATAAGGTCTGGTCACTATCCATCAGCAAAATTTGCATACTTAATGAAAAAAACTGATTCACCTAACTGTCCAGTATGTAACAACGTTGAAGATGTGCAACATTTGCTGATGGAGTGTGACAGGAATAGAAGTGAACGCGAGGTTTTACTTAAAGAACATAAAGAATACAAAGCATAATGAGTTGTCCATGTTCAGAAGCAGCTAAAAAATTATGTCACCTGATCACAAGTTCAGCAAAGTAATATGTAATATTTACAATGTATTAAGGTACGATGGGGTTGGCATATCATTAATGGATAAAACCCCAAATTAAATTAAGAATAAAAAAAAAAAAGAAACATGGTTTGAATTACGAAAAACGTTTATTTTAATATGATACAAACAACCATAAATACATTATAAAACTATTTGTTCAACAAAAGTATTAAATCTTAGTTTTTAATATTAATTGTTAAGTTTCAACAAACATACTTATACTTTATTTATATTTAATATTATTTATCACCAAGAATAATTGGGGTCGGCTACTAGTTATTTGTGAAATAACTGAATTTCAGCTATTATATGGAGCGGCTGGCATCAGACCTCCGCAATCCTGCGGGTGAACTGAATTTGAAGGTCGAACTAGTAGCCATTATATTTGAGGGCACTGACATCTCAATAACGATTGTCCTAAGGTATTCATGACAACCGGTACCGACGGCTTAAAGTGTTCCGAGGCACGAGTGACAAACACCGCCATCTTCCGTAAAACTTTTATAAGAAAAACCCAACAGCAGTTCGACCCGAAATTCGCACCCGTGACCACTTGATCGACAGTCGTTTGCGCAAACCGATAGATCAACAAGGCAGTCCCAAAATGTGAAGTTTTCCTAAATATAAATACCTAATGAGCTAAATCAAATCTTGTAATATCCTGTATTTCGTAATGACGTTCTAGATGGAATACCAAATCATAAGAATATTTCGTTTATACCCAAGGATATTTTATTAATTTCATCGAAAGCTGACTGTAATTGTACTAGAACATTTATGGGTGCACATGGTGTATGGAGGGATGCCCCTAAGGGCATCTATCTATCCTTTTTGATAGGGATAGATGCCCAGCTATTTTTTTAAATAAATTAAAAACAAAATAGCAAATATTTACATTTAAACGCATCCTTAATGAACCAGTGTATTGAAGTAATAAAAAATATAACATAATTTATTACTACTTATAAAGTTATACAACGTTAAAATAGTAGCTTTGAAAATTTCTACGTGTTAGTGAAGCTCATTTCGGACATAAATATACACATGAGCAAAACAAATCCTCAAAGCACGACAGCTCGTGGATAAATTAGGTACAGGGTGGCAGAGGCTCCTACTTATACTATTAATTCTTAGTTGCGATTTTGGGAAGTTAGGTTTCTTGGATGTGAGGCATCTATCCCGTTACGGCATCTATCCCGGTTTTACCCTATAGATATACAATTGTCGTTTCGGACCGGTTGGACCGATTTTTATGAAATTTTGTATGCACATCGGCCATCATCTATTTTTCATACAATTAAATGATAAGGGTGACCCACCCCTAATTTTGTGAGTAATGGGAATTTATCTGTCTATTCGAATCTCGGAAACGGCTGCAATTTATTTTATGAAGTTTTGAAAACCTACAGGGGGTTTTGGGGGCAATAAATCGATTTAGCTAGGATTCATTTTTCGAAAATTTACCAAAAAAATAGCGATCTAAGTTATCGATCTGCCTTTCTATGTCCATTAGTAGACTATCTACACAAGAAGATATTTAATCAGTGTTAGATATCCGAAATATTTATTTATTTAATTATTAACCAACTAGATAAATAATCACAAAATTTAACAACAAAGAAGAATCGACTTCAAGAACTAGACCAAATTGAAATGGGACCACACGGGAAGTACCAGCTTTCGAATAAAAAACGAATAATCAAAATCGATTCACCCAGTCGAAAGTTATGAGGTATCAAACATAAAAAAACAGTCGAATTGAGACCTCCTCCTCTTTTAAAGTCGATTAAAAACATTTTACAATTTATATAGTCTGTGTCATGCCGGGTCATTGGCTAAAATTGGTTCTGTAGTTTAGGCGCTACCCTTTTGGCTTCACCATAGTCGGCTAATAAATAAGACATCTTACACACGACAGTCTGATCAATCGGTTTAATGGTCTTGGTCAGGGTCCGCGGGTTCCATTCCTACTCAGGACAAATAATTGCAATCATTAGTTCTGTGTCTGGGTGTAAATTATATACCATTAAAAACATAAATGTGAAATGGGAACCAAGTTCTACATTACGATATACGCATTGATTGTTCAACTGCAAAAGAAGTAAGATCTAAATGGGTGTCAAGTTCAATGGTCTGTCCTGAAATGTATTTATATCATCATCTTCCTAGCCTTTATTATTCCCAAGATTATTTGGGGTCGGCTCCAAGTTTTTTTTTTTTTTTTTTTTATTGTATAGTGGGCAAACGAGCAGACGTATCACCTGATGGTAAGCGATTACCGCCGCCCATGGACACCCGCAACACCAAAGGCGTCATAAGTGCGTTGCCGACCTTTGGGGGATGGGAAAGGGAGGGGTTGGGGTATGGGCCTCCGGTATCCTCACTCACTCGGTGAAACACAGCGCAAACGCTATTTCACACCGGTTTTCTGTGAGGCCGTGGTATCAGTCCGTTCGAGCCGACCCATTCATGCCGAAGCATAGCTCTCCCACGGTTGAAAAGTTCAACCGGTTTTATCTCAATATCAGTTTGTAAACGGAGCGACTGGCATTGGAACTCGGAAACCCTAAGGGTGAACTGAATTCAAAGGTTGAACTAGTTGTCAGTAGGTATATTTGAGGGCACTGACTCCCCAATATTGATATATTGACTGCCTCGGTGGCGTAGTGGTAGCGTATGCGACTGCTAAGCTTGAGGTCTCGGGTTCGATTCCCGGGTCGGACCAAATGTTTGTATGATCTGCAAATATTTGTTTCGGAGTTAGGGGTTTTCTATGTATAATATGTATGTATTTACAAAGAATAAAGTATATAAGTATTTATATCAGTTGTCTAGTACCCATAACACAAGCTCTGCTTAGCTTGGGACTAGATGGCGTTGCGTGTTAGATTTCTGGAATATTTATTTATTAATAACGGTTGCAATGACGAATACAATAAACCATCAATGAAGTACTTTGAATATCAAGATTTGATGTGTTACGTAAAACATTGTTTATCTGTTTAAAACGCAATCCTTCAGAACACTAAAATGAGATATTCGGTTTAGATAGAATAATCGTGTAGTTTTCGTATCCGAAGCTTCTGTAATACATATTTTATACCACCTACGCAATAATCCCGAGTGGGCGTAAAAGGGATTTTAAAATTACACACAGTTGTAGGTCGCTGTAACAGGTCTTTAAGTAACACACTCGTATAATAGCAAACTTTAAAAACATTGCCATATATACATATATATTGTATTTCAATTAATCCCTATTATATAGAAATATTTTGTATATTTCTATAAGTAAATAAATAATAGCCAGCACTTTATTGGCCACTGTTTAATTTTCGAAACCAATTTCTATATTTAGATGCGGTTTAAACATTTTTAGAAAATTACAAACAAAATATATTTAATCTTAGTAATATATTTAATATTTTATACCGCTTCGGCATGCATGGGCCGGCACGACCGGAGTGAAACCACGGCCTCACAAAAACCGGTGTAAAATAGCGCTTGCGCTGTGTTTCACCGAGTGAGTGAGGATAACGGAGGACCATATCCCAACCCCTCCCCCATCTCTCTCCCCATCCGTCAAAGGCCGGTAACACACCTGTGACGCCCCCAGTGTTGCGGGAGTCCATGGGCAGCGGTAAGTCATCTGCAGTGCAAAATTTTCGCCCATGGAACATTTTTTTAAAATGAGAAATAAAAAAGAATTGCTTGGAGCTAAATCTGGGCTGTACGTAGGATGTGATAACATTTATACCCCTGATGTACATATAGTTGTCAAATAGTCCATAGTTCTAGCAGCTGTGAGAACGGGCGTTATCTTAGTGAAAAAGAATGCCACGGACGCCACTCCTCGGGCGTTCACTTCTCCCTTAGTTGGCTCTCAGGACAGCCATGGGATGAGTAGTGACATTCCGTGTTTTCACCACACGACTATATACTCAAATTACATACATGTTGCCTACACGTCTAGTGAGGTACGTATGTGTGCGATGTGAATTTCGATCTGGCATCCGATTTCCGATTCAGTCAGTATCGATATCATATATCAACGATTCCAATTACTACGTAATCTCATACAAGAATCGGTACTTGATTTGGTGAAATGTTTATTTGCTCGACGAATAAAGTGATAATACATGTATGAGTATGTAGATAAATCTTATGAATATCTAGTGCCTACATAATACCACTATGTGCACAGAAATTCGAAGGACTAGAAGCCATCTCTTTACCAAACTTCGAAAAAAAAAATTGATTCCATTTAAAACTTTATCAAACTTTCAAGAAAATAACGTACTCCTCTCCTCTTAAACGACAACGCACTTGTGACTCCTCTGGTGTGACGGGTGTCCATAATCGGCGGTAAAAATGAATGTTTCATAGTCCATTCACTATCATATGTCAATCATCATAAAATACATAGTTAAATGAATTTTTAGCTGAACCATCTAAACATTCAGTAAATGATGCACGGTTGGCCTAGTGGTTTCAGCGTTCGCCATGCCGTTTGCTACTGCGCCAAGTGTCTTGGGTTCAAACCCCACGCGGTACAACACTTTGTGTGATCCACGAATTGTTGTCCCGAGTCTGGATGTTCTTTGTGTCCGTTTCATGTATGTTTGTAAAGTCCCCCACGACACAGGATATTTATTCCTAATGTGGGAGTTGTCCTTTTTAAAGAGAAAGAGAAGAGATGTAACAGAACATATTATCCTGATTCCATCCCCCGCCTCTCCAAACTACTAAACAGCGGCAGTGATCTGGTTGATGTGCACTCTGACTCACTTGGTAGATTCACAAGTGCTATTTATAAGACCTTGTAAAAGCGTCCGTATTTTTGACCATCACTGGTTGCGGCTTTGTCACTGTGACTATAAATGCGTCATTTTGGTTTGTTCGGGATCTAGTAGGGATCTTCAAGTCATTTATGATGATAATTTTAAATTATATAAACAATAATAGTGCATGATGTGCTTACCTGTAAGAAATTGTTACATTAGGCTATAAGTTTATTGAATGTATTTTTTTTCCATGTATCAGTGTAATCAATTGTTGGTGAGCCAAATAAATAAAATAAAATAAAAAAATTGAAAGGTATCCATGGTATTTGGGTACCAAGTGTTAAATATTTGTAGGCTTTTTATTTATATATCTTTATTGTATGCCTGAAATAAAAATATAACAAAAGATGAGTTAAAACATTTTAGACGTAACACTTAGCGGTCTTATCGCTCACGTTGATTTCTTGCAGACCACCTTAAAATGCACATTGGTTTTTTACCATTTTTAAGGTAGTTTATACCTATATAGACAATTTGTAAATATGACAGCCACGGTGGCGTAGTGCTAAGCATGAGGTCTCGGGTTCGATTCCCGGGTCGGACCAAATGTCTGTATGTATAATTTTACTATGTGTAATATGTTTGTATTTACAAACGAAAAGGTATAGGTATAAGTATTTATGTCAGTTGTCTAGTGCCCATAACACAAGCTCTGCTTAGCTTAGGACTAGATTGCGTTTTGTATTAGATGTCAGGAATATTTATATATAAAAAAGTAACATGTTTGTTCCCAGATAAATGAACTTTGAATTACCTTAACAGAAATTAAAACAGAGGTGACCACATTTCGTTAAACCCTAAAGACGTATAAACATAATATTTTATTATTCATTTATTCCAAACTTTATGTACCACTTCGTACAAAAAAGTACTTAAATTTAAGTCTAAATAATAGATTTAATTGCAAAGAAACACCTAGATTATATCATTATTAAACTTTTTGATAAAGTAATTACTTAACAAAATCAATGGTAACAAAAAGCTTTTCGGAAAATAGACAAAGCCCATGACAAAGACTGATGGCTAACATATATTAAAAGCAAGTAATACAATTCTAAGTTTCAAAAGAACCACTTCCATTAAATAAAAAGGAATTCTTTCTGAAAACAACATAAATTGGTTTTATTAGGCTGGTAACCCAAAGAATTCATTGATTGCACTAAGTAAAAAACCGATTGAACCTCTTATTGAGACCTACTTACTTGAAATAGACGTGGCTAGTATATCAAGCAGAAAACATCTTTCACTGTCGTTCTGTATATCTCTACTAAATCAGTAGGTAGTTTTCGTGTTCAAAATACAGATATTTTCTTAAGAAATGCATTACCCTAATTTCTTTCAAAAACAGGTTAATAATAAATAGGTTTGTGTTTGCTACAAAAACATTAAAAAAAACACGATTGTGCTCAAAGTTTGTCATGTTATACATAAAACGCGTTTAAATATGGTTTTTATCTATATTATCTGCCAATTGTACTTCCCTAGATTAAGCTTTCGTTGTTAAGTTAATTTTGTTACTAATCTGGTGTGCAATAAAGAGATTTATTATTATTATTATTATCTGCAACCAAATAGTTTAGCGTTACAGGGTACGTTTAACACAATAAAAAAAGAATATTAGCTGTAATTGTTTGAATAAGTACACCAAATCTTTTTTGGCTTACAATACTAAAGCATGTCTTTCTCAAATATTCACCCGTTTATAATGGTTTTCTGGGTGGTTGGAGCCCAATATATCTGAATTTCTTGTAAACAATTGAGTTTCGATATTAGCGAGGGGTGAATTTCCCCATTGCGGGCATCGGGTTTATTGAGTAGGTACCAGGTGTGTGGGTGGAGGAAGGCGGCGAAGTAAACTGAGTAGCTTAGAGTGTTCTACAATAAATAACTTAATATTTGCTTAACTAAATATTCAGTATGTTTGTACACGGGCCACGTAAGTGAATGCCACATAATGTAGATAGAGTAGAAAAATGGTCACATAGAAACAAAACGACTCATACAAATATTCTGTAACAAATGAGTGCCTAATCAGTTTGAAAGACTAGCAACATAGTATAGTGGGTGTTAAATTAATTACATGGTAACATTATCAATTAGATTAAATGGTTTTCATCATGAATTTGATAGTGAATAAAACAAGAAACCAGAAATTATGACTTCCTTGCTAAGGAAGAGCCTATGTCAAGCAGTGGACAAAATAAATAAATAAATAAAATAAATATTCCAGACATCTAACACACAACGCCATCTAGTCCCAAGCTAAGCAGAGCTTGTGTTATGGGTACTAGACAACTGATATAAATACTTAAATACTTTTTTTTTTTTTGTAAATACATACATATTATACATAGAAAACACCCAAACTCCGAAACAAATATTTGCAGATCATACAAACATTTGGTCCGACCCGGGAATCGAACCCGAGACCTCAAGCTTAGCAGTCGCATACGCTACCACTACGCCACCGAGGCAGTCAAATAAATATTTCGGACATCTAACACACAACACCATCTAGTCTCAAACTAAGCAGACCTTTATTTATGGGTACTAGACAGCTGATATAAGTATATATATTATTTTTTTTGTAAATTCATACATATTACACATAGAAAACACCCAAACTCTGAAATAAATATTTATAGATGATACAAAAATCGGAATCGAACCCGAGACCTCTTAAAGGCTGTTGATGTGATGTGTCTTATTATTCAGAATATCTGAACAAAAAATATCTATTCAACAAAAATTTCAATCGTTTTACCAAATTGATATTTGATATGAAACTGGCGTTTGGTATGGTAGGTATGAATAGAAAGTCGTTTTTTTGTAAAATATATATAATTAATAGATAGTATGTCTGACTGTTATCTATGCACTTTTGCCATTTAATAGGCAGTACATTGATATCTTTACTGACTTTGAATTTGGAATTCTTAATCAAATAGGATTAATTTCAGATGAAAGTGGCCAGTGCGACAAAACGCCAATTTGATGATTACATACAAGGACCTAATAGAAATAGACAATCAAGAAAATGCGCTCGAGGCAAATCCTGTACTCATTTTATTCTCGCTAGTTTCACCTATAATTAAGTCTATGGAACTAATTCATTCTCAGTAGTTCAACGCGTAATTTATTTCATGGAACCAATATCCGATGAAACTAGTGAAAATGAGCGTTCATTCCATTCCCGTCCAGTGCAAGTTTGTCCCCAGTTCTGTTTAGTAGACGGTTCTGCTCCATGAATAATCAGGAAGGAACAATAGTGTAAGTAATTATTGAATGAATGCGAACGGTAGCTCCCTACCCTGAGCTGTTTATTGTCCAAGTTTTAACTACGAATTACGAAGTGCCGAGGTGGAAATTGACTCCTAAGTTTCGAAAGCTGTCGCTTAAGTTTAGGTCAACAAATTTTCGTATGTGTTCTGAACTTTTGTTCTCCATTTAATTAAAAAGAATTTTATTGTAATTGGTGCAGGTAAATTTAGTATATTGTATTTAATTAAGCTGTATTTTTTTATGTTTGTTTATACATTTTTCTGTCTCCATTTCGTGGTTTATATATACTCTTAAAAAGGTTCTAGCTTTAAACCGTTTACCTTATCGCTTTAAAGCAGTATAAGCGTTGATTTTTACGACATTGTTATTATACGTAGTTCGGTAACATTTCGCTTCGGTAGTGGGCTTTTAAACATTTTGAAGGAGCATGATAAATAATCATTATAATTTGTATTAATAGACACCTTCACTTATGGAGGCAATTAGTTTGTCACTCATTACTATACCCTAACCAAAACCTTAATAGATAGAGAAGTAAAGGTTTTTGGCAATTTATTTATATAGGTATAAGCTAATCAAAGTGGTGTCGACTAGACAAGGATATATTTTCTTCTGGTGCTGGTTTAGTCAATGTTTTTAATAGATTTAGTATTGTTTATGTTTAGAGTTAAGGTGACTTCTTACAGCACACAAAAGAGCATAATCTACCAGGAGTATTTGTGTAAGTTTTTTGTTTTGGATAAGGATATGGGGACTATAGAGCATATAGACTTAGTACAGAGCAAGTATCTTATCAGTCCGTGTGGTGACGAATTAAGAATATTCAGTGTCCCATTCATCCCATGGGGGTATGAGACGACTAAGGGAACAAACTAAGCAGGACAACAGCAAAAAGAAGGAAAACTTGAAATAAACACTATACCCGTCTGGCCAGTGTGGTAGAATAGGCCAAAACCTCCTTTCGAAGGATAGGCTTATGTCCAGCGGTGGACTTTTAACGGATGTTGATGATGATGACCTAATCTTCCTGATGTCTAAAAATACACTAACGTCTTTTATTTACGCAACAGAGCATAAAGTATTGTTGTTAACCGAGCACATACAACTCGAAATAAATATAAAAACGTAATTATAATTCCATGAATACCTACATATCAAAATTACAGCGAGACACAGAAAAACTGATCGTGTTCATCACACAATATTTGTCTTGGTTAGAAGGCGGTCGCCACGCCGCTTTCTACTGCATAAAGTGTTGTAGGATCAAATCCTACATAGTACAACACGTTTCGAGATCCACAAATTTATGTTCTGAGTCTGGGTGTTCTTTATGTCCGTTTCATTTATGTTTGTCAAGTCCCCTGCGACACAGGATGTATATTCATAATGCAGGAGTTGTCTATTAAATATAAAACAAAAAAACGAACCTACTTCCTCTGGTTTAGAAGTCAGGGTGGCTACCAACAGGTTAGGTAATTCTTAATGTAGTAAATCCTATTTATCGGTAATGGTGAGACCATGAACGATCAATAAGACCGTGGAGCTCAATTAAAGCCACCCAGTTGGTGAATATCCTGATTAAGTGAAGTTTTTCCTGTTCTAGAGCAAAGTACAGTTAATCTGCCCGATAAACATTCTTTGGTATTTTTAGATTCGAATTGTCGTAATTTGAATTGAGTTCCATTTTGTAGAGAAGAGGAATATAGTTTGAAAAGCACTATTAATATTAAAGAAAGAGTGTTGGCGGTGTCAGTAGACATGTTTCTTTGTTTTTAATTGTTAACGAATAGTAAGAAACTTTCGACCTTTGTTTCAAGTGCATTGCTGCTCTATGATCCCTCCTAGGAAATAGGGCAAGAGTGGTTCTGTTCTTCAGTAACCTTGGTGAAAAGTAATAATAAGAATTTCTAAACCCTTCGAACCCAGAACGATCTTTGTCGATCATGCATCTGCTTTAAGTCTCTAGTTGCAATAGCTTCCAATTTATCAACGCCACAGTTTGCGACCTCTTACTTCCCTTTTCTTTCACAACTTCTAACATTATCCGAGCACCTTACACCACACTTGTGATCTTATGTTCCAGTCACAAAAATCTTCGGTCCTAAATAATTTGGTTCTCCTATATAATCTACACTAATATTATAAAGAGGAAAACTTTGTTTGTATGTTTGTTTGTTTGTTTGTAATGAATAGGCTCAAAAACTACTGGACCGATTTTAAAAATTCTTTCACTATTCGAAAGCTACATTACCCACGAGTAACATAGGCTATATTTTATTTTGGAAAGAATAGGGTTCCGTAAGATATTTGGGTTTTTCGGACCCAAAGTGTAAAAAATCAACCAGATAAGTTACTTATTTTTCGTACGCTGCCTAAAGGGTAAAAGATAGAACATAAAATGTTCTAATTAATCGTAGATCTTATAAATATCTACAAAAAAGTCCGCGACACACTATACCTATCTATGTCGAGTGAGGCACAACAACCATTTTTTTATTTAAAAATCTTGAATTTTGTTTGGACTACATTTAAACGCGTTTATTTTACTCATGCTATATCAATCCTTATCAAAATAAATTATTTCATCACTAACTACAGTTTATGTAGATAATATTTGGTCTTTGAATGATAAAAATTGGACGTTTGGTTTTGAAGTTATGGCAAAATTAAAATATTACTAATAGAAGCGGAGCACCAATGAAGAATGTTTAAAAAACGGGGGAAAATTTTCACGCTACGGGCAATATAAGACGCAAACGAGGTTGCGTGGGTCAGCTAGTATAATATATAGTAGGGGTATAGAAAAACTAAATAGTTTGCTAACCGTACGCTCCTTATTCCTCTATTTTTATACCGTGGAAGAGCCACGTTTTGGCATACATCGGCACCCCTGCCTCATAGAAAACTGATGTGAAACAGCTTCTGTGCTATGTATCACTGACTGAGTGAGGAAACTGGAGGCCCATATCCCAACCCCAACCCATTCTCCTCCTCATCCCCCAAAGGGCGGCAACGCACTTGTGTCGTTTTTGGTGTTGCGGGTGTCCATGGGCAGCGGTAATCGCTTACTATCAGGCGATACGCTACTCGTTTCCCCCTATTCCAAAAAAAAACTTATCAATTCTTCCTTAAATGTGCAGTCATTTCTTCTCTGAAGTGCACTCTCAACCGAAATCAGTTTGACAAAAAAACAGTGACACACTAAAGATTTATTTACCTAAATATTGTGCTCTTTGTCGAATTCAATATGTTATGTTAGCACCTACCGCATCATCTGTGGATTGACTGGCAGAGAATACCTCATGACATTAAGTCTGTATAACATGTGCAATAACTATTAAATATATATTACAAACGATGGATTGTGTTCTTTGTAACCCTTTCATCTTTTTTTTTTTTTTTTCTTTTTATTTATCACTTAAAACAATAGTACAATATTTAAAAATTAGCCATAACACGATAAACCTCTAGGGTTTGTGTTGTGTTACACAGTTATTCTGTATCGCATATTTACAATGTTTATACACTATCTGTAAGCGTGTGTTGATAATACACGAGAGCTAGATACATGCCTCCCAAATGGGACCAATTCAATATCTAAAAAAGATTCGATCCTTCGTACAAGAAAAATGCCTTTAATTTAGTTCTAATATTACTCCGTGTAATTTTATTAATTAAATCCGGCGGTAGCTTGTTTATAAGGCGAGGGATTATGTAGGTAGAAGTTCTTTCGCCGTACGTGTTGCTTGCGCGCACTGTACGCAACCGGTTTTGAGCCTGAGATCTATATTTGTAAAGTCTCGCGTGACTCAGGATTTATTCCTAATGTGGAAATTGTCTTATGAAAAGAATATATTAATTTTATTTTGTTGAACAACGAGACTTACTTAGTCCTGACCATGAGCAGTAATCCGTCGAGATATAGAATTTTATCGCGAATAAGTCTCCTTAGACAACAAAAACTATGCGCACAAGTTACCGAAGTCTAAAAATATATAACCAAAATTTTCTAATCTCAACAATATAAATCTACAAGCGATATATGAACACCTATCAGCTATACTGTTTAGCGTGACTAATCGATCATCCACCCTTGTTTCATCCCATTGAATAATAATATGAGCTTGAACAATAATATTAAAATATATTGAGCGTCACCCCTGTGACCTACTTATCGTTCGTAACCTTTGTATGGGGTGGTAGACAACAATGAAGGTAATGATTTGTAATGGACTATGACAACGCAGCCATATAAAAGACATTTTGTTAAGTAACAGACAGGTCGTTCGTAAGACCGTTGCACGAAATGACACCACTCCTTGAACTCCGCTGTATTACACTTAAATGCCTCAATGGTCTAGCAGTTGACGTACTGCAACTGCCAATCAAAATGTCATATCATATCATATAATATTTGATCGGTCTGAACCCCCGTGCCTCGGAGAGCTGTCGACTCTGCGCCTGATCGGGTAACCGTCCCTCCGGATTATGAGAGAGAGGGAACAGAAAGTGCACCTGTGTTTGCGCATTCACTTGTGCACTATAATATCTCCTGCGTAGTTGGCTGGTCTTTGTTGAGACTGGCTGCCGTGGCCGTAATCGGCAAGGAGAAAATCATCATCATCATTACACCTAAAGTCCTTAAAATATAGATTGATCTGTCTAACAGATGACTGCGAAACCGATGAAGTATTAGAACAAACGCCATGTTCATTCATCGCGTATATTTTTATTCTTTACGTGCTAGCTTTATGACAAACTCGTGGTCATAATTCGACCATAATTTTATTTTTTTAGTTTGAACTTTATAGGGATTCTTTCGTCTAAAACTATTAAACCTCTTTAATCAAAGATTTCATCATTTCTTTTGACCTTTAGTATGACATTTTTAGGCCTGTCTTGAAATACACGGTTAAAGATTTTTAAACAAAAGAGGTGCTAATAAGACGTAGACAACCCTATTCTGTCCTCATTATTTCTCGTCAGTAGGGTTACCAAGAAGAATTATAATTCTTATCACTATTTTTGTCAAGATAAGATCTTTGTGATTCATCATCAGTTTATAGTCATAGGCCTCTCGTATTGCACGCCACTCTAATTAACTTGGACATAAAATATATATAGTATAGACATAAAATAATCATCTTTTTAGTTAGACTTTGACATACATACATTTGTGTATAATTTTAAAAACACATTAGTATTCTGCACTCCTCTATGTCTCGGGACATATCATGTAAATTTGATTACCTTGCGAGTGTCGAAAATTTGTTGCATAAACGGCTATTTCTTTTGGTTGCGTTGGCTTAGAAATTTGAGTTTTACAAAGCTTCTTCTTTACGTAATATTATATAGATAAAGAATAATAGGTACATTATAACTCTAAAAATTGTAACTGTACTATATCGAAGCTGTGTACCAATTGGTACCTATATTTGTGATGTGTACAATTAAAGAATATTCCTAAAACTAGTCCTGGGTCGCATGTGTTGCTTTCGTCTATCACGCGATGGATCCGATATCCAAATCAATGGAAAACTTAAAATTAAACTGCTGGCAAAATTTCATTCAGAATAAATTATACAAGTTAAAAGCTTTTACACTTAATTATATTAAATTTGATTATGCGACCAAAATTTCGTACACATAATAACATATTATGCGGAATTACATTATTTCTATGAACTCGTCAGGAAGTATAAACGTGGTTTCAACAGCGTAGAATAAAAACCATACAAAGGTTATACAGTATATCCTCAAAGCACGTCACGCACGTTGAGTGACATCAAAGCCATTTCTTTTTTAAACCTTTTAACTAACAAGTGCCCAAACATAACCAACAGTGTTTACTAGTGCCTATGTGGCGACTTCTTCATACAACAATAAAACATTGTAGCGGCACAAATTTATGTAAATTGGACCAAATGTTTGTATCATCTGCAAATATTTGTTTAGGAGTTTTCATATCATAAATGTATTAATATCAGTTGCCTAATACCCATATTACAAGCTCTGTTGCTAAGTTAAGACAAGATGACGTTATGTGCAAAATGTCCGAAATACATATTAAATCATCGTGGGAGAGCCACGCTTCACACCGCGCGGCTCAGCCGGAGTGATACCACGGCCTCACAGAAAACCTGTTTGAAACAGCGCCTGAGCTGTGTTTCACCGAGTAAGTGAGGATACCGAAAGCCCATATCCCAACCCATCCCCCCATCCCTCTCCTTATTCCCCAAAACCCGGCAACGCACTTGTGACGCCTATGGTGTTTCGGGTGTCCATTGGCGGCGGTAATTACTTACCATCAGACATGTCTGCTCATTTGCCCCCTATTCCATAAAAATAATTAATAAAAGTTACCTAACATGGGAAAATCTTTACTTAAGTAAACACATGCATATTTTATTTACTTTCTTATTCAGTCAGTGGCAGGCTTACCTTCGTCACGCAACTCGGTAATCACAAATCTCTTTTAATCTGATTAGCAATGGTGTAGTGACCGTTTTCTTTCAAGCGTAAGTTATGTAGCGCCTTCCTTTGTCTATTTATTTCCGTACAACTTAATGGTACTCTACAGTTTGTTGAACTCGTAATAAATAGAGTTTCGACTCTATTGTATTTACTTATAGATTTTTTGTTTCGCTGTTTAACGACCCGCAAATATTCTCTGTACATCTGTTATAGTCTGGCCACTGAGAGAATGCGTTCCTGACAGGTCGTGATCCAATGGGCGATGTAACTTTGAACTGGTGTACAATTTATGGCAAAATTTTAAATATCTTTTATTAACCTTATTAATGAGTAATAACATAAAAAAATTAATAATCATGCCAATGTACAATAAACCTTTTATTTTGGGCTAAAGTTATTAACAATTAATCAATTAATTAATTTAAGAACAATAATTTTTAAAAGTCTAACGACGTCAAACTGCGCTGTTTCAAGGTTATGTCAATAGTTTGTTTTTGTAGTGATGAGACAAAATAATACTGAATTGTAACTGAGTATTTTTGGAATATATCGAATATATCGTAAAATATTCTGTCGGTCGATATATTGTTAAATAAAACTTTCTAATTTTATAATATATATAATTTTATTTATTTATCTTTATTGAATACACAAAAAAACAGTAGAACAAGATGAGTTACACAGTATGTAAGGATGTCGTACTGTATCGTTATTCGAGAGTATGTATAATGTACTTAATACATACGAGTTAAGTTTAATATAGTTTATAATACGATATAGGTACGATCAAACCAAACTTATGAAAATAATTGTCGTGATATCAGTCAGCTGAATAAAAAATAAATGAAAAACTGTTTTTATCCCTTTATATTTCTGGTAAAAAGAATTACTTTTCTAAGAGAAGCAAAAAAAAATTGATAATTGGGACAATGTCGTTTTCATTGACGAGACATGGCTGAACACCAATCACGAGCTTTCTCGTTCTTGGACAGATGACACTCAAGCGTCGACGTCGAAAGTGCCAATCGGTAAAGGAGCACGTCTCCTAATATGCCACGCTGGTTGTGCGAAGTATGGTTTTGTGGAAAATGGTTTATTAGCATTTGAGTCAAAAACTACCACTGACTACCACGAAGAAATGAATGCGGCTGTATTCAAGGAGTGGTTCCAGGATGTGTTGCTACCTGGCCTTCCAGAGCCTTCAGTTATAATAATGGATAGCGTCCTGTTACGGGGTGGGTCTAGAAGTTCTTTAAAAAGAAACAATTTTAATTGAGACTGAAATATTATTTAATTAAAAATCAATAGAATTACATAAATACCTAGTGCCCTCAACGAAATCGGAAATAAGTCTGATGTCATATATTAAAATATCGTTTATAATGAATTGCGTCGCTTACGTCAATGCAAACGATGCAGTTTTGTTTTATATGGAATGCCGGGGTTGCGACATCGTAACATCCCCCCCGTTAAGATTGATCATTACAGATTAAGTAAAGATCAATGTATTGACTTAAAACAGAGATCGCCGTGGGCTACAGAAATGGATAATCACTACAACTTAATTTTATACTTATCTACTTAACTTTAAAACGTTTAAAAGATTTTACAATTAAAAAAAATATATATATTAAAAGTATTCATATCATAGACCGTTTAACTAGCAGTAAGTCGATGTTTCACATAACATTATTTAACATTACATAATTGTATTTCTTTTCAAATTAGGTAAGGATTTTACAGATGAGCGAAGATCATCTTCCTCTGAGGAGTCGGATGTATGATGTTGTGACTGTCGGACTACTATGTCCTGAGTTTTTTGACTCTTTGTTTTATTATTATAATTTTTGTTGTATATAGTGACGCAGCAGCCTGAATGTTTACTACAGACATATCGTCTACTTTTAAATAAAATGTATAATAGAACGACTGTAGTGATAACATAAGTTAATGATAAATAATGAGTAGAATATCTTTCTAAATGAGAAGGCCCTTCAATTTTCCTTATCTGGTTTTCAAATTCATCTAATTGTGTACTGGCTTTAACTAAGGAATCCAGATTATTAAATTCATTTAATTTTATTAGAGGAACCTGATTGATGGTTTTATTTAAATGTCTGGTATCGCAACAATCGGTTACAATATTAAAATTCGAGATTGAACTGGTAGTATTTGAAGTGAAACTGTCGGCTGGAGTAAAAGTTAAAGTCTTATAAAAAGCAGAACATGATTTTGGTACATGCATTATTCCTGAACCAAACAAGATTTCGTCGGTGTTACTGGTGGCTTTGTCACATACGAAATGACATTTTCCTGGTTCAGATTGCACGAATATCCATCGATTGTTGGTAATTTTTTGGAACAAATCCACTGAACCCCGAAGAACTCTTGTTTCGCAAGACTTTGGTAACTTAGAGATAACTTCTGTAAGCAACGTAGTTTCGCACGTAGGATTTGCGATAGTCGAGTAAACGTTACCGAGAACACACACATAGCACTGGTCTTTTATGATTTTGCACTCACTCACACTATCGAGTTGTGAGTAAAACAGCCTATCCGAAGTTATTGCCAAATATTGTTTACTCGGTGCGACAAGAAGATAAGTGTCTGGTGCAGAAACGTCGAATGGGACAGGAAACGGGATGTTATGGTAAAGGTTATAAATCTGAGGAAGAACCAGCGGTATTTTTACAACTATAACAAGCTTACTGTCATGGTAATAACATACAATGTCACATATATTAATTAGATCATTTATGTTATGTAATGATAAACGAATAGGTAGTTCGGAATGCTTAGGCAAATAGTTGACGTGTAACTCGAGCTCCTTGTATAACTGTATGGGACTGAGTACTGTCGGGTGCAGTACGTTTATTTTACTAAACAATATGGCATTGTTTATATCGTCTATATCAAAGGACAGCGTTATGACAATGCTTTCTATTGAAGTTAACATAAGAGACAAATGAGATCTTATTTCAAGCTTGTCGTTGGTGTTTATCAATTTTTCAAAGGTTTTTTCAATAACAACCATATTTTGATTTAGACGATACTCATTTTCTTTGACCTTTGACATAGTATTGTTAAAAGTAGAAATAGTAGACTTAATAACGTGAATGTTATCGCGCATAAGTACTGTTAACTGTTTTTCGTCCGACTGTACTTTATTAATAGCGTCCGTGAACTTGTTTGCATCATCAGAATCTAAAGTGCCGAAGAACGTTTTTAATAGGGAGCCACCGGCGTCAAATAGCCCGCGTTTTGAGCGTTTTGTTTCTTTTACATTTACTAAATAGGAGATAGAAGAGAACTTTTTAATATTATTGCTATGTTGAGTCCTTAATGCATTTAAGGAATTTAAGCAATCATCTTTTACTTTAGAAGACTGTGTTGAATCGCAATACTTAGAAACTCTTTCTAACAAAAATTCGACATTTTCTATATGTGGTTGAATATGGCTCAAATCTATATAGGTGATAACGTTCCAGTAATCATTTGTAAACTTTAAATCTAGTAACTTATCGAAATATAACCCGGGAGATCCGATTAACTTAGTGACGAGTTGACTTCCGGAAACTGCTGACATTAACCTGTAACCAATAGAATGGAGACATGTTTACACTAGACGGAGGCGGGTTTAATTTCGCCATAATGATGGATACGTAAATACAAATGTGTGTAGATATGTTTGTCATTGGAAGTACTTTGGAATGTATAAAGTTCTCGTTCTAAGGTCATTATGTCGGGCGAGTTGTCATCGAACTTAGAAAGTTGCATGACTCTGGGCTCTTGTTTGGGGCTGGCTACCCGTGTGACCCTTGGATGTAAAAGAATGGACACTTGTTTGGGGCTGGTTATCCGTGTAGTCCTGGGAGTTAAAAGGATGGACACTTGTTTGGGGCTGGTTACCCGTGTGGTCCTGGGAGTTAAAAGGATGGACACTTGTTTGGGGCTGGTTACCCGTGTGGTCCTGGGAGTTAAAAGGATGGACATTTGTTTGGGGCTGGTTACCCGTGTGGTCCTTGGATTTAGAAGGATGGACACTTGTTTGGGGCTGGTTACCCGTGTGGTCCTTGGATTTAGAAGGATGGACACTTGTTTGGGGCTGGTTACCCGTGTGGTCCTTGGATTTAGAAGGATGGACACTTGTTTGGGGCTGGTTACCCGTGTGGTCCTTGGATTTAGAAGGATGGACACTTGTTTGGGGCTGGTTACCCGTGTGGTCCTTGGATTTAGAAGGATAGACACTTGTTTGGGGCTGGTTACCCGTGTGGTCCTTGGATTTAGAAGGATGGACACTTGTTTGGGGCTGGTTACCCGTGTGGTCCTTGGAAATAGTATTTTGGTATTTGGGTGATGAAACAGTGTTAAAACCATTTTTCGATTCTGATGTAGAAGGAATAAAAGGTTCATTGCCAATGGGATTTTTATCCGAAATAGAAGACAATGTCACGTTGTCACCGTTAACAATAAATAAATAAATAAATATTCCGGACATCTAACACACAACGCCATCTAGTCCCAAGCTAAGCAGAGCTTGTGTTATGGGTACTAGACAACTGATATAAATACATATATACTTTTTTGTTTTTTTTTTTTTTTTTGTAAATACATACACATTATACATAGAAAACACCCAAACTCCGAAACAAATATTTGTAGATCACACAAACATTTGGTCCGACCCGGCAATCGAACCCGAGACCTCAAGAACAGCAGTCGCATACGCTACCACTGCGCCACAGAGGCAGTCAATGGGCACTTTCGCCGAAATAGAAGATAACGATGACGTAGATTCAGTGGAAATAGAATTAGATTTAGCATTTCGTAGACTGGACTTAGAAATTGGCTTATTTGATTTAGAAACAGTGGATTTAGATATTGAAGTAGTAGGGCTGGTACCTAAGGTATGGGATTTGCGTTGGTACCGATGCGCAAACCCAACATTTAGTTTAAACAATCACCATTTTCTATTTCTTGTACTTGTGGAGGCAATGATGTCTCGGAAGCCGATTCTTTACAATTTTGTCGATATGCTCTTGAACCACTAGGATAGTTATTATTGAAGGGTCGTGAATTATTATACTGTCGTTTCCTGCATTGTGAAATATCATGGCCTATGTTTTTGCAATATCTACACGTAATTGTTGTGTTAGCATTTTGAGACTTGTAATGAAAATTATTAGTATGTGGCTGTGAATGAACTCGAAGTTGCGAGCGTTGCATATCACGTTTCAATTTGCTGTAGCATTCCGATTCTACATGACCCATTTTATTGCAATTTTTACAATATTTAGATATGACAGAAGTATTTTTGGCTAAATTTAGGATCTAAAATTCAATAATAAGAAACAGATTTAATGTAGAACGCGGATATGGCAATAACTAGGGATAAAAATATTTTACTCACAGTAAAATCGCGTACTGGACGAGCATCGTTGGTTGACAGGATTCTTCACAGGAACGGCGTCGGTAGAGATGTCGTTGGCGGCGGTACGAATGGCAGCTCGTTTTCAGCGACGGGACTGCCTTGCAAGTGGCGCAAGACTTTCTGTCGCAGGCAATTGCGACTGGATGCAGCGGAATACGACAAAGTGCAGTAGGGCACTGCGGGATACAGTGGGACGAGTCTTCTGATGTTGTGTGGTACAGGAGCAGCGAGATACGGCGAGATATTTGATGGATTCTTGAGTCGGAGATGTATTACAACGATTGTTTTTGTCAGGAAAGCAAATAGAATTGAGATACGGTTTAGAAAATGGGCACTGGTTATCTTAATCGGAATTTTGGGCACACGTTTATTTTCACGCAAATCTTACCCAAATATCCCACTTCTGACACCACTGTTACGGGGTGGGTCTAGAAGTTCTTTAAAAAGAAACAATTTTAATTGAGACTGAAATATTATTTAATTAAAAATCAATAGAATTACATAAATACCTAGTGCCCTCAACGAAATCGGAAATAAGTCTGATGTCATATATTAAAATATCGTTTATAATGAATTGCGTCGCTTACGTCAATGCAAACGATGCAGTTTTGTTTTATATGGAATGCCGGGGTTGCGACATCGTAACAGTCCCTTATCATTCGGTGCAAATAAATAAAGCACCTACTCAAGCTAATAGAAAAGAGGAATTGGTGGCTTGGCTGCAAAGAAGTGGCATTGACGCAAGTATGTCAATGCTAAAAGCTGAGCTGATGAAATTAGTCAACGACCATAAGCTATCAAATATTCGATACGAAATAGATGAGCTGGCTCTGGAGTACGGTCATCGCGTTCTCCGAATTCCTCCATATCACTGCCAGTACAATGCCATAGAGCTAATCTGGGCTCAAATTAAAGGTTATGCAGCCCGCCATAATACTTCTCCACCATATGGCATAAAAAAGATGAAGACGCTTTTAAAAGAAGCATGCGAAAAAGTCACAAGAGATGACTGGATGAAGGTGGTTGAAAAACCTAAAAAAATGATATTTGATGACTTTGACCGCGATATTTGTATAGACACTATGATTGATAATAACATGATAATACATGTTGGTGAAGATGACAGCGAGTCCTCAAGCGAATCGAAGTCGGATTAAATTTTGATTTGACATTATTGAAATCTTAAAACTATGTATTTCATAATATATATTTTTCAATAAATACAGTATTTTTATTTTCTTTCCCTTGGTTTCATTCAGAAATTACGATTAAATTCATCAACAATTCTGTTAATATTGTGTTTGAAATATAAAATATATCTAAATTGAATAATTATGCATAATGAATGCTATAAATACTGTTACCAAATATTATTAATGATATTCATGGCACATCACTACTCATGACCAATTTACAAGTGTCAGAAACGCATTCTCTGAGTGGCCGGACTATACGAACCATACCTACATAACACGTGCCGAATGGAGGAAAGTAACCATAGTGTATTTTACCGAAATAAAACTGTATATGTTTTTTTTGCTGAGGAAAATCTTTACACTTACGATTTCACTCACACACACACTGTAACAGTGTAACGCGTAGGCTCATTTTGGCTTATACTTTGACAGAGGGGAACGCCTGCGTATGGGTACGAATTCTTACTTCAAATCTTAAATAGAAAACGTAATTGATAGGTATTTTGCAACACCAAATCCACTAGATAAATAATTTAAAAAATTCCATCTTGCATAAACATTGAAATAGCTAGCCATCATAATAAGGCGAAACGAAAAAAATACCTATTTAATGGTAAAAAAGTGAAAGTAGCTCTCTCAGTTTCTTACACTTTTATAACTGAGCCACCAAATCATTTTTAATGAAATTCGGCATGAAACTAGTTTTGTAGTTGAGAAAATGAGTTGAGTTGACTTTTTACTGCGAAAAAGAGCAAGTAGATAAAACTACCTACTTAACGTTTTGACTAGTTTAGTAATGCTAGATATTGCCCTACTAAAACAGTCTAAACGTTATTCCTCATTCAGCACTACACAAACTTCAATTTACCAAAATTTTCCGTTAATGCATTGTCGCTAGCGTAGCGAGAATGAACTAAGTTTATGAAACTTTGCCGCCTGCCACCTACTCGTGTGTACATCTCAAAGAAGTACTGAATAGAACTTCATAAAACACACAACGTTTGCAAACTATTTTATCTCTGAATTCTTAATCTTTCTTTCGTTTTTCTTTTAATACTTTTAATTCGTCTTTCTTAATGTATTCCTGTAAGGGTAGTTTATAGAAACCATTACATGGTTTATTCTTACTGGTTTATCACAATTTTGTTTATGGAATATTGGGCAAACAAACGGAAGGTATTGCGAGCGGTATTAGTATGGGAATACCGCAGGCGACAGTTCATTCCACAGTATTTTTTATTAATATTATTTATTAAAATTAATGTATAGTTGTCACTTTGCTTTAAATAACAATATATTTAGAATAGAATAGAATAGAATAAACTTTATTGTACACCAATTAAATAAGAGTTTAACAATATAATATAATAAGCATGTACAAATGGCAGCCTTATCGCTGAAAAACAAATTCGTCCTGGCAATATATTTATAATATTTAATGTTGTTAGCATCATTATTTTGATATACCAACCTCTAAACATATTTTTAAAAGTTGCATATGTACATAAGTTTTAATCTACCTACATACGTAGAAGATTAAAACTTTACCATATTCCTAAGTGAAAAGTTCTCGATAACAAAGACGCGACATCGAAGTAAAATGGTTAGCGATCCTTACTACTAACCGAGAGGTCGAGGGTTCTTTTTTTTTATCGAATAGCGGGCAATCGAGCTGACGTATCACCTGATGGTAAGGGATTACCGCCACCCATAGACACCCACAACACCAGAGGCGTCACAAAGGCGTTGACGGCCTTTGGGGGATGGGGAGGGGGATGGGAGGAGGGATTGGGTATGGGCCCACGGTATCCTCACTCACTCGGTGAAACACAGCACAAGCGCTATTTCACACCGGTTTTCTGTGATTATCACTCCGGTCGAGCCGGCCCATTCATGCCGAAGCGTGGCTCTCCCACGGAAAAATTATTTCGACGATTTATTTTTATTTATATAGGTGTGCTTTAAACTACCTTAAAAGAGTAGGTATTTAATTCTAATTGGCGGTATTTTCCGTGATTTAGTCTCCCTTATTTGTATACTTCCAATTTTATCCGTCATATATCAAGATTTTAAAAGTTCGGGTCATTATTTGCCAGATACAAACCTAACATGTTATAATTTCTCCTTCAACTTTGAGTCTAAAACAAAATGCTTTGGTATATCATATTTACGCTATGTTAGGCATTAATGTCATCCTGCTAATGTCTTTATTATTGTAACATCTTTGTATAATAATTAATTTTCTTTGTGCCAGAGGAGCAATATCTGCTTATTGTTTAACGTCTTAATCAATATATAAAGATCTTACTTATAAGAATATACAACAAAAAAGTAACGACTTATATCTATCATTATAACATGAGAACATTTAATGATATAAATAATATAAAAACATTATAATGAGATCTTTATTATATATAGGTAAAGTCCATTCGTTTAGATAGTGTCGGTACACTCGCACTCAATTTTGGTTATTGTTGTGTAATAAGAATATGATATATTAATTCACAAATTGTACTTGCTTGTGGTTGTACGCCGCAGGCGGGCCTTTAGATTTTGTGACGACGCGGTCATGGTGACCGTATCTAAACGAATGAACTATATATTCGTAGGTATGTTATATCCATTCGTATGTATAAGTAATGTTTAACATAAAGTAAAATATTTTATACTCAACAAGGCATAGAAACGGTTAACGCCGATTAAATTATAATTATCGACACGATTTCAATATTTACATTGAAATTTTCTTTGAAAAGAAGTTTTAGACGACGCTGGCCGGGAAGGTTTTTATATATTTTTTTCTTTTTTTTTATGGAGTAAGTGGCAAACGAGCAGACTTATCGACTGATGGTAAGCGATAACCGCCGCTCATGGACACCCGCAACACCGGGAGCGTCACATGCGCATTGCCGGCCTTTGGGGGATGGGGAGAGGGATAGGGGGAGGGGTTGGGAAATGGGCCTCCGGTATCCTTACTCACTCGGTCAAACACAGCGCAATCGCTATTTCCCACCGGTTTTCTGTGAGCCCATACATGCCGAAGCGTGGCTCTCCGACGGTAGAATTTGTATCCAGTTTCCCTACTCTTTACAATTTAATTGTTCTGCGTTGTTTGTTCTCCTGCCTAGTCGGTTCTTACGATATTAACCGTCACTAGACGGACACTTTACTTAATTTTACTTAAACTTTAAACATACCTGCTATTTGTAGAATTGACTGACGTATTTGATCGACTCCGACGATTGCAGATTGAATCTCCGCAGTTTACGACGCCACCTTTTGTGGTGATGCTGAACGTCCTCAGCCGATACAGGTCGTCAGATACGCGAGGGTTGTACGGCTTCTCCGGCAGAGAACAAACGCGAGGACGGGAGTGTTCTACAACTGTTGAAGAAAGAGATACGGGTTAATAATCTTTAATTACTAACTACAGATTTTTTTGATGTACGATACTGCCAAAGTGATTCTACGCTGACTGATGAAAAACAAGAAGAGTGGTGGTCACTTTACTCATTGCGAATGCAGATAAAACAGCATGGTGACCCACACAATGGCCGCCTATCAAAGGTATAATAATAATAATATTCTTTATTGACACAAGATGTAGGTACAATTACTACATTATGGAATTCCCTAACACCTGCGCTAGTAAAGACTGTGTTGCAGAGTAAAGACTGTGTTGCTAATATGTTACTCCAATAGCTGAGTACGTAACGATATGATTTTCGACTAATTGTTTAGAACACATCCCATAAAGACATATAGCCTATTTCAATTTCATGTAATAAGTCTTCATAAAAGTAATACTCTAAATGTAACAAAATAATAACTAATAATAATAAAGCTGAAGAGTTTGTTTGTTTGTTTGTTTGACCGCGCTAATCTTAGGAACCGCTGGTCCGATTTGAAAAATTATTTCGGTTTTGGATAGTCCATTTATTGAGAAAGGCTATAGGCCATATATCATCAGGCTACTACTGATAGGAGCGGAGCACCAATGAAGAATGTTTCAAAAACGGGGGAAAATTTTCACTCTACGGGCAATATAAGACGCAAACAAGGTTGCGTGGGTCAGCTAGTAATTAATATTTCAGACATCTGATACACAACGCCATCAAGTCCCAAACTAAGCAGAGCTTGTACTATATAAAATACATTTATCTATTTTTGTCAATACATAAATAGAAACTACCCCAACTCCAAAACAAACAAAGCAGAACATACAAACATTTGGGCCAACTCGGGAATCGAACAAGAGACCTCAAGCATAGAAGTCGCACACGCTACCATTTACACCACTGTGGGTGTGGAAACCTGGCAAATAAGGTAGTATCAACTCAAACGACGACAGACGAATTTACCATAGTCAAATTGACTACTAAGTTACAGGTATATATATACCTTTTAAAATAGTCGTAGTCATTCAAAATATATTTAACTAAAAGCGAGAAACCTCAAAGGTGTGTCAAGAACCTTATAACTTCTACCTATTAATAAATGCCAGACAGCTTTAAATTAATTTTCACATTTTGCTCAACTTTAAAACCACAACGCAATTCTAACTACATCAAAACACGTTTCACAAACCGCAACTGGAGTTAACCAAATGCTCAAGAATATTGCTGCTACTAACTTAACATACATTAGAAGTAAGTTAGCCATTCAAATTCAGTTACCGCAGATTATTATTTTCAGGTCTTTGCATACGGGTTTATACATATTGAAAATAAACTTTCGCTGTTCGTAATTTAGTTAATTTTATGTATGTCTTGAAAGAAATTTTGTTACGTATTTTGCTTACGATGTTTGGAATGACAGACATTATTTGAATTATTACAGATGAGGTTTAAAGTTGTTGTTTTAAGCAATTCCCTTTCAATATGAAAAAAATAACCTATATTTTAGCATTCTCGGTATTATTAAGATTGATAACTGCCTCGGTGGTGTAGCGGATGAAGTATGCGATTGCCGATCAACAAATCTCGGGTGCAAATCCCGCTTTGGGCCAAAAGTGCATTGTGGTTTGTGTTGAGTGTCTCTGGTTATGTAAATACTTAATAACAGCTTAGAGTTTGGAAGTTGGGGTCTGGATTCTGTGCCTATGAGAGCACGTAAGGCTGTCGGTCCCACCCCTAATCTCTCCCCGATCTTGTCCGTTAACTACGAGTATCTTATCGGATTAAGAGAGAGAGGGAACAGAGAGTGCATCTGTCTTTGCGCATACACTTGTGCGGTAAAATATCTCGGAGAACATCATTTTAAATAAATTAATATTTTCAGACATTTAACACACAAGGCTATATAAGTAGAGCTTGTGTTATGGGTACTATAACTATAACAACTGATATAAATATATATATACTTTTTTTTGTAAATATATACATATCATACATAGAAAACACCCAAACTCCGAAACATATATTTACAGATCATGCAAACATTTGGTCCGACTCCGGAATCGAACCCGAGACCTCAAGCACAACAGTCGCATACGCTACCACTACGCCATCGAGGCAGTTCGAAATCGAATTATAAAGATTCGATATTAATATTAACTACAAAACTAAAACTAAAAACTAAAAAACTAAAAAAAAACATTATCATGAACATGTTTAGTATTCGCTTAGGTTTACGGCTTAAGATGTATTAAAAGCTATTCGAATGATAGATAAACAGATGTCAAAATGTTATGAAAGGTCAACCAAGAGATTTAGAGTTCACTGTCCTGTTAAACAGCTTTCTAATTCCGTAAGGCGATCGAGTATTTCCGCAAGGAAGAAACCAAAACAATTTACCTTGTTTGTTTTGTTCGATTGTGGTTGAAGTCAGCGAACTTTTAAGTTACATAAATTTGTGTTCAATATTGTGCAAATTCGTTAGAATAAAATCTCATATTTCAAAGGACGGTCGGACGCTGAAATTACAAAACATTCGTGTATTGAGTTTTCCTCTGAACTAAGTCTGGCATGTTGTGTGTCGTGTGCGTGTTTCGTGACTTCGTAGTATACTTTATTACATGTATGAATAGTTTCTTAAATCCCACAGCCAGGCTTCATAGAAATTCGTTTAATTAAATTAGGAAGAAGTTCAACCGCGTACGTCGATAGCGCGAAACCACCAGTGAATAAAACTTTTTATACTATATGCCAATTATACGTGGTTCTACCCTTTTTTTGGAATATCAGACGTATCACCTGTTGGTAAGCAATTTCATGACGAAGCGTGGCTCTCTTACGGTTTTTTGCCGCAACAGGTAGTATATCGTTTTTGTTATTATACTTTATCATGGCATATGGAGGCAAACAAACTCTGACGTACAGGACGGTTACTGTGGTAAGTGATAATCTACACCCATGGACACTTGCAATTCAAGGTAACAAAGGATTCAAATTGAAAAAAAATCAAGATGATTTGTTCTACTGTAACCTTACTTACTTAGTTAATATCAACAAAAGTATTCCTCAAGCTTTTTTTTGTTTCCTTGCGGTAATCCCTCGGATACCACCTCCTGGTGGCATATTGGACCCGAACCGATTAAAACCGCACGCTGTCTCAGGTACTAAGCGCCGGGGAACCAGGTGTACCCTAGTAAGGATAACCCTCGAACCCCGACGTACCTCGGGCCTACAACAACGGGAACCCCGATGTTTCCATAAGGGCCCCCGCAGACTGCAGACTTTTTATCGGCCGATAGTTTAGTCGGGTTGGGCTGAAAGTGCGCACACCGAGCCAACTAAACAGTTTGGTTGGTGAACAGGGCGCAGACTATCCAACAGCCGGCCGACTATTCTCGAACTAGTTTGTAACTGACTGTTGAAGCAGTCGCACAATGAGAATATTGTCCAGAAAAGTTATTGCTCTCATCATACTCCGGAGGAGGAAAATCAAGAAGAGATTCCGAGAGTATTGGGTGCATCCCATTCTCAGTGATAGATTAGTTAGTGGAAAATTTTACACTATGCATTCCAAATTACTTGATTACCCGAAAAAATTTTTCGCCTATTATCGAATGAGCATTACCAGCTTCAATGAACTTTTTATAAAGCGCAGGTCTTTTCTCGACTTCTTCAATCAACTTTTCGACGGAACTTTCTACAATCAACAATTGTGATTTGGGCGACGCCATATTCAAAATACACGCACATGACGCCAAATCACAGAGTGAACTGAACTATCGGCCGACTAAACAATCGTCATGAATGCGCAGGCTGAATAGGCGCCAATACTGATTAAACAGTCGGCCGTTGGCCGACAGATTAGTTTGAATGTAATCGGGTAGCCCATCAAACTTTTTTATCGGCCAATACTGAATCGCTGTAGTGTGCGCATATGCATTCCTCTCCATACTGATTAAGAAGCCGACCAAACTATCGGCCGATAAAAAGTCTGCAGTCTGCGGGGGCCCTTACGGTCCCTCGAGGCGCGCACGCTCCGCAGCGTCCGTGTCACCGCATGAGCATGCTTCTGCTAGGGTGACAGATGGCCTCATCTGCCACCCCAGGCTTACGCTTATGGAGGACGGTGATCGTCCTGCGATCTCACCCACAATACCTAAAACAGGTGAAAGAGGCATGGTGACCGTTTAAACCATTACGTCATTATATATAGTTCTGTCAATTCTTTAGTTTTATATTAAGTTAACATGTTTATCATATGACATGAAGTTTATTTACATAAGAATAGATTTACTCTTGTGTGTATTCCTTGTACGCTCGACTAGTTTCGGACCTAACGAAGGACCTTCGTCAAGAGCTGAAATGCTACACTACACATCATTTGGACAGTCCCTATATCACGTTGCATTACGTTGCTCATTAAGAAATAATCACAATGTTTTTGTGTGCTCTTACTGGCCAAAATATACGCCTAAAAGGAACAAGAAAGGACATGAATAACAATAATATTAGGTACTGATTGATACATGAAGAAATATAATACATGTTTGTTATTCTTGACACTGATACCAAAACTAAGCTTAAATAAAAGTGCGTGCGTACAAAGTACACATTTCAGAAGTGAAACTTCTTTGGCAAACTAATTATTAATAAAAAGAATTAAAGAGAATTATTAAAATACATTTATTAAATCTCCGGTGATGAATATTAAATTAAAATTCACCCTTTCTCACTCTCTCTCAATCGGTCTCAATCGCTCTCTCCCTCTTCTTCGACAAAAACGCTGCACATCTTCGTGACGCGTTATTTCCCTAAAAATTTTACCCATATGCGCCTAAAGAAGTTTCACTTCAAAAATGTCTGTTTTTTTGTTCCTTATCAGGAGTTATTTACTAAACTTACTTACTTAGTTTTTTAAGAAATTCAGTAAAGTGAAACCTCGCAACGCTCTTGAAGGACTCTACTTTACACAATTAAAAAGAATACTTGCGAAAATTAACCGCAGCACTATTTCTAATTACTACTATTAATACTATCCTATTGGAACTGAGTGTTATCTTCGTAGTCTTAGAAACCTATATCAGTGTTATATCCAAGCCACTTTGTCACTTCCGCTCTTCAACTTACGTTACAATTTGCCAAGGAAGAGATTACAAAGAAGTAAGACAGGAGCCATTAGCAGAGGTTGTAGCGGTTGCTTTTAAGAGGGGTTTTGTAGTTTTAAAAATAAGTGGACAAAATTATAAAATGTTCATGCATCAATAATAAAAATAATTATGTGATGATCATGACCATTTGTTTTTTTTTTCTATTATGTTTATTCTTTTAGAGTTCCGTACCTCAAAAAGAAGCCGGCACGGATTTTTTATTTTTTACGGCGCATTTCTGTCAAAATATTAAAAAATCCGAACTAAATCCAACCATCCATACAAAAAAAACTGAGTTATTTGATTCCTGAGCTATTTATATAACTTACGTACGGAACCCTCGGTGGGCGAGTACGACTCGCACTTGTCTGGTTTTTTTACTACCAAAGCGTTCTGGTTTGTAATTTATTTATAAAATGTACGTTTTCGGAAATCTTTTTATATTTTTATCAACAGTCTGCCTATCATAGCATAGGGCCTGCCTAGTTTGAGATAACACATGACAATGTGTGACATTTTAGATATTCTTATTATTTATTTATTTAAAAGTTATTGCACATGACGTACAAAGGCCGATTTAATACCATCCCAGTCAACCTTCAGGTAATGTAGAATTATGATGCGGTAGATAATAAATAAATAAATATTCCGGACATCTAACACACAACGCCATCTAGTCCCAAGCTAAGCAGAGCTTGTGTTATGGGTACTAGACAACTGATATAAATACTTACATACTTTTTTTGTAAATACATACATATTATACATAGAAAACACCCAAACTCCGAAACAAATTTTTGCAGATCAATAAACATTTGGTCCAACCCGGGAATCGAACCCGAGACCTCAAGCTTAGCAGTCGCATACGCTACCCCTACGCCACCGAGGCAGTTATTCTAAGTACTTGTTGCGACATGCAAAGACAAAGTATTAAATCCGACAAAGATTATGATTTTAACGTAAATAAAAAAAAAATTACATCAAATCCGACTAATATATACAAATCTATTACAATATTTATTTATACATACAAAATTAATTAAACATACACATCCATCCATCTTAGTATGCAATCTTCTTCTATCCATACTAATATTATAAAGAGGAAAACTTTGTTTGTAATGAATAGGCTCTAAAACTACTGAACCGATTTTAAAAATTCTTTCACAATTCGAAGGCTACATTATCCACAAGTAACATAGGCTATATTTTATTTAAAAAAAAAATAGGGTTCCGTAAGATATTGGGGTTTTTCGGACAAAAGGTGTAAAAATTAACCAGAAAAGTTACTTATTTTGCGAACATTTTCATGCTACGGGCTATATAAGACGCAAACGAGGTTGTGTGGGTCAGCTAGTCTTATATATAAAAACCATTTACTGTTCGTTTGTCTCGAGTAAAACTCGAGAATGTCTGGGCCGAATTTGCTGATTTTGGTTTTGAAATGTTTGCAACAGTCCAGGGAAGGTTTAAACGGTGAAAATTAAAAATTACTTGAAAATCCAAATATCACGTGTGTAGCGGGCACAACTAGGTTATATAAAAATACATAGACAGGTAGGTACTAGCGTTGTGTCAGTACTACCCATTCTCCTCGAAGGAGTTCTCGTAATTTTCTCTTAAATGTTATGTGTATTACTATTATACCCGCATATCAGGAGCCTGTATCTTAGAAATAATAACATCTAGAATGGAATAAGTTCGAGTAAAAACATAAAGTAATTTGGTTTGTATTATTTTCTAATTTAGCAGTAAAAAAGATAAAAGAAATTCTGTTATTCCTGTCCTATTATTATCTTTACATTTCAACCAGAATTTCGCTTAAAATATATGGTTTCTTTGGTTAACCCCACTTAACAAGATATCGTCAAATGGCAAAATACAATTTTTAAAAAATTCAGGAACGTACAGCCTCGAAAAGCTCTTCCTGTCCTCTTAGCCAAAGTGCAAGTACTGCGCGACGATTTTCTTTCTACAAAAATTTTCATGCTTTTATTTATACTTATCTAGATCGGATGAGAACAATAATTAACAAGTACGTATATCATTACGCTATTACTGCCTTCCTGAACATGTGTCAAAACAAAAGGAAATCTACATATATTTTCCTCATATTGTACAATTAATGTATTTAATTATGACCGTAGAAAATACTCGCTTTTGTGCTCCAATCTTAGTAATTATTACGCTTACGACAAGAGTTACAAATTGCCGCAATTATTGTACACACGCAACAAAAAAGAACAAAATGTATTTCAAGTTACTGACATATAATGCTGACTTACAGTCACCTGTAGAATTGTGGTAACGTTAAACAAAATAGAATAGTTATTTTGCAGAAATTCTATATTTGTTCATGTGATGATGATTTAAGAATACAGTGTGTTATCGCCCCTTCGAGCCGGTGAAGCACAGACTTAGAATAGCACTGCAAAAAGAAGAAAAGTTTGAGACAAACTCAATATCAAGCCGTCTGGGTAGTGTATTATATCACGCCACAACCTCCCTTCCAAAGAGAGGCCAGTGATGATGATGCACAAATATTCATGTTAATGACCAGTACCTTATAAATAAATCCGTTTCTCTGGCACAGTCAGTCACAATAAGATGTCGAATTCAAAGTATAAATGAGAATATATAGACCAGTTGAACCTGAATCTGGAGGGAAATAACGCAACCCAAAGAAATACCTCGGTGAAAATAATTCTCGAACCTAATTATCATGTTCTGAGTTTAAGCTGACAAGTTTTAAAAAAATTATTAATTAAAAACCTGAAAATTGTTTGTTAACATACAAATTGAAATGGAGCCATTTTCCTGGGTATGTGTCAGTGTGTCTCTGGTGATACTAAAGCGCACGCTCTGCCTGGTTTGAGATCCGACTTCCTTGTGTGAAATGTGTCAGATTTTTATAACAATCCAAATGAGTGTCGTAAGAAACGAATTTGCTACTAAGATCAGATACAAATGTCAAGACACTGATGGCTATCCAAGATCAAAATATCTTTAGACAAAACAAGGCGTCTATGCACTTAGCTACACAAAGTTGTATCGAAAGGTACCTTTTGTAAGAAAGTATATCTTATTACCTTAAGGGTACGTTTGGAACTATACCTTTTGTATAAATCCTTTGATTCAGACTTCAACTCAAATATTTGAAATATATTTCTCAAGACTAAATTAGTATTATTTTTACAATACATTTAAAAGTTGTCAGATGTAAACATACATACCGTACCTATATTATATTTTAACTTTTCTCGCAACCATAAATTCAAAAACATTTATCAAAATTTCAAGTACCGTTATGACAATAACGTTGAAAACACAATTGTAACTTTTGCTCATCCGCGAACGCACTTTGACTTGAGTAATTCTCTTATTCAAAATTTTGTCCTCGTTGTCATATATTATATAGACTGGTCTACCTGTTGAGAATACTTTAGTATTTTTATCTAGTTTTAAAATGGGGAAAGTTAACGATAAAACTGTGTGACTGTATAAGATTTTGACTACTTTTTCTATAACCTACAAAAGTAGATGACGTTAAGATTACACGTTATCCAGTTGAACATGTTTTGTCAAAGTTGGAGATAAAGCAATGTACATAGTTTGTTGGAGAAAGTAAAAGACTAAGGACTGACATTTATTTTAATAAAATTAAAATATTTTTTTATGATCTTACTCGGCGCAACTACAACACCACTTGTTTCTTTGATACGTGTCATTGATCAAAAACGATGTTCATGGGATTTTGTTGTTTGGTTTAATTGGTAAATAATATACCTATTTTCTATATATACTAATGCAGTAAGAATGAAAGTTTGTACTACATTTGGATGAACGCACTAAAAAAATTTAATGATTTTGGTTGGACATTTATAGAAGATTTTAAGCTGTAGGTATAACATCACGTTACAATTAATAACCGAGCATAATACAAAAATAATATTGCAATATATGATGAGAATTTATTCATTCTGAAATGCAATCTTTAAAAGTAGGCGTTGATATTATCTTAAAATTACTTTTTTACCAGTGCCAGAGTGAGTGCCATAGAAACATTTTGTAATGATACGCATATAATCAAAATAAAGTACTCACTGGTATTATTCATATTACCCTTGGTACATTAAAACCATTTTTGCAGTAGAAAGTAACTATTTCTGAAAACTCTTTGTATTAAATAATAAAAATAATTTATTGCCATATGAAATATATAGTAACTGTTGTACCCAGTGGCCCTACACGAGGTAAGCCTGTCCTGAGGGTGCCTATTCCTCCCAGCGTTTACTTCAAACATTTATCCACTAAATAAAGCTATATGGCCACCGAATGGAAGGGAGTACCCACAGCGTCTTTTCCTGATACAAAACAATACGTAATTTTTACGAGATGGGGTTGATCCTCACGTATTCACATTTTAGACTCGCATACAAAAACAATCGTCTGTCACTACGAACTTACTATTAAAACTAAATATTCAGAATTTCACTCACACAAAATTATATTGCGACTTAACAGTATCACGCGTAGATAGTGTAACAAGGTCTTGAGCCACGCTGAGTTCAGCACTACTACTACTCTCGCACAGAAGATCACCGTAAAATGATTCACGTTCGTACTATCGTGTTTCGTTAGTGAGTGCTAGACCGTGGTGTTGGACACCATGCTGCATTGTTGCATTGTCTGCATTCGCAATGAGTTTGGTGACCACCACTCTTGGACTCACTACCTACCATGTTCCTCTATGATCCACCAGTAACTAGTTTGTAATTTACCCTTAAAACAAAAGCAGCAATACCAGTCTTGAAATATTTGTGGTCTAAAATAAGATAACATAATTTTGGGCTAAAAATATTTTGACCGCCAAACTTAATAAGCCGTAATAATGTGCAAATGTAATGTCTCATCGCACCTAAAGTAACATAAAAGCCCCTGCTTTTAGCTTGTTAACATTAAGAGCATATCTCAAAGGGATACAATTAGTGTAAGCAGAGGCGTAATATTCCGCATTTAGACGTTTTTTTCAAAATTAAAAGCATTAAGTACATCTTACGCAACGTATTTCAAAGAAGTTTCATACGAAAATGATGTAGACTTTTTTCCGTGGGAGAGCTATGCTCCGGCATGAATGGGTCGGCTCGACCGGAGTGACACCACGGCCTCACAGAAAACCGGTGTGAAATAGCGTTTGCGCTGTGTTTCACCTAGTGAGTGAGGATACCGGAGGCCCATACCTTAACCCCTCCCCCCATCCCCTTTCCCATTCCCCAAATTTCGGCAACGCACTTGTGACGCCTTTGGTGTTGCGGGTGTCCATGGGCGGCGGTAATCGCTTACCATCAGGTGATACGTCTGCTCGTTTGCCCACTATTCAATAAAAAAAAAGACTTAGCAGTAGATAAATTGAATTAAAAAATACTGTTCTGTTCTGATCTGGTCAGTGTGGCTACAGAGATGAAAGTGTCCGATTGGTCTGAGTTAACCCAGAATAGGAAAGAATGGCGCATTCTTCTGTCGGAGATCAAGACACACTTTGGGTTGCTGAGCCAGCGAAGTAAGTTTGTGCGATTACGAAACTTTATTTCATTATTTAGATTCATAATTTGTCAGTAGTTACTGATAATCTTTAGGTTGACTTGTTGTAGAATTGAATTAAAATGGCAGAGTCATGCTTTAGCATGTATGGGTGAGAGTAATTCCGACTTCACAGAAAATGGGTGTTTGTGGTTAAAAAGCTTTATTTTTTCAAAATAAATTAACAATAAGTTTCACTTTATGAGAACGTAGTAGTGAGTAGATTAACTCTACCTCCTTAAACTTTTAATAGAGAAAGACCAGTACATACTCACATTTTATGTCACCAACTCCGTTCCAAAATGAAAATCCGATATTAGTAGTAACTACACTCAGACAGGACTTACAAACCGATTAACTCTTTAGTTACATTGCATTTCGTCGAGTAAGTGAGGTTAAAAGAGACCCAACGACCTTAGTTTTGGGATGGGGTTTCTTTTTTTTGGTGCATTAGCAATGTCTTCATTCCATAATTGTGACTTTCATTGACATGAAAAGGTTCTATATTACACTATTATAATTAACATCGTGGCTGGATAATCGCTTATTATGACGTTAGCTAATTAGCTTTGCAGTCACCGCAGCCAGCGTGTGTTGTGTGCTAATCTGAATCAGAATATTAACACTAACTGACGCTTTGGCAGTAGCAATTAAGTTATCAAACACTTTGAATTATCGTGTCAGAGGAATTTGGTACTTAAAATAACCATGTTAAAGTTTGTTATTTCTATAACGGATTGGCTTTTACGACTTTAGCTTTAGGCAAAATATAAATTACTGACATTTTGATCATTTAGCCTTTTTGTATTTATTTCGTTATCTTGAAAGAGTTATGACTGAACTGAATATTATATTAATAAAAACGTAAATTAAAATTATATAAACAATGTATTTAATTTTGTCAGAATCCATACAAAATCCACATATATTGTTCATAAAACCAAAAATCAACAGCCCATCATGTGCTGGGTTCGGGTTTCCAATCAGGAGAGGGTTAAGGCCATTCGTCCCCACTCTGGCCAAGTGCGGGTTGGAGACTGTCAAGACAATATGTAAAAGTAAAGCAGTTTCTTATTAAACAACTTGCAGAATCAACGTCTACATAATTGTCATCTATTATTCCTAGTAGGTACACCTATCTGCGTATGTATGTATGTACTCGTATCTATGTTAGTTGATATGTATTTAGTTATATGTATAGTATGTATTAGTTCTTGTATGTATGATTAGCTTTTATATATTATTTGTATTTGATATGTTGCCAGATATGTTTATTTTAATACATTCTTGTTTACAAAATGCACCCACTTCTTGTCTTCTTTGCATCACCCGATGGTTGACTGGTAGAGAATGCCTTAGGCATTAAGTCCGCCAATGCACCTAAAGTACATGATGTATTAAATAAATAAATAAATAAATATTTGTTAGATACGTAATCTTGCAGTTGGATCTTTTTAAACCACCCAAAGGCCTACAACTTATCTTTACGACTAATATCCTATGATAGGAACCGGGACCGACTTTTTAACATGACCTCCGAATCAGGTTTAAAGTAATTCGATACCACTAATTCTCTACTCAAATTTGAGTGAGGTGATAGATAAAGGGTGCTTCCCACCCAAATACAAAAGATAAAAAAACACTACCCTTACAAGCAACCCATGTTTTCCATGTGGTAATAGGTTAGGAATAAGGGGTGTCACCCCCCTTAATTATTTCATGGGTATTCTAAAAGGCGACTAATGGACCAAACTACGCAGGACAACATTATTGCAAAGAGAAGTGAAGCTAGAAACAAACCCTATACCTACTAACCCGTCTGAATAGTGTGGTATACTAGGTCAGTCTAAGTAGAGGCCCAGGACCAGCAGTGGACCGTTGAAGGTTGTTTTATTTTGTTGTATTGTTGTTTTTCCTATTATATGTAGCCCTGCCAAAATAGCTCTACTCTGCCTGATGGAAAGCATAAGCAAAATCCAAGAGTGGTGGTCACCATACGAATGCAGACAGTGCAGCATGGTGACCTACACTATAGCGGCCTAGTGATGATTCTGCATAATTGGGCCTCCAGTCTCGCACTCACCAACGAAACACGACAGCACAAACGCTGCCTGCTGAATTTTAAGTTGATTTTCTGTGCGAGGGTAGTACCGACCTGGTCGTCGCTCTACTACCTTTAAATTTGACGTTTGTTGGAATTATTACTTCATAACAAATCGTTTACGCCTCCTCCAGCAAAGGTAAACTTACACTACTTATTTTCTATATACTTAAGTAAGTCCTACATGTGCTCATTAGGAGGGTATAAATAAAATAAATATAGTTTATCTTCATATTGAATTACCTTGTTTGGGTTAGCCTACGCCGTGTAGGTCTTAGAAACGTTGGAAATTATATTGTATTTCGTAAGCAACCAGTGATATTATATTTCAGAAAAGAATAATGCTTAGAAAATTCTAAGAGAATCTTATATAATAATTATAGGAAAATTTTCATGGAAAATTCCACATGTTACTTAATGATAATGAGTACTTGAGACACCTAACATACCCACATGTTAAATAATATTATTCACTAGTGAGTAAGCCTGATTTCGAAGAGTTCGTGAATTACAATCCCAGGCAAGACAAACAATTCTGTAATTGGTGCACAGAAATATATCAGGTTTTTTTATTAAAGACAGCTCCCGGATTAAGAATATACACCTGTGTCGCGGGGAATTTACAAACATATATGAAACTATATATCTATACTAATATGATAAAGAGGAAAACTTTGTTTGAATGTTTGTTTGTAATAAATAGGCTCAAAAACCACTGGACCGATTTTAAAAATTCTTTCACTATTCGAAAGCTACATTATCCACGAGTAACATAGGCTATATTTTATTTTGGAAAAAAATAGGGTTCCGTAAGATATTTGGGTATTTCGGACACAGGGTGTAAAAATCAACCAGAAAAGTTACTTATTTTGCGAAAATTTTCATGCTACGGGCTATATAAGACGCAAACGAGGTTGCGTGGGTCAGCTATTATATATATAAATCGGGAGTCGTTTTTTCAAAACACAAATGATTTATAGATGACATGTTATGAGTCTGTAATATACCCATGACAAAATTTAACTACCTCAGATATTTTAAGAGTTAAGAGAGAAATATAGCTGTTAAACTTCTGTGTTAACTCAATATAGGTCCATTGTTTTCAAAGAACGAAATCATTTTTTACGCCTCTGAAAACTTATTTTGTTAAAAAAACAGCAATAAAACGTATCTGTCACGTAAACGTTGATAAAGTTTTATTTTTTACCGCTGATTGATGTTGTAATTTCAAACAAGGACAATTTATTTTTCTTCTCTCTCTATCTCTGAATAAAATATGAGACAAACTGATAACCGTGTCTGTTCTATTTAACTGTCAGTTTCAAAATTAGAATAGACGTTAGCGTAGTTTCTTTATCTGTTTAATTTTATCAGTTAATGAAACAGTAATTTTATATTACTCCATCGCTGTCGACCAATCAATATGCATATTATAAAACAAAGTCCTTGGCTGCGTCTGTCTGTTTGTTCGCGATAAACTCAAAAGCTACTGCACGAATGTGATTATTGAGGAAGGTTTTCGTACATAATATGTTAAATTTTTGAGCATATTGACTTAAGTATAATGATATTGGTTAAAGAAGTCGAAAAAATTAAGCCGATATCTTCTCGGGGCAACATAGGTTATTTTATATTTTTTACGTTAAGAACCCTTGCAAAGCGGGGGCAGGGGACAGTTTAATATAAATCTTGAAATACGTGTTAACACATTTTCATTTCACTCGAAAATCCTCTATTTAATATTAATTGCCTTTCCACCAACAATACACCAGAAACTACCATATACTTTTTCATCCCTACTCTTCTTTCCATCCCATGGTTGCCTGTAAGATTTTGCCATGGAGCGATAAGGACGCCACTTGTACATACTTTATAATAGTTTTAAGTTTACTATGTAATCACACTACTACTGGTGTACAATAAAGAGATTTATTATTATTATTCTCCTCATAGTGCTAGTGGCTATGCTTGATTCAAATCGACTAAGCTCACGATGTCCAAAAACCAGTAATCATCATCTCAGCCAAAATACATGTACTGCTGGAGATAGGCCTCTCCTAATACTCCCCACAACAACCCGTCCTGCGCAGAGGTTTTTCGCGACTTTCACCAGGTTGTCAAACCACCTTACCGTGAAAGACCTACGCTTCGGCATGAATGGGTCAGAAACTCCTGTCGCCACCTAAGCCTGTTTCTACTAGAGGGCAAAAGACTTGCTACTTTTTGGCATGTACCTGTTTACATAATGATCATAATTATGTGGAAGAACTGTGGTTTGGGTTGCCGAGTAGAGATCCCTATAAAATAATATACTTGCTTTTAATTTCGCTTTTTATACACTAATGCACAAAACAACTTTTGCGATCACATAAATTCAAAACAAGCAAATAAAATTAAAGTTGTAGAAGTCACAAAGCCCACAAAGTTAAATGATTGGAAAACTTTAGATTTCAAGTACACAATGTTTTACAATTTTAAAGGACTGCTCAATGAAATTTTCAAGTGGACTCTAAAAGTTCTCACCCCACTCAAGACTCCCCGTCCATTTATTTCAAAACTTTAATTTCCAACTTAATTTATTACACAATTAAAAGAGGTGTTATATCACGATTTGATTGTATTTTGGCTTTATGATGAGTCGACGCCTACATTTCATTGAACTAAATAATACTTGAAACTTTTGAAGGCCGATTTCATTTCAGTCTCAAAATTATATTGATGTTGAGTTGGTTTTGTTGCCTTTGGGAAAGTGCGCTTATAGAAGAAACATAATATTTGAAGGAAAAGCAAGCAATACGTCAACTGTAAAATAAACGATAAAAAATACCATAAAGTAGTCACATCATAATGTTAAGTAACGTAAAAAAGTAACTATTTCTGAAAACTCTTTGTATTAAATAATAAAAATTATTTATTGCCATATGAAATATATAGTAACTGTTGTACCCAGTGGCCCTACACGAGGTAAGCCTGTCCTGAGGGTGCCTATTCCTCCCAGCGTTTACTTCAAACGTTTATCCACTAAATAAAGCTATATGGCCACCGAATGGAAGGGAGTACCCACAGCGTCTTTTCCTGATACAAAACAATACGTAATTTTTACGAGAGGGGGTTGATCCTCACGTATTTACATTTTAGACTCGCATACAAAAACAATCGTATGTCACTACGAACTTACTATTAAAACTAAATATTCAGAATTTCACTCACACAAAATTATATTGCGACTTAACAGTATCACGCGTAGATAGTGTAACAAGGTCTTGAGCCACGCTGAGTTCAGCACTACTACTACTCTCGCACAGAAGATCACCGTAAAATGACAGCGTTCGTACTATCGTGTTTCGTTAGTGAGTGCTAGACCGTGGTGTTGGACACCATGCTGCATTGTTGCATTGTCTGCATTCGCAATGAGTTTGGTGACCACCACTCTTGGACTCACTACCTACCATGTTCCTCTATGATCCACCAGTAACTAGTTTGTAATTTACCCTTAAAACAAAAGCAGCAATACCAGTCTTGAAATATTTGTGGTCTAAAATAAGATAACATAATTTTGGGCTAAAAATATTTTGACCGCCAAACTTAATAAGCCGTAATAATGTGCAAATGTAATGTCTCATCGCACCTAAAGTAACATAAAAGCCCCTGCTTTTAGCTTGTTAACATTAAGAGCATATCTCAAAGGGATACAATTAGTGTAAGCAGAGGCGTAATATTCCGCATTTAGACGTTTTTTTTCAAAATTAAAAGCATTAAGTACATCTTACGCAACGTATTTGAAAGAAGTTTCATACGAAAATGATGTAGACTTTTTTCCGTGGGAGAGCTATGCTTGGGCATGAATGGGTCGGCTCGACCGGAGTGACACCACGGCCTCACACAAAACCGGTGTGAAATAGCGTTTGCGCTGTGTTTCACCTAGTGAGTGAGGATACCGGAGGCCCATACCTTAACCCCTCCCCCCATCCCCTTTCCCATTCCCCAAATTTCGGCAACGCACTTGTGACGCCTTTGGTGTTGCAGGTGTCCATGGGCGGCGGTAATCGCTTAACATCAGGTGATACGTCTGCTCGTTTGCCCACTATTCAATAAAAAAAAAAGACTTAGCAGTAGATAAATTGAATTAAAAAATACTGTTCTGTTCTGATCTGGTCAGTGTGGCTACAGAGATGAAAGTGTCCGATTGGTCTGAGTTAACACAGAATAGGAAAGAATGGCGCATTCTTCTGTCGGAGATCAAGACACACTTTGGATTGCTGAGCCAGCGAAGTAAGTTTGTGCGATTACGAAACTTTATTTCACTATTTAGATTCATAATTTGTCACTAGTTACTGATAATCTTTAGGTTGACTTGTTGTAGAATTGAATTAAAATCTGCCATTTTAATTCAATTCAAGTTATGCTTTAGCATGTACGGATGAGAGTAATTCCGACTTCACAGAAAATTGGTGTTTGTGGTTAAAAAGCTTTATTTTTTCAAAAGAAATTAACAATAAATTTCACTTTATTAGAACGTAGTAGTGAGTACATTAACTCTTATTAATGTGTATAGTAATACCTCCTCAAACTTTTAATAGAGAAAGACCAGTTTTTCATGGCACCAACTCCGTTCCAAAATGAAAATCCGATATTAGTAGTAACTACACTCAGACAGGACTTACAAACCGATTAACACTTTATCAATAGTTACATTACATTTCGTCGAGTAAGTGAGGTTAAAAGAGACCCAACGACCTTAGCTTTGGGATGGGGTTTCCTTTTTTTGGTGCATTAGCAATGTCTTCATTCCATAATTGTGACTTTCATTGACATGAAAAGGTTCTATATTACACTATTATAATTAACATCGTGGCTGGATAATCGCTTATTATGACGTTAGCTAATTAGCTTTGCAGTCACCGCAGCCAGCGTGTGTTGTGTGCTAATCTGAATCAGAATATTAACACTAACTGACGCTTTGGCAGTAGCAATTAAGTTATCAAACACTTTGAATTATCGTGTCAGAGGAATTTGGTACTTAAAATAACCACGTTAAAGTTTGTTATTTCTATAACGGATTGGCTTTTACGACTTTAGCTTTAGGCAAAATATAAATTACTGACATTTTGATCATTTAGCCTTTTTGTATTTATTTCGTTATCTTGAAAGAGTTATGACTGAACTGAATATTATATTAATAAAAACGTAAATTAAAATTATATAAACAATGTATTTAATTTTGTCAGAATCCATACAAAATCCACATATATTGTTCATAAAACCAAAAATCAACAGCCCATCATGTGCTGGGTTCGGGTTTCCAATCAGGAGAGGGTTAAGGCCATTCGTCCCCACTCTGGCCAAGTGCGGGTTGGAGACTGTCAAGACAATATGTAAAAGTAAAGCAGTTTCTTATTAAACAACTTGCAGAATCAACGTCTACATAATTGTCATCTATTATTCCTAGTAGGTACACCTATCTGCGTATGTATGTATGTACTCGTATCTATGTTAGTTGATATGTATTTAGTTATATGTATAGTATGTATTAGTTCTTGTATGTATGATTAGCTTTTATATATTATTTGTATTTGATATGTTGCCAGATATGTTTATTTTAATACATTCTTGTTTACAAAATGCACCCACTTCTTGTCTTCTTTGCATCACCCGATGGTTGACTGGTAGAGAATGCCTTAGGCATTAAGTCCGCCAATGCACCTAAAGTGCATGATGTATTAAATAAATAAATAAATAAATATTTGTTAGATACGTAATCTTGCAGTTGGATCTTTTTAAACCACCCAAAGGCCTACAACTTATCTTTACGACTAATATCCTATGATAGGAACCGGGACCGACTTTTTAACATGACCTCCGAATCAGGTTTAAAGTAATTCGATACCACTAATTCTCTACTCAAATTTGAGTGAGGTGATAGATAAAGGGTGCTTCCCACCCAAATACAAAAGATAAAAAAACACTACCCTTACAAGCAACCCATGTTTTCCATGTGGTAATAGGTTAGGAATAAGGGGTGTCACCCCCCTTAATTATTTCATGGGTATTCTAAAAGGCGACTAATGGACCAAACTACGCAGGACAACATTATTGCAAAGAGAAGTGAAGCTAGAAACAAACCCTATACCTACTAACCCGTCTGAATAGTGTGGTATACTAGGTCAGTCTAAGTAGAGGCCCAGGACCAGCAGTGGACCGTTGAAGGTTGTTTTATTTTGTTGTATTGTTGTTTTTCCTATTATATGTAGCCCTGCCAAAATAGCTCTACTCTGCCTGATGGAAAGCATAAGCAAAATCCAAGAGTGGTGGTCACCATACGAATGCAGACAGTGCAGCATGGTGACCTACACCATAGCGGCCTAGTGATGATTCTGCATAATTGGGCCTCCAGTCTCGCACTCACCAACGAAACACGACAGCACAAACGCTGCCTGCTGAATTTTAAGTTGATTTTCTGTGCGAGGGTAGTACCGACCTGGTCGTCGCTCTACCTTTAAATTTGACGTTTGTTGGAATTATTACTTCATAACAAATCGTTTACGCCTCCTCCAGCAAAGGTAAACTTACACTACTTATTTTCTATATACTTAAGTAAGTCCTACATGTGCTCATTAGGAGGGTATAAATAAAATAAATATAGTTTATCTTCATATTGAATTACCTAGTTTGGGTTAGCCTACGCCATGTAGATCTTAGAAACGTTGGAAATCATATTGTATTTCGTAAACAACCAGTGATATTATATTTCAGAAAAGAATAATGCTTAGAAAATTCTAAGAGAATCTTATATACTAGTAATAATTATAAGAAAATTTTCATGGGAAATTGCACATGTTACTTGCGAGCACTTGAGAAACCTATTTTTTTTTAACGTGTGGTAACCCCCTCGGGCCGTCACCCCGCCGGGGTTTGCGTCGTAGCGGTGTGTCGAAATCGAACCGACTAAAACCACACGGTGTGCCACTCTGCGCCTGAGAAGGGAGGGGTCCGGGAACTGCAGATATTAACAGGATCGGACCCCTCCCAACGCCTGCCCGCACTGAAGCGAGCGCGAGTGGAGATCGTCCTCCCGGGCCTTCTCTTCGGAGTGGTCCGAGGACAGACCTCTGTGGATAGCCGCACGACATGGGTCGCCGTCTCAAGACGCCATCTCGGTCCTCGTACACGACGGTACGCTCCTCCAAATAGTCTGCCACCAGCCGCCTCAGGTACTCTGGCACCCCATAATACTGGAGTGCTTCCCTGGCACTTGAGATACCTAACATAACCACATATTATGTAATATTATTCACTAGTGTGTAAGCCTGATTTCGAAGAGTTCGTGAATTACAATCCCAGGCAAGACAAACAATTCTGTGATTGGTGCACAGAAATATATCAGGGTTTTTGTTTCTTTTTTTTTTTAAAAGACAACTCCCACTTTAGGAATATACGCCTGTGTCGCGGGGGAATTTACAAACATACATGAAAGGGACACAAATAACACCCAGACTTAGAATAACAAGATCACACAAAGTATTGTCCCATGTGGGATTTGAACCCTTAACACTTGGCGTAGTAGAAAGGGGCGGGACGACCGCTAAAACCACTAGGTCCACCGTGCAGTCATTGTGGTGGTATCATATGAAGCGTGGGGTGTTCTCTGACGAGACGACAGGAGAGACTTAAATCAATTTTAATTATTGCCTAATACGAGTATTTTATATTCTCTTTAGAATTAAATAGATTTACTGAAACATCGTCTATACTCACCTGAATGATGACGAAATGAATGAAGAATGTTTAAAAAACGGGGGAAAATTATTAGGCTACGGGCAATAGTAGACGTAAACGAGGTTGCGAGGGTCAGCTTGTGATTTACAGATGAGATGTTATAAGTCTGTAATATAAACATGACAAAATTTAACTGCTTCAGATATTTTAAGAGTTAAGAGAGAAATATAGCTTTTAAACTCCTGTATCAACTCAATATACATTGTTCTCAAAGAATGAAATAATTTTTACGCCGCTGAAAACTAATTTTGTTAAAAAAACTGCAATAAAACGTATCTGTCACGTAAACGGTGATAAAGTTTTATTTTATACGGCCTATTGATGTTGTAATTTCAAACAACGACAATTTATTTTTCTTCTCTCTCTATCTCTGAATAAAATATGAGACAGACTGATAACCGTGTCTGTTCTATTTAACTGTCGTCAGTTTCAAAATTAGAATAGACGTTAGCCAGTTTCTTTATCTGTTTAATTTTATCAGATAATGAAATAGTAATTTTATATTATTCCATCGCTATCAACCAATCAATATACACATTATAAAACAAAGTCCTTCGTCGCGTCTGTCTGTCTTTTCGCGATAAACTCAAAAGCTACTGCACAAATTTTGATATGGTTTTTACCAATAGGTAGAGTGATAATTGAGGAAGGTTTTCGTACATAATATGTTAAATTTTTGAGCATATTGACTTAAATATAATGATATTGGTTGAAGAAGTCGAAAAAATTAAGCCGATATCTTCTCGGGATCAACATAGGTTTTATTATATTTTTTACGTCAAGAACCTTTGCAAAGCGGGGGCAGGGGACAGTTTAATATAAATCTTGAAATACGTGTTAACACATTTTCTTTTCACTCGAAAATCCTCTATTCAATATTAATTGCCTTTCCACCAACAATACACCAGAAACTACCATATACTTTTTCATCCCTACTCTTCTTTCCATCCCATGGTTGCCTGTAAGATTTTGCCATGGAGCGATAAGGACGCCACTTGTACATACTTTATAATAGTTTTAAGTTTACCATATAATCACACTACTACTGGTGTACAATAAAGAGATTTATTATTATTCTCCTCATAGTGCTAGTGATTATGCTTGATTTAAATCGACTAAGCTCACGATGTCCAAAAACCAGTAATCATCATCTCAGCCAAAATACATGTACTGCTGGAGATAGGCCTCTCCTAATGCTCCCCACAACAACCCGTCCTGCAGCAGAGGTTTTTCGCGACTTTCACCAGGTTGTCAAACCACCTTACCGTGGGAGACCTACGCTTCGGCATGAATGGGTCAGAAACTCCTGTCGCCACCTAAGCCTGTTTCTACTAGAGGGCAAAAGACTTGCTACTTTTTGGCATGTACCTGTTTACGTAATGATCGTAATTATGTGGAAGAACTGTGGTTTGGGTTGCCGAGTAGAGATCCCTATAAAATAATATACTTGCTTTTAATTTCGCTTTTTATACACTAATGCACAAAACAACTTTTGCGATCACATAAATTCAAAACAAGCAAATAAAATTAAAGTTGTAGAAGTCACAAAGCCCACAAAGTTAAATGATTGGAAAACTTTAGATTTCAAGTACACAATGTTTTACAATTTTAAAGGACTGCTCAATGAAATTTTCAAGTGGACTCTAAAAGTTCTTACCCCACTCAAGACTCCCCGTCCATTTATTTCAAAACTTTCATTTCCAACTTAATTTATTACACAATTAAAAGAGGTGTTATATCACGATTTGATTGTATTTTAGCTTTATGATGAGTCGACGCCTACATTTCATTGAACTAAATAATACTTTAAACTTTTGAAGGCCGATTTCATTTCAGTCTCAAAATCATATTTATGTTGAGTTGGTTTTGTTGCCTTTGGGGAAGTGCGCTTATAGAAGAAACATAAAGTATGAAGGAAAATTAGCTACCTATTAGTTAAAAGAATCAGATTTTAAGCAATACGTCAACTGTAGAATAAACTGACTTTAAAAATAAACGATAAAAAATACCATAAAGTAGTTACATTATAATGTTATGATGTCATTATGACCATCTGATGGTAAGCGGATAATGAGCAACACAATGCCGTTCCTTTCTCCTAACTCACCACCATTTATCGCAGAGTAACATATAAGCATATATAAAACACAACGAGTGTTCTGAACATAATCAGAACCTAAAACCAGACCTATTTCTGAAAGAAAGCACTCAACCCACATGTGCCTTTTGGCCGACGGTAATCACTTTTCATTTTGTGTCCTATTTACCCATTTATACTGTGGCGACCTCCACATACAGCGCCATCTACCGAAGATACACTGAACTACGAAGTAACGCACTGTACCTACAAACTACACTACACGGAGTAACTACCAATCCTGAATCGCGCAAATAAAGTTCCCGCGCCGATTATCATATATACAACATCCCAACATCAACTGTTGGGCAGTAGCCCGCCAGGCATGATCACCTCGCCTGGTCGGAGGATCCTCCCCTTGTGTTGGGTGGAACATGTCATCCGTTCCCCCACAATACCTTTGTACCATAAAAAATACAGTAAAATATGTTTGTCTATTAAACGTGGCAATATTTTTGAGCTGAGGTAAAATATATTATTATATTATGTTTAGTAATCTTTCACCTTTCATTGACAACAGCTGTCCGGATTATTACGTCGCCAAAATGCTCTGTATATTTCATACCAAGTAACATAAGCCTATTAAATAACTTAATCCGTTGTGACAAGAAAATCTTTGTTTTATCTCGTACAAAGTGTATATATTAATTTATTATTTCATGATCGTTTCAAATTATAAGACAATTTCATACATAATTCGCGAATGAAAGTAAGATATAAAACCATTATTCGCACTATCCACGCATTATTCCTTAAAACATTACCATCAGCTCATGATAAGACTAAAGCTAAAAATAATTCATCGTAGATAACACGTCCCTAACGAATGAAAATGAATTATTAATAAGTGTAAATCAATGCGCACCTACGTCAACCGACATGACGTGATACGCCCGATAACTCTCAATCAAAACCGAAAGATTCACTCACCTGGCAATTCCAGAAAGTTTGATGTCCTCCTCTGTCGACCTCGCATGGTATTTTGAAAATTTAACGGCCCAATATCTTCAACAGAATCGCAATTCGACATTGTAGACTCCCTCGAACCACGTCTGCTGGCTAAATACGCCAGGCCACCTTTCATGGACCCTCTGCGCATAGGAGAACATGGTCTGCTCACACTTGTGGAACGCGTTACTGGTGTATCATCAGTCATATCCGTCAAATCTGATGTAGATTTTCTACATATTTTTGAGGATATTGTAGTTGCCTCATCGTCTGCATCGTGGAGTATCGCTGAAGGAGTCCCCAGCATTACATCTGTAGAATCATCAGTGTGGCTCGACACTATGCTTGGGGATGTCACCATGCGTGGTGAGCTAACTGTGGAAGTAGAACCATAAAGTTTTCTTGTGCGATTAGGAGACACATAGCCTGGATTTGTGTGGATGTGCACTGGAGGTGGCTTGGGCGACCTGGATTTTTCCCTGCTGCTGTGCTTCAGTGAGGTTGAGTAGTGCAAACCACGAGCTCGGTCAAAACAAGGGCTGGATCGTCCTGATGGTGATTTTTGAGGAAAATTGAAATGTCTTGGACTTATTGGACTGCGATGCCCATGAGCTATAGGAGATTTTGGCGGTTGGTTATGCTTATCATAGCTGCAACCTGACTGGGGGGTATAGTAACCTGAGGAAGAGGTACTGGAAGTTATAGAAGGACTTTTATGGGGAAACACAAAGTGACTTGGGCTTTTTGGAGTGTGTGGAAGTTTTGGAGACGCTGGTGCAAAACCTCCTCCTGGACTGTTCACTGCCATCGTGATCACTTTACGCTACCACACGATCACCATTTCACTTTACACCTGCAACAATAGAAAGTATGTCGTTAATTTTGAATATCAACCGCAGTAGTTATTTACGCGATATAAGTTTTGACATTTTGATACAAAATATAAATTAAAGTTTAGAACAAACAAATTCAATTTAATAAGATTTAATTTATCGTTGCAAGTTTAATAATAAAGTCTTAGTAATATAATTACAACCAGAATGCTTCTATTAGATTAGTCTATATGAGTCTAATCACGTAGCCTAGAGCGCTTTTTCCGTGATTGATATCAATAGATAATTTCAGCAACCAACATTATCTATTGATTAATTAGTGATAACAAAAAGTGGCTTTTCTTTTTGTGTTCGTGGCATCTATCTACTAATGCATAAGTTCTTTAAAACATATAATTTCTAATTATGTGATACTTATATTGTATTTATATTTTTTTTATTTATTTCCACACTGCCTCGGTGGATTGCTAAGCTTGAGGTGTCGGGTTCGATTCCCGGGTCGGATCAAATGTTTGTATTATCTGCAAATGTTTGTTTCGGAGTTTAGGTGTTATGTATAATATGTATGTACCTATTTACAAAAAAATAAGTATTTATATCAGTTGTCTAGTACTCATAACACAAGCTCTGCTTAGCTTGGGACTAGATGGCGTTGTGTGTTAGATGTCCGAAATATTTATTTATTTATTTGGAGTGATTATTGTGTCATAGTGAGGGTGGTATCATTATGTTTATTCCAAGATTATGTTAATCGTGATCGGCTTGGACAGAATAAAGGCGCCTGGCATGCTTTGCATTGTCATCCGTATGCTGAGTCCAAGAACATTTTGTCTTTTCAGTCATACTATTCAAGTACTATTATTGATTTTAAGTACCTATGTAATATAAAGACTAATAAAGATTTTGTTATACTTATTCTTCTGTTGGAATCTTCACGCTTATAGTATAACAACCTACCAGTAAGTCGAGGTGATACCCGGCTTTAGAACAGTTACTGATGTTTTAGAGATTTATTGCACAACCCTTGATTATAATACAAATCCAATATGTGCTTTTAGATTTCACGACTTCTAAAAACTTCCGTGGGAGAGACACGCTTCGGCATGTATGGGCCGGCTCGACCGGAGTGATACCACGGCCTCACAGAAAACCGATGTGAAATAGCGCTTGCGCTGTGTTTCACCGAGTGAGTGAGGATACCGGAGGCCCATACCCCAACCCTCCCCCCATTCCCTCTTCCCATCCCTCAAAGGTCGGCAACGCACTTGTGACGCTTTTGGTGTTGCGGGTGTCCATGGGCGGCGGTAATCGCGTACCATCAAGTGATGCGTCTGCTCGTTTGCGACCTATTAAAAAAAAACGGTTTTTGTTGGAAAGCTGGACTTAACTGAGATAAAAATATTTAAAAGGTTACAGTACCTTCTATTTCCCGACGTTTCGATCGTTTTTCACTCATGGACGCAGGTTAACTAATATCGGTATTGTGACTTTTTAAATAATTTCATCGCGAAAAATTATATGATCGCACTATTCAACAGAAACTATCCTTACAATGTGTTAGAAATTTCTCTAAGCACAATCAAACACTCATGTTGCGTTTAAGATCAAACGTTCAATGTTTAAGCTCGACCTCTTCCGTTTGTCTCCCGGGAAATTACTTCGCAAGTCACAGCCAGAGGTGATAAGATAAAAGTAGAAGGCGTCGGAAAAGTAGATTGAAAAGAAGTGTATTTTAGATAAACTGCCTGATTTAAACTTCTTTAATAAGTTGTTGATGTAATTACGGTATTACAATATCTTGAACGCCTTTTATTTGTTTTTTTTTTAATCTGTTTTTGTTTTGGAATTTTATTTGACCTTAAAACAAAATTCACTTTAAATCTTTTCAGCTTCTTTTTGACATGTCAGTCGTATTTAATTTTGTGTGTATCGGTAGGTTAATAAGGTGTTATTTTAATGGTTTTTTTTTATTTAAATACAATACCTATAAACTCTAGGAGATAAGATATATAATAGACCATGAGATATTAATTTAAAGTTTATTAAATAAACTGAAGTAATGTTCAAACCACAAGACAATTCAAGCGTCGAAAACAACACTTCAATTTGAAGAGGATTTGTAATCGCGCAAGCTTTGTACATTGTGCTATCTTCTATTATATTACACCTGAAATAATATTTAATGAACGTTTAAAATTCACAGCGAATTAAATTCTTTTGAAGATCCAAAGCCAAATGCATGGACGTCAAGAGTAATGAAACCCAGTTTAAATAACAAAATCTGTACAGGCGCGATAAGAAATGTCTGTAATAACATTTCGTACAGAATATATTATTATACACCACAAAATCTTATACTTGAAAGAATGATATTATCGTAATCATCAGCCCGTTGTAGTCCACTGCAACGGTGGCACAGTGATAGCGTATGTCTCGGATTCGATTCCCGAGTCGGACCAAATGTTTGAATGATTTGCAAATATTTGGGTTCGTGGTTTCGAAGTTTGGGTGTTTTCTATGTATAATATGTATGTATCTACAATAAAAAAGTATAAAATGTATTTATATCAGTTGTCTAGTACCCATAATACAATCGCTGCTTAGTTTGGACTAGATGGCGTCGTGCGTTAGATGTCCGAGATATTTATTAGTATTTATTTATTACTGCATTATAAAGTAAGCGAAAATTTAATCTATACTAATTTAAAAGTACCCTGACTCTTGAAGGAGGACATAGGGCATTCTTTACTGCGATAGTCTATAAACACACGGGCGGAGCCGCGCGAAAGCTAGTCTACTATTAAAATTAGACTAAAAAGAACCCGACTCCTAGATACTTAACAGATTAACACATCTCTCTACAACATATATTTTATTAGACTTACAATTTTTGCACAGGCCTTTTTGTCCAGTGTCGTCGTAAAATAACGGGCCTGTCATTTATAGGGTTGTTACTTGTTCGTGTCCGTATACACGTTGGGGAACTTTCGGATATTTTATGATAGGTTTTTTTATCGGTTTCGGTCATGTCGTATAACTATAGATAATATTATGCACTTTAGATACTCTTCATGGCTATGAACATAGCCGGACGTGATAGGCAAAGGTACGTAAGATGGTCATAATTTTGTTAACTATTTTTTAATAGACCACTTCTGGACATAAGCCCCTTGAGAAAGGGGGTTTTGGCTTACTATACCAACCCGTATGACCAGCGTGGTACCTATAGTAGGTTAGAACTTCGTTTCTTAGAAGATGGCTCTGTACAGCAGTAGACTATTAAAAAATGTGTTGTACATACAACGCAAACAGAAACACACTATATTTTATTTTTATTTTTATTTTATTTATTTGGAACAAAAAACAGTTACATGCTAAAATCTTAACTAAATACAATTAAATATTAGAGGTAATGAACATGTAACCCACACTATTGTTCACAGATTAACATAAATGAGATTGAGAGGAAACAGGTCACACTGTTACAGTGACATTTAAACTTAAACGTATTCAGGAACGATACAAAATTGTAAAAACCAACTTATTTCGTTGGTAATGCAGACAATAATTTTATGGCCTGACTCTTGAAGAGACTATTGGATAAAGCAAATATGTCAACATCATTGAAATATTTATTATATGTAACCACAAGGCGTCGTAGAGGTATGCGGACACCAGCGTTAGTCCTACAAGATGGTGTGTGAAAAAGTTGGTATTGATGCGCTTTTCGCCGATAGGCTGTTCTTGGCACAATGAAGCAAATTTCATTTGTGATGACAGAGCAGTTAAATTTATTATTGCATAGTCCGTGCAACATCATGACATCGAGAAGCAGACGTCTAGACTCCAAGCTTAAAAGATTGAAATAGCTTAACAACTCAGAGTATGGTAGTCTAGATCCCGCACACCTATAATATACTATAGCGCCATCTATCGAAGATACGTCCAACTATGGAGTAACGAAGGAAACGAAGAAACTTCCAATTTTGTATCGCGCAATAGAAAGTTCGCGCCGATTAGCATATATACAAAATCCCAACATTAACCGTTGGTGCATGTAGTATCCTAAAATGTTGTGTATTTGAACTAATGTTTAGTGAATTTACTGTTATACACATAAGATTTAATATAACAACAACAGTTGTCTAAATAAATAAATATAAATCGATCAAAAGGATTTTCAGAGATTTAGTTCCATAAACGTATATGAAGAAAGTCTAGTAACGTCAATATGGCACTATAAATATTAAAGAGTAAAATTGGAACTAAAGTTAAAGACAAGAATATTACTTATACACTGGCTGACCCGGTAAACGTTGACCGTAGTTTACCACAAAAAAAGGAAAAAAAAAGGGGCTGCTCACCCTTATCATTTAGGGGTATAAAAATAGATGTTGGCCGATTCTCAGACCTACCCATTACGCACACCAAATTTCATAATAATCGACCCAGCCGTTTCGGAGGAGTTTGGTAACAAACGCCGCGACACGAGAATTTTATATATTAGATTTATACTCGTAGATCTCGAACTTAGTTCGGTCACTTCGAGTAACAGGTATACATAAACTACAACCAAATAAATTGCTAAAACCAATAAAAAAGTTCTGAAAATATGGCTGTTGTAATAGAAAACATAAATATATTTTTTTCTGTTGACGACCTCTGAGTTCGCACGTACATTTGCCGACCAATATTTTTTTGGTTACAATTTATATACGTGTTGGTCAATGATTGGTCGGTTTTCTATAATAAATTGTTCATTCTGTAAACATATGTATTTACATGCAAGTTGCTTGGTTATTTAGTTGAGAGTAAATAACGCAACATAAGTCATTCATTACTACTTAACATTTTATCACAAAAACATATTTTTCTGGCAACAACTAAATACTGACTTTGAAACTTTCGTATTCTATGATATGAAATGGTTACTAATGTACGGGAACCAAACCGATGTTATTTTATATTCCATACATAACGTACATACCGACAATGCTTCTCTCATAACTGTGCAGAAAATTAACAGACTTAGAGTAAATAAGTTCAGAACGCCAATTAAAAATAATTATCACAAAATGAAGCGTTGTATACTAAGTACTAAAGATTTGTAGCGTAAGATCCTTGGTACCTATTACAAATTGTACTCGGAGTTATAATAGACTTGTAAAATACATCCTACAATAATAATAATAACTCACATCAGTCATTGTTTTTGCAATTAATGGGACGGTCATATTGTCTTTAAAATCAAGCAAGTAAATTCTAACACTTTAAGCTAAGTTTACACGTATGTGGAAGTTAGGCAAACGTTCACAAACTTCAATACAATTTACACACTAGTGATTGTATTAGTGTATTTCGAACAAGTAAACATGGCAGACTTGAATAATGAAGTTTTGTCACGACAATGAATTTGCACAAACATGTGAATAGGTAAGATGCAAACAGCTTGATTAAAGCTTATTTTCGTCTTAAAACCTTATACTACTGCGAATAGCCAACTCGTCGAATGTTTGAGCTAAGAAAAATACTAGCCAAACGCCAAATCCAAAAAGAGTAAAGGAAACTTGAAATGGGATAAAATTACACATAATAAATGACAATATTGCAAACCTCCTGGAGGTTTGTCATACTGCGGTTTATTCAATGTTTAATCTTTTTGCAATCAGTTCTGAATTAAATATTTTTAACTTCGTAAATCTTCTTGTCACGTCATCCCTATACATAATTCTCCAATGAAGCGTTCGTTCAGCTCAATGTCATCGCTTAGATGAAAGCAATCCGTGTCTATTCACTTGTTCGCTTCTGACGTTAGCTGATACGCATTTATATGATTTTGGCTGGAAGGAGTTATATAAATTAGATTTACATTAATATTACTTTCTTTTTCTAATGTGGTGAGGAGGTCTTGACGAAACTTTGTTTGAAAAACATTTAAGTGAGAAATAGACTCCACGTATTGCCCGGTAGTATACTGCACTAAGTGTTGTGGCAACACCTTGTGTGATCGACAAATTATTGAGTCTGGGTGATCTTTGTCCCCTGTGACACAATATGTATGCCTATTGTGGGAGTTGTCTCTCAAGTAAAGAAGGAAAAATATGAAAGAACCGAACAAATTACGACTAGTTCTGCATAAGGCAGAACAGGTATAAATATAAATATAAATAAAGAAAAAAGGTATAAGACCTTTTAGAATTGCCTTATATTTTAGTTCAAATAACATATAAGTGTCGCAAAAGAGGTACATCAATAGTTGATGTTCTACACAATGGAGAGGATTACTCATAAAACTATTATATCTCAGACAATCCTGAAAAAGATCAAGTCTATCAAATCAATCAGATAAAATTTTACAAGATAATTTTAAAATCCAATGGGTTACGATGGTTAACTCAAAATAAATTACACCTTATTACTAAATTAAGAGGATTTATTTTTAATAACTTTTACCCTTAACGTATCACATTCACTAAACCGGAATAGAAGGAAATGGAAGCCATAAAATACACTTTTTCAATGAACCGAAAAATGTTCGCAAACACTGCGAACCTAAGATATAGGAAAACAAATAACTACACTGTATAATAAAAGATATATATCAGTAAGAAATAACTCTCAACAACTAAAACATAAAAATATACAAAGTTACAAAAAGAAATGTGGATAAGTTTGTAAGTTTAACATTTAAAAAAGCTTTGTTGCGATAAACGACGTCAAACGTCATGCGTCAGTTGAGTTTGATATTTTATTTATGAAATAACCTTTAGAAACTTTTTATTTGCGGTTTGTTTTTTTTTAACTGAAATATTTTCCAGCATCCAAGCCTTTACCTTTGTTTCGTTTGTTTGATGAAATGGCAGCCAGCCGGATCACTTGGAACAGCTATTTCTGCCAATGTCAAGTATTTATAGTCTTCAATTATAAGTCTTCGAGTCTTCAAGTCGTCGTCGCGATGAAATTAATGATAAAAAAATATATAAAATGTGGATGACATGAAATGGGGACCGTCTTTCGAAAAAACAAAAAACGATCTCCCGCCTTCACCCTAACTTTTTAATTTTGTACTTAAAACAATTGTCCGGAATATCTTGTCATTGTGTTTGTAATAAAATGCTTCTGATCTATAAATCAATTATGGATTAGAAAGGAGCTAATAATTAAGTTGGTTAATTAATTGAGGAGTATGTTAGCCCACAGGCAACATCACTGGGCACTATGATATCTTCGTCATTTATCAGTCTTTAACTCTCCACTGCTGGACATACGTTTTTCATTACCGAGGAGGTTTTTGCCTTATATGTCACGTTGGCCAGACGGATTGGTATATGGTTTATTTCCAGTTTAACTTTTTATATTTTTTTATTCATGGAATACTTACAGCTAGAAATGTTAGTAAAATAAAGCAAATTAGTCATCAGAAAGCCAATTACAAGTGTTCAATTCTAGTTTTGTACTATTATAAAATACTAGCTGACCCACGCAACCTCGTTTGCATCTTCTATTGCCCGTATCGTGAAAAATATCCCCCGTTTTTGAAACATTCCTCATTGGTGCTCCGCTCCTATTAGTATTAGCGTAATGATATATAGCCTATAGCCTTCCTCGATAAATGGACTATCCAACACTATAATAATTTTTCAAATCAGACCAGCGGTTCCTGAGATTAGCACGTTCAAACAAACAAACCAACTTTTCAGCTTTATATATTAGTATAGATTGTAAGCAAATAGTTTGGGAACAGAACATAAAATAAAAAGAAAAATCTCATACAATACGTAAGTGCCAATTAATTGCTTCAACGCAAATTAAGGAAACACTATGTCTGATCAAAAAAAATCTCCGAAACTTCCCTTCTAAGTCGATAACCAGTCCAGTAGTTTGTTGATGATAAATATAAACAATTGTATGTGTACAATACATTTAGAAGCTACAACAGAAACAGATATATAGCATTAAACTTATAAATCGCCTTCGTTTTGGGCCGGGGTTTATTCGCATTCCGAATTGAAATCAAAATGAAGAACTTAACATAATTATTTATCGTTCATCACACCGAATGCGAATAAAACAAAATAACTGTACTCTCTTCATTTCCATTGAGATCTCTTTTAGATTTACACAAACACATAAAAGATCAAATAAACAGAGTAATCAATTAGCTCCGATGTATTCAATGCTGGTGAAAAGTACTCCATTATAGAAACAACGTTCAAACATCGACATGTGTTCTCTTTGTGGATTGTTTCGTTACAAAAGCGCATAAATTTGACTTTTATAAGCCGATGTATATCAAAAAGGACAATTATGCGTATTCGGGTAACGACTTCTGAGCTTTGTGTTTGTTCTTATTGTATATATGTGCATATATCATATATTAAATGCATATTCCTTATATATTTACAAGTTTTGCCTACTGCTAACTCACTGTTTGATGTAACCACACTTTCAAGTGTGGTTACATCATAATTGATGTAACCGCACTTGAAAGTGTGGTTTACCTTTATCTGAAAGAACAGTCAAAGTATATCATATAGAGCTAAAAAAATTCTCATTCGCTATTTATATAAATATAAATGTAGCTTATATATTACTAGTGTATCTGGTACGGAGAATTAGACCGGCTGTAGTATTCACGGATGACTTAGTGACGCGTCGCCACGATATGTGACGGCAAATATAACATTTAATGAGGTGTGGCGACGATAAATAATTTACTTCTGTCAAACGTCCCGCGTCATCTAATTATAAGCATCTATAGAACTCTAATGATTTTATTAGAAACAGATTGAGGTATGTATCGCACTGGCTGTTCCAGATGTCCTAACGATTATTTTATTAGTATACTGTCTCTTTATTCATTTTACCCTGGTCTTATTTACTGTATTCCACACATTACTCCTAATCTCTAGATGGAAATAAACCTTGGTAAAGAGAAAATAAATAATTATTGTTTACCCCGATCATCCCGGTATTTATGTATATTTATTTATGTCTCTATTCTGCCTGATGTAAAGCTAGACAGAATCCAAAAGTAGTGGCGATCATACTCATTTTGAATGCAGACAATGCAACAATGCTGCATGGCCACACCATGGCGGCCTAGTGATACTTATGCATCATTAGGCCTCCGGTCTCGCACTCCCCAACGAAACACGACAACACGAATATTGACATTTTACGTTAATAATAATAAATCTCTTCATTGTACACCAGCTTATATAATTTACATGGTAAACTTAAAAATATTATAAAGTACTAGCTGACCCACGCAACCTCGTTTGCGTCTTCATTTGCCCGTAGATTAAAAATTTTCCCCCATTTTTGAAACATTCTTCATTGGTGCTCTGCTGAACTGACACTGAAAGAATTTATCAAATCGGACCAGCGGCTCCTGAGATTAGCGCGTTCAAACAAACAAACAAACTCTTCAGCTTTATAGTATTAGTATAGATGTACAAGTGGCGTCCTTATCGCTCCATTGCAATATCTTACAGGCAACCATGGGATGGCAAGAAGAGTAGGGATGAAAAAGTATATGGTAATTGATCTTATGTGAGAGGGTAGTACAGCCTCCGTCGAGCCGGCCTGTTCGTACTGAAATCAGCGTGGCTCTTCTACCTTGAGCTATATTATAGTATCTCTTACATAGATATGTAAATGCCTCGGTGGCGCAGTGGTAGCGTATGCGACAGCTGTGCTTGAGGTCTCAGGTTCGATACCCGGGTCGGACCAAATGTTTGTATTATCTGCAAATATTTGTTTCGGAGTTTGGATGGTTTCTATATATAATATGTATGTATTTACAAAAAAAAGTATATTTAAATTAATATCGGTTGTCTAGGACCCTTAGTACAAGCTTTGCTTAGTTTGGGACTAGATGGCGTTGTGTGTTAAATGTCCAAAAATATTTATTTAAATATTTATCTACTATAATTTCCTCTCAAAAAAACCACCAATGGTAATATTTTTATACATATTACAAGTCGGCTTGAAAAATAGAACAACAAACATTCACAGTACAAAATGGTTGTAAAGTCGGTAGCGAACTGTTTGCGGTACACTCGACACTGAAAGCGTTACTGAAAGGCTGTGAAGAGGTCAGGGATGTCAGCTGACATTTACAGCCAAATCGCTATTGCGATTTCGTATGTCTGCTTTATATTCTAAAAAAAAAGAAAAAAGTGTTTATGTACTTATATCAGTTGTCTAGTACCCATAACACAAGCTCTGCTTAGCTTGGGACTGGATGGCGTTGTGTTAGATGTCCGGAATATTTATTCCATTGAAATTTGCAGTTATTGGGTAAGTTTTTATTTTCGATAAATATAGTTAAAAGTAGAAAAAAAATATTATTCGAAAAATATCTAAAAATGATAAATTTAGAACTTTATAAATAATCATATATAAATTTTAGTAAGTTATTATAAAATACTGAAATACAAACTAATAGTTGTAACCTAAGAATTTAATAAATACCAAAAATTAGGACAAGTGCGCCGCTACCTGTTGCCGTTATTAATATAGTGAAAACACGAAAAAAAACACGTTTGTTGCAAGCAAATAGTAATTTAATATCGCTTGCGCTGTGTTTCACCGAGTGAGTGAGGATACCGGAGGCCCATACCCAATCCCCTCCCTCCCCTAATGGCCGGCAACGCACTTGTGACGCCTCTGGTATTGCGGGTGTCCATGGGCGGCAGTAATCGCTTACCATCAGACGATACGTCTGCTCGTTTGCCCCTATACAAAAAAAAAGAAACAACCCCGTCTTAGCTATTTTAGTTCGGTCAATTTAGACATCCGAGGTTAGAAGAAGAGAATTATTCAAAACTCATTATAAATGATATCTAAAAAGTTCTCATCGATCCGACACCTGGAAAAAGAATTACACGGTGTAAAGGTCTCAAAAACGAGTTTTTAGGATTTTCAAAAAAACAGTAAGTTTATTATAAGCCCAGAGAAAAATTGTAGATCAGATAATTATCTATAAAAATACTTTATTTCCTAAGAGTGGCCGTTTTCGAGATATAAATAAATAATAAATAAATATTCCGGACATCTAACAAACAACGCCATCTAGTCCCAAGCTAAGCAGAGCTTGTGTTATAGGTACTAGACAACTAATATAAATACTTATATACTTTTTTTTTGTAAATACATACATATTATACATAGAAAACACCCAAACTCCGAAACAGATTATATTTACAGATCATAAAAACATTTGGTCCGACCCGGGAATCGAACCCGAGACCTCAAGCTTAGCAGTCGCATACGCTACCACTACGCCACCGAGGCAGTCAAAATATATAACGATACAAAAAGTTGAAAGAGTTGATAATCTTCATAATATGAACACCAACTGAAAACACACGTGCACACGCACTCTCACGTACACATACACACATAGAGAGGTTCGTTAGAGAGTCATAGAGAGTTAATGTAAGAAATTGAGCGACACAGTGATCTACCTCGAGCCACGACCTTGACAACCGTTCGCGAACAGATGGAAAGAACTGGTAGAGGTGGCGCCCCTTAGATGATTCGTCCCATCGTTGTTGCCATTCATCCATGAGGTCGTTATAGAATAGAATAGAATAGAATAGAAAACTCTTTATTTGTACACCGTAAAAAAAAAAAGTAATAGGATCCCATTTCTAACCTTTGGCTACGGAACCCTAAAAACCACGGAAATTAATTGGAAATGAAACCGATAGCTTTTCACCGGACACAGGATTTCCAGTCTACCTTGAAAGCGCTTGGCCGGATGTCTGGCCAAACAATATTAATTTCGTTTACTTGCCGGATGTAAATTCACGCCTTATTTTTTTGAAACAATAATGGGGTAAGAATGACCAGATAATTTAAAAAAGTCGTTTCAACTCTAAGTCTTAATCATGTGCTGGCAAATAAAGATTAATTTTGGTGATTGTTAAAATATATTACAATATATTTATTGATTATGCGGGACTCTTGATGATCCAACACTTGCTGACGGAGTGTGTCAAGTATCGAACACAGAGGGAGGCGTTGGCGAGATACAATTTAAATAGATAAGATATTGGTATGTTTATCAACATTTTAGGAAACCCAACCTCAGATGCTGCACTTGACCTATTTGAAATATTTAGGCATCAAAAACTTTGACCTGATATTGGATAAGATATAACATAGGATAAGGTACGATAAAATCGTCTTCGATTTGATGAGAAACCGATCAAACTCTCTCACTGATATCCCCACTCATAAAAAACAATAGCAATTAGCAACCGGCAAACGGATAATCCAACCAAACTACGAAAACCAAACAAAAGAAATAACAAAACCTCCCCCAAGCCGACTGGTCCTCGTGGGGGATGAAGACCACAACCCTCCAACAACACAGGAAAACAATTACGACACTTACGAAAATTACGAAAATTGCGAAAACAGTCACAGAAGATCAAAAATCTATGTTGCAGCAAGTTGGAGGAGGCCTTTGCCAACTGGCAAACGGACTTACAGAAAGTAAAGAAGCATGAAATACGAGAATAATTTAAAATGGAAAAGAAAAAAAAAACACATATATTATAGTGAATTAGTTTAAGAAACAAATTGTAAATCTGTTGTCCGAATAAAAGGCTTTATTATTATTATTATTATTAAGGTACGATGGGACTAACATATGTAATAAAAGTATGTATTTGTGTAATAAAAGTACTAACCATGTAATAAAAGTCTCTAAATTAACAAAGATTAAAAAAAAAAAATTTCGAACTTTGAAGTGGTTGAAATGATGTTCGGTAAGATATGCATTGTTAAGTTTTTCTTGAACCCAACTATACAACTAACAGTAAAAAAACATTAATGTGTCAAATCGAAGAAGTTTCAATCTGTTGAGAATGGTCACCCCTTATACTCTAACCTAGATAGAATCTAATTACGAATTAACTTTGCAAGGTTCTAGCCTACTCTAATTCTGATTAAAATGTCTGTAATAATAAATTAACTCCTCTTAGATAATCCAATCATGGAAGCATAAGGAGCTGACGCTTCAGTATACGCACCCACTCGCATTCTCGTTAATGGATCAATACTGAGAACTCAGCCCACTCAATCGGTATCACAAGATGTCATAAAAATCTTTGTTAAAAAACAATATCAGATGGTTGCTTTTCAGTTTTATCTGCTATGCGCTTTTGTTTTACAATAATTCTTCAAGCCATTTCTTTCTCACCAGACTAAGTAAAATCTATACATCTATACATATGCAATGCAAAATTGGAGTGTCTTTTCTGTTTTTATGAAATGCATATGTATATATACACGGTACACATACCTAAGTTTTTTTTTAAATTTTTGTTTGTCTGTCTGTCTGTATGTTTGTTCCGGCCAAGCTCTGGAAGGGCTGGACCGATTTTCACGAGACTCATTATCAGATATCTGATGTTATAAGGAGAGAAGAGAGATATAGATTAGCTTCACCGGCGGTTGTAAAGGTACATCAATAAACGCGGGTAACACCGCGGGACTGAGCTAGTTATATATATAATCTGAATCTCGAAAACGGCAATAACAGTTTTTTGCAATTTAGTTTATGCAGGGCGTTTCTAGAGACTGTCTCCATACGTGGAGATCAATTCTCAAGAGAGAAGTATCTAGATTTTGACAGGACTTTTAATGATAGATAGATATCTCGAATTTGGTAGATAATTATTCTTTAACTATTAGATTATTATTTAAAAGTTATCGTAGCATTATTCCTAAACTCAAATACTTTCAAATTAACCTATCATCATCATTATCAACAGCCCATAACAGTCCACTGCCGGACATAAACCTCTTCTTGGAAAAGAGGAATTGTTGTACTATACTATTACCCAGGCCTGGGTTGATATAAGATTTGCTTCAAGTTTTGCTTCTCTTTCAAACTATTAATCTAACACAATAACTAACCTACAATGACACAAAACTAAAAACAATCATTAAAAAGAAATATTTATGACAACATTAATTTCTTTGTTAATTCACCGCGTTAACTTCACGCTTCAGACTAAAAAATACTTTAAATATCATGTTAGATTCAAACGTTAGTTCAACGGCCCTTTTTAATAATTTCACATATAGAAATTTCTTTTGTTATCCATGCATACAAAATTCCATTTTAGTATAAAATCAAACGAATATCATTTGGTAGTGACAGACTACGGGCCCGTGTCGAAAATTGATGGGTCATGTGAACCACCAGGAGACTTTTTTAGAAAGATACAGGGGCATAAAACAATAACATTTAGCACTATGCTGTCACTTGGAAGCTGTCCAACTGAGTATAGGTAAAGGGGAGGGAGTAGGAACCGTCGATTTTTCTCCCTTGTCACATAATTTTTGTACGGCGTTGCGAGATAATGGATTAGAAGAGATATTGAAATTGAATGGGACCGATGCCGTCTAAAATTAAATGACTAAATTGAGCGAGACAATCGCCGGGAATTTAAAAAGAAATCCAACTTTGTGGCTCACTATTTTTGTACGGCATCGGTCCCATTCAATTTCAATATCTCTTCTAATCCATTATCTCGCAACGCCGTACAAAAATTATGTGACAAGGGAGAAAAATCGACGGTTCCTACTCCCTCCCCTATACTCAGTTGGACAGCTTCCAAGTGACAGCATAGTGCTAAATGTTATTGTTTTATGCCCCTGTATCTTTCTAAAAAAGTCTCCTGGTGGTTCACATGACCCATCAATTTTCGATACGGGCCCGTAGTCTATGACTTGGACATATAACAGCTATCTTCGGATAAAAAGGGTAATATAAACCCGTATCGACATATTCACGTCAAAACTAACCTATAAATATTATATCCGTCTATTTTATTCAAATTATACGCTAGTAGGGTTGGCAGCTGATCACTTGAAGTGAATTTTCACGATCTTTGATCTTTGGCTTTTGACGTTGTCAAATATTTGCTGGCTGTGCCCTAATTTGACTATACATTTAGATAGAAAAAATGTACAATGATTTAGAGACATAAGCTTATAGTGACAGTCAAGCATGTTTATTTTTTTATTTTTTTTTATTGAATAGTGGGCAAACCAGCAGGCGTATCACCTGATGGTAAGCGATTACCGCCGCCCATGTACACCCGTAACACCAAAGGCGCCACAAGTGCGTTGCCGACCTTTGGGGGATGGGAAAGGGGATGGGGGGAGGGGTTGGGGTATGGGCCTCCGGTATCCTCACTCACTCGGTGAAACACAGCGCAAACGCTATTTCACACCGGTTTTCTGTGAGGCCGTGGTATCACTCCGGTCGAGCCGACCTATTCATGCCGAAGCATAGCTCTCCCACGGTGTATTTAAACAGTTACAATTAGAGACTACACGTACGTACAGAGGACAAAAACAAATCTTAAAGTATATACTGTCTTTAAAGAGTGTTTTAGCATTGTAAATGTCAATGCACCAAAAAAATTTAGTCCGCTGGACGGCATCACATAATAATCTTATTAAAATTATATCGTCTCTAAAATGTTATGATCTTTGATAATTATCATTGATAGTTCATTTATCCTCGTTAGGAATATATCCTGTGTCGCGGGGGACTTTATAAACATACCTACATCAAATGCCACAAAGAGCACAAAGATTCAGAGCAACAATTTGTGAATCTCACAAAGTGTTATCTCATGGTGCATTTTAACCCTTAACATCTTGGTGTAGTAGAAAGCGCCCTGGCGACCACTTAAATCTCTACGCCAGTCGTGCACTCAGCGACAACTATGACGGTGGATTTTGAGCATTTTGATTGTTACCTTTGTTTCAAAGGTAGTATAGCCACGTAGATTTCAGCACGTACTACCTTCGCACAGAATATAAACGTAAAATGACAGTGTTCGTACTATCGCGTTTCGCTGGTGAGTGTGAGATCGGAAGTCCAATGATGCAGAAGCATCACTAGGCCGCCATGGGCTCATTGCGAATGCAGAAGATGCAACATGGTGACAAGGGTGGAGGTCACCATGTTGCCGGGTCAGCATAATATACGTACTGCACGACAATTAACAGTGTATGTAGCCGTTTACCTAGCTTTTAAGTGGCTTACATGGGTATTTTATAAAAAATATAACTATCTATAATATATAAATAACTAGCTGTTGCCCGCGGCTCCGCCCGCGTTTATGTCGGTTTTTTCGTGTTTTTTTGCGGTCGCGGATATGTGACTGATGCATAAATTAGATAAAAACAATCCTTGCTGCGGATTATATATAATTCTAAAATTTCAGCTCGATCGGTGCAGAACTTTTTGAGTTTTTGAAGCGTACACAAACCAACATAACATTTTTACATATATGGATATGCACTTAATCTGCTTAATATATATTATGAATATACTTTGTCTTGCTTTGTGTTGAGGACAAAAGGAAACGCAAAACATCTCAGTATATCCACGTATAATTATCATCCACCTTCTTAAAATGTAAATACACAAAGAGCCATTACAAACAAATTAAATTTCGAGGTAACCAAATTCTAATATTATACGATAAAGAATCCCTTAGGGTTAAATGTTTGTGTAAATATAAACGGTGCCGCATTTTCGTCTATTTTCGGCTCAGCTGCCCATCCGTAGGGGATAATATGTCAGGATTGAAATATGCGACTTGTAATGTTAGTTAATGGGTTTAATTGTGAGATTTCATTTAAACAGGATTTGTTATAATGGACTTTAATTTGAATTATTTTGTATTCCTTTCAAACTCTAGTAGTCATTATATTAATGTTAAAATTTATTTGAGAATATCTCTACATGTGGTGATTAGTTTAAGATAAGGAGTGTTATCATACTTATTCATCTCGTGGGTGTCGTAAGCGACTAAGAGTGCAAAGTAAACAGGATAACATCACTGCAAAGAGAAGGAAAACTTGAAGCAAACTGTTTAACATTTGCGTCGCGTGATATAGTAGGAAAGAACCTACCTTCTTTCTAAGGAGAGGTATTGTTCAATGTTGTTCAGCAATGGACTGTTAAAAGCTGTTTTTTTTATTGAACAGTGGGCAAACGAGCATACGTAATCCACCTGATGGTAAGCGATTACCGCCGCCCATGGCCACCCGCAACACCAGAGGCATCACAAGTGTGTTGCCGACCTTTGAGGGATGAAAAGGTGGATGGAGGGAGGGGTTGGGGTATGGGCATCCGGTATCCTCACTCACTCACTAATGACAATTGATTTGAATTTGTGGATTTTTTTTTGCCGGTTTTCTACTAGATTTACCAGAACTTTAGAATAGATGCCATGATTATTTAATTATTGAAGCCAATAAACTATTTATTACTACACTGATGGGCTAAAACGTTCCCGAACAACGATGGTACACGACATTTTGTTTTCTACATAGTGCAAATGCAAAGTTAACTAGTTTAATGCTGCCTGCCTCGGTGGCGTAGTGGTAGCGTATGCGACTGCTAAGCTGGAGGTCTCAGGTTCGATTCCCGGGTCGGACCAAATGTTTGTATGATCTGCAAATATTTGTTTCGGAGTTTGGGTGTTTTCTATGTATAATATGTATGTATTTACAAAAAAAAAAGTATATAAGTATTTATATCAGTTGTCTAGTACCCATAACACAAGCTCTGCTTAGCTTGGGACTAGATGGCGTTGTGTGTAAGATGTCCGGAATATTTATTTATTTATTTATTTATTTATTTAATAAAGGAGTGCTGCTCTCTTTGTCTAACCTTATTTCATTTCAATTGGAGTCGGCTGTTCTCGTCATTCTTCGCCAAATAGTTCTATTCTGGATCGTCGAGTCAATTATATGAGCTTTCTTTAGGTCGTCGGTGATGACAGACATCCAAGGGGGGTCTACCGCTACCGGTCTTAAGCTGTGAAGCGCATCTCTTGTTGATTTTCCAGCAACAAAACCACACTGATTTTCGGAAATACTGATTAATTTTAGGAGTCGGTTGTTGATAACATTTTTATTTTCCCAAATTTTAAGCGTGTGGGATATAAGCTTTATGGGGCGGTAGTTTTCACAGAGTCTGATATTTCCTTTGCCTCTGAAAAATGGGAAAAAGTAACTTCTTCTCCATTCCCTAGGTATTCCATTAACGAGCGCTGCTACCGTCATGTTAATGTTGGAAAATTTCCAGACCACTTTCTATATATTTCAGACATATGAGGTGAACCAATTGTCTGATGGTCCTATCACCTGACGGTCATACAACGGCCATGCAACTCAAGATACTGCAATTTAAGCGCAAGTGACATAGTAGAGAGGTTGAGGTCTCGAATTCAAATCCTGGGTCGGACCAAGTGTTTGCGTGATCTACAAATATTTGTTTCGAAGTTTGGATGTTTTCTATGTATAATATGTACATATTTACAAAAAACAATATGTATTCATATCAGTTATCTAGTAGCCATAACACAAGCTCTGCTTAGCTTGGGACTAGATGGCGTTGTGTTGTGGAGGCACGGGTGTCAATGTCCCACCAACACAAAGGGAGGATCCTCCGACCAGGCGAGTAGATCATACTTGGCGGGCTACTGCCCAACAGTTGATGTTGGGATGTTGTAGATATGATAATCGGAGCGAGAACTGTTTATTGCGCGATTCAGGATTTGTAGTTACTCCGTGTAATCTGATCTTCGGTAGATGGCGCTGTAGTAAGTTATTGTTGTGTTATATGTGGAAGTCGCCACAGTGTGTTAGATGTCCGAAATATTTATTTATTTATTATTTACCCATATCATCAGTGTTGGTTTTCCATTAAAGAAAGACACATTATAATATAAAAATTTCAAACCTATTACTGTTCTAAGTTGCAGATACTTCCATAATGGATCGTCTTACAATCAAAGGACCATTTGTTTTTTGTGTTCCCTATCCATTTTCTCAGCAAACTAAAGTCTTAAGTAACAAATAAATGATAATGTTGTTGAAAGATTGAAGGATTAGAGTGTTTTCCAAGAACGACCAAGAAGTCTTCAAGTGTAAATAATGGTACCTTGTTTACCCTTCGCGACCCTTGATCGATTGGTGGCCAATATAGAATAGGCTTTTAGCCAAGATCCCTTTCTTTATACTAAAGTGCTTTGTTGTTAGTCAAACAATTTATACTAATAATTATAATGTAATCTAGTTTCGTTTGCAGCTTTACGTAAAACGATTTCCTTCCAACTTTATATGGGAGAAGACGAAGAGATAATAGACAGCTAAATACATAACAAGATTTAAATTTCAATAAACCTACCAATTGTGGCCCTTCTTTTAATCAAATCAACAGCTTTCAATAGTCCACTAGCTGTACATATGTTTCTCTTCAGAAAGTAATATATTCTATACAGTTTTACGATATAAAAATCTTAGATTTAGTTATGAAAACTTTTTAGTATTTATAATACGTTACAATACGCAACAAAAGAAAAATATTTTTCTTTTAAATTATTACAATTAAAAAAAATCGATTCTTGTTGACCTAGATTTATTTAAGCTTTTTTTTTTATTTATCACTTGAAACTATAACACACGATATAAAAATAAGCCATAACACGATAAACCTCTAGGGTTTGTGTTGTGTTACACAGTTATTCGGTATCGCATATTTACAATGTTTTTACACTATCTGTAAGTGTGTGTTGATATATCAACAAGAGAGCCAGATACATGCCTCCCAAATGGGACAAATTACATCTAAAAAAGATTCGAACTGTCTGCTAAGAAAAGTGGTCAATCGGTACCTTTTATTTTATAAGTAAATCATGTACAACTTCTATTAAAAGCCTCTTTGTATTTAGGTCGAAGCATATTTTCATCCTACATACAACTTCTCTAAAGAATTTTTTTTTATACCTATCCTTTACTGTCAGAAGTAGAAACACAATTTGCTGTCATTTGTTTACTTCACTGCCATTAATTCGTTCGTGTATTAGTATAAAAATAAATTCGTTCTTTACCATGAAACGTCAATCAATCAGCAAGATTTACAACAATTTATACAACTCCGAGCTGACTACCCATCTCTTTACCCTCGTTGAATGAAAAAGTTTGACCACACTTGTCAAAGTTACAGACGATTTAAAATAATTTAAATATTAATTACTAGCTTTGCACGCAGCTCCGCCTGCGTGTACATCGGTTACCGCGGTTAAGAGTAGCTTTTGTCCTTCCTCAAGAATGAAAGTATCTCCATGCCAAATTTCATTGAAATCGTTGCAACGGATTCGCCTTGAAGGGTAAAAAAAGACAAAAAGGCAGACAGACAGAGTTACTTTCGAATTTATAATATTAGTATAGATTCAAAAAATCTGTGTGTGAAGTTTACTTTAATAATTATCTATCTAGAAATAATAAAGTGTGTTGATCAACGGTCTGGTTTTCCACAGCACAGGCTCTGTCTAGTTTGGAATCCGCCAGTCATATGTGAGATGTGTAAGGTTGTTATTAATAAGTATCATAAGTGGCGTTTTGCAGTTGGAGTCAGGAACCACTGCATCGCATTACATCTAACAAGCCTACTCACCACCGACCTTCACTATTACGATAAACAAGAAAAAGTTTAAAAAAAGTATAACCCGACTACATAAATCTTTGGAAAAAAATATATAGCTTATGTCACCCGGGCCATTATTACGAATCTATTGACACCTCATTTTTCACATAGGTTCAGCAGTTTAGGCAATATTGAACATACATAGCCTACCTAAACTATTACCCTTCTAAAAGGAAGGCCAAAAGGCTTCGCTGTAGTCGAGTTAGAAATTACGTAAAGCGGTGGAGATTTACAAGTATAAGAATTTCTCTCTTGAACAAAATTAAGATTTTTAAGATTTATGAAGGCGCCACTGACCTTTCGCTAGTTAATTTAGCCCAAAGTTGAAAAACAATGTCGTACTTTATACATATTACAAGTTCAATACCGTCGAGTTTTAATAGTAAAGAAACAATTTTTTTTTATATTTACCATCTGATTTAAATAAAGAAAGAGCAATTGTTTAATTCTTACGTTACTGACGTGCAGTTTATTTCTCTAAAATTATTTATTATTGAAATAAAGAAAAAAACATTGTCTTAAATCTAAAAAAACTACCCCGGTGGCGTAGTGATAGTGTATGCGACTACTGTGCTTGATTCCCGGGTCGGACCAAATGTTTGTATGATCTGCAAATATTTGTTTCAGAGTTTGGGTGTTTTCTATGTATAATAAACTTGGGACTAGATGGCGTTGTGTATTAGATGTCCGAAATATTTACTATTATTTATAAACCACACAAGCCACACGCAAAAATACCTGCAAGTGTGTCTAAACACTTAGATTATCCTGAAAAAAAATTTCGTTGCGTAACAGCAGAGTTGACATTCTGTAACGGTGCTGGCAAGTGTTGATACAGATTTACGATTAGTTGTGAAGCCTGGACGAGTGGCAGGTATTTGGGTCGCATTACTAAATTTATATCAAAATATATTTAACAGGTTACTTCGATGTTGTGTCATCACATCATCATCAGTCTTTTTGGACTTGATAGATATGCCACAGATTTATTAAAAAAAATGTTATTCATAACACTTCGTTTTATAGCAACATACTGTATATATCTATTTTATTTGTTTATTTTCCTAACAACATAAAGTTCAGAAAAATATTCACACGTTACATAGAAACATACCATAATACTCGTACTATCAACGCATGATTGGCTTTTCAAACTTGTTTCATACTTTTTCAGCGTCGTTTTTTGTCGTAGTTGGGTTTTACTTTTTATTTTCTTTTATTTAAAATGTTTTGGTGCCGCTATAATATTAATTTCTTTGCAAAGTATATTTGAAATACCATGAAAATATAACAATTTTTAAATAAATCCGGACAAAGTGACGAGCAAATGCTAATAATATATATATTTTTGAAATATACAAATAACGCCTTTTCCAATTATTCTACACACGGCATATTTATTTTAAATTTATTTTTTAACACAGTACTTTATGACTGCTAGAGGGCGCCACATTAGATTTAGTCACACGTAATATATCCTATGACTAGCGGACGATCAAGACGCTTCAAACGATACCGATATATATCCAGTTCTAATAAGTAGTTGAGGAGCTATGAGAGAACTGATGAACATACACACATACATACATAACCTGTTAAAATCATAACTTTCTATTAGCACGTTCTCCTATTCTGGAATATTTTTTTAAACCTCATTTTCATATACAATACAAGGAGTAAACGAATAGAGGGGTCAGCTTAAATAAACTAGCTGACCTACACCACTTCGTCTGCGTATCCTTTTGATCATGCTCGGCACCTATTCATGCTTTTCGGCTCATGATCTTAGCGTGATGTTACCTATCTTATCTTAGGCACGCCAGCAATATATATACATATTATACAAACAACGTGAAAATCGGTTAGGTAGTTCATCGTCATCACAAGAGAATTATTTATAAGTGAATATGAATTCACTTTCTTTTTAAATTCTCGAAATTCTTTTAACATAATACTGGCAACTTCACTCTCAATTCAATAAGTTCAGGCTTCAAAATATACCTTTATCATGTTACAAATTTATATTCACCATTGAAATACTGGAAAAATGAGGTAACCATTCACAATAGACCTCAATTTGATATTATGACTGAATGATTTATTCAATCACTGAACGTTCAGTGAGCGTATCAATGAATCAGAATATCTGAATTCGCAGCTTAATGTAGGAACACATTTTCATACAGAACAGATAATAAAATGTCTTTAACTTTCGACATTTTCGTTAAATTATTATTTTAATTAATATAAGAAAATAAAAATTTACTTTGCACTTTATCGTTTTACTAGCTGACCCTCGCAACCTCATTTACGTATACTATTGCCCGTAGCGTAATAATTTCCCTCAGTTTTTTTAAACTTTCTTCATTGGATCTTCATTCCTATTAGTCTTAGCGTGATGATATATACTATCCAACACTGAAAGAATTTTTCAAATCGGGCCAGCGGTTTCTAAAAATTAGCGAGTTCAAACAAACAAACAAACTCTTCAGCTTAATATAGCATAGATAACAGTCACATTTTAGTTACAAATTGTGTTATGTTTTTTTATTTCGAATTTGATAGAATACTTGTGGTTCATTGATTTCTAAAAACATGATAATAGAGACTTAAAAATTAACATGAGTAGGTAACCAGGTATAGCCATACTTTTCTTCTTTTACTTATTCTGACCTAACTTAAAAATATTCTTAGTACAGAGTAATGTTTCTTTCAAAACCTGCTAAGGAAAATCACTTTAACCATCATTCTAATATGAAAACAGCATTCAGATGTTTCTGGCAGTCTTTCTGATGAAAAGCATACACACACGAAATTCATCCATCCACTCTTAAAACTAGCAAAAATATAAATCAAAACGTAAAAAAATTCAACGTCACTTTATAAATACATGTATGACCAAGCTCGTTATTTTTTTGTGATAAATTTTCTAAAAATGAATCCAGGCTAGATCGATTTATTTCGCCCCAACCACCTGTATACTAAATTTCATAATAATCACTGGAGACGTGTCCAAGATACAGACTATTGCTCGTTAAAGGTATTGATTAGACAGATAGTATATGTACTTAGTAAAAAAAAAATGCTTTCATACTAAAAATATATGTTTTAACAAAAAAAAATGGTTGTATGTAAAGTCGGTTTACGGACGATAGTTTAACGTGACATCATAACAAAACGTTGATGATATTGCATAGGTACTTTTATGAATAAAATTGAATCATATGCGCAAGCGTACAATGAGCGTAACGGCACAACGAGCGTAACGGGACAATGAGCGTAACGGGACAATGAGTCATCCTTTTCCGTGCGTGCAGCCGGCGTTCATCGATTTATTAGACGTTGTCACGTCAAAACAATAAATTACTTTCAACTTGCTCAGTAAAACAAGAACAATTAACAAGAAAGCAATTAGAAAGAAAGCGACAAACTTATTATTTTTCTTGATTTGTTGAAATCAATTTACTGAATTAATACTTTTACGGCAACAGACTCCTGCCGAGTGCAATAAATTTAATGAAAGTCTACCTCCAACATTTATTTAATGCAAACACGAATAAGACTTCCCACTCGTTGCACTTTAATCTCGACTTTCTTGAGTTTTGCCGCTAAACGAGCACAGCTAACGGTTTTATTCAATAACTAAGTACACAGTTTCGAAAGAAAACTCCTGTTGGTAACTTGAGCGTTCTAAACGAAGTAGGAAATACTTACTGTTGTAGTTTTTATAAGATTTATTTATAAGAAGTAAGTCCAACGTCAAATAACTCGAATTACAGACTTTGAAAACTAAGAACAAAGAAAGAAGACAGACATAATCACACCAATATTATAAAGGTGAAAGTAAGTTTGTTTGTTACGCTTTCACGCGAAAACTGCTTAGCTGAAAACTTTGTACACATATTTCTTGGAGGTATTAGAAGTAACATAGGATACTTTTTATTAAATGCGAGCGAAGCCGCGGTCGAAAGCTAGTATTTTATAAAGAAACATTTCCGCATCATTTATGTCCAAAATAAAGAAACGATTCTAAAACATTCAAATAATACGAGTAATGTTCTAGAGTATTACTGTCTACTTTCGATTACAGTATTGATGTTATTAAATCTGAATTTGAATCAAAAACAACAAATTTTTAACTGACGTCTGCGACAGTTAACTCTTCATAATCAACCATGGTGTCTCGTGTAGTCGTCTACTAAACAATATTATTAGTTATTAATCTCTTTACTACATTTATGTACACATATACATATTTTCTTAATATACATATAAAAATCGACGGGTTGCACTCCGGGAGTGCCGGCAGAAATGAAAACTTGAACATTAACGTTGTGCATTTTTGATATTTTGGAATGGTTAGAGAATAATTTTGTACGAATTGCTTTCATTATCAGTATAAAAGTACTATTATTTATGTGGTGGAATACAATATTCATTTATCGTACACAAACATGATAATTTATATTACATACACACACGAACATTCGCGCAAGCGCCCTGCGCCGCCTGTCCTCTCTCCATCCGTCTTACGAATTTTCGATCAGGTCACGTGACCCGACGCGAGTTTATACATTTTTACCCATTCCAAAAAAGTACACAGCGCCGCTAAAGAAGTTTTCACTTCAAAAACGAATACATTTAAAAATACAATAAATTGTAGACCACAGACTTCGGGTACAGGGACCAAGAAACCGGTGGTTAAGTCTCCAAAGACAGGAACCACCTCACTACGCGTGTCACGAAGGACTACCTTCTGTATCAGACCCTTGATCCAGCCGCTTGATCTAACATAAGCCTTTTAAGGTGTTGGTCGAGGCTCTTGACTATCAATCCGTGAGCATAAACGACTATCGGAACAATGATCACCGAATCCACATTCCACATATCGACAATCTCGTGAGACATTATCGATATATTATTTTTTATAAAATAAATGTTCCAATTCAATTTAATATAATATAATGAGGGCAGTTTATATTTAGGTTACATAATCCACGCATATTTGGGCTCTCTTCCCCATGTTTCGCTTCGTTAAGCCGCACGCTACGTTGCAATAAGACCGTTTTATATTACAACCTTGATTTGCATTCGCTTGCACATTAGTTTAATTTCTAAATCATTTCCTTAGATGTTAATCGATTTTTATAGTTTCCTTTTCCACTCAAAATTGTAAATCGACATTGATACAAACTTTACTAAATAAAAATCACTAAAACGTTTTGTCCTGTCAAATTACGTTTTGATTGTCAAAGATCGACTAAAATTAGATATTTCACACTTAAAATATACTTCATCTAAATAGGTATATATATTCAAGAACGGCATTTTGAAATTCGAAATCACTAAAATAATTAAATAAATATATATTCCGGACATCTAACACTCAACGCCGTCTAGTCCCAAGCTAAGCAGAGCTTGTGTTATGGGTACTAGACAACTGATATAAATACTTATATACTTTTTTTTTGTAAATACATATTATAGGTACATAGAAAACACCCAAACTCCGAAACAAATATTTGCAGATCATACAAACATTTGGTCCAACCCGGGAATCGAACCCGAGACCTCAAGCTTAACAGTCGCATACGCTACCACTACGCCACCGAGGCAGTCAGTAAGACAGTAGAGTATAATTTTCATTTAATGACGCAACAACAAAATTAGCATCATAATTTATATTATATATTACAGACACAAGCATGTATGGGGCGGCTCGACCGGAGTGATACCACGGCCTCACAGAAAACCGATGTGAAACAGCGCCTGCGTTGTATTTCACCCAGTGAGTGAAGATACCGGAGACCCATACCTCAACCCCTCCCTCATTCCACTCCCCATCCTCCAAAAACCGGCAACGCATTTGTGATGCCTCTTGTGTTGCGGGTGTCCATGGGCGGCGGTAATCGCTTACCATCAGGTGATACGTCTGATCGTTTGCCCCCTATTCAGTAAAGAAAAAAAATAAACACACGACCTCTGGCTTAGCAGACAGGATGACTAATATATTAGTAAACAGTACCAAATATTTAGTACGCTATATAACTTTTAGCTATATAGCTATTTATATCAATAGCCATGTTACTCGTATTATTATATTAATACGCTTTCACGTCGAAACTGCTGAATCGATTTGGATGAATTTCTGTATAGAAATAGATCGGAATTTGGAGAAGCATACTAGTATCAGCTACTTTTCTCGCGATCACCGACATACACGCAGATGGTGCCGCAGGCAAAAGGCAGCTAGTACCAATATATTTTCATAAATGTTATATTCCTTCCTACGAAGTTAATAATTCACTAATGGTAGTACCCTAATCGTTTGTTACGACTCCCACGAGGGAACCCCTAAATTTTCTATTAGGGAATAAATGCGTTAGGTATAATGTTATACATTCTACAGCTTACATGTTTTAGATACGTTTAAAATTGTGTGCGATAGACAAATATATTTGAATTGTTGTACTTTAAAACCCACTAACTTTTGCCTGCGGCTTTGCCCACGTGTATAACATATAGTGGTTTTATATTCACTGTTACTCCTTCAAGATGAAAGTGAAAGCTCTTACTAAGTGATTTGGTGGAACTGGTCAGCACTTAGTTCATCACCTTGCACTTTTATCTCATATTGTGGTATATGTATGTATGGTGGATATATATATGTATTTTATATGTATGTATATATGTATGTACTCAGTTCTGCCATAAATACTGTTGCAATTAAAAATAAGTAAAATATGTATTACATTTGAATTTGGAATCTGAGAGTTTTATACGATTGTTCATTGTGTTTTCTTATTTTCGCGCCAATATATTGTAGAATTTTTGTGATATTAAAATTAAGTGGGGTGATAAGAACTAGATCCCTGTGATTGCATTACATAAAGTAGGTACGGTGCCAAATACAATTTTTAAAAACCTTCATACGCTTGGTATTAGTCAAATGTTTGTGCACCGGGCTATTGAAACCTCCTCTGTGTGTAACAGAAAAAGATCTGGCCGTCCACACGTCCACAAAAGTATTCGTACGAAAAAGGCGATCAAAGCAGTAGGTAAGGGAAAAATTGGAAGAAATCCTGTATGAAAGCAAAAGATTTTATCTCAGGAGATGAAGATAGCACCTAGAATCATGTCGCGCATTTTAAAAGATGACCAAGAACTTGCAGCTTATAAAAGAGGCACGATCGTTTAGTTCGTTACTGATAATTTAAAAAGAATAGGGTGGTAAATTCAAAACAACTTCTTAAGCGGAACGCAAATGGAGGTCTCAGAAATACTTTGTTTACGGATGAGTTTTTTTTTTAATTCAGCAATATTTTAACAAAGAAAATGATCGTACTTATGCTGAAAGCTCTAAAGAAGCTTCCCAATTAGTTCAAGAGAGTACACGTTATTCGACTTCAGTGATGGTGGGGTGTTAACTGTGAAGGAGTGACTGAGCAATATTTTTGTGAAAAAGGTATCAAAACATCGGCACAAGCGTATGAAGATACCATTCTTGAGAAGGTAATTAGCGTGTTGCTAACTACCTTCATGTTCAATAACCAAGAATGGTCCTTTCAGCAAGACTCGGCGCCGGATCACAATGCTCGATCCACCCAATCTTGGTTAGAAACGCACGTTCCCGACTTCATCAGAGCTGAAGACTGGCCGTCATCTAGTCCTGATCTTAATACACTGGATTATGATTTATGGTCAGTTTGAAGAGTCAGGCTGGCTCTAAACGCCATGATAATTTGCAGTCCCTAAAACAGTCCATACGATTGGCAGTGATAAATTTTCCCATAGAAAGAGTGCGTGCTGCTATATGTAAATGCTATACATGAGGTCGTAAATAAATAATACAAGTTTGAGCCCAAGCAGGTCTAGTTTAAAAACCGATTTAAATATATTTCACGTTATTCCAATTCGTAATTATTATATTTTTATACAATTTTGATGTCACATTTTCATAAATTTTATGTTTTATTATAACAAAAGCTTAAGGAGATAAGATTTTAAACAAATGTTGGCTCTCACAAGAGAAACTTGTTGCTATCATAACTTTGTTGCTTCATTTCGTTGAATATGGAAATTTAAAGAGGCAAGATGTTGCGGGCTCACATTACGGGTAGTAGATAAAACGAACAAACTTTTACTCAATATATTTTGTTAATTACTTTATCTAAATCTTCGTTAAGATTGTGTGTGATTTCTGTTACAAAATTATAATTTTTCTGTTATTCTTGGATCCTATCCGTCTAAGCGTGATGTTAACTATTCAACCTTAAGCATGCACGTAAAACACATGATCAAAAAGACGTGAATATCGCTTAGGTAGTTTTGAAGTTCATTGTGAGACGAGAATTATATTTAGGTAATAGATATGCTATGTGACTCGGCGAGGAGTTCGTTTATGTATATTTTATTTTTTTAATAATTCTAGTAGCACTATTTTTTTCAATCAACATTTTGTATTGCAAATTGATAATTTAAATGAATAGTTTAGTTTGTACTTGATAGTTTTTTTTAAATTGAAACCCAATTACTAGTACAATAAATATTCTCAACACTCATACCATCTACTTTCCACTTACCATGAAGCTAATGCTATAATAACAATAGCAATATAATAACAATATCTGCTACTAAACAATAACCTTCAATGAACAATAAGCCTTCAAGACAGCCTTGGGTCCTTATTCCTTATGCAGTAAGATCCTTGTACACATATTATTGGTTATTTTCTTAATACAGTCTTTACGTATTGGGAACTGCGCTATGGGTACAAAAACTAGTTAGGCGACGGATACGAAGTAAGCGGGAGCGGAGCGGCGACGACATCACGGGCAGCACGGTAGCGGCGCGTTCCTAAATAAATCATAGGTTTATACGGCACTGACTTCGAAGGCAGCTGTGCGGGCAGCGGACATTTCTGCCACGCAATTTATAAACGCAGTCAAATCAAGTGAACGGTACAGTACTTACTGCGTTTACGATTTCTGCGCCGCTCACCGCGCACGCGTCTCCGCACTGCCCCGCAATCGCTGACTTTGTGTCCGCAGCCTTATAGTTTTTGTTTTACTGTTTATATGACCTTATGGTTTTGTTCTAAAGATTCCGTCAGTTTAAGAGCAATACTATTACTTGTATTATTAAAGAAAGAAAAAGATGAAGCAGGCAACAAGGTATTTGGTATCTTAAAACGCGACATATATTCAATTTTTTTCGATCAAGATGGCAATATACTTTTATAAGACATTTAACATTTTTGGAGTAATAATTAAAGATAATAATTTCATCCCACACACGGTCGCCTCATCCTTAACGTAACTAACTCGCTGATAGACATACTGATGTAGATATTTCGATATAAAACATATCATAGATAATTTATACGCAGAAACAGAACAGGCGAACGTGCCATCATAAACCAGATCAGCTGTCAGGGAGTTCTCCAAAAAAAAAAAACAATATCACTAAAATATTTAACACTAAGCAACCTCATTCACGATCTGTTTTAATTTGGCCGATAACCTGTGAAGTTATCTCAGATAATGTTATTGATTGCCAGCATTTTGGAAAGTTCGTGGAAATTTATTTATAGGTGCTGTTATGATAAAATGGGCATAGATGAGTTCTTAATCTCTTAATATACTCGTAGTGTCAGCGAGTAATGTATGTGGTAGTTTATATTAAATGTTATCGAAGTATATTATTCATTTTTATTCTCTCTTAACTCGTTACGATTTCTTCTGAAAAGAGAATCTATTTATATCAATTAGTTCCTTGTTTGTTTCTTTTTCTTTGAGCTATACTAGGCAGCCAGATATGCTGTATTGTCTGCACTCGTAGTGAGTATGGCGACTCTCACTCTTTTATTCTACTCATGGCTTCTCTTGTAAGTTATGGTTACTATAAAAGTAATTCCTGTGGTTTCTGTTGCTTGTAAAGCATAGAAGGAAAATGTAATGACATTACGTAACTAAATATCAACAAAGAACACGAAAGTGTTCCGATTTGCTCCATAGATAAAGTAATGCATGACTTTACCACTACTGGGCAGTAACAACTTTACAGCGCAAGCGAAATAAACCTTATTTTAAATAACACATGTAAGTACACTATCCGGGGAAATAATCTATGAAAGCTAATAGTCTTACATAGATTCTTTAGTTAAATTATTTTCGTTTAACAAATTGAGTGGGTTATTACAATGATATGAAATATTTGTATTGGTTGCAATTGAATTTCATTTATTTATTATCTAGTTTTCCATATCTCGTATTTTGAATATGTGTACGATGATTTAAAAAAAAATAGAAAACCTAATAAATTTTCTTATGAATTTATTAAACTAAAGCAACTTGGTACAACACAGTCTGCACAGATGATCAAATCATTAAAACGGAGCTAATATTTTGAATGCCAAAATTATTCAGAAAGCCTAGTTTGAATTTAATTCACCGCGACTGTGTCGTCATGGTGAATGCTTTCGGTGTTTTGATTGGTCCAACCGAAAACAGCACCAACCGCAGCGGCGTACGTGTTCCTGTTCATCGTGACGATAAAGTAAATCAGAAACAAACTCAAACTAGGCTCTCAGTTTTTTTAAAGACAACTCCTACACTTGAAATATTCTTGTGTAGTGGGAAACTTCACAATCACACAGAAAACGCAAACAAAGAACACCCATAGACTCAGGACAACAAAATTGTGGGTTACGTAAATCGTTATCCGAACTTACAGATTTCAGTGCTGTTAAATACGGCGAGGGGGCTTAAACCATTAAGTCCCTCGTGTAGTTATGTGTATCATATGTGAATTCAGAAATGTTTTTGTTAAGTTAAGCCTAAAATTATGTACTTAAGTTTACTTTTATCGTAAACAAGCTAACCCGGCAATCTTCGTACCGTCATATTTACTGTCGTGAATAAGTTACCGAGAACCTTATTTTATATTAACCCGCCTTAACTCCCCGCAGGGCTGCAGTGTATAAGAAGCGGACTAAGAAAATATAACACCTACAGTTTTCTTTTAATTTTCTTATATACACACCTTGTTCTGACAATCCTACTAATATTATAAACGCGAAAGTTTGTAAGTATGGATGGATGGATGTTTGTTACTCTTTCACGCAAAAACTACCGAATGGATTTTAATGAAACTTTACAATAATATAGCTTAAACATCAGAACAACCCATAGGCAACAATTTATAAAGACACTAGCTTCGCCTCGCGTTGTTGCTGCGGTCATTGTCGTACCGCGGGTACCGCGAGGTTATCAGTTACAAATACATCAAAAAAAAGAATTATTTAATTTGGTTCAATCGATCGAATGTTATGTATGTACATACCTACATATTTGTGATTTATTTTTATTTATATAGACAAATTGACCTGTCTACCGTTGCTAAGGGTAAAGACATAAGATAACCTTCATCTGAAAACCAAGCTGAGTATAAAAGAAAGTTAGTTGTAATAATTTGAATTGCGCGACCTAAGTTTACCGACCCGCATCGAGTAAACAATTAGTGGTTACAAGTTCCCTAAAACTAGAAATTTACCACATCAGATGAAAACTGTGACTGGGACTATTGATTTGAATAAAAAAAACTTATATAAGCTAACACAAACGGGTCTTAATCAGTTTCATTCGTGCTACAAATATTGGCTTGGATTAGAAGTATGTGTTTATGACTTCGTTGAGTTAACCGCTGTATAACCGGTTTATATACATACAAGTTATATATGATTTTCCACCTGGACTAAATTTGAAATCTAAATATACAAATTATTTAAACAACCCGCCGCAACGTACTTAAAAGCGACAGCGAGCCAGCAACCGATTCAAACTATGTACATTTACACTAGGGCTTATACCCGTCAAAGCAGAATTATTTGAATTCGTGGTAAACTTACACGGTTGAAACACCTGAAATATTTACCTTGCAATGTTGAAGCTTAAAATGAAGTTACGTAGAAGCATTAAAGCCGAGACGAGATGTATTTCTTTATAATTTAATTTGTAATTTTTCGAGGAGGCCGAGGCCGACATTAACTGTTAGCTAGAATCAATAACCAACCTCGGAACGAAGAACACGATATTTTCATTATTTTTGTTCATTAATATTGTTTCAGGACCAATGTAATAAAAAAGCTGCCTACCTTATTATTGTTTTTCCGTGTGTGTGTGTGTGTGTGTGTGTGTGTGTAGGAGTAAGTGTTTCTCTTTTATTCTCTACCCCTTTCGTATTCCAACGACATACGAGTATCATGGCTAAACTCGTCAATCGAACCTAATGCCAATGAGGTATAAAAATATTATTATTAAATGGGCAAATGGAACACTGAGTAACCTGGAAAACGGGTAGAAAATTTGAAATGATACCTACACGTAATTTAATTTAAAGCAATCCACGTCCAACATTACCACAGGTATGAGAGCACTACTGCTACATACCTATCTATACCACAATCAGTGAAATTCACTCGAAATGTAATATACCTTGTAATTACTATCACCAGAAATAACGGGCCTGTAGATATTGTGGTAAGCGAACCTGAATGGTAAGTCGGAAACTTTGGGTATGATGCCCATCTAGAAACAAATTGTCTGTTAAATACGATCATTTGCGCCTTGTGGGTAATTCATCTTATCCTACTAATAAATACGAAAGTTCGGGATTATCGAACGGATTTAGATGAAACTTTACAATAATACATAGGCTACATGGGCTTATATATCATAGAATACACACCACGATAACCGTCACACGCGTGCGTAAATTTGTGACATTTTTACTATTATAAAAAAATTTGTACGCCAGCTATGGCAAAACATGTTTTTAAGTACTATACTGTATTTTATACTATGACATCCTAATAACACATGTTTTATGCAAATATATTATTATTATTATTATTATTTTAGAAATATACGTACCCGCTTGAGGGATATGAACCAATACGACCTTCAAAGCTATAAGAAAAGAGCTTACTCCTTCTTAAAAGGTTGGCAACGCACTTGCGATACCTTACCAATCTGGCGATACGGCTGCTCGGTTGCCCCCTATTCAATAAAAAAAATGCAATTGCCTCGTATTACATCATCATGAACATGTCCCTTTAAAAGTCTACTCATAGAAATAGAATCTCCTTAGCGAAGAGTTAAAGTTATAAAAGCTGGCTAGACAGTATGATGTAGCGATAGACAACGATGACAAGCTGTGACGATTTTTCGTACTCTTAATCGGTTACAACACAGATTATTATTATTACATTATTTGACTGCCTCGGTGGCGTAGTGGTAGCGTATGCGACTGCTAAACTTGAGGTCTCGTGTTCCATTCCCGAGTCAAACCAAATGTTTGTATGTTCTACAAATATTTGTTTCGGAGTTTGGGTGTTTTCTATGTATAATACTCATAACACAAGCTCTGTTTAGCTTGGGACTAGATGGCGTTGTGTGTTAGATGTCTGGAATATTTATTTATTTATATTTATTATATAAGTAGAAATAAAAATGTGGGTTTTATGAAACCTTATCTACCCCTTAGGGGATGGAAACGTGAGTGTGTTTTTATGTAATAAGAATTAGTTCTGACAGTTAGTACTAAAGTTAGTAATGGAAACGAAAATTGAAGATTGTTTACAGTTTCTGACTTATTTTGTTTTGTTTGTTAGATCTGTGGCACAAGAGTGCGTGCCATATTAAAGTTTTCTAAAATAATCCTTATTAATGGACCAAAACGTACAAAAAATATATTTTCTTTACATCCCATTTTTATTTTATAACCCTTTTTTAAATTAACATAAACTTAATAATGATGTCTACTGATATACCAATTCCATTATGAATAGTTTGATTACAAAACGTATTTCTATACATGCTTAGATATACCGTAGTCCCTTTTGAATCAGCCCTCCTATTACTCTATTTGATCTTCCACTGACGATTCAACCCGAAGGGATCATGGCTTAATAACATAATTATATTAAAGATATATACAGCTACGTATATATATATATATGTATACATGTGTGTGTGAATGAGTATTTACTTCAACGCATTTTATCACGGAATACGTTAATGTTTGTAAAAGTTATTTAAACTTTGTCTAGTAGTTGTAGTATTTGGTAGATTTATTTAGAAAGTTTTGAAATCAGGTGTTAAGATAATCCCAGTTAAGAGTATATATTTGTTTAAAACAAAGAATCATCTATGTATAATATGTTTGTATTTACAAAAAAGTATTTATATCAGTTGTCTAGTACCTATACTACAAGCTCTCTTTACTTTTGGACGAGATGGCATTTTGTGTTAGATGTACGTAATATTGTTATATTTGAAACACTGACAAAGTATTAAAACAAAATCGAACTCCATCAATTATTTCAGTGCTTCATTGTCAGTGTATCAATTATCATTCATCTCTGCCCAGTCCTATTAGATTACCATTTAGGCATCGAACTTGTGCTGACCGGAAAAAGCCACTCTAACACACGCCAGATTCATATCATCTGTCCTGTACCATGAATCTTTATTAGGACTGTCAATATTATATTCATTGAGAGTGACAGCGGAATCCACAAAACTATGAAAGATACTTTTTATTTTATTTTACAAATTTATGCACTTGTGTACATCGGTACTCAATACCTAAATGCTGGGTATTCTCTACCAGCCAACTTTTAGACGTGAAGAGATCTCCCGAGTTTGGGGGATGTCGGGTTCCCCACAGAGGCTATTGCGTAATTTAGGGGGACCGCTGGAAGAAGTTCGACGCCTCTATGGTACGGTGATACGGTCCATGGCTCTCTATGGAGCGACGATATGGGCCAAGCGCCTATCGGACTCCTCTCGCTGCCGAGCTAAGCTCAATCAAGCGCAGCGGGTAGCGGCCATTCGGATCGTACGAGGGTACAGCACCATTACGTCAAAGGCGGCGACAGTCCTGGCACGTTGCCCGCCTTGTGATATCCTGGCGGATTTGGACGCGAAGTTCTATGACCAGATTCGTGCTATCCGCCGGAGTGAGAGCGGGGAAGATCAGGACGAGCTCGAAATGCGGTGGAACGCTCACCGACAGGCACTAGCATAGTAGCGCTCGGCTGGAACAGCCGCAGTATGCGCGCTAACTTGCTGTTGGTGCCGATCTGCCTAACCTCGAAGCTTAGGTAGGAAGGGAGGAAGGCCCGTCACCTACTGTTTGTTTACGTTTGCCCTCCTATTCCATAAAAAAATAAGTTTTATTCTAATAAAAATATTCAGCATTATAAAAGGTATAAACGACAGCCCTTACATATAAACGACAATCTACCCCCTTCAAGTAATAACCCTGGTATGTTTGTATTTAACACTATATATACACGGATGTCGTTATTATGCCTAATGATTAGAAGATTATTCAAACTCACGCCATCTTTTTAAATTAAAAGACGGCAGATCCTATGATCGTCTTGCATATTTGGACCTACTTATGCAACAAGGAACCAATCCATACACTTGCAAAATCAAAGAATTATCCTTACCTACTTATAAATAGGACTCTTATTTAGATTTTGGCATGTTAGTGATTTAGGTCCTTGTTGCATAAGTAGGTCCATTTATTCTTTTAACTGGATGTCCGTCTTGGACTTGGGATCTCAAATTGTTGATCTATCCTGCTGTCGTATAATTTGAATAACAAAACATTTTAATATTCTTATTTTTTAATAAAAAGATAGTCTTGTAGACGAAAAAACACAAAAAGCTGACGAATTTTTCAAATTCAAGTGCCCTATGTTTACGAGATAGTGTTAAATGCAGACAATACGCTTCTTAAATATGTCCCAGCAACGTATAGCGAGAGCTAATTACATCTGTCATCGAAACGCCATTATCAGATACATTATATGACCCTTGTATCAAAATTGTTTGTAATTAATAGTATCTTAAAGCAATTGTGTATAGTAAATTGGACTATCGAATATGTTTATGACAATCTTAGACAGTTCCTTGCTTTGATATAGGTAAATTCACATCTCATGAAGATTAAGATGATGTTATTTAACTTCCTGCTGAATCTACAGGGAGCAGCCCTTCTGGCCAAGTTGATATTCTACATACGTAAACGAAAATAGGAAATCAAGTAATATATGGGCATGCAGTCTCTCAACGCTAAGTCACATATTCAAAACAAAATTTTAGCCAATAATACTAAGAAAAAATAAAAGATTATTGTAATACCAATAACGCTCGGCTTGTAGCACAACACGTTTTTTCCTTAAGGTTTAAAGATCATATGATTAATGGATTCTTTTAAATTAAGTATTAAGGATAACCAATTTTACTCATTTGGTAGTTCTGGTTGATGACTGTCACTCGCGGCTAAACGTTTCACTCCTTATCAAAGGACCTCAGTCGAATCCTAAGCTACACGAGCATCTACTAAATACACAGTTTATTACATCGTAAGGAAACATTTCAAACTGCTCAAAAGAACTGTTATATGCACAACGCTTTGTGTGATCCACAGATTGTTGTCCCGAGTCTGGGTGTTCTTTGTGTCCGTTTCATATGTGTTTGTAAAGTCCCCCGCGACACAGGATGTTTATTCTTAATACGGGAGTTGTTTAGATCATATAAATAAATAAAATAAAAAATATACTAAATTTCGCCCGTGGCTTCGCTCACATTTAATAAAAGTATCCTATGATCTTCTAATACCTCCAAGGATATGTGTATAAAGTTTCATGATGATCAGCTGAGTAGTTTTCGCGTGAAAGCGTAACATACAAACTTACTTTCACGTTTATAATATTAGTGTGATTAATTGTTACAAAAATAAATAACCTCACGAAAATCTTTACTGTAATCGTAATAACTGTTAAATTATTATTTATTTGGCTAGGTAGGGCGGGAAACTCGAGCAGTGAAGGTGAGCGTTGATGCGCATCTTAAAGGGAGTTTCTCCCTCTGCCACACGATGGACCCGGCACCCGCACGGTGAATCCATGGAGTGCTAAGAAGTTTGTCTCAACATTTTATCAAATTGTTATAGATAACTAGATTAGATTAGTTTACTTATAGAAAAAGCTCACAAAAGCCCAACCACCTTTATTTTATCTACACATCAAGGAAAAAAGGCCAGTATCCCTCTTGATTAGTCCGAGGTCCTGACACGTCATCTCAAGGTCTCAAATACCGCAAGTCGGCAACTATAGCGGGATCGGCCCTTAAACCTTCAAGTGGTTATTAATGAGCATTTGGGGTTATAGAGGGCACTTTGGTCCACTTGTGAACAACAAGATGGTACCTGTAGTGTTCTCAAGCAGACTTTGAAGTGATGCTTAACTCCCTGACCTGCGGTTTGGGTGTTATTTTTTATTATACATACTATTGACAGTGTTTGACGCGGCGTTCTTTTGTTTCTGGCAAAATTAACATAGCAGTTTATTTCTGAATGTCAAAATTGTTTTAAGAGTGATTTTATCGTGTGACGTCTACATTTCAAAAAGTACCTCTTACTTTAAAACACTTTTATTAGGTATACAGTAATAAAACATGACCAAAGTTGCTATTATATATATTTATATATATAAAAATGTTATGTTGGTTTGTGTACGCTTCAAAAACTCAAAAAGTTCTGCACCGATCAAGCTGAAATTTTAGAATGATATATAATCCGCATCAAGGATTGTTTTTATCTAATTTTTGCATCAGTCACATATCCGCGACCGACCGAAAAAAACAAAAAAAAAACGACATAAACGCGGGCGGAGCCGCGGGCAACAGTTAGTATTATATATATGGCATCGTGTATGCCGGTTATAGCAATAAAGAGTATATTATGTCTATCCCCGTGACAAATATCATTGAAATTGGTGCAACTTTTTAGACGTGAAATCGTAACATACAGACAAATTTATTTTCGAATTTATAATATTAGTATGGACAAATAAGTATTCAGATTTGTATTATGTTATTACACATACTTACAGTAGTAAAAAAGTTAAATACATAATGTAACTAATTTATTTTCTGTGTGGAAAACCACAGTGTGCCACCCAGCCTGAGATGGGAGGGAACCGAGAACTGCTGTTATTAACGCACTATCTGATGTTAAACTCTCTATTGAGGCGAGTGACGCATGGCACACGGGTACGTCGCCTCCTCGCGGCATATTAACTTACTAGCTACTACAAAGTACAAAGTCTGCAATTCACTTTGATCTTTCTACTTCTATTTACGTATTTGTTGCATATTTTATATTAATTAACTAGTTCGAAAACAGAAAAAATGTAACGCACATATGTCTTCATTTTTAGGGTTCCGTACCTCAAAAGGAAAAAACGGAACCCTTATAGGATCACTTTGTTGTACGTCTGTCTGTCTGTGAAGACACTTTTTCTGAGGACCTCAGACAGGATGCTGCTTATTTTCGATACTCGCAAGGGCATCAAAACCTACAGGGTACTTCCCGTCAACACAGAATCTTGAAATTTGGTACGAAGCAACATCTTATAGCACAGATAAAGGAAAAATTGCGAAAAGCATAATATTTAGTTACATGATATAATATACCTACAGGTTTGTACGGAACCCTCAATCAAGTCGTCGTATGTTTTTATAATTTAATTATTATAAATACAAAGTTCTAGCACACCAGAGATTAAAATCTGTTATGGCAAGGGCTATAGCTACATTCAGCTGTTTTATTTTGAATAAATGATGATATCTAGAGAATATTAATTCTCAATGACATTAACTCCTCAACAAGAAGGAGAAACGTAAATAAATAAATATTTGGACATCTTAAACACAACGCTATCTAGTCCCAAGCTAAGCGGAGCTTGTGTTATGGGTACTAGACAACTAAAATGAATACTTATATACTTTCAGTCGGCAGCTTTACAGCGATAACCAACATATATGTGGGAGGAGCACCGGGTAAAAGCTAGTAAAAATAATATTAAAAAAAGATAAAAGAGATAAAGAGGAAATAGTAGAGGTACCTATCATAAAATATTACACAAGATTTCACATCAGCATGACATGAAGATAACTGCTCTATTTGTAAAATGTTTTGCAATATCTACAGTCCGATATAATTTTATCTAAAGCTTTTATTGTCCCTGAAATTGTATTGTATTCATGCTACAGATATATCGGTGTCTTGCTCTAGGGCACGCTCGAATTGTACTAGAAAATAATGGAGTGAAAATCAATAATTATGAGTTTTCATTTGTAGGAATATATTTTTAGAAATCGCAACGAATGGAAGATGCAAGTGAGTTTTTAAAATGGTATATGGAAATATAAATATTTTTTATTGTATAGAGAGCAAACGAGTAGACGCATCGCCTGATGGTAAGCGATTACCGCCGCCCATCGACACCCGCAACACCAGAGGAGTTACAAGTGCACTGCCGGCCTTTTAAGAAGAAGTACGCTCCTTCCTTGAAGGTTTGAAGGTCGTATTGGTCCGGAAATACCGCAGGCGACAGTTTATTACACAGTTTTGTTATGCGAGGCAGAAAGTTTCGGGAAAACCTTCATGATGAATTTTAATAAACTAGAAACTTTAGTTCATACTTCGAGGTTGTTATCCCTTTCATTTAAATGGAACGAAATAGAAAGTAAAGTTATAAGTTTTTTTGAGTTCATAAATGACGAACTTCAGACAACCACAATGAGAACCCCTTTCTTTTTGTAAAATCGATTCAAAAGCTGACGATTCGAATTATTATTAATATCAGTTTGAATATACTAGGATGATATCAACCTATTATTCACCTATTTGACTTAGCTTGAGGTCTCGGGTTCGACCAGGGTCGGACCAGATGTTTGAACGATCTGGAAATATTTGGTCCGGAGTTTGGTACTTTCTATGTATAATATGTATGTATTTACAAAAAAAATAAAAAAGTATTTAAGCATTTTTAACAGTTGTCTAGTACCCATAACACAAGCTCTGCTTAGCTTGGGACTAGATGGCGCTGTGTAAAAAAAAAAATTACGATGAAAGGCCATACCTAGGTATGAAAGGTAATGAACTGAAAAGAAAGGAATTGTATTCCAATTCATTTTCTATTCATACAAATCAAATCAGGCTCACGTACTCCAGCTTTGGCTTTGCAATCAGAATCACTACCAACTATAAAGCAACAAGAATGAAATAAAATCAACGAAAACACTCAAACACATACTCAGATCATTCTCCGAATATTTCTAAACCACTCTTCAGTACAGTTCTATAACGTATGTTAAATTATCAAAATCTTACATGTTATAACAACTAACAAGCGCAATACGAACCTTACTTAGTCATTCAGCGACAAACCGCCTTATTACTCATCTCGAGTAATTTAATTACGTAATAACATCATGTATAATATATATATATAATATATATAACAGCATGATGTATAATCGTATAGCTATTACACGTTTCGTTCCCTTCGCGTATAAATACTAACTACTCCGTATCGTGCCAATTATGGCTTCCTAACAAAGTGTAGCTTGAATAATTACCTGTTGAATTCCCTGCCTCGCTTTTAAACATTTTACTGTGTATACCATACTATTTCTCCGTAATACACCCGTTCTTTTCTTTGGTAAAAGTGTAAAGAATATAACAAAATTTGATGTACAGGTATTTTTAAGCCATGCTACAGAGTTTAAACTCTGGTTTGGCAATAGATAAAACCATGAACATTAAATATTTTTCGCTTCAGACTTATGTACAAAGAATAGTTCTATTCCGCAACCGCAAACGAGTATCGGTTTGGTAAAAGATCAAGCAGGGAAGTAAGTATTACAACTATTTCATAATGAAATAAAAAAATGTGTGTGAGAGGGTGTCTAGTGAATGTATGAAAAAAACTCATTGCAGTGAATACACACACTTCAATACACTTTGGAAAGAGATAGGAAAATGATAGTCTCTATCTTTCCAAAATTGTTAGTACGATGTTTCATTTAAAGCAGGAGCAATCTGTTCCTCCTCCTTTTCAGCCTATTGCTGTTCACGAACGAAGCAAGTAACAAAACCCATAGCAAAACCCTTACGATGCGATTTGCGATGGGGCCGCGTAGTTTCTGTTTGACGGTCTCGACTGATTGCAGCGGCGAGTAATCCGCATTGCTAATAGTCCTGAGGCCATCGACTCTGCAGTTACGTAGAGATATCGCCTCTATGGCAGTCCAGTCAAGAGCTCTTCCAACTCAGAGGGAGAGCTATGCTTCGGCATGAATGGGTCGGCTCGACCGGAGTGATACCACGGCCTCACAGAAAACCGGCCGGTGTGAAATAGCGTTTACGCTGTGTTTCACTGAGTGAGTGAGGATACCGGAGGCCCATACCCCAACCCCTCCCCCCGTCCCCTTTCCCATCCCCCAAAAGTCGGCAACGCACTTGTGACGCCTTTGGTGTTGCGGGTGTCCATGGGCGGCGGTAATCGCTTACCATCAGGTGATACGTCTGCTCGTTTGCTCACTATTCAATAAAAAAAGAGGAAGGAAGTCCTCTACAGCACAACAAGTGCCGACTTTGGAAGTCACTATTTCAGAGTGGTAGACATATAACCTCGCACTCATCGATTCGGTTCTTCCTTTCTGAGTCGAGTGTGCACTATGTTCCAGGGTCCTTTAAGTGAAAAATCATCTCACTAGGCCGCCATAGTGCTGGTCACCATGCTGCACTGTCCTTGTTCGCATTGAGGATGGTGACCACCACTCTTGGATTCTGCTTGCACTTTAAATCAGGTGGAGCAGAGTCATTTTGGTAACTAAAATAGAAAAAAAAACCCTATAGAAGACTATGAGGAATAAAAAGGAGTATGGTGTTATTTCTGTAGTTGGGAATTTTATTTGGGAGCACTTTCTCATGTTTTAATCACGAGTAGAGAGGACCTTCAATACAGATACGTCATCAATACTTGGGAAAGTAATTTCCTTCATGACCGGCTATTGTTTCACATATTTTCATTTTATTTTATGTGTGATGTTCAAAACGCTTCACTTCCTTTCTTCGTAATCGCATGATTGGAGCGCTTAATTAACAAAAAGCCTATATTCAATCCATTGTCATATATTTGTTTGTTTCGAATTAATTAGCACTTCGGTCTTCAAAAGGATCGTTTGAAAATTACATACGTTATTAAGTCCTTTGAGCTCCAGTTTCGATATAGAAGTTTGAAGACATGAGTAGAATATGACAAGGTTGTTATGATCTAGTTAAATGACTAAGGATTGGGTTCAATAAGGGTTCTTTAGAAACTTTGAGGAGTAACATAACAATACTAAGAGCAATAATGTGTGTTATAAGCAAAAGTAACAGTTCTACCAGGGGTGAAGGTATTCGATTAATCCACATTCAAAAAAGTTCATTATTTACTGAAATGTAAAACTAGGGAGCTAGCATTTGCTATGTACTAGATAATTGAATTGGCTTAGCAATTTTCTTTTTTTTAAATATGCCATGAAATATTTCATCTAACTCGCGTTGGCCAGTTTGCTTACATTTTAAGGAAAAATAATGATAGCATAGTTGAAGGCAAAATAAGGAACCGTGTCCTTTTTCTTCAAAGGAAGGTTCATGTTTCTAAACCTTGAAAGTTTTCCCCTTTTCATACGAAAAGTTGGCGTGGATTCTTTGGCATTAGTTGTGGGTTATGTTTCTACGTTTTTGTGATTCTAAAGTTATGAGGTAGATTTCTTAATAGCTTGGTAAATGCCAGAGTTTTCCTGATAACAGACAAAACTGACTCTGACTTATACTCAGAAAATCGTAATGACGTTCGAACGTGCATTGTGGTTTTTGACTTTTTATAATCTGTCTATTTTTAAGAAAACTCACGATGTAGAACGTTGATATATTATATTATATATGTAGTGTATTACAAAAATATGTTAACATTAATTATATGATTATAAATTTTAAAAGAAAAACATTGAAAACAAATTAGTTTCGGCACACACTTTGTGTAGTCCATAACTTAAGCATTAAAACCAACAATAAGGACCCGAAAAATATTATTTGATAGAAATAAACTGTTCTTAACTCTATTATTTAAAACTCTTAAACTTTTCAAAATTTAAAAGGCGCTACAATATTTCTTGAAACTTATACAGCACTAAAGATATACTGCAAGAATGTATGCTTTCTGCAAAATTTATTCCAATAATCCGGAACGAGGCAACCTAATACGATTGTACATGCATCTGGATGCCTTCCGTCACTGTGAATATATGAGATGCACTTTTATCAGAGCGCATAAATTTAAGAAAGTACTTGGCAATATGTCTACCTCAGAACGTGAGCGGAACATGTTGAGAGCTATACAATATATCTTGAATTATTTTTCATTTGTTACTCTTCACTGAATACTCGTATGAGATGATGTATTAGTTTGTGAAGATTTGATTTAATTATTTACGACTTAGACCCGCTTTCTATACAGATATTTAACGAAAGAAAATTTAGTCAATTACATTAAAAACACGTCTACCTGACTTTGGGGAGGGGGGGGGGGGACACTACAGTACATAACACACTAAGGCCTTGCAAATAATCAACCTTGAGTAATTCTTTCGTTATGGTGGTTTCAGGTGACGCAGAAAATCGGTCCGCCTCTTAATTTCTATCAGGTCTGAAACTATCGAATCCTCAAAATACACATGAGTAAAATCTTCAATGCCCATTTGGTGACGGATAAAGAATACAGATTGACACCACACTGAACACCGCTACTTATCCAATCAGTATCGTAAGGCGATTATGGTAACAAACTACTCAGATAACAGTACTGAAAAGGTAAGGAAAACTTTAAACAATCCCTGTCCTAACCCGTATGGCCTGAGTGATGAAGTAGGCCAAAAAACCTCCCTTCTAAGGAGTGGCCTTTGTTCAGTAGTGGACTATTGAAAGGTGTTGATAATGATGAATGGAATCTTACATTAAAAATAAATAAAATATTCCTTACATCTAATATGAAACTCCATCTAGTCCCAAGCTAAGCAGAGCTTATGTTATGGGTACTAGACAATTTATATAAATACATACGAGTATATACTTTTTTGTAAATTCATACATATTAAATATTTCAGTCATTTAAATAAATAACACACAGAAAACCGGTGCGAAATAGCGCTTGCGCTGGCTAGCGTGAAATACCCCAACCCCTCCCCCCATTCCCTCTCCCCATTCCCCAAAGGTCGGCAACGCACTTCTGACGCTTTTGGTGTTGCGGGTGTCCATGGGCGGCGGTAATCGCTTACCATCAGGTGATGCGTCTGCTCATTTGCCCCCTATCCAAAAAAAAAAAATTCGGTCATTTAGCTCACAACACCATCTACTCCCAAACTAAGCAGAGCTTGTACTATGGGTACAAGACAACTGATATAAATACATAAATACTTTTTGTTGTAAATACATACATATTATACATAAAAAACACCCAAACTCCGAAACAAATATTTGCAGATCATACAAATATTTGCTCCGATCCTGGAATCGAACCCAAGACTTCAAGCACAGCTCGAGGCAGTCAATAAATAGTAGTATTATTATGAATGTCATTAGAATAAATTGAATTTATTAAATCTATAGAAATGTAATATTACTATCTGCATACCATAAGGCCAGGAACTTATTTTCACTTTAACAACTGTTTACTCCTGGAACCTTATTATAGAAGCTAAACGGAAAACAAGATAATGTTGCTTGCATTTTGTTTATAAAGTGAAGAAAATCTAAGCTTAGGAGCTTCGTAAATGGCAAACCACCTTGTACATTTTTCTTCGTGTTTTGTTTAATATACACAGTAATCTGAGATGGAGGAAGCCATAACTAGTCATCGAATTTTGTATTATATCTCTCATTAATATTTCTTCACACCTTTGTAATAGAATTATGCTACCTCAAATAATAATTTGACTACAACTCCCTCAACTGCTCAATATATATATATAAGTTGTATGTATATTTACAAGTGTAGTTTATTATAGGTTTGTATATGTGTATAGTTTAATCGATGCCCATAAATAAGTGTATGTTGATTAGATACTATTTATTAGATTTTTTTTTATTTATTAGATTTATTAGATACTAGCTGACCCACGCAACCTCGTTTGCGTCTTCAATTGCCCGTAGCGTGAAAATTTTCCCCGTTTTTGAAACATTCTTCATTGGTGCTCCGCTCCTATTAGTATTACCGTGATGATATATAGCCTATAGCCTTTCTCGATAAATGAACTATCCAACACTGAAAGAATTTTTAAAATCGGTTTAGTAGATCCCGAGATTACCCCCTACAATTTTACAAACACACAAACTTTACTTCTTTATAATATTAGTATAGATATATATATGTACGCAGGGCGCACTATCACACCACTGTCGCGTCACTTGTACAATCACACAATTATAGAACCAATACATGTGCCTTTACCGCATTAACAAAAAATTAATGTTTACTCTAGTTAAGCCGCCATGTGTACCAAACTATATCGCGATTCAGAATTTGTGAGATACGCCATCTATCGATCGATCTACTAACTAAATGAAATGAGTTGCTTCCAAACAATATATTAATAATAAAAGTTACATTACTGCTATGTAATAAATTTCTATTTATTTGTAAATTAAAATAAGCAAACTTATTAATATAAGACAATCAGTACTATTTATTTGTACTTGAATTTAAATCTTACCAAAACTAAACGAAAGGATTAAATAAAGTGACATTAGTTAGTGAAGACCCTCAGATTTTTCAAAGTAATGCAACCGTAGCGTCTAGACAGATACATAATCAAATTTTCAAGGTGGGGTAGAGCTCCAAAGAGCTGACTAAAGCCACAAAAAAAATTGCATTTAAAAATAAACATCGTATCTTAGAAAATATGTAAGTCCTTAATTTTATACCAATATTCACCAAAATTTAAATAGTAAAATTAAATTAAATACTCATTGTCTGTTATTATTACCTATGCTAAGTGGTAGCGTAAGCGACTGCTCTGCTTGAGGTCTCGGGTTCGATTCCTGGGTCGGACCAAATGTGTATATGATCAACAAATATTTTTTCCAAGTTTGGGTGTTTTCTATGTATACCATGTATGTATTTACGAAAAAAGTAAATATGTATTTATATCTGTTGTCTAGTACCCATAACACAAACTCTGTTTAGCTTGGGACTAGATGGCGTTGTGTGTTAAATTGTTCGAAATATTTGTTATTATTTATTTATGCTAGTGTCGCGCTGTGGTCAAAATTCGATTATGTGTTTTTCTTTTGAACTTATTTTCTAAGTCCTACTCCATATAGACTTATGACTCCACTTACATAATTTTTGTAAAAAGAGGTAAAAGGTTTTAGCTCCGCGTATTAAAATATTAATTTAAAAATAAAATTGTATGTAGTGTTCTTTTTTTGAAAGTTCTTTATGAAATAAGTTGAATTCAAAATATGCACTCAACCTATTTCTTTATTATTTTTAACGTCTGTTTTACGGAAATTAAGACAGGAGAGTAAGAAACGACTTCAGTTACAAAAATTTTAAGAAAAAAAAACGATTTCAAGAACGGGACCAAATTGAAATGAGACCACACGGAAAGCACTAGCTTGAGTTGAAGCAATGAAAAAAGAATCATTAAAATCGGTTCACGTAGTCGAAAGTTCTGAGGTAACAAACATAGAAAAAAATACAGTCGAATTGAGACCCTCCTTCTTTTTTGAAGTCTTTCACAATAAAGTTTATTTAATCCATTTACTGTTTTCAAAAACATAAAGTACACAAACACATAGAATTGAAAACCTCAGCTCATATTTTGAAGTATGTTATAAAACCTTGAACCTTTGATATTTTGTCAAATGTACGTAATCATAAAGAATAAACCAAATAAAAAGAAAAACCCAGCTTAAAATTTTATAGATAGTCTGTTTTCTTGACAAATCCATTAACTAACTGTTTATAAAGTTGATATCGCTTTACGGCAAGTTCCAAGTTTATGACGTTATCGTAAAACAAAAACATTAACACCATGAATCATATACCAACACTCACATCGGATATGGAATGACGAGTAAATGACTTGGTTAGTTGATTTTAAACACTTGACAGTAACTTTATACTATCTTTATTATGAGAATAAGTAAATTATATTTACTGATTTTATCGCCATTATAAGATATAAGCCCCTCCATTTGCACGCCACTTCGTTCAATCCTCGGCTACTCGCATTTACTTATTTTTTTTAATATGTAGTTGTAAAAGATGCCTGTCTAATACATAAGTAGTTAAAAGCAGATACAACAGAAGACTCGAAGGAGAAGTCTTTTTAAAGTTCTTTTTTTTTTTTGTTCTTTAAAAAGACAACTCCCACATCAGGAATAAACATCCTGTGTGGTGGACTATTAAAGCTGTTGATTTGTGATGTCATCCCTATCTGTTGTTGAGCTGAGCTAGAAACCTGTATTCAAACTTACAGCGCCTCCGCCATGAATTTAAATCACCCATTCACCATGTACACAATTTTAATTTGCTTTATATTAGTGTGGCGACTTCGACATACAGTGCAACAACGACACACTAGCGCCATCTACCGCAGAACTACGCGCGTGAACTACGCAGCAACGTACAACACGAATAAACTACCAATCCTAAATCGCGCAGTAGAAGTTCTCGCGCCGAATATCATATACACAACATCCCAACATCAACTGTTGGGGCAGTGGCCCGCCAGGCATGATTGCCTCGCCTGGTCGGAGGATCCTCCCTTTGTGTTGGTGGGACATTGACACCCGTTCCACCATATAAGTTTATCTCTTCTTGGATACCTGGTCCATAAAGGAGAGTGTAAGAGTAGTATAAAAGTAGGATGATACTAAAAACTGTTTCGCAAATATATATATATATATATTTTTATTGTATAGTGGGCAAACGAGCAGACGTATCACCTGATGGTAAGCGATTACCGCCGCCCATGGACACCCGCAACACCAAAGGTGTAACAAGTGCGTTGCCGACCTTTGGGGGATGGGAAAGGGGATGGGGGAGGGGTTGGGGTATGGGCCTCCGATATCCTCACTCACTCGGTGAAACACAGCGCAAACGCTATTTCACACCGGTTTTCTGTGAGGCCGTGGTATCACTCCGGTCGAGCCGACCCATTCATGCCGTAGCATAGCTCTCCCTTAGGTTGTAATTTAACTGTTACCATTTAATCACAATCGTCATTAAACCACAGACAAATAGAAAAACTTACCACACTAAGTAATTACATAGAATAGTCGTCAGAAAAATGTGCATCAATATTCGGAAAAACATTTCCCATTACTCGTATCCATTACGGTGTAAAGTGAATGACTAGCAAACAATATCGTCGACTACCTTCACAAGTTAAAGAATATAGACATATATATATATATTGGTCCATACAATTGGAACATGAGACACAATCATTCAACAGTGACATTTTATTATCCCTACAGGCGTCGTTTTTCGTCGTTCTTTGTTATAGAATAACGCTGTCAAAAAGATTTTGTAATAAAATACCCATTTTCTTTTATATTAACTCGGTACAAAATAACGACTATAATAGATAAATAATAGGGTGTCAAGCCTTTAAGATAATAAAAGATAAAAGCAAAGAAATATCAGCTTTTTTATGTATTTAACGTAATTTAATACTTGCTATAATTATTATTTTTATTTATCTAGCAGGCTGCCTTTAACTAAGCAGTATGTCATTTATGATTGAAAGACTAGTGTGCATCATGTTTAAATTCAGAAAGTAATAATTGTAAGTACTCTCAAAGGAAAATTTTATCATGCAATTAACCTACTGAACCCCCAAAGACAATTTGCCTTTTAGCTTTTTGATAAAAGTACATTTATTAGCGGCATTACATTAAAAAAAATTGTGTTGTTGTGCAATATTTTTATTTTATTTTATATTTTTATTATTTTACTGGCAGTTTAAAGAAAGGTGAAATTTTGCCGAATCCGATTAAAATTTTCTAATTAAAATTTGATATTCACGTAAAACTGGTTGACCTTGTAGCTGACCCCAAATTATTTTGGAAATAGTAAAAGCTATGAAGAAGAGAAAGTTTAAGAACATTATGCTAATCTAAATCATTCCACTTTTATTTTCATCTTGGTTCTTCGTCTGCTTAGTTCTCCCCTGCGAATTTCATAGTGCATTCGCCAGGGGAGAACATTACTTCGGCATATAGGGCCTGACGGTAGCGATCCCATGATCTCGCAGAAAATTTACCTTGAAATTAACTTCAGGTAACCCGTCTCCTTGTTTGCTTTTCTAGATCATAAGACCGTGCAAAATCAAGTACAAAAGCTAAACCCGCAACAGCACATGTCATTGGCGCACGCCACGCATTCATAATCAAAACTTTTACTGAACCAAACGAAAAAATACATAATTGAAACTTTGGTATTCATAGAGGATTACGGTGACTTTATTTTTATCGATATGAGCTTTATACCCCCACTTAAGGCCGGCAACGTACCTGTGACGCCTCTAGTGTTGGACACCCGTCCATGGGCGGCAGTAATCGCTTACCATCAGGCGATACGTCTGCTCGTTTGCCCCCTATTACATAAAAACAAAACAAAAACACCCACAGGACGAATAGAGATAGTGACACTTTATAAGTTTAATCCGTCAATACATACATAGTACATAATCAAGTCAGTCTACATGGACCCAGTCAATCTAAATTTATATTTTTACCAAGTACAGTTCCAAATATATCATGACTATTGTTCATGCAACAATGTAGCGAATATACGTCAATCAATACGTCAAAGCCAATAAAACACTTATATTTAGAATTCCTATTCGTATTACAGTCTGTTAATGATGCCATAATTAAGTTCATACGAGAAATTGATTTTGCGGTGAGTATTCAAGTATATTTAAACTTCGTCCTAATATAGTCAAAACTATTTTGTTTACAGATATACATATTTATAAGAAAAACGGAAAAACATTTTTCACAAAAAAGAATTCATACTATTAATACTATAAATTCTTAAAAGTAATCCCTATTTATATATCTAAACCGCTGCAAATATTTCAATGAAATTTGCAATTAACATATTAAGATTCTTGTGGAAGGACATACATACACGATCGCGAGCAAATCTCTATATAAATTGAGTGTAATAAGCTTAATGAAATTAAATTAAATAAACAAATTTCATCCACAACCCATAACGTCTCACTGCTGGGTTCGGGTCTCCTCTCAGGAAAGGGTTAAGGCCATACGTCCCCACGCTGGGCAAGTGCGGGTTGGGGACTGGCAAGACAACGTTGTGGCTACGTAATCTTGCCGTTGGATGTTTTTAAGCCGCCCAAAGGCTAGGCCAAACTTAGTTTCACGACTGTTATTCTATGATAACAACCGGTACCGACTACTTAATGTTACCTCCGAATAATCACGGAAACGCTCATGGTAACATGCCACCAGCGGTCACACATCCAGGTACTGACGGCGCCGTCGTTGCTTAACCTCGGTAATTATTTCTAATTATCGAGTGCAATTGGGCTATGAGTACGAGTAAATATATATATAAGATCAGAAGATCGCAATGGTTAACTTTAAATATTTTTTTACACTCTGAAGACGATCTCTGTCAACGGATTATCGTAGACGCTTATTAAAATTAGTGCGGGGGTAAGTATCGATACTTTACAATGCGTGTGTAAAACTAAACATTAAAAATGAAGTAGGTATAACTATAGTGAACGAGGATTGAATCCCGACGGCCCCGACTTTAATCCGCTTATCGAACAAGAGGCGAGTTTCAATATAAAATTTATGTTGAGCTTAACATGGCCGTTACGCGATAACCTTTGTTAAACTCTTATAACCTAGTTCTGGATCAAAAAACTGTAATAACTATTCGTATATTATTATGAACACAGAAGACCGGTGTAAAATAGCGCTTGCGCTGTGTTTCACCGAGTGAGTGAGGATACCGGAGGCCCATACCCCAACCCCTCCCCCCATCCCCTTTCCCATCCCCCCAAAGGTCGGCAACGCACTTGTGACGCCTTTGGTGTTGCGGGTGTCCATGGGCGGCGGTAATCGCTTACCATCAGGTGATACGCCAGCTCGTTTGCCCACTATTCAATAAAAAAAAAAAAAAAAAAAAAAAGAACCGAACTTGAGAGCTTACCTGTCCTGGCGCCGCAGAACGAGGAGAGCAGACTCCAAATAATGGGAAATGACTAGGTCAAAGAAGAAGATATCATTACGTACCGGTTTTGGCCTTAGCGTAATCAAATCAAGATAATTATACAAGTAGATAGAAATTAACAACAAATTTTATTTTACATCTTTATGCACGTATATGTATACGCATATCTTACGTGAGACGTTGTGCTTTACACAGAGCGTGAGCTTATTAAACAGAGCAAAATTCAAAAGATTAAATTAATATCTTACGATATTGTAACATAAAAATTAACGATAAAACATCGATGGTTTCCACAATATGAACAAAAACCTCCATCACTAGTCCGGAGTTAATTTACTTTCAAAAGTGTCAAAATGTCAGTACCACTTTGGCGCGAAATTCTCTAAGACAAGTATACTCTTAGTATAAAACTTACTCCCACTTATTGAACCTATTAAATATTAAACGAACACTACAAAGATAAAATCTGATGTCTGAGTTCTATTGTATAAAGTTTCGGCAAAATAAGAGAATATTCTAGTGATTCTACAAAATAAGTTCAAGTTATGAAAGGCGTCTAGAGTTTACAAAAATATAACGTATAATCTGTCTTTTGTTGTTTGTTATTTTTTAAAAAGAATCCCACACGATTTGATTTTGTAAAGTGGTTTTCAATGACATTTTTCTTATAAGGTTCCAAAGAAATATAAGTTTAGAATGTTATCTATTCATCGATGGTGGGTTTTATTAAGTAGGTAGTAAGTACCTAATGAACACGACACTATTCTATAAATGAGAATAACACAAACCATAGAGATGTCTGTTCTTAAGTCAGACAATATTGGTTAAATGAACGCTACTCCAGTTCAGTATAGGGGTCTGGGTTGGCCTTTTGGAGAGAAGATCATAGTTTTGAGTCGACCTTTCTATACAGACGAAGTAGGAGACCCAGCCCTCGTGTTACCTAACCGGTATTAGTCAAGATTAACGACCACTCAACGATACTATCATACCACCAGCAGATAGACGAAATTTTATAAAGTTCCTTTGAAGAAAGTGAACTATATGTGATTTTAAGGTTTGACAGCGTGCATTAACTAGGTACAGCATAAGCTACTCTCCATCCACGAAAAATATAGTATTCATGTTCAATATATCGTTTTGATAAATTTGAAAAATCGCATACTAATATTTAATAGAAAAACTTTGTACCCCTTACTACGAAAACTGCGGTAATAAATTTCGCACTTTTATAGTTTTTAGAGAGGAGGACCCACCACGGAAAATAGGCGCATAAAAGTCGTGGAGGTGCGGAAACCCAGCCCGCGAGTTCAAGTTCAATAAAGAAGGAGTGCAGAATGGTAATATTTCTTTTAAATTGTGCATAAAAAATACATCAAATTAATTGAAATAACACACTATCATGTGTATGACACACACGTGCACAAATATCTAAATACATACAACTAAAATATAAAAAGATACTATCAAACTGAATGTCCAAAGTAGCCATGATGAAATCTTTGATTAAAGTTGAAAAAAAGATCAAAATTAAAAGAATTATGGTCGACTTTCGACTTATTTGACATTGTAAACTTCTCCTTACATACATTGACGAGTTTTATCATTTTATCAATGTCACAGGTGTATCGTAAAACCGATGATTTATAAAACTGTTCCATAAATTGTCGTGTACCGTTAAAACCCATACAATGTTTGTACACAAAGAAAAATCTGTCTACTTCAAATAGCCACATAAACAACTTTTACTACCTTCCCAGAATACAATAAGCGTAATTTTAGACCAGACTAAAATCGCGTACATTCCAACAAAATAAAACGGCAGAGTAGAATGGATATACGTTTTAACCAACCTTTGTCCAGTGCCCTGACCAGGGACACAACCAGGGATCGTGGTTTATTAAGTACTCGTAATAATAAATAATCATGTGAAGAACACGATAACATGTTCCATATTTGGGTAGGATTTATCCATGTTACATATATGTATTTAAAAATAGTTTGGAATCAGACTGAGATTTGCGAGATTTTTTAATTTGAAGTTAACTCTTAATGCACGACTTCTTTGTATGAGTTCTCTTATGAGGGTTATATGGCCGTGTCGAAACTTGGTTGTTCCACTCCGATAAATGTGTTAAAGATTCTTTTTAAAATAATCATGCTTTAATGTTGACAATAAACTTTTATATTTTTGTAAAACAGAACAATTAAAACAAACGATTCGCTCCAAATTGAGACCAATATTGACTGTCGTTTGCCTTTTATTTCAATTTTATTATTTGAACGCGCAATGAGTGAATATTGTTTCAGTAACGAAACAATATTCGTTCATTGCGAGTACTAAAGATCGCTTTTCATAATGTTTTAACAATGTACTAATTATGTTTAAATGATTAATATTTACAAACGCAATTTTGTAAACAAACATTTTTATGGATTACCATTATTGTTTTATTTGTTTTAAAAAGACACCTTTAGTATTAGGAATGTCACCGGGTACGTTATAAACATAAATAAAACGGAAGCAAAGAACAACCATATTTAGGACAACAATATGTAGATACACAAAAAATAGTCCTATATGGAGTTTGAACCCGTAACACTCAGTGCAGTAGAAAACGACGTAGCGACCGCTTGAAACGCCTTCCCTCTCTCATAATACAATGGGACAGTTTACTAATACGACTCACGAAAAATGAGGCTTTACGACCTGCCCAAGGTACGGTCCAACTTTCAAACTCAAAGCTGTTATTTCGATAATCAGAAAAACTCAAAACCAATTACTTCGCACGAACGAATCAAACCCGGAATCCGCAATAGCATACAATACAGCTAGATCAATGAGGCACTAATGATGCTATAATTACCAAACAAATTTTATATTAAATAACACGACATCAATAACGAACACTAATTTGCCACTCATATATTTTAATTCCTATTATTGTATTTTAACCGACCACGGACAAGTACAAAGAAAGGGTAACGTTTTTATTATTATTATTTGAAAAAGTCAACTCCCGCTTAAAGAAAAAACCTCCTGTGTCGTGGAGGACTTTACAAATATACAATAAACGGACACAAAAGACACCTAGACTCAGAAAAAGAATTTATAGATCACACAACTCCTTCGCGCAGTGGAAAACGGCGTGGCGACCGCTTTAGCCACTAGGCTAACAGTGCAATCGTAGATTTGGCCTTAACTACAGAATCAATTTTAATGAATGTGGTGCCGATATATTCGTAATAATAGCAAGCATGGCATAGGCTAAATATTTGTGGAAATCATACAAGAATAGAATTATTTAAACGGTTTTATTCTTCTTCTTTTCATGAAATGGCAACCAGCCGGATCGATCTCTCGGATCAGCTATTTCTGCCAATATCAAGTAATTATAGTCTTCAATTATAAGTCTTCGAGTCTTCAAGTCTTCGTCGTGATGAAATTAATGACAAAAAATATATAAAACATAGATGACATGAAATGGGGACCGTCTTTCGAAAAAACAAAAAACGCTACCAGCCGCAGCCAAACTTATAGATGACACTGTCCGACCGAATGTTTTTTTTTTGATGAAATGGCAACTAGCCGGATCACTCGGATCAGCTATTTCTGCCAATGTCAAGTATTTATCGTCTTCAATTATCAAGTCTTCAAGTCGTCGTCGTGATGAAATTAATGATAAAAAATATATAAAATGTGGATGACATGAACTGGGGACCGGCTTTCGAAAAAACAAAAAACGATCTCCCCGACCGAATGTTGTATTACTAGGTAACAGAATGACAAAATTGTGTGTCAAGAAATGATTCCACACATTTTTATAGAAAATAAGTGGCGCCTCTAATGGCAGACATAAGAACTATTATGGATGCGTTCAGAATCTGGCAATTATGTTTGTGATATTCCAACAATATTTTTTTATCAAAAGTTTTTATGTAGTCGGGTTATAGAATTTTAAACAATTATCAACCGACCGATATTACAATATTCTCCATTCAGGCTACTCAATAAAGTCAAACGCACATTTAACTTGTCAAACGCGTCTAAGTTGTTCAGAGTTGGCTTTATTACTTAGACCGAATACTTGAGTTTAAAGTTAGTTCTGAGTACATTAGAGAGTCAATAAACTTTATATTAAGATAACTTTGAGGCAAATTATCAAGGTACTTGGACTAGCCTACGCTATTGTACGGTGAATAGTGTTATAGAATCTAATAAAGTCGATGACTTATTTAGAGATGTGTTTAACCTTCGATAAATTGTACTAGTATTCTTATCAGATCTCATTTATGCGGTATCATCATATAATATCATGTAGCGTGGTTCAAGCGATGGCCACATCGTTTTCTACTGTGCTCATGATATTGTGGGTTCAAACCTCACATGAGACAAGACATTGTGTGATCCCAAAATTGTGGTTCTGAGTCTGGATGTTTGCAAATACCCCGCAACACAGGAGTTATGCTACTACGGGAGTGCTCTTTATAAAAGAAAAAAGTTTCTGGTTGAACTAGACATGTTGACGCATAAGTAATCAGGAAACTTACGTGTGATAGAGGTTTTTTTTATGTTTGGCCATGCCAAAATGACTGCTCTGCCTGATGGAAAGCATAAGCAGAATCCAAGAGTGGTGGTCACGGACAATACAACAATACAGCATTGTGACCCACACTATGACGGCCTAGTGAAGCTTCTGCATTATTGGGCCTCCGATTTCGCACTCACCAACGAAATACGACAGCGTGATGTTGATCTTCCGTGCGAGTGTAGTACCGCTCCGGTCGAGCCGACCCGTTTGTGCTGAAATCAGCGTGGCTCTACTACCCGTTTAAAGAAAGAATCGCTAACGAAAGTAAAATGGTTAATTGCGCCGATCACATATAAATTTGGGAAATGTACAAGAACATGATAACGATGAAATTATAAACATACTTAATTCATTAAAAATACTATTTTAATCAGCTTTTTACTCTGAAATTACTAGATAAGCATTAAAGATTTGCGAATACCTTGCTCGCTCAAACAAAAACGTCTATAGATTTAATTTTGCTACCTTCTATAAAAGGGTTAATACAAAAATAACCTAAGCGATATTGTAGCCAATATACTAAAAGTATCGATAAAAGGATGTAACAATGAAAGAGAAAAAATGTGTGTCAGCTGTTGTAATTCCCGCATTCATATCCTAAAAAGGGAAAAGAGATTTAATTTGGAACCGATTTAAAACGAAGCACTTTAATAATACTTTTACTATTTACATATACCTAGTCTTTTATTTAATTAAGTATTCTAATAAAATAAATATTTATTACCTACTTAATTTTAAGATAGCAATTGCAGACTACATTTTGCGATTATAATTTTTTTTTAATTTTTGGTCAATACCCGGCTTCTATTGGTAAATTAAGGTATAAACTATCCTATCTTTCAAGTTGGATCAAACTCCACATTGTGTGCAAATTTTATTAAAATCGGTGCAGTAGTTTAGGAGTCCATTGCGGACAAACAACGTGACACGTAATTTAAATATATTAAGAAGATTATCGATCAATAAATTCAACCATCAAGCAAAAGGATAGACAAATGTCCAATTTCAAAAGTAGCAAGCCAATTTGCACAACAGCACTAAAGTAATCTTGCATCTAGACTTTAGAACAAACTAAATTTAATTAACAAACCTAAAAACTTAACCAATTTTAAAATAAAACAAATTATTAAATTGTGGCTTGAGGCACAATTTAATAATTTGTTTGAATTTGATGATGTTGAAAGCCTTTTAGAAATAGTAAAGCAATAAAGGCTTGAATAGTGTCACACACACCTTCACCACATACACATACACCCATATACATACATAACAGTTATAATATATATATATATATATATATATATATATATATATATAGTATAACAGACATATCTAACTAAAACAAAATTATTGTGTCCACCATTGCATTGTAACAATTTTATTTCTTGTATCTGGAGAGTTACTTACTCCCAACATACAGTTAACTCTATTTTGGGAGTCAGGGCTATACAGAGTTATGTAATCCTTTTTTTGGTAATATTAAGAATTATTATTATTGTCTTTATTTCATTTATATATACATATTAATTACATTTTTAAATACATAATAAGACAAACAATAACATATATTTAAAAATATAAAAAATAGTAGACACCGACTTTAGATACAGGGACCAAGAAACCGGTGGTTAGGGCTCCAAAGACAGGAACCTCCTCACTATGCGTGCCGTGTCAAGAAGGACTGCCTTCTGTATCAGACCCTTGATCCAGCCTTCTAACGTGAGCCTCTTAAGGTGTTGGTCGAGGCTCTTGGCTATCAATCCGTGAGTAGATACAACTATCGGAACAATGATGACCGAATCCACATTCCACATATCGACAATCTCGTGAGATAAATGCAAATATTTTATTTGTTTTTCTTTTTCGACTTTCACGAGATTCTCCTCATGAGGAACGGCGATATCGATAATCATTGCGCGGCGCTCTAATCGATCTATCACCACAAAATCAGGCTTATTGGCAACAATAGTCCTGTCTGTAATAATAGATCGATCCCAATAAAATGTAGCACGACCATTCTCGAGAACTGGGTCGGGCATATACCTGTTGTATGGCACCTCTGAGTTCACAAGATGGTATTTAAGGGCAAGTTGCTGATGTACGATCCTGGCTACTTGGTTGTGCCTGTGCAAATACTCGCCGTTAGCAAGACGAGAACAACCAGAAATAATATGCCTAATAGATTCTCCAGGACGGTGACATGCCCGACAGATGTCGACCGTACCATCCTTCAGGATATACTTCTGATAGTTACTCGTCATGATAACTTCGTCTATAATCGCACAAACAAAACATTCAGTTTCTCCGAAGAGATCACCATACCGTAGCCAGGACGTAGATGTTTTAAAATCTATATCGGGTCCATGAAGGGCCATCTAAGTATACCAACGTGGGAGAGCTATGCTTCGGCATGAATGGGTCGGCTCGACCGGAGTGATACCACGGCCTCACAGAAAACCGGTGTGAAATAGCGTTTGCGCTGTGTTTCACCGAGTGAGTGAGGATACCGGAGGCCCATACCCCAACCCCTCCCCCCATCTCCTTTCCCATCCCCCAAAAGTCGGCAACGCACTTGTGACGCCTTTGGTGTTGCGGGTGTCCATGGGCGTCGGTAATCGCTTACCATCAGGTGATACGTCTGCTCGTTTGCCCGCTATTCAATAAAAAAAAAAAAAAAAAACCAAAGGAATACATCAGAACCGGCATGACCCAACCGTTGTAGGCTCGCACCTTGTTACCGCCTGATAAAAGATAAAGAATTATTATTATTATAACAAGAAAAAGTTTATAAAAACTATAACTGTACTCATTAAAAACTGTTTAACTGTTGTATATCTATACATATATGTATGTCACCTATGTCGGTACCTTGTCTATAATAAACCAGTGTGAACGTAACCGTTGCTTTATTTACTCATCCCGCGCTCTCATACATAACATCAACCAATGATTTTCATGAAATTCATATATATACAATGAGTTTCGGGTTAAATCGATCTAGAGGGGATTCATTTAAAAAAAAATATCAAATTAAAAATTCCGTGCTCAGCTCGGTCATGCAGGCAATAACATTTATAAATTCTATTTAACATGGACCATTATTATCATATCTATAAACAACTCATTTATTAAAATAGGTCTAGTAGTTTAGGCGCTACAGTGGAACATCACAAAATAAAAGGCTGTCAAAACTAGGGATAATACCCTTATTTTTGACTTGCCGTAGTCGAGTAAAAAATCGTAGGAATATACGTACAGAAACCTATGTTATTGAAGCATATATGATACTTGATACTTCGACCGGAGTGATACCACGGCCTCACAGAAAACCGGTGTGAAATAGCGCTTGCGCTGTGTTTCACCGAGTGAGTGAGGATAACGGAGGCCCATACCCCATCCCCTCCCCCCATTCCCTCTCCTCATCCCTCAAAGGTCGGCAACGCACTTGTGACGCTTTTGGTGTTGCGGGTGTCCATGGGCGGTAATCGCTTGCCATCAGGTGATGCGTCTGCTGGTTTGCCCCTTATTCAATAAAAACATAAAAATAAATGATAAGCTGTTGCTTTCTGTTAACAATCTTTATTAAAATTTCATACATTTCTATAACTTAGTAAATCTAAAGAATGTTTACCTTCATTTCATCTTTCAACATAACATACGTTACGTGTTAAATTAATCTTCTCTCTGTTCGTAATTAAAATAATTATCTTAATTTATTTTCATGAGTGATGCTAAGCAGAGCTACTACTATCAAGAATTGACCACATGCTCTTACGTAACATATATAAAGAACATATTTTATAGATGATTGATGATAAAAAAACATTGTACTCGCTTTCCAGTAATCTATAGGAGTATTTTTGTAAAAAGGGATGGAATTGTGTAACACAGGGAAAATGCCCGTTGTTTGATCTGACCAATGACCGCATTTTTTATATATAAGCCTGCCAAAATGAATCTACTTTGCCTGATGGAAAGCATAAGTAGGAGTCACATAGTGGTCATAATACTCATTGTGAATGCAGACGATGTAGTATGTTGACACGCTCTATGAGATGCTTCTGCATTATTGAGCCAACCATGCTGAAGTTGGCCGTCAGATGGAACTAGAGATTTATGTCCAATCTTAGGAATATAGTAGTTGACCTATTATTTTATCTCTAGGTTATTATTAAACAGAAATTTTTATGTCTAAGAAACTTTACGGTTTTCTGTAATCGGGTATCAAATACAAGTAATTGCTCATTATAGAAAACAGAGAAGGTCAACTGGATCTTTCTAAACCCAAACAGGTTTGCTATTTCTCTTACAATTATTACATAAAATAACTTCAAAAGTTTGGCAAAAATCTTCTTACACAAGATATTTAACAGATATAAATATCATACTATACAGTATGTATATGTAGGTCTATTTGCCAACGTTTACGGAGTTCCGGCTCGCAATCAAATAATATATTATCATTTATCCAATTGACGAACTACACGTATGAGAATTGCAATAGTTTCTTTTAAAACATCTTTCACTGCTTATCGATGGGCGAGACGGCATACAATGCCGTCTCGCCCATAAATTAGATCGACATTGCACTATTATTACTAGACTGCTGATAAAGAAAGTTATATTTGAAATGAAACCTATACATTGGCACTGAGCAATAATCGACCTTCTCACACAATTATTCGCCCTGATTAGAATCGAATTAACGACCTCTGTCTTTAGTAGCTGACTTCTGAACATACTAGTCGCTCTCATTAGAACATATCTGTCATATAGAGCCGTGATCTACCCAAGTAGGTCTAGGTCGACGTGAAATATCGTGCGGTGTCCCACAGGGGTCGGTCTTAGGGCCGCTCCTGTGGAACATTGGCTACGACGTACCTGAAATATTTATGGGTTATATATTGTGAAATATTTATTATCTTGTAGTTCGTATAAGAAGGGCTTTTCAAAGTTTCAAGTCGAGTTTACCTAAAGTATGGCAATTAGGAAAGTTATCACTTATTTTATTGCTAACGTTGCATAATTTATCGTTTGCATTAGTACACACTAATAATTCTTGGTTTATTTGGTTTAAATCTCAAAGACCTAAACACATAAATTAATAAACATAAAATCTATACAAATAAATAAAATTGAAGTGTCTGTTTGTAATATTGATATAACCGTTATTTACTAAATGCGTTTGTATGTATACCAAAGTACATATACCAAACCTTTTTTTTTCAATTTCTGCCTGTCCGTCTGTCTGTCTGTTAGTTCCGGTTAATCTTTGGAATGGCCGTACCGATTTTGACGGGACTTTCACTAGTAGATAGCTGATGTTATAGGAGTAACTTAGGCTACTTATTTTAGACTAGCTTTGCCCCGTAATGTTACCTGTGGTTTATAATCAGTGTAAAGGTACATCAACAACCGCGGATAACACAGCAGGACGCAGGTGATTAATAATAAATGTTTTTACTCTGCATTTTTCACTCTTTTATAATGTAGAACAATAATATGTCCAGACTAAATGGCGATCACACTATACTTTGCCCCAATTCACTCGTAAGGGAATATTTGAATTAAGCTTTTATACGAAACAATAATTTCTGGGAACTTGATTGGTCAGGTTAAGGTGCAGGTTCGGCCTCACATGGAATACTGTCCTCATCTTTGGGCAGGGGCACCCCAATACCAGCTCCTCCCTCTGGACCGCATTCAGCGGAGGGCGACTCGTATCGTCGATTGCCTGGATCCTCCAATTCGGCTAGACTCTCTGGCGCTGCGTAGAGATGTGGCTTCGCTGTGCATCTTCTACCGCATTTACCATGGGGAGTGCTCCGAGGAATTGTTCGGATTGATCCCCGCCACATCTCTCCACCATCGTCCTACGCGACAGAAATTTCATCCCCATCATCTAAATGGTTGGCAGTCCACAACTGTGCGATTTTCCTGAAATTTTCTGACACGCACAGCAAAACTGTGGAATGAGCTGTCGCCTGCGGTGTTCCCGGACCAATACAACCTTCGAACTTTCGAGAAAAGAGCGTACTCTTTCCTAAAAGGCCGGCAACGCACTTGTGACGCCTCTGGTGTTGTGGGTCTCCATGGGCGGCAATAATCGCTTACCATCAGGCGATACGTCTGCTCGTTTGCCCCCTATTTAATCAAAATAAAATAAAAAAAGTTTACTGCGAATGTACTGTAGCAAACCATGAGATTCAACTGACTCGAATTACTTAATATTGACACTGAAAGTATCTCCATGATAACTTTAATGATTTTATGTGTGATACTAATATTAATCTCCGAATATGGAGAGAAGTAAAATGGACTAACAACTAACTAACTAAATAAATAGAGTTTCTAATTTCAATTCTCCGTTGTATTAAACAGGAATCACACTTATAAAAACGTCTTAAATTATTCTGCCCTTATGTTTGGATCGTTTTGTAGAATAATCAAATCACTTTGCATATATTTTCTTAAGGAATAACGAAAACCAAACCGGGGATGAGCGCTTAAATTGAGTGAATAATGAATCGGCTTTTTCCCGAAGTTCATCAACAATTTGTATATTTTTTTTACTCAATTTATTAGAGATATAATGAGATAAAAGAAACGAAACAAGTGATTTGAGCGAGATCGCGTTTAATAAATAAAACAAGAAGTTGTAATGTTTCTTACTTTTAGAACTTTTAGAAGTTATTGTTTGTTTTAGAGTACACTGATTATAATCCTATGAAGAATAATTCGATACTCACTTATCTATTAACGTACCTAATTACGTTGAAAATGATAATTAAAATTTAATTTAACTTTTTTAAATTACGGCACTAAATTATTATAGCTAAATTGGCCAAAATACTAGCCGTATAAATTTTTTAACACACAACGCTATCTAAGTCCCAAATTAATTAGACTTTGCAATATGGGTACTAGACAACTGATACAAATACATATTATATACTTTTTTCTGTAAATACATTTATAAATTTCATAAGAAACATCGAACTCCAAAACAAATATTTGCAGATCCTACAAACATTAGTTCGACCCGGGCATCAAACCCGACACCTCAAGCACAGCAGTCTCATACGCTACAACTACGCCATCGAGACCGTCAATTACAGGACCAATTTTAAAGTATTTAATATTAATTATTACTTTATCTCAAAAGCACTCGTTTTTTTGACAATGGTCTATATTTTTAGCTCTCCATAACCCTTAACACTTAGCCTATTAAGATGTGATAAACCTCCTCGCAAATTACACTATCTTTTCTTGAAAACAGCATTAATATCCGTTGAGTAGTTTAAAAAACTTAAGCGAACAGACAGCGGAAGTGACTATTACAAGCTTTTATTTAGTTTTATCTATACCGACGTTTGTCTGTAATCAAATCTTGCAAGTTAAATTTGATTCACCACCACCATCCACTTCCCGATGTCCGATTGAGCTGAAATTTTAAATATACCTGTAGTTCTGATGAATGCAATTATATAAAACCGGTATTATTATTAATTCAAAATGGCTGCCGTAACAAAATGGCGGCGTACATATTTCTAAATAACCCACCCAATAAGGGTAAGAAATTAAAGATCTTAAAGTTATTTTTGTTTATTAACTAGTAATAAAATCTTGTTTTTAAAAAACACTTTTTAAATTAATCACTTGTTTTAAAGTATGCAAATATAATATTGATGACTTTTGGTAAAAGCGAGAAAAAAAAACAACTGAAAATAACCTTTCCAGCTACTCAAATTGGCCAATTGAAATCAGCGTTGATTGATATAACATCACAGGTATGATATCTAACTTAGATCTTATCGGCATGCATGAGCCGGCTCGACCGGAGTAATACCACGGCCTCACAGAAAACCGGTGTGAAATAGCGCCTGCGCTGTGTTTCATCGAGTGAGTGAGGGTACCGGAGGCCCACACCCTACCGGCATTTGTGACGCCTCTGGTGTTGCGGGTGTCCATGGGCGGTGGTAATCACTTACCATCAGGCGATACGTCTGCTCGTTTGCCTCGTATTCCATAAAAAAAAAAAATGTTTGCGTGTACTAGCGTACACTCGTAAGAAGTGAAACTTCTTTATGACGTTATTTTTCAAAAAATAATTTACTATATGCAACTTTACAGAAATTGGTTAAATAAAGTTAAATTAGATATAGTTTAATAAAAGGCTTTTATTATCATAGACATAAATACAAATTCTACAATTATTTCATTTTAGCTTATTACTACAAAGATTATTATTGAATTTCATTAATTGTAATAGAATTATTACTATCATTGAAGTCGTTATTATATATTTGTGTTATTAATGGCTTATGGTAACTGAAATACGAAATATATTGTTTTCATTCCACAAAATATAGTAACCGAGCGAAAACCCTACTCCGCTGGAGAAAATATACTTCGAAGCACGCGTGGTAGGGATAAGAAAAAGATGGCGCGTAACGAAAAAATGTTACACTAAATTTTTTGACAACCCCGATAAAGAAGTTTCACTTCAAAAAATCTAAAAGTAACAGTTCTATATCTAGTCAGGCATATAGAAAACAGTCAGGGTTATTACTCTCTAGTTACCATTAATATGTTTATCAGTATATCTAACTGTAGATGTTTTTCTATTGTTACAAGAACTTACCTTCAAGTATCGTAAGTACTGTGCAAATCTTTAATAAGAATTTACAAAACGTGTCCAACTTGAGTGCATGCTGAATTATAAATGTTTCACGAGCAAAATTAAAGTAAATATTTACGGATGAAATGAATTACAAATGAATACATACAAGTGTTTTCTAGAATACTGTTTTGTGTTGAAAATACTAATTACCCGCCTGGACAACATTGGAATTAGAGGGAACGCACTTCTGTGGTTCATGGACTACCTAACGGAAAGAAGGCAATATGTTGGAGTAGATAATCACGTTAGTGACTGCGACACGGCGACATATGGGGTTCCGCAGGGCAGTACCCTCGGTCCAACGATTTTTTTGACCTATATCAACGATTTATGCAAGCAGCAAATCGGGGGACAGATATACAAATGTTTGCAGACGACACTGTCGTACTTTTTTACGGTAGCTCTTGGAACCGTGCACAACAACTAGCAAAAGAAGGTATGTCTGTTATCACAGCATGGCTTGAAGACAGTTTACTATCATTAAATACTACTAAAACCAAGTTACTCTGCTTTAGCAAAACAAAGGTTTCTGCGCCTATAAATTTTCAGATTCGTGTGCGCTGTTATCCATGTAATGGAAGTTATACTTTACCTTCACATTGCTGCTGTCCCACTTTATCAAAAAGTACGGACATTCAATATTTAGGCCTAAAAATTGATGACAAATTAAATTGGAAGAAGCATATTACTATTTAAAAAAAAACATCGGGCAAAAGAATAGACAAATGTCCAATCCCTAAAGTAGCAAGCAAATTTGTATACAGCAAACAGCATTACAGTAATCTTGCCCCTAGACTTTACAACAAACTCAATTTAATTTATAAAACTAAAACCTTAACTAATTTTAAAATAAAACTAATTATTAAATAAGTAATTGAATAGAATAGAATACACACACCTCATACACTCACACCCATATACAAGCATATGTATTTTTTGTGTCCACCATTGCATTGTAACAATTGTATTTCTTGTCTTTGGAGGGTAACTGACACCCAACACCTAACGCTATTTTGGGAGTCAGGGCTATACAGAGTCATGTAATCCTTTTTTTTTGTTGCAATAAAGAATAATGTTTGCGTAGGTACTCGTACATATATTGTTTGCTTTTAATAAGTTTGGATAAGTAGTGTTCTAGGTAGGTTATCTTTTATGTCGAAATATTCCTCCAGCTCTAATCAATATCAACTCATCATCATATTCCTATATTCCTGTCAGTATATTTAAGGTCACTGACTTCTCAATAACGATTGTCATAGGTGTTCATAACAATCGTGACCGACGGCTTAACGCGCTTTCCGAGGCACGGGCGTGAAACAACGCCATCTTCCATTCTTTGGGATGCTACGAAAAACCTAAAAACAGTTCGACCCGTGCAATTGAACCCGATACCTCTTGATTGGCAATCGCTTACGCTATCCCATCGAGGCAATATAGAATGTTACACTCATTTCCCAACTTATTCCGTTATCAATTTGTCTGAAGAATTGGTAATCGTTTACTTTAAATGAACAGAACTCCGACATTAATACCAAAAAGCACACACATCTTTGAAGACAAGTCACTCATAATAGAGCTTCTATATATTTCAGTATTGGAAAGACAAATAAAGTAAATTATTTTCATGTATATTAAAAGTGGTCTTAGCCAGAATCCCGCTGGGTGGTTGAGATGGGTGAGAATTGAAATTTGTATTGCAAAATTTCCCTTCACGTCCCGTCCATATAAAACCTCTATGCGAGATTATATGGTAACCGAAAATTGAAATATTTGTTAATATAATATTGAACTTTATTCGACTAGAAATAGAGTATTTGTTTTACTGTAGATGAAGTTTCCACAAATCTCTCATGGCCCATCGAAGAAGGGCTCGGACTATGTGAGTTTTTACAAAGTAAAATATTCAGTTTAAAAGGGGTGCCATGCTAGTGAAGGTCACTGAGGCAGTGTTAATTAAAATTGAAAGCTCGCTGTTTGTCATCACCACGAAATAAACTGACGAAAATTATTTGAAAACAAACAGATTGTAAAGTAAAAGTACTTATAGAAGAAACATTCATCACTCTATAGAAATTTTGCTAGTATTATAATGCTGAAACTTTGTTCGTTTTGGACGCAAATTCGTGGGCCTAGAAGTTAAATTTAATATTATGTTGAATATGATATTTGTGACTTTAATAAGGTAGAAATAATCTTGATTCAATTTTGATCAAAATTCGTTAAGTTGTTAATGTTTTCTATTATCAAGTAATATGCCTTGTACTTTCTGCTTGATCGATCAATATGACAAACCTCCTATTAAATCAGAAGTGTGTTTTTAAACTACACTGAGCCTGTACTTGCATAACTATATTGCATTTTTTTTTATTAAATAGGGGGCAAACTAGCAGACGCATCACCATCACCAGCGATTACCGCCGACCATGTACACCCGCAACACCAAAAGCGTCACAAGTGCGTTGCCAACCTTTGGGGGATGGGGAGTGGTAATGGGGGGAGGGGTTGGGGTATGGGCCTTCGGTATCCTCACTCACTCGGTGAAACAGAGCGCAAGCGCTTTTTCACACCGGTTTTCTGTGAGGCCCTGGTATCACTTTGGTCGAGCCGGCTCTTTCATGCCAAAGCGTTGCTAAACCACGGAAAAAAAAATGTATGTACATTTTACGGATTATCACACATTTTTGTTCCAAAATATATATAAAAACCATCCTTGAAGAGTGCTGTATGTATCTTAAACTAGCTAACCCGGCAAACTGAGTACCGCCATACTTATTTTCGTGAATATTTTCTAAATTACCGAAAAACTTCATTTGTATATAAGCCTGACTTAAATTCCGGCCGCAGTGTATAGAACTATGCGAACTAACACTCTTTTCTTTTTACACAAACTTTGTCCTGACAATAACAAACATTTTTTTTTTATTATCCAATTTGGTGCAGTCGATCGGAAATTATGCGCGTATATACATTTTAGTGATTCATTTTTATTTAAATAGATATATATTTCTGGTGTTTGAGTTTTTAAAACAAACACAAACAAATTTCAGGTTCTTCATCAACGGATACATCACAGAGAAGATTAACGTTGACAGCCTGCAATCATGAGCCGCGTCAACTGCGATGACGTCAAGATCTGTATTTTGTCAGAGGGCCTATTCGCTCATGCCCTCTCCTCTTTGTATTTGCTCCATGGCCACAGAAAACACCGTAACACGTATATTACTATTTTGATTCCTCATTACATCATTCATTTATCCAGAATGTGTATCGTCACGAGTGCAAAGAATGCAATGCGAAGTCGTATCGGTGAATGTTATGGGGATTAAGCTCGTTTTTTTTATTTTTTGTTGAAGGGACGAAATATCCCTTTGGACCTCCGGCTCCCAGGTGACTGAGGAGCCAGGCGTGTGGTGATGCTACTAAAAACCACCTGTTTTCACGTTCAATTCAAAAAAGAGACATCTAAATCAATATTCTTCAAGTCTGCCCTCTCAAATAGAATTTATTTATAGATTTACCTGAAATAATTCGGGTTATAATCTCTATAGAATCTATTTGAGCGATTATACCATAAATCATTTGTTAAATACATAACATTTCAAAATAGAACTGGAGGTAAAAAACAGATAATTTATTTAGATTGTTCGCTTATAGGAGTACTAGTTGACTATTAGACATGCGTTATACAAAATTATTTCACATGTTTCTTTTTAAAATTATTGTTATTATCCTAATGTATACGCAGTGTACGTATGTATTACATACATACATGAGACTAGAAAAATGTATAGTATTGACTTTACTTGCATTGTCAGTATTGAACGCTGAAAATGCTGTAACCAAACATTGAATGTTTTTCTGACAAATTAAATACACAAATACTCCTAAACGTTATAAACGAATTTAGCCTATAAATGTCGCTTTACAGTTACATACTATATGGAATCAAATCCTCGCGAAAAGAGCTCTAATCGTTGATATACAAACTAATATAATTGTCAGCCTTTCCCTACGATCTTTTAGTATTATATTAACTGCCTCGGTGGCGCAGTGGTAGTGAATGCGACTGCTGTGCTTGTGCTTTTGTCTCGGATTCATTTCCTGGTTACGAAAATAGCTGAATATGATGACATTGTCATTTGTGAACGTGATTTGATGATGTTCTGGCTACCTTCTCTCATGATCTGCCTGATTCAGCCCGAAACGAAATATTGATGGCAAAATACAAATATCGTTTCTGCAAAGTCAATGACGGTGCAAAATATGAGATCAGACGCAAACCGATCTGTCAGATGTTCAATAACATTTTTACTTATTGATGTCCTTATCTAAGACTGAGGATTGAATGCAGCGGAGCGACTAGGGGACGCGGAAGTAACATTTGACGCGTTTTAAAACAATTTCATTGAGTAATATTTATATTTGCGACTATAAATAAATATAATATGTCACAGTCAGCCTATTGCCGTCCACTGCTGAATGAAGGCCTCCCCCAAAGAGCGCCAACCATCCCGGTCCTGGGCAGTCCGCATCCACCCGCCGCCAGCCACTTTCCTCAAGTCGTCGGTCCATCCAATATAATATGTAATAAGACGTAATTATACAAAAACAGAGATGAAACGCCAAACAGACGGTGTGTTAGTCCAAGACATGTATTATACTTTTGCTAGGAAGCCTAAGAAGTTCTGGGGTACACTTTTATAATTTAAGGTTTATTTTTATCTTTCAATTATTTATTAAGTGTAGTGGAACATGGAACAATAAGAATATTACAAAAGTATAGTAGCGTTTAAAAAATAATAAATAGCAATGTCTACAGAGAGACAATAATTTTACCAGAGAGGCGCAATGATGCAGAAGCATCACTAGGCCGCCAGGGTGCAATGTTGCATTCGCAATGAGTATTGTGACCACTACTCTTGGATTCTGCTTATACGATCCATCAGGCACAAAAGGATTCCTTTTGGCAGATACATTCATTCATTCATTCATTCATTATCAGCCTTTAGCTGTCCACTGCTGGACATAGACTACTACATAGAAAGGAGATTTTGGTCTTCACGTTAGTAGAGCGTAGTAGAATCACGCTGGTGTCAGCATGAACATGCCGGCTCAACCGGTGCGGTATTACCCTCTTACAGAAGACCAACCTAGAATGACAGCATACGTGCTGTTGTGGCGGCGTAGCGTGCACCTATATGATTATTTCCGAACGCAGCCTCAAGCTGCGTGCCGCGCGCTTTTACATGTGACAGCGTCAAGAAAAAACTTTCTTTTACGACATGACGCCACCTTGGTACCAAAGCAACGATCTGTATTAATATGTAACTATTTACATTTTATCTAATAGCTTTAGTTCTGTGAGAATGTTGTGAATGTCTGCATGTTGAATTGTCTGCATTTCGTAATGAGTATGGTGACCAAAATTGGATTATGTTTATGATTCATCAGTCAGAGTAGAGTTATTTTTGCAGGCTGATATATTAAAAAAACATTATATACCACGCTGGCTGACGAATTATTCCTGGACTAAGGGCAATTGTCGCTGATGTACAATAAAGTATTTTTCGAATAGTTTGCCTCCAATTCCAACAAAAATCTACCATGACATAACCATCACTTTGTAAGATGAAAATCGTAAAAGTGCCTTTACACCAACGCTAAAACGTCCACAGTGTGATCACCCTCGAATTTGCAACATAAGCCTTAGCAGAATCGAATGTCAATATTTTTCCTGGCAAATATAAGCGAGTGCTTACAAGAATGTTACGATGGCAAATACCGTTTGAAGATATGTACTTTTATCATATTTATTTTCTTTACGTAAACTCGTATAAGTCATGTAATTTGGACGCATCAGATGCGTAAAAGAAAATCATTTATTGGTGATTTCTGTAACCGCTTGCATCAACTTCACTGATGTACAAAAGTACAATAAGTTATATGAAAAAAGAAAGAAACGAAAGAAACTAATGATGTTTTTGTTCGATTATTTATTAATGACTTCTAAAACTATTTTTCACCACAGAGAACACAATGGGAATGTGACATTACAGATCCTTATTTATTTCTATTCAAAGAGTTGATCAGAACGAAACAGAACCAAATGATAGGCCTAGATGGCCGGTAAACTGTACGAGCTATTTGACAACCCACTAACATTATAAATTATCCTCCGTCTATCACGGTTTCACGGCTAAACTGCTACACCGATTACAATGAAATTTGACATGGAGATACTTTGATTCTCTGATGACTCTTTAACGTGATAACTAACATACACACGGCAGAGCAGCGGTCAAAAGTTAGTTTGTAATAAAACCAATGCATATTTATGACTATGAATAATTTTTATTTATTACTTTAAAGTCATGAGTGATTAATTCATCAACACATAGCTACAAGGCCTCTGTTGATGTATACCTTGAAATTTTGACAGCCAATGCTTTTTATGCTGTAAAGAAAGGATTTATAGTAAATTCACCACTAAGGCTACAAACTTAGGGACGAACGGTTGTTTTTAAGGTCGTTATTTTCAAGGTAGGGAATACGAAATCAAGCGACCGAATCCGAGGGCAATAGCTAGTAGAAAGAAAATCTGTTTTATTTTAAATTACTTTTTGTTAAAGATAACAAATGTGTTATGTCATGTCAAATAGTGTGACAACGAATATGCTGACAATCTATAAGTTATCACAGTACCCATTAGCTGTTGCCCTCATTATATTGCAGTGACTATGCTTATAGAAAATATCTACCTACCTATTTTTATGAAGTAAATGTATTGTAACGCCTCGATGGCGTAGTGGTAGCGTATGTGACTGCTAAGCTTGAGGTCTCGGGTTCGATTCGTGGATCGGACCAAATGTTTGTATAATCGGCAAATATTTGTTTCGGAGTTTGGGTGTTTTCTATGTATAATATGCGTGTATTTACAAAAAAAAAAGTATATAAGTAATTACTTGTCTAGTATCCCATAACACAAGCTCTGCTTAGCTTGGGACTAGATGGCGTTGTGTGTTTAGATGTCAGCAATATTTATTATTTATTGACGATACCACCATTACACACAATGATTAAGTAACCTATTTTGAGGTTTAAGTTTTATTATTAATAATTATTTATAGCAGGCTTATGTGTTCAACCGGTTTTACCTAAATATCAGTTATTCGACGGAGCGACTGGCATCGGACCTCCGTAAGCAGCAAGTTGTTAGTGTATTTGAGGGCACTGACTTCCCAATAACGATTGCTTTAGATGTTTATGACAACGGGAACCAACGGCTTAACGTGTTTTCAGAGGCACAGACGTGAAACACCGTCAAACTTAATAAAATGTAAACAACACTTTTGGACCGACCGCAACCCTAGAATAGAACTTGTCGATAGCCAGTCGCATGCTAGCCGCTAGACCAACGACGCAGTTTATGTGTCAATAGTATATGTATAAGAATTTAATGTACAGTAAAGACTGTACATTTTATTTTATCGTTAACAATTTTTAATTATTACAAATTTTAATTATCACTTTTAGTAGGTAGGTACATAGGTACATATTGATTCTTCAAATCTGTAACTTTTATAATGATTCACCGTTGCCTGTTTTTTTTTCATACGGAATCTTATATCTGATATTAAAATTAACGCCGTCTCGTGGTGTTTGTTACCAAATTCCACCGAAACGGCTGGACCGATTTTATAAAATTTTGTGTGTATATCGGGTAGATCTGAGAATCGGCTAAACGTTATTTTTCATACCCCTAAATGATAAGGGTGACTTTTTGCCGGGTCCACTAGTAATCTATAGAAAAAAGTTTAATATATTTTCAAACCGAAACGTAACTATTTGGCTCGACGGACTGCCGGCCGTCACAAACTATAAAAAAGAACGCCTCGCTGTCTGCCATTTGCCATGAATAGTAATACGCTCTATTTTACGGCCTACTCATTCAGTGATATGAATGAAACAGAACTAAACCTAAAACGAAAGGCTAAATGTGTGTTTTTTTTTTTTTATGTATTGAATAGTGGGCAAACGAGCAGACGTATGACCTGATGGTAAGCGATTACCGCCACCCATGGACACCCGCAACACCAAAGGCGTCACAAATGCGTGGCCGACCTTTGGGGGATGGGAAAGGGGAAGGGGGGAGAGGTTGGGGTATGGGCCTCCGGTATCCTCACTCACTCGGTGAAACACAGCGCAAACAGTATTTCACACCGGTTTTCTGTTAGGCCGTGGTATCACTCCGATTGGGCCGACCCATTCATGCTAAAGCATAGCTCTCCCACGGTTTAACCCCTATACATAAAGACATATGTTGGTGTCCTCAAAAATGCCAAGCTGAAGTTCCTTGTGAATTTGTATACATGTGATCAAGATATTGATTTAATTTAATTTGTTAAAATGACTCTACTCTGCCTGATGGAAAGTACAATCAGAATCCAAGAGTGGTGGTCACCATACTCATTGCGAATACAGCACGGTGACCCACACTATAGCGGCCTAGTTATGCTTTTGTATCATTGGGCCTCCGGTCTCACACTCACCAACGAAACACTACAGCACGAATGCTGTCATTTTACGTTGATCTTCTGTTCGAGCGTAGTACCGCCCCGGTCAAACCGGCCCGTTTTTGCTAAAATCAGCGTGGCTCTACTACCTATTTTCTTCTATACAAACCTTGTCCTGACAATGACAAACACAAAAAAAAATACATTTCGAGGACTAATTTTTATATATGTAGATTTATTCATCAAAAACTTCCCACAACATCGCCCCCGACCATACTTTTAGTCTGTTATCGAAGTATTCATCTATATTTATAGTATCAAGTAAGTATTTTATATAGCTTATTGCTACACGATTTCAATTCCACAGGTATATAAATATTAAGATCGCACTATCGTGTCGAGCATGTCGAGCATTAGGACGAATACATACAAATCTCGCTTCTACAAACATCGTGTGCAGAGGATATCCCGAGTATAACCGGCTTAAGAAAAAGTATTGCTTTGAAGTGCTATATTTATCACCAACATGGGTAGATCTAACGTTTGAAAAGTACAATAATAATTACATATTTTAGAAGTATTTATTTCAGTTACGATGTCAAAAACATCTCTACATCAATCAACGTTTGTGTTGTAGGCCCGAATCTTCAAGCTAAATTAGAACCTTTCCCGATGTGTAATTGTTCTTAAATTTAGTATTCATGTGTATATTGAGTGACAATACAATAATGGAGCTTAAAGATGGTTATAAAGGAACTGGTTTTAGGAACTTTGTACACGTTATTTACATCTATTTTCTTTGTCTATAATAATTATTGAGGTGAGAGGTGTGCTGAAATATTTTCCCGTTCTCACTCCCTCAGCCTAAGGTTATCTGACAGAAAATATCTAAATCATGAATCTCTGAAGTATCTCTGCACTCTGGCAATAATTTCTTTTTTTATTCATTAGCTATAATATAATAGCAACCTTTTGTATAATCAGCAATAACAACTTAAAGTCATTATAGTTTTATATATAATAAAATTTCTTATTTCTCTATTCTGAAAGTCGTTTGTTAGGTATTTCGCAAAAAGTTGAAAATAACTTATTCTGATTAATATATTATTAATAATAGTGTAGTTATACATTCAACTGATCTGCTCTGACTTTCTAACTGACACGTTCTCAATGTAATCCTAGAATTTAGAACATGTCTGATAAGAAAATCCTAGTCATCTAAGGAATGACGGAGGTCGGACGAACATACATTTGTAAATTGCTGTCCCTGACATACAGTAACTCAATAAATTAAACTAACGCAGACCTAGGCCATTCAAGTGAAATTTGGCTTTTTGGTGATAACAATATGTTTATAGCCCCCAAAACATGCACATGATAAAAGTTACGAATAATTAGATTCATGATACCTTTTATGATCAATTCATAAACATTTTTATTGTTAGAGATAGAATCATACAAAATTTATTAGAAAATTATTCTAACATTTCATTAATCACTATTAATTTAATAACGATAGATGACAACAGGGTTACTATGTATAAAATAGGTTTTATGTTTAATAAAAACCAATACTTAACGTTCGAGAATCAAGATATATCAAGATGATATTTAGAATTTAATAATACTAAGTTCTTACTTTAAGCCTAAAAAAATAGCCGGGTTAGGTTAAATCATGCCAAGAACCAAACAGCTCTTGCCACAGCAAACTTCCAAGGAACTCGAGCATACAATCCACAAAAACATTAAATTACTTTTAGTTCTTGAACTTATAAATAACTTCTACGTGTAAATGAAGGTAAAAAATTATGTTTCTGTCTTATAAAACCATACACCGATAGAACTTTGATAGTCTTTAAAGTAAATGTAATAAATAATAATTTCGGACATCTCATTTCACACAATGCCATCTAGTATTATAACGTTATAGCAATTCATTGATTGTTCCCTGACAGCAGAGTAATAACATCAGGTTCGATAAAGGCCAAGGCGAATGAAGTTTAAGACTTTGCTAGTAAATTTAATGTCAGTCATATACTCGACTATTTTAATGTAATATTGTTCTTAAATTTTATAAACACGAACTATTAAAGGGACTAAGACTTGTCGGCAACAATTACCATAAATTTACCGTGGTAGAGCCACGCTTAGACATGCATGGGCCGTCTCGACCGTAGTGATACCACGGCCTCACAGAAAACCGGTGTGAAATAGCGTTTGCGCTGTGTTTCACCGAGTGAGTGAGGATACCGGAGGCCCATATCACAACCCCTCCCTCCATCCCTCTCCCCATCCCCCAAAGGCAATGCACCTGTGACGCCCCCGGTGTTGCTGCTGCTCGTTTGACACATACTCCGCGAAAATAAAATAAAAAAAAGATTTTTAAACTTATTGCACATATTGTACAAAGGCGGACTTAATGCCATAACGCATTCTATCCCTGTCAACCTTCAGCTGTTTTAGAAATATGATGTGGTAACATGATTCGACTCTAAATTTGTAGCACTACTGTATATCTCTACTTTACTCTTTTTTACTCTTCCCAGCCGTTACTTCTTTTCATTTCACTTACTTTTACCTTTCAAATTGAATTTTAATTTTGCCTTTCAAATTCCTAAAATACCTAGTTACAGGCACTATATAAGTATTTGTCCTTTAATGCGTATGTAGTATTAACATTGTAGTCAGTATAATACGGATTTGTAATACAGCTCTGCTTACCTTTTCAGATATTTAAGCTTGACTGCATGTTTGTAATGTTCCTGATTAACAATGTTCTGATATTAAATACAGATGTGGATATTTCCCTAATTGATTTCATCTAACTAGTACTTGTAATACCGCTGTATATTTAGCATCGACAGTATGTATACATTAATCACCAAGAGACAATTAATCCTGAAATGTGGTTAAATGGAGTTTAGATATTACTAAACGTCGAGTGTGTAGTTTTCGAAGTCTTGATTTTTTGTGGCGCAAATAGTTCATGACGAACTTAGTGGAAGAATTGTGCCTAAATAACTAACTTCATAAATAAAGAGGGATAAAAGTTATACACAAGCCAAAATTCTATCTGCCTCGGTGGCGTAGTGGTAGCATATGCGACTGCTGTGCTTGACGTCTGAAAAATGTTTTTGTAATCTTTTTTTTATTTTTGAATAGGGGCAGACGAACAGACGTATCGCCTGATGGTAAGCGATCACCGCCGCCCATGGACACTCGCAACACCAGAGGCGTCAGAAGTGCGTTGCCGACCTTTTAAGAAGGAGTACACTCTTTTCTTGAAAGTCGTATTAGTCCGGGAATACCGCTGGCGACAGTTCATTCCACAGTTTTGTTGTGCGAGGCACAAAGTTTCGCGAAAAGCGCACAGTTGTAATCTATTCCGGGTGCATTAAAACAATAATTCGATAGGCTTATTTCTCTATTTCTATATATATATATATATATATATATGTATAGGTCACACACACATCTATTTTATCCTCCTCTAAGCGATAATCATGAAGATGTTCATATTTTATAACTATAAAATACTTCTATCATGTTGCAGTGAATTTAAACATGGACGTAAAATAAATTCTTTCCCTAAATATAAGCATACGGGTCCCCGGCCATGACCTCGATTGTTTTTACCCCAATTTACCTTTTTCCTGTCTGAAAACAATTATATTTCTAAGGAGGGGTGACGTTAGACCGTACGGAAAAAATAAGTCAAAACCAGTTGTAATTTTATACAGAGCTCATTGCATCGTCGCCAAACCAAGTCCGGACAAGGACTAAATCATTATCAATCTGAAACCGTTAAATACTCGCATACGAAGTATTCCTCTTTTTATATTACTATTATAATATTGCAACTTCGACTTCACAAGCCTTTAACAGATTGTGTGGGAGAGATTGTTCCTCAAATGAGACAACTATTTCCTATTTCAATTTAATAATTCAATGATTTCAACAAATAAGCTACTCGTATTTCATTTGCCAATAAATGTATTATTAGCTTAGCGGTACGCAGCCACAACAGTATTTGCTTGAAATAATTGAAATTCTCAATACGGATTACATAGACATGAGTGCAATGTGAGTAGGCTTTACAACCCATCTCTCGAATAAAGATAATGTTATCAGTTTTTTTATTTTTATTGAATAGTGGGCAAACGAGCAGACGTATCACCTGATGGTAAGCAATTACCGCCGCCCATGGACACTCGCAACACCAAAGGCGTTACAAGTGCGTTGCCGACCTTTGGGGGATGGGAAAGGGGATGGGGGGAGGGGTTGGGGTATGGGCCTCCGGTATCCTCACTCACTCGGTGAAACACAGCGCAAACGCTATTTCACACCGGTTTTCTGTGAGGCCGTGGTATCACTCCGGTCGAGCCGACCCATTAATGCTGAAGCATCTCTCCCACGGTAGTTTAAATACATTATAAATATATATATTATACTAGCTGACCCGGCGAACTTCTTACCACTATATTTACATATCTGTCTCAGCTTCCCACATGCAGTGCACAGTCCCGGACAAGAAAAAAAATCTTTTCCCGTTATCTTTTATTTTTCTTCTATAGAAACCTGGTCCTAACATTAACGAACATATAAAAAAAAACAATTATTCAATTTGTTATAGCCGATCTGAAGTTATGCACGTACATACATTTCGGCGACTCATTTTTATATATATAAATAAAGAAGATCTGTTGATATTTGTCTGCCCTCTCGGTCTAATTGTTATTGGCCTGAGAGAGCTATGTATCTGGTTGTGTATGTCTTTAAAAACATTTTCTTTTTTTAACGACATCTCTCACACCTCTCTCGTCCTGTGTCCTGATCGCAATTCAACAATGATTATTAGTTTTTTTATTTTCTTCTGTTTTCCTCAATGTAAATAGTATCAAATTTCACACTTCTCCGATCGCGTAATTTTCGTATAAAGGTACTAAGATTTTCCTTCACGCAATAATATGCAGATATAAACGATACTTGCCTTAATAAAAACTATCATAGTTAAGACTTCGGTTATTGAACCTTCTCCACAATAAACAACAGATTAGATACTAGATATTTCAGATACTACGTTCAAATAATACCTTTTGTAACACTAAACGTCTGCGAATAATTTCGTCTGGCTGTCTCGGGACTGTAAAGACTTATAGGCTAATTAATTCGATAATAGAATTAATGGATTCGAGAAAAACGACTTCATCAGATCTCCTTTTATATCCACAATTAGCTTTAAGACAATGGTAATCGGAGAATATCTTTTGTGCATTGTCAGTTTTATGCTAACATTGAAAAAGGATATAAAAAAAACAAAAATACTCGTATTTAACTCAACTTGAAGGGACAATATAAACTCAAACTATAAACTCAAACCATTTATTTCCGTAGGCCCCAAAAGCTACTTGAACACGTCAAAAATACAAACATAAAAATATAAAACAAAACTCAAGTAATCAGTTCAGTAGTACTAATACTAAATGCACTAAGATGATTTGAATTACCGGAACTTAGATTGATTTCGATTCAACTCAAAGGTTTAAATTGAAATTAATCCAAGTACCAGCTCCAATGGGTATTGCATTCATGAGAAGAGCTGGTGAGAAACTCATGTGCACCATCTTTTCAAATAATTCATACAAAGCTTGTTTGTTTCAATTATAGTCACAGTGGATACGTTATTGATAGACACTATATATGTATATACACATATGGTACTGACTGACTGGTTATCAGAGATTGGTAGAGTGTTCATAGGTTCATTTATATACTTGGACTTGTCATTAACATTGTTACAAAGAAAAAATAAATAAAAAGGTGTGTGTGCGATTGACACAAGATAGAAGTGAATTTCAGTAAATCGAGAAAAGAATGAGATGAATATATATAACAAGATTAGGATAATTACAAATCTATTTGTTTAAAAATTAAAGTATTTTGATTAATTTATACATACACACCGACATTTGCTCTCTCGCTCTGGCTCACTAATTACAGGCGACTTTTTGTATTTGTGTCTCTTACCTGTCGTTTTTTCCGCTGCATCCGGTTTGAAATTACAACGATTCTAAAGAAGTTTCACTTTAAAAAATATTTTTGTACGTAACATTTATTACTATTACAGTGTGTTAGTTACATTAATATATAACTATTAAAATATATAAAGTTTAGTCGAAGTGGTCTCTATTGGCTGCAATACAGTCAAAAATATATATATAAAATATGGCTCAGTCACACAACATCTGTTGATCGATCGAATCTATGAGGATTTTTTACATTTAATTTATAATGGTGTTTTGAACAATCCTACCAATTTTCAGCTGGATGCGAATATTCTATAATAAGTAACAAAATATTTCAATATATAATTTATTTGAGACAATAAAATAATTACACGATATATGTCACAGTTAAGAAAACAATACAAATATTTCAGTTATTTCACGTATACCCCCATCATTGTCCGATAGCAAACGTTAGGTTAAATGGAATTCGAGTGAGTAGCGAACGTTTCCGAAATGTTTTTCACGCTTGAATGGCACTGAATAGTATAATAGTATATATTCCCAAATAAAAAAATATTTTATCTCAATCAGGGTTCTAAGCTAACTAGCATAAAAAATTACAACCAAATTTAAAAACTTTTCTTGAACATTAAAAAAAAATGTTGAACTTATTCTAAAAATTACAAGATAATGTTTTAATAGTGCGACATCGTTTACATAACTATATTAATGTAGGTACTAGAACTGATTCCCAAACTAGGCCCTAGCCTGTATCTTGGGAAACAGTGTTCAGTAGCGCTGAGGATGTATAAAATAGCTTGTTTACAATTTTATTGTTACTACTTATACACACTTTTGAATTTGAACATTGCTATCAATATAACATAAATACTATAGTAAAAGAAAACACAGATAATTTAATACCACGCGAAATAAACTACTATTTGTATGAAATACTAATTCAACGTAAATCTTGGTTATGTTAAGATTTTACCGTTATTATACGAGTAACTCGTTTGCTTGCTACGAACCCCTAAAATATATTTACTTTGAAATGAATACGAATTGAAAAGCAGTAGCGTTATATGGTTTAACTTGTTTCCCACTCTGTAATGCAAACATATGTTATGAAAAACATAGTCGTATTTGATAAAGTTGTTTTCTTTTTATCTGATTATGAGACAGTGTTATGGTCTACCTAGGTATTTACAAGCCTTTTCAATTTTAAATCATAAAATCTTTTGTATAAATTTAAATTGAATAATCACAGACGCTCCACGGTTTATAACAAACCAACAATTGCACCACGACCTTAAAATCAGAACAGTTCAAGAAGAAATCAAGCACTCGATGAAATCCTACAGGAATCGACTAGCTAACCATCCAAACATATTGACTGTGCACTTGATGAATAATACTTCAACATTCAAGAGGCTAAAAAGAAAGTCCCCTAGAGATTTATAGCGATTATTAAACATAAATAGCGTTTGTCGCTGGACTGACTAACCTGCTAGACTAAATGCATAAATTCCTAACCCTATCTTAAATGTTCGTACGAAATAGAATGCATTAAAAAAAATTAGAAACAATTACCAATGGTAAGCAACGACGGCGCGATCAGTACCTGGATAAATGACCGCTGGTGGCAGGTAACCATGAGTGTCTCCATGATTCGGAAGATTCGGAAGCTGAACCGTTTAGTTTGAGAGCGTATTATGACTACTCTAAAACGGTAACTTCCTAGTTCAGTGTTGCTTGCAGACGAAGGGAGAAGAATGGACCAGTTGTAAGATTTTTTTTTTATTATTATGTAGGGGCAAACGCCTGGTGGTAAGCGATTACCGCCACCTATGGACACCCGCAACACCAGAGGCGTTACAAGTGCGTTGTCGGCCTTTTAGGAAGGAGTACGCTCTTTTCTTGAAGGTTTGAAGGTCGTATTGGTCCGGAAACACCGCAGGCGACAGCTCATTCCACAGTTTTGCTGCAATTACGTTTTTTGCTATTTCATTAAAATCTTTACACAATATTACGTAACAAATCGCGGTATTACATGATCTTCTATAATGATACTATCTAAATCTGGCAAGGTGAGATAAGATTAACTAAGAATAATATTTGCTGGAGATCGGTAAGTTCATTAATTTACTTCAGATATACAGATAGGCAATCGTTTGTTTTTATTTTTACGAGATTTTACGTTGAATGTTTGTAAATGTTTACATATTAGACGTTTCATAATCAACTGTTTCCTCACAACAGGTAATAGCAAGGTAACGGTTATATAACATTAATCTATTAGTACATTAACGTGTACTGTATAGATTATTAGCTAAATTCACACATTTAGGACTGTTTTAAGAATATTTATAAATAGCTTTGTAATAACCCTTCGCATGTATGTCGGATTTCGTAGTAAGTCTTTATGTAATTCTGGTAGTTTTATATAAATCCGTTCAGTAGTCTTTGCGTGAAAGATTAACAAACATCCAAACATCTAGCCTCACAAACTTTCCTCTTCATAATGTTATTAAGAAGTAGAATAATTTATTTCAAAATATGAATTGAGAAATAAAGTTTACGCACATAAGCAATATCAATATTTCTGTTAAATAAGAAAAGTACAAGAGGTTACGGGCCTCTAATATAATATAAGAATCATGATAGGTTAAAAAATGGTAAAAACAGGTCAAGTTACAATGGTCAATTATGTAAAACATAAAAGTTTAACTTAACGATGCCCAATAAAATTTAAAGTCGAAACTCTAGCTCAGTGGTCCGTCCCTCGATTATCGTGATAAAGAGTAGCCTACCTCATTCTTCATTCATTCATTCATCCCCATGTTAAATTTCATTCAATTTTTGTACAGCGGTTTGGCCGGTGGTTACAGCATAACAGATAAAGTTACTTTAGAGTTTTGGAACGAAGTTCCTTATGGCGCGTTGTGTAAGGGGGCTAGACGGAAAAATTGTCACGACACAATTTGTTGACACGACACAATTTGTTGTCACGACACAATTTGTTGTCACGACACAATTTGTTGTCACGACACGACGACGACACACACAGATATTTTCGTTTCGTCTTTCTATTTCGAACTTCGTTCCATCCGGGTGTCCCTTGACACCTCTCAAGTTTTTTAATTATATTAGTATGGGTTTACGTACGAGTATTTACAAATATTTAAGTATATTTATTAGCAGTCCAATTATAAGAGTACTGGCCGTTTCTCTTCACTAAACACTGATCTGATCTTAACGAATTAGTTTACGTCGTCAGTTTCAAACACGAACTAGATGACGTGAATCTATTATTTTTTCTTACCAAATTTATTACAACAAGTACAATAATGCCAAGTGGGAGAGCCACGCTTCGGCATGAATGGTCTAGCTCGACCGGAGTGATAACTGGCCTCACAGAAAACCGGTGTGAAATATCGCTTGCGCTGTGTTTCACCGAGTGAGTGAGGATACCAAAGGCCCATACACCACGCCTCCCCCCATCCCCAACCCCTCCTCCTTCCCTATCCCACAAAGACCGGCAACGCACTTATGACGCCTTTGGTGTTGCGGCGGTAATCGTTTACCCCTATTCGGTCTAATCAGTAATGAAGAAGGTATTTATATAAATAGATAGGTACTCTTTATTGCACAACATAATATGAAAGACACAGTAGATCTTATAGACTACTGGCCCGTGTAGAAAAATGATGGGTCATGTGAACCACCAGGTGACCTATCTAGAACGATAGAAGAGCATAAAATAATAAGATTCAGGACTATGCCATCACTTGCAAGCTGTCCAACTGAGTGCAGGTGAGAATTCAAAAGTACCGGTAGAGTGGGTACATTTTGGTCATATATTTTTGTACGGCATTCTTACCATCGATAGATCCATGAAAAATAATAAGAAAACGCGCAGTGCCGTAAAAAAATGGTGCGCCACAAAGTCGGGTTTTTATTTTTATTTTCCGACAATTTCGAGGGTAAATTTGGTCATTTGATTTTGTACGGCATCAGTTTCATACTATTTCAATACTGCTTCTAATCCATTATTTCGCAACGCCGTACAAAAATCATGCGACAAGGGGAAAAAATCGAGGGTTGCAACCCCCTTTCTTTCCGTGGTCCATGGGGTAATTTGAAAAAGTACGGCTTCGGTTCCAAAACATTATCTAGCACTCAAAAGTACTATTAAAAATAATGCCGTCAAAAAATGATTGCTCATTTGAATATATATCAATAATTATCTTAATTTCATCGTATCCTTGATTTATAAAGCTGTAAAGTCATTTGATCCTGTACGGGAACTTCTTTTTTAACATGATATTGTAAAACTCAATTGTTATATAGTATTGCCGTTCAAAAGAAACTGTTCTAAAAAAAAATATAGAGAAATACGAAAACTGAAATTTTGCAAATTATTGCAAAAGTTTAAATATCATAAATTAATGAAATATAGCAGTTTTCTACATTTTATAACTTGTTTTAAATAGTATTAACATAAATAAATTAGGAAAAAATGATGCCGTACATTTTAATGCAAACCATATCTTTTAGGCTGATGAAAATGACACTACCATTTTAAGGGTACTTTATGGCCGTCTGATACAGTACGGCATTAACATATTTTTGAAGAGAACAATTAATAATATGATAAAATCACTATGACGTCTAACTGAACTGAAACGGTGTGTATATTATATCCAAGAATTATAACTGTCAATCCCAGTATCAATAGTTTTGTATACTTTTTGGTTTAATATATACTTCAAACATTATTGATACATTTATATAATTGATTTGTTTCATTGTAATGATGTGAATAAATAAAACAATCATTTTAAAAAAAAAAACGATATATTTATATATACTAATACAATATATAATATACATTTAATGATGATAATAAAAAATATGGTTTTTCTTTAAATTATTCAGTATCGGAATCAGCCGCAAAGTTGTTATCGGAATCAACGTCTTGATCGACGTCCTAATTATCTTCTCTATCATTTTCTGAAACATAAATATGTTTTTGTCAAAACATAAATATAAATAAAATACTTACAGATTAAAGATTTATTTATTTACCTATGACGTCTTCATCTTTTTCGCCTGATTCCTCATCCGGTTCCGTTATGTCACAGACTTTTTGGGGGCGTTCCTCGCCGTGGAACCAGTCGAAATCGTACCGCCCGTCATTGACAATCCATTCATAGCTTATTGGTAACAAGGTCGACGTTATTTGTTTGTAGGCATTACACCAAATCTGTGCTATGTAGGTACTTTTTTTTTTTTTTTTTTTTTTATTTATCCATTTATTAAGAGAGTTACAAATCTGCTTACAATTGATGCAATCACAATCTCATTTGAGATTTACCGTACATCAAGATCATCGATTACAATAAAATTACACAGTCACACTACACAAACGCATATCGTGGGTAGATGCAAAAACAAAAACTCACATCAAGTACATTGGCGCGTACAACGCTCGCTCTCCGCACTAGCCACTTTTTCCATATTTGATTTGAGGGTAAGATTAGAAAAAGTGAAATAGAACTTAACAAAATAAAAATTACTGCAATACAGGTTGTTTCATGTATTAGACAAGTTAGTATTTACCATCTTTATTCAACTTTTTTAGGGTGTACAGCTTTTAAAGGTTTTGTTTTAGTTATGGTAAGAAATACTGTTTTAATTTGTTTTTTATATTCTTTTTAGTTATTGTGTCTCTTAAAGATATTGGTAGCTCATTGATAAGGTGTGGAATTATGTATTGTAGTGTCCTTTTGCCGTGTAGATTGTTATATTTTGGGAGTAATAACTTGGAGTTTGTAACGCTACGTGTCCTAATTTCATTGTTATTACTTATTTTAGTTTTTTTGAGACTTTCGTTAAAAAATTCTTCCGTCAATAACATAAACTTAATTTTGTCGTGTATGGGTATGATTTTACAAAAATCGAATAGTTTGTGGTAGTTATGTTCGTATTTAATTTTGATGTTGCTTGGAACAATGGTTTTCAAGATACGCAGTTGAAGTGTGTATATTTGATCAAGGTGAGTTTTACATGTCCTACCGTAACTAGATAGTCCATAGGATATAGTTGATTCAACCAGAGATTTATAAAGAAGTAGAATTATTTGAAATGGAAGTTTTTGTTTGATTATGGAAAATTTTGCCAGTATGCCCCTTAATTTATCACTTATTTCATTTATATGATCCTTCCAATTAAGGCGGTTATCGATAGTTAGGCCTAGGTATTTTTGCTTATCCACTAGTTCTATCACATCACAGCTACATAACATGGATTTATATTGGTTGCTATGCAAACACTTATGAGAATGTGCTTTTAATCTAGGTACTATGGCACTTCTATTTCGACTGGAGCTAATATACATTAATTTGGTCTTACTCGCATTTAGCACTAGGCCTGCGTCGTGGGACCATTTAATAACTTGATCAAAGTCATTTTGAAGCAAAGCTTGAACTTGCTCGACATTTCGCCCAGCTGTCAATAGACAGGTATCGTCAGCAAATTGGTAAGTCTCGCTATTTTTGATAGTGTTTATGAGACTATTGACGTAAGCGAGATAGTGCAGTGGTCCAAGGACTGAACCCTGTGCTGTTCCTTCAGTTACATCAACTGGTTCACTAGTCACACCACCAACTTGTACCATATACTTTCTACCAATCAAGTAGTCCTTACACCACTCCAGCAGATTACCTCTTACTCCACTGTCATGAAGGCACTCTAGTAAGGTGTCGTGGCGAAGCGTATCAAAAGCCTTACTATAGTCGATAAAGAGCACCAATACGTGTTCTTTTTTATCTAGATGTTTATGTATGCTGTCTGTAAATGCTGATAACAGTTGTGTAGTATTCTTTTTTGATTGAAAACCGTATTGATGTTCGTTAAGTATCTTGTTTTTGTTATAAAACTCGTATATTTGATTACTGACATATTTTTCGATAATTTTATCAATGGTAGGAAGAATTGTAATTGGTCTGTAATTTTCATACTTCGACTTGGTACCTTTTTATGAATTGGTCTTACTATACCAGTTTTTAATGTAGGAGGGTAAGTATGAGTTTGTATACATAGATTAATTAAATTAGAAATCACTGAACTGATTTTCGTACACAACTTTTTTATATCGATGGCCCTAATACCATCTATTCCTGGAGCTTTGTTGTCATTTAAGGAACTAATAATTTTTTCAACTGATTTAGGGTTAGCTGGCTTCAGACGCATGGTAACATTAGCTGAGATTTTATATTCAGATTTTTTTAGTAGTGATCTTGAGCATTTTGGTATAATGTCTTTTACGCTTCCATTAAATGTTTGGGCAAAATTATTTGCTATATCTTTACTATTATTATGACCATGTTTAAGGGCATTATGAATAACTTCATCAATTGTTTTTTTTAATCTACCCGTTATTCGATTCAGGAGCTGCCAAAGTTGTCTTGGATTGTTTTTAGCTAATAATATTTCTGATTTTATAGTTTTATTTTTAGTTTTACGGATTAATATATTTGTGTGATTTCTTGCTTTATTATACTCCCGTTTTAGAATTAAGTTATTTGGGTCCTTAATCCATTTCATAAAAAGATAATCTCTGTCCTTACAAGCCCTAATAATAGTTTTATTGATCCAATTGTTTTGAGTACGAAGTGAGTCCGATTTTATTTTGATTCTATATTCCGACTGTTCATAACAGTTTTTGAATTGAGAATATACACAATTATAAAGGGTTATAGGACACTTAATATTATTTATTCTTTCCCAATCTACTTTTTGAAGAAGTATATTAATTTGTTTATTGTTTATGTAGGTTTTAGTTTTATGAACACTCTGTATCTGCTCACCAACGCATGCAAGTATCACCGCACGATGATCGGCCAGTGTGGTAGCGAGCGCCGCCGTAAAAAGGTCTTGTGAGCGGGATCGGGCATAAATGTGATCAATACAAGATTTTGTAATGTTTTTATTATATGATTCAATTCGCGTGTGTTGTGTGATCCCGCACACAAGGCCCATGCCATATAGAATGTTATTGTATTTATGCTTTACAGGGGTGTCCAGTTTTAAATCTATGTTAGTGTCACCAAGCAAATACAAATCCGTTGTATCAGTGAATTTATTCAGTGTGGCTTGTAGTTCGGTTAGAAATAAACTTTTGCTGGAACTTGGCGGTCGGTATACCGCGCACAAGTTCGCTGTATATTTCGAGTCCGTGATAATAGTAAACGATATACTTTCGAAATATATCGTCTTTACATTCATAATAATACATTTGTGTTTGTTATTAACGTATAATATTATACCACCGCCCTTGCGGCACTTTCGCAAAGCTGTAAACATTTGGTAGCCTTCTATATTGTACAAATCACTAGTAGTGTCAGTTATGTTGGCCTCAGTTATAATGACAATATCGAATTGCCTTTTTGATGTAATTATTAATTGTTCGAGTGCTGAGAAGTTCATTTTTCATTTCATATGTTGTTTTAACTCCCGGAAACAAGGGGGAAACGACGTTGCTTCCAATTTCATAGTTGTCTTATCGTATATCGTGATGAATTTCACCTTAAATTTCGTTATATGGATTATTTCTTTTTGATTTTTTTTTCAGTTTTTTTCCCCTTTGGACCAAAGAAACTGTACGGCATATGAAAAAATATTATCTATGCATAAAATACTTACAAAATAAATTAATTTTATGTTGTGTCAAATCACCCCCTGGACCATGGAAAGAGAGGGGGTTGCAACCCTCGATTTTTTCTCCTTGTCGCATGATTTTTGTACGGCGTTGCGGAATAATGGATTAGAAGCAGTATTGGAATAGTATGAAACTGATGCCGTACAAAATCAAATGACCAAATTTATCCTCGAAATTGTCGGAAAATAAAAATAAAAACCCGACTTTATGGCGCACCATTTTTTTACGGCACTGCGCGTTTTCTTATTATTTTTCATGGATCTATCGATGGTAAGAATGCCGTACAAAAATATATGACCAAAATGTACCCACTCTACCGGTACTTTTGAATTCTCACCTGCACTCAGTTGGACAGCTTGCAAGTGACGGCATAGTGCTGAATCTTATTATTTTATGCTCTTCTATCGTTCTAGATAGGTCACCTGGTGGTTCACATGACCCATCATTTTTCTACACGGGCCAGTAGTCTATTATTAAAATACATTTATCTCCTGACATTCATAATAATCATTGTCAACAATCTTAATGGTCCGTTGCTCCTTAGAAATGAAGGCTTGTCCTACAATACCATGTTATCTTGACGTATTGATATAGTGTTTATGTCAAGTTTTCCTTGCCTTTACAGTGCTGTCATACTGCAAAGTTCGCCGCCTTAGGCTCTTACAACACCAACGGTATGAATCGGAATGATAACACTAGGTATTCTTAATCACTACGTGACTAGACAATAGACAATATCTCCCGACATTCCAATCTCGTAAGACTGTATTATAAATCCAACGTTTAAAAATAATGCGCTTTAAAATGTGAATCGAAATTTAATTCATATTCACGCTAAGGTTCAGTCAAACTAGATTTTTTGCATACGTAAGTTTTCGATTCGGTTACTTTTGTTCACTTAATTTGAATTTGAAATAAGAAAGAATGCGATTTCAAAGGTTATTTTTAAAAGACGTCTAACTTACTTAAAGAATATATTATGTTTATATGTGTGTGTGCATTTCATTTTTCTGTAATTAATTTCACTTATTTGATTATCACACATTAACATTTATTAAAAATACTTTGTGCAAAGGGTCTTTTCGTGTTGTGACCTTTTATGTGTGGCCTCCAAGACATAGCACTTTTCTAGGCGATAGGTAATGTTTTGGGCTTTCAAAAAGAATAAAATGTGTAAGTTTTAAGTGTATGTGATCTTTGTTATTTCATTGTCTATTAAATACGATCCTTAACAATGGTATTGTATTTTGCTGACCATATAGTTTACATATAATCCCCATTATGTTGTAATTCAGTCAATAAACCACTTTCGTACGTACTGATGATGAAACCCCAACATTACAAGCTTTTAGGATAGAGTAAAAAAATTAAAATTAGAATAGCATATTTAATATACTTTATAGATATATATTCGTATTCAAATATTTCCCGTACCCAAAACTTTAAGTTCAAAGTTAAGGTGCAACAAGATAAAAGAGATTGTCCCTTGATACACCCACGCACATTTCTTAACGAATACCGTAATCTAAAAAAACGGTTTACACAAAGAGACAATCTGTGATCACAGGTTGGTAAGGTGTGTTGCTAAGGTGTGACCACGATAAGTACAAAGTGATTGAATCGTCAGGCATTTTTTTGTTTAATTGCATACCTAAATAGAAAATATGATTTCCTTCTATGATCCCAGGTCCTTAAAGCAAGGCGTGAAAAAGCTTCTCACTAGGCCGCATTGTCCGCATTCACACTGAAAATAATGACCACCACTTCTCTCTCTTCTTGGATTCTACACATCCTTTCTAACATTCAGAGTAGAGTCATTTTAACTGCTAATTTTTTTAAATAATAATAGCATTCTTCTGCAAACGACGATCGACGATTTCCCATTTCCCTCCACATTCCCCAAAGGCTGGCAACGCACTTGTGACGCCTCTGGTGTTGCGGGTGTCCATGGGCGGCTATAATCGCTTACCATCAGGCGATACGTCTGCTCGTTTGCCACTTATTAACTGAAAAAAAAATCTGAAAAGCCTTTTTCACGCAACTAGAGCGAAGCCATAAGGAAAGATAGTATTTTTGGCAGTCTATAGGTTTCTATGTTCCACCGTTTAATGTTCCACCTGAAATACTGAACTGATCTTAATTAATGAGGTGTCAAAAGATTCGTAGTAATGTCCTGCGTATTATCAAGAACTTTTTGTATTTTTCCAACATTTTTAAACTGTTTAATACTTTATTTCTTATATTTAAGTCATTAATTCATTTCTTCGACATTGTAACAGTAATAATAATTTAATATGTAACAGTTGTGAAAAAATATACCTATGTCAATATAATACTTTCTCTCTTTCAAAAATGTATTACAAGATGTACACTTAACAAACCATAACTATTTAATTAAGTACGCTCCTTTATAATGGTATTGTATTTTGCTTATTTGTAGTAATGTCCCGAGTATTATCAAGAACTTTTTGTATTTTTCCAATATTTTAAAACTGTTCAATAGTTTATTTCCGATATTTTAGTTATTAATTCATTTCTTTAACATATTACCAATAACGATATATGATTTTAACATACACTAGATTTTATAAAAAGACTTTTCATAGCCCAGTTAAGGCAATTTTTTTTTGTTGTTATATTTAGAATATTTACTATAATTTAGAATTAATGAGATTATTATTATTAAGCCTAATTTCATTTTTGCTCTAATCACCTAATACTTAAACACAAAAAACTTCTGTAAATTCTATATTCTATGCTTATTAAGGTATAAACCATACATATATACATTACTATAGTCGTTCCAATACTTTATTTAACTTTTGACAGATCACGCACATAAAGTTTTGTAATAATTTTTGATACAATGTACTACAGATAATACTGTACTTTATGGGCGGGCTCCGCCTACTTAGGGATGTGTCATTCGTAATTAATGACCACAGACTATAAAAACGGTTTTGAAATAAATCGATTATCGATTATATTAATAAAACATACAATAAAATTATTGTGATTATATTTTATATCAAATCACGTAAAAAGCTTTATTATTTTGCATTAAAATGCCCTAAATGTCTCTGTTTCAATGCATAAATAATTTGCGTAATGAAAACAGTTCCATCGTACTCGTACCTAGTAATGGGATCGAATGTATTCGCCGCAAATTAATGAATCTAAAATAATTGTTTAGACTTACTATAGTTGGTTCAAATAAAAACTACCTGCGGTACCTACTTGTAATGAACAGGTACAAAATGTTGAAATTCGTAGTAATTTACGGATTAAAAATAAAACAACCAAAAGAGGTACTGTAATACTAATTTTAATTATAAAGAATCGTCTTCTTCGTATGACCAGGAATCATCATCACTTGAGTTCTCAGTAATATTGATTATCATTTCTTGGATAGATAAATTGTCGAATGCAACATCCCGATCCCAATCCGACATTATCACCTTCTTTGTTTTTTCTACAACATTCGCCCAGTTTTCTGGAGTTACTTTTTCACACGCATTTTTCAGTAAATTCAGCATTTTTCTTGCGGTGAAAGGAGGAGTTGTATTGTTCCTCGCAGCATATCCTTTAACTTGTGCCCAGATCATTTCAATTGCATTATATTGGCAGTGATATGGGGGAATTCTGAGGACGGTATGCCCATGCTCTGCTGCCATTTCATCTATGACGTATCGTTTTGGCAGCTTCTTTGTTTTTAATATCTTTACTAACTCTACTTTTAGTAGGGACTCATTCACCTCTTCGCCATTGTCACGGAGCCAGTTTATAATTTCATGTTTTTTGTTGGCCTGTGTTGGTATTTTATTAATTTGACGAGAGTGATAAGGTGCATTATCAATAAATATTATTGATGGCTCTTCGAGTGATGTAAGCATTTCTCTGAACCACTTTTCATACACGTTCGAATTCATCTCCTCATGATAATCTCCTGTTTTCTGGGATTTAAAAGCTAATAGAGCGCCTGGCACAAATCCTTTTACTGTTCCTGCATGACAAATAATCAGTCGTTCGCCTTTTCCCATTGGTACTGTAGAAGTGGAGCCAACGGTGTTGTCAGTCCAAGTTTTTGACAGCGTATGATTCGCATTGAGCCAAGTTTCATCTGTGAAAACAACATTCGACCAATCTTCTATTTTTTTGCTTGTCTTAAAAAATCGCATCTATACAAAGCAATATCATTGCGTTCCATTAAAATTTTTCGTTTGTCACATTTTTGGAATAACATTCCAATGTCTTTCAATACCTTTGTCAGAGAAGATTTTTGACCACGGAACAAACCACTATTTCGAAGAGATTGTGTTAGTTTTTTTAATGTTGGAATCTCTTTTCTTTGGTAATAGTCCTATATATGACGACGAATAGCATCAGCGTCAAAATTGTCAACGGCTGTAACTTTACTAGGCGGACGTTTTTTCTTAGGTGTAGATAGCTTATTCTGTTCCATGCCACTGCTGCCGTAGCCTTCTTTTGATATTTTTGCCACTGTTGGAGCACTAATACCTAATGCTGCTGCAACACGGTCTCTAACTTGAGTCACTGGTATAAGAGGCCCACCATTACGGCTTTCCTTTTCAAAGTATTCACGAAGTCGCAAGACAAACTCTCTTGTTTGTCCTTTGAGTACTTTATTTTTTGGCATTTTGACAGTAACGAAGGCAGGAACGATACGCTCAACTCAACCAAACGTGAGAATTCACAAATAAATCAATACGGAGGAATATAAATACTCAACTATATTGAAGGTTACTCATTGAAATACTGTAGATTATTTTAAAATAGACATAGAGAGATTTAATAAAGATCATCAATAGTTTAACAAATACAATATTAACCACTGAATTACAACACAATACAATAATACATTTTGAAAATTCAGTTCCTTTTATATATTTTTTCATGACATAGAACCGTCATATTTGAACAACATTCTTTTAATCCATTTCTTCTTTATTTTGACAAAGGAGGTCGCACATTGAAACACATAGAAATATGAAGTACGAAATTATCTATAAAATAATGAGTTTGTTAAATCGATTAAAACTTCTTAATGCATAAAATCGATCGATGGAAGAAATCGAATAGGTAACGGGTCAGGGTATCACTATTTGATTAAGTATTAGAGCTGTCAAAAGTTAAATAAACTATTGGAACGACTATATGTTTTTGTTTTAAGGATACTCGCTAAACTGATCTCCAGCTTTAAGATGTTGCCTATTTCAATTAGTTGAAGGAAAGTTTTGCTGAGAAAAGTGTGGATATGACATATTTTCAGTTTTGTTTTTTTTATTAGTAAAGTAATTACAAAAATATATTTAGATCTAACTAAAATATGAATATTAAAAACATATTCCAGTGGCGCTCATTAAAATCAAGTAATTCATTTAATTCATTTATTTAATATATTATTAAATTATGAATTTAAAAAAAACGTTCCAGCGGAGTTTACTAAAACCCTGTAATTTATTTAATTAAAAAAATATGACTCAACCTTTATAAAAGATTTTTTTTTATTTACTTATATACTACTTATATAAACAAATATTGAAAATATCTAGCTCAAGGCTATTCAGACAATGCATGTTCAACATTCGTAACATATCCTGAAAATATATTCGGATACATAAACACATTTTGGTAAAAAATAATTTTAGGTAAACCAAGTAATTGCTATATTTGTTTATAAATACTATTCCTAAAATATAACTGGGTACCTACAATATGCTATTTCTGCATATATACCGCCTAAATAAAAATAAGTAATCAATATACAAAACGTAATTATTTTGCGCACAAACAAACAAAAAACTCACAAGAAAATAAGTAAATTTCACAACATCCTGTAGTAACTAAAATATTTTGTCATTAAAATCAATCATTATGCTTTTACAGGCATTTTATAACGGTTGTATACTGCTGCTTCTGTGCCATATCCGAAATCAACAGGTTCTTTGCATTTTCACGAGAATACAATAAAATTGCAACAAAATACTACTCACCAATATATAAATCCACTATATAGTGCTAGTTTGACACAATAAACACAGATATTCACACAGAAAATATGATTTCAAACACAAATTTGGTTTAAGAAACTGCGATGAAACGCGACGCGACCTACCCACGCTGTAATCCGAGGACGACTGATCGCGATTGGCGAAATGTACAGAGAAATGAGTAGGTATGCTGTGGAAATACGAGGGAAGGCGAATCCTTTTCAGGTTGTTAGGAACATTTATAATCGACGCGCGTCCCCGACGTGGTCGGACTTAATATCCATCTTCAGCGTTACCAATCATACGTCAGTGATAAATTCTTGATCGGCAATTGTTTCTTGAAGATTTTTCAAAAAGTCTGCAAATTGCGCCAAAAAAGCCTGAATAATATTATTTACTCTCAGACTGTAAATTAAATTTCTCACAATCAGTTTAATATTCGTTATTGTTTCAAATTTTGCTGTTTAAAATCGGTTTCCTTCGTTTCCATGTTATTATCAATTCATAAATAATAAACAGTACTCCATCTGATATGCCAAGCTATAATTAGCCGTTCTGGTTTGATTGAGTTCAGAGAGAGATTCATCCAAATGTTTGTATTTACAATAATTGTAACAAGTAAAATTAAATAAAAAAAATCTATAGGCACAATAAGGATTATAAATTAAAAGGAGGGGCATCCTGGCCGCGAAACGGCCTACAGGCAGTAACGGTTGGGCCAACAGGCAGGGGGAAGCCCAGACTTCCCCCAGGATAGAGTCTAACAGACGCGGTGTCGTTCCTGGGGAGGACCTGAAATAACTTGGTCCGGGTCCTCCCCGGAGCAGGGCGCTTGAGACCAGCCGCCGGGATGGTTTTTAGTGGACTCACCACATACCTGGCTCCTCAGTCCCCGAGGAGCTGGAGATCCGAAGGCATTTTTCACTTAATCAACAAAAAAAAAGGCACAATAAGGATCGTTACACGTTAACCATGGATTATTTTTCCATGAAAAGTGTCGCTCTTCAGCTTCGATCTTCAGTTCTAACGACTTTTTCTGATTAATTTCGTTGCTGGTTTCAAACAGTTTAGCGTCAGTGTTCATCCCGTTACACAGGAGTTACAGGGGTGTGTGGGAGGGATTAGTCTTCACTGCTGTATTTATTTATTTATAAACTTTATTGTACATCACTACAGTAAACACACGTACAGAGATACATACACGGGCATCGACATCAGGTATTACAATAGGCGGTCTTATCGCTCACGGCGACCTTTTCCAGACAACCTTTGATTTAATAATATTCAATTTTGTAAATCTGCGTGAAAGTGAGTGTAGAGAACACGTATATAATAATACGTAATAAGTTTACTAGACTTTAAAAAATACAATAGTAGTACCCACCTAAGTGACGGTGTTTTTTCGTAAATTTTCCAAAAACGAATATTAGATCGATTTATCACCCCCGAGACCTCCTACTTACTAATTTTTTTTTTTTTTTTTTTTTTTTTTTTTTTTTAATTATAATCATAAGACTTTTAACAATAGTTATACTTACATTCTAATCTCGCCAAACTTTGACGTTTGATGGCGAGATGCGCCCTTTTTTTACAATTTTATTCCTGTTATATACTTATGGTACATACTGTTACATATACATACATGCATACACATAATATACAATTATACAGTATTAGTCCTAATATTAATTTATAGGTTCGGCACTCCAATCATCCAGGAGTACGCCTCGCAATTTCGTTTTTAGCATACCTTTGTTTAATTTTTTTTTTTGTCTTATATTATATATTATACACTATTTTCATTAAATATTTTAGGGACTAAAAACTTTGAAGTTTGCTCTCCGTAATAATTAGATACCTTAGGTTTAACAAGCATATTATCTCCTACACTTCTTGTGTTGTATTTGTTTATTACAGCTACTTTGTTTTCATCACTATAGTAATTTTCTAAGGCTATTAAGTACTTAACTTTTTTGTCTATAGGTAAAATTCCGCAGATGGAAAACAGTTTATCATAATCTTATTTGCAGATCTTTGATACTTTTTAAGTAGCTTTTAAATGTTCGGCCATAAATAATAAGACCATAGCTAAGAAGCGAATGTGCAAGTGCGTAATATACTACCATTAATGTGTGTCTGCTCAGTGTCCTATGTAACTGGTAGGTCTTTCTCAATACAGATCTCAGTTTCTCACAAGTGTCAGCAACGTGGGGCTTCCAATTAAAGTTCCTATCAATAGTCAGACCCAAATACTTAAACGTGTCGACGTAAATCAAAGTCTTGCAATTGCAATTACTCTTATTCCTATGTAAACATTCGTATGTATGTCCAGTTATGGGTATGTCTTCTACCTTACTACATATAGCTCGTTTATTATATGGCGAGTGTATATACATACATTTAGTTTTTTTTACATTTAAGATGATTCCATTATCGTGGGCCCACTTAGTAATACTTTCAAAGTCATCTTGCACACATCTTTGTACCTGCAATATATCCTTCGAAGCATATACTAGGCACATATCGTCTGCATACATAAACACTCGACACTTATTTATAACATTAGATACGCTGTTTACATGCATTATGTATCCTACTGGACCGAACACTGACCCGGTCGGAACGCCTAAATCCACACCCATTTCCTCACCAGTCACACCAGAAATAATTGTTCGTATTTTCCTATTTGACAGATAGTTTTTGAACCACTTATTTGTAGGCCCGCGTATCCCACACTCATCCATAGCCCGTAATAATATATCATGATCCAAAGTATCGAACGCCTTTTTATAATCAATAAAAAGGGTTATGAGTTGCATACCTGAGTCTAAACAGTCGTTAATGTAGTCTGCAAAACCAGTCAAAGCCGTGACCGTACTGCGCCCTTTACGGAACCCGTGTTGAGTGTCAGATAACACTTTATGACATTCCAAAAACTTATTGATTTGACCGACAATGATTTTTTCGACGATTTTGTCAATAACAGACAGGATGGCTATAGGCCTGTAGTTGCTGTACTCAAGGTGGCTGCCAGACTTATAAATGGGACGTATAATCGCTTCTTTTAACCGGTCCGGATAGATACCTTTTATCAAGCAATTGTTCATAAACTCAGATATTATTGGACTTATTTGTTTTCGAATGAACTTAATGTCTTTTACCCTTATTCCGTCCGGTCCTGGTGCTTTTTCACACGACAACATATTTATAATCTTTTCTACCTCTAACGCGCTAACCTTACTAAACCTAAAACTCACCGGACTCGGCACCACGTATGTGTTCCTATCTAAAAATTTTATACAACATACATGCTTTATACCGCGTATTTCCTCAGTGAACGTCTTGGCAAATTTAGTACAAATCTGAGACGTATTTTCTAATTTACCCAAATATTTAATTATACCCTCATCTATATTTTTTATTTTTCGTCCTAGCCACTCGTTGATGTTTGCCCATATTTTTCTAAAATTCCCATTACATTTTTTTATTTCCAACTGCCTATATCTGTTCTTTGCTTCATTTATGATCTTATTTACCTTATTTCTGAATTTTGTGTACTCTAGTCGTTTATTCATGTTGTTTGGCTCTGCTTTCCACACTTTAAACAAAAAATCTCTACGAGTTAACATTGTGTACAAAGATTTATCAACCCAAGGCTGTCTATATTTTTTACTACGATTTGTAACTTCAATTGTGCTTTCTTTATATAATTGTTCGAACACCGTACACAACGATTGAAACATCCTTAACGGGCACTTATTTACAAGAAGTTTTGACCAGTCAAACGCCTCCATCCCTTGTTTTACCAGTCTATCGCAGATAACTTTTCTCGTACTGTTGCCTATATTGCCTTGCAAACATAAGTGAGCACTTGCACCCAAGTCCAGCGCTATTCCTACTGCATGGTGATCGGAGATGTGCGCTTCCAAAACAAACGACGAGCCGCACTCACTGCGTCCCGCTCGCACCCATACGTGGTCTAAGCAAGACGCGACAAGCTGCCCCTCCACTATCGCCTCGCGCGTTATCTCCCCGCTTGGTATCACACACTGTAGCCCGTATGCACACAAGGTGTTTTTGTACTTCATAGTTATGGGATCGATTCCATTATTTTGAATATCTATATTTATGTCGCCGATTACTATAACACTGTCAGACGCCGGCAAATCCTTCATGAAAGCGTCTAGCTGATCTATGAACAATAATTTGTTATTTCTGGGTGGTCTGTAAATGGCGACTAGGTGCGTTATTTTTTTTCCCGTTCTGAGTTGACCGTACAATGATTCGAACGCACCACAGGTAAAGTTCTGAGCGTCGAAACTATATCCTTCCTTTGCATATATTAATATTCCTCCGCCTCTTCTATTTTCTCGTGTATTCAATTTGATAAAATGAAAGTTCTTCCTTTCTTATATTTATTTCAGTTAATATAACTATATCAATTTTATATTTGTTTTCTTCTAGAAGTATTAATAACTCATTAAAATGCTTTCGAAGTGATCTGATATTCATATGCAAAAAAATGTGTGTATGTATACTGCTTTGTGATAAATCACTACTTAAGTTTGAAATATGTTTATATCGTTTGTATACAATATCGGTTGAAAATTCACTTGTGAGATCGAATGTTAATATTTAAAACCATCCAGTGTGTATTCGCCGCGTTATTTACGCATATTCATTGACAATCGTGGAACTTGTTTAGATCGTCTTCTGAACGTATGTTAAATATCTTTTTTTCTTCGTTGTTTTTCTTTACAAGAATATTACCATTTTGAACCCAAATGTACTGGAAGCCTTTGGGTTTAAGTTTGCTTCTGACAACCCATAGCAATTGGCGTTTGTATCTCGGGATATCCTCATTTATGTAGATGCGCTTGTCATTGCCATTGCCATATAGTTTATTATTGGTAATTATATTTTCTTTTTTCGCTTGCATCCATTTCTTTTGTGCACTTTTAGACTTAAGTGTGACCAATACAATTTTGGGTTTTGTCTCGTCCGGTTTTTCTTGACCTACCCTCTGTAGATCTTCGATATCATCTGGACTCAGGTTTAGCTTTTGGGCTAGATTTTGTGCCAAAGTTTTTGTATCTTCGTTAGGAAGCATTTCTATTCCATGTATTTCTAGATTTTTTTCTTTATCTCGCATTTCCAGGTCCTGCACTCTTTCTTCGAGGGCTTTATTACATTTTTTTTTTTTTTTTTTTATTGAATAGTTGGCAAACGAGCAGACGTATCACCTGATGGTAAGCGATTACCGCCGCCCATGGACACTCGCAACACCAAAGGCGTCACAAGTGTGTTGCCGACCTTTGGGGGATGGGAAAGGGGATGGGGGGAGGGGTTGGGGTATGGGCCTCCGGTATCCTCACTCACTCGGTGAAACACAGCGCAAACGCTATTTCACACCGGTTTTCTGTGAGGCCGTGGTATCACTCCGGTCGAGCCGACCCATTCATGCCGAAGCATAGCTCTCCCACGGATAAAAACACATTAAATCATTTTTCTAGATACACGTTTTTCTGCTGTAGTGATTTAATTTTTTTCTCTGATTCATCTTTAAATAATATCAGGGTTTGATACATTTCAGCGTAAAACTCCACGTTAGTAGTAAGGTCTTCAATTTTTTTCTCGACATTATAAAGTACCTCCAATTTTTTGTTGACTTCAGCTAGAACCTTCTCAGCAGATGTTTCATTGGGATTAAGTGTTAATTTTGGGTCTCTAGAACCTGATTGTACTGGACTACCTTTTGTTTTGTGACAGTCTTCACAAATTGCTGTTTGCATAAATTGTTTATTGTTTTGCACACATTTTTTATGATACACCGAATCACATACACCTTTACATTTCACCACATCATCTTTGGTAAGAGAGATAAAAAGTTTGCACTTCTTACATTGGACCATATTGAGCCTATGTTTAGGTAATATCCGATAACACAATATATATATAAAACAATTTCTGGTTTAATGGTTTTAAATAAAATCTCCTTATTCGCAATAGTGCAATGATTTCTATTTATTATTTTACTCTAAACGCATTTATAACATTTTTTGAAACCATATTGCACCCTTATTTTCAAGGTAATGTAGGGTTCAAGATACCAAGTAAATCTTCCTAGATTATTTGATATTGTGAACCCTCGTTACCCTTGAAAACAACAGTGTTATGGTGCGAATAATGTGATTTGCATAGCTATTTCTATCGACAGTGCTCAGTGTTGTCTCCACTCGAGCGCAATAGAATTAATTCTGGATTAAATCGACTGTTAAAAGATTGATTTTACAATTAATCGACTCGACAATATCGAGCTGTTAGGTTGTGTAATTTGATTTAAATGGTTTTATTATCTGTATATTTGCTTTTTTAACAGTTTTTTAATTACTGCAATAAGGTGATATGGATATTAAACTTACAACATGCTTATATTAAGCATTTTTAAAGTTAATTTTAAATGAAGTTAAATGTAAATTGTATGTAAATAATCATAACTTTAACAAAAAGGAAATCGACTTCAAAAACGGGATCAAATTGAAATGACAACACGGGAAGCTCCAGCTTTCAAATAAAAAATAATCATCAAAATCGGTTTATCCAGTCGAAAGTTCTGAGGTAACAAACATAAAAAAATCCAGTTGAATTAAGAACTTTCTCCTTTTATGAAGTCGGTTAAAAATAGGTTAAAATGGGTATGTTACAAGCCTGTTTTCTAATTTCTTATATTTTTTACTACTTAATAGTAAAATTTTATTTAAAGGGTCACTTATTCTTAAAATTAACCTAACGGCAACGTACTATTGACAAGAACTTAAATAAAAATATTGTACAATATTTGTAGAGGTAACAAATTGTGTTTTAATAAACCCCGTTTTACTTTATTTACATTGCCTCAGTGGCTTAGTGGTAGCGTATGCGACTGCTAAGCTTGAGGTCTCGGGTTCGATTCCCGGATCATTTTCCCAAATGTCGTCGTCGTCCCAAATGTTTGTATGATCTGCAAATATTTGTTTCGGAGTTTGGGTGTTTTCTATGTATAATATGTACCTATGTATTTACAAAAAAAAAGTATATATATAAGTATTTATATCAGTTGTCTAGTACCCATAACACAAGCTCTGCTTAGCTTGGGACTAGATGGCGTTGTGTGTTAGATGTCCGAAATATTTATTATTTATTTATTATTATTTTATCTATTGCATTTGACTAACAATAACTATGCTTTTATTGTTTAATTGTGCAGTTACTGCACGTTATAAGGTTTGTTAAGCATCTCTATTTATGTGAGTTGCTTTATTGATATGACTGCCTCGGTGTCGCAAAAGATGTTATAATATGTATGCTTCTACGAAAAAGAAATATAATATGTATTTATATCAGTTGCCTAATAGCCATAGTACAAGCTCTGCTTAGTTTTGGACTAGATGATGTTGTGTGTTAGATGTCCAAAATATTAATAAGACTGTATGTGTGGCAGTGCCTTAGGCCGTATTTCCAGTAGTTCTTACCTCGGTAGATCCTCTAAATTAATTATTGTTGGATGTGGTCAAATACTGGTCCGATTTGAAATTCTTTCGGTGTTAGATAGTACATTTATCAATAGGAGCGGAACACCAATGAAGAATGTTACAAAAATGCGGAAAAATTATTACGCTACGTGCAATAGACGAAAACGAGATTGTGTGGGTCAGCTAGTATTTTCCTATATGTTCAAATGTTTTTCAACAGCAATACTGTACCGCCCATTGTACTGACCTAGCATTAGTCATTAGGCAAATGATGTTTTACTAGCTGATTACGGCCACTGCGGTCAGTCTCAACAGAAACCAGCCAACAACGTAAGAGATATTTCTTTCTTATTTCTTATTCTATAATCAGAAAAACACAATAACACTTTTGGCCCGACCCTTCTTTCGAACCCGAGACCTCTTGATTGGCAGTCGCACACGTCAACTGCTAGAATAATGAGGCAGTTAGTCAAATAAATAATGTGCAAGAAGCCATTTATTATAGAACTAGTCTACTTGCCACAAAAAATTATCTAATGAAATTATTAGCCAATGCCTTGCCAATTAAATGCACTGATGCTACTGAATTGTTATAGAGTTATTGATGCTGCGGCAAGTTTGGCATAAAATACGCACAGTGTTATTTAAAACTAAGTTAATGTTAGATTATTTGTTACGCTTTCATGCTAAATATACTAACCGATCATCATGAAACTTTGTACACATATTTTTTGAGGTATTAGAAGTAACAAAGGATACTTTTTTATAAAATGCAAGCGAAAGCTAGTATTCTATAAAAAGGAATCGGTAGCTACGGTTTTACTTTACTTCGTAGCATATTACCTTTTACTTGACAGAGGCCATTACAAACATGGGTTAAGTTACGAAGAAGGCTACGAAGGCTACGAAGAACGGTCTAAACCTAATAAAACCCACGCTGCTACAATAATTTTGCATACACATTTTTCTTTAATATGCTACGTTTTAAAACAGTTACGATGGATTTTTTTTTTAAAAAGACAACTCCTATAAAACTATAACATATATGGAGCTACTTATTTGGGTCCTATTTGCTATGGTGCTATTTTATGGGCATATAGGGCAAATGTATGTGCTGTCCATCGCAAACTGTTATACGGCCAACGACTTGCATTGATTTTCTTGTGCAAGGCATATGGGACGATTAGCACTGAAGCTTTACCGGTATTGGCGGGTATTTTTCCGGTCGATCTCGAGGTGCAAAGACGTGCGGCCACTATTCCACACTACAAAATATGGAATGGGATATTTTGGGCGTACGAGACCACGATAAAATCATAAGATTGTTTCAACAGCAGTCCAATGTATGTAACGACCTCATGGATGAATGGCAACGATGGAGTGAATCATCTAAGGGGCGCTACCTCTACCAGTTCTTACCATTTGTTCGCGAACGGTTGTCGAGGACATGGCTCGAGGTAGATCATTGTATCGCTCAATTTCTTACAGGTCATTGTAACTTTAAGAGTAAACTACACACATTTAAGTTTGTCGATTCACCATTGTGTCAATGCTCAACACCTGATTCTAACTGTGAAAAGTCGGCTCATCATATATGTGGCAACTTCCACATATAACACAACAATAACCTACTACAGCGCCATCTACCGAAGATACACTGAACTACAAAGTAACGCACTGCACGGAGTAACTACAAATCCTGAATCGCGCAATAAATGGTTCAACTCCAAAAACATAGATAATGTGAGAAAGTACCTACCTCTTTGTTAAAAAAGGTGTTATTAACCTTATAATATCCGTGTCTTCAATATGTCAGACTGAAAGTACGTATAGGTGTTTCCATCTATACATCCAAATATTACTAATCCCCACTAATATTTATAAATACGAAAGTTGTCTCTCTGTACTCTGTATTAGTTACTCTGTTTGTCTGTCTGTCGCACTTTCATGTCAAAACTACTAAGTAAGCTACTAAGTACTTAGCGATTTAAATAAAATTTGGTACTAGAACTTGAAAAAGGACATAGGCTACTTTTTAATGCGATACAAAGGTTGTAAGGGATTAAAAAGCTGTATAAATGCTACCCAAAGTTACTATTCCTATAATAATTTATAGTCATAATTCCTATTACCATTAGTAACTTAACCAATATTTAAAATGTGAACAAACCAAACTAAAAGTTGTATTTTCTCTTCTTCAGTTTTCTTAGCCAATTAAACTTAAAAAAAATCTATACCTTAGCTTAAAATATTTACAGTATTCATTAACGTTGGCTCTTCTCGAGAGCACTCGCAATGCAAAGTGTTGCTTTGATTCCGTGTTTCAGATCTTTTGACAGAGCACGTTTGTATAAAAAGAAATTCAAGCAACGGTGGTAACCTGTAACGAATTAGGTCTTTAGCGGGTTTGAAAAGAAAATGTTCGAAATATTAAAATAAATAAATATTCCGGACATTTAACACACAACGCCATCTAGTCCCAAGCTAAGCAGTGCTTGTGTTATGGGTACTAAACAAGTAGGTAATATAAATAATTTTTTGTAAATACATACAAATGTAGCAACCGAAAATGATTTTTTTATGTATTACCCCATCAAATCATTATATCTATCACCGTCTATTGCTGAACGGAAGCATTCTCCAAGAAGAAAAGAAAGAAGAAAAGAAAATGTTTTTTTTGTCGTTAAATAAATACTTTATTTACTTAATATTAGGACACTGGATACGCATGTAAAAAATTGATTGATTCAGGATTGGGTAGTTCCATATATGACACAATACTTTCAGGGTGCTTTGTGTACTGTGGCACAGGGTCCTAATATTATGTAAATAAATGATTTTTACTTTTTTTTGCTTATATGTATTTTGTACCAAGATTTCTGTAACTAATAACATGATATGGATCTACGTCTGCAAAAAAATAATAATCTTAAAATATATTAGTAAAATAATAGTAATTAAGCATTTTTTTCCAGAGAACACGATACACGCTTTTAATTAACTCTCCAACGCAAAAAGTCCCTGTTTTCTAGTGCATTCAATTGTTTCCAGCGTTCGTTATATTGTCTCCTATCTTTTCGATATCGAAATTCATAAGTGAATTGATCTATACTACTCGAACGAGATTTACCCACTAACGAACGAGATTTACATAAGAGCGTATAGGCATGAATACATCCGTATTTTTCTGTGTTCAATTTTTTGACAAAAAAATAAACAATACGAATCGGCATAAAGCAAATCAACGCAATGTTACCAACTAAGATTACACAAGTTAACAATTACATCTGAATATAGGTATGTATACAGCTGCGTAAGTAAATTGATAATGGGGTAAACGAGTTCCAGAGAGGAGAATGCGTCTTGGCAAACGTAGTGTAGGATGTCCACAGGCCACGTGGAGTTAATTGCGAGAAGTCGAGGAACGAACCAAGTGGCGTGCGGCCAGCAGTGAACTGGCTGATGATTATCTGAACTCGTTAGCTATTGTCATTTTCAATTTTTCGAATTCTTCTGTAATTTAATTGCCGAGCTATATACTAACACTAACAAGTCTATCATCGTAGACAACGTTAACAAGACGCAATAAATTCCTATTGGTTTATTGTTTTATGGTAGTCACACAGTTTTATTGCTCTTCTAATGACTTTCAACTGCAGTAGTATTACTACTGGTAGTAATATTGATAATAACACCGGCAAAAAAAGGGTCCTTATGTCATTTTGACGCCGTGAGTCAGTCGCTTCATGACCAATCAGGTTCCTTGAAGGAGATCGTTTTTTGTTTTTTTCGAAAGACGGTCCCCATTTCATGTCAACCACATTTTATATATTTTTATCATGAATTTCATCACCACGACGACTTGAAGACTATAAATGCTTGACATTGGCAGAAATAGCTGATTCGAGTGATCCGGCTGTTTGCCTTTTCATCAAAAGAACAATAAGGTTCCTTGAATGCAACGCACACTGAAGGTAAACATGACACAAACAAGCTTGGCATAGTAAGCCAACACCACTTTTCTAATGAGAGTCTGTATGTGTTGATGATGATCATGAAAGCTTGGAACCTGATTACACCGCGGTGGTTAGGATTAGGATAGTACAGAAAACGATGTTTTACGCTTTATGTGATAAGAATATAATGAAAAATAAAACCACCCATCATTGAATATCTTGTTATTATCCATTCACAATTTTCTTAAAACTTAATTAGGATTCTATAAAATACATTCACAATGTACTTAAAACGAGTGACAAACTGCGGTAATAATTATAACACACCTTATATAAAATATCAACATAAAATTGCTCCCATATACAAATTATGAGGGTCCCTGGTTACGATTACTATCATACGTATTCTGCACCCTAGCCAAATTGCAAGCATTTTTCTTTCTTCAATAGTTAACGCCTAAATTCTCGTGTATCATTGGCTAATCTTAGTCAAAGTATTAGCCAATGGCACAAGAGCATTTAACGAGTTAACGATTGCAGAAAGAAAAACGCTTGCAATTTGGTTAGGGGGGCTGAGTAGTTTCTGCTACATAGCTCAAAGAAGCAAAATTGTGTTACATATGGCAAAGAGTTTATTAAAATCAGTGTTGTGACGGAAAATCATGCAATTAGCTTAATCATTCCTCAGGGTACTGATACCTTCTTAGTCAGTAGGTGCTTTAAGTTTTTTTTATGCCAGAAATCCTCTCAGGCCGTCAACCAACCGAGGTTTTCGGCGGGATGGTATTTCGTAATTGGAATGACTAAAACCAGACGGTTTACAAATTTTTACCTTGAGATGTGAGGCATCCGTGAACAGCTATTATTACGTCATCCAGAACTCCTCAACCTAAGCCAATCCACGAAAAAGTAAGAGAGCCAGGCCAAGACAATTTATCAGAGACTCAAATCATGCAGACCAATTAACTTGGAACCTGGAACTGGGGAACAGTTCTATGGAAAAGAGTAGTACTAAGTGGCTCAAAGTGCCTAGACTCAGTCCAGCGTTCCTGCTATGGAGGAATATCAACCTTCTTTTCTCTGGTGAACCATATAAAAGTGAAAACTACTCTTAATTAATTAGTAGACCTCGTTTAACTAAATATATAAATAGCATACAGTAGCGGATGTCGATTGGCTATTTGCTCGCAAACAGCCTTTCCAATGAATTCTAGGAAACCGGAACCTGTCTTTTCAGAGCCTGGATGACCAAACATATTCGATTGACATACCGTATAAGCGTATAAGCGCTTCAAAAACAGTAGCAACAGAGAAAAGTTAGTGTTATGTAGTTCACTTTTTTTTTTTTTTTTTTTATTGATTAATGGGCAAACGAGCAGACGTATCACCTGATGGTAAGCGATTGACGCCGCCCATGGACACCCGCAACACCAAAGGCGTCACAAGTGCGTTGCCGACCTTTGGGGGCTTTGAGGGAAAGGGGATGGGGGTAGGGGTTGGGGTATGGGCCTCCGGTATCCTCACTCACTCGGTGAAACACAGCGCAAACGCTATTTCACACCGGTTTTCTGTGAGGCCGTGGAGTCGTCGAGCAGACCCATTCATGCCGAAGCATAGCTCTCCCACGGTAAACGCTCATATACGGCAGTCTGGCCAATAATCCACGATTAGACAAGAAGATCGTGAAAAGCAAACACCTAAGTATTTCTGTGGGCGGCTTAAAACATCCAACGGCGAGATATGTACCCACAAGGTTGTGTTGCCAGTCCCCAACCCGCACTCGGTCAGCGTGGGAACGTATGGCCTTAACCCTCTTCTGAGAGGAGACCCGAGCTCAGCATTGAGAAATTATGTGTTGTTGATGGAACTCCAAGATAGAATGACATGATGAAATAAGGGCAAAAATATAGGTTACCAACATCCTCATCCGTAATTGACCCCTTTAATTTTTTTTTCATTTTTTTTTTATATTGGGGGCAAACGAGCAGACGTATCGCCTGATGGTAAGCGATTACCGCCGCCCATGGACACCCGCAACAACAGAGGCGTCACAAGTGCGTTTCCGGCCTTTTAGGAAGGAGATTGAAATTGGGTTAGACAGGTCATATGCTGCAATGGAGATAAGTGGAGCAAGAAACACTTTGGTATTAAAGGGACGATGAAAACCTGGCCTAACAATTAAAAGCTCGGTTAGAAATCGGTTAAAAGTTATTTTGACATAGTACGTCATGAGTTTGGGAACAAGTTCTAAGTCTTCAGTTGTATGTATGTTGCGTTACAAAGGGAAATGCTGATTTTGACTAAAATGACAAGTTTCAAGTGGCATATTTTATATTATTTAGAAAATTAGGCTTTAGAAAGCACCAAGTAACACAACTTACTGTATGTATTACAAATGGGGTATTTCATTTTAAGGTTTACTCTTGCATAAAACTGATCACTGGCTATATGATTATTCCTCGAAGATACATTTTTGAAAATCCTCATTTTTATTCCTGTTAGATACACGTTTCAAATCTTGAAGTGAAATCCTTTGTGATACACTTTTATGTACCAGAATATGTAATTACATGCGTACAAACCATTCTGTCGCTTCTAGACTCACTAAATCTTTGTCTTTACTGCTGGCATGTTATAAATACCGTGATTTCTTTTTTCTGTATCACAGTAATTTTAGTGTTGTTGGAGGAACGAGTGTCATGTCCCTCCAACACAATGGGAAGATCCTCCAACCAGGCGATGTGATCATGCCTGGCGGGCTACTGCCTAACAGTTGATGTTGGGATGTTGTACAAATGATAATCGGCGCAAGAACTTCTACTGCGCGATTCAGGATTGATGGTTTCTTTGTGTTGTACGTTGCTATGTAGTTTAGTGTATCTGCGGTAGATGGCGCTGTATTATGTTGCTGTATTTGGAAGTCGCCACATATTTGTATTTTCTCATGTAAGTGAATTTGTATTTTTATTTTTTTATGAGAAATAAACGATCTTAAAACTGAAATTATAATCGTTAAGATATCTAACAGGAATAAATAAAATATAGAAAATGTTGCCTTTATATTCTATTTCATTGCAACTTTTTTTGATTCTATCTTTCTTACCTATGTTAAAGGGTGCTCAAGACATGGATCAAAAGAAAATCTATGTGTTCAAAATGTCAGTGTTGTCAATCATTAAGCTTAGCAATTAATAGCAAATCTTAGATTAGTAATGGACCAGTAATAAAAACAACATGGTATAGGATTTAGAAAATAATTCCATAAAAGTACATTTATTTATAGTCTTACAACTATTTAGGTATTTAAACTGTAATGTACACCTTATATTGTATCACTTAAGGTCAATTTTGTCACATCAACGTCATTAGTTTATATCACTATAGTATTGAGATTGTTTATATTTACTTCATGTATTACTTACATGAACTTACATTACTTCTTCACTAACTCATATTCAACTTAGTCTCATACAAGATGATGTACTCCTAGCCGTTTTGCCATAGCGGCCATGCTCAACGGAGACTAGTTAAGGTATGAGATATTATAGTGCACAAGTGTGTACGTTAACACAGGTGCACTCTCTGTTCCCTCACTCTCATAATCCGATGAGATGGCTATTCGACACGACCGAGGAGAGAGAGACGCCTTTCCTCTTATATATTATTTAACAGTCACTGCGCTTGTGCTAGCACTCCTCCAAAACGGCTCGACCGCTGGTGGCTATGTAGGAATCGAACCGACTGAAAACCGTACACCGTCTTGGTTACTAGAAGCCGGGGAACCAGAAGCACCCTCCAAAGGAAATCCTTGCAACCCCGACGTACCTCGGTACATTTTCAATTAAGAAAAGGGTACGAGCACTTTGTAGCGCTGTAAATTATTTTAATCATTTACTCTTTATATTTTATTCGTGATTTGATAATATAATTTAGGGGATGGGGAAAGGGCCCGTCCCTTTCCCCATCCCCTAAGGGAGGGAGGAGTTGGGGTATGGGTCTCCGGTATCTTCATTCACTCGGTGAAACATCCAATTTCTATCTCTTAAATTTTTAAAGTGCCTACTTATGTTTACGTAAGTACGATTAATTTTTGTGTTAGCAAACTGTGGCAAAACGACTTAGATGGGCAAACACAATGAAATAGTACTAAGAGTTCCGTAATATACTCGTAATATATGCAGTATATAAACAATCTCTAAGTAACTCACTATAATGAATTAATACAAGTCTCATACGCCCGGTATGAGGCCAGGTTTCCTGCCAGGCCACGCTTCTTTGGCGTATTTCTTCCTCCGAGGTTCATTCGAAGGACCAGCTTCTTCTGGAGCTGAAAAACGACATTGCATTAAGCACCAGATTTAAAACTAATAAAAGTGCTTCAAATATTAACTTATATGATTGATTTTATAAAGTTTTTATATAAAAATAAATATACCGGACATCTAACACACAACGTCAGCTTGTATTATGGGTACTAGACAACTGATATAAATACATGAATACTTTTTTTGTAAATATATACTTATTATACATAGAAAACACCCAAACTCCGAAACAAATATTTGCAAACATTTGATCCGACCCAGGAATCGAAACCGAGATCTCAAGCACAGCAGTCGTATACGCTACCGCTGTGCCACCGAGGCAGTCAAAATACTTGAGCGGTTAAGTTTCCGACCTAACTGTGACAATACATTTTCTTTTCATTGTCTAAATAGTCTCCTTAAACTCTAAATACTTCTCATAGCAATGCACATTGCAAATGAAAAGATGCACAACTACATTCAGTTTTTTTGACTGGTGCTGTTATCTGGCTCTGCCCATGTAATGGTCTGTTTTCGCGGTATTTCTTCAAACCGATATAACTTTTTAACTAAACACTAAATGTTAAGTGAAGTGAAATCGCAACGCATTAGTGAAAACCATATTCAAATCAATTAAGCCGTTTCTGAGATTAGCATGTACAGACAAACAGACAGAGAAAAAATCTAAAAATTTATTTGGATTCTTTTGCGTTCACAATTATAAATTATATATATATATTAGTTTTTCTTGTATATTGTCCATGTTCAGACAGCGACCAGCTACGATTTTTTTATATGTATTAATTGATAAGGACAAAACAAATCTAATTGAAAGGCATTTATAGAAATGAAATTTAATATTACCTGTATGTGGCAATGGTGGATGAATATTGAGATGCGGTTCAGGACCTTCCAATTCCACATCTGGGGCAGGATTGGGTAGTGACAAACCAAGTCTGAAAAGTAAAATGAATTTATTATAATACTATTGATGACGACAGATTAAGCAATGAATTGTGCTGAAATATCAAAATATCACAGGTTTTACAATTTAACCACGATACCGCGGTTCAACACGGATGTGTGGAAACCCCCTGGACGTCAGCTCACCAGGATTTGAACCGACTATACGTCTATATCACACGATGTGCCGGACATACGAAGGATCCAGAAACTTTCTTTCTTTCAACAAAACCGTGGAATGAGCTGTCGCCTGCGGTGTTCCCGAACCAATACGACCTTCAAACCTTCAAGAAAAGAGCGTACTCCTTCTCAAAAGTCCAGCAAGGCACTTGTAACGTCTCTGGTGTTGCAGGCGTCCATCGCTTACCATCAGGCGATACGTATGCTAGTATGTCCCCTACACAATTAAAAAAAATAAAAGCAGTTGTTAAGATATCTGGACCCCACTTTGTCTGTCCCCCAAGCTTTAAAGCAATTAAAATTTACCAAAATCCTCTTTTAGTATTATAAATAAAGAATCGCATGTTTACCTTGCTCCTATTAGACTGAGATGAGAACTGGGTGCTGGTAGATCAGAATATAGGTTGCTGCCTTTTGATATCTCTTGCAGTCGTAATGAATGATGGTGTGAACCTTGAAAAAAAATGGTTTCGGTATTTGATTTGTCAAGTAGTAATTTCTTTTGGTTGAAGTACCTTATTTACTTTAAGCATTTAATTAAAAGCTGAGAATTTAATATTACAAACAGACACTTCAATTTTATCTAGAGATTTCAATGCTATTTAAAAATGGGTTATGTGTAACAATTTGTTCTAAATGTTATATTTAAAAACAGACTTTGGACTGATTGTTGTATTATACGTATATTGATACGTAATTTAACGACAATGGTTTTAACCGACTTCAAAATAGGTGGAAGTTCTCGATTCGACTGTTTTTTTTTTATGTTCGTTACCTCATAACTTTCGACTGAGTGAACCGATTTTGATGATTATTTTTATTTATTTGAGAGCTGGTGCTTCCCGTGTTGTCCCATTTCAATTTAGTCCAGGTATTAAAGTCGGTTTTTTTTGTTGTTAAAATTTGTGATTATTATTATTCTGTCTGTCCAACATTTTTGTGTTTATTATCATAACGCACCCCCGGTGCGACACTGTCACTTTTGCAAAAATGCAGTTTTTCAGGAGAAGCATTTTAAACTTTGACACCTCTCAAAGCAATGAAGTTAGGAGATATAGGCGAGATGAGTCGCTCATACTAAAACATCAACTTTTAACTTATTTTTAGATAAATAATTATCACTTAATATGATTAACAATATACTCTACAATTATTTAAAACTTCAATCCCCCTCAGAAGTGACGTTGTGGATCTAAAGAAAAATTAAAACTGTAGTTGCTCTTAGCGCTGCCGTAATTCGCGCCAAAACGACAACGACACTCACGCCCTCATGCGGAAATTATGCGCACTACAAAAGTAGCGTTATCGCACCAAGTAAAGGGATGCTCTAGGATAATTATTACATACTTAACTCATTTTTGGATTTTTTTTCAAAAGTGACAGTGTCGCACCGGGGGTGCGATAATATAAAAAGACTTACTATCGTCAGGTGTCTGCAACTTTAACTTTCTCGGTGCACTATTAGCATTAGGGACTATAGTAGACTTCACCAAGTTCCTGAAACGGCCAATAGTGGGGTCAATGTCCTCTGGATTGATGATGTCCACTTCTTCATTGAATGACACGTTGCGCCTTTGCTTCTTTGCGACACCACCAGGCATTGAAGCTGATCGTTTTGTGCCTGATGGAGGCTGAAATATTTTGTCTATTTTATAAATTGTCCAAGAAAAAAAAGAGTGACAGCATAGTTTTCAGTCTTGTTTGAAAGAAAATTTTAAATAATAATATGAATTAAAAAAAGTTATGTTATTTTAATTTTCTTTGTTAACTTGTAATTTATGCATGAATATGTAAACTAAATGTGGGTATACAGAATTGCCAAAATAGAAGAGCTGTATTGTATATATTATTTTTTCTCACCTGGTCCATGTACTAAAAAGATGCATGCAAATAAAATAAGAAGATATTAAAGTTTAGTATATATTTAACATAATAGAGTATTGTATTTGTGTCTATTTTCTTATTCTCATTGTTTTACCCTATAGCTAAATCACTTAATGTATTTCGTTTTTTTTTATGGGGCATACGAGCACACGTGTCGCCTGATGGTAAGCGATTACCGCCGCCCATGGACACCCGCAACACCAGAGGCGTTACAAGTTCGCTAATTACGCATCAATAATGGATACTGGGTGGTCTAAGTGCCTAGTCCGAGTTTTTTTCACCACAAAGCCGAACGCTCTTGGAAGCCGAACGCATTCGGCGCTGGGATTGGTAAAGGTTACAGTAAGCGGGCCAATCGCAACACCGAACGCTGAACTTTGTGACGACCGAATTAATGTGAAATAAACTCGCAATAGACACTCTGGTCGAAATATCAGATCTACCAGCCGCACAATTTGCACTTGTTAAGTCAGTACTGTTGTGTATATCTCATAGCATTCATCATAAAATTTGTTTAAAAATCAGAAGCAATTTGAAGAATTTAGTTTGTAAGACAACCACTTTAATGTTCTCTTTTTGTTAATGATATGGAAAATCTCTATGGATCTCCAGCTCCTAGGGAAGGGACAAGAGATGTCGCACTAACTAGAGTCTTACCTTCATAACATCACTGCCATCATCAGTCGAAATTCCCAACATTGAAATTCTTCTGTTGTGAGCTGTATTGAATTCTGTTAGATTCTGTAATTGACAAAGCAGTTATTGAAAAATCTGAACATAAATGGACTGATAGAAAACTGATTAGTTGGTTTGATGGATTTATTTGCAGAATATGTTCATCAAGTTATGTCTTACTGGTTTTTAATATACAGTCGACTCTCGTTAATTCAAACCTGCGATAATTCGAACCTCTCTATAATTCAAAGTTATCACGAGTTCCCTACAAAATCTTTTTATATTTTGGAACTAAATCAATACATTTTTATGCACTTGGTAATTCGAACGAAAAAATCATTGCTATATAACAAAACGACGCGTTAATTCGAACTCATAAGCGTCTAACACTCGACAATTCAAAGTTGCAGAGAGAAAGAGGCGGAAAGATTGTAAGTACATTTTGCGACAAGTTTAAACTTGTATCAACGTACACGAGCCTTTGTTTTTGTTATGATTAGTTTGACTATAACAGAGTTCTTTCGAAAGATTAATTAATTCACAAATGTATGTAGGTACACGAATGTACCTCTAAACTTTTGACATTGTTATAGAATAACAGTTAAAAAATAATAATTGATCAACACTTAATAATTCAAAGTTTTATTTATTTTCTCTCACAAATTTCGAACCATTTGATATTTCAAACACTCGATAATTCGTAATATTTTAAGAGTCCCCCAAGTTTCGAATTAACGAGAGTCGACTGTAATTAAAATGTACTTACATCTAATTCCGTTTGTGTTTCAGGCAGACCTAGTAATGCACCTTCTGTCTCAGTATTTGGTAGATCTTCCATTATACCACGTGAATTTCCTGTAGGTCTTTCTCTATAGGAGGCAACAAATACGTCTTTAAATAGTATAAAATCTTTCAACCTACTCAACGATTCTAATGCAGTCTCACCATTAGAGGAAGTGAATTCAAGAGAAAGGTTTATTTATATGTATAATACACACATATTAATTGTAGCGGAGAAAATCTAAGAAGTTGAAATATTTGTAGATGAATGACGTCAAAAGCACGTTTTTGTACGTTTACATTTTATAGTCCATTCGTTTAGATAGTGTCGGTGAAACATGAATTTATTAATTCATACAATGGCATAAACTGACAAACCATACTTGCTTGTGGGTAACCATACTTGCTTGTGGGTGTACACCACAGGCAGGCCCTTTGATTTTTGGCGGCCTGCTGCAGTTGCTACGGCGGCAAAATCTAAGCGAATGGACTATAAATGCTGTCCAAATCTTACTTAAAAGAAAAATCAGAATATTTACTATCCACACTTTGCTTAACCAATACTAATCCTAAACATACAAGTATAATAAAACAAACTCCTCCACTGCATCTGTCTGTTTGTTCGCGATAAACGCAAATGCTAGTGCACGGATTATTATGCGGTTTTTATCAATAGCTAGAGTGATTCTAGAGGAGGGTTTTCGTATATTTGTTATTTTTTTTAAGCATATTGGCTAAAATATAACGGTGTTTGACGACAAGGGGCGGAAAAAAATAAGCCGCACATTTTCTCAGAGTAACATAGGCTACATCATATTTTCCGTAAAGAACCCGTGCAAAGTCAAGTTCAGGTTGCTAGTCCTAAACTAAAGCATTACTATTTCATGCATCACTATTGCTCATAATGAGAAAACCACAATTCCTTATGTGGACCAAATTTGGTGATTTTTGCAAAAGGTTGCAACGATTATTTTGATTACGCACTTGTGTATTTTTGCTACGGATTTTTACTTTTACATCTTATATATAAAATTCTCGTGTCACAATGTTAGTTACCATACTTCTCCAAAACGGCTGGACCGATTTTCATGAAAGTTTGTGAGCATAGGTAGGTCTGAGAATTGGCCAACGTCTATTTTTCATCCCCTTAAATGCTAAGGGTAGTCCACCCCTATTTTTTTTTATTTTAAGCTATTTTTTATATTTTTATGATACAGCATTAGAAAATACATACAACCATAAATTTTCAACCCTCTACGATGAACGCGATTTTTATTGACCCACCTCTACAACATATACCTATTCCTTTTCATGGCAAAGCAACGTTTGTCTGGTCAGATAGTTAACTATAATACTTAAGTGGGGCTATTTAAGACAGCATAGATATTATAATGAGACTTTAAACCCAGTATCACTATGTATCAATCATCATCATCATCAGCTACTTATAATAGTACTCTGCTGAACATAAGCCTGTCCTTGTAAAGGTTAGGTGTTTTACCTATTACCACCGCCCTTGGATACCCTGTTACAAGTGCGTTGATGGGCTTTAAAAAAAGGGTAAGCAGGTTTTCTGTGTGGCTGTGCTGTGGTATCTCTCCGGCCGAGCCCATGCATGCCGAAGCGTGACACTCGCACGGTAAAGTTTGATTCAATTGTTACTTCCTTTTCCAGCAATTTATTCTGCATAATTGATAGCCTTAGTCGCCTCTTACACCACCAATGGATATTATATTATGCGGAGACATATTACAAAAACAGTATTTGTAATACACACAATTTTATCCAACAAATTTGGTTTTTTTAGTTCATTCTCAGAAGATCCATTGGCCAGATTCATTGCTAATGAGAATATTTTATTCACATAAGATCCTGATTTCGAGATGTGGATAGGTAATAATATAATTGTTTCAAATACCTCTATTTTTATTTTTGATTTAATATTTTGAATTTCAAACCCTTTTGCCATCTCATTCAATGCTTGCTATTTTATGCAAAAGTATTTTTCACCAAGACAAGAGTCAAGATCTTAAAAAATATATATTCACTTGTTTTGGTGGTATTTTTTTTTTTTTAAAGTAATATTTTTTTAGTTAAAAATGTTCTCGTTAAATCCATTTTTGTATGTTTTGGTACATAATAGATATAATGAGAATAAACTTTCTCATTAAATTCATTACAGATCTGGTTAGCTGATCCATTGAGAATGAACCCTTGTTTCACAGAAAATTTAACTCATTCAACTATAATTTTAGTACTTATCATAATTCACTGTGCTTATAATTCAGTGTAAAATATGGTAGCAAGTGATTGATTGGTTAATATCCACATACAGACCTACCATAACATACATAGCACACAGACATACCTTATAATATAATTTCTGGTAGAAGCCCCAAAATGAAAATTGGAATCAATTGGAAGTTGCGTAGGTTTCTGTGATTCCAGACGCATTTGGCCGATAAATGTTCCATGAGCTGGAAAATTTTACCATTATCATTTAATTTCCTTGAATTGGTGAATTAATGGTAGAGAATTTATAATACTTACTGCTGCCTAAATCGACCAAAAATGCCCTGTTCAAATCTTTGTGGTAAACAAACGCTGCATGTACTCTCGAACAACTCGCATGGTCGATACAAAAATCATTCATTTGTGGATTTCTTCCAAATAAATAACATTTCTTCTCATCTATCATAAGTTTCTGAATCAACTTGTCCCCTTTTAAAACGTCTAAATGAAGTCCTGTAGGTGGTTTTCCAGCCCTAAAATCATTTATTTATTTTATACCGGCGATCGAGGAGAGGTAAAAAGGTTTAAACTTTAGAATACTCTCAGTAAGAAAACATTTCTTACCAATTAGGCACTTCGTAATGATTAGCCATTGCTTTATTTTGGGCTTTAACGAATTTATAAACAAGTTATTAGCATTACAATGAGTTAATAGAACCCTTTCGCAAAATACGATAACGAAAGCAAGCAGTAGCACACTGCCTGTCAAAGTATCTGATGATGACAGAGTGACATAACTATCTATATTGTCTATGTAATTCGTTTTTGTCCACAGATAAAGCTAAATTATTTTTTTGTCCACAAATAATTTGTTTACTGTAACATTCCAGTTAATTAGTATTAGTAAGAAACCATTATAAGAAAAGACAACAAATAAGGTTAATTCTATTAAAACGTTTTCATTAACAAAAATTTTTGTGTGAGAAATATATCCCGTCTCACAAAAGAAGTTGTCCAGACCCACCGCTGCAATCTCTTCGAAGACCTGAAGAGATTTCTTAAAGCTTTACTACAGCAGATATCTCAAAACCAATGATACAAAAATGTCTTCAAATTAATTTTTAGACCAACATTAATTCCATTTTTTACCGTGGGTCAAAATTCATGAGACCAAGTTTAATATTGTTATAAAATTAATTTTACTATCTTCAATTAATTACTTTTGACATTGAGTTGTCCCAAATTCTCAGTTAGCTAATTTTGAACATTACAGATGATCATAAAATTTTGGACTAGACTTCGTATGAGATTTAAGTATGGTATGAAATTTTTAAACAACAGCGTGTTCAGTTACTTTTTGTACACTTACAAACCCATTGTTGCGACAGTAAACGCCACGATCACGACACGACGACATGTCATATGTGATAACGCCACATTTTGACAAGTTGGTGACATAAAGAGTGAATGTGTTCCAATGTGTTCTGTGCTTGGTAATCCGTGATTGATTGTTAACCTATAAATTTTGACTATAATTTATTTAGATCATAAATATATATATATATATATATACTTAATATTTTGTGCATTCGGTGTACTCTGAGCCACTCCACATATAGCCACATAGTTATAATATATATTTTATTTATTATTATATATTTTACAATATAGTTAGTTGTGCCTTCTCTGTGTTCTGTGGTTTTGTTTTCTGCTTGTCTACTTTGTTTGTTGACGTTTGACTATTTGACATATGGAAAATTTGTAAATATATGGTTTTCACAATTTTATAATTATTAAAAGTAAAGTATTAACTAATTACTTTTAAAAATTAAGTAAATAAAACTTTGAAAAAATGGTGTCTAGTGAAGAAGAAACGGAAATAAAAGCCGGTAATATACTGCAATGGGACGTCGATATGGAAATACAATTATTTTACGCTATGGCCAACCATAAGCCGGTAGGGATAAATAAACATTTTCACATGGCATGCATTTGGGAGAAGCTTGCAAACTCGATTACCAAAGAAATATCCACTCAAGACATATGGAAACATTTAGGGGATCTCTATGATTTGACGCTTCTTGAAGACACAGAGCCAATACCGTTTCCAAACCATGAAGTTCCGTTCAGTTTACCCGAAAGTGAATTTGGTTCATTAATGAAACAGAAATGCAAAGACTCTATATTAGCAGAGGACAGTGAAGGTAATCTACGAAATTTCAAATTGAGCATGTATAACTTTTTAATGTATTTCTAGCAATAGGGTTCTATGAAGCCCATATCTATGCGTTTAATGCATTAAAATCTTGCAATTTAGATGGAAGGAGCCCTTCACCTAAGCCTTCGACACCTAGAAGCAGTTCTAGGGGCACTGCATCTAAAGATAGTACACCTAAAGGTAGAATTTGTCTATTATCAATTTGTTTTAGTAATTTGGTGTTGTACTGTTTTTTTCTTAGAATAATTTTTAGTTGTAACTATAAGGTAATACAAACATCGTACTTAGTACCATTAATATTTAAACATTTTTTTTGTTTTTTTAATTTATTGACTTACGGACTTTGACTGTCTTGATGGTGTAGTGGGTATGTGACTGTTGTTTGCTGCTAAGGTCTCGGGTTCAATTCCTGGGACAGCCCATGTTTTGTATTATCAGCAAATAGTTCTTTTAGAGTTATGGCGTTTTCTATGTATAATATGTATGTATTTACAAGTCTAGTTAGTTACCGAATTTGATAGTGTATTATGAAATATTTCATATTTATTTATAGTGATTATAAGCTTAAATTTTTTATTTGACTAAAAAAGACAAGTCTTGAATGGAATATTCTAAAGTCTCATAAGAGTAAGAAAATAGTGCTCTAATTAGGTATAGTCGCCGTAGAGTGCTGTTCTCAAGAAATCTTTCGGTCCTTATTTGATACCCAAATAGTCCTTATGAAATTGACAGGTCTGATTGTCTAGAATTACTAATTCTGACTGCTAAGCTAGACATTGTGGTTTCGAATCCCACAATATATTTTTTTTTTGTGTCTGACTATGTGTTAGGTTAATATTTTATAATATGTAACAAGTACAAACATACCTTATAAATATCTTAATTGTTCATTTCCAAACATTGTAGTAATGTTATAATACAGTAACATACATTCATCAATTTATTAAAGACTTTCTAAATATTGCTTAATGGTTCTACCTAATTCTTTGATGCTGTTCTCCATCTGGTCGACAAAAGTAAGCAATGCTAATTAATCTAGGGCAATATTAAGGATCCATTATTTTTTTTTGTAACTAGCTGATCTCCACGCAACATTGTTTGCTTATCCTATTGTCTGCAGCGTGATAATTTTCCCCCGTTTTCGCAATATTCTTCATTGTTGCTCCACTCTTATTGCTCTTAGCATGATGATGTCAGCCTATAGCCTTCATCGATAACTGGGCTATCTAACACTGAAAGAATTTTTCTAATTGGACCAGTAGTTCCTGAGATTAGCGCTTTCAAGCAAACAAACAAAGTTTTCAGCTTTATATATTAGCACGGATTCTTGAGTCTAAGTTGGAAAATGGATTGATGAGAAATCAGTTAACCTTAAAATAACAAAGGAAAGAGTATTTAATCGCATTCTTTATTAACTAAAGTTGAAAAAGACATACTTTCCACTTTGCAGACTTGCTAAACAATTATATAATAATATACTGAATTTTATTTTATTACTAACTTAGTAATCTCCTTACACATTAGTAAAAACCAAACCTGAAGCTTTGGTGTTTATTTAATACTTAAATAACAATACAATCTGTTGCTTAAGATTATTTAACACATCACTTACTTGACCAGGCAGCCGTAAGGACAGTGTGAGTGCCCTCACTACTAAAACCCGTAAAGAGAGTGGCAGTTCTTATGCATCCACTGATACACCTAGCATCAAGTCTGAAAAGGACTATGGTAAGAATGTTTTTTTGCTCATATAGCCAGCCAATGAAATATAGAATGAAATATAGAACAGCCATCATTTAAATTATTCTAAAATTCAAAAGAAATTAAATGGTTATTACATTTTAAGGATATTATTCATATTCTTTCTTCCACTTATCCTAGGGGTAAAATTAGGGAGGCAAACCCTGCCTATAATATGCTACTAAGATAACACGAACCAAAGACCGAACGGCTAAAATTGAAAAGGAAACGCTTTATTTGCTCATTTTTCCGAAACTTTTACTAAGTTTTCTCCAGGGCTTGGCTTCTGTGAAAGTTACAATACTGTTACTGACAGGAAAACTGCTTTTCCCAAGTGTAAGGTACAACTTTCTTATTTTGAATAGCCATCAATATTTTCATTTATACCTTTACTAGCGACCCGCCCCGGCTTCGCACGGGTGCAATGCTGATACTAAATTAAATACACTTCAGAAAAACTATGAACGTTGTATATAAAAACATAGCGGCCCGCTCCGACTTTGCACGGGCATAAAATAGAAACCTCTAAAATTAGCAATGTTGCCTTAGTATATGATGCATGTATTATACATATAAACCTTCCTCTTGAATCACTCTATCTATTGGAAAAAACCGCATCAAAATCCGTTGCGTAGTTTTAAAGATTTAAGCGCACATAGGGATATAGGGACAGAGAAGGCGACTTTGTTTTATACTATGTAGTGATTCACTAAGCCCTCATTAAACAAATAAAGAAAAAAAAAACCTTTATTCATCATTATCAATGCTATCCATGCTTGCAGACCGTCGAAGAGATTCGCGAGATTCAAACGCGTCTGGTCCCCGTGACAGCTCAAGCAGCAGAAAATCAACATCACAGAGAGATAAAATGCCGAAATCGAAAACTACTTCTGTTGCTGGTAAAGTATTATCATTATCATCATATCAGCCGCAGGAAGTCCACTGCTGAACGTAGGCCTCCCCCAATGATCTCCACATTGACCGGTCGTTAGTGGCCCGCATCCAACGAGTCCCTGCGATCTTAATCAGGTCGTCCGTCCACCTCGCGGGAGGTCTTCGTACGCTGCGTTTGCCGTCACGTGGTCTCCACTCCAGAACCTTTCTGCCCCATCGGCCATCGGTTCTCCGGTCTATGTGCCCTGCCCACTGCCACTTCAGCTTGCTGATCCGCTCTGCTATGTCGGCAACTTTAGTTCGTCTACGGATCTCCTCATTTCTGATTCGATCTCATAGAGAGACCCCAAGCATAACCCGTTCCATATCGTCTGATTATAACTGTCTATAATATATATAATAGAATATAGTACAGACCTGTCTACTTATAAACGCCACACACCTGTGAAACACAGATGAGAAACTTATAGTGAGAAATTAACAAATGTTAGGTTTAAAAAACAGTGTAACATTTTTTGAAATTATTTTTAAAATATGGGTTACCATTTAGATATAAAAATTGATACTGAATTTCTTGTTACACGGTAATTGTAAGTTCCTGATTAATATGGTGAAATTATGAGTGTAAAGGGGGCGTCCATAAATTACGTAAGGTGTTTAAGGGGGGGAGAGGGTCGAGTCAAATCTCATCTAATCTTACGTTGGAGAGAGGGGGGGGGGTCTCGGCAAATATCACGCAATTTTTTTTCTGATTGAAACAAAAGAAAATATTCTATTTTGGTCCATTTAATCCAGCAATATTGATTACTAGTCTTAACTAGTCGTAAATAAAAGCACGAAGCAAATTTGTTTTTTTTCTTTTTACAATAACAATCCAACGCGTTTACGTAAGAAACTCACATTTAGAAAAAACTCACGTGAGATTGGGGGATGGGGGAGGGGGTTGAATAAAATCTCACGACATCTCACCATGCAGAAAATTTAAAAAAACACCTCACGTAATTTATGGACGCCCCCAAATGATGAATGATGTTTATTTCTTTAAATCCCTTACATATATTTTTACACGTCAGACGTTAGTTAGAAAAAGACTTACTTTAGGAGAAAATACCGGAACAATCCACAAAGGTGTCTTTTTCAAGTCCGTGAATATTGTATAGAGCTTGAGTTGGCCTTTTCAAGAAAGAACTATAGTTTTAAATCGGCCTGCCCATACAGATAATTAGATGGTGTTACCTGGTAATGGGCTGCGGCCTACCAGGCGTGATCACCTCGCCTGGTTAGATGATCCTTCCTTTGTGTTGGAGAAACTAACGATTTGAATTGACGTTTACATTAACTTCTAGCTAATTGTTAAAAAAATGACTAATAAACAAAGCCAATCAATTGGCTGATACTCAGCTGTATTAGTCAAAATGTTTTATGATGATGTTTAATGTATTGCAGCTTGGGAATCACCCCTGATCGATGAAGATGGAGGATCCCGCCGTGGACGCAGGCGAGCGAACACATCCACACCGCCTGCTACTATACCAGCGAAGCGTAGGCGTACCTGACATACGCATAAACATTCATATCAGCATTTCTTCTGACGTTCACAACGCACCTGGTGGGGGTCACCCTACTCAGGGCGAGGGAGAAATCACGCAGTCAATCAATTCTTCTCTTAAGCAATTGATGATTATTCTTGTAAATTAAATATACATATCTGGACTTGATGTCTTTACTATGTGCATTGCAGTGTAAATTACGTTTTTAGATTCTGATTGCTGTGTATAGGCTTCAACTCAATTAAACTGATCTCGTTAAATAAAAAAAAACTCCACATTGTTTTACTTTAGACTAAGACTAAAGTTCCGTCGAAATCCTTTCAGCCTTTCCAGGGATTAGTCGGAACTAACAGATAATAAAAGTAATAATTATGCATTGATGTTAGGACTGTATATACTTTATATAGTCTTTCATATGCTTTTAATGAAAAGCTGTTATGTTTTACCGTGGGAGAGCTATGCTTCGGCGTGAATGGGTCGGCTCGACCGGAGTGATACCACGGCCTCACAAAAAACCGGTGTGAAATAGCGCTTGCGCTGTGTTTCACCGAGTGAGTGAGGATACCGGAGGCCCATATCCCAAACCCTCCCCCCATCCCCTTTCCCATCCCCCCAAAGGTCGGCAACGCACTTGTGACGCCTTTGGTGTTGCGGGTGTCCATGGGCGGCGGTAATCGCTTACCATCAGGTGATACGTCTGCTCGTTTGCCCACTATTCAATAAAAAAAAAATGTGAAAATTACCGACTGTTAAATTTTATTCATTTGTATAGATAAAGTGGAAGTACTATATTATGTACTAGCTGAACCCCGCGGTGCTACCCGCGGTACGATGATAACTGCGGGCAACGCCGCGAGGCGAAGCTATATCTTTATAAATAGTAGCCTATGTGTTATTCTGATGTATAAGCTATATTGTGGTAAAGTTTCATTCAAATCCATTCAGTAGTTTTTACGTGAAAGAGTAACAAACATCCATACATACATACATCCATACTTACAAACTTTCGCCTTTATAATAGTAGTAGGATTGTTCACGAATCTAAGTTTACAAGTAAGTTTCTTGTGTAATTGAAAAACAAACGACGAAAATACGACTTTCAAACCTTCAAGAAAAGAGCGTACTCCTTCCTAAAAGGCCGGCAACGCACTTGTAACGCCTCCGGTGTTGCGGGTGTCCATGGGCGGCGGTATCGCTTACCACCAGGCGATACGTCTGCTCGTTTGCCCCCTATATAATAAAATAAAATAAAATATTAAAACCTTCCATTTAAATAGTAATGAGATCAAATTTCAACAATTACGAATTGAAACGACGTGATACTAAACGTGTTTCAACCTACAAACTATAATTTTAGTAATTAAGCGTCTAGTGGTGTCACCACTATTTATCAATTTACTTGAAAATAATACAATAAAATAGATTTAATTTAATTAGAGTTTGATATGACAGTCTGGACGTATCTGTTAAGGGAAACAGGAAGGAAACAGATTTAAATAAAGCAAAAGCAACACTGAAAACAATACGTTTTACCAATACTCCCATGTGTACCTTCTCATGTTTCCTCTACATACATACATAGTTGTATGGAGGGTAGCATAGTTGAAAGAAATGTCAAGTCAATTATTATCTGACAAGTTTGACAAGACGTTATCAGTCAGTGTGACACATTAGGAGCATGTAAATAATCAAATTAAATTTATTACTTCTGATAGTAGTTGTAAAAACTTAATATGGCTTTGCCAACTGCACAACCAGCTGAAGTACTCCGAGCCTGGCAAAAAGACGATAGTTATGAAAAGCAATTGGCTGAATCTTTGTTAAAGTTGATATCTCCGCGAAATGCATCTAAGGCTACACCTGTATCTTCTTTAATATATAGATCACTTACGACACTAAAAGGCCTTCAGACTTTAGGCGAAGAATACTCTGGAATAGTTCAGGTGGATGAAACTTACCTCAAAATTCCGGCATTTTACAGCCGTTTGATCAGCATTCTTTTATCAACATTCGGTGAAAATATTACAAGACATATCATTCAAAGCACTGAAAAACGAGTGGAACGAAATGCTACTTTAACAGCAGAAGCGCAGAACGTTATTTTGGTAATTCTCAAAACCTTAAATAACGTAATTCCGCAGATTCAAAATATTCATCGAGGTATAGCATACGTCAACGGTGGACCTATGCAGATTGGAAAAACGGTGACAAATATAGACTATGTTCATGTAAGACCCGCTGCTGCAGCATACTATGCACATTTAAGACTTCTTGGAGTAGTAACATTGCTGCATGCTTTTGTATCATGTGGACAAGCTTTATATAGGTCTAAGAAACATATGGATCAAATGAGAGAAGCTCCCAATGAGATTGACAGTAATAAATCATGTGTCGCTTGTTTAGACGAAATTGTTCAACCCTGTGTCTTACCTTGTGGTCATATATTTTGTTTAAATTGCTCATATGGGGCATTGGAAACCTGTCCATTATGCCGATCTCCTTTCACAAAAAATAGTGTTGTTCCTTTGATGAATTACTACCCAGAATAATAAGTTTCTGGGATTTTTATTCATGAGACAAGAGGCCCAATGATGCAAAGGCATCATAATGGGTCTGCTGTCTGTCAGTCTCATGCTGCATTCACAATGAGATGAGTACAATAACAAGTACTTTTGGATTCTGCTTATGCTTTTCATCAGGCAGAGTAGTCACTTTGGAAGACCATTACTTAAATGGAATACTATTTATACTACTAGCTCCAGTTATGAGTCTTATTGTTATTTAGTTTCATAAGTCTTAATTTTTGTAGAAACTAATACTAGCTGTCATTATCTATCTTTAATTCAGAAATGAAGTACTATTTCTGCATTACAATACAAAATGACTATGATTTCTGTTTAAAATATTCATAAAATATCTGTGATAAATACAATTTAATATATTTTGTTATTCTGGTGTCGGTAGGTTTTGTTTTAATAAAACATTATTTTAATTAAAATCTTTTATTACATACATTATAAATAAATTAACATGTTAACATTCTTATAGTATTAGCAAAAGAGTATTCTAGCGATAAAATTTTTAATGGCAATTTTTTTTCCCTAGTAATAGGAACATTTGTACTAAGCCATAATAGTATTTTCCACTTAAGCAATAACAAAAAAGTACAATATATAAAGATTAGTAAATATATTAGGTACTTGTATGTAAGTTAAATCTTGATGTTACTATTTCTAGCAACACTATATTTTCAATGGACATGAATTCTTTGTGGTGTGGATCCTAGTTGTGGCCACCATCTCTTAAATTTAGAAACCAGGACAAAGTGCAGGTTCCTCAGATTTTGGATTTCAAAACCCAGACATGTCACTCTGACACATCTTTAACCGACTGATTGAAAATAAGAAAATTTTCATATCTTCTCTAATCTGGCAAAACCTGCACAAACATCAGTCTTAGTTGATAAATTACTACCAAGGGCCTAAAGAGTTTATTTCACATCTACTTTATTGTTACCATATCTTAACAATGATTGTGTTTGGAGTTATGTTTGGCCCATCAATATTGTATCAAGTATTATAAAAAACCTCTAAGCAATAATTTCAGCAACAAAAACTACCAACCAGCAATTTGCAACATTGAACACTTGTATATAAGGCATTTTGTAGAAAACATGTTCTATTTTGTACAATTTTTATTTGACACAAGACATCAATTAAATTAAAAAAATGTAATACCAAAGGATGATCAAGGAAAACATTGATCTAAGATTGAGAACTGCTTCATAGTAGAAACTTTCGTTTTCATTATGGCAATACCACTAAACAATTAACTCTGCTATTTTATATATTAGAGAAAAGATAATATTTAAGTCACAAACCATTTTAAAGTACCTATGTAATGTAGTTGATACAAAACTGTATCATGTCCTATTCCCATTAAAACATGGCAGAATACTGCATAATATAAACAATTATTATTATTAACATTGCATGAGAATTCTTGTAACAATAATAAATTCACAATTAATATCCGTCAAACTTAAAAAATCATTTTTAATTTTATTCAACCCTCAATAGCTCAACATCAAATGTTAATGTTGCATTTGGTGGTATGATGCCGGGATGTCCTCTAGATCCGTACGCAAAATCTGGTGAGCATGTAAGTGTTGCGCGTTCTCCTACAGACATCTGAAATAAAAAAAGAAAATTCCATTTGGTACATTTCTTTTCATTATTTTCGTATTTATGTTAAATATACTGTGCTATTGTTGTTACATTTATTGTTTATTATAATAAAAGATTAGACAAGCTTGATAGTTTAATGAATGTGGTGAACTGTAAATTAAGTCTCATACAGTTGGATTTCAAACTCAGCACAGTAATCTCGTACTGTGATAACCAGTCTGAAATACTGTAATGTTTCTAAATATTTAACTAACAACTATAAACAAGAAATAAAGCACATCCATATAAAATGAATTATTGTGCTCATTACACTATTATTTCTAATGGGACAGTCAAAAATGCTAAAATTACTACATCAAATACTATTATCATTAACAACTAATGATTCAGTTTTGTGTAATATATAGGAAGTAAACCCGACTTGGTAATGGTTATGATCACACACTCAAACTGCCTATTGTGTGAACTGGGCCTAAATTCGCCTGATTTCATTAATAAAAATAATACTACATAATACAAAATAATATAGAACATGAGTAAGTTATAAGTTCAAAGTACTGTAAGGCCTCCTACACACCATATTGGCGGGTTGCTACGCCGCGGGCGTTGCCGCGAAAACTAGCGACACCCGCGCGTTCTATCTCGACGCCCACTCCAGAAGCATGGTGTGTAGGAGTTCTAAGATGCTTTATTATGAGGATTATAAACTATTTAAAATCAATCATACATTACCCTGGTTAATCCTTGATCCCAGCCCTTGATAACATCACCTCTCCCCAACGTAAACTTAAAAGGCTGACCTCTATCTCTAGAGGAATCAAACTTTTTACCATTCTGTAGCGTTCCTGTGTAATGAACTACTACAGTTTGTCCAGGTTTTGGGTATGTAGTGCCTAGAAACAAAGCTTAGATTGTAAACAACATTTAAGGTTACGAAGTATCCAAATTACGTTTACTCAGAAAGCCTTACCGTCTCCAGGTGAAATAGTATCTACATCGACACCCATTTTATGTACAGTATAATGTAACAAACAAAATATTATTTTAGAAAGAAATAACTGAAATACCGCAGTTTTATAGCTGACTGATACACAGAGTCGTCAGTGTCACAGTGTATTAATTTGTTACATTACGTTTACATCACATCAGCTAGCCAACTAGCAGAAGCAGCAAGCAGCGAAGCTTGTTTTCTCAGTTTTCTGTTTACAAGAATATAGTAATATACTCTGTGGCCAAAGTTGAAGTTTACCTTATTTAGTCTGTGCTCATCCAGTTTCCCAAAAAATATGAATAAAATTCATCATACCTGAGAGAAACCTTAAGTAAAACTATTTAACTTTACAAATTAATGACAGTAGTAAAAGCGTTTTAGAAATCACGTCATTCAGAGATTCTTTTATTCAAATATCGTTCGTAAAGAATTTCCTTCTTATTTTACAGTTGAATTTATTTAGAGATTTCATGTTACAATTTTGCCGTGGAGTTCATTTAGTTTTTTATTACGCCTGCCAATAGCAGAACTATCTGTAGGTACCACTTTTCTTATTGTGTACAATCGTTTTGTCCTCTAAGAAATTATATAAATTGTTTGTGGTTTTGGAAATTTTTGGCCAATCAGAACGATTTATTTTATAAACAATCAAAATGACTGACACTTCCAAATTCCCTTCAAATGACACATAGAAAACAGTTGAAATTGAATTTGCGGTGATATCAATCAGTTTTTGTACCTTTCTTGTAAATATTTTATAACATTTGAATCAACACTTTCACTAACTTTGGATATTAGTAGTTTTACGGTGATAAAGAAAAATACATTCATTCATAATCTTATAGTTGGTAGATGTTATGGATATGGAAGTAGACAGCGTTGATAGTTATAGTAATGCTTCAGAAGGTGGAAAGTTTTCTCACTTAAAGTTTTTTGTTAATGCAGCAAGAGAATTTGAAGCCACTCACAGCGATTCTGCTGTGAATTTGATGACTAGGTACTTAGGGGTAAGTAGCTTTTCTTAGTTCTTCTCGCCAGTTATACTTTGCTTAAATTGTCGTGATGCTACGAGAATGCTAACTAAAAGATTATTTTTACTTGTAGCTAATAGCTTCATCATGCGACTTGTCAATATTCTCACCTGGAAGGTCGGAAGTTTGTGCCTTCTTCAGCTCGCTGTGGCGTGTTATGTGCGACGCTCGAGGCCCTCACTGGGCAGGAGTGGCTGTGCTGTCCCGAGCTTCTATTGAGCCCAGCGCCAGACATGCACTCACTCATACTTACAAGTAAGTTTATTTTGTATTATAAGTCAATATACATACTTGCTTCAAAGAAATGATAAGAGGTGTACTTTGAATTGATATAATGGGTTAAGTTTCTTCATATATTATTATGCAGTGTTTAGATTAAGTTGTTGTACCATTTAACCTTTTTTTATGTGTATAAGTTATTTTTTTTGTGTACAGGTTTATGCCAATACTGGCTCGTTTACTGACAGACTCAATATCTAATGACAAGAAAATCAAACTTCTTTCTGTGATGCAGGTTGGTATATGATTTGTTTTGTATTTATTTATAAGTAATATATGTAATTTTCTAATAAATTTAAAATAATGAATGTATTTATACAACAACTACCTTGTCCGACCTGGGAATCGAACCCGAGACCTCTAGCACAGCAATTGCATGCACTACCACTGCGCTACTGAGGCAGTCAAAAGTTTATGTTAATTGTATAAGACAAAAAGTCATTTCAACATTTAATTAATGGGAGGGTGAAAAGCTGGTACATATTACTACTTTGTGTAAATGATTACAAATATATATTTTACTATTGCAGGAGATATCCTATGGCATTAAAATCAGCTGGCAAGAGTCATACCTCTCTGGTCTAATGAAACAGCTCACAGAATGGATCACACAACCAATGTCAGATCCACAACATCGCACCATCGGTCATAGATCTTTAACGGTCCTTGTGAATGTGTGTTATGGAAACCTGCCAGCAATATATGCACTAATGAGGACCGTTGATACAAAGGAGTTTGTTATTCATCTTGTTAGTTTAAAGGTAACTTATTTATTTTACTACTTTCTCATTATTTTTTTATTTAAAATTCACATGATATAAAGGGACAAGCCAAATTTTGTGGTGCACTGCCAGTTGACTGCTGTGGTTGTGTGTTCAACATTCATATTATGTATTATGTCTTTTATTCCATCTGATTTTTAAGGTGATTGGTTATGGTCTTGGCCATCTAATAAGCTGAGTTATTCAGGTATCTTAAAAGAATCCTCATCAATATTTCTATTATGAGTAGATCCAGATAAAACAAATGTATCTAGACTTTTTATTGTATTCACTCTCTCAATATCTGCTTTAATGAAATACCACTCATGCTGCATTTACCGTGGGAGAGCCACGCTTCGGCATGAATGGGCTGGCTCGACCGGAATAATACCACAGCCTCACCGAAAACTGATGTGAAATAGCGCTTGCACTGTGTTTCACCGAGTGACTGAGAATACCGGAGGCCAATACCCCTCCCCCATTCCCCTCCCCCATTCCCCTCCCCCATTCCCCTTCCCCATTCCCCTCCCCCTCCCCATTCTCCTCCCCGTCCCCCTCCCTCATTCCCCTCCCCATCCCCCAAAGGCCGGTAACACACAGTGACGCCTCTAGTGTTGCGGGTGTCCATGGGCGGCAGTAATCGCTTACTACGCTTTAACTGCCTCGGTGGCGCAGTGGTAGTGAATGCGACTGCTGTGCTTGGTGTCTCGGGTTCAAATCCTGGGTCGGACCACGTGTTTGTGTGATCTACAAATATTTGTTTCGGAGTTTGGGTGTTTTCTATGTATCATATGTATGTATTTACAAAAAAAAGTATATATGTATTCATATCAGTTGTCTAGTACCCATAACACAAGCTCTGCTTAGCTTGGGACTAGATGGCGTTGTGTTTTAGATGTCCAAAAATATTTATTTATTTATTTATTATTATTATTTACCATAAGTCTGCTTCGTTTGCTAGGGTGCGTAAAAAAAAATGCTACACCTGTTCAAACTTGAAATTTGTGATGCCTAACTGATTGTTACTATGATGACTTAAAAAAGTTATTGAATTTATTTTTTATTATAAATTATAGGAAGGCGGTTACGGTGGAGTGGAAGTGTGCAGACTGCTGTTGTGTCTCTCTGGAGCGACACGAGGTGCAGCGGCGACGAGACAGCCTGATGTGCACAGTTATTTGTGTTGCACTATGCGCACCTTTCATAAGGCTGTCAGGTTAGATCAACTATGTTGAACCATTTTTATTTCAAAATCAATGAACTCTTATTTCAAGCGAGCATTTTAGAACTTTCGAAACATTACGTTAATGCTATATGTTACAAAATTAAATAAATAAATAAATATTTCTAAATATTCCGGACAACTAACACACAACGCCATCTAGTCCCAAGCTAAGCAGAGCTTGTGTTATGGTTACTAGACAACTGATATAAATACTTATATACTTTTTTTTAAATACATACATATTATACATAGAAAACAGCCAAACTCCGAAACAAAATTTGCAGATCATACAAACATTTGATCCGACCCGGGAATCGAACCCAAGACCCTTAGCAGTCGCATACGCTACCACTACGCCACCGAGGCAGTCAATGTCAAATAATGTTATTCTTATGGACATCAACCAGCATGAAACTTCATAAAACTGGCAAGAAACTCCATAAACAAGTGAACTGACACTTAGTCTCTTTTATTATTTTATTCAATTTAAGTTTTCGATTTTGAATTAAGAATATCTAGTGTCACCACACTTATATCACTCCACATTTTTTAATCCATCATTATACGATTTTTTTTTCTTGTTTTCTATAACTGCCATCAGTTCTAACTGGACTATTATCAGTTTAGTTTAGTGAGCAATTGGCGTTTGTGGTGCAGAGGTGTACTGTAACTAGGGAGTGTTAACTATTCCTCTTAAAATGCTTTTTTAGTGTGACATCCTACTGTTTAATGCAATTATATAATATGGACAAGAATAATATAATATAATGTTATTATATTCCAGTGAAAAAGATGCGACACAACTACTTCATGCCTACACTTTCATCAATGACTTATGTACTGACAGCAATTTAAGAGGATTTGTGCTAACATATCCGAACTTTGCTACTGCTCTAAATGAAGTGCTTAAGGTAACATACTTATTTCCACATACACATTAGAAACTTACTTTAATGCCATCTAACGAAGACATGTCGAACTATTTTGTATATACTTAATCCTTCATCTCACAATAATAATTCTCATGCTCGTTAGTAATTTTTTTTCTTTTTTTATAAGGGGCAAACGAGCAGACGTATCGCCTGATGGTAAGCGAGTACCGACGTCCATGGACACCCGGGCGTCACAAGTGCGTTGCCGGCCTTTTGGGGATGGGAAGGGGATGGGGATGGGGGAGGGGATATAGGCCTCCGGTATCCTCGGTATATGAATGTCTCTCCAATATGAACCATGAGTTAAGGTCTGAAAGGCATGAGCTCCCATTTAGTTGCTTATAGTGAAATGAAATTCTCAATAACAAATAGTGACTCTTCCCCATGGAAGAGTGCCACTATTACCATTAGTTGAGTATCACTATTTTGATCTACTAAAGCTGTAGTTAAGTTAGCAAGCCAGCATAAGCTTTGTTTTGATCCAAAGGACACAATGTAGCCTGTGGAGAATTCTTGCTACAGTTTCATCTGTTATGGATTTTAATTACCTTTTTTATAGTCATAATAAACGAGTACAACCTTTTTAAATTATACCCTTAACGTGATCTTTTATCTAAATATGAGGCACGGCTTTCGAATCTGTATCTAGCTTAATGTGATTATGTTACGGTTTCAGGAAATACAAGAAGTGTGTCAATGTACAGTTAACGAACTAGGAGACCCTGAAAATTTGCCAACTTGTTTGCAGAACATCCTCAGGTTTCTTACGGTGCTTGTCAGTTTAGGTAAATAATTCTTCATTATTACTTTTTTTTTTTAATTGACTGACACAACTTATGTTTTTCGAGTGTATTTATATATTTGCACTAGCCTTAGCTCTGCTCGCGTGATTATTGGTTATCGCGGTATATAGTAGCCTAAGTGTTATTTTGATGTAATAAGCTATGTCAGTCTTGCTTTCACGGCCAAACCGCTGCACCGGTTTCAGTGAAATTTGGCATGGAGATACTTTAATTCTTGAGGACAAACACGCGGGCCGAGCCGCGCTCAAAAGCTGGTAACCTATACTTATGTAAAGTTTCATCTAATTCCCTTCAGTCGTTAGTAGTTATCCGTTCTTGAAAGAGTAACAAATATAGACACATCCTCATAGACTTTCGCGTTAACAATAAATAAATATTCCGGATAAATAAATCGGACATCTAACACACAACGCCATCTAGTCCCAAGCTAAGCAGAGCTTGTGTTATGGGTACTAGATAACTGATATAAATACATATATACTGTTTTTTTTTGGAAATACATACATATTGTACAAAGAAAACACCCAAACTTCGAAACAAATATTTGCAGATCAGACAAACATTCGGTCCGACCCGGAAATCGAACCCGAGACCTCAAGCTAGCAGTCGCATACGCTATCACTACGCCACCGAGGCAGTCACTAAATGTCACACTATGTGGACGTTATTTTATAACACAGTCGTTTGTTTTTTTAGTAGACTTATACACTCACAAAGAAGTATTCAGGGCTAAATTAATTAAAAAAGAACTGTTTGATTTCAGATCTTTATTCATTGAGGTGTCATCATGGTTCTTTAGTAAACCTGTGTCTGCAAGCTAGCCGAGTCTGCCTACCAGAATCCTTAGAATTATTCGCCGCTATTGTACAACAGTATAAAGGTAAGTCTATACTAATATTATAAAGAGGAAAGGTTTGTATGTAAGTATGTTTGTAACGAATGGACTCAAAACGTATTAGACGGATTTTAAAAATTCTTTCGCCATTTGAATGCTACATTATCACTGATTAATATAGGCTATTTTAATTGTAAGAAGAAAAAAAAAATGCAAAGAAAATAACAATATGTAAAATAATAACTGCAGATAACACCGCGAGGTTCAGCTAGTAATCTATAAAAGTATATAAATTCAAAAACAGCTTTTTACTAAATGCTTATGAAACTCCGAGTCGGAGTCGGAGGCGATTTGACTCGGGAATTTGAGGTTACGACGGGTCTGAAGCAGGGAGACGCTCTATCGCCTATTCTATTTAACATAGCTCTCGAATACATCATACGAAAAGTTTTACTGATAGATGGGGGAGTCGAGTTAAATGGAAGGCATAAAATAATAGGCTATGCGGATGACCTTGCTATATTGGGGCAATCAGAAGCAGAAGTTGTAGGCATGGTACAAGTATTGGAGGAAGAAGGGAAATCGGTGGGTCTCAGAATCAGTCGTGAAAAGACTGAATACCTCCATATGAAGAGATACAAGGACAATAGAGACCAGAGAAAAGACCTTACAATAAATGGCACAACCTACAAAGGTGTAGATAAATTTAAGTATCTCGGGTGTACGGTTACGGACACCAATCGGAGGGAGGAGGAAATAAACATCCGCATTGTCAACGCACTAAGATGTACCGCAGCTCTTCACAAAGTACTGGTTTCCAAGTTAATAAGCAGGACAGCCAAAATCCGCGTCTACAAAACAGTGATCAGACCGATTTTGATGTACGGATGTGAAACTTGGACACTAACGATCAAGGAGGAAGATAAACTCTTAGTTGCAGAACGCAAGATATTGCGAAAGATTCTGGGACCGACGGTGGGAGAAAATGGAGAGCGGAGACAGCGGTACAACCGAGAGATAGAGAGCCTAGTGTCAATGCCAAACATAATCGGGGAAATAAAAGCTGCCCGACTTCGCTGGCTTGGCCACATCGAAAGAATGGGTGAGGATCGAGCCGTCAAAAGAGCATACCTTGGGCAGCCCATCGGGCGGCGGCCGGTGGGACGACCTAGATACCGCTGGAAAGATGAGGTTGCCAGAGATATGCAAGAGATGAAAGTGTCCGATTGGTCTGAGATGGCACAGAATAGGAAAGAATGGCGCATTCTACTGTCGGAGGTCAAGACACACTTTGGGTCGTTGAGCCAGCGAAGTAAGTAAGTAAGTAAGTAAGTATATGAAACTAGATCCAGTATTTACATAAGAACAAATTTTTAAATATTTGTCTGTCTATTAGTTCCGGGTAATCTGTGGAACGGCTGGATCTATATTGACGGTACTTTCACTGGCAGATAGCTGATGATAATAATAATAAATATTTCGGACAATAATAAATAAATATTTCGGACAATTTAACACACAACGCCGTCTAGTCCCAAGCTAAGCAGAGCTTGTGTTATGGGTACTAGACAACTGATATAAATACATATATACTTTTTTTTTGTAAATACATACATATTATACATAGAAAACACTCAAACTTCGAAACAAATATTTGCAGATCATACAAACATTTGGACCGACCCGGGAATCGAACCCGAGACCTCAAGCACAGCAGTCGCTTACGCTACCACTCGCGCCACCGAGGCAGTTGGCGTTTTACCCGCGATTGATATTGTAAAGATACAATAAAAAACGCGAGGAACACCGCGTGTTGCAACTAGTCAATACGTAAAGTTGTAAAGCGAAATATTGGTTAATTAAATAAGTATTACAATTATGTTGAAACTTTTTTGCAGATGAAGGCGTTCTCCCCCAAGACTTAATAGCAACATTGAGTGATGGACTTCCAGGATTATTGGTGCCGCCATCTTTAGAACCAGGAAAAGCTGGATTACAATGGGTAGTTATATTGTTTATGTGATCATAATTAACGCTAGTCTAAGCCAGCCTAGCTAATATAATCATAATCTTAGTTAAGACTTACTTCGCTCGCATATTTCTTTTTTATTTCTTGTTTGTAACTTTGAAAATGACGAACTTACAGTTTACAACAATTCCGCTTTTATTTCACCCCCTTTTAGAGGGAAATTTATAGGGAAAAAAATATTTCTTAACATATTTTTTTTATTTTTATTTTTTTTTTTTAAGACGACTCCCACATTAGAAATAAACATCCTGTGTCGTGGGGGACTTTACAAACATACATGAAACGGACACAAAGAACATCCCAGACTCGGGACAACAATTCGTGGATCACACAAAGTGTTGTAGGTACCGCGTGGGATTTGAACCCACGACACTTGGCGCAGTAGCAAGCGGCTTGGCGACCGCTGACACCACTCGGCCAACCGTGCAGTCGGCCAGGCCAACATTAACGAGCTGTAAATTTCAAGTTTGTAGCCCATGTCCTTTCTCTATGCGTTGTTTAGATTCTGCGTTGATACATCAATGCAGAATCTAAACAACTGGCGCAGGGTAAATCCATACTATTAATATTATTAGTACGAAAGTAGCTCTATCTGTCTGTTACGCTTTCACGGCTAAACGACTGCACTGATTTCAGTAAAATTAGAAATGGAGTAACTTTGATTCTTGATGAAGGACATAGGCTAGGCGGAGCCGCGTGCTAAAGCTTGTAATTTACATAATAAAGGTGAAATGTGCAGTATTAAATTACTAACCAATATATAATAATGTCTAATTTGTAACCGAGCAATTTGTTTTAACTGACTTCAAAAAAGGAGGAGGTTCTCAATTTGACTGATTTTTTCGACTGGGTGAACCGATTTTGATGATTCCTTTTTATATTAGAAAGTTGGTGCTTCCCGTGTGGTACCATTTCAATTTGGTCCAGTTCCTGAAGTCGGTTTATTTTTGTTGTAATTTTATATTATTACTCTAGTTACAAGTGGTGGGAGCTCTATGCGAATCCAGCGAAACTCAAGAACGAGTGTTACAAGAAGTAACACCGGGGGCTTTTGAAGACACGCTATACAGTGTACTACAGTACACATCACAGGTAAATAGATGAGCATTATTGAAAGGATTGAAGGCATTTTAGTATAATAATAATATTAAAAATTTCGTACATCTAACTCACAACGCCATCTAGTCCCAAAATAAGCAGAGTTTGTATTATGGGTATTAGAAATCTGTTTTTTTTCGTAAATACATAAGTACATATTGTACCTAGAAAATAGTCGCGTACGCTACTTCTGCGCCTCGTCATATTTAGCTTTAAGCCATAATTTAATGAAATTGAGTAGTATTTCTTGTATATTGAAACATTATTTATTTAAATAAAACAACTTCCTTATAAAAAGTTTGTACAAAAGAGCACACAATAGTGCTACACATGAATAAATAATAATACACGCTAAAATGTTGACAAATGCATATATCAAAACACATAGTAAAATAATATTTCATTTGCTTTAAGAAAATAATGACGTATGATCAAGCCCCGTCGGCTGATCAATCAGGTTCAAAGAAATTACTCACAAAAACTGGTGTTATGTCTTTAGACAACATACAGGTGCCAAATTAATCTAGTTACAATAATCTTAATTGCAAATGTTTTATTACATTGATCGTTACAGTTTAGAGTAAAAAAAGGACACAACATGACATGAATCGAGTAAATGACACTCCTATTTACCGTCTAACAACCACAGATAATAATAATAAAAATAACTAGCCAATAAGCCTGATATTGTGGTGATAGATCGATTAGAGCGCCGTGCAATGATTGTCGATATCGCCGTTCCTCATGACGAGAATCTCGTAAAAGTCGAAAAAGAAAAACAAATAAAATATTTGGATTTATCTCACGAGATTGTCGATATGTGGAATGTGGATTCAGTGATCATTGTTCCTATAGTCGTATCTGCTCACGGATTGATAGCCAAGAGCCTCGACCAACACGTTACTCACGTTAGAAGGCTGGATCAAGGGTCTGATACAGAAAGCAGTCCTTCTTGACACGGCACGTAAAGTGAGCATGTTCCTGTCTTTGGAGCCCTAACCAACGGTTTCTTGGCGTAGCTGCGCTGGAACAACTGCAAACCATAATTATTGGCTTGTATTTGACTGTAGTGTTTAAAGACTCCTTTTGTTTAGTTAACAGGGACAGATGGTTCTTTTTTGTCGAAATGAAATCTTTTATTTTGCAATTGGGTTACAAGATAACTTTTCCAAGTTACATACTTTTTTGAACACATTAACTGGACTAGTCCTGAGGACAAATGACGAAACAAACTAAGGTAAATAAATAAAAATAAATAAATAAATATTCCGGACATCTAACACACAACGCCATCTAGGCCCAAGTTAAGCAGAGCTTGTGTTATGGGTACTAGACAGCTGATATAAATACTTATATACTTTTTTTTTGTAAATACATACATATTATAGATAGAAAACACCCAAACTCCGAAACAAATATTTGCAGATCATACAAACATTTGGGAATCGAACCCGAGACCTCAAGCTTAGCAGTCGCATACGCTACCACTACGCCACTGAGGTAACATCGTCTCTTTTAAAATCGAGGCAGTCTTTTCAAAATGTAAAGGACATTCTTTCAGTAAATAAATAAATAGCAGGCTTAAATCTAATATTGTATTACACTAGTAAAAGTTACATAAAATTATGGATCATATGCGTCATGATGAAACTTTGGACTTTTTTTTTTTTTTTATGTAAGTGGCAAACGAGCAGACGAACAACTTTAGAATGTACAGCAATAAACAGCAAGAAAATTGTTTTTTTTTTAGAATGGAGTGGTGGGTGTAGAATCATCTCAGCAGGCCGTGGTTGTGGGATGTCGGACTGCTCTGACGTTGGCTCCACTTGAAAGACAGTGGGAAGCTGCACTTGCGAGGATGTTGGCGCATCATCAGGTGAACTGATTTATTTATGAAGTGGTTTTTTTAACTAGTTTCGACACGCGGTTCAAATCTTAATAATATTATAAATGCGAAATTTTGAGAGTATGTAAGTTAATATGTTTCTTGCTCTTTCACGCAAAAACTTGGGGGGGAACGGGTATCATGTTCCACCCAACACAATGGGAGGATCCTCCGACTAGACTAGGTGATCATGCCTGGTGGGCTACCGCCCAACAGTTGATGTTGGGATGTTGTTCATATGATAATCGGCGCTAGAACTTCTATTGCGCGATTCAGGATTGGTAGTTACTCCATGTAGTGCGTTACTTCGCAGTTCAGTGTATGTTCGGTAGATGGCGCTGCAGTATGTTATGTTGTATGTGGAGGTCGCCACAACAAACACAAACACAAACATAAGCTACAATTTAGAAAGATACTAGCTTCGCCTCGCGGCGTCGCCCGCGGGGTTCAGCTAGTTTATATTACTGTAAAGATTCATTTAAATCCGTTCAATAGTTTTTACGTGAACGAATAAATAACATCCATACATCGTAAGAAACTTTCGTATTTATAGTATTAGAAGGAAGTACGATGGGACAGCTTCTCAATAGGTATTGAGACTTGAAATTAGGTAGATAACCAATATAAAGTCGATGCTGAACTACACATGTCAGAAGTGAAACTTCTTTGGCAAACTAAACCCTTTCTCATTCTCTCTCATTTGGTCTCAATCGCTTTCTCTCCCTCTTCTTGGACAAAAATGTCCCACATTTTCGTGTCACTTTTATTGCTATTCATCCGTAAAAATATTACCCTCATGCGCGCAAAGTAGTTTCACTTAAAAAAAAACGATTGTTAACTCTAGTTATGAAATGGAATTGTATTTTAAAGTTTGAGTCGTTTTGATTCACCTGTAAAATTTTATTTTTGTATACAGGTTCGAAAATTATTATGTGCCGGATTAACAAGTAACAATGGCACTCGACGAAGACAAATACTGCAACTCGTCAAACATCACTATTTCCCGCCCGACCAGATGAACCAGGTTTGTATAATTTAATATAACGTGATTAAGTACTATAGTATTGTTACGAGCTAGGTATTAACCAAATTAAAGTAGTCGATTTATTACCAAAAATAACACAATATTTATTAACAACACTTTATACAATAAGAAATCACTAAATCACTCGTTAGTCGCACTAGAAGATCTCTTCGACGTTTATTCGCTGTATCTTGTAACAATACTGTCCCTACGGCCAACCCGTTCCGCTTTTATATGGCCGTGGAAATTACTCGAAAGTACGAAAAGATTCGATCGATGTTTCTAGGCTAAATAGATTACTCCAGAGCTACTTTTAGCGCCATCTAGCGTCGAGTAATCGTCATAATGCCCACAGTTGCGCGCTTTCCGACACTAGATGGCGTTGTCCTCAGTAGTTCTCGATTGTTCTCGTAGAATCGAGCTCCATCTGGTTATGGCGCAACAGTATGTATACCATAAATCATATTTTCGAAGAATAGGCTTACATCCAGCATTAAACTATTAAAAGCTACTTTTGATAGTAAGGTACATATACTTCTAGACTACAGGCCCATTTCGAAAAGTGATGGGTCATGTGAACCACCAGGTTACCTTTTTAGAAAGATACAGGGCATAAAACAATATCATTCAACACTATGCCGAACTGAACTAAACCGAGTAAACATGAAAACGGACATAATATTAACTTATAATACTCAATTTTAACAAAAAAAACCGACTTCAAGAACCAAACCAGACTAAATTGAAATGGGACTACACGGGAAGCACCAGCTTTCAAATAAAGAAATAATCATGAAAATTCGTTCACCCAGTTGAAAGTTATGAGATAACAAACATATTATTACGAGCTGGGTATTAAATAAATTAAAGTAGTCGATTGATTACCAAAAATAACACAATATTTATTAACAACACTTTTTACAATTACAAATCACTAAATCACTCGTTAGTCGCACTAGAAGTTCTCTTTAGATGTTTATTCGCTGTATCTTGAAACAATACTGCCCGTACGGCTAACACGTTCCTTTTTTATATGGCTGTCGAGATAACTGGAATGTACGATAATATTCGATCGATGGTTCTCGACTAAATAGATTATTCTAGAGCTACTTGTAGCGCCATCTAGCGTCGAGAAAATCGTCATAATGTCCACAGTTGCGCGCTTCCCGACACTAGATGGCGCTGTCCTTAATTCTTTTGTCTTATCTAGATTATTCCCGTACAAACGAGATCCATCTCCTTATAGCGCAACAATATAAAAAAAGAAACTACAGTCGAATTGATAACTTTCTCTTTTTTATTATCGGTTAAAACATACCTAATAGAAATTCAACTATTTAAACAAAGTTCAAAAAGAGACAACAAAAGATCTTGCTCATCATTTTCTGCATTGACTTTCTCTTATCGTTGTGTAAGATTGTGTTCAGTTAAGCTTATGTTCACCAGGTGTTTGGCGAGTCCCTCCAAGGTATATCAGAGGCGGAGGTACCCCTGGCCCCTAGCACTGGCGCAGGTGGTAGTAGCACCAGGTGTGGTGGGGCCTGTGGGGAAGGCGCTTGGGGCGGGGCCAGCGCTGCTCCTCACCAGGAGCGAGCCATCGACGCGCTCGTCTCACGACTCACTGACGCTCTACGGGATGGAAAGGTACTCTCCACTTACTATACTCACCTTCAAACCATTTAATATAAAAAAAAGTCTTCATTATTATTTTGATCATATAATTACTTATATTATTTAAGCGAAAGTAACTTTGTCTGTTTGAATAAAATTACACGGAGTAATATTAGAACTAAATTAAAGGCATTTTTCTTGGACGACGGATCGAATCTTTTTAAATATAATTGGTCCCATTTGGGAGGCTCTAGCTCTCATGTATTATCAACACACGCTTACAGATAGTGTATAAACATTGTAAATATGCGATACTGAATAACTGTGTAACACAACACAAACCCTAGAGGTTTATCGTGTTATGGCTTATTTTTAAATATTGTACTATTGTTTTAATCTTTCGAATGCGGGAACGGGTACTTCCGGTTCCATGCACCGTGCGGCGAAAGTGCAAAATTTTGCAACACGGTGCATGGTGTACGAAAATGATCAAATATTTTCAAAAACAATACTCGGTGGTTATAAAAGTGACTATTTTTCTATAGATGGATAACAAGCGTACATGGTTATGCCATATTTTATTACTAAACTAATGTCATCGCTTTATTATTGTTGCGCCATAACCAGATGAATCTAGTGTCCACTAGAAGAATCGAGAACTGTCGAGGACAACGCCATCTAGTGTCGGAAAGCGCGCAACTGTGTGCATTATGACGATTACTCGACGCTAGATGGCGCTACAAGCAGCTCTAGAGTAGTCTATTTAGCCTAGAGATATCGATCGAATATTTTCGTAGTTTCGAGTAATTTCCACGGCCATATAAAAGCGGAACGTGTTGGCCGTAGGGACAGTATTGTTTCACAATACAGCGGATAAACATCGAAGAGATCTTCTAGTGCGACTAACAAGTGATTTAGTGATTTCTTATTGTATAAAGTGTTGTTAATAAATATTGTGTTATTTTTGGTAATTAATCGACTACTTTAATTTGGTCAATACCCAGCTCGTAACAATTTGGTGTCAGAAGTGCGATTAAAGTATGCCGGTATTACCAAAGGAGGACACGGAAGGTATCCGAACTAGGAGTCAGCGCCAGCAAGAGGCTGATCAGAGGAGATTTGGAAGTGCCCAACTGCCTACATCGGAGGATCAGCAGACAGCGATGGAAACCTCGCCGTCTACATCGGCATCGGCAGCAGCTCCAGATATCACGGCCCTAATAGCGATGCTCCAGGAGCAGGCCCGCCGTCAGGAAGAGCAAGCCCGCCGTCAGGAGGAGCAGGCCCGTCGCTTGGAAGAGCAGCTGCAGCGGGACAAGGAAGAGCAGGCCCGCCGCCAGGAGGAGCAGGTCCGTCATCAGGAGGAGCAGGCCCGCCGCCAGGAGGAGCAGGCCCGCCGCTTGGAAGAGCAGCTGCAGCGGGACAAGGAAGAGCAGGCCCGCCGCCAGGAGGAGCAGGTCCGTCATCAGGAGGAGCAGGCCCGCCGCCAGGAGGAGCAGGCCCGCCGCCAGGAGGAGCAGGCCCGCCGCTTGGGAGAACAACTGCAGCGGGACAAGGAAGACCAGGCTCGCCGTCAGGAGGAACAGATGCTCTTGTTAAAAGGCATTCATGAGACTTTCGGCAAAGAACTCAAGGTAGTGATGGATCAGGTTCTTCAACACGAGAATCGTATCACGGAGGCCGAAACTCAAATTGCTGACGTGAAGAAGGCCTTAGGAAACATTAAAGTTGGAGACGGAGCGTCGACTACTGTAACTGCTGCTCCTTCGGTGCGGGGGTTCAAAGTACCGCCGTTTGATGGAACATCTTCGTGGTCAGCCTACAAGATTCAGTTTGAGGCTGTTATGAAGGTGAACGGCTGGACTAAGGATCAGGCTATGACCGCGCTCACCTTGGGTCTTCGAGACCAGGCTCTAACCGTCCTCGAAGCCCTCGATAAAGAGGTTACCTATGAGCAACTGCTGGAGGCATTGGAGGCAAGATATGGTGACGCTCATCTGGAGCACGTGTTTCGTGCACAGCTGAAGGATCGTGCCCAACGCATCGGTGAAAACTTGCAACAATGGGCTCTAGAAGTTGAGAAACTGGTCCGTAAGGCATACCAGTCTACACCTGCGCTCGTTGGCGGGAATCTGGTGCAAGCTTTCATCGATGGCATTCGTGACCTCGAAGTTAGAGCTGCTGTGAGACTTGGACACCATGAAACTCTCAAGGACGCTCTGGCCCATGCTTTGGAGGTGGAAGCTGTGAGACAAGACCATCGGTTTCATCGGGTCCGGGAGGTTGTGGCATCACCTGTGCGAGACCGATTTAAGGGGTACAGCCCTAGATGCTACGCCTGTGGTGAAAAAGGTCACCTTCGGTCCAGCTGCCCTAAGCGAAGCATAGGAAGTGAGTACGAGCGGTCTCAGGAGAATAGGGCGGTTGATAGTACTGCCCAACAACAGCAGGGAAACGAGTAAACGCCAGGACTGCGGGGCGGGTGCTGGCTGGTGTTCAAAGAGCCCCAAGGATTTCGATCTCGCAAACTCATGACGGGAACAGCCTGGTCATCAGAGGCGAAATTAACGGAACGTCATGTAAGCTGACTATTGATACGGGAGCTTCTCGCACAGTCATCAGTTCCCAACTTGCAAATCGGTTCCTGAGGGACATTGCATGTAACCGTGAGAAAATAAACTTAGTAACAGCCACTGGTCAGCGCATACCCGTCCGAGGCGAACAGAAGGTGGAGTTGAAGTTGGGCAACCAAGTTTACCTGCATAACGTCATTGTGGCCGATATAGTTGACGATTGTATCCTTGGCCTAGACTTCATGAAGAACAATTGTTGTGAGATCGACATCAACCAAGGTGTAATGAGATGTAGTCAAGAAGAACTGTTCATGGAAGGAGCATCATCAGGAAAAGTGTACAGCTTAAAGAACGCTGTTCTTCCTCCCAGATCAGAGACAATTATGCCAGTTAGTCTCCCTCATAATTCTGGACGAATGCATCGGTGTGTCCTTATTGAAGGGGTAGATAATGATCTTCCATGGAAGATCGCACGAACTCTAGTAAGTACCACTAACACCTCTGCAGTACGTGTGCTAAATCTTAGTGACAAGCAACATGTGATTCATAAGGGCACACTGATTGGCACTTGCGAAGATGTGGATTGGATGCGTCGATGCCAAGACTTGACTACTTCGAAAATTAGCACGGATGCACGAGTCAACGTGTCAACACTTTTAGAAGACTGTCGAGATGTCTTGTCTAGGGAAGAAATTGACAAGGCTAAGAGAATGTTAGTTAAGTACACTGATATTTTCTCTACTAATGACGCTGATATTGGAAAGACTGGTTTGGTTCAACACAAAATAAACACTGGGAGTGAGATGCCTATTCGTCAGCGACCAAGAAGACTACCAGTAGCACGAGAACAAGAAGTACAAACCATGATTGATGGAATGGTCAGGGATGGCGTTATAGAGCCTTCATCCAGCCCATGGTGTTCACCTGTAGTGCTTGTAAAGAAAAAGGATGGCAGTATGCGTTTTTGTGTTGACTACCGCCGTCTAAACGACATTACGAAGAAGGACAGCTATCCACTACCTAGAATAGACGACACTCTGGACATGCTAACAGGGGTTAAGTGGTTTAGCACCTTGGATTTAAAAAGTGGATACTGGCAGGTAGAGATTGATCCCAAGGACAAAGAGAAGACTGCATTTTCGACAGGGAAAGGATTGTGGCAGTTCAAAGTAATGCCCTTCGGATTATGTAACGCGGCAGCAACTTTTGAAAGACTGATGGAATCAGTACTCACCGGATTAACTGGAGATGCCTGCCTGGTCTATTTGGATGACATTGTCATCGTAGGCCGTACGTTTGAAGAACATATCCGAAACCTGGAGCGCGTATTATCGAAAATCCGAAGTGCCAACCTAAAGTTAAGTCCTAAGAAATGTTCATTTTTCAAACGGCAGGTTAGCTTTTTAGGATATGTGGTTTCGGAAGAGGGTGTCCAAACAGATCCGCAAAAGATCGCTGCCGTCAAGGATTGGCCAGTTCCAAGAGATAAGACCCAAGTAAGAGCATTTTTGGGCTTATGCTCCTACTATCGGCGATTCGTGAAAAACTTTGCGGATATTGCTAAACCCCTTCATAAACTTACTGAAGAGAAAAGACATTTCTGCTGGGATGAAAGTTGTGACATTGCATTTCAAGAGCTAAAAAGACGTCTATGCAACACACCTATCTTAGGGTATCCAGATACCGAAAATGAATTCATAGTTGACACAGATGCGAGTGATACTGGGCTTGGCGGTGTGTTATCCCAGCGGAAAGGTGATCAAGAGGTTGTTATTGCATATTTCAGTAAATCTTTGTCGAAGCCGGAAAGGAATTACTGCGTCACAAGAAGGGAACTACTGGCCGTAGTGAAGACACTGCAACATTTCAGCAAATATTTGCTTGGGCGTAAATTCCACCTCCGAACTGACCACGCTGCATTAAAGTGGCTCTTACAATTTAAAAATCCTGAAGGACAAGTCGCGAGATGGATTGAGTTATTACAGGAATATGACTTCATGATTGAACATCGCAGTGGAAAGTCTCACGGTAACGCAGACGCACTATCAAGAAGACCTTGCCCTGAAGACTGCAAGCACTGCGCCAAGCAAGAAGTAAAGGAAGCTGTTCCTATAAGGACGATAAAGACGGACCTTAGCAACGAATGGAAGGAAAGCCTGCAGCAAGCACAGCAAGAGGATGCAGATATCAAACCAATTCTCGAGTGGATTAAAGCTGAGACTCCTAAGCCACACTGGAGCGAAGTTGCATCGCTGAGCTCGACCACGAAGAGTTATTGGGCTCAATGGGATAGTCTAGTCATCCAGGATGGAGTCTTGTGCCGTAAATGGGAAAACGCTCGAGGAGACAGCTGTCACCTGCAAATGGTTGTTCCTAAAGCTAAGATACCAGTGGTCCTGCAGCTCTACCATAACGGATGTTCAGGAGGTCATATGGGAGTTAAGAAGACATTATTAAAGATAAGGGAAAGATTCTACTGGATTCATTGTCGTGATGATGTTGAGGACTGGTGTCGCAAGTGCACCAGTTGTGCGGCCGTGAAGGGACCTCATACACGTAGCAGAGGCGCATTGAAATTGTATAATGTTGGTGCACCCTGGGAAAGAATTGCTATAGACGTGGCAGGACCGTTTCCTGAAAGTGAAAGCGGAAACAAGTACTTCATGGTCGTAATGGATTACTTCACTAAGTGGCCAGAAGTCTTTGCCATTCCCAACCAAGAGGCATCAACAGTTGCAGATAAATTAGTGCACGAAGTCTTCTGTCGTTTTGGAGTGCCTTTAGAAATCCATAGTGACCAAGGAAGAAATTTTGAGTCTCAAATATTTCAAGAAATGTGTCGAGTGATGGGTGCTCACAAAACCAGAACCACCTCTTACCACCCACAATCGGACGGAATGGTGGAACGATTTAACCAAACACTAGAGAGGTATCTGGCAAAAGTAGTTGAAAGTAAGCAAAAAGATTGGGACAAACACATCCAACCGTTTCTTCTGTCATACCGAAGTGCAGTCCACGAATGTACTTCCGTAACACCAGCTTTTGCAAACTTCGGAAGAGAACTACGGTTGCCCGCAGACTTGATCACTGGAATACCCCCTGATACCCCGCGAAGTATAACGGAGTACGCGAATGACTTGCGGAACAAGATGAATGACATTTATGAGCATGTCAGACAATCGGGCCAACAAATGTCTGAAAAGATGAAAACCCGTTATGACCGGAAAGCGAATAATAAGGGCTTCGAAGAGTGTTCGCTAGTATGGCTACATAATCCAGTTCGCAGTAAAGGGATATCTCCGAAGCTACAAGCAAAATGGGATGGGCCATACCGGGTAGTCACTTAAAAACAATGATGTTACCTACCGGATACAGAAGTGTCCAAGAGGCGCCCCAAAGATAGTTCATGTAGATCGACTGGCGCGATACTATGGAACCGATAATGCTCGGGACGAGCATGTCTTAGGAGGGGGCAGTGTTGCGCCATAACCAGATGAATCTAGTGTCCACTAGAAGAATCGAGAACTGTCGAGGACAACGCCATCTAGTGTCGGAAAGCGCGCAACTGTGTGCATTATGACGATTACTCGACGCTAGATGGCGCTACAAGCAGCTCTAGAGTAGTCTATTTAGCCTAGAGATATCGATCGAATATTTTCGTAGTTTCGAGTAATTTCCACGGCCATATAAAAGCGGAACGTGTTGGCCGTAGGGACAGTATTGTTTCACGATACAGCGGATAAACATCGAAGAGATCTTCTAGTGCGACTAACAAGTGATTTAGTGATTTCTTATTGTATAAAGTGTTGTTAGTAAATATTGTGTTATTTTTGGTAATTAATCGACTACTTTAATTTGGTCAATACCCAGCTCGTAACATTATTTACTCACAATTGAGCCAAGTGTCAATTTACGCACCTATTGTGTTAATAAACATTATTTTAATATTTTATGTGTTTTATTATTCATTTTACTTACTATCCTCATAAAGTTCGATAACTAAGCTATCTACTGATATAAAAAACACTATAACTGCAGTAAAAATTCATTGAGAAACATATTTGTAAAAATCACATTTCGCTGTCGAGATATTCGCCATTTTGTCACTTCACAATCAAACTATTATTTGCGCCGAACACCAAATTATGTAGTATTTATATGAAGAAATAGTGTTTTTTAGTTAAATAATTTATTTTTTTAGTTAACTAGTGCAAAAGACAGGAACAATACATAAAAAAAACAACCTATTTATCAAGTTATTTAAAAAAAGGACTCGTTTGCTAGACCAGTTTTCATTTATTATTTTTAAGTTCTGAGAATTCTCTAAACTCTATGAAAATGACTGAATGCTAAAGAGAACAAACTGATCGTTCCATTATGTGACACACAAAGTCTATGGTCAATACAAAATAATTTAGTAAAACATAAACAAAGATCAGTTTACGTCTTGTTCATTGTCCGTCACTACTGTGTATGTGTGGGTGTTAATAGTTCCGGGACTTCCCGCTAGGCTGCGTGCAAACACGAATCAACGGCGATATACAATTTTAAGTGGCGTGCTATTGGAGAGGCCTATGTCCAGCAGTGGACTGCAATAGGCTGATGATGATGTAGAACAGTAATGGCTGGGGAGCCCTGTGTATGTGTGCGTCTAATTTCGCTCGTCAGGCAAAAAATGAGTGTTTATTTAAATATTTAGCTTTTCTAACACATTTTTGTTGCTATTTTATATTCTATATAAGATTCTCATCGCAATTATATCATTTTATCAATAAAAACATAAGAATAAATGCTTAAAAACCTTCAAATGAGTAAGCCCTTTTCAATAGGTAATAGACTCGGTAACTTTTTGAGTAACACTATTCAAAATTACGCATGATTTATGCCTCAATTCGTATTGATAGTGGTTCCTAAAATAAGTATAATAAGTAAAATATAATAACAAACTACCTTCAAAACCACCTTATCGGCAAAAAATCAGTTTTAAGAGGCACTTGACAGATCGCGTTGCGTCATCGTCAACTTTGAAATTGGAACTCGTTTTTTTTACGGCTCTTGAAGCGCACTTGACAAACGAATGTTTTAAAATGTTGTTCGTATAAAGCAAATGCATAACAAACCTTTCTAGACTTCATTATAATAACTTTAATACCCAAAATTAATTAAAATGCAAGTTAACTGCGGTTATCGCGGATCCGCGATGCCGCACCGACGGGACAATCGCGGATCCGCAATGCCGCACCCCAGAGGTTAAGTGATAAATAAAAAGAAAAAAAAAACTTTTGAGTACTGCCCACAAAACCTTCTGTTTATTTAATCCTTTGAAACATACTACTTAGTTCTATAAAAATGCATTTTATTTTACAGGTGTCGGACATCGCAACTTCAAGTGTAATGGAGTTGTACGGTTACAAAATGACGTGTTTAGAACAAAGGCTACATTCACACTCTGTTGCGCTACAGGTAATATGTTCGACAAATAATATTTATAAACTAAAGTACCTTCTCCGCAACATTCAATGTATTATTAATAAACTATAGTCTGGCCACTGAGAGAATGCGTTTCTGACAGGTCGTGATCCAATGGGCGATGTAACTTTGAACTGGCGTACAATTTATGGCAAAATTTTAAATATCTTTTATTAACCTTAATAATGAGTAATAACATTAAAAATTGAATAATCATGCCAATGTACAATAAACGTTTTATTTTGGGCTAAAGTTATTAACAATTAATTAATTAATTAATTTAAGAACAATAATTTTTAAAAGTCTAACGACGTCAAACTGCGCTGTTTCAAGGTTATGTCAACAGTTTGTTTTTGTAGTGATGAGACAAAATAATAGGTAATTGTAACTGAGTATTTTTGTAATCGTAATATATTCTGTCGGTCGATATATTGTTAAATAAAACGTTCTAATTTTATAATATATAATTTTATTAATTTATCTTTATTGTAAACACAAAAAAACAGTATAACAAGATGAGTTACAAAGTATGTAAGGATGTCGTACAGTCGAATGTTGTCACCATTTCAGGGAAATGTGCCGAAATGCTTTGGGCATTTATACGAACGACATTAAAGTTCCTGGGGACATCGGAGAAATTATTCGAGAGTGTGTATAATGTACTTAATACATATTTAATATAGTTTATAATACGATATAGGTACGACCAAACCAAACTTAAGAAAATAATTGTCGTGATATCAGTCAGATGAATTAAAATGGAAAATGGAAAAATATTTTTATCCCTTTATATTTCTGGTAAAATTTTTTTTAACTCAAAATAGCGTTGTGAGGACCGTCATTTTGTGACATACACAAACAGTCGTCTCTTGTCGTCTTGCGCGCATAGACTACGTTTTCCAGTTTTCTCGTTGTGGGGGGTTTTCTCGTGATTGTTATTGTTGTTTATTTGTACCTCTGCGCTAATTTGTTTAGAATTTTACTGTTGTACTTTTGGTGCTTAACAATAATGTCGAAACGCGGTCATCCATTGAAAAGTGAAACCCGTGAACTAATAATCAAGCTTCAAAATTACTTTGAGTTGGAAAGACAAGAGCGTATCTCTCAGGCACTTAAGGAGTAAGCAAACGGACGATAACAAATATTAATCTTTCGAATGCGGGAACGGGTACTTCCGGTTCCATGCACCGTGCGGCGAAAGTGCAAAATTTTGCAACACGGTGCATGGTGTACGAAAATGATCAAATATTTTCAAAAACAATACTCAGTGGTTATAAAAGTGACTATTTTTCTATAGATGGATAACAAGCGTACATGGTTATGCCATATTTTATTACTATAGTCGTTCCAATACTTTATTTAACTTTTGACAGATCACGCACATAAAGTTTTGTAATAATTTTTGATACAATGTACTACAGATAATACTGTACTTTATGGGCGGGCTCCGCCTACTTAGGGATGTGTCATTCGTAATTAATAAAGAAAAGTTCGGCTCATCTGGCATGGAAGAAAATATTTTACGAACACCTAAAAAGAAACGCAGAACTAAACCTATAACAGACATAGATACTCGTAGCTTTGACGCCGATGCAATAAGGAATCATATATATAGTTATTATGCCAAGAATGAATACTTTAATAGGTCGACGCTTCTAGCATCTTTGAAAGCAGCTGATTTGTTTAGGGTAGGAATAACTGCTTTATCCAATATTTTTAAAGATATTGGATTTCAATATAAGAAAACAGACAAAAGGAAAATTCTTTTAGAAAGAAATGACGTAATTTTAAAAAGAATTACTTTTCTAAGAGAAGCAAAAAAATTGATAATTGGGACAGTGTCGTTTTCATTGACGAGACATGGCTGAACACCAATCACGCGCATTCTCGTTCTTGGACAGATGACACTCAAGCGTCGACGTCGAAAGTGCCAATCGGTATGGGAGCACGTCTCATAATATGCCACGCTGGTTGTGCGAAGTATGGTTTTGTGGAAAATGGTTTATTGGCATTTGAGTCAAAAACTACTAGTGACTACCACGAAAAAATGAATGCGGCTGCATTCAAGGAGTGGCTCCAGGATGTGTTGCTACCTGGCTTTCCAGAACTTTTAATTATAATAATGGATAACTCCCCTTATCATTAGGTGCAAATAAATAAAGCACCTACACAAGCTAATAGAAAAGAGGAATTGGTGGCTTGGCTGCAAAGAAGTGGCATTGACGCAAATATGTCAATGCTAGAAGCGGAGCTGATGAAATTAGTCAACGACCTTAAGCTAGCAAATGTTCGATACGAAATAGATGAGCTGGCTCTGGAGTACGGTCATCGCGTTCTCCGAATTCCTCCATATGACTGCCAGTACAATGCCATAGAGCTAATGGCATAAAAAAGATGAAGACGCTTTTAAAAGAAGCATGCGAAAAAGTCACAAGAGATGACTGGATGGATGATATTTTATGACTTTGGCCGCGATTTTCGTATAGACACTATGATTGATAATAACATGATAATGCATGTTGGTGAAGATGACAGCGAGTCCTCAACCGAATCGGAGTCGGGTTAAATTTTGATTTGACATTATTGAAATCTTAAAACTATGTATTTCATAATATATATTTTCCAATAAATACAGTATTTTTACTTTCTTTCCCTTGGTTTCATTCAGAAATTACGATTAAATTTAATTCATCCATCAATAATTTTGTTAATAGTGTGTTTGAAATGTAATAAAATATATAGATATAAATTGAATAATTATGCATAATGAATTCTATAAATACTGTTACCAAATACTATAAATGTTATTCATGGTACATCACTACTCATGACGAGTTTAGTGTCAGAAACGCATTCTCTGAGTGGCCGGACTATAGCTGAACCCCGCGGTGTTACCCGCGGTTATTGTCGTATCGTGGGTAACGCCGCGGGGCGAAGCTAGTCTAAAAAATGTAAGCCTAAGTTACTCCTTGTACCATCAGCTACCTACCAGTGAAAGTCCCGTCCAAATCGGTCCAACCGTTCCAGAGATTAGCCGGAACAAACAGACATACAGACAGACAAAAATTTTAAAAATATGTATTTTGGTACGTGTACCGTATATACATTCATATTTAATATTACAAACAGACACTCCAATTTTATTTATTTGTATAAATGATACAATTTCGTATTAACGTTTACATTTCATGCATCTATATCTATTTCTTCTGTTAAAAGAAACGAAACTAATATAAAATACATAGAACTATAATTTAGAACACAACACACCTCTAGAATAGAAAAATATTTACAAAATTATACAAAGCAATTTTGAACATCCCGCATCCGGTACAATCATATTTATTAATATGGTAATATGGTACAACATTCTTTATTTAAAACTAACTGACCCACGCAACCTCGTTTGCGTCTCCTATTGCCCGTAGATTGAAAATTTTCCCCCGTTTATGAAACATTCTTCATTGGTGCTCCGCTCCTATTAGTATTAGCGTGGTGTTATATAGCCTATAGCCTTCCTCGATAAATGGGCTATCCAACATTGAAATAACTTTTCAAATCGGACCAGCGGTTCCTGAGATTAGCGCATTCAAACAAACAAACTCTTCAGCTTTACAATATTAGTATGGATTTCGCGCCATGTTTAAATTTGACTGTCAATGTTAACACCACTTATTAACTTTTTACAAAGATGACGGTCGGCAGAACCTTGGCGCACTTTTTTCTCAATTGAGTCTTATATTATTTAAATCACGATTTCTTATTCTCTTCATATAATTCAACCAATGCTCTCTTGACGATGTTTTGAATATAACTAACAAAGTTTGAAATACAAATCGATGTGTGTTAATAATATTTGCAACATGCCCAGTCCAACTATCCCCAAAAAGTGCTAGAAGAACTATTTGCGCAACTAATGCTATGTCACATACAAGTGCTATACCAATCAAAGACAATACGTGGTTTATTTTTCTGTTTGACATTCTCCTTCGACAACACGCCATCACAGATACTACGATTCGTATAAACACTATAAAAATCAACGTCATTATTATTAATAATGTCCAAATCAACAAAAATGGTTCTATAACACCATCTGGATGTAACACACTCAATATAATTGTAATTAATTTAATGAGAATAACAGTTAGATACGTAAATACAGTCACCTGTCTCTTTTCGCAGCTCATTTTCCCGCGTAATAGCAGTACAAGTTTTATATATGCGACTAGTATGTAAGAAAGGGACCAACAAATGTTTGTCATGAATAAATATTCCTGAATATGTTCAATTCCTTCGCTTATTTCTCTAGCATCCTTTATTATAAAACTTGTGATTAAAATAAAGTGCAGATTTATTGTTCCGATTATAATTTGGTTGAGGCTTATGTAATTTAATAGAGTCCTCCATTTTGGTATAAAACACCATGTAGTTACTAATACAATGACACACACTAGGGATAATATACAACCTTGGTAGTACACGTACTTTACAATATTTAAATCCATAGTGGTCTAATGCGTGCAACTATTAATCTATATATATATATATTTTATTGAATAGTGGGCAAACGAGCAGAGGGTATCACCTGATGGTAAGCAATTACCGCCGTCCATGGACACCCGCAACACCAAAGGCGTCACAAGTGCGTTGCCGACCTTTGGGGGATGGGAAAGGGGATGGGGGAGAGGTTGGGGTATGGGCCTCCGGTATCCTGACTGACTCGGTGAAACACAGCGCAAACGCTATTTCACACCGGTTTTCTGAGCCCCTTGTGGCAAAGGCCTCCCCTGCAACAAGCCACTTCTCTCTATTTAAAGCCAGTTCCGGCCAGACTTTGCGATAGACGTCAAGATCGTCGCTTCATCATTTACGGGGTCTGCTTGGTCGTCGGCGTCCACCCTGAGGCACCTAGTGTTCGACGACCTGGGCCCACCGGTCTGGATTCATCCGACACGTGTCCGGCCCAATCCCATTTCAATCTGGCAGTATTCTTGCCCACATCCGCGACTTTAGTTTTGGATCGCAGCTCCGTGTTTCTAATACGATTCTGTCAATATTAATCTATTATAATTATTTATTTATTGGTTCACTAATTGTTAAACTTTGTCTACCAACTGATAAAATCTCTTGACAGTTTATCAAATGTACAAAATCAAGCCGCAAACACAGATTTCTCGTAAAATAAACACGGAAATGAAAGTACTATGATACAATACAGTCAACTGTGCAAAATGTACTAGTTTTTTTTTTCTATAAAAGATTTATTATCAGTATAATATAGCATACATATAATATATTTAACTAACTGACCCACGCAACCTCGTTTGCGTCTTCTATTGCCCGTAGCGTGAAAATTTTCCCCCGTTTCTTAAACATTCTTCATTGGTGCTCCACTCCTATTAGTAGTAGCGTAATGAAATATCGCCTATAGCCTTCCTCGATAAATGGACTATCCAACACCGAAAGAATTTTTCAAATCGGACCAGCGGTTCCTGAGATTAGCGCGTTCAAACAAACAAACAAACTCTTCAGCTTTATTATTTTAGTATAGATTATACTAATTAGTATGTACACGGAATTAATTGGAAGCTGTTGAAATCATATCGTTAGTGATTTGTTAGTGTTGGTCGTTTTGGAAGCTAAGGGTCTTATCAGCGTAGCGTAATAAAATATGAAATAATAATGATAAAAAATACATACACTGGAACATAGAACCTCCTCCTTTATGAAATCGGTTAAAAAAACTCCGTCTGTTCGTTGTGGCTTATTTCTGGCACGCTGGACCGATTTTGACGGGACTTTCACTGGTAGATAGCTGAGGATATGAGGATTAACTTAGTCTTCTTTTATTTTAGCCTGGCTTCGCCTCATGGTTGTAGTTCACTCACACACAGGTAACACCGCGGTAGTAAGTAATAATAAATATGTTTTTTTTTATTTCACAGGGTGCTAGCGAACACATGGCTTCCTTACAACATTCGTTAGCTATGCTTCAAGCTACTAACTCGTCGCAGCAAGATGTTTTATACACTACACAAATGCAAAACGAAAGGTAATAAATAAAAATAAATTAAAAATGGAAATTAAAGAAGACTACTAGAAGTAGTATTTGATGGTATCGTTGATCTTCTGGTAGTGATTCTGTTTGCTTAGTCGGTCATGGGTTCGATTTCCGACAAGAATGAATATTGTGTGGGAAGCACTACCTTTTTTGTGACTGGATTTCTATAATGTGTATGTATATCGACGTACAAAAGTATATTTATTTAGTATCTAAAATAATCTGAATGATAGAACTCGGTTTTTTTTTGGTAAATTTCTATTATATACATACCTACACATACATATAAATCTATACATACAAGAATTGCTAGCTTTGTATTAAATAGATTATGTAACCCATTACAAATATATATTCAAAATTTGCAAGACTTATAATATAGTAATAATATTTATATAAGCTTATTGACACAAGATTGCGATAAAACTATAAAGTATAATACAAGTTGTACTACCTGCTTATCAAATTAGTACATTGAATGATAAGAAGCAAAAATTCGTAATATTAAGTATGAGCATCGGTGGTTCAGTGGTAGAATGCTCGCCTGCCACGCGGGCGGCCCGGGTTCGATTCCCGGCCGATGCAAGTTCTTTTTGTACTTTTTTTATTTTTGAGTATTTTCTTTTGTTGCATGAGACATTATAATTTGTTAATTTAATAACACAAAAATTTATATATTATTTATTTAATGTCATTTCAATTTATTTTTCATTTCATCAACAACCCATAATGTCCCACTACTGAGCTCGGGTCTCCTCTCAGGAGAGAGTAAATTATAAAGATAAATATTATTAAAGTATAAATAGTGGTATATTTTTATTAAAGTGTTGAAGTAAAAAATCTAAAAAAAAAAAACTGTGTCATCTAAATACTTATTTCTCTTTAGGCATAAGAAAACTATTGAAGATCTCCACAAGCAATTGGAAGATGCCGAAACTACGTTGCGAGGGTTCCGCGCAAAGTTGGCCGCAGAGAAAGTGGACAAAGAAAACCAAAAGGAATTATTACACAAAGAGTTCCGTGCACAGATAGCGGTATGTAACATATCATTGTCATCTATACAAATAAATAAAATTGGAGTGTCTGTTTGTAATATTAAAATAACCGCTTTCTACTACATGCATATGAATGTATATACGGTACACATACCAAAATATTTATTTTTAAAATTTTTGTCTGTGTCTGTCTGTCTGTTTGTGCCGGCTAATCTCAGGAACCGGTGGTCCGATTTGAAAAATTCTTTCGGTGTTGGATAGTCCATTTATCGAGGAAGGCTATAGGCTATAGTATATCATCACGCTACTACTAATAGGAGCGGAGCACTAATGAAGAATGTTTCAAAAACGGGGGAAAATTTTCACGCCACGGGCAATATAAGACGCAAACGAGGTTGCGTGGGTCAGCTAGTATACTATACAAATTAATAAAACTATGTTTGTTTCTACTAATCTCTGGAACGGTCGGAACGATTTTAACAAGACTTTCACAGGCAGATAGCTTATAATTCAAGGAGTAACTTAGGCTACTTTTATTTTAGACTAGCTTTGCCCCGCTGCGTTACCTGCTTAAAATATAATATTAGAAGGCCTTTGTTTAAACTGAATTTATTATTATAAAGAAAGTAATAATATTATATTAAACTAGCTGAACCGTTACCCGTGTTTATTGTCGTACCGCGAGTAACGCCGTGGGGGCCCTTTTTATACATATACTATTCTAAATATTATTTTTTTCTTTATGCCTGTTTCTTATGAGAAAATCAGTAAGTAAACCTCTTCTCTCTTTCCTCTTTAATCACTCTATCCATTATCGAAACGGTATAGAAATCTGTTGGGTAGTTTTAAAGATCTAAGCAAGCGAACAGACACAAATTTTATACTATGTAAAGATATGTAAAACATATGTATATAAAAATATGTACATCTACAGTTTGGTTATTATAGCACAATCTCTGCCTCATTTTTGACTAGACTGATGTGTATGAGATATGATTGGTTTGTTTATCCTACTAGTATTAGTATACTCATTTGCAAAAAAAACGGGCGGTTTCGATTTTCTTCCTGGCTGAAAAAAATAAAAAACCAAAAAGGTTTTAATCATTTGAACATGTTATTGGCCAGTTATAAAAGTGCCATAATGTTTATAAGAGTACATTCCAAATTCAAATTTTTGACTGAGCCTGGTTTTCAAAGAAAACAACTTTTAACTACATTTTGTGGCGCGAATTCCCTATAGTTAAAATCGCCTCTAATTAACTTTTTGACAATTTTTATTAAATTATCTGATGTCCTTGACATTTAAAAGTATTGTTATTGCTGTTTAGCAATCTCGAAAATGGTAGATAAAGTGATAAAAGCAAGCAAAATTATTGCGCTGCTTGAAGAAGGTTGCAGCCAATGCTTCGTGGCTCAGAGGCTAAATGTGAGTCGGTCGACTCAAAGGACCTGGCAGCGCTATCAAGACACCGGTTCCGTCAAGAGAAGGCCTGGTTCTGGCAGAAAGACATGTACCGAACCACGGGATGATCGTTTTCTAGTTAGTCAAGCGTTGAGAAATCGCAAATCTTCTTATGTGGACCTCAAGAACAGCCTGGAAGAAGTAAGAAATGTGCAAATTAGTCTATGGACGGTCAGGAGGAGGCTTCTCGCTGCTAATATACACAGTCATCACCCGGCACGCGGCCCTAAATTACTCCGTGGACATCGAGTTGCCAGGCTTAGCTTCGCTCGAAATTGTGTGTCATGGACTCATGAAGACTGGGATAGGATATTGTTTTCCGATGAAGCCAGGATATCTCTGCATGGTGAAGACCGACGTCGGCGAGTGCTACGTAGACGAGGAGAACGCTTTGCAGAGGCATGTTTTGAAGAAATCACACCTTATGGAGGGGGCTCTGTAATATTGGGCAGGAATAAATTCCATGGATCGTACGGAGTTAGTCTTCATCGAAAACGGTACACTGACTGGACACCGATACATAACGGAAGTTCTAATTCCTTATGCACCACCCGCTTTAACCGCTCTTGGCGAAAACTCATTTTTTATGGACGACGACGCTCGCGCCCACCGGTCTGGCGATGTGGAAGCGTATATGCTAGAAGTCGGAATTCGTCGTTTGGACTGGCCAGCTAGAAGTCCGGACCTCAATCCTATAGAGCATGTCTGGGACGTTCTGAAGCGACGAGTGAGATCAGTGCAGCTGGCTCCGCAGGCCATCAGAGAGCTAAAGAATGTGATTACCGCGGAGTGGGAACGTATTCCCCAAGAAACCATAAAAGATATACTCGCTAGCATGCCCAGACGAATGCAAGCCGTGATTTCAGCAAGAGGGGGTCACACTCAATACTAAACTTTTATCTGCTTTTAATGTATTCAAGAAAAACAAAGAAATTAACGCGTTTCATTTTTATTTAGCGAGCAGGTACAATAATAGTGTTTTGAGCTTAAACATTATTTCTCAATAATTTAATCAAAATGTTATGATAAAACTGATGATACCTATTCCTTCCTAATTTATTTATGAAATTCTGAGGATAACAATACCTAAAATTGTCAAACAAACTAATAGTAACTATAAAATAGTTCTTTGCTTAAGTGCCCGTTTTTTTTGCAAAAGAGTGTATTATAAACACGAAAGTGTAAATTTTAATGTGAGTATGTTAGTGAGTATGTTTGTTGCTCTTTCACGCACAAACTACTGAATGGCTGCACGGTTGGCATAGTGGTTTAAGCGGTCACTACGCCGCTTGCTACTGCGCCAAGTGCCGGGGGTTCAAATCCCACGTGGGACTTGGGAGGACAGGACAATATTTTGTGTGATCCACAAAATGTTGTCCTGAGTCTGGGTGTTCTTTGTGTCCGTTACATGTATGTTTGTAAAGTCCCCGCGACACAGGATTTATAAAAAAAAAGGATTTTGATGAAACTTTAAAATAATATAGCTTATAGATCAGAATAACACATAGGCTACAATTTATAAAGATACAAACTTCGTCTCGCGGCGTTGCCCGCGGTCATTGTCGTACCGTGGGTAGCACCGCGGGGTTCAGCTAGTTGTTTCATAATGTTAATTGTAAACCTAATTTTAATTTTTTAATCTTGCTTAATAATTAGTAGTAAAAGATTCCAAATAAATAAATAAATATGTGAAAATGTTATTGTTTGCTAGGTCATCACAATTTAATAAATATTTTTCTTTTTATAAATGCAGAGTATGGAGAATGAAATGAAACTCCGCGAGAGGGAGACGGAAGAACGACTAAAAGCCGCTGACGCCGAATATAAGGCGCTTCAAAAGAAACTGGACCAACAGGTGAGATATTTTAATTATTTAAACCTAATGAAATCAATCTACATTGTATACATAAATGCTAGATATATTATTTGAATGCCTCTGTGCGACTGCTGTTCTTGAGGTCTCGAGCTGGATTCCCGGGTCGGACCAAATGTTTGTAATTGTATGATCTACAAATATTTGTACCGGAGTTTGGGTGTTTTCTATGTATAATATGTGTGGAGGAACGGGTGTAATGTCCCTCCAACACAAAGGGAGGATCCTCCGACCAGGCGAGGTGATCATGCCTGGCGGGCTACTGCCCAACAGTTGATGTTGGGATGTTGTATATATGATAATCGGCGTGAGAACTAATTATTTCGCGCTTCAGGATTTGTAGTTACTCCGTGTAATGCGTTACTTCGTAGTTCAGTGTATCTTCGGTAGATGGCGCTGTAGTAGGTTAGATGTCCGAAATATTTCGATATTTATTATTATATACATTGTTTAACTGGGTGTGGAATGGGTAGAGACATATTCAATATTATTGAAAATGTTTATATTTCTATAACTATTCTGACTTATGGCTTATTTTCTTTAAAATTGAGTTTTTTATTTTATCATACCACTGCAAAGATCGGCATAGTAGTTTATGCGGTCACCTCGCTAGTTTCTACTGCTGCTTTACTGCATTATGTGTTGTGGGTAAGATTCCCACATGAAACAGCATTTCGTGATACACAAATTTGTTGGTCTGAGTCTGGTTGTGATTTGTAGTCTGTAAAGTCCTCCGCTACTCAGGATATATTCTGGCAATCCGGACTATACATCTCCTGATTGTGATAAATATTTTTTTCTCAACAGGCATCTAAGAACAGCGAGTTGGCCTGTGTATTAATAAAATTCGAGGAGCGAGTGAAGCAACGCGACAAGAAGTTGGAAGAAGCTGCAGCGAGCGATGCTGCGCTCAAGAAAGAGATCGAACATAAAGAGAGTGTATGTATTTTTACTTTTAAAAATTAAACAAAAAAGCCTTTTCCTCAATTTTCTGCCTCGCGCAACAAACTGGAATGAACTGTCGCCTGCGTTTTAACAGCTCAAATTCAGTCAGTGTTTTAAATTTCACTTTGCAAATTAGTTGACTATTTTCAATTCTATTTGTATTTTGATCAGATTAAAAACAGAAAAAAGTATTTATTCCATATTATATGTATAAAATTTAAAAGTATAAGTTTTTACTTTTTCTCTTTCTTTAGTCATTCTCCGTTACAAAGTATTGTAAACGTGTTTCCGTGTAGACCATCAGGTTCAACCAATGTAAACGAATAAATTGAATCAAATGAATACGCCTATGTTCAGTGGACTGTGATAAGCTTATGAAGAATGAAAATTTCATTTTACTCTTTTGCAGACTATAAAACAACTAGAAAAGACGGTTCTTGAGCGTGAAAATCGCTTGTACCAGCTGACAACGCAACTGGAAGAAATGAAGCGAGTTCAAGAAATGGTCGCCAAACTGATGAGCAAGAGTGCCTCTGGCAACGTACAGAGCTAATGACTATAGGTAAACTTAATTTAAGTACCTAACGCCTTACAAACAGTGCCGTAACTAGGGCGGTGCCAGCAGTGGCCAGTGTGCCTGTGTGTGCGCATACCCTGGAGGGGCGCAGAAATGACCAGACTAGTATCTAGTTTTATCTCATGCATGGTAGCTAGTAGGTACATTTTGTTTTATTGCGAACATGGTGTAGACGCGCCCTACTGTACTGTCTATATCTTTATCGCATTTTTCAAGCGATCTTGAAACAACAACACATGTAAAGGTGGATTATCGGTTTCATACATTTAGTATGAAGACGTTCACACTAGTGCGTAACGTGTTGTGATGGTTTATGTATGGAACCGATACAGTTCTGACGCGTCAGTCATCACGTCACGACACATCAGACAAATGTATATCCACCTTAAGTCTTGCTGGCAATATGACATACACAAACAAAAGTACCTACTTATACCGTTATTTTCAATGATATCTCACAACAGAATAAATCTCCAATAAAAATATGACGGCGCATCACTTATTGTCGTCGTCTAACACAAGTGTCGGTAGTTAGACACTGACGCAACACCGAGCATTGAAGCGTGCAACCGATGACAATAGGGATGGAAATCATTGCCACTTTAAAAATAATAATCACGCGTTAAAATAATTGACGGTAGTCGATTAAACTACAACTGGAAGTCCGGAGGGCAAGCATTATCGTTTAGCATCTCGCAGTAGCATCACATGTTCGGTGGAGTGTCGTACCTAAATTGTAACCTGTTCCAGTTGTAGTTCAAGTTGTAGTTCCAGTTGTAGTACTAGCTGAAGTTCAAGTTGTAGTACTAGCTGTAGTTCAAGTTGTAGTTCCAGTTGTAGTACTAGCTGTAGTTCAAGTTGTAGTTCCAGTTGTAGTTATAGTTCTAGTTGTAGTTCAAGTTGTAGTTCAAGTTGTAGTTCCAGTTGTAGTTCCAGCTGTAGTTCCAGTTGTAGTTATAGTTCTAGTTGTAGTTCAAGTTGTAGTTCCAGTTGTAGTTCAAGTTGTAGTTCCAGTAGTAGTACTAGCTGTAGTTCAAGTTGTAGTACTAGCTGTAGTTCAAGTTGTAGTACTAGCTGCAGTTCAAGTTGTAGTTCCAGTTGTAGTTCAAGTTGTAGTTCCAGCTGTAGTTCAAGTTGTAGTTCCAGTTATAGTTCAAGTTGTAGTTCCAGTTGTAGTTCAAGTTGTTGTTCCAGCTGTAGTTCCAGCTGTAGTTCCAGTTGTAGTTCCAGTTGTAGTACTAGCTGTAGTTCAAGTTGTAGTTCCAGTTGTAGTTATAGTTCTAGTTGTAGTTCAAGTTGTAGTTCCAGTTGTAGTTCCAGTTGTAGTTCCAGTTGTAGTTCAAGTTGTAGTTCCAGTTATAGTTCCAGTTGTAGTTCCAGTTGTAGTTCAAGTTGTAGTTCCAGTTGTAGTTCCAGCTGTAGTGCCAGTTGTAGTTATAGTTCTATTTGTAGTTCAAGTTGTAGTTCCAGTTGTAGTTCCAGTTGTAGTTCAAGTTGTAGTTCCAGTTGTAGTTCCAGTTGTAGTTCCAGCTGTAGTTCAAGTTGTAGTTCCAGTTATAACTGGTTATAGTTCTTAGTTCCAGCTGTAGTTCCAGTTGTAGTTCCAGTTGTAGTACTAGCTGTAGTTCAAGTTGTAGTTCCAGTTGTAGTTCTAGTTCTAGTTGTAGTTCCAGTTGTAGTACTAGCTGTAGTTCAAGTTGTAGTTATAGTTGTAGTTCCAGTTGTAGTTCAAGTTGTAGTTCCAGTTGTAGTTCAAGTTGTAGTTCCAGTTGTAGTTCCAGTTGTAGTTATAGTTCTAGTTGTAGTTCAAGTTGTAGTTCAAGTTGTAGTTCCAGTAGTAGTACTAGCTGTGGTTCAAGTTGTAGTACTAGCTGTAGTTCAAGTTGTAGTACTAGCTGTAGTTCAAGTTGTAGTTCAAGTTCCAGCTGTAGTTCAAGTTGTAGTTCAAGTTCCAGCTGTAGTTCAAGTTGTAGTTCCAGTTGTAGTTCAAGTTGTAGTTCCAGTTGTAGTCCCAGCTGTAGTTCAAGTTGTAGTACTAGCTGTAGTTCCAGCTGTAGTTCCAGTTGTAGTTCAAGTTGTAGTTCCAGTTGTAGTTCCAGCTGTAGTTCAAGTTGTAGTTCCATTTATAGTTCAAGTTGTAGTTCCAGTTGTAGTACTAGCTGTAGTTCAAGTTGTAGTTCAAGTTGTAGTTCCAGTTGTAGTTCCAGCTGTAGTTCCAGTTATAGTTCCCAGTATTTGTGGATTTCCTCTACATCTCCTTTTAAACCAAGGTCAACATCCCAAGGCTGCTTCATCCTCCATCAAGAGCCATGTCACTACGCTAAATGCCTAGCCTATAATTAATAATCTTAAAGTAGGGACAGCATTGGGTTACTATCGAGTACTTGGTTTCATTTCTGTATTTGAGCAAATATTTTTGAATAAACAATTTTTATCTTAAAGAAATATAGTTTATTAGGTATTTATATACTTGGTAAACAATAAATAGATAGATTCATTTGTATGCACATTTGTCCATTAAATTTTCAGAGCCTGGTTTGAGCATTTTTCAGGGGCGCAGTTTTGAAAGCTCGCACCAGGTGCATAAAAGGCTAGTTACGGCATTGCTTACAAACCAACCTGAGTATCGAAGCAGGACTACGGCATTGCAATTGTAAATAAGACAAAACTTCCATTTTTGACAGGCTTAAAAAAAGACTGTAGTTTTTTTATGTTTGTTACCTCATAACTTTCGACTGCGTGAACCGATTTTGATGATTCTTTTTTTCTTCTTAGTTCTTGAAATCTGTTTATTTTGTTGTTAAAATTTGTGATTATTAGAAAACAGTTACATCAATAGGGTAGATGAACACCTTAGTCAAATTGGTTACTTTTCAACATCTGTCAAAACGATAACTTATGTACTCTAAATACGAACTTGTGACGTCACTATTTTAAACTATTCAATTGAGCAATATATTTGAATGTTTATTTGATTAAAACTTGTAATAGAAATGAAAAGTGCTAATAACTATATGTTCTGAAATGTTTTGTAATATTCGTTTTGATGAAGGGATATCCTTACTAGGGTGCACCTGGTTCTCCGGCTCCTAGTACCAAAGATGGCGTGCGGTTTTTTTAGTCGGTTCGAGTCCGACATGCCACCAGTAGGAGATATCCGAGGGGATTTGAGCACGGAGAAAAAAAAACGGGGATATCGGTATTAATTTACGACTAGCTCAACCCCCGCGTTGTTACCCGCGGTTATTGTCGTATCGTGGGCGAAGCTAGTCTAAAAATGTAAGCCTAAGTTACTCCTTGTACCATCAGCTACCTACCAGTGAAAGTCCCGTCCAAATCGGTCCAGCCGTTCCAGAGATTAGCCGGAACAAACAGACAGACAAACAGACAAAAATTTTAAAAATATGTGTTTTGGTATGTGTACCGTATATACATTCATATGCATGTAGTAGAAAGCGGTTATTTTAATATTACAAACAGACACTCCAATTTTATTTATTTGTATAGATACAGCCATCGTCTTTATTAGTGAACTGTTTGAACTGTTAGACACGCCTGAAGATGTCGCCTCGAATTAAGATAAACTGAGTTTAACATCACATTTTTTTTTCCAAAATACATTTGCAATAATTACTTAAGTTATTAAAGTTTAGGTAATCGATTTACACAAATAGTATAAGTTTTTTATTATTCACTATTAATTTTCCGTCTATATTTATATAATTAAAGATTGAAGGCATACCTAATAAACATTTCATTTCACACTACTCGATAAATTAATTTAAAGTATTTTTTTAATGTATGTTTTTTTTTTCACAGATATTTGGCGTCGACGAACTATGGCACAGATCTCACAAACGGCCTATGCATTAAATATAGATGAAATAATATTTTGTATGAATGTTTTTCCCATCATGATACATTTTATTAATATTTTACATGAATTTTTCATATTGAGTATATGAATGGCGAATTGTGAACAATAGTGGAATGGAAATTGATAATGTTTATTGTATAGTTATTTTAGTGTCGGACTAATAAAGATATGTATGATAATGTATCGTAGTTTTTTTTTTTAATAATTTGACACTTCTTTTTCTGATTTTTTTTCCAAATTAGAACTAGGGTCGGCTTTAAATATACTACGATACGGCGACTTCTATTCTTTATGTGAAACGACTGTCTTCGGACCTCCGCAATTACACTTTACTTAGTAAAGTGTATTAGACGATATCGAAGGCACTTCTTACTTACACACACCCGACAAATTCCTAACTAGACAGCCTATACAGTAGGTTACTACTGTAAACGGCTAAAAAAACAAAAAAATTAACAAAAAAAAATCGACTTCAAGAATTGGACAAAATTAAAATGGGACCACACTGGAAGCACCAGCTTTTAAATAAAAAATAATCGTCAAAATCGGTTCACCCCTCAGCTCAAAACAAAATCCAATTGAGATCCTCCTCCGTTTTTGAAGTCGGTTTAAAACATCTTTATTTTAAAATGAATTAGTTTAAGTAGAAAAATTAGTTTAAAATGAAATGAAAATATGTATTATTATTTCTAAATAAATAAATATGCAAAATAAAATACGCTCAGAATCTGTAGATGTAATGTAGAGTAATTTATTCCGATGCTTCTCCCCTTTTCTACCCTACTTTCATAATAAAACTCAAAACACGACACAAAATAACAGCCACGTATAAATCACAGTAATATCCCCTTTTCACTATAGAAATACACTATAGCTACATAGAATTTTAATCGTCTATGGCAGACATTTCCCTAGCGACCCAAATATCATAATAGGCCAAAACAAACTCAACATCGGGCAATAATGGAGGCTGACGTCAGACTTTTTGGGTCTAACCTTGAACTAGCGAGACGGAGATAGGGGTGGTTTATACTTCGCTGCTCTACAATTATTGTTTGAGTTTCAAAGTTTCCCTTCATCTGAGCTATTGTTTGAATTTCGTTTCATCTACAATCAATCAAATTAAGGTATTGTTATTCTTTTAGACACTAATACGAAGCTGTAATAAGAGGGTCTAGTCTATTAATTTTAATTTTGTTTGTAACTTTTGTCTGCTTGTTCTGTATAATGTCTAGAACGGCTGGACTGATTTTTACGGGACTTCTTTTGCCAGATAGCTGATGATATATAGAGGCTACTTTTTTAGACTAACATCGCCCCACGGCGGTACAACGATAACCGCGAGTAGCACCGCAGGGCTCAACTAGTACAAATAATAAAATGTTCGATATCTGTATATTAAATACTAGCTGATCCACGCAACCTCGTTTGCGTCTTATATAGCCCGTAGCATGAAAATTTTCGCAAAATACGTAACTTTTCTGGTTGATTTTTACACCTTGTGTCCGAAAAACCTAAATATCTTACGGAACCCTATTTTTTTCCAAAATAAAATATAGCCCATGTTACTCGTGGATAATGTAGCTTTCGAATGGTGAAATAATTTTTTAAATCGGTCCAGTAGTTTTTGAGCCTATTCATTACAAACAAACAAACATACAAACAAAGTTTTCCTCTTTATAATATTAGTGTAGATATGGAATGGCAGGAAAAGAATGGGCGGAATTTTTATAAAAAAAAATTAATCTGTGCATTTGTGTGCGCTCATCTCAGAAGTGGCTTAATCGATTCAGATGCGATTTTCTTTTATGTGTTATATTAAACTTCACAGTGTATAATTTAGTGTTTGTACTATTTCCACACAGCAAAAGTTAGTCATAAAATTAATTAATCTCTGAGAAGGAATAGATTGTAAAGTAAATGATAATAGTTTTTTTTTATTTATTTTTGTTTTAATGCCCGTCCAACAACGTGTGTTGTGTCGTCGAGACGAAAAAATGGCGATCCACCCAAGGAGGGACCTGGCTAAGGTTGCTTATCTTTGCAATGTATGAAACGCATTCACCCTTTGATTATAAGCCTCTTAGAACGATTGATATTTATTGAAACTAGTGGTCGCTTAGTGGTCGAAATTTGACCATAATATTATTGATTTATTTTTGTAGCTTTCGGCACTTTTTCTCTGCCAAATTTCATACTCGTCCGTTTGGTTAATTTTCGGATTTTCGTCAAAAGGGTACAACATTTTTGCTTCACGTAGGTATAGGATACATAGATACTTATACATCAACCGTTATTGTTTTCTTTTCTTATTTCTTTTATTATAGTTGTTTATTCAGAAAAGAGATTCTATTAACGCACAGTACCAGTTAAACTCACAGAATCAATACGTAACGTTTATTTACAAATGGAAGCTGTTATTGTAAGCGTCCACTTTATTCTGTTTGTTTAATTCGAAACATACTTTAGTTCAATAATATTATTAAATGTTGACTTTTTTTCTATTTCAATTGTCTTGTAATTGACTTGAAGACAATATGTGTATGTTTTGTTTATTTAATAAATTATGCTCGCGGCCCGCATGTACTTTGATTGTCGCGGTAAATAGTAGCTTATATCCTTCCTCAATCAAGAATCAAATGATCTTCATTGTAAATTTCACCCAAATCAGTTCAGCGGTTAGCCGTGAAAGCATAGCAAACAGAGTTACTTTTGAATTTATAATATTACTAGCAACCCACCCCGGCTTAGAAAGGAGTTTTACGAAAAATATAATATAGCCTAGTATGTCACTCTGACTGAGATGTGCGGCTTAACTTTTTCTGAAGTCTTCTACAAATATACCTAGTTATATTTTATCGAAAATATTAAAAAAATAACAATTTATATACAAAAATCTTCATCAATACAGTAACTTTAAAGTTTATCGCGAACAAAACGATACGTATACGAAAGACGCGGCAGAGCACTTTGTTTATAATATACCTACATAATAATATAGTGATTAGTAATGAGTGTGAATTGCAAAATACTGGTGAATTTTTTTTCCTCAGTCCACGTTTTTTCTTAACCAATTCATAATCTTCAATTATACGCATACCAAATGCCTTAACAATTAGAGTTAGTGTTAAATAATTAACTTTTTATTATTGTCGATCTGCCATTGGTATGCCATAAATTAGGTAAAGTTATATATATAGCGTTATATAGCGACTCTCGCTTTATCACGCTCATATAATAGAGAAAACCGGGTCAGTACTATTCAAGACCCTGACTCTTGTTTTTCGTGTTGAGATTTACTAAAATAGACAAAATGTGTCCGTGGGAGAGCTATGCTTCGGCATGAATGGGTCGGCTCGACCGGAGTGATACCACGGCCTCACAGAAAACCGGTGTGAAATAGCGTTTGCGCTGTGTTTCACCGAGTGAGTGAGGATACCGGAGGCCCATACCCCAACCCCTCCCCCCATCCCCTTTCCCATCCCCCAAAGGTCGGCAACGCACTTGTGACGCCTTTGGTGTTGCGAGTGTCCATGGGCGGCGATGATCGCTTACCATCAGGTGATACGTCTGCTCGTTTGCCAACGATTCAATAAAAAAAAAAAAAAAAAATTAAACTCTAGCAACGGAGTCTAAACAACCCTGACCTTGAACGTAACTAAAGAGTCGGGCATGTTTTGTAATGGACAGTCGTGTACAAAATATATAGTAAGATCCCAGGCTCTGGGATTTTACCTGATTATTTAATTTTTAACCGATTTTCTTTTAAAATTAATAATCAATTGATATGAGTGAACTGTAAGAGAGAGACAGAGAGGCAGAGAAGTCAATATATCCTAATACATGTCTGACTCAGTCTCATGCGTGTGGATAATGCCCTCGCGCTCTTCCCCACAGAGATATTAAAATTGAATTTAGGGGATGATTGGCCTCTTGGATCGGTCTGTCTTTTTGTAAGAGGTTTTAAAATAGTTGTCTGGTAGACATATATAAAAATGGAGCATCAGAATTTACGTGAAGTTACGTCATTATTTTGGGAGCTTGAAAGCGTCTGTTAAGCAAATCGGCCCACGGAAAGTGTCTGGTAGTATTGGCGACTTATTTTTAAGGATATTGCCTAAAATATACGTGAAAATCAGCTTTCAGAATATACGTGAGGTTCGTTATGTTTTTAAGTACCTTGATTACCTGATACCTGAAAATTGGCCGTCTAGTCAAGTTAGCAGGTAGGCATGCGTTCTTAGTACATACTACCACTACGCAATCAGCCACATTTCGTTCGTCAGAAAATACGTGACGTCTGGCGGCCCTGGGATCTTGGACTAATAGTTTTTGACTTTCATTTCAAAACTATAAAGTTATGTGTATGAATAATGTGACAATACTTACTACGAAAAAAATATGTATAAGATGTCTAAGTATGAAATACAAAAAAGAAGAAAATGGTTCTGTTTTTTAAAACTTGCGATCCAACCCGGCTTCGCACGGAAGTCTTTAACATTCGGATTCGGATTTCCTCTATTAAAATATGTATGTATTAGGTACGCTTATAAACCTTCCTCTTGAATATCTATTGCTATCACTGCATTAAAAGCCATTGAGTGGTTTAAGAGGTTTAAGCGAACACTTAATTTGATCCTATGTAAAGATTTGATTCTGAGTAAAAAAACCTATGGAAGAATTATTGATCTAGCTAGGTAGTAACTACTAGGTACATAGCTAGTAGGTACCTAGTTGGTTCCTACATTGTTCGAAGAAACCATCTAAAGTTTCCGACTCATTAGTTGCTTTTGCTCCAAACTTATAGTAGTTAACAGTCCCTTTACATATAAACGGTTGTAAACACACAACCACAAGGTATCTGCATCTGTTTATCTATACTAATAATAAGCTGAAGAGTTTGTTTGTTTGTTTAAACGCTCTAATCTCAGGAACCGCTGGTCCAATTTGAAAAATTATTTCAGTGTTGTATAGTCCATTTATCGAGGAAGGCTATAGGGTATATATCATCACGCTAATACTAATAGGAGCGAAGCACCAATAAAGATTGTTTCATAAACGGGGGAAAATTTTAACGCTACGGGCAATATAAGACGCAAACGAGGTTGCGTAGGTCAGCCCCACGCAACCTCGTTTGCGTCTTCTATATAATTCGAAAACTAATGAAATCTGCTATGATGTTCCATCATAATCTGCTCAGTCGATTATTAAGAATACTAATTTTATTAAAATATACTTAGATTTAAACAAAAAATATTGGTTGCCTGTAAAGTCGGTATACGGGCGAAAGTTTTACGTGACAACGATTTTGAGTGGTAAAATAATTTTAATGTGAATATTCATTCGTATAGTAGGAAGAAGGATGAAATAATAGTAACAATTTAAAACATTTATTTATACAAAGAATTATATTTAAAACATTAATTTTAACGTTTTAAATATAATTCGACGCGTGCCTTTCACTTTTTATGTCTGTCTCTCTCGCTCTTAGGCGGGCTAACCATGCCCGAGTGGAAGGGACGCGTGCCTCTCACTCGCTCTCATTGTGAGCGCATAACGTGAGCGGAGCGTAACGCAGTTTCTTGAAGTGTCACCCGGCAAACCAATTTATAAGACGTTGTCACGTCAAAATAAAATGAAACTGTCAGTTACACAGTGGTGGTTACACAACTTATAACACCACGTCTTTGTCATGACACTACAGTTTGGAGGGAACATTCGAGTGGACTCAGCGACAGTTAAACTCTCAAAACACTTTTGTATGTTTGTGGTGCATGTCGACATTAATTTATTGCGAGGCTGTAAATAACAATTCTTCATAACATTTGTTTCCGTAATATTGTGTGGAATTAAATTGTAAAATGTTTTTCGTTTTGTATGTGGTTACGCGCCATTCGCCAAGGCTACCATTATGAATGTGTATTTTATAATCTGTAGGACATTAGTTGCTTTCGCGTTTGTACTCGTATATAAGCACCGGGTACATGTCTCACTCACTGATTTCTTAAACCATTATTATTTGATATTATTAGTGCCTGTGTACAAAACAAGCATAAATAAATATTCAAAAAAATTACTAACTAAACAACTGAATTGAAAACCTTTTCTAAGTATATATTTTTAATCGATACATTTTCTAATTTTAAATACATTATATCGGTAGATCCTACGCTCGTGTACCATTTACTTACTTTAAATTTTAAGTGGGACTAAACAGGAGGTAAACTGATAAAAAGAGAGTTTTCCTAATCAGTTCGTAAATGACGTAGATTTGTAGTTTACGAATTTATTTGAGCTGAGAATCTTCTACATATACTTTAAAAGTCGATTAAAAACGAATGATATCTGGAGTTGGCAGTAAAATAATTCAAAATAACTGGAATAAATAATACCTACATACGTAATAGTCATAAGTACACAACTTTAATTTAAATTTCTTATTTTAAAGCACTTCTGTATGTGTCAGTACCCATTCATTTTGACACGAAAGCTCAGCTCAGGTCACATCTGGTTATTCCGAGCACCTGTGTCATGGACTCCGTCCGACATTGCCTTAGCAAGGTCGATGAGCATCTCCAACTAAATTGGTTACATGTTCGCCTAGTCACAAATGATTGTGTGGACTAAATAACTTTTAAATCTTGTTACTTGGAATCTATACATAGTGGAATTAGTTCGAAAACAAATCCGTAAATATTTTTTAAAGATTATTTTTTGTTTCAAACCTAAACACATCATGGTGGAACTAACAGTACTTTTTGTTTGACGTAGATGAGGGAAAATGATCTTTAACTCTATTATCCAAATCATGTTCTTTTCAATCTTCACAATGCGACACAAATATAACTACATAGATACCAATCGGACACAATATACCTACCTACACATAGGTACCGAGTACGAGAGGCAATTTCCGCCAGGCTGCTTCTAAAGCCATTTCTAAGCGAACTCTGTCAGCTGCATACAAAACTATGCGGTACAGGTTCTTTAAACATTGCAAATGCAACGTGTGGCGACGAAAGTATTCCATTTTAGATACAAGAAAATCTTATAAGTGTTCGTGAAGACATCACAGCTTTCCATTAAGCGACATATTTTTGATGTTCATCCTACTAATGTTATAAACGCGAAAGTTTGTGAGTATGTAGGTGAGTATGTTTGTTGCTCTTTCACGCAAAAACTACTGAACGGATTTTGATGAAACTTTACAATAATATAGTTTATGCATGAGAATATGAGAACACATAGGCTACAATTTATAAAGATACTAGCTTCGCCTCGCGATATTATCCGCGGTTATTGTCGTACCGCGGGTAGCTCCGCGGGGTTCAGTTAGTATAAAACAAATACTTGTAGGTACCAGCTTGTACCATATGAATATAATTTTGCCTCATAGTCCCTTTGACCGAATAATCTGATGCTCATGTAGTTAACGATCTTGACTGAAAAGTTTGAATTGTCTATTTATTTATTCAGAAACATATAAAATGTTTATATACACCATAATACAAGAACGGTATTGTATTGATTTGTCGAATTATTTCTAATCTTATTTTTTTCTATCAAGACACCAAACCAAACTTTAGTCTGTGACTTCCTGAATTACACCTTGCTCCTGAATCAATAAAACATGGAAATTGTACGGGCCAATGACCGTACATTTGGCGCGGTCAGCATTTTACGTCCACAACGTTGATTTAAAACACATTAAAAATCAGTGCACTTTCAGCAGTCACAGGGTGTACTCACTAGCTTTAACCATTACACTCTACATCATTAGTTCATAAGTCATTTGTGTGCAACAATAAATAACATTCAATCAAGCACGTAGAGTCTATCATTCAACAAGCTGTGTACGTGACCCGTACAGAAATAAAATTATCCTTCCTCTTTCTATACAACAACTTCATTAAAAATAAAACACATAGTTAATTTATGATATCTATTTATTGATTTCGTAATATAATAGATAAGTCTCGATGAAATGAGTGAGTTTCTCAATAGTATATAACAGTAAGTAAATAAAATTTGCAGCAATAACAGCGTAAGATATAGATAGTTCATTTGTGAGATGTCGTTCAGTGAAAGACTGAGATATTCGGTGTCTAGAACAAAAAATTTAAAATTGACAATATTTGTTTGGCAAACCTCGAAATTTGAAACCCAAAAGCCGTGTTTTCAAAAAAATGGATTATATATTCTTTTCATTTCAACACAAAGAGTTAACATTCCCTTGGAAAATAAGAAATCGGTACAAAAGAAAATTTAAATCTATACTTTGCGGCAATTCGACAATATTCTTATAAAATATGTATTTTAAAAGGCGAAACAAAATGATATTAGAGCTTCTCTTTAAAATGAACTGCTCATTTCTGAAGTTATACTTTTATGGCGTGTATTGAGAAATAGATTCGGTATGATTCTTCGAAGCTAAAATACATTTTTGAGCTTCCGAGAATCATATTATTTATGTTCTACTATGAACATACAGATGTATTTGTTTCATTGTTGTAAAAAAGACCTGTGTTACCGGGGACATTAGAAACGAAAATGAAACCGAAATTAAGAAAATCAAGACTCAGAACAACAATTTGTGAATCATACAAAGTGTTGTCCCATGTTGGTTTGAATCTACAACACTTAGGAAAGTCCCATGTCCAGCAGTGGACAACACTAGGCTGATGACGATGATTGGAAGACAATTTCTGAGTAAGAGAGGTATTTATAATTCATCACCTTTCACTAAACGACTCGTCACAACATAATTACACAATATATTAGTTAGCTAATAATACTTTGATTTGATCAAATAACAGTAGAACTATTTATAATTAACGAAATACTACTAAATTGCTAAAACAATTATTTGGCATTGATATTCGGATGCAAGCGAAAATTAACTATTTATAAATTGTAAAGATTGATAACAGTTTATTATAATTTGAAGTGATGCAGTGTGACATAATTCTTAAAAAAAAAACAGGATTACAGAGAGTTTTTGAAGTACATATTGATGATTTTCTCAATCCTAATAAGTCTGATGAACAGTTAAGGCTCGTTTTGGGCCATGCGCGACCCTTACCACAGACAAAGACGGAGACAGGAGACCAACTGGTCGCGCGTCTCCTTCGTACGCATGACTTGTCATATGTAGATATCTACTACGCAGCTGAGATAAATTTGAACCTCGATGCAATGCGACGCCCCGCCCACTTATAGCTATTAGGTAGTATTCCAGAGTACATCATTCAAATTATTACAGAAAATTGACTTAGCCGACAGTTTGTAACAAACATTCGTCCATTTTTGCATACCGTACCTACCTAAGTGTAAGTGTGGAGTAAACGACGCGAGGCTCTAACTTAGCTTGGCTGCGTTGTAAATAACAAGTACCGGTAGCAGTCTCACGTCACTGTCTCGCGGCGCGAACCACTACATTTAAGGTTGGACTCTTCGTGTTTCTCAGAAATATTCAAATCGAATCATACGTACTTATGTAATCCTATTATTTGGGGTTCAAGTTCAACCAGTTCAATTATGTGTATGTAAAACCCAACAATACTTTTAACCCGACCCGGGAAACGAACACTAGACCTGCGATCGATCGGTAGTTGCTTACGCTAACCGTTAGACCAACGGGGACCTCCTATTTCTTACTTAATGATTTCTTTACTGTTCATATTTACATTAATCCCAATTGACACATCTTTAATTCATTTCATCATAAGTAGCTTAATACACTTTTTGCCAATACCTCGATTAGTATCCTATGGATTAGGGAATTGTAGTATAAAGTTGTGTACCAGTCCTAATGTAAGCTTAAAAATTGTATTTAGTGGTGGAATTCTACCAGATGAGTAGCCAGACCGTGAAAATATTAGGTATGCTTAGTGATTAAGTAGGTACTTATAACTTAACCAATTAGTCTTTTTAGATAAATTTCTCTTTGCTGAATAGTTTTCTTTTTACCTATAGACGAGATTTAAATAGATTTAAGAATAAAGTTTTTTAATGACTTCAATATTAAATGTCAGCAGCAGAATAGATAAGCGTTAAAAAACGTAAATATACCAGTTTAAAGGTGTCAAACACTAATGATGTAATAAAAAAAAAGAAAAAAAAGTAAAAAAATTATATTTATTTAAATAATTTTATTGACATTCTACTCGTATTCTACGTTGTATACCCAAATGTATTTAAATCACATTTAAAACATTTGTATGTATACTTTATTCAGGTATGACGTAAAATATGAACATCACGGGACATCATGGGACTGCACTTATGACCCTTGACTGTAACTGCTTTAGATTTTCAATCAACAACCCATAACATCCCACTGCTGGGCTCAGGTCTCCTCTCAGTAGAGGGTTAAGGTCATACGTCCCCACGCTGGCCAAGTGCGGGTTGGGGACTGGCAAGACAACGTTGTGGCTACGTCATCTTGTCGCTGGATGTTTTTAAGCCGCCCAAAGGCCTCCAACTGAGCTTCACGACTGTTATCCTATGATAACAACCGGGACCGACTGCTTAACGTGACCCCCGATTACGATATTCAATGAACAGTTATAAAGAAGGGGTACTCCTTCTCCTAGACTCATTTCCTGAATGTTAATTAAAATATGTTCTAGCACAATTTATGAGGACCGTCCTATGTCCAGTGGTCTATTAAATGCTGCTGACGATGATATTTATATTTTTTTTATATTATAGTTATATTCAAATTTCGAACTATTGGCAACTTACAATGAATTAAGTTGTGTTTTCATGTCGATGAAGTGGTTTCCAATTCTTTTTGGGAAAATCTAGAGAAGTTATTAAAGGACACGCTAATAGAACTTCGAAGTAGGTATATTTTACAATAAGATAGGTACAATTTAGTGGAAGACATATGCTAGCCTTATAATTTTCTCTTATACTAATTGTATAAAAGAAACACTGGCGAATACGCAAAAGGGTTGGCTGATAAGAAAAGAGTATCGATACGTTTGAAGGCGTTTAATCGCGTAGTATCGAACGACTAGTGTTTGTACAAAACTAATGTTTCGATTGAGGTTTGGTAGGTTTGTTTACGAGTAAAACTTTATTATTTTGCTGCTGAACTACCCCAAAGTCTTTTATAATTTTAAAGCTTATATACATTTACTATTACTTATAGTTTTAAAATAAATAACAAGTCAAAATAGTCTCAAACAGATGTATTATGAGTAACACTCACACATCATGCTATACATGATACAGTTTTGCAAATTACAGTCATCTAGTCCCAGTGAAAGAGGTAAGAAGAATTTAAATATAAATAATAATATTAAAGCCACGTGGGAATTGATTTTCATTTGAATTAAAAAAAAAACAAGTCTAAACGAAAACGGTTTTTACGTATACGTTCATATACATTTATCACGTACAAAATATGAATTTATAATTTTTGAGGTTACGTCACACTGCACCGATTCAGTAAATCTTGAAAAAACGATCCTAATGAAAATCGCGTTGTATTGAACTATTTAATTTTAAACAGTATTAGCTATCGATTAATTGATGAAAAAATAACTACCTATTAACAACAGACGTACCTCGAATAAAACAGCTTAAAACTATTTATAAAGTTATAAATCACAAAGCGATTGCACCATTGCCTTTTGTTTAAACGTATCTCTGAATACTCTGTAAACTGATAGTTTGACTTCAAGTAAAGTAATGTAATTACAAACTTAACAACTTATGTAAATGACTAACAACCTTGATTGTTTACCTTCTGTTCGATGTTTTTAATTTAGTTGGTTTATGCTTCCAATATATTTAGTCAGCAAAACGAACAATTTCATTGAGCAAATGACATGTCACAGTAATTAATTGTAGAAAATTACATGATATCACACTTTTTTTTAGTTTAATATACTTTCTTACAAACATTTTTTTTAAGTTTTATATTATGAATAAGGTTTATAACTTTGTTGTTGTTTGTGAGTTGTTTAATTAACAATTGAACAAAGTATTCAGTTATACAGATAACATGTTGCTTATAAACATAAACTTTAACAGCAAGAACACCGATAAGGCAAAAATCACAATCTGTGCGTTTTCATTTGTGTCTCTCGAACGTGCTCGTGAATGCAAACCTTTATTTTTATTATACATTAAACTTATTTACAAATTATATTAATATAAATAATTAGTAGTTATATCAAAATTATACACAGTTAATTTTATTTTATATGACAATAATTTTTCTTTGAAAATCATTTGTTTGGAGAATAAAATAACTTTTTACGTTATAAAACAAATGGATTTCTTTGAAGTTCTTCCTCCTGAATGATATCTACAAATATGATGAATCTAATGTACTTATAACAAGAATCACTTACACAAACGTACGAGATTAAACGAGCGCAACGCTTTGGCACTTTGGTCTTTTTCCATTTTTCAACATTCTTTTTCGAGCATTCTTATTCACACAACTTTCTCTTGTGTACTCAAGGTTCTATTGTAATCGTAATGACAATTACATGATGTCTTAACATGTGAAACATTGTGTATTACGACCGTAATATTTCATCTCTTAAAATTTTTTTTATACATTTCATTTCACTAAAAATAAACGCCGTTAGTTAAAATAAATGAAAAAAAAACAATCAAATAATTGAGAAGAGAATACAAATTAAAAAAATACTTTATATACACCCATGCTATAAATCCTCTATAAAAGTTTCTGAAACAGCTAGCTTATTGCCAAAATTAAAATATCCTGTCACAGTAACCATAATATCATTTAAACGAATGTTGTAATGATGTACTAAATTTCATAATGCAACTCATTTAAAAAAAGAACATTTTCAGGCACGTGCCTTTTAACTAACACAGCGCCGTATTTAAAAAAAGAGCTGTTATTCGAATTCACTTCGAAATTCCGCCATTTTTGTTCGATATTAGTATTGTAAAAATGTACCTACTTTTTATAGAGGATTCATACCACGGGTGTAGATAAAGTCTTGAATGCAACTGTACATAATTAGGTATTAAAACACAATTATCACACGATGCGAATCACATTCGTGTTTTAATGCCCCTTTTTATACAACAGTTGCATACATAACTATTTTTGTCTTCTCAACAACAAGTTTACAAATATAATAATTATACATAAGTTTCAATACTTTAAAACATAAAACTTCCTATAATTTAGCCTAGAGTTTGGCTTTCACATAAAAATGATTGTATTTCAATTATTTTAGTACTTGTGACATTGAATTGTCATTTGTTCATTGTCACATGTTGCGCAATCGCGGTAGTCATCAATTATTTTCCTTTACCAATATTTCTACAACAAAACCTTACAGTACACAGGCACAGTAATCTTTAATTGTAACACCTCAATAATACTCCATTATTACAACAGTGCTTAATCGGAAGAGTGCTTACTTAACGGAGGTATTTCACTAAATTTTATTGCTATTTTTAGTTATATTTTAATTACATATTAAAACTTCATTTAGTATTTCAAATGTTACTAATAAATATCTAATGCGCTAATTCTTACTAAGTTTTTAAAAATGTTCACTAATTAGTTTTTAAAACTTTAATTTCATTTTTAATAAAATATTTTAATGTACTATTGGTCTTTAATAAAATTTAATATTAAATACTATTAATTAATGAAGTGACTAGAAACATGCAAAACTTTGATGAAAGTGAGCAATTTTATACTTAAAGATCAAATGTTTGGATATTCGTTTAATTAAATTTATTTTTAACATTTTGTAAAATGTATGAAAGCTGTCACAATTGTGATGAAAACTCTCTCACAAATTTCAAAAAACACAAATAAGCGTATTACATTATCTAAATGGAAAATATTACTAATAACTGTACAATTATTTGTCATTTAGAAATTACACTTTACCATCATCGTGTATTATTAAAATTAAAGATTAAATTATATAATAATATGATTAAAATCTATTACCAACGATTGCAACGATTAACTCACTTGAACTGGAGTAGTTATTATTTAAGGCCGTGGATTGGTTCAGAATGGTTTTTGAAATTGGAATATTATACCCCTCGATACTTTAGTAGGTGTTCCTATAAAATTATCGAGAATAAATCGAAAAACTGCATCAGTGTCTAGCGGTAGGGAGGGGGGGGGGGAGGGCTCCATTTACCCGCCAGATGCGGGCAGTGTCTTTCGCTAGCTTTATATAAATGAAAACTTGAAAGCGATTTGGATATTTTAAATTAAAGTAATAAGAATACCACAAATTCACACAGTACAAATGTAACTTTTGTACTGGAATAAAGTAAATTAATACATTCCATGACTCTACAACCTTTGTAGAAGTGTTGTATACTCTAAATACTCATAATTCTTGAAATATCAGCCGACCAACCACAAATATACGGGTTAACGTCCATAAATTATTATTACCTGTGTGTAAGGTACTCTAAATTTTAAAATGCCTAATGTCCGTGCTATGGTTGTCTGGAAGAAGTCGCCGTTAGCGATAAGACCGCCAATTGTTATACATCCTTACATTTTTTTTTGTTTATACAATAAAGATAAGTAAATAAATAAAAAAATACTAGTTCTAAGTTTTGTGTACTGTAGCAGTAATATGTCATGTTTATGTCATTCATATACCTAGAATTTGTGAAATCCACGGCCCGGATAAATACCTACAGTAATAAATTCTTATTTATATTACAAACCTTTTCAATTTCATTTATCCACCTTCACAAACACAAGGAGTTCCTCAAACATGACAATGCCTCTATGATATTAAGGTAACACTAGTTATAACAATTTTACTACTAGATCACAAACTCATTGACTAAAGAACTATATATCAATTCCTTTATTTGTCTATATATATGAAACATTACTGGTGTAAAGCTTTTATATACATAAACAACTTTTATATGTAGATTTGCGCAAGTCTGCTAATTAATATTGTATGTAGACTTGAGCAGATCTATAAGTTCATTTTATGTGTATACTAAGAAGATCTAATTTTGCATGTAGACTTACGTAGATCTGAAAGTTACTTTTTATATAGACTCGTACGGATCTTCTTCTTCTTCTTTTTACGTGTAGACTTCTTAGTCTATACGTAAAAAGTCCACATACAAAATGAGGTCTTGGATCTCTTGATCTAAGACCTAATTTTGTATGTGGAGTTGAGTAGATCTGCGAGTTACTTGTTTATGTAGACTCGCGCGGATCTGCAAATTAATTTCGTGTGTAGACTTACGCAGATCTGAGTTATATTTCGTGTTTATTTTCTTACATAATAGACCATGACCATATACGCGGATCTCTGAGTTAATTTATTAGTTTTTAGTTCTGTTTACGCATTCGTGGTTTTAGATAGAAATATTAAGTGTTTAGGCTATAAATAGTGAAGACATAATATGCGAATATATTACATGCTCTGAAAGATTTTTTGGTTAATTTGAAAGTGTTTTTTTAAAAAAATGAAAGCGTACAGAAAAATAGAAAAATTCTTCTTCCATACAGTTTACGTTTGATTATATATTGAAAATTTGCTTCGAATTATTTATCGATATGTTCATGTAAAATGTTATGAGAATTATTAGATTCACTTACAGAATAATATTGGTGTTATATCTTCCTATTGAGGTTTAAAATTTCACTTTTAATAGCGGGTTGTGTTATATTCGTAATTACTGTTGCTAAGTGTTTTATGTTTACCTTTATATTCCAATAAACATATAGGTCAAAGAAAGAATATATGTGACATCAGACGAATGGTAAAATAAATACAGAATTCAGTATTTATCTAACATACCTTATTCTGTATTACATGTCTATCTTCCGTAACTCTTATAGAGACCTGCCCCTTAAATGTGCTTGTCACGGTATCCTTATTTACGAAGTTCCCTATATCATTAATATACATATTCATTTATTAATAGTAATATTTATGTACCGACTTAATAGAGTACAAATTATAAACTGCATTTAGCAAACACGTTTTTTTTTTCAACATATGTAAAGTTCTGAATTGTAAAGATTCTTCGACACAGCAAAAGTATTTACGATATAATCAAAGCATTACTGGTAATGTTTATTATAATGAGGTAAGTCCTATATTATACTCGTGACGAGTGACCAACGATGACGAAGGCAGTTACGCATTGGATATGGCGTTAATTGTACTACTGGTTGTGTACCACTAAGTTCTCTCTTCATTTGATTTATTAATGTGGTTCAATATGTTACCTGTGAACAGAAAAAAGTATGTTATTGTTGTCATTTTATTAATTAACGATACAAACCTTCAAGGAAAGAGCGTATTCCTAATTAAAAGGCCGGCAACGCACTTGTAACGCCTCTGGTGTTGCGGGTGTCAATGGGTGACGGTAATCGCTTACCAACAGGCGATACGTCTGCTCGTTTGCCCCCTGTACAATAAAAATAAATAAAACACAAATTATTGGATACAATCACATTATTAGTTATCTGAAACTATGTTTTACTATCAAGTCAAATAACAATCTTTCAATTAACATCAAATGGATGGAGGGATTTTTTTTGTGCGAAATAGGTACTAAGCCGTGAATACTTTTAACTTTTTAAAGACAACTCTTAAGACATAAAGAGGTATTGTTAAATAATTTTACAGTTACTGTGAAAGTGATTTGGATGTATTACAAAAATTGAATGATGAATGTTGATATATTCGTAAATTTTAGTGGTATACAGTGATTAAAATATGTTTTTGTCATATCGCACCTCGAGTCGGAGGTACGCTCGGAGTTGTCCTCATGCTGTACTGGAGAGCTGCGTCCAGATTCACACATATTTTTACTGATTTTTTCTAAATTGCTTCGTATTTTTAAATGAAATCGAACAACTCTTGTGGATATGAAAGGATACAATTACTATTTATATTAGCTTACATAAACTAGCACAATTAACTAGATTTGTTTATTATTAGTTTAGTATGTTTCTAATTACTTTTGGTTGGTAAACGTAGGTACAATCCTGACGAGTACAGCCGTGACCATTAGGACTGAGAAATTCGCTGACGGATGTTTCGTCATAGTTAATCTTTTGTTGCTTCACGACCCCTCGGCCGCGACGTTCTTAAGAAACGTCTAGGATAGACGTATGTTTATATGACGTGTCGTTAGTTCATGGAATATTGAAGAAAAAGTACTCTTATGTTGTATATTATGAGCATCGAGAATCCCTACTTCTTTTGTTTTGAGCCTAGTTCTTTGTTGCTGTTATATTTAAATCTGCCTCTCATATCTCCAAACAGTCTTATCCGTAGCGATTTCCACAAGTAACATACTTGAATGACGAAGGCACACCAAACTAACTAATAATTATTAATCTTGTTTCGCGGAATGAAATTCTCAAGCTGTTTAATATACGGGTTAAAGGACTTTATATTATCAAACATTGGACCAAAGCCCGCTAAGCATATCCACCTCAACAGGTTCAAGAACTCTACCTTTACATAACGCCCATTTCTCTACACTTCCTTACCAGGAGCACAACTCCTCGTCCCTCCACGTATCTCAGTCCAGATTTCCGCCATTACGCAGTCCTGCCTTGGTCTCAGGCGGGACCTGCTTGCGGAAGCAGTCGTCCAGAAATGCTGACATCGTTCGGTACAAGTGTCGTTTTACGCCATCCAGGCTGTGACCCTCATCAGGGTAGATCTGGAGACATAGATGTAAATTTCAATTCAAGGGGAAAAGATAAATCACTACTGGGAAAGTAAAGATCTTAAAACAAAACCTTGTCTCAAGCCTGAAAAACAACTTTGATGTTGCCGTAGATCCTCGATTAGACATGGGTTTAGTAATTGAATTCTATGGTTTCCTAGTATTTTTATTTCACGCAATGGTATGTGCATTTATTTTTAATTTAATTTCACTAACGTGTTATTATAAATTGAGGTTTAATTGTTCCTATTTTAGTTATTTATTTACTTTTAGGTTATCGTTAATAATTAATATTTTAATACAAGTTTTACAGGTGAATGGACATTTTATTTACAAAAGAATTCGAAAGTACTCTGCTTTTGGATATTCTTACCTGCTGTCTGAACATGCTCCCCTGGTCAGAAAGCGCTCTTGCAAGTGCCATGCTTTGCTGAACATGAACATTATTGTCAGCTGTTCCGTGTACCAGGAGCAACATTTTGTCATGTAATGCCGCCGCTTGTTTCGTGACGTCAGCGTCGGCATACCCTCGGTAGTTGCCTGTTGCGTTTGGGAAACCCATGTAGCGTTCCGCGTACGCTGAGGCTGTGTGTAGGAAGAAAAGAGGTACGTGTAAAAATAGAAATATGTTCTAATATATTCTAACATATCCAATAAGCTAGTATCATTAAGTTCAAGAAAATGAGCAAGTACTGTTCAGAAACCAAAGCAAAGACTTTAGTAACATTGTCAAATGTAGTACAAAAACGCACTGTCCTTTAGTTTCAAAGCATAAATTGCAAAGCAATCAAAAATCTAAATTAACATTTTTTAATATTTGCCACATGATTAATAAGAAAAGGAGTTATAAGAATACATTTTATGACAAAATCATTTCAATTTGTAAAGAAAATTTACAAACTTATCCTTTAAAGTTTGACAAAAAATAGCAAGTGTTACTTACCATAGTACCGCCAACGCACAATAGGTGTGAGGGCAATACCACAATGGAACACGTTGAAAGTGCTTGCTAAGGCAAGTGCTGCGAGAAATCCTCCGTGAGCTCGTCCCCACACCGCGACGCGACGAGCATCTATAAAGTGGAGGGAGTCACGGAGGTACCTGAAGAAGGAATAAAATCATATAGGCTCGTATTGGATTGAATTAAATTCAATTTATATTACAAAATATAAGTATTACAGTTTACACTACATTGCTTATATATTTAATAATTACGACACAAAAAAAAAATCATTCTTTCACTATTAGCATTCGAAAAATGGGGCTGCCTTAATAGGGTAAAAGTCCCTAAAAATTAAGAGAAAAAAAACTTAGAAAAATTCAGTAGAAAAAACAAATTGTTAACAGAAAACAAGCTTAATTAAACTTAAAAAAAAAAACGTTTTTAACATTAAAATGCAAATAATTATTTCTTAAAACGATGCTATTAAAACACATGTCTGCATCTAGACTACACGGAAACAACTCATTTACAAGTCTAATTGCTCTATTAGTGGGGATGTTGTCAGCCTGGGAAGAGTGCTACGTAGGCGGATAGTAAAAGAATGTTGTCGGAAACATAAAAATGTACTACTGCAGTTCTTTCGTTAAGAAGTTTTCATATGCACTGCTTCTTAAAACAGGGAATTCTGTCTGTTTCTGAGATTAGCACTGTTGAATAACCAACAACTTCGTTAAGATAACTCTTCATTTGTATTTCACTGATGGCAGTGCCCATATACAGTGAGCAATATCTATCTATTGAGATTATATTATAGTGTTATTTATAACTTACTCGGCAACTTCTAACTGATCTGCTAATTCGACGGTTCCCAGCCGTCGGTGTAGCGCGTGATGAGCGCCAAGGCCTCTTCCACCAGCACCTCTCGCATCGACAGAAGCAAGAATCGCGCCAGCGCCAGCTGCTAATGATCCCCAGTCTAAGGACCAGCGTTCGGTTACGAGTTGCGTGCCAGGTGCTCCGTGTCTAGTGAGAAATACCATTCGTAACACTCTTGTATCAATATAATAATATGACTACTTTTATAACATAGTTAAAAATAACACAAATTAGTAAAGAACTGTAATAAGATGAACACTGTTCGGTAGACTGCAAGTATATGTGGAATAGAAGTAACAATTTTGAATATTTAGGAAATATAAGGTTGTCAAAATGCGTAATCTATATATTATAAAAACCCAGTAACATGAAAATAAATAAATAGGGGTTGTTATCTATATATTAATACATGAAGAAGAAACTTTATACCCCATTGTATTGAATTTTAGTTTGTGTATAATATCTATGTATCTCGCTTATTATGTTAATATAACATTGTCTTTAATATATATTTATACTGCTTTATTTTCCTTTTCCAAACTACTCTCTAATGCACCAGACAATACAATATATATCGGCCCAATAACGACGTTTGCCCAATAACGTTATTTTTTCCATCCCACGGTTGAATGGAAGAGGTGGCCGTTGAGCAATAAGGCCGCTAGTTGTACTATCGATCTACCTAGCTTTAAGGTATGTGCTTAGTTTTCTTGTGTACAGTGGACCAAATTGATTCATGACCCCCCTTAGAGTCATTTTCCTACAATTATTCTATACCATTAGGTTGAAATTAGCTTGAACATACATTTCATAAGTGACGAACCATTATCATTCTACTAGACACTGACAAAGCCATGACATAGACATAGACATAGACGTATACTATGATAAGTATTGCACGAAAAAGTTTGTTAGCCAGTGAACGTCCTTATCTATAGGTATATTAGGAAAGATTTAATTGTACATTTGTTTGAGACATAGGATTGACTTTATTTCGAACTAGCTGACCCCCGCAACCTCGTTTGCGTCTTCTATTGCCCGTAGCGTAAAAAATTTCCCCCGTTTTTTGAACATTCTTCATTGGTGCTCCGCTCCTATTATATAAACGAAAAACGCAAATATCTTACGGAACCCTATTTAATCGGTCGGTAAAAATAAAATCGGTCCAGTACTTTTTGAGTTTATTCGTTACATACAAAAATACAAATCTTTCCTCTTTATAATATTAGTGTAGATAGTGTAGATAATGGGTAGACTTGAGGTAGGAGGGTAGAGGTACCGTAACGGTAGCATAGGGTACTGTAGAACAAAAATAGATAAGCATTTATTTAACAGAACGAAGTCTGTCGAGACAGCTAGTCATACATATTAGTAAAATAAAACAGTAAAATTAGAGACCTTTGTTTATTTCATATTATTAAATTAAAAATAATGGCATTCACTTCGTAAAGCGAATAAAAAAGAAAACTTCTCAATAGTTAATTTTTGGGCTATAATGGTTCCAATTGTTTGGGTCTGTAGGATTACTGGTTAAACCTAAAACCGAGTGTAAGCGCCATGGTTTTCAATAACGTCTAATAATCGATTACGCATAGACCCGATTAGACGACTGCAAATGTCACTTCCCCTCATGAAATCCCAGATTTCGTTACAATGCAGCTCGATTGCTTCTTTAGTCCTCTCATTCCTGTTATCCCACATTTGAACCCCATAAATTTTTTATTGGGTTAAGATCTGGTGACCTAGACGGCCATGGAATGAGAGTAAATTCATCTTTATGCTCCGTAAACCAATTTGAGACAATTCTGGCAGTATGCACTCGACAGTTATCATGAACATAGGAGAATACTGGCACATCTTCACGGGGGCAAACTGTTCGCAAAGTCGGTAACATTGATTCTTCCAATAAATCGACATAGTTGATAGCGTTATGACGAGGAGAAATAGGAACAAGTTCGCCTATGTTTCCAGCATCCATCCATGCCCACATGTTAGCTGAAATACGGCCAGATGATTGGTTAGGCACTACGTGGTCTTCTGTGTATCGCGTGTTATCGTAACGCCACAAAGTTAAGCGACCATGTTGAGAAGAGCGAAATGATTTTTCGTCTGTAAAGATGGTGTTTGTCCAGTCGAAATCTAAATAATTACGTGCAAAATTCAATCTCACAGTTCTGTGTGCATCCGTTAAATGAACTTTCTTAGCATGATGTCTGTAATGCAGCCCAGTGCGGTGCAAATTATTTCTAATTGTTTCTAGACAAATGTCGTAACGTGCTGCAAAATAGCGGGTACGAGTAAAAGGATGTTCTTCGTAATGGTGTTGCATTTCCGTTCTCTGTTGGTTTGTGATTCGACGAACCCCATGATTATGTCGTCGTCGGTCTTCAAGGATACCCTCTTCAGCGTACCGTCTGATCCAGGTTCTGACCGTGTTACGACTTATATTTAACTCACGTGATATTTCTCTAACGCCGCAACCTTGCTCACTAAGCACTACAATCCGAGCTCTTTGTTCTACCAAATTGGCCATTATACGATTCGTTTATAGATATAAATATATTCTTAGATTTTTATTTTAATATTTTCAGATTGACTACTACTTGACATCTTACACATAATGTCATTTCATTTTACAAATTATAATACTTTTTCTTCGCAATGAAAAGAGTTTGGATTATAAACGATTATATTATTTGAAATTCAAATAAGACTGCTGTATCAAAAATATATCTTGTTCAATGGTGACAAAGGTTTAAATTGCATTGACATTTAACCCGTAATGACGCATTTATGTTTATATCTAAAACGTACTATGTGCAAATAGCGAAGAAAACCTAACTACATTTATGATTACAAAGGAATAATTGTCAAAGTGGGTCACCTTTCAATTTGGTCGATAGTACAATAAAGCGATATATTATTATTATTTTACGAAAATAATGGATTCGAAGGTGTTTAAAGTTTGGCACGGTTAAAGTATAAATGGAAAACGAATGCTAAAAAAAATAGTTAAATGAATTATAGTCGAATTTCAAACACTAGTTAAATTAATTTTTCATTCTTCAAAATGTTATCGCGCACGTTTAGGTGAGTAATAATCACAGCCGCTAGTGACTAGTATTGAAATGAATGAAAAAAAAAGATTTAAGACACCACTAGAATTGACTGCACGGTTGGCCGAGTGGTTTCAGCGGTCACCATGCCGCTTGCTACTGCGCCAAGTGTCTTGGGTTCAAATCCCACGCGGTACAACACTTTGTGTGATCCACGAATTGTTGTCCCGAGCCTGGATGTTCTTTGTGTCCGTTTCTTGTATGTTTGTAAAGTCCTCCACGACACAGGATGTTTATTCCTAATGTGGGAGTTGTCTTAAAAAAAAAAAAAAAAGAATACCTACTCCAAATTCTTAACTGTACCAAAGCACCAAAGACGAAGATAACAGCCATATAATATTCCAGAGACGTTAATGTAACTTCCAGGAATAAATCTGCTGTAGCCCATTAAAGGTTATTATTGGTTCTCTAACAATGTCTGTAATTATTCTGGTTACTGTTATATCCATTGTTATAAAAGTAATCTCGGTTAGTACTAGATTTATGTGAAGAACGATTTAGTAAAAGTTGGTGCTCAAATGTATAATGGTTATGCTCAATAGCGGCAAACGTATTTTCGAAAAGTAATCTTTTAATCATTGAGGATGATAAAATTTCGTCATGATAATTAAAAACTTCATCATTTGAAAAAGGACATTTCTCTTCGAGCACTGAACCTTAACTAATTATTATTAACTTAATTAAATATTTGCACTCTATGGTTTTACCCAAAGTTTTATTTGTTTTTTGACCAACAGTAATATGATTATCATGTTTTCTAGGTCAACTACAGACCAGCATACAAATAAATGAAAGTATATTTTATGAATGCAAAACAAATACCGGTCAATGTGGAAGTCAATAGAGGAGGCCTATGTTCAGCAGTGGACTTCTTGTGGCTGAGATGATGATGATGATGAAACAAATACATAAACAATAGTGTCATGTTTAGAACAGATTCATAGGTGAAATATGAGCGGTGACAAATGGAATATATTTTTGTTTTACTTACACTTTTAGTACTAACGGGTACTTTGTGACCTCATCTTCTCTGAGGCCTGGAGGCAGTAACAGTCTCACTCTTGCTGCGTGTCCACTTGACAGTTGTACGGAAAATGTACGAGGCGTTGGAAGCGCGATTGCTACTAGCCTTTCCTGGGAATTAAACAAGTTGTTTGAATAAATTGATAAGTAACTACGAAAAAAGTTAGGCACCTGTTTTTTTTTTTATATTAATATAGAAGCAACATAATAAGTGGTTAATGGCTTTCCAGAATAATAATATTATGTCTTATTTAAGTAACGAGTATGTGTAGAAATAAAATAATAGTTTATAGAATAATCAAGTGTAAATAAGCTTTATTGTAGAAGGAGGTTCTCAATCTAGTTTTAGGAAGGCCTTTGTGCTACTATTACCCTCCCTAAACTCTCTTTTCCCTCTTAAAAGAGAGGTGGGTACAGTGATAAAGTTGGTCACTTCCTATTAGGTAAGCTGTCTAATCTTTTTCCCGTGAACTACTTCGAATTGAAGAAGTTCACGGTCACAATAAAATCTTAATCGACTACTAAGCTGTTATGATGCTGGCAGTAAAACTTTATAAAATGACTGCATACTGTAAAAAGCTGTGTTAGTTAGTAATATAACCAGTTAGTGTAAACGCCGCAGTGCTGAAAACGTTTTTGCAATTGTAAATGCGATTTTCCAGCTTTTTGCACTTGTGTGTCGTTACATTAACACGGCCGTTCCCCTCAACGTCAGTGGTACGGCTGTCTAATGAATACGTACTACTTATCACTGTAGGAAACAACACCATTACGTAACAAGATAACATAATATGTAACGTCATTATCGTGTTATTACTCGAACTGCGTAACTTCATACAATGCTTCTCCATCTTGCTTTCGCTTCCATTGTGTAGTGACTTAGAAACCATTTATCATGAGTATTGTAGTGACTGCAACGATTATTGTTAATATTAAATTATGAATAATTATAGGTGGTGAAATATCGAATAAGATATTGAAATAATCCTTTAGTGTTAGTCTGTTTAAAGTAACATATATATTTATGATATAAATTAATTTCTTAAGGTTGTTACTATGATGTATTAATTATTGAAGAAAAAAATTCTTAATGTAGATAAGTATATAATTGTTCTATACGTGTGTTTGTCACCTAACTCCTCTTAAACTGGCTGAAATTTTGTGTGTACATTTTAAAGGGTTCCTGGATAGTTTGCAAATACATTTGGACTATGTATATATGAACTACAATTTTATTATATTCTCAAAGATTGCTTGCGTCAGACAGGCGACCAGTTACAAATGAAAAAAGTCAAAGGATTTTAAATGAAGGGCTGTGTGAAAGAATGGAAAACTATCTTATTAATTTACTTTTATCATTAATTACATCATCTGCCTTAAATAGCCCATTGCTGGACATAGGCCTCGTCTTAGAAAGGATAACCTACATCTAAAGAAGATTTAAATAAGAAGATGGAAAATAAAAAGGCATATTTGGAAGTTCTTTTTCATATCTAGGTACTTGTTTTTTAAGTAATTTTTTAAACGCGCGGGTTTTTTGTGAAGAATTATCTACTATATTAACACAGACTAGGTAAATCTACATAGCATACATTTACGTATTTTAAGAATATGCTATCGATTTATATTGTACTAGCTAAACCCCGCGGTGCTGCCCGCGGTACGACAATAATCACAGGCAACGTCGCGAAGCGAAGCTAGTATCTTTATAAATTATAGCCTACGTGTTATTCTGATGTATAAGCTATATTATTGTAAATCGTAAAATAAGTAACTTTTCTGGTTGATTTTTTACACCTTGTTCCTTGAAAAACGCAAATATCTTACGGATCTCTTTTTATCTTATATATATTACATCATCTGCATCTCTTTTTAATTATGCTCGGCTCCTATTAGTCTGAGCGTGATGTTAACTATCCTATCTTGTCACGTTAGCAAAACACACATTTAAACACGTAACAAGAGAATGTTATATATTTTCTTTTTTTATGTATAGACTTGCCAAAATGACTCTTCTCTGCCTGATAGAAATCAAAAGCAGAATCCAAGAGTGGTGGTCACCATACTCATTGCGAATGCAGACAATGCAACAATGCAGCTTGGTGACCCACACCATGGCGACTTTGTGATGCCTTTGCGTCGTTGGGCCTCCAGTCTCGTTCACCAACGATACACGACAGCACAAACGTCATTTTACGTTGCTCGTATGTAATAGATAAATCAGTAGCATCACACCTGTTGAGATTTTCAATTTATTAAGTCTTCAATGTATTGGCCGCCGTCCAAACTTAACCTGACCTTTTTATTGCTTGGTTTTCCGAAGTCAAACGACAAGAAATTAGTGAGGCCAAGAAATAAATATGGTTTTCCTTGCTTAAGAGTAAATATGGCTGTTATTTATCGCTCAGGCAAAGTCATCACCTTAGCGGAAACTTCATTTACGAAGTTTCTGCTCTTCGAATCCCGTTCGTAGGCAATAGGTCTGTTATCGCACTCGTAATTAAATATACAAATTTGCATTACTAATTAGAGTATTTACTCTGGGGGCTTTTAATATTTTTTTAGTCTGATTACTATGTATAAATGACTCTTCGAAACTGTTTTATTTATTACAAGCTGAACCCCGCGGTGCTACCCGCGGTAAGACAATAACCGCGAGCAACACCGCGAGGCGAAGCTAGTATCTTTATAAATTGTAGCCTATGTGTTATTCTGATGTATAAGCTATATTATTGTAAAGTTTCATCAAAATCCATTCAGTAGTTTTTGCGTGAAAGAGCAACAAACATACTCGCTTACTTACTCACAAACTTTCGCGTTTATAATATTAGTAGGATGAAATGCGAACGTGTTAAAAATGATAGACGTTGTGCACTGCGAAAATGGGTACTACTTATATTTGCCGATTCAACTTGTTCTTTGTGTCTCTTTCATCTAACAACTCCAAGATGTATGATGTATATTCTCAGTTATCTATTCTCTACAAAAAAATACTGCAACTCTCTGAATGAAAAAACTCTGAGAATCTTTATTTAAGGATTCTTTGAATGTCCATATAAGCTACTAATTAAGTGAGGGAATACTAGCGGAATGCCTGTGCTACCCCTTACGCAGTCTAGTCGAACTCCAAGGTCATAATGTTGTCTGGTTGGGACTATTTTCATACGTAAAATACTACTAATGTTTGTTTATACCATTTTTTGAATCATTACAAAACCTCTTTTTCGAGATGAATAAGAAATCTTTTCATGTAATTATGATTTTTACTTCGTCTAAAGCAGATTCAAGAATTTAAGAAAGCAATCAGGGTATCTACAAGTAGGGACAAGTGTTGGGTGTAGTGGTTTGGATAGCCACGTTATTGACATTGACCGTAAATAGACCGTAAGTACAGGGTTCTGATATTTCTATAGAAATAATTGCAATGATAGGTTTTGAATATTTTTGCAAATATTATACGTATATAATATTTATTTGTTTAGTTAATCAAAGAACTCGTATTTATATTATTTACGATATCGTACGATCGATAGGATACGACGATAGATATTTTAAAATTCGTGACCCTTTCTTACTAGGCTATATCATAATATACTACTACCATTATATACTGTTCTTATTGAGTTGTTAAAAAAGCATAGGATGAACCAAGACAAAGGAAATATTACTTTTATAGTAGATTATTTTGTTTTCAAGTAACGCTTTTCTTCTTAGTAATATTAAACTTACTAGTTAAGTCCTGCGGTATTATTCGCGGTTTTTGTTGTTTATGAATCGGACATTCTTTACTTTTTAAGGGTTTATTTAATTTTCAGAACTCTATTACTTTTTAAAATAAGAGCAGCTTACGTTACTCCTTACTACATCAACTAAAGTCTCGTCAAATGACGTCCCCCGTTCACCCAATGCACAAACACAACAATTTCAAAAATTGATTGTTTGATGTTAGCGAAAAAAGAAAGAAAAAACGTTTATTCTGACAACCACAGGACAGTGTATGGTTCTGAACAGAGTTAAGGTTACAGGATGTGAGCAGTTACAATATCCTGTGTAATGCCAGAAAAGGCGCCTATCTCAGCATATTACTGCAGTCTGAGTGACTGCAGCGCTGGTCTTAAGATAGGATAGGATAGATACGATAGGATAGTGCTGTGTATAATTTCATATGCATTTCGTGAAAAGCTGTTCATTGAAAATTATAAACAGATACTTTATTTTACTTAAATTAAATAATTACTTTTTAAAATAGATCCCATGACAATTAAAAGAAGTTTATATGAAATTGAGAACCTCCTACCTTTTTTGAAATCTGTTGACAATAGATATTCATTCTCCAGTCAAATTCCCAGTGTATAGATACCTTGACAGCGGTGTTATTTTCCAAGTGCGCCAGTAGTCTTGGATCTGGAAGTGCAGTCTTGTGAAGACTGAAAGTGGGTACTCCGGGACCCAGGCACTCGAGCACGAAGTACGCTGATGATGGACTGAAGTATGCCTCGTGGTACAGGCATGGCAAGTTTTGCTGTAGGCCATCTGTGAAAGGTAACCTTAGATGTGATCGTAGATCTTCCTACTTTAAACTAAACCTAAACTTAATGAATATATGGTACTAAATGTTGAGTTTGTATCTCTCCTAGGAACCACCAAAACAAAACGCTTGATCTTAAGTTTACCTGGAACGACTTTCTTAATTCCAGAACCGACGCCGAATAAAAGACAATACAGCAATAGACTCAGTCAGTAATGTATTACATAAAAATATGGAGACTAAAATGTCAATGCGGTTCAGCCCTGCATATACTTAGATTGGGCAATTAATGACTCCTCTTTTTAATGTTTTTTTGAATAGAATTGAATAAAAGTTTATAGCCAAGAATCAGTATATTAGGAGTTTTAGAACTAAATCTTACCCGGATACTTCTTTTTCTTCTTCTTCGAGGGTGATGGTGACGTGACTGGAAGCTCTTCATCCCACTCCGTGTCCCAGGTGCTGTCTCCTGAAGAAGCCAGACTGCCGTAGTATTCCAAGTTTATCGATGGAGACGGCTGATCAAAAAAGCATGGCTTAGTGAAATAGTTATTTTTTTATGCTGGAGGATAGTAACACCAATATTTAAGGCATACTGAGCGAAACAAATAAAGTTACGCTACGTATGTGCTTTGGGAATATAAAAGACCTATGTCGCATTTCATTTGGTCATAAAAAATTTACTCTAAAACGAAGTAAATATGTCTAAAGTTGCGTTGCCTAAAGAGGGGTGATGCGACAAAAACAAAAATACCAATAATGGCATCTCCAGAGTGTATAATATATTTATTGAAATATATACTTTAGGTCCAAGTAACACGGTTTAAAGTAAAATAAACGCTACAAAAATATTACATTAATTTTAAATATCTCAAAGAAATGTACAAACATTAATCTAAATGTTTAAAATTCTATAAAAAACGTGGAACTCGAGGCTTTATTCAAATGGACTTTTTAAACTACCGTTTGAAATTGTAAGACCTGCTTTTTCTAAGACATTTATTCAAACTGTTTTAGCATTTATTTAGTTAGAAGTTATTCATGAAATATAGGTGAGTTTGTTTATATTTTCAGTTAGCTAATTCTGTAAATAAAAGGCACGAACATATCACGTAACAAAGATGTATTTGTTAAGTTATATGATATATTTCACTTTTAAATTCATTTTAGAGATCTACTAGAGAGAGACTATTGGTATACAAATAGTCTTATTTTTTAGTCTTTCATATATATTTATATATTACTATTGTATGACAGGCAATGTATTTGTGGCGACCTCCACATACTACATAACATACTACAGCGCCATCTACCGCAGATACACTGAACTACAGAGCAACGTACAACACTAAGAAACTATCAATCCTGAATCGCGCAATAGAAGTTCACGCGCCGATTATCATAAGTACGAGTCCAACATCCCCAACATCGACTGTTGGGCAGTGGCCAGCCAGGCATGATCACATCGCCTGGTCGGAGGATCCTCCCTTAGTGTTGGAGGGACTCGTTCCTCCACATATTATGCAATTGTCACGAAGCACTAAATTTCTCTCTTGGGATAAAAGACCTAGGATTTTTATTCGAGTACGGCGAAGCCAAAAAGAAGGATAAAAGTTGTTGCGCCGTAGCGCCTACACTACTGTACTGATTCTAATGAATGATGTATATTCATAATAATGGCTATTTAATTTTTATGAAAAGTATTTTCATCGTTCTATAATAGTTTTTAAACTTTATCTTGTTTTCCTTTTTAGAAATATAACCCTATAAACTAGAACGCATTCATCGTAACTGGACAAACAAACTTCTCATATGATTTGACATTGATATAAATGACTCTGTTATCAAGCCTTACATCACAATGAATTTGTTTACCATGAGTTCCTTCGTATAACTGATTGAACCTGGTAAATGTGTCGAGGGGGGTTTGGATATTATTATGACTTCAGAACGTACTAGGTATATTAAACCATATTTTCTGTTTCCTCTTTATCGCGTTGTTTATAGGCTATCTTATGTTTGCGTTACCTTAGACACGTGTCTCGGTTTGAAAAGTAATAACTTTTTATAAGATCGTACAAGGAAATATGATGTTTGAATATTTGTACTGCGTGAGTACATACAGTAAGGTTGGTTGTATGTAGCTTATTTTATGAGCTTTTCCCAAAGCTCTACCCGCATGAATGACAGTTATTGCTTGCAAAACGTATCCACCCATGTCCTCAATACTCAAAGTATCTCCACGCTAAGCTTAAACACGCGTAAACTTTCTCTCTAGTCTCTCATTCCTACTTATAATTTTCGTTAAATATGTCTGAGATTTCAATATGTGGAACACTGTAAGTTTTGAGTTTCTAGTTTCGCAACACTGACCTGTGAGTTACAAGTGACACAGTAGGGCAATTTCTGAGGTGAGCCTGGCCGAGGTGCTTCGGAAGACACCCGATAAAGATGCTGTTGGCCTGGTTTGCCCTCCGGTATACCCATGTAGTAGCTGCAACAGAATAAAGAAGTAAGTTTTTGCTGGCATCAAGGTTCAAGAATAAAAAGTCTATGAAGCCGTTTTAAGAACACACATTTTGACTATACTTTGAGTCTACTAATAGGGTATGTCTCAACAGGTAATTTTGGGAAGCTGTAAGGTAAGGTGGTATCTGTAAGATAGGAAATTTGGTTAAACATTCCAGTAGCTTCATGTAAAAATAGTAATTAATTACATTACATGTTTACAATTACATTAAGTGTTTTTGAAATACTTAATTGACATTACACTTACATATGTTGATTCGCATGGTCCCACGCCAAAAGCTGCACAACGTCGAAACTGCCATGTGTTAATGGTAGAGCCCTGGGTCCATGTGCGTTGTGTTCAGTCCTCACTATGTGACGGAACAGTCCTGCTGGACCATCTCTCACTGGAGCCAGGGTCACAAGAGCACCTCCCCCCGCAGACCAAAGTGGAGCAGGGGCTGATTCTACCCAGCCTTCTGTAGCTGATATTCTGTATACCTAGTAAAAAAAATCACAATTGATTAGCATACTTTTAGAAAGATTATAATGTGAAACAGATTTATGAAAATATAGTTAGTTTGTTATTTGTATAGTAAAAAATATTGCGATCTTTCATATTTGAATTTGAATCTCTTTGCGAAGAGAATGAATGAATGAAAGCTAATCACAATATTTTAATATAGTTATTTAGTTTTAAAAAGGCAATTTTCGCACTAAGAATTCATACATATTCAATATACTTTGACGCGGGGACTAACAACCATTTATGAAACAGTCAAAAGAACACTTAGGCACAACAACCATTTACGGACTAATTAAGAGTTGGCACTCAGCGCAGTTAAAAGCGGCAAGAAGCTTGCTTAACCAATACGCGATCATTGAGCATTTAAGGAGTTGACTGAGAGAGGTTAGCGGTATGGACTAAATGTAACTAAATGCTAGAGTTCACACTCACCTCTTGACAATACCACATAGGGCTTTTGCAGACCGAGACCACAGATAGGTTTTGCATCCTTGTGAGCCAGACGACACACACCTCTGTGAGAGACACCCACTGGGCGCTCGTGAAATAATAGTCCCTGGCATAGAATAAAATGTATTAGTTTCTTTAGCAGTAGATCACTAAAATCAATTATCGTTACGGATATACAATGAAATTTATTATACAAATTACAGTAATGGAATGGTTTGGTAAAACTGAATGACGGTTATAGACACAATGGTAACTGTTGTACATTATTTTGTCACTTGTTATATCTAAATCATAAATATCCTTAACTAATTTTATTACCAAACTAAGGCCAATCCAAAATGAAGAGTGATAGTTTGAGCTGTTTATATATATTTAACTACCTCGTTGGTCTTGCAATTGACGTATGCGACTGAGAACAAGAGGTCTCGGGTTTGTATCCTGGGTCGGGGCGGGGTAAGTGTTATTGAGTTTTTCTGATTATAGAAATACTAAATAACAGCTTGGAGTTTAAAAGTTAGGGTCTGACTTCGTGCCTCGGAAAGCACGTAAAGCTATCGGTCCTGCGTCTGATCTATTCCCGATCGTGTCGGTTAACCGTCCCATCGAATTATGAGAGAGAGGGAACAGAGAGTGCATCTGTGATTGCGTATATACTTGTGCACTATTATAACTCCTGCGTAGTTGGCTGGTCTCCATTGAGACTGGCCGCCGGGGCCGCTATCGGCTAGGAGAACATTATTATATATTTATGTGTTCCACTGTAGTGCCTAAATTTTGGAACCGATTTTAATAAATGAGGGTCAATAGATTCGTAATATTTCAAAAGTGTTCACTTATTGAGGTTATAGCTATTTAAACATTTCCTAGTTAATTCAATATGTATTCTTATTAATACAGAGTTTTAATTCGCAGCTTTACGTGTATTAATTTAGATTTTGTTAATCAATTCAAGCAAACCTTGCGAACACTATCGACCGACTATCAGTTGTAGATAAGGTGCATAAACTTAACAGATAAACTCATACCTAAGTTAGCATTAAAACTTGCATTATCGATATTAAATCATAATATAATAATGTTCTGAATACACGTAAAAATAAACGCTGACACCAGTTCTGAATATCAATTAGCTGCTTCCACTACCACACGAAATATAATCACGGAAGCAAAAAAAACCTTCACACATGCTACGGAATATTTCAACAAACATGAAATTTAATATCGATTTAAAATTTGAATTTTAATCGAGTAACTTTATTCAAATATTCCATTTCACATCGTATCTGCCTTTATGTTAAGTCTGTTACAATACCAGCTACATTTTATGGGGTTTGAGACCGTTTATCTTATTCACTTTATGGCTTATAGCGGCTTGGAAACAGGATTCTTATTGCTAGGGTTCACAAACGATTGATGAGTCGAGAACTGTGACTTATTTTAGGACTTTATTTCGTAACAGTTAAGTTTTTATTTCGAGAAAATCAACGGATATCATTTTTGAATACCGAAAATTCGTGTCATGATTGTCAGGCAGAGATCGCTGTGAACAATAAGACCGCCGACTGTAACAGTCTCTTTTGCATAATTTTGTAACTCAACCTTTATTTTTTTGTACGTATACAATCAAGATATAAATAAACAAACATATGAAGATAATATGGGAGCATAATATTCTTCTTGAAACAAAAAAAAGTTTCATTTCTTCAATTTTTTGCCACAGTACAAATTGACAATTCATCAATTCATCTAAATATCTAATAACTATTTTGCTTATTTAATAAAATTTTAGTTTTAATAAAGTTTTAATTAATCGTGATATATAAGCAAAATTGAATTAATATAGTCTTCTTTTTTGAGCATAAATATACAATTAATTGCTAGAAACCCTCTCAACGGAGGGTAAAGGCTCTATTCTATTCTATTCTATTCTAAAGACCTCCTCCAGAGATGACCAGTGTTCTCTATCCTTTGCCACTCGCATAACATACATAGACTGCTAAAAATACCCTTCTTTTTGGCTTCGTAGCCTCTTTAAAACACTGCTTCTCTTCAACACCGTCATTCAAATGTGGGAGACAGAATGACGAGAATTGTGACACTCTCGTCAGTGTAAATTAAAATAAACTGCCTCATTGGTCTAGCGGTTGACATATGCGACTGCCAATCAAGAGGTCTCGAGTTCGTATCCCGGGACAGGCCTAAAGTGTTATTGAGTTTTTCTGATTATAGATATACTTAATAACAGTAGCTTGGAAGTTAGGGTCTGACTTCGTGCCTCGGCAAGCACGTAAAGCTGTCGGCCCTGCGCCTGATCTCTACCCGATCGTGTCGGTTAACCGTCCCATTGGATTATGAGAGAGAGGGAACAGAGAGTACACTTGTGTTTGCGTACACACTTGTGCACTATAATATCTCCTGCGTAGTTGGCTGGTCTTCGTTGAGACTGGACGCCGTGGCCGGGATGGAGAACATCAATAAAATAAATGACAATGTAAAGAAAAAATTAAGATGACCCTTTTCGTAATGAATCTATTTTCTATAACAGTTATAAGTAAGGTTTTAAACTTACCCCTCTTCAAGTATAACTTTCGGCGGTGTGAGGTGCCTCGTCCGTATATGCTTTGGGTCTGCGATGTCAGCCACCGTGAGAGTCACTGTGGGATTGTTGGTTCCTGGCTTCGGATAACGAACGCTCCTGATCTCTGGATATGTCTGGGTGAAATAAATGACGTACAGTAAGTAATCTTCTTTACCATTCTTACTATAAAACGTTTTTATTCTGGTTTTATTCTAATCTACTTCACAGAAAACCGCGAGAAACCTCACAGAAGAGTGAGTGAAGATACCGGAGGCCCATACCCCAACCCGTCCCCCATCCCCCTCCCCTTCTCCCAAAGGCCGGCAGCGCACTTGTGACGCCTCTGGTGTTGCGGATGTCCATGGGCGGCGGTAATCGCTTACCTTCAGGCGATACGTCTGCTCGTTTGCCTCCATTCGATAAATAAAAATATATATGTTACGTGATATTCTTGTGATAAATTACCTTGGCTGGATCATCGGTGTCTAGAACTGCTCCATACCAAGGATACTTCTGTTCGTGCACGAGGCTGTCATTGAAGGTGGCATACAGCACCATGTGACCGTCTGCTGACATCCACAGAGCTGATCGAGAACCCAGGATTTCTTCTGCAACAATGATGATTAATATATTTCTATACATACGTTCTGTCAGAAGATTTTACAAATTTTACAAGTTTAGAACAACATGTTCTAAGAAACATTTCTTGCTAATAAATACGTTTCTTTTTGCGTTGTGTAATTATTTTTTTTTAATTCATAAGCTAAGTAATGCATTCGATTTCTTCAATTTAATAATCTCATTAAAAGAGTTTGAGCATGGGCACAGATGGTTGGAAGCCCTCAGTCCGATGAATTAGCAGCCTGAAGAAGTTAGCTGAAACATACTTTATTTGAGAAGCGGAGAAGCATTTAGATACCCTATTTTTTTTTTTTTTTTTTACGTGCGGAAATCCCCTCGGATACCACCTCCTGGTGGCATGTCGGACTCGAACCGACTAAAACCGCACGCCGTCTCGGGTACTAGATGCCGGGGAACCAGGTGCACCCTAGAAAGGAAAACCCTGGAACCCCGACGTACCTCGGGTCACCTACCCCCCTTTGTAGATGGCCCCCTCCTGTGTGAGAACCCCAATGTTCCCGTTACTGTCTCCCAGGGATCGTTCTGCGATCTCCGGCGCCTGAGTCGCCTGCGGTACCTGGCCCGTTCTCGGGCCCGGCGGTCCGGGAGAGTTCTAAACCTCTCCCAGTCCCGCTCCGCCGTCTCTTTGGCAAGCATAACTTGCTCGCAGAAAGAAACGGCGGAGTTCCACGCGCTCTCGCTCCGCAACATGGCCGCAATCATATTACCGAGCGAGAGAACCACCACTTCGATGGCCGCTACGAGATCACGCCTCGGCTCCCCCCACGCCGGACATTCTGCTAGCGTATGAAGCGCCGTGTCCACGGTCTGGCCATCGCTGTGGTGGCACTCAGGCGTTGGCTCCTTGCGGATCAGACACAGGTGCTCTCCGAAGCATCCTTTCCCAGTGATCACCTGTGTCAGCCGGTATGAGAGGGTCCCATGACGCCTCTCGAGCCAATCCTCCATAACGGGTCTTACCGCCGAAAGCATTTAGATACCCTGGAGCAAATTGTTCGAGAACTGTGTCCAGCAGTGGACTATAATGGGGTTATTAGAAGAGTGGTTTTGCCATGAAATGTTTCTCGTTAGTTGAAAGTCAATCGTTACTTTTAGATTGAACTAGAAATCAAACCCAATCGATCGATGCAGACTACTTATCGTTATAATTTTTTACGTCATGATTTGTAATAATAGCAACATTTCAATTTATTTTATAGGTCATTAACCTCGATCGTCTGTGACACCATTGAGAGAAGCGTGCTACATGCGTCAATGCGTGTCGCATCGTGCCAATATGACGCTAATATTATATACAGGTTGATACTATTTTAAAATTTATGAATTTTTCGTTATCTACACATGATAAAACTGATGGTAAGATAGTCAGGTGGTTATATAAAGTTTGTTATAGTAGACACGTCAGTCGTACCCCATACTTCAGCATTTGTGTTGGATTGAAAGTTATTCTTAGTATTAATTAAACACAATACTTTGTTATATTGACTGCCTCGGTGGCGTAGTGGTAGCGTATGCGACTGCTAAGCTTGAGGTCTCGGGTTCGATTCCCGGGTCGGACCAAATATTTGTATGATCTGCAAATATTTGTTTCGGAGTTTGGGTGTTTTCTATGTATAATATGTATGTATTTACAAAAAAAAAGTATATAAGTATTTATATCAGTTGTCTAGTACCCATTACACAAGCTCTGCTTAGCTTGGGACTAGATGGCGTTGTGTGCTAAATGTCCGGCATATTTATTTATTTATTTATTATTTATTATACTTTATTTATTAACATATAATTTATTTCTTAAGAACATGAAGTCAAATAACGGTATTGTAGTAATTAATTTGGGGCGTATATAAATCAAATTCACATTTTTATACATATATATAGATGGGTTATTAAATTACAAATGGTACTGTGAAAATAATACATGAAGTAGCTATTTAACTGAGACTAGATAACTTTCTGCAGCATTACCTCAACGAACAATACTAGTCAGCAGAAGGCACGCTCTTTAATGAAAAATAAACAGAGAGTTACGGATGTAAAATAAAAGGCAAAATCTCGCAGACTAACTATAGATAGTTTTAGTTACATTCTTTTTTTTTTATTATATGGAATAGGGGCAAACTAGCAGATGTATCGCCTGATGGTAAGCGATTACTGCCGCCCATGGACACCCGCAACACCAGAAGCGTCTCAAGTGCGTTGCCGGCCTTTGGGGGGTGGGGAGGGGGATGTGGGGAGGGGGATGTTGGGAGGGGGATGTGTGGAGGGGGATGTGGGGAGGGAAATGTGGGGAGGGGGATGTGGGGAGAGGGATGTGGGGAGGGGATTGGGTATAGGCCTCCGGTATTCTCACTTACTCGGTAAAACACACCAGTTTTCTGTGAAGCCGTGGTATCACTCCGATCGAGCCGGCCCATTCATGCCGAAGCGTGGCTTAAAATTTAATTAAGAGATAATGCATTTTTTTGACACTTCCTGCATTACAATTTGCACGACGCGGATTTAATATTTGAGAAGTTAGAATATAAAACAAATATTACGATCAATACACATTTGTTTACTATTTATTTCAACACAGAGCGATTCTAAGTATATTATTTTTTAATTCATACAACTTTAGATAGGTGGTCCATCTATTCCTTTGCCCTCATTGCTCTTTCCTTATAGAAAAACTATAAAACAAGGTTATATTTGAATTTCGTTGGCAATTACTAATAAATATAAAAAAAAACACCCTGTAACGTTGCATGTCTATTAATAATGTGCAGATCTGACGCAACCCGTCAGTGAATGGTCACATTCACTTACACTTTAATTGATTATTTTAACCTAGATTTAAATGTAATTATTTATTTAGTATGTAACGATTTATCGCCGTCTGGAAGGTTGGTACTGATATAGTTACACAAACATCTTTTGAAATTTATTCACGAGTTGTTTATACAGTTTAATGTTTTAAATAGTTGATAGTTAAATATACATTTTAACAGGCATTTTATCAACGAAAATGGTAAAAATAATTAAGAAATAAACTTTATTGATTCTCTTTAAATACCTTAATTTAATTGTAATACATAGGGACAGAGGAATATGAGGAATATTTCTTGTGTCGTCGCAGGTGACTACCAATATACATACATGAAATGCACACTCGACACCCAGAACATCTAAACTCAGAACAAAAATTTTTGGATCACAGAAAGTGGGATTTTATCGTAATAGTTTTTCACCAAGTAATTGAGGGTTTGGGATGTCTCATCCCCTCTTCTGGGGAATGGTAAGCACAATAGGTTGACAAGTGTGTTTTCAACTTTTGAATTGGAGTTTTCAATGGGCAGCACATATTATCTGGTGGAACTTTTGCCTCATAATTATTGTTCCTACATCTGGAAGATGTTCCTACAGTCTGGTTAGCATAGTAAAGGACCTGCCTAGTTTTTTAATCCCGTCCACATGCCCACCACAGAAACTCCTATACACCAGGATCAACAGCAGTGACGCACGAACACACCGAGGTATGACACTCGGGAAGTGTCAGGAAAAATTAAACTGTCTCGGAACCCGCAATGAAATTAATCAGAAGTCCACCTCCCTCCTCAGCAACGCGGGAGACAGAATGAAAACGAAGTTAGACGGCAAAGTGTTAGACGTATGAGGGTGTTTTTATTATTATATAATTTTTTATAACAAAGAAACCAGACGAACTCAAAAAGTACATAAAAAGTAGAATAATGAGTCAGGAAATAGGGACATGAATTCTGATTGCGTGTCACCAATTCACAATACAATTTTGTTATTGCGCAATACCGGATATCCGATTGTAGATTCACCCTCCATATTTGGCAGGGTTTATTTTTATATTTGGTGTTCATTTCCAATCTTATTTGATGTGAAAATAGCACATCTTTAATCATTTATTGTGCCCCATAAGATTAATAGGTACATATACCCAATTACTGCATGGAGAGTGTAATGGTTTATTCGGTCACCTTACCGTTGCTATAGTGCTCAATGTTGTGGGTTAGATCCTCACATGGCACAACAACAAATTCTTTGTGTTTGTTTGCTAAGAGTATGTGCGTTATGTACCTTTTTAACTCTATTCTACACTCTACTTCGATCTGGACATATCCCACTAAACAGCTTTGCATATTTAATTGGTAAGGTTGGTTACCCCAACTGCTAAATTTGTAACAAAGTTGAAGACGTATATTATATTTTAATGGAATGCGTCCGAAACTAAGCTGATAGAAAGCAATTATTTTGTAAATTTTATTTTAATGTGGGTAAATGTTGACTGCACGGTTGGCCGAGTGGTATCAGCGGTCGCCATGCCGCTTGCTACTGCGCCAAGTGTCGTGGGTTCAAATCCCACGCGGTACCTACAACACTTTGTGTGATCCACGAATTGTTGTCCCGAGTCTGGATGTTCTTTGTGTCCGTTTCATGTATGTTTGTAAAGTCCCCCACGATACAGGATGTTTATTCCTAATGTGGGAGTTGTCTTTTAAAAAAAAAAAAAAATAAAAAATAAAATATGTATTAGCATTCTCTTTCTCCTCTACACGGAGAAAACGAGAACACTGTATTATATAGTTGAAATGTATATGTTAAATAGATCATAAGTAATTTTTTCTACGAGGGTGGCATAATCATGTGACTCTACTTTGCCTCCACCATACTTTAGTGCGAAAATACCGCGTTGTAACCCACACCAAGACGGCCTGTTGGTACATCCGCCATAATAAAAAAGATATGTTTCTGAGTGGGGGAGAAATGTCAAGATTCTAGGTATATCCTAAATAATAATTTGGATACACCCATGTAGGTCAACCCGAGAAAGTTGAAAGAACATTGTTTGGTTCTTGTTATTTAAACATTACATTTGGAGCCGCTATGTACATATTTTATAATTCGTTACCGTTAGGGAATTGGAATGTTAGATAAAGAAGATTATTTATGTAAACGGTTTCTTAAAGTTTTAGATTGAAACTTTTGTTTAAAGATTTACTGAAACTTTTGCAATTTTTAGGAGCGAACAGTAAGTGATAGGAGAGATTGGTATACATGCAGTTATATATGTATAAGTAGGCAGTTTTATACAAATTATGTTAATACTTTAATTTATAATATAGACATAAACTATAATTACCTTTGCATCTGAATTTAGCCACAAAATAACCCGTGTTTAAATGTCAAGCTACATACAACGTGTGCTCGAGCAACGATCACATAGACGTTGTTCAAGGATACGATATCTCGAAAGGTTCGGGAACGCGAGTGACACTCGTATTATTTCGTGATCTAGCTCAGACTAGACGTGTGTAGGCATGAAAAGAGAAATAAAGACAGAATAGAACGAAAAGAAATATGCAGCAAGTATCGTTAACTAGCCATCTAATTATTAAAGACAATTAAATGTTTTTAAGTGAAATACTGGTCATACTTTAACGTAATATTATTAGGTACAAAAGCCACGGTACCATCCCGTTTAATTCTTAAAGGAGGTCAAGAAGAAATAGTCGTTTATATTGAGTTATGTTATACACACCTAAGCCATTAAACACAGACCGAGTTTTTACGACAGCGGCAGAAGCCACGACGAACTCTGTAACTCAAGTGAAAAATGTTTTTCTACAAAAAAAAGGACTATTAAGTTAAAAACGTAGTTGTGTACGGCATGAAAAACTGGCATTGTTTACTAAAGCTTGTATAAATATAATTTTTGAGCGTGTATTTTATCACTATACTATGGTAAAGCTGGGTGGGTGTAGGGTTAGCAAAATAAGTAATAATAACATTTTAACATTAAAAATGTTTTTTCGTTTGCTTCAGTGGGGTACTCATTTTTAGCCATAGTGAAATTTCGCCACAGTTTCGTGAGGTTGAGGATTAGGTGGATAATTGAGGTATAAAAAATTCTATCGGCAAGAGTTACAAGATTTCGAAAAAAAATTTGAAAAAGTATAATACTTTTTTCGAAAAATGCAATAATGACGGAAAATGCTACTTTGTTTCAGTGTCTTTTCTCGTTAAATCGACGATTTCATGGGCCTCCCGCTATTTCACACCGGTTTTCTGTGAGGCCGTGGTATCACTCCGATAGAGCCGGCCCATTCATACCGAAGCGTGGCTCTCCCACGGAAAGGTTATAGGTTTATATATAATTATACGTTTTTTTTCTATTTAGATATTTTGACATCATATTAATTTAACGGATCAGAGAATAAGCAAATGCGAGTCTGGAATAAAATAAAATGTGGGATAACTATGTAAGAAGAACAATAAATTTATTTTATTCAATAAAAAAACGAAACAGGCTTAAAACAAAAAGAAAAACTATTAAACAGTTTTTTGCAGACACTACCTGGTTGGTTGTAAAGGTCACCCGCTTTACTAGCGTAGTTTTGTACGAGATGTGTTTACTTTTAGCCGCGCTGTCTACCTGTATACAACTTTCTACACTATATTAGCCGTGTAGAATGTGAAGAGTGTTTCTATACTATATGGGCGATATTTCTACATTTTTCTAAGAAGTAGATTCTACTATTTAATGTTGTAAGAAAAACCCAACAGCAATCCGACTCGGGAATCGACCCCGAGACTTCTTGACCAGCAGTCGCTTACGCTAACCTATACCAACGAGGCAGTCCATTAATCAGAGTAAATTAAATAATTTTTAAGCCTATCTTTTTTTTTTATGTGTGGAAACCCCCTCGGGCCGTCACCCCACCGGGGTTTGCGGCGGGGTGGTGTGTAGAAATCGAACCGACTAAAACCACACGGTGTGCCAACTTTGCGCCTGAGAAGGGAGGGGTCCGGGAACTGCTGATATTAACACGACCGGACCCCTCCCACCCTAGCTTACATGAAATTTCCAAAACTGTTCTTTGCAGTTTATTGAAATTTCATGTATAAGTGGATAACTATAATTGGTCATATCCCAGTAATTATAATGTAAGTATTTGACTCTGTAAAAGACTATTGTTATCCTGAATAAATAAAAAAAACTAATACACATCTGTGATCATTATGGAAATATATCTAAAATCAGAGGACCTATATTTAATTGTATTTTTTTTTCTTTTATTGAATAGTGGGCAAACGAGCAGACGTATCACCTTATGGTATGCGATTACCGCCGCCCAAGAACACCCGCAACACCAAAGGCGTCACAAGTGCGTTGCCGACCTTTGGGGGATGGGAAAGGGGAAGGGGGGAGGGGTTGGGGTATGGGTCTCCGGTATCCTCACTCACTCAGTGAAACACAGCGCAAACGCTATTTCACACCGGTTTTCTGTGAGGCCGTGGTATTGCTCCGGTCGAGCCGACCCATTCATGCCGAAGCATAGCTCTCCCACGTATATTTTCAGTTCAACTGTTTTTATTTTCATAATTGGAACGAGCGACCTAGATTCGGTCTTCATATCTACGCTTCTTATCTATTACCGTACTAGTGCACCAGTTCACCGCCACCAGAGTAATTTCCATTAAGTTAGGCACCATAACTTTAGGCTGTCAGCAGATAAATAATTAATGTTCCAGTTGCAGTTGCCAGTGCAAATGCTATTTTGAATACCCACAGCGCTCTAGTAATACATATGTTGTAAATTACCATTAATTCCATCCACCACAAACAAAATGTTACGTTCTTTAATTAAGAAGTTTTTTCTCCTACATTGCCTAGGAGTCTTCATCCTGTGGCGTAAGGCAACCCCATTGTGTAATATTTGACGATTATGATAATCGCGGTAAAGACGAACCGCAGTCATCATCCCTTTACACGTTATTTTTATTTAGTTGAAATAAAAACTTTTACAAGTGATTTTGATGTAAATTTCACTGCAAGTTTGGCCTAGTGGTTAAGCGGTTGTCACGCCGTTCCCTACTTGTTCAAGTGTTGTAGGTTCAAATCTCAAATGGAACAACACTTGTGATCCACAAATTGCTGTTCTGAGGCTTGGTTGTTTTTGGTGTCCGTTCCATGTATGTTTGTTAAGTCCCCCGCGACACAGGAATCTTGTCTTTGAATAAATGAAAAACAAATTAAAATAATATTGGTTACAATCTTAAAAGGTACACTTTGCTTTCGCATCTCTTTATATGAAAATAATCATACTCAATCTTAGTCATACAAATATTCAATCGATTTATTATAACGAAATATGACTTTGAATTTGAAACATAATATATCTTCTTTTCAAAGACCTGTGAGTCTTCTAATGTACATATTATTATTTTATTTTATTATTATACATATGTACATATACCTATCTCCTTTATATATCTATACTAATAATAAAGCTGAAGAGTTTGTTTGGTCTGATTTGAAAAATTATTTCAGTGTTGGATAGTCCATTTATCGAGGTTTTATATATCATCATGCTACTACTATTAGGAGCGGAGCACCAATGAAGAATGTTTAAAAAACGGGGGAAAATTTTCACGTTACGGGCAATATAAGACGCAAATGAGGTTGCGTGGGTCAGCTAGTCACTAATATTTATGTGGCGGCCTAGAGCGGTGTTTACTTCGTGTCACAACGTTCCTTTTAACTCCATTTTGCATGCATTTACTTATTTTTGGACGTGTCATAATCAAAGTATGTTAGATATAAGATACATTAATCAAATACAGTTTGTGAAAAGCGTTTTCAATTAAGATTTTATATGTGTAGCAATCAAAATATATAATTTTTATTTTAATAATAACTATAATGCACAGTGTCCCTTTTTAGTACAATGGCCTAATCGGGAGGCTAAGTGCGGATACAGCCTTGAAGAACCAAAACTAATTTATAATGAAAAGTTATTCAATACTGTAATCTATACTAATATTACAAAGCTAAAGAGTTTGTTTATTTGAACGCACTATTCTCAGGTACCGCTGGTCCGATTTGAAAAATTCTTTCAGTGTGTGATAGTCCATCGAGAAAGGCTATAGGCTTTATATCATAACACTAAGATCAATAGGAGCGGAGCACTAATGAAGAATGTTACAAAAACCGGGAAATAATATTATACTACGGGCAATAAGAGACGTAAACGAGGTTGCGTGGGTCAGCTAGTATCATATTTTCGAAATACAAATCAAGTTGAAAGCCTGCTCCTTTTTGAAGTCGGTTAAAAATAACTCTGTCCGTTACGTTTTCACGGCTAAACCGCTGCTTCGATTTCCATGAAATTCGATATGGAAATATTAAACTATAATGAGCTACTTTTTACTACATACACGCAGGTGAAGCTGCGCGCAAGAGATAGTGTGCTATACTTATATGTAACGCACTGCTACTGATGAGTTTGTTAATTATTGTAATAAATAAATAGACGACGAATGAGCAAATACTTTGTGGATTGGTCATGTTATAATTTATACTAGCAACCTGCCCCGGCTTCAATTTAACCAATTATATACGAAAACGTTCCTCAAGAATAACTCTCTCTATTGATAAAAACCGCGTTAAAATCCGTGCAGTAGCTTTTGAGTTTATCGCGAACAGACAGACAAACACGGCGGAGGACTTTGTTTTATATTATGAAGTGATAGTTCAAAATATGGACTCTACACACACTTGCGTAGCTTCATGGTTAAATAGCTGATTACTATTTCGTGTGTAAACCGCTTCATAAATCTAATCATGAACCCTTACTCGTAATACATAGTTAATGGGACTAATCCCGCCCACACGCCACTCTAACTCCTGTACACCAGGATCAACAGCAGTGACCCACGAACACACCGAGTTATGACACTCGGGAAGTTCCACGAAAAATTAATCTGTCTTGGAACCCGCAAACAAAATTAATCAGAAGAAAACTGGAGGAGTAGGAAATATAATATATCCACTACTCTCCTTAGCAAAGCGGGCGATAAAATGAAGTCAAAATAGGCAGAGAAGAACTATGTATGAATACTAAGTTTTAAACAAAATCCTAACTCGTCCACGCTCAGTTAGCGTGGATGAGTCAACAGGAAAGGTACCCCCATGTCTGTTGTCACTTATTTGCATGCACAAATTCCATATCAAGTTTATAAATAGATTATTTATGATTTAAAACTACATTCAACTAATCAACCATCTAAATATCGACTGCATCGCTCAATTGTACCTTACTAACAGTACTGTTTACCTTCACTAAACAGTTAGTAGACCCTTCAAATTTAATTTTAAAACATTTTTTAATTAGTTTAGTTTCTGAACATTCCTATATTGTTAAATATCGTTATTAATGATCCAGATTTTTATTAATTCTACAAAAATAGTCAAAACTAGAACAATATGAATACAAGTTTAAACCGTTGGAGAGCCACGCTTCGGCATGCATGGGCCGGCTCGACCGGAGTGATACCACGGCCTGACAGAAAACCGGTGTGAAACAGCGCTTGCGCTATGTTTCACCGAGTGAGTGAGGGTACCGGAGGCCCACACCCTGCCCGTCCCCCATCTCTCTTCCCATTCCCCCTAAGACCGGCTACGCGTGACGTGACGTGACGCTTCTGGTGTTGCGGGTGTCCATGGGCGGTGGTAATCGCTTACCATCAGGCGATACGTCTGCTCGTTTACCTCCTATTCCATAAAAAAAAAACAAGTAAGAGATGTTAATCATCAACAGCCTCTAGAATTCAACTTCTGACACAGGCTTCTTGTTGGCGTCTGGCCAGAATAGTATACTACAGTTGGTATAAGGTATGTTTCAGACATAAAACAGATGTAATCTGTAAATAGGTAAAAGAAGTTTAGCTTTTTAAAAAGGAACAGATTGTACCACAGATAACATTTTTGTATACACCTTAATCCCCAATGAAGCAGGTAAGGCACGCACAATTTGCCGGTGACAATTTTAAATCCCAATGTGACAGGGGGCGCCTGTCCCATTTATTGGTACGTTTGTAATCCTGGGCTTAGATCCTTTGGGATCTGGATATTTTTGTAACTAAATAAATGCTATAACAGTAAGCTAAAGAAAGACAAAGGTAGTAGACGTTTCAACTTTAATTTAAAACAATAAAATTTTAACTTTCCTAAATACATTGCCTACGTACTTTAATATTGGGGATGAGTACAATGGGTATAGAAATAGTAATATTTAGGTAGTTTCTTTTTATATATACAAGCTATTACCCACGGCTCTGGCCGTATGGCGTATGTCGGTTATCGAGGTTATCAGTAGCTTAAGTCCTTTTTTTATTGAATAGAAGAAAACGAGCGGACCTAACGCCTGATGTTAAGCGATTACCGCCGCCCATGGCAACACCAGAGGCGTCACAAGTGCGTTGATGACCTTTTAAGAAGGACTACGCTCTATTGGTCCGGGAAAACCAAAGGCGACAGTCCTTCTTCAAGAATTAGAGTATCTCCATGACGATTTCATTGAAATCGATGCAGTGGTTTATGCGTGGATCGTAACAGACAGACAGAAAGAGTTACTTAAGAATATATTATATTAAATAATTAAAAGAATTACTGTTCAAACAGTGCTCGATATTACACAAAAGTACATAAACATTATATCTTAAATAAATAAATAAATATTCCGAACATCTAACACACAACGCCATCTAGTCCCAAGCTAAGCAGAGCTTGTGTTATGGGTACTAGACAACTGATATAAATACTTATATACTTTTTTTTTGTAAATACATACATATTATACATAGAAAACACCCAAACTATACCAACCCATCTTAGGAAGAAACTTTGGATGGATTTGCATAAAACGTAAAAATTTTCATAGATTAGTTTTAAAGTGAGTTCGCCGAGATTTAAGCAAGAAAAATAACCAAATAGGTAAGTTAAGAGAGGAAACCATATTATCCTATTTGTCTTACATATTTATAGAGATAATTTACATGACAAAACAACATGAAATGCCGGTTTTGCTACTCGATAAAGTTCTGGCATTTATCTGGCAGATATCTAAGGATTAGTGGGAGAGCCACGCTTCGGCATGAATGGGCCAGCTCGACCGGAGTGATACCACGGCCTCACAGAAAACCGGTGTGAAATAGCGTTTGCGCTGTGTTTCACCGAGTGAGTGAGGATACCGGAGGCCCATACCCCAACCCCTCCCCCCATCCCCTTTCCCATCCCAAAGGTCGGCAACGCACTTGTGACGCCTTTGGTGTTGCTGGTGTCCATGGGCGGCGGTAATCGCTTACCATCAGGTGATACGTCTGCTCGTGTGCCCACTATTCAATAAAAAAAAAAAATAATAATATTTCGGTTTCACGAGTCTCGGATGGAGACAAATAGGTCGAATAACTACACATATGTCAGTAACCTTTATCTGTTAAACAGTATCTGTAAGATAACTATCCGCAACTTAATCACTAACTGGGGAAACAGGCTCTTAAGATCACAAAACACAGACAGGTGTAGATAGTAGTGGTTTTTGTCTAATACAAGAGCGAGATTTCTTCTGATGACGTCATGTACAAGCCTACTCTAAATATAACAAGAAAGAAAAACTAAAATATATGAAACTGTTCATATGGCAAAGAAAACCATTCACATCCTATCTTTGTTTTTATTTCTTACAAAATACGAAGGTCTAAAGTATGAACAAAAAAAGGGGCTCGATCTTATGTTCTTGAATATTTTCTCATTTAATGTAAAGAAAACACCGTGGAGAATTGAATAATTAATACTTATTGACTTCAACATCAATCAAGTTGAGAGTCTCTTTAATTGATCTCGATTATGTTATATTGATAAACTTTCACTTTTTAAGAAATACGAACTCGATACTAAAATGTGGATAAATAAATAAATAAATAAATATTACGGACATCTAAAACACAACGCCATCTAGTCCCAAGATAAGCAGAGCTTGTGTTATGGGTACTAGACAACTGATATAAATACTTATATACTTTTTTTTTTGTAAATATATACATATTATACATAGAAAACACCCAAACTCCGAAACAAATATTTGCAGATCATACAAACATTTGGTCCGACCCGGGAATCGAGCCCGAGACCTCAAGCTTAGCATTCGCATACGCTACCACTACGCCACCTAGGCAGTCAAGGATGTGGATTGGGTGGGTGCTAAACAGTCCACTGCTGAGCATAGGCTTCTACTTAGAGAGAGAAGACTTACTTTTATTCTACTACACCACGGTGGCCAGACGGATTGGGATGAAGTTTGTGTCCAGTTTTCTTCTCTTTACATCGCAATTTTCCTGCGTAGCTACTACTATAATTGGTTCTTACGACACGGGATGCAGTGTCGTACGTACGGATCATAAGTTACAAGTAAAGACGAATATAGGTTACAAGGCTTTTTAAAATATCATGAAAACTTTTATACAACCACAAGACGGCATATATGTTCGGTAACAAATGTCTTCCACTCAATGCCGTTATTATATTACAGTGCCTGTAATGCTTTCCAACTGCAGAATTTTCTGGGATAAAAATAATATGCACAGCGAGACACCTGCTGTGATTTAGTCATACATTTGTTTCACTTCCGTTATATCCTATGTTACACATGTATATTTTATGTGTTATACTGTGTTGTGTATTTCTCGCTCTTAAAATAATATTTTTTCGAATAAAAAGGGAATTTTAACCTAGTTTAGTAAATGGAAGTTTGTTTTTTAATAACAATAAAATTGGTACTTTATTTCTGAAATCCACAGAACTTGTAGAAATGAAGATTTTATTTGTATGTTTCTTTCGACACTATTATTTTAATCAAAAATGTTATTTTGACTAGCAATAGAAGAGGCCTGTATCTAGCACTGGACTGCTGGTGACGTTAATGTTGTTACATTGTCAAGTATTGCAATTAGAATTTTAATTACAAATAGCAGCAAAAAAATCGTAGGTACATACTTGAAATTAGTCTCACTTTTAGTTCTATTTAATAAACTTGTTTTTTTTTTACCTGACCGATATCATCCTATATAAATATAATGATTCCATTAAATCAATACAATTTATAAAATTGACACTGTCTGTATATGTAAGAAAAAAAAACTATAATACTGCTTTATTAACGCAATAGAACCCGAAACTATGATTTTTAGATTTTTTGTCTGTACGATAACGCATGTTAATCTTAACGGAATGCTAATAGAAACGGTATAACCGATTTGAATGCAATGCGATTTCTAATAATGCATTGTGGTATGCTCCACTTTACATTTTGTCTTTGTTTCATCTCAATTGGTTCATAAATAAAAAAGTTGTATCACTGCGATAACGCGATAACGGGCGAAAAGTAGAAATTAGATCAATTTCAAGAATGTATTTTAATAATATCAACCAAATGGCGACAATCGAGAATACTAAACAAATTCGTGAATGTAATTTTCCTTACTGAATACTGCACGTGAGTGTTCAGTAATCTTCTTAAGTTAAGTAATCATCAAAATAATTATGTAAATCATCCTAATTTCAGAGCTAGGCAGGCAGGCATCATTTACTTCTGTTAGGTGACTCGTGTATGACTGGGTCTAACTTTATTTTAATGACTCTCTTGGCTTCTTAATTTAAAGCTTTTAGCCCGTTGCCAGTAGTTAGATTCTGCTGCTCTCCCACCACTTGTGAACCTGCCAAACGTGTCTTTGCCAGATGGTACTTTGCAGTGTTTGAAGTGTACGGACGTGATAAACGTGGAATTTTTGGGAGTTACTGCAGTAGAAATGGCTCCGTAAATGTTTTTATTTACCGACACGACGGTGTTGATATGAAAAGGGGAGAAAAGTATTTCTTATTTTATGAAGAACAGAAAATGTTATTGCTTGAAAGGTTCGATATATTACTTTATTTGTAAGAGTACCGTGTGAGAGGCACAGATCGGCATAAATGGGCCGGCTCGACCGGTGATATGGCCGAAAAAAAAACCGGTGTGAAACAGCTGTGTTTCACCGAGTGAGTGAGGATACCGGAGGCCCACCCCTCCCTCCATCCTTCTCCCCATCTTCCAAAGGCCGGTAACGCACTTGTGACGCCTCTGGTGTTGCGGGAGTCCACGGGCGGCGGTAAATATTTAATATGAATATAATAATATGTAATTTGACTAAAATGTATTTTTGAAATTTATTATTAAAATTTACCACGACCTGAACTATATCTTTTCAAAGAGGTGGGCTATCTCTGCGAGAACGTTTTTATAAGTTAAAACAAAAGGTTTTTATTGTGGTAGAATAATTATTTAGCGTCTTTGTTTTTCTCTTAAAGCTATTTGTATTATATGAAAAAAATTACATCTCAACAGTCGAAACTATGATAAGAGCACTTTTTAACCACCCTTAAACCTCCAAAGAAAGAGTGTACTCCTTCTTTTTTAAGAAGGAGTGAGGTCAGCAACGCACTTGTGACGCCTGTGGTGTTGCGGCTGTGTCTATGGGTGGTGGTGATCGCTAACCATCAGGCGATACGTCTGCTCGTTTGCTCCTATACAATAATAAAAAAAAGCTTTTGAGGAAAAGAAGCATTACCAATTAGTTTTTTTGCTGTAAGTACCATATATATACTTTCTATATTTGTACTTTATGTGATATTTAAAATACGCATTACTTTGTTTTGAATTAGAGTTCATATTCGTTTAACTGATCTCGAGGGTGCAGAAGTTAGTATAAATATCATAATCTTTTATGTACCTGGTAATTGCTAAACAAAGCTTAACTCGGCATTTTTTTCGGAAAATCTCGTTTTTATATTAAAAACACATATTTAGACAGGAAAGGTTTGTAATTATAAGTAGGCTTTTACGAAATATGTATAAATTATAATACTAGCTGACCCACGCAACCTCGTCAGCGTCTCCTTTTGCACGTAGCGTGATGTTATACATTATATACAATTATTATATAACAAGTAAATACATTTTTGAATAGTTGATCCAACTCCTCGGTTGCACAGTAGTGTATGCGACTGCTGTGCTTGAGGTCTCAGGTTTGATTCCCGAGTCGGACCAAATGTTTGTGAGATCTACAAATATTTGTTTCGAAGTTTGGGTGTTTTCTTCGCATCATATGTATGTACTTTCGAAAATTTTTTTTTTTATCAATTGTCTAGTACTCATAACACAAACTCTGTTTAGTTTGAAACTAGATGGCGTTGTGTGTTAGATGTCCGAAATATTTTTTTATTTATTTTTAAGTTTTAAACAAGACATATGCATATATATAAGAAAGTCTGCGACAGACTTTTTTGAGACCTTTTGGAGAGAAGAATTATTTCATGCATTGTTTGTGTGAAACTTTAACTTTAACTTTACTCAGCGCACGCAATGGAAGCTCTCAAAAGGAATACATTCCCCCACTTTTACAACTTTTTTACTGATACTCCGCTCCTTTTAGTTGTAGCGTGGTGATATATGACTTATAGCCTTCATCGATAAATAGGCTATCTAATACTGAAATATGTTTTCCAATCACACTAGTACTTCCTGAGATTACCCCCCCACAACCTCACAAACTTATAAATATATAGAGATTTAGTAGATATCATCTTTCAGGTGTTTTGGACGAATTCAACTTGAACTATCTATATAAAGTTTATTCATCATGATTATGTATACTACACTGATAGTTTTATCAAGTTATCACGCCTTTATAAATCTATTTTGGGACCTAGGCTTCACTTAAAAAGAAGGTTTAATTTCGAATTATAGTTTTAGTTCTTATAAAGTTGATTTTAAAAATTCTGGATATTATCAATATTCTAAGTAAGAAAATGATCTCTTCGCTATATTTGTTTAAAAAAGTACGAACAAGTAGGTTATAAAAATGAAAAGGTCTTTATTACATGAACCTAGCTCTAAAAGTATCAGGGTATTATCTCGTTTACAGCCGAAAAAGTGAATAGAATCGTCATAAGGAACAAACGGCAAACGCTTTGTTCGGAATAACAATTACAATATCTGCAGTCCAAATGAACATTCACCGTATTGGAAAAGCGAATCGCCGATAAATATCGAATTTCAAGAGCCAGTGCCACACTAAAGGCATTAGGATTTCAGAAGATTTAGTTCAATCAAATTCTGGATTAACTTGGGTATTTCGAAATTCATTTTTTAATGACGGGGTGGATCACAGACAACAAACGGACACGAAAAAATATGTGAATGTATTATAAGCTAAGGACAATATTCTTTATTGAGTTAGTTCTAACTAAATTCATTATCAAACTAGCAATATATAAAAAAGTATTACTCAGAAACGATATTAAATTATATGAATGTAAATAATTTTATTGTTATAAATTTCTTTAGTTTAATATTTTTACATTAAAACCTGATCGTAATTTACTAAAGCGAAAGGAAATTTACCTACCACACTACTTTGTTTAAATCTTGTATATACTAACTATGCTTCAACAACGTATGAAATTTTTATTTCATCTAACATTTCTAACACAAAACTAAATTGTCCTACTGCTCATATATGTATAGTGGACGACCTCGTAGAAAATTAAAATTGACTGGCAACATTCTGTAGACTTCAGATTTTCCTTTGTTAAACAGTTATGAGGCTGCGAGCATTGTGTTCGTTCGTCCCAGCCGTGGAGGATATTGAAGTGGCGTCTTGAGGTTAAGAAATATTGACGTTAGATACAAAACAAATGTATTCTTTGATGTTGTTAACATTAACAGTTCGGATGAATGGCTAACGTGTGGTTTTTTTTTCTTTTTCTAGTAGTGAAGACAGCTGTACGAATGGACATGGATCTAAATCGAATGCATAAGTTACCCAGCTTTTAGAAAAATGTGTCAAAAACGAGCTTTTTGTAATCAAAACCTTGTTTGGTACTATCTATCAACATATATATCGGTTTGTTACGTGTCTACGTGGTTCGTAGCAAATCTGTAGTCCTCGTAGCATAGACCTCTTGTAGCATGTTTACACCCATTGTGCAAAGGTTACCGTAGCGGAATAACACGTTAGTTGCAAATATGTGTACAATGAATTGAGAAAAATAAAATCGTACCCATTTCGTAGTAGTGACAGTTGATATTGAATATCCCCGGAGTAATGAGAGTAGAATATTGCTATAAAGTACTAGCTGTTTTTAAGATACTAAAGTATTTTTACAACCATTATATTCTTATGTATGGAACTGTTTCGACTAACACATACTGTAACATTAAATTTAATATTGTTTTAACCAGGGTTGTAAATTGTTAAAACCAATAAAGTCAAGATATTAGTTATAGAAAATAATATTGTACACCAACTTATGTAGTTATAAAGTTAACTTAAAACTAGAAAAGTACAATTAACGGACTTATCGCTCCAAAGCAGTATCTTATAGGCAATCATGGGGTGAAAAGAAGAGTAGGGATGAAAAAGTATGTGGGAAAGTACAAAACAGGCTACCACTAAAATACATGACTTAAAAATTTCGTACTGACAGAAAAATCTAATTTAGAATAATTTACCCATTAACACCCGCTAAAATGAATAATTTTTTCAAATCATTTTCAATAAAATTTTGCTACTCTCATTTCCTTCTATTTAACTGTTTTACAGAAGAAGTAGAATAAATTACTAACCTTCATACAACCAATCAGGAACTCCATTATGAATGGTCCCTGGAACACCAGTATCAGTCACACGGTATCCCGTCGAAGACCTGGGCGCTGGTCTGTAGTATATATCGTAGTCTTTAACGGTGATGAGGCCATGGCCTTTGGGTGTCCATTTCGCGAGGAGTAATGAAGGTCCTTCGGTGATTACTCCGCCTCCTACCTCATCTGGTAATGGCGTGAGAGGGTAAGACTCCCTGCGGATAAGAAAAACGCTGTCGTTATGAGGTCTATTGTTATTATTGTGAATATTTGCACAACGATTTGAATTATGTATAACGGGAGATGCATTGCAGAGTCATCACGCTTAACAAATAAACGAGTACAGTTTGATCAGGATACGCATAAAGATAGGATCTTCTGATCAGTCGAGGTGATTATGCCTGGCGAGCGGAATGGTTGAAGTCGAGAGGTTGTATGTATCAATCGGTGTGAAAAAAATTCAAATACTTTGCCTAAATCGGATAGTTAGCGCTCCTTGGGGTAAACCTTCATTCAGCAGTAGACGTCGATTGTTTGATATGATGATGAATCCTACATCGCGCAATTAAATTTTTTACATACAGAAGCTTCTAACCTCCTTTATAGTTCGGTATGTTTTCGTTAGAGGACACTAAAGTATATTTTTTGGTTGCATTTAGAGGTAGCCACAAACAGTTTTAATAGTTTAATTGATCATTGAAATGATCAATTAATGATTAATGATAGTTACATGTATATGAATGAATTTATAACTTAAATGATTGCGTTGCGGAAGGCAATTTTAAATTCGTGTACCAAAACAACATAAAATTATAACTAATGAACAGGGAATTTATATACCAATTAATCACATTAATTTGCATTCGTTAGTAATAATCACATAACATAACAATTTCAGAGAATCATTTTGATTGGCTGAAATATTTGATTTGATATTTTGTTCTGTTTGTGAACAATATTCGTATATATTAGAGTTTACTTTTGTAGACTACCATAGTATTTAACAAAACTCACTAAATATTCACATAATTATATCTTAAAGCAAAAAACTTATATTTTTTCTGAAATAATGAAAACCTGAATTAAGAGTAAATGAATAATTTTATATAAAGTGCATGGCGTGGCGATGCATGCTGTGATGACGAGTCGCCACGCCAACAGCCGACCTAGTATTTTCATAAGAAAAATGCTTAGTTTTGTGAGTTCTTGCTTACTTCGAACGCCTTCCATGAAAGGCACTGTTTTCGTATTTTTTTTATATGTAATAGGAGCAAACGAGCAGACGTATCGCCTGATGGTTAGCGATTACCACCGCCCTGGTGTTGCGGATGTCCATACACCCGCAACACCAGAGGCGTCACAAGTGTGTTACCGGTCTTTGGGGGATAAGAAGGGGGATGAAGGAAGGGGTTGAGGTATGGGCCTCCACTATCCTCACTCACTCAGTGAAACATAGCGCAAGCGCTGTTTCACACCGGTTTTCTGTGAGACCGTGGTATCACTCCGGTCGAGCCGGCCCATGCATGCCGAAGCGTGGCGATATTTATTGCAGATTTATAATAATTACACATACAACAAATACTTATTACGTCACCCAAAAGCATCAACCCCAAGGGCTAGTACGGCATAATACGATTAACTCAACTATTGGTTTGTTATCAATAAATTGTCACTCAAGTACAATTGTTGCTCTAACACAATTGTGGGTCTAACAGCCAACGAAGTTAACCAAGTTGCGGTTAAGTTTAGACTTAGGATGTACATATAGAATTTATGTCTGACAATTATACAATGAGATTACAAGTTAATTTTAAACCAGGTCATAAATTGTCGTAAAACTTGTGACGCCTATGGTGTTGGCGAACCGTCTGCTTGTTTGCCCCCTATCCCATAAAATAATAATAAATCGTTGAAGACTTTGGCAAAGTTATAGGATAGGAATATATAGGAGGTCACCTTGTGATAAGATATTGTTAGCATTCATGGACACCTGCAATTCTAGACCTTTAAGTGTAATGCTGATTTTGAATCCTGACCAAAAGTAAAGGGAATAAAGCTTGAACTTTAGTAATGTTACTTTTTGAGATAAAAGCAACGACAGAATTGCTTAAATCCGGTTTTCTAATGGTCGTGACATAACTTAGATTGAGTAGACCTATATGTCTCCCCTTCCTTCCACGGCCAACACCTGAAGATAACTCCAGCACTACACGAAGATAAGGGAATTAAAAAGGCGATTATTAAAAATGATTTTAAAAGACAGCTCAAGCATAAAGAATAAATCCTGTGAGCGGGTGACTTTATAAACACACATGAAACGAGCCCAAAGGAGACAAAGACTCGAAAAGAAACAACAATTTGTAAACCACACACACAAAGTGTCCTGTAATGTAAAGTTTAAATCCATAACACTCAGCTTAGTAGCAAACGGTGTGAAGACTGCTATAACTGCTATGCCATATGTGCCATGCAGTAGTTCAATACACGCTAAAAAATATAAGGTTTGGACTGTATGTCCATTCAGTAAAGTAACAGGTGTGAAACAGCGCCTGCGCTGTGTTTCACCGAGTGAGTGATACCAGGGGCCCATACCCCAACTCTTCCCCCATTCCTCTCCCCATCCCCCAAAGGCCGATAACACACTGTTGATGCCACTGGTGTTACGGGTGTCCATGGGCGGCGATAATAGCTCACCATCAGGCGATACGTCTGCTCGTTTGCCCCTATTCCAATTTAAAAAAATAAAAAAACATCCGTACAAAAATACACCTTTCATACTTCCGACCTACGGTCCTTCATTTCATTTAACTTCCAACTTTCTCAACTAATTCTTAAAGTGCTCAATACACCGCAAACGGCTTGATATTATTTGGTAGAACAAAAATGATAATTGATAAAATATGATAATTTAAAACGCCTCTTTTTCTTCTTCGGAAATCTACCCTCTTTTTACCTTGTATTTGAGTGTTTTTGAGTATAACTGCCCCAACAGACTTCGTTCTATTGACATTGTCGACTGATTTTTTAATTTACCCTTAAGGTTTGTATGAAAAAAGAAAATTTCGTTTTTTCTTTCCATAAGAACTTTCCTTGTGCCTTATCGAAAATATATAAAAGAAATTAACCGAATTGGTCGAGCGGTTCTCAAGAGATATACCTGCAAACAACATTACTGAATTACAGGCATATAAACGAAAAAGATAACTTTATAAAAATATTTCTTTCTTTTCTTTTAAAAATGAAAGATGCGAGCGACCCTGAAGCTAATTCCCACCTTGAAAACATAATGCAATCATTTGGGTCTTGGAAGCAATGTCCGATTTATTCTTTATTTTCTTGCGTAACAAAAGGCCGAGGGAAAGTGACTAAGCGAGAACAAAGCCTTATAGGCATTACCTTTACAGATTTTTTTCTCTTTCAAAATTGTAACATTTAATAAAAAAAATATCCGGTACGTTTTAGGAAAGACGTTTTGTGGCAGTACCCGTGCACAGCTCACTTTGTTCCGAAAATTAATCTAAATAATCTCTTTAAATCTTGAAAGAAAAGGTGTGAGACCAAACAATTTACGGAAAGACCTTAAGAATTTTTTATGTTCGTTTGTCCCTTATATTTAGGGTGGAAACCCACTTGTGTCCCTTAATTTACAGGAACGATGGGGGACGACAGTTACAGATTACATTGTGTAAGTATCCTTTGAGAAGGTTCCAGACTTATGACAGAGTAAATAGTACGCAAATAGTACCCTACTTGCTAGGTAAAAAGATCATCTAAAGAATTATTTAACACACACTTAATGGACCACACTTAACACCATTAATAATTTTCCTTTCTATTAAAAAAACTCTGATCTTCTATGAATCGTTTATGAAACCCTAGTATACAAGAACTTAGCCACTTAATTCTTTTTGCCATCAGTTTATTAAATACAAAGAAAGTAAAAATATTATGAAAATATGTCAAGCTCCGCCGTAGTTGAATCATAAAACTAAGAAACTTTATAACTTTATAACTTTTTAGATATTTGAATATCGAAAGTACTTTGAACAATTTATATAAAAGAGAAACCAAGAACGTCCCATGAAATGTACGAAGTAGTTGACCCGCGCTACTATGTCTATTTTTCTCAAAAAGGTACAAATATTTGACATTATTGCAAAATTTTTCATTGATGTTCGGCTCCATTTGGTAGTAACGTGATGTTTCTAAAACTAAAAGATTTTTTACTTTGAATTAGTAGTTTTTAAGATTAGCGCATTCAACCAACCTGTTCATAATACTATTTGGTCTAACAACTGCCTCATTGGTCTAGCGGTTGACGTATGCGACTGCCAATCAAGAGGTTTCAGGTTCAAATCCCGGGTTGGGCCAAAAGTGTTATTGAGTTTTCTGATTATAGAAATACTTAATAACAGCTCGAAGTTTGGAAGTGTTGTGGTTTGAACCCCCGTGTCTCGAAGAGCACGTAAAGCTGTCGGTCCTGCGCCTGATCTCTCCCCGGTCGTCTCGGTTAACCGTCCCATCGGATTATGAGAGAGAGGGAACAGAGAGTGCACCTGAGTTTGCGCACACACTTGTGCACTATAACATCTACAGCGTAGTTGGCTGGTCTCCGTTGAGACTGGCCACCGTGGCCGTAATCGGCTAGGAGACCATCATTATCATATAATGCCTAACGAGTATACAAAAATACGAAAAAAAAAAAAAATCTTATTGACCAAAAGAAAATAAATTTGAGTTGCAAAGTCTAGATAATACTCATACCAGTAGTACTTACATACGAAATCGGAAATATTAACACGAATAATAAAATAGGTAACATATGAGTACCGAGACTTGACTTCATTTCGTTGGATAAATTTATTTACCAATATTTTATACGAACGTGGTCCATAAATATATTATGTCTAAAGATCATATCAGGGCATTCTACTTCAATGTAATACTCAAACTGAAATATAGCAGCTCATGAAGCAAGACTTCAAAATATGACTTCGGTCGTATAATAGATATATACATTAATGTTGTATACCCATGTACTGCAAGATTTGCGTCTAGACCTTAAGAAGGTATTCAATTTTGAATTTTAAATCTTACAGATTTAGGTTGAAATTCTTTTGTGCATCTTTATTCATCTTTACAGAATATCTAGCCATAACGGTGCGGCGTTAAAGGCCCGATTTATGGACATATTAGCTTTTATGTAGCCCTGGTACCTGCGATTACGTTGCGTTGTTCTTGTAGTGTTTGCATAGGAGGAACATAGTTCAAGTATATAATATTTGTGTGTGTGGCAATTAACATAACGTTACCTATAGTATAATAATATATAAAAAATAAAAATAAGTTTTATATATAAAAACTGGCTAAGTACGAGTCGGACTTGCGCACCGAAGATTCCGTACAAATCTGTAGGTATATAATATAATGTAACTAAAAATTTATGCTATTCGATTTTTTTTATTACTCTGTGCCATAAGACGCTGTTTCGTACCAAATTTCAAGATTCTTAGTTCACTGGAAGTCCCTGTAGGTTTTGATTCCCTTGCCAATATCGAAAATATGCAGCATCAACGGCTGTATCTTTTGATTGCGTTGGCTTAGAGTCGTTATTTGTTCGATTTTTTCACAGCTTCAAGGGACCTGATCTGAGTATTTCACATGAATTTCAGCTTGACACCTTCACGTGTTCCTGAGAAAAAGGGTCTTGACAGACAGACGGGTAACAAAGTGAGCCTATAAGGGTTCCGATTTTTTCCTTTAGAGGTACGGAACCCTAAAAAGAAACAGAAAACATATTTTACTGCCATCTAAAGTAGACACACGTAACTTTGAATGCATCGCGCTATAAGAGTTCTCGAGTTGATTTATTTAAGTTTATACAATATCTCGATATAAACCGTTAGAACACGGCTTGCTAGGTATGACGAAGTCACATTCATCTCTTGTGGATGTGTTTGAAAGAAGAAATTTTTCACAACAGTAGCAATAGTTTAGACGGCCAAATCAGAACATCGCAACACCAATGAAACGGAATTGAGGGATATCACTTCAAGAGTATTTGAGCACAGACATAGTTACACAAAAGCTATGAGAAAAGCTCTTTGTGTACAAACAATGTGGGAAGTACATATATTATGGCATTAAAAACTCTGTACAGTCGGGCTTACAGTTTATCAAAATCTAAAATAGATCACATAAGTAGTACTGTTACTAAAACCATCATTTCCTTTCTAATGACAAGACCATGTGTCATTACAAAAATAATGCGTGGGAGAGCCACGCTTCGGCATGGCCACGGGCCGGTTCGACCGGAGTGATACCACGGCCTCACAGAAAACCGGTTTGAAGAATACTCCGACCCCTACCACCACACAACTCCCCATTCCCCAAAGGCCAGCAACGCACGATGGGATGCCTCTGGTGTTGTGGGTGTCCATGGGCGGCGGTAATCGCTTATCATCAGGCGTTCCGTCTGTTCATTGGCCCCTTATTCCACAAAAAAAGCCCAGGCTTAAAAAAGGCTCTTATGCTCTATTTTCCAGATAACTCCCTGATCAGTAAGATTTACTACTTACTCATGATTAAAAAATAAAACATATATACAATCGAATGGAGAAACCGATTTTTTCAAGTCGGACAAAAATAAATAGTTGTCAACCCAGTTAAGGATTTGTCGGCTTTGGTAAAACAATAGATTTGACATTAAAATTTCTTTCACATATTTCAAAACAAAAGAGACGCTATACCTTTTTACATTTAAACGATTAGAATTCGAAAATCAAATTCACAAAGCCCAACCAAAGACAAAGCGCGATACAAAAACATGAAACCGCGGTCTATTGAAACACAAAAAGTTTCCTTTGTAGAGGTTGCACAATACAAACAATGTACAAATTAGTTCGAGTTCAAAGTTAGCTGGATTCAAATCGAATTCGAGCAATCTATTCCGGGTACAATGGAAGATGATCAACTAGTGACAAGCTCCTAGCTACCAGGAGATGGAATGATTACTGTTACTAAGAGATAAAGAGAATCGATTACGAGTTTATGGGATTATGATAGGATTATTGAAAAGTTATTGAGAATAATGACCGAGTTATAAAATGCTTTAGTAGCGAAAAAAAGTGATTTAAATGGTATATTTTACCAATTGGTATTAGAATAAAAATAATTATTTAGACGTCATATAGTAATAATATTTTTAAACCATCTAAAATACTTTTCTCGTGTCGTATTACTAAACTAGCTGCGCCCTACGGAGTTAGCCGCAGCTATTGCTGTCATAACAATATCCGCTGGTAACAAAACTAGCTTAAAATTAAAGTATCCTAACTTACTTCCTATGGCATTAGCTATCTGCTAGTGGAAGTACCATCATAATCGGTCCAGCTATTCTAGATTAGCCGGAACAAGGAGACAGACAAAATAATAAAAACTGATTTTTGACTAAGTACCGTATTCACCTTCACATTTATTTAGTGAAAAGCTGTTAATCTATACTAATATAATAAAGCTGAAGAGTTTGTTTGTTTGTTTGAACGCGCTAATCTCAGAAAACGCTGGTCCAATTTGAAAAATTCTTTCAGTGTTGGATAGTCCATTTATCTACGAAGGTTAAAGGCTATATATCATCACGCTAATACTAATAGGAGCGGAGCACCAATGAAGAATGTTTCAAAACACGCTACAGGCAATTGAAGACCCAAACGAGATTGCGTGGGTCAGTTAGTTTAAAAAAAAGTAGACATTTGAATTTTGTTCATTTGTATAGATTACCATTCGCGTAGATATTATACTAGATTTTTGTTTTGAACAATCCCTCTTCCTTTCTCTCGTTTAGACCTGCCAACCTTTTTACGTGTTGTTATTATAATAACAACACGTAAAAAGGTATACCTTTCACTGTGCTCCGAAGTATTTTTCAAAAGTGGCTTTATACAATATTCGGGGTTCCAGTGGCCTTTTTGCGAAAGGTCGTCTACGAAGAGGGTCTTGCCTTTATAGCGTTGTTCTATGTTTATCTTATCGATACACCCAGTCTTTTTAACCGTCTTCAAAAAAGAAAGAGATTTTTAAATTTGATTGCTTTTTCTGTTGTCTGTAACCTCATAATTATTATTTTTACATTTTGTTTTTACTGATGACTATCTCACTGCTTGCCGCGTCGCAGCTAGTCTTAAATAAAAGTATTTCTTATTTCATCAGCTATATCTGCAGAAAATCGTGAGAGAGCTACGCTTCGACATGAATGAGCCGGCTCGACCGGAATAATAATACCACGGCCTCACAGAAAACCTGTATGAAAAAGCGCTTGTGCTGCGTTTCACCGAGTGAGTGATGATACCGGAGATCCATGCCCCCAACCCCTTCTCCCATCCCCCAAAGGCTGGCAACGCACTTGTGACGCCTCAGGTGTTACGGGTGTCTATATGCGGCGGTAATCGCTTACCATCAAGTGAAACGTTTGCTCGTTTGCCTGACGGACAGACATACAAAAGATAAAAATTTGAAAATTGTTTTTTTAATGTACCTTATACTTATACGGTCACACAAATTTTTTAAGTTGTTTTCAAATTAACAGCTTTTCACTAAATGCTTTTCAGAGTATGTACTCTACAAAGCATTTTGGAAAAGCTGCTAATTTAAAACAGACACCTCAATCCTATTTATTTTATATATATGTTTACGGGCGTTGGTTAAAACTCCTTCGTTCGATTATAAATATACACCTACTGCTTTTAATAACTATCATTAACTTGTAGTCTTAAAGTCATTAGCTGTTCTTTGTTCTTCTAGTGTAGTTAGAAATGATGAGTGGTTAACGGTTTCGCTTCACAGGTTCATGTACAGTTGAAGTAACATTTTGTTGCCAGTAACGGTTTAACATTTGTCAGAGTCAATTGCAACTTTCGTGGTCTTTAGATAAAGCTTGAAAAACACAAATTGAGCTAAGTTAATATAAGGAAAGTATTGTAGACTAAATTGGACTAAGCATTTAACTGCCTCGGTGGCGCGAGTGGTAGCGTAAGCGACTGCTGTGCTTGAGGTCTCGGGTTCGATTCCCGGGTCGGACCAAATGTTTGTATGATCTACAAATATTTGTTTCGAAGTTTGGGTGTTTTCTATGTATAATATGTATGTATTTACAAAAAAAAAGTATATAAGTATTTATATCAGTTGTCTAGTACCCATAACACAAGCTCTGCTTAGCTTGGGACTAGATGGCGTTGTGTGTTAAATTGTCTGGAATATTTATTTATTTATTTATTTATTTATTTCATCAACTTTGTCTAGGGTACATTTAGAGTCTCCGCAGACTTCATACTTTTTATTCGGCCGATGGTTTAACGGGGTGACTTTTGTCTTATTTGTCGGCTGATATCGAATCGTTATACCTAATATACGCACTCTCATATATCTTCATACTGATTAAGAAACTAAAGTCTACAGTTTGCAGGGGCTCCTTCAAGAGACACGGGCTCTTCTTCCGTTTTTAAGTTGAGTTCAACTCGGTTGGAAAAATAGTGCTAAGCAATTATTTTCTCACATTTCTTACTTCTCAGATTACTGACACTTTTACGAGACCGTGCTGGCCAACTGATGTTTTAAATTTACTTACTTCTGACTTTACAAGTATGAAATAGCTAACTGGTGCAATTCAGTACTACAAATCAACAAATTAACTAAAAAGCAGAACTTAGAAGAATCAAATTAAGTCTTACTACTTTTCGTCTTTCCAGTTGCCGCAATAATTACATTTCCAATAACATAATGAATATGCACGAGCATTATTAACAACCTTCCCTCTCCACGCGTAATCATTAATCAATGAAAAGTATCTATCTAAAACAATGTACACAAGATTCCTTGAAGATGAAATTAAGATTCTGGGCACCTGGTCAATACGTCTTGCACTCATGCACATTGCAAAAGTTTTATTGTGCTAAGGGGGCCTGGGGCTAGAGACGGGACTGGACCCGATAAGGCACGGCGTCGATTCGGAGAGGATCTGAAATAAAATGGAGTGGGGTACCAGAGGCCGGTCCTCAGGGCTTTTTTTAGTGGAAACACCACATACTCCAGACTCCTGTGTCCCCATGAAACTGGAGATCTGAAGGATTTTTTCACTCCCTAACCAAAAAAATACAAAAACAGGGGGTATGTCAGACTTTTTTAACTGATCTATCTGTCAATATACATAACTATTTTGGATACAACGAAGACAATAAACTCGCATGTACGAATGAATGAAACATGCTAACTAAAACATTGGTTTAAAGCATGTAGAAGAAGTGATATTTAGCATGTCAGTAAATTTAATTATAACCATTTAAAACAGTTACATGAAATGTATGGGTGTAGTTGCACAAGTCTAGTCTATGTTTAGTTTCAGTCGGTCAGCCATGTTTAATGTGCTCCCGGAATATTATTGTGTTGTGTCACGTCTTTACTGTCTAAACGTGCTATATTTATCTTCTAGAAAAAAAATGTTTTTTTTATTGTTCAAAACCTTATCTACATACATAAACAGAGCTCTCGCTTAAACCACGTGGTTTTTAAGGGTTACATCTATAATTATACATGTGAATGTAAGTTTGTTTGTTAGGTTTTCACGCGAAAACTACCTAAGCCCAGTAGTGAACTGCGATAATGATGAACATATTAAGATTTAATTTATACCAAGAGTGCAATGAAGTTCAAAAAAGTCAAACTTCACAACGCGCGACGTGTGAACTGGCGACATTTAAAAAGCAGAATGATACGATACAATTTCATATTTTCACCTATTTTTGTTATGATCGTATAAATATTGCGTATTAACTACATATAACAGTATATTTCATATATATGCAATTGACACGCATGTATATGTTAGAATATCGACTTAATATATGTTGAAGTGACTACATTGTGCGGGACGGTGGAAGTAGACAGAATAGCCCCCTTAGCCAAGATGCAAGTCGTGAAACTTTCTGCAATCGTTGAAATCTTGATTCTCGTGTATTATCGGATAATATTTTGTTTTGACCACGTGACTTAGCATTGAAATGACGTCACCTTAGTTTTCTAATAATTTTTACGTTCGTAGAATGTCAAATCGGCTTGGAGAGCAGATTTAAAGTAGTTGTTGATGGTGCATTAAATGACAGGCTAACTATCTAAAGGAAGCAAGTGGCGGGAAGTTGAGCGTCGTGCCCTAACAGCTGTGACAGATGTATCACATTTGAAGATATTAATTTATTTGCATTTAAACTGTATTTTTTAGTTATACGAGTATTAAAATATACAAAAACGATTTATTGTATTATATACTTACGTAGTTAGTATATCGTAGACCGTGTATCTCGCAAGATAAGAATGGCTATGGATCTTCCGTACGTTTTGAGCAAGTAACAGGAACCGGCGATCGGCAGAGAGGGAGAACGCAGCAGGTTCCAGCACTCTCTGTGGAAGAAATATAGAGTTATATACTATAAATATTCTTCTTAACATAACGTGATGGTGTGAAGGCCTTAACAATAGCAAGTGTCAACACTCCTATTCATCTCATGGGTGTCGTAAGAGCAATAGTACTAAAGCAGCAGATTATTATGGATAACAGCACTGCAAAGAGAAGGAAAACTTGAAATATACTCTAAACTAGCCCGTTTGGCGTCGCTCATAGCCCAGTCGTACTCGTTCATTGTTTCAAATCATAGAGAGTAAGCAACGACATCGCGGTTAGTAAGTGAATGGGTGACCGCTAGTGACATGTTACCGTCGGTCGGTCCCGATTGTTATCATAGGATAACAGTCGTGAAGCTTACTTGGAGGCCTTTGGGCGGCTTAAAAACATCCAACGGCAAGGTTACGTAGCCGGAACGTTGTTTTCTAAGTCGCCAACCCGCACCCTGCCAGCGTGGGGACGCATGGCCTTGAACCCTCGTCTGAGAGTAGACCCGAGCCCAGCAGTGGAACGTTATGAGTTGTTGATGAACCCGTGTGGTCAGTGTGGTATAGTTGGCCAAAACATCCATTGAAAGGAAAGGTTTATATGTAGATATATACCTATCAATGGATGACATCAATTAATTATGAAAGGATGATTGATAATATACACAAGAACTGCAGCAAAATAAAATCTGGATATCAGAAAATACTATATGTGCCTTAATTCGCTGTCTATTACTAAAACTTTTAAACTCTGCGTTTAACAATCCATAATGATACCCTTCAAGTAATACATATTAATAAACTCCTGTTCTTTAGTATTGCCGAAATCTGACAATGGAACCATAAAGCAGGTAAGTTGTAAAAAACATTTCTACTTAAGAAACATGTTACATGCCATAACAATAACATCGAATACAATCGCAAATCGACTCCATCCAATTCGATACTACGATGGTACGGATACCTGTTTTACGAGAGGTTTTATGTTAGGTCTCGTTTCCTGATCGCGTAATTCGATACTGCTCTAATATGAGGATCGCGTGATCTGACGACACGCGAATTACTTGGGCACTTGAGGTTATGTTGTTTAGAAATAGAAAATATTTTCTTGGAGAAAATGTAAATAGGAATTGTTAGATCTGTGTATAAAATAAATTAAATTTTACCACAACACTTTTTTTTAATAGTGGGCAAACGACCAGACGTATCACCTGATGGTAAGTGATTACCACCGCCCATGGACACCCGCAACACCAGAGGCGTCACAAGTGCAGGGGAGGGGTTGGGCCTCCGATATCACTCACTCGGTGAAACACAGCGCTATTTCACACCGGTTTTCTGTGAAGCTCTTCCCATTCATGACGAAGCGTGACTCTCCAACGAAAAGTGAAATAATGAAAAGTGCTTTCAATATCACAATACTATGGAGTTTTAGATTTGTCATTGTAAAAGTTGAAAATTTTTATGTGTTTGTGGGGGAACGGGTATCATGTTCCACCCAACACAAAGGGAGGATCCTCCGACCAGGCGAGGTGATCATGCCTGGCGGGCTACTGCCCAACAGTTGATGTTGGGATGTTGTATATATGCTACTCGGCGCGAGAACTATTTATTGCGCGATATAGGATTTGTAGTTACTCCGTGTAGTGCAGTTTGTAGGTACAGTGCGTTACTTCGTAGTTCAGTGTATCTTCGGTAGATGGCGCTGTAGTAGGTTATGTTGTATGTGGAAGTCGCCACATGTTTTTTAAAGAAGACATCTCAAGCACAAGCAATATAACCTGTGCGAGGGATATACAAGCGTACATGAATCGGACTTAAAGAAAAGAAGACTCGGAACAACAATTTGTAAATCACACGAAGTGTTGTCCCGTGCGGGTATCCGAACCCACAACAGTCAACGCAGTAAGAAAACGTGACCGATTAAACTAATACATTCCGTGGATGTAAAAAAGTACACCCAGTAGTCAGTCAGTTCGTGTATACAGTAATATATTTTAAAAAGGCAGACGGGAGTTTCAGAGTTTGTTTTATCAGTTAGGTAACGAAATCAGGGTAAACTTTGATTTGGTTGTCGACGATATTTTGTAATCTTGAAAGTTTAAGAGGAAATGATCCTCCTTCCAGGGCGCCGAATTGCAATAACTTGCTAGTAATTTAACAACTTAGTCATTTGTGATAAACGGTTTATTTCCTTCTAAATGAAGGGCGATTAAGTTATTTATTGGCTAAAACGCAGCTATTAACATTTTGTGAAGTTAATTATTGGAAACTGATATTAAAGCGTTAATTAAGTTAATAGGCAACTTTCAAAAGCAAAAGATAAACCTTTAACTTTTTTTTACTTAATCATCTACTTTTTGCTTTTTATTTACTTACCACTCGGCTCAGGCATAATATACATGTTTTATACATATAAACTTCTCTTTTAAACCAATCTATCTATTACTAAAAATATAATTAATTTTAGTTGAGTAATTTAAAAGATCTAAGCGAATAGACAGTGGAAGCGACTTCATTTTATACTATGTAAAGATTAATCTCCTATTTATCTCCAAAGACATAACATGTACCAGAATTAAGACGTTAACGATTGCAGAAAGATTGTGTGATCCACAAATTGTTATTCTAAGTCAGGCTGTTCTTTGTGTCCGTTCACTTTTCGTCCATAAGAATTATTCCTAGTGCAGGAGTTGTCTTTTTTAAAAAAGAATAACAAGAATATCTATCGGAAACGAAACCTAGACGTCCCAGGTTGTGAAGACATTTCGAAACAAAAGACAATAAGAATACCTAGCAACTTCATGTACATACTAACTCAATTTTCCACAATTATAAAAATAAATAAATATTTCAGAAATCTTACACACAAGGCCATCTAGTCCCTAACTAAGCGGAGCTTGTATTATGGATTTTTGTAAATAAATATATATTGTAGATAAAAAACACCGAAACTCCGAAAGAAATATTTGCAGATAATACAAACATTTTATCCGAGCCAGGAATCGAACCCGGGACCTCAAGTACAGGAGTCGCATATGCTATCTATGCGCCACTGAGGCAGTCAAACAATTAAAGATCATGCTATTATAATTTAATCACTTTTAAAGAAAACTAACGAACAATTTGCTAGCTTGAGAAACCAAACGTTTCAAAAACTATATCTACATATACGTTGTATGTACATACAGATCATTATTATAAATACCGGTTAACTAAATGTATCTAGACGGTTAAACTAAAGAAGATTCTTGAGTACTTCTGGAGGTATATACCGAGCATTTCTTTCTTTCATTGACAATAACAAATTACCCACCTGACGGCTCATTAAATTGCTGTTGGTATACCAAAAATTTACTTGGAAAATGTAATGAATTCTGTTGTTCTTTACTTCTAGTAGCAAAATAAGTAAAACAAAATGTGTATATGTCTTGTAGTTCTGAGTGATGAACAAATAATAGGTATAAACGTGTTTATTTTAGATGAGAAGAAGTCATAATTATGGTCTTTATATACACCGACTTCATACAGACTTCAGCTACCTAGCACACATTAAAAAAAATTTAACACGGAACACACACACACACCCATATACAACGCCAAGTAGCCCCAAGCTAAGCTTGTGTTATGGGTTCTAGACAACTGGTATAAATACATTTATATATTTTTGTAAATGCATACATATTATAGATAAAAAACACCGAAACATTTGATCCAATCCAGGAATCGAACCCGAGACCTCAAGCACAGCAGTCACATCCGCTACCACTGCGCCACCGAGGCTGGTTATAGTCTATTTAAATGAAAAAATACTTAATTTTTTTATGGAATAGGGGCAATCGAGCAGACGTATCGCCTGTTGGTAAGAGATTATCGCCGCCTGTAACACCAGAGGCGTCACAAGTGCGTTGCCGGCCTTTGGGGGATGGGAAGACATGGGCCTCCGGTATCCTCAGTCCGGATGTGTTAATAACGGCAGTTCCTGGATCCCTTTCTTCTCAGGCGCAGAGTGGCACACCATGTAGTTTTAGTCGAACCGATTCCGACACACCACCTCGCCGAAAGCCCCGATGGGATGACAGCCGGTGGGGGATTCCACAGGTTAAAAATTTTTAGAAAATGGGCCTTCTATATTCTCACTCACTCGGTGAAACACAGCGCGCGTTTCACAACGGTTTTCTGTAAGGCCGTGAGCGTGTTTAATTTTTGATCATCAACAGCTTTTAATAGTCCACAGTTGTACATACACCTCTTCTCAGAAAGGAGCTTTAGGTCTGCTAGACAACACGGACCAGACGAGCGGTTTTCCTACCTTTTGCAGTTCTGGTATCTTGCAGAGTTTGTTGCGTTAGTCGACTCCTATATTCCTCCTTAAATTATTAATCCATCACCACAGGGATTAAGAATTAAGATTACACGCATTAAAATTAGGTATCACCTTTAGTCATAAGGCATATTTTTAATATTCTTTAAAAGATATTCTCACTTATTCCAGGGCCTATGTAAACAGAAGATATTTAATTAGCTACAAACAAGCTAAGTTTTATTACTTTCTACTTGAATTGACCGTCAAGATTAAACTCCGGATTTTAACCGAGGATCGTGCTTGATGGAGCTGGTAGATAAAAAATAATTAATTCACTGTAAAGCTTAAACTTATGTATGGCAAGCTTGAGTAAGAGTATTATCTTATGTTAATATGGGACTGATGCACTAGTAAGGTACTGTATTTTAGTGAACTAACTCTAGAACATTTAATTTAGCTCAATTTCGTGGGAGGGCCATGCTGCAGTACATCGGGACTGGCTCAATCGGAGTTTTACCACGGCCTGACAGGAAAACGGTGTTATACACGTCTGTTTGTAATATTAAAATAACCGCTTTTTACTAAATGCATATGTATGTATACACGGTACATGTATACTGTTTGTCGCGGTTCATCTCTGGAACGGCTAGACCGATTTTGACGGGACTTTTTTGGTAGGTACCTGATGATACAAGGAGAAACTTAGGCTTCTTTTTTTAGATTACATTCGCCTCGTGGCGCCGCCGGGTTCAGCTAGTTTATAGATATAAATTAAAACTCTATTATAATTACTCTATTAGGTATTACATCCAATATAATAAAATAAGGATAAATAATAACACAATATATAGGTTAACCTTCTACGTTTAGGTAAAAAATAATACAAGTATAATTTATTTTAATAAAAAAGCTCCCGAAACTAAGGGAAGCGAGAAATTGTAATTTATAATGAACTGGAGATGACTAACATCAAAACTGAATTATATTGTGTAATATAAATTAACAATGACAGCGCTGACAAAAGTTATCAGCGAAGAAAATGGTTTCTGTTTGTATTGTCTTTCATTCATTAAAATGGAACTTTGTAATATTAATTTGTTTTTGGTGACTGACAACTTGTATTGAGAGGGTTGGACGGCTTAATGAGTACCTAGTTGTATAATTGTTTTTAAAATTCGTTGTTTCAAATAAAAAAAGAATAATCGTAGAACTTGGACTCATAGTAACAATCGTAGTATATATATATACATATTACCGCGCCTGCGTGTTTGTCGGTTATCCTGGTAATTCGTAGCCTATGTAATGTTTTAAGAATCAGTAAATGCGAAAGTCTCTCCACGGCAAATTTCATTAAAATCGGTGCAGCCGTATAGCCGTAAAATTGTAATAAAGAAACTTAATTACTTTCGCATTTATACTAATATTAAACATTGGCACGGCATTGGCTACCCCTCTGCCTCGCGACCCCGCTCTATTCTCTCTCATAGTAGGCGCTTAATAACGCTTTAGTCGGTTCAATCTTATCGTGATAACTTTTAGACTACTCATCCAAATTACTTAGTGTAAAAGACAAAGTTCATGTACATTCAATACTTAAAGTGACAAATGTATCAATTTTGATAAGAGTTCGATAAATATTCTAAAACGTGCATTGTTAAAAATATCCAATTTTTTTTTTATTGAATAGTGGGCAAACGAGCAGACGTATCACCTGATGGTAAGCGATTACCGCCGCCCATGGATACCCGCAACATCAAAGGCGTCACAAGTGCGTTGCCGACCTTTGGGGGATGGGAAAGGGGATGGGGGAGGGGACTCGGTGAAACACAGCGCAAACGCTATTTCACACCGGTTTTCTGTGAGGCCGTAGTATTACTCCGGTCGAGGCGACCCATTCATGTCTAAGCATAGCTCTCCCACGGTAAGAGAGAATATTTTTTTTCAGCGGATTTTTTTCAACTTACTTTTTTTATTTTATGTATTAGGTGGCAAACGAGCATACGTATTACCAGATGGTAAGTGATTACCGCCGCCAATGGACACTCGCAACACCAGAGGCGTCACGAGTGCGTTGTTGGCCTTTGGGGGATGGTAAGGGGGATGGGTAACTTAACAGTTAGTCGTCGTTAACTTATTATGTTATTCCGATATGTAAGGATTTGAACCCACAACACTTGGCAAAGTAGGCTTAAACTACTATGCCATGCGTGCAGTCAAAACAAACTTTGATTCTTGAGGAAGGGCATAAGCTTTACGCGAAAACTGACATACACGCGCGCTGAGCTGCGGACGAAAGCTAGTTATCAATAACAATTGGAATAAAACTAAATGACAATTTGTACTTGAAAATTAGATAACAGAAAAGTTAAGCACAATCGTCTATTGATATATCTGAAATACAAAACGGTTTGAACTTCATCCCAGCTTACAATATCGCGTATGTCAGCATCAGGCCGAATTAAAGCTGTGCCCAGTCAACAAGTGGGGATCAACGGTAAGAGTTTACGATTCATTGGTTTTCGTGATATCGATGGAAGCTGAGTTTTACAAAAATGATTGCGAACTTCTTAAAGGTTAAAATTATTTTCAGCTTATTTAATTGTAGCGCTTACTCTATTTAATATTATAAACGCGAAAGTTTGTGAGTATGTTTGATGCTTTTTCATGCAAAAAACTACTGAATGGGTTTTGACAAAATCTTACAATAATATAGATTGTACATTAGAATGACACATAGGCTACAATATGTTAAGGTACTAGCTTCGCTTCGTGGTGTTGCCCGCGGTTATTGTCATACCGCGCGTAAGCACCGGCTTAACAAGCGAAACAACAATTCTTCGAGCAGTTTCAACCTAAAAAAAACTTTGCCTTAGAGCAAAACAATCTATTCTAACATCATCATAATTCTATGTCCACTGCTGGACTTAGGCCTCTCTCATTGCACGCCAGAGTGGTGATAGATTCTGGGATTCTCTTTTACAGCTCCTGTCAGCCATCTTGCACGAACATTTACTACACATGGCCTGTGGCATTTCCATGCTACGTTTGCCTATGTTATCAACGAATTATTTATTCTATCTCACATTGACTACCTTAAATATGCCTTAATATTATTCAATAAAAATTATATAAAAAGGTCGCTAATGTTAGTTTATTTTTTACGGAGACAAAGCGAGCAGACGAATTGCTGGTAAGTTTCACTCATACTCGTATCATAAAGCAAAAATTACCAAGATACCGCATTTATGTTACAAAGTTTAATTGAAGGAACTTTATTGTTGGGTACATAAATCATAAATGTCTGGGTTCTTGCTGACAATAGGGAAGCGTAATTTAATTTCGCATCACTTTTAAAGCTTCCCCTTCATAATAGTTACGGGAAAACGGTCTTACAAAAAAGAATGTTATTTCTATTGTGTAGAGTTTATTTTACACTGGGGCTTTGAATTTTCTAATCTGATATGTTCTTTGTAAATTTGTAAGAAGGAATCTCAAAACAATCCGTTTGTTGAACGTATAATTTACAAATACTTACGTATGTGGTATTGGGCATGAGGGTTTTGTGTGTTTGGTTGGCTGCAAACATGAGGCTAATGCCTCCCCACGGATCGTGGAACACGAACTCATCTCCTGAAACCAAATAAAAGATATTTTAATAATAGAAGATCCGTGACTTATATTTTATACCTAAATAAAAATCAAAGATGTGGAGGTGCCCAATACGTTTTGTTTTACTTATTTGTATGTAAGTTCACAAAATTCTTGTTGTGCTTTGGGGGACATTTCTAGTATGGTCTCATTTTGGTAGAATATCGCTAACGGGCCAGAAAATTAATGAACGTTCTTAAAATAAAAATAAAATGTTTGAAAATGTATCTAAATAACGGATATAAACTTCCTTTCCTCTTTTTTTAATGAAAGCTATTTTTTATAAAATAATCGGTTCACCCAGTCGAAAGTTATGAGGTAACAAACAAAACAAAAACAATTGAATCGATAATCTCCTCCTTATTTGAAGTCGGTTAAATATACCTCTTTGTCTTTGTGAAATATTTATGAATGAAAGTAAATTTTTTTATCGATTCGTGTTGTTAAAAACGTTTTAAATACGATATGTGTCACGTAGTTAAATTTTGAAGGTTGTTTACTATATCTACTATCGATGTTATGTAAATCGACTCATCGACCCTACAACAACAAATACACGCACCAAGAGTACTACTTATGTGTGTCTCAGGTCATTTGTTTGTTTGTTTTACCGGGCCATTTCCGCGCTTATCCACTTGATTGGGCCGTTGTACGTGGGCTTGTCATCTTCATATTCCATCATTCTAGATCATCCCACAAGCTCAGCAGCCTTTTTTAAGTCACTACATGCTTCCGGGAGGATCATTCTCAGGTCATTAATTCAGGCAGCATTCTGTTTGAAAGAGGGTTGAGAAAAACATCTTCATGTTTCATCATAACTTTCCGAATAAGCGAAGCTAAAAGAAAGAGTAACTGTTTTGGTAGTCTCTGTATGTACCGAAACCTTATGTCACTTCTGATATGATTTTAATAAATAATGTATTCGTAATAATGACCCGATTGCCATAGGCTATATTTTTATGAAAAAAATTAAAATATTTTAATTTATTTTTGAAGTGAAACTTCTTTAGAATCGTTGTGATTTCAAACCGGATGCAACGGAAAAAACGACAGGTAAGAGACATAAATACAAAAAGTCGCCTGTAATTAGTGAGCCAGAGCGAGAGAGCAAATGTCGGTCGCATTCTTTTGTTGATTTACTGAAGTTTCACTTCTATTGTGTGTGAATCGCACACACAACTTTTTTTATTTACACGTCGAACGTAGAAACTTTAAGGAGAATGTATAAATCCTTTTTTTATTATGGCGTACCTCTCAGTAGAGTATATATATTTAAGAGCTGCTATACAGTGCTGTCTTAAATATTCATGCCTAAAGTCTACAACCCATGTTTATTTCCGCTGCTAGTACATATCGAACCCATTCTCTAATCGAATTGTTTCAATAAAATATTCATTGTAATCGCCGAAAGAGGCCTATTTTGTCGGCCAATCTATTTGATATCAAAACTTTATACGTTATCGAAACAAATATTTGAATTGGATGTGTAGGTAAATATGTAAAAAGTAAGGCGAACACAACCTGGCATTTAGGAATTTATAAAATTACTAACAACGCTTCGCGGTATTACACGTGGGTTTTGTTTTGTTTGTACGTAATCCTATTTTTTTCTAAAACATAAGTAGCCTAAATTACTCCTTATAACATCAGCTATCTGCCAGTAAAAGTCCCGATAAAAACTGTAGAACCATTTCAAAGATTAGCTGGAACAGACAGACGTTATTTTTTTTTTAAATTGATTTTTAGATATAACTACCGTATATATATTAATATGCATGTAGTAAAAAGCCGTTAATTTGATATTAAAAACAGATATTTCAATTTTATTTATTTGTGTAGTCGTTGAAAACCCCCCTAAGTTATGGGATGGATGGTATTTTGTTTCGATAAATTAAAAAAAAATGTATCTTAGCTAGATCGCACTCGAAATTGCATAAATATATGCTCGTTAGAAGATATTAGATAGATAGATATATGTTGAAAGTGTGAGTAGTTGCGTGGATAGACGGACGGAGGAATATAACATGATTAAAAGATTCTGGTTAGGTTGGATTTCATATTTTCCTTCTAATTAATTTAATATAGAAAAACTTGGCTAGTACTGTAATGGTTTGAAAGAGTGAGACCTTCTCATACCACTACTACCGTAAATAACCTTTTTATAGAAGCAAACAACTTAAATTAAAAAGGGTATTTTAGCGAAAGAAATCAGGTTCCAATGAAGTCCCAAAAGAGTTTTTGTGTTTTCAAAAAAAATATAATTCAATAATGTAAATAGACCGTACGCTTTTTCTAAATAATTAGTTCATTAATTTGATTAAAAATCATAACTAAGGTTCACTCTATTGGCCGTGCGTGTATACTCGTATCTTTGACTCTTATATCGTATATTTGATAAAAAATATTTCAGTTATTCGATGTGATATTATATTGAGACTTTCAAAGACTACCGCGCGAAGCCGGGCCAGGTCGCTATTTAGGAATTAAAGTACTTTCAAGACAAACTACGATAACATCGGTTCAGGTGTTTTTTATTTTTTATGGCCCCTAGCCTAACGAGCTGACGTATCGCCTGATGGTAAGCGATTACCGTCGCCTATGGACACCCGAGGCGTCACAAGTGCGTTGACGGCCTTTGGGGGATGGGGAGTAAGATGGGAGAGGGATTAGTTATGGGCCACCGGTATTCTCACTCACTCAGTGAAACACAGCGAAAGTGCTGTTTCACACCGGTTTTCTGTGAGGCCGTGGTATCACTCCGGTCGAGCCGACCTACTCATGCCGAAGCGAGGCTCTCCCACGTAAAAAAAAATATTTAACCAATATAATGAATGGAGCTTAGAACGTTGTGAAGTAGATTCGGTACATCTTGAAATCTACAGAGACAAGCATTAATAAGTAAGTATTAGTAAGCCCAAGATTTCTAATACATTTTATAACTATTTTTATACAAAAACAATGTTCAGTAATCGAACCAAAATTTTTTGATTAATTTACTGTGTTTATTTATTTATTTATGCAAATTTATAATTAAATAAATAACAGCGAGCTTATAACTCCTCACTTGAAGTGATTAGACGAATATAGATATTTGAGCAATAGCAGCAACGGTGTTTATTACAGGACACTTTTTTACCTCTCATTTATGTATGTACGAGTATATTAATGTTTCATGTTCAATGATATAGCGTGAATTTAGAAGTAAGGAATGAAACAGTAAACATGGGCGGCGACGGATAGGAGCGTAATTTCAATTACAATCACTATAACGAGTGACCCACGCTGCTCCACTCACGTCGAACAAACCTTCGAGAGTATTGTGTGCTCTGTTCCGTCGGCAAACTCGATTCAATTCCCTCCTAGCGATCTAGTGCAGGTAATTTTCGAAGCAGTCGTGAGCGGACGCTTTAATTCGTAAGTTAGTAAGTAGCAGAACCCTGCTTTTAATTTATAAAGGTGAGGATGTCTCTCAAAATGGTCTTTGTTTATTTTTAATCATTTCTCGCATTACGCAACGCACTTGTGACGCCTCTGGTGTTGTGGGCGTCCATGGGCAGCAGTAATCGCTTATCATCAGGCGATACGTCACCTAGTTTGCACCTATTCAATAACAAAAAAAAATTAAGAATATTCTTATGTTGACCTCTCACACATACATGAAATGAACATAAAAACACCCAGACCCAAAACCAAAATTTATAGATGTTACCTATATGGAGTTTGAGCTCCACAATACTCAGCGTAGATAGCAGAGATGGCCAGTCATACCACTATGACATTAGTGCAGTAAATTCAATATGTAAACAGAGTATTTATAGAAACAACTGATCAATATTTGTGATTTTTTTTTCTACCGAAACAGAGGGCTTGGTAATAAAATATTCGCACCGTACTACATTCGCACTTTGAGGCGCTATTATACTTTAAGGAAGAAGTATATTATTTATTTATTATTCATTTGTGAATATGTACACCACATTTTAGATCTAATAGTCTATGAATGGCGTGATGAACGTAGTTATAATTCATGTTTTCGTCTTAGTATTCTATGAGAGCTGCCATAAAGCATTTCATGAAGATGCCTCTTAAAAAGGCGGTACGTGCAAGGTACCGAGCAATAAAGTGATGTTTGGAGCTACTTGGTATTCTTACATGAATCATCTTTCTCATATGCTATTTATGTGTACTGGATGCTAAAGGCCAGTCAATAGAGTAATCCCAGAAGATCACATCACAAAGTTGATAAAATAATTCTTCCAGTAACATATTTAGCCACTAGATTTGCTCGGGTTTATGACGTTCTGACGATAAACAATCGCCTATATCTTTTCTCAAGAATTAAAGTACCTTGATGCTAAATTTCATTGAAATTGTTGCAGTGGTTTGACCCGGTAAATTTAACAGTCAGATAGATAGTGTTACTTTCGAATTTATAATTTTATTAAGGATCAATCCCTACTACTGTAAAATTGTAAATGCGCTTTGACGTCTAAACACCTGAACCGATTTTATCGTAGTTTGTCTTGAAAGTACTTCAGCTGGATCACTCGGATCAGCTATTTCTGCCAATGTCAAGTATTTAGTCTTCAATTCTTAGTCTTCACATCGTCGTCGTCGTGATGAATTTAATGATAAAAAATATATGAAATGTGGATGATATGAAATGGAGACCGTCTTTCGAAAAAACAAAAAACGATCTCCTACTTTAATGACGTTAAGCAACAGACTTGCGGCACCATGGTTACGTCATGCAATGACAGTCATAGTGCGGCCAGGTTAAAAAATTATAATAAATTATACTCTATGGTACTACTATTAGACGTAAGTAAATTGTTACTAACACATTGGGCCTAGTTGCCATCTAATAAACAATTATATTATTATTTAATTCCTAAATAGCGACCCGGTCCGGCTTTGCACGGAAGTCTTTTAAAGTCTCTACAATAACATGCATATTAATAATATACCTACACGTGTGAACCTTACTCTTGAATCACTTTATCTATTTCTATTTATTTATTTTTATTCATGGAATAGGGGGCAAACGAGCAGACGTATCGCCTGATGGTAAGCGATTACCGCCGTTCATGGACACCCGCAACACCAGAGGCGGTTCAAGTGCGTTGCCGGCCTTTGGGGGATGAGGAAGGGGTCGGGGGAAGGGATTGTTGGGCCTCCGATATCCTCACTCACTCGATGAAACACAGCGCAGGCGCAGTTTCACACCGGCTTTCTGTGAGGCCGTGGTATCACTCCGGTCCAGCCGGCCCAAGCATGCCGATGCGTGGCTCTCTCACGGAAATTTACAACTGAATTGAAATGCGTTGAGTAGTTTAAAAGATCTAAACGAACAGACAACAGCAAAGACTTCATTTTATACTACTTGAAAGTACTTTTATTTCTAAAGGAGGACTCAGGCTATTTTTTACCGCAATAACCAACATGTACGCGGGTGGAGCCGCGCGTAAAACCTAGTATTCAATGTTCTTAAGTGCTTAACGTAATTAAGCAGCTATAAACTTAGGTGGTGTACTATAAATTTGCAGTCGCCTAATTATTGCAACTAGGTATTAATTGCCCTGGCTAATTGCACAAGCACCATTACGCCATGTCGAATGTCGCATTTGAAACTTAATGGCTTTAGGGATATTAATGGTAAATGCCACTTGAATAGATGACACATCACCTTTGTATTGATAGCCTTGAAAGAAATCGAGGTAGTTCGTTTAATAATTTATTTAGATTTTTCACATATGAAAAAATAAGGCTAGTTTTATGTTTAGTGGCTAGGTAGCTACGTATAACCATTTAGGTACTTAAATTATTATAAAATTTTTAGCTTTCTGAAGTAACTTTAGCTTGCTTTAATAATAATAACCATTTACTTCAGACCACATAAATCCATATTTGAAGCATGCATACAATCACAAATTACAATGAAATGAAATTTAAACAGAAATAAAAATAACAACATTCGAGTCAAAATCCAAAATAAAATCGAAATCAGAGTTATCATCAAAATCAAAAATAAAATTACAACTAAATAAAAAATAAAAATTAAAAACTCGATCAAAATCAATAACCTAAATCAACTTTAGCTTTGAATATTTTTTATTCATGTTTCATGGTTCATTTTTTACTATTTTATTGAAAAACGTTTGATTGCGTTTGTTAGGAGAGTGAACTTTAGAAACTGGTATTCATAGATCGACTCAGGTACAAGCGGTATTATATGTTATCCATTTGTTTTATTATTTTGAAAAGTAATTTTCTGTAACTATAAATAAAAAAAAATTGTTGTAATTAAAAAATATACCATTGAAGAATGACCATTTTACGAAATAACGACAATTATTTTGAATATGAAATAAATGATGTAATTATTATAGACCCGTTTTTAACGTGATCATAGTGAGTTACAACAACCGTTTGCTATACATGTGACACATTCACATGGTTGACCTTCCGAGACATTTAAATTTTATTTTTTGCCTACTTATTTGTCTTGGGCAATCGGTAAGTTTCTCTTTAGGACGACTAAACGTAGATAAAATTTGGTTAATCTTAGAAGGAACTTCTTTTCTTGCAAATTTCAATAATTAAATGAGAAAAAAAATTGCACTACGGGAGTGCCGGCAGAAGTGAAAACTTGAATTTTAACGTTGTGCATTTTTGATATTTTGGAATGGTTAGAGAATAATTTTGTACGAATTGCTTTCATTATCAGTATAAAAGTACTATTATTTATGTGGTGGAATACAATATTCATTTATTGCGCTATGGTACACAAACATGACAATTTATATTACATACACACACGAACATTCGCGCAAGCGCCCTGCGCCGCCTGTCCTGTCACGTGACCTGACGCGAGTTTATACATTTTTACCCATTCCAAAAAAGTACACAGCGCCGCTAAAGAAGTTTTCACTTCAAAAATTCATATCAGTTCTAAACGTTAAAGTAGTACTGGAGACTTAACACTGCGACTCAAAAAATTTTGCGTGTGTATGTAGGTATAACGCCGTCTATCGAGCGCGAGCCGTACACAAACCACTTGTCAATACAGTAAGTAGGTTTAGAAATAAAAAAATGATATTTCTTTATAGAATAGGGATCAAACGAGCACACATATCGCCTGATGGTAAGCGATACGTGTGTTTCACACCGGTTTGCATTTTTTGTAGTTTGACAGGTTTGTTTTAAGGAATTAATAACAAATAGGTGAATACCATGGTGAACAACGAATATGAAATACAAAGGTGTGTTATTATAAAAAAAGTTTTACACAGTACAATCATATGAAAATAAATTTTATCATATGGTATTTAATATTTTTTTTAGAACAACCACTGGCGTGACGGTAATAAACTATTTGTGATAAATAAAAACTTACATATAAATTCAAAATCACATATAGCTCTATGTTAAATCTGTGTCAAACTTAAAGAATACAGTTTAGCCTGTCAATGTAAATACTTAAGTAAAAATCGACAAGTATTTTTAAATTTTCAATAGCTAGTAAGAGAATTTAATCAAGCGTGCAAAGGTTTGTACCTATCTAAACTATTAATAAAATTACTACCTTATCTACGAAGAGCATTACATCTATGATGTAATAGTGCGTCAGAGATTTTGGTATTGTCGGTACGAGCACACCCGTCACTCAATTCCATTAATAGTATCCACCATCTTGTAACAACAAAAGACCTTATAGTTACTTTGTTAGGGTCTAAAATGAATCTTATTATAGTAAAACAGATTGAATATTTAATCATGAATGCTATTTTCCCTTAACATGTACACATTAGTTGACATTTTGTTACTAAATAAACACTGGGCACACACATTAATAGAATGAACTACTGGGCGTCCTATTACACGACCCACATAAATAATATCAATAAAATATTATTACGTGATTATGCCACCTCTAAGCAATATTTGTTTACGACAATCGACACGCGAACCACAGCAATTAAAATCACTAACGGTGTGATAGGCCGTCCAATGTCAATTTCGTATTATGGCGCCAATTAAATATAATTACACCGGAATTACGTAATGCTATTCGAATTTGGAATTTAATCAATAAGGCTTCTATTTTTGTGAGCGTCATGATATCTAAAGGTAATTATTATTTTATTTGCTACGATATTTTTTTTTGTTTTAAGTTTGCTTACTCATTTTAGCTTTTTATTCTTTTTAAATTATATTATAAAAAAGCGACGACAATTTATATTAGAAAGAGAATATTTTGACTTTTCCAAATTTGAATCTGTCTTAAACATTACATTTTTTTTATATAATAATTACGTATTCCAAATTGTATTTGAATTTGGAAATTGGTATTGTATGTTTTAAACACTACTTTCTAACCCGGTTGCCTGGAAGATATTATATATACGTATAATTGCATCTACTGTATGATACAATGATCGTAAAAATAGCGTACCTATTCAATAAAGATTTATATATCCCTAAAATTGTCTTATTTCATGATATTATTAATTACATTAAAGCATCTCATTAATTTTAGTACAAAAATGTACATAAATTAAGTCTAAAACACAATTATTCTTTTTTTTTATTGAATAGTGGGCAAACGAGCAAACGTATTACCTGATGGTAAACGATTACCGCCGCCCATGGACACCCGCAACACCAAAGCCGTCACAAGTGCGTTGCCGACCTTTGGGGGATGGGAAAGGGGATGGGGGAGGGGTTGGGGTATGGGCCGCCGGTATCCTCACTCACTCGGTGAAACACAGCGCAAACGCTATTTCACACCGGTTTTCTGTGAGGCCGTGGTATCACTCCGGTCGAGCCGACCCATTCATGCCGAAGCATAGCTCTCCCACGAGTTCGAGTTCGAGTATTCAAATAGTAAATGAAAAGGCTGAGGGTAAAGGAATACTTTTACTATCTCACATTACGCCGTCCCTTGACATCTGGGTTCCAACTCTAAAATTCCAAATGAACCGAAGTGGAAAGATAGTAACAGACTCCCGAACAAATTGTACGAACATTTAAAACTTAATAAAGAGCAGTGAAATAGGCAGAAGTCTCAATATGACGTATCCTGGTAATTTAATGGATATTGTATGGCAGATATATATAATGCTAGCACGCGGCTCCGCCTGTATATATCTCGGTTATAGCAGTAAAAAGTAGCCTAGGTCTTGCCTCAAGAACCAAAGTATCTCCATGTAAAATTTCAATAAAATCGGAGTAACTTTCGAATTTATAATATTAAGCATGAATAGTATAGCAGTACAGTATCTTTCACATACTCGTAGGTTCTATTAAATTTAAAAATATAGGTTGTCTATAAAGTCGGTTTACGGACGATAGTTTTACGTGACAATGTCATAATAAAACATTGATGAAATGATTGCATACTTTTATGAATAAAATTTAATCATTTGCGCAAGCGTACAATGAGCGTAACGGGACAACGAGTCATCCTTTTTTGTGCGTGCAGCCGGCGTTCATCACGTTGTCACGTCAAAAATCATTTCAGTAAGGATTATATATCTGTTTAACTGCTAGTGGTTCATTATTTATATTTAAAAGTTGTCTCCTTAATAATTATTACAATATCCTATTTTATTAATTGCTATAAATGAAAATTGTTCTGAAAGAAATCTTTTGATTCTGAGGAAGATTGATGTAGTAATCAGATATAAACAATGTTTTAAAAATTATTTTATACGAAGAGTGCAGCACTATGGTACTTTTCTGAATGAGATGAGATATGGACAAATAATAATTATATAAAATGACTTAATGCATAAATGTTTCAAAATACAATTTATAATTTAAACAATCGGATAAATACTATATAAATATTTGACTAAACTGTACTTCACAAAAGACCACCGTTTTTAACCTACGGACATTTGCCTATACAGTGACACTATCCGACAGGCCGTCACGAACGGTTTTACGTCCGTTTCGTTTTTATCACCAAATCTTGTTTTAACGCAGAATGAATACAAATTCTATGGAATAATTAAAATTTTATGTCGATACCGTTTTGTGGCAAACTGTCATCGATCTTCTATGCTTGTAATAAGTAGTAGTTTCATTTATTCGAAATTCTTTAAAATATATATGTGTTATGTCTTTAGACAACATACAGGTGCTAAATAAATCTACATTAATCGCAATTGCAAACGTTTTATTGCATTGATCGTTACAGTTTGAATGTCCAGCTTAGAGTTTAAAAAGTGACAAAATTGTGACATAAGTCGAGTAAATGACGTACATTGTTTCCGTCTAACAACCACAGATAATACAGTTACTTATTGTAATCGTCGGTTGCAGCGGCGCTGGAACATATTCCCGGCCGTTGAAAGGTTGACCCTTTCAACTCTTCAGTTCATCAGCTGTTGGTAGTGGACAGAGACGTACCAGGGAGCGGCGTACACACCCCCTCATAGTGTTAATATCCGCGACTCGTGGTATCTTGTCTGGTCCGTAGATGAGGCGCAGAACTCGACCCAGCCTCCACTGCAGCGGCGAAGAATCATCATCGGCTAGGAGCACCATATCTCCAATGTTCAACTTGGATGTACCAGCCCGCCACTTGGTTCGCTGCTGCAACTCGGAAAGATACTCCTTACTCCATCTTCGCCAAAAGTGCTGCCGTATTCTTTCTAGATGTTCATATCGATTGAGATGATTGTATCTGCTGTCATCGAAGATTGGCCCCGGCAGTGCAGTCAAGGGCCTCCCAATGATAAAGTGTCCTGGGGAAAGGGAAAGGAGGTCGTCAGGACATGCGGAAAGCGGGCACAAGGGACGGCTATTCAAAATTGCCTCCACTTGTGCGAACAAAGTTGATAATTCTTCGTAGGTTAAGTGGCTATTGCCAATGACGTGTTTTATATGATGCTTGGCCGACTTAACCCCGGCCTCCCATATGCCACCGAAATGAGGAGAGCAAGCTGGTATGAACCTATAGTTTATAGTTTGTTGACTTGCAAAGTCAATTAGAGATAAAGGACGATTGGCTTCCGCTACCCAGCAGAGCACGAACTTTGACCTTTAGATGGTCAAATGAATTCGCGACCCGGACCACAGAACCTGACCTATACTTTGATGTTGCGATTTGGGCTTAAAATACAAAGCATGATTACTCTGTGTTATTTTGTTTGACTTTGTGAAGTTCTTAATGGGACCGGATACAATCCAGCCTAGTCTTGTATTTCTTAGCTTTGGATTAGAGATTCCTATCCCTATTGTATACTGCTCGTTACCTAATAGATCCCAAAAGAGGTCAGCACCTATTAATACATCTATTGGGGCCGGCTCCTGAAATGATGGATCGGCCAGCTGTATATGCTTTGGCAACCTAAATGAGCTAATGTCAATAGGCGTTTTCGGCAACCAACCAGTTAGTTCTTTCATTACAAGGCAGGACAAATTAACTTTAAATTCTGTGTGAATTGATTTAATTTGTATATTACAACTTTCAACTACATTGGACGCAGTTGTGTTTCCTATTCCTATGACCTTTAGCGAATCAATGGGATTAGAATTTAGTGATAGTCTGCTCTTTAGCGACTGAGAGATAAAGGACGATTGGCTTCCGCTATCCAGCAGAGCACGAACTTTAACCCTTTGCTGGTTAAATGGATTCGATACTTCGACCATGGCAGTGGACAACAGAACCTGACCTATATTTTGATTCGAACAATAGACTGTAGTCTCATCTTGCTCGTCACTAGTAACGAGTTTATTAGTGGAAGAAGATGGACTGTGAAGTAAACTATTGTGTCTTCGATTGCATTCACGACATGGCCCCGCGCAACAATCTCGCACCAAGTGACCCTGTCGTAGACAATTCACGCATAGCCTATATTTTGCTACATCCATCTTTCTTTCATTTACCCCCTTAGCCTTGAAAGTAGGGCAGTCATATATTCTATGACTTTTATTGCAAACTACGCACGAGTATTTACTGCCTTTGCCGAAACCTATGCCTTTATTACTTACACTCGCAAATGATTTTGTAAATAAATTACCCTGTTTAGGATTATAATAATGTGAAGGACCTTGTTTAAGATTATTATTATGTCCAGGCCGTGTAGGCGCCCTTGACATGTTGTAATCGGCACGGTTCCGGTTTAAAGATTCGAGAACATCAGCCCTATCTATCATAAATTTATAGAACTGATCTAAAGTGGGCACATCACCTTCAATACTATTTCGGTATTCCTCCCATTTCAATAAAGTGTTAGAATCTAGTCTAGAGGAAAGCATAAATATAATAATCACATCCCACCCATCCGTTGGCAGTCCGAGAGTTGCTAATGCACGTAGATTTTTGTTTACATGATCCACTAGAAATCTTAGTGATTTTTCTGACTCGCGTGGAAGCTGCTTGATGTTGAACAATGAATTTAAGTGATGACTAATCAAACTTCTTTTGTTATTATACCGACTGCATAGCAGCTTCCAAGCTTCAGCATAATTTGTGGTAGACACTTCGAGATTCGATAGTATTCTGGCCGCGTCTCCTTGCAAGTACGACATAAGATAGTGAAATTTGTTAATTGGCGATATACGATCATTATTGTGAACTAAATTTTCAAATGTATCTCTAAACTCTAACCAGCGGAAATATTCACCATTAAACTTAGCTATTTGGATCTGTGGGAGCTTCAAAGGTACTTCCCGTTGTTGACAATGATCAATACAACAAGACACATCATGAGCAGAATGTCGTCCTTGCTCACACTCATTTTTTCTGGTAAATATCTCGACCAAATTCTTTGCCGTGGCTATGTTAAATATAATATCACTCTCAATACTTTCACGCTCTTCAATTTCGTTCGAAATATTTTCAGAATTTAGAACCTCTATTTCACCCTGCAAGTCATCGACTTTCAATGATAACGCTTCAAACTTGACAAGCTTTAGATTTAACTCAGTTAATTGGATATTAGTTAATACATTGACTTCAGATATACTATTCAAATAATTTCTGAATTTAGTAATCTGTCCCTTAGCGGACACTCTTTTTGTTAATAATTCTTTAAATCGTTGTTTATCTTCGTTAGGCATGATAAAAAAATACCTTGCCCTTCTCCACGAATAAAATATTACGAATAAACCAAATTAACTAAATGGAATGGCTCACGCTCCTCCTAACGGTGACACTTCGGGCAGGAAACGGAGGCAGCAAGCACAGCAGCACACTTTCTACCGCCTGCCTGACGCTCGCTATCGCACCCAAATCTTACGCTTCAAATAATCAGCGCGAGTGTCGATATGTCCTGGAATAGTCGGCAAAGTACGCTAAGTATTTGATATTGATAATAAAATATATTAGGCAGGTAGTGAGAAATAAACTGATACTGAGACAGTTATGTTATTCAAAATATCGAAGTATTTTACGTTATTAACAGACAATGCATGAAAATAACATGTAATTATTTTAATGGGATCACTAAAGTTACCAATTCTTGTATAAATAACTAATATTGAAGCTAAATATTCATATAAGTATTCACAATATTTTAATTGTTTATTTTTCTAAATGTGGGTAGATATTTTTAAAAAAAGATGATGCAATTACGATTTTTTTATGCAGATTTTGTATAAATTAGCACAGAAACTCTTTCACTAGTATTACTAGCACAAGTGGATTAGTATTTTCAATAGTTATAATGGATTAGGAGAGGTATTTTGGACTTTGGGTTAAAAGTATAATATAGGAAGGACACTTATCTTTGGTAGAATGCTGCTGACCGATGTGATACTTTAGCTGTACCACTGCTCGTAACCTTGAATTCTGGTTCACAACGCCCTTTGGACCTCTGTGGCTTTAGTCTGCTCACTGGAAGGCTCCGCCGCTGGTATACGACTTGATTTGAAAGTGACTTCTTGATATATTTCGCGGTTATATCAAAACTTTTATTTAATTGTTCCCCTCATGGGCCACCATGTTATGTCTTTAGACAACATACAGGTGCTAAATAAATCTACATTAATCGCAATTGCAAACGTTTTATTGCATTGATCGTTACAGTTTGAATGTCCAGCTTAGAGTTTAAAAAGTGACAAAATTGTGACATAAGTCGAGTAAATGACGTACATTGTTTCCGTCTAACAACTGTTGTGATTTGTTTGAATTAATTATATTATTTAAGTATTGTTACGGTTAAAATATCCTAAATAAATAGACAGATTTAATTATTAACTGTGATAACAGGATCGGAATAGAAAATATGTAGATAATTGTATTTTTGTCGGCCACACAGAAATGATGGATGTGACGTAACATCGTCATTTCTGGGGTAGGAGTGAAATTAATTTTATAACGGCTCTCGATGGAGTCGGGCATTCACTGCTTGGCGGTTGAGAAGTGCAACCATATTACTGCTAGTTATTAAGAGTGATTGTATACCTGCCTTATAATATATAATAAACTCATAATCAAGGAAAAAGTAGTGTGTTTATTACACAACCACAGATAATACAGTTACTTATTGTAATCGTCGGTTGCAGCGGCGCTGGAACAATATGAATTATATATATATATATATATATATATATAATATATATAATTCATGTACAACTTGGTTTTTGGCGTAGCGCATACATACATAGTCAATAAGAGTAAGTTTGAAAAACTATAATTCGACTAGGGAAAACTTTTCATAAATTTTATATAGCTTATGACACCCGGGCCATTATTACGTATTAATTGACACTCACTCATTCATTAAAATCGGTTCAGTAGTTTAGGTGCTAGGAACACACAAATATACATAGACTATAAGACTGCACGGTTGGCTTAGTGGTTTTAGTGGTCGTCACGACGCTTTCTACTGCGCTAAGAGTTGAGGGTTCAAATCCCACATGGGACAATACTTTGTGTGATTATCAAATTTTTGTTCTGAGTCTGGGTGTTCATTGTGTCCGTTTGTACAACACAAGATGTACATTCCTAAAGCGGGTGTTGTCTTAAAAAAAAGAATAAGACTACCAAAACTATTACTCTAGCTTTTGGTTTCGCCATAGTTGGTTTTTTTTTTTTTTTTTTTTTTATTGAATAGTGGGCAAACGAGCAGACGTATCACCTGATGGTAAGCAATTACCGCCGCCCATGGACACCCGCAACGCCAAAGGCGTTACAGATGCCTTGCCGACCTTTGGGGGATGGGAAAGGGTATGGGGGGAGGGGTTGGGATATGGGCCTCCGGTATCCTCACTCACTCGGTGAAACACAGCGCAAACGCTATTTCACACCGGTTTTCTGTGAGACCATGGTACCACTCCGGTCGAGCCGACCCATTCATGCTGAAGCATAGCTCTCCCACGGTAGGGTTAAAACTGTACAAATGAGAAACTCAGTATACATAATTGAATGCTTGATTTTTGTAGTTTCGTAAGAATTGGTTGGTATCGGCGCTCCACCAATGAGCTAACAAGTCTTAAAATGCTCGAGTTTTAGATATGACGAATTTATCATTCATTATAAGTAACCGATATACATTATAAAACAAAAAACACAAGCTAAAATTACAGGTTTTGACTATAATTGAGTTAATTCTGTGTTTTCACTTGCAAATTATATGTTTGAGTTTAAAGCGACCGAGCTTCGAGCCCGCATGATGTCTGACACTATTTGAAGTTCATGCTCACTTTTATCTACGTAAAGTTTTCATTTTAAACTGTGAATACCGAAATAAAGGTATTCAATGCTACTTCATTGTTAGTTACATTTTTTTTAAAAAAGACAACTCCCAAATTAGGAATACATCATCCATCATACAAACCTACATGTAACGAATACAAAGAAAACCCAGACTCGAGACAACATTTTGTGGATCACACAAAGTGATGTCCCACGTGTGATTTGAACCCATGACACTTGGCGCAAGTAGCAAGCGGCGTAGTAACCACTTAAACCACTAGACCAACTGTGCAGTTAAAATTCATTCAGTATATTTTCCTCTGACACTTGCCTTACACCCTTTTTAAATTCTTTCTTTGTCCTGTTTGAAAACAATTACAGTCGTGAGGAAGGCTGCGGTAAGGCAGCCGGCCATAGAAAAACAACCAAATTGTTTCACAATGTTTCACATTATGTAGACTTAAACTGAAATAATGTAGGGAGAAGGTATAACTTACCGAAGGTATACCGAGGCGGTACTACCCTCGCACAGAATCAACGTAAAATGACAGCATTCGTGCTGTCTTGTTTCGTTGGTGAGTGCGAGGTCCCAATGATGTAGAAGCATCACTAGGCCGCCATGATGTGGACCACCATGCTGCATTGTTGCATTGTCTGCATTCGCAATGAGTATGGTGACCACCACTCTTGGATTCCATCAAGCAGAGTAGTCATTTAGGCAGGGCCATATATAAAAAATGACTGCTACCCTCCCCTCAAAGAACAGTAGTCCACTTGTGTTTCTTGATATGGTATCGTGGTTTATAATCAGGTGATTAAAAGTACTAAAAAGTACATACACGCAAATTATAATAAACTAACTTTTGCCTGCAACTCTGCCCGCGTGTACGTCGGTTCTTGCGAAGAAAAGTAGTCTATGTCCTTTTGCAAGGTCCAATCTATCTTAAGATTTTCTAGTAATAATAATAAATATTCCGGACATCTAACACACAACACCATTTAGTCCCAAGCTAAACAGAACTTGTGTTATGGGTACTAGACAACTGATATAAATACTTAAATACTTTTTTTTGTAAATACATACATATATTTGCAATACACAACAAGTAATTATTTAGTTTAGTCGTGAAAGTGTAATTGATAGACTGACAGACAAACTAATAGACTACGGGCCCGTATCGAAAATTGATGGGTCATGTGAACCACCAGGAGACTTTTTTAGAAAGATACAGGGGCATAAAACAATAACATTTAGCACTATGCTGTCACTTGGAAGCTGTCCAACTGAGTATAGGTAAAGGGGAGGGAGTAGCTGCCGTCTAAAATTACATCGCCGGGAAATCAAAAAGAAATCCAACTTTGTGGCTCACTATTTTTGTACGGCATCGGTCCCATTCAATTTCAATATCTCTTCTAATCCATTATCTCGCAACGCCGTACAAAAATTATGTGACAAGGGAGAAAAATCGACGGTTCCTACTCCTAGTCCACGGGCCCACGAACAAGGGATTTCAGTGATTGACAACAGGCTGAAAGTTAACACAGCTTCGTTTTGACGAGACACCCAACTTTTATTATTGGGCCAAATTCTGAAAGTGGAAGGAAAAAGCGGGATAGGGAGCGAAACACGTCGATTTGATGAGTGTCCCAAATTAAATAACAACAGTTTCTAAACATCAATACTTTGAGAAAATACGATGGAAAACTGAGAAAAACTTGTGGCATACAAATTGAATGGCACCTTCCGGGTGACCCCCAGCTCTAACATGTCAAAATGGTGACTTGAAAAAATTTATTAACAACAAGCTGATTTTTGTTTTGGGGCTTGCAAAATATATATATTTTATAAAAAATGCATCGGCATACAAATTTGTTGGTAATTTTTTTGAGACCTACACTCGAAAGTTGTCAAGATTATGTTAATCTTTTTTTCATTAATAACAACTTCTTTTTTATTTTTTTCTGTTAAGAATCAAACGTATAACACCATGAAACTATTGGCATACAAAAAAAATGGAAGCGATTAATTACAAGTGAAATTTTCGAAATTTCAAACAAATTAAATCTTGAAAACATATCATGTCGAAGTCCTGTACATAATTTTTGCCAGCTTTTGTTTGAAATTGCTAAAATGGAAAATTCGTATACAATATTACAGCTTATTTAATGAAAATGAATTTTTTTTTAATTACTTAATTATATAAGCAATTGCAGCAATAAAAACAAGGGAATTGCATGAAAATTTGATGAAATTTCTTGTAACAAGTGATTGAGCTATTGAACTACTTATTTATTTTATTATTCAGTTAACAACAATTTTTAAGTGATAGTCAAGTAAGGAAAAAATCATTGTATTGTAAAACAAATCGTAAAATCAGTTAACGTCTATAAAAAAAATTAGTTCTAAGTTCGAAAAATGCATATTTATAAGTCGTGTAGGTACTTTAAAATTAATATAAATTAAAGTTTTTTAATTTCTCTATAATTTGAATCTATAATTTATAATCGAATTAAAAGTAATATCTTTAAGTTATTATATTAACAAATTAAAAATATTTACCTAAAATACAAATAATACATGTTTGTAGCGATAATTTTTTCAGTATAATCTTTTTGCAGTACCTTATAAAAAAACATTTATTACATTTCAATTTAGTTCAATATCAATATCAAAAATAATAATATGCTGAACTGTGTGATTTTGCCTCAGGTATAAAATCGTAAGACCCACTATCCCCGCCCAACTTCCTTTAAGCATCAGCTCTAACGACTATTTTCCCTTTTTAGTTTAGTCGAGCTCTCTTTTCGAAGCTGTTAAGTGATCGTCATCATGGAGTGTTTCTTGTGCAATTCTTCACGTAAGGACGAACGTTTTCATCCGAAAATAAAACTTATAAAAAAAATAAAAATTTACAGAATCTGAACAGTATGATACCGATAGTTCTGAAGATGACGATAACATCACACATAGTGAAGACTCATCGAGTGACGAATCTGATGAGGATTGATTGATTTTTTAATATTTATCATAAATTATTTATAAGTTTAATTCTTTTCATGCACTGTTTGCACATTGCATTATTATTAAAGTTCTGTAGTGTATTAATACACTGAAAATACAAGCTTTCATTTTTTTAACATTGGTTTAATATATTACAAATGAAACCAGTGGTTACAAGACATAAGTACGGAGCACATATTAAATGATTCGATTTTTTGTTTTTGTAGGTTAACCTCAAAAATTCCATTTTTTTTGTAGGCCACTATTATATTTAGATTAAAAATTAAGCAAATAATCATAATTTTTTCGTGGCATACAGTTGTCAATCAAAAAAAGATTAACATAATCTTGACAACTTTCGAGTGTAGGTCTCAAAAAAATTACCAACAAATTTGTATGCCGATGCATTTTTTATAAAATATATATATTTTGCAAGCCCCAAAACAAAAATCAGCTTGTTGTTAATAAATTTTTTCAAGTCACCATTTTGACATGTTAGAGCTGGGGGTCACCCGGAAGGTGCCATTCAATTTGTATGCCACAAGTTTTTCTCAGTTTTCCATCGTATTTTCTCAAAGTATTGATGTTTAGAAACTGTTGTTATTTAATTTGGGACACTCATCAAATCGACGTGTTTCGCTCCCTATCCCGCTTTTTCCTTCCACTTTCAGAATTTGGCCCAATAATAAAAGTTGGGTGTCTCGTCAAAACGAAGCTGTATATAAACTTTTAGCCTGTTGTCAATCACTGAAATCCCTTGTTCGTGGGCCCGTGGACTATCCCTCCCCTTTACCTATACTCAGTTGGACAGCTTCCAAGTGACAGCATAGTGCTAAATGTTATTGTTTTATGCCCCTGTATCTTTCTAAAAAAGTCTCCTGGTGGTTCACATGACCCATCAATTTTCGATACGGGCCCGTAGTCTATAATTTTCATATTTATAATGTTATGTATGGAGTATCGATTAAACGCAAACTTTATTTCATAAAATCACTTATATTTAACTTTAACAAACCAATTGCTCCACTCAAAGCATATATTGCTCGCATGGTGTAGTAATATTATTTATTTTTAGACATAGAACAGTCTGCGTATTCTGTATCAAGTCGAACGAATACGTTACGGACGAATGCTTGCGCCCACTGAAGCAAATGTTTATGAAAAAATTGCTAAGCGAGTTAGTTTTACATAAAAAATAATATATTATGGTATATTTCATATATATAATGCTAAAAATATTGATATAGAGGAGTTAGTTCGGTACACTTGAATTTAACGTAACGATGACGTTTAAGATTTGAGGCGTCAAATACAATCCTAAGAACCAATTTCATCCTGTTTTTTATTTAATTAAAGAGTCACTACGATAAATTACAATAACCAATCGTTCATGACATCCATCGTTGATATTGTGGATAGTAGGAAATCAGGTTTCAAGAAACTACAACACATACAATTCAATGGACAAGTTTATCTGAGGTTTCTGCATTATAGTCTGGTAATTCAACCTTTAAGTTTTGTATTCCTGGCATTGTTGCCAGCATCTGTGGCATACAACGAAGTTATAAAAAAAATCGTGTAGTGCACATACGATTTTTTTTAAATCTAATCATAACATTAACAGTAGATTGAAACTGAATCTTAGCCGAACTTATATTACGAAATTATCTTCTCTTTTTCATAATTCTTTTTAGAAAACTCTCTCTCTCGAAATCGGTAATATAATTTCTTTTACATATTTCGAACATCTGGTACACAACGCCACCTAACTTAAAACTAAACTGAACTTTTATTATGGGCACTAGATAGATATACTTCTTCTTGTAAATGCATACACATTATTGATAGAAAGCATCCAAATTCCAAACTTTTACAATGGGAGAGCCACGCTTCGGCATGCATGGGCCGGATCGACCGGAATGATACCACGGCCTCACAGAAAACCAGTGTGAAATAGCGCCTGCGCTGTATTTAACCGAGTCACCCCTTCCCCCATCCCCTTCTCCATTCCCCAAAGGCCGGCAACGCACTTGTAACGCCTCTGGTTTTGCGGTCCATGGGCGGCGGTAATCGCTTACCATCAGGCGATACGTCTTCTAGTTTGCTCCCACTTCAATAAAAAAAAACTCTGTTAGCCCACGAATACGCCGTCGGATACGCTACTACTGTGACACCGAGGCCTTTTATTTCTATAGGTACTCGTATATAAAACAAACAATGACAGATAACACAACTCAGCATTTTACCCAATGCGATGTGTTGCGCTGCGTTAGCTAGAATATTTCTTGGAAATGATCCCCTACAAGGTTCAACATTATCATGTTACGAACGCATGAGTACAACCCCGTTCCTCACGGCCATTTGTTATTTGCCGGCTTTCGTTTAACATGGGCATTTTCTATCCCAAGAAACCTTTATTTTTCAATGTAACGGATATTTTCGAAAGGCTGAAATATGTTCCAAAATAAACTTTCTCTAAAATAAACTCTTCTTGTCATAGATGAGACCACAATTTTATAGGCGGACATTTTGCGATAAAACTGGGAAGAATTTGTATGGTATTTTATGGGTCAGTTCATAATATCACGAGAGTAGATAAAGTGTGTGCTGATATATTTAGAAACGATTTTATGTGAAAATAAAAGTAACATTCTACAATTAAAGTAAATAACAGATTTAAAATATAACTAGGTTTTATAAATAAACCAAATATTTCATCATTTCATTCATCAACAACCCATAACCCAGTTTTATCGCATAACGTCCCACTACTGGGCTCGGGTCTTTTCTCAGGAAAGGTACAGGCCATACGTCTCCACCCTGGCCAAGTGCGGATGGGAACCAAACCAAACTTAAAAGTATATAATTGTTTAAAGTAAAAAAGCATGGGGTTCTTACTGAAAATATTTCAATAATGTCACCCTACCCTTTTTTACATTACAATTATTTTTTCATTTATTTGGTTGGGTTTTGTTAGACAGACAGAAAGATAGAAAAGAAGATAGATAATATAATATTAATATCGATGGGATGAAATAATATCCTTTGCTTTCCTAGACTTCTAAACATTGCTAGCTAATAATATCATAGGTTCTTCTTCTTCATCAAACTTCATAATTTTTTTTTATTATTTTTCCTTTATTTTAATTACTTGAAGTAGTTTCAGCTTATTAAAAACGTAACAAAAAGTAAAACCGTAAGAAGCAGAAATTAAACTTTATGAGAACATGTCGCATACACCTAAAAGCTTTGTTTCAACAATCTTCTAGAGCTTAATCAGTAACCCAGACTTTTCTCGAAAATGAAACAGACCTCGTCCCGAAGCCATCAAAACGTCCGCAGTCTTTCACTTCCAAATTGACTATTAATTTTTTTGTAAGTGCGCTTACTTCGCAGAAGGTCATAAAAAACTTGATCCACAAATTTCTTAATTTATGACCTAACTATGTTATATTAAACATAATTAAAAGTGTAGGGTTGGCTAGAGTTTACAAATTTATATTATTTTTACATCACTTTCATTATCTATACCTGTAAGTACGTTTTGCCTTTTGTAAGCGTGTTTTTTAACCTTTTAAATGTCTTTCTTATTCGTATGCATGGATGTATTTAAATATCAATGATGTTACGAGTATTTATGACCTGGCTCTGAATACAGGAACAAAGCTATAAATTGATGATGCAACACTCCGATTAAAATATAAACATATCTGTTATATTTAACTGCCTCGGTGGCGTAGTGGTAGCGTATGCGACTGCTAAGCAAGAGGTCTCGGGTTCGATTCCCGGGTCGGACCAAATGTTTGTATGATCTGCAAATATTTGTTTCGGAGTTTGGGTGTTTCCTATGTATAATATGTATGTATTTACAAAAAAAAGTATATGTGTATTAATATCAGTTGTCTAGTACCCATAACACAAGCTCTGCTTAGTTTGGGACTAGATGGCGTTGTGTGTAAAATGTCCGAAAATATTTATTTATTTTATTTATTATATGGTCGTAATGTGATTCATCAAGAATATATGATTGTCAGGGCGGGTGTATGGGACTTGAATTGTACTTGAAAAGCCTTTTGGAGATTATTTGCTAGTATCGCGATGAGAGGATGTGTCACTCTGTGTGACAAGGACGCGTCGGACGTAGGGAAGCAGATTCCATTTTTAACGCCAACAGTGAGTGAAAGCTCACGAACAATGACTGCACACGAGCGAAATTAAAATGCTCAGATGGGCGGGTGGTGTAACCCACTTGGACAAAGGAGTATGTCAGACGATCGTTTAAAGTAGCACCGATTGCTGGAAAGTTAAAAGAAAGCCGAATGCGTTGGTACGGCCACATCATCAAAAGAAATGACGAACACTCAGTCAAAAAGCCCCAAAAATCCCTGACCGCTAACGAAGAAAAAGAATACACCCGCCACCTGACGGTCAAATATGCAGAAAAAGATCTAGTAAGAGAATCTGAGCATACAGACAACCCAAAACAGAGTTCTCTGGCGCAGACGAACAAGAAGAGAGGGGTGGACAAAGAAGACGAATGGAAATTGCCTCCTTGCTAAGGAGAGGCCTTTGGCCAACAGTGGACTATAAATACCTATTGATGCTGATGTTTAGCAGTAAGATGTAAGAAGCATTTAAAAATTCTGATTGTGGGACAGACATGTACCTATACTTAAAGTCTACGAACCTCCGATTTATGTTTTTGAAATTCCCAAAGTCACCTCTACAAGTCATAAAATGAAAGATACCTTAAATGTCAAATTTATTAACCTGTTTAGGCCACAGAGTGTACCAAAGGAATATACACTAAAAATTTAAGTCCCCTGCTTCAGTCGCATATACAAGTTTCCAGAAGAATGCCAATATTACCCCCACCCCCAAATTCTCTATGACCATTTCCCTCTAAAGCGTCCGAATAAACTTCATGCCAACAAATTTCAGCTAAAAAACTTCGTAATTTACCACTCGACCTTATTCCAGCCGGCGCAAATGTACTGGACCGTGTGAGCTCAAAGTATTGGACTTAAGTTCGTAAATTACATGCATGGCTAAGTATATGCGTCGCTGTATCAAAAGAATTCTCACTGAGGCGTGATAATGAGGGAGCTATTGCTGTTTCCCTAGAGTTTTACATCAAACTGTATTTTATTTTGTTTCTGTGTATTATATGCAATGTAGTTCAAATCTATAAAAATAAGAATGAAGCACCGAAATGTACTTATGTATGTATGTGTATAACTTCCGATCGACTGAACCAAATTGGATAATTCATTTTTTAAATGTATTTGTTATTATCAGGATAAGGTAAGGAAGCTGAAGCGGTGTAGATACTAAAACAAGCTTTTCGGAAATTTTGAAAATATTAACAAAAAAAATTCCGTTTTAGGTACGAGGTACACCGAGTCAGCTAGTATTCCTTTGAATTGATAGGTGATTTACAGATGCAAGATTATTGAGGCGTGGAATAAACTATAGTTGACATAAAGACAGTGTACGTCAAATCTGTTTATATAAACAAGAAATAATGCTCGGCTCAAATTGCTCTAAGCGTGATGTTAACTATCCTATCTTAGACTTAAACACATTTTAATAGAAAAAAATCTTGATCGGTTAGATGCAATGCAATGTGCCACAAACGAAGTGTGGTATGTGTTGAGCATGAGGTCTCGAGTTCGATTCCCGGGTCGGACCAAATGTTTGTGTGTTTTGCAAATATTTGTGTCGTAGTTTTGGTGTTTTTATGTATAATATATTTGTATTTACAAAAAAATATCAGTCTTCTAGTACCCACACAAGCTTTAAGCACTAATGCAAAATCAGCTTATTTTGAGACTAGATGGCATTGTATCTAATACCTACAGGTATTAGATGTCCGAAATATTTATTAAAATCGGTGCTGTAGTTTGACCGGGCAATCAGGACAGACAAGAAGACAGAATTACTTTCGCATTTACAATATAAGTATGGAAGTATGGATTTAAAACGCGTAAATACCTCTACGTGAATATTTGAAACTGAAATAAAAACTTTTTACTGTTGAATTGACTGTTTAAAAACAATAAAAGTTCGTTGAAGGCATTTTACGTTCAGACGTTTGAGAGCTTTTAAAATGTTTTGTGGCGACGTATACATTCAATATTCGGCGACGAATAAACATTGTATTTTATTTTCATTAAAAGTTTTAATATAACACCCACACAGATCTTTTGTGGATTTAATAGACACGGTACTGTTTAAATGTATACAATAATTTATTAAGGTCTTATGCGTTCTGGTAAATTGAAAAGGGTGTGGATTTATGTGTTTTCTACTAGCATCGGTACGTTCTAAAATTAAATTAAAGGAAGTAAATACAAAAAAAGACTGCACGGTTGGCCGAGTGGTGTCAGCGGTCGCCATGCCGCTTGCTACTGCGCCAAGTGTCGTGGGTTCAAATCCCACGCGGTACCTACAACACTTTGTGTGATCCACGAATTGTTGTCCCGAGTCTGGATGTTCTTTGTGTCCGTTTCATGTATGTTTGTAAAGTCCCCCACGACACAGGATGTTTATTCCTAATGTGGGAGTTGTCTTTTTAAAAAAACAAAAAAAAAAAATTTAATGTTGCTCTTATATGTAAATAGATTTATTTATTATATTCTGTTAACTTTATACAATACATGAATGAAGTAAACTGTTTGTCTGTAGCTTTCTTAAAGGCTTCTCCGTGCCCAAGACGGATATGCGTAACCTTGAAACGACGGTTCCTTTCCGGTTCCGGTAAAATGTGTGTATACGAGTATTTTTTTTAAATGATTCTCTTCTTAAAATTTCGTTATAGTTAATAAGTCTTAAAGATTCGTAAGAGCGCGAGACCTAAGGCCCAATATCATCTCAATTTGGCAGCCATAGTGTGGGTTACCATGCTGCATTGTTGCATTGTCCACTACTCTTGGATTGTATTCCTTTTATCAGATAGGTAGAAATTAATGTAGAGTCACTTTGGTAGGCTTATTTATATAAATAAAAAAAAATGAATCGCCGAAATGGATGGACGCGCATAACTTCTGATCGACTGCACCAAATTGGATAATATTTTTTCCTTATTATTATTGTTTTCATTATGACAAGGTTTACATAGAAGAAAAATAAAAGAAAACCGTTTTTTTTTCGCAACTGTACGCTACGTCTAGGAAGCGGAGACGTTAAAATTACTAAAACAAGATTTACAGAAATTTAGGAAATATTTCTAAAAGAAAAATATGGGTCAGCTATTAAGTAATAAAAAATATTTGTTTACCACGGATAAGACTATTTTTTTCCTCCAATATCCGCGGGTACGGATACGATACGGATATTCAACACATCACTAGTTCTGCTGCGAACAATAAAGTATTAACTACGCATCCTCTTTGAACTGTCGTATCGTTACCTAAAAAGAAAATTAATGTTAGAAAGTGTCGTCGAAATTAGAGCCTTTTGACAGGGCACGAGGCTTCGTTATTTATTAAATTCTTTGTACAGAGCCCCGTCCGGTGTAGAAGCTAGTTTTTATGAAATGAGAATCAAAATGTCTTTTGTGTGACATTCTTCCATTATTATTTTTCTTTTTATCCTAAATTCCTTTTTCTTATGGCTTAAAGCACGAGTAACGGACTTTTAACTCTAGACTTGTAGATATCAATGTACAGTCACATATTATCTGGTGACCCCGCTATTTTGTCGCCCCTTTAATATGAAAAAATTAATTAGATAGCTTATTTTTCAAAAAATGGTTTCCTTTGCCTAATAACTTAAAAAAATATCAAGTCGAAACTGTGTCTTAAAAAACTTTCGTACCTGTATTTATTCAAAACAGCTAGAAATATAATTTGTCCATCTGAATATATATTGTACAAGATATTTTTCTTTAGTTAAGCATACTTATTTTGCTAAGACGACCTTAATTGCAATTTACTTTGTTCGCTGTTTGGGGTTATTTAATAAAAGATTAAGGTTGTAAAGATTTTTTGTACCATTCGCTAACATTGCGCTTTGTAATCGTCTCGAAAGGGCTTGGAGCTTACGGGTACTTACAGCCTTGAAACTCTGATTTTAGACATCATTGTTACTGTTATATTCTTTAAATAGATGAAATTTTCATTTATTATCAGCTAACTTATCTTTGTCTGAAGTTTTACTTTAATTAGGCAAACAGTTTTATGGGTTGATCGACAAGTGATTACATCGAATGATGCTATTGTAATTAAAGAGTAATTTATACATGTAATGAATAATAGTTTCATATACACAGTTTTTGATTGACGTCGCACTTAGAATCAGTACGCTGAAGTGGAAATGGGCCGGTCATGTCTCTCTCTCATGACGACTGCAGGTGGAGTCGAAATGTGCTTGAGTGGAGACCGCGATTAGGCAAACGTAGGGTAGGGTGCCCTGCGGCACTCTCTACTGATAATTTGATAAAAGTGGATAGCAGATGGATGCGGACTGTCCAAGAGCTGCACAGTTGGCGCTCCTTGAGGGAGACCTTCGTTCAGCATTTTTTATTGTACAGTGGGACTTATTCGCAAAATTGGTCCCAAATAAAGCAAAGCTTGTATTATGGGTACTAGGCATCTAATATAAATACACACTGTACTTTTTGTAAATATAAACCATATTATACATAGAAAACACCCATACTAAGAAAGCAAATATTTGCATGTCATACAAAGATTTCGTCTAAAAATAATCAAATAATATAAAATATTAAGAAAACCAAGTGTTGCGAAATTAAGAAAAAGGGAAACGGAACAAAACGAAAATGATATTTCTAAAAAAAGTAAAAAAGCCCTATCATTTGATACCCATATTGGGTAGTTATTCAAAAATATGTACGCCGCCGTTTAGTTACGGCGGCCATCTTGGATTAATAACAATACCGATAATATATAATTTCATTGTCATCAGAACTAAAGGTTTACTTCAAATTTCAGCTCAATCGGAAATTGGGAAGTGGATCAAATTTAACTTGCAAGATGTGATTACAGAGAAACATCGGGATAGATAAAACTAAATAAAAGCTTGTAAAAATAGTGGCATTTAAACAGTGTATTGGTAATTTTTATGAAAAGACGTATAATGTTGCTGCATCTCTAGCGACTGGGCAAAGATTAAAAGTGGTGCACTAAACTATAATTTATTACCTAAAATTTCATTTAGTAAGTTGATTATAGTCATTATTTGAGAAAAGTATTCGTGAACACAAAATAGTGAATCATAATTTTTACTTCAAACCAGACATAATTGTCTTTGTTAACAGCAAACTAGTAGTGTATTAAATTATGCGACAGCTCTACGGTTTTATGCGCGCCTGGTACGAACCGCTGGATTATGAATTAAGTTGTATTTAATTTCGTACAACTTAATTACCTGAATAATTATAAAGAATTAAAAGTCAACAGATTAATCAATGTTACATTTTTAAGTAGATGAAGAAGAAGCCAAAAAGAGCAGAATGCAAATACGTGTCAGACCCGTAATTTGGAAAATGTAAGTTAAAGAAATAAAAAAAAACATGCTTTTAAAGTAACTCTGTCTGTCTGTCCTGCTTTCACGGCCGCTGCACTGATTTCAATGTCATTTGGCATTTCATGGCAATGGCTACTAGTTGCTGTGACATGCGACAAACGCGCGGGCGGAGCCGCGCGCAAAAGCTAGTATTTTATAAATATACATACACATATACATAATATGGTATATCAGCTTTTCTTAAAATATGTGGTTTCGTCAAAAGTTCTGTAACTAGTGTAAGCCCACTTCAAATCCTACTAATATTACAAATGCGAAGATATAAAAGCATGTATAGATATTTGTGAATCTTTCATGCAAAAGTACTGAACAAATCTAGATTCAATTTCACAGTACTGTAGCTGAGATATCTCCATCTACTACATAAATCAGCTTATTATAGTCCTCCCTTTCTGTACTGTACTCTCCCAACGTGCAGTTATCCGCCCAATTAACACCAGCTGCGTTTCCCCAGTTGTCAGTTCATCATAATTTTCGTAGGCACGAATACAATGAAAACGTATTTGCTTTACCTCACTATATAAGAAGTGGTGTTGGCGGTGTCTTTGGACATCAGGACGCACCGTGAGGCAACCCTGAGGGCCACGGCCGGGTTGCTTAAGTCGTCGAACGAATCCGTCGTGCTCTCTATGAGGTATTTGGGGCTCTTACTCGACAGCCGGTGGGACTTCGGATACCACTTCCGAAGTCTGGTCCTCAAGCTGGTTGGCGTAGCACGTACACTGGCACGGTTGCTGCCAAACATGAGAGGGCCCGATGACTCCTGCAGGAGACACTACGCGGCGGTAAGACCCGTTATGGAGGATTGGTTCGAGAGGCGTCATGGAACCCTCTCATACCGTCTATAGGCGTGATATCGTGGCGGCCATCGGGGTGGGGGTTCTCTCCGGAACTCCGCCCTTTCTTTCTGCGAGCAAGTTATGCTTGCCAAAGAGACGGCGAAGCGGAACCGGGAGAGGTTTAGGACTCAACGCACCGCAGGCGACTCAGGCACCGAAAATCACAGAACGATCTCCGTCCTCCACAAGCACAAGGTTGAGGGTGACAGATGAGGCCATCTGTCTCCCTAGCTTCTGCTAGGGAGACAGATGGCCTCTGCTTCTGCAAGCCCGGGTGACGGCTCGGACTCTGCGGAGCGTGCGCGCCCTGGGGGATAGTAGCGGGAACATTGGGGTTCCCACACAAGAGAGGGTCATCTACAAATAGCAGGTGGCCCATAGACGTTCATGACAACTGGGACCGAAGGAATAATGTGCTCTCCACAGCAAGGACACGGCACATTATACAAAACAACATTTAATATTAAAATAACATTTTAAACCTAGAAAACCTTAAAATAATTAAGAAAACCCAAATTGTTAAGATGACAGATTTATTTTCCATTCAACAGTGTACTTTCAACTTTAGAAGTTAATTAATTTTAATTTAAATGTTTCAGTATTAATTTATGTCTGAAACATTCACCTAAATAATACATTGTTTTCTACCGTTAAAAGTTCGAGTACAACCTGTTTCAGACAGTAATATTATGAACTTGTTTCTATACTTGTTAAATTTAATGGTGAATTGAAATAATTACTACGATCAACGGAATTGGCTAATAGAGATCGGAAGTTAGTGGAATCTGGTCACCTTTATTTATTAACTATATTTAACAAAATTGGCTAATGGTTAGAGTTCTTAAGTTAGTGGAACTTGGTAACCTATATTTATTACCTACATTTAATTAAATTGACTAATCGTTAGAGTTTTTAAGTTAGTGGTATCTGGTCCCCTGTTTTTATGATCTACATTTAATAAAATTGGCTAATAGAGTTGGTAAGTTAGTGGAATCTGGTCCCCTGTATTTATTACCTACATTTAATAAAAATGGCTAATAGAGTTGGTAAGTTAGTGGAATCTGGTCACCTGTATTTATTACCTACATTAAAAATGGGCTAATAGTTAGAAATCTAAAGTTAGTGGAAACTGGTCTACTGAAGTTGTCTTGTATTTATGTCAATCAATATTAAAACCTGCGTTCTTTCTTTTGAAATATTAAAAATACATTGTTAATTACAAAAAGTACATCATTGAGACTGTGAAATAGTTGTTTACATTCTTTATTTTTCTTCAATCTTCAATAAATACGTATAAGTGTATGTACTGTATTTGAATTCAACTATACCAGTATATATATATATATTAATAGTATTTTTTTTACAAAGCGTTAAATTTGAGAAACTCAACCAACTCGGTTCTGGTTTTTTAGTGTTTTTGTTGAGGCTCAAGCAAGGTACTTCTGAAGACAAAGAACCTAAAAATTGCAATGAAAATAGTAACCCCGGCTAGCACCGAGAAATTTCATTTTATTTCGAACATAAATATTTCGGACATCTAACACACAACGCCATCTAGTCCCAAGATAAGCAGAGCTTGTGTTATGGGTAATAGACAACTGATATGAACACATATATACTTTTTTTGTAAATACATACATATTATACATAGAAAACAGCCAAACTCCGAAACAAAATTTGCAGATCATACAAACATTTGACCGACCCAGGATTTGAACCCGAGACCTCAAGCATAGCAGTCGCATTCACTACCACTGTGCCACCGAGGCAGTCATTTATCATTCAGTTATTGGTTATTTTTGTTAATATTTTGTAGAACTATGACTTATACTGACTGACTATTTAGTCATAAGGGCTGTCCTCCGTCTTAAACTGATATATTATTTAGAAATTGCTAAAGTATTTAGTTCATTTTCTACGTTCCAGTTCACATCTGAGCACTCTCTTACTATAAACATCGTTCACTTTCTTAGAAGTTCAATTCATTCCCTCGGTGTAAAACTTTCAATGGACCCATTAGGGTTTGTAAACAAAAAGTGCAAAAGCTTTTAAAGCCCAGAAGTTTCATTTGTATGAATAAATATTATGTCTAGGATCAAAAGACGTTTGTTTTTTTATCCCACTACTGTTGCTCGATATAGATCTTTAATATTTTCTAAATGTTCTTGTTATTATCAATACATTTACTTCTGCTCCGGCTTCGTGTGCGTTGGTTATTGCAATAAAAAGTAGCCTATGTATTTTCACATTTTTCGTGGGAGAGCCACGCTTCGGCATGAATGGGCTCGACCGAAATTATACCACGGCCTCACAGAAAACCAGTGTGAAACCGCTGTGTTTCACTGAGTGAGTGAGGAAACTGGAGGCCCATACCTCAACCCCTTCTCTCATCTCCTTCCCCCAAAGGCCGGAAACGCGCTTGTGACGCCTCTGGTGTTGCGGGTGTCCATAGGCGTCGGTAATTTCTTACCATCAGGCGATACGTCTGCTCGCTTGCTCACTATTCCATGGAAAAAACAAGAATCAAACTATCTCTATGCCCAATTGTATTGAAATCAGTACAGCGGAGGTATGAAATTGTAATACATATTTAACCAACCAAGCAAGACCACTCGCTTAACCGTATAGGTTTTTAGGTATCTCTAGTTATAGTATATGTATTACTTACTGCTGGAAGAACCAAGCTTTCCCTTCTATCTATCTACCTATACTAGCTCTTTTAGAACAATAAAAGTATCTCCATGCCAGATTTTATTAAAATCCAATCAGCGGTTCAACAGTGATATCATAACAGACTAAAATTACAGTTAATGTACTAGTGTATGTGTTTAGATTTAGAATTGATGTATTTTGGAGTTGTTCACAAATTTTTCGTTATTTGCACATCCCAACAGCGCTTTGGCTGAATATTACAACACGTGTTTTTAGGCATTTAACCCCTTTTTCAATATCTAAGGGATTTAGAGGGATTTAGATGTTGGTTTTTAAAGAAGTCAACGAAATCACATGTGATGTGGGTTAAGTGAAAAAAGTACTTACACGCGAAAATCGTAAAACTTCAGTATTTCTATTGAAACATATTTTCATTGAATTCAGTTATATTTATAATATTTACTGCAACGTTTAAATTTCAAGTTTTGAAACAAGTTAAATTTGTGTAGATAATATATATCTGATGAAGGTTTATCTCATATTAACATAACTGTTATGAACTTTATCAAATACAATATTATGTCTTGGTATTGGTAGAGAATGCTTCATGGCATGAAGTGTACCGTTGTACAAGATAAATAAATAAATATTCCGGACATCTAACACAATGCCATCTAGTCCTTTTTTTTTTTTTTTTTTACGTGTGGAAACCCCCTCGGACCTTCACCCCGCCGGGGTTTGCGGCGGACCGGTGTGTCGGAATCGAACCGACTAAAACCACACGGTGTGCCAACTCTGCGCCTGAGAAGGGAGGGGTCCGGGAATTGCGTTTATTAACACGACCGGACCCCAACGCCATCTTGTCTTAAGCTAAGCAGAGCTTGTGTTATGGGTACTAGACAACTGATATAAATACTTATATACTTTTTTTAAATACATACATATTACACATAGAAAACACCCAAACTCCGAAACAAATATTTGCAGATCATACAAATATTTGGTCCGATCCGGGAATCGAACCCGAGACCTCAAGCTTAGCAATCGCATACGCTACCACTACGCCACCGAGGCAGTCAACATGTGCAATAAGTTTGAAAATATCTCTTATAATTTATATGTACTAAAATTTTACTTTTTAAAATACATGTGTTTAGTTAAGCCAAAAATTATAACATCTTTATCAGTTGATTATGTGAATTGGTAAAATAAAAATTGACACACATTTAACAAAAGGTTTTAGTTTTTTTTTTTTCTTTTTTTTTTTTTTAAAAAAGACAACTCCCACATTAGGAATAAACATCCTGTGTCGTGGGGGACTTTACAAACATACATGAAACGGACACAAAGAACATCCAGACTCGGGACAACAATTCGTGGATCACACAAAGTGTTGTAGGTACCGCGTGGGATTTGAACCCACGACACTTGGCGCGGTAGCAAGCGGCATGGCGACCGCTGACACCACTCGGCCAACCGTGCAGTCAAATCGTAGTTCTTCAGTGTATCAGATAAAGTTAAACGTTTAAGATAAGGTGTGGCGCAGGTGTGCGCAACTATCAATATGTGTAGTAAGGAATGTTCATCCATCTTGTGTCTACGTGTGTTCTAAACTACTACACATAAGTACTCAGTGAACCTTCCTATTCTATTCCATTCAAGGAAATTCTATATCGGATTGTTTTCTTTATACTTTTAGACAGGCGCTCTGATTTACCACTTACAATTGTTAACTTTGTTTTATTGAATAGGACAAATGTACATAAATAAATAAATATTTTTCAGACATTTAAGACGTGCAAACGTGCGTACACAACGCCATCTAGTTTTAATCTTGTAGTATGGGTACTAGACAACTGATATTAATACATTATATACTTTTATTTTGTAAATACACAGGGAATCTGAGACCTCAAGCACGGCAGTCGCATACGCTACCACTGCGCAGTGCACTCTACCAATCCCAGGAACAAGAATTAGGGAGCCACCGCTCAGCATGCACAAGAGCATCACTACTCATAGACCGTTGCTATTAGAATAAATGTTTATTTGTTTATTTATTCTTTCTTTTTTACTCTTTGTGTGAGATGGAGACCTCTAGAATTAAGAATTGGAAGGGGATTATGGTTTCAGTAACCTCACTCATTCGTTGAAAAGCATCTCCACCCCAATTTTTATTGCAATCGTTGTGTCGGTTTAGCTGTGAAATCCTAACAAACAGACAGCGTTACTTTTTTTTTATTATTTAGCGGGCTAACGAGCAGACGTATCGCCTGATGGTAAGCGATTACCGCCGCCCATCGACACCCGGCACACATAATTGGCACTCCTTATATCAAAATGTTTTATCAAAAACCTAATAATAGAGGTACATGTACACAGGTTGGTATTTCAATTACGATAATTTGTCTACCTTTAATAAATAAAGTTGGCTAACATTTTAGAATATTACATAATAGCTCGAGGCATCACGTAACACCTCACAAAGAAAAATGTTACAAAGACTTTTCAGTACAAATTCTCCAAATATTTAGGCATTATCACCCGTTAATGTGCGCCAAGATGAATGGTATAAAATTACCGTGAAAGATAAATGACTAAATTACCGATGATCATAAATCATACGGGCCGGGAACGCAAACCCGCTGATTAAATTCTATAATAAATGTGTTTTTGAGCGCAAATTATAGTTGCTCACCTGAAGGGTTGAAAAGCGCACATATATGTGCCTATGGGCGTACCCAGGGTGGGGCAGGGGAGGGTAGCTGCCCCCTGGATTTTGTTTACGTTGCTAAAATCTTCTTTTGTCGATAAAAGTTAAGAAAAATTACTTTTACTGGCAATGTCTTATTCTACTGCCACAATTAAAAGTTCATTCAGTACACTCAGACGCGTAAAACCGTAGCCAAGATCGACTATGGACAAAGATAGAATAAATGGGCTTTTATTATTATTATACATAGAAAATTTGTTAACGTTATGGGCGATTCTATCGCCCGTACGTCACGCTGCTCTCTACTGCGCTGAGTAATCAAACCCTTTGTGGAACTCAGTGTGATTCACAAATTATTGTTCTTAGTTAGTGGTGATTTTTTCTTCCCTTGCTTGTCGGTTTGTAAAGTTATGATATATTCCCAATGCAGGTGATATCTTTTTATAAACGAAAATGAAAGTAGGGAAAGTACTTACTGGTGATATGTGTGAGAATATCAAACATTGGTACTTAATCTATGTAGAGAGGCAAGAATTAAATATATTTTTCCATCTCTATTTAAAATTTAGGACTATGTAACAATTTATGTAGCTCTAATATACCTCAATAAAGAAATTTATTATTAATATTACAGTGTATCGCCATGAGTGTATTTAAATTTTTTTGTAATGTTTTTGATAATTTACGAGCCTATAACGCATATTTAGCTTAACGATACAGCTAGTAAGAAGTGTATGTTTTTAACAGATTTTGAAACCAAATTTTACCTCTAAGTGTACCTTGAAGGACGTCTTTGTACAGTAATAAATATTATCCATTCAACATAGTTCAGGTACTGACGTTGAAGGATGTTTACCTTCTTCTAACATTATGGCCAGGTACCGACTCTAGAAGTTCGTATCAAAGAATTAGGATCAATTGGAAAGGTAGACGAAGGAATAAAAATTCTATACCGCTTAAAAAAACATATAGTACACGATAGTGAGCGTTAATTTCATCATTCATCATTTTATTCATCAGCTTATCGATGTCCACAGCTGGACTGGTTTGATCCTCGGCTTCTCGCATTCAGATTCTGCCTACCATCTTGCGCAAATCATCACTCCACCTGATCTATGGCCGAACTACAATATGGTTACATGTAATGTAATTGGTACATGTATTGAGACGATAATGAAAAAACATTTATCCTGCAAAGGTCAAAATAATTGTCCTATCTTTCTTTTTTTCTTTATATAGTCTGTCATGGTACAAAAGTCAAAAGATTCTAGTACTAAACGTCTGCTTTTAGTCATAATTAGGCTAGGGAGGGCGATTATAACGTGATCTAAAAAACTACAAAATTTCACCAAATAAAAACTTTTAATAGATGTGTAAATATGATTGTTTAAACAGCATTTTCTCTGACTAGTAAATAGAATTCAAAATTAAAAAGTAATCATTAATAGTATAACATATGGAAGTATTTCAAAGGCAAAGTTACTGAATACAATTCACGATTTTACTGCAACAAGGGAACAGAATTTCTATCTCATTCGGATGTTCAACAGTAGAGCCACTTAGAATTTCTTAGAAGGATTCGAAGCTTACATGTAAGTATGTGTGTAACCGCTACGTATATATTTCACACTAACAAGAACTAGTTTGAATAAAATACAATGAAATGTTAAATTTTATTTATATAAGTTTCTATTTTACATTTGTGACAGAGGCGGACTTAATGCCTTAGGCGATTTCTATCAGTCGACCTTAGGGTGAATTTTAATCGAGTTAATGTTTTATTTTGATTTAAAATTATATATTATGATTCACGTTTGTTTCTACTCATTTAAATGTATTTACTTTTAAATTATTGGTATAGTGTGTAGGCAATCTTGAATGAAGTAACATTAAATAAAGTACTGTAGAACATCGACAGTTAAATGGTTAGATTAAGCTTCAATAATTGTAGATGTATCCAAGAACTGGGAATTAATATTCATACAATTTATTTGTTGAAAAAACGGTGATTAATACGAGCTATTTATGCTTATTAAGTATGACTTTGATATAGGAAATTGCAAAAATATAAGTTTGTAGAAAATATATGTTAAATGATTATATTTATGATTATTATGTTTAGATTGCTCTCTGTACGACTGTGCAAAGTCACACAGAGAGCAATGCTCGGTGTTTCTCTGCGTGATCGAATCAGGAATGAGGAGATTCGCAGACAAATCAAGATCATCGACATTGCCTGTAGAATTACCAAGTTTAAGTGGCAGTGGGCAGAGTATGAAACCGCTGGATGCAAACAGCACAGGACCAATTGTAATGGGGAGCCTTGGGCTCCCCCAAGGCTCCAAAACGTCCACTGCTGGACATAGGCCTCCGCCTATGTACAGCAGTGGACGTTTTACGGTTGAAATGATGATGTTTAGATTTATTTTATTAATAAGTAAAATCGACTCTGTTCACTTTGTGAATTATAACGTTTTGAAAATATAATGTTAATAGTATATTGATCGTAATTTCAATGAAATTATTTCTGGGTCAAGTTGCTACCTGAAATTAATGATTTTTAAAAATATATTCTTGTATCTTCTTGCTATTGGCACTAAATGTACGATTTACAGGGTTTCTTAAATTAATATGATTAATCTTTAGAAACAATGATACAGAAGCATCATTAGGCCACCATGCTGTGGTTTACCATGTTATATTGTCTGCATTCGTAATGATTATGGTGACCACCACTCATGGATTTCGTTTATCATTTTGGCAGGACCATAGACGAAAAAAACAGAACCATCTCCCTGACCAACCTCTATCTTATTACTCATTTATGATTTTCCAAGCAACATGCATATAAATTCATAAATGTCATCAATAATACAGATTTATGTAAACGATAAAATATTTTGAATCGCATTAAGTCAATGCAACGTTACGTACAAAGTCATAGGATTTAACAGGACTAAACCTTGACAATTTTTTTTTAACCTAGTTTCCTTTTGCAGAAAAGAGCTGATTTAAATATATAAGAGATATCATAAATAATGTGACTGCGACTCAGCCTAACATTTGACATGTGCAAAAAGTTATTTATCATTTTTATGTGACTGTGTTATGTATATTTATGATTATAATTGATGTGTATTTATTTCTACTCAAATATTTATGTAAATAACCGCGGTAGATTTTTTTTCTAGGATGACAGAATTAAAACGGCAATATAGGCTGATGATTAACAGAATATCCCGGTGGCTGGAAGATCATTTTAAAAATATAAATATCCCATATCGTCGTTCCTATAGAAATATCTTTAAACAAATTTTCGTATGATCAGACCTGAGTACCAATCTCTATGATAGGCGTCGGTAACTGTGGACACATCATTTTTAGTTTTTTTGATAATTTCTACAATAAAACCGTTTTAACCGTGGGAGAACTATGCTTCGGCATGAATGGGTCGGCTCGACCGGATTGATACCACGGCCTCACAGAAAACCGGTGTGAAATAGCGTTTGCGCTGTGTTTCACCGAGTAAGTGAGGATACCGGAGGCCCATACCCCAACCCCTCCCCCCATCACCTTTCCCATCCCCCAAAGGTCGGCAACGCACTTGTGACGTCTTTGGTGTTGCCGCCGCCCATGGACACCCGTCCATGGGCGGCGGTTTTTCTAGCCTTTGTGTTTTGAGTTAAGATTGCCTTAACTTGCACATATAAGTATTGTTGTCAAAAACAAACAAACTTTGTATAAATTATTTGAAAAGATGAGATGAGTTTCTCACCAGCTCTTCTCATGAATGCAATACCCATCGGAGCTGGTACTTGGATTGATTTCAATTTAAACCTTTGAGTTGAATCGAAATCAATCTAAACTCCGGTAATTCAAATCTTAATGTTTGATGTTTGTATTTTTGACGTGTTCAAGTGCCTTTTGGGGCCTATGGAAATAAATGATTTGACTTTGACTTTGACTTTGGTAATCGCTTACCATCAGGTGATACGCCTGCTCGTTTGAGATTCACGGATATTTCATATCTCGTGTTTCCATTTATTTTATTCATTACTATGTATTAAAATAATATATGGCCTTGTGGTTTAAGCGGTCATTATTCTATTTTTACTGTGCTGAGTGTTATGGGTTCAAAGTTCAAATCCATACGGGGAAACATTTTGTATGATGCACAAATTGTAGTGCCGAGTTTGGGTGTTCTTTTTATCCCTTACATGTATGTTTGTAGAGTTCTCCGCAATTCAGAATTATTCACAGTACTGGAGTTGACTTTGAGAAAAAAGTTTTGTCGGCGTCTGTTACATACAAGATAAAGGGTGTTTTCTATGTATAATATGTATATATTTACAAAAAATAAGTATTTATATATTTATATTAGTTGTTTAGTAACCATAACACATGCTTTGCTTAGCTTGGAACTAGATGACGTTGTGTGTTAGATGTCCGAATAATTAATTTGTTTATTATACACCTCTCAAAGGTTTGACAGAGACACAAAATGACTTATTATTAAAAGGTATATGCTACAATACTGGAACGTCGGTAATCTTTCAATAATAAATTGTGTGATGCGCTCTAAGAGTAAGAAGGACGGATATACCTAAAGTACTACCTAAGAATGCAGAAATGAGAAAAAAAATATTTTGACAACTAAATTTAGTAAAAGAAAATAAAAAGGTAACATAACACAAATTTGCAATGCTATAAATGAACCCACTTCAGTATTAAGTCAGGCAAAACGTCTGCCGCTGGTTTTCAATTGAGCCCAGGTGACACCGTGCATAAAACTATTTTACAAGTACCTACTCGATAGTTTATTTTATTGCTTTCATAATGTGACTTGCACAATTCGTAAAATCTTCTGCAGTATACATTATAGGTATAGCGCATGTAATGTAGTATATGCAATTATGGACCATATAAGCATATATATTACAGCATAATAGAATGGGAGGATTTATTTATATTATAAAAAAAAAAAATGAGTATTTAATATCACTTGAATAAAGGTGTAACTAGTGATTTACCTATAACAATAATACTATCGAAATGAAATGTTGGTTTGTGTCAGAAAATAATCCTTTTAGTTACTGTTCTACCAAGGGACATTGCGTCGTTATCAATTTTGAGATCATTAACTTTAACTTGAAATAAAACCTCAGGCTTACTGCTTGCGGTATTTTTAGAATCAACAGCAAGACTGTCAACATTAACAACATTAACAAGTAGCTTATTAATTTAATACCGGCCTATGACACTCAGAAATAATGTGGCTACCTACGGGTAAAATAATTTTCAAAATCTGTTCAGTAAATTTAGAGATTAATTCCAACCACCTCACAAATTTTAATTCTTTAAAATATTTGTAAAGATTATTTTAACTATTAATTAAATGTGTTCTGTCAGCAGCAATTATTAGTAACAAATAGAAAGTGCATAATGATCTAAATATATCAATGCTTTTGTAAATATGCAAACAATAAACTTTATGTTTATATATTAAAAGGTAATAAAAAAATGTAGTAGAGGTAATTAAATTAACAAATTAATTTTGCAGTCAATTACTTTAATTCCGTCGTTAAACTCGGGTACGTTTTATTCGAACGTAATTCAACTGGCATTTGTTTAGATTTAAACTGCAATTTGATCATGCTCTGCAAGTTCAGTTTTAGCAACAAATCCATTATGCCCTAAAATCTTAGACTTCTATTTAACTTTAATTTTCGTGTAAAGTCGTACTTCTAAACTAAGCTTAAATTATAATCAAGATCGCAGCTCTAATGACAAATAAATTATTTACGGTCGTATATCATTCTCTTGTCATTCAAGCAGCGATTGGAATGTAAATTTAATTCCTGTGGTAAATTTTGAATTTTTGATAGTGTATCGTTAAAAACTATATACACGACGAATAGAGAACGTCCTCTTTTTTGAAAGTCGGTTAAAAAGCCAAAACTGATACTACAGAGCGACATTTCGTAGATTACGTAAGATATTTATCAGTAATAGAGTAATCATAAGAAAAAGCAGTGGTTTTAAACACTCACCAGAAATCCATGTCCCATTCCATCTAACAGGTTCCAACTCCTCAGTCAACAGATCCTGAATTCTTAGCCTCCTCCCTTTCACCCTAGGACCTTCATCAGGCGGTGTAAGCAGTACAACTGATGTGACTATTAGCGCTAGAACTGCCACGATGACCAGCAAAGCGATCAGGATTCCGCGCCAATTCCGCTGGTTCGGACTACCGACGACCAACTTCTGAGAACAAGCGGAAAATGATTAGATAGATCGAAGGTTTATAGGTACAAATATAACAAGATGATATTATAACTACTCTATAAGCTCAAATAGAATCACAGATTGATCTACAAAAAATCCTTGAACAATATTTTATTTATATATATATATATATCTATATATAAAGTATATATATATATATATATATATATATATATTAAATACGGGGGCAAACGAGCAGACGTATCGCCTGATGGTAAGCGATTACCGCCGCCCATGGACACAAGCAACACCAGAGGCGTCACAACATTACGGTCGTTACAGAGACTAAGAGTTGATAAGCGATAATGTAGGAGATCTACTTATTTAGTTTTATATTGTTTGTCATGGACAATTAAGTTTGATGTAATGTAATGTAGACTTTTAAAAGGCTGTAAACATATTTAAAATGAAACAGTTTAAGTTATTGTAGTTACCAAGAAAGTTTCCTTTTTATTTGTAATAATATAATATCACAAGATAGGTAAAGTCACGTTGATTACAGCACGAACGAACCCGGCTTGACCGGGGCGGTCCTACCTTAGCACAAATCAACGTAAAATGACAGCGTCCCTGTTGTCGTGTTTCATTGATGAGCGCAAGACCACAGGTCAATTGATGCAGAAGCATCACTAGGCCACCATGATGTGGGTCACCATACTGCAGTATTCGCAATGATTATGGTGTTCACAACATGATTATTAAATATTTTTATATGTATTTTTAACTATAATTAATAAGTCAATCTATGAAACTCCTTCTGGCATTGGTAATTTTAAAAATCACTCTGCTTTACTATATTTTGTCATGGGTGAAATAAATATTGATGAAATATTTATACTACAACGTTGCATTATTTGCAGATTGCGAAGACAATAAGGTATTTATGAAGTACTCTACTTTATTTCTCAATCTAACAAAAGTAAGGACCCTATATAAAGGAACAAAGACCAATACCCATTTTGTGCCAATCAGGTTGACAAGACAACTTAATGACTCGACCTCAAATTACAAGAGTTAGGACCTAACATACTTTTTATGTCTGGACATAAAATTCTGTGATAAATTTCTTCCGCAAGAGTGAACAGAAATATATTTGGCAACAGTTTCACTCAATGACTTCTCGTTTTTGTCAAAAAATGTTGAACAGTAAAACCTGTGGTTTTAATGGCATGTAATGTATCTAACTACTTAGGCACCATGTTCGACGTTCAGCGCAACCATTTTGAAACACGAAATTGTATTTTTATTTTTCTTCTTAAAACGATTTATAAGTATTTCATCAAAATTAACGTCTATACTGGTGAGGAACTTACAATTAAAAGTTAATAAATTTATACGATTTATAATTTGTTTTGTTCAATAGTAGCAATAGCAACTAATATATGAAATTGATCAAAATATATCAACGATGACAGAGACTAAACAAAGTTCACATTATAATATTAAATACGTATTAAATACCTATACATAATATATTTATTAGAGAAGCAAAAAAATTTAAACTCCTGAAATTCGAAACAGTTATATGGAGTAGTGCAAAAAATTAATTATAGTCCAATTTCCAACCAGTCAACCTCTGAGCGACTGACACGTATTTCATTTATTTAGTAACATTAAATAAATGAAATACGTATTAATATTGTATAAGTATATGGATCAAATTGGCACATCCTTGAGTATGCTTCTCTGTGTCGAGGGACATAGATAAAACACTCGATCGATTGCAATGTACCAACGATCTCTAGAACTGTAACCTTTGTGTATATAATACAAGGTCCCAATAGTGTCCTCTAAAGTGACATGGGTAAATACGTTCGGTAAACGACAGTTTACTTTTGAGAAAGAATGTAAATAATTGACATAGGTCGGCAATTTGCTAACCCTTGATGAATATTAACGTCTCACCGTAAACATCAAGAGTCTTTATTAGTGTATTGCTGTACATAGGCCTCTAATTAGAAATAAGGTTTTGGCCTACTATAGTAACAGCAAAACTTGAAACAAATTCAGCAGTGTGTACCATGTTCAATTTGTTTCAAGATTTTCTTTTCTTTAAAGTGATGTTATCCCGCGCCGATGACAACACGTAGACAGATGTGTCCGCCGATGACATATGTGGACGCATCTGCCTACGAGTAGAGCAGGCATTTGAGTCTTTTTCAATAACCTATCTGTAGTTAAAACTGGAAGAAATCTGTATATTCTTTTAATTTATGTAAATTGAAGTGATTTAATACTTTTATTGATATGCGGGATATTTTTTTAGTAATTGTTCTTTTGTACAATATCGGCACAAGATACCCCAAAGCCCAGTGATACCCGTTTAATAAAACTACAGTACCTCGGAGCGAGTCAAATTTATTAATAAATAACGAAGGTTTATATAACGCGACGTGTAACCAAACGATTACGCGATCTAAATAACCACAACGCCATCTATTGATAAGTTTAAAAACTAATATATATAGTAACTGCGCAAGTTTAACAAGGCAAATTCAGACCGTTTTCAATGAACTATCTCTAATAAAAACTGGAGATAGCTTATTGCGAACGGCATTTACTGAACTCTTATGACATCCACGTACCGTATATTGATTGTCATCAAGTCATAAAATTTAGCATCTGATATTTTGGTCAACCATTGCGTGCCTCGGAGAGCACGTCAAGCTGTCCGTCCTGTGCCTGATCTCTCCCCGGTCGTGTCGGACATCTGTCCTATCGGATTATGAGAGTGAGGCAACAGAGAATGCACCTGTGTTTATCGGCCATTATCGGATAGGAGAACATCGTCAACATCATTTCATGTAATGCACTGTCATATGACAGTATGATATTATACTGGTCGGACCAAATCAATGAACAAAATCAGTGTGATCAACACTGTCAACAAAACGAAATATACAGTTAAACATAAAAGTAATCTATCATATTTGCGTACATATACGCTATGTATGAAAAGAGCGTGACCGGCAAAATTTAATGAAAACCTTAGAAATATCAAACGATAAATTGTAATTAATCTAAATATTTTATTGCTGTTTGAAGTTTTATATTAATACGGCGACCAATTTTCATTATTGTCAAAAATCGCATGGCATCTTCGCAGCATGCTTTCCACCTATTTTCAGCACACGCGGACTTCGGTTCACGAGTAAGGTCAACGACGGTCACTATATTTTTTGTCCTTAGTTTAAATTTCGTCCACGCCCTTACGTTTTCAATTGGATTGGCATCAGGGGACTGTGAGGGCCAATCTAATACTAACGTATACCATGTTTAGCTGTTCAAGTGGTGCCGATTTCGGTGTATAGGATCATTCTACTTTTACAGAATCCATAAATCATTTTGGTGTAGAAGCATCTTCTTAGCCGACGGCAATAATGCTTTTTCATAAATTTTTGTTATCTTAACATTCAAAATACCGGTAAACAATTGCGAATTTCCGAAATTTTTTTTTTCAAAAATCATCAAACATGCATCTTTAAAGAGAACTCAGACCTTAACGTGCTCAATTCTAGAAATATTTTCTTCGTAAAATCTTGACGATATTCTAATATCACTGAAATCCAAGCATCTGGATAATTTCGTACCACATTTAACATCAGTTTATCATTAGGAAAATGTGTTTGAAGCACTCAGTCAAAGACGATTAGAAAAAATAACTGGAACTTTGTAATTCCGTACTCAATCTAAATGGAGCAAACTAAATTTTTATTTTAAGACTAGTTTCTGCGCAGATCCACCCGCGTGCATGTCGATAATCGCCGTATGTCCTTCCTCAATCTCAATCAAAGTATTTCCACGCTAAATTTTATGGAAATCAATGCAGCAGTTTAGATGTGCAAGCGTAACATACAGGCAGAGTTACTTTCGAATTTATAATACATATTAGTCTGGATTATTGCTTTAAGTAAATAGTAGAAATCAGTAAGTTTTGTTTCAGATGTAATAAAAATTAACAAATATGTCGCAATATTCCTAACAGTTATCAAAATAGCGTTTATTACCACAATTTACCAAATTTTCTTTGTTGAAAAAATCGTTGTTGTGTTGTCTCCGAATTTTTTTGCATCCAAATGTTTAGATAATCGAAATGAAATGAATCGCCTAAATGTACATTTAGGCGTTTCATTTCATTTCGTATAACTTCTGATCGACTGTACCAAACTAAATAATTCTATTTTATGTGTTCGTTATTGTTAGAACAAGGTTTGTTTAGAAGAAAATTAAAAGATTTCACTCCGCGACTGTACACAACTACTAAAACGATTTCTAGAAATTTGGAAAATATTTACAAAAAAAAAAAATGGCGGTACTAAGTTCGCCGGATCAGCTGGTTTACAATAAAATTGGTGTGACATCAAATATATAAATACATAGTTGCATACATGTGAACTAAACCCTTACACATTTTGTTGTTTTACTTCAGCTAGTAAAATAGGAAACAGGGGTATATTTGAGAAGATTACTGTGACTAGCGACTGAGCATAATCGGATTGTATAGCATTTTCGGGTGTAGTGTGGTTTTTGACTTATTCCTATACGATTAGCTGCTGTTGTAAATCTTATTGAGGGTTTTTTTTTCTGAAGCACAATATTTATTTCTTTGAATGACAATATTATATTACAGAATCAGGGTTCATATGACGATGGAACCAGGAGTTAGATGATAGAACTCCTTTTTAGTTTTTATTCGTTTTATTCTGTTCCAAATAGAAACTTTATGTATGGCTGATACAGATTGAAATAAATTACTTTTAACCTTTTGTTTCAGTACATACAGTAGATTTCTACCTGAAAGGGTAACCCTGAACCGCTGAACCCTAAATAAAATTTAGCACCGTCACGTTTACGCAATAACAGAGTTGAGCGTCAATGTAAAATGATCAATTGCTTTTGACGGGGCTGGCACGTAGCGACGGTCCCACGCACCCCGGCGAGCGGTTACACGATTTAGCAATAGATTTCAGGATAATAAGAGATAATTTATTATGAGTCTAGGTTCAGGTGGATTGTAGACGATAGCGACCTTAGAAAAGAACGTGTTTGGTTAATGATCGGCGTATGAGTTGACTTTTCTCTTGTAATTATTTGTTTTGGAGAAGATGAAAATTATAATAGAAACTTTAAGCCAGGACCTCTGAGAGCAATAGTTAACATTATATTTGTTTTTTTTTAGATATAAAAGATACATTCAAGGTTGCATGTTCAAGGTGCACAACTATATTTGTTTTTGTAGTTTGTGTAAATATGTATATTTATGTTAAGATTTATGTATGTTCCGGGTCGGGCCAAAAGTGTTTTTCTGATGATAGAAATACTTAATAAAAACTCGGAGTTTGGAAGTTGAGTTCTGAACCTCGGAGACCAGGTAAAACCGTCATTCTAACCGGATAACAGTCCAATCAGATTATGAGAGTGAACACACACATACTTGTGCACTATAATATCTCGTGTCTCATAACATCACACACAGGTTGCAACATCATGAATGTTAGGCTCAACTCACAGTGGCGTTGAGTCGGAGCCACGCGGCGACGTTTCATGTTGTTTCTCTTTTTTCCTACTCTCTCCTTAGAATTGGAATAATATTGACTCACCTAAATAGAGATCTACCAATAGTGTTTCAAGTTTCTAATATCTAAAGCGTCCATTCTGTTTGTCAAAGAGCTCAGAATATCACGTACCTAACCTAAAACCTAATCCTCTAATGTCACCACGAACACTATCACGCCCAACAATTACCTGCTCAACACAGTGTTTAGTATCTGATTCCATATAATTAGTGTAAAACTGTCTTTTTTTTTTTATTTTATTTAATAGTTGGCAAACGAGCAGACGTATCACCTGATGGTAAGCGATTACCGCCGCCCATGGACACCCGCAACACCAGAGGCGTCACAAGCGCGTTGCCGACCTTTGGGGAATGGCAAAGGGGTTGGGGTATGGGCCTCCGGTATCCTCACTCACTCGGTGAAACACAGCGCAAACGCTATTTCACACCGGTTTTCTGTGAGGCCGTGGTATCACTCCGGTGGAGCCGACCCATTCATGCCGAAGCATAGCTCTCCCACGTAAAATGTTAGTGTGTCTTGATTAGTGAACATTTTAAGTTTATACAATAAGTATTGTAATTGTGTGCGTGTGTGACTAATACATACAACTCGTTAGTCGTTAAAGTATCGTTAAAATTGGGCCAGTCGTTCCAGAGATTAGCCAGAAAAAAATCAGACTATTTATTTTTTTTATTTATGTACTGTGTATAAGTATGTTTTTTTTATTTATGTACTTTCATGTGAGTTTAGTGACAAACTGTTACTTACAAAAGAAACACTTAAATTTTTTTTATTTATAGATATAATAAAGAAAAAGTAAGAACATCGGCATTTATAAGAACCAGAATTGCTTATTAATGAGACGGTTCAATTCAAACTGTGTAGATCAACCTATAATACCGGAACTTGTGGTCAGTTTAAATATTAAAAGTGCAAATCCGGGACCCCCCCGGTCCCGGATTTGGTTTATACAGGTTCGGTCGGGATAGTTCCGTTCGCTGTGGTAACAATATTGTTAAGCATGTTAAAGAGATGTTTATGCATGATTTGCTATCGTAAATAATAAATAGGTTGGAATTTAGAATTTCTATCTGCCTATTACACTTTCACGCTTAAACCGTTTCACCAATTTTAATGAATTGGTGGGGCCGTGTATTAGCTACGTCTAAACTCGCGTCTTTTCTGAAAGAATAGATAAGGGCTTATGAAAACGTCGGGATTTCGCTTGCCCTTGATTAAAAAAAAAAATCTACCGCTAAATACCTACACACTGAAAAGAAGGCAACCTGTTGTCGTCAACTAGGCTCTCTAGAAATCAGAGGATAAAATCGGGCAAATGTTACAAGGAAAGATAGATAACAGGAAAACAGTATGGGGCTTCTGCGTATGTATTGGAGAATTCTTACTGAGGTTTGTGTTTCGAACCTCTAATAAGTATTTAGAATAGAATAGAATAGAAAACTCTTTATTTGTACACCGTTTAACAAATTCATAAGAGAGTACAGATACAGACAATAGTATTTATATATCAACAGTAAGTAAGTAAGTAGTTAGTAACTAAAGTAATGATGTTAGCATAAATACCATAATATACCATATTTTATTTACCAACGCCGATTTATTCTTCCTGAGGCTACTAGTTTTCTAATAGGGAATATTAAATAGCAAAAAGGAAAGCAGTTTTAATAGCCGGTAACAGACTCCGGTGTAATAGCCACTTTGGGACGTTAATGGAGCGTTATCTTAACAAGTGCCCCTCTCCGATGTCACTCTATTACAGAGTTATCTCACCCTACAAACCTTTTTCGGATCGTCACGACTTTTTCCGCTCTAAAAATGGATATTGTTTATGTCATGGTCAAAGGAGCTTTTGTATCGTTCTTTCTTTGAAAATATTCTGAGACGAAATATTAGAAACAAATAAGGACGTAGGAAATATCTGTTGCAAGAATATGCTTTTGTAACGATGTTAATTATAGAAGATATATATTTATATATACAATTAAATACACATATTTACACATACATCCATTTACTAGCATAATATATACATACTTATACACATCACAAACTCACATCACACACCACTCTACGCATTTTTAATCTCATAACACTGCACCAATTTGCAAAAATGTGTTTCTTGTAATGGGAGAAGACATTGACTTCTGTAACACAGTTCTTGAGCCTAGTTCAGGAGTTAGGGACTTCAAATATTGATGTACTTTTTATGTAAATATACTAAATGAATAAATCACTATTGTAGTAAAGTGAAGTAGTAGTCACGGACATTATAATGGCTTACTAACGTATAAATTTCATACTTAAAATCAATAGACAATAGAATAAACAAGTTTTATGTTTGTTCTCTTGACATTGTCTCTCTTTGACGTTCACTGTTAGTTTTATGTCTTCCTCTGGTCTAGATCGACGCGTATCGAACACTTCTCTACTACTTGTAGGAGCATATACTTAAAAAAATTGAGAAAACAAATATTTAGCAATTGTGTACAACATATGAATTTTTCAATTTGCTGTCCTTATTTGCATACATTTAGAAAGAGTTTAAGTACAGGTAGCTTGGTTTCACGCATAATTGAGTGTATGCAAGAACCTGAGGATGTCAACACAGAGAAATATAGTTAAGAGACTTAATGAATTTTCTAGGAAGATCAGGTTAGTTAAATATTATCGAGGTCAAATGTAATTCCTTCAATTTCAGTATAAGCTCAACCACAAAGGCAGGCGTCACAATTAATAAGTTAGGTCATTTCTTCCTACGTACACTCCTCCGTACACACGTATGTCCACTAACATCCTGGTACATTGAAAAGGCTTAAAAATATTTTTCATATCTTTTTGCTTATTATAAAATCTTAATCTCTTCAAATGTGTTCATTAATTGTCACCTGAGTTACCTTTAGTATAGAATTTCTTCTATGGCAATCACCTAAGAACCTTTTACTCGTCTTCGAGTGGGGTATTGTTTTAAGTATGAATGAAAACCTTTTAGTTAAATTAACATCCATTAATTAATATGCAAAGAAAAAGAGATTTCAGAGAGATTGTTTATGGTGTCTACAATAATAATCGCCGATGATAAAAGTACGTTTGAAACGGCTTGACTGATTTTTATGATTTTTGTGTATGTTTGCTAGGTCTGAGAATAGATTGTAAGCTATTTTAATATAGGGATATTTGGTTATATGTCGTCAGTAAAAAAATTAAATTATGTGTCATGTCACTTAGGGAAGTGATATGACACATAATTTTATTTTTTTATGATTTGGCACAAAAGTACCTATTTTCATCCATTTTACATTTTAGTGCATTTTTTGTTTGGATTATTTTGTTTGATTATTCTGTTGTTATGCTATCAGATAGCCTAGATTTCTCCCTACTAAGTACCAAAAGCAACTTTTAAAATATAAGAAACTGATCTTATTTTTATGCAGCAAGAAATGGTTAAGAAACTTGTCTTGTGTTCATATATCCTACGACTTTAAAAAAAAGTTACATACTGATTTACAAAAATGCTTCTCGTATCGAAAATACAGTAACAAGTTCCACAACTTCAAAGACCACCATTTGGTTAGATACTTGCCAATATAATAATATACTTTTAGTGACGCGTCGACGAATAGAATTGCCTCACCCAGTCAATAAGGACCAAAGTTGGACTCCTATCGACTATCCGGTGTGGAGTCGTAAAGGAAATACTTTGGATGTGTGACGCACCATTTACTATCAAAGTCTGACTATTGATATAAACGTCTGTGGTGACACGAAAACCATTTTGCGTTTATGATGTCCTAGTACATTATAGGAGCTGCCAAAAGCAAGGGTAATAGTTTTAGCTGTCTATGTGTGCATGTTTGTATGTAGTGCCCAAGCTACGGAACGGATTATAATGAATTAAGTGTCAATAGACGCGTAATAATGACTCGAGGGACGAGAGGAGGGAGGGCGAAAAGTTTTGACGTTTTAATATTATCTTAAGTTCATTACTTAAAAGTTACCACTAATTCCTAACAGAGTAAATAATCGCTTGACCTACAAGCTCTGGACATGCCTACTTTTAAACCTGGATGTCTATATTTATTACTAACCTACGGATGCCAACTACAAAAAATGCGTTTACGATTTATAAGAAAAATTAATTATTAGATACTAATTCTTCCGTAAAGAACTTCTTTGTAAGCCTATTAGTTATGATCTTCGAGTGCCTTCGCTTCAGATTGATCAAAAATGTATATTCCCTATAAATCTATTGAACACTTGTAGATGAGAATTTATATGGCAAAGCAAGAGGATATTTCTCTAACTCTTAATTTAAAACCTAACCATCCCCACAAGCTTTCGTGTGGTCTAACATCTAACAATCGTTTTCCTTTATGATTAATTCATTCCTAAAAGAAAGTTGTTTTACGAAGTTACGATAAATTAGGAAACAATATAACCGTTACGCGCACTATTAACCGGCCAAAGCGCCAAACTAGTATCGTTGTTGACACAAACAAACCTAAGGAAATGAAAACATCCTGCATTAACTAGCGTCCTAGTAACTAGGAATATTTTGCGCTAGGACTGGGCATTTTATTTTATTATTTTTTTTATCAATCATGGGAAGTGTAAATAACTGTTTGTAGTTTTACACTAAAACCTTATATTCAACGAGAGATCGATATGATTGGACCAATATCTAGGGCGGTTTATGGATGGCTGACCATTCTTAATATATTGTGATGCCTCCGAACCTCAGAGAGCCGTTAAGCCATGTTAAGCCCTCGTTATGGTTAGGTTTTTTTTTATTGAATTGAGGCAAACGAGCAGACGTATTGCCTGATCGTAAGCGATCACCGCCACCCATGGACCGGCGTCTCAAGGGCGTTGCCGACCTTTTAAGAAGGAGTACGCTCTTTTCTTGAAGGTTTGGGGGTCGTATTGGTCCGGGAATATCGCAGGCGACAGTTCACGTACTGCTACAGATGTTCAAAAGCCAACCAATTGTTGGATCCTTAAACATTTCGAATACAATCTTTGTACAGAACTTCGATACTACCCAGTACTTTGGTTGTGAAGGACTGAAACGACTACCGTTTAGTGTAAATCGAAGTTCATCCGCACCGAAGTAGACCTAAAGACGACCCAAATCTAGTTTGGAAAAAACCTCGAAGGAAGGAATTGACCAAGAGGTCATTATGGATTCACAGCCCTCGTTATTTGTTTGCAACCCTCATAATGTTATACGCATGATGTCATTTACGTAAATATTACAAGTTGTACGCTTAGAACAAATACGTGGGGAGCCTATTTCCGACGTCAAAGTGACTTGCAAAACTTTTGGGTAAAATGCCTACAAATCGCTTGTTCCTGCTCCAAGTTTCTTGACCTAAGAACAATGGTTATCACATGTAACCTCCACCGCGAGGCGTGAATTATTGTTTTATTTGAGCAGTTTATTAATGTAACCAAATATTTGTTTATTCATATCTTGATGGACCCTTGTTCTAGAGCTTCGTAATTGATATTGACTCTGAGGTCGAGAGATTATAATCTATCCGGTATAAAAAATTGTGTGATGAATACGATCATTTCTTTTGTGTCTGGGTATAGTTTATCTATAACATGTATGTATTTAGAAATATTAATAAAGGTTTATTAGCAGATTGATTGTTACAACAACAGTCTCTGTCTAGTTTGAGATCACACGGCCACACAACAACCCAGTAAGCAAAGCAAGGAAGCTTAAATATTGCAATGTCTATCTCTTTCATTCATGCACAATTTAGTTTAGAGGTGATCAGAAATTTACAGAATTTACATTTATTACACGTAAAATGTGAAATCGAATATTATAAAAAAAAACAGAATGTAGTCAGTTTTCAAACTTTATAATAAAAAATTATATTACAAATTTTTCAATAAAAGTATCGATCTGCACTCGATTGACCATCGTAAATTAAACTTGTATTTATTTTAAACTATGATACATGCAGAAGATGTGGAGCGCGTCCATAAGTGTACCTACCTCGGGAGCGTTATGTCAGAAACTGAGGGAACTGAAGAAGCCCGAGCAACCTTCGCATAATAGCGGTCTGTGTGGCAGTCACGGAAATTGACGCGTAGAGTGTCAAATTCGTACGGGTGCTAGTGCTGTATGAGTGAGAACCGTGAAAGGTCACCAAAGACATCTCACATCAGCTCCATGCCTTCGTAAGCCGATGGTTTTGTCGAATTCTCGGTATTTACTAGCCCTAGAGAATCCCCAACGAATACCTTTCGTAGCGTAGCTGTGGTCGAGCGACCAACAGATCAAGCGACATAAGTGGAATTAGATTGGTCACACACTCCGTAGGGATTACGATTATATACCCGAACAGGCACTCGATTTCAATCCTCAAGGAAAACGCAAACGTGGCCGTTACAAACAAATCTGGCGACGCATAGTTACAGACGAGGCCAAGAAGGTCGGAAAGACGTGGAGCAAGATAAAAAGCAAAACTCACGACCGAACGCGACGGCGGATTACTGTGGACGCCCTCTGCCCCATCTAGAGGACACAGTACCGCATGTCAAGTAAGTCATGATAGGGCAAACTATAAATAGTTTAAAAATGTCGAAAAATCTTTGCCAGGCAAGACGTAAAGTTTAACAAAATTCTCAATAATTCCTTGTGTCGCCTCTACCTCTTTCGTAACTCTGTAAATCAAAACGTGCCTTCTTAATCAACACGTTTCTACTTCTCTGCATAATCTGTCGTGGTATCAAGCTGTGTGTTGTGTAGTAATAACTCTGAACATGTGGAGAACGTTTCTATTGTTCGTCGTCGCGAGCGGAGTCAGCGCTAAGATAGATGAAGATGACCCTAAAGATATTGGTTCTTTTGGTACGTATTACTCTTTTTTTCCTCATTTACACGCAGTAAAACATATGTTGCTGTCCTTTTAATATTGTAGGGAGGAAAGCCGTAGTTTATGTATATTACTTGGTCAAATAATAGTCAAATTTAGTCTAATGACCAATGCTGGTCCCGTGAGTAATTTTGTGAAAAGCAACGGATATATGTGTAACAGGAAATCAAGGCCCATCAGTTGATTTAACCTATGACTGCACCCGGAACTAGAGTTAGTCGCCAGATAGAACAGAAATGAATGTACAATAAATTAGTGCTTACTAATGATTTTATTTAATTAAAATACAATGTCACGATTAAATAAAATATAAATAAATAAATATTTCCGACATCTTACACACAACGCTATGTAGCCCCAAGCTAATCAGAGCTTATGTTATGGATACTAGACAACTGATATAAATACATATATGCTTTTTTTTTGTAAATACCTACATATTATACGAGTACATAGAAAATGCGTATAATTCGTTTCGAACAAATATTACCTAAATTATTTTGTTCGGATAAATGACGTGTAGAATAGAATGCAATAGAATAGAATGGAATAGAATAGAATAGAATAGAATAGAATAGAATAGAATAGAATAGAATAGAATAGAATAGAATAGAATAGAATAGAATAGAATAGAATAGAATAGAATAGAATAGAATAGAATAGAATAGAATAGAATAGAATAGAATAGAATAGAATAGAATAGAATAGAATAGAATAGAATAGAATAGAATAGAATAGAATAGAATAGAATAGAATAGAATAGAATAGAATAGAATAGAATAGAATAGAATAGAATAGAATAGAATAGAATAGAATAGAATAGAATAGAATAGAATAGAATAGAATAGAATAGAATAGAATAGAATAGAATAGAATAGAATAGAATGGAATAGAATAGAATGAAATAGAATGGAATAGAATAGACTATAATGGAATAGAATAGATTAGAATATCCTTTATTGTACACCAATTACACAATATTACACTTTAAAATTACTATACTTTAATATTGCGTATTTTTTTTTTAAATCTCATTTAATTTTTCTTACTTGTGCATTCAAAATTTTATAATTAGATAGCTTTGGTCCACGACTCTACACACGTGTATGTCGCTTATCGCAGTAAAATTTATTCTGATAATAAGCTACTTTACTGTAAAGTTTCATCTTAATCCATTCAGTAGCTTTCGCGTAAAAGAGCAAGAAACATTCATATATCCTAACAAACTTACCCATTTATAATATTAGTAGCTTGGATAGTGTATATTTCAGAGTAGTTCCTTTTACTAACCATTAATTAAGAAAACTAACTACTGTATACATAATTTAATATATGTACAGTAGTTTGTTGATTAGTATTAATAAACAGTAATTCAGATACGCAACCTTATGCATATTGTAATAAGGAGCATAAATTCAGTAAAATTGTCCCGAAGTTGTTAACTATATATTACTTAAAACATGACTACTTTCATACTTGAAAAACATTAAAATGATTAAACATTTTAAAAATAATATCGTAAGAGAAGGGGCACATCCTAGCTGACAAATATACCGAATTTAAATACAAACATCTATGGATGCATAGGAATAAGAATGTCCACAAATTATGGGCCTCCGGTATCCTTACTCACTCGGTGAAACACAGCGCAGGCGCTGTTTCACACTGGTTTTCTGTCAGGCCGTGGTATCACTGCGGTTGAGCCGACCCATTCGTGTCGAAACGTGGCTCTTCCACGATTACTGCAAAGGAGTTAACCTAACGGTGTTATCATGATAAGGACACTAGCATCTGATAATAGCATCCAATAGAAATCGAGGAGAATCTTCGAAATTCGTAGCAACGACTGGTGCATTTGTTCATCATCTTCCTAGCCTTTATTATTCCCAATATTATTTGGGGTCGGCTACCAAGTTCAACCGATTTTACCTGAATATCAGTTTTTACACAGAGCGACTGGCATCTGACCTCCGCAACCCTGAGGGCGAACTGAATTCGAAGGTTGAACTAGTTGTCAGTATATTTGAGGGCACTGACTTCCCAATAACGATTGCCATAGCTGTTCATGACAACCGGGACCGACGGCTTAACGTGCCCTCCGAAGCACGGACTGGTGCATTTGTTAATTATTTTATTTTATCTGAAAGCACCAGCTTTCCATGTGGTCCCATTTCAATTTAGTCTAGTTCTTGAAGTCGGTTTATTTTTGTTAAAACTTTAGTAAAAAATATCTTAGTGTAAGTTTGGCTGTTTCATGGACTCCTCTTTCTTACTGTTTGAGATTTCCTCTTAGTGTAGTGTAGTCTATTAATTCAAATCAAATATAAGAATATCAGAGTCACTAATACAGTGATACATATATTATTTATTTTCAGACATAATTTAAAACCAATTTGTAGGTCCATACACTTATGGTGAAAATAACAAAACAAAAAAAAGCTTGTACCCTAATTTATCGATGCGTCATTGTTTTTGTAACGTGAATACACAATTAAAAAAAAACAGTCTCCTTGGTAAAAACTATATAGTTGTTTATACCAGGTAAAATACCAGTTTCACTAGATCCTGATAAAGTTCGGATAGTTACCTGCAATTTCACTCTATTTACAGATAAAAGTAAATGTAAGTTGCTGATAAATATAAGTATATCTGACATATAAGTATCTATCCAAGACTTGTCCCCAACTCGCACTTTGCCAGCGTGGGGATGTATGGCCTTAACCGTCTCCTGAGAGGAAACCCGAGTCCAGCAGTTGGACGTTATGGGTTGTTGATGAATACTGGTAAAACCAAAATCTGTAGTTATTTGAGACATAAGTTAATATTAGTCAGTGACTTTATCAGCAAGCGGTGAAACTATTCAATATGAGTAGGTAAATTTCGAAGCAAACTTTGAATGAACCGTCGCTAGTTTAGAAATTTCAAACTGCCAGTTTGGCACTTTGTCATTTCAATACAATCTCGGGACGTACACGAACAATACTTCACATATATGTGTGTATGTATATATATAATTAGTTCAATTCAGTCAATATTAGCTAGCTAGCGATAACATGTTATGAAAACGATCTAGTGCTGAACACATAACATTGTTTGTTGACTTTCTAGCCAATTGGTGTTTTTGGAGCAAATTTATAATTACTTATAAGTAAAAGTAATATCGTGGATATGTTTTAATTGTATATATATTTTAAAATCTTATATATAAAATTCTCGTGTCACAATGTTAGTTACCATACTCCTCAGAAACGGCTTGACCGATTCTCATGAAATGTTGTGTGCATATTGGGTAGGTCTGAGAATCGGACAACATCTATGTTTCATCCCCCTAAATGTTAAGGGTAGTCCTTCTAAATTTTATTTTTTTATGATGCATCATTAGAAAATACATACAACCCTGAATTTTCAACCCTCTACGATCAACCCCTATTTTTGCATCGCGTTTTTATGGACCCACCCCTAAAATATATATTCCTTTTTATGGCAAAGCAACGTCTGTCGGGTCAGCTAGTAATTATATAGATTTTTGAAAATTATACAAAGCATATTAGAGAATGTTTTTGGTTATTTCAAAGTTCAAGAACATAGAGTACCTACATAGATTTTTTTATAAAGCAAGGCGCCATTGACCAGTTAGTGGTGAATGATTACTGCCATGAACATAACTTGTACTAATATTCTAAAGCTAAACAGTTTGTTTACTTTGTTTGGTTGAACGCGCTTAATCTTTGGAAATATTGGTTTAAATTAAAAAAAAAATTTTAGTTTTCAAAAGTCCATTTAATAAGGAAGCTAAATATAATCTAGCTACCACCAATATAAACTGCACATAAATGACACAAATATTACAATAATAAATAAATAATAAATATTAAATTAAATCAATTAAATTTATTAAATTAATTAATTTAATTAATTTAAATTACGGACATCTAACACACAACGCCATCTAGTTCCAAGCTAAGCAGAGCTTGTGTTATGGGTACTAGACAACTGATATAAATACGTGTCGTGTACGTTAAAGTGAACGGTCGTGTGCTATATCATCAAAAGTTATATGTCTACCTACAATGGGATTAAAAAAATGTTTTAAATGTAAGAAAAATATTACAAAAAAAGCACCGGGATTGGAATGTAGCAGGTGTGAGAAGGTGGTTCATGCCGATGCAGTCTGTGTAAAACTTTCACATAAACAAATAAATACTCTACGTAGTTCCCAGGGAATTGAATGGAGCTGTGAGGACTGTTTAAAAAATTTCTCTCGTAGATCTTCGTTCATGGTTCCTGAGGAGGACTGCGAAGACGACGACTCCGAGGCAAGTGTCCGAGGTGATCCTCCAGCGATTGATACGAGAAAGCTTGTACAAGATATAAGCCGTGAAGTCAAGAAAGCATTCAAAGAAGAACTGGGTTCCCTGGAGACTGCACTGGAGTTTATGAGTGATCAACTACATACTATGGAACAGTCTATAAAAAATCAGGATGTAAAAATTAAAGAATTAGAGCATAAAAATCAAGATCTTAACAATAAAAATACTAATCTAGAATTAAGGGTATCCACGCTAGAACAACAAATACAGACAATGGAGCAAATAACACTCACTTCTTCCTTAGAAATCGCAGGTTTACCAGAAATAACTTTCCAAAACGTTAACCCACTGCTAGAAAAAATTGCTCTTAATTTGAATGTAAACAAACAGGATATTAAATCGTTTCAGCGTCAACCGGGTACCAAAGAAAAACCGGGACCAATCATTGTGGAGATGAAGACAAAAGAGGCACGTAATCAATGGATTGAGGCTGGAAAAGAGAAAGGACTTACAACAGGAGTACTCCTAGTAAATGTTCCCAAAGAAAAAATGGAGCAAAGAATCTTAATACGCGAAGCCCTGACAAAACACACGAAGACAATCTTGTATAATGCTAAGTCTAAATTAAGTAACTCCTGTCAATTTGTATGGTGCAAGGATGGAAAGGTATTTGCTAGGAAAACATGTAATAGTAAAATATATCACATTCGCTCAATCCGAGACATTGATCAGGTTCATAAATATATAAATGTACACACTTAACACCCAATCTCTTCCAGTGACGGTATGTACTAATCTTAAACACATTATGTCCAAAGTAAGGTATGGCTAGCCAGATAAAGGAAATTTTTAATTGTAATTCACTTGATAAATTCTTTCAATTACTACCTCCTAATAGTCATGTACAATTTTCATGTCTACATATTAATATAAGATCACTGATAAAAAATTTCACTAAGTTATTGCAGTTGATAGATAATTGCTCAACCCCACTGGATGTAATAGTGCTTACAGAGGCCGGTATCTCAGAAAATATTTCTCAGTTATACCATATACCTGGATATAATATGCATGTACAACTACGAGATAACAAAAGAGGCGGTGGAATAATTATTTATGTCAAAAACCATTTAAAGTTTACCACAATACACACAAAATCCAGTACATTTGAAAGTATAACCGGTATTTTGAAACTGCCATCGAAACAGGACGTCGTTCTGTTTGCAATATATCGGCCTCCATCAACTAACAAACATATCTTTGTGAGAGAGCTAGATACATGTATCAATAGGTTCAACGATAAGAAACACTTCATCCTCATCGGGGACACAAATTTAGACCTAAAATGTGTAACACCTTCTATAGACTCATACTTAGAAACACTGAGCGGGTACGGACTGCTCTGCGGAATCACTGATTTTACGAGAATCGAACCAAAATTAAACCTAATATCTAGATCGTGCATTGACCATATATTTGCGCGATTCCCAAAAGCGAGTCCATACTCCGCGGTGCTTGACGTAGTACTGGCCGATCATAGGGCGATTCTGTTTGCATGCGTCGACGCTACGCCGCTAAAGTGTATACAGTGTGTTCGAAGCCCAGTTATTAACTATGATTTATTTTATAAGGAATTAAAAAAAGTTAAATGGATAGAAACTAATAATATGACTAATAGTGATGAGATATATAATTTTATTAAAGAATCGTTTTACAATGCAAATAAACACGCAACATCAAACAAAACCTTTAGACATAGATATAAATTTTATAAAGTTCCTTGGATCGATGGAAATGTAACACGACTTTGTGAAAAACGCGACAAACTATTTAAAAAGTGGAAAAACAACTTATTTGACAAAAGCGTAAGATTACAGTATAATAGAATCAGAAATAAAACAAATAAAGTTTTAGAACATAAACGAAATCAATACTATATTAACAATATAAACGATAATTTTCGAAATCCCAAGAAATTATATGAGATTATAAATCAAATGCTTGGTCGTGTTAAACATTCAATTGACGACGCCATTCTGAAAGCATTTGATGCGCAAGGGCTTACGAATAAACAAATAGCGGAGAATTTCGCAAATGGTTTCGACAAATCTGTTAAGACTATCATCCCAAAGTGCAATATTTCACTGTTGAACCCAAAAGATTATCATGAACCAACTAACTCGAGTATGTTGTTTCAAAAAGCTACAACTACCAAAATACACAAAATCATAAAAACTTTAAATCCAAATAAGTCACCAGGTATTGATAACATTAAAGCTGCAGATATTAAATGCATAGGGGATGACATCTCAATTGCTATATCCAACTTAATAAATAGTAGTGTAAAATCTGGTCTCTATCCAGATGAGTTAAAAAAAGGATGTGTAAGGCCCGTATTTAAAAAGGGAAAACAAAATGACTATTTGAACTATCGTCCTATTACACTTCTCTCTACTATAGATAAAATAGTTGAGAAATTTGTCGCTGATCAAATACAAAGTTTTTACCAAAAACATGATATAATATACAGAAATCAGTTTGGATTCCAAAAAGGGAAAGGAACCAGTGGTTTACTATCTGCATTCACAGATGAGGTCAATACACATTTAGACTCGCGAAAAATAGTACTAGCCCTCTTCATAGACTTTTCCCGTGCATTCGATGTTTTGGACCACAACAAATTAATAAATAGAATTGGTAACTGTGGCATAGGGGGGCCTTTATTAACCTGGTGTCGAAACTATCTTACAGGCCGCAGTTATACAGTAAAAATAAAAAACGTGCTCAGTGATACAATCTCAGCCACGGAAGGCACTGCCCAGGGATCGGTCTTAGGCCCGTTACACTTTGTATCTTATGTGAACGATATGCACAACTGCATCTCGATGGGTACATGCTATCAGTTTGCTGACGACACCTGCATTGTAGTGGCTGACAAGGACCCTGTAAAGGCACTTGCAAAGATACAAACAGATTTTGATACCTTACTGAGATGGTGCCATGATGCAGGACTGGTCATTAATTCGAACAAAACTAAATTGCTAATTATTAAATCACCGTATCAGCGGCAAAATATCAGTTCTGCATTAATTGCTCACACTCACAGCTGCTTGCATAAATGCCGAAAAGATGCGTGTAGCTGTCCACCCATAGAAATTGTCACGACACATACTTACCTTGGTCTAGTAATAGACAGTCAATTCAACTGGGGGAAACATATTGAATATGTTTGTAATAAGTTGCGACAATTCCTAGCCAACATTATTGTTCTTAAGAATAGAATACCATTTAAAATCCAAATGATGCTGTATCACTCATTGGCAGAATCATATATCCAGTATGGTCTTAGTAGCTATGGTCGAACATATAATAGTTATGTTAAAAAAATTTACCAGTTACAACTGAAAATATTAAAGACAATTGTATCCCCAAATATTAAATTATTATTTCATAACGACGAAATTGGCCTGTTTAAACATTGTAACGTATTACCTGTCCAAACTAAGTTTGAGTTTGCCATTTTAAAAGAAAACTTTTTTAATAGCAAATTAAAAATTGTCACGGAACATGCTGTGTATACTAGAGCGGCGGCTCAAAACCGGTTGCGTACAGTGCGCGCAAGCAACACGTACGGCGAAAGAACTTCTACCTACATAATCCCTCGCCTTATAAACAAGCTACCGCCGGATTTCATTAATAAAATTACACAGAGTAATATTAGAACCAAATTAAAGGCATTTTTCTTGGACGACAGTTCAAATCTTTTTTAGAAGTAATGGGTCCCATTTGGGAGGCATGTATCTGGCTCTCGTACGATATGATATATGTATATCAACACACGCTTACGAAAGTGTGAAAACATTGTAAATATGCGATACCGAATAACTGTGTAACACAACACAAACCCTAGAGGTTTATCGTGTTATGCCTTATTTTTAAATATTGTATTATTGTTTTTAGTGATAAATAAAAAGAAAAAAAAGAAAAAAACATATATACTTATATGTTTTTGTAAATACATACATATTATACATACAAAACTCCCAAACTCCGAAAATAATATTTGCTTATTATACAAACATTGGCTCCGACCCGGGAATCGAACCCGAGACCTCAAGCTTAGCAGTCGCATACGCTAGCACTACGCCACCGAGGTAGTCATAATCCTACTACTATTATAAAGGCGAAAGTTTGTAAGTATGGATGTGTGGGGGAACGGGTATAATGTTCCACCCAACACAAAGGGAGGATCCTCCGACCAGGCTAGGTGATCATGCCTGGCGGGCTACTGCCCAACAGTTGATGTTGGGATGTTGTATATATGATAATCGGCGCGGAAACTTTATTTGCGCGATTCAGGATTGGTAGTTACTCCGTGTAGTGTAGTTTGTAGGTACAGTGCGTTATTTCGTAGTTCAGTGTATCCTCGGTAGATGGCGCTGTATGTGGAGGTCGCCACATCACTCCCCTCCAAGACTGGAGGTCGATATATGTTGAGTCAGCTGTCTGTGCTCTGATGCGGAGCTTGCCAGTGCCAGGAGTGAGTAGTTCCAGTGAGTCGGAACTGAATGCCGCAAGTTCCAGTGAGTCGGAACTGAATGCCGCTAGTCCCAGTGAGTCGGGGCTGAAGTCCGCTGATCCCAGTGAGTCGGGATCGCATGCGGTGCGCGGTGCTGCGGTGAGGTCCCCAGTGAGTCGGGGCGGTTGCTGCGTAGTGGCTGGCTGCTGCGTAGACGGGAGAGATGTGCTCTGCTTACATGGACCGTAGGTGCAGTGTGCTGTGCCTAGACGCTGTAGAGGCCGTAGGGGTGTTACCAGGCTGGAGCGGTCGCGTCCTGCGTGTGGTATATCCCAGTTGAGGCCGAAGTTGCTGGCTGGCTTGAGACTGTGGCTGGAGGCTGTGGGAGTGAACATGATGGTGGCGCGGCTTGAAGGCTGCTTCCAATCACGTCGGGGTCACCACTGTGGGGGAACGGGTATAATGTTCCACCCAACACAACGGGAGGATCCTCCGACCAGGCGAGGTGATCATGCCTGGCGGGCTACTGCCCAACAGTTGATGTTGGGATGTTGTATATATGATAATCGGCGCGGAAACTTTATTTGCGCGATTCAGGATTGGTAGTTACTCCGTGTAGTGTAGTTTGTAGGTACAGTGCGTTATTTCGTAGTTCAGTGTATCCTCGGTAGATGGCGCTGTATGTGGAGGTCGCCACAGATGTATGTATGTATGGATGTTTGTTACTCTTTCACGTAAAAACTACTGAATGGATTTGAATGAAACTTTACCACAATATAGCTTATACATCAGAATAACACATAGGCTACTATTTATAAAGATATAGCTTCGCCTCGCGGCGTTGCCCGCAGTTATCATCGTACCGCGGGTAGCACCGCGGGGTTCAGCTAGTAATATATAAAAACGAAAAGAATATGTACCCACATCTAATTTTTGCTTTTAAAAGAATAAGAAACTTCGCATCGAGTAAATTAAATATCCAGCGCTCTTTACACATTCATTTCATAATCGCAAGATCAAATAAAATACTCGAAAGCGCGCAAGTATTTGTTTAGGATAACGAATTTTGTGCGCAGTTCTTATCTTAATATAAATCAGTTTTATTATGGAACCGTTTTTACTAAATATTTATTATACATTTTGAATATATTTTTGTACGCTTTAATAACTCATTACTGTCACTCACTCTGCACTGATTGAGCTCTAATTGTGATTCGATAAGTGATGTCTTTTAAAGTTTTCTTTTTCTATTTTTCGCGTCTGTTTTATTCCTTGTTTCTCATCAAAGCAAAGACAATTTTTCACAGCTAAGTGTGAAAGGGTGCACATAGATAGATCGACTGGACTGGACTGGACTGAAGGCGTCCAGTCCAGTCCAGTCCAGTCCTCTCCCGACGCTGGAGATCGCAAAATAACCGCAAGCCTGAGGGTAACAGATAAGGTCATCTGTCACCCAAGCAGAAGCAGGCCCGGGGGGGCGCTACTTTTTGGGACAGCAACGGAAAAACCCACATAGGAGGCGGCCATCTACAAACCGAAGGTAGCCCGAAGTCCATCGGGGTAAAAAAAAATGTTATCTGAATGCTAGAAAAAAAAGGTAAAATTAATAATATTATAACTTGGTATAATTAATGGTGTTTTTTATAGTTATTTCTTACGGCAGAAGAGTGAAGTAATAAAAATATTACTGCAGTACGCAAATTCGTTACTTAAATTATTAAGTAAGATAATGTCAAAGTAGATTATACGATATGAAATGTCAACTTATAAACTTAGTAAAGCTTAGTGGAAAGTTTCCGAACACGATTATCTTTTAAACTTCTACACTTCTTGATATCTACAACAGCTTAGGGTACGTTTACATTGGAAAAGTTTTTAGAACTAATCTGATGCTCTCGTTTTAACACTCGATAAGCGATTTTACGTAGAACATTTCCGTGGGAGAGCCACGCTTCGGCATGAATGGGCCTCATGGCTCAGGCTCAGGCTCGACCGGAGTGATACCACGACCTCACAGAAAACCGGTGTGAAATAGCGCTTGCGATGTGTTTCACCAAATGAGTGAGGATACCGGAGGCCCATACCCCAACCCCTCCCCCCATTCCCTCTCCCCATCCCCCAAAGGTCGACAACGCACTTGTGACGCTTTTGGTGTTGCGGGTGTCTTGGGCGGCGGTAATCGCTTACCATCAGGTGATGCGTCTGCTTGTTTGCCCCTATTCAATAAAAAAAAAATAACAAATTGGAGACCTCACGTGTATGAAAATTTATCAATTAGTTGATGTGTTGTTGCTAGTGAACTTTCATTAAATTTTCTATAGTGCAAAAAGCTTTTTATGGCCGAAAGCCGAATATACCAAAAGCTTTCAAAGTTCTCATAAGAATTTTGGTTTATTACTCTATCTATATAGAGGTGCAATGCAAGTCGCTCCATTAAAAATATTATTCATATAAAATCGTTTCAACTAGTAGATGACCACAAATTTAATATTGGAATAATGAAGGCTCGGCAGATAAAGATGGTGTTCTATTTTAAGTTATTGTGATTGTACTGATCCATGTTTTCTGTCTCTTTGTACTTATTTTAAGCGGAAACCCTTCCGGATAACATGTGCTCGTAGCTATTTTTAGTTAAATCGACTAAAAACCGTACGCCATCTCGGGTAATCTCGCCATCATCAAGGACAACCCTGAAACCCTGACTCACTTTGGGCCACCTACGGTTTGTAGAGTCACAATCAATGCTAAATATCCAAATGATTATCGTATCGTTTCTTTTTTTTTTATTGATAGTGGGCATACGAGCAGACGTATCACCTGATGGTAAGCGATTACTGCCGCCCATGGACACCCGCAACACCAAAGGCGTCACAAGTGCGTTGCCGACCTTTGGGGGAGGGGTTGTGCTACGGGCCTCCGATATCCTCACTCACTCGGTGAAACACAGCGCAAACGCTATTTCACACCGGTTTTCGGTATCTTATACATGCTTAATTTTTTTTTAGTTGAGTACTTATGATAGGCCAGTCTCAACGGAGACCAGCTTACTACGCAAGAGGTATTATAGTTCACAAACAAGCGTTGCACAACAACTTGCGCAAACACAGGTGCACTCTCTGTTCCCTCACTCTCAAAATCCGATGGGACGGTTATCCGACACGAACGGAGAATTATCTGGCGCAGTGCTTATGTAAGTAACATAAGAAACTCATCAATATCTGTACAAAATGTTTTATGATCAATTGAGTCTTGAAGGCGTAAAATGTAACAAACACTCACACATTTGCTTATTAGGTATATTAGTAAAGACAGTGTGTGGGCAGTCCTGTTAAAGTTAACATATCATATTTAAGAAGCACAAAGATTCGATCTGTATATTGTTTACTTTAGCTATATATATAGATAGATATATAACTACGAGAATACATTTCAAAACGTTTGTAAGTCTAGAGTAGATCAGACACTGAGTTTCTATCGAATTTCCATTAGTAAGATGGACATTTTGAGGTTGTGAGTGTGATTCTTATCTAGGAGAAGTGATTGTATAAAGAGCAGGATCGTTTTTTATAGGTGCACTAGATTTTGTTTTCTAGTAGCTTATCTCCTTCTAAAGTATCTCCATGCCAAATTTCATTGAAACAAACAGTGGTTTAGCATTAAAAGCGTGACAGACAGAACTTTTAATATTAGTATAAATTTGTATACGTAATAGTTTTATGACGCCTTTGAATCTTTTCTTCCAGGCTATCTCTAATACAAACGTCGGGAAATTCAAGGAAATGTAATACTTATGATAATCTTATCAACTATATTATCATATCATCAAGCATAGTATAAATAGTAAATAAGAAAACTGTAATAGAGTAAGAATAGCAATAAGAAAAGATATATAAAATGTAATAGATTAAGAGCAAATGTTAATAAATAAATAAAATAGCAATAATCCACTCTTTTCCCACAATTTCTTTAGTAAACAATGATTTTTTCTTCTCAATTTTGCGACATTCATTTTTTTCTTTTTGAAATGAAATGAATTCCAGCTTAACTATCTTTCCTATATATACATTCATAGTTATAATATCAAGAAGTGTAGAAGTTTAAAAGATAATCGTGTTCGGAAACTTTCCACTAAGCTTTACTAAGTTTATAAGTTGACATTTCATATCGTATAATCTACTTTGACATTATCTTACTTAATAATTTAAGTAACGAATTTGCGTACTGCAGTAATATTTTTATTACTTCACTCTTCTGCCGTAAGAAATAACTATAAAAAACACCATTAATTATACCAAGTTATAATATTATTAATTTTACCTTTTTTTTCTAGCATTCAGATAACATTTTTTTTTACCCCGATGGACTTCGGGCTACCTTCGGTTTGTAGATGGCCGCCTCCTATGTGGGTTTTTCCGTTGCTGTCCCAAAAAGTAGCGCCCCCCCGGGCCTGCTTCTGCTTGGGTGACAGATGACCTTATCTGTTACCCTCAGGCTTGCGGTTATTTTGCGATCTCCAGCGTCGGGAGAGGACTGGACTGGACTGGACTGGACTGAAGGCGTCCAACTTATAAACTTAGTAAAGCTTAGTGGAAAGTTTCCGAACACGATTATCTTTTAAACTTCTACACTTCTTGATATTATAACTATGAATGTATATATAGGAAAGATAGTTAAGCTGGAATTCATTTCATTTCAAAAAGAAAAAAATGAATGTCGCAAAATTGAGAAGAAAAAATCATTGTTTACTAAAGAAATTGTGGGAAAAGAGTGGATTATTGCTATTTTATTTATTTATTAACATTTGCTCTTAATCTATTACATTTTATATATCTTTTCTTATTGCTATTCTTACTCTATTACAGTTTTCTTATTTACTATTTATACTATGCTTGATGATATGATAATATAGTTGATAAGATTATCATAAGTATTACATTTCCTTGAATTTCCCGACGTTTGTATTAGAGATAGCCTGGAAGAAAAGATTCAAAGGCGTCATAAAACTATTACGTATACAAATTTATACTAATATTAAAAGTTCTGTCTGTCACGCTTTTAATGCTAAACCACTGTTTGTTTCAATGAAATTTGGCATGGAGATACTTTAGAAGGAGATAAGCTACTAGAAAACAAAATCTAGTGCACCTATAAAAAACGATCCTGCTCTTTATACAATCACTTCTCCTAGATAAGAATCACACTCACAACCTCAAAATGTCCATCTTACTAATGGAAATTCGATAGAAACTCAGTGTCTGATCTACTCTAGACTTACAAACGTTTTGAAATGTATTCTCGTAGTTATATATCTATCTATATATATAGCTAAAGTAAACAATATACAGATCGAATCTTTGTGCTTCTTAAATATGATATGTTAACTTTAACAGGACTGCCCACACACTGTCTTTACTAATATACCTAATAAGCAAATGTGTGAGTGTTTGTTACATTTTACGCCTTCAAGACTCAATTGATCATAAAACATTTTGTACAGATATTGATGAGTTTCTTATGTTACTTACATAAGCACTGCGCCAGATAATTCTCCGTTCGTGTCGGATAACCGTCCCATCGGATTTTGAGAGTGAGGGAACAGAGAGTGCACCTGTGTTTGCGCAAGTTGTTGTGCAACGCTTGTTTGTGAACTATAATACCTCTTGCGTAGTAAGCTGGTCTCCGTTGAGACTGGCCTATCATAAGTACTCAACTAAAAAAAAATTAAGCATGTATAAGATACCGAAAACCGGTGTGAAATAGCGTTTGCGCTGTGTTTCACCGAGTGAGTGAGGATATCGGAGGCCCGTAGCACAACCCCTCCCCCAAAGGTCGGCAACGCACTTGTGACGCCTTTGGTGTTGCGGGTGTCCATGGGCGGCAGTAATCGCTTACCATCAGGTGATACGTCTGCTCGTATGCCCACTATCAATAAAAAAAAAAGAAACGATACGATAATCATTTGGATATTTAGCATTGATTGTGACTCTACAAACCGTAGGTGGCCCAAAGTGAGTCAGGGTTTCAGGGTTGTCCTTGATGATGGCGAGATTACCCGAGATGGCGTACGGTTTTTAGTCGATTTAACTAAAAATAGCTACGAGCACATGTTATCCGGAAGGGTTTCCGCTTAAAATAAGTACAAAGAGACAGAAAACATGGATCAGTACAATCACAATAACTTAAAATAGAACACCATCTTTATCTGCCGAGCCTTCATTATTCCAATATTAAATTTGTGGTCATCTACTAGTTGAAACGATTTTATATGAATAATATTTTTAATGGAGCGACTTGCATTGCACCTCTATATAGATAGAGTAATAAACCAAAATTCTTATGAGAACTTTGAAAGCTTTTGGTATATTCGGCTTTCGGCCATAAAAAGCTTTTTGCACTATAGAAAATTTAATGAAAGTTCACTAGCAACAACACATCAACTAATTGATAAATTTTCATACACGTGAGGTCTCCAATTTGTTCTTTTTTTTTTATTGAATAGGGGCAAACAAGCAGACGCATCACCTGATGGTAAGCGATTACCGCCGCCCAAGACACCCGCAACACCAAAAGCGTCACAAGTGCGTTGTCGACCTTTGGGGGATGGGGAGAGGGAATGGGGGGAGGGGTTGGGGTATGGGCCTCCGGTATCCTCACTCATTTGGTGAAACACATCGCAAGCGCTATTTCACACCGGTTTTCTGTGAGGTCGTGGTATCACTCCGGTCGAGCCTGAGCCTGAGCCATGAGGCCCATTCATGCCGAAGCGTGGCTCTCCCACGGAAATGTTCTACGTAAAATCGCTTATCGAGTGTTAAAACGAGAGCATCAGATTAGTTCTAAAAACTTTTCCAATGTAAACGTACCCTAAGCTGTTGCAAAAACAGTAACGATGTTAGTTCTATTAACTCCACTTTATCTGCGGTCTCGCAGCTGTTACGAACTAAAACTACAACCTATTGTTAGTTTATAAAAGCGGGTATGTTCATATTGTTCATGTATATGGTTGAACTGTTGACTGATTTTAGGTTCTAATTAGGACCAATTTTATATTAAAGTAGCTGAACCCCCGCGGTGCTACGCGGGTAATGCGAAGCTAATCTAAAAAAGTAGCCTAAGTTACTCCTTGTATCATTAGCTATCTTCCAGTGTAAGTCCCGTTAAAATCGGTTCAGCCATTCCATATATTAGTAGGAACAAACAGACAGACAGACGATATTTTTGTAAATACTAGTTAGTTATATGTACCGTGTATCTATATGTATATAGTAAAAGGTTATTTAAGATAACAAACAGACACCAATTTCATTTATTTGTAAGATGTAAGAAAAGATTTGAATGTTCGTTTAAAAAATAATGTGGTTTTAAGTCTGTAAGTTGTATGGTTTACATTAGTGTTTTATAACAAAAATATGTTCAAAAAACTATAATTCAACAACGTCAAAACTTTTAATTTAAATTTATGTAAAATATCTCACCTAGGTTATTGTTAGGAATAGATTGAAACTTCATTAATAAAAATTGGTTCAGCACTTTAGGCGCTATGGTGGAACATACTAACCTATTTAGACTGCCGGAACTCTTGCTCTTCCTTTAGGCTATGTCCCGTAGTAGGGTAAAAAGCAAGCAAGTAACATTGAGTTTTAATAAACATCAATTTACCATCTTAAAGATGAATATTTATACATGCGTATACTGTAGGTATACATGACTTCTAATCTAAGGTCTAATAACTGATGAAAAAGCTGTTCAAAATGATATATTTCGCTTAAGCAAGAGACGTATTATATACTAGCTGACCTACGCAACCTCGTTTGCGTCTTATATTGCACGTAGCGTGAAAATTTTACCCCGTTTTTTGAAACATTCTTCATTGGTGCTCCGCTCCTATTAGTAGTAGCGTGATGATATATAGCCTATAGCCTTCCTCGATAAATGGACTATTCAACACTGAAATATTTTTTTCAAATCGGACCAGTGGTTCCTGAGATTAGCGCGTTCAAACAAACAAACAAACTCTTCAGCTTTATTACTCGTATTAGTATAGATATAGATGCCAGTATTTCAAGCAAACCTTGAGACGATAATATCATCTATCATAGCGTGTTTAAAGTTTATCAACAAGTACTAACTAGTATCGTTACTCATTTAATCTGTATCGAGTAATGTTTGTACCTTGTACATCATAATAATTTAACAACAAAGACTGATTTGGGTATCACCGTGAATACTATTCGTTACGTAATGTATTGTAATCATCATTTGAGTTGAAAAACATTCATTACTGGACAAAGGGTTTTTTTAAATATGTGGCAAACGCCTCGAGCCTTCAACCCACTGGGGTCAGCTGCGGGTGGTGTGAGACTTTGCGCCTGAAATAGGAGGAATCCGGAACATCTATTATTGCGAATCAGGAGACATCAAACCGCCGGCCTGCTGACGCGGGCACTACCTTTCAGGTGACCTCTCCATTTAGACGACGTACGGCGATTACCGCCGCTCATGGACACCTGCGACATCAGAGGCGTCACAAGCGCATTGCCGGCCTTTAGGGTATGGGGAGAGAAGTTAGGGTATGGGCCTCCGTTAACCTCACTTACTCGGTGAAACACAGCGCAAGCGCTATGTCATACCGGTTTTCTGTAAGGCCGTGGTATCGCTCCGGTCAAGCCGGCCTATTCATGCCGAAGCGTGGCACTCCCACGGTAAAAAAGTATTTGAAAAATTCCACAAACGCTTACAAAGTTCCTTTGCAAAAGCAAATGAATTGTACGAATTTCGAATAACAAAGTTTAAATGTCTGGCCGCAATTTTTTACGGAATCGTCCGCATTTATGTTTAAGTGTAAAATATATACATACTTTATTTTTATGTTATATTTGTCGTGTTATGCTTTGACTTTATAAATAATTCATTAAAGTGAGCTTGATTGAGTACATGATTTGTGTAGTAGTAAATAAAGTCCGAAATTTATTTAGGAGTTACGTAACAGTCAAATCTAACGATTTGAGCTAGTCAGTAATAATAGTACTCTCAAACTCAAGAAGACTTAGAACTGATTTCTTTGTGTTTTTTACTTTCTATTTATTAATAATCACAAAATTTAACACTAACTTCAAGAACTGGACCAAATTAAAATGGGATCACACGGGAAGCACCAGCTTTCAAATAAAAAAATAATTATCAAAATCAGTTCACCCAGTCGAAAGTTAAGGTAACAAACATAAAAAAAAACAGTCGAATTTATAACCTCCTCCTTTTTTGAAGTCGGTTAAAGAAGATCGTTATCACCTTGCTATCACCACCAAAACTTAGTACTTAGGAACTTTGCCAAAAATTTGTTGAGTCCCAATGTTCAATCTACTCGTATAAGATAAACACGCTTGACATTATCAACACTACCTCAAACAAAAAGGCAGTTATTTCTCCCTTACCCTTTATAAATCAAATATAATAGTTGCCGACTTAGATTATCTCAAGAACGATATATATTGCTAAGAGAGCTCCAAACTAAAACAGACCTTATTTGCGAAGCATAAAAGCGTCATTGGCTTTAAAGTGTATAGTAGCAGATGTTAGAAACACCAATATCTGTGAGATCTAATGACATTGCTCGTATGACCACGTGCAAATACCATTGACCATAGTAATGCTCCAACCGGAATAGTTTGGGATATGTCCTGTCGAGTCCAATATTGGACATGAGGTAATGGGAAAAGGCTTCAATTTACAGAAAGTAGGTACCTATTGTCAAATGTTGATATGGTTACATTTATAAGGTATACTCTATTGATATTCTAAAGCGGTTTAAAATGGCATGATAAATAACAATAATAAATAAATGATTTGGACATCTTACACACAACCATCTAGTCCCAAGCTAACAGAGCTAGAGTTATGGGTACTAGACAATTAATATAAATAAATACATACATTTTATACGAAGAAAACACCCAAATTCCGAAACATATATTTACATATCATACAAACATTTGGTCAGACCCGGGAATCGAACCCGAGACCTCAAGCACAGCAGTCGCATACGCTCCCACTGCGCCACTGCGGCAGTGGGATATGAAAACTTTTATGTCAGGCAGCTATGTCTACTTTCAGTTGTATTTGTAATCTTTTTACAAATATCGTGGGAGAGCCACGCTTCGGCATGAACGGGTCGGTGTTACCCGCGGTACGACAATTACCGCGGGCAACGTCGTAAGGCGAAGCTAGTATTTTTATAAATTGTAGCCTACGTGTTATGCTGATGTATAAGCTATATTATTGTAAAGTATCATCAAAATCTATTCTGTAGCTTTTGCGTGAAAGAGCAACAAATATACTCACTTATATACTCACAAACTTTCACGTTCATAATATGAGTATCCTACTAAGTTGTACAAAAAAGTTCAACCCTATTAGGAGAACTTACCCTGTTACTATATCAATCTTTTCTTTTGTCTTTATTATTTATTGCTACATTTTGATGACAATAGGGAAATGTTGTTTCCCGCATAAAATGACAAATATATCTCCGTGACATGCAATCAATATAAATCATAGGTCCGTTCGTACCACACTCTGTTTTCATTGTGATTCACATAAATAAATCTGCTACGACATCGTAAAACAGTTCGGAAAAAACGGCATACAATTCTATCTATTAAGAAAAGAGCTACGTTCAAAATCTGCTCTAAAAATATACTACAATTTGTCTAGACTATGTAAAATTGTAATCAACTGTGTTCGTAATTTTTTATTCAGTCTCTTTTGGTAAAATTTTTCCTTTAAATTAAAATGTGGCCAAACGGAAAGTAAGCCATTTCTAATAAAAAACATTTTTCGAACCGATTCTGATTAACTAATCTTGACGTAAAAACAATAAATACGCTTTACCAAAGTCGGTTACAAACAAAAAAAACACAAAAAGGTGTGTGTGTGTGTGATTTACACACGATTGAAGTGAAACTTCAGTAAATCAACAAAAGATTGAGACCGACATTTGCTCTCTCGCTCTGGCTCAGTAATTACAGGCGACTTTTTGTATTTCTGTCGCTTACCCGTCGTTTTTTCCGTTGCATCCGGTTTGAAATGACAACGATTCTAAAGAAGTTTCACTTCATTAAACATACAGGAAAAGCTCATTAAAGGTTGTTAAATACATATATGTGGACGTGTTTTGACCCCCCCTTCCCCGTTAATCAGTTACGCGGTCGTTAAAAACAATTTGGTACTTTCATTCTATTGTTAAGCAAATGTTATCGACTCAGAATGAGCTTCTAAGACATCTAAGCAGTAATTAAATTTAATTTCAGACGACGATTTGGACGAGAGCCTCGAGCACATAGGAGCTTTGGTCGCCCAAGTTTATCAGCACCCGTATTCTGTTTCCCTGTTACTAAACGACTCCTACGTCTGCAGCGCTATTATATTGAACAGTTACTGGGTCCTCGTTCTGTCAAAGTGCTTCGATAACATAACATCGTAAGTATGCCAATCCTAGACTTTATGTCAGCCTAGTACTATAGATTTTTGATGAAGTGTTCCTTCCACGAAGGAAGAGGGCGGCTCTGTACGTTATACAGTTTATATTTAAATGTGAGGTGAATTCATTTGTATCCTTTTAGAAGTATCTATTAAAGCAAATAAAGCTTATAGGGAACTTAATAGCCTAGATAAGCAATATTTATAAAGAGTTAAAGTGTGTGACTTGTAGTTTGTAGGTAGACATACAGGCGAGCGGAGCCGCGGGCAATAGCTAAATATAAAAGTAGCCTTAATAAACAACAAGTTTTCAATACTTCCCAGTACTAAAAACGTTGTAACACTGAATAGTATTACTACAACCCGTTGGAAATATCTGCGAACCTGGGTTAATGATGTCATGGAAACTATAGAGTTAATATTTAAATGAGCAATAAACAAGAATGTGATTACGAAACGCATTCCAGCCGGGTGCGCAGATATTTCCGACGGGTAATATTAACTGTGTAGAACTGGAAAGTATTTAAAAATCAAAAATAAATATTATCGTCGAACTATTAGTACCAAGTAATCTTTAATGTTAATACAAGAATTCTTTATGTATTAAAAAATCACATTACGTAACATAATATTTTCAGATATAACGGTGACCTATCCGATCGAATGTGTACAATATTAACAGTTCGAATTATAGTACCGTAAAGTTTAATATATTATTATGAGTTATGTTACAACTTTCCACACTAGCAAAGTCTAGTTGCTTGTTATTGCACTAGTAATTTATCTTCTAGTACTTGTAGGACCCATATGTTACCTAAAACTTCAAAACTTAAACATACCTACGAAATGTGTGTACTTGCTATTGAACTACAATGAATATAGTTCACTGTATTTGCAATAAACCACTTCGAATGTGCGCCTAGTACTTTAAATTCTCTAGTTTTTGTTTTATGGAATAGCTGGCAAACGAGCAGATGTATCGCCTGATGGTAAGCGATTACCGCCGCCCATGGACACCCGCAACACCAGAGGCGTCACAAGTGCGTTCCATTTCCTATCCTTTATTATTCTCAGTATAATTGTGGGCTCTGACTTCCCAATAACGATTGCCATTGATGTTCATGGCAACCGGGACCGACAGCTTCATACTTCAGGCTGCTATTAAGAATTTCTTGTAAGAAAATCTCAACAGCAGTCTACTAACCCGGGAATCGAACCCAAGACCTCTTGATTGGCAGTCGCTTACGTTAACCACTAGACCAACGAGGCACTATCACTAAAAATTCTAAATACATATTGCCAGTTTTACTGTATTCTTAGAACTATAAGAAAAACGTTGTTTTTACAACGCTTTCATAAATCACAAACATTTTATTTTCATTATGATAATGACATATTTATGAGAATGTTCAAGGATGACAAACTCAAATTATTTCCGAAACGGAAAACTGCGTTTCCTTGATTGATTAATGTTTCATAGCTGTACGCGTTTATTTTCGAATTGAGTTGCTGATATACGATGTATATTTTAAAAGAAAAGTTTGGTATATTATGTACGATTTATACATATTTAACATTTTTTTACGCCATTTTTAAATAATCTTATTAACAATTGAAATTAACTATCGATAATTTTACTGAACTGGCTGACTTTAGGCGGTCGCTACGAAGTTTTCTAATGGACTGAGTGTTGTGGGTTCATATCCCACATATGACAACACTTTATATGTTCTACAAATTGTTGTTCTAAGTCTGGGTGTTATTTGTGTCCGTTTCATCTATGTTTGTTGAGTCTCCCGCGATACAGCGTATATATTTCTAAAGCGGGAGTTGTCTCCTTGAGAAAAGAATAAAATCACGTACATACAAAACCTTTCAGGGGTTTATATTATTCTACTCTTTTTGCATATAAGGAAAAGCATGATTAACAGATAAAGTCAAATTAGTTAGACAGTTTGTTGCCTAAAAGTCCGAGAACAGTCTTTCTACAGAACTTCAAATATCGCCTAGTACTTGGGTTGGCAATGGCAACCATGGCAAAAGCAAAAAAGGTTGTCTTATGGCAGTCGCTCCATTAAGTACAGCTATATTATTATTTTTTATTTCAAACTTTATGCGCCTCGACATTGGTGTACATAAGGCTCGGATACATTTTAGAATCAAACTCACTTGTACTTATTCCACTATTTTAATGGAATAGTGTATAAGTACGTGTGAATTTGATTCTAGAATGTATTGCAACAAGTTCCATCTAGTGCCGACAATCGAGAGTTTAAATTACATAATGCTCAGGTCATACTCTTCCAGTCAACCTTATTTAGGTAGTGTGAAAATGCTATAGGGAGGTGCAGAGGAGAGTGAAAAATACACTAAATTTTTTTTTTAGGTCGGCCCTTTAAGTATGTCTCTAATCTACCTGATGTAAATATTTTGTTGAGAAGGAGGTCATGTATCTTCTTTTTTGAAGTAAAACGGTTTGTGTATCGTATCTGTTTCGTAGTAGACTTAAAGTCAACCTGACTATTTTCCAAGTGACTATTTACATAACATTTAGACATATTCATAAAAATACTGTTCAATTTTGTTAAAGTAACAGTCTAAACATTTCATAACCGGCTCTTTTGTCTGTATAAAGAGTAATTACGTTAGCCGTTTACGAACCCAAATTATCCACCCAGCTCATATTATTACTTTATGAATAGAAGTAATGAAGTAATTACAGACGTTTCTACATAACATACTAATTGCTTGCCTTGATTATAATACTATTACACGTATATTATAATACCGCGTTTCAGTAAAGCGCCACCTGTCTACATGACGGGACGAATTGTGTAAGAGAGCGGTGAATGGATTCTAAAAAGGAAGCTGATCGGTCTATGTGATGCCTATATTCAGCAGTGTACTAAAACATGCTGATGATAATGATGAATTATCGTATTACGAATCAAATATAAGCTTATCTTTTTTAAGTTATAAGTGTAAAATGCCACTTTTCTACGCAGATAGTAAGTGGTTGCCACTGGCCATGAAAACTTTTGACTTAAGGGACGCAAGTGCCTACCGCCGTTTGAATACCCAATGATTTATTGGGTATAAGGTTACTTAAAACGGACACAAAGAACACTCAGACTTAGAACAACAAGTTGTATATCACACATAGTGTTGAGTTTGAACCTACAATACTCAGCGCAGTAGAAAGTAGCGAGGTAAGCGCTTAAACCATTACTCCATTCGTGCAGTTCGCTCATACAGCACAACTAACATAAAACTTCAGTCGTCTATTAAGCAACGATTCTTCCAATTAATTACTTTCATTATTATTACCTATAAACAAATAATGGCAAAATTTGATAAATCACCTTATATTGTGTTAAGCCAATATTCCCTAATCCTATTAACTCAAAGGCAGCCTAAACATCGCCATTACAAACAAGGCCATTACCACGTTTATCTGACCTGTTAATTCTCAAGTAGACGATACTATTTACGTAAAATTAAGCTGAGATTACGAATCCTTCAGCATTGTAAATATAGCCAACAGACTTAACTTAGTAGTGCTGTCTTAGTTTTGCATCTTTACAAGCTGTAGGAGAAAGCGAGATGGGTGTATTTGCAGAAATTGTTAAGTTACGCATTGCGAACCGATTTACCTTTTCAATTGCTTTTGCGTGGAAACGGAATGTTTAGAAATATTTTGCCATTTACCAACGTTGTAGTGGTTATTTTATTTTAGCGTTTTATGGTTCAGATAAAGAAAATACTAAAGAACAGCGATCTAAGATTTTATTTCAATACATATCTTTAACTGGCCCGTTGGTAGTGGTTAGCGATCCTGTCTCCTAAGTCAGACCATTTTAGGGTTCGATCTTAGAACAAATGATCGTTTGTGAGCACGAAAAACAGTGAATGTAAGATTTTCATTTACATTTGCATAATAGTAAATAATATTTTGTAACAAAACTTAGTAATTAAGTAGCTATCTTACCGCAAGATGCTTAAAAGATTTACGTCTTATTATAAACCAGGAAACTGCCTGCGAAGTCTGACAAAAATAGCCTTACAAACCACAAATCGGCTAAAAGAGCATTTCGCAGAGACAAACGTTGTGTATTAGCTAATATGTTGTGTACAGATTCAATATTGGACGGTTGTAATTTGGTATTGTGTAAGGACACGATACCAAATTACAACAACTCCACCATATTGTCAGATTAATAATAAACAAATATCATGTTCCTAGCCTTTATTAATATCAAAATTACTTTGGGGTCGGCAGCTAGTTTAACCGGTTTTTCCTAAATATTAGTTTTTACATGAAGCGACTGGCATCGAACCTCTCCAACCCTTAGTGCAAACTGAATTTAAAAATTGAATTAGTTGTCAGTCATATTCGAGAGAACAGACTACACAACAACAATTGCCATAGATGTTCGCTTGTTAATGAGCGTAATAAATTATCATAAACTGTTCCTCATTCAATAATTTGTCAACTTTCGAGAATAAGGAAAATATATCGTCCCAAATGAAATAAAGATTCTATTTTTGTTTTAATGTCAAGTGCTGTGGAAATACGTTTGTTTTATGGAAATAAATTTAAATTTGTAGTATTAGCAGTAGATTGAATGTGGAGCTTTTTGTTGCGGTTAATAGGTACACTGAAACAAAAATCGATTCATTAATGATGTAAAAAGGAAATCGATTGTATTTTTTATTTTATTTAAATTTGTTACTAATGAACGGGGAATAAAGCGATTAACTGGCAATACATACCGTTGAATCGTCTGACTTTTCGGCCGTGGTCACAGGCGGATTAGCTCGTTAGTAATAATTACATTTAATGAAACGAAAATATTGAAAAATAAATTATTCTTTCAGTATTAATTTAACAAAATATTATGTGAAATTCATTATGAAATAAATATTAAGCTGTTGTGGAATTATTTTTAGTACTTACGTGTAGTAACGGAATAATTAATGTGTCGTGTCGTAATTATTTTTTTTTGATAGATCCCTAGTAATATATTTTAGTTATTAACTAGTGAAGAAAAATTCAGTTTATTCATTTACAGTAACTTGATAATTTGATTTGAATATATAAAACTCAAGATAGAAGCAAAATGGAAATCCTTGGAGGACGCCTTTAGCTGAGAAAGGGATCTCGCAAAGTATAAATAATTAAAATTAGTCTTAAATTTAATATGTGCATGAAATATAAGGTTTTTTTTATTTTTATTTATTTAATAATTTGATTATATCTAGTAACCGTAGTCACTCATTGATTTATTTTCGCAATCTTAGACAAAAGGCAGGGCATATGCCTCCACAACACAACCGCCCACAACACAACCGCTCCTCCAAATTTTTATATTTCTATTTCTAGTTTGGGGTTAATTCTCTGATTCGCTTCACGCTTAAAGTAAATATTTGTGTTTGAAATGTATCCTTTCCATAAATCTGAGTATTTAATTCTATCTTTAAAACCTAAATATATTTTTGGGAATTCTAATACAAATAGACCAATCATCATTTTATATAACACTATTATCACTAAACAAATGAAACAACCTTACAGCGTGAAATAAATCACATTGCACGGATATATTCACGATTTATAATCGAGTCACAACAAGAGAGAACGATGCCTTTATTCTCTATGGAAAGGTAAACGCTTAATAGCCGTAGCAATAATGGCAGAGTTATTTATGGCGAACTTGCCTATAATTTTGTATACAATAGTTACAACTTAATTTTGTGAGCTCGGGAGTAACTTGTCTATGGTGTATTATGTCTTTTAGGGGATATTATAGTATAGAAAATAGATTGAAAATTCTTGCAAGAGTCTACTAATAGAAGTGATGTATTGAGGGTCGTCTTTACCTACAGTACAGGGTGTGTGGTACACACAGGCGTAGCAGTGATAGGAGCGCCGGCCGTGGCACTTTTAATGAATCTGCGCACTTACTGGAGGGCACTACGCTTACTAAAGGGCGCTAGAGGAATAATTGCTAGAGACGCCTCTGATTCTAACCGTAGTAAAAAACAGTGGAACCTCACTTACGTATTACACAAGAAAATAATGCCCTTTTTCTTAGGAACAAGTAAAGGTATCAAGCTAAATTTCATAGCTGTAAAAAATTATAATTCAAAACCAAAGCAATCAAAAGATACTTTGCAAGTGCTGAAAATTTGCAGCATAAACGGCTGTGTCTTTTGATTGCGGTGGCTTAAAAGTTTTTTCACAGCTTTAAGGGACAGTAGACCTAAGTATTTGATATGAATTTCAGCTTGAGACCTCCACGTGTTTCTAAAAAAATGGTCTTGACAGACAGGCAGACGAACAACAAAGTGATCCTATAAGGGTTCCATCTTTTCCTTTTGAGGTACGGAACCCTAAAAAATCTTTATTCAACCAGATATTATGTTGCGTTTCATTATACTACTGTGGTACATTCATGCACAAAGTACCTGTAAGTTTATTTGTACGAGATAATGTGCTATCGACGCTGCAGATGTTGTGAACTAGTGGCATACTGTCTAGAATACTTACTTACTACACTTTTGTCTACAGGGACATCTTATCATCGTATGTCGCACATAAGAATCTAGGCAACTACACGATAAGAGGTGGCAGTTCATACATTCACAAAGGAGGAAGTCTACATAAGGTAGTTTGATTTTGATACTATTTATTCAATTTCTTTTAGATGTCAGTGTGTCTTGATTTCCAAATCACAAACCTTTCATTTGTCTTCAAAGTTATCAATATAACTATTAAATATAAAATTCACAATGTTCCATAAACGCTTTAAATATCGAAATAAAATAACCAAATACTGGTGTCAGAGGGCTTCTACTCGGAGTGTACATAAAATCTTTACTACAGACATTGATGGGTAATGTACCCTACATTACCCATCAATATTGTGGGGTAATAAAGGCGTACTAAGGGGGTAACAAAGGATATTCTGTAATGAGTTCGTTAGTGTCACCTATTTGGTTGGAGCACATGGAGTACTCCAATAGAACTGTATTTTCGAATTAGTTATATGTTTTTTTTTATTTCTTTAACTATTTTAAGGTTTTTATTACGAAATAATGTGTTAGCCCTATCGTGGCTTATTCTAAGATACTAAATAACTTGGAGACAGAGGAAATCGTTATTGTGCAAATATCTCAAGTAGGTCTAACGCCGCATTTGTATTAAGATTACTTAAGATAGTAATGAAAAGTCATACATCGTCCATATTAAAGTTATATTCGCAAATTAACAAGTTCGTTTGGTTTCGATATTTGACATCATCCACTAGCAAGTGTTGGACATCATTAATGACTCCGCAAACTTCACAATTTGGCGTATCAACTTTTTTATGAGATGTCCAAACTTGCCAGATGGATTGTGGCCTGATCGCAGTCTGTGTTCTATAACAATACTCTTTCCATTTATCTTATTATTAACCTATCAGGGTATCGTCAGGCTAATGTTGAATGGTTTTATAACAGATGCCCTTTTCCTTACTTATCAAAATAAGATTTTTGATGTTGCTTAAGTATACAGAGTGAGATTTTTTAATCGCATAGTTGATTCCATCTGTACATGCTGGCTTAGCAAACGAATCAGCCTGCTCGTTTCCCCAGAGACCAACATGAGAAGGCACCCATTGCAATCTCAAAAACTTACCAGATGAATTCAATTCATGTATTTGCTTTAACACTATATACGCCTATTGGTGCACCTCTAACTAAAGGCGCATCGAGCAATATGATACAAAGCGCTTTTATTATCAGTTAATATAGCTATTTTGAAATTTAGATAAATAAATAGAGAAATAAATAATAATAGATAAATATAGAACTGTGAAACTGTTGTAAAGGTATGTAAATACAGAAGATTTAATGCCAAATGCAATTATTCTGAGCTTCCAAATTAATAGAAAAACTATACATAGTATTCTTTAAATTTTATTTTATACCAACACGCATAATTTCTTATTTAAATATTTATTTTAATTAATATCATTATGATTATATTTTTATGTCAATTTTCTATCCTTTTTTTTTTATTGAATTGTGGGCAAACGAGCAGACGTATCACCTGATGGTAAGCGATTACCGCCGCCCATGGACACCCGCAACACCAAAGGCGTCACAAGTGCGTTGCCGACCTTTGGGGGATGGGAAAGGGGATGGGGGGAGGGGTTGGGGTATGGGCCTCCGGTATCCTCACTCACTCGGTGAAACACAGCGCAAACGCTATTTCACACCGGTTTTCTGTGAGGCCGTGGTATCACTCCAGTCGAGCCGACCCATTCATGCCGAAGCATAGCTCTCCCACGGTTATTGCATTATATTATTAATTGCATTACGTCTGCTCCGTGTTTTAGCAATTAGCTTTGATAACAACGCTAAGTCTAACCAATGGCTTGGAAACAATACCTTTTACTTCATACAAAATTACCAAACTTTTTGTGTTTTTAATTATGATATTTAGAAGAATATCTACGGTAATTTTAGGGAGGCCTCCTGTTAACTAAAATTATAATACGCTATTAAAACTTTATCGTAGATTACACCCGTTTTGTCTCATAAAGCTGTTCTCCCACTTAACTCCCAAAGTACTTCGTTCTTTGCTTCATTACATGTAATTTTTAAGATAAATGTTATCAGAAGTTAAAATAAGTTATTATTTATTAGTTAGGGCATATTGTTTGTATATGTGATTAGTTAACGTTTGCAATATTATGTATATTTGTTTCTACATATTGGCAATACCGAAAAAAATATCGACGACACATACACTATCTGCAAATATTCTCGAACCCCAAGAAAACCTAGATTAAGAATAATTTATCACGATTAAACGCAACATAAATATGGAAAATATATCTTTTATACGAAATAGTCATCACAGGATATATAATTTTCCTCTACAATTAACATGTAAAAGTTAAGCCTGCTGGTAGTTCAAAGTCAAAGTCAAAGTCAAATCATTGATTTCCATAGGCCCCAAAAGGCACTTAAACACGTCAAAAATACAAACATCAAACATTATTAATACAAATATAAAATAAAACTCAAGTACTGAATTGATCAGTGATAAAAGGATGTAACTCAAGTAATCAATGATTTGAATTACCGATTTGAGTTAAACTTAAAGATGAACTCTAGTACCTTACCTAGTTAAGCAAAAAGAGTCGAAGGTGAGAAGACGTTGGAAATATCATATTTTCATCTGCATTTTTCAAAAGGAATAATTTGCCAATGCAATTTCAACAATTTAATTTGAAATATTTTTTATTCATGACTCCTGTTCCAAATCCGTCCCTTGTTATCGTAGCTTGAGGTTATTTAACTATACCATTTCTCGATAAATGGGATACCCATAGATATTTCTTTTTTTTATTCCTTATCTGTAGTGTTGCATTTTGCTGTTGACTCTGGCCACCAGATTTCCCTAGGTAGCGATTGGCAAAGTGCCAATGACACTAGTGGTACTTGCGTTTAAAAGCATCGATGTCCAACCAACATTTGAACACTTTGTATTTACACAGGTTGTATTTTGTTTTTTTTATAAGCACAGAAATAGTATTTATTTCATAGTTGGTTGGAAAGAACCTTATATATTTGTGCTAGCCGTAGGTTTTAATTAATCTTGCAGTAATTTTAATTTGTTGAATATAAAAATCGAAAATTCTAAATACACGACGAGGCTAAAATCCTTTGAACTAAGTAGGTACATGAATTGTTTTTGAAGTTGTAGTTGAAAACACTCCCTATCAACTCTTCTACAAAGAAATCATTTTAAATCAACATTTGTCCATTAATTTAAGAGCATATTTATAACAAATCTTCTACTATTGTCGTAAATATATAATTAGGTTTTTGTGAGTATGCGGTACTCCTCGGTCACTGAACCCTCTGATTTGAAATTCAACTCGAACTCCCACTGAACTCTCTCATAATATATTTAAATTAACAACCGACCCACCGAGAATAGCGACAGTCGAACTTTTAGAAATAAATTGACCAAAACGTTCGAATTTGTATAGCTCATACATCGATGAAAATCCCATTAATTAATAGCTATAGCTTAAATGTGAAATGATATCTTCTGTGATCTACTAAGGTATAATATATATTCAAGTATCAGACTCCATTGACGACAAACTCCAAACAATAATTCTGTTCATATTGACGTGATCTTAAATAGAACTGGAATTAAAATACTCCAATTTTTTTTGAATATATTTCTTTTGAATATGAATTAGAACTGGTGAAATCAAAATTACCTTTTATTATTTATTACCTCATTTTAGAAGTAAATAGATTTTAACAACGTGGAAAGTATGAGTCAGCGTGTCTAGAGTGATACCACTTTTTTTTTTTTTTCGTGTGGAAACCCCCTCTGGCTGTCACCCCACCGGAGTTTGCGGCGGGGTGGTGTGTCGGAATCGAACCGACTAAAACCACACGGTGTGCCAACTCTGCGCCTGAGAAGGGAGGGGTCCGGGAACTGCAGTTATTAACACAACCGGACCCCTCCCAGCGCCTGCCCGCACTGAAGCGGGCACCGTCTGCTGGTAAAAATCTCAATTTAGGCGACGCACGGCACACGCGTACATCGCCTCCTCGCGGTTGGCCTGTATTGCGGATGGAGGGGAAAACCCGTCCCGTCCATCCGCGGACACACTCAGGGCGGCATGAGACGCTGGTATGCGCGCCTCCGCCGCCCGGTTCGCCAGCGGCGGATTAGGTCCGAGTGAACGTCGTCCTCTCGGGCCTTCTCCGCCGCCTCCTTCTGCGAAATTACGTCTTCGCAGAAGGCTGCGACCGCGGTAAAACTGCTGTGACTACCGGCCAGAGAGTGATACCACTGCCCTAACCAAAAGCGGTGTTAATAAACATTTATTTCTCGTACTTTTTCACCGAGTGAGTAAGGTACCCGAAGTTAATTTATAACGAGGTATACTGAAATAGTAGTCTATGGACGACAGTAATCACATTTAATATGAAGAGACCAGTCTGCTTAACTATTCCTCTATGGTATAGGGAAATATAAAGAGCTCTTAACTGTTGTAATAACTTTAATACTTAACTATTTGTGTCTGCAATTAGCCACCCTATTTGCTTTGCATATTGTTGATGAATCCAGCCAAATGTGCTGAAGAGTATCCTAAACTAACAGAACTATTAAAAAATATATTGTATTTTTTTCCAGATTAAAATGGTTATAAACAACTTCGATCATCACGTGTCCGTCGCTAAGTTGATAAATCCATTGGAATTCAGTTCTCAAATTCAGAACGTGAGGCTGCCCAGCTCTGATGAAGAGCCTTCATTAGGTTTCTTGGCTTCTATCATTGCATGGACACCGAGTGGGGTGAGTAATATTATGTATAAATATTTCATAAATTTAAAAAAACTCAGTTGAAATAAAAAAAAAAATAAGTCAAAAAGTTTTAAACTTTAGGCGCATAATTGAAATACAGAGGATTGAAGTATTGCCTACCAAAATAGGTGTTAATCTTACAATATAATTCGTATAGAATTTATAACTATTAACTTCAAATATAATTATTTGCTTCAAATAAATTACCAAATTTTTACAAGAGTCTGATAAAGTCAGCAAATGATGAAACCAGCTCTTAAAAACGTTCATTTCAATTGTTTTAAACGTAATTAGAATCTCAGTTGTATAGTTGTAGTAGGTCAATCTCCAAACTTTCCCCCACGAGATGTAGTCTAAAATTTGATAAAACATTTTCATTAGGACACAAAACTTCTATGGCATAGATAATTTTACACAAAATGTAATTTCCCATGGGTGTCGTAAAAATGATTACTAACATTTTGTATTGGAACAATCTCACAAACGAACTTGTGAATAAATATATTTTTGTACATGTATGATAATTTATCTAACCAGAACAATAACACAGAATCATAGAGGTTTTTATAACTGTTTTCAAGACACTTATTTGGGAGGTTAAGCTCTTAATTTTTTTTAACAATTACGTAAATTAACTATCAAAGAGGTATTTCCATGCACCATAGCATAAATCCACGCTACAAAATAAATAATTTGAATTGACATGAAATGACTGCGCGAATGCCGTATTACTTAGTAGCCACCTAGCCGCTCCTACGCTTTGATGTTTTGTTTAATTGTGTAGCCCTGCTTAAATGATTCTACTCTGCATGATGAAAAGCATAAGCAGAATCTAGGAGTGGTGGGCACCATACTCATTGACAATGAAACAATGCTACATGGTAACCCACACCATGGCGGACTAGTGATGCTTCTGCAACATGACTGCCTCGGTGGCGCAGTGGTAGTGAATGCGACTGCTGTGCTTGAAGTCTCGGGTTCAAATCCTGGGTCGGACCAAATGTTTGTGTAATTTACAAATATTTGTTCCGGAGTTTGGGTGTTTTCTATGTATAATACGTATGTATTTACAAAAAAAAGTATATATGTATTCATATCAGTTGTCTAGTACCCATAACACAAGCTCTGCTTAGCTTGGGACTAGATGGCGTTGTGTGTTAGATGTCCGAAATATTTATTTATTATTATTATTTATTGGGCCTCTGGTTTCGCACTCCCCATCGAAACATGAAAGCGCGAACGCTGGAATTTTAAGTTAATTTTCTGTGCGGGTAGTACCGCCGCGGTCGAACGGGCCCGTTCGTGCTGAAATCAGTGTGGCTCTAATACTCTTTATGTGGGTTTATGAAGTTTATAATCATACATATTTATATTTCAGCACATGAGGGCAGTGAATGTTCCGGTTATAGACCCATCCATCTGTGAAAGGAACACCAGAATGTTGCCTGGACATTACGTCTGCCTAGGAGGAGTTCAAGATCCTAACAGACATTTTTGTAGGGTATGTGAGCTTAATTTTAATATTTTGTTCTATTTTAAACACTCGAGAGCAACAAATCTGGGTCACATAAAGTATTTATGTAATTTTCCACATTCTTTTAGTCGAGCCTAATTATGTACTTTTTAATTTGAATAACCACAACTACTTATCTCATCTTACATACTGCTGTCTAATCCTACACTCTGTAAACAGAATCACTAGCCACTATGGCAATATAGCAGTCATTAATAAATAATCTATGTATTAATACTAGCTGACCTGGCTGACGTTGTTTTGCCATAAAATTAAAAAAATATTTAGGGGTGGGTCACCGTTATTATTTAGGGGTATAAAAATAGAGGTTGATTCTCAGACCTACCCGATATGCAAACAAAATTTGATAAAAATCGGTCCAGATGTTTCTGAGGAGTTTGGTAACAAACACTGCCACACGAGAATTTTATATATTAGGGACGTAATGCAAAAATGTTGTATCTTTTTTTAGAAAATATACAGAGGAGTATGAGATATGGCACGGTTACAATTTAATGTTTACATCTATATATTTATATATGAAGCATAAACTTTATACTCCTTTTTACGAGAATTGTACGAACAGAGGAGTATTAAATTTTGCATAGTGTAAGTTTACATCTAATAATTTTGCATAAACATTGTGTAACATTCAACAATTCTGAATCTTAATCAAAACGTTTACATAACTGCTATTCATTTTATCTAGTAAACGTTTAGCGTATACTATAATATCGTTTTGTGTGTCACCTTAGTGACATAAACAAGTTAAGTCGAATTTCATCCCATCTCAAAACAAAATTATCCAACTCAATTTCCTGTTCAAAGTTACAGTTCAGACTGAACATTAAACAGCGATTAGGCAAGCCAAAACTAGGGCACGTCCTTCAAATAGGTGCCTACTTGAACGAAATGAACACTTCTTGAACATCTGGGGGTTAACAATTGGGGTCTAATTTGTTCTATAATTTTGTTCTAATTATGTAGGTATTAAAACAATCGGTATGACTTTTGTATACGAACGAGGTTGCGTGTTGTTCATTCTTGAAAGGTAAATAACCTTTAATAGATTTGTGCTTTAGTTAAAAGCCATATAAATTCGATACCTTTGCGTGTTGAGTGTATAAAAATGTAGTAAAAGAGTTATGTGTTTTGGTGTAAAAGCATAAATCTAAGTTAAGTATATTTTCAAATCATAAAGTTTGCAATTCCATTAAAAAGGTTCAATGAAATCAACGAGAAAATAGACCGCATTTTAATATGATAATCTTTTCGAAAATTTGACACACACCGCTATTTAGTTTTAAACTAAGTAGGTACAGCGTTAACTGTGAAAGCTACATTGACTGATAGAATACTAACTTTTTACTTGTAAATACACACATGTTATATATCTATACAACACCTTAACTCCAAAACAAATATTTGCAGATCATACAAACATTATTTTTTAAGCATTATACGAGTAGGCGTATCGCAACACCAGAGGCGTCACAAGTGCGTTGACGGCCTTTTAGAAAGGAGTACGCTCTTTTCTTGAAGGTTTGAAGGTCGTATTGGTCCGGGAACATTGTGCGAAAAGCTGAAGATCGAACCAAGTAACGTGCAATTGGAAAGGTCTATGTCCAGCAATGGACTGGGATAGGCTGATGATTATGATGTGTAACATATTTCGTCAAATGTGAATTTTAATCGAAACGTGTTCCTACTAATTAATTATTCAAAAATAAATTTCTAAAACACATTGTGAAATAGTTCATCAATCATTATTTTGCGCGCGGCTTCGTTTTCGTAAAAAGTTATTTGTATCCTTCGCGAACAGAACATCATTTTCTGTGCCCCTAACAACGCGTATGAAAAATTGTATGGTCATCGGTTGAGTAGGCAAGGCGTGAAATTATTTCACACAAAGTCAGTCGCTAGTCCAGTTTACAAAAGAGTCTAACGTAGTCTTAACAATATATAGTCTTATTTCTTACAACAAATATACCTAAATAAAATACATTAATACTATATAAAAGAGTGATAATTGATGGTTTAATATTACACTTAATTTTTGGGCGGTTCCCGGGTTAGGCCAAAGGTTCGAATAATCTGCGATCATTTGTTTCGGAGTTCAAGTGTTTTTTATGTATTATATATACAAAAAATATTGTTTTAGTGGTTTAATACCCACAGTGTAGGTTTTGCTTAGTTTGGGACTAGATGGCGTTATGTCTAAGATGTGCGAAAATATTATATTATTATTTCTAATATTAATTTCTAACTCCATCATTTATTATCAAAACTGTAAATGTCTCAAAATAGATGCACACTCAAAAACTAATAAATAAATGTTATTTGAGATCTTTTTACACCATATAAAAATTAATTGTATAACACTCTTCTAAATCCTGACAATCTTAAAGGATTTAACCCCTCCGAAAAACTCCAGCAGTGAATTGTTAGCACGGCATCAATGTACGAATATATTCCCGCTACGGAATGACAATTAGTGACCTCAAAGCAGTAATGACGGGAAAGATTTCCCTCCTAATTGTATTCGCCTAATTTCTTCATTTAATCCAATGATAAAATTAGTGGTGTAATTTACTCAAGAATAGAAAGTAGACGTATTGGTCATAAATTACGGTGTCTCTCGTACCCAGGTCTAATTATTGGATTGTTGTACTTTAAAGTTTTAAAGGAAAAAAATTGGGTTCTGAATTATTCTAATTGGTTAGGAAGTATTAAATGAGTTACATTTAAGACTAGAGAATAACTTTAAATGTATAAGAACAATCTGGTACCCTAGCAGCTTAGCTTAAGTAAAAATAAGGGGATTTGGGGAGTACAAAATAATTGTAATTTATTTTTGAGAACTAGGTTTTCTCCTCGATTTCATTGCTGTTAACTTAAACTTGGTCTGTTTATTGAGGTGTTGCTTTTTATTATGTCATGTTCCTACTTATATTTATTAAATATTTGTATTAAATATTGATATATAGTCACTATTTTAAATGAACTTCACTTAATAAGACACATATCTGCTTTAGACTCTCCAATTGCTCGATTTTACAACAATAAAAAAAAATTAAATCTTCCTTATTGACGGATTTAATAACTAAACTAGTCATATTTCACTCCACTCCTCGACAGCACAGACTCACTTCATGGAAGGGTAAAAAATATCGTGTTTTTACACTTCTTTTTTTGGAATTATTATCGCTGTTTATCCTTGATTGACTGTATGGCGTCTCAGTTTGTGATACTTATTCAAATTACTTGAAACAATATTTCAGATTTAATTTTTTTTACTCGTCTTTAACAAAGTTGTACGAATATTTTGACGTCCTAAGAAAAACTATAAATATAATTTTTGAGTTAATAATTCAAAAATTATGGACAAGGAAAGGAAAGGATTACACTTTCCATATCTTATCTTCTTGTATATAAAATTCTCGTGTCACGGGGTGCGTAATCGAACTCCTCCGAAACGGCTCGACCGATTTTGATGAATTTTTTTGTGATTATCCGGTATCTATGAGAATCGGTTGTAATCTATTTTTCATCCTCCTAAATGTTAGGGGTAGTCCACCCCTAAAATTTTTTTTTTATTTTTTTGACAAAAATTTTAATTTCTATTTTTTTATGATGCAGCATTAGAAAATACATACAACCCTAGATTTTCAACCCTCTACGATCAACCCCTATTTTTCCATCGCGATTTTTATTGACCCACCTCTACAACATATATTCCCTTTTATGGCAAAGCAACGTTTGCCGGGACAGCTAGTAAGTCTATAAGTTTCTACACCAACGCACACAAAAGACACAAAAAAACGCAACTTGGTTAATATCGCATGCACGATTTAAGACAGCGTACTAATATTTAATCCCTCTTACTTGACAGAGGGACAATGGAGGAGCAGTGATCCAGAACAGAACACTAATAGCCGTCGCGAACTTCATCAACACATGCGCTCTTTATTCAAAAACCCACGCCTTCCCAAAGGTCGCTTCTTTCACCGCATGGCTGTCCTCCATCATTTGGGACGAGGAGAGTCAACCAACAACAACAACCGAAGCCCCCGTAGAAACAGTTGAAACAACCAAGGAGCAGTCGAATGCGACGAAGAAATCCCGAACACCGTACTATGATCCCAGCAAGTTCATGCTTACATTACCATTTGATCCTATAAACGTGCCTCTAGAACCAGCTGAAGATAACTCTGTTTTACCAAGAATGAGTCTCTACGAATCTTACTTACAAAGTATGTCTAGAAACCGACAAGGAGCGATGACTGAGCCGTCCTCCACAACGGTGAAACAAGAACAGCTCTCGACGAGGTCTGATCTCAAATCGGCACCTTTGGCGATGCAAGTCTATAGACATATGATACCAAAGAGATATGACTTTGATTATAATTAAACATAGTTTAGTTTTTGATATAAACACGCGAAAATAAATGCTTGCTCATAAAATCGGTTTTCATTTACTAAAATAGTTTAAAGAAACACAGCATTTCGTTACTGCACTACTTTAATCAATTTGACGTGCAAACTCCGTCAATAATAGCGTTTCCTTCTACGAGTATTTCTTAGAGTATTATAAATTCGAAAGTAACTCTTGTCTGTCTGTCTGTCACGCTTTCACATCTAAACCACTGCACCATTTTTAATGAAATTTGATATTTATATACTTTGATTATTGCGGAAGGAAATAGGCTACTCTTTACCGCGATAGTCGAAATACACGCGGGCGGAGCTGCGGGCAACAACTAGTAGGATATAAATTGTACGTCATAACTACATATACCTGCTACGAAAATTAAATTTAAGTCTTTATAACGTAGTCCATGTTAATATACCTTCGTGCACTTGCATTTTGTAGGAATTATTGTAATGTACTGCAAGGTATGTATAGTGTGGTTTAAAGTATACTGGTGGTATATATAATCACGTGAAAAAAATACAATATAGCGTTTTTATAAAAACATCACTTTTACTCATTTTTTGACGGTTAAATTTGTACAGTAAAGTTATTGAACCATGTGTTACAAATCAATATATACTCGTATGTTGACCTCTCAGGTACATAAAATATTTATATCATGTCTATTCAAGTTATACTGGCCAATAAACAACCAGGATTCATTCAGACCTTATCGAATTATAGTCGAAATTTGATCACTAAGAATTAGCTGCATGCTTCCTTAAATGAGACTCTTAGCTATACGCTTCCTTGGATTGAGATTAGTAATATTTTTGTGTGAAAATGATGCACTAAGAAAATAGATTGTCATCTCTCCTACTCATTCCTTGGGTATCGTAAGAGGAACTTAAGAAGCTAACTACGAAGGAAAAGCAATGGAAGAAAAACTTGTAACAAAACCTATACCAACAGGACTTGCTAGCATGGTTATAGTATGCCATAACCTCCATTCTAAAATGAACTCTATGTGTAGCAGTTAAGTATTAAAATCTTATAATGAGTAGGCAACAACTAACTTACAAACTATTAACATCATTACACTGGTATTTTATGACATTTACCCTTTATACTTCAAACAACGTTAGCAACATTTAGGCATCCGCACATTTCCTTTGAGACCTAGTACCATTTTCATACAAACTCGTAAAGATATTTCCATCCATATTTAATAACACAGATGTTTATTCAGTCTCGTTCACTCCCACGAGACTGCTGCATTCATTAATATGGAGATGAGTACCGGTGCGACGTTATTTGATTAATTGACGTTTTCATAATAGTGAAATGTTGGGTCGTGGTCTTTTGAGTTTATAGATACAGATAGTCTATAATTAAATTATGTCGAAACAGTGTGGTTACAAACTAACCAAGCTGTTTCATCATTTAGTAAGCTACAAAATATATAGATACTGTAAACAGTTCTTGACATAAGCAATAACCTTATAAGAAAATATTTCAAAATAATTAAAAAAAATATAAAATAAAAGGGAGACAGAATGCTGGATTTATATCCAACATTCTGTCTGCCTTTTATTTTATATAGTTTTATAAAACTCTGGAAATGATAGGTAATTACCTAACATGGCTTGCTGTAGTGTTGGAGACATAGTGATACAGTCGTATTCCATAACTTCGTGTAAATTTCCAAATAAAAGTAATAATTAGGCCAAGACTTTGGGATCGCATTTGTATTTGCCTACTTGTATAATACCGAGTCGAATTTAATTATGAAATTTTCGATTCCAGTCTGAGAAAACATTCCACAGCGCGAAAGGCCAAAGACCTATATCGTTTGCGTGTGTTTGTTGTAACTACCTTATTTTCAAGAAATTATGAGTACAAGTAACTCTATTTAGTACAATCTTCATGAGATTTTCTCACGCCAACAAAGAATTTTAATAAGAATTTTGATTGATTTTTATTCTGAAAGCCTAGTTACAAAAATTTGTACGTAGCTTAGCTTTACTATATATGTACACAGTGCAGAATAAGAAATAGCTAACCCTTTTAAGCTCATTACGTAGTCGAGTGTTAAATAATTGTGGCTACATCATAAACAAAAATTCACAATCCAAATGTAACTCGTCAGTTTTACAATAACGCGAGAGTCACCTGTCCCTGAGATCAATTATATGTTAAGGACTATTAAAAAGTAGATCTTGATAATACACAATAATACATTTCTAAGAATCATTTTAAATCATTCCTACTATTCATATCAGGTTTACTCATAAATGCAGAAGAATCCTTTATAAACTGTTTAAAATAACGTTTCATTATATACCACATTCGTGTGGAGGAGCAGCCTTTTATTAGCTGTAGACTACTAAAGACTGTGGATGATGATCATTATATTATACTCATTACTCAACCTTAGCAAACTCAATAACTAGATCTCAAATGAAAAAATCTTTATTAAAAAAAACATACAAAACATTAAATTTTGCCTTTTGCAATAAACATTCAAGTAAACGATCATAAACAAATCTTAATAAAACTAAAACATAAAATTCGTTAAATTTTTCCAAGAATACTTTAGCAAACAAAAACCCGACATCTAAGCGGGCTACGTCTCAAATTAAATCTAGAACAATAAAAATAAATGGAACATTAGAGGAAAATAAATGAAAAATATTAAAAGAGCAAGATCTTTTTAAAGCTGCTTGTTTTCTAAGATGATTAAACTCCTGAATAAATTCTTGAATTTCATTGCTACAAGATAATATGTTTGAAGTTGTGGTAATGTAAAATCCTATTAGCATTTAACACGATCCGGTGCTCTTGGCTGTCGTCCAAACTTGCTTGTTCCGATATATTTGTCAATTAAAATAGATAGTGTCGCTATCATTACTTAACGGATTTTGAGGCCATTTGGTTTATACATGTTACGCTAATACTACTATGTACTGTTGGTTGTAAAAATCTTTGAATAGAATTTAAATATTACGGTTACAGATGAGCTGGATGTAAGGAGCCCTCAGAGATCTATGTTCAACAGTGGACTACAATAGACTGATAATGATTATGGATAATACTGTATTTAGCTAAACTTGTTTACCTGAATTAACGAATTTGTTTTCTTTTTTTTTCACGTCTTACACACAACGCCATCTACTCCCAAGCTAAGTAGAGCTCGTGTTATGGGTACTAGACAACTGATATAAATACATGTATACTATTTTTTGTAATTACAAACATATTATACATAGAAAACACCCAAATTCAAATATTTATAGAGCATACAAATATTTGGTCCGACTCGGGAATCGAACCCGAGACCTCAAGAACAGCAGCCGCATACGCTTCCACTCCGCCACAGAGGCAGTCACGGGTTGTTAAGTGGAGAACGCATTTTGGCAAACGTAGTGAATGATACCCATTGCAAATGGATGGAAAACTTGAAATAGAACCTATTTCAACCTGAAATAGAAGATAATGATGAAGTATTACAATAAATTTATGAATAATTTACATGCCTTTATAAAATAATTTGACCTATAAAAATACATTATAAAATGTAGCATTAGGAAACGGAACTTGGAGTTCAGTTTTAACTTTATTAGCTTAAGCTTTACCTAAGTCTGTGTAGATAATTATTGATCCTTGGAAGTTGAAGAAACGAGTATCAGAACATGGTGCCAAAACTTTTATACAGTGCAACTGACAGTTAGGTAATTGCTTTTAATAATTGATTATATATTGATTGACATATAAATGAGGAATAATAACGTCGACAATTTTCAGGTAGGATTTATGCTTGTGTCTTTTTTTTTTTTTTATTGAATAGTGGGCAAACGAGCGGACGTATCACCTGATGGTAAGCAATTACCGCCGCCCATGGACACCCGCAACACCAAAGGCGTCACAAGTGCGTTGCCGACCTTTGGGGGATGGGAAAGGGGATGGGGGGAGGGGATGTGGGGAGGGGTTGGGGTATGGGCCTCCGGTATCCTCACTCACTCGGTGAAACACATCGCAAACGCTATTTCACACCGGTTTTGTGTGAGGCCGTGGTATCACTCCGGTCGAGCCGACCCATTCATGCCGAAGCATAGCTCTCCCACGGTAAAGCATAGCTCTCCAAGAAATAGACAGAGGCGTATTAAAAACGTATTACTTGTATTTATCGGTTCGGTCGGTAAAGTTAAATTGTTAGTATTTGATAAAACCACTAAAATGTATTAATGTATTTCATACTTTATGCATTTTGTACATCGGCGGACTTCGTGCCCTTAATTCCCAAAATATTATCACTATCCCTATCCCCATAAGTCTATGTATCCATGTACAATATCCAGTATTTATTTGTGTATATTAGTTTTATGCAATACCATCGTATCAAATATATCATTATATGTCAAATTATATCATTTTCTCTTACGCACCTACCACATCATATTTTCACATCACCTTAAGGTTGACTGGCAGAGAATGCCCCAGGGCATTAAGTCCGCCTTTGTACAAAATGTGCATTAAGTTCAAAATAAATAAATAATTTAAAAAAAATAAAGTTCATCCACCTCATCCTTTTTGTACATCGCCGAACCGGTCGTCTGGCAGAGAAAGCCTCATTCATATTTCCGACGATGCATATATATATTTATGGATTAAGTCTTAAATAAAACTCTCATATTGCAAACTATAATTTAAATTTAATTTACATAATAGAGGGTACTATTGCCGCTAACCGGGCAAGTAAGTACGAATTTCTAAATGCAAATATACATTAAAAACAAAGAACAAAGTATCGAGGTTATCACTCAATAGTAACCCTGTGTGGGAAAGGAACAAAATCCGAAAAACAATCTTACTTCTAGAAATGTTTGCGGGAACAGAAATGAAACTGTATAAATATGTTTTTTTTCTTACATTAAAAATGTCCCTCGACCCGTTTGATATCCACTTCGTTTGTAGACGATCAAATTCAAATATTCCATAATTAATTGGGAAACGAGACTGAGAGCAAGGACCCGGGGTCAACGAATTGGGTTAATGATCACTAACTTATTTATAAGTTTATTTATTTGTGAGTTCTGTTCGGGTTATGTACTCCTGGTACGAGAAATACAACGCAAGGCTTTGAATATCTGCAGGAATATTTTAAGATCTGAAATCATAACTTTTCAGTATTTTCTCAGTAACATTTCTACTTCACTATGATATTTTGAAACTTACGTACGTATAAGTACGTTCTGCGCTAGTAATTAATAAATGCAATAGTAAATCATAATAACGTATGTATAATTAGTTACGTATTAGTATTTTCTGTCTGTGTGAAAACAGATTAAGAGTACGGAGTGTCACCCTTATCCATCCCATGGGTGTCGTAAGAATGGACTAGGAGGGTGAACTGCACAGGATAACATCACTGCAAAGAGGAGGAAAACTTGTAAAAATCTCTATAGTAACCCGTTTGGCGAGGGTGGCAGTAGGCCAAAACATCCTTTCTAAGGAAAAGCTATAACCAGCAGTAGTCTGTTAAAGACTGTTGATGTGATTGATGTGAGTTAGTTACGTAGCTCTTTGCTTACTGAGCATGACCTCGTAAAAAAAGCTTTGTGAAAAAAGGTATTTAGATTCCTCCCACATCCTACTGATATTATAAATGCGAAAGTTTGTGGCTATGTTTGTTGCTCTCTCACGCAAAAAATACTGAATGGATTTTGATGAAATTTTACAATAATGTAGCCTGTACATTAGAATAACACATAGCCTACAATTTATAAAGATACTAGCTTCGCTTCGCGACGTTGCCCGCTTTCGTACCGCGGCTAGTATGTTTATAAAAATACATATTGGTCATTTTAAATATTTCTTGTCCACTCATTGCTTTTTGTGTTGTTTAAGTGAATATATAAAACTTGCCTTGTAAATGTTATTTACTTGATATTTTTATATTCTTTTTATGGAATACGGGGCAAACGTGCAGACTTATCACCTGGCGGTAAACGTACAGATCCCCTTGAACACCCGCAACACTAGTGCGTTGACGGCCATTGGGGGATGGGGAGGAGGATTGGCCTCCGGTATCCCCACTCACTTGGCCAAACACAGCGCCAGCTCTATTTCACACTGCTTTTAAAAAACTATCACTCCGGTCGAGTCGGCCCTTTCATACCGAAGCGTAGCTCTCCCACAAAGACCATTATATTACGAGTATTATTCATAAAAACTCTCTTATAAGTACTCTTACCTCTCATTGGCTATACATGCCTAAATGCTTTTTATATATTGATATATATTTCTATTATGTATATAATATGCATATTGTGTATGTATGTTTATGTATATATATTTTATTATTAAAGATCATCATAGCTTTAAAACACCTACCTACACTACCCTTTATTTCGTTCATTTCTTTCTCCGGTCAATATGTCCATTCAAAGGTTGCCTGGAAGAGATTGCTTTTAGCAATAAGGCCGCCCATTGTACACATCTTCTTGAATTTTAAGTTAAATAATTTGTAATTGGTGTACAATAAAGTATATTTTATTCTATTCCATTCTCTTTTACGTGCGTCATATTACTTTGTGGTGTTCTACACCTCCAAAAAAGTGTCTAAAATTATGACTATAGGTAATTTACTTAACTATTTTTGCCATTTAGGCTTAAAACGTTTACGTGATAAAACCTACAATTCATGTAGAAAAATACTTTTGAAACAACAAAATTTTCAGTTATCAACTGCAAAGATTGCGTGGTTGTTTAAGCGGTCGCTCCGCAGTGTTGTGGGTTCAAACAACTCGTAGGACAACATTTTGTGTGATCCACAAACGTTTGAGTGTTCTCTGTGTCCGTTTCATGTATGTTTGTAAAGTCCCCGCAATCCCTAGTGCAGGAGGTGGCTTTTTAGAAAAAACAAGTAGTCTAAAATTGTTTAGTTTAACATCAATACAGAGTAATCTCTGTTGTTACTGCGGCTTTCACAGAAAGAGCCTTGAGTTGCTCTCAATAGGGTTTTGCTACAAATTGCTTACGACAGACACTAATGGCGCCGCTGACACAAAATCGATCGCCTTTTCAAATTGTTATTCTAAAGGCTGAGGATTTACTTTAAGTGGTTTGAGAAAATAGTTTTACTACAGTATAATTTTTGTTTCAAATATTTTTTTGACGGCTAATATTTCCAATAAATATTTTCTGTAATTGGAAGTACCTAAAATTGAATACAAACTATAAAATCACCCAACAAAGAGGTGCTAACACTGTTAAAAACATAAAAGTATGCTTTAAAAGTCATTCGACTCTGTAACGTACTGTGTCAGTGTTTGTGGTGTTCATTTCCGAACGTCACTGACGGATGTCAAATATAGGACAATTTACCGCGAAAATACATTGCCACGCAAAAATCATAACTGAGCGCTTACCACCTTTCTTGGCTTTCTTTCTGGTGCATGTATCTGTGCTTATTGTAAAGAGAATTATATGAATACACCAACAACAAGGACTTTGATTTCGGGTAACGAAGTGAAGTGAGTGGGAATCGTCATTTATCCTTGCCTAGGCGGGATAACCCACATATTCATTGACACACTCTAAGAATAAGGGTTTTATTTCATGAAGATTTCGCTGGTACACAAACAAAAACAGAAATCTTTACACAAAACCGCACGAACGCACGTCCATCAACCGAAAACAGATAAGGTAGTGACAAGGTTCTGAATGAAATATACTGTGTATTTGCGCAACAAAGTTTTTTGTTGACGCATCTGTATAAACTGGCGGTATTTACTGAAGTTATTAACGGAAAACTTTCGACTGATAAGTGGTTGAACGATCCGAATGATCTGACATGCTGAAACTTCTCATACCTTGTAAGGAGAATTCATTGAGAGACTATGTACTTATGAGTACATTACTGTATGCATGATAAAACGATTGTCTTCTTAATTACTATAATTTTCTTTTCGGACTTATTTAATTTAACTTAGAAATCAGTTTCTAATTTTTGCCACTTCCAAAAACTCATTATTTATTTTAATATAAGATAGTGCAGAAAGTTACTTGTAAAACATTCTTCTACAAAAAACCTTTGCAGTTCTTGAACTTCAAATAAATAAAGAGGCCATTACTAGTTCCGGGGTTTATTAGAAATCATGAGCGAATTTTTAAATCAACAAGTACACGATAGTGGTTCTATGTGATCTGCTGATTCAACGTTGTCCCATGTTACCATTCCCAGTCTCGTAATTGCTCCACATTGTTCCATATGGTATTGCCCTGAGCTGTTAGCTAATGCCCGGTTCCTATATTTAACGAATCGCCATCGTGTAAAAAATTTCAACAACCGACTACGAGTCGTAAATACCGTTCCTCAATTTATTTTTTATAGGAACGATTTTAGCTTACGCCCCGTATAATATACTACTATTTGTACCTAGAACGGATCGTTTTTCAAATATAGGAACTGGGTATAAATAAATATGTACCTAGAGCGCTGTTCCGGGGTGAAACTAATCTCATTTGTGCATTGTAGGAGTTTTATAACTATATGGTAACATTTGTGTGTGCTGAGCACAGCATTTCATCAACTATATAATAGCTGACGAAAGACGGAATTTTAACGCTGATTTTGCGGTGAATTTAAAATAGTTTGAGAAATATATTTTAGTTAATAAATTAGGTTTTTTTGGAAATGATAATCTATAATAATAATGGAAAATGTTAGGAAAAGAAATATAACAAACACCATAAAGGTAAATAGAATTCAAATTAAATATTTATAATGATTTTTAAAAAAAAATCTTTTTATTTATACATTAGATTCACTTTAATCTTATCTTAGATTGTTTCGAAAATTTCAAGCTATCGTCTACATTGCCTCAAATGAACCCAAACCCAAAACCTTTATTTCACTTACACCCTACAAATTGCGCTCAAGGAGTAGTCGTAAAAAGACTTGTCCCGACTAAATCCACGTCTTGGCAACCCCACTCAATATGGCGTCTACAATCCTAACATATGGCTGAAATTACTCACTATGCAAATTAGGACTCCTGTGGGATACCGCGTTCGGAACCTTGAGACTTAGATATTCAATATAGTAATATTAGCTCGGTATTGACGTAAAGGGTACATCACAATTTATGAGGATTGTGGGCACAATGAATATTAAGGAGCAAAACAGGAGGCTTTTATCGGATTGGTCATGGTAAGAGAACACTCAATTTCATTAGGATCTACGAGTTGACTATAAATCTCAGTTGCGATTCTTCTTCTTACGAATTCTTCGACGACTTCTACGAATAGTGCATAGCCTTAAGTAAGTAAAAAATAAATATTTTATGTAGTAACTTAGTTGCCAGTGACAAATATAATCTTAACTAAAACAAAACGGTGAAGTGCGGGTCGAATTCGCGTACGAAGAGTTCCGTACCATAATCAATTAAAACGCCAAAAAAATCACGTTTGTTACATCGAGCCCCCTTAAATATTAATTTTATTTTGTTTTTTAGTATAAGCGGCAACAGAATCATCCTCTGTAAAAGTTTCAACTGTCTGTCTATCATGGTTCATAGAGATAGGATCCCGTTTTACCCCTTGGGTACAGAACCCTAAAAACGCTATCAAATCGAGACTTAGGTTGTAATTTACAGCGTACAAACTCAAACTCAAACTCTCAAACTCTAATCATTTATTTCCGTAGGCCCCAAAAGGCACTTGAACACGTCAAAAATACAAACATCAAAATATAAAACAAAAGTCAAGTAATCAATTCAGTGATAAAAGGTACTAATACTAAATGCACTGAAATGATTTGAATTACCAGAGCTTAGATTGATTTCGATTCAACTCAAAGGTTTAAATTGAAATCAATCCAAGTACCAGCTCCGATGGGTATTGCATTCATGAGAAGAGCTGGTGAGAAACTCATTATGATGTGTAATTTAAACATGTCTGTGGATTTTTATAGTTGTGGCGATGGTGGTATATGTCACTCCTAATACACAACCGTTAAATACGAGTATTTTTATTTTCTGATGAATTACATGTACAACTAACTCAAATAATAAAATGACTTTAGCTCCTTCCCATCGAAATATTGTTACATTTCGAAAGCATAGTTTGTGTCAATCAAACCGCTGGCAATAAAAGGACCCTACTAAACCCTTATATTTATACACGTTAAGCTAACTCCGAATAGAGCTAAAAAAGCACGTAAGAATGATGAAAATATTACAAATAAAAGCATTAACTCACGAACACAAAAATAAGTATAAATCTTGCTGTCTCTATCAACAAAATATGGTATTGGCATAAGTTTTCAATGACGCATACATAATTTTTTTATTGTGCTAATAGAATGAATAGCCTTGGCAAATACTCTGAAGATTCACAAAGTCGGTGTCTGTTAAGCCGTTTAACAATGTCTGCCTAGTTTCAGATGGCTCCTTTAGACATGCGTAGACAGCCAACAGACGTTAGTATTTAGGTAAAAGCTTGTCAATATACAGAATAGTAACAAAAGTCAAACTTTATTACCTCACAAGGAAAACAAAGGACGACAAATGGTTTAGAAATGTAAAGAGCAATATTAAGTTTTTATATAGAAAACTAACGAACGTAAGTTATTATCATTTGAATTTAAACTTATTAAAATTTGATTCTTTGATTTTTTTATGAATCAATAATAAGTTAACAATCATACTTTTAAACTTACAATGAACCTGAGGAATTAAATATAGTTGTTTTTAGGTATTAACTACATTTCTGAATACCTCGAATAAGACACTCAATATACGTAATCATTCTCATGATTTGACAAACCTTTTTCAATATATGAACTTTGGGAGCGTTCAAACTTGTATATTTGAAAACTTATCAAGAAAATGACCTACCAGTGCATTAAAATTATTATTCCTATGCTAAAATAAATACCAAAATGCCCTTACACTGAAAATAATCCTGTAAAACTCGAAGTCAAAATCAGAGTTGAACTTCTGTATCTTTGTTGCCATATGACAATTTCATTTCTTCGGAACGTTTCAGCAGAGTAGAACAACGTTTTACTATTAACGTACTTAACACATAGAAAGAGCATAAAATATGGTTTTCCTAAGATATTCACATGTCTTCATACAGATTAAAGGTATTACATTAAAGAGCTCGAGGTGCTATTAAGATAACGTGGATGATTTATTTTGTCACGGATTTATTTAGGATTTGCGTACAATATGGAGAGTAAGCTTGTGTGTGTGTGTTAAATAGTTATTAACAATTTCATGTTTTATAATCCTGAGGCGGTGACTTTATCATCAATTGAAATATGACTGCCTCGGTGGCACAGTGGTAGCGTATGCGACTGCTGTGCATGAAGTCTCGGGTTCGATTCCCGGGTTGAACCAAATGTTTGTATGATCTACAAATATTTGTTTCACTTTGGATGTTTTTTTATGTATAATATGCATATATTTACAAATAAAAGTATATACCTATATGTCGGGTCATGAGTACGGAACGTCAACACACAACGTCGTAGTGACGTGTACGGAGCCTAGATTGGAGAGGGTAGTGTTAATAAAAGAGCGTGCATTCTTTAGTATTGTCGTTATTATCGCTCGGATGGTCGTAAAGTACTCTTGCCCAGGAACTGTACTGTGTGTATAGTTCTATATACCGTGTTTCTCTGTGAGTATTGTAATACCCTTCAAATAAGTTATTTGAACCTACAATACATTTATTTCTCACCCGGAATCCTACTAATGACTGTGAAAATAACGTGCCTCCGACATATATATATAGATCAGTTGTCTAGTACCCATAATAGCTTTGCTTAGTTTGGAACTAGATGTCGTTGTGTGTGATGATCAACAGCCGTTGCTAGTACTACTATTAGCCACTCTGAACAGACGGATTGATATAAGATTTGTTTCAAGTTATCTTTTTAAGTTTTTAATGTCCATTCTAGAATCCCTAACTGAAGTGTAGTGCACTTTCTAACTCATTTCCGCATCAACCGACGGTAGGCTGGTAGAGAATGCCTGTGGTATTAAGTCCGCCATGTACATTTGTGCATAAAGCTTTTAAATAAATAAATTGTTATTGCAAAGTTAGTTGCATAATACGAACGAATGAATAAGATGAAAGAGCGCATATGGGAGTAATTAAATTCAATGATAAATAGATATTAGAAATACCTGTATATTAACTGTTGGCCATCTATTATTTACGAGTAGGGCTGCAATCTCGTATAAACAATCTTTGTTTCTGTAAACTAACCAGTTCTAAATCTAGAAAGGCTTTATGAGTTCTACCATCATGAGCTTATCCCAGTCCACAGCTGGACACAGGCTTCTCAAATAGAATACAAATCAATACATATCAGTGTGAAATTCAATAACCTTCTGCATTTTCAAGTGTGGCTTTATGGGTATATGTACGAACTTGCCCGGATTTGTGCGACAAAATCCCAGTAAAAAACAAATACATTCACAGCGCTTTTATTGGCTTTAAATTTAAATGAAGATATAAAAATTACTCTATGATATAGGTATTTGATTGGCATATGGAAATTTACTCAATAAAAGCCTTATAATATGTATTTGCTATCACCTGATGGTAAGCGATTACCGCCGCCCATGGACACCCGCAACACCAAAAGCGTCACAAGTGCGTTGCCGACCTTTGGGGGATGGGAAGAGGTAATTGTATGGGCCTCCGGTATCCTCACTCACTCGGTGAAACACAGCGCATGCGCTATTTCACACCAGTTTTCTGTGAGGCCGTGGTATCACTCCGGTCGATTCATGCCGAAGCGTGGCTCACCCACGGAAAATGTCTTGCTTAATGCTTAATCTGAAGAGCAATTTAATATTCATGGCAAGGCACTAAAATGTCAATTAAACGATACAGTAACCAACATTTAAATTGGATTTTCGTCACTGTTCGAACGTAATCTGGCAACCCTAACTCACTAGCGCTGCGTTTGGCGGAAATTATTAATATCCTGTGTCATGTGTTATAGTTGAACGTTTAATGTGTGAGATTACTCTAGTTTCCGGTTAAAGGGCATATTGCCTTCATATATGCCAACATATTGTTTACTACAGTCCTTAGAACATAGTTTGATCTCTGTTAAAATGGCGACGAAACACAAGAAGAGACTGAAAAAGCTATTTTATGTTGCATCATCTATTTATATTTTTAAGTGCCATTTTTCACACATCGAATATTATACATTCAAAAGCATCTAAGTTTGTCTACATGTTACGCTTTCACATCTAAACCGCTAAACTGATTTGAATGAAATTTACAATGAAGATCCTTTAGTTCTTGAGAAAAGACACTTTTCATAATATTCGATATACACGTGAGTGGAACCACGGGAAAAGCTTGTATATTACAAATATAATAATCACAAACTTTAACAAAAAACAACCGACTTCAAGAACTGGACCAAATGGAATTACGCGGGAAGCACCAGCTTTCAAATAAAAAAATAATCATCAAAACCGGTTCACCCAGTCGAAAGTTGAATGAAGATAAGGTAACAATCGTAAAAAAAATAGAGTCGAATTGATAACCTCCTCCTTTTTTTTCAGTCGATTGAAAATCACACCTAAAATGTACCTATTCTAAAATTGCACTAGTGACAACTGTTACAGAGATCAAGCTATATTTTAAAGACTGTAATAATGTCAGAAATGTCTTCACATAATGAGTTATTACTCGAGAACGAATCATCACAAAAACCATAATGGCAATAAGGAAGTCTTGTTTTTGTCGTCCCCATTAAGCGTCTCTTGGGCCGAATTAGTCATATATTCTTAGTTTGTTTATTCTTACGCTTAACCATCTTAAGTACTTCACTGACCACCAAAAATTATACTAAAATGTTACCAGGAGTAAAAAACACAGAGTAGTAAAAAATACCACACCACGTAAAAACAACTTTCATTTTTAGTTCATTATAGATATTTCTTACAAGAGTAGTAGCAGAGATTGCAAATAATAACTAACTATCTGGTAATAACATACTAATACCTTTTTTTAATTGAATAGGAGCAAACGAGTAGACGTACCTATCGCCTGATTGTAAGCGATTACCGCCGCCCATGGATACCCGCAACACCAGAGGCGTCACAAGTGCGTTACCGACCTTTTAAGAAGGAGTACGCTCTTTTTTTGAAGGTTCGAAGGACCAATATCCGGGAATACCGCAGGCGACAGTTCATTCCACAGTTTCGTTTTTTTTATTATTATTTAATGAGGGCTTAGTACAGTTTTGTTGTGCGAGGCAGAAACTTTCTACCTACTTTTAAATTAATCTTACCCACCCATTCTCACGAAAACACCTTTTGATACATACATCATAATAAACCGTTTTAAACTTAATATAATTTGAAAATTCTTGTCCAGTTATCATAATCAATAGATTTTGCAACATGCTTTCAACTAAATCTCATTTCTTTTGCATTTGGTAAAGGTTCTAGAAAAAACTAAAAATGTGAACACGATGCAGCAATACAATATTAAGAATAATACATAAATAAAAGACCGTTAAAAAGGCTTTCGTGGAAATTCTATCAATAACGATTGCTATCCACTAATGGAATTTCCATGAAATAGTGAAGTGCATCGAAAATAATCGTCAATACTTCGATTATTTAATATTCACTTTACAGGAAAAATGGTTCAGTTTATGTATAAGGAGGCATAAATTTATGTAAGAACTTTATGGGTGGCTCGTACATATAATAACGCTGATTTTGATAATTAAAAAAAAATCAACAGGTTTCAAATGACACCTCCAACTGAACAATTTACGAATTTAAAATGTCGGATCGACAAAATTGTTTAGGTGTATATTTAAAAATAAAAACAGCTACCACCAACTTCATAAGGTGAACAAAGAATAATGTTACAGGTAAAATAAAAACCACAAACTACACTATAAAACTTTCCCGTTACTATCAGGGGAACATAGCAAACGAATAACAGTAAATAGTATGGATAAGGATTTATTTTCATACGTGCTCGAGCCGAGACGGCTTTACGAAAAACCTCTTACTATCCTGACAGCCTGGTTGTCTGAAAAACTATTTGTCGAGGTATAAAAACAAAATCTCTTGGTTTTTTAGGGTTCTCTATATAAATCAAATGCGCTTTGTTGAAAGATTTTTTCAATTCGATTTACTTGTTAAAATTCGCAGTAAACTACTAGTAATTTAATAATAAAATGAATGGGTGGTTAACTAAAATTTAAACTCAGTGAATTTTTAATTATAATTCTCTGAATGAACTGTCACTTTTTTTCAATTGAATAAATATACCACATAAAATAGTTTTACAGATTTTTATCTAATTTCCCTGTCTGCCAAATATTCAAACTCACTCACAAAATACCACATTTATAAATATTAGTGTGATATTTATCTATTCACGAATTCTGATTATAATTAAGTATTTGTAGATATATACACGAAAATAGAGTTAACTTTCCACCGAATGTAAGCGTACACGTAACTTCGTTCATTGCTAGACATTATCCGGGATAAGCCTCGATTAAAATTTGTAATGAATTCGTTTTTAACTTCAGCATAAGTTGGAAGTTGTTGGAATCTGTTGTACTGCGAGGTGGAATGGGTGACACGTAATTCATACCGATGGAAAAGTTTGCAAGCGAAGGACTGTTTAGCAAATACGTTTTTGTATACATATATGTAAATTCATATTTGTTTTGTTTGTGTGGTATCATCAATCAACCATTCTAAGGAGAAGCCTATGATTAGCAGTGGACTCATTACTGAATATAGGTAGAAAAATTGTTTTGCACCTTACACCACATTGGCCAAAATGTGGTATAATACAGCTGATTACTTGCTATGAATTTTGAATGCAGTAGTAGTGTGAATTTGTAATGTCAATTAAATAGAACGCTGCCTAAGGCAATAAAAAAGTAGATGAAACGCAGGTATAATCGTGTGTACGACGAAACAGAAAAACTAATAGTTATTCGAAAATAATAATCTAGACATAACTCACTTAAATGCATGCGTGCGATCAAATGTATATTGTATTATTAATATGTATTTATGAGAAAATAAACAAATTATTATTAACATTTACACAATTTTAATGAATCAAACGTCAAACATCGGGCTTCAGCCAAGCTAATCAATATATTGTTCAACAAACAGAACTGCCAAATTAGAAGTTGCGTCAAACCATTTTGGATTTCTAAAATGATCAAGTTAATTGGTTAACTCGAGTGGCATTATATATAAATTTTGTACAATAGCTATGTTCACTGATACGACAATCAACTAAAAATGCCTTGTCTAGATGTACCGTGTAACATCGTCTGTGCCTCCTGTTGTCCGCGACCTGAAATTTGTTTCACATAAAAAAGGTTTATTGTAGGCCAATCTTCAAAGAGAGGCATATACAGACGCGGACTTTATTTTTGAACATTTAAAGGAGAAAAATCTTTCTTACGTTGTTTTTGTGAAACTTTAACGGTTTACGCAGCACAAGCAAGGGAAGCTCTCAAAAAGTCTCTAAAAAGTTATGGAGAACCATGTGGGAGGCAGTACAGCAATGGACGTCTTTTGACTGAAATGAGGATGATCTCTGTTTATAAAATGTTACGTTGGTTTGTGTATGCTTCGACAACTCAAAAAAACCTGCACCAATTGAGATAAAATTTTGACACAATATACAACCCACTTTGAAAACGGTTTATATATTTTTGGATCACTAAACCTCGCCTAAATACGTAAATACGAATTCTTAATATTAATGCCAGTTTTCTGTAGACAAAAATATTAATGTACCACAGAAAACAAATAGACAATATTGCACAATTATTTTTCTACTGCAGTATAGACTTTGAACACAAGGTTGGGTGTCATTGTAAGCGTCACAAATCACGAACATGATTTATAATTTTGATGTCTCTCCGCCTTACTATACAACAGTTACAAAAATATTATGCATGTGCATATATCTTCATAAGCATTGTAGGAATGCAAGTCATTATTAGGGCTCCGTACCTCACCCTCTACCTCCGGAACCCTCGGTGTGCGAGTCCGACTTGCACTTAACCAATAAAAAAATATATCAGTAAGACATACCGACCTATCATGCTAATACTGAATCGCGAAATAGAAATTCTCACACCGAATAACATATACTCGTATAAATTTAATATACGGTTCACGAAGCGTGATCATCTCACCATGTCGTAGAATCCTCCCTTTGTGTTGGAGAGATTTCAAAGTAGCTATTTACAATGGTGTATCCAACAACGTTACCACGTCTTATTGATAAATAAAGAGTTAATCGATTTTATTTATATATTTAAATTTACAATGCAGCCGTGCCCTAGTTCGCATTCTATCTTAATTGGTAGCACCGGACAGAAAAACCAATTAGATCTAACCATTTATTGATAGTGGTGATTCTTACGTTTTTACATTAAAAGTGAAGCTGTTCTTGCTTGCAGGGGAGAGTATTATTCAAATACTAAATCGAATACCTTGTGACAAACCTTCTTTTTATAAATCTTGATCAGAAGTGTTTATCGATTTTTTTCTTGTAAACTTTTACAAGAAAAAAATCGATAAACATTTCTCAAGAGCAGATGTTCTATTTCTGGGTAACACAACTAAGTGATTGATAATTATAATTACAATTAGAAAGCATCAATCACGATTATAGATTAATGAAAGTAATTAATCATTATTAGATTAGCTCTTTCGTGGTTAGTTTTTCCGTTTATTTTTCTTCTTTTTTAGCTTGACAATAAATGAGGTTCTATGTCCTTAATATAAACGGCTGTCGTCTGCGGTGTTCCCGGACCAATACGACCTTCAAACCTTCAAGAAAAGAGCGTACTCGTTCTTAAAAAGTTTACAACGCACTTGTAACGCCTCTGGTGTTGTCTCCGTTGCGGTAATCGCTTACCATCAGGCGATACGTGCGCTCATTTACCCCCTATTCAATAAAAATATACAAAATAAAAAAAAAGAACCTTAAGTTACAAAAGTGGCCATAATTTCTATTATATGGTTGCTTGCTAATATGACTATCTAAATAACCGACCTGTGTGAACGGCGGTCTTGTAATGCATTCCTAATAATATGTGTTTAAAGTAGATTTGAATCAACAAATGGCGTATTGGTTTAAGTGATCACTTCGTCGCCTGCTACTGCGCTGTGTTGTAAGTTCGAACCTAAGGCAACACTGATTGTGATCCATCCATATATTGTCACTCTGGTGTTTTTTACTTCTGTATCTTGTATATTTGTAAGTTGTTCAAAAGAAAAGTTTATTCAATAAATAAAATAAATGAACTTGTTTTTTAAGTTTAAACATCAGACAAAGACCAGGTTATCTATACAAATAAATAAAATTAGAGTGTCTGTTTGAATTATTAAAATAACTGCTATTTAATTAATTGCACTGTACATTGCACGGTACATATACCAAAATATCATTTTTTCAATTTTTGTCTGTCTGTCTGTCTGTTTGTTCCGGCTAATCTCTGGAACGGAATTTCATAAGTTTCACTCTGTACTGGATATTTTTCGATGTAGATATATGTATATAGAAAGAAAAAACATGTTTAGAGTGTCCAAAACAGTAAAACTGTTTTTAACCCCTGACCATTTCTCTAATTTAGTACTATTACTTACAAGTTAAGACTTGTAATACTTATAAATAGAGATCACCTTTTTTTCTACCTAGCAAAATAAAAAGTGAAAAATATCTTAAATATTTAGCAAAGAAACGAGGTCTAATTTCTATAATTAATAACTACAGCTTAAGATTAACCTCTCAATTGTAAGCATTTCATAAATTAAAAAGGCTTTCATTAAAACGTTTAAGCCAGCTGCCAACATTTCATAACTGCGGAACAGTCTAGGAGGGTGCTGCTCAACACAAAAGAAAATTGGTTTTGAAACGATTTCAAAAGGTTTCTAAAGGAAACTATCTGTATGGAACTGCTAGTTTTCAAGAAAATTAAATTCGTTTTTGCTAACGTTGGCGATGACATTTACTAATTGCTCGATCTTCTATAAGTTTAATAGAAATTCCTATTGAAATGCTGCATTGATACTGTGGGGGAACGGGTATCATGTTCCACCAACACAAAGGGAGTATCCTCCGACCAGGCGAGGTGATCATGCCTGGCGGGCCACTGCCCGACAGTTGATGTTGGGATGTAGCATATATGATAATCGGCGCGAGAACTTCTATTGCACGATTCAGGATTGGTAGTTACTCTATGTAGTGCGTTACTTCGTAGTTCAGTGTATCTTCGGTAGATGGCGCTGTAGTAGGTTTTTACTGTTGTGTTATATGAATGTGGATGTCACCACAATACATCCTCATCATCAATAACCAATAATGTCGCGCTTGCCAACTGCTTGGCTGCGACGGACACTGCAACAAAACACCAAGGTAGAACACCAGGTATATTGGTCCAACCTTTGTACCTGCAGGCAGACCAAGGAGGCCCTCCCGACGATCAATCCCGTTTTGTCACGGAAGCAGACGCAACTCAAGAGGCCGCTGCTTCGACTCATAACTGGAGCAATAACTGGTCATGCACTACTATAAAAACATCTCTTCACTCTAAGTGTAACAGACAGCCCTCTATGCAGAGCATGCATGGAGGAGGAAGAAAAAGCCGCCCATGTCATCATGGCGTGTCCTGAGGTAGTAGAATACCGGGCGGGAAACGTTGGATGGCCGAGATCACTTCCAGAAGTTGTCGGTAATGTAAAGGGTCTGTTAGGGTTCCTGGAGGAACTGAGTTGGTATGAATAATACCCACCACGCAAAATAGGCGCACTGAAGACGTCGAGTTGCGGAAATCCTGCCCGCGAGTTCAAGATCAAGAACCCTGTCCCAATACTCGGGTCGGGTTTCGTCACAGGAGAGCGTTAAGGCTATAAGGCATCCTCGAGCTGACCGTGGTTTGTGTGTTCACCTAATCTTGTCCATGGATGTTTTTAAGCCGCCGAAAGGCCTCAAACTAAGCTTCACGAGTGTTATCCTATAATAATAACGAATCGGCTGCTTAACTTGACCTCCGAATCACCTATCCAGGTACTGACTGCATCGTCGTTGCTTACCCTCGGTGATTGTTTCTAATCGATATTTCTTCTCGATACTTACTCAACGCGAGTAAAATGTACTTAGTACATTTGATCACAACCTTCCTGGGCAATAGAAATGACAATGTGTGTTATGGAATTACTTTCTCAGGCCACCCGCACAGTAGTTCCTACGGTATTGCTAATTTGGTTTAATTAGAAACCGCCTCTTATATTGTGTCGTTCTCTCACAACACGATACAAAATTGTAAAAGTTTACCCAAACAATTATGAAAATAATCTGATACGCACACTGACAAACAAAATTTATCTATTCGGCAAACCAAAATACTGTCGTGAATATTTATTTTGTTATTTAAAAACTTTGTACCGCCATAAGTCTTACTGGATGTAGTAAAAAATATACAAATAGTCTTGTTTGTTTGTGTAGCAATAAGGTATTCAGTGGAGGTAAAAAGTGACCTCTAAAAAACCTTCACTACAAACGAAACCCCAAAGCTAATTCATTTTCCATTTCGCTTCCATAAATAACTAACAATAGGTGTTCCCACGATAATTGTATACATGACATACACAATGAAATTAAATACACAGGGAGTCCATTGTGTGAGCTTTTTGAGTGGAGGACAATTAAAATGGTAGACATTACAGTTATTAATGTGTATGCGATCTTAGTTCTCGTAACGATAAGAATGTATTTTGATGAAACTTTGCAATAATATAACTTATACATCAGAATAACACATAGGCTACCATTTATAAAGATACTAGCTTCGCCTCGCGGTGTTGCTCGCGGTTATTTTCGTACCGCGGGAAGCACCTCGGGGTTTAGCTAGTAATACATATTTTTTGGTGTAAAATTGCCTACGCATCACACTTTTATGACACAGAACGTATTTATATGTGCGTGAAATCTAAATGTATTGTTTTAATTGTTATGTGAGTTCGTAGTGACAGCCAATTGATTTTGTATGCCAGTTTAAATGGTTATGTCTGAAGATTTCCCCACACAAAAAATGACAGATTATTCATACAAATTTTGATGAATAGAAGTTTTATATAGACCAATTCAGTTAAACAGTTATAAATACTATATATGAATAAAGTAAAAATATGTCTATATACATATCATCTTCACATTTGTAGTAGAAAAACCTTTCCGTATCTAGTACGTAAAATATGGCGACCGCTGTCATCGTATATTTTTTGCGAAGCTACCGCTGCCAATCGAAGTACAGTTTATTCGGCGTTTAGATAAAAACACGACTTAATAACAGAGTTACTTCGTAATGTTTATTGCCCTTTGATTGTAAATAAATACACATTCCTTTAAGAGCCTGTTATTCGTTAGTTCGATAACCACATAGATAAATGTCAAATGAACACAAAAATTCGTTCTAAATCTAGATGTATTTCATTAGTGGTAAAAGCTAGTGTCGATTTAATTAACTTTATTTTTTTTGTAGATAACGGGTCTGACATGAGTTGTCAGGAACTGATTATTTACTTACAGATCTATGTACTGTATTTAAAAAACGCGGTGCATAGATGTACACAATACGGTAAAATTATTATTATTAATGTTAACCAGTCAAAGAATAACTCACTACATCACTTGGAAATTAAATTAATAAATTAGAATAGAATAAGAACACTCAAATGATTGATTTCAAACCCTTATAATCTATAGAGCTTGAAATTGTTTTCTCATACAATACGCGTACATAAAAAACTAAAAAGAAATACACAATATTAACACACAATACCAAATTATATTCCGAACAACCTAAAATTTTTATTTTGTCATTATGATGAGAAACCATTAAAACAAAAGATATTACTATTAAATATTTGTCCACACGATCGCGTGCGATACGTAACTCAACAAATTGCCATTATGTCACGCACTTCGTCCAGATACTAGACCATTAAACCAATCAATAAAAGTTATCACAGCCTTTGATGTATCGGTGTAATCGTTTGTGACGTGAGGTTTATGGCGATTATTGTGTGATAAATATAAGGATATGTTTACACAGTTATACAGCTGAAATTTAATCAATTACTGTTTGAATGTTTGTGTTACTGACGGCTAACTGGTCATAGCATTCTGAATTCTGGCAATAAACTGTTTGAGAGATAGGAATGCGAACCTAAAATTGAACCCTATCCAAGTTGCATTTTTGTCACGTGAGAGAGCCACGCTTTGGCATGAATGGGCCGGCTCGACCGGAGCCATACAACGGCCTCATAAAAAACTGGTGTGAAACAGCGCTTGCGCTGTGTTTCACCGAGTGAGTGAGGATGCAGGAAGCCTATACCCTAAACCCCTGTCCCCATCCCCATCCCCCCATCCCCCAATCGCCGGTAACGCACTTGTGACGCCTCTGGTGTTACGGGTGTCCATGGGCGGCGGTATTCGCTTACCATCTCAGGACAGGTGATACGTCTGCTAGTTTGCCACCTATTCCATAATTATAATAATTTTCCAAACGTAGACGTTAACAGAGAACAAAAAATGTATGGGAACGATATCTTTCAACGCTAAATCACGTGATCAAATAAAATATTACCCAATAATACAAGACAATAAAGGCGTTAGCGATTGTAGAAGCGACGCAAAGCACTTGATAAAGGGCTGATCTATTCGAACTACCGTCCAATTCGTCCATGTACCTAATTTATGTTCAGTTTATTTCTGTTAATTTACCTTTATTACTGACTAGCTGACCCACGCAACCTCGTATGCGTATTCTATTGCCCGTAGCGTGAAAACTTTCCCCGTTTTTGAAACATTCTTCATTGGTGCACCGCTCTTATTTGTATTAGCGTGATGATATATAGCCTATAGCCTTCCTCGATAAATGGACTATCAAACACTGCAAGAATTTTTCAAATCGTACAGCGGTTCTTGAGATTAGCGCGTTCAAACAAACAATCAAACAAACAAACTCTTCAGCTTTATAATATTAGTATAGATAGAACTAGATAGATTTAAATGTAGTAGAGCCATGTTGATATCAGAGCCAACGAACCGGTTCGACCGAGGCAAAAATGACGGTATTCGTGCTGTCGTGTTTCGTTAGTAAGTGTGAGACCAGAGGCCCAATGATGCAAAATTATCTCAATAGGTCTCTATAGTGTGTGCATTGTTGCAATGTGTGCATTCGCAATGAGTATGGTTACCTCTACTCTAGAATTCAGCTCATTCTTTCCATCAGATAGAGTAAAACCACTTTGGCAGGTCTATATAGACCTGCCAAAGTGGTAAAAAAAATCAAAAACAAAATCTTAAAATAGATGCCAATGGTCCTTTGTAATGTGAGACTAATTTTGGGCGTTAAATACATATCTAATTTCCTTCGAGAATATAAGCATGATAAACCGATGAAGACACTAAAAGCTTGTATAAACTCATAAAGCAAATGCTCAGAATGTATATAATACATACAAACTTTGTATGGAATGAATGTTAATTACTAGTACGTAAATATTATTTGTGAAAATACAAATATAACTTTTCTTTTTTAATGTCGGAACGAAAGCTAATATTAGAATCAGATTTCATAAAGCCCACCCAACTTCGAATAAGATAAAAAAAAAAAAATCTCTGCCAAACTGGCGTAGTGGGCGCTCTAATAATATTTATATTTGATGACTTTTTAATTTAGTACCGACATTTGGAGATGTTATGATTAGAATTTCAAAATTGGAATTGTTTTATTTTTTACTAGCTGACCCACGCAACCTCGTTTGCGTCTTATATTGCCCGTAGCGTGAAAATTTCCCCCCGTTTTTGAAACATTCTTCATCGGTACTCCGCTCCTATTAGTAGTAGAGTGATGATATATAGCCTTCCTCTATAAATAGACCATCCAACACAAAAAAAAAATTTTTAATCGAACTAGCATTTTCTGAGATTAGCACGTTCATACAAACAAACTCTTCAGCTTTATAATATTACTCGTAGTATAGATTTCTTGTCGCAAAATATAATTTAATAGACAGTCGCTGCAATAAAATCTCTTCAGAAATAACTTTATCGAGCCATTACCATTTTTAACGACCAAAACAGTTTTTGAAAATTGTTATTTCTAAAAACGGAATAATAGCTTCAGCGTTGCTAGATAAACCGCAGTTTTTTTAATTTATTCCCGCTTTTTCGATTGCAGGTATAAAAACATATTGCGCAAATTTCTTCTGTAATTTTTGTGTCAGTTTATTCACCCAGCCGAGGGTTCATCTGTAGATAAATAAATTGTCGCATGTACGAGGTAAAAATATATACGGATTAAATATTGACATTCGCTGCCTCGAGTGAGATAGGACAGTTATAGCTAAGAATATATTACTTATAACTTTTAAACTTCCACTTTTCGTGATGTTTAATTATTACCTCGGGAATTATCGCGAATAGTTAGTTTTTTATATCCTTTAAAAATACAACTCCCGCATTAGGAATATACATCCTGTGTCGCGGGGACTTTATAAACTTACATGTAACGGACACAAGGGACACCCAGACTCGGGACAACATTTTGTGGATCACACAAAGTGATCTCCCACGTGGCATTTGAACCCACGACACTTGGCGCAAGTAGCAAGCGGCATCATGACTGCTTAAAACACTAGGTCAACCGTGCAGTAAATTTAATGCAGCAGAATCACATGGCGCTTCGATTTTGTCCAGGTTCCAATAGCGTTGTCACGGGTGGGCTATTCGCGCTTCCAATGGAATCATTATGGAAGTGTCTGTTTGTAATTTCAAATTCACAGTTTTTCACTAAATGCAAAGGAAAGTATTTAAATACTATAATTATATAAAAATCTATTTTCTTGTCTGTCTGTTCGTTACGGCTAATCTCTGAAATTGAATTGAACTTTCACTGATACGTAGCTAATGATATAAAGAGTAAACCTACCAAATTGAAAAGCGACAAGCTTTTGAAAGAATAGAATGAAAAATTACCTCGTCGTCGAACGCATCGGGATCCGCCATCTTGATTTATATCAACAACTGCTTTAGGATCTCACTAGCACTTCACTTACACTCGATGTCACATAAGTACCATCGTCTACACGGCTCACTTACACCATCTGGAACAAAAAGAAGTAACAGGTTAAAACTTTGATCATATCATGTCAACAACCTTAAATAGAAGTTTTGACTTCTTACATCAATCTGGTTAGGCGGGTTATTACGGATTGTGTTTTATTATGTATCGTTCTCTTTGCTGTATTGTGATTTTGCAGTTAGTCGGCTCTTAAATAAATAAATTAAAAATAATAATACTAAATCTCTTTATTGTACACCAGTAGTAGTGTGATTACATGGTAAATTTAAAACTATAAATTATGTACTTTTTTTTTTTCTCTCTTTTAAAAAGACAACTCCCACATTAGGAATAAACAACCTGTGTCGTGGGGGACTTTACAAACATACATGAAACGGACACAAAGAACATCCAGACTCGGCACAACAATTCGTGGATCACACAAAGTGTTGTAGGTACCGCGTGGGATTTGAACCCACGACACTTGGCGCAGTAGCAAGCGGCATGGCGACCGCTGACACCACTCGGCCAACCGTGCAGTCGTACAAGCGTACAAGTTGTACAAGTAGCGGCCTTATCGCTCCATGGCAATATCTTACAGGCAACCATGTACGGTACAAAATGAACTGAACCAAGACGGCCGCAAGAACGCGCGTTCAACACCTGCCAAGCACGCATGATGTAATCAAAAATTTAGCACGCGTTCGACGCGCACTGAGCGCTTACCATCACCAGACAGACATTCGATTATCAAAACGCTTTCAATACATGAACAGGTATTATAGAAACTGTGACAGCGTCATAATTCCAGCTTGAGACACTGCGGCACTCAAACTAATTATACATCAATTTGGCTGTCACTTTGTCTCTACTGTAAAATTTATCGTTTCATGATCTGTAGAACATTTGATAATTATCTTTATACCATGTATATATTGTAATAAGAGTTAGTTTGTAACGTACATATAAAGATTATACGTATATACAAACAGTTATAATATACATAAGACGTACATTGGATGGCATGAAAAACTCCTTGTGAGATCTAATTTGCCTGTGCGTTGATTATTTCAATATTAACACTATCATAAATATAAAAGTTTACCATATTACGCCAGCATAAATATATATAAACTCCAAAAACTACATAAAGTTTCAACGTGTAACTTATTCACAAATATGCTTATTTCTTGTGAATATATAAGCAATATGTGGTGATCAAATTGTACTTTAATATCATTTTTATATGCGAATAAAAAATTTGTAATTATATTTCGTTCATTAAATTTCCAGTTCTCCAGTTTTTCTGACAAATTTCAATTACAATAAAAATACCCTACCTAATAAGTAAAAAATATCTAATATTAATTATAAAAGTAAAGTCGACAATATTTCTTCTCCTAAGTATACATTGTTAGTATAAGGGCGCCCTCCGCAAGTACTAAATCATTCGTCCAGACTCCAGTCAAATTCATTATGAGAACTCCACTTCACTCTTGTTTACTTTAATGGCAAAATGATCCATGCTTCATTCGACCATCAAAAATTTCTCTTGGAATTTTCTTTTAAATTATTAGTAATTTATTCTTTTATTAATATTACATTTTTTTGTTCTAAACTTAATTGATTGTTCTATTTTTTTTACAGGCTTTCAGCGTAAGGCGCTTAGAACGTATATTTTTTGCTTGTTTTACTTGATACTACGACTATCGGTTTCGTTTGCCCCTATTCGATAAAAAAAAAACAAAAAGCTTTTTTTATCTTGAATTAAAGGCTTCCCCAAAAGCGATAAGAGTATTCTTTAAACATCGGCTTTATCCTTATTTTCCCATCACTATTTAATAATAATAATAATAATTTATATTATGTTGGAACGATATTAAGGAAACATTGAAATATACAGTACAGTTACGGTTACCTTATAAGGCGATACTGTATACAAAATTGGGATAGTAAATCCGAAGCGGACACACAACGCTATCTAGTCTCAAACTAAACAGAGCTTGTGTTATGAGTACTAAATAACTGAAATAAAAACATTTATTTCTTTTTTTGTAAAAACACTTATTGTACATTGAACACCCAAATATTTGCAGATCTAACAGTTGGTCCGATCCGGGATTCAAACCCAAAACCTCAAGCACAGCAGTCGCCTACGCTACCACTGCGCCACCGAGACAGTTGATTAAAGATATTTTACATCAACAGAAATAGTATTGTCAGGTCACAATCGAATAAATTATACGAAGATGGTGGTGTCTGTTTCTTAAAATACTAACCCCAAAATGTATTTAACAAGGTCTTAATAAAATTTACTTGTAAACTTTTGTAGATTGAATTACGAATTGTATTATTACAAAACTTATTCTAGCATTTCTTTTTAACTTCAGATATATTCCTACAACCGCAATTCACAATTAATCGATTGATTAACAATGGATTAAATAATAAGGATTATTATGACAATATCAACTGGATCCAAAACATCATCAACAAATTACACAGCTCACAGTTGTCAGTTGGTATATTTATTTTCCGTGAGAGAGCCACGCGGTATGAATAGGCCGGCTCGACCAGAGTGATACCATGGCCTCACAGAAAACCGGTGTGAAATAGCGCTTGCGCTGTATTTCACCGAGTGAGTGAGGATACCGGAGGCCCATACCCCAACCCTTCCCCCATTCCTTCTCCCCATTCCTTCTCCCCATCCCCCAAAGGTCGGCAACGCACTTGTGACGCTTTTAGTGTTACGGGTGTCCATGGGCGGCGGTAATCGCTTACCATCAGGGTATCAAAAAAAAAAAATATAATATCACTAGCTGACCCACGCAACCTCGTTTGCGTCTTATATTGCCACAACAATTAATTCTCAATAAATAAAATTGCAATCTCAAATTGAAAAATTAACTATCCTATCTCTTAAGTTGGAACAAAGCACACATTTAAAAAAATAAATAAAATCGGTTCAGTAATTTCGGAGTTCATCCCGGACAAATATTGTGACACTTGAATTATATATAATAAATTTTTGCTAACGGATCGTTAAGTTATTAATATTTTCTGGCTTTTAGCAACAGGATTTTTTAAGCCCATCTCTGGACTTTCTAACCCTTTTTCTTCGTCACCCAATAGCAATGAATGCCTTAGATATCAAGTCCGCCTTTGTATACATTTTAGCACTAAGTAAAAAAACTGCAAATATACTGCAATATTATATATTTATATTAAGATAGATAGCAGTAACCTGTTTGATTTTAAGACTATCTCGTGACATAAAGCTGTGTATTTAATAAATTATGTCTACGTAAAATCAGAAATGAAGAGGCCGTTATTGAATTGTCGCACTTATAAACCTTAACGTAAGGTACCTTTCACATTGTCTATAATATTCCATTTAACCATGACGTGTTCTCTAGGGGAAATCATAGCAGAGAGGTCACAATCAGGCGCTGTATAAACCCTAACTAAAATAAACCAAAGAAAATTAATTTAAGACGTTTCGAGAGGCGGTCCAAATAATCCGGGGATTAAATAGGTACTGAGTTGTTTAATTAGAAAGACTTATACAGACAAGACGGAAATGTTCAGTTTACAACTTAAAATTGGATGTTCTTTGTGTCCGTTTCATGTATGTTTGTAAAGTCCCCCACGACACACACGACGATGTTTATTCCTAATGTGGGAGTTGTCTTTTTAATATCAAAAAAACTTGAGAGGTGTCAAGGGACACCCGGATGGAACGAAGTTCGAAATAGAAAGACGAAACGAAAATATCTGTGTGTGTCGTCGTCGTGTCGTGACAACAAATTATGTCGTGACAACAAATTGTGTCGTGTCAACAAATTGTGTCGTGTCAACAAATTGTGTCGTGACAATTTTTCCGTCTAGCCCCCTTACACAACGCGCCATAAGGAACTTTGTTCCAAAAAAAAAAACAGTGGCATATTAAATAACCACAAGTTAACGGCAATAGTCAAAAAACTTGGTAAGAAGAGAACCCAGTATAATTTATCTTACTAATAATATTATTATAAACGCGAAAGTTTGTGAGCATGTAAATGAGTATGTTTATTACTCTTTCACGCAATAACCACTGAATGGATTTTGATGTAACTTTACAATAATATAGCTTATACATTAGAATATCACATAGGCTACAATTTATAAAGATACTAGCTACGCCTTGTTATTGTTGTACCGCGGGTAGCACCGCGGGGTTCAGCTAGTATCGTATACGTCTGAACAGAATTTCGTCATCACTACTATTCCTTTTCGCACACTTTCCTTATTTCATTTGGACTAACTGAAGGAGGAAAAGCGAGGGAATTCTACATTATATGCATAAACTCAACTTGATATAAGAGCTATTTTTGCGTGCCCCTGTTAGACCGCATATTACTCTTTCTGCAATGGTATGCCTATTATTGCTGCCAGGCAATATCAATACGATAAACTAATATTTCCGGGATAACCGAATTGTAAAGCGCTGCGTAATTGCTAATTAATATCGCTACTATAATTCTGTTACATCAACAATGTTAACTGTTAGAACAATGATTCTCGAACCTGCTTATTTATCAACTCAGATGTAGACATAAGACTTTGTTCATTTAAACTTTACCCCTTGTAAAGACAGTATATTTATCTCTGAGTTTTGATGGTAGGAGAGAATTAAAAGTATTTTTTTTGTAAATTAGTAGAGAACTTATACAACTCCTCACAAGTGCAGCGTCGTCAAATAGTGAAGTAAAATTCATATTGTTGCTTCGATAGGATTATGTTTTGCTAATAAAGGAGAACAATCATTATTTATTCTTGTTTCAATCTTTCAAAAAACATACATCTCATCGTATCTTCATTAGTGGCCCCACCGTAGGTTTTCGTAGCAGCTACATATTCGTAGCACATAGCGACGTAGCAAAAACATAATGCACGTAGCAGTGTAGCGTATTTTTAGATTGCAATAAAACAGTTGAGCTTAAAAAACTCAATTAGTAAAAGCTATAAATATACAGATGAAAATTCTTAATACACCATTAAAATTAAATAAATATAAATATTACCTGACATATAAAGCACAACGCCATCTAGTCTTAACCTAAGCAATCTGAGACCTTTGACTGCTTCGATGGCGCATTGGTAGCATATGAGACTGCTGTGCTTGAGGTCTCAAGTCCCCAGTCGGACCAAATGTTTGTATAATCTGCAAATATATGTTTCGAAGTTTTCTATGTATAATATGTATCTATAAATTTACAAAAAAATATATATATTAATGTCAGTTGTCTAGTACTCATAATACAAGCTCTGCTTAGTTTGGGACTAAACGTTGTTATGTGTTAGATGTCCGAAATATGTATTTATTTATATACTTTACGCATTCGCAATGAGTATGTAACAACCATTCTTTGAATTCTACTTTGTTTTCCATTAGGCAGAGTAGTCAATTTGACAGACCCATACATAAAACAATGTATTCGTTGTATATTTGTTTATTTAACAATCAATAGCTCACAACACATGCATACGCCATTATTTGCCCGCTATTTTAAGAAGCAGAAGTCCCTTATTGTCTCTGAGCGTCATAATGTGTGTAATGGAGCAGGTATTGATCCTTCAAGTATGGCCATTAGTCACAGACCTACGGTACAACTAATATTTTTATATTTACTAACTATCGATATTAAAGTAAACTGAAAACGATTCAAGCATCGATTTATACTTTAGGACTTAGCATAAATATGTATATGCCTATGACCTTACACTAGGTCATAGGGGTCACATATTTACAAGGTTATTTTCTCTCTGTTGCTTCAGTGCCTTCCTTTTTTATTTTTAATTTAAGTGGCTCAATATTAGTCCGGCAGACCCTACCTGCCTAGTCAAATACCGATCAAATGCGAGTTGGAATCGTACTGGATTGGTTCCGTACTATCCTACTAATATTATAAACGAGAAAGTTTGTTAGTATTTAAGTGAACATGATTGTTGCTCTTACACGCAGAAACTACTGAATGGATTTTGATGAAACTTTAGAATATTCTAGCTTATATATCAGAATAGCACATAGGCCAGAATTTATAAAGATACTAGCTTCGTCTCGCGGCGTTGCCTGCGGTTATTGTCGTACCGTGGGTATCACCGCGGGGTTCAGCTAGTTATCTACAAAAACGGCATAAAAACACGTTTGTTGTGTGCTTTTTTTTTAAATTCTATTTTTATTATTTGTTGTTATAGCGGCAACAGAAATACATCATCTGTGAAAATGTAATCTGTTTACCTATATCGGTTTATGAGATACAGCCTGGTGACAGACAGACAGACAGCGGAGTCTTAATAATAGGCTTTCGTTTTACCCTTTGTGTACGGAATCCTAAAAAAAAAACTAGTAAATTTGCTAATTTTAAGACCGAGATATTCAAATTTACAATAAACATAAAAAAAAGATTTGTTGAATGGAAACACAAATACTTGTTAAAAAACCATTAGCTCAATACGTCTTCACTAGCGAAGAACAATTTATTTTTTAAATCGGTGTAACCTTTTTATTCAATGATAAAGTTCAGGTTCCCCTGGGAAGTTTATATTTTTGAGGGTTCTTAAAAAGCTTTTTGACTTTTAATATTTTAACAAATTTCTATTGATTTTTGTGAAAAGTACAAATTGATCTTTGGTAATGGTCGCTAATGGACTCACTAATATTATCTTTGGTATAACTAAAGATTTGATAAGCTATATAATTTCTTTTAATTATATTAAAATGTCTTTTAGTCGCTAACAACTTTTGTATTTGCTTTAAAGCTGATAAACAAAATGATAATATAAACAGAAAACATTACAGTTAGATGTAATATATACAAATTAATAAAATTTAAGTGTCTGTTTGTAATTTCAATTAAACAACTTTTCACTAAATGCATAAAAACGAACTGTTAATTCTGGTTAACTTCTAACTGGACTGATTTTTAAGGGACTTTCACTAACAGATGACTGATTATATAAAGCATAACTTAGGCTATTATTTTTTTAGGCTTGTCCTGCGACGATGCCCATAGTTATTGTATTAAAGGTACAATAACAATTCAGCTAGTGTCATAATACGAACCATACGATATGAAAATATTGAGTACGTACATGAGTATTGAGTGTTTTGTCTACTCACTAATACTTAGTAAGGAAGACATGAAATCTGTACTTTATCAGTCACTGTTAACTTCGTTTTTTGAACCAGCGCCTAAAACTGCTACTCCTGCCGTTACTAATATCCCTTACAATATCTTCCTTGTCTGGGTTCTACCGTTTTCTCATGTCACATCTAAAATGCATCTTTAAAAGAAACCCAAATTTGTGCACATTATATACATAGGCGGGCTATGCCATAGGTAAGAATATGTTTATGTCAATTTATTAATTTATTATATTTTCCATAAATTAGAATTAAATACATAGAAATTATTTACATATACATACACAAATCGCACACTATAGATAATAGACTATATAAAGAGGTATACTATTGGTTAGGTGACTGCCTGCTCAAGAAGGTAATCAGGCACTTTCTTTGTAAATTTATAATGGTTAATTGACATCTTGACTTCAAGTATGAGTGCATTTCAGAGCAGCACCTGTACGAAGAAGCAAGAAGAGGAGAAGCAGATTATCCGTTGATTGAATGTTTCTGTTGTGATTAGAGAACAGGCAACGTAAAAAGGGATCCAGTTCCAAGAGTGGCAAGCAAATTTGCTCAGCAGCACTATGATCATCTTGATGAAATGGAATTTGATAATATTAAAAGCCTATTATAATTATTAAAATAATGAAAACTTGAATTATGTCACACACATCATCACTACACACAAATCTAAACAAATACACAGTAAATCATACTTCCTCATACACTCACACACAAACATTTATTATCTATGTATTGAATTTTAAATTTAATTAACTGTAACTGTCTACTATTGTAACTACTGTGTGTTCATTTTGCTTGTGAATAGGAACTGACTCCCAACACACAGCTAGCGCTACTTTGGGAGTCAGTGCTGTACAGTGTCCTGTAATCAATTTTTGTTACAATAAAGATTTATTATTATTATTAAACAAAGGTAAATGGGTGAGAATGGGAAGTCGAGACGAAACGAGGTGATCCGACAGAGAACCAAGGTCATCGACATAGCCCACAGGATTAGCAAGCTGAAGTGGCAGTGGGCTGGTCACATTTGCCGCAGAACCGATAACCGTTGGGGTAAACGGGTTCTTGAGTGGAGACCGCGTCTCGGCAAACGTAGTGTAGGACGTCCACAGGCCAGGTGGAGTGATGATTTGCGCAAGACGGCTGGCAGGAGCTGGATGCGAGAAGCCGAGGATCGAACTAAGTGGCGTGCTATTGGAGAGGCCTATGTCCAGCAGTGGACTGCGATAGGCTGATTATGGGAAGTCGAGAAAGGAAAATTGTGATAAAATGTAGTTCAAGTAAATTTAATTAAAATCTTTATTCCGTGGGAAAGCCATGCTTGGCATGAATGGGCCGGGTCGACCGGAGTGATGCCACGGCCTCACAGACAACCGGTTTGAAATAGCGCTTGCGCTTTGTTTCAACCCCTCCCTCCATCCCCCTCCCCATCCCCCGAAGACTGGCAATGCACTTGTCCATGGGCGGTGGTAATCGCTTACCATCAGGCGATACGTCTGTTTGTTTGCCCCCTATTCCATAAAAAAATGATATAACTATACTTCTAACTAGGCTAATGAATACTAACGTCCATCAACTCGAACCATATCTTGAAATATCATTACTATAAAAAAACACTCCAATATTACAACTGAACATTGTAAGGACGTAATATCTGCATGTCCAACTCTGGCGCACCAAATTAAAACTTTCCCTCAACTATAACAATACCCGACTGCAGTATTAAAATGAGATCACGTCAGTTCTATCGCAAAACTTAATGGTACTTTGAACAACTGAATGGAATTATATTAACTTTACTTCAAAATTCACTGTAAAAACCTACAAAAACTTTGGTTTGAATAATGGGAAAAAGTTTTTAATAATAATTATATATTAGTTATCATTGTATCTCTATTGAACTAGGAGTTAATTACTTTTTATTTAAGTATTTATTTTTAATCAATCATAATGCTGCCTTGGTGGCGCAGTGGTAGCGTATGCGACTGCTGTGCATGAGGTCTCGGGTTCGATTCCCGGGTCGGACCAAATGTTTGTATGATCTGCAAATATTTGTTTCGGAGTTTGGGTGTTTCCTATGTATGACATGTATGTATTTACAAAAAAAAAAGTATATATGTATTTATATCAGTTGTCTAGTACCCATAATACAAGCTCTGCTTAGTTTGGGACTAGATGGCGTTGTGTGTTAGATGTCCGAAATATTTATTATTATTATTTAAATAATATAATATATCCTATGTTCCACTGGTAGAAAATGTAATCAGGTCAACCTTTTACGTGTGTTTTGAAAAAAACTTTTATCTAACAACTAAGATGTGAAACGTAACAAACACACTAATAATTCTTTGGGATATTTTTTTTTTTATAGAAGTCTCTTAACAATGGCTTCCTTTGAGGCCATGGTTGTGATCTTATCTAGTGGGCTCATATAAATCTAATTAAAACTGTTCATTTGTGTGGCTGCCACGCGTTTTTTTTAATTAAACACTTCCTTAGTTTTTCCTGAAAGACAACGCAATTACCTACTTTAAGCGATGTCGTTCAAATAACGACAACATAAATTAATATTTTTAAATACGTGTACAATGTATAATAATGTGGTCGTAACAGTTAAACTGTAGTCCACTACTGGCCAGCTGACTGTAAAGAGGTAAAAGTAATAAATTATTTCAATGCACTTTACCCATGTATGTATATATGTACCCTGCAGGGACGATGTTATAAACAAGATCAAAATTTTAGCTAGCATTGCGCTACCGCTATTGTTACTGTGTGCTGTAATATCAATATTCTTATAGCTGCATTGCTGGTGGGCGTATATATTGCTTATTGAAACAATAACTAACGTAAATGGTATTTATCTCTATACACAATTTATAAAGATACTAGCTTCGCCTAGCGGCGTTGCCCGCGGTCATTGTCGTACCGTGAGTAGCACAGCAGGGTTCAGCTAGTTTCCTCATATATTTTTACCGCAACCCCTCCACAGTCTAGTACTCAATATCTATCGTGACCGGGTTAATTCCAGTAAAGAAATTAACTTACTATGAAACGCTACAGTTTCAATGTAACCTACAGTCGTTCCAATCGTTTATTTAACTTTTGACAGCTCTAATACTTAATCAAATAGTGATACCCTGACCCGTCACCGATTCGATTTATTTTATAGATCGATTTTATGCATGAAGAAGTTTTAATCGATTTAACACATTCATTATTTTATCGATAATTTCGTACTTTTATCGAATATTGAACAGCAACACCGGACGCGGAGCCGACGCGCGTCGCCATTTTGTTGTTAGTGTTAATCCACATTTTCATACGTCGAGTTGATGAATACTCCGTATTGATTTATTTGTGAATTCTCACGTTTGGTTGAGTTTAGCGTATCGTTCCTCCCTTCGTACTGTAAAAATACCCAAAATTAAAGTACTCAAAGGACATACAAGAATAATTTTATTGTATGTTTTATAAATATAATCGATAATCGATTTATTTCAAAACCGTTTTTATAGTCTGTGGTCAATAATTACGAATGACACATCTCTAAGTGGGCGGAGCCCGTCCATGAAGTACAGTATTCCCTGTAGTACATTGTATCAAAAATTATTACAAAACTTTATGTGCGTGATCTGTCAAAAGTTAAATAAACGATTGGAACGACTATAGTATAGTTCAATGCTACTAAAAACTTCAGAGTAATGCGAGTCTGCTCGTGAATCGTAAATGATCGCAGGTATTACTTTGTTAATTGAATAAACTTTTGACTCAGCGTTATCAATTTAAAGATCAACTTGTTTCTTACAAGTCTGTTGTAGATTAATGGATAACATTAGCTGTAAGTACTATATACAATTACAGAGTGTAGAACTGTAGAGAATTACAAAGTAGCTTAATTAAAAGCAACTGTTTCTTTATATGTTGTGTTTACAGTCACTGATATACACTTGACAATGCACATTAATTCAATTCAAGGTTTCAGAACGACCCCCGTCCTCTATAAGCTTCCTAGGAGAAGAAGAGAGCGTGGGAGAGCCACGCTTCGGCATGAATGGGCCGGCTCGACCGGAGTGATGCCACGACCTCACAGACAACCAGATTGAAATAGCACTTGCGCTGTGTTTCATCGAGTGAGTGAGGATACAGGAGGCCCATACCCCAAATCCTGCCTCCATCCCCCAAAGACCGACAATACACTTGCAATGCCTCTGGTGTTGCGGGTGTCCATGAGCGGCGGTAATCGCTTACCATTAGGCGATACGTCTGCTCGTTTGCCCTATATTCCATAAAAAAAGAAGAAGGCCGGGAGCATAAAAGGAACCAGGTAGTAGATAGTAGTGGTGATACGGTTTTTCTGTTGGCTAACATAACCCTGTACGGTTGATTGGCATCTGAAGGGTCAGCACGAAAGAAAAATCTTACAGATCATCCACCGGTGTTAAATAATTATTTTACTGCTGAAAGTAGAGAATAAGGTATACGTAGGACCAAGCCCTCTCTCTTTCATAAATCTGGAGACAAACTAAAAGAGTTATGTGTGTCTTTTCAGGTTCTGATAGCCATGAACGACGGTAGTCACAGACAACCCGTTTACTCGTCTTACTTGAATACTATAAAAAGAAGAAAAATTATTCTTCAGCCTCTAAAAAAATTATGTAACCTTAAATAAGGTATGAACTCGTTAAAATACATTCTTCAAATAAAATTCTCTTATACTTTTATTTCACAATCAGTCAGGTGAAAAAAAAATGAAGCAGTCATGAGGACAGCCGACAGAAGTGAAAATTCAAAACATTTTTTTTAAACAACTGTTTGTTATAAACAAACAGTTGTTTAAGCTAACCTGAAATGAACCTCTGCTCTTTTTTTTTAATAAGTATTCCGGACATTTAACACACAACGCCATCTAGTCCCAAGCTAAGCAGAGCTTGTGTTATGGGTACTGGACAACTGATATAAAGACATTAATATTGCTTTCTTTATTATATTATTTTATTATACTTTTAAATAAAATGTGCGATAAAAAGAAGTAAAAAATTTTGCTCATAGGAAGCGTTCGGTGACGATGACGCGAGTTCCATGATTTATGTTCAGTCAAAAAGTGCTTAAAGCGCCTAAAGAAGATTTCACTTTGAAAATCTTAAGATCATTCAAAGTGAAACATAAGTACAAGCGAGTTTAATTTTAAGAATGAATTATGTTGCCTTTCTATTACTACTACACTAGATCCCCTCCTTACTATACTATTCTCCAACTTTTGATTGAAGATGGCCTGTACAAACTTTAGGAATTAATTTTACACCTTAGGTGTACAGTTCAAACTTGTTCCATAGTACAATAAGCCAAACTTGCACTGTAGCAATCGGGCCGGGCCTTTGTTACGGTCTTCGACATCTTGTCTTATCTCAGAGCAACGGGAGAAAACTTCAATATTGACTATTTTAATCAGTTCGTGAGCGAAAATGTTTACTGCAATTTGCATACATAAATATTATTTGGTCAAAAATCAATTAATAAAATAATTAGGCCGGATAATATGGACAACTGACAGATTGAGTAATCTTAAATATAAAAAAAATGTAGAGTTTGCGAGAGTCAGCTAGTATTCCAATAAAATCGATGAAAAAAAAAAACAAAAAATAATTTACTTTTTAAAAAATATTTGAGCGTCTACATGAGATATAATAACATTTTATAATTTTAATAACATCAACCCTGTCCTACTAGGCTGTCATGAACATAGAAGAGCGCTCTTGAAAACTTAACAACTAGACAGTCTAGAAAGTAAGTACGTCATGGGCGCTCTCTCACTAGTCAACTATCTCTTAATGAACTGACGCTGTAGCTACTAGGCATTCATGACATTAAAGATATACCAATACGTACTTTGCGGTAAATGGTAAAATTTATATGCTTATACGTAATTGATCGAAATTCGATCATAATGTAATTTTTTTAGTTTTCTGCATTTCTTCTACATAAAAACTTTAACTTTTTCCGTTTTCTCCTTCTGAGCTACGAAACCCTAAAAAGAGACCAAAGTTTTTGCTACACGTATAGATTTTATTGTTGTAATGAAATAATATTGCAGAATAATATAACAATTCTAAATATAAAACAATAAATAATGAAACAATAATAATGTTATACAACTATATCTTCGACTTAACAAACCTTCAAAGAACAAATAGGATTCATTATAAGGTCCAATTAACTGAATTCTGAAAATAAACCTCCAATAAAGTGGAAAATGCGATGACGATCGTCCAAAGCACCTGCATTTGAATTATTGGACTAAGTTTGAACCGGAACAGTTTCTGGAAACCACGTAGTTTTATAAAAGTTTCAACACAAATTTATCGTCCTAATATAATCCGCATTCAGAATTGACTATTTAAAGTAATATTAGTTCTAGCAGATCTCTTTATTGTATACTAACTGAACCGCGCGGTACTACCCGCAGTACGACAATAACCGCGGGCAGCGCCGCGAGGCAAAGCTAGTATCGTTATAAATTGTAGCCTATGTGTTATTCTAATATAGCTTATACAGCTATATTATTGTAAACTTTCATCTAAAACCATTCAGTAGTTTTTGTGTGAAAGAGTAACAAACATCTAGCCTTCCATTCGAGTTTTGGTGTCTTCTATGTAAAGTATGTAAATATTTATACCAGTTGTCTAGTACCCATAATACAAGCTCTGCTTAGCTGGGACTAGATGGCGTTGTGTGTTAGATGTCCGGAATATTTATTTTCCTAGGTCCAGGTGCAAAACTGTGGAAGTTTCGTCACTTTGAGCCCGACATATCCACTTCACAATTTTAATTTCGCAATTAGAGTCGCTCATAATATAAAAATGTAATTTCATTTAAACAATATTTGAATATTACCCAAAAATTGTAGCATCATTAATCAAACCTGCATTAGGTAAAAGGCACACGACTTCCTCTTAAATTAGGTTATATTACATTCACATTTTATTACAGTTTCATTCCAGTATTACACGGTATATTGCATGGAGAAAACTGAGTCCATAAATTTCAATTATTAAGATTTACTTTATTACAATCCAAAATACACAAACCAGTTATTTGAACACACTAGAACGTGCGAATGAATGACTTTGACATAGTGAGATTTATCGACTAAAGAACATCGCGAAACTCCTTACGACTTCTGTTTTCCTAGTCCATACTCATTGGAAAATGATGGATGGTGCGTGATACAAACAAGGAAAAACTTTGTCCAATCATATATATGTCTCTATTCGTAAAAATCATTGCTACACTACGTTGTCGATATGAATTAAAATATCAAGTTTTTTTGGGTTAATGAACACATATTTTTGATTTAGTGTTGTGCATTTTAGGTCACTTTGAATTTATATTCATATTTCTCATTTATATTAATATTATTAGGAGTGTATGAGGTTGTAGAGAGTAATTTCTGGTTTTACTCATTTTGAAAATCTATTTATATATACGCAAAACAAAAAATTCGTACGGTATTTCATTTGGCACAATTCAAGTTTATACGATAAATGTAGAAAGACAAAAAAATAGGGTCGTACTTACCAGAGGCCAACTACTATTCCTTATCAATAAGACCAACCAATAAAAATCCACGTCAGGTGCCAAATTACGTTCAATAGCTAGTATGTTATAAATATACATCTTGCCAACTATTATTTAATTTTAATCCTGCTCACGTAAATGGAATTACACCCCTAGCCGCCTACAGGGAGCTTCACGAACAGCGTATTTACACTGTCAAGTCAATTCGGTCCCTCTTTATTAAAAGACCGTCTTTATTATTTTGTAGGTAACGTACCGTATTGGATATCTTTCCTAGATAGATTAGTTTTCTCATCAGCAACCTTTACTATTCCACTGATAGATATTAGTTTCTTCTTAAAAATATAGTTTAAATTTGAATATCTAGTTTGCAGTGTTTTTGTCGTATGTAGTTGGTTTCCTTTGAATCAGCGGGGACGGACATAGTGGCGCTAAAGAGACTAATTTAATAAGAATCTAAATTCAAATTAAAGTGCTTCTGAATACAACTGTATTTGGTGTAATGAAGTAAAATGGCAGCGGCGCGCAGTCACGCGGAGGCAATCGAAATAACGCGACGGCTCTCGACTAGCTCTCGGCAAGTTTTGCGACCTTTAAACTGCTCTTCACCATCACTACGCCTGCCGGCACTGACCTTCATCTCTTACGACACTCTAGGTTTCAATAGGGGTAATAACACTATATATTGTCGGTAATTTCATATAATCCACATACTAGCTTTGCATGTTGCAAAGGAAATTAAATTCATGTGGCATAATTATATAGCGATTCAAAATCTAAATATGCAAACAAAATTATAGTTCATATTCCGAACTCCGAGAAACATAATCCAATTCGCCGATTAGCATAAGTATTGGTTTTAGTGAATATTCTAGATGAACGTGTGGGGGAACGGGTATCATGTTCCACCCAACACAAAGGGAGGATCCTCCGACCAGGCGAGGTGATCATGCCTGGCGGGCTACTGCCCAACAGCTGATGTTGGGATGTTGTATATATGATAATCGGCGCGGGAACTTTATTTGCGCGATTCAGGATTGGTAGTTACTCCGTGTAGTGTAGTTTGTAGGTACAGTGCGTTACTTCGTAGTTCAGTGTATCTTCGGTAGATGGCGCTGTATGTGGAGGTCGCCACATCACTCCCCTCCAAGACTGGAGGTCGATATATATTGCGTCAGCTGTCTGTGCTCTGTTGTGGAGCTTGCCAGTGCCAGGAGTGAGTAGTTCCAGTGAATCGGAACTGAGTGCCGCAAGTTCCAGTGAGTCGGAACTGAATGCCGCTAGTCCCAGTGAGTCGGGGCTGAAGTCCGCTGATCCCAGTGAGTCGGGATCGCATGCGGTGCGCGGTGCTGCGGTGAGGTCCCCAGTGAGTCGGGGCGATTGCTGCGTAGTGGCTGGCTGCTGCGTAGACGGGAGAGATGTGCTCTGCTTACATGGACCGTAGGTGCAGTGTGCTGTGCCTAGACGCTGTAGAGGCCGTAGGGGTTACCAGGCTGGAGCGGTCGCGTCCTGCGTGTGGTATATCCCAGTTGAGGCCGAAGTTGCTGGCTGGCTTGAGACTTGCTGTGGGAGTGAACATGATGGTGGCGCGGCTTGAAGGCTGCTTCCAATCACGTCGGGGTCACCACTGTGGGGGAACGGGTATAATGTTCCACCCAACACAAAGGGAGGATCCTCCGACCAGGCGAGGTGATCATGCCTGGCGGGCTACTGCCCAATAGCTGATGTTGGGATGTTGTATATATGATAATCGGCGCGGGAACTTTATTTGCGCGATTCAGGATTGGTAGTTACTCCGTGTAGTGTAGTTTGTAGGTACAGTGCGTTACTTCGTAGTTCAGTGTATCTTCGGTAGATGGCGCTGTATGTGGAGGTCGCCACAAACGTATTGCATTGTAGTATAATGTAAATAAGTTATGCAAATGTGTAGAAAGATATTTCAATAATACCTCGTTACAAGAATAAAATTATTGATTTTTTGTTATAAGGAACTGATTTAAAGATTCAACTATTTATTTATTATTTATTCTTTCTCTATGCCATGAACACTCTGTATGTCTTCTTATTCCGTCACCACAGGTACAGTTTTTTATATGAAAATGCAGACCATTACCTGAGCTATTGAGCAAAATACTAATGTTGCAGAAAAAACAGGAGCAAATATCTAATTATTTTTTTGTGGTAGGGGACATATGAGCATGCGTATCGCCTGATGGTAAGCTATTACCGCCGGCCATAGACATCCGCAATACCAGAGGCTTCACAAGTGCGTTGCCGGCTTTTGTTGGATGGGGACATGAAAGGAGGGGTTGGGGTATGGGTATCGGGTATTATCACTCACATAGTGAAACACAGCGTGGGCGCTGTTTTAAACCGGTTTTCTGTGGTCGTGTTATCACTCCGGTCGAGCCGGCCCATGCAAATTAATTGATCGAACGTAGTAGACAAGTATCACATAGCTGCTCAATGAACTTAAGCTTTTTAGGCTATTTTAGTCCTTGTATTAATTGCCACTATCACATCAGATACTATACATCACGTTAGATAGTTAATTTTACTTCTTACAAATTCTCCAAACCTAGTACAAGAGAAAGTCTTAAAACGTCATGAAGAAGAAGAAATACCAGTTAGTTACACCATTTATAACTCAAGAACGACTGCACCGATTCTTGTGACCGACTGAAATAAAATATATTTAACTTTATTTAAAAAATAACAATCACGAAGCAAATTCATAATATACATTGTACAGGAAACCTAACTCGGATGAAAGCTACTGGTTCGCGCTAAACTCTTCACCAATCACAGCGATGCGTTCACCGTGGTGAAAGAGTATATACGAAAAAAACTCACACTTGGTAATTAAAGCTTTCACGATGAAAACAGGTGGAACTGCGGGTAGTTACTAGTATACATATAAATTTTACTCGTGTATGTAGTATATAGTATCTGGACACAATAGAAAATCTTGCGTGAATACATCTGAATGTATAAATTTATCTGCCATTTCTGCTCCAGTACACTTATTATGTGGATGCCAAAAATAGGTGACGGCAGGTTTGTAAGCCTTTTGATGTGTACAAATGTATATTTTTGTAACCAAGAATGTTAATGTATTCTGTGAGATCAACTTTTTTCTCCACAGTTTTAGGTTTATAACGAATTCAGTGATATTTTGGTATTGGGTTTTATGGGCCAAGAACAGCATAAGCATACGAACACATCGAGTTATGACATGTTATTTTCATCATCATCAACAGTCTTTAACAGTCCACTGCTGGACATAGGTCTCTCGTTAGAAAGGAGGTCTTGGCCTACCATACCATGCTGGCCAGACGGCTTTATTGCGGCGGATGATGTTGATCTGCGTAATTTGCTTCTTTAGCTAGTTCTTGCGATACCCACAGGTGGGTTTGCTCAATTATTTTTTTTTTATGTTACAGCGGGCATACAAACAGACGTATCGCCCGATGGTAAGTGATTACCGCCGCCCATAGATATCTGCAACACCGTTGCCGGCCTTTTGAGGTTGGGGAGAGGAATGGAGGTATGTGTTGGGGTATGGGCCTCCGGTATCGTCACTCACTCGGTGAAACCAGTTTTCTGTGAGGTCGTGGTATCAATCCGGTCGAGCCGACCCATGCATGCCGAAGCGTGGCTCTCCCACGGTAACATTATATATATGGTATGTTTATAATTACTTTCTCTCTTAAAATTATTTCCAATCATGCTGGTGAAGTTACACAACCTTTATTGAAGCAGCGGTATAGAATAAGCATATTTTATACATGAAAACGATTTCCTTTGAAAAAAAATCTAAGTGTACGAATATATTTGAAGCGCCCCTTTATTACTTAAATAACAGTCTGTTGAAATACTTTTCTTTTAAAAGAAATATGATTTCTACAGCCTGTACCTAAGGGTTATTTTTATACGAATAAAAGTATCGTCCCTAAGTAACTTCAGAAACTACTTACCGTTAGCTGAAATACACTCTTAAAGGTATAAAAAACCCTGTTAAGAAGCTTATTTTAATGTACACATAGTACACCCTCAACCAACTCCGTATACATTAAGCAATAAATAATATTTAATCTCCTAATTAAATGTTTTCCCACCTGCCAACAACGCAAAATTCTCAACATAATACCAAAAACTTCAAATATACTATAACACAACACAATAAGATATACTTTCGCTTGTTTGCTTGTCAGGGTCAAATTAAAGCACGTTAATTAATAATTTGATTTTCGTCGAGGGATAAAAACGTTCGTAATGTGATGTTGGATGTTTTGATCCCATGCTTGGTACAAGGATTGGCAAATTTCAGAAGTATAACCCACACACGTTTCCCTTTGGACCCAACATTGGCTCCAAGCCTTTACACTGATATAAAAAGTAACACAATTTTTAAAATGACCCGAGCGCTGAGATTTAATTATGTAAAGGTAGAAAGTATTTTTTTATCTCTTTAGTAGGGTTTGCAACAAAACTCGTTTAAAGTAAAAATGTTAAAACATTAAAACTAACACATCTCATTACATTTTAGAGAGATTATATAAACGAATAACTCGTTTACTGCGTGTATAAAATAAATATATGTTTAATTAAATTTGTTATGTGAAAGAGTTGTGTCTAATGACACAAGCATCTCTAGCTTAAAAGCGGGATCCAAACACTAGATTGTTGTTTAATACATATTTATATTATATGAAACATTAAATAACTAAACTAAAAAAAATACAATAATTATAAGCCTTTTTCTTGATACACATTTCACTTTATCTCGATAAATTCAAATTGTCATTATTCCACTTATAAACTTTACACTAACATTTTTGAAGACCACAGACGCTCATTTACTGATCCCAAACTAGACAGATAAACATATGATGATATAAACAAATAATATAATTATATAGTACCATAAATAACAGTAAATATGCAATACTGCAACTAAAATTATACACGAATACATACATCACCAGCATATATAGCAGATAGGCTTCTGGACAAATTTAAGCCTAAAAATATGTAGGTACATTCCTTTCTTCTCGATTCCACCAAAATTACAAAAAAAGTTTCTTAAAAGTCTGTCAAGCCGTTTCGGAAGAGTTCGGTTTTAAGATTTGTATATTAGAATATGTATTCTCGCCCCTTTAAAACTGTATGACTTCATAATGAGTCTGAAAACTTAAACATAAACAGTAAGTGCGTGCTTTCTCATAATAAGAAATTAGGTTTAACTAAAATAAATAGTTTAAATGTCAGTCGAAGGTCATTCTTTTAAATTCACGTATTTATTGTGTACTTTTTAACAGTCATTAATATTTAGTCTTTTGTTCAATTTCACATAAACTGAATTCTCATTTTCGAGTGTGAAGATACACTTATAAGTAAAATGCTCATTTTGACGTTAATTTAAATATACAAAAAGGTAAACTTTGTGAGGTAGTAGGGGATAATCTCTGGATCTACTGAACCAATTTGAAAATTCTTTTACCATATAACATGTGAATTGGAAATTTACATACGAGTATTTTTTTATTTTTTTTTATTGCATTGGAGGCAAACGAGCAGACGCATCACCTGATGGTAAGCGATTACCGCCGCCCATGGACACCTGCAACACCAAAAGCGTCACAAGTGCGTTGCCGACCTTTGGGGGATGGGGAGAGGGAATGGGGGAGGGGTTGGGGTATGGGCCTCCGGTATCCTCACTCACTCGGTGAAACACAGCGCAAGCGCTATTTCACACCGGTTTTCTGTGAGGCCGTGGTATCACTCCGGTCGAGCCGGCCCATTTATGCCGAAGCGCGGCTCTCCCACGGTGAATTTGGGAGTGTCATATGCTGTATATTTACCCGTAAAATGATTATATTCAGATTAAATCCCACATACACGTAAGCGGAGCTGCAGGCAAAAGCTAGTACATTTTAAATTAAAAAGAAGCTTTTCTCCGATTGCCCAAGATTTTTTATTTAACAAATTTGTGTTATCAGCCGTGTTCTAAAATCATAAATGTTTAAACGACTATCTTATAAAAAATGTAAAAAGGTTGTTTAATTCAAAGCCATTTGGCAAACTTATTGTCAAAGACTATACTGCTGTATTTGGAGTTGTAGAATAAGTACTATCATCAAAATTCAGTGTCCTTTCTGAATAACACGATACGGTCGCAAAATCTTAAAATAGCTAGAAGGAATATGTGGATATACGCTGTATCTGTCTCGGAATAGCTCCCTTTATCACTCTCCAGTTGACACGGAACATATAAAAGGCTTTCACTGTAATGCTAAGAAATTCAATTTAATTTTTTTTTTTTTTATGTCTTAGCTGCCAAAATGACTCTGCTCTGCCTGATCCTGCCTGGTTCCTATGTACCACCCAACTACAAACATATGTCTACTCGTATTTTGGTTGTCGCCATGACAATAATGGCTTCAATATCTATAAATTGAAGTAATGAACTGACTAAACAGTCGCACAACAATTTATTTCCGTGGGAGAGCCACGCTTCGGCATGAATGGGCCGGCTCGACCGGAGTGATACCACGGCCTCACAGAAAACCGGTGTGAAATAGCGCTTGCGCTGTGTTTCACCGAGTGAGCGAGGATACCGGAGGCCCATTTTTTTTTTTTTTTTTTTTTACGTGTGGGCCTCGGGCCGTCACCCCGCCGGGGTTTGCGGCGGGGCGGTGTGTCGGAATCGAACCGACTAAAACCACACGGTGTGCCAACTCTGCGCCTGAGAAGGGAGGGGTCCGGGATCGCTGTTATTAACGCAAACCGGACCCCTCCCAGCGCCTGCCCGCACTGAAGCGGGCACCGTCTGCTGGTAAAAATCTCAAATTAGGCGACGCACGGCACACGCGTACGTCGCCCCCTCGCGGTTGGCCTGTAATGCGGATGGAGGGTAAAACCCATCCCGTCCATCCGCGGCCACACTCAGGGCGGCATGAGGCGCTGATAGGCGCGCCTCCGCCGCCCCGTGCGCCGGCGGCGGATCGGGTCCGAGTGGATATCGTCCTCCCGGGCCTTCTCCGCCGCCTCCTTCTGCGAAATTACTTCTTCGCAGAAGGTCGCGACCGCGGTAAAACTGCTGTCGCTACCGGCCATGGACAGTACGACGGCCGGCAGCGACAGATCTCCTCCGATGACTGCAGTGAGGGCCCGGCGCTGATCCGCCCAAGCGGGGCAGATCTCCAGCGTATGCTGGGCCGAGTCCTCACTGCAGTCGCAGTGGTGGCAGGCGGGACTCAATTCCCTCCTAGCGACCGAATGCAGGTACTTTCCGAAGCAACCATGCCCGGAAAGCACCTGCGTCAGCCGGAAGGAAAGGGTCCCGTGCTGCCGCCCTGCCCACTCGAGGATGACCGGCTGGAGCGCCTCCACGGTAGCAAAGCCAGCGCGTGGAGCCTCCAGCCGGGACGACCAACAAGCCATCGTGGCTCGGCGAGCGGCTTCACGCCATTCGCGTACCTCTTCGGGCGGAGCACGATACCCGTACTCCGCCCGATATTCAGCCGCTCGCCGATAAACTTCGGCGAGCACTTCCGCCTCCAAATCCCACGGGGGTGTTCCGGCCAAGGCACACGCCGCCTCGGTGGACACCGTGCGGTATCCGCGTATGGCTCTGACCGCCAATACCCTCTGAGGGCGCAACAGGCGCGCCTTGTTCTGGACGGTCAGAGGAGGATACCGGAGGCCCATACCCCAACCTCTGAGTGTTATGGGTTTGATCCCCATGGGCCTACACTTTATGTGATCTACAAACTGATATTCTGAGTCTGGGTGTTCTTTGTATCTGTTATATAATATATGTTTATAAAGTCTCCAGCTACACAGACATAATACAAGGAATTGAGTATATTTTAGTCGAAAGTTCAACTTTTTTCGACTAAGAAAAACTTAGGGATCAACTTATTTTTAGACTCCATAAACTACGATCAATGCAAATCAGATCTCTAGTTTAGACTTCCGAATACAGCCAATAATGGAACAGGTACATTGCGTTCAATAATCGTGTTTGTAAAGCCCCTGCGACACAGCGGTAGGCGTAAATCAAGGCTCTGTGTTTATTTATACACGGTCAGTGCAGCGCGTGGGTGATGGTAGAACTATTTATCGGCGAATGGAAAGTTTTTTAAACACCTCTAATCTAACAAATCGATCTTATATTTGTCACGCGTGCAATAATACAATAATTAAATGAAGAAATACATTGAAAATACAACTCTGTTTCTGTATTTGTGGCATTCAAAAAAAGCCTGTAACTACCTTTCTTCATGAATAAAACCACAGATAGTAGTAACGAAAAAAGCCATCAGTATTGCACCCAAAAGCCTCAAAGGCAGTGCTAGTTTTGACGTAATAGGGACTCTACTAATTAATGACACACAAATAGATATCTCCGATCCAAATAAATAAATATTCCGGACATCGAACACACATCGCCATCTAGTCCCAAGCTAAGCGCAGCTTGTGTTATGGGTACTAGACAACTGATATAATTACTAAGATTTTTTTTTGTAAATATATACATATATACTCGTACATAGAAAACACCCAAACTCCGAAACAAATATTTGCAGATCATACAAATATTTGGTCCGACCCAGGAATCGAACCCGAAACATCAAGCTTAGCAGTCGCATTCGCCCACTACGCAACCGAGGCAGGCAATATCTAAGCATTGCAGTAGAAGTATTGGAGATGCTCTCACGCATTTTTGCAATATCATCTATATGAAGGATTTCGTGAAATGGGAAGGAAATGTGTACCAGGAAACGCGCGTTATTAGGTTTGACCGATGAACGCCGCCGCAGTGCTCGATATCAAACGTTGTACATTGAATGGGGCTTCTGTAAGGCCTCTTACACACCAAGCTGGTGGCTTGGCTGGCGAGTTTAAGCTACGTGAACGTGCCCTCTTGTGCCCACGCGTTCTGTATGAGTCTTAAATGTGTAACTCCCAACCTCGCAAAAAATGACAGACTGTTTTGTATCGGAAAAAGACGGTATGGCTACTGCACTCCGTTTGATGGCCCCTGTTGCTTGACCACCTACATAATTTCAGTGATGAATAGCCCGACGCTCATTGTGGCGGTCTGATTGCGCGGTGAAGCCAAAGGCGCAGATATCATGCTTTCCGCCAGCATGGTGTGTAGGAGCCTTAAGAACGCTCATTTTTGAAGTGTGCATATACACTATTTCAATCATATAACTCACATGTTACTAGATTCGATACGTCGGCCTTTTTTTTACGCGAGGAATACTTTTCGCACCATACACTCCGTGGGGGGGACGCATCGATACGTCGGCTTGATAAATCGTTCTTATCTTCAACGTGGTTATTTCGTGTTTCAAACTTAAAAAATGACGAAGTTCCATACAACAGGATCTTGTTTTACCCCCTTAGAAATGAATTATCTGAAATATTTTCTTTGTGGATGTTTACAATATAAATGTATCCAGCTAGCTTTGCGTTCATGAATCACTATACTCGTATCAGGGCAAGGAATTTAATATGTATTGAAGATTATGTGAAATGAATGACATCTGTGTTTCACATCAACAGTTTTTAACAGTCCACTGCTGGACATAGGCCTCAGGAGGTTTTAGCCCACTATACCACGCTGGCCAGATGGTTTAATATTTAATTTGTTTCAAGTTTTCCATCTCTTGCAGTAATGTTATCTTGTCCGGCTTATTTGGTCCTCACGACACCCAAAGGATTGCTAGAAGTTTTGGCGCTTCGTATTCTTAATCCATCACCACAAGAATAAAAGATAAAATACATCTATACTTAATATATAAAGCTGAAGAGTTTGTTTGTTTACTTAGTCTCAGGAACTACGGGTTTGATGTAAAAAAATGTTCAGTGTTGGATAGCCCATTTATTGAGGAAGGCTTTAGGCTACATATCATCACGCTAAGATCAATAAGAGCGCAGTAGTCGGGGGAAAATTATTACGCTATGAGCAATAGGAGATAGAAGATGTAAACGAGGTTGCGTGGGTCAGCTAGTCTATGTATTTGAACCTGATTCTAAATATCAACGCGGTTTCGTTTGTTTCAAGATTTATCCAAAATTATACTTTGTATCCCTTTCTCTATAAATGCTTAAAGAGGTTCCGTCAAAACATATCACGTAATGATGAGAAGGATTCCGAGAAGTCATAAATATTTGCTACGGAACCTATCTGCATAATCCTTGAAGCCGATAGATCTCAGACAACCACGATTTTGAATATTTTACATAATAATATAGCCTTAAATATTAAAGTATATTTGTTGGGGTACAAATTGTTGTACTTGAAAATAGCTTTTTGACCCTTTCGAAACATTCGAAGGTCTCATGACAATAAAATGAAATTTTTAAACTAGATATTACTACTACACTATATTAACTCAAGAACTTTTACTCAAGAACTAATTTCTTTGGATGCGGACAGCACAAGACCAATAATCATGGAAAAACTCCAGTATTGAGATCTTGATCTCGGTGGCGCAGTGGTAGCGTATGCGATTGCTGTGCTTGTGGTCTCGGGTTCGATTCCCGGGTCGGACCAAATGTTTGTATGATCTGCAAATATTTGTTTCGGAGTTTAGGTGTTTTCTATGTATAGGGTGTTTTTTTAAGCTAGATAGAACTTTAAATTGTAAAAAGTAACACAAAAAATTAAATTTTGATGAAACTTTTTTTTTTATTTGTTTCAGTATACTCTGACAAATCATCATGAATAGACTCACGCTTGAACAACGCTACGAAATTATCCAAATTTACTTTGAAAATCAGTCGTCGATTCGCGCAACTTATAGGCGACTTCGTCATTTGTATGGCGTATAACACGAACAATGCTGGCCTCCAAGGCGTCAATTGTTGCTGGTTTATCAGCATAAACCAGTGACTTCACGTAGCCCCACAGGAAATAATCGAGTGGTGTCAAATCGCACGACCTTGGAGGCCAATTGACAGGTCCATTTCTCGAAATCAACTTATCGCCAAATTTTGATTTCAATAAGTCGATGGTTGCGTTCGCCGTATGGCACGTAGCGCCATCCTGTTGAAACCACATCTCCTCCGGATCAATGTCATCCATATTTTCAAACAAAAAATCATTGATCATGGTGCGGTAACGATCTCCATTGACCGTAACGCGAGCTCCGGCCTCATTTTTGAAGAAATAAGGTCCGATGATGCCACCAGCGTGAAAACCGCATCATACGGTGCATTTTTCTGGATGTAATGGAGTCTGTAGGGTCTGTTGTGGATTGGTCTCACTCCATATGCGGCAATTTTGCTTATTAACAAACCCGTTAAGCCAAAAATGCGCCTCATCGCTGAACACAATTTTGCGATAAAACAGTCGTCTATAAGTTGCGCGAATCGACGACTGATTTTCAAAGTAAATTTGGATAATTTCGTAGCGTTGTTCAAGCGTGAGTCTATTCATGATGATTTGTCAGAGTATACTGAAACAAATAAAAAAAAAAGTTTCATCAAAATTTAATTTTTTGTGTTACTTTTTACAATTTAAAGTTCTATCTAGCTTAAAAAAACACCCGTTATAATATGTATGTATTTACAAAAAAAAAATATATGTATTAATATCAGTTGTCTAGTACCCATAGTACAAGCTCAGCTTAGTTTGGGACTAGATGGCTTTGTTTGTTAAATGTCCGAAAATATTTATTTATTTATATATCCTCGTTTGTACATTCTAACTAATCCTTACTAATATTATAAATGTGAAAGTAACTCTGTCTGTCTGTCGGACTACTGAACCGTTTTAAATGAAATTAGGTACACAGATAGTCTAGAGCTTGAGAAAGGACATAGGCTACTTTTTAATGTAAAAAAGGGTTGTAAGGGGTTGAAAAGAGATATGAAAGGTTGTATAAATGTTACCAAAATCAAATTACACGTGAACGAAGTCGCGGGCACAGCTAGTAATATCATAAATGCGAATGAGAGTTTTTTTTTGTTCGTTACGCTTGTACGCCTAAACCACTAAAACTGTTTCCACAAATCCGTAGTAGTCGATCCGCTGGTAAAAGCTACTTATTAATAAATAAATGAATATTTCGAACATTTAACGCACAATGTCATCTAGTCTAAGCTAAACAGAGCTTGTGTTCTGGGTACTAGACAACTGATTCTAATCTCACCCTCAAATCAAATATGGAAAAAGTGGCTAGTGCGGACAGCGAGCGTTGTACGCGCCAATGTACTTGATGTAAGTTTTTGTTTTGCATCTACCCACTATATGCGTTTGTGTAGTGTGACTGTGTAACTTTATTGTAATCGATGATCTTGATGTACGGTAAATCTCAAATGAGATTGTGATTGCATCAATTGTAAGCAGATTTGTAACTCTCTTAATAAATGAATAAATAAAAAAAAACTCATTTATTTTTTTGTAAATCCTACTTAATGGAAAGGAAAAAAGGATGGATGTTTGTAAAAACTACTGATTTTAATGAAACTTTACAATAATATAGCTTATACATAAGGCTACAATTTATAAAAATAGCTTCGCCTCGCGGCGTTGCCCACGGTTATTGTCGTACCGCGGGTAGCACCGCGGGGTTCAGTTAGTATATACATATTATAGATAGAAATCACCCAAACTCCGAAACAATTATTCACACAACCGCACAGCAATCGCATACGTTACCACTGCGCTACCGAGGCAGTCTAATAAATTACTACTAGCCAAACAACTGTGAGAAATTGTTACCACTGTTGTCCACGCAACAAGAAATACTAATTCCGTTTCGTATCAATATTTACTATACACACATTAACAATAACAGTATTGGGCAACATAAATTGGAGGTAAACTATACCTAAAGAAATTCCAACTAAAACTTGTATAGTAATCACGTTATTGTTCGTGTTAGCTAATGTAGCGTTAACTATACCGATTAGAACTCATGATATCCTGTTATTTTACCTCTAGTTGTTGATATTATACGCATGAATACTATACAAAAATATAATCAGGTCTGACCGACTAGTTTTAAAAACCAGCGAATCACCATTTAATAGAAAACGATCGATGGGACAGTATACTATAGGTTTATGTTAACGTATTAAACGTTCCTAGTGGTACAATCCAATGAAATAAACAAAGATTAAACCTTATAGTGATACAGGTTATTCTCATGCGCGAATATAAAATAATATTTAAATTATTTTCTTCACTCTTTTTATGGACTCAAAACGACGTTTTCTTTTAATACTAATAAGATACGAAATTGTTTTTGTTAAGGGATTTTTTGACGCTTGCGTGTATATATTTTCTCATTTTAGTAGTATTGAAATTTATTTATTTTCATTAGATTAAAATTTGCCTGATATAACTGTAAAATATTGCCATAACCAAAATAAGACAATATGTTAAAGCCTTATTTTATTATACGATTTAATATTTTTTAAAGATACCTCCTGCATGATGTATAGATACTTAGACCTTGTGTCACGGGAACTTTTAAAACATACATGAAACGGACAAAAAAAATACCTAGACTCAGAACAACAATTAATGGATCACACAAAGTATTGCCATGGTGGGGTTTGAACCCAAAACACTCAGCGCAGTAGAAAGACGATGTACGATGCCGTGGCGACCACTTACAACATTGAAGTCAAGAGTCAAGTTGGTCATAGACCGATATCGATGGAACCAATGAAAGTGTAAAAAACTAAGTAAAGTAGACCAGGTACTTTTGAATTTTTAATATAAGTTTTACATGTACCTAATATGTTATAACTGTTTTAACTTGTAAGTGTATGTACAGGAAGGGAAAGATTTATATAGTCTCATGACTATTGATTATGATTACCTAGATAATTTGATAACCTACACATTTACTTCTTTTTAGGTTTTGTATATATATTATATATAAAAATGGAAAAAACAACTTTAGAGTTTTATTTATGGAATAGCGGGCAAACGAGCAGTCATATCGCCTGATGGTAAGCGATTACCGCCGCCCATGGACACCCGTAACACCAGAGGCGTCACAAGTGCGTTGCCGGCCTTTGGAGAATGAGGAAGGGATGGGGAAGGGGTTGGGGTGTGGGCCTTCAGTATTCTCCCTCTGCTTGCGCTGTGTTTCACCGAGTGAGGGAGTTGGTTTTCTGTGAGGCCGTGGCCTCACTCCGTTCGAGCCGGCCCATTCATGTCGAAGCATGGCTCTCCCACGAGTTGAGTTGAAGCAGTACTGTACTGCGATTCATACAGTAATGGTCATTCCCGTTTAATAAATGCCTTTAATATTCTTTACTTACTGGATGGCAAATCTATGAAAACTAGTAATAGGTTTACCCTAGAATGCTTCTCCTAACGTTTTTACTGATGTAATAATTTATTATTCACAAAGACAACAAACAGAATGACATATTAGCTTACCTTAACTACAGAGAAGGTAACAATGGATTGCTTGTATTCAAACCACACTTCAGTTTCTAGATCTGTCTACATGATACACTGAATAAGCAATTAAACGGTTGATTGTATTTGCTATATATATCATCGCTAAAGCTCCGAATATTTATAAACGCGAAAATTCGTGAGTATGTAAGTATGTTTGATGCTTTTTCACGCAAAAACTACTGAATGGATTTTGATGAAACTTATACATCAGAAAAACATGGCGGTGCCCGCGGTTATTATCATACAGCGGGTAGCACCGCGGGGTTCAGCTAGTAATGAATAAGGTAAAAAATTTGTATCATTTTAGGTTAATTGGGGAAATAACTTTACTTTGCATGATGGAATGCATGAGTAGAAGCTAAGAGTGGTGGTCATCAAACCAAATATTTAATAAAAGAATCTTATACCAAAATTAATTCTATATATGCAAAAACCCGATTCTGGTGAATTCAACGACATCTCAAATGGCGAAAACCGTCCAGCCGTTTAGGTTGTAGGGCGTGCCAAAGAAATGGACATACACACCCACAATCACTCCAAAACATTTCTTTCCTTGTAGTAAAAAGTAACGAATTATTTTAAAAATCCTGACTGCGTCAATATCTGTCATATGTTCATTTAAGAATTGAAAAGAAGATTCGCCCTACGACTTTATCCAATGTTACCATACCATAGGTCGAAACTAGACCGATTTAATAGGTCTTTACCTATGAAATTGCGTTTCTTCAGTACTGGTCATTTCAAATAAAAAAAAGTTTGTAATGGCTCTGTATTCTAAATTCAAATTAATTTTGTTTTAAAACCATGACATTCTATTTACAAACTCAGTCTTTTGTTTTTTGATTAGCGTTGTATTTTTATTACATTTGAACATTTTTCGTCATAATGAATACTTTAAAAAATCGTGTAATTATGGAATATGAGTTCTGTCGTGGCACCACCGCGACACAAATGGCACGTAACATCAAAAACGTTTACGGAGAGAACTGTACAAACGAACGCACAACCCTTTATTGGTTTTCCCGGTTCCGTTCTGGAAATTTTGACTTGAAAAATGAAGCTCGTGGTCGTCCGGAGACTTTGGTTAACAATAATGAATTAAAGGCGATTGTGGCAGCTGACGAAACTCAATCTACAGCTGAGCTAGTAGCAGCTTTTAATGTAAGCATCAAAACAATATTGATCCATTTGCGACAAATTGGCAAGGTAAAGAAGCTTGATAGATGGGTGCCCCACGACCTTAACGATCGCCAGCGCAACGTACGCGTCGAGACCTGCCTTTCGCTGCTCAACAGGCAAAGAAATGAAGGAATTTTGAAACGAATAGTTACGTGCGACGAAAAATGGATTCTGTTCGACAATCGAAAGCGCTCAGCAAGTTGGTTAGACCCTGGTTCAGCACCAAAGCAATGCCCTAAACCAAAAATGACCCCTAAAAAGGTGATGGTCACTGTTTGGTGGTCTAGTGCGGGTGTGATTCACCACAGCTTTTTACAAAACGGCATGAGCATTAATGCAGATGTGTACTGTGAAGAACTGGAGAGAATGATGGAGAAGCTTGCACATCTGCAACCAGCTTTGGTCAATCGGTCGTCCCCACTGCTCCTTCACGACAACGCGCGACCCCATACTGCGCAACAGACTGTCTCCAAGCTGCAAGAGCTGGGGTTGGAAGCTTTCGCTCATCCGCCATACTCACCAGACCTTGCACCTACCGACTATTACTTTTTCCAAAATTTAGACAACTTTTTAGTGGGTAAAAAATTCAATTCCCGAGAGGCAGTACAAAATGCCTTTGAAGAGTTTGTTGCCTCCCATCCAGCTGATTTTTACAAGAAGGGCATCAATAAACTGCCAATGCGTTGGCAAAGATGCATCGATTGCATGGGTGATTACTTCGAATAACAGAAATAAAAAAGTGTGAAAAAATAAGTACTTTCACTTATTGCATACAAAACGGCAATTTCATAGGTAAAGACCTAATATTTTTATTAAACAGTGTATTAAAAACAGAAATGTAAATGTAATTTACTCGTGTAATATCTAAATTACATACAATTATTCAAATTGGCGTAAAGAAATTATTAGGGTTAGTTAAAAGAACTTTGTATAATAAATTACTAATAACAGTGTTTTATTGAATAATAAAAAACATCTAGATATTTAAGAAGAGGCCTAATAACACACCAAAATGTTGCCATTTGCGTAAAACTGTTACGTACTTGGCGTGCGGTGGAAAAAATCCATCGTTATATCGAATTAAAACCGATACTACTTAAATAAATGCGAACCAATAACTTTCTATTACTTATCCAACGTTGAAGCTATCATAAATTTCCACAATAAAACGTTATAACATTAGCCAAATAGTCTTAAGAACCGTTTGTTGAACTGTTATATTATTCATAGTACCGAATCGATAAAAGTTTAGTTAGCGATTAGTGCAAAGAGAATATTAAAGAGTGCTTAACCCTTGCGGTGGCAGGTACGAGTTGAATCTGACTATGTATTCTGAGGATAGTATATAGTATTACACTCCTGACATTTATGTATAGAGATAATGAAAATTCAGTAGAAGTTGGCATCGATACTAGTAACATTATAAATACGAAAGTAACTCTATCTATTTGTCTGTTAAGTACGCATAAGATCAGGTTCATTTATTTGCCCAAACACATGTGTACAAATAATAAACAATCGCATACATGAAAGTTGAAGAAGGCTCAAGGAATATTTGCCACATCCCATGATTTGCGAATATAATTATAATTGAAATTGATAAATTCTCATCACCGATGCGCTTTCATGGTTAAACCGCTGAACCAATTCGGATGAATTTCGATATAAATAGAGATATACATTGAATATTGGAACAGGACATAGACTATTTTTTGTTGCATATGGGCAAACCAGCAGATGTATCGCCTTATGGTAAGCGATTACCGCTGCCCAAGGACCCCCGTAACAGCCGAGGCGTCACAAGTGCGATGCTGGCCTTTTGGGAATAGGGAGAGGGATAGGGGAGGGGTTCGGGTATGGACCTCCGGTATCCACATTCACTCGGTGAAACACAGCAATCGCATACGGTACCACTGCGCCATCTAGGCAGTTGCACGTTTTACAAAATAGTTACAAAAACATGATTATAAAATTAAATCGATGTTACTGTGGAACTCAGGAAAATCATAAGGTTTCTTTAATTCATCGTCTCCTTGGCCTTTATTACTCGCAAGATTATTTGGGGTCGGCTACTAGTAAGAAAATAATACTGAGAAGCTTTTTATTATTATAATGCACAAAAATACGAATCCCATAAAACAAAAGCAAACGACATACTAAAAATCTAAGATACATTTAAACCTTTTACTAAGTTATTTAGTTTTTAACTTAAGAATCATAGTACTGTTAGCGACATTAGAGGTTGGATTAGCTCTTTCCTGAAAGGTCCGGTCGTGTTAATAACTACAGTCCCCGGACCCCTCCCTTTTCAGGCGCAGAGTGGCACACCGTGTGGTTAGTCGGTTCGATTCCGACACACCGCCCCGCCGCAAACCCCGGCGGGGTGACGGCCCGAGGGGGTTTCCACAGGTAAAATAAAAAAAGAAAGCTCTTTCCTGAAAGTCATTTAGGCGGTGACAATATGTTCTACAGGTAGGTTAGTCAAGCTAAAAGCACACACATAGCGAAGTTTTTAAATTGAAAAAGCTAATGGAGATGGGAACTTTATCCCATTGAACGACGGCGATATGCAAACAATTCCTCGGAGCACTCGTCACAATACAAACGACAGAGAATGCAGAGTGAAGCTACATCTCTACGCATCCCCAAGGGGTCTACACGATCTGCAATATTCCAGCAATCAACAAATCGATTCGCTCTATGCTAGTATCCGTTTAATTATTTTTGCTCTTAGATATACGAACCCATATTCACAATAGGCAAGTACCAATGCATAATAAGAAAAGTAAAAGTATACATACAGTGGAACATAGAAACTCCTTCTTTTTTGAAGTCAGTTAAAAAGGAAGAGTTTCGAAATAAACTTTCGTATTATTGGCGATCCGCACTCACGGGGCATTTCATTCTGGTAAAATTTGTACGCATATTTTATTAATAGCCTTAATTAGCCTCTTAATATACATTATTAGGTGCAAGCGAAGTTTTATTAAAACAAATAGTTTTTTTTTTCAGCGAGAGTAACGAACAGCAACCAATTCATTTTAAGATATATAGATAGATTATAGATGTTATGTTTCTTTGTCGTCAGTGTTCTTTAAAGAGTACATCTATATCTAATAAATAAATAAATATTCCGGACATCTAACACACAAACAGATCAGATGCAGATCATACAAACATTTGGTCCGACCCGGGAATCGAACCCGAGACCTCAAGCTTAGCAATCGCATACGCTACCGCTACGCCACCGAGGCAGTCAAATGTGACGTTTAATTATCCATTATTATTAAAATGAAAATGAATCTGGCCTCTAAAATCGAATACAGGTCGCAATCAACCTACATTAGTAAAAAAAGACCTGAAGTAACTTTTGCCGTACAATAGTTTTATGTGTTTTCTCTCTAAAAGTTACTACAATATTTTCATGCCATGAAATTGAGGTCACAATAACAGCTACACTTGTGATCGTTTCATTACTAATAGAAAAAATGATTCATCTAACTTCTTTAACAGTTGATATTTTATGAAACAGTGATATTTAATGAACAATATAATATATATATAAGGAGTCGCGTTCTATTCAGTTGTACCGATTCTCAAAAATACACATAGATTACATTCCGTGTTTATTTAAATGGGACCGATGGCAAAAAAATCCGCATGACATCCTACTGCAGGTAAATAAATCAAACTCGCAATCTAAAACACATTGAATAAAACATTTGAAAAACATAACAAAAATGACAACGATGTACAGTGAATCACGAGGCGTGCATTATTCAGAGTTTTTTGTCTCGTTTTTATACGTACATCCGACTTATTTCTGTTTCACTGTCGCAAGTTGCTGAAACATGGTTTAAGATGGTGATCTTCCTAGCCTCTATTATTCCCAAGATTATTTGGGATCGGCTACTAGTTCAACCAGTTTTACCTGAATATCAGTTTTTATACAGAGCGACTAACATCTGACCTCCGTAACCCTGAGGGCGAATGAATTCGAAATTTGAACTAGTTGTCAGTATATTTGAGGGCACTTACTTCCCAAAAACGATTGCCTTAGATGTTCATGATAACCGGGTCCGACGGCTTAACGTGCTCTTCGAAGCACGGGCGGGAAATATCGCCATCTACCATACTCCAGGCTGCTATTAAGAATTTCTTGTAAGTAAAATCAACAGCAGTCCGACCCTGGAATTGTACCCGAGACCTCTTGATCTGCTATCGGTTACCCTAACCACTGGACCAATGAGGCAGATTGGACAGGGCTCATGCTCACTAATGTTAAAACTTGATATAGAAGAGATATTAATAATTTAAACTGGAATCTTCAATATTTACAAGGGTTCGAAATAAGTACAGATATTTTCTATATACATACATGTAAATCCTCAAGGGTAAATAAAGGCACAATTACAATAAGGGTGGTGACACTATATTCTTAAATCACCACGCGGATGTACCACTTACAAAGTGTACTCAAATTGATCTGGGTCACCAAGATTTACAGGACTAGAGAAATTAGCATAAAATCAACCTACCGCCATCCACTGCTAAACGTAGGTCTAATAGCACAACTAAGAAATTAGCATGATTAGTGGGTTATTACTTTACCTGAACTGCCCTCCGGCTTATTTTTAACTTAAACATGAATACGACAACGATGCATCATAAAGGTATATCTCAACAGTTCATTAAAGCTTTTGATGTTGCGATGAGCGATGACACAATTTCCTTTTCGACGTCAACGTTCCTCGCGTGCTACGTCAAAAACTGTCACGAAACCAGGAAGTTTGTTTAAAGGAATAGATATACTATGCTCTATATTCCAATGTCCATGAGTTTGTTTATTCGTTAATCTTACTTCTCTACTTCTAGTATCAAACTTTAAATACACATTTTCAGGACTATAGAAAGAAGAATGGGTAGGATACAGTTAGAAAAAAGTGCTGTTTTTTTTTCTCTTTTAAAGCTTATTATTATATTGGTTTGTAGTCTTGACTATTAAGCTAAAAGTTTTAGGTTCCATTTCCACTTATTATATTATACACGATCATTTATTATGTCTGTATGTAATCTCTCTTTACTACAAGTACTAGCTGACCCACACAACTTCGTCTCCGTTTCTTTTCAATCATACTCGGCTCCTAATGGACAAAGCGTGATGTTAAGTACGCACTGCGTTCTAAGCACACGAACAAAACACATTTGGAAAAGGTGAAAATAGAATATTTAGTTTCAGAGTTTATCGTGAGCAATAACGATCACGTTATTGCAATGATCTATTCTATATAATTCTCGTATCAACGAGAAATATATAGAATATATCTTTATAAGTAGTCTAGGTACCACGGAACTGGCTGTGCCTAATTTGAGAATAGAAGCCCGCCTGTAAGATATGTCAGTTGATTGGTCTTATTTAATTTTTACTCTTGCAAGTTTGTGGAAATTTGTCTTAGCCATCAATATACCGCATGTTAGTCCTATAAGTCAGCTTTTAATTAATCTTATAACTGTTTCCAGAGGTTATAAAAATCAAACTTAACACTCGACTAAATGACTAAAGATGTTTTAGGGAATAAAGTCATAAGTAGACAACAGTTTGTGTCAGAGCTCAATTTAAAAAGATTCTGAGAAAAACCTTTGTTTTTACGACTTGTTTACCTTTGGCGTAGCAGTCCGCTACACAAACGCCATCTAGTCCCAAACTAAGTAAAGCTCGTACTATTGGTACTAGGCGACTCATATAAATACTTAAGTACTTCTTTGTCAATATTTACTTTATATACTTAACACAAATATACTTTACACAAAACCATTAAGACTGAATCAAACATTAAATGTTCATGTACACAAATGTTTGACTTGAACAGGAATTGAACTTGCGTACCTTTGGCGTAGTAACCTATACACAAACGATTAAACCATACAGCCGTTTTTAATAGTTGATATACGGCTGTTAAAGGTTCTCATAGTTATTCACGGTTATTGAAAGTTGGAGAAACAAAACCAAAAGATAATTTTAGAGGTTTTAATAAAGTTATATAATATTGTAATAGAGTATTAATAGTATATTGTTAAGTAGAAAGAATATTCTAGTACAATGCTTGAGACAAAGCTAAACTTCAGAAAGTTTTAGTAGAACCTTACATTAATATGCATGAAATTGAATACGGATTGGCGTTCGACGTGATTGACGTAAGTTTTGCTTGTTTATATTTCGCAGAAACGTCATGTTCAAGATGTTCATTCCAGTGTTACGTCATCACGAAATCGACTAGAAGTGTCTAGTTGCTTGGGCATTGAATATAAAAGGCGCTTCGTCCATAGCAGTGCAGTTCAGTCTTGAGCTATAGTGCGAGAAATATGGAAGATCACTTCCGTGAGTGCGCCAAGCTAATCACTGATATCAATCAGTGATTAGCTTGGCGCACTCGACGACAATATAGACTGTGTTATTCGGAATGATATTGTGATTTTAAGAATGTCTTTAACAAAGTCTTTTTATACGTCAGAAGGTTTATTTCTCAAATCCACCGAACCCTAACACGTAACAATATCAAACAATCGTCGTCCACTACTGAACGCAGTTTTGTCCCAAGAAGCGCCAACTAACCAAATGCTATAGTCGGCAAACGAACAGACTTATCGCCTGATGGTAGGCGATTACCGCCGCTCATGGACACCCGCAACACATGAAGCGTCACAAGTGCGTTGCCGGTCTTTAAGGGATGGGGAAGGGGTTGTGGTTTGGGCCTCCGGTATTATACACTCGGTTTTCTGTGAGGCCGTGGTATCACTCCGGTCGAGCCGGCGCATTCATGCCGAAGGTTGGCTCTTGGGCAGTCCGCATTCATACACTGCCACTTTCTTCAAATCCTCTGTACATCGTACCGCAGCGCGCCCTACACTACTTTAACCTAATCGCATTAATAGTAGGAAACGAAAATCAAACACATTAATTTCATTCGTGAACAGATACCTAAAATGTTATACATTATATTATCAGAAATAAACCAACTAAAGATAGATTGTATACACCCAACGTCAAGTCCGGATTAATACTAACTTATCAAAGCTGCCGGAGCCTTAACACTTCAAGTTTCAACTATGATTAACTAATACCCTCACATAACGGCTGAAAATGACACAAAAGGAAGACACACAGAATATTCAATATTCTTTGCAGAATATAAATTATTAAGATCTAAAATTTGACTATAGATATATTTTTTATATATGTATATATGAGCCTGTCAAAGTAACTTTAGTCTGCCTGATGGAAAGCATGAGTAAAATCCAAGAGGTGACCATACTCATTACGAAGGCAGACAATACAAAATAATTTAATACTATTTTATTTCGTAATGATGTTTACGGGAGTTACTAGGTAGTAGAGTCACGCTGGTTTCAGCACGAATGGGTCGTCTCGTTCGTCGAGACGACGCGGTCTCACAGAAGACCCACCTAAAATGAGCTGTCGTTTTAGGTTGGTCTCGGTATTGGTGGTGTCATAATTCATTGGTGAGTGTGAGACCTGAGCCCTAATGATGCAGCAGTGAATACTGCTTACGCTTTCCATAAGGCAGAGTAGAGTTAATTTGACAGGCCCATACTCAATAAAAAGTACAATCTTCGTTACCCTTCTTCAAAAGAAGAATGTTTTAAAAAGAAAGATAACTCCTGAACTAGGAATATCCCTGTGTCGCGGTGAGAATAGTAAATATACATGAACGCAAAGCGCACCCACGGTTAGAACGGAAAGCATAGTCTCTTTATGCAACCTTTATCAAAAATGCCAAATATTTCAAAGGTATGTGCTATACTTATGTCACTTACTACAGTGTACACGAACCTTTACCTGTCTTGGTTGATTAATAGACGGCATACTGTGACCTTGTCCACTAGAAAATAGAAGTTAGTTGATAAAAAATTTAGTTTACCGAGTAAGTTCGATAAGTGAAATTCGATTAATCATTACATTCCATCGTTAGTTTGACAGTATGGCTTGATGGAGCGATGAAAACGTTCCTTCACTTAATAGATTATGAACTCAAGAATAGGTATTAGAATTTGAAACCTCTTCAATTAGATAGTAAACGAAATTACATTGATTTCTTATCGACTGTATTATACTAAGTGATTTTTTTCATTTGTAAAATGTTACCTACAAACATTGAATAATCTACAAAAAGGTTTTAAATGAAATCCAGCGATATTAATAGCTAATCAAAATATTAACATATATAGAAAATTTTTGAGTAAATAAAAAAAAGAATTGTGCACAGGAGTTGGTACTTCCGTACCATTACCCGGTGTAGAACAGATTTGTATGTATCGCCCCCGCATTCTCAATTTGATGAAAACGTCTCCAATATTCAAATTATATATTTAAAACGATTGCTCGTGTAGAGGTATGAATAAATCTATATTTATGTATGAATGTTTTTTATTTAGCTGCCTCGGTGGCGTAGTGGTAGTGAATGCGACTGCTATACTTGAGGTCTCGGGTTCAAATCTTGGGTCGGACCAAATGTTTGTGTAATTTACAAATATTTGTTTCGGAGTTTGGGTGTTTCCTATGTATAATATGTATGTATTTACAAAAAAAAAGTATATATGTATTCATATCAGTTGCCTAGTACCCATAACACAAGCTCTGCTTAGCTTGGGACTAGATGGCGTTGTGTGTTAGATGTCCGAAATATTTATTATTATTATTATTTAAAGTCTGGTAATTGTTTTTTATTATCAACATAGTAAAGTTTAATTGTATGCATCCTACTGGCACTTCTTTAATTATAATTATTGTCACTTACTATAATTGCCATACAAAGGTTTCTGTAAGAGATCTTTATGAGCGAATATCTGTTAGGTTCGTACAAAAAGGATAAATAAATAAAAAATAATAAATTACCAGAACCTATTAATTAAATGAATATAAACGTAAATAAATTACAGAGAGAATACTGAAGCTAGAAATACAAGCATAGCAAAACAAACGAACGCGTAAAGTGCAAGATAAATCTCTTGGATGTTCTTGAGTTATGTAGACACATGGCAACATACCTATGTCTAGCTGTACAGAATTGCATACATACTCGTATGTATGTTAGCAATTTGAATTGTGTTTTTGTTTTTTTTTGAAGTGAAAACTTCTTTAGGGGCGCTGTGTACTTTATTGGAATGTGTAAAAATGTATAAACTCGCGTCAGGTCACGTGACCTGATCGAAAATTCGTAAGACGGATGGAGAGAGGACAGGCGGCTCATAGACACCCGCTACACCAGACGCGTCGCAAGCGCGTTGCCGACATTTGGGGGATGGGGAGGGGGAGGAGTTGTGGTATGGGCCTCCGGTATCCTCACTCACTCGGTGAAACGCAGCGCAATCGCTATTTCACACCGGTTTTCTGTGAGGCCGTGGTATCACTCCGGTCGAGCCAGCCCATTCATGCCGAAGCATGGCTCTCCCACGGATCAGATTAACTGCTGCAATCAAGAATGCTGGAAAATCTATAAAGCCATTTGGAAAAGCTTAATTTTTATAATCTGTTTTATACCACATACTTTAATTAAAACTTACACAGGTTATAAGAAAATTTCGAATTAACGAAAGAAAAGTGTCATGGAATAATTTTGTATACTGCACCAGAAACTTTAGCGAACCAGTTAATTAAAAATAACATTTTCACTACAATACAGGCGCCAAAGGGGTAAAAATAAGCACAATATACACTTTTCAACTTAATAGCTTCCGATAGCTACGTTTGTAATTTTAAATCTAAAAATATCTTTCATTTCATTACATTTTTTAACTGGCTTTTGCCGGGCTCAGCTCGGGTGTACATCGGTTATCGCGGTGATATGTATCCTATGTGTTGTTTGTTTGTTTGTTTTACCGGGCCATTTCCGCACTTAGCCTCTTGATTGGGCCGTTGTACGTGAGTTTGTCATCTTCCTACTCCAGCCAACCTAGTTTGTCCCAGAAGCTAAACAGCCTTTTCAGGTGTATATCCTATGTGAAAGACAACACAGTTAAAGCAGCTCCATTCCAAAGTTTTTAGAAATCGGTGTAGCGGTTGAGCTGAGAAAGCGTAAAAGACAAACATATAGTTACTTTCAAATTCATAATGTTAGTATTGATTCAATTTCATTTTAGAATTGTCTTGGCGCCATTCTGAAATCATGTCATATAACAAATTACAATATGTAACAAGTACTCGAAATTGAAAGTGCCGCTGCCTACAAGAATAATAAATAATAATCATTATTAAGAAAATAAACATAGTCACAACTTAGATGGAATCATTGGTTTATAGGCTATTTGTATTTTTTATTTCAAGGTAAGGTGTTTAGGCCTCTTTTGAATTAACTCACTTGGTAAATAGCAACTTAAGAATAATACAGTTTTAAAAGAAATATACTTTAATAAAATTGAAAAGAGAGCGTCAAGTTTTCGAAATTGAGTTACATGCACGTTATTACAGGGGACAAATGTTCTCCCCCCTCCCTATTACACACCACGTTGCTCTAGCGACCCCGTCCAATACCTAGTCTTAAAAGCTTCCTAAGAATTCAATAAAATACTTCGTGAGTAACAGCTAAGATTCAGCGAGGCATGAAAATGAAAAATATGCCTGTTTTACGAGCTTCGATGTAGCGAAGCGCCGCCCTAATAAAAATATAGCTTACTTTTGCTCTCTTTATTACTATCTTAGTTAAGAGGGCACTAACTTTACAAAATAGCTATTACGTGTACTTCTTTTGTTTTATTAAGGCTTCAATAACTATTAAAAAAGTGAACTAGTAATAAAATATGGTAGAATTATGACAAGTCAAACCTTTTTTTTACTAAACATTAAAACTTGTATCAGATACAATATTTATTACATAATAGTTCATTACTTTGATTTAATTGTTGAAAATATATGAATTTAAAAAAAAAGTTAACACATTAAAGATTCTTATTACTCGTAGTATTTATTACAAGAAAGAGTTTATTAAACTTTAACCCAATTACCTAAAAAAATTATCAAAATTTTGATAGCCTATGCTACCCGAGCCATTATTATGAATCTATTGACATCTCATTCATTGAAATCAGTTCAGTAGTTTAGGCACCATGGTGTTACATATAAATAATTAAATATATAGTCCATTCGCTTAGATACGGTCACCTTGATCGCACTGCCGTCGCACGTGCGACACGCCGTACACACCCACAAGCAAGTATTATTTGTCAGTTTACGTCGTTGTATAAATTAATATATTATTATTTTTCCGACACTATCCACACGAATAGAATATAAATAGACTGTCAATATTTATTATCCTTCCTTTTGGTTTCACCATAGTCGCCTAAAAATAGTAGTAATTAATGGTCTAAGTTCTTAACAGGGGTTTGTCTGTAATTAAATAATAAAATGAGTAAAAATAAAAATATTTGTGATTCCTTTCTTTTGTTACATTAGTAATGTGAATCATGAAATATATAACCAAATAGGTAGTTAAAAAAAAACGTCGTTTATATAGTTTTGATAAACGATAGTTTACTAAATACATTTCTAAAAAATCTAAAGATTTACTGTTTTCAATTATATCACGAAAACATTTTACTAACTAAAAGTAACTATAAAACTATTCATTGAATGATTCCAGCCAGTTGTATCTAAAATTAACACAACACTGGGTCAGTCTTTGAAGTTTTATTTAGCTTTCAACACTTTTAAAATAGCATGAACTTTCAAAGGCAGTCACCAAAGTGACACGAAAGACTTTGTCCCCATTTATACCTTAGTACTTTTCATTGTTGATACGAAATACTTAATAAATCATTCTTGCTTTCTTAATGTTACAATTTGATGTAAAAATATTATGACCACTGTTAAAAAGTTAAAAATCTTATTCAACGTCTTTGAATAATTGTTGATATAGTAATGAGATATGATTCATATCATCCTCATTATCAGCCTATCGCTGTCCATTGCTGGACATAGGCCTCTCCAATTGCACGCCATTTAGTTCGGCCCTCAGCTTCTCGCATCCAGCTCTTGCCAGCCGTCTTGCTCGAATCATCACTCTACCTGTAGACGTCCTCACTCAAGAACCCCATTTGCCCCAACGGTTCTCAGTTCTGTCCACTGCCAGTTCAGTTTGCTAATCCTGTGGGCTATGTCGCTGATCTTGGTTCTCTGCCGGATCACCTCGTAACTGATGCGATCCCGAATGCTATTATCTTGCGATCATGTAACAATAATAAGTCTTTATTTGCAGTACAGTACTTAAATGTATATCGTAATGTATGTAAATCGATGTTTCCCGCACTAGGCTGTCTGCATCGCGGCTAACAATACTACGATTTACAGTCTGACATCGATTTAGGTATAAGTAGCAATAGTACCCGGATGTCCGAATTTTCACGTATAGGAACATACATTTTTAATAAATAAAACGTGTAGTTAACAAGCAATTGAGTCACTTGCCGCTTAACAATGGTTTATTGTGAGAGTAGTACCTACTCCAATCGAGGCAATTGATATGTGCCAAAGTAAGGATCTCTTAAAAAAAATCTGCATCCATCGCCATTAAGATTATTACCGTGGGAGAGCTATGCTTCGGCATGAATGGGTCGGCTCGACCGGAGTGATACCACGGCCTCACAGAAAACCGATCTGAAATAGCGTTTGCGCTGTGTTTCACCGAGTGAGTGAGGATACCGGAGACCCATACCCCAACCCCTCCCCCATCCCTTTTTCCATCCCCCAAAGGTCGGCAACGCACTTGTGACGCCTTTGGTGTTGCAGGTGTCCATGAGCGACGGTAATCGCTTACCATCAGGTGATACGTCTGCTCGTTTGCCAACTAGTCAATAAAAAAAGAAAAAAAAAGAAAAAAGATGACAATTCATTCACGAGGAAATATATTTTTATAGAAAATTTCAGTAAAACATCCAATTGTAATTTATATTATTAGATTATAACATTAAGAGAACTAAATATTTTACTATACTAGAGCTACGACACAAACACCTGTGTATAACCTGTTTTCCTATTGCTTAAAAGCTAATTGTGAATCAGTTTTTTTTTACTGAATTGTTAGGAATTAAAAGTATGCCAAATTGCACAGTGGTAAATGTGTGATTGACCTGCTTAAGATATAACAGTTAACATCACGCTCAGACTAATAGGAGCCGAGAATGATTGAAAAGAGAAGCCGACGAAGTTGAGTGGGTCAGTCTAATATATAAATGTAAAATGAAATACAAAAATTGTAGCCATAGTGGAGAATATTCTTTCGCAGTAAATAAAAAAAAGTTCTTTATTTGTTGAAACGATATTTCTTTTACGTCTAACGACTCCGCAGGTTGTCTTTCTTTGCAAAATTTAAATTTCGCAAACGTAGCTACTGGCAGAAACTAATTTAAATAATGCTCTACAAGCTTTTTGCTCTTTCTAGACACCGTTATATTAAAAAGTTGATTTATGCGAATGTGCTACATACGGATCTATCATTTAATAAAGAACCCGGATAAAGTGTCGGATATTGTATCGACTTCCATATTCAACGATGAACAAATGTTCATTAGTTCGTAGATCAGTGCCATCTAACGATGGCAAAGTTCGTAGTACAGTTTGCCATCGTTAGATGGCACTGATCTACGAACTAACGATTAATCCTATCTCGCGCTATGAAAGTTGTTACCATCAAACATTAGGGGGGAGTAGTTACAATTCGCTCTTTGTATATTATTATAGGAATATAACACCCCCATCTCCATATCTAGTACTGCTACATGGGTGTAAAACGTGGAAGATCACCAAGGACATCTCGCACCGGCTCCAAGTCTTTGTAAACCACTATCTTCGGCAAATTCTTGGTATTTACTGACCCGAGAGAATCTCCAACGAAGATCTCATAGAGTGCTGCTGTGATTCGCTGATCGACCAACAGATCAAGCGACGTCAAGTGAAACCTGATTTTTTACACACTCCGTATGGATTCCGATTACATTGCCAAACAGACGCTCGATTGGAATCCTTAAGGAAAACGAAAACGTGGCCGTCTTAAGCAGACCTAGCGACGTACAGTTGCAGACGAGGCGAAGATGGTCGGAAAGCGAATTAAAATGCGAAACTCACGAACGAACGCCATGATGCTCTCTGCCCCTAGATAGAGCAGAGAGCACCATTGCGTACAGAGGACTATAAGTCAATACCTACGTACCCAGTTATAACTAGATCAACATGTTAGCACTATCAACATGTTAACGAAACTATTCTAGGTTAAAAGCTCTTGAACTATCTTTAATAGTAATACTATAAACGAGTTTCATTGCTTGCAACGTTTGCAGTTCATTGCAATAAAATCCGTCATAAACTTTTTTATGTCAGCTGAGAGAACACTTCAAGGAACTATAAAAATATACGTAATCTTCAAAAGTTTGATGATATTGGAAGGTTGTAGGCTCGCAAACACACATTTAAAGAGGATACTTTATTTTATTTTCATGTTTGATAAGTTCGCGTTTTAACTATAATTAACGATAAAGACTTACTTCAGAAAATGCGGTTTCGTATATTATTTATAAACTGCCTAGTTACTTGGAGATAGTAGTTTGGCAAAATCTTATTGTCCACCTAAAGTTTTATATCCTAAAACTAATTTTTTTTTTAGTTGATTGTCAGCAAAGAGTAAACAAACATTTCAATATATTTTATCCGACTACGGCAAAACCAAAGGATGAGTAATACTTTTGGCAGTTTTTGCATGTTTTATTATTTATTTAATTAATAATAAAATCATTATCTATACTAATACATAATAAAGCTGAAGAGTTTGTTTCTTTGTTTGTTTGTTTGGACGCGCCAATCTCAAAAACCGCTGGTCCGATTTGAAAAATTATTTCAGTGTTGGATAGTCCATTTATCGAGGAAGGCTATAGGCTATATATTATCACGCTACTAGTAATAGGAGCGGAGAACCAATGAAGAATGTTTCAAAAACGGGGGAAAATTTTCATGCTACGGCCAATATAAGACGCAAACGAGGTTGCGTGGGTCAGCTAGTATTTATATAAAGAGAATAATAATAATATTTTTTGGAAAAACATGTAGCTTTTCTTCCAAAACTGAAGGTCATATACTTTGTACATCACCAAAACTCACTCATATTTCCGCCTCACGATTCCGATGATCCAACATTCCTTCGTAGTAAAGCTATTTCAATCACATCTTCAATTCCTAGTCTCCCAGTCCAATAATCGGCGCAATCATCTCTGGTAGTTCACACATTTGCGAGATGTCGATCGGAACGCATAATTGCGTTCAGCTATAACTGGCGCCGAGTAACGGGTGGATGAGTATTTGTGTCAGTATATTACTAGTTTATGTATTATATATAGTTAGAGAGCCGAGCGTCTAACAGCGATCAGAATGGCCAACCAAATCTCTACTAATATTAGAAATGAGAAAGCAACGCTGTCTGTTATTCTTTAACTGCTAAAGAAAAAAATGAAAGATATACTTTGATTGATAAAGAATTGATATGTATGTTTTTTTTTAAACAACTCCCGCACTTGGAATAATTCCTGTGTCTTTATAGACGGACTCAAAGAACACCCTTACTTAGAACAACAATTTGTGGATCACACAAAGTGTTATTCCATGTGGGATTTGAACTCACAACACTTGGCGAAGTAGGGAACGGCATGGCAACCGCTTAACCACTAGGCCAAACGTGCAGTTAAATGCATATACTAGGTGTAAAAAGACGACTACCGAAAACGAATGGGGCTGATTCAGCACCCCAAAACTTATAAAAAAAACCAAACAATTGTCCTTAAAAAAAATTGTAGCCGTAAAAAACAATGTGTCAATATTTTTAATAATTCCACAAGCCAGTAATGTATGATTGCGTGCACCGCGTATCTACTTGAATACCTATGCGCCCGGCCAAGGTCATTGCACTCACCCGACCAGTTGTTTTGTTTATCAAAATACATCGCTGTTTTATTGATTTTATTTGTTTTTTGGTTTTCTAAATGAAATAATTAGGTAGTTTGGGTCCTATTTTGTTGTACTATGTGTATGTAAGCAGATAAAAACATAAAAGGACTTAGATAAATTATTTTTTTTTTTGCGTTTTTTTTTGCTAAACCTATTCAGTATCATGGTCTGATTGCAACCCCCAAGTTTTCGGTATTAGTCTTTTTACACCCTGTCATATGTATAAATGTATGAATTTAACATAAATATATATGTAAGTACAGTATGTTTTATATCTATATTTATGTATGTATATAGTTTGTTTGTGTATGTCTAATGTATAGATATCTTATCTTAGATCCGAAGTTGTTTATTACCTTTGTGCTCCTACCTCACAAGATTTCTACACCACCCTAAGGTTGTCTGGTAGAGAATGCCCTAGGCATTAAGTCCGTCCATGTACAAAACTGCATAAAGTTATAATACACAAAGGTGAATCCAAGGGCAATCGTTAATAATTTCATTATATTAAAAATTATATTTATAACCCATTTTAGAATGGTTTGCCGGTCATAAACGTGATTGATGAATTTTGTAATGCTTACAATGGCGATAACTAAAGCGGGTTTTGCGATACGGTAACATTTGCTATTCAATTTTGAATAGATTCAAATGTACCTTTACATTAATATCATAGATCAACAGATTTAAGCTTTAAAAAGAAGAGTGTTTCTTTCGATATTCTTTATATAATTTACAAAATGATTTATTCGTGAAGACATCATCATCTTTATGAGCCATTCACTGTTGACCTGACGGTTTCATATCGCCGTTGTCCCCTTATTCAGTTTCATTTTATATTTATACACTCTTAATCGGCTAGAATAAGAAGAAGTTGTATAAAACACTTAGTGAAATTCAAAGAAATGAAGTTAACCTTTAAGAGTTACGAGCGGGCCGGTTCGACCGCTACTAGTCTCTCACAGAAATCAATCTAAAATGACAGCGTTCGTGCTGTCGTATTTCGTTCGTTCGTAGGCGAGACCGTAGTCCCATTGATACAAAACCATCTGAATAAGCCACCATAGTGTTGGTCACCATTCTACTGTATTGCATTGTCTGCATTCGCTCTTGGATTCTGCTCATTTCTTCCATCAGGCAGAATAGAGTCACAGACCATAGAAAAAGAAGTGTGGATGGAAATCACTTATATAATTTCCATAGCGGCTTGATTCAACATTTTCTTAGTTTTCCCGACAAACCGACTAAACATCATGCGTATTTATGTTTCGTAGCGTGTATAATGGGCGCTTACGTAAAGCTGATTTACAAGCGTAATCCTCGCTATGAATATGTATCTTATACACGGTCACTAACTTTCAAAGGCCATTAAAAAGGCGTTGTTCTCTGAACGATGTTTCTGGGTAAGTTGTTTAAGATATTACAGTATGTGCCTTTATCTCAGAGTAGTAACAGATAGAATTTGAAGTCTGGAGGCAATTAACACAACGCCATCTAGTTTAAAACTATGAAAACTAGATTGGCAGATATAATAGTTTTTTTTTTATAATGTCTTATAACACCTAAACGCCGAAACAAATATTTACAGATCTTACAAATATTTGGTCCGACCCAGAAATCGAATCCAAGACTTCAGTACTGCAGGCACTTACAACACCACTGTACCACACAGTCCAAATACACCTATTAAACAAAAAACCTGATAACCCCTAGGTACCTATTTATTTCGTATATTATTAAACATATTTCATTTCTTTTATCAATACTGCAAAAGTCATTCAGTTGGTCTGTCACACACAGCCTAACACGTCACACTCACAAGACTAGTTTGTCTCATCTAACTTTATTGGGCTCGATTCTTTAAATCTACTACAACTAATTTCTAGTATTAGTTATAGTATAATTTTTAGTATTAGTTAGCAGCACGGTTATCGAAACTAGTATATAGTTTCGATAACCGTGCTGCTAACTAACAACTCAATCAGTAATCTAGCAATCACTCCATAATACCTGACATAATTCCAAGTGATAGTGTGTTCCTAACTGAGACTATTTTTTACAGAACTAATTCCCCCTACACGCCCACTACAGTGACTTATGTTTACTAGGATCAGCACCAGTGACCCATATTCACAAAGTCTCTCCGGAAGTCCCTGGAAAAAATTAACTGTCTTGGAACCAATAACTAATTAATCAGAAGAAAATTGGAGAAGTTGGCATTATAATAAACCAGTCAATAGTAAATAAAGAAGCTTTTACTGTAACCTATTGAGCCTGGAATGATTGTAAAAATCTATTTAAAGCATTCTAAAATCAGACTCAATGGACGTCTGTTAAATAATTAAACCATCTCTGCATTTTAGGTCAGACGTCGTTAGAATGCTCCGCTCGATATAGAAAAAAAATACATTAAGGATTAAGGTACGCTCTCCCACGAACTCTTGCAGAGTTCGTGGGAGAGCCACGCTTCGGCATGAATGGGCCGTCTCGACCGGAGTGATACCACGGCCTCACAGGAAACCGGTGTGAAATAACACTTGCGCTGTGTTTCACCGAGTGAGTGAGGATACCGAAGGCCCATACCCCAAGCCCTCCCTCCATCCCCCTTCCCATCCCTCAAAGGTCGGCAACGCACTTGTGACGTCTCTGGTGTTGCGGGTGTTTATTGGCGGCGGTAATCGCTTACCATTACGTCTGCTCATTTGCCAACTATTCAATAAAAAAAAAAATAGGTAGGTAGCAGTTGTAAAGTAGGTAGTAGTACATTGCAATGTTAAGCAACCCTATTTAGGTCAACCTACGGCAGAGTGATCATTCTCAACACATTAAAACCCTCAGTGTCTCGAAGAGCACGTTATACCGTCAGTCCCGGTTGTTTGAACATCTTTGGCATCGTTATGGAGAGTTGTAGGCCCTAACAATAAACTGACAACGGTCTTAACAGTGCTTCAATATTATCTAGCAACTACTTGGTTGTTTGGGTCTCATGGCAGTCGATACGCGTAAAAAATCAAGGTTTAGCCGTATCGTAGAAGACTTAAAACTTACCCCTACCTAATTTGGGAAAGAAGGCTCAGTGAAACAATATTTCAAATTTAACATTGTGAAATTATGTACTTGAAATGACCTAGGTTATTGTCATGTAACTCAGCATGGTTCAGTCCATTTACCCTCTACCAGTGTCGTGATGTTTTATAAATAAGAAGTTTGCGTGTCTTGAACGCGTTAACGACAAACTAGACGGAGCTAAAACAGATGAGGCTCATAATTCCATCCCAAATTGCCCCAATGTCTTTGATGGGAAGACCCTATTATTATATAATATTGGTGATAATTACGATGACAAATGTATGATTGAAAATATAAATAACTAGCTGACGGAGGAAAAATTTCACGCTACGGGCAATAAAAGACGCAAACGAGGTTACGTGGGTCAGCTAGTATGAAAATATAATGCGAAGCGATGAGCAAAATATGGCAGAAACGTTTTATTTTGAAAGTTGACGTATACAAGCACCAAAGAGGAGATGGATGAATCACGTGACGCAGAATATGGTTAGAAAAAGAGTAAGCAATACTGACGAATGATAAAGAAGAATGGAATAAATGTGGAATGTATCAAATGAAATGTGTGAAAAGTTAAATTACATGATTTATGGGTGCAGTTTTTATATGTATATATATGTATATAAGCATTATTATTTTATATGATACTAGCTGACCAACGCAACCTCGTTTGCGTCTTTTATTGCCCGTAGCGAAAAATTTTCCCCTGTATAGGGTTGATTTTTTACACCTTGTGTCCGAAAAACCCCAATATCTTACGGAACCCTATTTTTTTCCAAAATAAAGTATAGCCTATGTTACTCGTGGATAATGTAGCCTTCGAATGGTGAAAGAATTTTTAAAAACGGTCCAGTAGTTTTAGAGCCTATTCATTGCAAACAAACATACAAACTTTATAACATTCCTCTTTATAACATTAGTATAGATAAAACATATAGATAGACATTGGTTTATTTATTCACTATTTTGTGTATGTATTTATTTAGATAAAACTTTACGCACTTTTGTACATTGGCGGACCTAATGCTCAAGGCATTCTCTTCAGCCAGCCACTACGCAACAACCGCCCCGACTCACTGGGGACCTCACCGCAGCACCGCGCACCGCATGCGATCCCGACTCACTGGGATCAGCGGACTTCAGCCCCGACTCACTGGGACTAGCGGCATTCAGTTCCGACTCACTGGAACTTGCGGCATTCAGTTCCGACTCACTGGAACTACTCACTCCTGGCACTGGCAAGCTCCGCATCAGAGCACAGACAGCTGACACAACATATATCGACCTCCAGTCTTGGAGGGGAGTGATGTGGCGACCTCCACATACAGCGCCATCTACCGAAGATACACTGAACTACGAAGTAACGCACTGTACCTGCAACCTACACTACACGGAGTAACTACCAATCCTGAATCGCGCAAATAAAGTTCTCGCGCCGATTATCATATATACAACATCCCAACATCAACTGTTGGGCAGTAGCCCGCCAGGCATGATCACCTCGCCTGGTCGGAGGATCCTCCCTTTGTATTGGGTGGAACATTATACCCGTTCCCCCACATCCATTTTAAGAACTATTTTGGTGCTAACTACTTTTTATCGTGATGGGAGTTATACAGCGTCGAACTTATTTCATTAATATTCATACTTGAGAATTTTACGAATTTATAATTATTCAACTGCACTTCATAAATATAAAGGTCAAGAAAATGTTGGTTCAATGAAACAATGAAGCTAAGTCAAATGTGAAAAAAAACATTAATTAAATATTTTACAGAAAAGTATGAAAAGGTAAATATCCAGCAGTGGACATCTGTCAGCTGAATTAATGATGATAATGGTGTAGGTATGTAAAAGGTAACTCCTTTAATGAAAAGATAATGATAAAATGAAAGTCGAAAGAGATCTAAACGGAGTATTACGGTTAACATAACGATATAGGTCACCAGGAACGCGACCCAGAAGTTTGTAAGGTATGGAGTTCTGTTCTCAAATAAGTATCAACGAAGTTTTCTATGTGCCGAACTTCCTGTAATTCAATAATGAAAAATTCTCTTAACTTTTTGACATACACAAAAGTTATATACTTCTTATGTTATTTTAATTAAATCAGAATTGGAACAAATGAGGAAATGGTTAGCAGTCGAAAACACTCGATAAGAAACGCCTTAATTGCATCTACCTCCTTGAATTCATGGCAACCTGGTAGCAACAGGGTAGAGAGGTCGTTCTCACACGTCAAGTTTCCCCACAGGAAGCAATTTACGCTCTCACACTGTAGACCACCAAGCTTTGAGCTTTACGTTCTTATATTTTATGCCACCCTGGTACTTGTGCTTCTTTTTATGTAAAACCTTTGCAAGTCTCAAGGTATGGGCTACGGAGAAGTGAATGTATACAAATTTTGGTTTTATGTAGATTTTTTTAACTGTCGGTTTCTTTATGGCTTTTCATACTTATGTTTTGTGCGCTCAGATGAACATGACATTCTGAGATAAGGCAAATTTGAATCTTAACCTAAATTAATCAAAATCCTATGTATAAGATTGTTAAAACATATTCTGAAAAAACAACTAGCTGTTTATCTAATTACGCATGTATTTTCCATATCATTGCTTGCTACAAAAATATTACTGACTTACAAAGCAGCGAATGCTGCTGAATCCACGTTTATTCCATTTATTAATGAAAATTAAACTCTAAGTAGTGCGAAGAGAATAAAATAAAAAACCTACACAGTATTTTATATGGAAAATATTAATATAATAATACGTTGATGCCGGTCGAAAAACCGGGTAATTAATCTACCTGTGACTTTTTATTTCGGTAGTAAAATAGTTGAGAGAATTATGAATTAACAGAATAAATCTTTAATAAAAACCGATAGCCATAAAGCGGGTTTAAATGGATATGGTTTTAATATAGAACACAATCCGTATGTTTAAGCCCGCTTCAAAAAGAATACGCGGGTTTTCCGATTATTTACTTTGAAAAAAGAGTATCGTCAGTAGGTGAGCCCCTAGGCAATTTGCTCGGAACAGCAAGAAAAAGCTTCTATAAATAATAAAAGAGTACTCACCTGACTTCGCCCTACAACAACAGTGTGCAAACAGCCTATTTTTAATAATATCCCTGTTTCGCTACCCGATCCTGTGCACTTCACAACCTAGTTTCATTTTATAAGTGGAACACTCCAACTGTCACTTGGATATATTGAAATTCGAACACGATATATCGGAATTTTGAGTGAGGTTATTGTCATAATTTGGTGTTCGAATTGTATTCGATTGTTCGTACGGGGTGATCGATGCTCCGACCCGTCTGGTAAGGCCGAGCTCTCGCGACCGACTGAAGCACTCTCAGGCAAGCTCCCCTATTCCCGGTGGTTTTCTTTTAGCTGTGGGTTGCTCACTCCGGAAAATATTTACCCGGGTTTATACTGATAAGTTTTGGTACTTTATTAGCAGTCAAAATGACACTCTCATACTCCTTTCAACGACAACGATTTAAATATCCTCAAGTATTAAGAAATAGTAACAGAAAATATTTTTAGTTATGGAATTCCCGGTGCATTATTTTAAATTCAACAACGTACCGTTTTTTTTTAAACATTATTTATTTTATACCTTAGATCACATTGGAATTCTCTTTTGCAGAAAATTTCATTTCTTCATCTTCTTAATGTTTACTTTGTTTATGAAACCTCTACCTACATATTTTCAATGAACAATGCATAGTTCATGATTTGTGATGTTCCTTTACAATAGTTTCATAAATAAAAGTATTTAATAAATATAAAATTCACCCGAAATCCAGGGTAAACTACCCGACATAGCCTAGTGACCCCGAATCCTTTGTACAATCCACAAACTGTGAGCCTGCCTTTAATGCCCTATTGTTTTCTGTTCCCATCACTCGTATGTTATGCCACATATGTGCGTCTCTTTTCTACACTATGACTTGTTAAACAATTGAAATATGAGACCATTCTTACATTAAGCATAAATGTAAAATAATTTCTTAGTACTAGTTTTTGGGCTAATGTAATCCAAATACCTCTCTAATTAATTTTCAAAAAAATAAGTTATCAAACTTGTTATTCTGACTTTTAATACTAGATTTCTAGGTATTTAAAAAGATAAGATTGTTTCAAGTTTAGTTTTGTAACAAAGAAATATCCTCAGAAAGGTGACCTGATTATGGAAACTTCTGAACCATTCGAAAGTTGTACATTGTATAGTATCCTGACAGTGTCAGAGTACTACTTTTATTCTTCTCACATTTTTTTCCACCTCAACAATAAAATTGCATCCTCTACTTTTATCGATTTTAAAAAAAGGAGGTTCGCAATACGACTGTATTTTTTCAATGTTTGTTACCTCTGAACTTTCGACTGGTCGAATCGATTTTGACGATTCTTTTTTTATTTGAAAGCTGGTGCTTTCCGCGTGGTTCAATTTCAATTCGGTCCAGTTCTAGAAATCGACTTTTCGTTCAAATTTTATTTTATTAGAGGAAACTTCATTCATAATTTATTATTTATTTCATTATACTATCGAGTAGAGGTGTTACATGATGGAAAATAACTATTTTTTTCTTAACGAAATATTGACAACTACTAAACCTCGTCTGCTTCTCTTATTTCGCACATAGCGTGAGGTTATACAGCATGAATATAAAAAGGTAAAAGGTAAGATAGTCAACCTTAAAAGATAGATATATGCTGTCGTGGATTTTTCTTTAACTTTTAAAGAGGACCAATTCTTTTACACATTATTTTTATGAAAGTTTAATTGTTTATATACCGCACGAAATTGAAGCTCTCGAAAGGAATAATATTGCTCTGTTTTTGCATTATTTTTTGTTGATACCCTGATCCTTTTGGTCGTAACGTGTTGATATATAGAATGTCTCTAGAACTAATAATAATAATAATATCTCTTTATTGTACACCAGATAATTCAATAAATTACTTAATGCTAGGTCAGTACAAATGGCGGCCTTATCGCTTAACATGCAATCTCTTCCAGGCAACCGTGAGTAATCTAACACTGTTTTTTTTAATCGGTCCAGTATACCCGAAATTTACGCTTTCAAACATAGATAGACATTTAAATGAGGACGGTCATAAACAAACAACTAACGATGTCATAGAAAAACTCCTATTTATTTGTCGGAAACCTCGCCACTACCACCATAAAAACTCATAAATCACATAAATAATTATCCAACTATATCCCTCACAATACACAGTTAATGAGGCGAGCAATTAGTCGATATCATTATCATTCGTTAACTAAAGTGTCACAGCTTGGGTTCATTCGATATCGATTAATATTGCCGAAACATTTACGGACTTTATAATAGTCTAGCAGTATGGCTAGTCTTGTAGTCTGTACTACTAATATTATAAAACTAAAGATTTTACTGAACTGAAAGCCAGTCTACATACAAAATTTAAAAAGACTAAGGTTAGAAGTGATTTTCATAATTTTTCTCAGTGCAGGGCCAGTATTAAAAAGTCAATATAAGTTGCACACAAAGAACACTTACATAAAATTCAAGGTCAATTCGCAAAAGATCCAAAATCATTCTGGCAATATGTTAGGTCGAAGAGGAGTAGAACTAATAAACAGAACATTGTAAACAACGGTCAATATCTTTCAGATGATGATTGTGCAACGCTGTTTGCAATTTTTTTTAAGTCGATTAACAGTACACAGCGACTTCAACTTGACGCACGTGCAGTAAGTAGCAGCAGAGGTGAGAGTGAACAGCGAAAGGGTGCTTTTAGAGAATTTAAGGCTTCAAGATGTTAAGGATGCACTTGTCTCAAACAAAAGTATACTGGCTATTCTGTTTAGAGACTGTAGCAGAATATTAGCAGAACCATTAAATCATATTTTCAATGCCAGCCTAACACAAGTGACGTTCCCAGTTCGGTGGAAGATTACACGAGTAATCCCTGTGCCAAAAGGGAAAACAGATCCAGAGGTTATCGGCTACAGACCTGTGGCAGTGTTGTCAACCACCAAAGATATTTGAATTGGCTATCCGACACAGCATGCAAAGACAGGTAAGGGCACCGTTGTCAGATGCGCAACACGGATTCCGGCCGGGACATAGTACTTCCTCAAATCTAATTAATTTGAATAGGGAAGGTGGTGCCGGCAGTGGATGCAGATTTACAGGTGAATATCGCATATTTTGACTACAAAAAAGCACTTGACAGCGTCGATAATGAGATATTATTAAGGAAACTGACAGAGGTTAGATGTACGACACACCTGTTACAGTTTTTCGTTAGCTACGTGGAAGACCGACAGCAGTATGTGAATCTGAACCGAAAATATTACACTAGGTCTGGCGTAAGCCAAGGAAATAACTTGCTTATATCATAACGCTAATACTAATAGGAGCTACCTATAGCCTTTCTCGATAAATGAACTATCCAACACTGAAATAATTTTTCAAATCGGACCAGCGGTTCCTGAGATTAGAGCGTTCAAACAAACAAACAAACTTTTCAGCTTTATATATTAGTATAATTTACATACAAAGCCCTGTTAACAACTTATACTATTAATTACTACTTAAGCTTTATAATTTAGTATAGATTTAATGATAAAACTTACCGTAAGGTTTAAACTGTTTATCTTTTAGTGAACTGAACATAGTATGCGTCTTTCAAACAACAACCTTGTTTGATAAACGGGTTATCCAACTTAAAACTAATTAGCAAATTGGTGCAGCCCTGAGCAAGGAAAATATGAATTCATTTTTATATATCCTTTATATTGGTGACTGCCTCGTTGGTCTAGTGGTTAGCGTAAGAGATTGCAGATCAAGAGGTCTCGGGTTCAATTCCCGGGTCGGACTGCTGTTCGGTTTTTCCTACAAGAAATTCCTAATAGCAGCCCGGAGTATGGAAGATGGCGGTGTTTCCTGCCCGTGCTTCGGAGAGCACGTTAAGCCGTCGGTCCCGGTTGTCATGAACATCTATGGCAATCGTTATTGGGAAGTCAGTGCCCTCAAATATACTGACAACTAGTTCAACCTTCGAATTCAGTTCACCCTCAGGGTTGCGGAGGTCAGATGCCAGTCGCTCTGTGTAAAAACTGATATTCAGGTAAAACCGGTTGAACTGGTAGCCGACTCCAAATATTGGGAATAATAAAGGCTAGGAAGATGATGAATATCCTTTATATTGGTGTTGCTAACATCGTTATGCTAATACTATGCTAATTTTTCCATGGCAATACCTCGAAAAGCCATTTTGGAGCCTTGATATCATTAAGAGCAAGCACGCACGAGTGATTTTTGTTACCGTCACTGTTTTGTTAATCTTGTCCGGTCATAGACAATAGAAGATAATGGGTAGGTTTTTTTTTTATATTTTAATATATTTGTTCTTTGTAACACTTGTTGATGAAAACCAAACACAAAACTAAGTACAAAGAAGTACATATTGCGTAATTTTTCTGCCAAAAATATATTAATAAGTACAGAAAAATTAAAAGTACTTAAACTAAAAGATATAATAACTTAATTGGGTTCGATTACGTTACGATCGGTGGACCTGGAAAATGTTAATTAGGCTATAAGCAAAGTTGATGAAGATCAACTTCAATAACACCTTATTTGAACAGTCAACGTGAATCCTGACAATGGCGCCATTACAATACAAAGTTCCAATTTCAAATATTGAATTGTCGGTTTTTTTTTTCATTATTCGATGCGCAATAGAAATGAATTATGTTTTTTTCACTTTTACTAAGGTACATTTTGTTTATCGACTTTATTAAAAAGGAGTTTTACGCGTCTATAGAAACTTATCTTTATACTTTCAAGTCATCAGTTTCTATTCTAATAGAGTAGGTATTCAAAATTTTAATATTTTCAAGATAATACTAACGGGGAGAATTATGTTAAAAAGATTTAACTTCCTAATTTGTCGTATGAACGTGAAACAAATGATTAAAATCAACACATGATTTATTGAAAAACAACATTTTATTCAAACTTATTAAAAACTAAAAGGGCCCAGCTTTAGCTTAAATTTGAAAGGGTAACATTTGTCACCATTTCCAGTGGTTTTAGGAAGTTTCTTATTCTTGAACTTTCAGAAATCTTCAATTAAGATAATTTATTAAGAAAATTTCCGTCACTGTAATAGAACCGCGCGCCATTTTAAAGAGTTTTAAGACGTCGACAATACTAATTATAATTTCATCGTATAAATGAAGCTTAGTAGACGGCAGAAAATGTAAAATATTGAATATTAATGTTCAATGGTTTAAAAAGAAACTTTACAGTCGACTCTGTCTAAAGGAAAAATTAATAATAAGATTCGTAACTATTCACAAGTACAAAAGATTTTTAGTAAGATATTCGAATTTTGAATAAGATTGCGATAAAATTCTTAGGTAACCATTAATATCATATATTTTTTTTTTTTTTTTTTTTCGGACATTTAACACACAACGCCATCTAGTCCCAAACTAAGCAGAGCTTGTACTATGGGTACTAGACAACAGATATTAATACATATATACTTTTTTTTTTTGTAAATACATACATATTATACATAGAAAACACCCAAACTCCGAAACAAATATTTGCAGATCATACAAACATTTGGTCCGACCCGGGAATCGAACCCGAGACCTCAAGCTTAGCAGTCGCATACGCTACCACTACGCCACCGAGGCAGTCGATATATTACTTGTCTATAAACGTTTTTGTTATTCTTGACAACCTGGCTGTGTAGTGGAATTTTACAGGTAAACCGGAACGAGTACGTTCCACAACTATGCAAGTTTGCAGGTCTGTCTTGGTGTGGTCTTGGTGTGTGGTAGTTCTGTCTGCATATGTCTTCTACTGAGCTAAGCTTACATGTCTAAGGTGTAACTGTGTGTAAGTGATAAGATAAGTGACAAGTTACGATTAAATTGTTATATGAATTGGCCTCTCATATCATATAATACTCTGGTAGATTTGATTTTACCTGTTATTTTATTACAGAGAATTTCACTCGTGAAAAATAGTGAATGTGAAGTGTGAAAATAATCTTTGCAGTTTTGTTTTCTTTATGATTATTGCAAACAGAAAGTTAATAATTCATCAACAACAACGAAAGAAATAAAGTCACTATTCTATAAATCTTCAATTGTATTTACTTACGAATATCTGAGGTAATGAACTAAAAAATCTTTTTCTTATTCAACGAGGATATTCAAGATACTATGAATATGCTTCCAAATCGAACATTTAATTTCCAGCCCTTCGGAAGAGGCATAGGGACCAAGGATAATGCGTCTAAAGGAAATTAACTTGAAAACAGGTTTTCACAGACATTGATTTACCTACTTGTAGATAGCATTTGAATTTGGAAATTGAATGATAAAAATTGCAAATATAAAGAACTTTGTGACTCCGGTTTATGCCGTTCGGAAATGAAAGTGTTAAGTAAAGGATTTCAATCTTTTTGGTACAAAACTTTAAGACCATATTGTAACCATGTGAGATACAAAATGGTTTTTAGTTTTTATGCTTACATAGTGTTTCTAACCAGCCTAATCTTTTTTTACTTCTTGGTAGGTATATCAGAAACTCCAAAGAGGAATCTATAACCATCCTGTATCGCAAATTCAAAAACTTTTCAATTTCTACCATATTTATTTCGAAAATGGAAGAGTTCCAAATACATAAATAATTACTATATGTACAAATATTTTTCTGATTCGTTTTAATGACAGCCTGAAAACATCGTATCAAATATTTGAATTTACGATTGGCGCCACTTTAAACCAATCGCGTTATAGTCGTTCCAATAGTTTATTTAACTTTTGACAGCTCTAATACTTAATCAAATAGTGATACCCTGACCCGTTACCGATTCGATTTCTTTTATAGATCGATTTTATGCATGAAGAAGTTTTAATCGATTTAACACATTCATTATTTTATCGACAATTTCGTACTTATATCGATTATTAAACAGCAACACCGGACGCGGAGCCGACGCGCGTCGCCATTTTGTTGTTAGTGTTAATCCACATTTTCATACGTCGAGTTGAGTATTTATATTCCTCCGTATTGATTTATTTGTGAATTCTCAAGTTTGGTTGAGTTGAGCGTATCGTTCCTCCCTTCGTTACTGTCAAAATAACAAAAAATAAAGTACTCATAGAACATACAAGAATAATTTTATTGTATGTGTTATAAATATAATCGATAATCGATTTATTTCAAAACCGTTTTTATAGTCTGTGGTCATTAATTACGAATGACACATCACTAAGTGGGCGGAGCCCGTCCATGAAGTACAATATTCCCTGTAGTACATTGTATCAAAAATTATTACAAAACTTTATGTGCGTGATCTGTCAAAAGTTAAATAAACGATTGGAACGACTATAGAAAAACAGATGTTGTAGATTTCAAATTGTTAGCTTCCATCTCATAAATGAGCTGATTTAATTATCATTTTGCGGTATTTTACTGAATGTGAATTGAATATTAGATTTTTACTCAAATTTGCTATTTATTAGCCAAGTCAGTATCAAGTAGTCAAGATGGGCTCGATGTGCACTTACACTACCACCGAGTAGGACTAGGGAAAAGTTGTCACCCTGCCGCCGTCCCCTCGGATGGCATGGCATGATGGCGGGCACAAATTGACGCTTGCCCGTATTGGTATTGGTATTGGGCGATCTCTGCCAGGGTTGACCTTTATCTCTCTTCCACTCGTGGGTTTCATTATGGCAGATATACTTAACAAAAATATTTTTGTTAAGGCTATCTATCTTTATCTTTAAAACATCATCGCTGTTCAACATTAATTAGTCATTTAAACAAACAGCTAGGCAAATGCAATAAATCTTATTACTTGCCTAGCCTATTTATTTAAATGAAATTTCAATTGTAGTAGAGTCAATTTGGCAGGCTTATATATGACATACGTAAAACCATTAACATACTTGCGTACATGTATATTTGTAGTACTTTAAAATCAGCATCTTGGTATAAAACAATGATCATTAATGTGCAGGTAGATCTATAAATGTTTTCACTGATACAGAAATTGCACTGCTAACTTGCTTAGTAGTGCATACCTTTCATCATCAACCCATGAGGTAAAAGTCCTACATTCAAATATTCATATTTTTACCGTTGTACCTACTAGAAGTTTCTTTCCTTTAAATGAACCAAGGAGCTTTTATTCTGATTTTTATTGGATTGCGGTAGTATTATCCAGCCCATGTCGCCAAAACACCAGTAAACGGACACCAGCAATAATGTAACAATAAATGAAAGATTTAACCTTAGAGAAATTTGTTTACAATGCTCGAAACGTGCTGTCTAATCGCGGGAACAATTTATGGAAATCTAACGGCAGTAGTGCCTACAAGGCAAAGGGTTCCGCATAAATTTACATTGAAATAACTATTTCGATGGCGCGTCATCCCTTAGTTGGATTGTAAAGTTTTATCGGCCGATCAAATGTATCTTTGGGATTTATAATTAAATTAGTTTAAGGATTACTTGTGATCCTATTTCTAATTACGAACGTACATTACATTAGACACAGACTAAACCAGCATAGTGAGGGTTAAATAGAATTAATTCGAAAGTCACACTTTAACTTTTAAAAATCAAAAACAAAACCATAAAAATTTCAGTAGGTACCCATAGAGGGTACGGAAAATGTATAGTGTCTCAGCGGACATAAAGGAGCCTCAAAATGAAACCCAAATTACTTTGGAACGTTGTTTAATGATATTAAACATAAAATTACAATTGATAACGTGAAGGTTGATTCGATAGTGATGACAAGAGGGCGGTGGCGTACAAATAAAAAATATAACGCCTATGCGTTTTGGAAAGCAATGTATACCGCCACCGATCACTTCCTTTAGCAGGCACTTGGCCTGAACATACTCCCGCCCGTTGAAAGGCCCAGTCTTTCAACAGCGAAGTTCTTCATTGGTAGGTAATGGGCACAATCTCGTAAGGGGACGTCGCACTTGACCTCTTGTAGTGCGGATGTCTGCAACTCTTGCAATGCAGTCCGGACCAGGAAACAAATGTGTGACTCGTCCCAGACGCCAGTTTAATGGAGGAGCGTGATCCTCTTGAAGTAGTACAAGGTCGCCCACGTTTAGATTTGCATGATTGACGCGCCATTTTGTTCTCTGCTGTAGCTCTGATATGTATTCGCGTTGCCATCTCTGCCAGAAGTCTTGGTGAAGTTTTTCGATGCGAGCATAGCGTCTTAAGTTGTCTTCCTCGCAGTTTTCCAAAACTGGAGAAGGCACCGCGGTCAGAGGTCGCCCGATAAGAAAATGCCCAGGGGTAAGGGATAGCAGGTCATCGGGAGATGCGGATAACGGGTATAGGGGGCGACTGTTAAGTATAGCCTCCACTTGCAAAAATAGTGTTGAAATTTCCTCATACGTTAAAGAACTATTTCCCATCACTCGTTTGATGTGAAATTTCGCAGATTTAATCCCGGCTTCAAAAATACCCCCGAAGTGAGGGGCGTAACTAGGTGAGAAACAAAACTTTATACCTTCCTGATTAGTGAAGTTCAATAAATGGTCTTGGTTCTGTTTTAAAAATGTACCCACCTCTTTTGAGGCAGCTACGAAATTACGGCCATTATCGCAGAATATTTCCACTGGCTTACCTCGGCGAGAAACAAACCTACGAAGCGTCATGATAAATGCATCCTTTGTAAGGTCACTTACTGTTTCCAAATGAACACATTTATATCGCAAGCAAATGAATAAACAGAGATAACACTTTACCAATCTACTAACACGGCCCTTGCGATTCAAAATTTGAAAGGGACCAGCAAAATCCAATCCTACAGATAAAAAAGGTAAATCTGGTGTGATTCGCTGCGTTGGTAAATCACCCATTTTCGGACATAGCGTTTTACCACGCATACGTCTGCAGCACACACAATTGTTGACTGTCCGTCTGGCCAGATGCCTTCCATTAACAGGCCACACAGTTTCGCGTACTACAGCTAACAACAATTGGGGGCCAGCATGAAGGTGTTTTAAGTGTTCCATTTTAAAATATAATTTGGTAAAGTGATGAGATGCATGAAGTAAAATGGGATGTCTTTTGTTATAGTTATAATTTGACCGATTAAGTCGCCCACCCACTCTTATTACTTTTTGTTTATCCATAAAGGGAGATAAAGCTAGAATTTTGGACTTTGGACTTAATTCTTTATTTTTAATTAATAATTGATATTCAGTTGGAAATGACTGAGTTTGAGCAAGACCACAAAGATCATGAAATGCCTCAGTCAACTCATCCACAGTTAAGCATCCTAAACGCCTTTCCTTAGAATTTTTTAAATTAAAAATGAACCTTTTAACGAACGCAAAAATTCTTTGAAGTCTAGTTAATTTCGAATAATTGTTGAAGTTTATTATCGGTTCTTCTGTAGAAGTTGTATGCGATTTAATTTCTGGTAACTCACTACTTTCAATACGATTTTTTAATACGGGCCAGTCAGATTCGTGTTTTGTTAAATATTCAGGACCTGACCACCATAACGTCATAGAAACCAGCTGGCTGGCGTCTACCCCCCTAGAAATTAAATCGGCTGGATTAGAAGATGTGGGCACGTAGCGCCAGTCTGTTGAATTGGTGATCTCGCGAATTTCACTAATACGATTGGCAACGAATGTCTTAAGATTACGAAGATCATTAGCTATCCAGGCTAATACTACGTTTGAATCGCACCAATGTACAAAACGATCTGGTTTGGATCTTAGTGATTCTGCAACAGATTGACAAAGTCTAGCTGCTAAGAGTGCAGCACTTAGTTCTAACCGTGGAATTGTAGTAGTCTTTAGGGGCGCAACTTTAGATTTAGCACACAATAATCTAACTGTTATTTTACCATTGGCATTTAACGATCTCATGTATATACATGCACCGTAACCTGAGAGAGAAGCATCACTAAACGAGTGCATTTCAATATATTTTGCAGAATTACATAGAACCGGTCTACTTATCCGTAAATTTAGAATGTACGGTAAATTTTGTTGAAATTTAATCCACTTATTTTTAATCTCTTGAGGGACTGGTTGATCCCAGTCAACCTTTAGTTCCCAAAGCTTTTGTAAAATCATTTTAGTCTGTACTATACAAGGACTTAACAATCCTAAAGGATCAAAAATCTTAAATGAATTTGACATGATTATTCTTTTTGTAACATTATCACTGGTGTTAAAATCCTTAACCTGAAAATGTAAACAATCATCTAATGGATTCCAACCTAACCCAAGAGTACTAGATGATTCACTTATTGTTAAATTTTCCTTTGTGTTTACATCTGAATTTTGAAATAGGGTATTCAAGTTTGTTTTGTATTTTCTTAAATTGAAGCAACCCGTTTTTAGCGCTTCTGAAACGGACCTTTGAATATAACGCAACTCGTTTTCGTCATTAGACCCTGTGATCATGTCATCGACAAAGAAATCATGCTGTATAATATTTTTAATTAATTCGTCACCTTGCTCCTCTCCTAGCTGGCTCAAACATTTTGTACTTAAATAGCTTGCACTTGCAGTTCCATACGTGAGCGTATTTAGCTGCATAGTTTTGATTGGCTGTGACTCGTCATTTCTCCATAATATGAGCTGTAGCTTACGATCATCAGAGTGCACTTGCACTTGCCGATACATTTTTTCGATGTCACCCGACAAAATGTATCGGTATTGCCTTGCTCTAATTAAGATTGAAAAAAGAGAGTCCTGTACGTTAGGCCCTACCATGAGGATTTGATTTAGTGATATGCCAGAGGAAGACTTAGCTGAGCCGTCAAAAACCACTCGGAGTGATGTCGACTCACTATCTTTAAAAACTGCATGATGACATAAAAAATAACTCAAAGGTGGCTTAGAAATAGGAGACTCGGACAAGTGCCCTAAGTCTTCATATTCTTGTATAAATTTTGAATACTCTAATTTCAATGATGGATTTCGCTTAAATTTTCTCTCTAAGTTTAGAAAACGCCGCCTAGCCAAATTATATGAATCACCCAGACAACCTGGATCATCAGTTAGAGGCAGTCTTACATTGAACCTGCCTGTTGGCAATCTAGACATATTTGCGTAAAAATGATTTTCACATGTCTTTTCTTGATGGTTTAAAACCTTTGCCTTGGGAATCTCTTCAAGTTCCCAAAATTTAGTAAGGAGTTCGTCAATAGAGTTACGCGAATTTTGGGTAATCGCGCTATGATTGCATTGAATGTAATTTTGAATTAGATGTCTGTTTGTTAAATTAGTTGGGCCAGTGACCATCCACCCTAATTTAGAGTTTTGCAATTTAGGCCCATTGGGAGCTAAATAAATTTGTTGAGAATTTAAGATATCCCAAAATATGTCAGCCCCAATGATCATATCTACAGGGCTTGGCTGGTAGAAATAGGGATCAGCTAGCAACAAATCTTTCGGCAAATTTAATCCATGTAAATTTACTCGAGACCTAGGTATATCTCCAGTCAACTCCTTTTGCACTAAACATGTCAGTTTAATGCTAAAATTACTAGTTAGGGAATTTAATTGAATATCACAAGTCTCAGTGACATAATTTGTACAATTATTTCCAATGCCGATGATCTTTAGAGTATCAATGCGGTTGGACTTTAGACCTAACAGTTCTTTAATGGAGTATGTTATAAAAGATGACTGACTTCCGCAATCCAACAAGGCGCGGATCTTTTGTTTTTGGTTAGTTTTAGGATTACACACTTCTATCAGCGCGGTTGATAACAGTGTTTGGTTGCAATTTTGACTAGAAAGTGTAACTATTGATGCCGACTTAGTGATGACTGCACTATTTTCTAAGTTAATTGGGTGAAGCAGACTATTGTGCCTCCCCTTGCACTCCCGACACGGCCCCATACGGCATTCACTACTGGGATGCCCTTGCCTAAGACAGTTGGAGCACAACTTATAGGTAGCCACATCAGCCAATCTCTCGTTTACAGTTTTGGCCTTGAATACAGGACATTCGTATATTTTGTGATTGTTCTTACAAACAATGCATAAACCCTTTGAACGAGGTTGATGTGTGCTCATAAATGATTTAGTGTAAGAATCTTTAAAATACTTATTATGACGACTGTTATTAATACTCGGCCTATTGTTTGATTTAGCTTGAAAAAATGGTGCTCGTGACGTAGCCGGAATAGAATTATTCCGTTCACTCTGTTTGCTGCGATTAAGTGCTTCGATTACGTCAGCACGCTTAATTAGGAACTTGTAAAATTGATCTAACGTTGGTATATCATCATCTAACGTACTACGGTGTTCCTCCCACTTCATTAAGGTCGTGCTATCCAACTTAGATGACAATATGAATATAATAAGTAAGTCCCATCCATCTGTGGGCACAGATAAGCTGGATAAGGCACGCAAGTTTTTAGTGACGTGGTCGACAAAAAATCGCAGTGATTTTTCAGTCTCACGGCTTAGAGTTTGAGTATTAAATAGTGACTTAAGGTGGTGATTTATGAGTAATCGTTTATTATTATATCGCTCGCCAAGAAGTCGCCAGGCCTCCGCATAGTTAGCCGTTGAGACTTCTAAATTAGATATAATGCGAGCAGCTTCTCCTTCCAAATATGAGATGAGATAGTGGAATTTATGAATTGGTTTTATTCGATTATTATCATGAATCAAGCTTTCAAAAGTATCTCGAAATTGTAGCCAGTGGAAATACGAGCCATCGAACTTTTCTATTTGAATCTGAGGTAATTTAAAACCATGTTCATGATGGTCGAGCAAGCACTGAGTTTCATTTGCAATTGATTCGCGTCTTTGCTCATTTTTATTAAAATTTTCAAGTAACGTTTTCGCTTTCGCAATGTTAATAATGATATCATGCTCAATTCTTTCTCGCTCATCAATTTCCAACTGCATATTATCAGCGTCTAACAACTCAATGTCATTTTGTAAATCGTCAAACTTAACAGATAAGCCCTCAAACTTAGTAAGCTTAAGGCTCAGCTCTGCATTTTCAATATTGGTTAACTCAACCTTATAACTGACTTCTGACAAATAATTTTTAAACTTAGTTATTTGACCCTTTATTGAACTTCTCCTTATCTTTAAAACCTTTAATTTACTTTTAGAATCGACAATATCTAACTCACCACTTGCTTCAGTCATTGTAATAACTGTGTAAATAAAGTAAACAAGTAATAAAATCTCTCACGTCCCTCACTCCGTAGGCTCGGCCGATAAGAAACCGGTTCCGCGCTCAGCTGACGAGGTGCGCAACAACTGTAGCGGGCGGCAGCGGTTGCACCCAACTGTAGGTACTGTTCTGAAATGGTCGGCGAGACGTGTGAATGTCGCGTTATAAATGATAACAAGTTATGGGAACTAAGGATGCTAACACTCAAACTAAAATTTAAATGAAACAAATTATTATATATATAGTCACGCCTGCTATCCTAGAAGAGTTAACAGAGTTAAATACACAAAGCCTATTTAGGCTGTATACATATATAACTGTCGGATGTCGACAGCTATTCTATTTCACCGGTAACCAAGTACACGGCAGTTTGACAAAATATTAGGTAATATGAAACTCAATATACAAAACACCTCTGTCTACCCCTTCAGGGTTTCACAATCGTGAACAAAAATAAAATGAAAATTAGAATTATTAAATAGAAGTTAAAGAATAACGTAATCTATAAATTGTTGTAGATACCTACTTGCGTTTTAAAAAAAATATTTTTTTATTGCATTTAAAATACTTAATATTTATTTATAAAAGAAATACCTTCCAAGGATTTATAGTTTGAGGTGATTATTTTAAGCAAATAGGTACTTATGCTCTCAAAATGTATACGATAGATAATTTTTATTCACCTACCGCACACAATTTACATTTAGGTATTCTTTTCGATAAAACAAATTTTAGTTAGCACGTTAAGTATTTATATGCTATTTATTCGTACTAAGATTGTAGGTTGCTAGTGGAAATACTATTTAAGTCTGATTTGGGATAAGACTGAGGTCAAGGACGGGTACTTAACTTTCGTGGCGGAACCTCGACGCGCGGTGCAAAGCTTTGGGTGCTCCACTGACCGAGCTGGTATCGCTGTCCTGCTGTGTACTCCTTGTGTACTCCTTGAACTCCTTCAGATATTAAGCGCCGTTAACCTTTTGCGTGGTCGATGTCGACGAATTTTCAAAATTTTAAATTTCTTGATATTTTCTTGATATTCCCCTCATGGGCCACCAATTTATGTCTCAGCGGACATAAAGGAGCCTCAAAATGAAACCCAAATTACTTTGGAACGTTGTTTAATGATATTAAACATAAAATTACAATTTTTCGTGCTGATAACGTGAAGGTTGATTCGATAGTGATGACAAGAGGGCGGTGACGTACAAATAAAAAATATAACGCCTATGCGTTTTGGAAAGCAATGTAGGTATACCGCCACCGATCACTTCCTTTAGCAGGCACTTGGCCTGAACATATAGTAACCATCAAAAACCGCAAGTTTTATTATCACAAGCATATGTTACATTGCCTAAATATGACACACAAGTCTTCGAGTAATTTAAACTATTTAAACCATTTATTTTTGCTACAACATACTATCTACAAAGAAAATGTTGGAAACAATTGCACCGTGCAGCAAAGGCAACCAGCTCAGTTTACGCTGTGAAGCACAGCACTGGTTTTCAGCTGGCCCCTGACATTTCCGCCAACAGTTGCAGACACAAGGAAACACACCAAACATAAGCCTACTACATCAGTTAGTTAGTTAAAAAGCACCGACTTTAAAATAAAATAAAATATGACACAACAACAAAAATCAAAACGAAAGAAACAAAACAAAGCAATAGCAAAGCATACACAATAAATACTATAAAGACGGGAGCGACAGACACACAGTTCTGCTACAGTAATTTCTGTTGAGCACGAAATTTTGTATGTAAATAATTCTTTAAGGTGATTTGGGACAAATTATGATGAGTATAATGTACAGAAAGAGAGATATGAGGTGATAGAAAGAATCTTGGGTGCACAACATGGAAGAAAAGCATCAGATTATTAAGGCTGTTATCCCAGAGAACGTTATGTATTTTAAAGCAAAAAACAAACACTTCTGAATACATCAAACAGTCTTGCTGAGCGCGCTCGTTTGTTATCTGCAGGAGAGTGGGAATCGGGTTTATAGATTCAGGCACTTCCATCGCCCAACGGCACGGCAATAGGCATCTTGTTGGACGATGCTACATTTCGCCTTATCACTTGACTCCATTTAGGAGTGCCTTGTGTTTCTCCGCATTTTGTCACTGTGGAGACACTTTTGACAGTCTAGGACATCATGGTCTTTCTTGTAGCAGAAGCGATGGTCGTATATCTCGATATGCCCAATAAAAACGACATTATCCGTGCTCTTGTTACCGCCGGCGTTCCAGCAGTACGTGAACTCAATGTTCTAGTACGAGACAAGATGGTGGTTGTTACTGCCATGGAATATGAGTAAGCCTTTAGTGTGGGACGCAACTTAGTCGACACCCTCGCGCCATCTCATCTGCCAAGTAAAACTGGTTATACCGGCACTGGTGCTGCTTCTGCGGAAAGCCTCAAACGGGGTAAATACATTAACTATGCAACATTTCTCAAATTTACCGTGGGGGAGCCACGCTCCGGCATGCATGGGCCGGCTTGACCGGAGTGATACTACGGCCTCACGGTAAACCGGTGTGAAATAGCGTCTACGCTGTTTCACCGAGTGAGTAAGGATACCCTAACCCCTTCCCCCATCCCCTTCCTCATCCCCCAAATGCCGACAACGCACTTGCAACGCCTCTAGTGTTGCGGTTATCCATGGGCGGCGGTAATCGCTTACCATCAGGCGATACGTCTGATCATTCATCAACATTAAAAAAACCTTTTGGGTCGAGATGCTAGATTAATGGGCTCGCGCTATGTTTAAACAGCTAGCTAAGCAACTTATTGACGCTTCTCGTGGTCAAAAGGCCGGCCTTTTCCTAGCCAGCTTTTTGGAAACGCTACCAGTAGACGATGATGCGGAAGAATTTTTTGACGTTTGTATGTAATTATTGTTATTGATACTTTTTATTTTTGTCCTAGTATTTAAATTCAATTTAATATAGGTCTACGATAAATATATATATCTAGAAAACGACAGAAAATTTCTGAGATACCCAGATAATTTATTTTCAAATGTGAGATTAGATTTCAACATATAGAATCAAGGAACCCTAGTTTTGATCGTTATAACACTTAGTACGAGAGCCGGTATAGTCAAAATGACTATGATTAAGATGCTGCAGTAATTTCAGTAGTACATGTCGATAACAACCTATCACTTGTTTTGCTCAAAACATATGATTTATGAGACGGGGAATAAATACGTAAACAACTTAATGTTAAAGAGGATAGAGGTTTATTTGTTTGCCACTCTGCTATCTAGCACGTACGCCACGTGACCTGCTTCCGTGAAGAGGGGGAAGGATCTTGTTGAATTATTGAGATGTTTATGTGTAACGAAGTATCGGAATATTAATCAACACTTTTGTAATAGGAGTTTTAATTGCAAAACTGTGTTTAGACCTTCGTGAATTTTACACATAAATTTTTGCGCTTTTAAAAAAATGCGTTCTGAATATTCCTTTTCAATTGTATTTAACATGTTAGTGACTAGATCTAAATTTGGTGAGTCCTCTTAATAGACATTTACGTCAATTCAAAAGGCAACGATGTAGAAATATAGCTATTTAACTCATTTTTAGAGTTCCTTACCTCAATAGGAAAACTTCGTTGTCAGTCTGTCTGTCAAGACCCTTTTTCTCAGGAATACGTGGAGGCAACAAGCTTAAATTCATATCAAATACTCAGCCAACAACTTCTAAGCCAACGTAATTAAAAGATACAGCCGTTTATGCTTCAAATTTTCGACACTCGCAAGGGAATCAAAACCTACAGCCTACAGTCTGATCGTTTGCCCCCTACTTAATTAAACAAAAAACAAAAAATATCCTATCTATTTCTTCCTCAAGAAGCAAAGTGTCTTACTATCATTAAAATCAGTGCAGCGGTTTAGCCGTAAAAAGGGTTACTTTCAAACTTAAAATATTAGTATGTATTTATGAATTAAACAGTTGTATAGATTTATTTTAACATAGAAGATAATATTCTCATGTTCATTGTTCACACACAACAATATTAGACACATGAAGGTAAAGATAACACGTTCGAAAACCCTTGCCTCATCGCTGAAGGTATGAGAAAAGGGTACGGCATACCCAGATGAAGGTAATGATAAGATACGATTATACCTGTGAGAAACTCAATTGATATGTAATAAATGTCGTGAGACAATGAATGTAATCTAAAGGTAGGAACAGCCAGTGGAGTTTGACGGTGACGCATTCTGTGTTATATTGTCGTTTTGTAAACGCTCAAAGATCTTCTTCTTCTTTTGATGAAATGGCAATCAGCCGCATCTCTCGAATCAGCTATTTCTGCCAGTGTCAAGTATTTATAGTCTTCGAGTCAAGTCTTCGTCGTGATGAAATTAATGATAAAAATATATAAAATGTGGATGACATGAAATGGGGACCGTCTTTCGAGAAAACAAAAAACGATCTCCCGCTTAAAGAACTCTTTTCTTTTTTGATGAAATGGCAACCAGCCGGATCACTCAGATCAGCTATTTCTGTCAATGTCAAGTATTTATCGTCTTCAATTATCAAGTCTTCAGGTCTTCAAGTCGTCGTCGTGATGAAATTAATGATAAAAATATATCAAATGTGGATGACATGATATGGGGACCGTCTTTCGAGAAAACAAAAAACGATCTCCCGCTTAAAGAACTCAAAGGCAAACTAAAAATTTGATACAAATCACTTCAAAGATGATGTTTATTTATTTTTTTATGTTAGTTTTGTTCTCATTTCTTTGTCACTGTAACATAATATGTGCCATAGCGAAACAAATATGACGGCGCATCACTTATTTTATTTTGGTAACACAAGTGTCGGTAGTTACACACTGACGCAACACCGAGCATTGAAGCGTGCGACCGATGACATTAGGGATGGAAATCATTGCCACTTTAAAAATAATAATCACGCGTTAAGATAATTGATGGTAGTCGATTATTTTATTTGATTAGTTGCGGGTAACAGTGACTTTGATCCCATCCCTAAAGAACTGTGGGTAGTTATTAATTGAACGCAGCCGGAGATAGTTATAAAATGGAACGCAGCCGGAGGGCAAGGATGATCGTTTAGCATCTCGCAGTAGCATCACATGTTCGGTGGAGTGTCGTACCTAAATTGTAACCTGTATACCATTATTGATTATCGTGACTGTATTTCACTATGTATTATCATAAAGTGATTATAACAAAGTGATTGTGAGAAAAATCATTACTATCATTCTCCTCGCCCGACAACTGACGTCTACCCTCATTAAAAAGAATATGGAATCTACCGACACTCCTAAACTGGGGACTGAATCCCTACATCAGAAGTGGGATACGCAGGGCAACTACCTGAGGAGAATAGTAGTGAGCAACCCCAACGTACAAACCTATTGCAAAAAGTAGATTTAGAAGATTTTAGATAAATTTCGGAGTACTTGCTACGTATGCGAACAGACTGGGCATGTCGCGTCGTGCGGAGCGCAAAGGAGGAAACGGAGCTTCAACAACGAAGGAGGTACCCATCTGTGAACACAGAATCTGGTGAGCTCGTTCCTTTTCTTTTTTATAGTGGGTCTGCTTGTTCGTTAGTGACCAATAGTATAGCCAGAAAGTTTCTGGGTGTTGTATATTGTAACGTGGTTTAGTAAAGAGTACTCTTCAGTTATAATCGATTCTTTTACCAAGTATGAATAGCTAAACGCGGCAAATGCTATAAGAGCGTTTAAAAAGCGGTCTGCCGTTTTGGCGCACGAACGTGTATCATTGCTGATCAGGGTAGAAGTTACATATGTGCAGACTTTAAACAGTTCTGTCACGCCATAGAGCTTCGTTTTTACTGCTATGGGCACAAGCAGAGCTAAAAGTCAAGTAGAATGTGTAATGCGTAAATTAAATTGTTTGCTTAACGTCTTAGAGGACGATCCGAAAAACAGACCTGGCGCGACGAACTACTGGAAGTGCAGTTAGCTTTAAATAGTACACGGTCCTGGGTAACGGGGTATACACCTACAGAGCTCATGTTTGGAATCGGGGCGCGCTCTCTGGACCTATGCCTTTTGGCATCCGGTTCCAAACCGAAATCTCGTTTGGATTTAGATCATTTTCTTGTGTGATAATAGTAAGAAAGCGAATACATCAGAGATAACAAGACTCAACCGTGGTAAAGCGGTAAAGCGGCTGTAGAGCCATTTTGTAATAGTGACTGTCTTCTTCGAAAGTAGGGAAAGGAACCAGACAAAATTAAATGGGAAATTTAGTGGTCAATTTATTATAACAAACGTATTAGAAAATTACGGGTAAGAACTGAAAACATTAACGGATCTAGCCGACCTTATAAATACGCGCACGAAAATCTGCGAGCAGTACCTGTGGGCTATGACGGCTTAGTAGACATAGCTACCATTTTAATTAATGACTCGGAGGAGGCCGAGACGGCGGCATAAGTTGAAGAGGTGAAGACGGTATCAGCTGATAATGACGATGATACCTTGTCAATTTGTAGTTCATGTATCATTACTGCAAGTTCAGGAACCCTCTCGGTTTCAGAACGTTAGAATAGAATCCTAAACATAAAAAACAAAAAAAGAATAAAAAAAAAATTGTATGATGGTATAAGACTGGCATGTGAGGGCCGAGGTCTTATGGTATCTTGTGTATGTATATGGCTTTGCGCTCAAGTAGTATGATGATTTAACCCTAGATCACTAAGATTATTTTACGATGCTTAGTAATCTGGGGTTAGGGAGCTGGCTCTTTGAGGCCGAGGTTCCGAATCATCGTATGGAACTTGAGCAGTGTGTGTTATTGCGTTGTGAACGCTGGTTGTGGTGGAGGTTGTCCGGTTCATGTCATCATAACTGATGATGGCTGATCGAAGGGACGCCTCTGATGAAATTGTGAAATAGGTGACCATAAGTGTTATGGTACCTTGTTATCTGCGCTCGAGTATAATGATTTAAGGAACTGGCTCTTTGAGGCCGATGTTTCGAATCATCTTATGAGAGCAGTGTGTGTTATTGCGTTGTGAACGCTGGTTGTGGTGGAGGTTGTCCGGTTCATGTCATCATAACTGATGATGGCTGATCGAAGGGACGCCTCTGACGAAATTGTGAAATAGGTGACCATAAGTGTTATGGTACCTTGTTTGATCGACGCTGATTAGTTATCCGATCCATATTGTCATTTGAGATGACAGCTGGTTGAAGGGATGCTTGTCGTGGTCGTTGTGTTCAGTTTATGATGCCCTTGGGTGCCTTGAGAGTGCTCAAGGTATGTCAGTGATGGACGAGCTGTATCTACTGTGGTTTAAGGTGAGAAGTAAGTGCAAGACTTTTAAAGACAAGTGATCACACGAGGACGTGTGAGTGTCAGTATGGCCGTGACGGCGCATCACTTATTTTATTTTGGTAACACAAGTGTCGGTAGTTAGACACTGACGCAACACCGAGCATTGAAGCGTGCGACCGATGACATTAGGGATGGAAATCATTGCCACTTTAAAAATAATAATCACGCGTTAAGATAATTTATGGTAGTCGATTATTTTGTGATTAGTTGCGGGTAACAGTGACTTTGATCCCATCCCTAAAGAACTGTGGGTAGTTATTAATTGAACGCAGCCGGAGATAGTTATAAAATGGAACGCAGCCGGAGGGCAAGGATGATCGTTTAGCATCTCGCAGTAGCATCACATGTTCGGTGGAGTGTTGTACCTAAATTGTAACCTGTATACCATTATTGATTATCGTGACTGTATTTCACTATGTATTATCATAAAGTGATTATAACAAAGTGATTGTGAGAAAAACCATTACTATCATTCTCCTCGCCCGACAACTCACGTCTACCCTCATTAAAAAGAATATGGAATCTACCGACACTCCTACACTGGGGACTGAATCCCTACAAATATATATAGTACAAAAACAAGCAGCAATACATTCATGCACAATACCCACAAAAGTTTTAGGGAGATACTGTATTCTTATTCGAGGGAATCCGAACCTCCTTTTCTCGGAATGCTTCAGAACAGGAATTAGGATTAAAACCGAGAGAAGTGTAAGACAAATCTGAAATACATATAATAATAATAATTACTGTTTTCAAAAACAAGAAGATTGTAGCATAAGAATTTAATACATTGTCATTTTATGAAACATCATAATATTAATTTATATGTATACTAACTGTTTCTCGCGTCTCTGTCCGTGTCTAACTATTTTTTTTCTTCTGTTTTTGTTTTGGAACTTTTACGCACAGCGTATGCCAGTTCCATCGTATCCTGAACAAGTTACTACATAGTTATCGTCTAAGAACAATCGACATGAATCTGAACAGAGCCTTCGCATCATCGCTATTTGGTTCCGATAGGATTCTGTGAAACATTCCTACGTCGGCTCCATTCAAATTCAAGTCGGACACTAAACTCTTTCTACTAGACTCATATCTAACACACTCCATCAATACGAGTATATGGTGTAAGTCTTCCACAACTCCACATTCCTTACAATCAGGCGAAACGGTTTTCTTCATTTATCTAACTATATTACTATAAAGTTTCATCCAAATCCGTTCACCAGTTTTTGCGTGAAAGAGTAACAAAACAACCAAACAATCTTCACAAACTTTCGCTTTTATAATATATTATTAGAAGGAAGTAAAATAGGATGATTGATTTAATTGTAAATTAAGTAATAAAAAAAGATAAGGATAATTTGAAACTCAGTAACTGAAACTCAAAGCTGTAATTGAGACCTTCAGTGTGATTTTAATTTACAAAACAGATCAACTATTAATTTTAGTAGCTCTTAAAGCTACATAACATTAATTTTCGTAAATTAAATCTTTACAATTTTTAACATCAGCTTATCATCCTTAAATGATAAAAATATAAAAACCTATCGAAACGAGTTTTCGTTAAGATTTTCCTGCTTCATCTGTTAAAGGCTAAGCAAGGTATTGATGGACCTCAAATGATTTTTCTTTTGATGTAATCAAAGGAAAGGATTTTGATATATAAATGTAACGATAAACATATTTTTTATGATGAAAAAAATATACAGTGAGTTTCATAAATTTGTGAACAGTTGCTGCTGTACATATTTATACGTTCAACTGTACTTTGAACTACTGTGTGCTGTAAATATTTATATCTTGTAATTCAGATATATTTTCTACAATACAAGGTGTCTCAAAAGAAATTTTATATTTGTTTAGCTTACTGCGTGAACGCTGCGTACTTGAGGGGTGCGGGGGTTATGTCAATTGGTAGCTTGGCTCTTGGGGATTCAGTCGCTATGGAGCGTTTCTCGGGAGCAGACCGCGCGTTGTACGTGCGAGAGTTTTACAAGAACGGTGATTCGACAACTGTCGCGCGTAGAAAATTCTGCAGTATTCGAGGTTTTCGTCACTTAAATGATGCGCCAAGCCTTCCTCTCATTCGACATTGGGTTAAAAAGTTTGAAGAGACTGGATCAACGCTGGATAAATCAAAATCCGGGCGACCTAGGTCATCAAGAACGGTAGAAAACGTGGAGAGTGTTAATCAATCTGTACGTGACGACCCGAGCCTTTCAATTCGGAAGCGCGCGAGTGCTTTAAATGTGCATAGATCATCATTACATCGCATTATGAACAAAGATCTAAAGCTGCACCCCTACAAAATTCAATTGGTGCAAGAATTAAAGCCCCAAGATGCCGGTCAGAGGCTTAATTTCGTAAATCAGATGATTGAGCGATTTTCAACGTTTACCAACATTTTGTTTTCGGATGAAGCTCATTTTCATCTTAATGGCCACGTAAATAAGCAAAACTGCCGCTACTGGAGTTCAGCCAATCCGAAACGCAAACATCAGAAACCCCTACACTCGCCTAAAGTGACCGTATGGGATGCCATGTCGGCGCGAGGAATTATCGGCCCTTACTTTTTTGAAGACGAAATGGGGCGTACAGTTACAGTGAATTCAGAGCGTTATGTGGAGATGTTAACAACACAACTTCTTGGTACCTGAACTGCAAAACTTCCCTGGCTATAACCAAAGAACATGGTTTCAACAGGACGGAGCAACTTCACACACGTCCAATATATCTCTGCCACGTGTTCGTGAAATTTTCTCAGGAAAATTGATCTCCCGGAGAGGTGACATAAATTGGCCTCCACGTAGCCCAGATTTAACCCCTATGGACTTTTTCCTATGGGGTTATCTTAAATCTAAAGTTTACGCCAATAAACCAACTTCACTGGCGCATTTGAAAGAAAATATCCGTCACGAAATGGCAGCCATCCCTCACTCCACCTGTCGAGCAGTCATAAGTAATTTTACTGTTCGATTAAATGAGTGCCAACAACGTGAGGGTTTACATTTAGACGATATTATTTTTAAGAAATGAATTCCCAAAAAGTGTATTTTAACAATAAATAAACATTTTTTCTATATACCGCTTCCTTTTTTTTTAATCAATCCACTAAATATGAAATTTCTTTTGAGACACCTTGTATAAATGCAATGAATTATGTTGTAACAGTAAATACTGTAAATTAATGTTACAAAGAAAGATTATTCGCGAACAACGATCGGGAATGTTCTAGATTATTGACGAACAACGATCGAGCAAGTTGATTTTTGAGGTACGGAATAACGAACCTTATACCGATAAACATAGTGGCGCATATCGATTGGTTGTTGCGCAATTGTTTACAACGAATTTCCCGAAAGCGCTAGGAAATGTAAAAATCTATATAAACACAATCTCTCGCGGGCCGCTGTCAGTTTGAGCTACAGTGCGATAAACATCGAAGTGATATCAGTGATCAAGCTAACGACCTCGGTGTCCATTAAGGATTGTTTTTCGGAGTAATATTGTGGACGTAAGAGTGTTGTTAATAAAATCTCTTTTACACTTCACAAAGTTTATTTCCCAAACCAACATTCTTCCCCTATCGCAGTCCACTGCCGGACGTGGGCCACTTAAATTAGTTTGACCTATTTTGTTCGGCTTCAATCCAGCCTAGTCCATATTGGAGTCAGTACAATGAATTTTCTTCTTCTAGTCTTTTCAATCACTCAACATCCTCTCTCACGACACTCCTTTATTTATATCTAAAATTATTATTTTTATTACCTACCTATCCTTTCATTGTAGTTACTCATAATTTTAACACGGCCACTCTAGATACACTCTAGATGCTGTCAGCATTAGGGGAGTGGCCTTGCCGCAAAACTGCGCAAGGCCGCAACATAACGGTTGGGCCAACAGGCAGGGGAAAGCCCAGGCTTCCCTCAGGATAGCGTCTATAGACGCGGTGTCGTTCCTGGGGGGGACCTGAAATAACTTGGTCCGGGTCCTCCCCAGAGCAGGGCCGCCGGGGTGGTTTTAGTGGACTCACCACATACCTGGCTCCTCAGTCCTCGGAAGAGCCGGAGATCCGAAGAGAGTTTCCAACTTGTGAAAAAAAAAAAGGATACATAGGTAACACAAAATATCCGTTTGACTATAATAAGCTAGCTCCTATTACGTAAGTCGGTCTAAAATTAGAGCGTGCAAATTGTGGGTGGTTTAATAAGACCTGTCTGCAATCTAACGAAAAATAGTACCTACGTTAAATTGTAAGCATTATGTCACAGTTGACAATCTTTCGACAGTTTACAATCTCGCTAGGTAGTTTAAAACCTAACGTTATTTACAATTTTACGGTGAAATATATAAGTAATTGACTTGACTGCACTAATGAGTTAGTGGTTTAAGCGATTACCTCTTCTTACGACGCTGAGTGTTGTGGGTCCGACTCCCACTAGATACAACTAACCTACAATTTATAAAACACAAATTGTTGTTCTGAGTTTGGGTGTTCTTTGTGTCCGTTTTCATGTATGTTTGTAAATTCCCCCGAAAACTAAAAGCAATTAGAAAGATTAAGTACAAGTTGTCAAAGAAACATAAGAACAAAGAAACCATTGCCTCATAGCTATTCACAACACTTAATAGTTACGAAGCATTGAAGAAATATTTCTTAGCTCCATTTTCCTCATAAATATATTAAAACAAAGTTTTTCTAATGTTACAGTAACAAAAATAATACTAGCATAAAGGTCAGGATTGCACAATGAAACCTTTTTTTTTGCTTTATCATGTTTTCTTCTTCAAAGAGACGTAATGGATTATATTTTTTGAATTTTAGTCTATGTTAACTGGGTCTTATTCTACGTATTAAGAAAATAAAAGACCTAACAATAAGTTTTACTGAAAAAATTACGCTCTTTAATGTCATGTTGCCTGTTGTAACCAAGTGCCACTTTAAAGACGGACTACTGCGAGTATAATTCTTGTTCTATACTGTTTTTTTTTTACGTGAGCTACCAAAATGACTCTGCCCTGCCTGATGCAAAGCACCAGCAGAATCCAAGAGTGGTGGTCACCATCCTCAATGCAAAAAAAGACAGTGCAGCATGGTGACCAGCACTATGGCGGCCTAGTGAGATGCTTTTTCACGCCCCGCTTAAAGGACCCGGGATCATAGTGGGACGGAAACACGTGCGCTGGTAGTGAGTTCCAGGTTTTAACCGCTCGGCACAGGAAGGAAGAGCCGAATCGACGAGTGTGAGAGTTTATATCTAGCTGCGCTACTGTTTTACCTTTTTATCTCTCATAATTAACATAACTTCATGATTCAAATTTAATAAGAATTTTGAAACTCGGATAAGGTATCCTAAGATAATGCTCAAAAAACAAAATTTATACACAACAACTTTTCACAATCTAAAACATGTAAGTTACATTTTGTTGTCTGTTAGTAAATTCAGTATAAGTTAAAAGCCAGATTAAAAATAACCCTAAAAACTATTTAAACTATTCAGTACCTTACTCTATAAGACCATTTCACAGCTGTCGATATTCTCTCAGCCAGCTATAAACCCGCATTAAGGAACCACCCACATCTTGCCGCGTCCTTTTATCCTGGTACCTTTACATTCACATTAGCATATAAATTAATGCTCCCTAATCGTTAGTCACATTTATCTTTTTACACACGGAATTGGAATTGAATTGTTAGGAATAAGACAGTTCTTCTATTGAATAAAATTGGTGTTTCCTTGGAAGAAGAACTATGACATTTAAACAAGCATCAAATGTTTAAAATAATGTGATAATGAGTCGAAACTTAGAACTGAAAGTGTTTTGCACATGCTATCTAACTGTTTTTCCTAATCCTGACTCCTAAGTCATAGGATTACCTAGTTTAGGAGTCAGGGTTTACATTATTCGCATTACCTTAAGTTAACCAAGACATGTGTCCTAATTTTAATCAAAGCAAAGGTTTTTGTATCAATAAAGATTTTTATTATTTATTATTTTATTTTGTATGACGGTTAAAGGTGGCTGTTGTGGTTTGTCAGTCTTTGTATATTTCATAGTTACGAGCAGTTTTTCTACAGAAGAAAAATTGTACTTTTGCCAACGACCGAGCCTAATATTTGAAGATATTCTATTGTAGCTGCTGCATTGATGTATATCAGGTATTACCAAAACTGATAATTATGTAAAAAATCCTAACGTAGTTCGCGCGTAACGACGTGGACTGTGACTATTATTTACAACGAAAATTTTGCAAATTATTGTGCATCTTAAATACTATTTATAAATACTACTAAGAAATCGATAAAGATGCATTAAACACCGCATATACAATACGCGTTAACCGAATTTCGAATTTGCTATCACATCAAATAAAATACCTTGTTTTGTCACACATAAACGTCCTTTGAACAGTTCCCTCGTACGTCTAAATATTGTGTGTTCAATGTAACCGTAAATAAACCATAAATACCTACAAAAATCTGAGCTTTCATGGCGGAATATATAAATGAATCACATCAATAAAAGTTATAACAGAAAGATTTGCCAGAACGAATGTGCTACCAAACGGTTTCATTTAAATCTATTTTGAGGCAGACCCTACTAAAGGTTTGTTGTGATATTGAATCGAAAAATGATCCTTCTATCTTGAAAGCAACGCTACTTTTTCGTTTCAATGTAGATTTTTGTATTTCATGCATGGTTACTACTGATTTATTGACTAATTGCGGTTTAATTGGACAATTTGAATGTAACCTATAGCTTACTTTTAAAAACGTAATTATATTCTTGCACTATATCTCATTTGGAAGCCAAGAAAGAGAATAAATTTAAGGAAAAAAATTGATTTATCTTCCTTACCAACAGATATTAAAGACAGCTACTAATATAATACAGAAAAAAAAACTGATAGATAGATCACTTCATGTAGATCTTGCAGTAAGATACTTGCCTTTCTATTAGATATTCTTTGATAGCAATGTTCTTTTAGAATTGTTCTCCTTTTAGAGTTCTAAACCTTAATGTGGCGAAGACCGAGTAGGTACGCTGCGTTTAACTCTGCAAATCCGTCACCCGTCCGCATAGGCGATTACGTAGTCGAGCGCACAGACCAGTTCAAATCGTCGGATCTGTATTGCGCGCGTCCAGTGACATCGTTTGCGACGTCAAGGCAAGCGTTGCAAAATGGCGGTTAGGTTTAAGGAACAGGTCTATAAAACTATCATTAGGCCTGTCCTCTTACATGGTTGTGCGGCGTGGAGAGTCGCCTGCGCTGGTTCGGCCACGTTTTGCGCAACCGTCTTCCTACGTGGGAAACAAATGTCCGGCCATGCCGCCTCCGCCGGGTCCTGGTAGAAGGGGTAAACTCAAGAAGTGCTGCCTTGATATCGTAAGGTGACATGCGTTCTAATAGTCTCACTACCCAGGATGCCAAAGACCGGGAAAAAGTGGAGAAGAAAAAGGAAAGCGGACCCCGGGCTCCAGAATGGAAGCAACCTGGAAAAACGCTAATACGATACGATGAATGTTTATTTAGAATGTAAATATAACTTAGGAAATGGTTTTTTAACACGAAAAAGAAAATTAAAAGCCAAAAAGGAAGTATTTTATTTTTAGAGTCCGCGACTGTACCTACACTACTCAGAAAATGTAAAAGTTTAATATCGAGAATCAAAAGCATGGCGGTCCGAAGTTCGCCAGGTCAGCTAGTAATATTTTTTTCTATAGACCGAATGAGTTTAGAACAGATAAATAGCGCACTTACTGTTATTCTACATGTCTCGACAGTAATAATAATAATAAAAAAGAGTGGTCGGAGAATTAGGTATAATGTGACGGTATTTTTAGTTTCAGGTTCTCAGACGATCTCAGTAATTTGGGATGTGTATCGTGTAGAAAAGTGAACCGTGATTTAAGGTAAAGTAGGGTAAAAGGACTAAATAGAATGTTGTATAGAAGAGAGAGGATATGTGTATTCCGGCGAAGGCGGATAGGTAACCACTTAAGCTTTTTACGGTAGTCGGAGATGTGATCATATTTCCGTAATCCGAATATGAATCTTAAACAGAGATTTTGGAGTCTTTCAAGCTTATTTAATTGGTCTTCAGTGAGATCTAAATAACTGGCATCAGCACAATCAAGGATGGGGAAAAGAAGGGATTGTGTGAGAGCAATCTTGGTGGAAGTAGGTAACAAGTTGCGTAGCCTACGCAAAGACCCTGCAGCTGCGAACATTTTGCGACTCAGCTCCTGCAGTTAAGGACCCCAGGATAAGGTGCTGTCAATATAAATACCCAAGTTCTTTACCTTATCACTAAAGGGAATAGGTGTGTTACCGCAAGAGACTTGAGGCAGTATAGTCCAATCGATTTTGGAAATCAGTCTAGAACTACCTACAACTATGACTTGAGTCTTGATAGGGTTAATCTTGAGGCCGTGGGAAATGGTCCAGTATATACATAATTAAAAGAAAAGCTGAATATTTAAATTAATTTCGTTGATACAATGGTAGGGTAAGATTTGAACCATGAGAGGGCATTTTCCAAGCACTTGATTGAATGGTCCCTCCAGAGTCCATCCATCACTCGAGTATCGGCATCGACGATTTATTCAGCCTTTATTTTGTATTAATGCTAAAGATGCCCTCTTTTATGACGTAAATACAATTTACATACCGTTTGAGACGAATATTTAAGCGGGTTTTGTTTATTCTATATCTTAGTTTAATTTTTAAGTTGTAACATTACAATTATTGTTTACTACCTCGTATACTTGTATGTTCATAAGAAAACCGGCAAAGTGCAAGTAAGACTCGCGCACGAAGGGTTCGTACCCTTATCTATAAAAACGGAAAAAAACACGCTTGTTGTATGGGATTTAAATATTTATTTAATGCCGATTTTGGACATTTTTTGTTATAGCGGCAATAGAAACACATCAACTGTGAAAATTTCAATAGTCTAACTAAATCACGTTATATCGCTGTTCATGAGATAGAGCATGACGACAAACGAACAGTCACACGGACGGACGGACGGGTTTTACCCTTTGGCTACGCAACCCTAAAAACCATATTCGAAAATCCCAATGTTCAATAATTGAAATTAATCTAGTAGGTAAATAATAATAACTTTAATGGTATGAGAGCTGGTAGATATTTCGGAGTAGGTCTTTGAGGCATTCTGAAAATTTGACAGATACAGAAATGCAGACATACATTATAAATCTTGTTTTTTTATTTTGCAAAAAGTTATTTATCTTCACTGACGAAATATATTTATATACAAATGTCATTGGTATCTTTAAGAAAATTTATATTTTTTTTAATAAATACAAGTACCTATTAATATTCAAAAGAAAATAAATAAGTCAGGTGAACAGGTTTTGTAGAGATATAATTCACATTCTCTCCATATTATACAGTACTCTGTTTTGAGTTCCTACACAGTTCACATTGCAGGCTCTTGAGATCGTCGAAGAATCTGAAACTGAAAATGCCCAGCCATTCCACACAATTCGCTGATAAGTTATTCTCGGTGCAAGCAGTTAGACTGTGGCACAATTCGCCCGAGGTTGCTGCTGCAGGGTCTTTGCGCAGATTACGCAATTTTCTGCCTATATTCTTTAATTCTTTATTAGATATCACTAAAGACCAGTGGAATAAGCTTGAAAGACTCCAAAATCTCTGTATAAAATTTATATTTGGATTACGCAAATATGATCATGTCTCCGATTATCGTAAACAGCTTAAATAGTGACCTATTCACCTTCGCCGAAATGCTCATATTATTTTTTTTTTTTTTTTATTGAATAGTGGGCAAACGAGCCGACGTATCACCTGATGGTAAGCGATTATCGCCGCCCATGGACACCCGCAACACCAAAGGCGTCACAAGTGCGTTGCCGACCTTTGGGGGATAGGAAAGGGGATGGGGGGAGGGGTTGGGGTATGGGCCTCCGGTATCCTCACTCACTCGGTGAAACACAGCGCAAACGCTATTTCACACCGGTTTTCTGTGAGGCCGTGGTATCACTCCGGTCGAGCCGAAGCATAGCTCTCCCACGGTCTTATTTCTCTTCTTCGTAACATTTTATTCAATCCACTTACTCCACGTTACCTTAAATCTCGGTACACCTTTCTGCACGACACATACCTACTCCAAATTGTTGAGATCGTCAGAGAACCTGAAATTAAGAATGCCTATCCAAGCATTTCGAATGTGGAACTCCCTACCAGTACCCTACAGTAACAATAAGATGTGCGCAGACATTACCTGCGTTCAAGACACTGGTGAAGGTATAAAATGTGGGTGACCTCAAAAAAGTAACCGACTTACTCTGAATTAAGTCTTAAATTCTATTGGAGTTTATATAGAATATCTATTAATTAATATTTCTACGAACTTATTGAATCATCCACACTAGATGTTACTATTACTTTACATAATATGTTGTCTTTCTTTCCATCCCATGGTTATCTATAAAGATTGCCTTCGAGCGATAAGGCTGCCAATTGTACCTCTTTAAGGTACTTTTGTAAGTAATCTAGTGTACGATGAAGCCTTTATTATTATTACAATAAAATTTATGTCAAAGTATTTTGGGCGTACCGTAAACTGAGTTGACTGGATGAAAACACGGGCCCAACGATTTTATTTTTTTGTCTTATCAATGCCTTAGATTGATGAGGGAGAGGGTTGTCATGACTGGAACCTGGTTCCTACCTAATGATTTTTTATTTTTCATGTGGCCACCCTATATGGTATGACAATAACGGTTTTGAATTGATACTTTGATTTAAATACAATTTTTAATTACAATAGTGATTTCACTGACACACTTTTATATTTATAATATATGAAAATTATTAATGATACTTCGGAATGGATGGTAATGTGAGTAATTAGATAATTTGTATTCATACAACTATTACATATTAATTCAGAATCAAAAATGCTTTCGTCTAAATATTCCACGCCAGATAAGTATAATCCCTCTCTATTTTCATTACATGTCGGCATGAATCTTTCCAGTCATTATTATTAATAGTAATAAGATAATGTTTGAAACAAAATTTTAAAACAATTAAAATTTCTTATTTTCAAATTGGTCCAACACAGGCGCATGCGCATGCTTGCTTATTAGATAAAAAATAAATAATAATTAAGAATTTAATTGTTTTATGATCGAACAATCATCAATGGCGGTCTAACAAACGACAATTGATCAAAATTAATTAATCTGACCGATAAAAATAAAGATATCCAGTAAGGGGGCCACTTAAGGGTGAACATTTGTTTAATTTATTATAAATAATTAAAAGACGAACAATGAATTATTGCATACAAACGACGAACAAATAATTAAAAATAAAAAAACCTTAAAAATAAAAAAAAGTGGGGCCAAAATTAGTGTGCTTTAGTCAAATTAGCTAGCTAGCTATCTGTCAAAACGATAACTTTGTATGAAAAATGTAATAAATAAAAATTCGTGACGTCACTGACGTCACGATACAGGCATCTACCCCATAATCCACAAATAAAAAGTTATACACACAGATTTTATTTCAATATCTTGCAAAATTTTGTACTATTCTGCAAAATCACTGTTACACGTTGTAGATAAACGAGAGAAATACAAAATGAAACAACTAAAATTCAAAACCGGAAACATGAACGCCAATGATAGTTAAGGTTATGTCTTGAACAGAATTATATTTTTTTAAAGATAGTGACCGTACAATATAATGCACTTCACTACTTAAAAACTATTTACTGAACCCAATATAAGTTTCTAAATAATTTATTTTTCTATCCTACTCTATTAACCTTCAAAACGCTATGCGCCTAAGTTTTAGGCGCGCGCATTGGTACCTCACACAGAAATGTCAGTATTCAGAAACACTTTAAAATTAATTAACATTCAACGTTCCCATGTTTTCCATATTTTGTGCCCGGTTTTTCTTTGTTTTTTTACTTTTACATTTCTTTTGTAATTTACACTCTGACACTTAGACCACTTGCTGTTAAAATTCTGGAACTTATAAGTCTTTATCCAATTACAGAAATCCAAAATCATTCAATTAAAAAGGACAGTTTCTACTCTTTATCGTTAAAAACAAATTTCTTTGTTCAAAATGTTGAAAAGAATGTAATAAGTCGAAAGTGACTGAAACGGATGATGTCTCTACTCTCTCACTCTCTCTGTAGACTCGTCTCTGAAACTATTAAGAACGGAATTTTATTACCTGGCAACCTTGTAGTCGTAATTTTGCTACCTCCTGTCAATGTCATTTACGTTGGTAAACATGTTAATTTTATTCAAAACCACTTTGTAAACGAAAGAAAATATCATATTTAGAAATAAAAATATATATTTATAAATTCTCGGTATTTTAAGAATAGCGTTCTTTTATTTTACCACCAATTCTTCTCTTTAAAACTTTCTAATTGACCGGAAGTAACTCTATTCTACCAAGAACAGCGCCATCTTCATTGTCAAAAAGCTTTTTCGAAGTGACGTTACGTCCGTCGTTGTAGTTGCCTCCATTTTGTGCGCTCGTCTCTTGTCTATAATTTGGAATAGATCGTCTTTATGGGCATGGTCCGTAGATAATTTTTACTCTTTGGAAACCTTATATTGTGGTCTTTGATAACTAACTGTCAAAACAATGCATTTCCCTAATGTTTTTATTATATTTTCCAGATTTTACTGGTTGGATAATTATGTGCGTCTAATGAAATGGATACGTGGTCCGATCTCTGTCGGTGCTGTTTATCCGCCAATTGTGAAGTGTCGTTGTTAGATACAGATCAAAATGTTAATGAAAAGTTTCTGGAAATCACTACAATAGAGGTACGTAAAATCCCGCTTCCTAAACGAGGAAATAGGTGACTAGCGATACAGAAACGCATTTTAGATACAAAATGTCATAGTAGTATGTCATTTTCTGAATTATTGACATCAAACATAACCTCAACATTGAAGTTTATAAAGGCCGCCAAAGTTTAACTTTTACAGTACTAATAACATTTGATACATTTAATTATTACAATAAAACGATCCTTATTGTTGTCTATGAAGTATTAAGCCTAAAAGTTCTATTAAATTGTTTTTGTCAAACCAAACATAAATTTTCGCCAGTTTAAAGAAGTCTAAAGAGGTTTGTCAACTAATTTCGCATCTAAAAAGAAAAAAACATGAATTTTCACAATTGTTTTTGTCGCCCATTTACCCATGCATAGTACAACGTTGTAGTATTATTTTCGCACATGTTATTTTTATAAGAACCCCAAAACATTTAGTTACATTGTCTTAAATCTATTTTGCCCCTATTAAACCTTACAAACATCATTAATTTGCCTATAGTTTTTTTTTTCAATTATATGCCATTTTAATCTTGGTCTCAATACGATGATTTTGGTTATGGATCAGATATATTAAGTTATAATATTCAATAATCTTTTCAGGTGGGTATGAACTGTGGGATTAATCTAGTTAATAAACTAAAAATAAATAAAAAAATAATATAGTGCATGAGCAAATGACTAAATAAATTTATCATGATTTTTCAGGTTAGAGAAGATGATGGTCTACCACAGAAGCTGTGTAATGACTGTTACAGTATTATGATTTCTGCTCATCATTTCCGTAAACAATGCATCAAAATGGATAGCGAGCTGAAATTACAACTTAGTCCTCTTTTGGAACAAGAAAAAACTGTTTCAGAAAAACATCATGGTAACCTTCTAAATTTGTGTGAAACTGTTGAAGACGATGATGACGATGATATTGCGAACGATCCAGAAAAACAGTTAGAATCTATAATAAAGAAAGAACCTGAGAGTGATGATGATTACTTTTACGTTTTGGTGATCGATGACCCTAAAGATAAGAGTGGTGGAGGAAAATGTCAAGATGTGCTAGAAAGTAAAATAAAAGTTGAAAAGGAATATCCTGAAGGTATTACTTATGAATCATTAGAGACAAAAAGTATTCAACAGAATCAGTTTGAAGATTCTATTGATGCCTTCTTAATGTCCAATACAAAAGTGTCAGCAAATGTCCCAGCTACTATTCTTGCCAATGAGGAAGAAAGCCACGAAATGGATGAGTTAGATGGTGCCATGGACATTGATGAAACACATGACAATAATTCTCAAGATGAGGCTTTAGCACACATTGTGAATGCACAAGACCATCAGATTATGGAGACAATGTCTGCTGATGATATAAAAAATCTTCCAAACAAAAATTATATTAAAATACTCACCACCACTGACTCCAATGGTACTATTCTTCTTGAGGGTAATGATAGGATTCAATATTTGACTGATACACAACTAGTTACAAATGAGGACGAAGATGAAGATGCCATGTCCCAAGAAGTTATATTCTGTGAAGGAGATGACACCTCTCAGTTTCAAATACTCAAATATGATGGGTCAGAATTGGTGATAGAATATGCAGATGAAGGCCACATATCAACGGTTCTTCAACAAGAAGATGGTACTTTTTTGTGTGACTGTGGTGAACAGTTTGAGGATTTGGCAGATTATGAAAAACACCAGTACAAACACAACCCTGCCGGTGAACATTTATGCAATTTATGTGGAAAAGGATTTGAATCAATTGAGATTTTAACTGGACACATGTTACTACACAGCAGTACTGGACTTTTAATTAATTGTCCATTCTGCAATCAGCTCATAAGACGTAATGCATTAACACAACATATCAAATATGGACACAATAACATAAAGCCACGTTGTAACATTTGTCTTAAAACATTTGCCAATCCAAATAACTTAAAACGTCACATGATGATCCATAGTGGTATAAGGGAATTTGAATGTGATATTTGTTTTAAACGATTCCACCAGAAAATAACTATGCAGACACATAGATTGACTCACATGCATCCATATGCATGTAATCAGTGTGAAAAAACGTTTCAGACTAAGAGTAACTTAACTGCACACAAAGAGTCCGATGAGTGTACTAAATCAAAAGTAATTAAAGTCAAAGAAGAACTAATGAAGACAGTCAAGCAAGAAATTACCACGAATCTTGGTAAACTTTTAGGGTATGCTTGTTCTTTATGCAAGAAAATGTTTTCGGTTGAATCTGCCCTAGAACAACACGTTGAGAGTACACATATTGTAGACCCAACAGACCTACTTTGCTCAGAATGTGGTGAAGTACTACCAAATAAGAGAGACATGCAAGCACACATTGCAACACATAAAAATATGAAAGCAAAGAATGTGAAGAGATTTGAATGCAGCATTTGTGGTAAAGGATGCTCAAGCCAGGCTATGTTATTAATGCATGAAAGAGTCCATACTAATGAGCGTCCGTTCCCCTGCCAGCTATGTTCTCTTCGGTTCAAGACTAAAACTCATTTACGTACCCACCAATTGACTCATACAAGAGAAAAAAAGTTTGGTTGTTCTGTTTGTATGAAGTTCTTTGCTTTAAAAGGTAATTTAGTTGTACATTTGAGAACTCACACCGGAGAAAGGCCATATGTTTGTTCTTTGTGTGGAGAGGCATTCATAGATTCTAAATATTTAAAGAAGCATAAACTAAAGAAGCATGCCATAGACAATGTTCCATGGAATCAATATTAAAGTGCTGCAATGTGAAAGTCCCACATCCATCTGAAAGTAATGGTGAAAAGGTAGTATAATTTTAAAATGTTACTGATAGGAATCAAGTTACAGTACTGTATTTTACCATTATTAGTTAATATTATATCAAGTACTTGCCTGTTATACAAACACTTTACTTTTCAAAATTAGTGTAATCATTAAGCAATAATAATTCTATGAATGTTAATAGTACATTCATAAACGTAACCGTTTGGCATACATAAATGCAGCTCTTGAATATTTATTGAAATTTTTGTGTTGGTGATGAAAAGTTTTTAAGTATTTTGGTACCAAGGGATCTTTATCTATAACTTCCTGTATTTTTTTTGTCCAATATTAAAGTGTGACAATTGTCAGTTAAGAGTTCTCAACACTATTGAACTGATATTACAGATCTCGGTTTTGTACACACAACTTTATTATTGACCAATATTTTCTATAGATGAACTATACAGATTGTAAATATCTACTAATGATCACCACCTTAACCAAACTTGATGATAGTGTGTTGTTTAGCATTATTTTGTTCCAAATTGTACCAATTTCCAATGTTAAACATTGGAGTTGAGTCACTCTGTACATAGCTATAGGATAGGATTTTATGTTTATAGATATAGGAATAGTATATTATGCGCTCAACATATAATCAGTGCACAGAATGCAATTTGTTTTTTAATTTTCATGTGGCCAATACAGCAAGGAGTATTTTAACATTTATTTTCAGATAATTAGAATGTTTTTAAGTTTTCATATATTACTAGTGAGCCCGTTCTCGTTAATTATTTTATAAATTTTCTTTTTAACAAACTGTGTACTGAAAATATGTAAACATTCTGTAACAAACGAATTTAATCTTGATGTAAACAGTTTTGTTTAGAATTAATTTTTTTACTATTAATCTAACTTACCTTTTTAAAATGTTGAACTCTAATTAAATAAAACAAAATTGTGCTTGTTTATCAAAATTTTCGTATAATCTCTTGACAAGGTGATATTGAATTATGAGGAAATTAACTTAGAAATGCATATTACTATTTTGTGTACTTGTCTCTTTTGATGACAGTTTGAAAAGTTCTAACATATCAAATAGTCTAAGAGCCAGTGTAGATCGACTTACATTCTTCTGATAACCAGATGAGAAGAAGATAGGCAAACTATCATAGGTATGTTCGTTAATTAGAATAATTAAAAAAAAAAATATTAGAGGGTGTAAGCATAGAACAACACGGGCCAATGAACGGAAGGAATATTTTACCGATATAAAACAGCCTTTGAAATCTTCACATATACATTTTAGACTCGCTTAACAATTATCTATCAATGTAACTGTGACTCGCCCAACAATTATTTGTTAGCGAAACATTAAAATTTTCACACACTTACACTTATTCTGCATAATACTTACTGCTGCTTAATTAACTGCCTCGGTGGCGATAGTGGTAGCGTAAGCGACTGCTGTGCTTGAGGTCGATTCCCGGGTCGGACCAAATGTTTGTATGATCTGCAAATATCTGTTTCGAAGTTTGGGTGTTTTCTATGTATAATATGGATGTATTCACAAAAAAAAAAAATATGTATTATATCAGTTGGCTAGTACCCATAACACAAGCTCTGCTTAGCGTGGGACTAGACGGCGTTGTGTGTTAAATTGTCCAAAATATTAATTTATTTATAATACCAGTGTAACACATAAGACCATTTGGACTTATACTTTAACAGAGGGAAACGCCTGCATATGGCTACTCCATGCCGTAATCTATGGGTGTAAGTTGAATGTCACTGGCTCTTGTACTAATATTTATGTTTCTGTAAATATAAAAACATTGAGATTAAATATGTTAAAAGCAGATAAAAGTCATAGGTTCTAACTTAATTTGAATTAATATGTACATATATATGTATATGTTACTCAAATCATATGTGAAGGCAAGCAGTTACAGAATCTTTAAATTATCATTAAAATATTTATATGAGAGATGTAACCACATACAAAAAATAAAAAATATTCAGTCAACTTGAATTAAATTCACAAAATTGATCTGAATATTAATCTTATTGTATTGAAATAGATTTTTATAATGTGGCAAACTGGTGTAACCAAATAATGTTAACTTTGTTAAATAATTAATGTTTTTAATTTTATTTATGTCTTTATTTGGGTATGATACATCAGATTTACGCTGTCTACATATTAGTTCTGTGACCATCGTCCCAATAAGACTTCTTTTTATCCACCACAAAGATTCTAGTCCAATACATTTTCAAACTAAAAGTATGATATGGAATTCTTGTTTTATTTTATTCAATTTTCAACTGTCTGCATGCCTTCACAAACACATTCACTTTTTTAATTAATACGTCGTTCTATATTTAACAATGGAAGCATGATGCACGGATTTGCATTTACCTTCTTCTAAAAACTAAAAAAAAAACTTTCGCGAACTTATCTAATATTCGCTTGTTACATATGGCTACTTTAGATCGTTGATATATCTAGATAGACTGCCTAAAATATTGTCCAACTGTTAGCCACTTTATTCCTTCCTGTCTCTATGTATGGCACACTAGGATATTAAATTAAGCCCGCCTGTTTTAGTTATTTATTAGTGTGACACTTTCCAGACTAGACATATGAAGGCTCTAACCTCTCAACTGGCTTAGTTAGTTCGCATTTTCTAATTTATTCCACTGTGATAAAGTTTGTTTTTGTAAATGCAATCCCTTTCAAATATACAAAACAAACAGATAATCACAATTTACTTCAGTTAATATGTACTGCAGAAATGAAATGGAATGAGATAGATGTTTTATTTTTAATTTGTTGTAATGAAATAAAGTTAAATGATTTTTATAGTTGTTTTTTTAAACTGATGCACCTGGTACATATTACACAAGTTATATAAATAAAATTTTAGAATAATAATTAAAAAATTGATTTTTAAAATTTATAAGTATTGTTATTTTGCCCAACCGCTCAAAACAGGATAATATTTTTCTCTTCGGAGCAAAATGTACAGAACGCAAAATGAGCAAATCGCAGAATGTACAAGGTGAACTATAATTCTAATAATACATAATTTTAACAAAAGAAATCTGTTTTCAAGAACTGGACCAATTTGAAATGAGACCACACGGGCAGCACCAGCTTTTAAATTAAAAAAGAATTATCAAAACTGGTTCACCCAGTCCAAAGTTCTGAGGTAACAAACAAAAAATACAGACGAATTAAAAACCACATCTTGTTCATCGCATGTTTAAAGAAATGTTGTCTAATCACTGCCTTGATACACTTTAATCTAATATCAATCAAGGAGTCTGTTAAATTTCTGACAATCATTATATTAGAAAATGATTCTCATTATTTTGTGTGTGAACATGGTTCTACTTGTATATTTTGCTTGTGGTGCTCATTTTACGTTTTTCACATTCTGCTCTGAATGGATATTTTTCGAGTTGTGTATGCATATTTCTTATTCATTCATTATTTTAATAAACACGAAGAATATGAATAAAATCGATTTGCGTGTATGAAAATGTCTTTCTTTTTTGATGAAATGGCAACCAGCCGGATCACCAGATCAGCTATTTTTGCCAATGTCAAGTATTTATCGTCTTCAATTTTCAAGTCTTCAAGTCGTCGTCGTGATGAAATTAATGATAAAAAATATATAAAATATGAATGACATGAAATGGGGACCGTCTTTCGAAAAAACAAAAAACGATCTCTATGAAAATGTCCACGAAGGTTTTTGTCTAGACATTACGGAATAGTGCTTGAACTTTTTCACAGTCACTTCCTACAATCGTTCTATTCATTTGGTAGCCTTTAACTCATACTAACTGATGCATCCATTTAGCAGACAGTCATGGCTTTATTCTGCTATAATAAAGAAATATTTACTGGAAGGATAGACTTCCTGAACAATTATATGTAGATCTGGCCCCCATGCTGCTTTAAATGATTGAAAAAACCGTCGCCAGAGGGCGTTCCACACTACGTGTGCCAAGAATGGCCAAGATGTGATCCACCAACCCACAAACGGTAATCGGTTCTGCGACAGGTGTGAACAGCCCACTGCCGCTTCAATTTAATAACTTTTACTTAGTCACTATTAAAAGATAAGGAGCTAAATGAGAATGAAAAGACAGTTATGGCTACCGTAAATGAATTTTTCGAGTGTCAAGAAAAATTTTTTTTTGTTCAAATAATAGAAAGTTAGAGAAGCGGTAAATGAAATGCATTGAATTAGAGGAAGATTATGTGGAATGACCTTATTTCAAAAATTATTTGCTAAGTAATGAAATAGACGAGATAGCTGGAATGTTTATTGTTGTGTACTTAACATTCTTCATTTTAAATTGTCACCAGACACACAAAGATATGATTCACCACGTGTACAAAAGTCGGAAGACATTTCATTCAATGGATTCATGCAATTATTGAGTACTTCATACATAATTCCTAATACAATTGTATAAATATCTCATATACCTACTCAGTTGCATCAGTATTAATTCTGGCGTATTTATTGCTATAGGCCCTGAAAAAGAACAATTCTTGTCCACACTTTCTTCACTGTCTATAGTGTATTCACTCTCACTTTTCTCATTCTCAGCTTTTTCGCCAACATTTTGACCAAATTGACGTGACTGAGATCTTGAAGATGCTGGAAAAACTAATGACGAAACAGTATCAAAGAATTTCTTGTTGCTTTTTTGTAGTGCATCAGTTCTTAAATCCGATACGTTGTCCAGTTTGACTTGGCACTCCGATGAAAGAGCATCAATGTCTGTGGGAAAGGACTCGGCAATAATAATTTCTGATGAGCGATAGTCATGTTCGTCATTCTGAGATGGTAAATGGTTGGAATCAGTTATCTCAAGAGGTCTCTCTGAAGGGTTATTGTACGAATACGAATTAAATATGGAATGGGGTTGTTTTGTATGGAAAATTCTGTTATTTATTTTGACAGAAGATTTATTCAAGTTTCCCAGCTGTGCTTCGAATAATACGTCGTATATAGCTTTTTCGGCAAACAGCCTTTGCTCAGACCTGAGTGATTTTAACTTCCCTGCCCAAACTTTGACTGTGTGATACTCCTGGTGGTAATCACTATTATCATTGCTTGTTGAAATAGCAGTCATATGGTCTTTAGACAGCGTTCGACAAACCGATCTACTTTTTAATTCACAAGTCGATATCTCTTTAGACGTGTAAAAATTGCGGTGCTCGTTTTTATTATATAGCTCAATTTCCTTTAATTTCTGTAAGGTTAAATATTATTTTATAGATCGATGCCACTGTTTACACAATAAAATGAATTTTATAACATACTTACATCAATTATTATTGAAGACATGTTTTAAAGGTGTCAGAGAATTGTTTACTTTTTTAATTGAAGAGCCTTTGAAGCTCTCAATATTGTTTTATTGTCTTATTTCCATTTTGATTTTTTGTTATTAATTTATTTAGATTTTCGTAGTTTGTTTTAATTGAATTGTGGTTGACAGGTCATTGTCTGTTTGTAAATTGTTATCAACGTCATCTTCGGTGGCCCGTGTTGCTCAGTGATATCATCTGTTTATCTCTTCTAATAGGACCTACATCGAGATTACACTATCATTCTCCAGAAAAGTCTTTATGTAGACATCTAATTTATGAACATTGTGGTTTTTTTTATGAATTAGGTTAAAAAATAGCAGATATATCACCTGATGGTAAGCAATTACCGCCACCCATGGACCCGCAACACCAGAGGCGTAACAAGTGCGTTGACGGTCTTTGGGGGGATGGGGTAGAGTTGGGGTATGGGCCTCTGGTATCCTCACGCACTCGGTAAGCCACAGCGCAAGTGCTATTTCACACCGGTTTTCTGTAAAGCCGTGGTATCTCTCCGGTCGAGCCGGCCTATTCATGTCGAAGCGTGGCTCTCCCACGATAATTTTAATTTTCAATTTCATTGAAAACGACTTGGAGATAATTGATAATAGAATTCTGGAGACGTGCTTGCTTAATTTTTATCAATTAAATTTAATTATCATATTTATAATATATACTACCTTCGCCCACGTGTATGTTGATGTATGCGGTGAAGAGTACCTACCTATGTTCTCCCTCAAGAATCAGTGTTTCTATGCCAAATTTCATTGAAATCGGTGCCGCGGATTTTCCCTGAAAGCGTAACGGACAGAGTTAATTTTGAATTTATAATATTAAGTATAATTTCTAAAACAGAAATTGCGCTATAAGTATTATTTAATTACTTATACTTATCTATTTTCCCAATATAATTAATCATTTCCGTTTTATGGAAGTACATATGATACATAGAAAACACCGGAACTTCGAAACAAATATTTGTAGATCATACAAACATTTGGTCCGACCAAGACCTCAAGCACAGCAGTCGCATAAGCTACCACTCCGCCACTGAGGCAGTTTTACTGGGTGAAATTTTGTAATGCCATCTGAAGGGAAAGTACTCTTAATACAGTAGATAGAAAATGTTACCCAAAGAAAACATAACTTTATTTTTGAAAAGAAAGTAAAATGCATGGCACACCCGAGAATAGAACGTATGTAAATAATTATGTATTTTAAACTATGTTTGTAAATGTATTCCGAAAGTATTATCTACTTTTCTCGATAGATGTCCCATTTTGTTAATAGTTCAATTGACCGCTACGAGATGTCACTAAACAAAGTTAAAGACATTCAAAACACTTGGTTTTTATAATTGTAAACCTACATAGTGGTCCAAATTTGGTCATAGTTAATTTTTTTAGGTTTCTGTACGCCTCCTCTATTGGTAACCAGGAACGTCAGTGTCGCCTATAGGTGGCAGCACTAAATTGTCAAAAGTGACACTTGCGGACAGTAAAAAAAACTTATCAGGCCTGCTTTCAAATATGTAAACAAAATTATATCTTGAATAACAACTTTTTTTTTCGAAAGACGGTCCCCATTTCATGTCATCCACATTTTATCTATTTTTTATAATTAATTTCATCACGACGACGACTTGAAGACTTGAAGACTTGATAATTGAAGACGATAAATACTTAACATTGGCAGAAATAGCTGATCCGAGTGATCCGGCTAGTTGTTTATTAATAATATATGATGATAAATGTTACAAAAATGGGTTCCGGTTCAATACTAAATTTTAGGGATTCTTACCAATATTTATTTCTACAGACTTGGCTCGTATTCGACGTTGAAATCTTTCAAATCTTAGTAATTTTTTACCAATTATTGTAGATTATTTTCTTCACCAGGGAAAATTGTAGGAACGTATGACGGGTGTAAAGGATTTTCTGATTTTTTTTTGCCAATGAAGTGATCACTGCATGTTGTTGTATTTACAAATGGAAGATTCGGATGTTTACTGAAAACAGATTGATTGTATTAACTAAAAAAAGGAGTAATTGTCGCTACTAATATTTTGATTATTTCTAAATGCTCAAATCTCATATTTACGTAGAAAACTACCATACTTCTTTTTCGTTAATCCATTTTTGTGTTTTTCACATAACCGTGGCATTTTACGCTATTTATTATTATTATTATTTTTCTGGATGTATTGGTACTTTCGAAGTTGCAACAATGTATTATGATTAGCTAGAATAATAATTTTCAGTAATAAAATTAATAATGTCATAACCTCCTTATTTTTTGAAGTCGGTTAATTGGCAAAATTTCAGCTAACAATTTACAACGTCTACATCTATTCTACTTACTACGTACTATTTTTTTATTGCGCATCACAATCACACCTCGACACATTGTTGTCAAATGTTGCTAAGTACTAGGCTTACATAGATCAGTAGATGGTTATAAATCTACACTTGAAAAGTCGTATCGCAAAACTATGAGCTGACAACATTTTGTGTAGCAGTGTCTATTTCTAAGACAAGTATTTCACATTTTGTGTGTCCAGTTCGATAAATAAAAATCGAATTTGTAAACCGTCTTCAACATAGCCATTGCGTATTTGATTCTAGTTACACCGTCACATAATGTCTGCGCGTATTGTAAAGTACCAGGCAAACATAACAACGTAAGAGATGATATTATTAATTGTTGTCACTGCCACGCACACGGGACAATCTTCCGGGTCAGTTCTTGGTTGATGCGATCGGTATTATTATATTTTTACTAAACTCTACAAAAAGAAGTTCTGTCGATAGACCAGTGCAGCAGTGTTTGTCGACCACGATGTCTTTATCAATACAGTTTTTTTACATGTCAGTTTCAATAATTAAAATCTATTCCGTAGGTACTTTGACGATAGCCAGTCACTGTGATGTAGTAATTTTGTACATACCTAATACAAAAATGGCATGTACCAAGTTTCCGAACCGAAAGTAAAAAATGACAACAAAAAACAATTTACACAACCGACTTATGTAAGAATTCTAAAAATAATAATTAATATTAACACAATTAAATTATTACCATAATTTAACGTAGCAAAAATTCCTTCTTCCGTAATTTAATTATGTATACCGAAACTATCAACACATCACTCATCATTTACCGTGGGAGAGCCACGCTTCGGCATACATGGGCCGGCTCGACCGGAGTGATACCACGGCCTCACAGTAAACCGGTGTTATACAGCGCCTGCGCTGTGTTCCACCGAGAGAGTGAGTATACCGGAAGCCCATTCCCAACCCCTGCCCCATCCCTCTTCCCATTCCCACAAAGGCCGGCAACGCACTTGTGACGCCTCTGGTGTTACAGATGTCCATGGGCGTCGGAAATCGCTTACCGTCAGGCGATACGTCTGCTCGTTTGCCCCCTATTCAATAAAAAAAACATTATAGCAAGCGAAATATTAGATGTTCTGCGAATCGTTTATTCAATAAGTGATTAATTTAAAAAGTTTTTTTATAAACAAGTTTTTATTATTTGTTAATAAAAAAAATAACTTTAAGACCTTTCATTTGATATCCATTTTGGGAGGGTTGATCAGAAATATTTACCTACCCCGTCATTTTGGATTAATAATAATGCCGATTATAAATATTTACATTGTCATTAGAACTAAAGGCATATTTCAAATTTCAGCTCAATCAGAAATCCGGAAGTGGATCAAATTTGACATGCAAGATTTGATTACAGATAAACATCGGGATAGGTGAAACGGTGAAACTAAATAAATATAAGCTTTTAAAAAAAAATATCAAAATGTCATCATAGGTCTTTTATATCTATAAATACATAATATGTGTTACTGCAGTAGTAAAGAAATACGATTTTCTTTTAGTACTGCAATTTAATGAAATATGCAGACTTTACAAAATATTGAAACGATTTGTTGAATGTTTGTTGCGTGGGCCATCTTACCCTCACATATTTTGCTTCACAAACTTCAAGTACTAGGCAATCATAGCACCATAAGTGTTTAACGAATTCCACAGGCGCAAGCGCAACAACGTCATTGGACGAACGAGGGTTTGAACTTTCGCTAAATTTGTAAATAGACGTACCGTATACCAGGCTTGCATAAAGTGAAGGAGAAACATCAATGACCTGTTGGATCAATCTGGAAGTGGATCAAATTTAAATTGCAAGATTTCATTACAGACAAACATCGGGGATAGGTGAAACTAAATAAAAGCTTTACTTGTAAAGATACTAAATTCCTTTTAGAAAACGCTGAGTCGTGTACCTAAGAAAATTCATCATCATCTTCCTAGCCTTTATTATTCCCAATATTATTTGGGGTCGGCTACCAGTTCAACCGATTTTACCTGAATATCAGTTTTTACACAGAGCGACTGGCATCTGACCTCCGCAACCCTGAGGGCGAACTGAATTCGAAGGTTGAACTAGTTGTCATATATTTGATGGCACTGACTTCCCAATAACGATTGCCATAGCTGTTCATGACAACCGGGACCGACAGCTTAACGTGCCCTCCGAAGCACGGGCGGGAAACACCGCCATCTTCCATACTCCGGGCTGCTATTAAGAATTTCTTGTAGGAAAAACCCAACAGCAGTCCGACCCGGGAATTGAACCCGAGACCTCTTGATCTGCAGTCGCTTACGCTAACCACTAGACCAACGAGGCAGTTTACCCCGTCACGTTGTCTTATGGCCACGGTAAGTACTAGGCAATCATAAATTTAAAGTGGTAACAACTTTAATTCACAAAGTGTATGTGTATCTTCTTTCTTTCCGAACGTCGTCATTTTATAGAAATAAGATCGGTGTACAAATGCCACAACTGACTATAACCTATTTAATTCATCTGTATCAGCCCATGAACGTATAGTAAGGCTTACCTCCAATTATGGGTGTGGCCACTAAACCGCTAATAACAGTTTATATCCCTCGTCCCATGACCGTTTTGACCGGTAAGCGACATGTTTGTCAGCTGCTAAAAGTCCCAAACTATGTTCTGGGATTCATAATGCAGAGATAATATTACATTACAGTTTGTAATTTTTTGTATGAAATCGCATATGGTGCAGTAAGGATATGATCACTGTCAGATCGAAAAATCATTTATTAGGATTTTTATAGTTTCATTGACTGCAATGATTCTTTCTATTATAAATTATGATGAACAACTAAATTGCAAATATTCTATTTCCTTCATTTTAGAATTTTTCTCCCATAAGAGTGGTAGGAAATAAATTTATTGCATTCAAACATTTAGGCACATTCATTTGGTTAACTTCTATTATGTGGATATTTCACCTGCTGGAATTGTTCTTAGATGTGGTCTCAATCTTTGCTCTCAGATTTCAAACAACAATATTGGACATTATACTACTTCTCTATAATTGGCTAAAAACACAGGATATCAAGGGATTAAAGAAAAAATACACAACGTAATTTTCATAAGTGTAATGTTTTTGGTAAACGATTTAATACAATATTGTTTCAAAATATTCATCATCGCAATCGCCTAGACTGCCAAGAGACACTCGGAGACCCCTACAATTGTGCGGACCGTTTCCTTTTTGTCTAACATATTGTGTTTTAGCGCTGCTTAAAACCAGGCGCACAGATATTTGTAGGCGATGTCCTTTATTTTTAATGAAACATTTCTCAATCAATCTCGTTACGTTTTGATTTCCTTGCAACATGGAAATGTTGCTAGATATTCGGCGTCCATAACATTTTAGGTGGTCAGAAAATTAAACTGTTCAATGCGCGATACTTCTACTACACATAATATATTCTAGCTTTGTATTAGGTAACATAACCAAGAATATCTCCGTGGGAGAGCCAAGCTTCGGCATGAATGGGCCGGCTCGACCGGAGTGATATCACGGCCTCACAGAAAACCGGTGTGAAATAGCGCTTGCGATGTGTTTCACCGAGTGAGTGAGGATACCGGAGGCACATACACTAACCCTCCCCCGTCGAAGCAACGCACTTGTGACGCCTCTGGTGTTGCGGGTGTCCATGGGCGGCGGTAATCGCTTAGCATCAGGTGATACGTCTGCTCGTTTGCCCACCTATTCGATGAAAAAAATGTACTTACTACACTACTTATATCATGTAAACATAATTTACACATTTGTAATTACCCGACTGCAAAAGAAGAATGGTTATGATTTTTGAGTACATGTATGTATATTTCTTTTGCACGCCCTAATGCCTAAAGTTTGTCGTATTTTTATTTGAGTGGTGTCAATAGATTCGTCTTAGACGTGAGACTCGTCATTGGGTACATCAAAATTTAAACGTGAATAAAATAAAAAATATTTCAGAAATAAACCTGGCAGATATCAATATATTTCAATACGTCAATACGCAGTCGGGGTTTTTTTAATAGATAACCTTGTGTCAAATTATATTGATGATGATGATGATACGTCATTTCGAGACTTTGAGGATGATCACACGTATTTTATTTTACTTTATAAAGTTCAAGCACTAGGCGAACATGACACACTAGAAGACTTGTATTGACATTTATGACATAATTTAATAGCACTTATACTTGCTACTCGTAACTAAATCTTACCTTTACATTCAAATTATATGGGCAAACGACCGATACGTAGTAAATTAAAAAAGCAAATAACAGGACCTGGTAATAATATATTTTTTCATATCTAAAAATATTTTGCTTAAATTAGCTGTTATTTTGAATATACATTTTTTTCGCTATCACTAAAATTGAGTCAACTGCCAAAATGGATAAAAGGAATGAAAATAGTCTGTTTATCAATTTATTAATAGTAATTTAAAAAAAAAAAATAGTACCTACTGTTCTAGTTAATCCGTAGTTATCGAAATCGTCTGATAGATTGCCATTCAAAAGACGACGCGACATCGGCAGCGACAGTTTCATCGGCAGCGAACGGCGCACGATGGTGCAGTGCCGTTCGCTGCCGATGATATAGATGCTCCATGAACACGGAAAGTACTAGGCGATCATAAAGTTATAAGCGTTCTAAACACTCAGTCCTTTGTGGATGCAAGAAGTAACGAATAATACAGTTTATATCAGCTGTTTGGGTTATAATCGTAGAACAATACTAAAGTTGCAATTTAGTTTGCACATTAACATTATTTTTAAATACAAGATTTCGTTTTAAAAAGTTAAAATGAGGAAATTGGCATGTATTTAATTGGCAGTTTTTAAGAGCATTTTTGACGTATTTAACACAACAAAACATTTACTTAGGTTGATTTTTTTAGTCGACTACGGCGAATTCAAAAGCATGATAATAGTCATGACAGTAAAAAAAATGCACTTACTACACTACTTATTTCATGTAAACATAATTTACACATATGTAACTACCCGACTGCAAAAGAAGAATGGTTATGGTTTTTGAGTACATGTATGTACATTTCTTTTGCACGCCCTAATGCCTAAAGTTTGTCGTATTTTTATTTGAGTGGTGTCCCTAGATTCGTCTTAGACGTGAGACTCGTAATTGGGTACATCAAAATTTAAACATAAATAAAATTAAATATATTTCAGAAATAAACCTGGCAAATATATTGACGCAGTCGCGGTTTTTTTAAAAGATAATCTTGTGTCAAATTATATTGATGATGATGATGATACGTCATTTCGAAACTTTGAGGATGATCACACGTATTTTATTTTACTTTATAAAGTTCAAGCACTAGGCGAACATGACACACCAGGAGACTTGTATTGACATTTATGACATAATTTAATAGCACTTATACTTGCTACTCGTAACTAAATCTTACCTTTACATTCAAATTATATGGGCAAACGACCGATACGTAGTAAATTAAAAAAGCAAATAACAGGACCTGGTAATAATATATTTTTTCATATCTAAAAATATTTTGCTTAAATTAGCTGTTATTTTGAATATACATTTTTTTCGCTATCACTAAAATTGAGTCAACTGCCAAAATGGATAAAAGGAATGAAAATAGTCTGTTTATCAATTTATTAATAGTAATTTAAAAAAAAAAAATAGTACCTACTGTTCTAGTTAATCCGTAGTTATCGAAATCGTCTGATAGATTGCCATTCAAAAGACGACGCGACATCGGCAGCGACAGTTTCATCGGCAGCGAACGGCGCACGATGGTGCAGTGCCGTTCGCTGCCGATGATATAGATGCTCCATGAACACGGAAAGTACTAGGCGATCATAAAGTTATAAGCGTTCTAAACACTCAGTCCTTTGTGGATGCAAGAAGTAACGAATAATACAGTTTATATCAGCTGTTTGGGTTATAATCGTAGAACAATACTAAAGTTGCAATTTAGTTTGCACATTAACATTATTTTTAAATACAAGATTTCGTTTTAAAAAGTTAAAATGAGGAAATTGGCATGTATTTAATTGGCAGTTTTTAAGAGCATTTTTGACGTATTTAACACAACAAAACATTTACTTAGGTTGATTTTTTTAGTCGACTACGGCGAATTCAAAAGCATGATAATAGTCATGACAGTAAAAAAAATGCACTTACTACACTACTTATTTCATGTAAACATAATTTACACATATGTAACTACCCGACTGCAAAAGAAGAATGGTTATGGTTTTTGAGTACATGTATGTACATTTCTTTTGCACGCCCTAATGCCTAAAGTTTGTCGTATTTTTATTTGAGTGGTGTCCCTAGATTCGTCTTAGACGTGAGACTCGTAATTGGGTACATCAAAATTTAAACATAAATAAAATTAAATATATTTCAGAAATAAACCTGGCAAATATATTGACGCAGTCGCGGTTTTTTTAAAAGATAATCTTGTGTCAAATTATATTGATGATGATGATGATACGTCATTTCGAAACTTTGAGGATGATCACACGTATTTTATTTTACTTTATAAAGTTCAAGCACTAGGCGAACATGACACACCAGGAGACTTGTATTGACATTTATGACATAATTTAATAGCACTTATACTTGCTACTCGTAACTAAATCTTACCTTTACATTCAAATTATATGGGCAAACGACCGATACGTAGTAAATTAAAAAAGCAAATAACAGGACCTGGTAATAATATATTTTTTCATATCTAAAAATATTTTTGCCTAACTTAGCTGTTTTTTGAATAAACATTTTTTTGGCTACCACTAAAATTAAGTCAACTGTCAAAATGGAAAAAAGAATGAAAATAGTCTGTTTATCAATTTATTAATAGTAATTTTAATAAAAATAATAATAATTAGTACCTACTGTTCTAGTTAATCCGTAGTTATCGATATCGTCTGATAGATTGCCATTCAAAAGACGACGCAACATCGGCAGCGAACGGCGCACGATGCTGCAGTGCCGTTCGCTGCCGATGAAATAGATGCTCCATGAACACAGAAAGTACTAGGCGATCATAAAGTTATAAGCGTTCTAAACACTCAGTCCTTTGTGGATGCAAGAAGTAACGAATAATAAAGTTTATATCAGCTGTTTGGGTTATAATCGTAGAACAATACTAAAGTTGCAATTTAGTTTGAACATTACCATCATTTTTAAATACAAGATTTCGTTTTAAAAAGTTAAAATGAGGAAATTGGCATGTATTTAATTGGCAGTTTTTAAGAGCATTTTTGACGTATTTAACACAACAAAACATTTACTTAGGTTGATTTTTTTACTCGACTACGGCGAATTCAAAAGCATGATAATAGTCATGACAGTAAATATGTGTATAGGTACAACAATAATCACGGGTAACAACGCGGGGTGTAGCTAGTGTAAAAGAAAAGTCCTACTTTACCTACTCCTCATATTATCAGCTATTTGCCAGTGAAAGTCCCATCAAAATCGTATCAGTCGTTCCACAGATTTAAAAATTATATTTTTTTGTGTAAGTACGTAATACACTTTCACATTTAGTGAAAAGTTCTAAATTTGAAATCACAAATATACACATAAATTATATTTATTTCGTGTATTTGAAATTTATCATTAAACATATAAATTAAAGATTCTGTAGAACGTTCTTAATCATTCAAATCAAGGAAAAACTCAATACATTTTGAAAATAATCATTTTTGTGTAGTTCTGACTTTTGGCGTATTCAGGCACGTTATATTGTTATGGTCGTTCATTATAATACTGCGCACCGCATACGTACGGAGTTGTATGTCAATGTGTGTGTGTGTGTGTGTTTGTACAGAGCTAGGTGTGTGTTAGTTGTATAGCTACTATATGTATACGGGACGTTGGATGTCGATGCGGCTGGGCCGCGCCGCGCCGCGCCTCCGGTGAATCATTGGGTAATGTGCTGATAATGCGATCGTCAATTTTGATACTTGCTTCATTTTTATTGCATCAAGTTAACGAATATTATATACTAGCTGGAAACCGCGATGATACCCACGTTTGTTGTGGTACCTTTACGATGACGACCGCAAGTAATGTAGCGGAGCGAAGTTAGTCTGAAAAAAGTAGGCTGGTCCTTATATGATCAACTATCTGCTTGTATAAGTTACGTAAAAATGAGTCCAGCCATTGCAGAGATTAGCTAGAACAAACAGATAGACAAAAATTTTAAAAAGTGATTTTTTCTACGTATCGTATTTACTTTTCTATCTTGTTTTGACTATCTTATAAACATTTTGTATATTTAGGAATCTAATTGATTAGTCTGGGGACTGTAATACTAACTGTGCCTTAATCAGCTTCAGACAGGTTGAGCAATGTGTGAAGTTATTATATTCTCTAAGTCGTCTTTTATATTGTCAAACATACTTATAAGTACCGTAATTGTTCTTCTCTGTACCTTATAACAATAATAATAATAATACATAAATATTCTAAACATCTAACACACAACGCCATCTAGTCCCAAGCTGAGCAAAGCTTGTGTTATGGGTACTAGACAACTGAAATAAATATTACTATTTTTAATAAATACAAACATATTGTACATAGTAAACATTCAACCTACGAAACAAATATTTGCAGTTCATACAAACATTTGGTTCGACCCGAGACTTCAAGCACAGCAGTCGCATACGCTACCACTGCGCCACCGAGGCCGTCATAATTTATTTAATGTTTTTATATAAGCATGCATTTATTACAAGCTTTTACTTAGTTTCACAATCGTGTGTTTCTGTAATCAAATCTTTCAAGTTAAAGATCTATTTTAAAGATATTGATCCACTTTTCCATTTCCGATTGAGTTGAAATTTGAAATATGCTTTTAGTTCTGATGACAATGTAAATATTTATAATCGGCATTATTATTAATCCAAAATGGCAGCTGTGACAAAATGGCGCCGTAGATACACATTTCTGAACAACCCACCCAAAATTGGTATCAAATGAAAGGGCTTAAAGTTATTTTTTTTATTATCAATAAATAAAAACTTTTTAAAAATTATTACTTGTTCTATTTAGGATGGTACATCGATAACAAATAGTTTTTAAATGAAATATTTGTATAATGATCAAAATTGGTAGGTCGCAGTAAGTGTGCGCGGTGAGTGGCGCTCGGGCGCGCGGCTGCTTTGTTCCCGGCCTGGCAGCCGACACGCCGTGCTCCGCCCTAGCAATACTCAGGGCTGCCTCATAAAATATTAATAATAAATTTACTTGTACATAGTACTATTACCCATTTTTTTTATTTGCCCAACACGCACAGCAAGCATTACAACATTATAATATTATGTTACTAATATGATAATACATATATACTTACGTCTACGTGCGTATATTTAAACATACCACTTCGGAAAAGCATGCGTACAAAATTAAATTACTATTATTGAATTAATTTATTAACGCCTTTTATTTAATTACTGTTTAAATTTACTGCACCATATCTATTTTTTTTTATAATTTTAAACTTTACGTGGTTTGCTTAAATTCAAAATTTAAATGAAGTTAAAATTTTTGCACTGAGGCATTCTTTTATATTTTTTTGTTATTAAAGTAAATACTTTTATTTTGTTTTAGCATACATCTCCAGCTAACGAATAGTTATTACTTGACCTAAATATGTAAGTTTGGAACCATAGTACATCAGTTTTAATAAAAAATATCAATGAATAATCTTTATACCGTCTCGACAACCCTACATCTAACCGGGGCGGGCCGATAACAATATCGCTGAGTGCGCGCGTCGGCCTCGCACCGAGTGTCCGTCGCCTAATTTACTCCTAGCTACCTCTGCGGCCCTGGTACCAACACGCCAACACCCGCTTTCTTGCATTTTAATCATTTTTTACGCAGCAAGTGGTGCGACTGGCACGTTCTTGCATGCAAGTTACAATGACGATAAACATTAAATTGGCAACCCGTGGTAATTTTTTTCGCGTAAATTGACGCGCCATCTTTGTGTGATTTACAAATTAGGCAATTCTCGAGAGATTGTGTCCAGCCTATTAGTGTACTTTCAAAAAGCTCTTTGAAATAATGAAATGACATAATGATCAAGTTGAAGCTGCCCAATTAGCCCCCAATATGGTAGACATTAATACACAAAGCTACTAACACTGACCGCTAGGCATTTTCTGACTATGGCTCTCGATACGAGGGTATACTCCACCATACTGTTAGTAAGTAACACACAAAAAGATACGCGCTAACGCTAGAGGGGGTCTGTTTTAACGCGTTACCATTAGTCGGAATGAGGGCGTGTGTAAAAAAACATGATGTTCAAAAAAGTAAGATTTATATGAAAAGCGTTGCATTTTTTTATATTGCACGTTTTGTTAATATAGCGACCAAAAGCGTAAAAGGGATTTATCTTAGGTCGTCTTATTATGAATGGGAGAATGCCACTTCGGTTTTACACACTTTTCTTTGTTTTAAACAGTTGTGTGTCTATGCCTGACATGTGTGATTATCATTCAAAAAAGAAAAATTATCTAAATAGGTAAGTATTCTATCAATATTGTAACATGTACACTTAGTCATATCATACGATTAAAGATTTTTTTATAGTAAGAAAATAATCGCAAGAACAGTAATGGCATTAAACACAGGTCTTATCTAGATCAGGTAGTTTTTTCATTACTAATTTGAAATATTGATCTTACTTAACAATGAGTTTAAGAATTGTAATTTGATAGTGAGATATAATAAATACTTGGTTCTAATCGTATAATTATTTAAGAAATAATATTTTACTTATTTTAAGTTAAGTCTGCTCTTAAAAAACTATTCCAAATCTTGAACATTATTGAATAAATATTTTATTTATTTTTCTAGCTGTCAGCGGCTGCTCTGCTCCGAAGACGGTGTCGTGTGACCGAAATATTTTATATGTTATTATGCGATGCTACTTTTCAAGTGTAAATTACTTTCAAAACCATCTACTGATGTCTGTAAGCCTGGTACTTAGCAACATTTGATAAAGTGACGTAGGTAGTGTGCTTGATTAGCCGACTTCAAAATAAGGAGGAGGTTCTCAATTCGACTGTATTTTTTTATGTTTGTTCCCTCAGAACTTTCGTCTGGGTCAAACGATTTTGATGATTCTTATTTATTTGAAGAAGAAGGTGGTGCTTGCCGTGTGATATCATTTCAATTTGGTCCAGTTCTTAAAGTCGTTTTTTTTTGGAAAATTATTTAAATAATTTTACTAGAAAGATATTGTTTCAAGAAATTGAGCCACTTTTTACAACAAGTTAAATTTGTGTGTGTTTTCAATTCCATGCCATCTAAATAATAAAAAAACTAAATACAGTTTCAAACAAAACCCTTCAAAGCCAGCGCCGTTGGGCTCTGTATACAAATAACCCACTTTGTGTTACAATTCAATATTAGTTTGTACTAATCCATAACAGTTTCGATGCCTGCGTTTGACAAGTTGGGTGGGAGTAGTTCGGTTAAACTGTCTGTGTCTTATTATGTCCTGGTAAACAACCAGTCAATCATAATGAGAAGTAAGTAAACGTAAAAAAGGGCAAGGAATTGAAAATACACACAAATTTAACTTGTTGTAAAAAGTGGCTTTTTATTTATTTATTTATTACTTTATGTATTTGTGCATAAAGTAATAAATAAATAAAGGTACTTATCATAATATTTCCTATTTGCCTGTGAAAGACCCGTTGAAATCAGTCCATACGTTTTCGAAATAAGCCGGAGCAAACAGACAGACGGACAAAGATAACATTTTAATAATCGCCAATTTTAACAAAAAAGCCGACTTCAAGAACTGGACCAAATAAAAATGGGACCACACGGGAAGCAGCAACTCTCAAATTAAAAAAGAGTCATCAAAATCGGTTAACCCATTCGAAAGTTATGAGGCAACAAACATATAAAAAACAGTCAAATTAATAACCGCCTCCTCTTTTAAAAGTCGGTTAAAAATGATTTTGATTAAAAAAACAAAATCGCGATTTTAAAATTACTTGATCGGTTTCGTAGCCATCAGAGAGATCAAGCTATATTTACGTACTGTGAATATTCTACGAATCGTAGATACTATTACTGAGGACTGAGGCCTACTTTTCGTAGAAGACAAACATTGACAAGTATTTATACAACGTCAAAATCTTAAGGTTTAATATCGCAAACTCTTCAAAGCCAAGTTAAGCCTGTCAGACGGTAATTAGGTATGTCGGTAGGCGTAAATTTTTTAATTAAAGCTCATAGTAAGCCGCAGGGCGGGATCTGGGTCAAAGGAAATCGGACGGAAATCATTTTTATCGGCCTTTGTAGGTACTCATACACCTACACTCTTTTTATATGCAGATAAAGCCTGTTTTCACGATAGAACACATTATATAATCGATGTCAAACACAGCTACAGCTATTTAGATTTTTTAATCTGGCAATATATGTTTTGTTATATGTAGTTCCGAATATGAACCGAACTTGAAATAAAATTCCGGGGTAGTTTTATATTTTACAGTTAAATATATCTATGAATATCTATAATTTGAATGACAATAAAGGAGAGTATTCCATAAATATATTGGAAAAAAAAACTTTTAATCATAATGAGCCTGTCAAGTTAAATTACATTCATAGACAGATGACATAAAAATCCTAAGCATATTTCTCTCTGAACTCGACTTTTCTTTTTTTCAACCTCTCGTAATCGATAAATCACTTAATCAACTATCGCAGCTTTCTTCTTCACCGTTTGTGCCTTTTTTTTCTCAAGGTTTGTATTGTACCAATGTACCCACGTGTATATCGATTATCAAGGTAAAAAGGGCAAATATCCTTCCCCAAGAATCAGAGCATCTCCATGACAAATGTTACTAAAATCGGATAAGCGGTTTACCCGTAAAAGCATAAAGGACAAACAGAAGTACTTGCGCATTATAATATTGATAGGGATAATTAGTGTATAATGGTTTAAAAAAACCTTTATACTTACTATGTTCAATAGCGGTCTGCTGTCTGTTAATATAGATGAAGTGTTAAGAGCGCAGACAGCGCCAGGAGTTCAGAATTCGCTGAGTACAGAAAAACTGTCGAGTGGCGAGATGAAATATATCTGCTCTTTGGGCTTCCGCGTCAGATAAGCAGCGAGCCGTGTGGGAGTAACGGTGGGGTGGTTGGGAGGAGGGAGGGGGTAGCGATCAAACCGCGACGCGCGGCACTGGCTCGGCCAGTTAAGTAGGTGTTAGTAGTGTGGGACTATTTTATCGATTTTTCGATGAGATTTGGCATGTTTTATTATTAGTGAATACAGCTAAATTTCAATATTATACTTTTCGTAATCGTTTACCAATATGTACATAACGTGTATTCGTGAATGTTCGGTTTATTTTTAGAGGAACGGGCCACTACAAAGGTTACTTATTAACACTCACTTATGGTTTTTTTTCAAATAATCCGAATTACATTACAAATGATCAAAGAAATTTCAGAACTTTTTGTTGTAATTTTTAAGTTATTAACTATAATAACTACCCATTTTACGGTATGTGTATGCACGTAACGTAGGACTCATATTAATTATCATTACTTTTAATATAGAACCTTAGAATAAATAATGGAAAACTGGTAAAAATGCAACAACGATAAAAAGGTACAACTATGACGGATCCATATAATAAATGAAGATGAAAAGCTTCGTGTTACGTACAACCATCAGGGAGTATCATGTTTTGAAAAGTATCTTCTGACATCTATGACATTTATTAACCAGAAATTATTCAGATTATTTTCCACATTATCTAATCAATCTAAACGCATAGTCCTACTGACATTCAAAAACAGGAAAAAAAAACACAAAGCAGTCATAAGCACTGCCGACAGAAGTGAAAACTCATAACTATAAACAAACAGTTGTTTTAACTTACCTGAAACGAACACCAATGCTTTTTTTAATAGTGTGCAATAAAAATAACTAAAAATTATTATGATTGTAAGTAGTAAATGGAAGTAAAGCTTTGATACTCCAACAGATGTCGCTGTTTTCAAAAAAATTGTAAACAATCTTTTTGATTTACAAAAGGTTTTGTGTAAGTAGAAAATCGTTATTTTAATTTATTGTAAATCACTTTAAGATACTGAAATATTAACTTTAAGTATATAAAATCATATTGAGAAAGGACCACTATGTAGAAAAACGAATGCTACCAAAGTATATCGGTAGATGACGCTGTTAACAATAAACAATAAACATCCGTCTTACGAATTTTTTCGATCAGGACACGTGACCTGACGCGAGTTTATAGTCACGTGACCTGACGCCCAGACGCGAGTTTATACATTTTTACCCATTCCAAAAAAGTACACAGCGCCGCTAAAGAAGTTTTCACTTCAATAATATCGACAGTTTAATATTTAACTTGGTGACATCACTAAACGTCGTCGGCTGTTCAACAGCGGCTGTGAAGCGTGGTGGCGGGCGTCACCGGGCGTGCGACGAAAGGCCCGCATTAGCGAGCGACTCGATTGTATCAACGAGGAATAAGAGGACACTACACTACCAGGATAGCAGCACTCTGAAGAGATATACTTGAAACATAATGTAGATACTGTTAGCTAGGAGCAGATTGGTTATTATTGTTTTGAGTGGAAAGGCAGTAAGACAACTTCAGATCGTTTCTTTAACACGCTACTAGTGGACCCGTGCAATTGCGTATGATTTTTCATTGATGCTCAGCTTCTTTGGACGTAGCATGATGTTATTTAGTTGAATAGCCTTCCTCGAATAATGTACTACAATACTAAATAATTTATAACCAAGCAAAGAAATAAATATCTCTTCAGCTTAATGATATCGGTATAAAATATTACAAAAAAAATATTCATTTTTGACATAAAATAAAACAAAAAAATGTGAAAATAAACTAAGACAGCAGAGTATGGCAAGCTATACCTTAAGCCAGACAGGTTTTTTTTTTATTTTTTAAGTTTGATTCTTAACTTCAATTCATGAAATAAATATGAAGACCACCGTGTAGTATGAACATTCCACGTACCGAAGAACGTTATAGGCTATTTTAGATCGTAAAATGTCCCATAGTAGTGGAGTACCTATTAACTATAGAACTTAGGTAATCTGGAAAGATAATTGACGAGCACTCCAAGAGAAATATGTTTGCAACTTGGCGCAAAAGTGAGTGAAAATCACAGAAAGAAAGTTCTATAGGCAATTTCCTTCAACTTATCGTAACAAAGTTTTTATACAAGCCAATTTATCTATTATTTCGAAATACTTACCAATCTCATGTAGATCTAGTAACATTTCATTATATCACTGAGCAAACTTGGCTAAGGAGGTGGATAACTTTTACTTTGACTCTGTCAACCTATGACGTCCTAGTAAATCGGGCTACGAAAGAACTGGCAATATGTCACTGACACGGATGAGCAACGAGCAAAGAGAAACCAACAACTTGAACCGATCGTGGACGTCTCTAAAATTTATAAAATGTATTTTTTATATGTGCGAAAGAGATAACAGTATGAAAAAGGCATTGGAATTTATTCAGCTTTGCACATTGCATGCAAGCTTGAATTTCCAACGCAGATACGCGGTTTTCGAGTTTCTTTAGAAACACTACTACCAGGAATGTATAAGAATACGGCAGTAATAACGATGATGTTTGAAGCACTTACGTTTCGAGTTACGAGTGTTACGTCTCTTATATGATATGATATCCTGGTATAAACATGAATCAGTAAAATCAAAACCACGTAAGTCCTTCTACTAAAAATTGTTGTTGTTTGTTGTGAAGAGTAAGTAGATTTTGTGCTCGACCTTTCAATTATTATAACAAATAATGACACAGAGAACCTAAATTTTATGTTGAGTTGCTTTTTAGAACTCGAAACAATTTTAATGTTCATCTTTTTAATCTAGAAAAATTAATTTAAATATTAAATAATAAGTCAAAGTCAAGAAAAGATTTTTATTCTTAGCAGTTTACAGATACGTATAACGTAGTCACACTGAAGCGTCCAGCCTGTGCGACTGTTTTTCGGTATAACGTCCAGCCGTTCGCGTCTTTCGATCCGCGCGCAATTTAGTAAAAAACTTACATAGCCACTTAATCGTAAAACCTAAAATCAAGGAAAAAATACTTAAAAAAATGTAGATTGAACTTATAAACATTTTTATTTGGTCGTCATTACATAGAAATCGTAAAACTGGGTTAAAAACGTTCAGACAAAAAACGATATTCATTTAAATATTTTTAAAATATAATGATAAATAAATAATACATTTTTGTCCATCCATACCCTACTACTCTCACAACAAACTAGACTTATTTCCCTTGGATAAAAATAAATCGAAACAATACACTAACTCTTCTTAATTTTTATAAATTGTAATGTTTTTTTTACGCACTCAAACACTTTGAACTGTCCTCTGTTGTTTTTTCTAATATATTTCATAGACAATCAATTTCTTTAAGCGCAACATTCAATTAGTTCTACATTTGTACATTAGATGGCATTATTTTCAACGTGTTTGTTTTGGATAGTACAGTAGCTCTGACGGCCGACAGCTTAGAAAATTATTAACAATTGAGAAGCTATTTATCAACGATTCCGAAAATATGAAAAAAAAACCGCGTTATTATGTTATCATCATCACAACAAAACGTATTTATTTTTATATCTTAAATCACTGTTTACAAAAATTTTAGAATTACTCTAGTTACTCCATCTGTTATCTTATTCTCGAACTACAATACTTATCACGATATTAATTTCAATCGAGTTAAATCACACTACCTCCTATGTGGTTATAGTTACCTAGTAGAAATTCGTTCAATGAAGCAGCATCGGAATATTCTTGCTCAACCTGCCCCACCAACAAGCCCCGCAGCAAGCAGTCAAAAACGTAAGAGTCGCTATTTAATTTTTGTTTCGGATATTCTCTGGACCGGCTGGATTGATTTGGATGGGTCTTTCACTACCAGACAGATGGTGAAATAAGGAGTTACTTAGTCTACCTTTTCTGACTAGCTTCACACAACGGCGTTACCCGCGGTTGTTGTAAAGGTACAACAAACAACCACCGTACGGCTCAGCGAGTAATGAAACTAAGTTAAAATACAAGGCATACATTACATACTTCCTTAATTTTTTTATTAACTAAAATATAAAAATAATGAATCATAATAAATTAATAATGTTATAGTAAGTTGTTGCATGTCTTCTCCAGATTTTACTTATTGATTTGCCACAAAAAAATAATTCGAAATCATGGCTAACTTGTTCATCAAGTTCACAGGACATCATAAGAAGCAAAGTTTATTTCAAACACAAAATGAACAAATGAAAACCACCGAAGTTTGCATTGATCAAAGGCCTAACACATTATCATATAAGAATGAACTTTAAATACAACATGTATAGGTCAAAATTGATAAAAACGTAGCAGGCAGGCGCGCGCGCAGTATCCTACTCGGTGGTCGTACCACTTTTGCGTCTCTTTCTGTTTTATGTGCGCCTAGTAACATGCGCACATTTCGCGCAAGAGTGCGCGCTCTCGTGCGCACCATCATCGTGCGCGATGCGCGCGCATTACCAATTCATTTGGTAGAACAACAACACAAAAACCTTTTGTTATTAATACAATTTAGATTTCAAGAGACTTGGAGTAAGATATAAAATTGTCTATCACATATTTCTACAATATAACAAAGTGAATGTGATTGAAATAAAGCGCGCGCGCGTGTAGTACCGCGCCGGACGTCGCGTCGCACTCAAGACATTTTATCGCATGGCATTATCAGTGTTATCGACTCTTCGCTGACATAACTTATAACGATTATGGAGAATGGTACATACAACTATTTCTGCACAAATTATTTTCACTCCTAATTATTGTCAGCACATTTGTCTGAAGTGGGATTTCTTACAAGGCGGTATTACTAACGATTATGTAGTTTGCTTTGATCTATCTATATATCTATATACTAGCTGACCCAAGTTCGTTTGCGTCTTATATTGCTCGTAGCGTGAAAATTTCCCTCGGTTTTGAAACATTCTTCATTGGTGCTCCGCTCCTATTAGTAGTAACCTGATGATATACAGCCAGGACCAGCGGTTCCTGAGATTAGCGCGTTCAAAAAAACAAACAAACTCTTCAGCTTTATTATTAGTATAGAGTGTAGATTTAATATGTAAACCGTAATATACTCGTATAATACCTGTATCCATACTAATATATAACACTGATAAGTTTGTTTGCATGAACGACCTAATCTCGGGAACTACTGGTCCGATTTGTGTGTCAGTGTGAGATAGCCCATTTATCGAGGAAGGCTATAGGCTATAAATGATCACGTTAAGAACAGAATGAGCAGAGTACCAATGAAGAATGTTACAAAAACGGGGGAAAATTATTACGCTACGGACAATAGGAAATAGGTAATCTGTCCAACTATCGCAACAACCAGTCCTCTGTACAAGAGATGCCTGGAGGCAGAAGAAGCGCCGCAGCACGTTCTCATCACAGAATGTACAAGTGTGACAGATCAACGGGCAGACATCCTCCAATCAACGTCACCCCAGGAAACATGTAGTGACTTGAAAAGGCTGCTGAGCTTGTATGATGATCTAGAATGGTTGGAGTAAGAAGATGACCAACCCACGTACAACGGCCCAATCAAGAGGCTAAGTGCGGAGATAGCCATGCCTCGTTGGCGTAGTTGTAGCGTATGCGACTGCTGTACTTGAGGATTCGGGTTCGATTCCCGGGTCGGATTAAATGTTTGTATGATCTAAAAATATTTGTTTCGGAGTTTGGGCGTTTCCTATGTATGATATGTATGTATTTACAAAAGAAAAGTATATATGTATTTATATCAGTTGTCTAATAAAACAAGCTCTGCTTAGCTTGGGACTAGATGGCATTGTGTGTTAAAAGTCTGAAATATTTATTAATTTATTATTTATTAAACAAACAATCGAACAAATAATTCTGTTACTAACACAAGAAAAAATTAAAAAACTATAACCCTACTACGTTAAAACTTTTAATAATATTTATGTAACCTATCTCGATCAGTCGAGTATTACGAATCTAACCGATGAGTATGAAATTTAGCACAGTAGGTATTAGCTATATGGAGGACGAAAGCAAATGAATTACGGTCGAATTTCGACCACCTGGACGACCACTGGTTAGATTACAGAGAATAAATAACTGTGTCGATTTCACTTCAAAGGTTCACGGGTTATCTCACGTTACCTCTCGTGGGTACACACCAAATACCTACTCAAGTCCTACCTATACATATAAACATTGGTATATACAAGATGACTTTCTATCGGTTTGCGATTCAGCGGTATTCAATGCACTAGCGTTTAGTTACTGTTTGAACACATCGGCGAACGATAAAGTCAATATAAGCGAACGTAGCCGCGACAGGGAGTAATGTTACCTATAGAACAATAGCGGTGTAGCGTTATCTAAGAGAATGACGGTCACAAGTGTGAGCATTATCAGCACATCGCGGCGCCCCGCGAACGACGATCGGCCCGATTGTTTTGCGGGCAATTAGCTTTGGCCCGTCCCGCACGTGCCGCGTACCGCGCTTCAACGCGTCGTACGCCTAGCGCCCGTGCCGAACTTCAGTACTCCGCGCGCGCTGTCTGCGAGCGGCCGTCACGGTGGGATCTGTGTCGCGCAGCCCTACATCCGTCGCGCGAACTACGTACGGGACGCCTACCCCACACCATCCGGTACTTTTTGTTTAGCCACCATTTTTTTTTCTTCTGCCGATGTTCGATCGCTGACACCTGTTGCCAGCCGGACTGTTTATCAACAATAACTTTGAAATTAACTATCATTTCCAACAATTTGGCATGAGTTTAAAAATATAATCAGTATAGGTACCTCATCAGGAATAAATTGGTTGCTTTAAAAAAAAATATTGATCCAGAAGCGGCATAACCGAAGTCAAAAATACTGAAAGGGCGACTGACATCCTTCTGTGGTGGCTCCGTTAGCCGCCCGACGGAAAAACTTTTCCTCTTCAAGTCCTTATAGGTCGATGCGAACTTCGCAGCCAAAAGTTCGCGTTCTGAAAGTTCTACGCACGAGACACGAAACTTTTCAGTTTAACAACTTTCTGCAAAAACAATTCTTCAACCGTTTCTTAGAACGATACGAGTTGCGTTTGCTCTAATGGAAAACAAAAGATTGTTTGGGACTACGTTGTGGAGTGACTTTGTGTTCAGTTCACAAACAAATTAACTTGACTATGAGGACCTAATCTTTGAGTGAAGTGTAAACATTTTAATTGATCATGGCAGCGGCAATGATTAGTGATCGGGGACTTCGTAAAAAGTTGACGCAGGAAGCCATACCAGAAAAAACACCTCGGAAACCATCGAAACGTAAATCGACAGCTGGTACTTCGAAGGCAGATAAAAAGAACGAGCAGAACAACAATAAAAGACCTAAGATACACACCGGAGATCCTAAATTGGATCTGTTTTCAACATATCAGCCGTGGGTGATACAAACCTACGGTGATTTGGCTAAAACCAAAACAATAACTTTGAAAAAGTATGCGCGAATCCTGCGCACGTTACGAGGAGAAGAATGTAATAGTTCCGACAGCTCTAAGTTCCGCTTTTGGGTGAAAGCGAAGGGCTTCCACGTGGGGAAACCACCAGGATACGATGCAAAGCCGGCCGACGGAATCGTGTGCAGATATAGCGTACATGACGCTGAAGGATGCAAAACGGGGATGGATGGTCAAGATATATATAGTGGTTCACAAAATGACCCACCCCTTTACATTCCAACGCCGCCGGTTAAGGTGAGCATATCAACTACATTATTTATTAATAAATCACTAATAATCACTTATTAATGTATTTGTCTTTCAGTGTGTGCCGCTAATTACTTCAACATAATTTGAAAGTTATAATTCGTAAGATTTATTCGTAGTTTTATACAACAAACCAATTTCGAGGAGTTTTAAACTTACTTGTTCGTCTAGCGCTCGTCCATTCATGTTATTTATTAACGTAACCTGCTCAATACTTCATGAACAGGTGATTTTCGTTACCTTTTCTACTAAGGCAACATGAAACTTAAGGAGTAATAATATACATTGTATTGACGCACTTTGTTCATTGAATTATTATGCTATGTATCCTTGTATTATGAACGTCACCATTATTCAATCATTCTTCATTACACAATTAACAATATTATTAATAAGTTTAGTCATTATGTCTATGTATATGCTACCAACTTTAAATAACAACTGAAAAATAATCAAAGTAATTTTGGTGTGTATTATCAGTCTACCAGGTTATCATTAATCATGAGGATATGTATAATTTTTACTGAAGAAAAGATCATGTTCTGTTTTCTGAGTGTTTTGGACAAGGACTGTTTTATACGACTCTCGCTTCGGCACAACATCAGTAAGAAGTAGTCTTCTTAACAAAACAGAGATTAAGGTTGCCGCTGTTAAACATAATATTCTCCTGCTTATTATGATAAATAACAACTTTGTAGCAAAGAATTCCATTTCTAGTAAACCTCCTTTACGGCTTACAGTTAGTAAGCTTGCTTGGTTTCTTTCTCTTGAAGATATTTTGCTGCCAATGTATAAAATCAATCATAAATTGCAATGTTAAAAAACTACCATACCCTTTCCAGTTTTCTCTTTTACGACTCCTGTCTAATACCGATCATGATAGTATTCAAACAAATATATCAGAGATAGCGAATCCTCTGGCCCTCGCTAACTACATTTTTACAGAGGGTGTTCCACGCGGCCACAACCGTATCCGGACTTTGCTTACCGGCCATTGTTTCCCATTGGACACTTCGCCCCTCTTCTATTGTATTCTCTTCCCCTTAGAATGACACGTGGTGAAACAGAGCAACCTAAAATATTTGCCTATCATTGCTACAGTGAAAAGCAGAATTTTATCCGGAAACAGCAAGGGGCTGACATTATGAGGCGTTGTTGCTTCTGTTGTTCGACCACCTTATCGAATTGATCTGATCTATTTTGTACAATCCAAGCAGGAATAAGTTACTACATTCCTTGAAATATAGATTGATCTTTGTAAAAGATGACTACGAAACCGACTAAGTTCCTTTGAATATCACACATGAAATGCAATCCATACTTATAAGTGCGAAAGTAAATCAGTCCGACTTTCTCTCTCTCTGTCTGTCTATTTATCAGGCTTCAACGGCCAAACTATTGCACCGATTTCAATGAAATTTGGCATGGAGATACGTTGATTCTTGAGGAAGGACGTGGGCTGCTTTTATTGCGACAACGGAAAAACACGCGTGCGGAACCGCGGACAAAGGCTAGTACATAATAAATATTAAAAAATTACACCTAAAATGTAGTTTGTAAGTTCTAAAATGACACCACTGATAATGGTCCCAGACATCAATCTATATTTTAAGGACTATAGTTGCAACCTTCCTGTAACTGTACAGATTTGAAATTTTATTTTGGTGAAAAGCAGTTATACATTTAAAATAGAATTTCTTGGGCAATTGATTTAGCAACTTGACCTGAGTGACACTTCAGATTTGTAGATGGTTGAAGCTCTGAAAGGGATATTTGCTAACAATAGGAGTGTTCAAAGAGCACTCAGTACATGGTATAATTAAGAGTAGAGAAAGAATATGTCTATCCTTGTCTTCTATGTCCTTGCATGTTATATACACATAATGTGAACCAGAGTTTGTATTCGTCTATCAGTATTATACTACTCATAAAGTAATTTCTAAATATTTATTTATTTATTTTATTTATCAAACTTGATGCACATTTTGCACAAAGGCGGACTTAATGCCATAGGACATTCTCTGCCAGTCAACCTTAAGGTGATGTGAAAATATGATGTACTAGGTGCGTAAGAAAAAATAATATAATATGACATATCTATACAAATAAATAAAATTGGAGTGTTTGTTTGTAATATTAAAATAACCGCTTTCTACTACATGCATATGAATGTATATACGGTACACATACCAAAATATATATTTTTAAAATTTTTGTCTGTCTCATCAATCTCAGGAACCACTGGTCCGATTTGAAAAATTATTTCGGTGTTGGATAGTCCATTTATCGAGGAAGGCTATAGGCTATATATCATCACGCTACTATTAATATGAGCGGAGCACCAATGAAGAATGTTTCAAAAACGGGGAAATATTTTCACGCTACGGGCAATATGCAAACGAGGTTGCGTGGGTCAGCTAGTTATTATATATGTCAAATGATACTATTTTTTCTTAGGCACCTACCACATCATATTTTTACATCACCTTAAGGTTGACTGGCAGAGAATGCCCTATGGCATTAAAAATGTGCATCAAGTTTAAATAAATAAATAAATAAAACTCTCGTGTCGCGGTGTTTGTCACCAAACTGCTTTGAAGCGGCTGGTCTGATTTTTATAAAATTTTGTGTGCACCGGGTAGGTCTGTGAATCGGCCAACATATATTTTCATACCCCTAAATGATAAGGGACTCCCCAAATATTTTTTTCATTTTATGGCAAAACAACGTTGGTCGGGTCAGCTTCTTTTTTTTCATAAATATTGACCTGCCAAAGTGACTCTACTGTGCTTGGTGGAAAGCATGATCAGAATCCATATGGCGGCTTATTGAGATGGTTTTCTTTATTAGATTTCAATCATCTAGTTGTAAAACTTAAAGACAAAACTTTAAGGCAGCACGGCAATGTTTTTTCTTTGTTTTAAAACGTATGAAAATAGTCTCCTTATTTTTTATTATATAGGGGTCCAACGGGCAGACGTATCGCCTGATGGTAAGCGATTACCGCCGCCCATGGACACCCGCAACACCAGAGGCGTCACAAGTGCATTGCCGGCCTTTTAGGAAGGAGTACGCTCTTTTCTTGAAGGTTTGAAGGTCGTATTGGTCCAGGAACACCGCAGGCGACAGCTCATTCCAGTTATTATTTCATAGTTGAATAAAAAAGAGCCCAATTTGAAGGCAAGACCTTACAATCTAAAAATAAAATATGATTTAAATTACCGACTCTTCAGTTTTCAATGAAAATATAAGTATTTTAGTACTCATTGCCTACTAATCTAGCCTACAGGGACTAAATTAATTTTATATACATCCTGAATTCTTCGATAATAGAAGTATAGTAATGAAAAATCCTATTTCTTACAAAATTATAAATGTGAAAGTTTGAGTTGCTTATTCTGTCAAGCAAAAACTACTGAATTCATTTGGATACAGTAATATAAGTAGCTTAAATGTACATCAGCCGCAGGAAATTGCTAGTAAGTTTATAATTTAGTCTAATTTCCAAGTTGTTTTTGATGATTTTTACGCAGCTTTAAAAATCAGGAAATTGTCTACGTTACGATTGATGCTTTGCTCGATAAAGGTGCTATCTACCACTTACAATTTTTTTCAAATCAGACAAGTAGGTTTGTGTAATTAGCGTGTTCAACCAAACAAATAAACTTTTCAGCTTCTTAATACTAGTATAGATTTGAAAATATTTATACTTATTTATTTAGCAGAACATTTTTCAAAACATTCGGTATTCGGCCTATTCGGCTGCTTTTATTATATTCGGCCGAATACCGAATACTTAAATAATATATTTTGTCATAAAGAAATAATTGGTAAAATTAAAAATTAAAATCGATTGTTTACGTATATATTCATATTTTCATTTCTGTTATAATCATTTAAGTAGTCATTGGTACATAACGCAGGTACATAATCATCTTCTGAATTGGAAAAATGGAGGATTCTATGTATTTGAATTATTGTGGTAATCAAAATTTGGAAGGGCAAGGTTCTCATTTCTTTTATAATCATTTATTAAGTAGTCATTGGTACATAAAAAAGGTACATAATTTAATCACGTCTGTACAAGTTTTTGGCGCTAAAATCCAGCCGAATACTTTTGCCTAATATTCGGCTATTCGGTCAGGGGCCTCGCCGGATATTCGGTATTCGGTATACTGCCGAATATACTATTCGTTGCAAGTCTAATTATTTCCTTTTAGTCTCATTGCTAATTAAAGAAAGCTACCTTAGGGTTAAAGAAAACTAAAGAATATACTAGGTATATTACATTTCATCATGATGTATGTACTCGTTGATGTCCAGATAAACCAGGATAATCTCAATGGTCCGGTGCTGACGAATTAAGAACACGGAGTGTCATTACCTATTCATTCCGTGGGTATAATAATAGCCGACTTCACAGGACAACATCACTGAAAAGAGAAGGAAAACTTGAAGCATACCCTATAGAAAAACCTGTTTTGCCAACGGGGTATAGTAAGTAGGCCAAAATTCCATAAGAGAAGTGCACTATATAATTTCAATACAAAGTCATTACATAATACCAATTTGTATAGTATGCTCTCCTAGTATTATCTATCAATTATCAGAATCATATTGGTAGAGATATCTGTAGCGGGACAAAACCTCGTAAATAGTTAAGTTGCGTGCGACTGGATAAATCACAGACATTGTTTAATTAAGAACTCAATCAAGTAGGCCTTATCAAACGTTCTGCATGTATAATGGAAGTGCGTTATTGGATTTTTTGCTTAACGCGTGATTCTTGAATACTTACTCATTTCCTGTGCAAGGTTAGGATATTATCGATACCTCATTTCGAATCAACTTGGCAACATTTTAATCGATACTTTGTTTAAGTTAAGTATTAATGTCGATTTTGATGAAGCCCTTTTTAGAAGACTTGTGATAGTGGTTGAGGAGGCGCGGTTTCGTTTTCTTATACATACTTTGTTAAAATGTGTTCTTGTTTGAAAATGTTCATGCAGGCTTCATCATTCCTTCATTTATTTCCTGCCCTATAAACGAGTATTTGTACAAAATCTTTCGCTGATCAGCTGGTCATAATATTAGATGTCGGTTTCGAAAACTCATTTTGTTTTTAAGTGGTAATGATTGATTAGCGCTTTGAAACCAAAAGGCTAGATTTTTGTTTAGTTCTCTTCAGATTTCAAGACAAAAAACGATAACTCAGGACAGGATAGAAAATTAAAGAAATAAGAATAAGTACATTTCTCAATTAGTTCTTAAAAAGTGCATTTATGATGTGATGTGAAGCAAAATGTATTCTCAAGTTTCTAACATTACTAGGATATCATAAAATCGTAATGAGTAACATTAGTTATAAGAAGTAGTTATACTCTCCTAGTTTCCATCGTGCCGGGTGTGCAGACGTGCCGGCCGCTCGCTCGCTCATTTATTATTAGCGGCCCAGCCTGCTGCCTCATGTTTATTAAAGAGTCCGCTATCCCGCGAGCCAGGTCTCACCTGAACTCACTGCGGCCCACAGATCCGCTTATTATTAATATTTCCTTTGGTTCCTTTCAAGTTGAGGATGAAAACTCGAGTTAGGTTGAGGTGGGTAGTTCGTGAAATAACATTAGGATAAGTAGGTAATCGTTGAAAAAAAAAATGCGGCAAAATGTTTGATTTGTTAAATTATAAACAGTAACGCTCCTGTTCCTGTCTGATTACTTTTGGAAGTCATGTTTGACAGTTTAACATCAATAATTTATTTATATTCCACATGTTATCAAAGGCAGACTTAATGCCACAAGGCATTCTCTCGCATTCAACCTTCAGGTTTTATGAGGGCGACATAATCACTTTGTGACTAAGCCCTCATTAAATAAATAAAGAAAAAAAAAACCTTCAGGTTAATTTAGTTATACATAACAGCAAAAATAATTATTATAAAATATTAGCTGTTCCTCGCGACTTCTCTATTTTCGCCCATTGTAGTTGAAAAAACAAATGCTAACACTTTTTTATTTCGTGTTAAAATTTAAGCTAAATCAGTGCAAAAGTCACTGTTTATTTTAAAATTATTGAAAACTTCCTTTAATGAAATTATACCTAGTTGCAGAGATAACATTGCAACCAATTTCGTAGTGCACACACCAACCATTAATTTAATTTACAGTGTAGGTACGACTTTATTTGCAACACAAACATTCAATATCAGGAGGATTGTAAAAACGGTGTGCTGTGGGACATTTCACCCATATCTATGCACACATGACAATACGGACGCGGTGTGAAATTTTAAACAAACGCTCGCTTTCAATTTATATTCACCGAGCGCCCCAGGCGCACGGTTTAGCAAAAACGTAGAGAACAATGGGCGGCGTGGTCGCGGCGACCACACGTAGATGCCACCGCCTGATGTGTGGCCGATAACAGCGATCGATTCCACTCGGCTTGTTCGACTTGTTAGCAACCTCCTGCCACGATATGTCGCCCTGGTGATTCGTATCGAAAGTATCGATCTATTGTTTTGATTATACTTTACGGTAGGTTCTGACAGATAGAGATATCTTCGTCACTTACGGATGATATATTTTTAAAATTTTTTTCGTTGTACCGATTGCAAAAAAATACATAATTAAAATATTTTCCTATTTAAAAAGTGCCTACCCTACGTACCTACGTACGTAACATTAGCAAATATTTTAAAATTTCTCGTAATTAATCAGGCTTATTTATCTTACCGTTTCATATTTCTTGGGATTGTTACTAAAGATTAGAAGAGCGGAATGCCAGAAAAAGTGTTATTAAACGTATGTGTACTTCCCTGTATTCTACCCAAGCCTAGATATTATTCAAGACTAATATATTTAGGTACTTTAAAAAAAGGGAATATAAAATGTTATTATAACCAAGAGCTACGAGTATGTATGGCAAATGGCAACGCGAATATAATTTATCTGGCTATCGGAGCGGTTCGGCCTGACATACTTGATTAAAATGAATGCTGGACCACAACCAAAGCCCTGCCGTTTTTACCTGAGCCAGAATTAAACGCTTATTAGCAACGGGACCTTTTAAATTCCTATAATTTATGGGTTTCCTAATCCTTTTGCTAATAAAGATAAATCCTATGTCCCTGTAATAAACCTTCTTTATAAAGATCATACTTCCTCTAGTGGCTACCTACTTTTTACGTTAATGAATACCGTTGATATTTTAAATTTAAGATGTAAGTTAAAAACGCACATTTTTACAAATTTAAATTTCGAAACCTTACAAAAAAAAAAAAAAACAAATTTCAAGCGCCGCGGAGCAACGGCGGATGCAGTGGTGTTGCTCGGCAATTAAATTATTTCACATCATCACATTTGACTCGGAGCGAGCTCAGCATGTGCAAAAAAAATACTTGTGATCATCGCAGACCGTCACATGTTAGTGCGGGAATTAAGTAAATTTTACCTCCTACAAATACTGCTGTGTTAGTTGTTTGGTTCCCGTTCTAAGCCGGGGAAGGTACTAAATTGTGCACGAAGTAACATATATACAAGATACCGATTATCCTGTTTACTTTGCTACATGCAAATCAATTTAAGCATCTTTTTTATGTTAAAGAAAAAAATACTTTTAACTCGGACCACTCTATTTCCAAATTTCCTGTTTTACGCAGTTCAAACCACCCGTCAATAGTGCGACTCGTCAAAAAACTCCCAATTTATTCCACTTTATATCGATATGCCGAGTCAAATTCCCGCTGACAGAGAAGCACTTCTCCCGCTATCACTGCTCCGCGTAAAATATATATTTGAAATATTCCTTCTAAGATCGAGCTTGTTTCATCCCCTGAGATGTAACAGAAATGACGGAATACTACGAGTATTTCGCGTTCCCGTCTCTTGTTAAACAAATGTTGCTACATTTTGTTTTTACTTGTGTTTTGAACGCAGTCTAATTCTACCATTTTCTGAATAGAAGGAAGTACCGTATTTCCGCGACGTAATTTTAAAGCTCGTAGAAGAATTTTTTAATTTCATTTTTACTTTTACTTTGCTTATTTTTGATTCCAACATTCGGCGTTTATGAAGCAAAGAGAAGGAATACTTGAAACGATTTTTTTACCAATCGGTCTGGTCAACGTGTTTGGTAGGCCAAAACCTACTTGTGTAGGAGATGTCTTTGTCCAGGAGTTGTCTGTAAAAGGTGATAGGGTGCGAAGTCGACGGTGGTCACAGGAGACTGGTCAGTTGGTTTGTCTTATTCTAGTTGTTTACTAACTACCATAAAAACGTTCAATTTTTATTTTACCCCTATAAGTGTGTAATTCCTGAAAATCCTTTCTTATTGGATGCTTACAACATAAAAAAGATCAGATAAAATTTAACCAAAATTTTAAATTTGTTGCGCAATTCGGTTTAGGTTCTGCGTTGATAAACCAGTCAGTCAGTTATGGCAAGACCTTCTTCTTCTTATGTGTACAGAAAAACAAAAAACGTTTTAGGGGCTTCACATTTATTTCACTACTCATTCCTTAATTATTTACTAAAGTATTCTGCTCCTAATTTTTTTCTTCTGCATAATGTCTTTTTTTCTAAAAAGCTAGGAATATTTAACGTCCACTTAGCAATAAAATTAGGTCTTTCCTTTGTGATAGGTCTAATACTAGGTACATTGAGCCGAACACTCCAATAATCTGGTTATCTTCTTAGCACTTGTCGGCGTGTTCGCAAACTTAGAAAACTTTATCCGAAATTGGCTTAAAAGACTTTGATATTTGGCTTTAATGGTGGCTTATATTCTGTGTTCCAATTTGAAATGATAATTAATTAAAAGAAAAAGTTACAAAAATCTATAACCCGACTACACAAAATCTTTGATGTAATTTGTAGTAGGTATACAGCCTATGTTGCCCGGGACATTATTCCTAATTTATTTACCTACTCAGTTATTAAAACTGGTTCAGTAGTTATGTCGTTACGGTGAACTGTATGTTAACGCACACGCACATTGCCAAAAACATTACTTTTGGCGTTTCTGTAAAAAAAACATTTCTGAAAAAAAAAAACATATACATAATTAATTTATATGATTCACCAAGAGTTACATTTAGACCAAATAATTGACAAAATATGGTATTTTCCCTTTCTGCTGCCGCGTCAATATGCGCCTATCCTACTAATATTATAAACGCGAAAGTATGTGAGTATGTAAGTGAGTATGTTTGTTGCTCTTTCACGCAAAAACTACTGTATAGATGTTGATGAAACTTTACAATAATATAGCTTATACATCAGAATAACACATAGGCTACAATTTATAAAGATACTAGCTAGTATCAAATAAGTAAAAGTCTCAATTACGTAATAAGATGAGTGCAAATATTTAGGCATATTACATTTAGAAATGTTAACTTATTTTAAAATTTAATTGAAATATGTTAACATTTCTATAATGATGCAAATAATACTTGAACTATAAATATTTTCTGCCACGCACAGCAAAACTGTGGAATGAGCTGTCGCCTGCGGTGTTCCCGGACCAATACGACCTTCAAACCTTCAAGAAAAGAGCGTACTCCTTCCTAAAAGGCCGCACTTGTGACGCCTCTGATGTTGGGTGTCCATAGGCGGCGGTAATCGCTTACCATCAGGCGATACATCTGCTCGTTTGCCCCCTATATAATAAAAAAAAATAAAAAAATACTTAAACTACCAAGTTCTAAGTATTATCTTTGACGAAACATACGTACCTTAATGCATTTCGTTGATGAGTAGTAAAATCTAAACAAAGGATTCATATACCGAATAAGTCTCTTTCGGTCAGTCAGTTCGGTTATAATTTCCTCGTTGTTATAATGTAGGCAAATAATTGTTGTCCCGCCGCGCTTACCGTTCGTTAATCCTCAGTACTTCTATCTACTCGCAACATGGCGCTCATAGCTCCCTGCGGCACACTAAGAGTTAGATACATACGTACTGTCTATGTGGTATTCGTTTGTCAACTAGATTAAGGATATAGTATACAAGCTTATGTTTCTATTCTAAGTTATTTTGTTTCTAACCGACTTCAAGAAAAAGAATGTTCTGAATGCAGATGTATTTTTTATTTGTGACCTTCCAACTGCGTCAATTATATATATTATGAACTGAATTAAAAAGTTCAAAGGGATTGAAAAAAAATCCTTCTGAGTAATAATAATCAGTTGAAAAAATTGATAGAATTCAACATTACGTAATCGCCAAGTGGTGAGATTATTCATAAAATAAGATAGTTAAAAAAGAAAATAGACCTAATAAACTTGGTTCAGTTACCAGGCCGCCATATACAATAAAGAGCTCCCTTACATACCGCACTGCACAATACGTTACTCTCGATGCACAGAACGATCAAGTACTGTATAATCCGGCCGGCATAGGTCGACGGGCCATTGTAAAAATTACGTTATAAATTGGGCCCGGCTTGCGCCCGACGACGGGCCGGTGCGGCCTCAGTCGTAAATTATAGCTAGGGTTGGCCAAAACGAGGTAGATGTATTTTCGGACTCCCTCGTCGGTGTTATATCTTTTTAAGTTCGGTACAAGTTGAGGTTGAAAGTTAAGTTGTAGTTTTATTTGTGTCTTGATTTATTTATTACTAAACATGGACAGTCCACTTCATTTAGTAACTTTTCGTTGATGGAATGATTTTTAATTTAGACTTAATTGGCAGGAATATGATTTTAAGGTAGCTAATACGTATACCGAATACTTTAATAAATAAACTTGGATTTGAACACCAACCGACGCGTTTAACACCAGCTGAATGTTCTACTGTCACATTCTGACAATACTGTCAACCTTTGCTTTGATGTGATAGAAACATAATTTTGTGTTCAAGTATCTTTGCTGACACTATTACGATACCTAAACATCAAATTTGAAACATGAACAAGCACAGGTAAAGTAAACAAGTATGTATAATGCGTAATTTATTTGTAATGGCATTTATCCAAAAATCTGTACGTGTGACAATGAAAATGTTAGCAATACAGAATTATTATTTTTTAGAAAGTTTACAATTTATTTTCAAAATAATAATTTGCTCTAAATATTAAGAATTAATGAGAAAAAATACTACATTAATAATTAGCGCAGTTTAGATTTGCTACAGCTCAAGTTCTTTGATTGTACATAAAGTTAAATGCTTACTCATACAATAGGTTCACCACTCTAGGTTAGAATAACATGATGAAAAAAAAACTAGATATTTCAGTAAGAAAATGTGTGACAAGAAATTTTCATATTGTTGCTAAATCATTTATTGTGATATTCAATTGTCTGACAGCCCTATAACTCGAGGGTGGCGCGAGTGCGCGACACAACAAGCAGGCGCGACTTAACAGAGACGCGGCAAAAACTACGATAAGCGATGTGGCTCCATGTTAAATGCAAGATTTGTGATGCGATATCAGATACGCGAGTGGGGTAGATACTGTGACCAGTACTTGGCACCTAAACACTTAGGTTTGCGTGCCAAGAGTTTTCGTATGTGACTTTTTTGGCCTAAATACTAAAAACAGTTCGATTAATTCGTAACCTCTTCTACTATTCTGATGTTCTGTTACTGTTGGTTGGTAATGTCGTGAAGAATACTTATGAAATCGGTTCTTCCAAAATTACATTCAAATAGCTTTTAATTGTTTAAACACTTTTCTTTAACTAATGTAACAAAATACAACAGTGCTAACTTAGCACTACAGGATACTATAGATTAACATGGATCTGACGAATCATGAATTATTTTGAATAAACTTCTCACAAAAGTACGTTTGAAATATTCCAATTTTATGTGGTAACCCTGCAACAAGCGAGCGGGCGGGTGCGCTTTATCGAGGCAGGCGAGCGAAAGAATATAGATAACCATGTGTCTACGTGTCGGTTCTGAGCTCTGACGGGCTGTGCGTGTATTGTGTAGGGCTTACGTTTGACACGGCTAACCATTATATGACCCTTGCATCGATTTAAACTCGAGATGAGAGCTTAATATTTTAAATTACGATTTATAATCGATATAACATTTTAATATAGCTATAGAACAAATGAGCTCCTACGGCGTAACCTGAGGTAATAGGTAAATTTTATGGTAATTTTGTAACGTCCTTTTTAAATGTTTTTTTCTTTCAAATTCTTTGCTTATGTCGCGGTATTGTACCTAATGTGGCTTTATGCCAAGAGCGCTATCACAGAAACTGCAGTTAACTTTATTTGTACCATAATAGTCCACGTCCACATAGTCCCGTGGACTTTAAGTAAAGTGTAGAAAGAAACAACTGCACTGGTGATCAATAAAAGTCGCACTAAACAAATAAAAATTAAAAGAAAATCCACAGATATACTCGTGGCAGCCCTAGGTCGGGGTCGTCAACAAAATATTAATGTTTACTACATTCTTGGCGGGAACTCGCTGAGATTCTCGGACGAATAGGCAAGGTTGAAAGAGCGAGCAGCTTCATAAAGACCAGCTAGCTTTGTCCGGGAAGTCTTTGCCGTTGCCATCGTTGCTTTAAGCTTTGCGACACTTTAATAACCTATGAAAACTTGTATTCCGTGTGATAGGTAGAATTATATATCGTTTTTAAACTGACTTCAATGTTATTATTGGTAACTAATATTATTAGTAGATCACCGAGCTTTGTACGGTATTTTAAAAATGAATTCTAGCTAGATTGATTTATCGCCCCTGAAACCAACTGCATACATTTTTTTTTATTGTTGGAACAGTTTTTGAAAATCAAATTATATAAAACTAGCTGACCCACGCAACCTCGTTTGCGTCTTATGTTGCCCGTAGCGTGAAAATTTTCCCCCGTTTTTGAAACATTGTTCATTGGTGCTCCGCTCCTATTAGTAGTAGCGTGGCTATATATCCTTCCTCGATAGATGGACTATCCAAAACTGAAAGATTTTTTCAAATAAAATCAGCGATTCCTGAGATTAGCGCGTTCAAACAAACAAACAAACAAACTCTTCAGTTTTATTATTAGTATAGATACAAGAATTGCTCCTTCAAAGGTATTAGATATAAATTACTAATTTTAAGGAGAGTCTTCAAATGTAAAAGCTAAACAAAGAGCTAATGAATACAAATTGTCATAACTTAGACACACGCATCATCATGTCTCCAATCTGATCGATTTTGGGTTCCTTAGGCATGTCAATAATCATTATAGACATTATTTGGAGTAGTTAAGTTGAAATGTCTCTTTGATAAAAAAAATAACTAAAGAAATTTATTACCATAACAAAGCCACGCTTCGGCATGAATTGGCCGGCTCGACCGACCGAGTGATACCACGGCCTCACAGAAAATCTAAATCTATGTGAAATAGCGCTTGCGCTAAGTTTCACCAAGTGAGTGAGAATACTCAAAGGCCGGCAACGCACTTGTGTTGTGGTGTTGCGGGTGTCCATGGACGGCGGTAATCGCTTACCATCAGGTGATACGTCTGCTGAAGAATCTTAACATTCACCGTAGTTCGTGTATCTGCAATAACGAAAGTACAATATATGTATACGTTTTCATTCTTTGAATTTATCACGCTACTTATGGTAGTTACGATTTTACATACCTACATATGAGGTAAACGCGTGAAGATAAATCCAGTTATGTATTTTACAGCCTTGTGTTTATCGGATAAAAACCATAAAATGTTTGGCGGTTTTGTACCTCTCTCCCGACTATGGCGAAGAAATAAGAAGGGTTTAAATTGGTAGTCTATGTACGTTTGTAAGTTCCACCGTAACGCTGAAACTACTCAAGCGATTTTAATGAATGAGGAGTTAATATATTCGTAAATTTTACGTACGTGTATTCAACTTTCACTAAGCTAATATTAAAACAGTAGCTGTACCCCGCGGTGCTACTCGCGGTACGACAATAACCGCGTGCAATGCCGCGAGGCGAAGTTAGTATATTTATAAATTGCAGCCTATGTGTTATTCTGATATATAAGCTATATTATTGTAAAGTTTCATCAAAATCCATTCAGTAGTTTTTGTGTGAAAGAGCAACAAACATACTCAGTTACATACTCACAAACTTTCGCATTTATAATATTGGTAGGATTCGGAACCTTTGGTAATCTGGTGGTCCAGATCGGTAGTTGATGATTCGTCTGTTCTTTGCCCATGTTACTCTCTCGTGATTATTATCTATTTCGGGGCTCAAACATTGTAAATAACGAACTTTCACGTTTTTACGTAGAATTTTTATAGTTTTTTAAACTTTTTCTTGTTTTCGTTAATTGTCACTAATCAAGTTACAGGCGCCCAAAAATATCTAAGAAATTAACATAAAATGCAATGACAATGCAACAAGACCCGGGATCATTGTAGGGTGGCGGTGATAGTGAGTTCCAGGTTCTGACTGATCGGTGCAGGAAAAAAAATGAGCCAATAAAAGCGTTTTACAATCTTCAATATAGTATAAAAACTAAAACTAATTGTAGAAAAGAAAATCTATAGCTTATTTATTATAGAAACAACTAGCTGTTGCCCGAGGCTCCGCCCGCGTTTATGTCGGTTTTTTCGCGGTCGCGGATATGTGACTGATGCAGAAATTAGATAAAAACAATCCTTAATGCGGATTATATATCATTCTAAAATTTGAGCTCGATCGGTGCAGAACTTTTTGAGTTTTTGAAGCGTACACAAACCAACATAACATTTTTATATATATGGATTTATTATAGAAACAATACAGATAGCACACCTAGTGACCTAGAAATTTTTGATCGATTTAGTAGTTTTCGAGTTGTAAATTCACTAATAAACTCACAGAAATTACTTCAGTGATTAAAAGTAAATATCTTTAAAAAGCTATTTCTTCCAGGCAACCTTGGGATGGGAAACCAAAAATACTGTGAAAAAAAAAGGGCAGTAATGGTGCGATAAGAAAAAGACTTAGATAAAAGTAAATAACAAAAGAAATATTGATTACAACACATACTAACACAAATAAATAAATTAATACATAAACATTATTATGTATTTCTATGTAGTCTATTGCATTGTATACGCCTCTCCAGTTGCACGCCCCTTGGTTCAATCCTAATGTATTAGCATCCTATTTAATTTAAACTTGTGTCAACGTGTTAATATCAAAGTTCATTGCAATTCTAGCTAGGATGGGTTACCTTTCAACACAATTAGTGAGACCAACGTATTGAGACCCTTCCGTACCTCGGAGAGCGCCTTAAGCTATCTCTGTCCCAGTTGCCATCTGAACATCTGTGGCAATCGTTACGGACGATGCCCTATATTGTCTAATAGTACATTGAGGAGGTTTGTGGTCAAAATATTGATGAAACATAAAATATTGTTATGTGGATATCTATACTAATAATAAAGCTGAAGAGTTTGTTTGTTTGAACGCGCTAATCCGTAACTGCTGGTCCGATTTGAAAAATTATTTCAGTGTTGGATTGACCATGTATCGAGGAAGGCTATAGGCTATATATAATCACGCTACTACTAATATAAGCGGAGCACCAATGAAGAATGTTTCAAAAGCGGGGGAAAATTTTCACGCTACGGGCAATATAAGACGCAAACGGGTCAGCTAGTACTCGTATGTATTACAAATACTCTAATTTCGGTCGGTTAAATTAAAATCGGTCGACTGGCAGAAAACGCCTTTGGCATTAAGTCTACCGATGCATGTATTTCTGCATAAAATTATAAATAAATAATTTTTGATTTAGTACATTAATTTGGTCGATTTAGTGAATTTTCTTTCGTCTCATACCTTTGGCACGAGCACCCGGTCCGGCAGCGCACAAAAGTTTTTGAAATTCTCTCTCTACTATAATATGCATGTATTACACATAGAAACCTTCCTTTTGTATCACTTTGTCTATTGCTAGAAATCACATTAAAACCTGTTCAGTAGTTTAAGAGATCTAAGTGAACAGACCGCGGAAAAGACTTCATTTAATACTATGTTCGCTTGCTACTGCGCCAAGTGCCGTGGGTTCAAATCCCACGTGGGACATCACTTTGTGTGATCCACAAAATGTTGTCCTTAACACGTAGTTACTTAAAACATACATTTCCCTGTATAAATGTAGTCCACTTTAAATGAAATATTCTGTTATTAAATATTTAAATTCAGCTTTAGAGCACTGCGGAAATGAAAAGTTCGAAATGTATCAATATTTTATTTACCTACAATCATGGGTGTGAAACTGAATTTTTTTTTCGGATATTAAACGAGTGATCACCGTTTCAGCCGGTGGTATATCCAATATAATAATATGAATTCACTATTTTCTGGTAATAATGACGTCAAATCTTCAATTGAATTTAAACTTTTTTCAGAAATACGTTTCATACTTCACACCTTATGGTCTTATGCAAGATAATATTGTATAAGTGTGTTATATATATAGCCTATAGAGGTTTTTAATCTGTAATCAGTTCGCTACAATCACGACCTTACCGCTTATCTTTCAAACACTTCAAGTTCGAGTGGTTATATTAACACAATATTACCACGGAAGTAACAAACACTCCATCCACTTAACATTTATTTAAAGAAACGGCGATAGTAATATCTTATCATTAATCGCTTAGAAATGAATGGCTTGAATTTTTTGCTTGCTGAATATGTCTGTACAATATGTTCATATTATATATAGTCTACACATGCTACTACTAATATCTATATACGCTTGCCATATGGTAAAGGGGGTAGGTAGGTACGAGTACGCACATTATGGTTTATACTCGTGGGATCGTGCGACAAAAAGCTGCGGCGCATTCGCATTGCGGGCGTACGGCTGGCGGCAGAGTACCAGGACAACAGCGGTGCGAGGAGATAAGTAATTCTGTGGCGCGTCGTGAACGAGGCGGGCGGGTGTTTGAAGTGGGGAGAGACGGAGGGGGGGTAAATGCCCGCGCGGCGGCGGCGGGTAATTGGTTCGCGCCGCCCGAGGCGAGCCCGTAGTATCGCGCTTTAGCGACGGCGCCCTCCGGTGTCGAGCCCGCACTCAGACAGTGCGGAGTCGAAACGAGGCTACATTATTTTATTTTTAGTTTATTTTAACAATAGTTTAGTAAAAAGGTATAAGGAAATAAAACGTCTGTTCTACCATATATAGACAATAAGCCAAAAAGTCAATTCTCATTTATCAGTCACACTAGTTGTTATTTTATGTATCCTAACGTATAAACAATTAATAAATTTGCTATCATTAATAATAATAAACTACTTAGTGTCAAAATAAATAAAGTATGCATACCTTTATGTCATTCGTTAGAAATTTTATACGTTTAAATATAAACTCAAATAATCATTTAAAATAGATATTTATATTCTTCAGTAATAAGGTGGTTATAAGGTTTTATTCAAAATCATTATAAAATTTTATTTACATAAATTATTCTTCTTAAAACATAGATATTTAAATGTTTTTACTAATGACCTAAGTTACAAGATTTTACTCAGTAGCCACAAAAATGTTATACAAAAAATAGTAAAAAAAATTAAAACGAGTAGAACAGTTTCGACTCCACGGTTTCTTCGTCGGCTGTTTGTCATGCTACCGCGGAGTTATAGCTATGTCATGCGGCCAACGGCGCGCCACTTTATACATCCGACCGACGGCGCTACCGCCCGCCACGAGCTTCGAACACCTCTACGTACACATGTATACCTAGTACTCTCACTCAGTATATCGAATGTCGTTACCTCTACTGAAAAGTTAACATTTTGCGCCACAGTTACCTTGTTTATTACCAGTTTAGGTTCGCACATCGTAAATTTTATTACTGGTGCGATATTAGAATAACTATTTATATTGAGATATTTATGTTGAAATCTTCATGTTACGATGAAGCGACATACTTGACTTCTTCGTTATATCAGATTTATAATTGCTTCGTATTAATTAGTAAAGTTTGACACAGATTACTAATGTTTCCGTTCTAAAACATTCGTCAATTGCAGTAGGAGAGCCCGTTTTTTTTTATTGACGGGATGAAAAATCCCAAAGATATACCAAAATTTCAACTGCTATCATGGTGCGTTCAACTTTGACAATATGCTATTCTGATGTTACATATCTCGGAGTTACATACACTTTCTTTGCTATTCTGATGCCCTAGTTATCATAATTCATTGACCCTCTACATTGTCCAAAAAAGAAAAATAAACTTATTAAAAATAGTTTTTTAAAAATCTTTAAGATTCTAAGAGAGTTTCAGGTTGAATTTGATAAACTATATTGTTACTTTCTCTCAAATGTTCAGTTAAGGAATAAATCATTAATTATTATTATTCATCCTGCACAGACATACGTTATTAATCAAAATTACATACAAAAATACTCAAGTCAAGATTATTAATAACTTGTTTGATGCGACATATATAACACTTAAATTAAGTGGGACACCTACACACGACATATTTTATTCAAATAACACATAGGTATATTACACAAATAGTATTTATTTATTTGAATTGAACCGTCCACACCGCCATCTTGGTAGAAAGATTTTTGACTCTGCTCATTTTGATAATCTATGCTTTATGCCTACAGAGTAATTAATACCTCCGCCTGTTTAAATACTGACTTATCACCCACACCGCGCTGTGTGCGTCCCCGCTATATTGACACACTGAATATTCTGATATCAATTGTTCTGAAATAATCTCCGATATGAAGCCATTAAGTTGGTTTCAGTAGGTATTCGTATTTTGATGCCGTATAGGCGAGTATTTCTTCTTTCTTATTAGTAGTGCAGATTAAAAATGCATCTGTCCGATTCGATTTTTTGAAGTACGGTTTTATTCGATTAAGGGCCGTTTTCAACAACTTATCTATAGTTAAAATTGGATATAGTCTATATATGTTATTTATATTTTCAACTAACTGAGTGAGTATCCGCGGTTCTTTTTGTAACATTACATTAGAGCGGGTAACGCCGCGGAGCGAAGTTAAGTCGATATTTTTTTGCCTAAGTTACTCCTTATTACATCATCTATCTGCCTGAGAAAGTCTCGTCAAAATCGGTCCAGCCGTTCCAGAGATTAGCCGAAACAAACTGACTGAAAGCCAAAAATTGGAAAAAAATTGTTTTGGTAAATGTACCGTGTATATATCTAGTTAAAACTCGACATGGGTTATTGAAAACGACCGCTAGTTTTCTAATATTACAAATAAATAGTTTGTGAGGTTGTGACAGTAACATAATAATAGAAAGCCACATTATTTGTTAGTGTCATAGGCCATCCGACATACCGTGCAATTCCAACAGACACGCGGGTGAAGTCGCAGGCAAAACCTTGTGTTATTTACCTTTGTTGCAATCTTAGACAAAAATGTTAGCAAAAATTTTGACGTTAACGATTACAGAAAGAAAAACGCTTGCAACTTGGCTAGGGAGTTGATCTACATACTGGATTTCGTATTTCTGTGCCGTGAAAGGAGCTAGATATTTGTGTACAGACTCTATCTCGTTTCGGAGGACGTAGTCTTAGCAAGTCACTTTCTTGTAAACGCTTGCCAGTTTTTTCTTCTTGGAATAGGGGGCAAACGAGCAGACGCCTATCGCCTGATGGTAAACGTTTACCGCCACCCATGGACACCCGCAACACCAAAGGCGTCACAAGTGCGTTGCTGGCCTTTGGGGTATTGGCCTCCGGTATCCTCACTCACTCGGTGAAACACAGCGCAAGCGCTGTTTTAAACTGGTTTTCTGTGAGGCCGTGGTATCACTACTATCGAACCGGCCCACTCATGCCGAAGCATGGCTCTCCCACGGTAAAAAGTTGGATAAAGGTGAGACATGCATAATGTTATAAACATCGCCTTACAAAAAAATATATAAAAAAAAACCAAAACCCAACTGCTTTAGGCTGTTCGGTTTTTGTAAAACAGTGTCATTTTTTACATCTAATATACGAGTATAAAAATTCTCGTGCCGCGATGTTTGTTATCAAACTCTTCCGAAACGGCTGGCTCGATTTTTATGAAATTTTGTGTGCATATCGGGTAGGTCTGAGAATTGGCCCTCATCATACTCCTAAATGTCAAGGGTGACCCAACCCTAACTTTTTACTTATATGGCAAAACAACGTTTACTGAGTCAGCTAGTTACTTATAAAAAAAGGTCAGGATTTCATGAACCATGTAAAACCGAAAAAGAGATACTTAAGGATGAAACCAGTTATATTTTATTGTTAGTGACGTTTCCCTTGAATATTACTCTATTAAATGTGATACTGTACTAATACCTCGGCTGCTCCCATTACGAGAAACAGTCATGAACACTGGAACATCAATTAATGGTTTGAACAAAAACATAATCTCATTATAATTCGAAAAGCTGTGTTCGTTCGTTCGGGGCAGTCATTCGTGCGGACTTGTGAGAGGTCGGCAGCGGTCGGCGTTAGGGATGCCATTTGAATTTAGCTGATTTATAATTTTCAAATTTCGAACATAACCTTTAAATTAAACATTTAAAAAAAAAGTTGCAATATAAAAAATTTTGTCAATCTAAGTGGTACTATGACAATGACAAGTAAAAAGGAAATACTTAATTTATTTACATTATTTTATAGATTTTATTACGATCTCACAGAGTAGCTTAGAAATTAGTTTTATTACAACAATTGTGGGGTATCCTATATTGATTTTCGATTTTAAAACGTAAAAAAAAAGTGCTATTCGGGAAAAGTCTAGAACAACATTATGAGTATGACTTAAAGAGGATATTTTAAGTAAATTATACCTACATATAAATTTAAAAAGTAAGTTGAAATAAAATACGGCCAACATTCTTGCTTTGTGGGAACCCTTCGGTCGGTGTCGGCCTCGCTCGGATGCGGTCGGGGCAGCGCGACGGGGCGCATAAAATACGCCGCGCGATGTCGTCGGCTACACTACACGATGTGTCATGGATACCCGACCCTAGTAAGGATGTGGCGAAGGATCCAAAACAACGATATCGATTTTAAGTTTAAGTGACTTGATTTATTGAAAAAAAAACAAGAACAAAATTCTGATAGTCCTACTTTTTTTTATGTAAATTATTAGATTGTATACACAGCTATTAATTTTTGAAAATGTTGACATATCATTGTATTAATATGAGCACATGCTTCAAGGTTACATTAAATTTTAAATTAATTCTAAATTCGAATGATGGGTAACTGATTGATTGGTATTATGGGATAAGTATACTTAGATGCCAGTTTTATGGCAATACTATAGTACAACTTAACGATTTTATTTGATTTATTAACGAATTGAAGATAAACATCGATGGTCCCTATCGACTATTTTTGAGTACAGTAGTTTATACGTTGTTTTAACGTTAAAAAAGAAAAGTGCGAGCGCACAAAGTACACATGTCAGAAATGGAACTTCATTGGCAAGCTAAACCCTTTCTCACTCTCTCTTAATCGGTCGCTCCCTCTTCTTGGACAAAACGTCCCACATATTCGTGTCACTATTATTGCGTTTTATCAGTAAAATTTTTACCCTCATGCGCGCAAAGAATTTTCACTTCAAAAACATACAACTGCATTGAACATTGAACTGTGCATTTTCAAAATTTCGCTGACAGTATTTTTTGTCCATCTGTGTATTGTTTTTATTCAGATCCAACATAAGGCCATCGACCTTCAATTCATTAACAAAACAGGTGTAAATAGGAACCATCGACATACTCGAGATATTTTACTATGTATAACTGTATTTCTTGTAAAAGTAGCAGAATGTTATCGATAAAATGTTATAAATGTATAAACAAGCCCTATCACGTGGTGCCCTCGCATGCAATCAGTCGGGGCGAGCCGCGGCGACGCCACTCAACGCGCCTCGTAAACGTTATCGGGTACATCGTAAAAACGCTACGTAAAATGGCGAACGTGCCGCCCGTCGAGCACCAACCACCATTCGCTCGGCCCGCACATATTCTATATTTGAATTGCATTTAGAACTGTGGAATATTGTTTAAATTTTTATCAGAGTTCGTTATTTTTTTATGGCAGACTGTTGTAAGAAATATTTAAAAAAAAAAGAAACATGAATAATACAATTTTTAAATTACCCATGCTATTTAGTTTTTTTGTATTATACACGTACATAACATCAAGCCAATTTATCAGAGTGGTAAGCAGAGACAATTGATTTCTACTTACTATGGTCCTACTGTGGACCTAGGGTAAATAAAAACTTTCAAAAAATCCTTAACAATTTACTGCAGAACAAAGATAGCAGAAGAATAAAGGCTGAAGAAAGGGAAAATGTACAGTTACTATAATTACCTATGAAAATTTGTTACTTTACATACAACTACAACTATCAACGTGTATATTTAATTAAAATTATTAGGTAATACAAAAAGCAAATTTATCGATATCTATAAAACTGAACATCGTTAGAATAGGCACATCATTAGCAGCGTAACTCAGAAGTTAGCATCATAGACCTGTAGTTCCGCCCCAAAAGGGTCCGAAATAGAACCTTATTGTTGAGGCAGTATTACACGACTATCTGTTTGTCCTTCTGTCAAAAGCCATCTAAATTAGACAAATGAGCACCTTTGAACTCGCGAAATTTAAACCTTCAGAGTTGTCTTTTAATTAAAGCTCGATTCTTAAAACATTGTGGAAAGTGGAAATATCTGAATATCGATTGTAGGTATGTGTAACGGTGATAGTGTAATAAAGGTTCAGAGGTGGTGATATTGCAATGATAGTCTTTGGTTTCGATCCCTGGTAGAATGTGATAATCGATAAAACATAAAGGGAGGGTTAAAATTTGGCCTGGGTAGTGATTTATATCTTTGTATTTTTTTTGTATGGAATAGCGGGCAAACGAGCAGAAGTATCGCCTGATAGTAAGCGATTACCGCCGCCCATGGACACCCGTAACACCAGAGGCGTCACAATTGTATTGCCGGCCTTAGGAGGATGGGGAGGGGGATGGGGAAAGGGGTTGGGGTACGAGCCTCGGTAAAACACAGCGCAGGCGCTGTTTTACACCAGTATTCTGTGAGGTCTTGGTATCACTCCGGTCAAGCGTGAGCCACGCTACGGCATGAATAGGCCACGGTAAAAAATTGATTTATTACATAATTTTGAGTATTCAAACAAGCACACAGACTACCTGGTAAATGATCTCACACTCCCGCCGACCTTTGGGTAACCATCCAAGAATCTGCTTTGGACTCCAGTAACCTCACTACACTACACATCTGTAAGACTGAAGCTCAACTTGCCATCAACGCTATTAAATGCTCCTAAAGTGCCAGACGAAACAATGTGCTATTTAATACGCGTCTTTTTTTATGGAATAGGGGACAAACGAGCAGACTTATCGCCTTATGGTAAGCGGTTAGCGCCGCCCATGGACACCCGCAACACCAGGGGCGTCACAAGTGCGTTGCCGACCTTTGGGGAATGGGGAAGCGGTTGGGGTATGAGCCTCCGGTATCCTCACTCACTCGGTGAAACACAGCGCAGGCGCTATTTCACACCGGTTTTCTGTGAGGCTGTGGTATCACTCCGGTCTTGCCGCCCCCCCCATTCATGCCGAAGTGTGGCTCTCCCACTCGCCTCTGTTTGTTTCTTGGGGTATGAAGACGAAAAAAAAAATATTTCAATTAAATAACAGATGCAAAGATGTATGCTCTTTGCCACAGATAAAACAGAAGCAGTAGGTAAATGATGCAGGAACGGATCCCTCAATCGCGCCTGTGGGCCCAGAGGCAAATTCACACCCCAATTAGTGTCTGATCGAACTTGCGAACGACTAGGCCGGCCCGACCCTTCACCACAGATCTAAAGTTATACTGGAATAGAATTGGTTTATTTTAACGTTAATAATTCTGAATTTTATTTGACAGTTATTTTTGATAGTTATAATGCAATCGAATTGTAAAGTTTGACATAAATAGACGTCCGGTTACACGTAGTTTATTAACAACATTGTAATAGCTTCCTAAAGGCGCGGCTAGGTAGAAGTCTTTAATAGACTTTAGGTAAAAATAAAAAATAACTAAATGAGTAACTTTTATGTACTTGTTATTTATGTCTAAAACTTTGCTTGCAATCTAAAAGACCGTACCCCCTCTGCAAAGGCGTCAGTGACCTTTTTTCAGATGACCTGTAGTAAAAAAAAATACCTGGCCACTTTTTAGACATATATATACCCCTAATTCTGAAATTAGTAATAATTCTGAAACATAAACCGCGCTTTCGGGATGTAATATAATGAGTTAAAAATAGGTTATGTTAACAAAATGAAACGAAAATGTTAAACACATCTAGCAGTAGCTTTAACTCATAGCCAAAGTCTTGCTCGTAGCGTATATCCCCGGGACTGTCCGTCCCGGCAGCGTTTAATTCCATTCCATCGAACCGTTCCCGGGGACTTGCCCATGGCTTAATGAGATGTTACAGTTGTAAAATGATGTCTCCGTCTGTTTCTACACTCCTAGTACCTATCGAAATACTTTGTTCTAGAACCAGCATTTCTTTTTTTTATTGTTTATTGTCATATGTACTCCATTTTTTCTGTTTACCTCTTTAATTTTAATCCAGTTGTAGATTTGAGGTGTTGGTTAAAGAAATAGATCACTGTTATTTCTTTTCTGGTCTGGAAAATTCGGTGGCAGTGCTACGAAATGCAACATGAATGTAAGCTAATATACAATAATATTAAATTCATTTGTGTACGTTTCAAAGGCTCAAAAAGCTCTTCACCAATAGAGCTCGTAAAAAGTATATATTTTGGCTATTTTCTACGACAAATATACCATAGCGAAACGGCAGTTATAACATGTATTCTCTAAATTCTATGGCTTCTGACTGGCTCTAAAACAGCCTTACAGCTGTGGAGCCAGTGGACGTGTGGGTGAAAGTACCTTTCAATAAAACCTTCTGTAAACTCGGGTCTTAGAACTTGATAGAATAATCATAGTGATCCTAAGGGTCTCGCGTGTTTACCAATCGAGAAAAAAAGTTAACATTTCAATATTGAATTAAATAAGCGTTGTTTTATTACTGCCATTCAGTGCGGTCGCTGTTAGTCCGATACAGACACTAAGAGCAAACCTTCGAGAACATTATTTATTATATAAGGCTTCCTGACACAGTCTTCTTTCTTTCTTTCTTGGAAAAACCAAAAGTACACGAACAAGCCGGGTATCAAATTCTTATAGCCTGCGGGCGGCGCGTTCCCGACTTAGGTTTTATTTAGTGGCATTATTAAAAAAGTTTACTAGCATTTGTCCCCGGCTCCGCTCGCATGTATGTTGGTTATCGCGATAATGAGTAGCTTAAAAATCAAAGTATCTCCATGCCAAATTTTATTGAAATCGGTGCAGTGGTTTAGCCGTGAAAACGTTAAAGACAGACAGAATTCCTTTCGAATTTATAATATTAGTTTGAACATGATGTATTAATATTTACATTTAAGAAGTTAGATTTATATCTATATCTATACTAATAATAAAGCTAAAGAGTTTGTTTGTTTGAACGCGCTAATCTCAGGAACCGCTGATCCGATTTGAAAAAATATTTTAGTATTGGATAGTCTATTTATCGAGAAAGGCTATAGGCTATACATCATTACGCTACTACTAATAACCAACCAACGGAGGAAAATTTTCACGCTACGGGCAATGCAAGACGCAAACGAGGTTGCGTGGGTCAGCTAGTCGGTCATAATGCCAAAGTGGCATTTAAAGTGAATTGTAATAAACGAGATTTTTTACCCCTTAATTTTTTTTTTATTAAATTACCTCCATTTTTCGATTTCAATAAAACGGGAAGTGCCTAAAAAACGTATTTGAAATGACTAACATCGAAGATGACAAATATACAATAAACACAGTTTTATTTGAAGTCGGTTTAAAATGTGACTTATTAATTACATGTGACAATGTCACAAAACAGTAGTCCAAAACCAGGTCTACTGTTTTGTGACATTGTACGAGAAAGGAGGTTTTGAAAACCACCTTTATCGTATCCGAAATAACCACTTTTGAACGCCGTTGATGATAGTGAACAAATAAATAAATAATATTAATTTCTTGCTTTTAAAAGTTCAAGTTACATGATGAAAGTAAAAAAGCAACGCCGCGAGGCGAAGCTAGTATCTTTATAAATCGTAGCCTATGTTTTGTTATTCTGATTATATAAGCTATATTAAAACTGATATAAAAGAAAAAAACTTTGGATTTATGAATAAGATAATTAATGTAAAAAATAACAAGATAATTTATGTTTATTTATTTATTTTTTATGTTTTTAAAACTTTAAATAAACATTTAATCGATCTATTGTAAAGTTTCATCAAAATCCATTCAGTAGTTTTTGCGTGAAAGAGCAACAAACATACTCACTTACATACTCACAAACTTTCGCGTTTATAATATTAGTAAGATGTTCATTTGAATTAGTTAGCTTTTTGATGTGACAATATTGAGTGTTAAATTATTTTTTTTTCAATAATTTTTACACGACACTAGTACCAACATTATATATTGTACTAGCTGGCCCACGCAACCTCGTTTGCGTCTTATATTGCCCGTAGCGTGAAAATTTTCCCCCGTTTTTGAAACATTCTTCATTGGTGCTTCGCTCCTATTAGTAGTAGCGTGATGATATATAGCCTATAGTCTTCCTCGATAAATGGACTATCCAACACCGAAAGATTTTTTTAAATCAGACCTGCGTTTCTTGAGATTAGCGCGTTCAAACAAACAAACTCTTCAGCTTTATTATTAGTATAAATACACTTTCTAGTTATTAATTGCCGTTAATTCTGTAAAGGATATTTGTTATTTTCGTTGTCATTAGAACAAGTTTTAGTTGAAGACTGTTGATGCGAACTTTAATAGCACAGACAGCGTGTTTCCTCGCTATCGATCGCTAGACCTCCTAATCAGATTTATCAGGGAAGCTTACTGCTCGAGTACTAACGCAGAAAATATACCAAGAGCAATTTATCCTCCTTTTAAAACGCTTCTTCTTTAAGTCTAAAGATTATATAAATCGGACAAATCAAACTATGGTTCAGTTAGGTGTTGAAGGCCGTGTTCAAATTAATCATCATTACAACAGGTTTAAGAAATCACTGCTTTACAAGTTCAACTACTTTAGACTGCCTCGGTGGCGCAGTGGTAGCGAATGCGACTACGAATCCTGGGTTGGACCAAATGTTTGTGTGATCTACAAATATTTGTTTCGGAGTTTGGGTGTTTTCTATGTATAACATGTATGTATTTACAAAAAAAAACAGTATATATGTATTCATATCAGTTGTCTAGTACCCATAACACAAGATTTGCTTAGCTTGGGACTAGATGGCGTTGTGTGTTATATGTCCGGCATATTTATTATTATTACTATTATATATTATTAACTTTTTTTCAAGTTGTCTTGAGTAGTTTGCTCCATTAGTCGCCTCTTACTGAACTCCACTGGATAAATTATGGCTTATGGCTCAGCGTGATGATATATAAGCCTAAAGGCTTAAAACCTTCCTCGATAAATGGGCTATCTAACACTAAAATAATTTTTAAAATCGGAGCAGTAGTTCCTGAAATTAACGCGTTCAAGCAAACTAACAAACTCTTTAGCTGATATATGCCGGCTAACCAATAGTTAAACATTCTTTCTGAGGTACGGAGAATAACTGGCCGGGCTAAGCTCGCTTAACTTAGCAATGTACTAATCAAGTTAATTACCACTTATTCACGAGAAAAATATAAAAGTGAAGGAAGAATTAAATCCAAGCTACACTTATACGCACATCACATACACGACCATACCGAAATGTTATCGTTTCATTCTGTAGAATTACGATTTACATAAAAATAATAAACAGCGAGCAGGGTCGGCACTAAAAACCATATCTTTTCTCCCGGATAAGCCTCGGGCCCGGATTGTGGGTTCCCGGGTCGCGGGATTGCGGATCCCGGGCCCGTTATCAAGTTATCAATTTGGCCCGCCCGCCATATGTCCGGAGAAGAGCCGAGTTTTACAGACGTGTGGGTGTGATTTAGTGTTCCGTATTGAAACCGACGATATTTCTTTGAGACTTGGTTTTGATAAAAATTCCACGCTTTTATTTTAGGTAAGAATATATTTTTTTTTTTTTTTTTTTATTGAATTGGAGGCAAACGAGCAGACGCATCACCTGATGGTAAGCGATTACCGCCGCCCATGGACACCTGCAACACCAAAAGCATCACAAGTGCGTTGCCGACCTTTGGGGGATGGGGAGAGGGAATGGGGGAGGGGTTGGGGTATGGGCCTCCGGTATCCTCACTCACTCGGTGAAACACAGCGCAAGCGCTATTTCACACCGGTTTTCTGTGAGGCCGTGGTATCACTCCGGTCGAGCCGGCCCATTTATGCCGAAGCGCGGCTCTCCCACGGTGTATATACAGGGTCTGTCGTAAATAATGGATAAGTCGTAAACTGGAGTTGGTCCGGCTATGAGACTATTAGAAAATCGTATCTTTTTGCCAGGGTTTCTAACCGTATGGAAATGGCGTAGACTTTTATGTTTTTTTATAAATTTCGCTACTCTTTGCATTCATTCCGTTGCCATTTCGTTAAATTTAGGTATTTCTGTGTCATTTTTTTTGTATTATAGTCTTGAAGATGTGTATTATTTAGTTTTAGTACTGTTTTAGGCGTTTTTAACGTTGGTCATTTTCAAAATTGTCATTTTAAGATTTTTTATGTTTTTGTTTTACTTAGGGTCAACTTTTGATCATTTACTGTGTAAAAAAAAAGTACGGCGCTATAGCTGCCCATGATCTTAATAAATTATCTAGTATGTGTAGATTCTAAAAAGGTATAACAATGCATACTTCACAAGTAATATTAAGCTACATGAGCGAGATCAATATCAAGGTGAGAAAATATTTTTTTCATGTAATGTTGTAAATGGTTATAAAACTTCGTCAGAATGATTTATTTCTGCCAAGATTCTTTACACAAACACTATGGGGCCACTATTAAGGATATTCAAAGAAAACTAGGTAGTTTTTTGTCAAAAAAATTTCATGCCTCCTCATTTCATAAAGGTGTTTAATTTTAAAATTGATGTGCTCTAATAGTTACATGCGACAAACATGTTACAAGTTTATTCGTAAAAAGGATCATCAGGTAAAAAAATGAACAAAGACAGCAATACAAAGGGTCTCCCCGCGTGAAAAGGACATTGTTACTAGGCACACTGCATGATGCACCGTCCCTTTCACACTCACGATGTGTGAAAAGGTTAGCATGCGTTTAGCTAGGGCGCACTCCTGATACATCTCTCAGTGTGATTTTGACCATCGCATGTGCTCTCGTTTTCATTACTGTCGTCAATTTGTTACTGCTTTCTAATATCGGACTTAGATTTTCTTTGTGATTTGGACTTGTTAACCTGGTGATATTGACAACTCAGCTCTCATTTATGGGCATCGTGTTGTGCTATCGATTGCACGTGTTATTTTGGAAAATTTTGTATATCATGCCTCAACAATACACGCCGGCCGAATACGTAAACATGCATTACATTTATGGTTTATGTGATGGCAACGCCAATAGAGCTGCTAGAGTTTATCGGGAAAAATATCCAAATGCCCGGCATCCTGACTATCGTGTCTTCATAAGAGTGCACAACACATTTTTGGAAGGACGATTTCCTGGGACCGGCGTAGGCGGGGCGAGTGAAGGACGACCACAACGCCACAGTGCAGCCGAAGTACTGGAAATAGTTGCAGAAGACCCTGGTACGTCCATAAGTGTAATTTCAAGGCGCACCGGTATACCTCAAAAATCTGTACACAGGATTTTAAAAAGGCATGAATTATATCCCTATCATTATCAAAGGGTCCAAACATTAATGCCAAGGGACGCTGCTGCGAGAATAACATTTTGTCGCATAATGCTGCGAAAGATGAGGGAAGACCAAAGTTTTTTTAATAAAATTTTATGGAGTGACGAGTCAACGTGTCGAAAAGATGGTTTTTTGAATCTTCACAACATACACAGCTGGCAACTCGAAAACCCAAGACTTATCCGAGAAGACCGATCGCAATATCAATTTAAAATTAATTTATGGACTGGCATTATTAATGGCAAAATCATTGGTCCATTCGAATTGCCGGCAATATTAAATGCGGATATGTATTTGAATTTTTTAGCAAATACTTTACCTAGTTTACTGCAAGACGTCCCACAAGAGATAAGAAATGAGATGTGGCTACAAAATGATGGGTGTCCAGCACATTACGCTGTTCGTGTCAGGGAACATTTAAATAATACTTATCCAGATAGATGGATAGGGCGATTGGGGCCAATTTTATGGCCTCCACGTTCGCCAGACCTGAACCCCTTGGACTTCTTTTACTGGGGCTGTATAAAAGAAAAAGTATACAGTGAAACAATAAGTTCTGTAGAAGAGTTGCGTGCGCGCATTCAAGTAGCAGCGAGAAAAATTGAAGAAGCCGGTTATGTGCGCCGGATTAAGCGATCGTTTATTAGGCGATGTAGAGCGTGCATAGCTGCCGGCGGAGGACACTTCGAACATTTAGTTTAAGTTGTTGAATAAATATTTTTACGTACTAAAACAACCTAGTTTTCTTTTGAATATCCTTAATAGTGACCCCATAGTGTTTGTGTAAAGAATCTTGGCAGAAATAAATCATTATGACGAAGTTTTATAACCATTTACAACATTACATGAAAAAAATATTTTCTCACCTTGATATTGATCTCGCTCATGTAGCTTAATATTACTTGTGAAGTATGCATTGTTATACCTTTTTAGAATCTACACATACTAGATAATTTATTAAGATCATGGGCAGCTATAGCGCCGTACTTTTTTTTTACACAGTAAATGATCAAAAGTTGACCCTAAGTAAAACAAAAACATAAAAAATCTTAAAATGTCAATTTTGAAAATGACCAACGTTAAAAACGCCTAAAACAGTACTAAAACTAAATAATACACATCTTCAAGACTATAATACAAAAAAAATGACACAGAAATACCTAAATTTAACGAAATGGCAACGGAATGAATGCAAAGAGTAGCGAAATTTATAAAAAAACATAAAAGTCTACGCCATTTCCATACGGTTAGAAACCCTGGCAAAAAGATACGATTTTCTAATAGTCTCATAGCCGGACCAACTCCAGTTTACGACTTATCCATTATTTACGACAGACCCTGTATATATAGTATATATAGTTTGAGGCTACTACTAGGTGTTATTATCAATATGGATATTGATATAATAATATATTAAAGTTTAAAAGTACACTTACGCTTCAAACTTTAAAAAAATCCGCATTAATTGAGTTTATACTTTGACACGTTGTATAAACTACGTTAAAGCTTGTTTTCATCGTTATTTCACATTAGTTTTTTTTCAATGCAACCACAAAGTGCTACAGTAAAGTGTGTCTGAAGTACAAAATTACTATTGAAAAAAACTGCATGTACTTGTTTTTTATTCTTGTTTTGCATTAAATTTCAACTAACACATTGGTACCTATTATAAATAAATAAATAAATATTCCGGACATCTAACACAACGCCATCTAGTCCCAAGCTAAGCAGAGCTTGTGTTATGGGTACTAGACAACTGATATAAATACTTATATACTTTTTTTTTTTTTGTAAATACATACATATTATACATAGAAAACACCCAAACTCCGAAACAAATATTTGCAGATCATACAAACATTTGGTCCGACCCGGGAATCGAACCCGAGACCTCTTGCTTAGCAGTCGCATACGCTACCACTACGCCACCGAGGCAGGCTATTAAAAATAAAAATCTATGTCTAGCGTGTCTTATAAAAAACTTATTGCTCAGTATCTATTCCTTACGTTTGTGACTTGATCTCATTACGACAAATCCTTAATTTATCAAAAATCAACCATTGACGACACCCTCCCTAAATTCCGTTGTAAGCATTAAATTCCCACCCTACCCTAAAAGGATCTGAGATTTACCGCGAATGTCATCGCGTGCTACGTAATTTACTTTTAATTTTGATAAATGCGTCCCCTATCCGGGACATGATCCCGGTCAAGCGTGGACCTAATACTAATTTAGATGACTCGTCAATTATAACCTTATTTTCATGTTCTCCTGGTTATGACACCTTTAAACTACTGGCACAATATGTTAGACTTTGTATTATTTAAGCCTGTTTACAGATCATTAATTTTATGATGCTAAGATGACTAATGAGAGGTATTACATTAAGTGATCTATCTATCTACCTAATTTTGATTACTATGCTAATTAGTCGTAGTTTTATATGTTATGATTTTATAACCAATTGAGTAATTTTTATAGAAGTTAAAACTCTTGGAGGAGGAGGTTACAAGACCCAGGTTCGCTCCTGCGTGGAGTACTGTTCTCATCTTTGCGATGGAGCCGCGCAGTATCTGTTCGACGCTCTCGACCGGTTGCAGCGGCGAGCCATTCGCATTGTCGGCAGTCCCCAGGCCACCGAGTCCCTTGAGCCTCTGCAGTTGCGTAGAGATATCGCCTCTATGGCAGTCCTCTATCGCCTTTACCATGGAGAGTGTTCTGAAGAGCTGTTCCAACTGGTCCCCCCTTCTCCCTTCCTCTACAGGACAACTCGTGCTGGCCTCAGAAGTCACCGCTTCAGAGTGGAAGACATACACTCTCGCACTCATCGATTCGGCTCTTCCTTCCTCTGCCGAGCGGTCAAAGCCTGGAACTCACTGCCAGCGCACGTGTTTCCGTCCCACTATGATCCCGGGTCCTTTAAGCGGGGCGTAAAAAAGCATCTCACTAGGCCGCCATAGTGCTGGTCGCCATGCTGCACTGTCCTTGTTTGCATTGAGGATGGTGACCACCACTCTTGGATTCTGCTGGTGCTTTCCATCAGGCAGGGCAGAGTCATTTTGGTAGCTCATGTATAAAAAAAAAAAAAAAAAAAAAAAAAAAAAAAAAAAAAAAAAAAAAAAAAAAAAGGTTATTATACCGATTTCGATGATTGTTTATTTATTTGGAAGCTTTTTTTCAAGTTTTCCGTATTGTTGAAGTCGGTTTTTTTTTTGTTTAAATTTGAGATTTTTAGAGAATAATTAAATCTATAACATTATGATTTCTAAGAAAGAAAATATTTTACATATAAGTTTTTTCATTATCATCAATAAACTGATTCTGTAATTATAGTTAACGTATTTTGTTTTGTTTTTGCAGGTACGTTGAGCAAGTTTATAAGTAAGTTTAAAATCATACTTTGTTGAGCACAGAAGAGAGCTGCTTCCAGTAAAGTAAGCTAAAACTATACGAGCTACAAATTTAAACTAAAAGCTTAGTGAAACCAAGTAGTGAACCCACTCCAGTGGAAAAACTCGAAGAATCTAAAACGGAAGACATACTAGGCGTGCTATACCCGTATCAAAATTTAGTGCAGCCACCAGGCGCATATAACTTAGCTGGCAGTAGTAGGAGCAAAGTAACTTAGCGACAGGCGAAGCGGACGCGGCGCGGCTTCCGGGCGTGCTTCCTTCCGGAAATAGGGCCCGTTCCGGGGCGCCCGCGCCCACCGCCCGGAGAACGTCTAATGGCGCGTGCCTCTACTATAATGTCATGCCACCCTGGTACCCGACGCTCGTTAGCCCTCGCTCCCCCGGTGACGATTTTTCTTTTTTTTTCGTTTTGATTTTTTGTACCATTATTATTTCCAGAGGTCTTTCTTGCTCAGCTGCTTGTTAGGTCCATGTTTCGCTATTTTGTTATTTTCCTTTGTAAGACTTTTAGCATCAAATTCCCCAAAGAAACTAAAATGACAGCATGTTTTTGCTGTAGTTCTTTCACAATAAAACTGTAAGAAGGTGAACTAGCTCCAAGTTTTAACACAATATTCAGTTGAGAAATTAGTAGTAAGTACATTTTCATCATTAGAGTTGACAAACACATATCAGTTCGCAATACCTTCTAATATGAAACATGTCATGTTATTCCATGTAACCTTAATGTCCCACTACACGTAAACTCACACTATCCATAATTACAATGAGATATTAGTACAAGGTGTAACTGCTAATAACTGGTGGATAGGTAAACTCGAAGCGTATGAATTGAATAGCCATACGTTCTTTACATGTAAACCTACATTTGCGAAATGTTTGTAACATGCAGTGTTAATATTTCCGCATGTGTGCCTAGTACAAAACAATCACTTCTTGAATAGGAATTGCCCGAAACGAATGCACATCTGTAATTATATTTTATCGTTGTGACGTGTGACTTGTCTCGTAGTAGGTGGGTGGTATGTGCATCGTTCGTGTTTCGTGGTAGGTAGTTGCCGCCGCGCCCCGGGCCGCGCCTCGCGCGCCTTTCGAGTGCCAGTGTGCTGACGGGCTATACGTCCACACAACAGACTTGATACTTGCAATATTTTTTAAATTTCTCTAGATATTTTTACTATTTATTACAATAATACACATACTTATGCGTTTTTAACTGTACACATTTTTACCTACTAAGTAGTTTAGTAAATTGTATTTAAAAATTTTTAATTAGGCGACTCCATTGGGATTCAATGTCTGCTTATTATTCGGTAAAGTTAATTATTTAAATTTTTAATTTAACGATAGTGTTCCACGCGACTTTTAGTTAGTAAGTTTCCACCAATCATTTTAAAACGCGTACTCATTTGAGGTGACTCCGCCTTTGCAAAACTAACAAACATTTGAAAAGGAAATTGGTTTTGAAAGTTATGAAGTTATTTTTGCTTATCAGTTCATAACTGCAGTTGATTTCTGGGTTGTTCTTAATGTTCCAGGACACGAAGCCTAATATTATTACTTAATCTGTTAGTCTATACATATGGCATAGACAGTCTCTCCAACATCTTTCAGGTTTGGAACCCTATCCTAATCTCTCACACCGTATTCTTTGTTTTCAGTTCATAAAACTTTTTCTTCTTCGTTTCTCCCAAAAAAATGGTTTCGTCGAATGCTTCAAGGAGAAAGCCGAAGATAAAACACAATTCAATTACCTTTTGTAATTACCCTGTCTCTAAATAATAAAGGAATTACTGAATTTAAACATATTCATATAGTAATGTAGGTATATGTGGCGACTTCCACATATAACACAACAATAACCTACTACAGCGCCATCTACCGAAGATACACTGAACTACGAAGTAACGCACTACACGGAGTAACTACAAACCCTGAATCGCGCAATAAATAGTTCTCGCGCCGATTATCATATATACAACATCCCAACATCAACTCTAGGCATGATCACCTCGCCTGGTCGGAGGATCCTTATGTACATCGACGGACTTAATGCCTTAGGCATTCTCTACCAGCCAACCTTTAGGGGGTATGGAGATATAGGAAGGTAGGTGCATCGAGGTTATAATTGTCAAGAATAACGCAAAATTGACATAAGCTTAAAGCTTAAATTGTGGAATACATACATAAACACCGGCCGAATGTCACGGTCGGATCTTGCAAACAGTGACAAAGAACTATATTCAGTGTCATAAGCCACCACGACAGAACATCATATCCATGGTAACGAGCCCCCAAATAGTAACCCCCTTGCTTCATTAAACTACCAGAAATTTTCATCTTTATCAGACGTCTCATTTTAACTTCACCATCAAAAAAATTGTGTGAGATATATCAAAATATATCAGCGCTTCGCTAACGACCAAACACATTCCGTCGGCGGTCGGCGGCTCAAAGGACCAGGGGGCTCGAGCCTGTTAGCCTCCCACGCCGACACCGCCCGTGCTGTCACCCTCATTATGTTACCGCGTGATACATTCAGCAAAATGGCGCTTCGCTACGTAGACTTGTCAATTTAAAGCTCTGTTCATTTGTAGAGTTCTGACTGTTTGAATACATATTTGTCTTCTGCTCTATATCTATCTCTACAGTGACTTCCTTCAATGTAAAGTAAAACAGATTTAAATTGATCTTGTTGGTGTAGGTGGCAAACTAGATAAGGGGTCAATATGATGATAATACCCAGACAACATAGGTTTAGGTGTCAATACAAGCTTACGGACAAAAAAATTCACCGGTAATAGAACCCGCGACCCTGAATCAAAGTCGAATGTTTGACTAACACTTTAGAAAACCTAGAAATTAATCAAAATTTGTATTGCCTCGTATTGTTTCCTTGTATACCTGTAACATGATAGTTAAACCTAATAAAAACAGCTATAAGTTGCTACCACAATTTCATAGAAATGTACCTCCAAATGGCCACTGCGATCGCAATCTTAAACCAACAACTGAATCACCCATGATGATATCGGCATCTACTACCATGAAGAGTAAATACAGGCGCTTTGTCGGCTCTGCCATACTCCTACACTTGATAGTAAATGATAAAATATGGCATGAAAATCTTGCAAGTATAAATGGAGATATACCATCCAGACATCCGGATATCCGGTCTTTAGATATCAAAAAAAAAAAAACAATTGCCTATCCTGGAAGTCTAAAGTTTAGGACGAGTTTATTGACATTCCTTATTACAAGAACATTACATTACGTTTATATAAAACTAGCTGACCCACGCAACCTCGTTTGCGTCTTCTATTGCCCGTAGCGTGAAAATTTTCCCCCGTTTTTGAAACATTATTCATTGGTGCTCCGCTCCTATTAGTATTGGCGTGATGATATAAAGCTTATAGCCTTCCTCGATAAATGGACTATCCAACACTGAAAGATTTTTTTAAATCGGACCAGCGGTTCCTGAGATTAGCGCGTTCAAACAAATAAACTTTTTAGCTTTATAATATTAGTATAGATATACAGTACCTACTCGTATATAATTATTCGGATGAATTCTAATACTCGTATATGGCACACCTCCTGTTCGGAAAATCACTCATTAGCTAGTGCGCGATACAGGTTACAAACTTAAACCTTTAATTATACTCCCAATTATTTTTATTTAAAGCCTAAAGTTAACGGTAATAATAGACTTAATCTCGACCTACGTAAGAACTAAAATTATAGTTACTGTTTCCACCCCTTCTGGGATATTGACGAGGATTTATGTTTTGATCAAGCGAACCTAATTGCCTCGTTTTTAACTCACACTATTTTAAGTTAAAACTTAACTGCTTCACATTTCACAATGATGTAATTCGTTGAAGTGCTTAATATAGATACCTCATCGTAGGACATGCAATGCAAATGTTTTTGAGGTCGCACAACTCGCAACCGAAGACCACACACGTAAATCGTTTATAATGCACATCACGAAGATAAATGCCAAACTACAACTGCATTTTTATCATTTCCTTTCATATGGCTCTTAGGTTGCAGTTTATTAAAACCCTTTGCTATTGTTAGAACTTCTTAGATTTATTGTACCCTGGTACCAACGCCATATCACAATTCTTGTTTAAAATCAGTTAATTTTTTAAATAGGGAGGAAGAATGGTAGATAGACTGATGTTAAAATAAAATTTGCATCTTGTGCTGTACCAGCATTCCTTTTCTAAAACTTCGCTAATTTTATTATACCGTAGTAAACAACGTGGTCTCACCAGTTTTGATTAAATCAGTATTATATTTCCAACATGGAGAAATAGTGACGGATTGATAATAAAGTGAGTCAAGACAATGTTTCATATTTGTTATATGATCTGTGTACGAGTATGTACTTATTTGTAAATCCTTTTAAAATCACGTAGGTATTTTCGATTTTAATATCAGATATTCCCGAGATAATTATCAGATATTAACACGACGAACGCGGGAAAAAACAGCGCGCGTTATGAAAATTACAACCGGATTCTTTTACAAATCAAAACGATAAAAAAAGGGTGCAGTTAAAAATGCTCCCAAACAAAAGCTCGCACAATAATCGTTAAAGCAGTCGTCTCTTAGTTATCGTCGTGATAAATATACGCGGGATTGCTAACGCCTCGGTAGTGAGAGCGGGCAAATTACTGACCGCACCACTTCAAAGCGATGCGATGAGTGTAAAGCGATATTTATCTGTCTCTTGGCCTCGCCGGCACCGCCACCTAGCATGTCGAGTGGCTCACACAACTTACTATCATCACATACCGTATTTTTTGTGATAAGGCTCATTTTAGCTTGGCAGGATAGATTGTTGTCATGAGAGCTATATGTATAAGTGTAGATGGATGTGTTCGAGTGCAGTAACGCAACGCGGGACGCTTGACATCGTCATCTATAGAGGAATACGTATGGAGCATAGATAACTAGATACGTTCGACTCTTGCAGAAATAGATTTTTTCCTTCTTTATTGAGTTTTGAAATAAAACAATGCAATTGTGTTGTGTAGTCCAGTTCCTTCAGACGCCAGAAAATGAACAGTGTGACTAATGATATTTACTCTGTGCGGCAGTAGATTAAAAAAACAGTTTTATTAGCCGTAAGAAGTCCACAGTTGAACGTAGGCTAATCAATAGGGGTGATTTCCATTTCAACCGATCGGTAGCGGCCTGCGAGCTCCAACGAGTCCCTGCGATCTTAACCAGGTCGTCAGTCCACCTTGCGGGAGGCCTTCCTACGCTGCGTTTGCCGTCAGGTGGTCTCGACTCAACAACCTTACGTAATTGACAATTAATATTTTCAATTTTGATATTTGATTATCCTAAAAGAAAAAAATAGGTGTTTTTAATTGTCTAATCCATCGTTACTATACGTGTTATAATAACTACACATAGACACCACTGATTTCGAACCATTAATTATTACCAGTATTTGAAATACAAACGTAAAGCAAACACTTTGGACCTGTTTTTAAGAAAAACACTGTACCAAGTATGCAATTTTACTCAGTTAAAGTTTATTTAAATTTGAAGCGCACAAAGTTAAAGAAATAAAAGAAATAAAATAATAAATAAAATATCAATATTTCGGACAACTAACACACAACGCCATCTAGTCCGAAACTAAGCAAAGATTGTATTATAGGTACTAGACAACTGATATAAATACGTTTTCTCCGAATACAATATTTGCAGATCATACAAACATTTGGTCCGACCTGGGAATCGAACCCTAGCTAACCTAACCTAGCTAACTTATGCATACGCTACCACTGCGCCAAAGAGGCAGTCATCAATTAAATGAATTATGTATGTACAAATTTCGACCTTCCACTACTTTCGAATATGTATCTTCTACTTATTTGCCTTTTTCTATTTCAATAGTAGTCGTTACGAGCCTCTCCTTTTAATTAAACAGTTGCCAAAACAGTACCGCAATAATAAAACTGTAGTAATAGTAATATTGGTACGCTACTGTCTGACAGCGCCAGTAAAACACGCTCTGGAGATAAGATGCCGGGACAGAGAACCGTTGAAATCTCAGTGATGTGATGTGATCTCGTGAAATATGTCCGGAAAATGGCTGCCTGCGCCCTCTCTCGCTTTAATATTGTCCCGGGATGTGCGTTATGAGATAAACGTCGCCGTCGCCGAATTGAATTGTTCTCATATTGCATGTTTGTTACAAAAATGTGTAACATTATGTTACGTTACATTAAGGCCATCTGTTATTCGTATCAAATTGTATTACATAACAGAGTGTTTTTTTTTTTATACATGATATCTCACTTTGCAAACCACCAAATTTTGCATCGGGTAACCGTTTAAAATTTGCTTCCAGTAGTTCCTACCAGTAAAGTAAAACGTTAACTAAAAGTGACACGTTACGATGCAGCGCTTTCTCATTAGCTATGTCGTTTAAAAAACTATTACTTCAACGGTATAACCCGTATAACAGAGTGTTTTTGTTGGTGTGTTAGATTTTTGAGCATTTCAATAAAATAATAAATAAATAAATATTTTCGAACATCTAACACACAACGCCATCTAGTTCCAAGCTTCGAAACAAATATTTGTAGATCACACAAACACTTGCTCCGACTAAGGATTTGAACCCGAGACCTCAAGCACAGACGACGAATTCACTACCTCTGCGTCACCGAGGTAGTGAAAATGAAATTCAGGTGGCAACAGCTTGCATACTGTTTTCATCTAATACTAATATTGTTGTACGTGAAGATCTGACTTTTAAAAAGAATGACAACGAGTTTTTTTGCCAGTATTCTTCTAAAAAGGCTCTACACATTTTGGAAACTGTAAGTTATGAATCGATACAAACAGGCAGTAGATTTTGGTGTTTTCACCTAATTTACCTTGACAATCCAGTACATGATATGGCGTCTGTTTGTGTCGATCTATGATTTTTAACTGTAGCTTCAATTTTAAGTTCATAAATCACTTAGTGTCTTAAATGAATAAATGAATTAGAATTTATTAAAACAAAAGATTTAACGCTCACGGAAATAAAACAAGCTCGCAGAGCGTCATGCAAAATAACTCTACCATAATTATTTTAATAAACTGTTAATCAAATACTCATTACAAAGTTGGCGCGTCAAAATGTTCATTATAATTTATAAATGTACAAATATGACACGGACTGTTTGAAGGAATGCCATTTCACTCCACTCTCAACTGTAGGGGGTGATGGCCAGGAATGTTAATTGGGGTGTTATTGGAATAGTACTCATTTATTTATGTGATAACTTTGCTTTATTAATGTTGTATAGTTAACGCTTCAGAATGCGAGTAGACTGTTTAAATTTTTAAGCTGTTATTTTTAGTTATCCATAGTACAAGATCTGCTTAGTTTGGGACTAGATGGCGTTGTGTGTCAGATGTCCGAACACGATTTAAAAAATAAATTAAGCTTTTTTGGAAGGGCTTATAGTATTAGTTATAAAACTATAGGTAAAAAGATTTTTTTTTTTTTTTTATTGAATAGTGGGCAAACGAGCAGACGTATCACCTGATGGTAAGCGATTACCGCCGCCCATGGACACCCGCAACACCAAAGGTAACAAAGTATAAAATAAGCTATAAGTATTTTTGGACACCTGACATACAACGCCATCTAACCTCAAACTAAGCAATATTTGTACTAATAAAGCCAAATTGACTGATAGAATACTTAATTACTTTTTTTGTAAATAAGTACATAATATAACATAATAAAATCCAAACTCCGAAAGAAACATTTACAGATCATACAAACATTTGCGGCTGGTGTCGCCGGAGACATCGCCTACGCTCATTACTTCCTCACAGAAAGAGACCACTGCATCCCAGCCCTACCCCGTCAGCATGGCAGCAATGATGGCTGGCGGGGACAGGTCTCGTGCGATTTGGCCGACTAGAACTTCGCGTTCAGACGCTGGAGGACTGCCCCGCGTGGGGAGTCCTCCAGCGTATGCATGACGGAGTACAAGTCGGTTGCGCAGTGGTGGCATTGTGCCGTCTCCTCGCGTCCGATCTTAACACTATGTCGGCCTAGTGATGCTTCTGCATTATTGAGCCGCCGGTCTTATACTCACTAACGAAACACGACAGTACGATTTTAATTTTTTTCTCTTTTTGCATGTGACTCTCTTTTTTAAAAAAAAGAAATGCTCAATCCCTCGATTCCTCTCTAAAAACTTTTATCGTCGTCATCAGCTTATCGCAACTTCTGTACAATAAGTCTCTACAATCTAAAAGTTTACACTGTATTTAAAAAAAAAAGTCAAAATATTTACTGTGACCATCGTCCAAAAGTTACACGAAACATACGTATCTGTTGAAGTTCCACTATCTAATCTCACAAATTGCATGGACAATTATGCGCAAAGATTAGATGGGGAGGTTATCGGCTGCAAACATGTGCAGACGTGAGGGCGGCGACTGTCGAGTAATTGCCCCGTGCCGAGCCTCCCCGACTGAGCGACCGACCGAACGAGCCCGCCGATGAGACGCGAAGGATCACGGTCCGGACTCTTGAATTAGCGTACATATTTGCGTGTTTAAGTTCGGGGTCGCAATTCTTTGAAAAAATTAAATTCATTTGTTTTAGTTTTGTTCTAAAGATTTTTTTAAAGATAACTACCGTATTTAGAATATACATTTAATGTCGCGGGGGACTTTACAAACATACAAGGAAACGGACACAAAGAACACCCAGACTCAGAATAACTATTTGCAGATAACACAAAGTGTTATCCTATGTGGGATTTGAATCCACATCACTTGGCGCGGTATAAAGCGGCGTGGCCACCGCTTAAACCATTAGCCCGACCGTGCTGTCAGAATACTCAGATTTGTGTATTTTTTTAATTACATGTGAATAATACAGCCTTTATTGGCCTATTGGTTCCGTAACTTCTTAATTAAAATAGTTTGGCAGTAAATCAATTAAAAATTGTTCATTTATTCTAGTCTTTATCTTATTTTATTACGTAACCTTGTTCCAGTTTATGAGTCAAAAAGTAAAAAGCACAAGCGCATTGACAACCCTCTCTTTTTTCAAGTCGGTCAAAATACTAAATTGTATGTAATTTTCTTTATAAAGGAACTTAAATCGTTAAAAAAAAGATAACATTCAACAATACGAGTTTCGCTTCACTTTTTATAAACAAGCTTTTATTTACTTACTTTTCAAATCAGGATGGATAAATCTGAAATATATAAAATAAATATGACTGACTAAAGCAAGTTTGAGATCACAGTAATACCCAATTAAATCACCAGTTCCTTTTTTAAATGATAGTATTTTGAACAGTGTAATATCTATATCTATACTAATATATAAAGCTGAAGAGTTTGTTTGTTTGTTTGAACGCGTTAATCTCAGGAAGCACTGGCCCGATTTGAAAAATTCTTTCAGTGTTGGATAGTTCATTTATCGAGGCAGGTTATAGGCTATATATCATCACGCTAATACTATTAGGAGCAGAGCACCAATGAAGAATGTTTCAAAAGGGGGGGGGAATTTTTTATGCTACGTGCAATAGAAGACGCAAACGAGATTGCGTGGGTCAACTAGTCTACTATATACCTACTTAGATAATGTATGAAAAAAAAATTTGAAAAACAAACATCTCGTCTTGAGAAGTAAAAGTTTATCAAATTATAAAATTTGACGTGTTCTAAATGTGTTTTCAATATCATAATTTGCATATACTATTTACTAATTGGATACTATATAAGTAAGTACAAAGTTATTACAAACAATATGGGGAAGTACAACTTTAGTTTTTAATAAAATGGATTGAATACAATTTCCATCTGCGGCTCACACATTCTCTACGACGCGGCGGAGGAAAATCTAAAATTCAATATCACCAAAGATCGTAAGTGCTACAATAGACATGTGAATGTGACAATAGTTGGCGAGTAGTCACGGGTGGTCGCCGGTCGACGTAGTGCGAACGAGCCGACGACCGTCCGCCGGCTACAAATCTTCCGTTTCACTCGTGCCCAGCCTCCGAGCGGTGAGAAGAGGAAACAGCACGCTCCAAAGCACGCGGCTGCGTGATACCGGCTACTCCCGAAATAGACCCCCCGCGCGGGGTGCCGGCCCATCGACGTGCTTTTAGTATGCTGCGCGCATGCGAACCGCCCGCACCCTTCTGCGCTCCTAGTACTTACAATACTATTTTCGCGAAATTAAATAACAAATAGACTGAATTTTAAGTTACCGTGCTAAATAGCATGCTGTAAATTCAAAATGGTCGCTATCCTGGCCAACCCCAAGTGGAGCGAGGACCTTACCATTCAGATGATAATCGAGTACGAGAAGCGCGAATACCTCTGGAACCCGGTGTCGGAGCACTACAAAAATAAGAAAATAAGAGAACAAGGATACATTGAGATAATAAATGCGTTAAGTTTGGTCGATGTCACCGTTAAAGAATTGAAAAATAAAATAAAAAATATACGGTCGTCGTACAGCGTCGAATTGAAGAAGATTCGCGCGGCAAGGAAGGCTGGCGCGCATGCGTATCGTCCAAGCGTCACGTGGTTCGAACACGCAGACAGGTTTCTCCGAGCTATCGTCACACCGAGCTCGGTACGTTTATATTTTTGTTGTTTACGATGACGCCTGCATTGTTTTCATGTGCTATAATGCTAAGTATAATATGTATGTTCGATAGGTGGACAACTCTTTGCTGGAGATTCCGGTTAGCGACGACAGTGACGCGGTGCAGGACCTGAGCGAGCGTAAATCGCCAGAAAAGAAAAGCCCGCGAAAGCGTCGCAGCTCAACACGTTCATCGACTCCGTACGTGCTCAACACGCCATCCCCGCGTCCCGGGACCCCGTTCGGCTTAAACCAAGGAACGTTTGGGATACTTCCGCCTGTTACGTCTGCTTCATTTCTCAATCCCCCTGTAGGGATCGCCACACCGTTAACTACCTCACTTGCAACTATTTACCCGGTTCCCACGAAACAGAAGAAGAGCAGTTCCGATAGCGGGGATCACACGGATCTGCCCCAGGATCTAAGTCAACATTCGGAGAATGGAAACGAGAACGAGTTCGAAATGTTTGGAAAATTAATTGCGAGTCAATTGCGTAAGTTGCCTTTGAGTTTGGCGTTGGACACGCAGCTTAAAATTCAGACATTAGTCAACGCTGCACGTATTCAAGCGGTCTACCAGCAGTATAGTTACGCTGGCCCGTCTCAGGAAGCTTTGTCAGTTCAAGCTTTGTCCAACGGGATTTTAGCCAGTATGGCAACTCAGAGTTCATACGCTTCCCGTTCTTTGGGTTTGAGTAACGATTCCCCGGAAGACATGAACAGGGATTTAAAGACGGAGTATTCGTTGGGTTCAGAAACAGAGGACTAAAGTCCAAGAGTAACTTTGACGTCTGTTTTTGCTCACACACAACCTAAAGTACCTCATTATTCTCTCCGTGAGAATTTGCTCACAGATTAATTTATTATGTATGTTGTATTAAATCGCGTTCGACGCACAAAACGGTCACTTCCCGGTGATTTGGGTAAAATATTAATGTCGTTATTTATACGTGTTTTAGATGGAGTATTAATGTGATCGATGTGTAGTCAAACTAATTCTAAAGTTTTTCTAAAAATTAAAGAGAAATCAGAACTAGTCATTTCGGTTTGATGTAGATCTCGTTGTTTCGGCTGTGTTAATTTATTTTTAATACTTATAAAAACAAAAGTTACCATTTCGTACTTTTTTTATAATATTTTAAGACTCTTTTATGTCATAGTAGTGTCCCTAAATGTTAAATGTTGCCAACATTACGAATTTATTTTTATTGTGATAGGTTTAAAATATTAGTAGATGTACCTACATAATAATATGTGTTGTACTTATACCTTTTGAATGTGATTTTAAAATATAAATCATATGATTCCCATGTCCATTGTGGGTAGGGTTGCCACTTTATATTAGAAGAAATAAAGTAAGTATATTTGCTTTCAAAAGAAGTAAATAAAAAGTAAGGACTTCAAAAAGAGTATCATTGGTAATTTTTTATTTTTTAAAAGAATATTTCGATTCCAAACTTTCTAAATCTTAGTTTTTATAGATCAGGGGCTCATTTTAATATAGTATAATAAACAATGTTTACAAAAGCGTGTTTTAGAGTTGTCTACTAGTGTTATAGATTATAAAGTAGACCTACCTTATATGGAGTACAATACTCTATTTTAGATTACAGGTGGCAACCCTAAACGTGGATATGGATATAGTAATAACAGTCTGAATTGACAGATTTTTGATAACATTATCCTGTTGTCTGAATTGAAACTATTTAGATTTTATTATCCTTTAACTAGAGTTAATGCATGCTAATAACGTGAAATTGAATACCTCAAAATAGAGACAGTATATTATAGTACAGTTTATCATTCAGAATATTGTATATCCTGTTGTTCTATGTGCCACAATTAGATTGTAAACAGAATGTGATTTATTGACAAAATAAATATTTTATAAATGTCGTAACATCGTTACCTTTTTTATATTTCTTACTGTTCGTTACTGTTTTTATATTCGGCAACGAACTTGCGACGCCTCTGGTGTTGTGAGTGCAGTAATCGCTTACCATCAGGCGATAAGCCTACCCGTTTGTTCCCTGTCCCATAAAACATATATCTGACATTTTTTTATTAATGATCACTTAATACAGATATTAAATAATAAAAAAATTATAATTGCTATAACATTACATTATTATTAAGTACCTGGTTACACCCTGGTTGGTAAGAATGCCAGTGTACAATGAAGTTTTGGACATACCAGAGTCAACTACAAGTTGGGGTTGTCAAAGCACCCGAACCAGCTAGCGAGACAGCTCAATAACCCGGAAACTATACGTCGACTCAAAAAGCGGCGCGATATATCTGACGAGGTTTAAATTCTAGGCAAAAATAAAGAAAGAGCAGGTTCCGCTGGGAGCTACGCTCTTCATCTGCTTATAGTTTAATTATGACTGATCGCAAGATATAAAAAAGAAAAAAATGAAGTACTTGGATGACTGGGTTTTTTTTGTAAATTTACTAAATTTCATAAAAAATTTTGAATATATACAAGATTTGCTCGTTTAAAGGTATTAGTTTTTTTTTTGTTTTTTTAAAAGACAACTCCCGCATTAGGAATATACATCCTGTGTCGCGGGGGACTTTACAAACATACATATAACGGACACAAAGAACACCCAGACTCAAAACAACATTTTGTGGATCACACAAAGTGATGTACCACGTGGGATTTGAACCCACGGCACTTGGCGCAGTAGCAAGCGGCGTAGTGACCGCTTAAACCATCTCAGCGACCTGTGACTAGAGTCCCTAGTGAGAGTTTGTTTTACATGAACTCGCCCAATCAGCGAGCGCGTTTGGCACTGTGAATAATTTTTTTTTTTTTTTTAAAAGACAACTCCCACATTAGGAATAAACATCCTGTGTCGTGGGGGACTTTACAAACATACATGAAACGGACACTGTACCGCGTGGGATTTGAACCCACGACACTTGGCGCAGTAGCAAGCGGCATGGCGACCGCTGACACCACTCGGCCAACCGTGCAGTCAATTTATTAATGAAGACTTTAGCGCGGACCAATCACAACCTTAAACGCTGTCACCGTGAAGATCGGGTAGAAATGAAATAAACTCACACTAGGCCATTCGATATCCACAATTCGTATCTCACAGTGAGTCTCAAGTAAATAATCCTGGCTTGGTCGTGCCTGTTCAAACACTCGTCATTAGCAAGACGAGAACAACCGGAATCAATCTGCCTGAGGGATTACCAGGTCGATGACACACTTGGCAATACTCGCCTGTGTATGCAATTCGTAGAAAAATATACCATTCACCTGATTGGCTAGTTTTTTATGTTTATCCACCCGCATTGGTGTAGTAAAGTAACCTGGAGAGATTACGCGAGAGTTTAAGCAAAATAATAATTTTGCTTAAAATTTATTTGTGATTGAGAATTTCGGCTATATAACATTATGCTACGACCAATAGGAACCGAGCATCAATAAAAACAATATATAGAAATGGTGTATATTGTTATATAGGGGAGGAGAAATAATAATAATTATTATTTATTTAAGTTATAACTTCTTATGGGAGGGCAAACCGCTTCGTTATGTAACGCGTTACAGCGCCATTCTGTCTGGCCTCCCTTTCTCTCACGCATACGGCAGCGGTAGCCAGGCTCTTTCTCTCTCACTGTAACCCACAGTGAATAAAGAGAATGTATTTAATTATCAATAAAATATTTCATTAATAAATAACCTTTTCTTAGATTATCATATTGTTGCTTTCTTTAGAATCCTGTCAATAAATAAAATTTTATTCGGCACCTATGTATTTCAGATTAAAATAAATAAATACTTATTTCGGACATCTAACACACAACGCCATCTATTGTATGGGTATGTATCATCTTATGGGTACTAGACAACTGGTATTGATACATATTATATAGTATTTTTTGTAAATACATACATATTATATACAGAAAACACCCAAACTCCGAAACAAATATTTGCAAATCATACAAACATTTGATCCGACCCCTGCTACCACTGCGCCACCGAGGCATTCGAAAATCCACCTGTTGTTTTTGAAAACGTCACTTTAAATCGGACAACTAGTAAAAGGGTCCGATTTTGAACCTTATAACCTCTGTGGACACTTGAAAGACATGATTTTTTTTCACAAGAAATTCTAGCCAAGTTGCCATTCTAGAAACGTAAACGTTATTAGAAAACTAACAAATGTATAGGAATGACGTTATCTCAACGTTACTTTACGTGGTCAAAAGAAAATATTAGGCAATAATAAAAGAGAATAGCGATTGTAATCGACGGTAAATACTTGCATATTGGCTAAGAGTGGCTTGATTATCTACAGCTCGCAGTCAACAGCGCCGGAGAGCTCCGTCAATCCGCCGAGTGCAGTCGCGTCTCGGTCCATCACGGTTTATTATTCGCAACGATCACTCCGCGACACCGCGACCCTCGCCGAATCCGCCATTATCATGATATTGCTACACCGAACGACGTGTACGTATATGTAGGAAATCATTGCGGGTACATCATTTATAAGATGTGTTTTGTTTGATATTTAGAAACGACTGTCATTTGTTTCACCTATATATTTTTTTCGAGTGTATGTGAGATATTGCCGCAATCGAGGTTTATATTCGTTTCTTGTCTAAAAGGTTTACGAAACCCAAGATATTAATACATATTTTAAAGTATTTTTTGTAAATACATATTATACATAGAAAACACCCAAACTCCGAAACAAATATTTATAGATCATACAAACATTTAGTCCGACCCGGGAATCGAACCAGAGACCTCAAGCACAGCAGTCGCATACGCTATCACTGCGCCACCGAGGTATTCAAAATGTTTAATGTGTTTATATTAATTTTCACGATATACCTACGACTGAAATTATAATATCTCTATTCCTAACATGCGAATTGAGTGACACCCCGACATTACAAATCCGGACACGTGACTTCTAGCCTCTGAAACAAATCCGATTATGTAGCACCAAGTTTTCGGCAAGCCGTGATTTGCAGTTGTATGTTAGGTGCGAGACGGGGTTATATGTTAGAAAGGGAAGACGATAGAAGTACTAGTAGGGTCTCGGCACGGGACCGGGACGGGTTAGTGGACGGTAGCTTACGTTGCATGCGCTGACCGCGATCGAGTACTACGCATTCATCGTTTTGATACTTGCTATAGATGTGATTTACTGTTTTTTTTAATCACTTATGTTCATTTATTTTAATGTAATTATAGCAATGATTTTAACTATACGGTATCATTGGAATCTTTTTAATATATGAGCCTACCAAGGTGACTTTACTATGCCTGATGGAAAGCATGAGCAGAATCCAAGAGTGGTGGTCAGTCAGTAGTGATATATTTCTGCATCTTGGGCATTGTCGTTAAGATAAAGACATTTCTAAGTAAACTTTTACTTAAATATTCGAATTTATACGTTGGTCTTGTTTTTATATGTCTAATACAAAATATGTCTGTTAATAATCTGTAACAAAATAGGTACATATTTTATAATAGATTATATATTGATTGCAAAATTACTGACGTAGACTTCTGGATCAACTTTTTTGCCACCATTCCTGTTTATACGAAACTATTATATTTATAATCTGACCTTAACAATCAAAGCGACAATCCGTTTACAGGGGTTAAGTTAATTTATTAGTATATGAAAGGTACCGCTTTGGCACAACATTCATGTAACTCGGGACGCGGGCCAAACACGCGTTCTATAAATCACTCCCCTCTTTTCTTCACTACTTACACCAGTTTACACCGGGCTCTTTATAATAATTGTCGATGCGCGGTCGGTGGCCACGATAAGGGATTACGGTCTCTCCCTGTTTCAAAAAGGGGAGAGGGAGACTTCCCACCCCACAGTGCCCTGCTGGCTTTTTTCCCGCGCGCTTGCATTTTGCCACAGAAAGCGGAGTGAATATTGAATTATGAATTAAGATATGAAGCTAGTTCTCTTTAAGAAGGCGTTTTACGCTGCTCTTGGCGGAAGAAAGCACACTTACAAAGTTTGTTACGACAGTTTTCGGTACATATTACCTCAGCTTAAGTGTTTCATACTTCGGATTAATACTTTAACGAGACAAACGTTTTAAGGGGGTTCGGTATAGCTTTGAAGATTTTGTCCTTAGTTTGTATGCGTTGCAATGGTCTGCTAGCGTAAAAATAACTGAATGATACGTTTTTTAACTTTTTTCTGTAAACCGAATTTATAATGCCTCACAAAATAGGTACTACAGTGTTTTATATATAAAAATAAGATTCGGTATTTTGTATAAACTAACTTAAAAAATTTAAGTCAACGATAATTTAAAATTATATATTTTTTTTTATACAATCATGTTTGGTGTATTAAATAAAATAAATAAATAAATATATAAATATTCCGGACATCTAACACACAACGCCATCTAGTCCCAAGCTAAGCAGTGCTTGTGTTATGGGTACTAGACAACTGATATGAATACATATATACTTTTTTTCTTTGTAAATACATACATATTATACATAGAAAACACCCAAACTTCGAAACAAATATTTATAGATCATACAAACATTTGGTCCGACCCGGGAATCGAACCCGAGACCTCAAGCACAGCAGTCGCTTACGCTACCACTCGCGCCACTTCGTTAATTAGTCATTATTCTCAAATTACCCAACTTTAGGGTTGTCATTATGCCAATTGACAATCTTTGTGTGATTGAAAAAAAAATTGCCGTAGTGTTCTTCAGTAATATAAAAATAATAAATCCGGTTCTAAGAACTATATCCTTCATTTCATCTTTAAAATTAATTTAGGGGACTGGGCCCTTTTCTAAAAACATATTTAGGGATTCTTCATTTGAATTTGAATGAAGGACGAAGAAACTCTGAATTCGCTACAAAATTCAGAAACAAAACTATTGGCTGCCAACTTTTGCGATCTTATCTTCTGAGCAAATGTCTATACTCGTGCAATATTAAAGTCAAGTTGAGGCCTCTATAGATAAAAATCCAAAGTGCGGTTGACCCTTCAATGATTTAAATATTCCATGAGGCGACAAACTTTTCTATTGTATTCTACGGATATTCTTAAGTAAAGTTCCAAGAGTTCGTGACAGGGATTACATTTTTCGGCTTACGTCGACCTCCTTCCCTCTCCACATCAAGATACAAGCTCTAGACGTAATAACAACACCCGCCTGCCCATGTTGTAAAATAACATTTATTATAATATATCCATTAATTAAAGTATTTTTCCTGAACTCTTATCAATCTGTTTCATAAAACCTCGATAAATATGGACATCCGAGTATGTATTTAATACAGTACATACTAGGTTAACAGAAACGTTATGAGATCTCAAACATGCAAGTTCTATTTTTCTTCAAATTTACGCGACCAATTTACGAGCCCACAGGCGTCGACGACAAAACACTCGCCAAAACATAAATCGCTGGCTCGGTCCGTATTCAGCACGCCCACTCACCAATAAAGTAGCGATTCCTCATCAGGCAGCCCTGCCGAGCGAGCGATAGAGCCATAACGAAACACAAAGCGAAGCGGCGCGGCGGCGGCGCCCGGACAGAAACCAGTCCTGGCAAATTAAATATGTAGGAGGCAAGCTCGCACCCACGCTGGCCAGGGCTGTGCCGGCCGCGCGTTGCCTCTTTCATTTGGTCACTTTTATTATTTATGTATGAATTCAGGACTCCTTATTGATAACATAATTGTATGAACATCGAAACTTCATTTACAACTATAGTAATAATAACTAGGTGGCATTATTATTAAATACGTGCAGTGATGCACATTAATTGACAACTTTCAGCATCTCCTATCTCATTAATTTTCAGAATTCGACAGTAACACTGACCCTTATTCACACACACACGTGTGTACGTTAGGATATAATGACACACACATCCCATTGTTCTTGAAACACTGTTGAACGAATGTCCTACCTACATGTAGTCCTCCTAGTCTATGCGTTATACTCGTATCTTAGGTTGGTTGTTTTATTAAACAAGACACTTTTAGAGCATGTTCTGTTTTTTCACACATTTATAAATTGAGACAATACATATATCATCGTTATTATCATCAAATCCGCAGCTGTGCCATATTGATACTCCCTTAGGGGGTAAGAAAAATAAACTGACGTGGAAAATTTATAAAAGCAATCTTTAAGCTATTTCTATTACGAATTAAAATTTTTGAAGCGCGCACAAACTAACTTAACATCTTAATAATTGATTACTGATCCAGTATAAGGTTATGTTATAAAAACAATGCCAGAATAGTTTCAACACCAGTAACCTAACGTAATCTATATTTCTAAATAAAGATTTATTTCAAAATAACAAAAGTAATACATATTCTAAAGTGACAACCCTAGGCTACAAAGTGTTTGCGTCGAGCGTGCCGTCATTAGAGCCGGCGTTAGCGACCCGCGCCGCCAGCCAGACATTTTTTATGCAGCCCGGTACGGCCGCGCCGCCTGACAACCGAGTAGGTACGACCGTACCTATTATTCGACGCGAATATAACGTCTGATATTGATGATTCTTGAAAAGGAATGATCAAGTCACCTAATCATTATGATCATGATCATTTAGTATTTTGGTTATCTTGTACAACTTAGATTTCAGATTATTTGAAAAGTTAAAAACTTAAATGAATGTTTTATAGATTTCAGCGGTAACTTTACAGCTTCATACTACGAGTACGCTGACTGTTGTGTGTTCGATCCGTACATAAGACAACATTTCGTTTGATCCAAAAATTATTGTTAGTCTTTGTATTTGTTTCATATATACATACACACTCCCCGCGACACAAGAGATATGTATTATATTCCTAGTGGTAACTTTAAAGAAAAAAAAATCTTCTGATTCTTGAATTGTAGGTTTAATTTACTTTCATATTACTCATTTGGTCATATGCCTACTATACCAAAAAATATTTTTAAACTTACTTTAAATACGACTACGGCAGTGGCTTAGCGCCAATTTGAAGTTAACCATTTTGCCGGCGTGGGGAGGTTTTAATCCAATTTGAAGATGGTACTAAGTTGTGGAATTATTTAAAAATAACGTTCTCACTCTATAACATACAATTACATTGATATCAGTGTACACTATAGGTGTAATTTGAGCTAAACTTCGAGTAAAAAAAGGTCAAGGTCAATATTTCTCATTATTACGGCGGCTATGCCCCGAATCCATGCTAATATGTACTATAAATTTGAAAGTAACTGTCTATTATGCTTTCAGTACTGAACCACTGCACCGAGCAAATGCTAATTATACGGAACACAAGTTATCTTTAACATCAAATATACGAGTAGTACCTATTAGATACTTTCTATTTTAATACGGTAACCTAAATTCTCTGATATGATAAGTATCTAGTAGTGTTAATCCTAGTATTCCTTTTATTTTATTTATTTTGCATGAGATAATTACCTCAGGCGACAACCCTACCGGGTTTCGAAATGGAACTAAAACCATACGGTGTGCCATGCTGTGCCATATGTGGTCATATGGGAATAACATATCCGTACAAATCTGGTATTCCTGAGTAGACGGTAAGGATATACCGCCCATTTCTGCGCAGTGTAGCACACCGTTTGGTTTTAATTGAGCTGTTTTAATCAGTTCAATTGACGTTACGGTCATCATCGCCTAGGTAAGGTATCCTCTAAGAAATAACATCAATCTACTAATATATATTTATACTAGCTGACTTATGCAACTTCGTCTGCTTCTCTTCAAAAGAAATATTTTTTTCCCGATTAGTAAATTGTGATATAAACTATCCTATCTCTCAAGTTGGATCGAACTGCACATGGTGTGCGAATTTTATTATAATCGGTTAAGTGGTTTATGAGTCCATTGAGGACAAACATTGTGACACGAGATTTATATATATTAAGATGTATATATAGGTGAACCAAAAACTTTGTTTCCCATTTTCGAAGATTATGCACAAGGATGAGTATGAAATTTGGCACAGTTAACATTTATTTGAAAGAGGTGTGCAATAAGCTAAAAAAAACAAAAACAAAAATAATTAATTCAAATTTCGAATTTTGAAAACTGAGCGACCTCATATTTAAAAAAAAAAACTGATAACAAGCTTAGAAATAAAAATCAAATATAGAACTGCTATGTGAAAACACTGACGTACATTTGACATAGATGTTATATACGTGCGCTCATTGGTCAAATGAAATCCGCATTTTCTCGGCTTCTTGCTACACATTTCCGCCTCTTTTCACGCCGTCTCTTTTTGTTTATTTTAATATATAAAACAACAGCCGCTCGAGAAATAGTAAGCCAAGATTGACCCTTCCTGAGGAGAGACTATCTCCAACCGTTAAAGACGGTTTATCATGATCATGCACTGGGAATATTCCTGTATCGCTTTACAAACATATATGAAACCGACACAAAGTTCACCCACACACAGTTATTTTCCGTGGGAGAGCCACGCTTCGTCATGAATGGGCCGGCTCGACCGGAGTGATACCACGGCCTCACAGAAAACCGGTGTAAAATAGCGCTTGCGCTGTGTTTCACCGAGTAAGTGAGGATACCGGAGGCTCATACCCCAACCCCTCCTCCCATTCCCTCTCCCCCATCCCCCAAAGGTCGGCAACGCACTTGAGACGCTTTTGGTGTTGCGGGTGTCCATATAATGTCCGTAATCGCTTACCATTAGGTGATGCGTTTGCTCGTTTGTCCCCTATTCAATAAAAAAAAAACCCAGACTCAGAGCAACGATTTTATTTTATGTGGGTATCGAAACCATAACACTAAAAAGGGGCGAGATCACAGCTCAAACCACTGCACTATTTGTAAAATCCATCCAAATCTTTTAAATTCGAAAGTAACTGTGTCTGCCTTTCTGTTACGTTTACACGGCTAAACCACTTCCTTGATTCTTAAGGAAGGATAATCACCTCTTTACCGCAACATTCTCCTTCACAAAATCTCTGTACAAAATCTAGTCACTCAATAAATCGTGGTTCCTACAAGAAGGAGAAACACAAAAGACACATCAAAAAACTTTTCATGTAGGTATGTAAAAATTACATTCAAATGAGGGTCTGTCAAATGATTATGAGACAATATGTACGACACCTTGTGCGATAATGATGGAATACATTAGTGCGCCATAACGCGAAACGTGACTCATTAGAGAGATGGGTGGTCTTCCTATCAAGTACCTACTCTTCAAGGGAACATTTTCAAGTAATATTTTATCTACTAAGATTGATTGTGAAATATTGAATTGTCGAGGCACAGGTGATTAGAAGAGTACAATTTAGTATTCCAACTTAAATTACAGATGTTTAGTTTTTTTTTTAGTCTATGACAAGTAAATTGGCGGTAAAAAGATCAAAAAAGATTTTAGATTTAAAGTAAAGTGGTATATACAGTCCGTGGACAAGCTAAATAATGTCTCCACAGATAAAATATGAATTAAAACCGGATTTGGATTGTTTTCTATATAAAAAGTATAATTATTTATTTGGCTATCCATACTTCATTCGAATATTATAAATTGGAAACATAATCTGTATGTCTGTCAGAAGCTATTATTATTATTAGCTATAAAAATGTATCTTTATAATAATAACCATTATCAAAAACCCTGTAATAATTCACTGTTGGAGATAGACCTCTCATTAGAAAAGGCGGTTTAGTATTCAAAAGGCATTGTTAAACATAGCAGGAAGCGGGAACATACCATTATTTATTTAAGTTAAACAAGACACAAAATATGTTTTTTTAAACTAGTTTTCTTCATCTACTTTTGCACCCAATCGTTAAAAGTAAAAACTACAAGTGTGATAATTAGACAAGTGATGACGTTGACGATAACTGGTTTCAACAAGATTAAAACAAAAAATAAAGTAAAAAAATCGCGTGTCTTCAATATTCAAGTAAAAAACCATGGCAAGTGTTAGTTATCGTGTTGCGTGGCGCAAGTGGCCTAAAAAAACAAAGAGTGTCCCACACCCCGCGTTGGAGTCGGGTCGGGTGGGCGCGGCCTCACGGTGGCCATGGCGCTTATGCCCACAGGCCACGCGCTAACTCTTCGTTGCTATGCTCTCCGCGTACACCCGAACATGCATTTCACGCTATGAAGAATTGTATTTTGACTGTTTTCTTTTTGTGTAGAGAGGTATATGTAGTTAAATCTAGCTTTCCTGCATGCTTTTGAATATAGTAATTATCTTTTACCAGTGCCTTTCGCATAAACTATCATCTCTTTTGTTTAATTTTATTTCACAAACATTCGCGTCCACAATATCAATGGGTTTGACTTTTTTAGCAACTTTCAAAATTAATATAACTTACTTGTTTGTAATTACTATTATAGGTATTTATAAAAAATACCAGTCTTTAATACAAGCTAAACATGATAAAAACTGTTATAAGGTTAAAAAAAGAAAATATCTAACTGCGTAACTTTTAAAATGAATGTACCTACAAAACAAGATTAGTCAATTTTTAATTAATCCATTATAATTTATATTAATTATTCGACTTCTAGTGTACAAGTATGCTCTGGAGAATTAATTAATTATTGACTCAAACAACTGGTAGCAGATAAAACAGCTCTACTCTTCTCTAGTCCAAAAGTTCAACAACAAAAAATGCCATTAAAAAAGAACAACATAAACGGGTCACTAAAACAATTAATTAAAATAAACTCCAATCAATTTATCCCTAAATAATGACGAAGAACTAATAAATACATTTATCACGGAGCGCACACGTAGGTATCGGGGTGTCATAAATCAAAGAAGCATCAAGCCGGAGCGGGCGGCGTACACGGCAGCCCATTAAACTGGCTCGGTGACAAGGTGACGTGCCCGCCGCGGGGGCGCGATAACGCGGCCCGTATCCTGTGTCGTGCGAACTAGGGCTGCCCTGTATAACTCAATATACTGCTTACGCTGGATATCTTATTTCGGAATAAAATGGTTTTACAACGATGTGTTGACTTTTAAGTATGTTTTATAAAATAAACTTGAAACTTAACAATAGTAGGTGGATAATGGATAAGCTTTTGCGTCCGAATGAAGGTTAATTTTTCGAGTGTACGTGTGCATGTCTTTGGTACTAACTCACTTATTACTTATTTACAAACGGGCGATTTTTTTTTAATTTTCATAAACACGGTGTAACTCCACACTTAGTACGAATTTAGTGACACCTCTCAGACCAAAATCTGTCAAGTAGTTTAGGTACCTTGATCTTAGGTCAACTGTAACATTTTATTTAGTGACTCAACTATAACCACTCAACATCGAAACATTTTATCACAGTCTACAACCCTATCCGTGATCTCGCTTGCCTGCCTCGTTCAATATTTGAGTATCTATACATGTTATGGACGCTTGGTACTTTCGGTGGATTACCGCACGGCTGGTTACGCTCGCTCCGCTCCGCATTTCCTTTTCTTTGTGGTGTGTATTATTTTATATAGGTATAGGTAAGTAAGTACATACCTCTGATGTATATAAAAAATCTGCATTACTTTTCCATACATTTGTAAAATATTCTATTGAATTTACCAAAATCTTTAATTTCTTTCGCAGTACTTAAGCGACCAAGAAAAACTACACAAAATTCCTTATTTTCCTTGCTATTCGTCTACGAGATCTTTATTCAAATGTGACAATATCACCTCATCAAATCCATGACGGACGAGTTTCATAATACTAGGAATACATAATAAATACGAGAGTCACGTTATTACACGAAGCTTCATTATTTATATGTCGCTTGAAATGAAGTGATCGCGATTCGTCGACACGTCTCGACGCCACTTTTGTAAAGAATCGACATTACTGCTCGAACTTAGAATAGAGGCTTGTGTTAAAGGAGCGTTCTTAGTAATATATTCGGTTGCGTTTCAAATATTCATCTCAATTAAATTCAATTCAATTGAAACATTATGATATTTAAGTTTATTTCGTAGTTATTGCATTTATATAAGCACAGACTGTGACAAAAAGAACTTTACAAATGGAAACATACGTGGCATAATTTCCGTCATAAACTTAAAAAAAAAACAAATAAAAACATCTTCAAGAACTAGACTAAATAAAATTGGGACCACACAGGTAGTACTAGTAGTCAAATAAAAATCGAATCATTTAAATCAGTTCAGCCAGTCGCAAGTTTTGCGGTAAAAATAGTAAAAAGGGGACGAACTGAGATCGTTCTTCTTTTTTGAAGTTCGATAATAACCGAATTTGGCTGTTTTTGTAGTCGGTTAGAAGAAGTTGTACTAGGTAACTTTATACAGAAGTATCAAAATCTTTCGCACTAAGATACTGCAGCGGATGTCGCCGTCGTTAGTACGATGCGGCGACACACGGTGCAGTGGTCTGGGCCGTGCTACGTTGAGTCTTGTCCGGATCACAAGACGCGTCGATGGCCGAGTGCCAACCTGAAACAGCAGAAAACAGACGCAAAATATAATACTGTACTAAACGATTAAAATAGTTAATCGTTAAATGTATGACTGTGGTAGCCAGTCTGTTGATAAACATAAATGGAGTAACTACTAAATATATGTAACATAGTTTAACTTAGCTAGCTTTTGCCTACGGATCGACCGACATGCACCCGGCTGGCGTGTATGTCGGTTAGTAAGTTTGCGTAGCATCAAAAATTGAAAATCGTAAAAGAAGCAGGCATATTAAGGTAATCATTGTTTTAAGTATCAAGTACTGTTAGTCGCGGTGGGATTCAGGTCCCGGGCCGAAAGTGATCCCGTGGCAATTCGGACAAGTTTGGCGTAACGCCAGCTGATCACACCGCAGTCTGCGTCCAACATTGACACAAGATATTAGCCATATTACTTCTACCGGACGCTCTTTGTATTAACCACTAAACTTACTACTCTCCAAGTAGGTATTTTATCATTAAATACAAGTTAAGCAAATCTGTTCTGAAATTAATTAAAAAAAGACTTTTAGCACATACCATATAGCAAGAAAATACAATGAATAAGTAAGAAAAAGGCCTGCTTTTTCTTACTAATACAATTAATTGACAGTATTATCGAAAATTAGGCAATTATGGTAAGTGAAAATCTTTATCAGGTTTGTTTCCTACTTTCTTAGATCTTACAAAACCAAACCATGAACTAGGTTTTGGGGGACAAAGATTGTAATTCAGTTTGTTTTTACTGTGTAGTAAATAAATAAAATGTATTCAATATTTCTTTTCAAAATGGCACATAAATGATATTATCTCACATGTTTATGTTCAGTGTGACTTGTGCATCCGCATTTGATTCCGTTGCCGTACTTCGGCGCTTAATAATAGGCTAAGTTGTAAAACAAGTTGTCAAGCAATTCTTCGGCTTCCATTTCTCTTGCCCGAGGGAGTGTTAACGAAACCAGGTCCAGGCTTTTAGGCCGTAATGACCAGTTGACCGCATTTTAGGCTATGTAGCAGGATACAATATTATCATAAACTGAGATACTAATCTTAAAAAACTATATTTCTTTTCTTATAAAAATTAGACCTAATTAATACTTACTTTGAATTTAACAAAAATGCACTGACGACTTTTGTTACTGCTTAAAAAAGGTCGTGATAAAATTGTGCTACAACAAGCGCAGCAAGCAGCGGGATAAAGTAACCTCTATTACGAATGTGACTAATATACCGGGAGCGCAAGAACGAAGAGAGGTGGTCGGCGCGCTCGAGCTGTGTCGCATTAGTGAGGCGGCGGCACCTACATAATTTAGTTATAATGACGGCGCACTCGTTACCTCCCGGGCCATTAGGTGCCGACTACCTACGTTGACGTCGCTCACGCTTCGTGTGAATCCACACCGTACATAGCGATATAACTTTAGCTCGTTTATACATACCTAGTAACTTTACATAATATATTTTGTTATATACTAATATCGTTTATGTTTAAACAAACTTATTCATTCACATATTAAATACCTCTTGGTCTTTTTTGTTTATGGATTAAGATAAACTTAAAAAACCTACGCAATTTCTTTATAAGGACACTCCCGTCACTGCTATCTTCTTGGTTTTAACGTAATTAATTAAAAAATCCTTGACTTTTAAAATGAAACAACATGAACTTAATCACGTGTTGTTAAAGTTTTTGAAATTATGAATAAAAATGTATAAGATTATTAAATGCTTCAAAACATTATTGAATGTACCTATGTATATGTTACTAAATTTATCCTAACAAGTAGTAACATTCGCTAGATTTACAACAATAAACATTTGAACTCATCTAAGCAGATGGGCCCTTATCTCACCTCCGCAATTTTGCTAAGAAAGAAGGCTGCCGTAATATTTACGGTCTCGTACAGACGTGCTTAAGTAGACATCTGTCAGATGATCACGACCCCAACAGTCGTGACAAAGTCACGGTTTTCCTCAAAAATGTACGCAGCTGTTGTTTTCAATATATTTCGCTATCCTTGCGACATATATAATATTTTATAATACAATAGTTCAAATTTTTAACTGACCATTGTCCAAATTGATTATCTTATTTCGCTTTAATAATATGTCAATAATGAATCATTAACTTCAAGGTTTTATTACGTACTTTTTCTTCTTTAATTGTCACAAATAATCGAAATGCATAAAATTACACGAGAGCTCTTGATGCAAAATCGACTAAAACTGTATCGATTGTTGGGAACTGGAACATAACAAGTGAGGTGGTGCCCCTAAACAGTTTAATAGCCGACATCGCTCCGTGATACCTCCCCTTCGTATTTTTCCGGCCACTTGTTCTGTGTTCCCCCTCTTCATCCCTCGCTGAACTGACACTCAACATGACTTTGGATGGTTCGGTTTTAGAACTTTTTTATATTATTGTTGTCAATAGGATGTTAAATGAAGTAAAATGTGTTTATACTGAATCGAGACATCCTCACGAGATTCAGAGATATGTACGAGTAAGTTGAAACCAGAGGGGCCAGAATTAGAGAAAGTAGAATTTCGAAAGGTTGGTGTTTTAAATGTTAAAAAGTTTATTAAAACATGCTAGTACCATAAGAATTAGTGTCTTTTTAACATGGTTTGGGTTTAGTTTTGGATTCCCTTCGTTAATTAGAATGAACTATATCCTATTCAATCTTTTACAAATATTATTTTTTTATCCATTTTTACCGATTGTATTAAAAAAGAGTTTCCCATGTCGAAATTATAGTCGATAAACCCTTATATACCGATACCGATACACCCGAGATTTTATATAAATTAACCCCTAATTTATATAAAATCTATATTATTTTTGCATACAAGACAATACTTACATTACTCATTGAAGCATAAATAGCTCCAACTCGTTAATTATAAATTGCCGATCGTAACGAATCGATATTAAATCGACTAACATGAAACGTAAGCGCGATGTGAACAAATTAATGAGAGAGATATTTTAATGTTTATCAGTAAATGTTTTGATCGATCAAGTGTGGCAAGTATTGCATATTACTTATCATTACTGCTCTTTGTGTTGTGAATAGTTGATTACATTAATAAGATAAAGGTTCAAAGGAAAATTTAGCACTTTATCAATTTGGTTGTTTCTTTTATTTTCTAGATGACCTTCTGGTTTTTATGTGTTCTCTTTTACTTCCCCTGTGTGTGGTCACTATTAATGGGAATAGAGGAATCTATTTTTTCCTTCACAAGAATCATTCTGCTCCTAACAAATGACCTGCCCAAACTTATGTCTTCGTCGCTCCGCACACTTTGTTTGTTTTGTGGGGAATTCTTGTATTTATTTATTGCATCAATCTGCGAACTGTCAACTGACAATTCTACCAGGAAAACATGATGTGTGAGGAAGTGTAGCGTAACTTGAAACATTGCTGCCTCAAATTTACTACATCACGTTCATGATTTTTAAGATTCAGGAATTAGCATTCTTAGATATTATCATTGTTAGATATATGTATACATATATTATGTTTTAGGATAATTATTGCAGTTACGAGTATTCCGAATGATCCTACAATTTATGGCGCCTTGGTAAACAAACAGCAGTCAAGACAATAACGTAGTAGTATTTGCTTGATATTTTCAGCTATTTTTACCATAAAATATAGTGAAACATAAAGATCACTTAGACGCTTCAATTTTAAAAATATTTCATTAAATAAAAAAAAAATCGCTTGTCAATAACAACATTGCAAAACACTTGTTGATGTGGTTTACATGCGTGACACCCCATTTTCTCTCATCTTTCCCACTTTAATATTTAAACGTCAATCCTGCTTACATTCTCAAAATTATTAGCATGTGTCTTTATGGCTTCAAACGAGAGATCTCTGCCTCAAAATATAACAGCCCCCTTACGTCGTAATCGCCTCGCGGTCGCTCGACGTTTCATTCTGAAGTGTTCGCGTCGTTACCCATATTCATTTTGAATACGTCTTTTGAGTATACTGTGCATTTATATATGATGTTTATAATACTTTTAATATTTACTGATTGATCTCGACTTGAAATAATGTTCTCTACAGATTTTATACCGTATAGTTTAAACTCAGTATATTTATTTACATTTTTCATGTCAAATTTAATGTCAGACAGAGTAGAGATAATGTTAATAGTTCAATATCTACCTAAATACAAAGTACTTACACGCCAAAAGAGATTGCGAATAAAAGGTTTTCATTTTAAGTGTTTCTATGAAAATGAAGTATTATAGTTAGTCACTTAAATTACAGCACTTTGGTCCTTAAGTAGGTACTACTTACTTGTCTTTTCTCTCGTATTTAACTAGCTTTTGCTCACGTCTCCGCCTGTTATTATTTCGGTAAATAGTAGACTGTGTTTATATATGGGGGATGGGGGAAGGGGTTAGGGTCTCCGGTATCCTCAGTCACTCGGTGAAATACAGCGCAGGCGCTATTTCACACCGGTTTTCTTTGAGGCCGTGGTATCACTCCGGTCAAGCCGGCCCATGCATGCCGAAGCGTTGCTCTCCCACGGTAAAGATTTTGATGTATAATAAGCTGTATTACTGTCAAATTTTATCTAAATCCTTTCAGTAGTTTTTGCGTGAAGGAGTAACAAACATCCATATAAACTTTCGCATTTATTATATTACCTAGTGGAATAGGATAGGTTTAGTTTGAGAATCTCAGTTCTGAGTAGAAGAAGAAATAGACAATGATTTTATTTTAGGAGGAAATTTTATTTTCTACGTTATTTTTACCTGCAGTAAGGTTTATTTTTGCTTGTCTTGTCATTATATTGACAGTAATGTTCTTTCCGTGATAAATGATAAGACTAACACGCTAGCCAGAACATATGTATAAATAAGAAATAAAAAAACATCTACTGACAGTATTGTGACGGACAAACATAAACTTATGTTTGTAACGTGATTAACTATTGACGATCAATTATAAGATATATTGCCTTGTATATCTTGTATAAATTAATATATTATCTTACTAATATTACAAAGGCGAAAATATGTATGTATGTATTGTATGTGTATTACTCTTTCACCGCAAATTAGCACAGAGATAGAGTATATTCTGAGATAAGACATAGAATAATTTCATCCCAAGGGACAACAACAAGGGAGGGTAACACCGCAGCACGAAGCTAGTTAATATTTTCTTCAATATCAACTGCCTGCTAGCAACGGCACCTTGTATCTCCCATAGCTATAGGTTCGTATCTATATACCTCCCGTAATGACGCCGACGCGCCATCTACCGGCGCTCCCTGCTCATTACGCGCGCCACTTTCCCTCCACTACGGTGATTGATTGATTCATTCGCGCGGCCTGTAACGATAAGTGCTCAGTTTAGCTTGTTATCAAGTCTGCGCTCCTAGTAATTTTGCGTCAATTGTGTAATGCTGCTGCTGGTTTTGTTGTTTACTGGGTGCATTTTAGTTGATAACTTACTTCCAGTACCTGAAATTGTCTGTTTCTTATTATTCACTTTACTGCTATATTCACTGTCCTTCAAAAGTATGACAAAAAATCATACTTGAGTTATTGGCACATATTTGTATAATGTAAACTCATTTATTTTATGTTTTCCTGGTAGATCTATGTAGTTACGTCAAAGAATGAAATATGTATTTGATAATTGATTGGGTCAAGTACTAAGTCCGGCCACTCAGAGAATGCGTTTCTGACACTTGTAAATTCGTCATGAGTAGTGATGTACCATGAATATCATTAATAATATTTGGTAACAGTATTTATAGCATTAATTATGCATAATTATTCAATTTAGATATATTTTATATTTCAAACACAATATTAACAAAATTGTTGATGGATGAATTAAATTTAATCGTAATTTCTGAATGAAACCAAGGGAAAGAAAATAAAAATACTGTATTTATTGAAAAATGAAATAATGAAATACAGTTTTAAGATTTCAATAATGTCAAATCAAAATTTAATCCGACTCCGATTCGCTTGAGGACTCGCTGTCATCTTCACCAACATGTATTATCATGTTATTATCAATCATAGTGTCTATACGAATATCGCGGTCAAAGTCATCAAATATCATTTTTTTAGTTTTTTCAACCACCTTCATCCAGTCATCTCTTGTGACTTTTTCGCATGCTTCTTTTAAAAGCGTCTTCATCTTTTTTATGCCATATGGTGGAGAAGTATTATGACGGGCTGCATAACCTTTAATTTGAGCCCAGATTAGCTCTATGGCATTGTACTGGCAGTGATATGGAGGAATTCGAATATTTGATAGCTTATGGTCGTTGACTAATTTCATCAGCTCAGCTTTTAGCATTGACATATTTGCGTCAATGCCACTTCTTTGCAGCCAAGCCACCAATTCCTCTTTTCTATTAGCTTGAGAAGGTGCTTTATTTATTTGCACCGAATGATGAGGGGCGTTATCCATTATTATAACTGAAGGCTCTGGAAGGCCAGGTAGCAACACATCCTGGAACCACTCCTTGAAAACAGCCGCATTCATTTCTTCGTGGTAGTCAGTAGTAGTTTTTGACTCAAATGCTAATAAACCATTTTCCACAAAACCATACTTCGCACAACCAGTGTGGCATATTATGAGACGTGCTCCGTTACCGATTGGCACTTTCGACGTCGTCGAGAGTGTCATCTGTCCAAGAACGAGAAAGCTCGTGATTGGTGTTCAGCCATGTCTCGTCAATGAAAACGACATTGTCCCAATTATCATTTTTTTTTGCTTCTCTTAGAAAAATACTTATTTTTACCAGAAATATAAAGGGATAAAAATGGTTTTTCATTTATTTTTAATTCAGCTGACTGATATCACGACAATTATTTTCATAAGTTTAGTTTGGTCGTACCTATATCGTATTATAAACTATATTAAATATGTATTAAGTACATTATACACACTCTCGAATAATTTCTCCGATGTCCCCAGGAACTTTAATGTCGTTCGTATAAATGCCCAAAGCATTTCGGCACATTTCCCTGAAATGGTGACAACATTCGACTGTACGACATCCTTACATACTTTGTAACTCATCTTGTTCTACTGTTTTTTTGTGTATTCAATAAAGATAAATAAATAAAATTATATATTATAAAATGAGAACGTTTTATTTAACAATATATCGACCGACAGAATATATTACGATTCCAAAAATACTCAGTTACAATTCAGTATTATTTTGTCTCATCACTACAAAAACAAACTATTGACATAACCTTCAAACAGCGCAGTTTGACGTCGTTAGACTTTTAAAAATTATTGTTCTTAAATTAATTAATTGATTAATTGTTAATAACTTTAGCCCAAAATAAAACGTTTAATGTACATTGGTATGATTATTCAATTTTTAATGTTATTACTCATTATTAAGGTTAATAAAAGATATTTAAAATTTTGCCATAAATTGTACGCCAGTTCAAAGTTACATCGCCCATTGAATCACGACCTGTCAGGAACGCATTCTCTCAGTGGCCAGACTATAGGAACTTATCTATACTAATATTATAAAGAAGTAAAGTTTGTGTGTTTGTTAAATTGTAGGGGGTAATCTCGGGATCTACTAAACCGATTTGAAAAATTCTTTCAGTGTTGGATAGTCCATTTATCGAGGAAGGCTATAGGCTATATATCATCACGGTAATACTAATAGGAGCGGAGCACCAATGAAGAATGTTTCAAAAACGGGGAAAATTTTCACGTTACGGGCAATTGAAGACGCAAACGAGGTTGCGTGGGTCAGCTAGTGAGATATAAATCTGTAAAATACCCATCAAAATATTCGAGATCATCAGAAATCTGAACAAACTTAATTTATTATTGTCTTTAACCTTAATTAGAACTATCAGTTATATAACAGACCTTTAGATTTAAAAACGCAAATTCTCACGATCCCAGCAAGCAAGCAACTGAGTAGGGAATAAGCCCCAGTTTAGAGTCACAAAGCGCATTCAGACTCAGAACAACTGCTTATCTGTGAGTTGTACAACTAGTTGTCGAATGATACCAAAACCTTAATGTTCAGTGATAACTTGATAACAGTTAGTGACATCAATGTGGTTTGAAACTTATAATAATCTTTAGATCATGAGCAGAACCCGTAAACACAGTAAAACTGTAACTTTAATTGATTAATTTAATTCGTTCGATTTTTTAAGTGTCAACAAAAATCGAATGTGTAACAAGCTAGTTTTTGCCCGTGGTTCCGCCTGCGTATATGTCGGATATCGAGGTAAAGAGTAACCCATGTCCTTTCTAAAAGAGGCGAGAAGCCCGATGATGTAGAAGCATCATAATAGTCCGCCATAGGTCACCATACTGCATTGTTACATTGTCTGCATTCACAATGTGTTTTGTGACTGTGGAGGAACGGGTATCATGTCCCTCCAACTCAAAGGGCCGACACCCTCCGACCAGGCGAGGTGATTTATTTATTTATTTATTTATTTAAACTTATTGCACATGTTGTACAGAGGCGGACTTAATGCCTTGAGGCATTCTCTCCCAGTCGACCTTCAGGTGATGTAGAAATTAGAGCTGGTAGGTGCAAAGAGATTGAGTTTAGTTACTAAGAAATAAACCTACATTAAATATAATTTAAATACATAAATTTACCGCTAAATAATACTATACTATATAAATAAACATAATACTATATAAATAAACACACAATACAGAAGAATGTTACATACATACACACATATAATACTATACATAGATATGATACACAGTCAGGTGTTAAGGATGTGATTGTGCTGCCAATTCACTCCAGAGAAGCTCTCGTACTTTTGATTTAAACGTGAGACGGTTTGTAGACATCCTGATTTCGGTGGGGAGTGCATTCCAGAGAAGAACAGACTGCACATAGAAGGAAGAATGGATAAAGTCAGAGGTGTGGGAGGGGCATTGAAGAAGCATATTGTTTGTGGATCGAAGGTTTCGGTCGTGGTTGGAGCATAAGAAATGAAGGTGAGGTGCAAGGTATTTAGGTAACGATGGAGAAATGAGGAAAGAAAAAAGAGAGGTCAGCGCTCGCAAATCGCGGCGCTGGCGAATTGGGAGCCATTGCAGTTGGGAACGAAAAGCAGACACGTGGTCATACTTACGAAGATTAAAAACGAATCGAATGCAGTTATTGAGAAGTCGGTCTAGTTTATTGAGAAGGTCTGCATTCAGGTCGAAATAACACACATCACCATAGTCGATTAAGGGGACAATTAAGGACTGCATAAGCGTAGCTTTAGTTTTAGCGGGAAGGAAGTTTTTCAAACGATATAAAGCGCGGAGACATGTGGTTACCTTCTGGCTAACGTGTGTAACTTGTGCCCGCCAATCAAGGGTCGAGTCGATATGTAATCCCAGGTTCTTCACCACTTCACTCAAAGGTATAGACACATTGTTGTAGGTAATTGGTGGGATGACCGATAAATCCAATTTTCGTAACATTTGTTTGCTTCCCACGACGATCGCCTGACATTTGGTTGGATTTACCGCCAGACCAAACCTCGTCGACCAGCTCTGAATAAGTTGCAAATCCCTGTTAACCTTATCGATGGCGAGTGATATGTCCTCCACCCTTGACTGCGTGTACACTTGTAGATCGTCGGCGTACAGGTGATACGTACACTGAAGGTGGTGAGTGACGAGATCAATGAATATTGAGAACAGTAAGGGAGATAATATACCGCCTTGAGGGACGCCAGAGAGAAGATCACACCAACTCGATGACATGTCATCAATGTGAACACACTGTTGTCGTCCCTGAAGATAGGAGGAGAACCATTCCAGAGCCTCTGAGGAGATCATAAGGTAAGAAAGGATGGCCAGTAGGACGTCGTGACAGACGGTATTGAAGGCATTTGAGAAGTCAATCAAAGCCAGCACTGTGACTTTGGTGTCCTCCATACCCTCCCTAATATCGCCTGTCACTTTGAGGAGAGCGGTGGTGGTGCTGTGGCCGGGTCTGAACCCAGATTGTAGAGGACTAAGAAGGTTATGCTGATATACAAACTGCGAGAGCTGCTTATGTACACAGGCCTCCAGCACTTTAGAAAGAAAGGGGAGTATAGAAATTGGCCGAAAGTGTTCAGGAAGTGAAGGGTTACATTTTTTGGGTAAAGGAATGATGAAAGCCTTGCGCCAAAGTGAGGGAAAGGTACCGGAGTCGAGTGAAAAGTTAATAATATGGGATATTGCAGGAAGGATGTGATCCAGGATAGTAACAATCATGCGACGGCTGATGCCATCACATCCCACAGCATTGGAACGAATGGACAGGATAACTCTTTTGATGTCCTCAGACGATACCGGAGAAAAGTCAAAGAATTCAAGATTGGGACGAGTTAGGCTAGCTATGTAGTTCAAGGTTTGACGCTTGGTTTGATGATCCAAATGAGGCGTAGTGGAGAAATGATGGTTTATATCATCTAAACCAATCGTCATCTTAAACTCAGATCGTTGTTGCTTACCAATGCCTAGTGTTCCAAGAAACTTCCACACATCGGCAGGCGAAGAGGTTTCCAAGTTTTGAATTATGTGGCGGCGTTTAGCGTTACGTATCACCTGGTTACATCGATTTCTAGCAGCCTTGAAAAGGTTCCACTTCTCCTCGCATCGATCCCTTCTGTACTTGTTGTAACAATGGTCTCTCCGTCTCATAACCATTCGTATTTCCTCCGTCATCCAAGGAGCTGGAGGACGTTTTAATTTAACTTTTCTCACAGGTGCGTGAACATCGTACAGCGTGAACATCGATCATGCCTGGCGGGCTACTGCCCAACAGTTGATGTTGGGATGTTGTATATTTGATAATCGGCGCGATAACTAATTATTGCGCGATTCAGGATTTGTAGTTACTCCGTGTAGTGCGTTACTTCGTAGTTCAGTGTATCTTCGGTAGATGGCGCTGTTGACCACTACTTTTTTGAATTCTGCTCACGCTTTCCACCAGGCAAATAATATATAGAATAGAATAACTTTGAAAGGCTCTCATATAATTAAAAAATGATTTACAGAGTGGATGAACATTTCTTTATCACCGCTTTTGAGCGGTATCAAGTAAAAGGAACCAAATAGTGATAAAAATTTGAAAAGTACTTAAGCAAACGAAAATTCCGTTGAAAGCATCTTTACGGGCGTTATTTATGGGTAACGTTGACTTGGTCGGTTTACGATGGTGAATTGTTACTGGTTTATGGGAAACGCGGCCGGTATCTGTTGGCGGTAAAGTGTGCCATTATCGGGCCCACCGCTTTGTGCGAGACGGTAATGATAGAGGTGGTTTTAGTGTACTGTGCAAATGACATAGTAAATTAAATTTTAATAAATGAATATTAACATAAAATATATACTTGCCTAAGTGGTACATTGGTAGCGTATGCGACTGTTGTCGATTCTCGAGTCGGACCAAATGTTTGTATGATCTGCATTTTTTTATGGAATGCCCCATACGCAAACGAGCAGGCGTATCGTCTGATGGTAAGCGATTGCCGCCGGCAATGGACACCAGAGGCGTCACAAGTGCGTTACCAGCCTTTGGAGGATGGGGAGAGGGATGGAGGGCGGGTATGGGTCGCAGGAGCTGTTTCACACCAGTTTCCAGTGTGAGGCCGTGGTATCACTCCGGTCGAGCCGGCCCATGCCTGCCGAGGCGTGGCTCTCCTACGGTAAATTATGTATGTATTTACAAATATATACAATACCAGCTGACCCATGCAACATATCTATGTCTCTTTTCAGTCATACTCGGCTCCAATTGATCACAAAAATATGAAAATCGGTTAGATACTTCCGGAGTTCATCGTGACACTAAACAAATAATTAAAATTGAAGTGCCGACGTTATCTGCTATTGTGGTTGTACATAACAACAACCGCAGGTAACGCCAGGCGCTCAGTTAGTAGATATATAAGTACTTATTCTAGCCAATCTTGCTTTCATATGTCACAAACTACCAACCTAATAAGTAACCCCCCTCGCCTAGACTTACTACAGTGGGACTTGTAGTAAGTCGAGGCGAGGCGGGTCGAGCAGCCCGAGGCAGTCGAGGCGTTCACACCGCGCCTTATAATTAGAGGCGCGTTGATAATTACGTTGGGAGCGAATAATTAATCTGTGTGGGCGAGATTGTAGGCGGCGTCTGTCGTACCTCTACGGGTTAGTGCGTTTATTAATTATACACCGTTTGTATTGTATTTTATTGATGTGTAGACTTGTATATACGTATGCAGCAATGATTTAATTCATAAATATGATGATGAATTGGAATAAACTTTTTCATTCCTTAATTTTCCGTCTTCAAATTTGTTATAAACTAAACGAGGTGTATATTTCGTAGTAAAAATGTTTTGTATATTTCTTTTCATAAATGACAAAATTCTGTTAACCATTCTGTGAAACCAGAGTTAGAAATGATAAAAAAAGTTTAATTATGTTTATGATATAAAAATTAAATACGAATTAAATTTTCAGAACAGAATCAACCACGTTCTAATTACACGTCATCATTATCACTGCATGCATGCGCTGCCCAAGCCATGTTCACCCGAACAAATTCTGATTTCACTGTCAATCACATAATGTGCCATATGGTCATGGAAATAAGGTTTCTTTTAGCAAATTTTAAATGCAGTTAGCTTTGCGGAATCGTAATTACCGACCGTCCGTGCTATGGTAACTTGTAATTTATGATAGCCTGGTACTGCCGAGCCGGTAAATGTCGTCACCGGTCGGAGTGGTCAGTGTTTTTTTAGGGGAAGCATTTTAAATAAATTACATTTATGAAGGATGACTGTAGTATGGATTATTTTCATACAAAACAGAGTTTTTCGTTGACGAGGTTTATGTTTCCTTGTGAACTGCATTAACTTTATTTCCAAATTAGTAATAGTGAACTACTACTAGAATATATATATTGGATAAGAAATAGATGAAAATAAAAAATGTATTTATTTTTGTTCTTACAGGAACTGCAATAGGGATTGCACATGATTAAAAACTTTCATTAAATTCTTCTGATTTTATTCAGCCTATGCATTGTTCCTTTATACTTGTAATAAAGCGTAGTACCCGTCTGGTATTGTAGTAGAGCTACATACGACCGCATAGAAGCCTGCGGGTAATTGTGAGAAAGTGCGGGCAACGGGCTGACGAGAACTGCGAGAAGAGGCGAGATGGCGGGAACGCGCGGGCGGGAACAAGTGCGTCATTAGCGTCGAGTGATGCTTGTAACGCGACGCCTGCCTGGCGCGCCGATGAAATTTATCGGAGTTATATAACTCCTATATACCTACTTATGTACTCCCAGTATGATCAACTCGTAATGACTCGTAATGTACGATCTCCTTTTTTAATACTACTTGCATATTTTTTGCAGTTGTAGTACCTACTAAACTACATTTTACCTTTTAAAAACCATACATAGGCAAGCTTCTCCTTCAATCTTCAATAGACTATAAGCTGTTACTTCCTAATCTCATCCATGGGGTATTAGCGAACTGATATACATATTATTTGGTCATTTGGTAAAAGTCTGGGTTTGCAAAAGTCTGAACGTCATTAAGATTGGTTTGACTTACACCATATCTTGGGATTCCTACATACAATGGCCATTAGTAAAACTATAAAAAGCTTTTGAGTTAAGTTGTTAAAAATGAAAATGTTGGATATTTTGACAACCTAAATGTATGGCATTGACTATGTGCACACTAATATATTTATCAGAGTCCCAATCGAACATACCGCCCGCTCGCTGCGGCCCGCATACAGATAGGTATATAACTATCAGTCTATCACCCACTACACCGGTTAGCCAACTACATAGTCGGCCCGCGGTAGGTACGCGACATCTGTACGTACGTGTATGTCGGTTTGCGCGGTCACCTGGGTTTGCGCCAGTTTGAAACTTGTCGCACGCTAATAAATCGTTCTCAGCTTGCCGCCCAGTCGTAGAGATGGTCGTCTAAATGGCTTGTCGATATCGACGTTTTTGAGTAGTTATCGTTCGTGTGATATAAAATTTTGTTATATTTGGCGACTGAGATTCACTGTTTTTAAACTCTAATTTTTAATTTATACTTTATTTATTACACTTATAGAAGTTAAAAAATAATGCAGTTGTTATTTATATCAATACCTTCACAACATGACTTTTTTTTATTATGTAAGGGGCAAACTAGCAGACGTATCGCCTGGTGGTAAGCGATTACTGCCGCCCATGGACACCCGCAACACCAGAGGCGTTACAAGTGCGTTGCCGGCCTTTTAGGAAGGAGTAAGCTCTTTTCTTGAAGGTTTGAAGGTCGTATTGGATGCAAAGGGAATAGTGAAATGAAAATGAATAAGTGAACGTTTATGTTCGAGAGAAACCAAAAAATATATATAAAAAATATGAAATAAAAAGTTATAGGTATATATACTAATATCCAGCAATCGAATACTAAACTCTATGCAGTAGAACCCGGATAGTATAATCACCAAAGTTTACATAAAACGTAACAAAGCTTAGTTCATCCAAACTACAAGTAAGTTCGACTAAACTTGTCGACTTCATAAAACTCCGCGATATTCAATATAAGGGCGAGTTTCGGTGGCGGCGTAACTGCTACTGGTATAGCGCGAGCATAGTTGGTGTATTATTAAATATCGCGGCTCAGAACAGAAGTTGGCTCGGCTGTTGGCAGTCACAACACGTACGGGTACAGACGGATACCGTGTTTACAGACGCCAGGGCTGTACCAAGTAATTATAGTCATTTTGAGTTAGCTAGCGCCCTTGTGTTACGAATGTTGATGTGTACTTAACTTTTTGAAGTATTTGATTTATTTGTTTGTGGCTTTTCTATTTTCTTTGCTAATGTGAGTGAACGTAATTCTTGCATTAATACATTATTTATTTGCGTTTAAGTACCGAATTTTAATAATGTATTACTTATAAATCGCACACTTAATCTGGATGAGTATAAAAAAAAACCATTCAGATTATATTTATAATTTTCACTTCTAAGGATGTACATAAAAAATGAAAACAGTTGAAATGAGAAGATTCTGCTTTTTAGTATTAGAAAAACGATATAAACTGAACTTACAATTATTGCTATAATTTTTACATTTTATAAAATAAGTTATTTAGTCAGTAATTAGATCTAAACTACTCACCGCATTTTAATGCAATTTTCAGCAATAGATATAGCGATTCAAGAGCTAATTACATTTAATTTACCAATCATAAATACACACAGCCATATTAACCGCGTGTGGAAACTGTAACTTCTGTATAGCCGTAACAGAAACAACTGTGTTGTCAGTTGTCAGTTACTAGGGCATCATAGCAAGCACGTTGTTAGATATAAACCAACGTATTACCTAGAGACTTTGACTATGACTCGTTGGATCATGTGGTTTTTGAATATTTCACTTTAAGGTTTCTAGTCATAGTATATTGTTATTATTTATAACACATTACTTTTTCAGATTTACTCATATACTATTGAATTAAATATGAATGTATATTATTTTAAAGGGTTTTGTTTCTGTTAGAGTTTACTTCAATTTTCAACGTTCATAGTGGTTATAAGTTTAGTAGACTCAACTCTAGACTAGAGTCTAGAGCACAGTAGCGATTAGGGAATGAGGTAACTTTTGTGTGGGTAATATTAAAGTTAAGTTCTTGTAAAGTTATAATAAAATATATTAGACCAGTGTTTTAATATTCAGGTGTTAATATTAAATCCCTTATAAGTCCTTGACTTAAGTCTCAGCTATCACTTTATCGACCTTCTAAATATCGCACAGCTACATATACTTGTGTACAAGTTGATGGGTAACACAAGTTTGTTCCGCCGCGTACGTAGTCTGACACGTAGATAAGTACAGTTGGATGCCGTGTTTACTGGCACAGGGTTGACAACGGCAAACTGGCAAGGAACTTGAAAATCAAACATTTTATCCATTGTAAAGTAAACATTAGTAATACTTGAAGAAAAACATTGAATCCCTTTTTATACTTTCCCGTTAAGAAGATAACAATGTATCGACTCAAAACTATATCATAATCATTTAAATTCTACGATATAATAGCTACAACTACTAGGTAAGATTTATTCAACTGCCTCGGTGGCGCAGTGGTAGTGAATGCGACTGCTGTGCTTGAGGTCTCGGGTTCAAATCCTCGGACCAAGTGTTTGTGTGATCTACAAATATTTGTTTCGAAGTTTGGGTGTTTTCTATGTATAGTATGTATGTATTTACAAAAAAAAAAGTATATATGTATTTATATCAGTTGTCTAGTACCCATAACACAAGCTCTGCTTAGCTTGGGACTAGATGGCGTTGTGTGTTAGATGTCCGGAATATTTATTATTATTCAGATTTTTCGTTACAATATTTTTTTATTACCCAAAAGTATAATATTAATGCCCAAATTAAGACTGAATAAAGTCAAATGGTTTTGGAAGATATAGGAAAGTTCATTTTCTAAATGGTGACACCCCTATACTAAGTACATAGTATCTACGCCTGTAGCTACGTATAGGTGTGCGGTGTAGTGCCGCCGACAGAATCACCTGGTCTCGCAATTTTACGACCAGCCCGCCGCTTCCACCGCCTTTCACGAGCGCAGTGATGTGGTGAAATTATATCGATATTCCTATTTGTTCTACCGATAATAATCAACGTTATAGTTATTATTTTTTTTTATCTTATACACAGTTTGGATTTTGTTTTTATTAACTCAATAATAATCAAACTATTAGGTATATATATTTATGTGTGTATATATATATTGCACTAAACGAACATATGTGTAAATACCGACATCGCATACGCTATTAATATTTTATGTGAATATTTATATTAAATAATGTACATGTTATAAATTAGTAGGAATAAACAGGTATTTTTATTCGCATTTAGTATATTAAGCAGGTACTTAGATCTCATTTAAAGTATTTTCTTGAGTAAATTTATGTCAAATTGCGTCAAACTTTAAAATTCACATTGTTGCTCTCAGTTCATCGATAATATTAATTTATACAATGTACTTCACATCTCTAAGCCTCAAGTGTGCTCGGGCCGTCGTCCCGGGCGCGCCGACGATGGAATTAAATCGCACGCACGACACTTCCGCCCCCCGCCACACCACTCCTCCACCCCTAGCGCTGTTGCTCCCGTCGTCCTTAGGGTTGGCAGATATATCCTGCTGTTTTTTCGTCACAATTATTAATGAAAGTTAATTTGTAAAAATATAATTAAATACTTATGACTAGGGTGGTGCTAAAATCTTTGGCTTCAAAGGAATATTGTTTCTATCATCAAAATGGCTGTGTAAGTTACTAATTTACACTTAATTAAAATTTGTTAACAAAGCACTTGAATAGATATTTTATAATAAAATTAATAAATTCGTATAGACATTTAACTCCTGACTGCGTCGCTGGCCCAGTGGCTATCGTAAGCGACTGCCGATCCAGAAAACTCAGGTTCGATTCCCGGGTCGGACTACTGTTGGGTTTTTCTTACAGGAAAGTCTTAACAGTAGCCCGGAGTTTGGAATATAGCGGTGTTTCCCGCCCGTGTGAGAGCACGTTACACGTAGGCGGTTTCGGTTGTTATGAACACCTTTTGACAATCGTTATTGGGAAGTCAGTGCCCACAAATATACTGACAACTAGTTCAACCTTTCCTCAATTAACCCTCAGGGTTGCGGAGGTCCAATTACAGGCGCTCCGTGGAAAAATTGTATTTTAGGTAAAACTGTTTGAATTAGTATCCTAAATAGTAAGTAGGCTAAGAAGAAGGGACATTTAACTCCTACTGCTAGTTACTTTTATGTCGAGATTATACGAGATTTAAAATTATAAATAAATGTAAAGTTTTGTCAGCCCTAAACCTCATAGCTAGGGGCAAGCCGCGCGATGACACAGAGGTGACTGATACTCGTGCCACATGTGCTACACGGGCACGTCACTTAGCTTACGTCATCTTATTACCTACTATGGCACGCTAAGGTTTTCTAAATTTGAATTGCTTCTTTAAAATTCTGATAACCTGGTACTCCGAGTTAGATATAACGCTTGTTTTCTCTACATAGAGCATAGTTTTCTGTGTTTTGTATCGAAGCGGTATTTTATTAATAAATACATATAAGTTATTTGGGTCTCTCTTTCGTTTCTAAAGCACAAACGTTTTTATTTGAATATCGCCTATATATGCAGTAAACTCAGCATAATAAAGTTTTTCATTTAATAAAGTTAATCAAATAATGAGAGACTGTAATTATGTATGTAGAATTCATATTACCTAAGCAATCTTACAAGATATATTTGTATATATAATCTTAAACATAAAAATAAAATCTGTCATACGCATTCAATCAAAACCATTGTAATACTGTATAACTCTGTAAACTATTGCATAATTCATCTTTCAAACCCTAAGTTGTCAATATAGCACGCCTGAGTGTCATGTTGAAGGTGACCGCATTAATAGAGATTGCGCAACTAAAATACGTTGTGATACAGTTGAATAGTATAAACTTTGTCTAACTGGTGTCTCGAGACTACCTGAAGAAGATAGTTTAATATTCGATCGAGTGTCACAGTGCTGACTAGACAATAATTTGAGAGAAATTGTTATTATTTATGCTAAAGGAATGGGGAAATGAAAATATACCTTACCAAGGTAATTTTGACAATGGGTACAGATCAATAGTTCTAGTTTCAGCACTCGCTGATTAAGTCCTTAATAGAGTAATGTCAATTTATCTGTCGAGTAACTACAGAGTTCGATTTACCAAGTCTTAGATTGAGATTTAGAGATATATATTATTAGCTGAACCTCGCGGTGTTACCTGCAGTTATTAGTAAACAAAAAATAACTTGCTAAAGCGGTTAATATTTATGAAGTTAATAGATAACAAACATAAAAAAGGGTAAATCGGAATCTAACTCGTGTTCGTTCGTGTGACCATATCTTATGACAGTTGTGGGCATGATTAAGTAAAAAAAAAAGAACTGAAATTGAAAGTAATAAAGTAATTATTTTTTTTTATAAATGAAAATGAATCACCGAATTACATGTTCGCACATAACTTCGTATGAGCTGCACCAAATCTTCTTCTTCTTAGCGTTTCGAAGACAAACATTTTGTGTCGGTATAATTATATTTTAGCAGCCCAAAACGCGGCCACTTTGTCTGCACCAAATTGGATAATTCTTTTTAATGTGTTTGCTATTGCCAGGACAAGGTTTGTAATTAAGAAAATTAAAAAGAATTAAAAGAAACCGTAATTTATAAGAACATAAATATGTACCTAAGAAAGACACATTTACACACTTTCCTTTAAAAAGTATAAATAAAATTTTATGGTCTTCTTATGAAATGGTCTTAAAGAAAAATGAATATAAAAGCCAACTCCTATAGCTGAAGTTGGTCGAGACACAGGCAGCTAAGTGACTGATGCCCGGGGCAGAATGAGCGACGGAAATATGGGGGTGTCATGTCACATTTACACCCCATCTGCTTTGTGCATACACATTACTAGATATTGCCCGGGGCCTCATGATTATTGTTTATTTCGTAATTCTATCTTTGAAAATGACGAACTTATTTTATCCTCTTGGGGTGTATTTTTCGAATATCCTCTCTTAGTGAATGCAACCAACATAAGCATCAGCTAAAATTTCAAGCCAGCCAAATTAATACTAATAAAATAAAAGTTTCTTTTTTTTTTTTTTTTTTATTGCATAGTGGGCAAACGAGCAGACGTATCACCTGATGGTAAGCGATTACCGCCGCCTATGGACACTCGCGACACCAAAGGCGTCACAAGTGCGTTGCCGACCTTTGGGGGATGGGAATGGGGATGGGGGATGGGGTTGGGGCATGGGCCTCCGGTATCCTCACTCACTCGGTGAAACACAGCGCAAACGCTATTTCACACCGAAATAGAATATATAGATAATATCTACCTTCAAACTAAGCAGAGCTTTGTACTATGAAAGCTAGATTAACTGATGGAATAATAATACCTCTACTTTTTTGGAAATACATATTATACATAGTATTTTAGGTTCTCCGTTTAAAAATGAAGCAGTCAGAGAGTAGACTAGTTTATTGTAAGTGGAGATCTCTGCCTACTCCTCTGGGAAATAGTCATGACTTTATGTATTTATTTTTGCATATATATGCACTTTTATACATCAGCGTACTTAATACCTAAGCATTCTCTTCTTCTATCAATTTTAAATAGATATATTGTTTAGTACACTTTTTATAATATACAGGGTCTGTCGTAAATAATGGATAAGTCGTAAACTGGAGTTGGTCCGGCTATGAGACTATTAGAAAATCGTATCTTTTTGCCAGGGTTTCTAACCGTATGGAAATGGCGTAGACTTTTATGTTTTTTTAAAATTTCGCTACTCTTTGCATTCATTCCGTTGCCATTTCGCTAAATTTAGGTATTTCTGTGTCATTTTTTTTGTATTATAGTCTTGAAGATGTGTATTATTTAGTTTTAGTACTGTTTTAGGCGTTTTTAACGTTGGTCATTTTCAAAATTGTCATTTTAAGATTTTTTATGTTTTTGTTTTACTTAGGGTCAACTTTTGATCATTTACTGTGTAAAAAAAAAGTACGGCGCTATAGCTGCCCATGATCTTAATAAATTATCTAGTATGTGTAGATTCTAAAAAGGTATAACAATGCATACTTCACAAGTAATATTAAGCTACATGAGCGAGATCAATATCAAGGTGAGAAAATATTTTTTTCATGTAATGTTGTAAATGGTTATAAAACTTCGTCAGAATGATTTATTTCTGCCAAGATTCTTTACACAAACACTATGGGGCCACTATTAAGGATATTCAGAGAAAACTAGGTAGTTTTTTGTCAAAAAAATTTCATGCCTCCTCATTTCATAAAGGTGTTTAATTTTAAAATTGATGTGCTCTAATAGTTACATGCGACAAACATGTTACGTGTCGAAAAGATGGTTTTTTGAATCTTCACAACATACACAGCTGGCAACTCGAAAACCCAAGACTTATCCGAGAAGACCGATCGCAATATCAATTTAAAATTAATTTATGGACTGGCATTATTAATGGCAAAATCATTGGTCCATTCGAATTGCCGGCAATATTAAATGCGGATATGTATTTGAATTTTTTAGCAAATACTTTACCTAGTTTACTGCAAGACGTCCCACAAGAGATAAGAAATGAGATGTGGCTACAAAATGATGGGTGTCCAGCACATTACGCTGTTCGTGTCAGGGAACATTTAAATAATACTTATCCAGATAGATGGATAGGGCGATTGGGGCCAATTTTATGGCCTCCACGTTCGCCAGACCTGAACCCCTTGGACTTCTTTTACTGGGGCTGTATAAAAGAAAAAGTATACAGTGAAACAATAAGTTCTGTAGAAGAGTTGCGTGCGCGCATTCAAGTAGCAGCGAGAAAAATTGAAGAAGCCGGTTATGTGCGCCGGATTAAGCGATCGTTTATTAGGCGATGTAGAGCGTGCATAGCTGCCGGCGGAGGACACTTCGAACATTTAGTTTAAGTTGTTGAATAAATATTTTTACGTACTAAAACTACCTAGTTTTCTTTGAATATCCTTAATAGTGGCCCCATAGTGTTTGTGTAAAGAATCTTGGCAGAAATAAATCATTATGACGAAGTTTTATAACCATTTACAACATTACATGAAAAAAATATTTTCTCACCTTGATATTGATCTCGCTCATGTAGCTTAATATTACTTGTGAAGTATGCATTGTTATACCTTTTTAGAATCTACACATACTAGATAATTTATTAAGATCATGGGCAGCTATAGCGCCGTACTTTTTTTTTACACAGTAAATGATCAAAAGTTGACCCTAAGTAAAACAAAAACATAAAAAATCTTAAAATGACAATTTTGAAAATGACCAACGTTAAAAACGCCTAAAACAGTACTAAAACTAAATAATACACATCTTCAAGACTATAATACAAAAAAAATGACTCAGATATACCTAAATTTAAAGAAATGGCAACGGAATGAATGCAAAGAGTAGCGAAATTTTAAAAAAACATAAAAGTCTACGCCATTTCCATACGGTTAGAAACCCTGGCAAAAAGATACGATTTTCTAATAGTCTCATAGCCGGACCAACTCCAGTTTACGACTTATCCATTATTTACGACAGACCCTGTATGTATAAAAATCTTCAAAGTAACGATAAGCCAAGAGTTCTATATATTCTACTGTAAACAGGAAGCCATTTCAGAACAAAGCTTAGAAATAACAATTTCGTGAACTGAGGTCTTTCGCCGCCATTTTCGTTTGGAAACCGTAATAGGTGTGGCTGGTGGGATTCACTAATTCTATTATCGATAAGTCGGACGCTCGAGACGTGACTTATCGACTCATATCGATAACTGAACTTTATTCCGATGAACTGGTGATAATTTAGGTTATTCTTCAAAATTGATTTAGGTGTTTTAAAGATGGGAATATCAAAATCTCAACTTTAAGGGTTTGTAAAATATCTTAACTTGAAAAAATCCTTACTAGCTGACCCGACGAACTTCGTACCGCCATATTTTTCTTTCATAAATATTTAAAAAAAATCTGAAAATCTTGAATTTAGTAGTTGCCAGTCTCAGCTCCCTACCAGTCGTGGACAAAAAAAATTTTCTTCATTAACTTTTCAGTTTCTTCTATACAAACCTTGTCCTAATAATAACGGACATAAAGAAATAAGAATTATCCCATTTGGCGCAGTCGATCGAAAGTTATGCGCGTACGTACATTTCGTAAGTAACTCTGTCTGTTACGCTTTCACGGCTAAACGGCGCGCTAAAGCTAGTTACTAATAAATAAATGTGAAAAGCCAGTCTATGCGGATATTCGTAACAATATTCTAATACTTTATTAAGCCTATATCCATACTAGAAATACCTAACGATAAAGTACAAAACCTAAGTCATGTTTTTTGTTTTTAAAAGTAAGTTGTTTCTACAAAATCGTCTTCTGAATCTGATTATTTAATTTTATGCTAAAGGCAGGAGAGGGATTGAACATTTTTTCTGTAGGGAAATAAATGGAGCCCCGTGGGTACCGAATCTATTCGGGGCCCTCCTAGGTAAATCAATATTCCTATCGGCTGCATTTTTGTCACCCTACTATATATAAGTGATCTGAAAGACGTGGTGACACACATAGTAGACAATATTTTGGCCACATTTCTTACGGACTAGTAATGTTTTTCGTCTATTAATATGTGTGTGTTAAAAAGTTTGCTCAAACCATATATTAAAAAATAAATATGTTTATAACATTTTCCAACCAGTTAACTGCAGGTTTTAGCTTAACTAAGACAATAATTTAAACACTTTAAATTATATAATCAAGTGCTTAGTTAACAATGATTTTACTATGCGTCTTTTGTGCTTAGGGGATACAGCAAAGAATAAGCATGATGCAAAAAACCAGTTGCAAGAGTTGATAACGATAAATACGATTCAATACTAATTAAGTACTGCTTATGTATATTTTATCTACTGTCAACAATTGATCTTGTGTAAAATACTTTAGTTGTCAGTTGCGCGCTGCAAATATTAAGCGTAAAAACCAGTGGAGTGTGTATATCTGACGTTTTGCCGCGCTGTTAAGCGCCCGAGTATCGACACGGGCAGACTATTGTCATTCCCGCGCTACCGGCCCGCTTGTTTACGCCCCAGGGCTCCCCCGACCTCCTCCCCATCGGTGCTCCCCTGGTAGTTTTTATGTTCTTTTATTACGTCACGTTCTCGTTTGCTCCCATTTACCAGTTACTTGTCTTTGTTAATTGCGGCTGTCTTCTAGTTTAGTGGTTTTCCTGTATACTTGGTGGCATGGCTCTTATATATATTTTGTGTATAATCTTCGTTCTAAGATCGTTGATGACATGACACATATCACACGTAGTCATACACACTATTTAGATTCAACAGATTGAATATTTCAGTGTTTAATACCATTTTTCGCTTAAAGGTAATCTACTTTAATATGCCGTATAAGTATATTGCATAAGCACGTACCTATGCATGCTAAATCGTTCATAAAGTTGTGTTGAGGGGTTTTCCAGATCCAATTATATGCTTGCTTATATATTTACATGTATTAAGTATTAACAATAAAGTTTATAGCAGTCTATCACAGGTTTTTTTTCTTTTAAAGCTAAACTAAAACAATTCAAACGATTTGAATTAGTTAAGTAAGTGAATTTGCAAGAAATATTATTATTTGGGGGATTCTGACCCACGAATTATTTCGATGAAGAAAGAAGATGAAATTTACTTTTTGAAATTGATTAAATACCATGGTACCTACCTATAAGTACATCTCTCTCTAAATTCTATCCATTCTTTAAATTTATTTTCTAAGTTCCCATGAAAATATGAAGCATTGAAAGTAGGATTACTAGGATATCATAAAAGAATAAAAGTAACCGCAATATATTCCACAATACGCGTCGGTTATATTTTTACTGCCGTGGACCGTAGCCTCGGGCGTGCGGTCGCCGGCATGCGGGACTCGGGTGCCGGCATGTATATCCTGAATACAAAAGCTTCGAATCCTTTGTCTGAGCGTTGAGTGCCAGCGTATTATTATCACCGTAAGCGGTGGTCCACTGGCGGCGAATCAATTGGGATTAGAAACTAAAAACAAATATGTACGAAACTTTTAAACGGGCTTGAAATAACGGAAAAATAAGTATATATATTTTATATGTTATAAGTTTTTTATAACGTATAAGGTGTGCTCCAGTCGATCGGAAGTAAAAATAAAAAGACTTATAATTTTAAGGTACCTTTCCTGACTGGCTTTCAAAATTTCAACTGTTTTTGGGTGGGTCGTACTTATTCAACCCTCTACCGCTAATCCGGGTCAGAGTGACACTTGACAGGTAAAAATCGTCTTTCAACAATAGAAGGGACCCGATTCTTTATGAGGGTTACTTATGAGTGCTTTCTGGGTGATTTCTCTGCAAGCACGGATTTTGGACGTAACTTTATTTTGATTTACATTCTGTCATTTCAAGTTAAACGGAGTTTTTAGAGTTTAAAATAATCATGGGTTGCTATTTCTTCAAAGTTTATGATGCCCTGGTACTTATTACTGCTTCTGCTACTGCTGTATCACAATATTACGCCGGTCGTTTCGAGGCTTCCAATATAGCATAGTTGCTTGTTTTATACGTTTCCCTTGTGCAGAACATTTTATCTCAAGCATTTATGACCGAAAGCGGCGAGCGAGAAATTTTAATATTTCAAATCGGACGTCATATTATGTGTGTACGCGGTGCAATACTGCAGACGAGTGAAATCTGGCATGAATATCTTACAGGACAGAGCTAGGCAATCTAGAATATAGGGATACACAATGGATATAAAACTTATTTATGAGAGCCACTGAATATTATTGGGTAGAGGATAATTTACTATAATTATAACAAAATTGGTAGACAATGTATATCCTAAAACCTTTAACCTATCTCTGTGTAAAATTTTCATCAAAAACTTTTAGCCTTTTTGGCGTGATTAAGTAAAAGACAATCCTACAAATCAAACTTTCGCATCTTAAATAGAAATTAAGTAAACTATTACGTATACGCAAATTAACACACGAAGGCATAAAGACATATTTGAATACGTTCCGATTAGGTGGCACTTGCAGTGCTCGCAGACTGACTGAAAAGCCTTATTGTTATAATGGACTAGCGACCCGCCCCGGCTTCGCACGGGTGCAATGCTGATACTAAATTAAATACACTACAGAAAAACTATGAACGTTGTATATAAAAACATAGCGGCCCGCTCCGACTTTGCACGGGCATAAAATAGAAACCTCTAAAATTAGCAATGTTGCCTTAGTATATGATGCATGTATTATACATATAAACCTTCCTCTTGAATCACTCTATCTATTGGAAAAAACCGCATCAAAATTCGTTGCGTAGTTTTAAAGATTTAAGCGCACATAGGGATATAGGGACAGAAAAGGCGACTTTGTTTTATACTATGTAGTAATATGGATTAATCTATACTAATATTATAAAGCTGAAGAGTTTGTTTGTTTGTTTGAACGCCCTAATCTCAGGAAACACTGGACCGATTCGAAAAATTATTTCAATGTTGGATAGTCCATTTATCGAGGATGGCTATATGCTATATACGAGTACGAGTAATATCCCGCTAAGACCAATAGGAGCGGGGCCCCAATGAAGAATGTTTAAAAACATGGGAAAATTATTACGCTACGGGCAATAGTAGACGTAAACGAGGTTGCGAAGGTCAGCTAGTGTATTGTATACATAATGCAATATTTTGAAAGTTAGAAAGAATATGTTAAGACAACTTACCTGCATTTAAGATAGAATCGGAAAGTTCCAACTAGCACTTAGTTAAGAAGTCAGTCTCGTCTCTGTGCCAACTAAATGTGGAAGCAGATCGACTGCAAGTATCCTCACAAAGTAAAAAGCGTAACGTTGGGGTGGCCATTATTTGGGTTGACAATAATGGGGATAGTCACGAAAAATTTTTTTCATCTTCGCAATTCACTTTTTCTTTTTAAACATATATTTGAAAAACAAAATATGAAACTAACATGTATAGTAGGTACTGACTCATGCTGTCATTTATGTATTTGATAATTCTTTGTTTTTTCCTGTTTTTTTTTGTATTATTGTAGAATATCCTTGAAAACTAACCTCTATTTTTGTCATTTTTTTAAATAAATAAAACTTCCATTCTCCTTTATGATTCAGTTCATTGCTTACTCCCTCTCTTATCTAATACAACCTTATCTATTTTGTTATTGAAGTTATACTTCTTTTGGCGCGATGGAGAAAAATTATGAGAGTGAATTTTTACTTAGCGCGCGCACACCGACACCTGAATTCCACATCGTGAAGTTAGTTCTAGGTGGCATTAAAATCAATAACTATGTTCAAGATGTATATTCTAGTATTTTTATATTTAGAACACGTGTTTCGTAATAGTACAATTAAACAGTGTGAATAAATAAATATTATTTATTTAAATAAAATATTTTTGATTAATTTTAATATTTATCGTTAATCACTACTGCATTGTAGTTTATTTTTTTTCCATACGCCAAAGAAGTATAACTTCTAACGCGTGTACATAAGTACACACACTCATATTTTTTATACTTACAAGAATTGCCTGTAGCTACTCAACTTTCATTTACTAGCGATTACTTAACGTTTCTCTTTGAGATTTAAACTCAAAAGTGCGAACCTAAAGTTTCCTAAAATCTTTCCAAAAACGGTCCTAGCTTTTCCGATTGCCTGGTCACTGTTTTAGCGGACAGGATGAAGTGTTAGTGCGCAAACAGACCGAGCGGTGGCGACAGTCCAGAACTGCGGGTCGTTGCCAGTTAAAGAACCCTTTTGAACCCTTTGGGACAACATGCGGGTTCTCTTGAAGGTAGCCGGATACTTCGCTAAATTACACAATACTTTTTATATAATGTGTCTTCTGTAACTTGACTTCTGTAATTACGAATTTATACTTTATATACATACTCTTCTGTAACTTCACTATTGTAACTACGAGTTTATAGTTAGCTCGTCATCAGTCAGGTTTATTGGATATCTGATTGTAGTCAAAATAACTCTTTTTAAATAGAAAAAAAAACATTGAGATTAAATAGTTCATAAAAACGTTTAATGACTTTTCAATATCATTTTTTCAAATCATGAATATTCGCTTTGAAATAAACCTGTGCCTAAGGCCAGTTAGAATTTCGACCGTTTATAATGTCTGGACTCATTTCAATGACCAGTATAACTTGAACTCTCGTATCGTATAATCTTTTGTACTGATGGAAGTTACATATACTAGACTCCATCGTTTAGTGGCACTATTTAAAAATATATTTGACACATGTTACCTAAACCTTGCACCTTTCTGCAATTATTTACATATAAACATTAATTATTGTAAATATGATAAGTTTCCGTGCGCTTTGTTTGTTTGAATAGGGTTGCAAAAATTTTGAAATATTAATATATATAGAAGATTATTTGGCTTAAGTCGTATGAGGGTCCACAATAATGCGTGACAGCCCTGATTGACACGTATCCTGCCTGTGTCATGGCATACGCGTGCTCTTCAACAGTGTTGTAGGGTTGATATTGGATTATTTTTTACTCGACTTAAAAAAAGAAGAAGACTTACCGTGGGAGAGCTATGCTTCGGCATGAATGGGTCGGCTCGACCGGAGTGATACCACGGCCTCACTGAAAACCGGTGTGAAATAGCGTTTGCGCTGTGTTTCACCAAGTAAGTGAGGATACCGGAGGCCCATATCCCAACCCCTCCCCCATCCCCTTTAACCATCCCCCAAAGGTCGGCAACGCACTTGTGACGCCTTTGGTGTTGCGGGTGTCCATGGGCGGCGGTAATCGCTTACCATCAGGTGATACGTCTGCTCGTTTGCCCACTATTCAATAAAAAAAAGACCCAATTTGGTTGCTTGTTTTTTTCAAATAACTCAGTTTTAATTTTTGAATTAATCGACTTTATTTTAAGTGAGGCCGATATACCGAAGCACGCATATCCCACGGTTGATGCATCTAAATCTACATTACATTAAATATTAAATTTTGACGGGATTTTCACTGGCTTCAGTTGATAACACAATAAGTTACTTCGGTTACTTTTGTTAGACTAGCTTCGCCCCCGACGTTACCCTCGATCATTGTTGTAAGGCTACAATATACATATTGTTACGAGCTGGGTATTAAATAAATTAAAGTAGTCGGTTAATTACCAAAAATAACACAATATTTATTAACTACACTTTTTACAATTAGAAATCACTAAATCACTGGTTAGTCGCACTAGAAGATCTCTTCGATGTTTATCCGCTGTATCGTGAAACAATACTGTCCCTAAGGCCAACACGTTCCGCTTTTATATGGCCGTGGAAATTACTCGAAACTACGAAAATATTCGATCGATATTTCTAGGCTAAATAGATTACTCTAGAGCTGCTTGTAGCGCCATCTAGCGTCGAGTAATCGTCATAATGCACACAGTTGCGCACTTTCCGACACTAGATGGCGTTGTCCTCGACAGTTCTCGATTCTTCTAGTGGACACTAGATTCATCTGGTTATGGCGCAACACTGCCCCCTCCTAAGACATGCTCGTCCCGAGCATTATCGGTTCCATAGTATCGCGCCAGTCGATCTACATGAACTATCTTTGGGGCGCCTCTTGGACACTTCTGTATCCGGTAGGTAACATCATTGATTTTAGTGACTACCCGGTATGGCCCATCCCATTTTGCTTGTAGCTTCGGAGATCTCCCTTTACTGCGAACTGGATGATGTAGCCATACTAGCGAACACTCTTCGAAGCCCTTATTATTCGCTTTCCGGTCATAACGGGTTTTCATCTTTTCAGACATTTGTTGGCCCGATTGTCTGACATGCTCATAAATGTCATTCATCTTGTTCCGCAAGTCATTCGCGTACTCCGTTATACTTCGCGGGGTATCAGGGGGTATTCCAGTGATCAAGTCTGCAGGCAACCGTAGTTCTCTTCCGAAGTTTGCAAAAGCTGGTGTTACGGAAGTACATTCGTGGACTGCACTTCGGTATGACAGAAGAAACGGTTGGATGTGTTTGTCCCAATCTTTTTGCTTACTTTCAACTACTTTTGCCAGATACCTCTCTAGTGTTTGGTTAAATCGTTCCACCATTCCGTCCGATTGTGGGTGGTAAGAGGTGGTTCTGGTTTTGTGAGCACCCATCACTCGACACATTTCTTGAAATATTTGAGACTCAAAATTTCTTCCTTGGTCACTGTGGATTTCTAAAGGCACTCCAAAACGACAGAAGACTTCGTGCACTAATTTATTTGCAACTGTTGATGCCTCTTGGTTGGGAATGGCAAAGACTTCTGGCCACTTAGTGAAGTAATCCATTACGACCATGAAGTACTTGTTTCCGCTTTCACTTTCAGGAAACGGTCCTGCCACGTCTATAGCAATTCTTTCCCAGGGTGCACCAAAATTATACAATTTCAATGCACCTCTGCTACGTGTATGAGGTCCCTTCACGGCCGCACAACTGGTACACTTGCGACACCAGTCCTCAACATCATCACGACAATGAATCCAGTAGAATCTTTCCCTTATCTTTAACAATGTCTTCTTAACTCCCATATGACCTCCTGAACATTCGTTATGGTAGAGCTGCAGGACCACTGGTATCTTAGCTTTAGTAACAATCATTTGCAGATGACAGCAGTCTCCTCGAGTGTTTTCCCATTTACGGCACAAGACTCCGTCCTGGATGACTAGACTATCCCATTGAGCCCAATAACTCTTCGCGGTCGAACTCAGCGATGCGACTTCGCTCCAGTGTGGCTTAGGAGTCTCAGCTTTAATCCACTCGAGAAGTGGTTTGAGATCTGCATCCTCTTGCTGTGCTTGCTGTAGGCTTTCCTTCCATTCGTTGCTAAGGTCCGTCTTTATCGTCCTTATAGGAACAGCTTCCTTTACTTCTTGCTTGCAGTCTTCAAGGCAAGGTCTTCTTGCTAATGCGTCTGCGTTACCGTGAGACTTTCCACTGCGATGTCGGGCAGTACTATCAACCGCCTTATTCTCCCGAAACCGCTCGTATTCTCTTCCTATGCTTCGCTTAGGGCAGCTGGACCGAAGGTGACCTTTTTCACCACAGGCGTAGCATCTAGGGCTGTACCTCTTAAATCGGTCCCGCACCGGTGATGCCACATCCTCCCGGACCCGATGAGACCGATGGTCTTGTCTCACAGCTTCCACCTCCAAAGCATGGGCCAGAGCGTCCTTGACTGTTTCATGGTGCTCAAGTCTCACAGCAGCTCTGCCCTGCTGTTGTCGGGCAGTACTATCAACCGCCTTATTCTCCTGAAACCGCTCGTATTCTCTTCCTATGCTTCGCTTAGGGCAGTTGGACCAAAGGTGACCTTTTTCACCACAGGCGTAGCATCTAGGGCTGTACCCCTTAAATCGATCTCGCACAGGTGATGCCACAACCTCCCGGACCCGATGAAACCGATGGTCTTGTCTCACAGCTTCCACCTCCAAAGCATGGGCCAGAGCGTCCTTGAGAGTTTCATGGTGTCCAAGTCTCACAGCAGCTCTAACTTCGAGGTCACGAATGCCATCGATGAAAGCTTGCACCAGATTCCCGCCAACGAGCGCAGGTGCAGACTGGTATGCCTTACGGACCAGTTTCTCAACTTCTAGAGCCCATTGTTGCAAGTTTTCACCGATGCGTTGGGCACGATCCTTCAGCTGTGCACGAAACACGTGCTCCAGATGAGCGTCACCATATCTTGCCTCCAATGCCTCCAGCAGTTGCTCATAGGTAACCTCTTTATCGAGGGCTTCGAGGACGGTTAGAGCCTGGTCTCGAAGACCCAAGGTGAGCGCGGTCATAGCCTGATCCTTAGTCCAGCCGTTCACCTTCATAACAGCCTCAAACTGAATCTTGTAGGCTGACCACGAAGATGTTCCATCAAACGGCGGTACTTTGAACCCCCGCACCGAAGGGGCAGCAGTTACAGTAGTCGACGCTCCGTCTCCAACTTTAATGTTTCCTAAGGCCTTCTTCACGTCAGCAATTTGAGTTTCGGCCTCCGTGATACGATTCTCGTGTTGAAGAACCTGATCCTTCACTACCTTGAGTTCTTTGCCGAAAGTCTCATGAATGCCTTTTAACAAGAGCATCTGTTCCTCCTGACGGCGAGCCTGGTCTTCCTTGTCCCGCTGCAGTTGTTCTCCCAAGCGGCGGGCCTGCTCCTCCTGGCGGCGGGCCTGCTCCTCCTGATGACGGACCTGCTCCTCCTGGCGGCGGGCCTGCTCTTCCTTGTCCCGCTGCAGCTGCTCTTCCAAGCGGCGGGCCTGCTCCTCCTGACGGCGGGCTTGCTCCTCCTGACGGCGGGCTTGCTCCTCCTGACGGCGGGCTTGCTCTTCCTGACGGCGGGCCTGCTCCTGGAGCATCGCTATTAGGGCCGTGATATCTGGAGCTGCTGCCGATGCCGATGTAGACGGCGTGGTTTCCATCGCTGTCTGCTGATCCTCCGATGTAGGCAGTTGGGCACTTCCAAATCTCCTCTGATCAGCCTCTTGCTGGCGCTGACTCCTAGTTCGGATACCTTCCGTGTCCTCCTTTGGTAATACCGGCATACTTTAATCCCACTTCTGACACCAAATTGTTACGAGCTGGGTATTAAATAAATTAAAGTAGTCGGTTAATTACCAAAAATAACACAATATTTATTAACTACACTTTTTACAATTAGAAATCACTAAATCACTGGTTAGTCGCACTAGAAGATCTCTTCGATGTTTATCCGCTGTATCGTGAAACAATACTGTCCCTACGGCCAACACGTTCCGCTTTTATATGGCCGTGGAAATTACTCGAAACTACGAAAATATTCGATCGATATTTCTAGGCTAAATAGATTACTCTAGAGCTGCTTGTAGCGCCATCTAGCGTCGAGTAATCGTCATAATGCACACAGTTGCGCGCTTTCCGACACTAGATGGCGTTGTCCTCGACAGTTCTCGATTCTTCTAGTGGACACTAGATTCATCTGGTTATGGCGCAACAATATACTGACACGGTGGCGCAGTAGTAGCAGGCGCAGTATGCGACAGATGTGCTTGAGGATTCGATTACCGGGTCAAATATTTGTATGGTCTGTAAATATTTGTAAAATATGTATGTTTTAAAAAGAAAGTATATCAGTTGTCTAGTACCCATAACACAAGCTCTGCTTAGCTTGGGACTGGAAGGCATTGTGTGTTAGATGTCGTAAATATTTATTTATTTCTCTTCTCTTCCAAGGTTATGTATAAGGATTCCTAAAAGGAGAATAAAGAGTTAATTTTTGTATACCTGACTGATGCCTGGGGCACAATGTGTGGCGGGAATATCGGGGTGTCATATCATATCTAAGTACATCTTGAATTCTTTGGACTTATACATTACAGTATAGAAAGCAGACCTTTTGTCTTGAATCTGAGACAAATACATACTATGTATTATTAATCTGAAGCTTCCGAAGGCAACAATCCTTATTAATTAATTGTATTAATTGTTTATTGTACAGACTAAACAAATGTCATATTCCTAGTCCTTATTAGGAAGACAACTAGTTCAACCGGTTTTACCTGAATATTAGCTTTTCCACGGAGCGAGTTGCATCGGTCATCCATAAGACTTTTCTTTTATGAATGCCCTTGTCAAAATTACTCTACTCTGCTTGATGGAAAACATAAGTAGAAACCAAGACTGAGGGCGAACTGAATTCGAAGAAACTCAGGTGTACAGACATCCTATTTATTTTCTCTACGTCCTTAGATAGTTGTTAAGGGAGAATAAGCGAAGAAATCATATTTTCGTTTATAATTGTTCCTGGTTGATAGAGCCTTGTTTTGGCACAATCAGATCGGGTCGACCAAAGCGATACCAAAGCTAAAGAGAAATTCTAAACTGTCTATAAAAGTAATGATATAAAAAAAAGCTAACATAGCTGTAAACAATTTTTGTATTACTTTTGGCCGAACGAGTAAGATTACCTAAAACAAAAATCTCCCCAGGAGCAAAGAAAATCACAAGAATATTTAGGCGTAGTTACTGGCTAACATACGATGTTCATATTCGGGAGCAGCCAATGAGAAAAATGTAATACTTGATTAAGTTAATTAGATAGATAGTATAGGATCTCTTCAAGGTCAACCTACAAACCTAAATATGTATGTATAGAATAAATCTAGTAATAAACAATGTGAGACACTTACACGAGTCACAGGATGTAGCATATTAAAAAAAAAAAAGAAAAAAAAACCTACGATGTTCGTAGCATTTTATCTGCAACTTAATTGCGATTACAATTATAGAAAGGAACTAAGCACATAAGTTGCTTTTCTTTTATTATTATGGATTATTGAGACACTTTCAAATTCTTTGTCCATTATATGTATTGAATCCCTTAATTTCTAATGTGTAATGAGTAAACCATGAGTTACGCTTGCCTTTATACTTCCCAATTACCATCCTGTACATAACATTAATGCTTTTTTCGTTTGAACGTTGGTAGCAAAAAAACATTAAAGCCAACTATAAACTGAACAAGTTTGTATCGTAAAGCCCGATCAATCTGCCCACATATCCACAAGTATGTAGGCTGCTATCTCCTTTTACAAACACACAAATGTACAGATATAGGATAATATATGATGGCAAGTCTTGGCGCGCTGTCGCGAGGGATCGCGGATCAAGTGTCGCGGGGTAGCGTAGAGAGGGATTACTAGGGTTCCCTAATGAAAAATGTTACTTTTTTTTTTTTTTTTGTAATATATTCGTAGGATTTTGCTGACCATTAGAGCTAACCAAACTGACACGTCTACTTCGCAAGTCAGGATAGCTAAGATTCAATGTTGGAAGAGTAAAATTCTGACGAATAAAATTTATACAACCGTGAAATTAATAAACGTAACATATTCTATTAGTTACATTATTCTGTTTAATAGTAGGACAAAACCTCCTTAGTCAAAAGAGGCCTATGTCCAGCAGTAGACAGTTAAAGGCTGTTGAAAATTATCTTAAAATAGGTAACATTGTAATAGTTCTACCTTTTAAGCACAACTAGGTACACAATCCGAGGTATCCAAGCTCGACCAAACGGGCTGTACTACCCTCGCACAGAAAATCAGCGTAAAATGACAGCATTCGTGCTGTCGTGTTTCGTTGGTGAGTGTGAGACCGAAGGCAATGAGGCAGAAGCATCACTAGGTCGATATAGTGTGGGACACCATGCTGCATTGTTGCATTGTCTGCATTCGCAATGAGTATGTTGACCACCACTCTCGGATTCTGCTTATTCTTTCTTTTCAGTAATGTAGTCTGATTTTGGCAGGGCCATACATAAAATACTTGTTTTAACAATGAACTTCAGTTATTAGTTTGTCTTGGACAATATGGCAATTGTAAAACAGATTAGAGGTGTTGTAGATATATCCCGACGAAACGATATGTTATGTATCTTTCTGCAAACATTATTATACAAATAATAATAATATATACTAATTTCCAAAGCAGGTGTTTGACAACCCTAGGCAACCCACGTTTCGTGCAACGAATGTTAGGGGCCGGGCGGGCGCGACTAACGAGCGCACATCTAGCCTGGCCCGGGCCCTGATCGCTTCTTAATCATAATAATATATTGATTCGTTATACATTTAGCTTTTATCTTTAGTTACTGTTGGAAGAGGAAAAAGGTTAAGAATTATTTTTTGATTATTGCAAATGCCTAAACAAAGGTGACGTCTTTGTCAGTTGAGGAGGCATAAACCAAAATTATCACTGACTTCAATGTTAAATGAAAACCTTATTCCTTTTTGAAGTCGGTTAAAAATATTATGTTTTTTTTAAACACAACTTCTCGCATTACGAATTAAATACCCCGTGTTGTGAGGAACGTTAAATACTCACATGAAACAGATACAAAGAACACCCAGATTCAGAAACACAATTAGGGATCGCATCCACAACACAGTGCAGTAAGTAGCAGCGGGGCCACCGCTTAAACCACTACACTATTCGAATTCGTGCAGTCGAGCCATTTATACATTTATAGTAAATTCTATAACTTTTTAGAAATACATTTTGCATTCCCCGCAGTCCAATAAATTTTGAAGGAATATAATAAAATGTTCTCGTTTTGTTTTCTTCTTATAAAGTAGACAAATTAGCAGATAGCACTCCTGATGGTTTGAGAGTCTGGTTCACCTGTATAAGATAGTCGGTCATATTCAATACTGTATATTGAAAGTAATTAAAACAACGTGCATAATTTGTGTCTACAACTGAAAGCGGTAGAAAGTTAATTTCCATCATCATTTTATTACAGTCGTTCGCGCACACTCCTGTCCAACTGTCACAATTAGCTATCTGAACAATTACGTGACTAACATAAAGTGTTAATGTCACGTTTATTTACTGACACGTGAATTTACCCAAACTAGTTCCCCTACATGTCCCTTTATCCCCTTCCGCATCTCTCTAATGTCACGCACTCGCAGTTAAGGGTAGACAGCATTGTATTTTTGTCAAACGGTACTAGGAAAGCAAACATTATTAAGAGGTCGTTAGTCCTGTCATCAGATTCTAAACTGGTGACAATATGCCTTTTTTTTTAACAGAATAGGGGGCAAACGAGCAGACGTATCACTCGGTGGTAAGTTATTACCCCCGCCCATGGACACCCGCAAAATCAGAGACGTCACAGTTGCCGGCCTTTGAGGGATGGGAAGGGGGAAGACGACTTAAAATATTTCAAAAAACAAATTGCATTACATGTAAACATTGTCATGTAAACTTTGAACACTGTCTAACTACTCGTATATATGTTATTTTCGATAGAACCGTTTCCTTTCTTACTTCGACATAATACCGTTGTATGAAATGTACACTTCAATATTGTACCCAACGAAGTGAGTATAAGTAGGTCCGTATAATAATGTCGTCGGCGTCATATCCGCTTATCGGTGTACAAGACAGACCGGATATTCCCCACTGTCTGCTCCTTCCCACATCCGGCGCCCGTCCACCCCCACGAGTACCCTACCAGGATAGCATATCGCCGGGGAGGTGAGTTTCGCCTGTTTTAAATTGTTCACTGCCACTTTTAAGAACAAAGTTCAGTTTATTCTTTGAACTTAGGAACCAGTATTCTGGAGTTGAGGTTATTTCAAAACATCTCTAAAATTAAGTTTCAAGATAAAAATGTTTTAGCTTGCCTTTATTGGTTTCAAATAGCAAAAGTTTTAGTTAAAGTTTATTTGAGGCTGTTAAATGTGTTGCCATTTGCAGGCATAGAACATTAGAACATTGAAAAGTAGAACATCGTTTTGCAGGTAATCCAATATAACAGGGTGTAGACAGAGACATGTCACACATTTAAATATTGCACTTTTTCTTTCCGTAAAAACCTTGTTTCAAATACAGGGAACCTTCAATTTTCATTCGGCATTGTAGTTATTTATTGCTGAATCTTAAAGAGAGAGATACTTTGATTCTTGAGGAAGGGTATAGGCGATTTTTACCGCGATTAACCAACATACAAAATCTGCAAGCAAAAAGTTAGTATACATGTTAATGTAAATAAATCACATTGTTAATATCCTAGTCGACTCATAAACTTATTTAACATTTATTTACATTTGTGTGTTAAGTGAGAAGTAGTAAAATGAAATCCAACAATTGCCGCTTCGCATATCTGCCATTTTTCAATCGAATGTAAAGACTAAAGTACCAATATCGTACCGCTACCATTTGCAAGAAAGTTGCCATTTCAAGTATCGAACTCTCAGGTATGAGCGAGTGATACATTGCTCGCAATTCACATCTCCACCTGTTGCTGTTAGCCGGGTACGATGTTTATCTCAACACGTACTTCTTTTAAACTTTTTGTTTATTTCCTTTTATTTTTTAAGGACCAGATTTTATTTTATCGTAGAAATGATAGCATAAAATATAATTTTGGGGTGTTTGTATATTTTACAGATGATATTTTAACCGACTTCAATAAAGGAGGAGGTTCTCAATTCGACTGTTTTTTCATGTTTGTTACCTCAGGACTTTCGACTGGGTGAACTTTATTTTTTTTTACTGAGGGGTGAATCGACTTTGACACTTCCCGTGTGGTCCCATTTTAATTTCGTCCGGTTCTTGAACTCTGTTTTGTATTTTTTTTTATATTATAACATTATGTATGTATGTAAACAAGTTTTCTCGCTTTGTCAACTTAATGCTGTTGTTTATAATAAATAAAAAAATAAACTATGCAAATTAAACTCAAAATCTCAACTTACCTATACTGTATTTCATCCAGTATTCGTCAATACGTGCTCCAAATCATAATAAATACACACACGAAATTATCTATACAAAAATTGTAGTGTCTGTTTGTAATACGTATTAATATAAACGCTTTTACTAAATGTATTTGTATGTATACGCATTACATATAACATAATAACATTTTTTTAAATTTTTGACTGCGTGTCTGTTGGTCTGTCTGTTTGTTCTAGCTAAACTCTGGAACGGCTGCACCGATGTAATAAGGCGTAACTTAAGCTACTTTTTTTAGGTGTTACCCGCGGTTGTAAAGGTACAACGATAACCGCGGGACTCAGCTAGTTTTCAAATATACTACATTAATAATACTAAGAAACACCGTTCAAATGTTTCCATACACGTGTATCTGAATACAAAGAAATACAAAAGTATATTTGAAAGACCTTTTACAAGTAGGTAAACTCATTACTGTACTGTATTGTATTTTCAAGTACCCTGATATTTTTGAACAATATTGACCTTTATTTGGTAAAAATAAAATTGTTGTTGCCGTGTTGTCAGTATATAATGAATTTAGGTCATTGATCACATAGATTAGAAAGTTTTGAGAATCTAGAATTTCATATATTATTACTAGCTGACCCTCGCTACCTCGTTTACGTCTGCTATTGCCCGTAGCGTAATAATTTACCCCGTTTTTTAAACATTCTTCATGAATACTTCATTTAATAGCCTTCCTCGATAAATGAACTATCCAACACTGAAATAACTTTTCAAATCGGACCAGCGCTTCCTGAGATTAACGCGTTCAACCAAACAAACAAACTCTTCAGCTTTATAATATTAGTATAGACTAGCTGACCCACGCAATCTCGTTTGCGTCTTACATTGCCCGTGGCGTGAAAATTTTCCCCCATTTTTAAACATGAAGAATGTTTAAAAAATTTGGGCTCCGCTCCTAATAGTCTTAGCGTGATGATATATAGCATATAGCCTTCCTCGATAAATGGACTATCCAACACTGAAATAACTTTTCAAATCGGACCAGCGCGGCGGTGCCTGAGATTAACACGTTCAAACAAACAGATAAACTCTTCAGCTTTATAATATTAGTATATAAATAAATAATAAATAAATATTTCGGACATCTAACACAACGCCATCTAGTCCCAAGCTAAGCAGTGCTTGTGTTATGGGTACTAGACAACTGATATAAATACTTATATATACTTTTTTTTTGTAAATACATACATACTATACATAGAAAACACCCAAACTCCGAAACAAATATTTGTAGATTCCACAAACATTTGGTCCGACCCAGGATTTGAACCCGAGACCTCAAGCTTAGCAGTCGCATACGCGTACCACTACGCCACCGAGGCAGTATACTCGTAGATGTGTTTTGGGTCGCCTAGTAGGTTTCGCAGTCGGTCATTAGTCACTATATCAACGGTCTAAAACGTTTTTAGCTATATTGGGCTGCCTCCAAACCTAACCCAGATCTAACTAAACATTTTTACCGTGGGAGAGCCACGCTTCGGCATGAACGGCTTGACCGGACTGATACCACGGCCTCACAGAAAACCGATGTGAAATAGCGCTTGCGCTGTGTTTCACTGAGTGAGTGAGGATACCGGAGGTCCATACCCTCAACCCCTACCCCTTTCCCTCTACCTATTCCCCATAGGCCGGCAACACCTCTGGTGTTGCGGGTGTCCATGGGCGGCGGTGTATTCGCTTACCAGGTTAGGTCTGCTCGTTTGCCCCCAACTCCAAGAAAAAAACACCACATTAAGATGTGTGATTAACATAGATTAGCAAGTCATAATCTAGTACCTACATTATAAGTAATAATGTTTACCGACACTTGCACGGTAGGGGTATGGACAATTCATGCTAATTAAATACACTACTTAAGTGAGGGTAGCACAAATGGGTTATCCCTAGGCCGACAAGCTTCACAAATATTAAGACTAGTTCACGATTTTCCTAACCGGCGGCGTTTCAAAGATTCTGATTTCTTTTTGTATTTAATACAAGCCTAAATTAATTATGTATGACTGATATTATTAAATCTTTGACGTGATACCAGGTGGTAAGAATTTGATTAATCTTTTTTCTTCTTTTGAAAATATAAATTGATTGGTTTTGAAACGATTCTGACCGTCTTGTATTTCGTGCCATTAAATGTGAGCTTCATCGGAGCAACTTAACATGAACTAGTTTTTTTTTCTTTTTCTCGTCTTATAGCTAATACTATAAGCAAGTTAAAATTTACTACCCCAAAGATTTTTTACTCTGAAACTTAATAAATTTTAGGAAGGAAGCTCACGATTTCATCAAAGCCGCCGTTCGTTGCATTATAAAGTCGAGGTGGTACACCGGGTACCAGGGTGGCAGCAGGCGCGAGGCGTTCGCCGATATTTCGTACAATTTATTTTTATTTGGCGCGGGAATTGTCTCGGCGCGCGGATAACGCGGGCGGGCACGCTGCTAATTGGCGCGCCCGACACAATAGGGATGTGAAATACTCGACTTGTTGAGGTTGAAATGTAAAATACTTGAAGCGTCGTGCTGTTTCGTAATACTTATAGACATTTTATGTTGGATGCTCCAAAGTCTAAAGGATTTTAGGTATTTCTTTTTTAATTAGTAGATGAAAGATGTCATCTTAAATTGCTTTCCTTAGCCGAAGGTACCGAATATTTTTTTGTGAAAGTGTATTAATATATATGTATTTATATTTTCTTTACAATTTATTTTAGCATTAAATGGAGTAGACTAATATGACAATGTGATAATCCTGTTGTTATTTCTACGAAATTCTTAACTTAATAGATTTTGTTAGAGATTGATCTGCACTAGAAAGTGACGATATCGATATTGAGAATAAACATAAACTACCTAGAGTAAAACAGCGCTAATTTACTAACTACCTCTTCTATCGGTTATAATTCAAATATCAAATCTAAGTCGTTAGTCGAGTGTTAAAAGTTGAAATATTGGACAGCACTATTGTGCGCGGATGGCGCGCATCGCCCATGTAATTGCCGGGGCCATTAGTCCTGCCCCGGGCCACTTTCAGGCCGCGGGGATAAGGATCTCTGATGATACCGCTGTTTCGTCGCCACCCGTCTGAAACTTATTTTTTTTTGTTAGCACAAATATATTCGAAACGGCCTTTTCGGTAAACAAAAACTGTGGACAAAGGGTTTTTAAAATTCGAACGTAAAATTTAAGCTGTGATATAAACTGCACGCGTTTAACGACATGCTTTATGCTGAGTTGTGTGTATTTTTGTGGAACATTGAGGTATAACTTTTAAGTTCTGGTTTTGTGAGCGTCATCTGATCCCCACTTACGATTAAAGCTGGTCAGTTGTGTAATGAACAGTTTGTTAAATACATAAGTATAGTATTTTTAGACTGGTATAGTGATAGGCTTTTGAACTGATTCAACTGGTTTCCACGCTAATGAAAGATCATTATTACATTTTATACCCGACAACGGTGAAGCCAAGATAATGAATGAGGCTTCAATAGAATCGTAATAATGGCCCGGGTGACAAAGATATATACATTACATTTTATATTTTTTAACTCTTGCCTCAACTAAAAAATAAACCTACATATCTCTGTGTTTAATTTTGTTTGTTTTTTTTAATCTACAAATAAATAAATAAATATTTCGAATATTTAACACACAACGCCATCTAGTCCCAAACTAAGCAGAGCTTGTATTATGGGTACTAGACAACTGATATAAAACATACATTCGAAACAAATATGTGCAGATCTTGCAAACATTTTAGTGCGACCCGGGAATTGAACCCGAGACCTCAAGCGCAGCAGTCGCATACGCTGCCATCGAGGCATAAATAAATTGTTTTAATATATTTTCGGTAACACAGACAGGATAATATTTACTACAATAAAATGTATAGAAGCAATTAAAAACACTCGAATTAAGACACTGCCACACTTGTACTAGGGACAGCCCTATTCGGTTTTAACTTTAGAAAAGTTTTCATGTGGGAATGACCTACGCTACCTACAGACATGCATACAAAAATTCTATCGTTAGCTTATGTACCTACGTTATTCATTTGCGGGGTAACTCAAAACGAAAATGTTTTAAGATATTTAAGTATTTTAAATTGTTATACCCTCAAATTAAAGAAAACGACGAATCATTCAGTAGAATGATTCGTCGTTTTCTTTACAGTAGTCCTTCAATTATTTGGAATAATTTGAATACATATTTTGAGCTTGTTATAAGCAGCAAGTCACTGCAACACACATCATTTATTTTGCATACTTTGAAATCCGCAACTGCATAGTGTGGCGCTTTGCAACAGATTCCATAATTACCGCGGTCCCGGGACCGACGTCCGGCTAATTACAGCGGTCCCGTGCTCCCGGGACGGCCTAATTACGGTCGAGCCGCGATCTCGAGCCTAATTGCCTACGCGGGTAATTTATGACACAAATTACATGATTCACTTTGCTCATCCCTGCCGTGTTGTCATTTGGTTTTGAATTTAAAACACCCATCTTGATAACATATTATTTACGGTTAATATTTTAATTTTAGTTGTTACTACTGCTGTACAATAATTTTAAGTAATGAGACTGATGATTTGAATCGGATTGCTGATTTCTGCACCAAATTATAGCGCCCTCTGTAGGGTGTTGCTCCTAATTGTACATGAGGGTCACGTTCAAGGTTTTACAGTATTGTATGTATAGACATCTAGTGATGCATAGCTTAACTAAAATAGTTCATGTTGTTGTCTGCCCAGAGATGGCGCTTTTCACAAAATGTATTGTGTTTTGAATTTCACTGCAAACTTTTATTTCTTTTGTTACAGAATGCACCGAACCAGGAACCTGTATACAGAAAAGTGGCTGTTGTTGAAAATTTCTTCGATATCATCTACACTGTACATGTGGAATTAGAAGGCAGGCCGGGTAAACATGCTGGACAAAAGCGTACTTATAGAACAGTAAGTATATTTTGTAACTTTTTTATACGGTGCATAGATAATTCACTAATACGAAAAATGTATTTATAGAATGTAGTATTAGGATAGTAGGTAATATTACCTTTCCAATGCGTTCAGAAAAAGTTTTATAAATGTTAAAAAAAACTCTATTTAGAGTCATCTAGTGGTTGATTTCGAAAACGGTGGCTTGCTATAGGTACACCCGACTACGACTCGTTTCTAATAACAAACCTTCAGATAGATGGCGTTGCTAACAAATTTCACATCCTGAACTCTTAAATTTAACATTAATAGCGACCGTTCTCGTAATTAATATGCACTGCATGTTTATATTTAGTGTGGTTTTGCCCGCATACCAACTTTTTATGAATCTTTGTTGAATCCGCTGCAGCCGAGACTTTCGAGAATTGGAAGTATAAACCTGATGAGTTTTCAAATTAAAACAGTCTGTCCACCTGCTTCGCAAACAGCGAAGTGATATAATAATGTCTATAACTGACATCATATAGAAAATAGTGTCAAGTAAACATTTTTACGGTCATATTGAATTTTGTTTTAATACTGAAAACAAAATGCATAAATGCAAAGAGATACTTTTGTTATTAATAAATTAAGTTAAAATAATACTTTTGCTTTACGCATTTACCATGGAGAGTGCTCCGAGGAATTGTTCGGACTGATCCCTGCCGCCTCTTCCTGCCATAGACCTACGCGACAGGACTTTCATCCCCATCATCTAGAATTCTAGATGGTTGGCAGTCCACAATTAGGCGCTTTTCGAAAAACTTTCTGCCACGCATAACAAAACTGTGGAATGAACTGTCGCCTGCGGTATTTCCGGACCAATACGACCTTCAAACCTTCAAGAAAACAGCGTATTAAGAAATAGAATAGAAGTCAGCATATAAGATCTTATGTGGAGTGAAACTTCAATTAAAAAGGTCGAATTTGAGAAAAACTCCTCAAATATTAGGTAGATACAAATAAACGATTCCATTTTCTAGCTTTAACTCCACGATATCAATTCGAAGTCATTATCTAAGCACAACTTTACAAACACAACAAAAGAAATACGCATTCCCTTAATCACGGATGTTTTCGCCAACAGATCACGGAGACGTACGCGTTCCTGCCGCGGGAGGCAGTCACGCGCTTCCTCACCGGATGTGCGGAGTGTGCGCGGCGCCCGCGCAGTGCTTCCCCTCCACCCCTGCCTACTCCCTCCCCATCACCGACGAGACACCCCACTTTCCTCCCCTTTATACCCCACAACGTGCCTGATTACACACGAAACTGGGAATCAGAAATAGATGCAGCACACTCGAACTATTACGAACCAAAGTTTGATTATACAGACCTCCAGCCTCTTAAGAAAGTTGAAAGTCCGAAACCTACAGATGTCGAAGAGGAACCTACATATATCGAACTTACGTCGAAGAAAATTAACGGATTTGAAGGAACTTCTCTCTTAAGTAGAAGTTCGCCGACTGAGCCTCCTTTCAGGGAGGAAGAGCCGGTTAAAACTGAGCCCGAGATAGATAAAGATGAAAACAGTCTCATAGACGTAGAAGACGTAAACCCTGAACCTCCCATTTTAATACAAAAGGATGAACAAATAAAATGTGAAAGTGAAAGTACTAAGGCAACAGAAAGTTGTGGTAGTAAAGAGAAGAGTGAAGTTAAGAAAAAGTTCAATCCACTTGATGTGGCAAACTTAACGTCAAAAGATCCACCGAAATCAAGATCACCTCCGAGGAAGAAGTTGCTTCCTACTAGTTTGGAGTGCTCGAATACATTTGGAAGGGTTCCTAAACCATGGAGGCCAGACGGAGGACTATTTTATGGAGGAGAGGAGGTAGATTACAGCGTTCCCATAACGACGGCGTATTTGAAGCATATGAGAAGTATGGCGTACCAGGAAAGCATGGATATGGATAATAAGGTAAGTTTTTATTGTATAAAAAGAAACCATATCTTTACATAATATGCACACACATATAAAATGTACGTTCAACAAAATTTCGTACGCTTCAGTTTTAAACATAATAATTAATGTGTTAAAATTATCAACGATCCTATAAAATTATCAATTCAATTCATTTCTTTCGTATTAATATTGAAATTGAAAAATTATCGATTAAAGACTATACATAATATTTATATCTATCTTAATATTTGACCATTTTAATAAGTTTTAAAGAATGAGAATGATTATAAGAGATATGACGACATAAGCACGAACATTTTATTAGCTAAAATCGATTCTGTAAGAAGCATACAAATCTAAAATACCTTTTAAGAGAGTAAATAAAACACTCATGGGTTTGCTACTGAAATATGATGTAATTGTTTACTATTCTTCTGATTTAATATATTTAGTAAATGCTAATTTTAAGGACACAAAAAGAACAATACAAATAAATAAACAAAAGAATAGCCCAGCAACAATGAACAGTAATAAAAACCGTTTTACACAAAATCAAAGCTTGCGTACCAAATATTTTCGCAGAGTGGCGTATAAATCACTTTTAGATGCCGTAAGTTGAAGTATGAAACCGCACCGACCTGATGAAATCATTTTTGTTCAAACAAATTCACGTTCTAAAATAAACATATGATTTGCGAAGCGGACCGCTTAACCCTAGCAGCTTAAACTTTGGCCAACAAACTGGCGGAAAGTTGCGGCGGTCGGATCGACCCCAAACGCGCCTTTGTACGGGCCTTTTATACCCAACCTTGTTATGACTCTGGCCAGCATTTGTTGTTAATGTTCAAATTATTGAACGCAGCCATTATTATTAAGGGTTTTGGTGAAGAATCTAATTCAAGTTGATTTGAAGATTTTTTTTTACTTTGAGTCAATGCTATTTTTTACACTTTATATACTGTACTAGCTGTTGCCCGCGGCTCCGCCCGCGTTTATGTCGGTTTTTTCGTGTTTTTTCGCGGTCGCGAATATGTGAGTGATGGAAAAATTTGATAAAAACAATCCTTGATGCGGATTATATGTATATCATTCTAAAATTTCAGCTCGATCGGTGCAGAACTTTTAGAGTTTTTGAAGCGTACACAAACCAACATAACATTTTTTTATATAGATAGATTATATACCTACTATATATACTGGGGGGCGGCCTATGTCCACTGCTGGACTGGCCTAACCTAGGGTCTAGGATTGTTCAACATTGCAATATGACCTAAGCGGTAACCACTGAGCCACGAGCTTCTAATATTCACACACCGTTATAGTATCATCATCAGCCTATCGCTGTCCATTGCGGGACATTGGCCTCTCCCAGTGCACGAAAACAAATAGACAGACAGACATACAAAACTTTCACAAATTGATTTTCGCCTAAGTACATGAATTTAGTGAAAAACTGTTAATATGAAATTTCAAACAGGCACTTAAATTTTTATTTATTTTGAATTGTATAGCTGTATCTTACCTCCTTCTCAGTGAAACGTCAGAAATTTATATTTCTTGTGTAAGTATATATAAAATTATATATGTATTTATATATGTATTTGGGACCAGGGGCGTGTACAATCCCCGGGCGGCGACTCTCTCCCGTCAAACGACAATGGCAATCCCAATAAAGGACTCTGAGATTCTAAATGTATTAACCTACAATGTCCGAACTTTGATGAAAGAAGAGCGTCTATTAGAACTGGAAAATGCGCTGGAGCATTTAAATTGGGACATAGTAGGATTGTCCGAAGTAAGAAGAGCAGACAAAGTTACAGTTGACAGAAAAAAGAATGTATTCTATCATTTTGGATCCATACAAGGCCAAAGTGGAGTTGGATTTATGGTTGCAAAACGTTGGAAAGGCAATATCATAGAATTTAAAGGATACAGTGATAGGATAGCTATTTTAAAATTTAGAATCACACATAACAAAACCTTATCGCTCGTCCAAACCTACGCGCCAACATCTACATACTCCGACAATGAAGTGGAAGAATATTATGACACTCTCAACAAAGCTTGCCACGAAAATAAGGGCACCTGGACAATTGTCCTTGGCGACTTTAACGCCAATAGGCAAGTCCCAACCACTGGACAACCGCGACATAGTCGGTCCTTACGGTCTAGGCACTCGTAACGAGCGTGGCATGCGGTTGATGCAATTCGCATTTGGGCAAATGCTGTCTATAAGCAACAGCTTCTTCCACAAAAAACCACAGAGACGCTGGACATGGATGTCACCTAATAACCAGACTAAGAACGAAATTGATTATGTTCTTTCGTCCAGCAAACAAATCGTAAAAGATGTAGGCGCTATTAACAATATTAAATTTGGTTCTGATCATCGACCTCTCCGTATCAAAATAAGTTTCAATTTTAAAATCCAGAGACAAAATTTATTTCGTAATAAAAACAAAATTGATCAACAAACCCTAATTAACAACATTGAAGAGTTTAATTTACATTTAAAAAATAGTTTTGACACACTACGATTAGATGCTGATGATGACGCGGATACCCAATACGATAAAATAATTAATAATATACTGACCGCAGGGAAGAAACTGAAGAGGGTAAAATCTAGGAATAATAAATTATCACCCGCTACTTTGTCACTTATAGATGAAAGAGCGAAAATTGACAAAACTTCACATCAATACCGAGAGACGGATAGGAAGGTGAAGCGGAGGATTCGAAATGATATTAGGACCAATAACACACATTTAATAAGAATTGCGCTGGAAACCAATACTTCCTTAAGAGCTGCTAAACAGGGTCTATCACAAGGTAGAACTTGGATTACCAGTCTTGCTGACAAAAACGGTATTAAACACAACAGCCGCGATAAAATTATCAACATCAGCACTGATTTCTACCAGTCTTTGTATTCTGCTCCGTTGCATAGCCCAGTCCAGAACACCCGGTACTTCTTTGATGACACCACGCCTCCTATCAGTAGCGCTGAAGTAGTGTTTGCGCTCAAACACATGAAAAACAGCCGCAGTCCGGGAAATGATGGCGTTACCACAGAGGTACTGAAATTCGGCAAACCAATTTTGTTGCCATACCTAACCCAACTATTTAACACCATTTTACATACAGGAAATATACCAAACCAGTTTTGTCACTCTAACATTATTCTGCTTCACAAGAAAGGCAGCAAAACTGATATAAATAATTACAGGCCAATTAGTTTAATCTCTCACATTTACAAATGATTTATAAAGATCATTGAAAACCGCATTGCCGCCACACTTGACCACCATCAAACGCCGGAACAGGCTGGATTCCGTCCATGTTTTTCAACAACGGATCACCTTCATACACTCAACAACATTATAGAGAAGTCCATAGAATTGCATACTCCTCTGTACCTGGCATTTGTAGATTACTCTAAGGCTTTCGACAGCCTCCATCACTCTGCGATTTTTACATCCCTTCGCAATCAAGGTGTCGAAGAGACTTACGTCAAGCTTCTGGAGGTGATCTATAATAACAGTACTGCATCCATCCAACTACACTCTCAGGGGCCGATTTTTAAAATAGAGAAAGGTGTGAAACAGAGAGACCCTCTATCGCCCAAACTTTTTACAAGCACCCTGGAGGAAGTCTTCAAAAAACTAGCAGTCTCGTGGGAAACCAGGGGCATTGTCGTTGGTGAACGAAGATTGACAAATCTTCGTTTTGCCGATGACATTGTACTTTTCGCAACCACGGCCGGAGAACTGCAAAAAATGCTTCAAGAACTAAGCACGGCAAGCCTTGAGGTTGGACTTCAAATGAATCGATCTAAGACCCAACTTATGACCAACGGCAGAAAATGTAAGGTGGAGGTCGACGGGCAGGAGATACAATATGTCGAAGAATACTTGTACCTGGGCCAGTTAGCGTCCTTCGAAAACAGGCAAGAAAAGGAAATCGATCGCCGAATCGATAATGCCTGGAAGAGCTACTGGTCCATGAAACAGTTTATGAAAGGGGATCTTCCCATTTCCCTGAAACGCCGTCTCTTTGACGTGTGTCTCCTGCCCATCCTTACATATGGCGCCCAAACTTGGTCTTTGACAGAGGGTCAGAAGTCCAGGCTCAAGGTTTGCCAAAGATCAATAGAACGTAGCATGTTGGGTGTGAAGCGACAAGATCGTATTAGAAACACGGAGCTGCGATCCAAAACTAAATTCGCAGATGTGGGCAAAAAGACTGCCAGATTGAAATGGGATTGGGCCGGACACGTATGTCGGATGAATCCGGACCGGTGGGCCAAGGTCGTCGAACACTGGGTGCCTCAGGGTGGACGCCGACGACGAGGCAGACCCCGTAAAAGATGGCGCGACGATCTTGACGCCTATCGCAGAGACTGGCCGGAGCTGGCTTTGAATAGAGAGAAGTGGCTTGTTGCAGGGGAGGCCTTTGCCCAGCAGTGGGACACAAAGGGCTCATAAAAAAAAAAAAAGTATTTATTGCGTGTGTATCCTTTATACATATCTTTAGTGTATTGATTATGTAACCTCTGTGCACCACCTACCTTACTAGATCTCTACACCACCCTAAGGTTGACTGAAAGAGAATGCCTTGGGCATTAAGTCCGCCAATGTACAAATGTGCACGAAGTTTTTAAATAAATAAATACCTACATAAATACTAATAATATTAATACAAGTTTTTTAATAACAAATATGTCTATACATAAATAGATTTATAAATATAATATATATATATAAATGTCTCGTCTCTATCCCTTTTAGGTGGCAAATCTAATTGTAATTGCAGCTCACTACAAGATCACTATCTCTTATATATACTACTTTGAATTTAACCTCAGAATCTTTGACAAGACTCATGAATCGGTTCTTAGTATTTCTATTGTACTCACGTACGTACCTACTTAGGCACACACAGACACTGGTTTCGGAGCCAACACAGTTTTCTACATAACATTGAACTAGACATGCAAGTAGAAACTGGTTTATATCTAAGACTAAACAGCGTCTAAAATAATAGTAAGCGTTCTCGTTGTACATTTGCAGCACAGGGTTTCAAAAATTCTTACTAATTAAAAACTTTGAAAGGCCCTCTACTAATGTCTTTTGGGAATATCACTGGCAGAGAGGCTTTTCCACAATAAGGGTAGGTATATGTTGGGGAAATATTTATAGTGCTAGCAGAATGAACTATATTTATATTGTTGAAAGTGAAGTAAAGATTCTAGATGTTAAGTAGGTAGGTATAGCCGAATATTGTAGATATCGATTTCTAGTTCTTAATATTTGTTACGTGTTTTTTTTTCGTGGATTTCAATACATTATGCCAATATTAACTGACAAGTTCACAATCTTCTAAAATATTTCAACACTCGATTTATACTTTAAAAGAAAAAAATATTTTAGATAAACAAATAATAAAATATTTTTTGATAACTTCGCATTGAAGTACCAGGGTTTCAGAAAAGATAGGCGTTAGTTGCTACCTGATATATAACCGTGTAAAGTCGGCGTCTCCTTCACCGACCCGATTGATTCAGACGAATGTCCCTTACAAAGGACCACAGGGCGTCACGCCATAATCGGGCGCCGCATCTTTTCTAACTCATTTTTCTCGCTTGGGGCGAACGGGCGAGGGTGGTGGGTGGTTTCATCAGGCTGAAGGGGCGTCACGGTATTAGACAAGACACAAAAACGATGCCCGACGGAGAAGTGGGCAAGTAAGTTTTCTGATGACGGTTATATTTGCTATATCTCCTATATAATAGGTTTTTTCCGACCTAAATTATGTTACACGCAACTTGGAGTTTAGTTCGATATATTTTTTTGTATACTCCGAAATAATATAGTGTGGTGTTGTAATACTTATAACGTGAAAATTTCTGTTAACGAATTTTTTATACGAAATTGTTTTACGGCATAAAGTAGATAGTTCGTCAAAATATTTAGTATATACAATTACAACAAAAAAAAGTTACGCCGACCTTGAATTTTGGCCCGAAATATATTCTGTACACTTTTATAATGAAAAAAAAAACCTAAGTAATATACTTAACATTAATTGCTAAACCACATAAAGCCCATATTATGATGCGACCGAACGAACAAAATATCCTACTAACAAAAAGTTTATGTTTGACCTTTTTCGTGTGGAGTCTCCCGAAGGGTCAGTTCGGCCGGTCCATAAGAGGGTATCGTCCCTTCGACCTCCCAAAAGTGCCTTAGCCCCCTCGGCCCCCGGCCCTGCGACTTGTAAGATTGATTGGGGCTCCTTCAGTCCATTGCCGACCCCCTTTGCGGGATATTCGACCCCCCTTTTTTCTCGGGTACTTGCCACCGAGATATAGATTAGATGGAATGGTCTTATTTTACACGGCTTTCTTGGGGCGTTTGGGCCATTTAATTCAATTATGCTTTTTTTGAATAGTTGAATTATTTTTTTCGTTCGATCGTAGTATTAAATGACTATGTATAACCATATCTGTGTCAGTATTACAATTTAATAATTTACATATATCAAAGTTTATCGCTTGGATACAATTAATAGTTGAAATTGAGAAATAATTAGAATGTTTCAAGGTTTCACGAGTCATATGAGGTGCTACGTTGTCACGTATAACTAACAACTTTATGCCTAAACATAAAAGTTATTAAAAGTACTGGTTCGAATTGAAAACGTGTTTTATTGTAGATAGCTCAATAATCGAGGCAGGCAACGTTGCATAAACGGTTTTTTTTTGTTTGGGTCGAACGTAATTGCAAGCTAATCATTGCTCAAAGGTAGACCCACTGCTGATAAACATACTCTGAATATATTTCTAAATACCTATTTTATAGATAAATTACAGCCAGACACAGAACAAATAATCGTGTTCATTACACAAGGTTTTACACTGGGTGAGAATCGAACCCATGACCTCTGGCTTAGCAGTCCGGATCACCAACCACTAGACTAATAACCCTCTCCACGGCTGCTTGTAAAATATTTAACGCCAAATCCTGGTTAGATTAGATCAAGGTGTAAACACAAAGTTTATTTAAAATAAATAATAAATAAATATTTCGGACATCTAACACACAACGCCATCTAGTCCCAAGCTAAGCGGAACTTGTGTTGTGGGTACCTACTAGATAAGTGATATAATACATGATATAATACTGGTATATTACATATATACTTTTTTTTGTAAATACATACGTATTATATACTAGCGACCCGCCCCGGCTTCGCACGGGTGCAATGCTGATACTAAATACACGTTGTATATAAAACATAGCTGACCCACGCAACCTCGTTTGCGTCTTATATAGCCCGTAGCATGAAAATTTTCGCAAAATAAGTAACTTTTCTGGTTGATTTTTACACCTTGTGTCCGAAAAACCCAAATATCTTACGGAACCCTATTTTTTTCCAAAATAAAATATAACCTATGTTACTCGTGGATAATGTAGCTTTCGAATGGTGAAAGAATTTTTAAAATCGGTCCAGTAGTTTTTGAGCCTATTCATTACAAACATACAAACATACAAAAATAGGTACAAATCTAGTATAGATAAAAAAATAATACAATTGAATAAAGAACCTCCTTTTTTGAAGTCGGTTAATAAAACTAAGCACTTCACTATGAAAGTAAAGGTTTACTAGCGTTCTGTCTCACACGTACTTCAAAATGTCATATAGCCTCATGTTACAGGCTTCATGATAAGATATGGAATGATAACATCAGCTAGGCCTGATAGGCCGGAGTATGACGTAGTTTAAAACTGCCTCCCTCGGTGGCGCGGTGTTAGTGTATGCGACTTCTGTGTTTGAGGTCTCGGGTTCAATTCCCGGGTCGGACCAAATGTTTGTATGATCTGCAAATATTTGTTTCGGAGTTTGGGTGTTTTCTATGTATCTATCTGTCAATGAAAGCCCATCAAAATTAATCCAGCCGTTCCACAGATTGGCAGAAACAAACAAGCAGACAGACGGACAGACAGACTTATAGATGAATTACAATTTTATTATAATTCTGACTTTATTCTTGATTGTAATAATTTCCTTTCATTTTTACAATAAAATGAGTATTAAGCTACTTAATAAATACTTAATTAGTTATTAGATAATTAGTGAGAAAATAATTAATCACTTATCCCATTTTAGTGATTAGTAAATAGTTAGTAGTACTAAATTAATTATCATCGTATGTCTCATCTAGTTGTTAGTTAAGCTCGCCACCCCCTTTTTTCTCGTCGGGCGCTGTTAATAACACAACAGGCTATTTTATTCGTGGACCGGCACTTGCGGGCCGTGCGCTCGCTTTGATGTCAGAGATTAGAAGTTGGTTTACTTATACGGTGGTGTAGCAAATCTGTACGCACATGTTTCAAACCTACGCACTTTGAATAGTAAGGGAAATTAGCTAAGTGTCTGTACACTTATGTATACTGGCGGTCGCCTAGAGGTCGAAATTCGTACATGATTCATGATTTATTTTCTTAGCTTTCTGCACTCCTAGTACATATAATCTTTAACTGTGCTCAATTTTATACTTCTTTGTTCGCATAGTTGTCGTAAAAAGACGGTTTTAAACTAAAAATGATCATGTATATATATATATAGATACGTAGATCGTACACCACGTACGGTCTACGTAGGTCTACGTGATTCCTGATTTAGTTGTACGATGAACTACAAATTTATTTAGAATTAAAAATGTCTACGCGCATTTAACTTACTAATAAATTTGGAACTATAAAAATTTTGTGTAAGAAATAATAATTTATGTGATAAACTAATTTTAGTAAAAACTGTTGATAATGATAAAGCTTAATAACATCAAATATACTTAAAACATAAACACTCTGTTTCCCTCTCACTCCTTTTGAAATTACTACGAAACAATGCATTTTTAAATAGTTTTATTTCTTTAATTACTAGTTTTACTATTTCACGTTGTTGTTGCTTACATAAATAATTATGTACACGAAAATTGAAAAACTGCTTTTTTAAAATAGTTACTTACGTATAGATTCTTACGAAGTTTCTTTCCAGTATCTCCATAGACATAACAATAATTTAATGGTTCGAAAGTGCCTGAAAATGTCAACTTTTTTATTTTATTTAATAGGGGGCAAACGAGCAGACGTATCGCCTGAAGGTAAGCGATTTCCGCCGCCCATGGACACCTGCAACACCAGAGGCGTCACAAGTTCGTTGCCGCCCTTTGGGGGTAGGAAGGTATCCTCACTCACATACCGGTTTTCAGTGAGGCTGTGGTATCACTCCGGTCGAGCCGAATTCGTGCCGAAGCTCGAAGCTCGGCTCTCCCACTCTAAATAAAACCTTTATTATTTAATTCAATAGGTAAACTGCGAAGGTGCACATCAGGCGTATCTACAGATCGCTGGGGGCCAAATTGTTAATTTACTTTAGCCTAGTGGCAAAACAATGTGCTTCTCGCCTGTTCTGCTTTGAAACAAGCTTCACAAATTATTTCTACGCTGTGTATAGATTATTATTATTATTGGATATTTTCTATGTCTAATGTGTATGTATTTACAATAAAAATATAAGTTGTTTAAATGTAATTATTGTATCAGTCAGGTAGATGTCACAATACAAGCCCTGCTTAGTTTGTTTTATCACTTTAATCGATATATGCAGGTGAAACCGTAGGCAAAAGATAGTATATGGGAGTGAGGACTGCCTCGGTGGCGTAGTGGTAGCGTATGCGACTGCTAAGCTTGAGGTCTCGGGTTCGATTCCCGGGTCGGACCAAATGTTTGTATGATCTGCAAATTTTTTTTTCGGAGTTTGTGTGTTTTCTATGTATAATATGTATGTATTTACAAAAAAAAAGTATATAAGTATTTATATCAGTTGTCTAGTACCCATAACACAAGCTCTGCTTAGCTTGGGACTAGATGGCGTTGTGTGTTAGATGTCCGGAATATTTATTTATATTATTTATTTATTATACTATAAAAATATACTCAAAAAATACTTCGTATATTTTAAAATGACTCTAGTGAAAACTGTAACAGAGATCAAACTATATTTTAATACACTTAATTACCAAAATAATCCATTAATGTTCGTTTTAACTATTAAATTAATATGTATAACAAAAAAAAATTAAAAACTCCCTACGCAAGCACTTGATCGAGTAATCACACGCCAAAAATGCCTTACATCATTTTGGAAAAGAATTGATACTCTTGCTGGACTGATATTTACTAAACATAGCTATGAACCACCGCAAGGAAACTGGCTTTCAAATGAAAAAAACTGCATCGAAATCGGTCCATCCTTTTGAGAGATACGATGCCACAGACAGACGCACACACACAGACAAACAAACATCGACATCAAACTTATAACAGCCCACTTTTTGCGCTGGGGGTTAAAAAGAAAAAATATTTGAAATACCGCTAACACAGAGTTATTCAAAAACTACTCGAGTTTAGACAATCAACATCCAAATAACTATAACTGCTTTTATAATCAAATTAACACCATTTAAATAACGTTATATTCTCGATCAAACAGTTGATCAAAACCAATTCGTTTAAAACTTAATTTGTGAATGAATTGAATGCGTGTGCATCGCGACCTTGAGATGTGACATAATTACGTTACGTCCCCCAACGATCGATTCTGCTTCTGCTTTTCATTACCATGAGGGTCCGCGAGACACCCGCGTGCATCTGTAGGGTTCTTCTTTGTAAAGGACAAAAGATATAAACATCCAACACATGTAAATGATTTTAACTTGTATGTTATTGAGAATTCAGCTGATTTTCGCTTATACGATAGTTTTCCTTAGACGTGTAGAATTAGAGAAGGTTGTCTTCTACACGTGTTTTCCTTTTGTTCATCACAATGTCATCATTTGTTTGTTTGATGTCTCTGTTTGTGTATATACTAATAAGTTAAGGGTGTCATGCAATAATTACTAGGTCAGCAATGGAGCGTATTCACAAAAATGTTCTTCAGGAAAAAAAATGATAAATTGTATAGGTACATTTGTTTTTACGCGTTTTTCTTAGATATATCGCCTATTTACTAAAAGCCTCGCAAAAAGCGAGATTTAAGTGTTATTCTACGAGCAGGTTTAAATCAACCAAGTTGAATTTACCCCACATGCCGTGCCAAGTCGGGTTGAAGAGCTAGTCGCAAATAAACGCGAGCTTAAAGCTCCTGCGCCACGGGGGCGGGTGCCAGCCAACTGGCAACCACCCCCGTTGTCATTTACCCTACTTACCGTCGCCGTCGCTACCAGGGAAGCATAACAGCAGAGAATTTTAACGGAATTAGTCGCGAGGCTGCTTGCCGCCTGCAGGGCGCCGTAGTAAATTCACACATGTACCTAGAAACGTAAGGCGAAGGGTAGGAGCGCCTGCCACCCACCTCCACGCCTAGTTTTAGCGCCTAGTAACTCGTGCACGAGGTGTCTACACGCAATGCCGCAAAAACAATATTAATTCAAGGAAAAAATAATTTTAACAACCTACGTTTATTATGTAATCCCTACATATACAGCTTGACACACTGATAACTCTCTTGAAAATTTTTAGAAATATATTATATCTTTGTGTTATATTTGTGGCAATACTTGTTTATTATTATATTAAAAAATCCTATAGATAATTCAAATAAAAAATTCTAAAGTGAAGAAGTTCTTGCAGAAGTGTAATGACACAAAAATACAGCAGATTATGTCATAATATCATGTCATGGCATGTCATTATTGATGACATATTTACAAAAATGATGATACTGGTACCATGCGGTACCACTTTGTGAATCTGGGTTGAGCGTAAGCGCTCGTAGCCAAAATTGAATGTATTATTAATTCGAAAAATGGAATACCTAATGAAAAGTGTACCAGCAATGAAGTTTTATAACACATGGCAAAATTCACAACATTTAAAAAAATCGTGTGGAGAATAATATTATGTACTAAACAATGATTTTGATTGATTATGATCACGTAAAAAAATCATGAATGTGGATTAAATTAGTTAATAAAATTGATTAAATTTTCGATCCACGATGTAACTATAGGAGAATTAAGGCAATTAAATAATAGGCATTAATTATTTTCCATATTTTTACATAAAATAAATCTTCTGTCGTATGTCGTATGTGACTAAACTCCTAAACGACTAAACAGATTTTAAAGGTTTTTTGCTGAGGATTCGAGAATGGTTTAGATTCACAATTTGGTCTAATGGATAATGTTTATAATATTTTAATATTTAGCGTGGTACTTTCGCTAGATGTCTTGAAAAGGAGTCAATAAGGCCGTTACTTTTCATAAAAAAAAGTGTGTGTACTTATGTACACGCGTTAGAAGTTATACTTCTTTGGCGTATGGAAAAAAAATAACTAAAATGCAGTAGTGATTAACGATAAATATTAAAATTATTCAAAAAGATTTTATTTAAATAAATAATATTTATTTATTAACACTGTTTAATTGTACTGTTACGAAACACGTGTTCTAAATATAAAAATACTAAAATATACAACTTGAACATAGTTATCGATTTTCATTCCACCTAGAACTAACTTTACGATGTGGAATTCAGGTGTCGGTGTGCGCGCGCATCGTAAAAATTCACTCTCATCATTTTTCTCCATCGCGCCAAAACAAGTATAACTTCAAAAAATCTATTTGTGTGATAGATTCGACCCGCGGCATTACCTGCGGGCACTGACGAAATGTGTCAGTGCCTACGGGTGAAATTACACCGCGGGGCTCATCAAGTATGTATATACAACTACAAATGCCTTTGAATTACCTGACGTTTCAATCAGGTTTGACAAGCCGATGGTGGTTGGTTTTGTAACATGTCCAAAATATGAATAATTAAATTAATTCTGATTGGTTTATTATGAGTGTTTAACTTTAATTTATAAAAAGAACTAAGTTGTGAAATAAATGTTAAATAATATACCTAACTAGTTTTGAGTCGGCGCCAAGGAAAGTACAATTTAGCAAATGCATTCATCGCCGTTACATTATTTTTGATTAAAAGTTTTTAGTGTTGCTTTAGTTTGAGACCTTGATTAATAATTTATTTAAGCTTTTTATCTTCTCTTAGACTTTTAAATTTATTTGAATACTACTTGTTTATTTTTTTTCTCTTTCTATTTTGTGATTTGTACCAACGAACAACTAACGAATCGTAGAAGTGAAATTTGATTCAAATATTTTAGAGAAAAATCTGTTATCTTAAGGATTCGTTCTAATTATAAAATCGTTAGTTACCCACATTCAAGATAATTATTTAAGTTATGCAAAAGTTTTTTTTTTTATGAAATCCACTTGCCTTATTTTCACATAATCAATCTTATTTATTTGCTATCAATTGGGATTGGAAAAACGTGAACCATCATCAACCATATTTTTACCTCATGACCAGGAGAGCATAAGAAACGCGTACTGTAGTAATCTTGTTATAACATTGTGTATGATACACTGCACTACACATTGTCTTGGAGTTACTCTCCATAGTGTAAGATCCGGCTGCAGAATCTATACATTCATCACGTAGATACTCAAACTTAAATTTCTACATTATTTTTTTATTAGGACAATACATTGGTAACAAAGTGGTAGTTGCCAGTCAAAAATATGATTTAGTAGAATATTTCGTTTTACGCCAAACCTCCTCAAGTCATATGAGTACCTAGATGTCCGATATGTGCGGAATATATTGCATACTCTGGCACATACTTTAGTGCAAGCTGCACTGTCTTCTACATTTATTGGTATTTTGTTTTAATGTTCTAGAGACAAATATTATATGCAGGCTATAATGCCTGAACTCAACTTAGAAGGCCAGTGTAATTTGAAACAATATATGATAAGCACAGTTCACAGAATAAAATTTTACTTTTGTTATGTTTTCCTAGTACTTGCCAGATGTTACTCCGCTACTACGTAACTTTAGGGAAAGAATCGATTGACTACAGACCCCATTTAAATAATTCCAAAATCAATGCAGTCGTATAGCGGATACAGTCGATCCATTTTATATATTTACCGAGAGGGTAGCCAAAAAAAAACACGCTTGCATAAGTTATCTGGAGGTCCCAATAAATGTTTTAAGGGTGCGTAAATCATTACTGAACCCACTGCCCCGAGATGGGCAAAGGACGAAACGCAGATGGACGAAATAACGGATGAGGTATATTTTACAGAATTTGTCATTGCATATTCTGTAAGTGAAGCCCAAACACTATTTATTACACCTATACGTTGTAACTAACGTTAATAGTAACTATTCTGTGAAATGACAAGTAAATTGTTTTCAAAAACCAATACTTACTTACATAACTAAATACAGAATAAATTTCTTTCGAAGAGCTACAGCATAGAATACAACATAATTGGTACATTTAATATATAGTCGAGAGTTTACTTATTTTGCTGACTCTACGTGTCTAACTTTTTCGTAACTGTACAGCTAGGTAATCCAGTATAGATTTTATATAACATATTTTTACTTTATGGCATCCTGGTAGCAAGCCGCGTCAGTACCAGGGTATCACCCACGGGAGTCCTTGTGACGCACTAGCCCTATATAATCTGCACTGACAGCCGAACCCTCCACTATGTGAGTACTATCTTCATATATATTATGAAACCCTGGTTTTCAGTAATGGCCTTGTCCTTATTTTATTTATTGGTAATATAATTTTATTTACGATGTTTATTTTATGTTTTTTATAACAATTCTTATGTCATCAATATTAATAATACAAAAACGCAAAACTAACTTTGACTGTCCGGTTGAGCCTGCCTCAACTACAGAACCATTTTTCATGAATTTTTATGTACTGATAAAAAGATCTCAAAGGGACATAAGGTGCTTTATATCGAGAAAAAAGATAGGGCTGGTGGATGAGTTAGTAAAAAAAAGATTTATTTTACTTCTGTGTACAGTTTACTTTGATTCCATAAAAGATATCAAATTTAATTCTTGACTGCGCTAATGTTTGTTGTCGGACTGCAGGTAGTTTAGTTACGTAGCTGAAAGGTGTATAAGGGCGCTCATCTTTTTAAATTAGAATAGTTTGTGGTGTATGTCATCAAATTTGTATTTCGATGTCATATATTTTGCTCGAAAGTGACGAGAGTGCAGTTATATATTTTATATTTTTGTTCTTTTTATCACTACACTTCCACTCTATTCTAATAGCAAAAATGATAAAGTACATTAAATATTCATACAGATACTAGTGTTCATGAAAGTGAAATAAGTACAATAAGTTGTAGTAAAGGAAAGAATACTGAAAAAATATAGTTCAAGAAAGTCTCGTTGATCTATTTACTGACTCCATTCGGCATTAATTTTTATAATAAACTTCTGAACTTTTACATAAAGCAACTGCACATTTGACTTAGTGGTTTAGGGGTCGCCACGCCGTTCCCTACTTCGCCTAGTGTTGTGGGTCCAAATCACACATGGAATAACACTTTATTGTCCACAAATTGTTGTTCTAAGTCGGGGTGTTCTTTGTGTCCGTTTCATGAATGTTTGTATAGTCCTTTTAAAAAACAAAAAAGTAAAAAAATACGGAAACTTGAAGCGCCACTGTCTCCGTCATTAAGAAGGATCCGGGTGCTAATTCTCCATATGCGAGAATGTACAAGGTGTTGAATAGCTGCAGCGACAGTCGATATCCATTCCGATTCGTAATACAAATTTAAATCGATTAATATCGATCCTTGCCAGATCTTGCTTAACTTCTGTATTAACTATGCAATACTAATATCAAATGCTAAAATATGTCTTATATAACTTCATAAATTGTTGGCTGATTTTTTTTAAATTATTCATTCTTCTAGTGTTTGTAATACTATTTTTATACTTTTTTTTGTAATAATACAATGCTGAGCCAACCTTTAAGTAAATGTTACATAACGAGCCATAATATTGAATTTGTAATATTTTTAAGGGGAAAATGTAAACAAATGTTGGAGGGCCCTAATAAATAAATATTCTATATGTACCTATCACATTGTATAATGTATGACGCAAAGTAAAAATACTCTATTCCACAGATTTCTCTGTCCAGTCCCCTAGTTTGATAGACGTGCCAGCGAAACTTTTTCTAGGGGCTCGTACCCCACAGTCCGTGGGGAGACTTTCTATTATTAAATAATCATTTTGGTACTATAGTAGGCGCGTCACTATTAAATGTGCGAATTAGCGCTCATATAGTTTTATGAGATCCTGGTATTAAAAATTGGTTATTGAGTATGTGCCAATTATTTCAAGCATTAATTTAAAGGTAAAATTGGAAGAAAAATAAATATTTCGTTGAATACTTTATATTTTTTTAGATATATTAATAGGTACCCTAAAAAACTTGAAACTAAATCATCAATCAAAAATATGAGCGTGAAAAATGGTCTTGTCACCTCAGAGATGAACTGTTTCACCACTGTCTAAGGTCTAAAAAATTCAAACCTATTTTTTTTAAACAGCCTGGTACCGCAAATCTACATAGGTACTTTTTTAGAATGTAACTAATCATTACTATAATACCTAGATGTTTTTATACTCATAATAATATAATAGTAATAATAATAAATATTTCGGACATCTAACACACAACGCCATCTAGTCCCAAACTAAGCAGAGCTTGTATTATGGATACTAAACAACTGATGGAAATACTTCTATACTTTTTTTTTTTGTAAATACATACATATTATACATAGAAAACACCCAAACTCCGAAACAAATATTTGCAGATCATACAAACATTTGGAACCCGAGACCTCAAGCACAGCAGTCGCATACGCTACCACTGTGTCACCGAGGCAGTCAAATAGTCATTATAGGTAATTTAAGTAATATCGGTGTACAAAACTAATTCATTAATTATTTTTCTTTGCATTTTATGTACCCCTAGTAGGATCATGGGTCGATTCATTGTCAAGTAAATCAAAGAAATATGATGACATTGGAAAATTACCTCATTATATATCTAGTATAAAGTTCATTTAGGACATTATTGATGATGATGATGATTTTACATGTCGGTCTTTTTGTTGGTTAGTTCTAGTTACGAAACGGCTGGATCGATTTACACGATACTTTCACTGGCCAGTAATTACTGTTATTATAATTTTTTTTGACTCCATCCTGCCCGATGGAAATCATAAGCAGAATCCAAGAGTGGTGGTCACCATACTCATTGCGAATGCGGAAAATGCAACAATGCTGCACACCATGGCGGCCTAGTGATGCTTCTGCATCATTGGGCTTCCTGTATCGCACTCACTAACGAAACACGACAGCACGAACGCTGTCATTTCACGTTGATCTTCTGTGTGAGGGCAGTACAGCCCTGGTTGAGCCGGCCCATTCGTGCTGAAATCAGCGTGGCTCTACCTTGACTGTGATTTTGTTTTTAATTATAAATTGTACCATATTTTCAAATTAACTGTAAAATATATTTTAAGCTCATCACGTCGGCGTCGGTGCAGTAATGTTGCTATTATAAAGCTCGATCGAGAGTACCAATTTGAGTGTGATGTCGGAATGGTAAATCAAGTTTTTTGATTGCTACTTAAATATGTAAGGATACATCAATTTGTCCCTCTCGTGTAAATGACTTGTTGGTGAAATTGCCAATCTGCTTGGCAGATAATTTAAAAAACAAAATGTTAATCTGTATGTAATTGTATAATATAATAATCAATGATGCAGAAGCGCCTCAATAGACCTCCATAGAGTCACTATGCTACATTACCTTTCTTTTAATATATAAGGGGCAAACGAGCAGACGTATCGCCTGGTGGTAAGCGATTACCGCCGCCCATGGACATCCGCAACACCGCACACTTTGACAGGCTCAAATAAAAAAGTAATATCCATGTTTTACACTGAGATCTTCTAACAAAAAGTACCTTAAAAACAAAATCTACTACGGTTGCTGCTCAGGGCCGTATCTATCGAGTCATATGGGTTCGTACCCCACCCCTTTGCCCCCTGTCTTGCCCCAGGGGGCGCATGGGAGGGATGAAACCTCTTAATTATTGTCACATATGAATTATTTTGGTATTGACGCGCGTCTCGACCTCCTCTCGTTAGCGTCCCTTTGGATTTCTTTTCAAAGCTCTAGCAGAGTTATGTTTACCTGGTGCCACAAGCGTAGATTTTATTCCCATTTGTTTTTTTTAACTAAAAACAAAGGTCTGTTCATAACTATTTTTTTAGTCGAATACTCTTTTTAGTTTAGTAACTTTAGAGTTTATTTAATTTTAAAAGTGTGGTGACAAGTAATATTTTTTTTTATCTATATTCACTTTCTTCTATTGCCCGTAGCGTGAAAATTTTCCCTATTTTTGAAACATTCTTCATTAGTGCTCCGCTCTTATTGTTATCGAGATGATATATAGCCTAAAGCCTTCTTCGATAAATGGACTATCCAACATTGAAATAACTTTTCAAATCGGACCATCGGTTCCTGAGATTAGCGCGTTCAAACAAACCAACAAACTCTTCAGCTTTATAATATTAGTATAGATTATAAGAATGAGAATAAGAAAAACATTATTTGACTTTATATTACACAGTTACTTATAATTATTTAAATCAAATTTATTTATCAGCAAATTCTATGTTTAAAATAATAATTAATTAATTCGTTCGGCCGAAAAATGTTCTTTTTGTACGTTTTTGGGAAGTAATTTTCATTACGAGTTCGTATTTTCATTCAAGATAAGTTTCGGCCACATTCATATCTAAATGTTGTTTACAAGTATGTGTCGTGTCGCAGCTACAATTAAGCCGAGCCTTGGTCTGACTACCCAACTAATGACAACTTTAATTTTCCAAATTCACCTGGCGTTTATGTAATTCACCCCATACATGCGCCCCCAGGCCGCGGGGTGTCTAATGTAAGGCCTGGGGTGGCAAGCGACGCTCACGAAAAGGAAAAGGGGTGGTTCTAGCAATTTTTTTCTGATTTCCCCCCCCACCCTTTTTGCCCGATAATACCCTAATGGTCGCTTGCTTCCTTTTCGGCGGACTTTTTTCGTCGTCGAAGATCGAGACGTATTTTTTACTCGCTTGTAATTTCCTCGTTTCCCCTCAAATGAAAAATAAACGGTCAGGTTTTTTTCTATTGACGTATGATTTTCGAGGTTGTCTGGTCGTTGGGTGACGCGAATGTGACAAGGTATATATATATAATAATAAGTGGTCGCACGACTGAGGTGCGACCAGTACGCGGAGTCATAGATAAAGGTGCGACTGAGGCATCAAACTTTCATAATTAAAAAAAATCGACGGGTTGCACTCCGGGAGTGCCGGCAGAAGTGAAAACTTGAATATTAACGTTGTGCATTTTTGATATTTTGGAATGGTTAGAGAATAATTTTGTACGAATTGCTTTCATTATCAGAATAAAAGTACTATTATTTATGTGGTGGAATACAATATTCATTTATTGCGCTATCGTACACAAACATGACAATTTACATTACATACACACACGAACATTCGCGCAAGCGCCCTGTGCCGCCTGTCCTGTCACGTGACCTGACGCGAGTTTATACGTCCTCTCTCCATCCGTCTTACGAATTTTCGATCAGGTCACGTGACCTGACGCGAGTTTATACATTTTTACCCATTCCAAAAAAGTACACAGTGCCGCTAAAGAAGTTTTCACTTCAAAAAGTTTGTTCCCAAAGTATGTAGTACAATATATACATATACACCAATAAATAAAATTTGATTGTCTGTTTGTAGTATTAAAATAACCGCTTTTTACTAAATACATATGTATATATACCTAAATATCATTTTTTACAAATTTGTTTCGGCTAATCTCCGGAACGGCTTGACCGATTTTGACGGGACTTTCACTTATAGATAGCTGATGGTATAAGAATAACTAAGGCTGCTTTTTTAGACTAGCTTTGCCCCGTGGTGTTACCCGGGGTACAACAACTACCGCGGGTACATTGCTCAATTATATATGTAATAAAATCGAGATAGCAAGTTTAAACTTAAAAGCAGTGACTGCAGTACTAAATATATGACAGTAGTAAAATATCACCTTAAGGAAATAATACCAATAACTATTATTCAAAGTACTAATACTTGAAATGGTTAAATAATATTGAAATTTAGCCACTAACTTATATATTTTCCTAATATTAAAACAATTGTTTTACCAAGCACTAGGATTCTGGGCCAACTGTTTTGCAAAATGAAAAGTCTAAAGCTACGTATCGGACTACGATAAAGTAGAGATACACACCCTTGGTTCTAAAGCCATGCGCCTAAAGATCTTTGTCGCACTATAAAAGTAAAAGTCGTAAATTATAAGACTTTTACTGCTTTTTAAGCAAACCCTGGCACCAGTTCGTTTTCATCCTCATCGCCTTCATTTATTTGAAGAATAACTAAAGTAGTTAGTGTATATAATATTTTTTACTCTATTCTATTTCCATTTCGTTGTAAATCAATATTTAAATTACAATTAATAAATTCTGAACTGAAATTATTTTCAAACTTTATGATGTACAAAAGCTTTCATATTCTTCTCCAATATGTTTTATTTACAACCAAGATCATAGTGCTTCAAAATTAAATATTAAAATATTTAAAAATGAATGAATTCATACTTAATTAAAGTTTTAGTATTTGGACATACATACATATACTTAAATTTTTTAAGGTGACAAAATTCACGTTTAAACATTTGATGTTTCGTCGTTATTGTCGAAAAAGGAAGTTTGTGCTTTCTTCGTAAGTCTGTGGACAGTTTTAGGGATAATATCGGATGCCACAAGGAAATTCTCAGCAAGGCTCGCATGCGAACGTTAGCACATTACTTTTATTTTGGCATCGATAAATTTTCGTACTCGGGTACCTCCCTGCATAATGCATGCAGTGAAAGAGTAGGGAAAATAGAGAAAAATCGAGGAAAATTTCGCCCCCTCGACGGGGTTCCTTGGGCACCACCTACCAGGATAGCAGGGGCGCATAGAAGGCTACCGTCCGCCAAGATTAATACGGTACGCCCGACGCCGCAGCTTTCATTAAAAATACTGGGACTCTGATGGGTTAGCTGGCAGGCTCGCAGACTAGCGGCGCTCTAGGGCGCCGTCTGCGGTTTTACACAGAAACAGAACACGCTCTACTTTAATGAATTCCGAATCTTTTCTTTTATAGTGGAGAAAGTGCGCGAAAATAAAGAACGTTGCCAAGTCAAGTATTTATATTAAACTTATGTACATAGTATTGTTATACTTTAGTATTACTCTCATTTTGATACTTGTTATCCTAATACTATTTTCATAGTACTCGTATATAATATAGAATAGAATAGCCCTGCTTTTCATCTTGCGTATTATAAAAACGCGAAGTGAAACAGTGCATGCAAGTAGAAATTGATAAACAAAATCAATGCGTTAAATTTTGAAAATCTTTTTATATTTTAAATTATAATCGTAGTTTTATATGTTTATTAAAGATTGATATGTTTACGGAACAAAAGAAAAAAGGAAAAAATTGTGAATAAATTCAAGTTCTTTCTGTGTTAATTTTTTATTATATAAAATAATTGACATTAAAGTGATGAAATATATTGGTAAAACTGATTACGAAGAAGAGAAGATATTTAGATAGTATATAATATATAAACACTATGCTTTTATTTCATTTAAAGCATTAGTAGCAGCAGATAGCATGATTGGTTGAATATTATTATGTCTTTATATTATATTACTGGTAGTCGTAATAACTTTGCCATACCTACATATTTTATAGATATAGGATAGTAGATAGATTAATTAAACACTTGACTCCTAAATACGGAATTTAAAATATACAGCTCACAGGCGACTAGTCATTAGGATTCCATCACTCACAAAAAGTATGTCCAGTCGCCCCTACCTCTTGCATGCTCCACAGTTATTATTTCTTAGCTCTTGCACCCCATGTCCCCCTAGTCGTGCTAAGTACTAAGCGGACTGTTTGTAGGCAAAAAGTAGAGTTACCCTCTACTCCCCCCTACACCCCGCTCACGCTTTTAAACCTCAAGCGTCCAAGTGCGGGGAATATGAAATTTTCGAAATGATAAAGCCGGTAAATAATAACTAGTAGTACGCCGGGCACGGCCGTCTAATGTACTGACTGCAAAAAAAATAACACATCTGAACAAAAGTACTTGTTTAATGAAAACAAACTAATTAAAATACTCAACGCCTAAATTAGTATTTAAAGTTTTAGCGACGCGGAAAAAGATTGCATGAATGCCATTTGAAAAATGTAATATTTTTTGTTTGAAAACTTTCATCAATCACGTAAAAGGATATTGAGCAATATATAAGGTGTCGAATATGGCCACCTTAAGGTTTCTCATCTTATTTTAATAATAATAAAGCTTAAACAAGCAATTTTAGCACTTATCAATGAAGTCTGGCCATTTATCTTTACAACTAAAGCAAAAAAAATACAAAGACATTAAACAACAGTTACTATACCGTAACAGTTTTAAAAAAAAAATAACCACATTTTCGACGGGGAAGGTAAATATGGCTCTATGTGAAGCTATTGAGACATTTTCGCCATGTTCTGGTGGTACTAAATGTACTCTCTTGGATCCACGTTCAGCTAAAACTTCTGGTGATTTGTGCAAATTAAGCTGGCAACCCTTTTCGTCCATATTAAAAATGGATCGGATCCGGTTTGTTCATAATATCATTATCTTCCCAGACTTTTTTAATAAACACTTAATAATATTTTTAACTTGAATAGAAGCTGAGCGACTAGCGGGAACACGTGATGCTAGCGATAATTTATGGTCGCTTTTAGGTTATTAATAATTTTGGCGTTTGGAATAATGATATGTGCCCATATTTTCCGGCTGGCCATTTTCGACTCAAGTACCCATCTTCAGATTGTCTGTGAGGAATCGAGAGTATGTGAGAAGTAAGATTGCTAGTTGTAACAATCTTTAAAGTTACACAGGCAGATAGACTTCGACAATCGTCAGTGAGCCAAACATTTTCATTGAAGTTTATTCATATTAAAGTGTTATTTATGTTTTCAACAAATTCTTTTTTTGGTGTAGATAAAAAAATAAAAGTTATTACTATCCAGGATTTCCTTTTGTAAACTAAAAAGGTTCTATTAAAATTTTATTAAAAAGTATTCTAAATTTGTAATGTACAATTAATTAGGAAATTTTTATTCAGTCAGTACCACGGCAGCAGCGGGGTTCGTGTGTCTGCTTTCACATTTCCCACTCGCAACGTAAGGCGGGGTACAGTACACCCCACCACCCGCTGTGCTCCTGGTGCCTACACCCGCTTTTTATACCTTCCTGCCCGTCGAAAGTAATCAATTTGCGACTTAATTAATTAAGAAAAAAGCTTTGTCCGACGTTTAGTAACTTCAAATGACTTGTGTTATTTTCCTCTCAGTTTTTTGTTTATTAACTTATGAACAGATCATGGCTACTTTTAATGTAATATTAATCGAATTCTTAAGGAGTCGATGAAATAGTTTTCCGATTCCTTTTAGGAACTGACGAATGAAAAATTTCAAGCGGAACAAGATTTTCTTGAAGGCATTTTATTGTCTCCCTATAACATTCCTAGTTTAGGTAAAAATAGATCTTGTTTGTGGTAGATACGTGTTGATGTTGCAAGAACATAAAACTCGAGTTTGTAAAGTATGTTATCAATATAGAATGAACCTTCTTTCGAATAAGATCGTAGTTTTATTTTCTATTGCGTGTCATCGAGAGACGAAACTGATAATTGACTGCTGTGTTTCTACTCAAAGATAAACCGAGAAACTGCCTTTCTTGAAGTGTCAATAATACATATACGAATTTGTAAGACACAACATATAAATTATGAAAATGGGTACACTATGTATGTCACTTTTGTGATTATTAAACAAACCGCTAAACTAAAATGCTTATAAAGCTCACTATAAGTTTGAAAGGGCCGAGTCAGCGCGCAAACATGTTAATTTACCACGCGACCCAATTCCCCCATCCTAATTCTGTACAGTTTCCACACTAGCAGAGCTACAAATACTTTTCCTTTAGTTTCGTTTCACCCGATATCGTCGTTATCTAGTTAGCCCGGGTCGACGAGGGTCCGAAGGGTCCGGACTAAGTACCAGGACCGCATAGGTAGGCAGGAGGCTCGCGTGATGCCCCACCCGCCAAGACTATTTATAAACGCTCTCTCTACGCAATGCCAGTGAGGGATTGTGTTCTCGCACGCTGAAACCAATTAGAGCTTATATGATCCTGGTAATAGTATTTTTCTTTATATATTTTTCCCTAAATTATTTTTTCCTTTGTTACTTTTTATATAATAAGAGGCTGTAAGAAGAAACTCTTGTCTTGTGAAGTTTCGAGAATGAAGGAAACAAAAAAGGAAAATGCTGCATATTTAATTAGAATTGATTTGTGTTAAAAGACTTAGGTATTCTTAATACTAAACTTGTTTTCTTTGATATATAATCTGAAAAAGTAGAAGTTATTAAATTTGAAGTAGGTATACACTTACTTACTTAATCTTAAGAATAAAACTGCCTGCAGATGTTATAGTAAATTACTTTAGCTAAGTCCACAAGGTAAAGAAGAAAAAAGTACATAAATCTAGATGTCCCAAGTCTGATCAATAATTTACTCATCAATCGTCAATAATGATCAAACGAAATTGAGTTTTCTATCAACAATAATATAAAAGTTATTAAGGTTTTGCTTTTCATGAAGATCTCGAACAACACTCTTCGATAATTAAATATAAGTATTTGTGTTAATATCACCTATCAATCTGGATTGAATATATATATTCAAAAAGGCCTATCTTACCGAAAACAATTTGAAAACAAGGAAATATATTGTATCAATTCATTTTTATTCAATAAGATTTATCAGCTGAATTTATAGTTAAAACAATTGAAAATTAACCACTCTAGGAACCTAAGGATAATTTAGTTAAAGTTATAAAACATTATAATAGCTGTTTACTAAAACAGTCCGCTTAAATTAATAAATGCAATGCTACCATTCGAAACATTTCATAGAGCCTACCCCTATATAAATTTTACCTTAAAAATCCGCAAATTCGGGGCCCCGGCACGGTCGCTAGACCTTTCGGAAAAGGGTCCACCAAAAGGGATTTGCCTTGGGATCGGGGCATTGGGCCCTACACTTATACAAAATGTCCAATATGAGCCCGCCCTGCGAACCCTCGGGGGTAGTAGCTAGCCTGTGAATGTAAACACACAACTTTGTTGCCTAACCGATGGTCTATTACGTAAGTGGTTGTCAGTTATGACCCAAATCATGGCGACCATTTTATTTGGTGTTGAAAATAAAAAAAAAAAACAAGAAAAATAATAAATTAAATTAGAATAATCATAAAAAACGTACTGCAGTGTGTACATACATATCCTACTAAGATTATAAACGCGAAAGTTTGTGAGTATGTATGTGAGGATGTTTGTTGCTCTTTCACGCAAAAACTCACCCAATGGGTATCAAATGAAATGACTGAAAGTTATTTTCTTCATTAACAAGTAATAAAATATTGTTTTTAAAAAAATAATACTTTTTAAATTAATCACTTGTTTGTTTAACGATGTCTTGATCGAAAGTTTTTTTAAATTGTATAATTCAGGTCGAATTATATTCAACTAAAAACAAGGACCAGAAAAGATGTGACTTTTGTTTATTCTTACCTAATATAGTGTTATCTTTTTCAGGTAAGAACAAAAACCAAATACTCATAACTGAACCACAGGTAAGTCAGTTTACTTAAAATATTTAATAGAAAAACATTGTTATTTAAACTTTCCTGGTAACGTATTTGTTCTACTTTAGATGAATACTGATAAGGGACTATTATTCTTGATAAATAATATAACTGTCAATTGCGCGCGGCTCCGTCCGGGTGTTTGTTTTGTTGCTCATCGTAGCAAAAAGTAGCCTATGTCCTTCCTTAAGAATCAAAGTATCTCCATGCCAAATTTCCTTGAAATCGGTGCAGCGGTTTGACCGTGAAATCAGGACAGACAGACAGAGTTACTTTTGCATTTATAATATACTAGCTGAACCTCGCGGTGTTACCTGCAGTTATTAGTTTACATATTGTTATTTTTTTTTTCTTACAATTAAAGTAGCCTATATTAATCAGTGATAATGTAGCATTCAAATGGTGAAAGAATTTTTAAAATTCGTCCAGTTCTTTTTGAGCCAATTCGTTACAAACATAGTTACGTACAAACCTTTCCTCTCTATAATATTAGTATAGATTAGTATAGAAGTATGGATTAGTATAAATTTTATCAAAATCTAGTAAAACGAAGATCCAAATTAGATGACAAGGGTATGAAACCAAAATCCTCAAATCACAGTGTGGACACATCGAACTCTAGAAAATACGACTTTACGTATACGAACTCAAAGTTTCGTATTGTAAAACAATAAATTATTTATATTATTATTATCCATTTATATAATAAATACTTCTATGCATGTTACTAGGACATCCTAACTTCTCCAGAAGTAGTTTGCCAGACACATCTTTTAATACTTTATACGTGTTCCATACGCCTATAACAGGTATTTATAATAGTGAACTAATGTTTGTTACCTAAAATAAATGCCTTTACAATATAAGTAAGATTACCAAGAAGCATTGAATTTTAAGGTGTAACTTTTGACTATTTGAAGTTATATTCAAACACTGTTTTGAGATACTCGTAGTCTGTAGTTATATGTTGTTTAAAGTAAACATTCGGTTAAAGTAATTGTCAAAACCCTTAAAGTAAAACAAATCATTCTTTTCTTATACGATACTAATACTTATCAGTAGCTACTAAAGAAAATCGATATACGAATAGTGGAAAACAACTGAATTCGTTCTGAACAAATTAAATAGTACCCTACATGATTAAAACATCGCCATCTTAGCCTTTCCAGGGACACCAAGGCCAAATAAAAAAAAACACGATAACATTCTGGCTAGCACTCAGCTGCTCTTTACGGCGAATACAGGATGTGCTAAGAGTACATATAGGGGTGTCGGGGAAAAAGTTATAATAACATTAATGTAGGTTCTTTTGACAGCTCGCCGGTCGTCGTTAGCAGCCCTGTGCTCTGTATCTTGTCATAATCTTTTAGTGATGTAGTGATGGTCGATAGTTTGTGGATTTTAAGTATATCGATAAAATAATTGTATATCTGATTTTGCGAGTATGATTATTTTATATTTATTGATGTACATTATTCTGGTGAGTATAAATATCGTTGTGATATTAAGTAGTACCATATTCTATGAGAAAATAAATGAATAGTTTTATGAAAACCAAGCAATGATAAACACTAAAATAAATATGTAGATAAATAGTAACATAGGTAAATGTATCACGAATTATCTGACAAATATTTACAAACTTTTCAATATTGCAAAGTCGTAATTTTAATTCCATAGAGATTTTTTTTTAAATCATAATATCTAAGGTCACTAAATATCCGAATCAAATTTTGTTGACATTCTAACTAAATTAAAGTACATTAACGTCTTTCATGTTATTTTTAATATAAAAATATGAATTATCGACTGTAGTTTTATCGACAGAGCAGCAGCTCGCTTCAAGCCGCATCACTAATTACGGGACGCAGACGGCGGCGCCGGGTCGAGCCAAGGGTACACGGTCCTCTCGACTGAATTTTTTCCCTAACACCCCTCACCCCACCGGATGGGGTGGGGGCTTCCTGTCCCACCCGGACCCTTCTTAACATTTCCCTGGCTCGGAGGCACAGAAGGAAGACGCCTCGCTTATATGAAATCCTGGTACCTACGCTCGGGTTATATACTTTTTTAGGGTCAGACCCTTTGAGGCCTTTCTCTCGAGTTAGGGACCTACATATTCCCTTTTCAGGCCCTTTTTGACCTTTGTAGGTTTAGGCGGCGTTGTTTCGTCGTTATATTATATAAAAGTTTCAGATTTCTCTGAGTAAGGGACGGTATTGACACGGTCGCTATGTGAATTTTTGGTATTTACTATCGAAACTATTCATGGTTTAGTGTGATATACAGACAATTGTAACTATTTGACCACACGTCCTGTATCTTTTTCAAACAAACTTTTTATAGTTGGTTGGTATATATATATATATATATGGTATATATATACATATATATGAAGGAAGAAAAAGTATACATGCATTTATATGTGAAAGTATGATACAGATGTCGACATTTTATGGCTGCGAGTTGAATTTGTTCTCTCTTCATGCCCTTATTATTTAAAACTAGCCGAACCCCGCGGTGTTACCCGCGGTTATTGTCGTACTACGGGTAACGCCGCGGGGCGAAGCTAGTCTAAAAAGTAGTAATAGTAAGTTATCAGTAAAAGGCCCGTCTAAATGGGTCCAGACGTTCAAGAAATTAACTGGAACTAACAGACAGACAGAACGAGAGATAGACAAAAATTGAAAAAAAAATGTTATTTTGATATATACATGCATTTAGTCACAAGCGGTTATTTTAGTATTACAAACATACACTCCAATTTTATTTATTTGTATAGATGTATAGATTAATCAATTAATAATATTATTAGATACATATTATATTAAACTATGTATGTAAAACAGGGAAGTTAATTGATAGCGTTCATCATTACTTATATAGCACATACATAGACATACAATTGAAATTACTGATCTGTTAATTCTTCATTCTCCACATTACTAATTCAATATCTTAGTTAAAAATATTTCAAATCAGCGTTTAAAAAACAGGTTAGATTTTAATACTTGATATTAAGAAGATAACATATTATCATACAAAGAAATACTTATTTAACTAATTATTTTCAAGAAGATACTACTCGTACCTTAATATGGTAACTTTAGGTTTACACAAAAACTCTCTAAAATTGGAAATTCTTCCATTCTAAAGGTTCCGTATTTTAATATTGTTAATACTTTCTACCTCAGGTTACCAGGCGCGTAGCGCGTCGAGGATATGTACGAAGAATGTTTTTAACCGCGACGTCAATATTTGACTACGCACGTAGAATGATATTATTATCCACCTTAGATAACGGTTTTTACATCGAACTGTTAACAGATTGAGTATATTTTGAAAGATTGTATCTATACTTATTCACTATTTCTTCTTTCTTATTATCTTTGTTCTGGTATTGGTAACTCTACATAAATATATATTTAAAGTGAGAGCTTTTACTAGCAGGCGGAACCAATTCGAGCAGATATCTACAGAGCCCTATCTTCCACAATTTTTTTGATGTATTGAAAATTGAATTGAATGACACGTAATTTTTTTCTTTGAATATTGTAAAAAGTACTTGAAGTGGCAAAGTAGAAATGAGTTTAAAATGACGGATCTGTTGATTTAAGTGACTAGCGAGGCTACTCGGCATGGATTCGATTTCTATCCAGGACAAAAAATATGCCTACATGTGAATTACATATTTATAACACGTGTCTATAGAAATATTTATGTATATATCAACAGCATGGTTAAAATATACATACAGGTTCAGTCTCGTTATTTCACCATTGACTAACAAAATTATAACTTGATTTATTATCATTATAACGTTAATATATTATTGCTAACAATACATCTGATTTATAAAATTCTGTATCTATATAAATTTGAAAACAAAATGGCTTTCCATAACTCTTATCGCCAACGCCAATACGTAATCCTGTATACAATTATAGCATATACGTCATCAAATATAACATGGCTAAATTGGGAACATACATAATTTATCCTACATTTGATCTTTTTAAAACTATCATCTGTATCAATGAGGTAAATTAACAACTTTATAGATATATACCTACCTAATCGTTCTATTTTCCTTTGCATTGACATGTAGACTACCTCTTGTTGGGTTATGTACTCCTGGTTGTGAGATTAGAACATGATATTATTAGATAAATGATTTAAAAATATTTCTAATTGATTGATTATATTATTGCATTGGTACTTTGAGGAATCTTTAATATTCGTTCACATGTTCTGATATTGTATTTTGTTATTTTAATTTAATATACAACTCCCGCATTACGAATATATATGAAACGTACACAAGAACAACTAGACTCAGAGCAACAATTTGTGAATCACACAGTGAGGACTTAGATTTGAACCCACAACGCTTGGTGTAGTAGGAAGAGGCGGCATGGCGACCGCCTAAACCACTAGGGCGGCAACCGTGTAGTAAGAACATTTTTTGAATTAAACATATTTCTAAATGATTGTGTGCAATAAACGAATTATGTAGTTTTTTTAAGTTATGCCTACTAACCATTACGGATACATATCATGGATGGAGCATGGGAAGGGAAATGGGGGAGGCCCCATTTCCCTTCCCATGCCCTAAAGGCCGGCAACGTACTTGTGACGCCTCGGTTGCGGGTGTCCATGCGCGGCGGTAATCGCTTACCATCAGGTGATACGTCTGCTCGTTTGCCCTCGAACTCCATAAAAAAAATTGGTTTAGTAATTTAGGCACTACGGTGTATCATAGAAACTTACATAGACTGCTAAAAATACTATTCTTTCCTTTTGGCTTCGTCGGATTTAGAAAAAAAAAAATTAATTATAGTAGAAACTTCTTTTAAATAACACATAACAAAAAAAAAGAAAACTACTGCTAGTACTTACAAAATAGTTTGTCATAGTTTATTCATGTACTTTTTAATAGTATTAGTATGTAAAACATAGTCTTACTCTGTCATTACTAAAAATAAAGAATGACATAAGCACTTTGTTAAACACTCAAACTTTGGAACAATTTACTTATTACGAGTATTATGCAGCGGTTCTAAAGATTGGCACAACAAGCAACTTTGGTTCAAAAAAAATGTATTAGAGCTTAAGTTAAGGTAAATAAAAAAATACCTTAATTAACACAAGGCTTATAAACTGGTAAATCATTCCGGAGTTTATGTATTACGAGTATGTTCATTATGTTTTGTCATCGATATAAAATTAAAATCAATCTCCATATATTTCACATCACTAATGATTTGTTTATGTTCGGAATTATAAAATATATTTCTTTGATATAATACTCTGTGTTTGATTACTCGAGAGTGCCATTAGCGAATCGATGAATCGTTTTCATTTTTCGTTATCGATGCGAGCGAATCGAAATATTTAATGGCGTAAACTTAAAATTATTAGGTTGGATAGATCTATAAAAATGTGAGTTGAGCGTGTGAATCGATTATATTTCATTAATTTTAGAGCAAGTATCATAAAAAGTAGTTTCCGTAACTATCTATAACTATTCATAACTATTTATCCATGAAAAAGGTATAGGTTACCCGTTCATAATATTTTGACATCCCTCTAGTAAGATGTGTACAGACCTTATGCGTGATAACTGCTATAAAAAACTAGTTATTTGACATTAAAATAATCACACTTTACCCATACATTTTCATTAGGTTTTCGTTTTAATTATCTTTAATTAAAAAGTTACGTGTTTCCGAAAACTTATACTAAAATGGTATCGTTATCAGACGGTGGCATTTCCGTCACTTTAATTCAGCGTCCGCAAGATATAATCGTACATTTGACATTTCGACTCTGAGATTACAAACGAACTTTGCTGAGTCAGTCGTAAGCGCCCGCCAACTTACTAAGGATTATACTACTTTAATATAGCGCTGCGACCGTATGTACCTCCCTTAAGTGCCACTGTCACGAGCCAAAAGGCGAACAAAGTAGCAGAGGCAGTACCCTCCTACACGAAGTATAGCCGCCGCGCGCCACGGGGGTAAACTTTGATACCCCAAAACCTCCACCCGCGTTATGCCCCCCTGGTACCCGGCCCACCCACTGCGGGGCTTTGAGGACGTCTTTGAGCCCAACTTTAGCGGGGAAAACCCCAAAATTCAAGTTGGGCCTCGTCCCCGATTACAAGTCGACGATATCTTTGAAATTTTCTGGTCTCTTGGCATTACCAAGCCGTTGTTTTTTTTAAACTATTTTCAGATCGGTATTTAGGTTGAGAATTATTGTAATTTTCTCCCTTTAAGAGAGGATAGTTTAAAAAGTATTTTGATTTAAAATTGTGACCTATTTTCACAGAATCTAAATTATCTACACTACACATTAATAAGTTAAGAAAATTTCTTTAAATCTCCTTTTTAATGAATATGAGTCTGTACAAAGTCTGTACAATAAGTAATAGTGGTTGATGAAAAAAAAAACAACTTCGTATAAAAAGGTTTCAATTCAAACCCTATATTGTCTTTAGCAGGAATTATTACGAATGGTCGTCAAATAGGAATAGTTATTTCGTATAGATCGTTACAAAGGAGATACATTTTGCATTTATAACTTTAAAATTACTTATAAACAAGTACTTTGAAAGTTGACATTACAAGGTCTTGTCTGTAAAGAAATTTATATACCTAAACTATTTTGTACTACTAATGAATCTATACAAATAAATGAAATTGGAGTGTATGTTTGTAATATTAAAATAACCGCTTTTTATTAAATGCGTCTGTATACACGATACACATACCAAAATAACATTTTTAAAATTTTGTTGGTCTGTTCGTTCTGGCTAATCTCTGGAATGTCTCAACCGATTTTGATGGGACTTTCAATGGTAATTTCCTCTTTTTTTTTGAACTAGCTTCGCCCTGCCGGGTATACGCGTACCGTACCGTAATAGACTCTTAACCTCACTGATTTCCCATTTCAAAGGCATTTTAGGTTTCATCTTCCATAATAAGTTAAAATTTTCCATTTTTGAGTCGATATTTACGGTATTTCTCATGTTAGTGATTTCGAAACATATTAATTAATACTAATGGTCGAAATATGACCATAATTCATTTATTTTTTTTATTTAATTTAACTTTCTGCTTTTTTCCTCCATGTAAACTATAACTGTGCCAAATTTCACACTTTTCTTTAAAAATTTTTTTTAACCGACTTCAAAAAAGGAGGAGGTTCTCAATTTGACCGTATATATACTTACATACATAGGATATTAGGATCTGATAATGACATCAAAGAGGAATCGAGGGGGGGGGGGGGGAATTCGAAGGGGCGACTAGTGCATTTGTTAATATTATTTGAAAGCTAGTTCTTTCCGTGTGGTCCCATTTCAATTTGGTCGTTTTATAAGTCGGTTTTTTTTGTACAAATGTTACTTGTCGTAAAAAGAGGTCTAAAGTTTTTGCTTCACATACTAGTATATAGTTTAACACATCAAATTATAAATGTTCTAGAAAAATCGTAAAACATGTACTATTCATACGTGAGACCATAGCCTATCCTCCTTCAGAAGACTGAAAAAATGTACCTATTATACTATAATTACATATATACAAAAGAAAGAGGTAATTTTAAAATAGAGCAAAGACAGTATCCGGAGCACCTCTAAACATTATAAAAAACAAAAGTTTCTCAAGAGCCGAGTCAAATAAAAGACATCAACGTGCGACTCGAAAGATAAATTTAAATTTTCATAACAATTATCAATGTATAATAAATGCTATATATTTTTTTTAAATATATAAGTATATTAGATAAACAGGTTATGTTTCTACTGTTTTTTGGAAATAAAACGATAAGTTATAATTTTGTTGGCATAGATGAGTTATTTTTTTTTTGTAAACCTTTGCGATTTTATATATACCCATCATGTACTGTAGTTAGTTTTAGATAACTTTTTAAAATTCTGCAAAGCTGTAATTTAACTAATTGTTGTCTTTTGTATGTGTGTATTTTTATGTCTTCTATTTTATAATCACTTTAAGTGTTTATTTTATTTCATTTTCATTTATACTGCATGATATTCATTTATACCGATAATATAGTAGATTTTAACCAACACCAACATTTCCATGGTGGAGAATTAGAATTTTATGTAAGTAAATATATGTATGTAGATTTTTTTTTAAATTAATTCTTTAAAATAAATGTTTTATCAAATTTACCAAAAAAATATCAAAGAGGTGAGGAGATTATTTTAATAGTAACTGGAATTTATGTTACAAATACTTATTATAACAAAATACCAGGAGTAAATATATTTCTGTATACTAGTAGCACATATCCGTAAGGAGTTGTATTAGCTACTAAAACTATCCGAAATCTACAGAAATGACCAGGCGTAAAGGGATACGATAATACTAGGGTAGCAAGAACCGTAAGTGGTATAAACAAGGATAGTGTGGCGTGATCGTCGAGTACTAGGAGTAATGTTTATTTCGGGACTGCAGAGCTGAATTTAGTACGAGTGGGTTTGAAGTTTTAAAACATGTTTAGTTTTGAACTTTTTAGTGTAATTACACGTCGAAGAGCATTTTATCTCCTTTTGCAATTGTAGAGGTGTAAAAGAGATAGCAATGTATGTATATGTAGAATTTGTACTTATAAGCTTTTACAGTTGATACGATATCGTATCTGCATAAATGTGTATTGACTTTATCCTTGACGTAAAAATCGATGCTTGAAACGTGTGGTCCGCAGTCATTTTCGTGTGAACACATAATGCTTCTTCACTCACTGAGGTTAGTTACCACTTTTCATAAATTATAATACGATATTAAAGGAGTTTTATGACAGAATATAAACTGAGGCTAAAAGGGAAAAGGGTTTTTATTATTTTCGAAATACCTACAGCCCAAGGCGAGAAAGCAAAGCTATCTATCGTTTACGATCGCCCAAGTTAAGATTGGGTTAGTTATACTTAATGTATATTTGGTAATAATCTTCCTCGGCTTTAGAACATTATAATATTAACGGATATAGAGGCCTCCTTTACTTAATAGTTGATTTGAACCACAATAGTTTGTATACAAAATAAGTTGTTTCGTTACTTTACTTTTAAAGTTGTCGATAGGGGTACTAAGATAATCGAATGTACGTTTTTTAATTAAATTAAGACTACACTTATGTTTGTAGTTACTAGGGTAGCAATGAACCGCAGGAGGTGCGATTAACTACTTCGTTAATAAGTGAAGTAATACTGCAAGAAGAATTAAAGGCTGGCCGCTAGCGGTCGGGTAAGGCAACCGGATATTTCTTTTAGCTGTCCAAAGAACCCCCCGGTCATAATGCCCTAGTGGGGGCCGCAGGGGGGCAGATATAAAGATACAGGCGCCCACTTATCCCGGGACCATACCCGGTCCTTTTGCTTTTATAGGGGGTGTGTATAAAACCGAATCGCCCGGTTTTAGCTGTGCTAGAGTGTTACGATCGGGGCCGGCGGCGGCGGTCGCATTATGCCGACGGAACGAGACTATATCTGATGTGGCTATGGTGCCCTTGTACTTATACACAATGTTTAGACGATGGCTTCGCTCATTTATTAGTCTGGCGTTGCAAACGGTCAATAAAATGTTGAAGGTTCTGTAGTAAAAGGAAATTAATCGTGAAAAACTGAGGCTGGAAATGTCCTTGTTTTTTTTGTAAGTGATTATCACTTTTGTTTGTCTTTTTATTATCAAGGGTTCACTTTGAAATTTCTGTAAACAAATACGAGTATATATAGAACTAGCGACCCGCCCCGGCTTCGCACGGGTGCAATGCTGATACTAAATACACGTTGTATATAAAACATAGCTGACCCACGCAACCTCGTTTGCGTCTTATATAGCCCGTAGCATGAAAATTTTCGCAAAATAAGTAACTTTTCTGGTTGATTTTTACACCTTGTGTCCGAAAACCCAAATATCTTACGGAACCCTATTTTTTTCCAAAATAAAATATAGCCTATGTTACTCGTGGATAATGTAGCTTTCGAATGGTGAAATAATTTTTAAAATCGGTCCAGTAGTTTTTGAGCCTATTCATTACAAACATACAAACATACAAAAATAGGTACAAATCTTGCCTCTTTATAATATTAGTATAGATATAAAGTTTTTTCCAATCTGCAATTGAGAAGGGCAGGACAAAAATGCCAAGGGTTTATTTATAACATCCTGTATGTTCGAGGCGGACAACGCACTGTAGAAGTACGATTCTTGTGCAAATGGAGACAAATCTAGGATTTAGATTCTTGACAATTTACATCTATGTGAGTACTTATAAGATATCCATATTAATATTATAAATTCGAAAGTAACTCTGTCTGTCTGTTAGTTTCGTTTTCAGAAATAAATTGTGTATTATTTTCTTTTTAATGCAATTCGGCATAGATCTGTCTACTTCAATTCTTGAGGAAAGACATGGACTGCTCTTTATCAAGATAATATATATGCGGGCGGAGCCGCAGGCAAAAACTAGTATACTAGTTTGCATTAGAAGTACACCGTATACTTTATATACACTATGTACTAAATTTTATGTAAAGAAAAAAAATCAGGCTAACTGGTTTGATAATTCGTTAAAAATATTAGCCATTGTAGTGTTTAAGAAAAACCTTACAGTGGGATAAGGTATATTTATCTTTTCATTCTTGCATAAAAATAATTTAATAAGTAAGAAATCTAATTGTGATAGGAGATACCCCATTGGAGTCATCAGTTGTGTTCATAATCCTGACCGTTGATAGAGCTGAGCATGAATCTTTCAGTTCAACGGCTTTTGCTCACGTGGAGACATTGTAACCTCAAGATATTAATTTCTGTTTATTACACGGGCGACATGTGCGTATAAGAGTTATAAGATGAAGGTAACTATGTTGTTTCATTATTCGAATGTTAGAGGGTTCGGGTGGCGGGGCTGGGTGGAAACCGTATAAAAACGACAATTTCCTCTAAACGCGCGCCGCGCCCGCGCCCGCGCCTGTCTCGCCGCGCCCTCCGGTACTAATTAACTGCCACGCGGTTATGTCACCCTGGTACCCCTGTTTGTAGGGCGGTGTTCAATTTTTTGTCTGGAGGTTTGACAGCTTGACCTTTATGTACTTTATAGCTAGAAAAAACAGTAAAAGTTGGTATCTACATACACCCTTTCAATAATATTTATTCATGAACAACTTGAACAACATTTTTAAATTAACTTTTTCATTAAGGTGCAAAAATACGATTGTATTCATAAATTAATGTGAAATTTAGTAAATTATATTTTTATTAAGCGGTCGCCATGCCGCTTTCTACCGCGCCAAGTGCTGTGGGTTAAAATCCCACATGGACCAACACTTTTCGTGATCTGATTTTGGGTATTCTTTGTATCCGATTCATATATATATATATATTCGATATTTTAAAGTTAATGATGTCAATATACCTTGCCTTTAGTCCTTTTTTATAAAACACACAGTTTTGAACACTAGCTCTCAACAATTCTTTATATAAGTTTTTCGTAACAAAAGAACGGTACAATAATATGCATAACCTATTAAATTTGCCTTATGATCTTATAATGTGTTTATAAAAATTATTCTTAGCCTAGCCTCCTTTCCTAGCCAAATATTCAAGTTAACCTCCAAATTTAAGAAGCTTGCGGTTTGTGTGGTTTCATTACAGTATGTGCTGGGACTAGACTAAAATTCGACTTTGAAACATTATTTTACTTTCCTATATTTAATGGAATAATATTTGTGTTATGTTAACGTACGTTGACTACCAAACATATGAATTACCTAATTGATGTAATCCCAAATGTAAGTCCCATATCCTATAAAAAAACAACTGTTGTGTTGTTCATTAGATCCAATTGTAAATTTAAACCTATGTGGTTTAGAATTAGATGTGCAATGGGACATATACAAAGGTTTCGTAGAAATTAAGTGACTTACTTGTGAAGAACAATTGTAAGTAAAGATAGGTACTTCATTTTCGTCTTTTATTTTTAAAACGTTAATCATTTAATTATAAAGCAAATTAATATATAACATTAATTACATACAAGCGTCAAAAACTCCTCTACATGTTCATCTGCTGGTAGCGTTCCTAAAAGACTGACTTGATTGCCACGTTGCATGGTAATGCTGGTTCTCTGTGCTAGAAAAAGGCCGGCCTTCTGGTCGCGACAAATGTCAAAAGCTTAGCTAGTTGCCTAAATAAATTGACACTATACACATTTCTATATATATATAAGAAGTAGCGTTATATAATTACTAGTAGACGCCTAATGGACGAAATTTGACAATAATTCATTTATTTTATTTTTAGTTTTCTGCACTGTTCCTTCATGTAAACTTTAACTAATCCATACTAATATAATAAAGCTGAAGAGTTTGTTTGTTTGTTTGAAAGCGCTAATCTCAGCAACCGCTGGTACGATTTGAAAAATTCTTTCAGTATTGGATAGACGTTTATCGAGAAAGGCTATAGGCTATATATCATCACGCTAATACTAATAGAAGCGGAGCACCAATGAATAATGTTTCAATAACATGGGGAAAATTTTCACGCTACGGGCAATAGAAGACGCAAACGTGGTTGCGTGGGTCAGCTAGTCAGTAATATATGAAAAAATACTCCTCCATTTTCATTATTTTCATTATTAGCTTTTGTTCCACGTATTATTATATACAATACATATAAGTACGTATGAGCAAATGAATCAAACTGTGAATGAATGAATGAAATGTATCTTAAGTAATTCTATTACAAATGCGGCGTAAATGTATATGTATATCTATAGGTCTACTTATTTGAGATATTTGCACAACAACGACTTCCTCTGTCTCCAACTTAGTTAGTATCTTAGAATAAGCCACGATTGGTGGTTGGTTAACATATTATTTCATAATAAAAGCCTCTACATAAATAAAGAAATATTAAAATAAAAAACAAACCGTGGAATTTACCGAGGGAGAGCCACGCTTCGGCATGAATGGGCCGGCTCGACCAGAGTAATACCACGGCCTCACAGAAAACCGTTTCATCGAGTGAGTGAAGATACCGGAGGCCCATACAGTCATCACCCAAAGGCCGGCAACGCACTTGTGACGCCTCTGGTGTTTCGGGTGTCCATGGGCAGCGGTAATCGCTTACCATCAGGTGACACGTCTGCTCGTTTGCCCCTATACCAAAAAAAAACAAACATTATATTTCTGGTATGTATAAAAAAGGTTTAGGTATTATCAAATGTAGTAAGTATTATTTTTGTATCGGTCCGTAACGGCTGATCCGATTATGACGATATCTACATTGGACTACATTTAATAATATTACTGAAAAGTAATTAAGGTATGAACGAAAACATTCAAACTCTAACTCATCATCATCTTCCTAGCCTTTATTATTCCCAATATTTGGGGTCGGCTACCAGTTCAACCGGTTTTACCTGAATATCAGTTTTTACACAGAGCCACTGGCATCTGACCTCCGCAACTCTGAGGGCGAACTGAATTCGAAGGTCGAACTAGTTGTCAGTATATTTGAGGGCACTGACTTCCCAATAACGATTGCCATAGATGTTCATAACAACCGGGACCGACGGCTTAACGTGCTCTCCGAAGCACGGGCAGGAAACACCGCCATCTTCCATACTCCGGGCTGCTATTAGGAATTTCTTGTAGGAAAAACCCAACAGCAGTCCGACCCGGGAATTGAACCTGAGACCTCTTGATTTGCAGTCGCTTACGCTAACCACTAGAGCAACGAGGCAGTAGTTCAAACTCTAACTAAGAAATAATTATCTCTCTTTACGGGATAAACGTATAACAGACCTAAAAGTTATCATATTTATAGTACATTATCTTTTGCCAGCAAAAGCATCTAGTAATAACGGTATACGGCCAATATTAAGGTTATGAACACAAGTTCGCTAAACGACTCAAGACCTTCGCACATTGGCATGTCTTCGGCTTACTTTGGCCACCTAATCGTCAAACCAACATTATAATAAACGACGATCATTAGATATTAGACCTTGCATGTGTCTGTTTAAGGCATGTAATAGGATAATAAGGGTCGGTACTTATATGTGCCTGTTTAGTAGTTAATTATTATGATCGGTTTGTTATGTTGCAGTCAAAATTCGAGATAGGACGATGAAGAAAATGATTAAGATAATATAATTAATAGATATGTACACGATTAAAGGTGTTATTTGTAACTGTTCAAATTCTATAAAACAGTATACGAACCATTTTAATCTACACTAATATTATAAAGAAGAAAGATTTGTATTTTTGTATGTAACGAATAAACTCAAAAAGTACTGGACCGATTTTAAAAATTCTTTCACCATTCGAAAGCTACATTATCCACGAGTAACATAGGCTATATTTTATTTTGGAAAAAAATAGGGCTCCGTAAGATATTTGCGTTTTCAAGAAACAAGGTGTAAAAAATCAACCAGAAAAGTTACTTATTTTACGATTTACAATAATATAGCTTATACATCAGAATAACACGTAGGTTATAATTTATAAAAATACTAGCTTCGCCTCGCGACGTTGCCTGTGATTATTGTCGTACCGCGGGTAGCACCGCGGGGTTCAGCTAGTCTTGATATAAGGTAACTATCAATAGACACACACACATAATTTTCAAAAAATAATTATAGGATTTAGGAGCGATGGTATTGGTAACACCTAACCTTAAGTGTGTTTTACTAAGAAGTGTTGAAAAAAGATTAAAAATGTTCAAGCAATGAATTACATTTACATAACTAAGAACAAGTTTCTGTCAAAAGTCTACCTGATGCGGTCAAATATATAGTGAATAATCAGCCTGACTTTCTGTTAGTAGCCACCTTAACTACACAAGTCTGATTTAGAGATTTAAAATTCCTCCTTACTAGGTAATTCTGATGCCGTTGATGTAGATATACATGGGATCCATTGTATGATACATATTTCTTAATAGTTCAGACGATATCAAAAGAAATATTCCAATGAACCGCTTACTAGTGTGTGTTATCACACACACTCACAGGAATCACTTGGAAGATTTAATTTATAATCTTAACTTGTGAGTACTAAATCGTTAGAATTATATAGCTAATTAAAGTTATGTTTAATCAGCAAAGTAAGCAGTGTACTACGGTTTGATCAAGTTGAAGGTCAAGTAACTTTGCAGGCCAAAAATTGACACCCATACTTTTGTTTTTCTTTACTATCGATTTTACAAATTTACAACTTTTGACTGATGCTAGGCGCCTTTATAGTTTTAATTTATAGTTTATCTATTACATAACGGACTTAACCTAACGTTGCCAATTTAGAAACAGTTGAATGAACAGCAGAACAACTGAATGCCTATTTAGAAATTATCCAAACTGCCTCAATTTCCCGTACTTCCTGCGACATAATATCTACAGCTGTGCAAAGTACATCTATACCCACTCGTACGTACGTATATAGCCAATGCGGCATCTTACCTGACATATAGACGTGTCCCGGGTCATACTATCGCTAAGGTATGATAGTAATAGCCCATATAGGTAGCATGCATAATTGCCTTTCGAACAATTTAGATTATGTTTCTAATTCATTATGTTATCCTGGTAGGATTTCTCAAAGTCATTGAAATATATTATAGGTGATGTTCACACCTTTCCTTAGTTATTTTACCTTAGTTTTTTACTGGAAAGGTTAGAAGCTTGTCTACTTTTAAGCATGTACAAACATCATCCTCATTATCATCATCATAATTAATAAATAGCTTTTAGTAATCCACTGCTGGCCGTAGGCTCCTAAGACAAGAGATTTGGCCAGGCTTGAGAGACGGGTTCTTAAAGGGTTTGTTTTAAGATTTACTTCTCTGTGATGATGTCTACCATGAGGGCAATAGTGTAACGTAGAAGACTATTTTACAAGATGAATTGAAAATTTTACTTTAAAGTGTTTATATATCTTCCTAGCGGTAGGTGTTCCTAGAAAGCATCCAGAGCAAACCCGTTACATTAAAAAGAAAGTGAAAAAGTTTTACTGCATCTAAGTACCTACTTAAAATCGATTCACAATTTAAATTTTTCTTCTGCATATTTTACACTACTGGGAAGCCAAAATACATGGAAGTTACAATCAGCGAAATTGCTGACTCTATAGACAAAGTAAAAAATAAAAAATCACGTCATGTGCGGCGCATTTAATAACATATATATACATACAAGAATATATGTAAATGCACAAAATGCGTATTCGTTCGAATTGAGCTAAAACTGAAAACCATCCTGCGCTTCTTTTAGCGCCATTTACATAAATACCCGCATACACACCTATCGCTTTGTATATCATGAAACCCTGGTACCTCACTCCTGTACATATGCATGCACACAACATACAGGCTTTATTCGGATGTGTGTACGTAATTTGACAAAGGGTGTATGTAGTTATGTACACCATATGTATTGTATAAATGTGTGCGTATCGATTGTATAAATTACATCATCATTATCAGTTTATAGTCATGCAACATTGGTTAAATTGATTTTCCTAATTGGTGTGAGGCTAAGCATCTAGAGGTTATATATCCCTTAACATGGCTACGTCTAATTGTGTAGACAACTTGCCTAACATCATTTTAGATAACATTATTATTTAATGTTGCGAACTTTAAATTCAAAAACATTGGATTTTATTTTAGGTAATACTTTTCTATACATTAATTAAGTAATCATAAGTATTTACTCCAATGCGCTAAAATTTGTTTCATCTAATTTGGTTATGCAGTTTGTAGACTCAGCAGGTTTTAAGTAACCTTCTACGAGAATTGTCACTAGGCAAACACGTTTTAGGATTCTTAATGTATTGATAAACATTTTTTACCTATCGATTCCCCACTGTAGAGAATGTGCGTGTGTTTGGAGTGTCATTGATGCATTTCGGTATGGGGACAGGGGGCGATGGGGGCAGGCGGCCGGACAGAGCGAACGGAACGCACCTCCGCTACGGCTCCGTGCCAGTGTGCGTTGAAACTCTGAGAGGCGAACACGCGCGTTGCGCCTAGCTTCAACTTCCTCGCGAAATACGAACTATTTGAGATTGAACATCACGAATTTCACGCTAAGACAAATAACTTCTGTGACTTATGTAGGTTGGTTACCGATTGTGCTTCGTTTATGTTTCCATTTTTTTATATTAAAGTTGCAATTAGACGTCTACGTGCGAAGTTTTATCATCTTGACATACTAGTTTTTTGCACGAATGCAGGTTTGCATAGACCGTCAGGAATGGACATAGGAACTCGATGAGTAAGTAAGCCTTGGCATTAGTACATGCTGACAGCAAAAAGTGCAATTAGTCCATCGTTGGTTCGTGTCGCTAGGTTTCCTTTGTCACGCCAGTTTGAGTAAGACTGGCCATTGTTTTAAATGAATTTAAAACTGATACCTATGTACCTCTTTGGTCTTAGATGACTTCCTTCTAGACTTTTTCGATTTCATTAGTTTATTGAAATGCTATTTCAATTAGAAAAAAAATGTAGAGATGTTTTTTTGTGTAATTGGTTGTATGTACGTCTAATGTATGTATAAATTTTAAATTTAATATTATTTAACTTTCAATTTTATTAACATTATTTTTGTTATTGTTATTACATCTAAAATGCTAGTTAGTGTTATACACGTATGTATGTTTACTATCACTGATAACCAGAGAACTTTATAATGAGCCTATCTAAAGGCTACCAGGGATATAATATCAGATATAATTACTTGTACCTACCTACCATGATACCAGGGTAGTATCCATATACAGAAGTTTCAATGTTAGAACGCAGTGAAGTTTGAAAGTAATTTTGGAGTGCAAGCGCGCGTCGAACTAATCAAATCGTTCACGGTCCTTACTTCGCTGATAACACCACACTGTTATGTTGCTCTAGTAACTGTGTACATTTTTTATTGCTTATTCGTACATTCATTTACTTTAGAAAAAACTGAATTCACTGAAAACAAAACCCCAATTACCTAATCGCTTTATTATTATTTAAACTGTTATTTTAACAAACCATATTTCTTCTTTAATGGAGTTTTTTGACTCACCACCTACACGTAAAACTGTTTTTTAATAAAAAAAAATCATGTACTTTCTATCTTTTGTATTAGTAACCGTTGTTCCTAGTATCTCGTGGTTTTAATTAGTACCTATATTCATGAAAAAAGGAATAAACCACTGGGTACGGGTGGGGACAATAAGTGTGGAGGACCGTTACTCGGGTAATGAGCCCCTCACATTCGACTAGCCTGGAATAACGTGCAAGGGCCGGTTGTCCGATACTCACACCGACATATAACAAAAGCGATTATTTTACTATTTTTAATTCTTAGGGACAGTTTGTCTGTTTTCATTGAAATTGTCTTAATTAAGTCTATGTTAGATTATATTATGCTAGTGTCGATCACCGTACATAACATCTATGATATTTGTCTTGAAAGTTTGCCATTACATACAATGTTAGTTATTACTACATTATTCATGATTACTTTAAAAAGAACCTTGGCAAGAAGATTCGCACGGGGTCTAACAAGTTTTGTGTTCGGAAGTTGCGCGGGACTTGTCTAAATAAACTTTATAGTTGCACACGCAATGAAAAGCTGCATGTCTTATGTAATTAAATTCAATAAGTTTATTAAAATGTTTCTACAGATATTGATAACACGGGCAAAGGTCACAATAATAAATAGGTTTTCGTAATAAAGTTTTAGTTAAGTTTTCAACATACGTTTATGAATGTAATACTTTTTCAAGTTAATAAATAGCTTAGGACACTCATAAATAATGTGGCTTCCTAAAATCGGTTCAGTAGATCATTAACCACCAACAAACTCACAAAGTTTACCTCTTTATAATATTAGTATAGATATGTTCTGTCTGTATGTATATATATATTTACATATATATATAGTATATAATTATGTTAATTTATGCTCGGTTGACGGCTGTAGGCTCGCTTAAAAGGAATTAAACTTATAATTGGAAAAAAGTAGGCGTTATAATACGCGTCTGTCTACCCTTTAAGAATAAAGAAGTCAGTATATGATGTACTTATATAATTATATATGAAATATAATTGTTGCTTATATCCAGCTTTTATATTTAAAAAAAAAGCTTTCGCCTGTGACTCTGCCCGCGTGTATGTCGATAATCGCAGTGATCCTTAAGACTGATAAAACTTTTTTATTACATAATCTATTGAAATAAGACAAAAACTAAATGTTGTGTGAAGTTTACCACAGAACATGAGAGAAAACAACATCCAAATCGGTTAAGCTACTTTTCAGATTAGCGTGCACAAACACAAAGAGAAAAAAAAGAACAGAATCAGAGGAACAAAACGCATATTTTAAAATTTTATTTGTAAATATGCGTTTTGTTACTCTGATGAAGACACCCTGCATTCGTTTATCTTGTTATCTCTAGTGTACAAACATCGAATTAAAACAATTTAATTATATGTATTATATATACATTTTTCTACTTCGTTACGTGATGGTGTAAAGGAGGTAGTTAATTCGCAAACTAGGCAGTTAATAAAAAAAACGTTACGGACCACCGTACCCAAAGCTATTAAAGTGGCCTTGTCGTTATCGCTGAAAAGAAAATAGCTGCTAGTACACTGACCGAAGTACCGTGCGGTTTTGTACTACCGTTTTCTACCGTAACGTTTTATCGATGTATTACTTACGAAAATCGTACCATTTTGGTATATTTCTTAGACGCACTAAGAAATATACCAAAATGGTACGATTCCTCTTATTTTATCTAGAATTACTCTTATCTATGTCTGTTATCTAGGTATGTATTTGTCTAACACGAAGCTATCCGTTACACTAATTAATTAACATACTATTATATTATACATAAATTGAGTATTTCAAAATCATAGAACAATTACTCCTTCTTAAAAGGCCGGCAACGCTCTTGTGACGCCTCCGGTGTAGCAGGTGTACATGGGTGATGGTAATCGTTTACCATCAGGCGATACGTATGCTCGTTTCCCTCTATTGAATAAAAGAAAAGACGCGTTCTTTTTGTTTAGGTTTGCGTAAATATGTATATAAAGCATTTGGCATTATGAATTAGGTTATAAAAACTTAAATAACGGTTTAAAAAAATAAAAATGGCGCTAAACGATTTTCGGCGCCCTTAAGTGTAGGCCTAAGGCGTCGATTTTTTCAACAAAAGCCTTAACTATCATGTTCAAGCGACGCGTCGACTGCAAAGTTTCCCGCCTCTCTAAAACGAAGGGTCCATCACCCTACTTTTGAATGTCTTTCCTTACTTATCTGTTTATGCACGCCTAGTGACATAGTCACTCTAACACAGGCCATAGACAACTAATTTATCACACACACAGTGTTTTTGTGATCGCATTTTTCTGAAACAGCTCGACCAATTTTAAGAATAAAATCTTAAAATTCATTTTTAAATACCTCATAAGCATTTGTGCACAACAAACAATTTTCATACCTAGAAATAACAAAATTTAAAGTGGCTTGAACGTGGGTGTTGCTGTTTATCGAAGATTGCTATTTTTGTTACATTGATCAGCTTTATAAGGGGACAAAGAAATAACAGATAATTTAGGTTTGTATATAATAACTGGGTATCACTAGATAATAAACTTGACCCACGCAACCTCGTTTGCGTATTCTATTGCCCGTAGCGTGAATATATTCCCTCGTTTTTGAAATATTCTTCATTGGTGCTCCGCTCCTATTAGTATTAGCGTGATGATACCAGAGTAACATACCATTGAATGACCTTTCGTTGGGCCCGCTTATAAACAAAAAAAATGAAGGCGTTGTAGAATAAAATGGGCCATCATAAAAATAACAGACGTCAACTTGAAGAATTTCATTCTGAGATACAGATCGCTTAAGGCACGTAAGCCCGGTGCTTGCAGATGGAAAATGGCCTATGCTGTTATCGCGCGCAGCATGAGAATGAGAGCCTTTGCGATTTAATCGCTTCTGAGTTTTACTATACTTATGCACTCCTAGTATTATTACATTTGAGATTTCGTAGGTAGAAAATAAATTAACATTATTTTTATCGTGTTTAAAGGTACCCTTTTAAGTTAGTACATTATCCCTGTTATGTTGAGTTAGTTTCATCTAATTTAACCTTTACACTTATGAAAGCCTGGTACTAAAAGAATTTTAATAGGTAAATTGTTAGAGTAAGCAGTCACCGTAATCCATTAAATGATGATAACAATAACAAGGTCGTAATATTCTTTGATTTTAAGTATATTTTGGTTGTTTTGTGATAAAAAAATAAACAATATTTGGCAAACATAGTTAAATCGTCACCGCCCGATATAAAGTTTTATTTATTTCCAAAAGAATAGGTATCTTACAAGTTGTACTTGCGGATGCCCATTTTTTTTTCGTAAAAGATCTCTCCTAAATCGGAAATTAAGATTAAGTATATCTCATAATAAATTTCCTATTTTATGGCTCGTAAACTGGTGTCGGTAAAAATAGCTGGACTAGAGACAACGGATATGAGATCGCCAAGAGTTCGATCTAATTTATCTACGTTGTTCAGTTACATCCTTTTAAAAAACTTGCTTGATTTTACAGCAGTCCTGTAAAAAAGTTCAGAAAATATTTCATCAATACTGCAGACGGTTATATATATGTAACATGTTTATTTTTCATTACATTGAATTTCTACGTGTGAATTGAAATCTAAATCAAAGTTACGCCTTTTAAGTTTTCATAGGACGGATTGAATGTACATACAAAGGTTACCAAGATGCCTATAATATTGATTGAATACAACTTTAACCTCTTACTTATACAGCTAACACCCCTTGAAGGTGTTTTTTCGTCTAAGCACCTTCAAGGGGTGTTAGCTGTGTGTGCTTAAAAGTGTACCTAGATTTTTCAAGTAAACATCTCATTAGGAATGCAAAAGAAGAGTGCAAATTGTTGACGTATTTAACTTTGTCCGATACTAATTACATAAATGCTGCTTAGTATAAATTAAACACTTTGATCTTTCTGCTATCCTGGTTGCTTGCTTTTAAAGGGGGGACTAATGATAGATTGAATTAAAAAAAAAATCCTTGGCATTAAAAATGCCGTTGGCCATAAAAAGGCAAAACAGTTGGAGTTTTTTACTGAGGTGGAAATATTTCACCACCTGACAGCTTCTATGCCTCATTTCAATTTGTAAGTGCTAGTTTATATTATGTGGAGTAGACTTGTTGGCTTTAGACACCTGGCTTGAGTATAAATTTTTAAATTCGAACTTTTTGACTTTTGAACGGTAATAGACTAAAATTCTTTAGTACTTTATAATAATAATACTTACGATAAATAAATAATGGTTTCAAAAACACGCAGAAAATATTTCTTTTTAATAACTGAAATTAAGGATAAAGTGAAAATTAAAACTAATTATTTTAATGTAAAAAAACGTGGGGCGACATTATCGAAATATTTTTAGAAAGCATCCCACGCTTTTTTAAAACTATTATTTTAAACTAACTTTTTATTTTTTTTACAGTTATTTTATGTCATTATTCCTCGATAAGTCTACTAACTTTAAATGAAATCTAACCGTTTGAAGTGAGTCAAAATCAACCGTGTAAAAGTAATTTTTTTTAACACAAATTTTTGACGACAGTTGTGTATCTCATAAGAATAATAATATATATCTATTTTACTCATACACATTTCTAAATAAAAATACAAAATCAATACTTACGTGTTTCACAATAGAAGGGGCTACAATTGAATAGACGAGGATAGGGAAGCGTACGAACTGGTTTAACAAACAGTAATGGTCATTTCAAAGCCGTAATTTGCGAGTACTCACCCTATTTCTCTTCCAACAAAATACTGACATACAAGTATAGGAGTTGCAAACAATAGCCTGAGTTCATTGAAAAGTATTGTGCAAATAGGGGAGTGCGCAATGCTCCGTAAAAAGTAGCCTCTTTGCAAATATAACAGCCTGGTATTTTGTGTTCTGACCTGACCTAACACGACGCTAAATGACGCCGAATTGAACGCACTTTGGTCTTCTTTAAAAACTTATTACGTTCTAATAGTATGAATTTTCTTGGTTCAATGTTCATATTTGTTTGAAGTTCAAAATTCTATTTATCATAATTCAAAGTTAATTAATGTAACTTTTAAACGCTTCTTCATATTTTGTTCAATTTTGATTAACTTCATGTCTTTAAGGCAATTTAAGACTCAAAAACATCATCTTAAAGTAACTAACTGATAGCAAATAATTAATTCCAATTATCGATTAGCGATGCACACTTTGTCTTTCTTTTATTCGATTCACAAAAGGTGACGACATTTGCTACTGGTTAATTAGAATTTAATAATTCATATTAGACGCATAAAATTGTTATGTAGTGCAAATGATAGCAGATATTTTTATGTAAAAAAATACTTATATAGTTTCAGATTAAAATGTTACTCACTTTTAGATAAGTGTCTTTCAAAGACTTATCAAATAAATATGCCAATTCGTGCTGAACTTTGATAATAGCTAGAAATAGATAATCCACATTCAATTCGTAATTATATGAATTTACCGGTACAATACAAAAACTTATAAATAGACAAAAAAAGATTTGACTTCTCTAATAAATACAATACTACGCACGTAAATTTGCAACAAACTTACTTATTTACTTTTTAGGCTGCGTTTATGTTTAAAAACTCTTAAATCAACGTTACAAATATCTTAAGTTTAGGAAACATATTCGAAGTTTCATGAAATCTTATTTCTAGCAGTTCTGAAATGGGGTCCATGAACTAAATTCCATTGAAGAATTAAAATATCGATACCAAAGACAATAGTGCTGTGAGTAAAACGTCAAGAATACCCAAGATGGCCGCCAAAAGGAAAGCTGGCGCTCTTCTTCAACATGTTCTGCCAAAGGTAAGTTTTTATACACTTTAAATCACAGGACACATTCTACTGAACAATAAAAGCAAAAAGGGCTACTAGCTTTTCAAATGATCAAATAAACATGCCAAGGCTGAGAACAGCATGATGGCGCTTATAAACTACGTTCCCACCATGACTGCAGAGTACTATAAAGTACAGTAAAAATGGTATAATTAAAGGAATTTATAATGATACCCGTGGCGATGTTAATCGACAAAATTGCGATGTCAGCAGTTTATAAGAGCCAATGTATATAGTGTCTGATCATATGGATAGTGTCGGATAGCAGCCGCGGTCGCATCGAAATTGGCGCCAAAGTCAGTTTTCCCGCCGCGGGCGGTTCGCCTTGCAAAATGGCGGAGTCTCAAGTGACATGCGGCAGCCGTAGATGGCATTAGAATGGACAAGCCTGTTACAAAAACTGTACTGACTAGTATTTGTATTGGCATTAATTGTGCACATAAGGGAAATACGATTTTCCTTTGTTGTTCTCGCTATTGTTAGAAAACGAACTAGATTCATTTGTTTTTCGTGGTTGGTCGCTTTATCTTATTTACTTGACAATGTAATGATTTCAATTGAAAGTAGAACGTAATTCAAGTTCTGAAAATGATAGGAATGAACTTCTTAACTAGTCTGTACAAGTAGCATTAGAGGTTTTAAAATATTTCATTAGTGATTAAATCTGATGCATGATTAACATCTGCACGAGAGTCTACAACGGAAAAAAGTTGTAGATTTCAAGTTCGAGCTAAGTAATGTAATAAAATGGAAGAAATAAATAGTACAGTTATTTACAGGTGGAGTAATATGAAATTTTCCTCTTTTAAAAGAAACTTTACCCTTTTAAAACTAACTTCTAACTATAGCACCGACCGAGAACTTAAAAAGCGAAACCTTTTACATGATCATAAAAATGGTTAGTACATGTCCACATTAAGATAGCGGGCGACCAATGAGGCGCCGGGCGACCTTGCATGCTAGCCGTATCTACTGCCCATACCCACCCTACATCTAAACAGTTATACGGTACGTATAGCCGAGCCTAGATCGTGTAACAAATAACTTATTTCTAAGCTGTTTTCGAATACATTTGATAGTGTTTCTTGGATTGTAATTTGCTACTGTTTGTTATTCGTGGTTTTGATAATGATTTATCAATTTGGACTTAGAATCTAGGTAACTTTCTAAAATTTCATATAATTTTTCATGATTTGTATTTTAATGGTATTGTTTTATCTTATTGGTGTCAATGACAATAAGTCAATGATGTCATATTTTAACGTATCGTACAAGATACAGAACTAACTTATGGTTTTAGTGTTTACTATGAAATTGTAACTTAGTGTAGATGGCAGCACTTTGAACTTATTTTGAAGGTGGCATTTTACTTGATACATTCATTCATAAAATTCCAAAGCAGGGAGTACGGTGGTGGAGATTTTGACGCTCCGGTAACCTCGATCGGTGAAAACAAAAAATTCCTTAAGATCTGTTAGGCTTTCATATCACTCCGGTCAAGCCGGCCCATTTATGCTTATTTTCGAAAAAAAAATCTGTTCTATTTTTCGATATAAATAATTTAAGTAAATAACGGACGTTAGAGCTAAAACAATAATTGAAATCGGTTTCTTAAATATGTTTTTTACAATAAACTGAGTTGATAATGTAGTTCTGCGAATCACATGCATTTCTTACAATGAAATCGAGTACCTAATATTCGATTCTGTTGCAATTAGTAGAATGTACAGTTAAACCTCTGCTTAAGCTATGCTGTCTTAGTAGCGATTAACTATACATAGCTATATACACACACAGGTCAAATAGGGACTAGCCACTAACCCTACAAGTATTGTTAAAAGAACTAAGTAGAACTAAGATTAGTTCTGGTAATCATCATCATCATCATCCCACAATCTTTAAAAGTCCAGTGCTGGACATAGAGTTCCCCTAAGGCTCTCCATAACGAGGGTTTTATAATAAATTAATGAATACCGTGGGAGAGCCATGCTTCGGCATGTCTAACAGCTTATGCATGCCGAAGCGGTATCACTCCGATCGAGCCAGCGCGATCAGATTGATATCATAGCCTCACAGAAAACCGGTGTGAAACAGTGCCTGCGCCGTGTTTTATCGAGTGAGTGAGGATACCGGAGGCCGTACCCCAACCTCTTCCATCATCCCCTAAAGGCCGGCAACGCACTTACTTACACATGGATGACCGCCCATGGACACGCGTAACGCCTCTGCCGTCTGCTCGTTTGCCCACTATTCTATAACAAATATTTTATAAATATATAGATTAATTAGTAGATAGAAATAGTAAAACATAAAAAAATAGAAAGAACATATCCAGTTTTCCTGTATCTCAATTAACCTATAAAATGAGTCCCCCAATTTTCCTAGCAGGCGAAAATCAATAGGGTTTAGCCCTTAGGGACAAGCTCCCAGAGACTCCCAAGATATTGGAGCTGTATTAGACAAAATTATCTGTCAGTGTGGTGACGGATTAAGAATATAAGTGACGTCGCACTCCATCACCCCAAGGGTGTCGTAAGGGCCGCCTAAAGAAGCAAAAAGCAAAAGAACAACGCAGGAAAACAGAACTATAAAAGAAAGGAATAATCGACCATAACCCATTTCTAAGAAGAGTCCTTATCTTGCAAACAACTGTATAAGGTTATTGATTAATTAATTATCTGTCTATCTATTACGATATTTTGGTATAACATGTCATTATTGTATTTATATGAGTTGTTTTTGTTTACATACGCTTCTTTAATACAGACTAAGTAATGACACATATATTCAAATTAAGAAGTAAATCTGATAAAAAAAAGTATTGTATACATTTTAGTAGGCTAACCAGCAAATATTATACTTTTCACATATGTGTATTTAACAAATAACATCGTAAAAACATCGGAGTAGTGTATACAGCGCATATGTATTGTTTATTTATTATAAATAGCTACAAAAAAGAATAGTTGTACACTTGTAATGGAATTACGTTTTAACAATTTGGCTTAGACGGTTAAGCGACCATTTGTTAAGTCCATGGATCCTTGTAAGGATCCGTTGCCAAAAAGAAAACGGTCATATATTTAAAACTCCTTAAAACCTCGTCAAGTACCAGAGTATTATAACACCGAGGCGATGTCCGTTGAGACAACGTGTACATTATTCAACGAGCGGTCTCGCTCGCCTGCATTCCGTATACCTACCCGCATTGTTTGCATGTCCACCTGATATCCATGCAAGACATTGCTGCCTAAACTTTGCACATGAACTCAAGAATAACCGGACACAACAGTCAGGTAGGTACTACCTAAGTAGTTACATCGCAAATCATTCAATCGCACTAAGAACGCGTGGAACATAGAAAGAGCCCAGACGGGATTCATTTCTGTATTTAGTTACCTTCGTAACTTCTAACTAAAATAATAAAACATTGTTGTACTATAAAACGTATCTATATATATAGTATTCATTTAATTCGTAGTACATAGGTATATTTTGAAGTGTGTATACATTCATATACGTTGGTCCTATTGGACCAAAAAGTTTTATCTACACATCTCTCAATTTAGATATATTAAATAATCAATAAATCAACATGTACAAATTGATATAAAGACTTAATAGAAAGACTAGCTTTCGCCCGCGGCTTCGCTCGCATTTAATAAAAGTATTCGATGTTACTTTTAATACCTCCAAGAATATGTGTACAAAGTAGTGTAGTTTTCGCGTGAAAGCATGACAAACAAACTTACATTCACATCCTACTAATATTACAAACGCAAAAGTTTGTGAGTATGTAAGTGGGTATGTTTGTTGCTCTTTCAAGCAAGAACTAATGAATGGATTTTTATGAAAAACTTTACAATAATATAGCTTATACATAGAGTAACACATAGGCTACAATTTATAAAGATATAGCTTCGCCTCACGGCATTGCCCGCAGTTATTGTTGTACCGCAGGGTTCAGGTAGTTTAGAATAAGGATTACACAGGTCATAAAAACAGTTACACTAAACGAATACAAAATATGTATAGTTTTATAGAAATCGTGTGCGGTAGGATTTTAATGATTTTGTAGTAATTTGACCTAAAATAGGTACTAATGTTATGCAGACGATGGCGGCAACTAGTGCTTGAATATATTATGCTAAGTGAAATGAGAGACATTATTAATTTAACCTCAAAACTATGGCAAAGGTTACTTATGCAAACGTACTTAGTTTTGCCATAGATATTGTTACAAAGAAAAACAACATTTTTTAATTATACGTAACATTTATTACTATTACAGTGAGTTAGTTTAATACATTAATATAAAACCATTAGAAATGTATAAAGCTTATTCGAAGTGTTCTCGATTGGCTGCAATACAGTCCTTTTAACGTTGAACTCAGTTATCAATAGCAGCACACACTATTTATTAAGGGAAAATTCTTCACTGCCAATCGTATGAATTGATTTAGGGACTCTAAATTATCATTGGATTAAGATTTGGACTAGATGACGGTCTGTCTTCAGCTCTGATAAAGTCCGGAACGCTCGCTTCTGACTAAGATTGGGTGGATCAAGCTTTATGACCCGGCGCCCAGTTCAGCCCAGACCATTCTTGATTATTGAACACGGTGTTGTTAAGGGGCTAAACTACCATCTTAAAAATGATATCTTACACACTTGTGTCGATGTTTTGATACCTTTAATGATTGATGTGGCTCAGTCACTCCTTCATAGCTAACACCAAGTCTTCACCATCACTGAAGGCGGGTAATACCAAAGTTGTACTCTTTTGACTAATTGGGAAGCTTCTTTAGAGTTTTCAGCATAAATACGGTATACGTAATGCATTCACAGCGATCATTCCATTTTAATATCACAAAATACTTATAAATATATTTGCTTTTAATATAGTCCAACCCAGGAATCGAACACGAGATTTCTTGCTCGACAGTCGCATACACTAACCGGTAGATTATCGAGGTCGTCAAAATTGTTAGGAATAGAAGCAGTAAACAATTTAATAAGAACCACTTTGGAAAAAATGTGTTTAAAAATCAGAAAATCGTTTTAAAACGTGTTATATTTTTGAATTCATTTTAAATCAAAACTATTCATGTCATACGCATTGTAATCGGAGTTAGCATTTTATTTATTCTTAGAAACATCGAAAATTGTTATTGTCATCCTTTGTTCGCTTTATCCAATACCGAAATAGCTGACATATGTAAATCATTTATGTATGTAGTGAGCAAAACGTTACGTTTAGTATTCAAATGAACGTTTCGTCAGCGAATATCTTTAGTTCAGACATGGTTAGGTACATATGTTAGATCTCTCACTAACTGACCAGCGTGACTTCGTTTGCGTCTCTTAAAAAAGCTAAATTTGACTTTTTTTGTTTTTGAGTTGGTTAAGATTAACAGTATGCTGTTGTCATCTGTATTTCATTTTATTTATTTTACCGAACGTTTATGTTAGAGTGAAGATTTTGATTTTAAATTGATCTTAAACAACAATAGGTTACACTAGTGTAAAGGTAATGCTACATAATTTATCTATTTTTTCTGAGAATTTAGAATAAAAATTTATTTCAAATACTTCAATCACTGCCTGCCTGAGATTGCTTAAACCTATATTTATAATACTAATAACCTTTTATAATATTACCTTTTATATATTAATTTTCTGCCACGCACATGAGTTGCTGGCCAAAATCTTTACATTGCATTATTTTTTAGAATCTAATCTGTAATCAAATACGTTTTCTAACATTAATCTATACTAATATATAAAGCTGTTTATTTGTTGTTACAAGTTATTAGCTGGACTGAAATTAAAGTCTCGATTCTGGAATACCTAAAATATAATTATGGGCCTAAACACTCATCTTGTTGGAATGGAGTTATTTAATTGAATTATGCAGTAACCTTAAACTCGACGACCTTGTACTATATCCATTCAGAATTCACGAGACAGACACAAAGCAGATGTCACATTTCCAAGAAAGTCAGCACAACCAACAGATATCAGGGAAGCCGCCACTAATTCCATTTTCACCCCCAATTTATATCTGTCACTTTTGGTGCCGTGGACGTTGCGCGTAAAAATATTGTTTTTACTTATCCCCGTCGGGTGGGGGTATTACGCCCCCTGAAGGGGACTAGGGGGCGTAATTACTTGAGCAGCCAGACGCTACGAGACGCTCCGTGGGGGCTGAAATTACTAACGGAGGTTTGCCCGCAAGCTGCTTTCGTTTTTTCTGTAGGTGACGCTAGAGAATTTTTCTTAATCCGGCCGTGTGTACTCTCTGTACTGGGGGATCTTTGTGCTAATTTGCTTTTACATATATCTGCTCATAAAGCTAACTAACTTTTGATGGTACGAGTAATTTAACCATTATTATTAGATTCAGAATCATTAATTTTAGACTATTGTAACGTTAAATAATGATTTTGTAATGAGTTTATAATTGATAAACAGTATCGTATCCTCTTGTGTGATCTAAATGCGTTCAGCCTCTTTCCTCAAAAACCTTCACGCTTATGATATCAATTTTATTTAAAAAAAGTTAACTTACTTATAAACTTAATTTTTCAGTTTTGTCGTCCCGTAAATTGCTACAAGTTTTTAAATTGAGGTACCAGGAAAACATCGCGTGAGGCACGTGTATTATACTTTGACAACAGGTGAAGAAATTGCCGCAACGATGTAGTTTTCTAATGTATTTGATATCTTTTTTATGGTGTGAGGGACTAACGAACGATAAATACTGGCTGGTACTGTTTATTATATTATTTAGTATTACAAAAAATAAAATACTGCAATCCCTCCTAGAAATAGGAGTTCAAATATTATTGGATTTGAAATTATGGTTCATAAATTATATAAAAGGTTATTCAAAGAACCACACAGCTTTTTATTTTTATTTATATTGGTAGATGGTTAGCAGATGTCATTATGATTTTCTTAACTTAACCTTAAACCTATAAAAATTAAAGGTAAAATTTTATTCCAATCTGAATACACCTTTACAACGTCACTATTTTTTTAACGCGAATGGACTATAAATACTTATTTATAACCTTTATTAAGTACTCAAGTTACTACACATATAATTGGCAATGATAAAACCTCTATTTATATCAGTAAATATAGAAGTCGAAGGTTACAGTTGTCGAAACAACTAGCCCAAGATGTAGATCTTAAGCAAGTAAATACAACGTTTGTATGCTGCAAGCGCGCTAGGCTTTTCCTTGACATGACCTATGCTAATTCATAAGCTCCTAGTACCTTCTCTATAAATTGGTATTGTAATTATAAGGTCTGGTGAATGATAAAGAATATAAAAACTGTAAGTAGCTTATTATAGTGCTAAGAGCTTCATCGAATATGTTATCACTATGCTATGAGTAATCAATCATTTTATAAATACGTGAATTGAAAGACTATTCCTCCTCCAACAAAGCGAACAAGATAACGTTGAGGTAATGCTATAAATAAACGGTTTAAATTAAGAATTATCCTTTTTTTCATTTCTTATTACTATTTTAAATACGAAAGGATTGGTACGAATGGTTCGTCTTTTATAAAAAATATATTAAAATCTGTTCTACAAAAGAAATTGCCACTAAAATAATAAATAATTTTGAATACTTGAGCTAACGAACTAATTTCAGGTTAGAAAATGTTGTCCTATTCATGTCGATGCCAGGAACGCATTAACAAGGACTTACGCTGAGATGCATCAATATAATTTATAACTGCAAAGGCGTACCCATTTACTTGACTTATTTTAATAATATGTTTATAAATATATGACGAGAAGATGCAAGCATAATGTACCTGCGTTCATAATATATATATGTATATGTATATACCAGCTTTGGCCAGTGGCTCCGCCCGCGGAAATGTCAGTTATATAGCCTATATCCTTCCTCAAAAAATAAAGTATCTCCAAACCTAACTTCATGGAAATCGGTGCAGCGGCTTAGCCGTGATAACGACACAGACCGAGTTCCTTTAGAATTTATAATATAAGTATGGATATGTGTATGGATCCATGTAATAACATGATTTTTGAGGATGAACATAGGCAAAGTGTTTTTGCAACTTTCGATCCAAATCGACGGTTCAAAATTTGTTTGTGCTCAGCTTGTCATTGTTTTAAGTCAATTTGCTTTTAACCCGTATCAGAATAGACTTGTTGTGAATTTGTTTTATCGGAAATTCTTTGTTTATTCTCTGCAATTAGTTTAGCAATTCTAGTATAACAAAGAATAAAAGGTGACGTTTGAACTTTGGAGTTTTAAAGCCTACATATACATAAACTTTTGATAGGAGCACTTTAATTAAAGTGGGTTTAGTTCTGTTTTATACCTTTTTCTTATCTGTCACATCGCTTGTTTGGTAGAGTACTGGCGTAATTGCTACTGCTACATTTATGGATATACATGTATATGTAACATATGTAGGTGCATAACATACATACGTGTATTTAAAATATCAAATTTATAAACGTATACAAATGACTACCTAATCAGAGTAACTTAATTTCATACAGAGAAGGTTTGGATGAGAAAAACGATTATAAAGTTTTTAATAATTAAAAATTCTCTTGTAATGTTGAAACTTTAATTTATTGTTCTACCTGGATCTGAAAATAAATTTACTTGCCATCTAAATAGTATGTATCTCTAAAAGATTGGCGTGCTATGGAATTTTACCTGAAGTACTTTTGGATATTATCAGTTTAATGTACAAAATAGCACTATCGTACGTATCGTAACATTATGTATGTTGTAACACAACCGCACTTGCTATTCACATTATTGCTAGATAGAAGATATAATAGTAAATTTAACCACATTTATAAATCTCAGTGACTAGGGGAGCAGGCGGAGGCAGAGGTCTCCAGGCGAGACGCGGCACGCACTCCTACGTACCTATCCATATTTAGTGGCTCCGCTTGCTCAGTTTATCACACTTCAAAGCGCACGAGTAAGCGTCGACTTGTAACCGCGTCTCCCCAGCGATCCCCTGTAACTAGGAAGCCGCTTTGTGAAATTCGCGATGGTTTTTGACGTAGACGCGACCCCCATTCGGTTTTTCGAGGTCGGCCCGCTTCCCCCTCACATAATACGAGTAACTACCTCGCACCGTTTCTACTACCCTGGTACTTAACACGCGGTTACAACGCGGTTTCTGCACCTAGTTTCTCACGAAACTTGGAGTGAATGTGGGTGTTTAATTATTTATTCAATCTGTTAGAAGATTTTTCGTTACATGTTCCCTTGTTTAGTTTAAATCGGATTAGTGAACAATGCGTCATGCTAAACATCGTAATTATCATCAATATTAAAAAGCAATCGCAGGCAAAAGTTTACTTACAGACGGTCGTCGGTATACCTTACCAATCAGTTTTTATGTATGTCGTTATAAATTTTTGTAACTAACGATTTCGCAATTCACCATTATTATGTAGACGCCTTAAAACGCCTTTTCACACAGAAAGTTTAAAAGACGATTGTTTTTAAAATGTTCTGCTGTTAGATATTAAGTTTTCATAACTAAATTGCGATTCAGCAATTCTTTCGTTGTTGAGTCCGGTTACCGGAGAAACAACCTCTCTTCTCTTCTTCTGGGAGTTTTTGTCAGCACCAGAATACTTATTGAACCCAACACCTGTTTAGGTGTCTCAGATCTGTAACGACTTCCACATATATTATAACACAACAATAACCTACTACAGCACCATCTACCGAAGATACACTGAACTATGAAGTACGCACTACACGGAGTAACTACCAATCCTGAAACGCGCAATAGAAGTTCTCGCTCTCGTTGGACGCGAATTCAAATTCGTGGATAGAAACGGTTGCTCAATTAACCCCAAAAATATCAGAAAATGTACTGCTTCATATTATCCATTCCACAATGAATCAAGATTATTGTCAGTTGAAATGGCTCTAAGACCTCTTTCAATAATAAGTCTGCTATTGGAGTAATTGCTTGGTTTTAGATACGACAAATTTTCAGTAAAATTAACAGGCAGATCATAGTAATGCCAAATTTAAAAAAGTTTAGGCCAATCTAGTTTTTGAAATGTTTTCTAGTCCTTTACATCGGACATGAGTGAACGTTGGTTAATCAAAATTATGCAGTTTATATAAATAGTTTATTATTAGCTTAAATATCAATTTCATTGCAACACTTTCACCATTTAATGGAACATTATCCATGCTTTCGGTTCTGCAAATATTCGAATGGAAATCTATGAACACTACAAACGTTTTTAACTACCTTATCGGAACATATTTTAAACAAACTCTCGCCGCAAAAAGATGATTATTTTCATGTCATTTTATGTTAGTAGCTTCGATACATGTTATTTTTTGGGTAAACTGAACTAAATTGATGTCGGGGTTGTTCCAAATTCATAATCAGTGTTATTTACTCCTAATAAGTTCACCTTATTAAAATAATATTATTGTACTTAATTGCAGTAAGGTGTAGTGGCTTCGGAGTCAGGAGAATTTTTAGTCCAACTGTTCTTAGTACTGTGTGTGTCATTCTTATGCAATGGAATACATGTATTGACGACTGTTAATACCTTAATAGTCATAATCGTCATCTCAGTTGAAATACATCCACTACTGGACATACGTCTCCCCCAAAACCTTGGGGGACAGTAGCGGGAACATTGGGGTTCCGACATAGGAGGGGGGCGAGGCATCTACAAAGCGTAGGTGGTATACGAGGTAGTATACGAGGGGATTTCCGCAAAGAGGAAAAGAAAGGGGGTCGAGCTATCTAATGTAGGTAACCTAACTGTTAACTTTTCAATCTTGGTGTGTGTCCATGAGCGGCGGTAATCGCTTACCATCAGGCGATACGTCTGCTCGTATGCTACTCCATACTATTCCATAAAAAAATAACCTATCTCTAGTTTTAAATAGAGCTAGGTTAATGAAAACGGTCTGAATTCACCTTAATACCACCAATTTTTTTTTTTTTGACAACTACAACTTGTCAAAAAAATAGATCCCGCATGCTCTCATCTGCTCCGTATACATAAAAACAGTTTGTTCACAGCCTGTTCTGCGTTGGTGCTAAGACAAATATCTTAAGAGAAGAACTGCTTACTAGCTTTGCAAGTGTTTATGAACACAGGTATTATCCTCATACGGACGAATTTCCATCATTTTGAATGTCTTGTTTCATTTAAATAACTTGGACTGTCATTGTACGTTATACTTTGGGCAATCATTGAAATTTCGTATTTTTTTTGAAAATTCGTAGCAGAGATGAGCATGACGTAGGTAAATTACCCTCTTTAACTTTTTCTTAAATTAGAAGTTAAGAGATTTAATTATGCATATCTATAAAGAGCAGAAAAACATTAAGCACAAAAGAACTAGGCGCATTTCGTCACTGTTTTGTAGGATAGTTTTAGCTAACAGTATCCGTAATTCGAACGAATTTTTGCTACCGCCCATGTAATCGTCATTGTGTCCGATGACAGGTAGCGTCCGGCCCGGTAAATCAATGCCTGTTATGTACAACAGTCATCGCTTATGTGTCTATGTACTTCTGATATATACCCTGCGTATGTATTGGTATAGTGGATACGCGTGTACGTAGATAATCTCGTCATAGCTCGCACCCGTTATGGTATTACTGTGTGTGGGCGAAGGGAGTGTGTGGGGCATGAGGGAGCCGCGGGCCCCGCGAGTGCCAAAGGGGGGCGCTGTCCGCTTTAAAAATACTAGGGCGCAAGCGGCGGGCGAAACTACCGAGCAAGCAGAATGCTAAAGGAAGCCGTTTATTTTGAAAGGCCGAAGACTTTCAACTCGTCTCTGCGCCCCTGGTTGAGACGGGTAAAAAGTTGTGAAAATGGCGAATAAAAAAGCGAACTCAGTGTAGCTATTAGTTGCGCGCTTGCAAAAATGTTTTTGGCTCATGAAACCCGCAGTTTTAAAGGAGTGCTTGCCGCATGAAAGTTTCAAATCTTAAGTTTAAGTTGGCAATGGCTAAGTATGATTTACATTTCTTTAAGTTTACATTTAGGTCAATTGTTCTATCTCACAAATAGTTACCTAACTCTAATGACGTAAGGACAAACAGGTTCTTCTTAATGTGTTTTTCTAATTATCTACTTACATTACGTTGAAGTAAATTTTATGAAGAGACGGAATTCAGAAGCCTCAATTCGGTTATAAAAGACAATCAATACGCACACCTTGTAAGTATCAAGGAGCGACCACAGTAAGGATGTGGTCGCTCTCGCGCTCATTATCGATAATCACGACGACATTGTGTTTAACGTCCTTTGACGATCGGAAAGCGTTCCAAATTTGTATTTTGTTCGTATTTTCATAATTGGGTGCGGGTGGGCCGGGGTATTGGGTGGTGCCGCGGGCGTCATCGCACCCCTTCGCGTGGGTATTTAATGATTATACGCTGACTGCCACCTGATTGCTGGTTGGTACTACGACGCGCTATCGATGATTACTTGTTATCGATGAACTGATTGACATGAGGTGCAGTATTTTGTTTTGTTTTTGATGTTCGATTGTATAGATACTGCGGTGTTGATGTCTGATGTAGTGAAAGATATCAATACACTTTTAATAGGTATTACAAGTATATGATTTTCGTTTTATAGATACTTTGATGTAGATCGTAATGCTATCTCATAATTATTATATAGTTTCAAGATTATTTATAATTAGATCATGTTATTCATTTATGATATAAAATCTGTTTTCTTGAAGATGTCTTTACTAGACAACATTTTTTCAAATTCACATTATTTTAATGAATTGACAACTTTTACTCTAAATTATTTTTATCGACTGTCGATAGAGTCGACTCACCTATTGCAGCAGTGTCACAGCGCGATCACTCGCGGGGTGGCAAGCACTACACGGGTAACACGCGGAGTGTGCTGGCGCGGGAGGACGTGGAAGCGGGGTAAGGGGGCCACACCACAGTACATAGGCCATGTATCAGTATATACCAGGCCCTCAGTACATAACCGCTGGTGGATTCCCGAAATTTTGCAGTTATTTTGTATGGAAAACTAGGTTATTCCAGGATTTATTCGGCTATCGTCAGATGACCCGACGAACGATCGTCATGTTATTTCACAGTATATTTTATGAAACATCGCCTGTCTTTTTTACAACAAAGCGACACTTCTGCCGATAGCGTAACAAAGAAAACCAATGCTAACTTCTTGTTATATGTCAATATATGTATACTAGCTGACCCACGCAAAGAAGTTAGCGACTCATTTCAATCATTCTATGTTAAGCACACCAGCGAAACATATTTTTATACAAAAACGTGAAAATCGATAGTTTCGGAGTTCAACGTGAGCAACAACGTATTGGTCAAGGAAATCATTTTTAAGAATATATAATAACAGGTCAATAAAATTAAATGTCACCAAATTGCCTTCCAGACAGTATGTTCAAACACGTACTTTTTACAAGGACTGATCTGTCTTATCTAGGTAATGTCCACTTGTATTTTTAAATGTATGTTGACCTATCTGACAAATTTCAATTAAGACACAATAAGAACACATAAGAGTTCTATGCATTTAATTTAACGTTCAAAGTTTATATGTCAACACTAATATATGTATGTATAGTATCAACTCACCCCACTGCACCTTATCTGTCATTGAGGTGTAATTAATTACCAAGTAAATTGCAATTGTATCAACCTAACTATACCAGGCGCGTATGACCGACGAAGGGTCAACGGATATTTAGTGCCCGCATAGCAGATGCGGTCCTTGGCCACCGCCCTCAAGACGGTCGATATCTAGGTTGTCACCCCATCTAACTCCAAACTGACTATGTATACCTGGTACTTACATGGCTCAAGTACTAGTTGTATATATCGTTCTACATTGCGGTCATACTTTGAATATGTCAAAGCTGGAAAAACGTATTAAGATCATTGTGATAATCAACATCTACTGTTATTTTAATTTATAATGATAACATATGAAATAAAAGTATTTACATGTAGGTTAAAAATTCATTAATTAAATTAAATACATATCAAAGTATCTACCACCTCAATTATACGAATGTTTTTCATAGTGTATTACTACTAAAATGTTAATAAGAACTTAATTTCATAACGCGGATCTTTAATAAGAGGAATGAAACAAAATCAGTCAAATACAACAATTACTTTTACAGTCACCTCTTTCAATCCTTTACCCCTAGTATCCGTTTTAGTTAACGGCTATGATGAGTGAGGGCAGTAGATCTCTCTCCCCATATATTTGCTGACAGCACCCCTGTCGGGAAACGTGGCTTAATAATGTATAAGAAACGACAAACGCATTCGTAACTATCTCCCTACTGTGAAAACTCTTAATTGGTGCTTTGTGGGAGTGAAATAGGAATATAATAATTAAATAACGCTGTTTGAACTACAGTTTTGTGAAAGGAAAAGTATCTTACATAATTATGTAACATACACCTTTTCTTCTAATTAATTTCGTTGCGGGTTCCAAGACAGTTTAATTTTTCCTGGGACTGGCCGACTGTCATAATTCGGTGTGTTCGTGGGTCACTAATATACGCTATGTTGTGCTGGCTGGCGTGTGGGAGGGATTAGTAAGAAGATAACATACACACATATCTTTTACTATGTAACCTTTTTTTTTTTTTGGACATTCTAACACACAACGCCATCTAGTCCCAAGCTAAGCAGAGCTTGTGTTATGGGTACTAGACAACTGATATAAATACTTTTTTTTTGTAAATACATACATATTATACATAGAAAACACCCAAACTCCGAATGAAATATTTGCAGATCATACAAACTTTTGGTCCGACCCGGGAATCGAACCCGAGACCTCATGCTTAGCAGTCGCATACGCTACCACTACGCCACCGAGGCAGTCAACTAAAGGCAACGAAAAAAAAATAGTATAGTCATAATCTTTATTTAAACTGTTACAATATTATATTATCATATTAAAGTATATTGATAAAACGCTATAGTTGTATCAAACACTATCACCAAAACTAGTTTGGAAACAAGAAACGCCAAAGAAAAGCAATTGACGCACAAAGTACAAATAAAGTTTAATATTTCTCCACTTTTCCGTGTTCCAAAACTTGTTTAAGTGTAGTGGTAGATTGATGACGCTTTGCATGTGATACCGGCCACTTGTTGAATGAAAATCTTCGTATGTTTTCGTAAGTCTACGCCAACGTCAGCTGTTTAATAGCGAAAAAATGGCGCTCTGTTTTTGTTAACTTTTCCCGAACTTTGAAGTTGAATTTCAAAGGTTTGCGTTGATTGTTACTTGGTCTTTTCATTGCTTTGTAAGCTAAGTTTTCTTATGAATTATTCGTTAACTTTTTCTGTGAAATGAATTAAATCAGTGTCTATGAATATTAGGATAATTTTGAAACGGCTTCTAGCAGGATATTATAGTGTTCTTAAATATATTTGTGATAATTTTACAATCATTTAATATGTTTTATTAAAATCTAATTAATTTCGCACTATTGAAAGAATACTTTTGTCTATGACCTCCTTAAAATTGCAAACACTGAAGTATGTTTCGTATTGTGAACAACAATATCCAATATTATGGTCTACTTATTAAAATGTAGAATTGCAGAATTGAAATAACTACATACAATGCAAGTAATTAGCATTGTAATAAAACTATCCTGTTTTTATTGTGATTTTTCTCATTTATAATAAACCATGCAGCATTTTAGCGCTCATTTATGTTTACACATATGGTTGTGTGTGTGTTGTGATTTACTATTCAAACGTTAGAACTTGCAGGCATTCTCTGTTCATTCATATTGCAAGTGACTTCTATTTATTACTATTAACAATTCATTACACGGATTCCTAAACAATTATGATGCCCTGGTATTATTGGGTCATTTGAACATCTAATATTAGTTTGGTAAGTGATTGTTTTTAGGATTACATTGTTAAACACTTCTGAAAAGCGACCCTCGAAAGAAAGTCTTAAAGCCATATTATGGCTTTGTGTGAAGACTTCCAATGATTTGATAAGATGACATTTACGATTTTTCCCATGGAGGAAAGAAAAATTGTATATGTTTCTTTAAAAACAGTTTCAATACTTAATATAACCTATTTAAATAAAAATGAATCGCCGAAATATTTGTATGCTCATAATTTCCGATCAAATGTACCAAATTGGATAATTCTTTTTTTATGTGTGCGTTGTTGTTAGAAAAAGGTTTGTAAAAGAAGAAAATTAAAAGATAACGAAATATTTTTTGTCCACGGAAATTTACAAAATATTTACAAAAAAAAAAATGGCGGCACGAAGTTCGCTGGGTCAGCTAGTATTATTATAATTCTAAACCTGTCCAATACCTATACGTAATAGAGCTTTTAACCTTATATAGTTAATGCTAATTAATATTAAAACTATGTAAATAAATGTAGAACCTCGTAAGATATTTTATTTACCACAATTTATAAATGAACTGAGGAAACCTGTAATTAACTATGCCACCTGGACATAGCTATGTTGAGTGTAGGGCCGAGTTACACTTGCATTTCTTGTTCTATGTTTGAATAATGACTGTTATTGGCGGGAATTTTATATGACCTTGTAAAAATAGTAACGTAACACACATTACACAAAGAATATGGGTTAAAACTTGCTGTGGTTATTAAACTGCTTACTAAATATCATAGATAAATTATACCAAGACACAGAAGAAACGATCGTGCTAATTACATAATATTTGTGGGTGGGAATGGAACACGACGGCTTAGCGTTCAGTATAACTAACCACTGGACCACCTTGAAAGTCAAAGGTTATTTTTTTCTACCTACCTAGGTTCTTTTATGATTTTTCAAGCCTTGATGTATCTAAATTTTACAACTTAAGCTAGTACTGTCGAGAAACTCTTGGAAGCTTCACAAAATAAACCAAAATTATTCTGTAAAGTTTATGAGGGAGTGTTTGAGTGCAAAATGTTTATAGAACCACAATACAGACGTAGAATTACATATAGTTTTACTGAATGCTAAGGTCTACCCGCGCTGGATCTTACAGAGACTAGCAGTTCTTCGAACACAACGAAACTCGCTTATGGTCATCCATCCAAATTGTTATTAAAATATCAACTGCGCTCTCCTAGGAATGTACTACTTCTCAGGTCCACTGAATAATTAAATTCTAATCGGTATGGCTATCAAAAGGTACTTGTGGCCTTGTCAAGGTATTAGGGGACCTGAAAACCCTGAGAACTTACATCCGGCTATATTTAGTGGTTTGTCCATTTGAACCACTATCGATTTGTGTCCGCGGGTCGGAGCGTTGACCCGTCCAGCACAGCCCGGCGGCTGGTTCACTAATTTATTAATTATTTAAACTTCCGAACACATATGATATCCTGGTAGCAGGGCATGTCACATTCCTGCTTCCTATCTGCCAAAAATCTGCCTTTATTTTATTTGCTGATATTTTCCGGTATTAATATTTCATTCGTTGATACGATGCAATAAATAATAAATACACCACAAAAAGGTTTTTTTTATTTTCATATCAAATAATATCTATTGAAGTTATTGATGTAGATATGTACCTATTTGTCTACATATATATACACAAGAATAACGTAAATTTTTAACGTTTAATATTAAACCATTTTTAACTGCTGCCTTCTTTGTTTCAGGACAACTTAACTCCTGAGCCAGTCGACATGAATGACGACGATAATTTTTCTAGTGAGTATTTTAATTGGCATAAATAATTTTTAATATCCATATGTATCATAAATAATGTATTAAGAAACCACTTGCATCAAATCAACTTTAAATAACGAGTTTTTATGCACAAATTCCTATAAGAAAGCATAAAGGACTCCCAATTGGTTTTTATTTAAGAGAATAATGTTAAAAGACAAAATTTCTTGAATTGATTGGCGAATGTGATCTGATGCAGGTCAGGGCCTCGCGAAAGATGCGGAGAAGTTGAAAATGATGTTGCTTGCATGGAATTACCACAGTCAGACTCAAGGTAAAGAATTTTGTTCATTTGTCCAAAGTAAATATAATTAGTACAATTACAAAATGTCTTAAACTGGCCTACACTGTAAGCTTCACATTAAGAAGGTTGGTTAAATATAAAAAGGAAAAAAAATATAAGTATATCAAAATGAAACTACACGAAACCATATATATGTCTCTAATAATTTTCAGTTCTCTTTATTTTTGTACGTTTTACTTTAAGTGTCTACAGTTCAGGTCAGGTTACTGGCGGTGCAGGTAGTCTTATAGGGATACCAGATCAGATATTGGTTCCAGTTCCTGTTGCCAGCACTCTTCAATAATATGGGAAAAACGAAAAATGATTGATCTCAATTAATGCCATTCTATTCAAACCGACAAATTATCTATACTAATATTATGAATCTGAAGAGTTTGTTTGTTTGTTTGAACGCGTTAATCTCAGGAACCGCTGGTCCGATTTGAAAAAATATTTCAGTGTTGGATAGTCCATTTATCACGATAGGGCAATATAAATCGCAAACGAGCTTGCGTGGGTCAGTTAGTTTTCCTTATAAAATATTGAAAAAATCAATGAAATTAATATAATGTAATAACGTCAATCAGCTGCGATGAATTAAATAAAACACAATTTGAAATTTATATATGATACTAAAAAATAATAGAAAATCTCATTGTAGTAGCTGTCGTTTCCTAGTAGGAAAATAGTGCTAGGGAACTTGGAGTTTATTAGTTGGTAGAGAAGGAAAATAATTGTACCGACATTTATAATGATTGAATCTCGCAATCAACGTTTTCGAAACGTTCAATCTCATCGTGTACTCAGTACATTATGTTGTCAGTTACGATCTTCTGTTATGTAAAAAAATACGCTACCGATAAATTGAAGACGGTAGGTATATATGATTTTCATGAAAAAATATTTTAATAAACCATTCATTACGAAAAGAAATACCATCATTATATCATAAATCGAATAAAAAATGATCTTTTTAACAGTATTTAGTTCATAACATTATGTCGAGAACAATTACTAGGACGACATAAGCACAACACAGGCGTGATTAATGGCGGGGGATGAGTCGTGTATAGTGTACCTATATCTATTAGTTTGTATTAAGGAGTACCTACATATGTGGACGTAGTATCTTATTGATTATCTTAGAACGCACCACCATTGTGTGTAACATGAAGTAGAGGCTTCTAGTGATATCAATGTTATTTGTCTCAAAATAACTCTAAAGAGAAGGAACAAAAATATCACATCAAAACTTGAACATGATAAACTGTTCCAAAAATGTGATAAAACTTACTGTTGTTTCTTGCCAAAAATCCTAAAGTAGTAAAGCGTAAGATAAAGATACTTTTAGTTATGTTGCCCTAGTAATTTTCGTGTAGGTATGTGAAGATAAACGCAAAATGCCTTGAGGGATGCCCATGGCCAGTAGTAGGAAGATGATGTTGGTGATAGCTTGGGTCATAATATTCCGTTTCTAGAAAAACAGAAGGGCATATATACAAAATTAGTCACGGTGACATCTAAATGCCGGATAAGATTTACATGTGTACCTTTGTGGTATTTACTGATTGATTTTAATATATCTGTAGTTTTTGTATGTATATCGAAGAAATTAGTAGTTTGTACGCTAGTCCAATATAAGCCATAATAAAGCGGAAAAATTTGTCTGTTTGTTTGAAGCGCTAATCTCGGGAAGTACAGGATCGACTTAAAAAAATATTTCACTGTTATATGATTCAGTTGTCGAGGAAGACTTTAAGTTAGATATCATATCATTACGAACAAAAATAATGAAGTACCAATACAAAATGTTGCAAAAACGGGGAAAAATTATTCCTCTTGTAACATTTCATTGCATGCAATGCGTAAACGGTAGAAGTTTTATAAAAACAATGTGTTGAAATAATGACGAAAGAATTGGTCCTCCTTAAAAGTTCTAAAAATAGTCCGCCACAGCATATGTTTATGTTTTAAGGTTGGTTCATAATAAACTCCTTTATAGTAAACAAATTTGGACAAAATTCAGTATTGCTAAATGCAGTACTCACTAAATTTCACCTAGGTAACTTTTTAGCTCGTTTTCTCGAATAGGACGAACTACTACAACTTCAATTATTCAAAATAAAACAAATTTACTGCAATTTCTTCTTCTTCTTCTTTTAATGAAATGGCAACCAGCCGGATCACTCGTATCAGCTATTTCTGCCAATGTCAAGTATTTATCGTCTTCAATTATCAAGTCTTCGAGTCTTCAAGTCGTCGTCGTGATGAAATTAATGATAAAAAATATATAAAATGTGGATGACATGAAATGGGGACCGTCTTTCGAAAAACCAAAAAACGATCTCCCTGCAATTTCTTATCAAAACCAATAGTTACCACTTTAATACACGTCAACTTCGCAAAATGATCAACTTTGCATATTGACAATTGTAATTTGCAATTTGCGCTATAATCTAAAATATTACCTACGCTGAAAGTTACTTTCAATTTATTCGCTATTTTCAGCTGTTAATATTTTTTTATTTATTTTTATTTTTTTGTGTTAAAATTTAACCAAACCCTTTTTAAAGTCCCATTTATGTGAAGTAATGATGTAAACGTAAATGACAGATAACCGGAGTTTCTTGCGCATTTATAGTATAGAGTTAAACACGTCTGTTGGAATTATTTTATGTTTTATAAATTTGGTCCTTAAGGTTTAGTTACTATAAAATGTAATGTACCTGTATAACTTGAATCTGCTTCCAACTTTTTAAGTATATTTTAAGTACCGTTGTACACTAAATTTAATCCAAACTGCCGATCATAAATATTTGACATTAAACTTTACCTTATTCGTAGCCTTTCAAACGTTTTTCTTGTCATCTGAACGGTTTATCGACTGCATAATTTTCATGTCGAGTGGAACACAACGGCTATTTTTATTACAGAAGCCATATCGAGAGTAACAGGGGCGCAGACGACGCAAACACCTTCTCAAATTATATTTATAACTAAGGGGGCTTGTTCGAGTTGACATTTGAGGCAGATGCACCGGTCCCTTGCGCTCTGTGGGCCCTCATTAATTTCTGCCGCCTTGGTAACTAACTGTGCGAACACTAAATTATACTCTAAAATTATCTGTTTGTATGTACGTATGTATACACAGGAAATGTACTTAGCAAGTTATTTACTGCAGACAGAAATGCATTTTGAACTTAAGAGTTAAATATTTGCAATTGTATTTTATTTAATAACTTTCTGTTTACACGGCTTGTTGAAGGTTAATTATGTATCGAAAGAAAGTAAAAAATGCTTATTTTACCTACTGTCTTACTCCACCAAGGAATGCATTGCTGTTGTATTTATGTTTATGCTACTTGCTATGCTCTTTTAATTGCCTGTCTGTCTGAAAAAACGCTGTGTGCGTAAAATTGCAGTAGCAATTCTTAAGCACAAATATCGTTTCAATTCCTTTTTTATTTCTCAGTCCGCTTACTCTACTGTATACATAAATAACTTAAATAAGTACCAGGCAGTTAAAGCAAAGGAGGTGAATTTACTGAGTGTTTATTTGCAAGCGTACATTTTTATCAGAATGTCAAATGTTTATGTCGTTTTTGGTCCGTGATTATTGAGTCGTAGCTAACCGTTTGAGGAATATCTAACGTAGAATTGAATAATCTCTAAAACGTTCTAGTTAAGTATAAATTAATCATCAAGTCTATTATCTACTATTTTCTCCAGTCTATTAATTTGATTTTAAGAGAGACGTCTTCTCCTTGTTCACTTAAGTTAGTTAAAAAAACTTAGTTGTCATCAATTAGTACTGGGGCAGCAGCCTAGATATCTTTTATTTTAAAGGTCTTTACGACTACAGGATAGTTCTGTCAGTGCCACGCAGACAGAACCACAAGGTACAGAAATTAGGAGAGCATAAATTGTAGCAGCAATGCTTGCTCACATAGTTTTAATGAGCTGGGAAATGAGTTGTGGGACGGCACTGAAATTGTTCATAAATACATAGGTTTACAACTCGACTCGAGGGGAGTAAACCCGAGAAACATTTTTGTTACAAATACAAGAATATTTATTGTGACTTATTTTAATAAATAAAAAAGAAAGCACACTAAAATTATGAAGGCGACAGTTTGTAAGTGTGTGCGTTTGTATGTTTTTTAGGTACTTCTACACGCTCAAATCGCTGGACCAATTTTGATAACATTGTGTAGTATGGAGTATTGCATGGAGGTAGCAGATACCATGTATAACCACATAAGCTACTTTATGTCCTGAAAAAATAAAGTTTTTTCGTAGTTGGGGGTAAATTTGAATTTATAAAAGCAAATAAATTAATATTGTAATTTATAGGTAATATAATATGCTGACCTACGCAACTTCGTCTTTTAGAGATGTTAGCAAATTAAAAATAAAGCAACAACGTGACACGAGAATTATATATAAAAGTTACATTTTATGCATGACGTATATTTATTATACACTAGCTGACCCACGCAACCTCGTTTACGTCTCCTATTGCCCGTAGCGTAATAACTTTCCCCCGTTTTTGTAACATTCTTGACTGATGCTCCGCTCAAAAAACATTTTTTTTATATATATATTTATTCACCTTTTAAACCTTCCCTGGACTACGACAAATATTTTAAAACCAAAATCAGCTAAATCGGCCGAGCTTTTCTCGAATTTTAGCGAGACTAACGAACTGTAATTCATTTTGATATATATATATATATATATATATATATATATATATATATATATATATATATATATAGATAGATAAAGGTTTATAGTTTTTAGAAATTAATATGTAGAATCTCACTAGGCACTGGTATTTATTAAACCACAAATCGTTTTTATTGTATTGTCGGCCTGTCTATTGTTAACACAGCTTTAATAACAACCTACTTGAACATCTCAAGTCTGTCTAAAGGTTGAACGATGACCCCTTAAAAACGTCAAATTGTCCTAGCTCTTAATATGGAGCTACAAATAACAAGGGAATGTGTTATTTTGCGTGGGACGACAAAACAGTATTAAGTTAAAAGCTTACATTTTCTGAACAATCTACGAAAGTGACGGTTTTAAGTAATTTTATTAATTTTAACTCCAGTTGTATGTTTCTCGTGACCTCTTGCTCAATTCTACGTTCCTGGTACTTGCAGGCCGCAATGGTGATATAACAGAAACCGGTGGAGACAGCATGGCCGACCTTTGGGCGTCATATCACAGTGCGCTAGGCCTCGGCAGCAAGCCACCGAAACCCCCTACACCCCTGGCCACTGGCCACTCGGTGAGTTTTAAGGTTGAGCAGCGTTTCATGTTATACTTAATACCGAAGCTTACTACAACAGCTGTGTAAGATGTTCTTGTTGTCGATAATAAATATCTTAGTGCTATATTTGATGTGCAGACTTTTATAGTCAGTCGTGCGGTGCAGATGTCGCTCGATATTAGATATTGCTACACCGTTTAATAAATATCGTACATATTAATGTAGCTCACTATAAACTCCATGCAATATCTATATACGTTATGTAGAGGTTTGAAATCTTGCCCTGACAAACTAACTCTACGATGACTATGTTAACCTGGTATATCATGTCCCTAAAGGGTATAATTATAAAGATTTTGTAATTTTATAAAAGAAACATTTTTAACTATTCTTCTCAATATGTTTTCTATCTTCCTCTGTGATAGGAGATGAAAGTTTCGTCAAATTCAACTTATTTTCTTCGTTCAGAGTCCTATCCATGTGGGTTCGATTACACCTGGTGTAGAGCCTGCCTCTACACACGACGAGACTTCATCATCTGATCGAACCAAAGATGATGACGATGGTGGAGCATCTGATGATGATTCGGATGACCGTGTGGATCCGCAGCATCATGATCCGGAGAGGCTTAAGGCATTCAACGTAAGTAGCATACTGTCTTTGCCATTCTAAAATTTTATTACCAATTTTTTTTTGTCTGACTGATGTCTCACTACAATGTGTTACATTACAATATTTCATTGCAGATGTTTGTCCGTCTTTTTGTGGATGAGAACTTAGACAGGATAGTTCCAATCTCGAAGCAGCCAAAGGAGAAGATCCAAGCTATAATCGACTCCTGCACTCGACAATTTCCGGAGTTTGCAGAACGCGCTCGAAAGCGGATTCGTACTTACTTGAAAAGTTGCAGACGGAACAAGAAAGTTCGCGGTGAAGGCCCGACTACCGGCAACAGTGGCAGTACTCCTGGTACTGGCAATGCTTGGGATACTGCGGTGAGGGTTCGATCTCTATTTAATTTCTGTTGTCTTGGTACTTTCAAAGCACGATTGTAATGTATTTCTCTAGGCTTTTTCCTTTATGTGCGTTTAACTGCACTTGTTGACATTATAATTCGTCACAATAACTCCAGACTTCTATTTTCCTACTGCAATCCATTATCAACTTGCTAACCAATGCCGAAAACCTCTGTGTCTATCACGTACATACATCGAAACTTACAAATAAGTTACTTAAAGTACATAGTTGTATGTATATTGCCTTTATTTGAATAGTATTATTTCTTTTAAAGGTCCGACCAACGCCAGCACACCTGACTTCGGTGCAAGCTGAGCACATATTGGCGCAGGCGTGCGAGAACGAGAGCCTCAATGCCAAACGCATGCGCCTTGGACTCGACCCGGTCAGTCAGCCCATGCCAACAGTACCAACACCCATGGTACGTTTTCTATCTCCCTGTATTAATTCCATGTTCCTTGCTACTTCTGCTTGCCTGGTATGTCCGTAACTATAATCTTGTAGTCTTAGTATAAACATATTAACAACTTCTAAACCCGTGTATTTTGGCAGCAGCCATATTTGTTTTAAGAATTTATTGATTTTTACTCTAACAGACCTTAAAAATATATTGTCTAGATATGGTTTTGTGCAGAATCGTTTCGAGTTTGAATAGTAATCGATTTTTAGAAAGTGAGTTAGATTCGTAGTAAATGTTTACTCCAACTGGAACGCCTTATTATATGTAATTATTTACGAGACTAAGTAATTGGTTTTTACTTATTTGAATTCTGGGTGTAATATACTGTCTATATATTTGATATTTCTGTTTCACCAACACTGTAATCACTGATTATCTATACTGATATTATAAAGCTGAAAACTTTGTTTGTTTGTTTGAACGTGCTAATCTCAGGAACCGCTGGTCCGATTTGAAAAAATATTTCAGTGTTGGATAGTCCATTTATTGAGGAAGGCTATAGGCTATATATCATCACGCTAAGACCAATAGGAGCGGATCCCCAATGAAGAATGTTTAAAAAACGGGGGAAAATTATTACGCTACGGGCAATAGTAGACGTAAACGAGGTTGCGAAGGTTTGCTATTTATTTATAGTATTAGGTAAACATCAGTGATTATTATCTTGTTTTTATCCGAATACGCATAAAAGCGAGGTTACAAATTTTCAAAAATAGATTTCTGTAATAAGACTGTCATCGTTTAATATATGCAAAATTAGAATTAGGTCTATTATAGCCTAATAGTAGCCGAAAATTCATACTCAATGTTCAAAATTAAAAATGGTCTAATTCTTAAAAAAATAAAAATATTGATATAATATATATGATATGACATTTAAATTGATTCCGACAATTCATTTATTTGTATATTTTAAGAATAATTCATCACAAACACTTAATCTTCAAACGGTTTAAATTTTTTGGATTAAACTTAAAATTCAATCTCAAATTTTTACATAAATTCTAAATAATTTTTATGCTGTTTGCACAGTTTCTTTTACATGTTAAGTTTTATTAATATTTCTTTCCAGGCTATCGATACTACAGCTACTTCAGCTGTCGCCTCATCATTCTTGGGGCTGTACAGTGGCGCTATTAGTAGTCCAGCATCGACTCCAGTTACCTCCACGTCAACTACATCGCTGTCCTCCGCTGGGCACAGCAAGGCAGCCGCTGACACTACCAGGCCGTCAGCTAGCCCTACAATGGATAATCCACTGCTCAACAATAATAATCTGAAGCTGGATAATGCTAATGGGAATACTGGGAGTAAGACTGCTAGGTGAGTCATGTTTTCCTAGTATTCCAAATAAATCGCACTTGTATTTTTTAAAGTTTGTAAAATATTTTGTATAAGAAAACATTATCTATACTAATATTATAAAGAGGAAAACTTTGTTTGTATGTTTGTTTGTTTGTTTGTAATGAATAGGCTCAAAAACTACTGGACCGATTTTAAAAATTCTTTCACCATTCGAAAGCTACATTATCCACGAGTAACATAGGCTATATTTTATTTTGGAAAAAAATAGGGTTCCGTAAGATATTTGGGTTTTTCGGACACAGGGTGTAAAAATCAATCGGAAAAGTTACTTATTTTGCGAAAATTTTCATGCTACGGGCTATATAAGACGCAAACGAGGTTGCGTGGGTCAGCTACTTAATAATATACTTACTTTGGTTCGTTTTTTTCTTCAAGGTATTTATTGTATTTTAATATTTTTATTGTTTCTTTTTCACAGCCCAGCCTCGTCGCCAGCGCCTATGTTTAGACCATCGTTCCCTAACACATTCGGAACTCCTCAGACTTTCGGTCGACAAAGGTAAGGATGCCTTTGTTTAATAAATCTTTTTGTAACGCAACGTCTAAAATCATTAAACAAATATGAATGATTTCTTAAAAGAACTCTCAAGAAGAACTTTAAGTGTTATTACTATTCAAAAACATTATGTTTAAATTAATATTGAATATAATAATTTTTAGCACGAGCGCGAATCCTGCTTCGTCAGCGCTGTCGAACAGCGCCCTCTTGTCAACTCTGACGGCACTGCCCCCTACCGGTAAGTGACTAATACGATGTTTGTACTTTTTATTTATACAAGGATCAGATATTTTTGAATCGTGTTGTGCTGGATTCACCACCCTTATTCATCTCGTGAGAGCAGACTAAGGGAGCAATATACCAACCCGTCTACTCAGCGACAGGGTAGACCGAATCTTCCTTTTATAAGGAAGAGGCCTATGTTCATTTGTAGCCTGTTAGATGCTGTTGTTGGTGATGGTTGGGTTTACCTTGTTGTCTGTACTTCTTAGTTGACTAGGGTCACATAAAAAGTAAGAAGTATTATAAGTTTATAGATATTACGATTATTTGTCAAGGTGTAGGTGTGAATGCAGCGATGGCAGCATATCAGAGCGCTTTACTGTCAGCGATGGCTGCTCACACTCATACTTTCCCTTCCAGCATTAGTGGTGAGTAGTTGTACTTATTGTACTCATTTCTTTTCTTAACGGAGAGTCACCATTTTTTCTAAAACTAAATTTTTCGACTACTGACTTTATTATTTAAGTCGGGGAGTTTTCGGGACGAGAACTGCAGTCCCGAATTCCCCATTGATAAAATTATTATTTTTCTGTAGTATTTTGCCTTGGAAAAGACGGACAGTAAAAAAAATTGAACCGATACAAATAAACTAATTTGCATGAAACGATAAAATATTTCTTTTATATAAAAATGGCAGAATTTTAAAATTTGTGTAAGTTATATGATCATTTAATTAAATTTTTTGGATACAATCGTATCCAAGAATTAAAAAGTATAATAACAAAAAACAACCGAATTCAAGAACTGGATCAAATTAAAATGAGACCACACGAGATGCAGCAGCTTTTAAATACAAAAAGAATCATCAAAATCGGTTCTCCTAGTCGGAAGTTCTGAGGTCTAAGTAAAAAGTCGAAAGAACTTCCTTCTTTTTTGAAGTCCGTTGAAAAGAACTGAATCTATGACCTGGGGCTTAGCAGTCATGATCACTAATTACTATTAAAACTTTCTTATTTCAGCTCCAACCGATTTGTCCTTGAAGAACACTACTCCTAGTTCACTCCACGTGACATCGACAGCCTCTTCCCTGGCAGGATCTACCACATCTAGCCAGACCAAGCCACTTCTCTCCCATAAGTTGTCTGGAGCCGAAGTGGGCGCTGTCAGACAGCTTATCACTGGCTATCGTGAGTCTGCTGCATTCCTGCTACGATCTGCTGACGAATTAGAGGCTTTACTGCTGAACCAACCCTAGGATTCAATAAAACCTCTCACCGACATTTACGGTTTTAAATTTGGATATTTCTAAAAGATCTGTGCGTTTAAAACTGAAGTGAGAGTGTTGTGTGGTTTTGTTTTGTGTAGTTGACATTTGGAGAACTATTAAACTTGTTGTTGAAGACTACCTTAGACGTTTATTTGTTGACTTGTACGCGATGTACATGTCACTGTTAAATGTTTTATGAAACACGAATTAAAAATTAATCAACGGCATTTCTAGTTACTAATAATGACATCCCTATTTAAAGGTTCCAGTGCCTGGCAACAACTGGTATAAAAAAGTTTATGTAAAATTATTATAGCACAGATAAAAAATCATATTTAAAAAATTACTGCAAATTGTGACTGAAATATGCCAATTTTACCCACATCGTGTTAATATTGTTTCTACATGTTATTATAATAGTATAATATAATGATTTTTATCAACTTAATAACATTTTTTGAGGTGATACAACAATTGCTTCATATAATATATACGTCAAGTTAATATTACTGTTGTTATATCACCCTGCAATAGCATTATAACATTTTTGAATAGATGTCTCACACGTTGCTTACACGTAATTATATAAGTTTGTTATTGGCAACGTAGATAATAGAACCCAGTGGCCGTTTACAACAGCTGATTACGACAGCGGCCATCTTTGTTTTTACTTTAATGTTGTCAGTAAAATTAATTTGTTCAGGTTACTAACCGAGTTTATTTACTGGTCGAGAATATACAGACATGTGACGAAGGTGGTTTGTAGACCAGTTTATTTATTATTAGAAATTTCAATGCAATCTTACGAAGAAACGGTGAAGTACAGGATAGCTATACGCTAGTCTTGACCTAATCTAACTTTAATTTAAAAATAAAATGGCGTATCATAATACGCCTCTTAGTTTGAGAATGTTGGTGATGAGGTAAAAGTAAAAAGTTTATTTCGGCGATCGTACAAAGCTGCCATAATTATTGTAAAAAATCTACTTGTTGCCATTTGAAACTCGTTGAGAGAGTACAAAATTATTTTTGTGTATATTTAGAATTTAAGAGAAAAAAATCAGGGAGTCTCTAGAAGATAGATTATTTAAAAAAAAAACGATTTCTTGCCTGGTGCGTTTTATAGTATAGAATATGGTTTATCTCATCGAAAATTGCTTAAAAGGTGGCTAAAATATGGAGGCGAACTACATCTTTACTTACATTGGTTTGTTTTGAAACAATGACCTAATCGGAATTACAACGAAGATTTGAAGTGTCGATCGAAGTGGATTCAGTTCAATGGTACTTTTCGTTGGAATATTTTTGTATATTAGGTACTTTATTGTTTCAAAACAAGCCCAGAGTTTAATAAATAGGTTTAAAGTGGCATTCTAGTAATAAGAGGCACGAATTTATTTGTTGTTTTGTAAAATAGCGCCCTAGCTGTACTATGAGTAATATATTTATGGTTTAAAACTTCATTATTAAAAAAATAACTCTTTATATATCGTGATCGATCCATCCAAAATCTTTCTGCTAGTAGGTACTTATTTTTTTTATTAGTTTTAGTTTAATTTGATCATAGGTCGCTTTGCTCAGTACTACTTTGTCGATATTCGACTATGTTTATTCGTTACCATAGATTTATGGCCAAGTACTGTAGATAAGGTAATATAAGTTACTTGCTTACGGTGTACAAAATAAGATTCAACTTCAAACGAGATTGGAAATTAATATTCATTTGTAATTTAGGCCTAATTTCATTGTGCAAAAAGTGCATTTGGGTATACCTCGTAGGTAATGTTATTTCTGATATTAAATATAATTTAGATTTATATTTTGGCCAGTTTTGTAATCTATACATAGTAATTTCATTGATAAGGCTAAAACAATACAAATACAATAGAATAATTAAAGTCGTTAGACTTGTCATGCTTATTATGTTGCCAGTGATTTTATAATAATCTCAAATGATTACACTGTTGTTGTTGTTGAGCAGATTTGTTGTATTGTTCAAACAACGTTTATTCGAGATGTGATTGTGCTACAATAGTGTAATTTATTTGAATGTTGCAAATAAATGTATGATAGTTTCTCAACTTTGCCAGTTTTTATCAATAGTATTAAAAGCTTAACGCCAGTTTTAAATAAAATTGTAAATTCACTTTTGAATATTAAAATTGCCAAAGAAACGAATTGATTTTTGTAATTGATTATGTATGGTATGTACGTGGAATTGCAGATTATTTTAAATTATTAATTATAATGTTTTTCTTAAGTTAAGTATAATTTAAGGTTAGGTTTTGTTTTTAAATAAAGTCATTCCAATATTTTTCTAAAATGGTTACTATCGGTGCGAAGGACACGCAGCAGACGATGTATATGGGAAATAATGTAAAAAGTATGTTTAGAAATATAAAACGTTGATTAGAATACGAGAAAGTTGATGTTGGGATAACGATTTAAACGAAAATGGTGGTAAAACGTTGAGAAAATGAATTTGTTAGACATTAAAATATATTATTATTAGAGATGTATAAATGGTTTACAATTATTATTATTAGTTCGAGAGAAATACAAAATGGTAAAAAAAAACTACAAATGGCGATTGTTACTATTAACGATATGAGAATTTAGTTATAATTTTTGCAATTTCAAAATGTGAGTTTTACAATTTTGAAAAAGAAAATATTAAATATGCTCATATACTAAAGATATTGTTTTATTTGTTTATGTGTGTGTACCTTTTCTTGTTACGATGACACCCATAAATGATTCCATTAGGAAATATATACCTACCTTTATCTATATAAATAAAAACGAATAACTGAAATGACTGCAGGAAATTTGATTCTTATTTTTTTTTTATTGAATAGGGGGCAAACGAGCAGACGCATCACCTGATGGTAAGCGATTACCGCCGCCCATGGACACCCGCAACACCAAAAGCGTCACAAGTGCGTTGCCGACCTTTGGGGGATGGGGGGAGGGGTTGAGGTATGGGCCTCCGGTATCCTAACTCACTCGGTGAAACACAGCGCAAGCGCTATTTCACACCGGTTTTCTGTGAGTGTGTGAGTGTGAGTTTTTATTAAATAAATAAATAAAAATAGCCTTTATTTCCTGTAACCTGTTCATACATTTTTTTTTTTTAAATCTAGTTGATGGTATATATGTATAATATAACTTAAAATAAAATTATATCTAATCAACCAGCATCATCAGTAACCAGGTCAGGTTGTCTTCTGACATAGGCCTCCTCTAATTCACTCCACTTGTTCCGGTCTAACGCAGTTCTTCTCCATTCTTTTGGCAGATCGTCTTCCCATCTTTTTACCGGCCTTCCTCTATGCCTCTTCCCATACCTGGGATACCATTCCGTAACTTGTTTAGTCCATTTCTCTGCTTTCGATCTCCACATATGTCCTGTCCATTTCCATTTCAATGATCTTGTTTTTATGCCTACATCTGCCACCTTGGTTATTTCTCTAATTTTTGTAGCCCTCCATTTATCCTTTAGTCGTATATCTAGCATACTTCTTTCCATACCTCTTTGACATACTCTTAATTTTTCCTCAATCTTTTGTGTGGATGGCCAGGTCTGGCAACCGTATGTAAGACACGGAAGGATACAAGTGTTATACAATTTTGTTTTTTCATAAATAGGTATGGTTTTATTTTTCATGACCTCTTTGAGGGACCAATATCTTTGCCAACTATTATTTATTCTTCTGTCCACTTCTTTGTTAGATAGGTCCTTTACCGCTATTATTTGTCCTAGATATATGTACTCGTCGACATACTCGATCTCTTCTTGTCCCACTTCTATTATAACTTTAGCTTTGTTCGTACGTTCGTTACGAACAAAGCTAAAGTGAGTTTTTATTACGTAATAGTAAATACATTAATACTTTTTCACACAACGTTATCCAGTCCTAAACTAAACAGGCAGAGCTTGTTTTATGGATACTACTAGACTACTGATATAAATATATCTACTTTTTTTGTAAATACATACATATTATACTCGTACATAGAAAACACCCAAACTCCGAAACAAATAGTTGCAGATCATACAAACATTTGGTCCGAACCGGGAATCGAACCCGAGACCTCAAGTACAGCAGTCGCATACGCTACCAGTGTGCACTCGAGGCAGTCAATTACGCAATATTTATCCGTCTGGTCATCGTGGTATAATAGACCAAAATATCCTATCTAAGGAGAATTCTGTGTCTAGCACAGGATTAGTAAAAGCTGTTGATGAGACAATATTTCCTTAAATAAAAGCAACAATTTTATTGCATTCAAAAGTCTTATATTACATCTAAAACCGTTGTACTATTTAACATTTTAACCTCGGGCTTTAGTAGTGGTAGTGTCATGCCTCAATAGGTGAGGGTGGAAGGTTCGATCCAGGAACTGGTACAAGCGTTTGTCGGACATCATTTGGCGGGTAGCTATAGTTATGAAGTCCATGTTTCCATGAGAAGCTGTATACGAAAATACTGATGGAAAACGCTCAGTGCCGCACCTGAAACATGGAATATCAAAGGTTAAGGACTTTCCTTCAGTTTACTAACACTTAATCAACAACCTGCTTTTATGCAACTTCATCAAAATCCACTACTAGACATAAGCTTAGGCCAAAATATCCTATCCGCTGGTAAGACGGATTAGTAAAGGGGGTTTGTTTCAAGATTTCCTTCTCTTTGCAGTAGTATTGTTCTGAATAGATTACTCCCTTAGTTGGCTCTTAGGCCGCGTTTTCGAAGGCAGCGGGGAGCGGAGTGTCGGCGCCAGCGGAGCGGGAACGCTAACCCATTTTAACTTCCTTTGATTTTGATTCCTGTTTATTTTCAAAGCGTTAATAATTTTTTGTACATTTTATAAAGAAGAAAAGAAAGATAAAGAAAGATTAAATAAATTATTAAAAAAAATGTCTCTAGACCCCACGACACAGGGAATCCTAGTGTGGGGATCAGAGATAGTATTGATTCAATAGTAATATTTGCTGATAAACTATGTACCTTATTTTGTGAACAAACTTTTATATGAATAAAGATTATTATTATTTTCGAAACCACCGGGCTACGCAGCGGGTGCTAGTGGTTTAGTGTTGTGTCATTAGAAACAATACCTCGTAAAAATAGCTTGGCACGGATGACAGATGACGCAATGTACAAATTTTTAACAAAAAAGGACCTACTTTAAGAACTGGACTAAATTGACATGGATGGATAGATGCAGGAGCTTTCAAATAAAAAAGAATCGTCGGTAATCGGTTGGCGAGATATTGAGTTATTCGTGAATTTTTCGCGCACGTACTAAATGCAAATTGAAGACATATATATAGGGTGTTTTTTTAAGCTAGATAGAACTTTAAATTGTAAAAAGTAACACAAAAAATTAAATTTTGATGAAACTTTTTTTTTTATTTGTTTCAGTATACTCTGACAAATCATCATGAATAGACTCACGCTTGAACAACGCTACGAAATTATCCAAATTTACTTTGAAAATCAGCTCATTTTTGAAGAAATAAGGTCCGATGATGCCACCAGCGTGAAAACCGCACCATACGGTGCATTTTTCTGGATGTAATGGAGTCTGTAGGGTCTGTTGTGGATTGGTCTCACTCCATATGCGGCAATTTTGCTTATTAACAAACCCGTTAAGCCAAAAATGCGCCTCATCGCTGAACACAATTTTGCGATAAAACAGTCGTCTATAAGTTGCGCGAATCGACGACTGATTTTCAAAGTAAATTTGGATAATTTCGTAGCGTTGTTCAAGCGTGAGTCTATTCATGATGATTTGTCAGAGTATACTGAAACAAATAAAAAAAAAAGTTTCATCAAAATTTAATTTTTTGTGTTACTTTTTACAATTTAAAGTTCTATCTAGCTTAAAAAAACACCCGTTAGTTCTCTCATGGATGACATTGTCAGATAAGGACAAAATGGGACCACACAGGAAGAACTAGCTTCCGAATAAAAAAACAATCATGAAAATCGATTAACCCATTCGAAAGTTATATGATATGAGGTAACAAAAAAAAACAATCGAATTGATAACCTCCTCCTTTTTTTGAAGACGATTAAAAATGACTTGTGATTTCAAATAATGTGTGAAGTATTTTGTTTAATTAGGGTACTGGGTAATGAGAAGCGACGCCTAAGGGCGCTGGATTGTTCTATACTTACAGTTTTCTGATACTCCAAGAAGCGAGTCCCCATAACACACCATCACTGACTGCTGGTGCCCCAGTATCACGCTGTGAAATTACAATTTATCTTAGTTTTCTCAATTTAGATTATTTTAAATATTTAGCGGTTAGGTTGTTGACCTGATATTAAAAAAACAATAAGATATTGAAGTGAAAGGGTATTTTAGAGATCATTCAGGGACGTACCTTTGATGATAGACTACCAGACAGACTTTATTTTGAAATAGGCTATAACCCTACTATTATAATAGATTACTTTGAAATATATACTATAATATAAATCTTTCCTAGCGAGCCGGCCTGGCTTCGCACGAAATACTTTGAAATTCTCGGATTTCCTCTTGTGTCACTATATGTATTGCTGAAAACTGCATTAAAATCCTTTGAGTAGTTCAAAAGATCTAAGCGAACAGACAGCAGAAGTGATTTATTTTTATACTATGTGAAGATATTTTACCAAAAATAGTAACTACCTAGTGAGTTTATATATATATATATATATATATACCTATATATATAATGAAATTTAGCTTTGCATCACAACACAAAAATTATACTGACATTATAAAAATCGCCATTAATCATTTATATGTTATTCAGGGACATTTAAAAAGTACAAATAACCTGAATAAAGTTACTACGAAGTTAACAAAAGCGTGTCAACGAAAAACATGAAATAATTTTGTTTTTTCTATTAATTTCTTTTATTAATTCAACTATTTTTTGAGATTATTCATATTTCTTAATATTCTACTACTGTTTATTTTCTATGTAGCATTTATCTAAAGTTAACGCTAAAACAAGAAAAGTACTAGGATACTAACAGTGCAAGGAGATGTTTTGCCGATCTGAGTGAAACATATGAAGTTCTCAGTAACAGCTACTCCGAACCGTGTAGTGATATTGTTACAGGATTCGTTGCTCATCAAGTTGGCGTGGTACACTTGTAACGTAGTTTCGTTTTCTTCAAATATGCCGTCGCGCTGTTATACATATGTAAGTATATCATTAATTAAAACTGATTTATTATATTTTGACTTACAAAAGATAACTCGCGTACTGGTAATCAATATATCTATACCAATATTATAAAGAGGAAAGATTTGTACCTATTTTTGTATGTTTGTAATGAATAGGCTCAAAAACTACTGGACCGATTTTGAAAATTCTTTCACCATTCGAAAGCTACATTATCCACAAGTAACATAGGCTATATTTTATTTTGGAAAAAAATAGGGTTCCGTAAGATATTTGGGTTTTTCGGACACAAGGTGTAAAAATCAACCAGAAAAGTTACTTATTTTGCGAAAATTTTCATGCTACGGGCTATATAAGACGCAAACGAGGTTGCGTGGGTCAGCTATCCTGTATATAGTGACACAGACATCCATGGAAAGGATGATGACACAAAAAATGCAGACTTAGAATAATTTGTGGGGATTGAACTCACATCACTTATGGCAATAGAAAACAGCGAGGTGACCGCATAAACCACTACGCCATCCGTACAGTCGAATTTGTTGCCGACTTGAAGTTGGCCTTCATAGAAATTGATTCATTGAAATCGGCACAATTGAATAATTATTTGAAAGTGGTAAACGAATAGAGGAATTAATTTCTTAATGGTGAATATTTACCTTTAAAAAATTGATTTTATCTTTACTACATCTATATATTCTCATTCTCCCTCCATTAAAGAAGAGGCGAGGCTCTCTTGGCGAAAAGTAACGAATAATTACACTGATCAACAAAATTTTGTAACAAGAAAAGTAAGAAGTAATTTCGAAATATCTACCTAACCTCTCCACTAAATCATATGTATATTAATTTGATTACGACTAGTTTCCGTGTACCGGCACTATCTTCCCTCCGTACCGGTAGGTTATGGTGTTACCATGAAATAATCCTATGAAACAATAAAATTTATTTTAGAAAAAATTCAATATGACGAACATAAATGGAAAACTTGCGGAGATTTAAAAGTTGTTACCCTTTTATTAGGATTGCAACTTGTGTATAAAAAATCATATTGTTTTCTTTGCGAATGGGACAGTAGGCATAGGAAGAACCATTACGTTAAGAAAAATTTACGCGAAAGACAATCTCTTACTCCAGGAGTAAAAAATGTGAAACATGCTCCATTAGTACAACCTAAAGATATATTTTTACCACCTTTCCATATAAAACTTGGCCTAATGAAAAGTTTTGTGAAAGCAATGGATAAAAATTCCCTAAAATCAGTGACGCCAAGATTAAAGAGGGTGTGTTTGTAGGTCCTCAAATCAGGCAAGTGATAAAAGACGATATATTTAAAGAACAACTCGATGATTTGGAAAAACCAGCTTGGGAATCATTTATAAAAATCACTGAAAATTTTCTTGGAAATCACCGATCAAATGACTATAAAACTATTGTCGAGGAACTTTTAAAGAATTATAAAGCCTTAGGCTGCAATATGTCCTTAAAAATACGAATAATACATTTTTTACATTCACATTTAGCCTTTTTTCCTCCAAACTTGGATGCTGTTAGTGATGAACACGGGGAACGATTCGACCAAGACATTTTTACCATAGAAAAACGATACCAGGGAAAATGGAGTCAACTATGCTGGCAGATTATTGCTGGGGATTACAGAAGGATGTTCCTGACGCAAAATACAGGAGAAAATCATAAAAATGTAATTATATTAATATTATAACATTGATATTAATTTAATTTTTGTTAAAATAACTTGTAATTTAAGAAAAGTAAAACAAATCATATTACAATAAAACTATTCGTATCTGAAATTTTAGGCTACTTATTCTACTTTACTTGACTTTATTCCTAATAGAATTTTTCTTGTTACACAGAAAAAACGTTTTTTTGTTGATCAGTGTTACTTGACCCTGCTTTTTATGTGGTCCTGGTATCGCACCGGTCTTGTCAACCTTCCCACGGGTAGTTACCTAGTTGGTAGTACTTACTCTCTCAGACCCGAAGCTGGTAATCCAAGCGTCGTCAAATGCGGGTAACATCACGCGATTTGGCAAATCTACGGCGTGAACCGTGTGTGAGAATCTGAAAATGATAGATAAGCATATAGTAATATGTCCGTGAGGTGATGGATTAAGAATATCCCTATTCATACCGTGGGTGTCGACCTCCGTTCTAAAGAGAAGCTTATGTCCAGCATTTTTAAAAGCTGATTGGAAATGAATGAAATGGATTTATATGCGGTTTTTACCAAAAGAGGAAGTGAATCAAGAGAAAGGTATATGTTACATATGACATTATCTAAATAAATATAATAAATAAATAATAAATATTTCGGACATCTAACACACAACGCCATCCAGTCCGAAGCAAAGCAGAGCTTGTGTTATGGGTACTAGACAACTGATATAAATTTTGTAAATACATACATATTATACATAGGAAACACCCAAACTCCGAAACAAATATTTGCAGATCATACAAACATTTGGTCCGACCCGGGAATCGAACCCGAGACCTCAAGCTTAGCAGTCGCATACGCTACCACTACGCCACTGAGGCAGTCAAATCTATTCACCCAAGACATGACATTATATGTAGTATTAAAATTACTTGTGAAGCTAGGGCAGGTCGTGGCTTTTAAAATATTCTTCAATATTTTAAGACCAACGATCGCCCCGGTTCTCTAAAATGACAAAAAAAAATACTTACTTGATGTTTCTGTCCAGAAGTATGAGGGCAATATCATTATCAGGGGTATGTCTCAACCCCCACTTAGGGTGCTTCTTCACCTCTTGTATTTTAGCCACTTGTCCACCTTGATCTGTGTACGATGACCCACAACGCACTTCCATGCGACTTATGCGGTCCGCCCTTTGAAACACATAATTGACCACATAATATAAAACGATCTTTATTTTATAAAACCTAGAAATAGAAAGTTTCTTCCAGGTTTTCTTATCCTTTTCTAATAAATGGACCTGGCAAAGTGTTTCTACTTGGCCTGATAGCAAGCATTAGTAGAATCCAAGTGTATTGGTAACTATATTCATTGCAAATGTAGACAATGCGATAATGCAGCATGGTGACCGACACTATGGCGACCTTTGCCTCTGCATCATTGGGTCTCGCATTCAACGAACCACGACAGCACGAATGCTGCATTTTAGATTGGGCTTCTGTGAGAGAGTTGTACCGCTCCAGTTAAGCCCTCACGTTCATGCTAAAATCAGCGTGGCTGTGGCTGAGTGATAGCGAGTTGTGAGGTTTAGTGATAGCGGAATATATATATAGTCTGCTTTTCTTTAAGTAACTTTCTATATTAGTAATAGTAGCGTGGGCCTGGAAGACACAAAAGTGATTATCGGTTCATCAACCGTGGGAGAGCCACGCTTCGGCATGAATGGGCCGGCTCGACCAGAGTGATACCACGGCCTCACAGAAAACCGGTGTGAAATAGCGCTTGCGCTGTGTTTCACCGAGTGAGTGAGGATACCGGAGGTCCATATCCACACCCCTCACCCCATCCGCCTTCCCATCCCCCAAAAGCCGGCGACGCACTTGTGACGCCTATGGTGTTGCGAGTGTCCATGGGCGGCTTCCAATCAGGCGATACGTCTGCTCGTTTGCCCAACTTTTCCATAAAAAAAGGCCTTGAGTGCCATCCATTAAAATATTATGCTCTTAATTATCTTTCCTAATTCGGTGGAAGTTTCTCTGTCTCGGATCTTTTCTGGCTAGGTGTATAATCACTATTTATAGTGCTGTTTCCGTTCGCTTGGGAACAGTTCGTAGATATTCGTATAGGTACGTTGAAAATTACAAAGAAGCACAGATCATGTTTGCTTCTTGCCATTTCTCTTATTCAGTAATAGTAAAACAATATTTTGTCGACAAAATATTGTTTTAATATTTTTTCGAAAAACTTGTGAAATTTACACAATTTACTCACTCCACACACAAAACATTTAATTGTTATTAATGCGTATGTACTAATAAGTTCATGTGTGTTTATCAGTATTTAACTGTATATGAACCTAAATATATCTTTAAATAACTATAATTAGTTGTGGTAGGTATATGATTTGTAAATATATTTGACAATAATAAATAGTATTTATTGATAATTAGTATTGTATTCATATATTTTAAAACTTCCTTCCTTTTGGATGTCTGTTCCTTCATTTACTGCTCTGTCTCATTTTAACTAAAATGCACCTACCTTCTGTTGTGTCTTCATCGCCCAATGGTTGACTGGTTGAGAATGCCTTAGGCAGTAAGTCCGCCTGTGTGTGTCAAGTGTTCGTGTAGTGTTATGGAATATAAGATTAAAATCATTAAATACTCGTATATTGGTCTAGTGGTTGCAGATACTGACTGCTATGTCGTGAATTCTATTCACAGCTAGGATAAATAATTATGTGATGAGGACAATTATTTTTTTCTATATCTAGGCGTAAAGTAATCATTATATGCCTAGACTGCCTCATTGGTCTAGCGGTTCGAAAGCCGGGTCGGGCCAAAAGTATTATTGATTTTTTCTGATTATAGAAATACTTAATTCAGCTCGCACTATAATATCTCCTGCGTAGTTGGCTGGTCTCTGTTAAAAATGGTCGCCGTGGCCGGCTAGGAGAACATCATTCATTATATATGTATGTAGAAATATATAGGTACATTCTAGCTGACCCGGCTGTCAAAGAATGCGCAGATTTTCTTTTTTTTAGTGTTTAATATCATATTTTAATACTTATTATCCTATTCCGGATCAAGACAAATCCAATATGGCCCATTCGTTTAGAATGTTAGATAGTGTCAGTGCACCCGCACGCAATTGTCGTTATTATTGTGAAATAGTTAATATATTTATTCATACAACGGCGTAAACTGACAATTCATACTTACTTGTAATCGTACGCCACAAGCAAACCCTTGGATTTTGTGGCGGTTTGTCGCACGTGCGACTGTGGTGCAAGCAAGGTGACCGTATCTAAGCGAATGGACTATTAACAAAAATTTAAAAAAATGGTCCAGCCGTTTTGTTATAAATACATATTTGATTAGATGTTTATGTGATGACACAATCTTTCTAATTTATAATCTGACGGCTTTAAGATGTATGATTATTTTGTATTTTATTGTATTGTATACTTATACAGTAATATAGAACAGACACATTCTATCAGATACAGTAGGAATGTTATGAGTTTATGCTTATTGTCTTGTTGTGAAATACGGGTTTAGAACTCTGGTTATGTTGGTCAGAGGTGCGTACCTAATTTCAGATTTATCGGACTTCAAGTAATAAGTATTCATGGTGACTGAAAATCACAATTGACGTACTTAATGTTCAGATATGAATTTAATCCAAACTAAAGAAAAAATCGTGTTTTATTTGCCTGCTACTGTACTGTACTACATTCCCAAAACTTCATTTCGGTATCGCTTATCGAAATAAAAGCAGCATGTAGTTCTGTTGCTTTTAAATTCTCAAACATTTATATTTGCACGCAACACCAAACAATAATCTTTACCTTAAATACTTAAAACACATTTAGAAACATTTTATTTTAACTTATCTTTCTTCTTTTGATGAAATGGCAACCAGCCGGATCACTCGGATCAGCTATTTCTACCAATGTCAAGTATTTATAGTCTTCAATTATAAAACTTTGAGTCTTTATGTCGTCGTCGTGATGAAATTAAAGATAAAAACTATATAAAATGCGGATGACATGAGACCGTCTTCCGAAAAAACAAAAAACAACGCTAACTTCTTATCACATTTGTTTCAGCAATAAAGTCATTACATCAACGATTCCTCAGATTTCATCTTAGAATTAAATACTTTGACTACTGCTCGTTATCCTAGTACACATCAACGTTTTGCTGGTCAATTCCTAATAACAGCTGCCAAAATATTTGGCTCGAACGCTCTGCTACGTCTTTGCTTTAATGCTAGTACTTTTGATATGTACCATACCAAATGATACCAAAACAGTGCCGACCAAAAAGAAGGAACCATAAGACACTGTCGAATTTTTATATTACAGTAATGCTGATATTACTTAAATTCTGACGTTCAGCTTTGAATCTCCAGTGAAAGATTTGTAAGTAAAGGCCGCAATAGCCATTCTATTGCTGATTCTAATGTTCTGTAATTATACTCACTTCCAAAGACAGTTAGCCGTTGTGATGACCATCCTTTGGTTCAAAAGGGCACCAGAACACCAGTGCACGCCATCCTTCTGGATCGAGACCGTGTAAGGATAATCTTCTATCAACGCTTGTCTGGCGCCTGTAAGTCTTCTCGTCTCTAGGGCAATGGGAAAGGAGTCAAATAAAAAAAATCAAATATTCAAAATTTTATTCAAACTTTCTTATTTGTTTTACCTTTTAACATTTTACTGACTGTGGAGTTGTCTCGTTTTGTAGTATTCACTCGTTGACTTTTCTTCGAAGACTTTTTAGATTTCTTTGAAGATTTCGCATGCCTCAATGACTTGGATTTTTTCGATTTCTTTTTTTTGGATTTAGACTTCAATTTCAGTGGTTTTACACTTTTTGTACCATTTTTTACCTTTAAGTGCTGCTTCAATTTATTTTTTGTTCTAGCTCCATTGCCTGATATTGTTTGCTCAGAAAGTTTAGCTACAGAACCCTTACGTTTTTTTTTACTTTTGTTTTTCTTCCCTTGACGTAAACTTGTGGCGTTTTTAGTTACTGGTTTTATAGTATTTGTAAGTTTAGACACAGTAGTAGTCGGACTCTTTATCTCCTTATTTTTGACGGTGGTCGCATCTGTTTTCTTAGATTCATCAGGGTCAGTTTGGGCTCTCATTACTATAGTCTGTTTTTCTTCCGCTTTTTCAGTTTTTACTTGCACTGTCTGTTTCTCTGTCGTTTTAATTGTCGTTGGTTCCTGTTTAGTCTCACTTTTGGAATCTGGAGTACCTGTTGTGATCTCTTCAGGAACGGACCTTTTGATCCTACCTAGTGAAGACCAAACATAATCTGGTAAAACTTTTTTTACTCTTGGCTTTTGGTCGATGGTTTGGTCTACTGAAAAGTAAGGGCTATCAGGCACACCTCGGATTGCTTTAGAATTTCCAATAACCTGAAAAACGGTATATCGGCGGCCATTTCTAATTTCGTCTACTGATTTCTTGTGTCCGCGTACTTTGCTAACAGCCTCTTCAGGCGAGTGCGGTTTAAACATATGTTTAGGAGAGTTGATGAGAATCTTTCCAGCTCCAAAAGGCTTAACTTTTTTTGGGTAACTCTTGACTGCATATTTTTCATGGCTGGTGACGTAGTTTATATAAAAAATGGCTATTACAAGCAGCACCTTCATTGCGATCGATGTCGACGCGAAGTAAATGTTTAGATTTCAATTATACGGTATTCTTTTATGATTTTTACATGGAGTTATTTTATTGTGCGATAAGATTTATAGTTTATAACTTTATCGAATATTAGGTTTTGAATGATTGATTTTTGACGAGAAACTTAAATTATGTCACTACAGCATTGTTTTACGCCAGTTAGTCGACTGATGCGTGGATTTTCTAAGAAACAATGAGGAATTGTTTCCTTGAATCTTATTCAATTAAAACAATGAGATGTATAGTAAAACATTTTATTTTATAACAATATCTACAATCTCCCATCAATGTTTAAAAACTTTTACAGCTAGCAGACAAATCTGTAAAGTTTTCGTCTAGTCTTTAGGCGCAATTTTTTTGTAAGTGGCTAATTGAACAGCTAGTTGATGGAGTATAGATTTGCCGGCGAGGCCCTCATCTTGCGGCAGAGCTTTTGAGAGTCGCACCACACGTCCACATTCACGAACATAGTATTCTAGTTCGTTTTCTATTTGGCGACCATCTCCTAAAAGCAACGAATAATTTAGATATATAGAAACGGTTAAAACAGTTTCCCACCGTGGGAGAGCCACGCTTCGGCATGCATGGGCCGACTCGACCGGAGTGATACCACGGCCTCACAGAAAACCGGTGTGAAATAGCGCTTGCGCTGTGTTTCACCGAGTGAGTGAGGATACCTGGAGGTGGTCCATATCCCAACCCCTCCCCCATTCCTCACCCCATCCTCCAAAGGCAGGTAACGCACCTGTGACGCCCCCGGTGTTGTGGGTGTCCATGGGCGGCGGTAATCGCTTACCAACAGGCGATACGTCTGCTCGTTTGCCTCCTATTAGATAACAAAGAAAAAAAGTTAAGTATAGATATTGTGGTTCAACTGCCTTGATGGCGCAGATGACTGCGACTGCTGTGCTTGAGGTCTCGGGTTCTATTCCCGGATCGGAACAAGTGTTTGGGTGTTATCTATGTACAAAAAAATGTATATAAGTATTCTATGAGTCAATCTAGCTATCAGAATACAAACACTTCTTAGTTTGAAGTTGGAGGCCTTGTTTTAGATGTCTGACATATTAATTTATTTACTTTTGTCAATAGGACGCTATAAATTATTCAATTTCTTTCATACTTACCTTGCCCTAATCTAGAGGCAGTTGGTTGCAGACACTTGTTGGTAAGTCTTGCAAGTTGGGACTTTTCAGAGCTAAATGCTTCGTCCAGATCAAAGAGTTCCAACGGAGGAGGAGGTGGTTCTCTAAATGTAGGTGGAAAAACCTGCACAAAGATAAAAATATGAAACTTGAAATCTGCCGCACAGTTTATAAACGCAGTAAATTACATGTAAACGGTACAGTAATTACTGCGTTTATGAATTGCGTGGCAGAAATAACAAATAGCACTTATTACTGTAATCACCTTTATACTATTGATTAATGTTTGTTATAAAACGAATTATGCATATTTATACTTAACTTAACTAATAATTTGACAAACATTTTAATGCGCGAACATAAGTTTTATGATAATAAGTACCTAATCAAAATGCAGCCCCGTGACAAAATGTACATTTAGTTTGCAAAAACATAATTGAAATGGTAAAATAACATTCCAAACATATATATATATATATATACCAACAAGTACTACACATGTCAGCGATGTTCAAAATGAGGGTAGGTGACTAATAACTTAACCAGCTGAGCAATGCGATGTTACTCGCTGTTGTTTTTATTCCTCACAACCGTAGATAACGCCGAGGGGCGAAATTTGTCTAATTAAAGTAGCCTAAGCAACTCCGTAGGTATATAATCTATCTATCTGCTTGTGAAAGTCCCGTCTAAATCTGTCCAGCCGTTCTAGAGATTAGCCGGAACAAACATGCAAGCAGACAAAAATTAAAAAGTAATCTGATGTAAGTATCGTATACACTTTCATATGCTTTGAGTGATGAGCTGTTAATTTGAAATCACAACCCGACACTCTAATGTTATTTATTTGTGTAGATAAATAAAAGGTTAAAATTGAATGTTCATATTCGGGCATATTCATTTATAAGCAAGTACTAATTTTATGTACCATTTAATTGATAGTCAATTAAAAAAATATATTTAACTATATAGGTTAAATTCCTCAGCAATTCATCAGCGGCTGCCGTTGCACGCTCGCTTAGCTCGCTCGGCTAAAGCGTGATGGTAGCAATTCTCTGATCCCGAAACTAGCTATTTTTTTCAATCGAGGTACCGCACCAACGACTGATGTTTTAATACTGAACGTTACCTTTTTTCTATGAAGGTAAACCTATGCATTTTGTCAAACGTCATAATGCTTTGCGTTGTTTTACAAATTAGCACGACAATAAATTAAGAACGAACTAACACACACCAAGATTTACCACTTACGAAGGTATACGTGTATCCGAAGAGAATAAAATATTATGATATAACTATATTATATTAATTTCTACAGATAGTTATGAGAAGTTGTTAATGCCTGCGCTTATTATATTTAAATAAAATATTTTAAAAAAAAACAACAATGTGGTCTCGAATTAATTAAGTTATTAAAATCGTTGATATTGTAAATTACTAATAATATTTGAAACGAAAATCAATGGACTATTTATAAAGTAATGTTTAATAAATGTTTTATAATTTAAAACTATCTCAAACAATTATCCTTAACAAATCAGTCGATAAAATGTTATTTTTCATTATAATTATGTTAGAAACAGAAGCATTTGTAATAGAATTGAATATTTTCAAACATTCCCGTCTGTCTATTAAATAAAACGATTATAAAGTAAAACAGCTCGATTCTTTGTACCGAGGTTGTTATATTCCGTAACTTTAATCTTCTTAGTCTTGGTGCGCACAATCGCTTATGTAACCATCTAAAGTTATATATATATGTTTAGGGGCACGCTAAGGCTAGAAGCCATTCTTAGGGATGTAACCCAGTTGCGCTTGCATGTGTCGTAAGTTAAGATGTTAATAATAACAAGGATTATTTCATTAATTATCTAAATTCTTAGAATAAGTAACTTTGTTTGTTTATATGAATGTTAAACATACTTACTGCTAACTGTAGAGGCGGGAACGGGGTCTCAAACTGAGGGGCGATCAGCCGTAATTGTTCATGTTTAATTCCTAAAGGCTCATACAGCCCTAGTACTTCTGGCACTGAAAGTACATAATTACTTTTTAAATTGATGTTTTAATTATGGAATTATATAAAGCTTTACGTCCTGATATCATTGTGTCCTGTGAGGTTTGCTCCTGTAGTTGCCTCATACAATTCCCATGAAATTAATAAAGATGACTTTGTATTCTTAATCTGCCATCACATGAAGAACGCTATACATATTGCTTGCTTGCTATACATATTGAATTAAATCATTCGTTCTATTCCATAATACTCTTTTACTTAAGTGAGGTTAGTGGGGAAGTTGTTATAATTTCTTACGACAGCTTGGTCCAGCATAGCATGCTATTCAAACGTCCTTTCGAAAATATCGTGAAGTGAAAAACCATCAGTAAACAGGACAAAGAACTTAATTCAATATGTAGAACATCTTTTGTTTCTGAACGTTCCCCATTGAAGACAATTAAGGTTGATCCGTTCTGTTAACGTGAGTGGGGTGAAATTAGAATTTGCAAAATTTTAATAATTAATATATCTCTGTCTTCGGAGATACAAGCGTGAGTCTTGTAGAAGTCGTGTGTGTATCTTCCTTTATTCACATTTCAATTTAATGGAATCTGACTGTTGATGTTCTCCTAGCTGATTACGGCCACGGCGGCCAGTCTCAACAGAGACCAGCCAACTACGCAGGAGATACTACGGTGAAAAAGATTGTGCGCAATCACAGGTGCGCTCTCTGTTCCCTCTCTCTCATATACCGATGGGACGGTTAACCGACACGACCAAGGAGAGATCAGGTGCAGGACCGACAGCTTTACGTGCTCTTCGAGGCACGGTATTATGTTATATAGATATTAAAACAATTTGATCTACTTACACTGAGCTAGATTCAGCGAAAACAGTCTCCAAGTAAATAACGCATGCGGATGTAATGCAGTCATTCTTGGTGGAGGAGCAGTTGCTGGTTCTGGTAAAGGCAGCGTGCTCAGCCACATCATGTCTCCTAGAGTGCGATACTCGTTGATCTGTAGGCAAAAATGTGAGATTATGTTTTTAAACAATTTGAGAATAGAATTTTCGTTTTTATTTAAAACTGTTCAGCCCAATCTTTAGCTTCAGAGTGCAGTGAACAAAACCATTGACTATTAGATACTGCAAGTTAGAAAACCTATAAAAATCCTCACATTTAACGTAAGCTTCAATAGGTGGTACAGAAACTGTAGATACACCTACAGAAATCATCAATGGCTCTGATTTTGCAGACACTGTTTGATTGGTTAGTTTTGTATCCGAAGTTTTACAAACGTAAAAATTGACTACAAAATGTCGCCACATGACCCAAAAACGTTAAAAACAAATGTACCATCCAATATGTAACTACCTACTTATTTCTCATGCTTACATCGGGGTCTTCTACATCCACGGGATTAAGATGCAAGTCGGCGGCTCCACCCAGGTAACTGAACACCATTTCTCTGATGAGGTCATTGCACTCACACTCCAGATATTGATCCGCAAAAAAATATCCCGAGCCTATTACAAATAATTTACCTAAAACAAGTATAAGTTATTTTAGACCATTGTTAGACTACATTAACTGAATTATAGGCATTTCATATTGCAAGCAAAAATGTCTCATCAACATCGCATCACATTGATCAACAGCTTTTAACAGTCCACAACTGGACATAGGCTGCTCCTTAAAAAGGATGTGTTGGTGTAATGTACCAGGCTGGCATGACGAACTAAGATACTTAAAGTTCACGAATTCCTGTCACTTACCGCCACTTTTATCGGAAGTGTACATTGCAGCAACAGGCCTCTTCACGGGATAGCATACATCGCTACTGGATAGAACTGCCGCAGCTGGCTTTTTTACTGTCAATGTGGCTCCATAAGGGTACACGAAATTCGGTGTCGCTGGTTCTTCTCTGCGACAAAATGGAGATAAATTAAACTACTATCATTGGTATTGGACTATATTTGTCTATGGAATAATTAGCTTAGATTATGATTTAAAAACATAACCAGTTAATCAAAAGAAATGCCCAGCTGCCTTTGCATAAGGAAAGAACCGAAACAAGAAGACGAGTTTCACTAGACCTCGGGAGTCCTGTTAAAAGATAGGAAAAGGTTAATTATAATAAATAAATACAAGCTGTGCTTTACCGCGCTTCACTTTGGCAAATTGAATTTTGTAGAAGTACACAAACAAAATAAAAGCGAAAAAGAGTCCTTGAAGCGATTTGTATATCTTATCATACATAATAGCACATGCCAATCAACTTAATATTTTTAATATAGATTGAGTATAGACACCGGTGGTAATAATAAGAGTTTAGCTTACAGAAAATCGTCAGACTCGCTACTGTAGTTGGGCATCTTCATCAAGTACTTGGTTAGGGCTCGATTCAATATACCGTTGGAAATATGACACTCCTTTGGATGATAGAACTTGTGGTATTTCGCGCGCACTACGCAATCTGCAATCAAACAACGTACACCGTAATCGTAAGCTGAACCGCTGAACCGATTTAATGAAATTTTGACTGAACTACTTTAAATCTGGAAGAAGGACTTAGGCTACTGCGATAATCGAAATACACGCGGTAGGAGCTACGAACTAAAGCTAGTATGGAATATAATTGGACGAGACAAAGAAGGGGAGATGTATGCACTATTTTCCTATTCTTTTTGAAATGTTAGGTACCATGAGAATAAAGTGACAAAGTAGGTTCCATAAAAGAAAACAAGAGAATTGAATTCATAACTGGTAGTAATCCTAGTACTGTTGCTTTACCATTATTAACAACAATTCCGAACTCCTCTAAAAAGAAGTTAATATTGGTATTGGTCCGTTCTTCTCCGCCGTCTGACATGGCAACGAGGACCGAATCTCCTCGGTCCACCATATTTTTTAGACACGATAGCTCATCATCTGTGAATGCATTCTGTGGCCCTGCTATCACAAGGATTCTAATATCTTCGACGATGTGAGAGGATAGTTCGTCGCGGTTTCTGTAACAATTGCGAGATGAGAAAACAGGAGAATTATAACTTGACATAAACCCTATAAGTACCAACAGTGTGGGCAATGTCATAGTAAACATAAATTGCATTTGGAAAGAAAGACCTATCTTCAGAAGTAAAGGGAGAGAGGCTGATGATGATGAAGAATACAAGCCTCTATTACAAATAGCATCCTAAATTTGACACATATTTCCCTACCTTTAGAAGTCATGCCCTGTGCCTACCCTATTGTAAATTTTACGCATGTCACATACAATCTCTGATACAGACCACTTGGCTGTCCTAGCGGTATTTTTATCAATTCTTGCGGGTATCAAAATCAACGCAGTACAAATTGGTTAGGTATCGATTAACATTATGTATTATGTGCATTGTAATATTACATAGAAAAAATCTCTTGTCTATACGTCTTTAAGAAGTACTCTTTCAATCTCCTATTCACAAATACGTAAATCTATTTAATAAAACCTGATTTTAGTCTATCTTTCGAAAAATTAAGAATTAGTAAGACGATCTTCTCAAGACCGGGATGGTCGGTGCTCCTTGGGGAGATCCTTGCTCAGCAGTGGACAGCAATAGGTTAATTACCAAGAGAATCAGCTTGAACTAGAACGGCCTTGCAGGTCAGTGCTGCTTATCAAATTTGACGTTAAAATCATACATAAAATATGTACTCACATCATAACTTTCCAAGTTGTCTTCAGTTTCCTATGAAGCATTTTGTAGTTCTCCGTGATTTTGAACAATTCATTCTTGGACACATCAAACAATATTGTGTTTACCGATTTCATTGTTATATGTAAATACTATACCTATATTTTATTTACGCAGTATATTTCACACTTGAGTCACTTAGAGATCTTTGTTTTTAATATTCGTTGTGACAGTTGCTTAGCAACCAAGTTGTAGTTGACCCACACGTAACGCAAATGCGCGCGCAGAGCCAAACAGACTTAATTATGATAATTAGAAATATTTTAAACAAGCAGCAACATAACATTGAATCAGTTACATGTTATCCTATATTCGGAGGGAGAGTTCTCCATATGTGTGCCGTCATAATTATATATTAATAATTCATCTGCGATGATCGATGTAAAATGTTTCAATAAATAAATTACCAAGATTTTTATTGACGTCTTATTGACGCTGTTCTTTTATTCTTTAATGTGCAATTACAGTTTTGTTGTTAGCCACAGGCGAAGCATATGTCTCCTTTAACCATAATATTATTATGAAATAAGATTATTATAAAAATGAGAGGTGTAAAAAAATATGAATAGTGTAGAAACATTTCAGGGGGGAGGTTGAACCGCAAGACCCCCTCCCACCTACACTCATGGTTCGACCTCAATTTTTTTCGTTTCTAAACGATTTTTTTAGTTTTTAGACGAGTTTTCTGGCTCCGCCAGACTTGTCTATCAAACCAAGAACTACATGTGGCCAAAACTTAAAATTATCTCAAACATACCTCTTATTTGTATAATCAAAAGGAAAATAAACACAGACCTTACTCATGAATCTGTTTCTTGACAAATGAGATTACGATCAAAATGCCATTGATTTTTGAATCCCTGCACTATTTATTTGGTTTACAAGTATAAATGGGATTATTCAGTAATAAAACAACAAATAAATTGTCAAATAATATAATTTTATTTACAAATCGAATAATGATAACTTTCGAACTATATTAATAAGCTATATCTAATCTAGAATTTAATTTTGTATTTACAATTTTGTCTATAATAATTATATTTAAAAATATTGCTACGCGTCGTAAACATCAGAAGTCTTCTAGTATAGAACTTAAATGTTTTGTGAGTTATACAAAATAATAATTAAAGATATTACAATATTGATTGCGGAAGCGCCAGTTAGTGGTCCAAATTGACCCAAGACTTAACCACAAAATGTACTACAGGACTGGCATATTACTTGTGTATATAGATAGAAATACATTAACATATCAATCAGAAAAACGTAGAGCTGAACACTAATTGCTTTTGAAGATGTGAAAAGACAATGTGAACACACTGTGTGAAAAGAACGGAACAGATAGGAACAAGAACGTAGGAACTTTATAAATTATCCAATCAAATATAAAAAAAAAGAATAATTGTTATATATTTTGCAAAATGTATAACAACAATTATCGTTTCAAAACTTCGTTTTCGACATCGAGAAAATTTTGTTTCACAAATCTTTGTGGTGAGTGATTAAGAATACAGAATGTGACCATCCCTATTCAACGCGTGGGTGTCGTAAGAACCGACATCACCGCGGAAAACCTGAAACAAATTAACACCAAACAGTTTGGCCTGCTTGGCCAAAAAGACCTATATGCAATAATGGACTGTTTATTCCAAGAAATAAAGTTTTATTTCTCTTTGCAGTGATGTTATCCTGCTTAGTTAGCTGTCTTAGTCGGTTCTTAAAACATTCACGGCCTAATTAAAGGTTACAGGTACTTTCTGTATTCTTAATCCTTGACTACACGGAGAAATACAAGAATAAAAATTTAACTAAATGAACTGTAAGACAATATTAAAAGGGTATGGAAAATGAACAAGAATCATTTATGTCTAAAATCGTTTGTAGATTTTAATATATTGCCTCTAGATGTTTATTATTTCTGGAATATTCTGAAATCAAAGGAACAATATGTCTTCTTAAAAGAAATTGAGGCAAAATGTTTCTAAGATAAAAGATGAAATTAAAAATGTTGTTATTAGCTATATATTGGCCTATACATTATTTTAATTCTGTACATTGTATAGAATATATAAAACTTATGTAATAGGAATAGACTTATTAAAAAAACTATTTTTCTACTATTTTCAGTAAATATTTACAAAAAGATCATTTTACTTTCATAGATTTTTTGAGCTGACTTTGAGCTTTTATGAAATAAAATAATATTATTTAATATTTACGTAGCTAGCTCCATCTGTCGGTGGAATATGTACTTATATGGAGCATAGACAACAGAGGTTCGGAGCTAAATATATGTTAGGTACACTATAACTAAAAGCAAAGTCAATATATTAATAAAACTGTATTGCTTTAATTTCCAATAGCGTGATATATGTATATTGCACTGTACCTTGCAGATATTTTTGCTTACATTTCTCAGTAATAAAAATAGAAAAATTGATTTTTAGTGTTCATACAATTTTTAACATAGTAGTGATACTTTTTTTTTCAGGTAGTTTATTCATTTTTATGAAAACAAACATACAAGAAATAGACATAAAGAACACCCAGACTCAGAACAACAATTTGTAGATCAAACATAGTGTTGTCCGGCATGGGGTTTGAACCAATAACACTCAGCGCAGTGGAAAGAGAAAAGGTGACTGTTTAAACCAGTACAATGTTCGTGAAGTCCAATTCATTATTGCCTTGAAGTTACTTTTCTTAGAATTGATACAATGAAATCTTCACAATTGAATAATTATTGTAAAAGAGGCAAACACATAGACTAAAAATTGATTTTATCATTACTGCACCTCTAAAGTCCTTACAATATAGGTTGATCTCTGTGACAGATGGCAACTAAACCAATGAAGTAAATTTGAGAACAAGCGCTTTGATTTCGCATCACCTATATTTTCATTATTTACGTGTCAGTTTTATCACAAATGAATAGAGTACATCTATATACGAGTATATAAAAATGTTATGTTGGTTTGTGTACGCTTCAAAAACTCAAAAAGTTCTGCACCGATCGAGCTGAAATTTTAGAATGATATATAATCCGCATCAAGGATTGTTTTTATCAAATTTTTGCATCAGTCACATATCCGCGACCGCGAAAAAACACGAAAAAACCACATAAACGCGGGCGGAGCAACAGTTAGTTATAAATATAAAAATTCACACCTAAAATGTACCAATATGTACACATGGTACATTTTAGGCATTCATGGTGAATTTGAATTTGCACTCACACATACTGACATACGCACACACTACACATAGATTTCAAACAATTTTTGTTTACTATTTTCTATAATTAGTTTGTTAATTACACTAAAGCTAAACTGATTGGAGTGAACTGTTTAACATGCTTCTATGTAATGTCTAATCTTAAAGAGGACCGCTGATGTCAGAAATATAGATAATTCTATCTAGTTCGGACAACATATGTTCTACAAATTTTAGCATAAGCTTTAGATTTGTTAACTGTATCTTTATGGTAAATAAACTATTATTATTATTTTATATGAAGTTCTAGAATGACACTAGTGACAACTGTTACAGAGACCAAGCTATACTTTAAGGACTATAGTTAGTATTACACAAACCTGGTATCACTACTATGTGAAAAATGGCACTTCACAGGGCATATATATGTTTCTAGATTTTTTGAAGGCATAACTTGAATTTAATGTTTAAACATTCCAGTGTACCATTTAAGATGTTTGATATTCTATACTAGTAACTATATCGAGTTAAAAAAATAATATCAAATCTGTATAATAAATAAAAATGTGTATATATTTGTTGTAGAACTAAGTTTAGTTCATTTTGACGTTCTGCCAACATTGCCAATGTTGGCATTGGCAACACATTTCGTTATCCAGATTTCTTACTTCAAAGCTTTTTGAGGGTAGTATGAAATGTCATACAAATACAGATAATATTAAAAAAGATACTATGTGTCACATTGTATATAGTTGACACTTTTGTTTTTTCAATACTAAAAGTATCTTTACATAAATATAAAAGAAATCTGATACCCATCGTTATAGTGTAGTATATACATACATAGTGTCGGCTCTTAGACGCACGCGCCCTCTCACCTCTATCGCTCACAGCTGACTGAACTGTGTCACGTCATTAATTTACAGACAGTACAATGAGAGAACGAATGAATGAATGAATGCGTCAATGAGCCGACTGACTGCATAGACGATAGTATTTACACAATATGTACAATGGTGCTAATTCTGTTGTTGACATCACTAAACTAAAATGAATTAAAATTTGTTGCCGGATTATATGCTTTAAGGTCAAATGACCTTAAATGCTTACAGTCCATTTCTGGATTTCTCACATTCTAGCTTTCATTCTATTTGGTTCAGTATCAAATAAAAGTTGATCATAGGAACACGCTTGTTTATTAGTAAAAAAAATTTAAAATGTGAGATATTAAAAAGTGGACTATATGTAATTGAAAATAAAGTATATGATCTAACAATAAATTTTAGTGAAGTTAAGTTTAGAAGGTCAACGATAGAATTAGCACCATTATGTGTTTAATGAACGACTTTATATTTTCCAGACTTTTAGAAAATAGTACGATTTAATTTTAGTGCATTGTTGACATCATCTTGGCCCTAGGTCGATGGCCAGCAGTCGACTATTATAGGCTAATAATTGATTGACCTTATTCGATCTTCACTAAAGAATTAGATCAATATTTTAGTGATATTAAAATTAGTGACTTTTTTGCTATCACTTCACAATTTATTTGTATCATCAGGCCTCTCTAAGGTTCTCGATATCACCAGTTCTTGAATTATTTGGATAGTTACATATTATTCTTGATTTTGTAATTGCGAAGATGTAATTTAGTTTATATTACGACTTTCAGTTTGAAAACAGCGGCTCTGTCGCGCTAAGCATTACAATATAATCTTTTAAACATTTCTTTGAATGATATGTAGTTATTTATTTGTCCATGTAGTATTATGTTTTAAAATAAATTAATATTGTTTATTTTCTGCGTAAATGACTTAAATAATAACTCTTACTGTCTTTGTTTAACTAAGTGAAACCAACTAGGATCGCATGAGATTATAGAAAAAATTGTTTGAATCGATTCAAGCTACTGAAAATTTTACTTCAAACAACAACACAATGTAACAGAACTCTATCTATCTCTTTCTTTCTTCTACGTTTTCCTTCTATGTCGCGTTTAGTCTGTGTCACAAGTACCAGGATAGCAGCAGATCATAAGAAGCCCATGTCGAGCGCGTTGTATAGGGCGGCGATGTCGGAGTGACTGGATATCCTCCAGAACGGGTAGTTCTTAGCTTTGGCAGCTGCTTCTTCATCCTGCCCGTCCCCAATGACGACGTACGTGCAACGTTCTCCGAAACGCTGTTTTATTTTTTCGAAGCAAGTTTCTTTACCTGTAAAATTAGAAGTATTTATTGTATTTTTAAGCCGGAATTTTTGTTTTTAGGTAATATAAATATTTAACAAACTGATCACTCTGACCCTTACTGATTGGGCATGTCCAGAACGAAAAAAAAATTAAAAAATTAAATTAACTTTTTTAGCTACTTTATTATTATTTGACTGTATTATTACTGGTAACAGGGCTGATAATATTACTTAAATATTTCTAAAGACAAAGTTTCCAGACACTGAACAACTGCTCATTCTCTAACATTTGCTTGAGTGGAATGAAACCCAGTCAGGGTCAGTAACCATTAGATCAACAGGCCCACCAGGGTAGCAGGAGATCAAGCTAATAACTAGATGATCGAGTTCATACATATAATATGCATGAAGTCTTTCATATACATACATATAACAACATTCAAACACTTACCAGTTTTGGTGGCGGAGTAAATGTTTTCAATGGGGAACACTCCTCCTAAACCAAATAGCAATACTTTAGCTAGTGCTGGCACTAGTTGTGTTGTCGTCACTAAGACGTTCACGCAGTTCTCTCTGTAATAAACAATAACTAATATTAGCTGTAGGTCTTAACAATAATAAATAATCAATATTAAAGTCTAAATCTAACTCTGGATAAAGGAACCTGGAGCTATGTCTACCCTGTCTGACCTCGCCCTAAGCACCCCTTCTTGCCTACCTTTTTGGTACCCCCAAAAAGAAACATGACCGCAATAGGCCGTCATACTGTGGCTCACCATGCTGCATTGTTTACTTTCGAAATTAGTATAGTGGAATCTACTCATGCTCTCCATCAAGCTGAGGTAGACTCACTTTGGCAGGCTTACATATGTAAATACCAGCTTTCGCCCATGGCTTTGCTCACATTTAATAAAAATTATCCTATGTTACTTCTAATACCTTCAAGAATGTGTACAAAGTTTCATGATGATCGGTTATGTAATTTTTGCGTGAAAGAGTAACAAACAAACTTACATTCACATTTATAATTATAAAAGATATATAGTGTGCTCACCTAGAATTAATCATATTGAGACACTTGCACGCCAGCGTGAGCCAATTGTCCGTTGCCTGTTCAAGCTCGGCTCTCAGCTGCAACCATTGTTCTCTTTTAGCAGGACCTAGTAGACCACCCACGCTGTAACAAATATAAATAGCACTTATTAACTCATGACTTTGTTTTATATGTACCAGTAAAGTTTCAAATAAGTCCCAGAAGATATAATTTCTTGTACCTTGAGTTATTTCAATAATTCACTATATTAATAATTTATAAAGTTATGTCTAATAATATCAACACAATAACTAAAGGGAATTTGAATTTGAACGCATGTCAGTCTTGTCAAGGGTAAGATTGTACCAAGTGTTGCAATGGAAACGTAATTAAATTGAGCATATAATATTATATTCGATTTTGCTCTCTTGACAATTTATTTCCGTGCTACTAAGTTTCGAAATGAAGAATTTGTATGTTTTAAGTACGATATGTATCTCCTTTTAAGTTATATCCAAAACCCTCACCTATTTCTATAATTATTGTACGTATCCTTGATCTTCCTGTATCTAAAGGCGAGTTTCCTCATCCAATCGACTCCGCCCCGAACACCAGGCGCACATAACCCGGCAGAAGGTGCCGCACCAGCGTGGAACCCGTCCGCAGAGAAGTTGTACGCCGATAGGTCTTGGCCGTTGTCGTCTGCCGCCACAGCGTCTATGTGCTCCTGGTCACAATCCTGGTAAAACACGAAATTTTCTTATTACTTTCATCTATGATAAGATAGTTAAAATCACTAACAAACATTTAGAAACCCCTAACGATATAATACAACAGTAATACTGTTAACCGACCTCATAAAAAAGGAAAGTCTATTCGACTATAGTTTGTACTTCTTACCCCTGAACTCCGTTATTAATATTGATCAGTTAGTATTCTTACACTCAAATTTTAAGAAATAATCCATTAAAATCAAAAAGGTTTTTATATTAATGTCTTTAAATCCAAAATATCATATCACTCTTAGAAAGAAGAATCGGCAAGAAATTTCATCCTGAAGTTTATTAAATTTCATTCCCGATAGAAACAAAAACTAAAAACTACATAAGATGAATGCAACCCAGCGACCCCAACTCATATGGATGGGGCTCGTAAATTAAAACTTAAATATGACCAAATAACACTTTAGACATAACTTTAACATATTGGCGACACCACAGCGGCGACACAAGATGTTATGTGTGTGGGAGATGGGATAAGGCTATAAGGAAGACGAAGATCCTGATTTAAGCAGATGTGATGTCAAAATTAAATTAAAAAATTAATTAACAAATATAATAATTAAATAGCTCCACTTGATTTTATCTTACCTCAACATCGTTAAAGAAGAAATGTGTGTCTGCCAGGCTAAATATCATTTCTTCCATTCTAAAACCCAATTGAACTATTTGTTGTGTATCCTGAAATAGAGTTCCATTTGGAATTAGTCTCCTCATTTTTGGAGGGTTGGAGTTCTAAGTAGTATATTCGCTTTAAGCAAAACTATTTTTTTTTTCTTTTTTTTTTTAAAAAAAGACAACTCCCTCATTAGGAATATACATCCTGTGTCGCGGGGGACTTTACAAACATACATGTAACGGACACAAATAACACCCAGACTCAGGACAACATTTTGTGGATCACACAAAGTGATGTCCCACGTGGGATTTGAACCCACGACACTTTGCGCAGTAGTGAAAGTTTAAACCACTAGGCCAACCGTGCAGTCAAATGTGATCAAGCACTGCATTCTCTCCTGGGTCTTCAGTATTTGTATGAAATGAAGTGAAGAATAATAAGTTAGATAGACACATCACTATTGTCTTAAGGTAAATAGGTCTATTTAGAGAAGTGTTTCATAGGGTAAGGTGACATACCTTATTGTACTTAGTAGCGTAAGTCCCTGTGAGAAGGGAATGGAAGATAATGATTGTCTCGTCTAAATCCCATATAAATACTCGGTCTGTAGCCGGCTCAGGTACATGTTGTGCTGGTGATGATGATGTGTTGCGTCGTCCACGCCCGCGTGAACGAGAAGCTGTACTTTCACTGAAACAAAAATTGACATTTCTAATAATAACCTGAAAATCATAGTTTAGTTGATTTGACAAGGAAGCTGGCTTTACATGGCAATACCATTCAATTGACTGTTTTAGGATATATTATTATGTAGAATTTTAAGATGGATGAAGTTGCTGATCTGACTTTTGACTATCTATATATATGTATAAAAATGTTATGTTGGTTTGTGTACGCTTCAAAAACTTAAAAAGTTCTGCACCGATCTAGCTGAAATTTTAGAATGATATATGATCTGCATCAAGGATTGTTTTTACCAAATTTTTGCATCAGTCACATATCCGTGACCTCGAAAAAACACGAAAAAACCGACATTAACGCGGGCGGAGCCGCGGGCAACAGATAGTAATCTATATATTAATAAGTGAAACAATAAAAACTTAGTTCACCTTGCCACGAAAATTATGCGAATGGAGCAATATTAAATTTGGCACAGTTAAGTTCATATAGAGAAGTAATGGAGCAAGATAAAAAATATGAAAATAAATTAATCCTTTTGTTTAACAGGTTAATTTGTTGAAAACTACTCAACAATATTGCAGACAGAAAAACTTTGAATGTATGTCTATACTAATATTATAAAGAGGAAAGGTTTGTATGTAAGTATGTTTGTAACGAATTGGCTCAAAAAGTATTAGATGGATTTTAAAAATTCTTTCACCATTTGAATGCTACATTATCACTGATTAATACTCGTATAGGCTATTTTAATTGTAAGAAAAATAAAATAAATAACAATATGTAATCTAATAACTGCAGGTAACACTGCAAGCTTCAGTTAGTCATTTATAAAGGCTATTGATAAATTGAAGTTTAAAATACAATTTAAAAGTGTTCTTATATAGCTACTTTATGTTTAACACAAGCACTGCTTAGCTTGGGACTAGATGGCGTTGTGTGTTAAATAGATGTCCGAAAATAATATATTTTAACAAGCTTTTTAATTTGTACGAGTAAATTTAGTGAAGTGGAAATCCTTACCCAGAGTTCTCTCGACATCTCCGACTTGCTGCATGTACTTCAGTTTTGATAGGTGATAGTGGACTTGTGTCAGTTATTGACGGCAACATTGACGATGGAGATTCTGTTAACAAGAGAGTACTCACATTTACAAACTAATAAGGGAGAATATTCAGTAGCTGTAGTAGATGATAATGATGAAATTTAAATCTTTAAGAAATACCATCACACCATTGTTTGAGAGACTAAAAGTGAAGACTAACTCTTTGAATCAATAGTTACACACATTTTCTTCTTGATTTGGGATAGCAGTATTTAATAATAAGTGTAACAAGATAACCAAGAGCCTCGACCAACACCTTAAGAGGCTTACGTTAGAAGGCTGGATCAAGGGTCTGATACAGAAGGCAGTCCTTCTTGACACAGCCATTATAGTGAGGAGGTTCCTGCCTTTGGAGCCCTAACCACCGTTTTCTTGATCCCTGTACCCGAAGACGGCGGACTACTATTTTTTAAATATTTTTGAATGTATTCGTTTTTATATGTATATTTAATGTAATAAAGAGTGTAACAATTATTTACTAACTGATAAAATGAAAATAATTTTAATGTTACTGTTGTTTTTATTTTGGCATATATTTGTGTAGTTTCTTACAAGAATTTGATAAATTATACACTCACACGGCTAACTGGTCCCACACTAAGCCGAGCCTGTACTATGGTGATCAGACTACTGATAAACATACTTATGCATTTCTATATACATAGTACTCAATATGGCTATTATTGACATAAAAGTTAATTGGACCTATTTAGAACATAGGTCCGATTAACTAAACAAACAGCAGAATTCATTTTCCACAAAAGTTTTGTCGCTGAAAGTACATTAATATATATCTATTTGTGTTCTTATGACAACCTTCCGTCTAAAAAAGTTGATTCGTTCAATGACAAAACGTAAAATGTATAATTATAGTCTGCGTATTGTAAGTTCAAGTATTTACAATTAAATACAGCTTAACACAAATATACCTTCTTCGGTATCTGAATCTGGCCAGTAGTCGGAGTCATCGAAGCGATTCTCAGATGCATTCTCGTCCAATTTCCTCCTTTTATTATGAAGAAAACTTTCATTTTCTTTATTCATTTTGTACAACGTATACACAGTGTAATATTAAACTATGGAATGAAAATCAGTCTCTTCAAAGACGGCTTATAATGAACACATGAGTTATCACACAATATTTTGTTATATTAACAAAGTTTGTTATAAAACACTACTTTGTAAACATTCAACTTCTGCAACAAGTAAAATTAAAATTTCCTGTCAACTTTTATGACATTTTGACGTTGTCAGGTTGTCTTTCTCATCGAGATACTGATAAAGGGCTACCAGGCTTAAAAATAACAGGATAACGTGACTAATTAAGAAAGTTATGATTTATAGTAATGTAAATGTAAATATGGTTAAAAAGTTGATTTCTTTTATTTTGAATAATTTTGATTATTAATATTATAATTTTTTAGTGAACAATTTGGAAGACAGTGTGAAGAATGTAAGCTTTTATTTTTCCATTATTGAAATAGAGATGGCAGTAGTAGTCCGTTTTGAAATGTTTCATTTCTCATAAACGACGTAATAATAGACGACAGACTATTCTTATATGGAATGCTTTGGAGTGGCATCGGAAGCTAGAGGATCTATTTCACATCGTTCGGTCGTCATCGCCGAACGCAGTCAATATTCAAAACCTTTATAATACCTTTTTTTTTTCAAAATTGGCCAAGGAGTAGATGATTAACCAAATGGAAAGTGGCTACCGTCTGACATAGACATGTGTAACTCAAGAATACTAAGGGCGTTACAGGTAATGCCCCTGCCAGAATCAACTCGGATTGGGGGTGTAGATAATCCTGTTATAAATAACAACTGAAGACTGAAATAATACCTGATAAAGCTCCTCCTAAATGATATGAGGTGTGTCCAGCACTGCCACTGCTGCTCGGCGAACTGACGTAGGGCGAGTAGCTCGGCGTGGCATAGTATCCGCTGTACTGCGCCACGTTGTGGTCCGCGTAGCCTGCCGCATAACTGCTGTAGTCCTGGTAATATGGACACAGAATTAAAGAAATATTTTAGAAAATAACATAATTTCATAGACGGTTTTCAACCCTTAGTTCGGTTGGTAGAAAACCCTTATTGGAAAAAAGTATTGTAATTCAATTCAAGTTAATTAGTTAATTCAAGTTCAATAAGTATATATGAGATTCCAGAAAGGAAGAACTGTAACATCTTAGAAATAATAATGGTTGCACAGAACAATGTGTTTCATTACTATACATTAAGATCAAATATAGATTGTCGCGCGGTTGGTTATCTTTGTTTAAGAAATTGCCAAACAGAAATTGATGACGACTTTGCTAGAAATACTTACTTGTTGGGCAGTGGGAAACGACTGCGTGAGTCCTCCATTGTAGGAAGAGTAAGCGTAGGGGGAAGGCTGAGTCCCAAAGCCGGTACTCGGTACACCGCTCACGCTACTAACGCCGTACGCACTCAGGTAGGTAGGCGTTGCTTTACATGACGACCTGGAGGAAATTAAGGATATTATGAATGAATAATTGAAAAATGAAAACTAATGAAAGTGAAAAATATTTAAATTCCTGCTTCCAACTTCTATGCAGCAACCATAACAAAAACCTTCGGTCCACTAATAACCTCCTTCTTCTTTGTCCCTCCCATACGTCTGAGTTTGTTGGCTCATCTTTTGTTGTTCGGTCCGTTCTGCTTTGAAATGAGCTCCCTCTCGAAATCAGGATGGCCACCAACATCTTTTCTTTTAAGATAAAGGTAAAGCACTTTCTTATCAAACAACTTGCAGAATCAACCTCTACATAACTGTCATCTATTATTCCTAGTATGTATGTATCTATGAAAGTTTATATGTATTTAGTTGTATGTATAGTATGTATTAGTTCTTGTATGTAGGATTAGCTTTTATATATTATTTGTATTTATTATATTGCCAGATATGTTTATTTTAATACATTTTGTTTAAAAGATGCATCCACTTCTTGTGTTCTTTGCATCACCCGATGGTTGACTGGTAGAGAATGCCTTAGGCATTAAGTCCGCCAATGCACCTAAAGTGCATGATGTATTAAATAAATACTGAACTGAATGAAAGACTTTACGTGGTACATACCTGTTGTTAGTGTTGTGTGGGGGTGGATAGGCCCCATATGGTTGGTTGTACAGCGTTGAGCCGACGTACGACGAGGCCGCGCTGCCACTACCATACTGCTGCATACTGCAAGAAATAGTGTCAAAATAGTACCTAGATAGCACAACGCTAGCACTTTTTTACGCAATCGAGCAATTTAGTTCACACTCAGGAATGCGAAGGTAAAACTTTGAGAGCAATAAAACCTCAGACGAAAAAGAAAGGGGTAAATGAGGAAGCGGGTCTCCTGCTAAGTGTGTTGCGGACCACTGCGGGAACTTCGTGATTAAAAATCCAAGTTAAAGTCATTGGATTTATTGAAAGGTTGTGAGAGATAGGAAGATGCAGGAAAAAGAAGGTTAAACGAAAATTATCATAGGTATAACAGGCGTGTTAATATCGGTCAATATTAACCATTTGAGAGGATCTTAAAAAGGATTTCCTTAATTTTACTAAAGTGAAAAGTTTTTTTCTAATTCTTTTTTAGAAATATGTAACTAAATATTACAATATAAAAAAAAAATGCCATCAAGCTTTTTATGGATGAACTGTGCGCTCAAAGTACTTAGATTGTATCATTACCGCATATTAAAATTAAATACCGACTTTGGCGCCATTACAGGAGCAGTAATAACCTTAAATTATGAAACGTTTCATAATTCGATATGCAGATAACAAGATCAAATATTAATATGAAGATACAAATACAAGATAAATACAAATTCTCAAACAATTAAAATATTTCAAATTACTCTTCTCAAGCCTGGGAATAGCCGAGTTATTTTATTAATTAATCTCAAACAAGATTAGGGATCAAGGCATGATACCTCTATAAGTACTGTTTTATGAACTTCTGAAGCTTCTATGGTTTCTTCATCAGTTCAATGACCGACTAAGGTTACCTATACGTATAGTTCGGCATAGTTAGAACACGTGTGACAAATGATTAATTAGATAAAGTGCCTATATTAGAACAATACAGTACGTATCTATATTAATATAATAAAGCTGAAGAGTTTGTTTGTTTGAACGCGCTAATCTCAGGAGTCGCTGGTCCGATTTGAAAAATTCTTTCGGTGTTGGATAGTCCATTTATCGAGGAAGGCTAAAGGCTATATATCATCACGCTACTACTAATAGGAGCGGAGCACCAATGAAGAATGTTTCAAAAACGGAGGAAAATTTTACGCCACGGGCAATATAAGACGCAAACGCGGTTGCGTGGGTCAACTAGTATAACATACTTATAGTGGTTTGTAACGTTGTAGCTAGTCAATGTGTGTGTTCTATCGATTAACACATCTAGTGTGTCTGTTAATCACGTGTGATCACTTATCATGTCTACGGCGTATCCAGGAGGGAATCAAGTGAATATAATATACTTTGGAAAAAAGATAATTCCGGCACTAGATAATCATAAATTTTAACAACAAAGAAATCGACTTCAAGAATTGGAACATTGAAATGGGAGCACTAGCTTTCAAATAAAAAAAGAATCATCAAAATCGATTCACCCAGTCGAAAGTTGAGAACCTCCTCCTTTTTTGAAGTCGGTTAAAAAGCATCTTGACATGACATGAAAAATGAACGCAATAAATAACTAAACTCAGCTCTAAAATTTGTGAATTACGCAAAACGTTTCGTTCGTGTGGTGACGAATTAAGAGTACGGAATGTCCCCAACCCCCATTCATCCCGTATCTGTCGTAAGAACCGACTAATGCCCAAGTTCCTATATTTTAAAAACGATCCGTTCTAGGTACGAATAGCAGTAAAAAAAGAAAGGACGTATGCTAAAATCGTTCCTATAAAAAATAAATTGAGGAACGGTATTTACGACTCGTAGTCGGTTGTAGAAAATTTTTGCAGGTTGACGATTCGTTAAATATAGGAACCGGGCGCATAAGAAAAGAAACTACGCAGAGCTGCAAGGACAAGATAAACTTTAAACAAATCCACCAGTTTGCCTAGCGTCATATAGTAGGCATACCTACTGCCTACGTCCAAGACATACAAGGTTGATCATGAAGTAATAACGAGGTACCTACCTATTGTAGTATTGGTAGGGTAGCGCCGACTGGTCGTACGGCAGCGTTTCCCCGTACAGCGCCACGTCCGCCTCGCACAGGCCCGGGCTCCGGACCTCGCTCTTTACACCACCTGCACAACAAAATACAGTCTTTAACATTGGTTTATATTGATCCTGAGGTGTGTCTATTTAAAATTGCTACGTAGTAGAGTCGAAAAAATTACTTAACGAATTTATTTAATTTTAGTGTAGATTAAAATCGAGTTCTATCATTCTGGATTTGATAAGGAAATGGAATATAACTGTGTTGCTAATAATTGTGAGCTACACAAAGGAAAACACAATACCTAATCCGGCAGGTAGAATATTTACATGATAACTTTAATTTAATAAATATGTATTACTATATTACATCTAAAACTGAGATAAAATAAGCGACTGTGTTTTTAACGACCTCCAACCGAAATATATGATACTTTCTGGTGTGATACTAACTTTAATGAATGAAACAAGCAAAACTCTAATGAAATTTGAATGTCACGTACCCGCACTATCCTCATTCATCAACCAGGCAACCGCAGCTGAGGTGGAGGTAGAACACAATCCTCCAGTTGATGTCAGCGGCAGTGCCAAGCCACCTAGCGAAGAACCAGTTGAGCATCCGTTAGCCAAACTACAGCTCTCCACTTCAGAAGTACCAGAAAGACATAAACTATCAACAGCCGATAAACTGAGGGCTGTATTCGTAGCTGATGTCGTGTTCTGAAACAGCGTTGAAGCTCCAGAGACTAGTAGAGCTGGCAACGTTGCATCTTGCAGCAAGGACGGTGGAGAATTGGAAGTTGATTCTGATTCACAAGGACTTGTGTTGACTTCGCCCGACAACCTAAAAAAAAAACAAACGTCATTAATTTAAAACAATGGCTACGGTATAAGAGAAATGTAAATAATTGTTTCTCTTTGCTGTGTTTACGTCAATTAAAAGTTAAAGTGGACATTTAAGAGCAGTTGTTTACGGAATATAAGCGTTTTTTAAGTTGGTCTAACAAAACAATCGTCTTTATCATAACAAGGGGAAAAAATCGTAAAAGTGTCTTCCGTTTCGTGCCGTAGATTTTTGTAGGACTTTAATGTCTTAATTCGAAAGCTATAAATTGGGAAACAATGAAGCCTAATTGCTCTGCTCGAATTTAGATTGAAATATAAACTCTATTTTTTGTTTTAGTGCCTAGCTCCTTGTCAATCGATGATGTGTGTTAAATTAGTCAGTATGTATTTGTGTGTTTTTGTTGCCGTATTACAAATACCTTTGTGTGCTTAAATACTACCAATTTTTTTTGTGATTAATTAATTAAATACTACTTTAATACTTCAAGCCACCTTATACCCGTAGGTATTCTCGTTATTGTTAAATTTAAATAATTAAATTTTGCTGCGGCGTGTGTGTATGTTATCGCGGTAAAGAGACTATGTCCTTCCTCAAGAATCAAAGTATCTCCACGACAAATTTCATTGAAATCGTGGCAGCGGTTTAGCTGTGAAAGCGTAACTAACAGACAGACGGGTTACTTTCGAATTTGTAATATTAGTATTGAAGTATGAATTAATGTCCAGTTCCCGTATTTGAAAAACGATCCGTTCTAGGTACGAATAGCAGTATATTATACGGGGCGTAAGCTAAAATCGTTCCTATAAAAAATAAATTGAGGAAAGGTATTTACGACTCGTAGTCGGTTGTAGAAAATTTTAACACGATGACGATTCGTTAAATATAGGAACCGGGCATAAGAACACCTTAATCAGTGGTATAACTACGGGAGCTAAAGTTCCTTTATAGATTTTCATTGTTGCAGTAAAAGGGATTACTTAAGATTATTATATTAAGAATCTTACATATGTCTAGGTATACTCTACATGGTACTTAGATCTGAAAAGGCGACGACACAAATCACTTTAACGATATTACGCTTGTAGGTTAGCTAGTAACTAAGTTGTTCACACAAAGAAAGCTCTTTTGCCTACGACAAATAAAATCAAGTTCAAAACACAATTCATATTATTTCAGTACAGTTAAAGATTTACTAATAATAAATAAATATTTCGGACTAAATGTCTGTGACATTCAACGCCATCTAGTCCCCAAACTAAGCAGAGCTTGTTACACAGTACGCACAGTTGCGCATAGTACACACTGATATAAATACATATATACTTTTTTTTCGTAAATCCGAAACAAATATTTGCAGATCATACCAACATTTGGTGCGACCCGGGAATCGAACCCGAGACCTCAAGTACAGCAGTCGCATACGCTACCACTGTGCCACCGAGGCAGTCAATGTAACGGCACTTAGAACTAAATTCTGCAAGAAGAGCTATGCGTTTTTTTTAAAGGCGATTGAAGTAAGCAAACTTCGTAGGACAACATCACTGCAAAGAGAAGGAAATCTTGAAACAAACCCCTAATAACAGCTTAGTTACTTATTCTTCAGCAATAACTATGCAAATTCTATAAAGGCAATTGAAGATACAATTTCTTGGCAAAGACTCTATTCTTCTTCTGTTTTCCCGGTAAATTATATAATTATTGTACCAAGTAATATATTATCACAACATACCTAACAGATTAATAACATTCAACATATTGCCCCAATTAAAATCGTGTTAAATAAACTAAATCTCAATCAGTGTGTACTAAATTAGTATCATTAAAACAAATCACCAGAATCGTATAACAGATGCCATAATTTGTGTGCCCCTATCTCTTGGGGCGACGGATTTATCAAACAAAATGTTTACACGTGTTTCGATTAATTAAACCCCTTATCAACACTTGTGGACGAGTCCATACCATGCGCCATTATTTAATCAATTCCCGCGCTGTCATACTGACAGCCTATGACGTAATGATACTGTTTCGGCGGTAAAACAGTGTTATTTAAAAAAGGAAAACAAAAGATTATATTACAAGTTTTTTTTCTTGTAAAAGTAATTTTTCCATTCCTTGTGATTTGTTTATTCAAAGGTATCCTGTCCCCTATAACCTGTTCTGTTTTATTACACATTTATTCTTTATGCACAAACGTGACAAAGGCGGACTTAATGCCGTAGGCATTTTTTACCAGTCGATCTTTCGACCTTAGCCGATTCAGACAAACTATTTTTTTTTATTAACATGAGGATGCGATTTTTTTGCGAAATAACGTTAAATATTTAACATTTAGTATGCCTAATTAAATGACAATTGTTAAATCATTTTTTGTACTATAAAACCTAGTTATCTATCTGTCGTATCAAAAAAGTTGAATAATTAAATTATTTAGCATATTAATTATGCAAATGGTAAACTTTGATCGTACATCATTGTTCTAATGAATAAGTTGTCACCAAATTATATTATTTTTGCAATAAAAATCTTGTAAGATCTCTTGTTAATATTAATAACAAGTTCAAAGGTGAAACACCAATTTCGAAATGTGGAGATCAATTTTGAAATTCTGAAAATTTAAAAGTGTCACTTTGTCGAGAGTATATCCTACTTCTAAAATGCCTCTTTTTAACGTGATTTTCTAGCTTCATCTGTATATATTTGTTTGTTTGTTTGTATGTAAGCGTCTGTCGTAAGTCTGATTATAATTATTTACAATTTTGTTAAGGACCATTTTAAAATTACGGTTTCAAGTTAGACCAACGTCTAATCATTATCTCAGCCGAAAGATGTCCATTGCAGGGTAAGCCCTGCCCTAAATCTTCCCTGAGATTTACCACAACAATCTCAAATGGTCTGATTCGTGATCTTTCTATCGTTTCTAGCGTTAACTATTTCGGTAGTTAGAATTACGCGACTTTTTAATTTAGTCATCATTAAACCATGGGATTTATTTATGACTGAATTTAAAAAAACTCGATTCAATTTTTAATTGGCAACAGTTTTGCAAATAAAATTAATTATGCACTACTTGGCCACACCCAACACATTTTGTAATATTTTAAGCAATAAAATCTGTCAAACAACCTATTACATACACAAATCTATGTTAATTTGTATATAAGAATAGCACCTGTTTAATTTCTGTACGAATATTTACATATTTAACTAAAATTTTATGTAAGATTAATTGTATTGTAGTATCAGTTTGGCGGGAACAGCATATAAAAATATACAATACTTTTAACTTGTTATCTAACAGCAGGGGACCGGGTCCTTTAGCACAAGTGCGACCGGTTCAAGATCGTTTCTTTTCCTTCCTTATTAAAAGCAACTTTAATTAAATTAGTGAACCTTGTTGTGAACCACTGTAAGGTTTTCCAATTTATACAAACATTTTAAGTGTTTTCTGTTTGGCTTTGAATTATTTCACTGAAACCGAAACACTAAGGTGGAGAAAATGCGTAAGTTTGCCATTATACATAACCAAAGGTCCTTAAAAATTTGTTTATGATTATCTATGAATATCATAAATTGGGGTTTTTAGTCATTTTCGTATAGGTACTTGTCATAGTGGTTTAGTTTCTTCTCAAAAAAAATAATTTAATACTTTTCAAAACAACTAAAAAAAAAGTTGTTTCATATACATAGATAATATTATACGTAGGCATATCTAGACCTGATCAATAAATAAATAAATATTCCAGACATCTAACACACAACGCCATCTAGTCCCAAGCAAAGCAGAGCTTTTGTTATGGGTACTAGACAACTGATATAAATACTTATATACTTTTTCTTTTTTTTTGTAAATACTTACATATTATACAATGAAAACACCCATAATATTATATAAATGGCTATGGTTTATTATTTTACCTACTTTAAAATGAGAAGCCATGTTGAAAGCATTCCACTTCAAGGAGTCTCGCAGTCGACATTTTTAATACCTACTAGACAAAAATTTTAAAACACATATATTCTTAAAGCTTGTCTTCTTTGAAATGCATATGGAGATTAGTTTAATTCATAAATAACAATATCTTGACCTTTTAATAATAAAATATTCGGTTTCATCAAAGCTCTAATGATCAAATTAATATGATTATAACATAAATAACAGCAAACGTAAATAATATACCAATTATAAAGTCAAGAGGCCGAACACCGGCTGCCTTTGTCTAGAAAAAATCCCTTGTTTATATTAGTTCGCGCCTTTTTCAAGTGTCACTTTCGAATTTCGAGCATCGAACAACACTATCATATATCAAACGACGGAATTTTACAGTTAATGTTGGCATTGTCACTATCTTCTTAATTGAAAGCTTTTTTTATGTTTTCGGCTTTTTGTTGAGATTGTTTATACTCGCGGTAGTCATCGTAAAAAGTCGTTAATTTTGTCTTACAAAAGACTTCAAACGACTTAATAGTTGAATCTTCTTGACATTCCATATGGCGCTGTAATAGTTGTCACATTTTTAGTTTAACGTTCCAGACGAGATGCTGTTTGAAATATGTGGCAGGGTTGATTATACGATTCTTATGTTATAAAATTTATTCTTTCTAGACTACATATCAATGCTTAATATTATAAATTGGATAATAACTCTGTCTGTCTGTGACGCTTCCACGGCTAAATTAGTGCACCTGCCTTCTGCTTTGGCATGGAGAAACTTTGATTATTGATAAAGGATACCTACTTTTTGCTATGATAACCGACATACGAGTGAGTGGGGCCGCGGCCAAAAGCTAGTTTTCAATAAATAACGTATAGAAAGTAATACCTTAAGATGCTGGTATAAAACTAAAGTAACCTGATATAAATTAGTTGAAATGAAGAGATTTAACCACCCGTCACTCATAATTATTCTCTTTAACCAATAATTTTATTAGGGTCAATTGTCTGGAGAATTAATTAAGAAAAATAATTAAATACTATAAAATTGAGTTAAGGTTAAATACTAACCTAGAAACCATTGTTATATTACAGTAGTAAGTAGATAGAAGCTCAAAATTTATCAAAGTGCTGAGCAATTTTTTTTTGCAATAGAATGTCTATTTCTGTGAAAAGGACACAAAGAACACTCAAACTCAGAACAATGATTTGTGGATCATACAATCTGTCGTCCCATGTGGGAATTGAACCCACAACACTTGGCGCAGTAGAAACCGTGTGACCGCTTAAGCTAAAAAACGTGCTTAAGCCCAGTAGTGGATTGCGATATTTTTACCTTATTTAAATAACTTTACTTAATATCAGTTTCGATATGGTCAATGTCACTCAAAGCTATGCTACAAATTTTACCTACATCACAATCTGATACAGACATGAAGATACAAAAATGAACCGCCTCATTATAACTGGACGTTTATCGCCTCCTAATCCCATATACTTGAAGTTTATGGACGAAACAATAAGGACTCTGTGCCCTTTTGACAAGGGCACAATGACTGGCACACTCCGAGTTAAAAGAACTCTTTGTTTCGCTGCGAGGGTTCCGGATTATGACAAAGCGTGATGTGAGTGTGAATGTTATGTGTATGTGTGTGTTTAGTTTCAGATCGGTGAATTGTCGTGCATCTGACACACAACGCCATCTAACTTTAAACGAAGCAAAGCTTATGCTATGACAGCAGTATTTTGTTCCTAATATTTACATGCCATATATATACACTACTTCAGTAGTTTCTAGAAGAGTCTGTAGCCAAGTTTATTGCACATATACCTATTTGCTCTTGAGCAAATAATAAAGAATTTTAGAAACAAGTTGATGAATCATATTAAAGATGATAAACGTTTAAAAAAAATCTCGGCCGTCTCTCAAGACCATAAACTTAAGCGTTGTAACTTTGCTATTTGGCTAAAGGCACTAGGCCGTGTAATAAAAAATGTAAAGTAAAAATTTTATAAAACGAAAGTTATTTAAATTTCATTAAATTAAATAAAATGTTCAATTAATCTATGTGGTTACAGAGTTGACCGGTAAACGGATAATAAAAAGTTTTAACTAAAATAACCGACTTTAAGAACTGGATCAAATTGAATATTGTGGAGTAGAACTTCCACAAAAAAGAATCATCGAGGAATCGGTTGACGTGATATTCAGTTATTCGTCAATTTGTCGCGCACAAACATAAGACTTATATGGTTTTCTAATGCATATCATTGTCAGAACTAGACCAAATACAAACATCGGGAAGCACCAGCTATCAAATAAAAAAATAAAATAAAATTTGAAAATCGGTTCACTCAGTCGAAAGTTATGAAGTAAGAAATTAAAATACAGTCGAATTCACTATCTCCTCCTTTTTTCCAGTCGGTTTAAATACATTTTATAAACAGATATATTTAGTCTGTTTAGTGGACCCCAAAACCAGTAGGCCCTTACCGCCATTTGGTTACCACGTGTCAAGTTAAACGTCAAACATCTATTAATTGCTGTTCTTTTAGGCTGCTAAATTTTACGCGGTAAAAAATAAACAGATGGCATACGTACGAATGAGTAATGCAAGGGTTAAAAATAACTTTTTTAATTTATTACTCGTCTAGAATTAAGTTTAGTTTAGATGTAGTGTTCATATTTTTTACGTTCATAAACATTGTCTATTGTAAATGTCTTACAAATACTTTTTTATATGAGATATAAACTATTCAAATTAGTGTAAAAAGGCGGAGGAAATAAAATTTCGCTAATGTCGTTTTCGAAACAAATATTGTGAGCGGTCAGAGGTTTCTGTCATAAAAGTAAATAAATTATTGATATTATGAATTTAATTTAAATTAAAAAAAATGTAAATAGTAAACGGTAGTAACTGCTAGTAACTATGATAGAATTATAAATATTTTTGATTTTTATAACGGCTGATTCTAGGTCTTCTTTATCTTAGTTAGTTAGAAGAAACACCCGTCTAATATAATAAAACTAACAAAAACAGTCCTAAGTTGCATTCATGTTAACCTATATTTACCACAGGATATTAATAAAAAATCACAACAAAACATCAACGGGCCTACAGTCTTGACATACGATATCTCAGATCCTGCTTGTCATATTTAAAAAACACACCGTATAACGGAACGGAATTGTGTCAAAAAATTGATTTATACCATTCAAAACATAGTTTAAGTTTGGCCATTCATTATTTTCGTTCAGTTATGTTCGACAACGTTTAAAAAGTTAAGGAATGTCATGTTAACCACTAATTAACCAAACTAATATGCTGCCTGCAACGGAATGTGACCAGTTGAATTCCGAACGTCGTTTTTTTTTTTGTAAGTTCACGATGCGAGATATCCATAAATGTTTTTTTTTTGTTTTCACAGCTCATAGAGAAATCTTGAAGGTTATTTACATAGACAAACATTAACATTCGTTACATTAAAATTATATTTTTTTTTTGTTTAAATTAATTGTAGGATTAGTCTGCTTTCTGCTGGTAATAATCACTGTAGAAATAATAGTGGCTAACAGATTTAAAATATGAATAGATACATAATTTTAGTATTTAGTTTTGGTAGTTACTGAAAAAAGGTTTTTTTGGTTAGTGCCCAGACATTGAATTATGACTTCTGTATTCCAGCATTGCTCTTAATATTGCTTTTCCAGCTTAATTAGCTTCTCTCGCCTTTCAGTTATTCTTAAATTATCCTAAAATAAGTACCTATCTTTTGTGAGAAATTGCTTTCGATAACGACCTTCGTTACATATTTGCCAGATGAATACTTACTATTCTATACTATAACATAATGTTTTACCAAACTACGGCAAAGCTAATGTGAAGGGTTTAACTTTTGTCTATGTATGTTTGTATGTTCCACTGAAGCATCTTAACTATTGTACCGATTGAAATAAATGATTGTCAATAGATATCTAATAATAGCCCGGGGTCGTAGACTATATAAATTTCATCAAATGTTTTTATTTATTCACATATCTTTATTGTATATACTAATGTTATGAAGCTGCAGAGTTGGTTTGTTTGTTTGAACGCGCTAATCTCAGGAAACGCTGGTTCGATTTGAGAAATTCTTTCAGTATTGGATATTCCATTTATCGAGGAAGGCTATAGACTATATATCATCACGCTAATACTAGTAGGAGCAGAGCACCAATGTAGAATGTCGGTGAAAATTCTCACGCTACGGGCAATTGAAGACGCAAACGAGATTGCGTGGGTCAGCTAGTGTAAAATTAAGATATAACAAAAGATAAGTTACAAAGTTGCTTACAGACGTAACAAATCAAGCGTTCTTTTACGTAATGAGGTTTTAATTTTGTAAACTTTTTCTTGTACATTTGCTCACAAATGCCTACAGATATGCTTAAAAGTTACAGTTCAAATATATTTTTTCCGTAATATTACCTACTTTTATCAGTTTCCTATAAAATACCATCTAGGTTAAGTTTCTACAAAATTTAAAGTTAAAAAAAATCTATAGACATTTATAAAAAAAGCCTGTACAGCATCTATCAAACCCAAAATCATCATGTAACACAAAACCTATTGTATTTCCTACTTCCTTTGATCATCGCGTGATAATGTGGAGTGGGGCGTGTCGGTAGTTTTATTAAGTAGCTCTTTTCACGGCAATTGTGTACACAAAATGGCGGATTATGAGGGATTAAGGACCCTTCCCATTGTGTTTTGAAGTACCATCGACGGGTGTGTAACGTTTTGATCTGAACTTTAATTTGAGCCCGTGTGAGTGGAATGATTGTGCTTTTGAAAATGTTTGATTAATTTTTGTTTGTTTGTTGTTATTGGGGTAAAGATTATGAAGTAAATTAGGTGTACCACAGTATTTCTGTTTATACAGACCCTAGCAAATATAATATTATGGATTGTACTTTTATTTATTTCTTTTTAACAGACAATCGGATTGATTGCTGTTTTATTTTGTAAGGGCTATTAATGACAGATTTCAAAATCCTACCAATATGATAAACGCGAAAGTTTGTGAGTATGTAAGTGAGTATGTTTGTTGGTCTTTCACGCAAAAACTACTGAATGGATTTTGGTGAAACTTTACAATAATATAGTTTATACATTAAAATAACGCATAGGCTATAATTTATAAAGATATCAGTTTCGCCACGCGGCGTTGCCCGCGGTTATTGTCGTACCGCGGATAGCACCGCGGGGTTCAGCTAGTTTAATATTGTAATTATTTGTATAAGTAGTCCGTGTTGTAACGAATTAAGAATACCGGAGTGTCATCAACCCTTATTCATCCTACGGGAGTCGTAAGAGGCGCCTACTAGGAACAAACTAAGCTGGACCACATCACTGTAAAGAGATGGGAAACTTGAAACAAATGCTATGCCAAATCTTGCCAGCATGGTATAATAGGCCTATATCTTTTCTTTATTTCCATAGGCCCCAAAAGGCACTTAAACACGTCAAAAATACAAACATCAAAATATAAAACAAAACTCAAGTAATCAGTTCAGTAGTACTAATACTAAATGCACTGAGATGATTTGAATTACCGGAGCTTAGATTGATTTCGATTCAACTCAAAGGTTTAAATTGAAATCAATCCAAGTACCAGCTCCGATGGCTATTGCATTCATGAGAAGAGCTGGTGAGAAACTCATTTGCACCATATCTTTTCAAATAATTCATACTCGGTAGTGAACTGTTAAAAGCTCTTGATGTGAATGTGTTAACCTGTTGTCTTTACTTACATATATATATTATAAGTTTAGGGATATTCCCTTTGACGTAAATATGCATTTAAATTACCAGAATGAAGTTCAGAAAGCGTTTGAGAATTGGTTACAATTTAAAAAAAATTGCCATAAAATATTTTTTTTACAAATTATATTGAGCTCCCTGATCTCTGAGCAATGACATGTGTTACAAAGATCAGTGTTCTCTCTCGGAATTAAATGACATAATTATGATTTTATGGAAAAAAGAAAAATACAGAGGTTAATCACAAAACAAGCAAGTAATACCCTTATATATTACAATCAAAATACATAATAGATTTTTATGTATTTACGCGTGTATATGCGTGTTTGAGTGCATCTGTTTGTGTGTATGTAAGATTCGGTTACAATACCGACCATTAGTAAAATTTTCTCATCAGTTTATTACTTAAAATAAGTTTAAAAATGTGATATAACTTACCGATCTGATACATCGGTTCCCGTATCAGGTCTAGGTCGTTTTGCCTGGAACAAGTCAAATAAAAATCAGTACGCCACCAAGAGATAGGAAGTTTGAAGCGAACATGCAGTGTGCAAAGCCAAGGTGTTTTACTCGTAAACTTACTTAGTTTGAAAGGAAATTATTTTATATATATAAATCTATACTAATAATAAAGCTGAAGAGTTTGTTTGTTTAAACGCGCTAAACTCAGGAACCGCGGGACCGATTTGAAAAATTCTTTCAGTGTTGGATAGTCCATTTATCGAGGAAGGCTATATATCATCACGCTACTACTATTAGGAGCGGAGCACCAATGAAGAATGTTTCAAAAACGGGCGAAGTGTTCACACTACGGGCAATATAAGACGCTAACGAGGTTGCGTGGGTCAGCTAGTAACTTATATTGCTACTTAGTAATTAAGTTTTTAAAGATCACATTTTGTTGAATTGTCTGGGTTTCTAGTACTTATATAATAATTCAGTAGTCTAACGTCTTATAGCTCGTCGAAATCAATTGTATTTTATCTGTAAATAACAATAATACTATTTTAGAATGTCTATTGTGATCTCATTTAGTAATTTAAAATTTAATAAATTCTAAAACTATATGTATTATGGTTTCTTCCAATGTCTTACATATAACGAAACGTGTCTGAAATCTCGAATTTGTCTGTGACTTGAATTTGACAAACTATCTGTAAATACTGCAACTCAAAAGAAGCCAGTTTGCTTATTATTTCTCTATTTCACTTCCTGTTTATATAAAACATAATCGTTAATGGTTTTGGGTCAGAATGCGGAAAGACTTCTCATGGGTCAACCTTGGCATAGCCCTCTAGACCTAGTAAATCTTACCAATATGTTCCGGTTGTCAATGTCGATCGTGCTATTCGACATTTTGGCCAAAGTTAGACATTATATCGCATTCGAAATGTTGCAATCAATACTATATCTATCAGTCTATATTTTTTTCATTCTCTATCGAGTAATCGTTTGTTTTATTTGGTAACATTTTCACAAACATCGTGTGCCCTTCTCGGAACTACTTTCATTGTGCTGTTTAAAGAATGGTGTGTTATTGTGTTGCAGTTATTGGTATAAATTTAGACATTATTGAAAATTACTAATATTTTAGTTTTTAGAAGTTTGCAAACAAGTTTATGTATAAGTGTATTTATGTAAACTAACTTATTAGTACTATATAGTTTAGCATCCAAGACACTGTTTTTTGTTTTGCAATTCTTTCTTTCACTCTTTTTTCTATATTTTATATCTTATTAGATAAAGCGTTTTATTGATAGAGCGGTTAAGCGATACAAATTCGTATTTTAAAACAACGTAATAATCGTATGTTATTTGAACGTTAACTGTACTTGACTAAAACATGTTGAATTAAACTACATAAGGTAAACATACTAATTAAACTATTATAGATGTATGTATTTCGAAATACTAGTTGAAATACCAGAATTTAATTTCACTGTCCAGTATTATCTCTTGAATTTGAAAAATTAAATAACGCGGTATTTGACTTTAACTTGAGCATGTAGAATGCGTATATGATATTAAATAAATAAAAAAATAAAGCGTTACTCTGTATAACTCAAAACTGTTACTTACAAACGTCTGTATTTGTATACACCTGATATACATATGTATATGTAGATAATAAATGCGCATGCCCGTCTGAAAGCCTGTCTGTGTCTCCTATAATATCCACACTGTCCATTATATACGAAATATTATAGGCCGACCGTTTATCTGAGTCCTCGCCTGCGCGGTAACAGGGGCGCGGTTTACTATGACGTCACATATCTTAGGAACTATCTTGGCGCATTTCATCTCGTGTGTATATCACTAAGCGCCCCCGCCGCCCGCACCTGTCTCAGTCCCCTTTGTCGTCATACCCCGCGCCCCTGTTACCACGTAGGCGAGGACTCAAATAAACGGTCGGCCTATAAAGGTAGGTACTTATTTTTAGTTCCTGGGTGACAATTCAACTTACGACCTTACGTTAAGAAGTCACTTAACAACTAAAAACAGGCTAGTTTTATGAATCTATGATAACTTTAAACGCAAACGCTCAAATGGTACTCGTACTTAGACAAAGACAATTTATTTTTTCATTTATTTATCTTCATTGTACAAACATAATAGATATAAAAGGAAGAGTTGCAATATACAAACGTAACAAGTGACGGTATTACAGCTTATAGTAGGGTGCACAGATTAAAAATTTACTATATCAATAAAAAAAAGTGATCAGTACAGTTCAAATATATGTATAGTACATTTACATATGTATTGAAAATAGTATTTTCTCGATATCTATACTAATATTATAAATTCAAAAGTAGCTCTCACTCTGTTACGCTTTCGCGGCTAGAACGCTTTACCGAATTTAATAAAATTTAGCAGGGAGATACTTTAATGCTAGAGTAAGGATATAGACTACTTCGGTACCGCGATAACCGAAACACACACGAGCATAGCCACGGTCAAAATCTAGTTTTATTTATAAATGATAATTGTAAGCCCACTTATTAGTTTGCTTGTACACGGGTTAATGTTTTACAGTGCCTAAGTGTGTATCAGCTTTGCAACGAGCGTTTAAAATAACTATTAAATATTCCTATCTCATGTTATCTTGATAATAAAAGTACAATATTAATAAAGTAAAATGTTTATGCAAATTAAGAATACAATAATTTATTCAAATTATAGTTTTGTGCGATTAAATTTATGAAATATGGCACGACTTGTTATCTAAAACAGTAAAGATTTTATGAGTTTTATATAAAACTTTACTTTCTATGTTTTACGGCTTTTATTATAATTTTAGGTTAAAATTGTACGGTTTTCTAGCAGTCTTTCAGCTTTATAGATCCGTTTATAATTAAAAACCATTGGATTATATATATATATATATACATATGAGCCGGCCAAAATGACTCTAATTTGCTTGATGAAAAACATAAGCAGAATCCAAGAGTGGTGATCACCATATTCATTGCGAATGCAGACAATGCAACATGGCGGCTTAGTGAGATGCTTGCACTGCCACTTCAGCTTGCTAATCCTATGGGATATGTCGATGGCTTTGGTTTTCTACCGGATCACCTCATTTCTTATGCGATCCCTCAGAGAAATACCGAGCATAGCCCTCTCCATAGCATGCTGAACGACTTTCAACTTGTGAACAAGCCGTGCCTTAAGTGTCCACGTTTCGGCTCCATATGTCATGACGTAAGGACGCACTGATTGAATACGTTCGTCTTTAGGCATTGTGGGACCGACGATGAAAAATTCTGCACTAACAATGTTCTAATTTGATGAAATATTACTTACAGGCTTTTTATCTTAGTATGTTTATAGTTATATATATGTTATAGTGTGGGCGTCCAGTATCCTCACTCACTCGGTGAAATACAGCGCAAGCGCTATTTCACACCGGTTTTCTGTGAGGCCGTGGTATTACTCCGGTCGAGCCGGCCCATTCATGCCGAAGCGTGGCTCTCCCACGGTAGAACTTTTTGTGTGTGTGGATTACTAAAGACTGTTGTTAATGATTTCTTTACTGTTATTCTTGCTTGTGTAATTTATTCTTGTTTGTGCATGTTATCCGGCTGAATTTATAGTCAATTTCGATGTATGCTAGTCAAAATAACATTAATTATCCTATGTTGTTTCGATCAATGGTATCTATTAGCTATAAAAACCGAATGCTCTGACTCTTAACGGTAGCGAACAGGTGTTCTTCAAGCAATAAACGATGATTCGAATAAAGCTGATGACGAAACAAGAAATAACATCTCAAATGTTTCTTTAATCAATTCCGTTTAGGTGACCACCAACTTTACATGTACAGATGTTACTGTAAATTATGTATATACTAACAAATTTTTTCATTAAGACAGTTTCAATGGTTCAATTTTTTTATATTTTAATCACTGTTAATTAGCATAAGTATCAACAAGTTTTTATCAATCTTTGGGCAAGACTTTACGAATAACTACCTCGGTGGCGCAGTGGTGGTGAATGCGACTGCTGTGAAATCATAAAATAATAAATATTTCAAACATCTAACACACAACGCCATCTAGACCCAAACTAAGCAGAGCTTGTGTTATGGGTGCTAGACAACTGATATAAATACTTATATACTTTTTTTTTGTAAATACAAACATATTATACATAGAAAACACCCAAACTCCGAAACAAATATTTGCAGATCATAGAAATATTTGGTCCGACCCGGGAATCGAACCCGAGACCTCAAGCACAGCAGTCGCATACACTACCACTGCGCCACCGCGACAGTCAACCTCATCATATCTGGCCAGTGTTGTATAGAAGTCAAAACCTCTATCCAAAAGGTTGTTGACAATGAACCTATACCATGATGAATTATGACAAACTGTATACTTAATTTACCACCTTTTGGGGTTGTATTTGAATTTAAATTTGAATGCTACTCAACGGGAAGCAAACATAAAAAATAAATAACAACTTCTCTTTATATCTCAGACCAGTTAAAACATCTAAAATTAGGTGTTTTTAAATATAATTTATTTCATGCAACCTATAGCTATAACTAGGCAGTTTCCATCGCTCACATATTAGAACTAACTACCAATCAAAGTGTATAACGGTTGAACGTTACCAGGAGATCAGAGATAACTTGTAGTTATAAATAATAAAACTCCTAAACGTCGCCTCGGCAGATCAAGATTAACATAACAACATTAATAAAACTAAACCGAATGTAAGGTGAGTGCGTCAGTTGTCGTCTGTGCTAAAGCGACATTTTAAGGACGAGGATTTGTTGTTTCAGAAAATTAGGATTACAAAATATTTGTTACTTAAACATAGATGTTTCACTTATAAACGTTTATTGGAACCAACGATTATAGTTTAAGTTGCTCGTTCTTAGAAAATTGATTTGGAAATCCGTTCCGGTAGAGAATTTATTTAGAAGAATCAATTATAAACACGTAATAATTAAACGACTCATCCTTTTTTTAACAAAACTTGCTTTATCACAGACTCGTTTGCGTCTTCTATTGCCTGTAGCGTGAAAATTTTCCCCCGTTTTTGAAACATTCTTCATTGGTGCTCCGCTCCTATTACTAGATACTATTACGTGATGATATATATATATATGATATAGCCTATAGCCTTCCTCGATAAATGGACTATCGAACTCTGAGAATTTTTCAAATCGGACCAGCGGTTCCTGAGATTAGCGCGTTCAAACAAACAAACAAACTCTTCAGCTTTATAATCTGCTATCATAGATTTAGATAATGGATTATTATATATAAAACAAGTAATTGTAATATGTAGTGTAGTAGGATCTACAAACGGCTAAATCGAGCACCATATTAAACCACTGTTTCGCGACTGTTATATACTCACAAATTCAATTTCACAATTTCACAAAAACACTCCTACAAATCGTAGGAAAGTAAGAGGATAAATTATTAATATTATCAGTTTAAATGTACTGGTTCCAAAAAAAATTCGTCATGAGATTACGTAAAATTTAAATTACGTTCGAATCAAAAAATATACAAATGTGAAAAATACATAAAAAATGTACCAAATTTCTAATTTATTTATTTATTTCCTTTATTTTAAAACATGAAAATTAAAATTTTAAATGACGTTAACACGTACTTTTACCCCAGTGGACCTCGAGCGGGCGCCATCTCGTCTATATGATATACGGACGGACATTTCGTTGCTCGCTTCGAATAGATGGTGACAATTGAAATGCCTTCACGTTATTCTTTCAACAATGTCATGTACCTTAAGGATAGTGTAGTGTAGCGGTAATGCTGATTGTTACCGGTTTCTATATGAAGTACTAGCTGACCCACGCAACCTCATTTACGTCTCCTATTGCCCTTAGCGTAATAACTTTCCCCCGTTTTTGTAACATTCTTCACTGATGCTTCGCAGGAAAAACACATATATATATATATATATATATATATACTAGCTGTCCCGGCAAACGTTGCTTTGCCATAAAAGGGAATATAAAAAAATAGGGGTTGATCGTAGAGGGTTAAAAATCTAGGGTTGTATGTATTTTCTAATGCTGCATCATAAAAAAATAGAAATTAAAAATTTTGTCAAAAAAAAAAAAAAAAAATTTAGGGGTGGACTACCCCTAACATTTAGGGGGATGAAAAATAGATAAGAACCGATTCTCATAGATACCGGATAATCACAAAAAATTTCATCAAAATCGGTCGAGCCGTTTCGGAGGAGAAATACAACCCTAGATTTTCAACCCTCTACGATCAACCCCTATTTTTCCATCGCGATTTTTATTGACCCACCTCTACAACATATATTCCCTTTTATGGCAAAGCAACGTTTGCCGGGACAGCTAGTTTTTATATATATAGAAGAAGAGTAGAAAATATAATGTAACCTTCGGAGCCTAGATTTAACCACAGTCCATCTGTACATGGTTCTTCTATAGAAGTAATAAATAAGCAGCAATTTACACTATTTTCGTAAAAATCCTAACCTAAAACTTTTTAGAGTTTCCATTTTATTTTTCTTTCATATTACGACTTAAGATAGCGTTCGTAGGATTGGCGTAATATTTTTAAAATTGGAACTACCTAATTTTTTTTTGTTCAAAAATTTTAGTCTTGGATAAAACATTATTTGATGAAAAGAGACGAAATCAATTTTAAGACGAGGCTTTACTCATTTTGAAAATCAAATTTTAATGTAATGTTTGAAGTGTGAAGACCGTCTGATCCCAAACTAGGCAGAGTCTGCGCTATGCACTACAAACCATAAATAATACCTATATATTATACTCAGCATGGAAAACTTACACGAATACACAGATCAAAATGACCGTACTTATCATACAATTATTCGTCCTGGAATGGAATCGATTTCACACTCTTTGGCTTAGAAGCCAGGGTCCCCTAACACTTGGCCAATAGGCCAATCGGAAGAAAGCCAACCATATAGAAAAGCATCGCTATCCCAAAATTACCGAAAAATAATACTCATTAACATCCCAGCCACCAGGAGAGCATGGGTCCCGAGGAGGTATCGTGTGAGAAAGGACGTAAATCAGCGGGCGCATTCCACTCGAGGTGTGAGGCCGCCCGATCTTGCGATAGCGCGGCTAATTTATACGTTTTACGCGGCGACAACGCGCTTGGCCCAGCCCTCGTTAATATACAGGCTGTTTTATTTGTGCAGTCATTTGATTTAATACATGCAAGCAACTTTTTTGACTCATTAATTTTATTTATGAATATCTAGATTTCCTAACTTGAGTTTTATTGTGTTGTTTTATGGTACGAATTTTAGTTAAGTGATCTTAATTTATAGAACTATTTGTTGAATAATTTTATCATACAAAATACCAAGGTACATGTTTTTTCGACTCGGCTCATATTATAAAAAACCGTGTGAAATTGCAACCGAATTGTATGGTTTGTATTTTTTTTGCAATCAGGCTCTAAATAGATAAACAATATCTATCAATTCATCCGGTGGTGAGCAATCACTGCCATCTATTTTTAGTAACACAACCAATTCTACCAACCTAGGCTTGGTTGGCAACCACCTGTGATCAACTTAACTTTTATTCTAACTTGAAACAACCTGTATCCTAAACAAGCATAAGGACAAAACGCTTCTTTATTTAAACGTAATTCGTTTATTGTTTTATCTCGCTGTATATTTACGAGCAAGTCCCGGCCCGGCTCGCTCCTGCATAGTGACGTATAAACCATACAATTTATTGTCAACCAATTTTTATGTTTTATCTCTGATAATAACATGTGATATTGCCGATTATTAATAAGTTAAGAAAGTTTTTTGACTTGTTGCGTGAAATGTCAATTTTAATTGTGATTTATATCGAATATTGGAGCGATTTATATTTCATTGTTTTACGTAGTCATTTGTTTAGGCGTTGTAATATTAAATTGATATTTGAAGTTAGAACACGAGGCAACTTTTTATTTTTTTCAAAGAAAATAAATAATCATGTTTTTTATTTTTTTGTCTATGCTCCACCGCTAAAATAAAGTATAGCAATAAACCTAGTCACCGGAATTCAATTCCATTACACGTGTAAAGGCATTTGAAGCTATATATAAAATAGTCTTTTGTAAATACCGTTATGAAAATATAGCCATTGACAAAAAAATCTTTCAATACTTTGATTTTTAAATCATTTTGAATTTATAAATAAGCCATAGCTTTTAATTTTCGCTAAAACTTTGGATGTTACTGGCATGTTATAAATTTATGGGTGTCAAAGAACAAAGTTTGTTTTCGATTACATAAACAAAATGGAGTTAAGTTCAATCGATTTAACGCGGGAAGTTACAAGTTGTATCGAGAAAGACATCTCGGTCGATAAATCGCAGCGTGTTCAGCTATCAAGTTGGACAAATTTGTTTTTATTGCTGTTATCTCTGGGTGGCTTTATGTTTGGTTGTCTTTGCCTTCCTTTTTTTTCGTTATAGTAGTTTATGTGCGATGTGTGAGATGGGCTTAAAGAATGTTCATAGATTGAAATTAATATCTCTATTATTTTTCATGATTTCTTAAATTTATCTTATTTATGTTTAATGTGGTACAATGAACTGTTTTAAAAGGCGATTTTAATGAATAGTGGGTTTCTCTTCTGATTTGCATTTTTTAAAGGCAAAGGTCACAGTTCAGAGAGCTTGGTTTTAATTAAACGTTCGTGTCAGTATTTTACATGTTGCAATAATTTCTGCGACAGGAATGTGTCGTCCATCTTTATTTTTAACTAGATACTTATGTAATGTTTTCATGGTAGGTCTTTATAAAGTTTATTTAAATCATTTTGCATTACAACAAATCAGTCTCGGAATCAAGTATTGTTACACGCTAATCTCTTACATACAAAAATTAAACGATCAACCATCATGGAAACAAACACCGGCTCGAAGTTATGATACCCTGGTATCAGGTGGCTAACGACTGTCTGTCCCGTAGGTACGAATGCGTTACGACTTTTTAATGGTCACCATGAATGGGTAACACGAGATCTGACGCCTCACCATGCCTTACCACTTGGAAAACATAAACAGTTTTGTACAATGAGAACAATAAAATTTGGTTTTAGTTACGATGGACAGATAACGCTTGGTGTTAATTAATCATGGCGGATCGTTCTATAAAGATCAGCGTGTCAAAATCACATGTGTTCTTGAATGTCGCTCAATTCATCTTTATAAAAATAATGCTAAAAAAGATTCTTAGCTGTTTAAATCTGGATCATTTTATTACTTACCAACATCATTTTTAGTAGAGAAATTTATTAATAAGCTTTATAAATTAGGTGTAAGTGTAAGTGTAATTAAAAGGCATCATGCAAGCATTATACCGTGCAAAAAAGGTTAAAAGCTAAAAAGACAACATACTAACAAACTTGGTGTAGATACTTGTGCGGGTATATAAAGTGCAATTCGTGATATAAAACGTTTTCAAATCGTATGAGCTGTTAAACCTGCTGATTTATAAATTTTCTTTTATGAGAATTTCCATGCGCCAAAACCGCAAGTAACAGTTAACATGCGTTAGTCTTTAAAGAGACTCTGACCAATTACAATTATCAGCTAGACCTAAGGTCAAACTTGCGCTATAATATATACTATTCGAAAATGGAAATTCTCACAGCTCGTACGTTTGAGACTATCAGAATACATCTGACCTTTGGCTCGGCGTGGTCCAAGCTGCAGCGCGGGGAAGCGCCCCCGCCGAGGTAGCTACACGGCATCAGGGTCACCATCCTTTACCCTCGCGGTAATGTCACACAAAACGTCACCTTGACAGTTCTTTTGGCGGGAAATAGTTTTTGTGCTGTCATTTTGCGCTTATCGATTTTTTATTGAACGGCACGCAGTGTCTTTTGTTTGGTGTATGTTTTCTTTTGGTCTTTCACTATCCATAGCTTGACTACCTTAAAAATAACAATGTTTTCTTAGGCATTTTATGGCGTGTTTATGTGAATTTATAAAGACGTAATGAATTGGAATATAGACCAACTAATAGAAAAGGCTTGAGATCAAACCAGCGTAAATCTACGGTTTGAAAACGGTCCAATGTTATCCCTAACAACGTCGTCAACTCTCATCATTTACAAACGAAGGTCGGTACGCCAAAAAGTCAAGAATAATTATAACGCTTCGTCGGTGGCTAGTTATTGAGAGCCACTTAGTCATCGCCCTACGGTGGTCGAAAAAATATATATATAAAAAATAATATAAAATAAAAATACATGCATGCCCGAGCGGACCACCCATGATGCTACGTCAAACTTCGAACGGCCATGTTCATCAAGTTGTCAAATTGAGTTTGACATAATTGTGAACGAGTCTTTTTTGTACAACCTCATCTATACTCGTTGGTAATCTGTGGCTTCTGTTCAAATGAATAGATTTGATACGGTGCAGTACTTTTTGTCTTATTAATATGCTTGGAGTTTAATACATCTACCTATGTAAATTACCTTAAATTGAAAACAATTAATGATTTTTGAACAAAGGCCTTTTGACATAAGAGAAAGCGCGTTATATAAAGATAGCAACACTCGCCGCGGAGTTTTATTGTGACATTTTCATTGTTTTTATTTGCTACCTAAATTATTAAATCACAGGCATATCCATCCTTAGAAACATTTGCATTTAAAATACATATTTATGTGTTTAGGACATATCTCCTGTTTTACAAATTCGTAATTTTAATAGGTAGCCTCGTGAGAGTTAAATTAAGAGTACTTTCATTGGTTTCATCTGCCTGCCTCGTTGGCGCAGTGGTAGCGTATGCGACTGCAGTGCTTGAGGTCTCGGGTTCGATTCCCGGGTCGGACCAAATGTTTATATGATCTGCAACTATTTGTTTCGGAGTTTGAGTTTTTTTTTATGTATAATACGTATGTGTTTACAAAAACAAAATATTATTTGTATTAAAATCAGTTGTCTAGTACCCATAGTACAAGCTCTGCTTAGTTTAGAACTAGATGGTATTGTGTGTTAAATGTCGGAAAATATTTATTTTTATCTTTATCTCATATCCGGGTACATGAAAACCGGCTACAATAACTCAAGGTTGGTTGATATCCAGCAAAGCAGGTGTTCCTTACATCACTATTAATTTCTTTTGTTTATTCTGAACAAATAACTTCCAGTAGTAAAGTTTAATATGTAAGTAAATTAAGTAGAACAATACTTAACTCACTATATATTACACAAGTTTTTTTTTAATAGACAACTAGGAATAAATGTTGCGTCGACTAAAAGACTTTGTCCGTGTGGCGACTGATTAAGAATACAGAGTGTCACCACCCCTATTTACCCCATGGGAGAAGAAATAGGCGACTAAGGGAGCAAACTAGGCGGACAACATCACTGCACAGAGAAGGCAAAGTTGAATCAACCCTTGCCTTAGAAGTATTGTAGGCCAAAGCTTCTAAGGAAAGGGCTAGATTCAGCAGTGAACTATAATAGTTGTTAATGACGGGGCACCTCTACCCCAGGTACAGCATCATCCACAAGTACGGTAGACAACCGATAGGCCATTAAGGATTTATTGCCAACTGATTGCTATCATTACCTTCGCCGGCTAGATTATAATGTTTGAATACGTTATTAGGACTTTACACGTCGGTGGTTACCTTGTTCAAGAACTAGATACGTAATTCGTTGGTTCAGTTCAGATTGAATGGTGACTTACGTAAAGGGGTTTTATATCTGGTACCTTTTACATACCGGTACACTGTTTAACACATCTGAATCCATTTATTTTTATGTATATTAATAAGAATATACGATGTTTTGTAGGGAACTTTGCAAAACATTCATGAAATTTACAGAAAGAACATCCAGATTCAGAAAAATAATTTGTGGATCACACAAAGTGTTGTCCCCTGTGGTGATCGGACCCACAATACTCAGTGTGGTAGAAAGCCTTAACCGGTAACCGATACAATCACTATGCCACCTATGTAATCAGATGTAGGTATGCAAATTCCCGAAGGTCCCGCCTGGCCTGCGTAGTTTAGTAGACCAAAGTCTCCTTTTGAAGGAGCTTCTTAAGTCTAGCAGTGGACTCTTAAAGGCTGTCGATGTTATGTGAACTTCCATTAAGTACCTTATAGTCAACAGTATCAAAACCTCAATATTTCTCAACAATATGACTATTGCAAAGTATTTTGTCGAAATTGAATGGCAATAACTCATTAATTTATTGACCTCCAAAATATATTAATGAGTTTGTAACTTGGTTATTAATGGCTATGAACATTTTTATGTGAAACTTCGAAATTTTATGACAACGACATCTTACTACAGTTATTTAACAACGTTTATTTATTGTGTTGTTTTATTCAATTACAAAAATCGATATTTATCTTGACTTTGGTAGAGTGACTTCAAAGTTTTGTGACCATGTGTTTCAAATTTACACACTTTTTGTCTTCAATTATTTATTTAATATTTAGTAGACGTTATTGTTGTTTTCTACAAAAATTCTCACCAGTTGTATGTAGTTTATAAAATAAATGAATATTTTACCGCGGAAGAGCCATGCTTCGGCCGTCATGAATGGGCCGGCTCGACCGGAGTACCACGGCCTCACAGAAAACCGGTGTGAAATAACGCTTGCGCTGTGTTTCACCGAGTGAGTGAGGATATCGGAGGCCCACACCCTAACCCCTCCCTTATTCCCTTCCCCTTAAGGCCGGCAACGCACTTGTGACGCCTCTGGTTTTGCGGGTGTCTATGGGCGGCGGTAATCGCTTACAATCAGGCGATACGTCTGCTCGTTTGCCCCCTATTCAATATAAAAAAAAAAAGAGTATGGAAGTTAGCGATGTTTCACGCCCTTGCCTCGGAGAGCATGTTAAGCTGTTGATCCCGGTTGTCATGAACATCTATGGCAATCGTTATAGGGAAGGCAGTGCCCTCATAAATTCTGACAATTGGTTCAACATTTGAATTTAGTTCGTACTCAGGGTTACAGAGGTCCGATGCCAGTTCTAGCACCACACACGAACACGGTTTTATCACTTAAGTCCGACATACCACGAGGTGGTACCCGAGGGGATTTCCGCATGAGGAAAAAAAAGGGTTACAGAGGCCTTACTCCAGTTGTCCTATATTAAAACTGTTCAGGCTTAAGGTAAAACCGGTGAAACAAATAATCTTGGGCATAATAAAGACACGGCAGATGAACTTGATTATTTATCTAATATTTCGTGGACATTAAAGTTTTATTGTAGGAAGAAGCTTTCTTACTCCAGGGGGAGAAGCTCCTCAGACGGTAACGCAATTGTGATTCTTGAGATAGTGGTGTTTATGGTATATGTCGTCAACTTATCACCAGATTTATAGTTCTGTCATTTGCCTCCTTAACGCAACATAAAAAAGTTCCTCACAGATTGCATGTATATAGTATAAAAATAGTAAAAATGTTGCCATACTGTCTACCAATACTGCCTATTTCCTGTACCGCTGCATGTCCACAAGTCCACACGCACGTATTTTATATTACATCTATGTCATTAACCTTTACAAGTACCCACATTTAAATTTATTATCCTTCTAATACATGTTATCTAAGTACTCGAATATTATAAATCCATCCGTATCCCATCATTATATGAATAAACGACCTGATGCATATCAATATTAATAAATACTTAACATAAAAACGATTAAATACGACCAAAGTCGCGGGCGGTCATTAGCGTAAAATATAATATTTTAAAACAAGTGTGTTCGTATCAACAGGGGGCTAAACAGTAGCATAATCCCGCTGTGTGAAACGGAACGCCAGGGTGGCCAACATAATAATGAAATATAGACAAGTTTGGAATAACTTTCACTGATAAAGTTTTGTTTGTTTTTTTTTTAATCTATATTTATAACATTGTTGTAATCAACTTTACCTAAAATATAAAGGTCTCCGACCTGTTTTCTTTAGTTGGTTTATCAGGTTTAGACTTTACAAAAATAAAAATATTGGTGATGAACTTTTACTTCATTCGACACGTTATATTTAAAAAAAAAAAGACCTGCTTATTCAAAGAGATTATTAGAAGCCTCAAATAAGTTTTTACGTGTTTTCATAACATGTATACATATCGTTTGATAATTCAGATGCCACGTAATATCCTAAATTTAATGAATAGTATTGCCAGCCCACTCTTATAGCCTTTGCCTCCTTCACAACAGGGGGTAAACGCTTCTACGGAAACGTCAAACTCCTTACTTGAAACAATCTACAGATATCTACCAGTCCGCCTTATTTCAGTGCAATAAGCCCTATATTCTCATAGCACACTTTAAAATAAATTTGGTCAAAAATACGTGACACACAAAATTTATGTCATATTATTTCAATCTGTAACTCAAACAGATAAAGTTGGATTTAGAACGTTATCTCATGAGTTAGTTTTAAGTTTGTTTTTCTCATCGAAGGATTTGAATATGGAAGAGACCATAGATTTTAATATACAGTTAAAGTAGTTTTTATTATTGACCTGACAGAGGTTAACGAGAATGCAAGACGATTTCCATAGCTAAGTCGGCGTGGGGTAAAGTTTCAGTAGCCAGAATCGTAAATTAAAAATAATTTTAATTGCCCGATAGAAAATTTTAGCTACTGTAGACGTTATTAATTTTATAGTATGGCCACATTAATAGGAATATTTATGAGATGCTTCATTATCTGTGAAATGTAAGGTTGGAAGAAATAAAAGAGACTGGCGGTTTGGGAGTTCACCAAAAATTTAATTGAATTGGAGCTTTATAGTATGCAGAGAGAACCTGTCGCTGCTTAGGCACAGAGTGCAGACTCTTGCAGAAATAATTAAACGAGAGTAGAATGGATGTATAAATATTTTATAAATAACGCAATTACAGAAGCGCCATTATAAAACCGTAAATAAAATTTTATGTGTGTGTTTAAAGGATAACAATATCCCACAATTCGAGTAGTGGTGGTAGTAAACTATATGATTATAACCTTTATAGTACGTAGTTGTAAAAAAATCGTGATTGTGACATGTATCCATTGTTTATTCATATGATTATAGTACAAAATAGTACATTAACGAATATTTACAAGTTAAACCACGATATATAGAACGGCCTTATAGCAAAAGCGATAGTTAAATACTTGATTTTTCGAAGTAAAAGGTGATCTTTATGAATATTCATTATTCGAATAAAAACTGGCATTACCACGGTGTCGTGGTGCCGTGTCACATGCACCTCTTGGATCGATAATGTGATAGTGTTTATGAGGACATTGAAATCAATTGCTTGTATCACAAGCTCGGAATGAGGGCTTGTTTGGTCAGATTTACTGAGATTAGAATCGATTTGTTTTAATCGAATGTTATTCGATAACAATATGACAACAGATGTTTATAAAATATTGGCTGTATATTTTTCAGTGACGTTTTCATAAAACGTTTGATATCACAATAATCATCTGGCTTATGTTTGCTTCCTTACATCTCCGTTTCTAAATAAGATAGTTTTTGATCGAAATATGCTTACTGAAATCCGCTCTTGCATTTTAACTTTATCTCAATTAACTAAGTTCGATTGATTGAGATGAATGCTAGGTCTTAACGTGTAACTTAACTTAATGCTGTGCAAATATCTATAGTAATTTTATAAATTAATTCGAAAGTAATTATGTCTAGTTAGTTCTATATCCATTAAAAAAAAAAAAACAGCTGTTTTTTTGTACAGACATCAGATTTTTTTAATTAAGACTATAGGTTTCATTTATAAATGAAAGTCAGTAACCTAAACAAAAAAAAAGACAAGAAAGCTATAATTTATGGTAAGTTCTAAATTTAAAACCGATTAACAATGAACTTAGTTTGTTTACCTGTGCCTGTGATGACATGAATCAGCAGTCTTATAGCCTATTATGGACAGCAGTAACCAGACGACTCATATTTAGTCTACACTTCGCTAGTAGCCATTGGTGGTCGTTGATAACTGCCCCGACTTCCTATCGCGATTGACGCCTGTATGTAGACTAAACTTCACATTGACTAGATTTTTCACGATGATTTTTCTTCATGAACGAATGAATGAATGTATGAATTTTTTTTTTTTTTTTGAATAGTGGGCAAACGATCAGACGTATCACCTGATGGTAAGCGATTACCGCCGCCCATGGACACCCGCAACACCAAAGGCGTCACAAGTGCGTTGCCGACCTTTGGGGGATGGGAAAGGGGATGGGGGAAGGGTTGGGGTATGGGCCTCCGGTATCCTCACTCACTCGGTGAAACACAGCGCAAGCGCTATTTCACACCGGTTTTCTGTGAGGCCGTGGTGTCACTCCGGTCGAGCCGACCCATTCACGCCGAAGCATAGCTCTCCCACGGTGCGAATGACTTTGTTGTCAAGTGTTGTATTCAAGTTATTTTTTTTACACATATAAGATAGTTGCTAAGGAGTGGCTTAGGTTCAGCAGTGGACTATTAAACGTTATCAATGATAATGACGTTGTAAATTAAATGAATTATGAGATGGTTGTAACAGTAACTTGGCACCTAATGTTTAAACAAAAAGTGGTAAAAAGCTGGTCATCTTAGTTTCTCAGTTTAGTATTTTTTTGTCGATTTTCAATAGTTAAGACAAGAACCTTATCAGTTAAGATCACTAATTACCAAACCAACAAATACGAATAAATTACGGCGATGATACCGGATAGTTTTGAAGTTATTTCCGATTGTGTAAAACAAGTTCAAGTTTAAAAACCTTTACCTTATAACGAACGGAGAACGAACTGAATGAACATTTGAATGGTAATTATATGTAAGTACAAAATTATGTTCATAAACTTATGTTAACACCGAAACTAGTTTTGTAAGAGGCTTCACCTGCGCCTGCGCAGCTATGACTTACTGTTTACACGTGTCAAAAACATGTAATAGGTTTTGATAGCGTTTTATTGGTTTTGTCGTTAGAGTTTCTTACTTATATGACTTTTAAATGGTTGTTTTTTTTTAAAGAATTTCAAAGAAGAAATATTTTTTTACTCAAAATTTGCTTTCCTGAAATGTAGGTATACATTTTGAATATTTACTTTCAAAGTTTTGATGGTGGAAGGTCGTTGTCATCAAGTCAATTTGTCAGCAATATCCAACAAACACCCGAATACATCAATGTGTCAATATTTCCTAAAAGAATTGGGTTTCCCATAAGAAATTGTTCAATTCAGTTCATGGCCAGATAGAAAATCGAAAAGGTGAAATTAATATAATTACTCGTAATATACTGAGTTAGTGTTTATTGGCGTTCAAAGCTTTTTGGAAATCAGGTAGATATTAGGTATATGACCCGGATTCGTTGCTCTCAGGTGTAGATTCGATTCATTTACTAATAAAGAACATAGATATTAATTATAAGTCGTAACCTCATGTACATAACAACGTGTCTACAAGTCAGTATTGTATTTCATTTTTTTTAATTGGATTAGATTATCATATGAATTAATGATTAATCAAATTAATTATTTTTATTATATTTTTATTTGAACAGATTCTGTTTCTTTGGCGCCTAATCGGCTAGAATATGAGAACTTTTAGACTACGAGACTCCCACTAAAAGAATTCAAACAAAAAATTGCTTAATGATACATTTTTTACATAATAGCTTTTGAATTGAAATTGATACCCTGTGTGAATGAAGCAAATATTTAAATTGTGGTCAAAACATACGTATGATATGGTCAATTGTGGTCATTTGCGGTCAATTTTCTGATCAAATTGATGATTGATTGGCTACTGATTGTCAATGTCAAGTACCAGGACCGCATAAATATCAAGAGTATTATTGATTTGTTACGTGTTGATAATATTTCTTTACGAATCGTTTGAGAACTTCGATCAAATATTTTATTGTATTTATAAATCAATATTTGTAAGCGGGCTATTGTTGTTTCTTTAGCAAATAACTATTTTATGGCATCTGAAGACCGGTTGTAAGTACGTCCGTAAATATTGAGTTTGAAAGTAATATAGTGAGAACTCATGGCACGAGTTTGTGAACTAAACGTTCAAATATGTGAATGAAAGAGCCTTTTTTCAATTCTCACGACTGAACCTCTTAATTGGTTGTTACTATGATGAGAAATACCTATGCATTTAAAATTTTAAACGTTATCCCTAGTTTTTACCCAGTTACTCTATTTATTTAACAACTTCATATACTTGTGTACATCGGCGGGCTTAATGCCCAGGGCATTCTCTACCAGCCAACCTTTGGGAGATGTACTAGAAAGGTAGGTACAGCGAGGTTAGTCAGAAACCGATTCAATTGATGTTATATAACAAATGCAAATATGTATAGCAGTATAAACATACACACACACACGCAAAGACATACCATTAAAATCGTACACTATGGAAAATAGGAGGTGTACTGTTGGTTAATTTAATCTGTACATTGTACTTGTAAAGTTTCAATAAGTATTCCCCAAATTTATTGGAAAAGCAATCAGTGAAAGTAATCAGCCACAATCCTATTGTGTAAAAATATACCCAAATAAAAACAGTCTATTTCGATGTGTGTTACTCACGCAAAAATTACTAAACTAATATGAAACTTTATAGTACTAAAACGATACCTACATCAAAATAATACATACACGTGAGCGGAGCCACAGGTAAAAGCTAGTAGAAATGAATCATCATATCTTTATCTCGGTAAAGGTAACCGACACACGTGGACACGTGGTAGAGTAATATCTTTTCTCAAGAATCAAAGTATTTCCATATCAAGCTTGGCCGTTGAATCGTAACTGACAGACAGAATTACTTTCTACTAATATTATATTAGTATGGATCCCTCAGTTTCTATTTGAAAGTCAACTATTTTAGCAAAAAGGTGTCTAGTTTAGTCAAGTTAATTGTAACATAACACATTATCATATAGGCATATGTTTATATATATACGTTATAACATATACTTACCATATATACACACATACATTAACATTCCCAGATTAAAGTTTTTTTATATTTCTTTAATTTTCACTCGAACATAGATTCTGAAGCAGATAATCAGATAACACGAATAGATACTTAATTATAATTAATTATCTGTGCACATAATAAAAGTGGAATAAAAATGCGGGTTTATTACTTTTTTATAGTCTATGGTTACACTGATCCCATATTAGAATACGAGGTAATATGGGAGTGTGTTTAATTGGTGCCTACCTACTTATTTTGATTCGCGGGTTCGTCCCCTTTGAAAGTTAATTTTATCACCTATTAAACAGTACTGAATATAACATAAATTTTTATGTATCCGTGTTATCATGTATACATAATTTTATGATTATCAATTAAGTAATTTTAAGCACATATGTACGTCATCGACAGCCTTTAGAAGTCCACTCCTGGGTATAGGCCCTTCCTTAGCAAGCGTTAATATATAATTATCAAACAAAGTGTGTGTGCAAAATACATAACTAGGTATAGGTACTTTTAAATAAACTTGCGCTAACAATCTTTAGAACTAATTATAACCTAGGATATTTCTTTTTTTTTTCTTTTTTCATGTCTTAGCTGCCAAAATGACTCTGCTCTGCCTGATGGAAAGCACGAGCAGAATCCAGGAGTGGTGGTCACCATCCTCAATGCTAATAGGGACATTGCAGCATGGCGACCCACACTATGGCGGCCTAGTGAGATGCTTCTTCACGCTCCGCTTAAAGGACCCGGGTTCATAGTGGGAGGGAAACACGTACGCAGGTAGTGAGTTCCAGGTTTTGACCGCTCGGCACAGGAAGGAAGAACCGAAGCGGTGAGTACGAGAGCGTATGTCTACCACTCTGAAGCGGTGACATCCAAGACCGGCACGTGTTGTCCTGTAGAGGAAGGGGGAAGAGGAAGAACTTCTAAACTCTAAAGAGCGTTAGTACTCCCAACCTACCCTCTTTTCTTGAAGGCTTCAAAAGGCCGGCAACTTGCAACTCCTGAGTTAGTATTTCCCTATTAGGTGATAAATCTACACATTTCCCCTTCCCCTTCAAAGAAAAAAATCAAAATGGCTTGGACTTTCTGACCAAGAATGTATTTAAAATTAAAGGTGGTATGTGGCTCTAGCCTGTCAGTAGTAGGTATTGCTAACACTCTTTGATCCACCAATATAAGCAATATCCCTTTTCTAGCTCTGAATTCTTGAAATAACTTCCAATTTATCGATTCGTGGAATAACCTCTGTTTATTCCTGGACTCTTGGTAAGATAATTCAAAAAACTTTCATGCTTGTAATATTTTCTGGTCTAAATAGGACAGATATTTTTTTAAAATAACCCGCTTATATACAATAGGTACCTATAAATCAGTTTTATTACTAGTGCAAAAAGCATTACTATTCATTGAGATCATTTGGCACATAGCTTCGAAATACCTAACAACCCGCTGCGACCCTAGGATGCTGTCAAAACATAACTCACATAACTAGGTTCTCTATTTGTCAGTAATTTATGACTTAATATTCTCATAAATTTAATTGTAGTCAGGCCTTCATGCTTGCTTCTATCTTTGATGAAGACATAAGATTTTAAAACTATAACTAATCTATGGTACCACAGAGTTACACTATAAGTAGTCTATGGTATCATCGATTAAAACCTTTAATCGCTTAATCCGAACGCTAATAACGAATATATTTTTACCGAACCCCCAAACGTCGCGTCGTATACAAAAATGTTAATAACCCTCTGCTATCTCTATCCATTTGTTGGAAGCATCTTTTGCAGAGTTCACAGCTGTGCATCTCTGTCTGTCGCTCCGCCCATTGCCCGCCCCATCCGCACACCGGCCGAATTTCGACAATAGAACCACGCCATATATTCTATAGAGAAGTTTTCATATAATACGAATAGGTATTGTATATGCGGCCTCATTCTATTTTAGAAGTAGTCTTTGGCTTTTACGCGGGAATAATTTGAATTTAGAATTCGAATTCCAATCTAATGAAAACAACGACAGGATGAATTACCCTAACTGGAATTAGACACACAGAATTACGCACATAGTTATTTGGTGTTTTTAAGCGTAGAAATGAGTTTTAGCATTTGTCAGATGTGATTGTCGTAATGATATTGGTATGGACACGTAGCGTTTAACTTAAAATCAATAATAATTACAGTTTGTATTTAAATAGATCAGCCAAAGATAATGCCTACACCCGTGCCCTGTAGACACACAAGTATTAATTAAGTTAGCTTTTTTTTTGTAATTATTTAAGGCAACTAAGTTCTTGAATTGATTTCAAAGTAACATTAATTGTCATAGATTCCTGTAAATAGCTCACTATGCCGTGAGTTTACAGGAGTTTCCATTCCAAGGTACCTGCGCCTAAGAGCCCGAAAAAGGTTTAAATAAAAGTGTAGTTTTAGCCGGTTAACTAGTTTCAATTATTTGACACTAAAATTGCGCAATGTATTTACGCAATTTAGTACCTATTCTGTTAATGTTAGTAGTGGGATGGTTGGAGGAGATAACGATATTAATAGCAGACACGATGTTGTTGTTGTACAATAAGGTAAGGTGTAGTTAGGCGTAATAAATGATTGCGTTGAGGAGAAACCTATATTTTATACGTTCAAACATTTGACAGGTTTTAGTGCCGCACAATGCAAATAGGTATTTGTATTTAGAAACATATTTACAATTTACGTTTGAGTCTAAAAATTAACCAGATTGAGAGAGGCGTATGAAACGCCCACATTACGTAAACAATCTGCGGGAGACCCTTGATTCTACACACTACTCGGCCAGAGTGATACCACCAGGGGAGGGCAGGGGAGTCTTTACCTATACCTAGTGCATTGGGTGAGATGCACACGGGCGCAGCAGTGCTAGGGACGCCAGCCGCGGCACTTTTATTGAATCTGCTCTGAAGTTCGCTACGCTTTCTAAATGGCGCTATAGTAATGATAGCACACGGGCGCTTCACGAGCTAGAGATGGTTTCACTGTTGCATAGAAAACCGGGGTTAAGCAAGGATTCTGTTGCTTTCACCGAAGCAACATCGTAAATAATTTCGAGTCTTCAACTTGAAAACTTAAAATTGAAAACTATAAGACACAGATACATTGGCAGAAATTGTTAATCCGAGTGATCCGGCTAGTTGCCATTCCATCAAAAGAAGAAGATAAGTAACTAACGGGTAAACCTAAGATTAATTGACAAAATATTCTTGCTTTTATTTATTTTAAACTTTATATATCGGCAGTTTCTTTGCAAGTATTCTTCTCCTAAAGCTCTACGCATTATGGAAACTGGAAGTTATAGATCGAAATAAACAGGCAGAAGATTAGTTGTTTTCATCTAATTTACCTTGACAATCCTGTACATGCTGTGTCGTCTATTTGTTTCGATTTAACGTTCATAAATGTCACTTAGTGTCTTTAATTGAATAAATGATTTTGAATTTGAAGTTGAATTAAATGCCTACATTCTCTACTGGTCATCCTTTGGATGGTGTAGAAATCTTATTTACTATTTTACGCTCGTACAAGGCAACAATGTAGATAAAACGATGGTTGAACTTGATACAAGCTCGTTTTGTCTCCATTTTATAAGCGATACAAATAACCAGATAGAGTTATATTTGATAAACTTCAATAAAACCTGTTTTTATTATCTGAACAGTTCTTCGAGTTTATTTCAAGACGTTTAAAATGATTATTGTTTTGAGTTGTATTCATACCTGGTCCAAATACATATACTAGATAATACTAGGTACATTAATATGACTTGTTTTTATCGATATGAGTCTAAGTGCTTCTCCTTGCTCGTTTCAGGTCCTCTACAGGCATGTTATTACTGGAATTTATGAGACTACTCTGTTTATAAGTAAAATACTAGATAACTTCACGAGTATGTTTTTCTTGGGAGGTTTTGATAAATTTATGTCTACTATATTTGTAAAAGCAAGTATTTTAATATTAAGACTAAAGATAACGGAGTATTTTAAAGAGATATGGTTCAGCGAGTTAGTCGATATAAAAAACGCAAATTCTTTTAGGAAAAATTTCAAAAATTTTTAAATAAATAATTCGGAAACCATAAGAATAGGTAACTAGTTTTATTTTTAAAATGAATTTTATTTATCTTTTTATTTATACTAACACTACCTGAACTCCGCGGTGCTGCCCGCGATACCACAATAACCGCGGACAACGCCGCGAGGCGAAGCTAGTATCTTTATAAATTGTAGCTTTGTTATTCTGATGTATAAGCTATATTATTGTAAAGTTTCATCAAAATTCATTCAGTAGTTTTTGCATAAAAGAGCAACAAACATACTCACATACTCACAAACTTTCGCGTTTATAATATTAGTAGGGTTATTAAGCTGAAAAATAGTTTGTTTGGTAGAACGCAATAATCTCAGGCACCACTTGTGCCGAAAACGCATTTAATAAAGAACACACTTAACATTTCTTTACAAGCACTAGGAGTCCGGAATCTATGAAAAATGCTACAAAACATTGAAAATTATTTAGACAGACACAGAGGAAGTTGCGTGGGTTATTATTATTCAGCAATAAAAGTAACGTGTATTCGTGTGACATAACATCTAGAAGGTCACGACTAACTTCCATCTAAATACACTGTTCTTTTGTCCTTTTATTTATTGTAGGATTATTATCTTAACATTTATTGTAGTAGTAAACTTAAATTAAGCAAGTTTAATACATAATAATATTTAATTTACCAATGAACAGATTGTGTTGACCGGTTAATAAATCAAGTAGGTAAGTTTTTCTAAGAAAAAAATAGTTTTACTTTGTCCTTCGGTCCTTAAAGGTAATTCGTTCTATCTTAAAACACCAGGAATTTATAACTTGTAAGGAGTAGTACCGTTGGGTATTATATTATGTTTACATTACTAAGCCCATATCAAGCGAGACACCTAACGCCTGCGTTTGCTTCTACCCTGGTGGTCGCGGTCGGGTGATGTCACTATTTTGCAATAAATGCCTAGTATGTTTTGAGTCATAGGCAGTTAGTTGTTTCTATGATACAATTTGTTTAAACGTATTATTTTTTATGATTCAACTTCACTTTATGGTCAGTAACTACCGGCGGTGAAAATTAAAATTACAACTCAAAAGTCATAGTAGCACTTTATGAGTCGCTTTCCCAAGATCCAGGAGGTAGAGACTAGAGAGTTAGTCTTAGCCTCGGTGAAATAACTGTTTTCTTTGAGGCATGGTATCACTCCCGGGATTTTTGAACTTAAAATATAGCTTGGTTTCTGTGACAGACGGCCACTAAATCGACAGAGTACCTTTGAACAAGCGGTTTTATTTTGCATCACTTACATATTGGTTCATTACGATTCAGTTTTATCACAAATGAAGTCCAATTGTGCAAAATATTATTATAAACGTTATTATAACTATTATAACACTATAAATAAAAAAAAATTGTCGGTCATAAGGACTGCCAATTGAAGTGAAAACTTATAATTTACAATGTTATTTGTAAATTTAATATCAAAACTAGAAATATCACAAAGTTTAAATTACAATTATCAACATCAAACATTATGTGACTTATGCCCAGTTCCTATATTTGAAAAACGATCCGTTCTAGGTACGAATAACAGTATATTATACGGGGCGTAAGCTAAAATCGTTCCTATAAAAAATAAATTGAGGAACGGTATTTACGACTCGTAGTCGGTTATAGAAAATTATTACACAATGACGATTCGTTAAATATAGGAACCGGGCATAAGCCCTCATTAAATAAATAAAGAAAAAAAAAAACAACATCTAACATTAGCATGTCGGTGACGTGAACCCATAACATTTTTCCCTATCTTGTTCCAAGTGTTCAATGCGGCCAAAGAAATTTTGTGACGTCAGCATGTCGGTGACGCAAATTCATAAGATCTACCAAAAATGCTCAACGCAGCACTAAAAAAGTTTCCACTTCAAAAATATCCCTAAAAAGTACCGTAACCTTGTAAGTTCTAAAATGACACTAGTTACAACTATCACAAGGATCAAACTATATTTTAAGGACTATAATAATCTATGTTGTATTACTGTAGGCAGGCAAGTATGTAATGGTTATTTATGAAATCAGTCATAACTTCGTTATTCATACTTGTTGTATGCCTTTCAGTCCTCCTACACACGAATTGAATATTAGTCTTAGAATATTTGTATTGAATATCAAACTAAATTTATCTTCGTATAAATCTTAGCTTGTGTTGACAAATCCTACCTTTTGATTTTATATGACCCACATTGGACTGTAATAGACTGTTGTTACTGTGAATATAGACGAAGACAATTAATTTCTACTTAAACTGGAACTAAATAAAATGTATTATTTAAGAGCTTGTTCTATAATTGTGACTAATATTTATTTATTTTTTTATGTACTTATAAAAAAAGTATAAATGTATGCATATCAGTTGTCTAGTACCCATAACACAAGCCCTGCTCAGCTTGGGACTAGATGGCGTTGTGTGTTAGATGTCCGAAATATTTAAAAAATGCTGCATCTGGGCTCGAGTCTCCTTTCAGGAGAGGGTTAAGGTCATACGTCCCCTCGCTAGCCGAGTGCGGGTTAGATACTGGCAAGACAACGTTGAGGCTACGTAATCTTGCCGTTAGATGTTTTTAAGCCGCCCAAAGACCTCTAACCAAGCTTCACGACTGTTGTCCTATGATAACAACCGGGACCGACTGCTTAACGTGACCTCCGAATCACGGACAACATGTCACTAGCGACCACCCATCCCACCGAACCCTGTAAAATGATGATAATTATTAATATTTCTGGGATCTGTGGTATTCTTTGGGATGGGATACTGATGATTGGAGAATTCTAAACACCATCTTAAATTATGTACAGATAAAAGTGTTTCATATACCAAATACTAACTTTTACACGCTACTCTACCCGCATGTATGTCGGTTATTGCAGAAAAGAGTAGCTTAAATCCTTCCTCAAGAATCAAGCCAATATCTCCAAATTTATTGAAATCAGGAGTAGCGGTTCAGCCGTGAACATAAAATACAGACACAGTTACTTAGCATGGAAACTCTAGACTGGACCCTCAATTTGTCAATTCAATGACGAAAAGAATACATGTAACACATAAAAAATTAACTTAAAAAGATCTAGTTAATTTAACGCTTATCTAACTCTAAGCGTATCATACAAAAGAGATTATGATAATAAAACGCGCGACAAAAAACCTTACTATGATCAGATATAACGATAACTAAACATGTTGAAAGGCACCCAGATCTTATCAACACTGAACCGTCGACCTCTTACATGATTCTGGAAGCCTAGTACATTGTATGAATTAATAATTTTTATTTGGGACATGTACTGGTGTAAAAAGAAAAAACATGGGTTTTGTATGGGTTTTTGAAGAGATCATAAATATTAGTGGAGTAAGTTTTGGTACTTGATATACGTGTACGATTAATAAAGAAACTGATTTTGATACTTGGACGATAAAAAGTTTTGTTAGAAAAGTGTTGGAGAGCAAAAAGGATGTGTTTAGCGTAACGTAATAAATAATAAATGGATAATATATTAAATAACAGGGTTACATTGGTTTACTTTTTGGTTTCTGCCGGAAAGTTCTAGCACTTTAACCGTATTGATTCGTGACTCATTAGATAGCCTTATAAAGCATAGCCTGAGCAGTTTTCTAGAGACGATTAGGACTTGAAAACAAAATTGTAACAAAAAAAGTTTAAAAGACTATAACCCGACCATGTAAGATTTTTGATAAAATTAAAATCGGTTCTGTAGTTTATAGGTTACGGTGGAACATACAAACATACATAGACATCCAACATATTACACTTAGTTTTGACTTTTCTGAAGTCGGATAAACAATAAGAATACGAATAGCTAACTAAACAAAGTCAGAGGACTCGTATATCACATGTGCATGCTGGTTCAGACGGTAATTGATGACATCACGTACTGTTATCAAATTTAAGATTATGCCACTATGACATACAACTGCCTCTGTGGCGCAGTGGTAGCGTATGCGACTGCCGTTCTTGAGGTCTCGGGTTCGATTCCCGGGTATATGATCTACAAATATTTGTTTCGGAGTTTAGGTGTTTTTCTATGTATAATATGTATAAAAAAAGTATATATGTATTAATATCAGTTGTACTGGGTACTAGACCCATAATACAAGCACTGCTTAGCTTGGGACTAGATGGCGTTGTGTGCAAGATGTCCGAAATATTTATTATTATTAACTGGCAAGAACCTGAGACAATTGAAAATAAGTTTTACTATTGGTCGTTTTCAAGTGTGTGTGAAAATCAATAGGTAGGCTGGCTGGTAACATTTATGATCTGGGATCATGACAGTGTTGCTTACGTAAAAATCTAGGGTTTGAAGAAAGAATTCAATCGAATAAACCATTATTTATGACAGAACGAATAAATATGTACGAAAAATCAACGTTGGATAAAGTTTACCCTCCTTTAGTATGGAATTATCATGCATCAAAATATTGCGTAGATGTTTAAATCTCAAGTGTAAATATGTAGTTGAAATATAGACTTTTTGAGTCGAGAAAATCATGTTTAGAATAAATTTATTCTACAGTACTGACTCTATGAGTACTAAACGTTTCCCTACATCACTTGACGGTCAACTACCGCATTGGATTATAATTATTCAAAGAACAACAGAAATGGACTTTGTACTCTTTCTGTCTACTTAAAAATCAATTCAGGCCGGAACTGAGTAATAAGAAGTAATTAATAAAATACACTTTAATGATTACTCACTAAATAATCGAGTTGTTGAGTTCGTTGTTAAATGCCTGGCTGAATAACATCCGCTCTGTTTAAACCGATAATAATTCATAGTCAAAACACCGATGTAGGTTATGTGCTCGACTTGATAAAACCTATTTTTTTTTAATTCTTATATTGGATATATAACTTTATGTTACTTCTGTTTGCCTGGTTACCGTAGGCGGCTGCCGATCAAGAGAGGTTCGATTTCCGGGTAGAGCCAAAAAGTGAGCTCGGAGAGCACATTAAGCCGTCGGTCCCGGTTGTCGTGAACACCTATGACAATCGTTATTTGGAAAGTCAGTGCCCTCAAATATACAGACGACTAGGTCAGAATTCGAATTCAGTTCATTCTGGGCGTATAGTATTTTTTTCAAAAAGACACCTCTCGCATTAGAAATATACATCCTGTGTCGCGGAGGACTTTACAAACATACATGAAACGAACACAAAGAACACCCAGACTCAGTACAACAATTTGTGGATCACACAAAGTTTTGACCCATGTGGGATTTGAATCCACAACACTTGGCGCGGTAGAAAGTACCGACCGCTTAAACCACTAGGCCAACCGTGCAGTAGAAAGAGAACAAGGAGAAATGAAATTAAGTACATATAAGATTAAGGTATTCCTTTGTAACACGAATTTATTAAATGAACATCAAAAGAGTAATGACAATTTTTTGGGTACAAAATCCATTGAGTTTAATTATTTTTTTATGACTTAACTACCAAATAAACAAATATGTCACGTGATAGCAAGTGCTTACCATTGTCTATAGATATATATAAGTCTAAACTCTCAATGGATTTCCAAAAATTTGTATTTACATACTTCTTTGCTCAAGCAGGTATTGAGCATTGACATAATATATTACGAGTTGTCTTGTCACATATCAATCCTAGCTGAGTTCCTTACATAATTGAATAAATAAATTCAGGTAATCTTGCATTACCTGTAAATTTCTGTCAATAATTGTAAACCGATCCATCCACCTGGAGTTTTTGAAACCCGTATCTCGGCTCACTTCGAACAAGCGTAAAATGTCAGCCGATCTTTACACAAAATATTTGAACACTTTAAAATCTCGATATCTTCCGATGAATCAAAGTTAGAATACGTGGTGGACGATGACGAACAAAAATACATTCAAACTGTCAACCATAAACCATCCCTTATCTTGGATCAGAAAAATTTTGAAGACAAATCACATTTAACTACATATACAAGAGTGCTACAACATATTAATTAAAATAACACCCCAGAAAGTTCAGTAACCATATCCTTACGAACAAAATAAACGAGAGAACCCATCAAACAGAATGACCATAAGGTCCAAGAACAATCGCCACATGTGGCCTGGAGATTAACCAAAAGAAAAATAAAATTAATATCCTCCATCCCTCTCTGGCAAGTTTGAATTTCATATACGAGTCTCGGTTACTCAACGAAATCATTCTTGGAAGTGCCGGGGCCAGCGTACGCGCATACAATGCGGGTGTTGTGAGCACGAATTCCGAATTTAAAAAAAGGTGAAGGAATAAACGCGGTCTGTCGTTTGCTAAATCCTTTTCGGTTTCCTAATATTTGGATAGCGACTGCTCTGATGATTATATTAACCATTGCTTTTGTTGGACTCACGACAATGTTCTATTTATAGAAATAGACTAAAAGCGTTTCGATCGACAACATCGTAACGTAACTGTAGGTAAAGAGATTTGTCAATTTTTTTTTATGTTCACTTGTGGCGAACTCAAAAATGGACGGGTATGTGTTTGACCTGTAAGTATTCGTTATTATCTTTTAATAAATGAAATATCGACAGATTCTTTACTGTGCGAATAACATTGATTATTAAATTAAAACCATTTATATGTTTATTCAGCAATCATTTAAAATTATCCCCAATATATTGTATTGATACTTCTTCTTCCTTGTGAACTAAATAATTCGGGAACGACTAATCTCACTGTATGTGTCCACCGCTAATAAATATGGTAATACCAGAAGTATCATCAACTTCTGCTACTGCTAGGCAAATACTTGTGGAGAAACAGAAACTATTGCACTTCTTAGTTACTTCTCTCTTCTCTGAAACAACCAATTTCATTGGAAACCCAATGAAAGTAAGTGGTTGTTTCATGAATAGTTGGAGCCTCTTCATCACGCAATATTGAGTAACTGAACACCAAAACCATGCGATGTGCACGCTAAAATAACGTCCTCAACATATTTAACCTTTTATTAATGAAGTGTGTATTGTCCTCTTTTTACAGCACGAGCCATAGTGTTGAGACATCGATAACACCAATTACTAGTTAATTATCGATAAATTAAGGCATAATTTTTGCGATATTATCGACTATCTGTGCACATATGAGTATAATTAAATAATACTATTTTCAAAGTTCCAGTAAAAGTGTTAATAGTTAAAAATGTGAAGAAATAGTATAGAAACAGTTACGAAATTTCGAGTTATTAGTTTGATGTCGTCCGGTTATCATAAAACTCAAATAATTTAATACGAATTTTAGACTAAGCGTTTCTAAATATCACTGTTTAATACTTATCTTTTCCGCTAAAATGTGTAACATTAAATTTTGATTTATTACTGAAGCATTCTTGTCATAAAACATTCGTCAACATGGTATGACAAATATATTAAATGCGCAGAGTTGTAGACAAATAAAAAAATAATAGCTGTATTTTAGGAGACGTGCTCGTATTAAAACTTTAAAGGCTTACCGAAATAAAGCTTAATAAATTATTTTGAGACTTAGTTTTTCCTTGAAATGCTTTAAATTCTTTGACGATGAAGCGTTGTTAGCCAGAAACTTGTAGGTGCATAAAGTTCTATAGAAATTTAATTCAAAGGGATACAAATTAATTTTCAGCTATAATAAGATAGGTATTAATAAGGTGTTATATAGAGCAGAGTTTAACTTTTTTTTTATTAACAAAAGAGCAGACGTGTCACCTCATGGTAAGCGATTACCGCTGCCCATGGACAATCGCAACACCAGAGGCGTCACAAGTGCGTTGTCGGCCTTTGGGTGATGGGTATCCTCACTCACTCGGTGAAACACAGCGCAGGCGTTGTTTCACACCGGTTTTCTGTGAGGCCGATGGTACTGGTATCACTCCAGTCGAGCCGGCGAGCCGGAGTAAATAGGCGAGACTTTCATTTAAAATATGTTATAATTTTATATGAATTTTAATGAAATATATACAAAATCTGTCGTCGTTACTATAATAATGAGATTTTTATTAGGTATTCTTCAAACACTAAATTCTACATTTACAAAGCAAGTTTTATTCAAGGAAAGGTTTTTTTTTTATTTATTGGCGTTTAATCGATAAATTATAGACAATAGTCTGTCAGTGATACGAGTATTTGCTGAATATTATTATCGATACATTTTATAGAGCTATAAAACATCCCAACTCTAAACCGCATGGCACGCTTGACTAAGCTAAATAATCCTGACTGGGCGAGCTAAAGCTATAAGAGATTCGCAGAACCCGCCACCGGCTATGGACCACTTAGCAACCCTTTGTTTTTATAATATAAAATGTGTTTAATCTCATCGAATTGAATTTATTCTACATGTTTTGGATATAGACAATCATAGACGGATTTTTTTATCTTGGGAGGTTTTCTTAGTTATTCTACTACCGACCTCTATTTCGATTTTAATTATATGGGTATTTGTATAACTTTATGTGCCATTGTACATTTGCGTACTTAATACCGAGGGCATTTTCTACTAATCAACCTGTGGAGGAACGGGTGTTAGGTCTCTCCAACACAAAGGAAGGATCCTCCGATCAGGCGAGGTAATCATGCCTGGCGGGCTACTGCCCAACAGTTGATGTTGGGATGTTGTAAATATGATAATCGGCGCGAGAACTATTTATTGCGCGTTTCAGGATTTGTAGTTACTCCGTGTTGTGCGTTACTTCGTAGTTCAGTGTATCTTCGGTAGATAGCGCTGTAGTAGGTTATTGTTGTGTTATATGTGGAAGTCGCCACAAACCTCTGGTGGTGTAGTTATCTTGTTAGGTGGAAGCAACATAGGTTGCGTTACTTGTCAACTAAAATATATTATACGCTACACAACATTACACGCACACTTCGTACCTACTACGAGTAATATCATAAACGCGAAAGTTTGTAAGTATGGATAGATGTTTGTTACTCTTTCACGCAAAAACTACTTAATGGATTTTGATGAAACATTACAATAATATAGCTTATATATCAGAATAACACATAGGCTTCAATTTATAAAGCTATAGCTTCACCTCGCGGCGTTGCCTGCGGTTATTGTCGTACCGCGGGTATCGGCTTGTATATTATAAATTTTAATGTAACTATATCTGTCAGTCTGTTACACTTTCAGGATTAAACCACTGCACCGATAATGAAATTTTACACGGTTATGTTTTTGTTTTGGATGAAGGACATAGGCTACACTCTGCCGCGACAACCATAGAAACACGCGGGTGCAGCGGCGGACAAAAGCAGTACATTAAATTTATTCACCAACGTTTTGTTAGGTTTCATAATATTGAATTATTAATCATTAGGTATCTGATTATGAAATAATATTGAAGATACTGTTGCTGATCTGAATAATAAACGCAAAAGACATTTTTACGATTTTACGACAAATGGCAGTTACTACCGGTAATGTGACAGGCTGCCCTTTATGGAGGAGACACCTGAACTGTGGTAGTGTAATCTAACATCTTTCTAACGGATTTTTTTAGAGCTCTACTCAAAAGTGTGCTAGGTTTCTTAAGCTTTATATTAGGTTTTTGGTAAGTAGTACCATCAATCAGTAGCATTACTACAAGCACTTCTTAAAGTGTAGTTATGTATATACTAGCTGAACCCCGCGGTGTTACCCGCGGTACGACAATAACCGCGGACAACGCCGCGAGGCGAAGCTAGTATCTTTATAAATTGTAGCCTATGTGTTATTCTGATGTATAAGCTATATTATTGTAAAGTTTCATCAAAATCCATTCAGTAGTTATTGCGTGAAAGACTCTAATATATTCTTATCTCCTCTCCTTAAGGAGAGGCTTTGGTTTACTATATCACTTGGGTCAGACTGGCCAATAAGGTTTGTTGATTTATTTTTCTATTGGCAGAGCTTCTCTCTTCTCTTGTCATTCCCAGTTTACGCTCCCGAAATAAATAGAAGGTGACAATCGGTATTCTTATGTCCTCACCATAATACACATACTTAAATTAAGGCCCTTATAATCTATTTAATTTGTGAAATTGTTCATAGAGTCTTGGTATATTTGTAGCAAGTAATGTATCGTGAGAGTGTCACGCTAGCCCACCTTCCTCACCGATAACCCGCTACCCACGACAATTCATTTACAATCATTACGGCCATGTTTATGAATCGATATTGCTTAAGTTTTTACACTAACTACGATCGAGTTCCAAAATACAAGCGTTTTTATTTGATAAACATCACACGTTAATTTTTTTTTAAGAGAATTTTGTGCGATACATTTGATTGCAATGTGAATATTTTTTTGTGGGTTATAGTTTATAACTTATGCTTAATAAATAAAGTAGTAATTATAGATATATAGATAGATAATAAAAGTGACAAATCCGAATAAGTTTAGCAAGACAATGGTCACTGGTCAAAGGGAGTAACAGTATGCTATGATATTCTCCTAGCCGATTAAGGCCACGGCGGCCAGTCTCAACGGAGACCAACAAACTACGCAGGAGATATTATAGTGCACAAGTGTGAGCACAAACACAGGTGCACTCTCTGTTCCCTCTCTCTCATAATCCGATGGGACGGTTAACCGACACGATCGGGGAGAGATCAGGTGCAGAACCGACAGCTTTACATGCTCTCCGAGGCACCCGGGGTTTCAGACCACAACTTCCAAACTCCGAGCTGTTATAAAATATTTCTATAATCAGAAAAAATCAATAACACTTTTGACCCGACCCCGAGACCTCTTGATTGGCAGTCGCGTAATAATTTTCCCCCATTTTTTATACATTCTTCATTGGTGCTGTGCTCCTATTAGTATAAGCGTAATGATATATAACCTATAGCCTTCCTCGATAAATGGACTATCCAACATTGAAATAATTTTTCAAATCGAAACAGCAGTTCCTGAGATTAGCGCGTTCAAACAAACAAACTCTTCTATAATATTAGTATAGATTCGTGGATATGTCTTTAATGACATGGGGTGAGTTAAGAATTATTTTCTTGATTAAACCTTGTTCCCTGACTACTTGTACATCAAACGGCGTCTGGTTTTTAGTTACTCCGATATAACCAATCAACCATAGTTTTAAAAGAGAACAGTTTAAAATACTACAACCCGACTACGTAAAAAGTTTGATAAAATTAATGAATTCTGTCATTCGGGCCTTTACTACGAAATTAAGAATGATTCAGCAGTTTACTCGGTACGCTGGTACATACAATCATATTTAGACTGCCAAAATTCTTCTTTCTTTTGCTTGGCTTAACATAATCGGGTAAAGAGAGTAAAAAATTTGTTCCCTGTCTGGAAGCCAGTAATGTTTCTTACATACCTACTACTTATTTGGGTATTTCTTCACAATCAAAACTAAATCATAACACAAACAAAGTCTTGTACTGTATACGAAGGAAATGACTAATAAAGATTGTTTGTTGTTTGTTCTTTGTTAAGTAATTAATTTAGATGTTTTCATTTTTTTATGTACGTGGGTGTCTGATTAATGGTTGATTCTAACTTAATAAATAATCTAAATTAAAATGTTAAAGTTATGTGATAAATGCCTATCTAAATCTTTATCATCATTACATATTATAAAACAAAGTACTCCGCCGTGTCTGTCATATTACCGTGGGATAGTCAAGCTTCGGCATGAATGGGCCGGCTCAACCGGAGTAATACCACGGCCTCACAGAAAACCGGTGTGAAATAGCGCTTGCGCTGTGTTTCACCGAGTGAGTGAGGATACCGGAGGCCCACACCCTAACCCCTACCTTATCCGCCTCCCCTTCCCCTAAAGGCCGGCAACGCACTTGTGACGCCTCTGGTGTTGCGGGTGTCTATCGTCGGCAGTAATCGCTTACCATCAGGCGATACGTCGCCTCGTTTGCCCCATATTCAATTAATATATATATATATATATATATATATATATATATATCGTGTTATTGTAAAAATAAGCTTTTACATGCTTTTAATAAAGAAACAAACTCTTTTCCGTGCCGCCTTAAATTTTATTTAAAGCTATCTGATCCCTGCGTTGTTACCCACGATATAACATAAACCGCAAGTAACGCCGCGGGTGAAGCTAGTCTAGTAACTCCTAATATCATTAGCTATCTGTCAGTGTAAGTGCCGTCAAAATCGATCTGGCCGTTCCAGAGATCAGCCGGAATAGACAGACAGACAAAAATTATAATAAATGCTATTTTGGTGTATGTACCGTATATAATGCAAACAGACATTCCATTTTTTTTATTTGCATAGATGTATAGAAGATCACATTAATACACAATGGAAAATTGTAAGGAATTTAATTATTTGTCAAATCTTGTATTCTCAAGGCCTAGTGATATAAAATTAGTTACCAAAGTATAATATTAGCGAGATAACAGAACAAAAATATTATATGAAATAAGATTCCCGATCCCGCCGTCGATACCGACTCATACCTACATAAAATACACGAAAAGGGAAATCAAGATTTTAGAAAAGAATTTCTTAATAATATTTTTAAAGTAAAGAATGTAAATTGGTTGAGGAAGGAAAGAATGGTATGTCCTTGTAAGGAAGGAGATCGTCTCACCAAACTAGATGATGCTTGGCAGATTTGTTTTGCGCGATCCAGGATTAGTTATTCTAGTCCCCGGTAGATGTCGCTACACATCTCTATTTTACCTTTCTTTTTTACCCGAAATACGTGACTCATTGATCTATTACTTACGTGAAGTTTTTTTTTAAATCATAATTCTAAATAACAGTAAGGTTTTACATAAAAAAATCAAAACTAAGTTAAAATAACAAAAATTAACACTTACTTGTAGTGATTGTTATTTTTTATTATTATTATTAACATGAATTGACAAAATCTTGTAATCGATTCCATAATTTTGTCAATTGAGAAGAGAAAAAGAAAAAAAAATGGTTTTATCTTGATATAAAAAGTAACATTTAAATCAACCTTTCTTATATATAACCCAACCTGACATAATAATAATAATCGCTTTATTGTACACCAGATAATTAACTAAGGTAACTTAAAGCTAAGAGGTACAATTGGCGGCCTTTCGCCCGAAGGCAATCTCTTACAGGCAACCATTATTAGACATTAGACATACCATCTAGGTAGGTATATGAAATAAATAGTAGTTAAACGTACGTATAAGTGATATTTGCAATGTTTTTTAGGTACTGTGATACAAAAAAAAATTTACCGATTTCTGTGTACCCTATAAGTTATCTGGATGATCAAGTACTTTTTGCCTCCGAAACCCCCGCATTCTAAATTTCATGAAAATCGTCGAAGCTTTTTTCTGTATTCAGATTATATGCGTATAAATACAAAAAATGCTCGTTTAAAGGTAGGTATCAGATAGAACATAGTCTTATCTATGTTATTATATATTTTGTAAAATATTATTTAAATGGTTTAAAGTACTAGATTTCACTCTTTCAAATAACTAGCGATCTTCTTTTTTTTTTATTGAATAGAGGGCAAACGAGCAGACGCATCACCTGATGGTAAGCGATTACCGCCGCCCATGGACACCCGCAACACCAAAAGCGTCACAAGTGCGTTGCCGACCTTTGGGGGATGGGGAGAGGGAAAGTACATAGTATCATTTACCAAGTTATGGTATTAGTGATGATTTTATTTAGCGTTCTGATCTAAGCAGCTTCCGTAGCCGTGGCTCCATTATCTTTCAGATTTTTTTTTCTTCTTTCCCTGCCAGAAATTCGATCTCCTTTGTTCTAATTTAAAAAAAATACTCTTAAATGAAACATCTGACATATTACTACTTTATTCTTTTGATTTCAGGATCAATTTATCAAATGTTAAAATTTGTTTTAATATTGGAAATTATTGTTTTAAAATCTAAGCTTCGCTTGTGATGTCTGTCTTTTTCATATACTTTTATCTGTACCAAGATTAAAGATGTTTCTAGTTTTCAAATATCCTTTGCTAGGTATATATATAACATAAATACTATTTATTTAGTTTCCGTAAATCTATTTGTTCGATGTTGTACAACTTTTAAACAGTTAATCTATTTTTTGCGGATAGTTTGTGACTATAATAAATAAGAAAAAAAACAGAATTTCTTCTTCGCATTTTAAAAGACGCATCTACAGGATTCCAAAACTTTTTTTTGCAATGAAATGTCCCAGATCCTTGTGAGTATAGCGAAGAGCAAGACACAATAAGTATAACGAAATAATCTTTTGATATTAGCTACAGGATAAGATAAATCTTTTTTTCTAAATTGTTTTATTTAAATTTTACAACGTAATTAAAATGTAAGAAATATGCTTGTATTTTTGCTTAACTATTTCTAACTATCGTTTACAAAAGGTCGTTTAGAAAGATCATAAAAATAGTAAATTGGACTGACCCTCATTTTTATCACTAAAACTTTTCTTAATATTAAATTTGAAGTTGTAATTAACTAATAAAATAAGGTTTTGATAAAAGTTTCCATAAAATATTTACCTCTTCAAATTTCAACATATCTCCAACGAGCAATCATGTATTTTCGATCATAAATATCTTCTCGGTACATAACATCATCCAGCATGCGTTTTTGTTTTATTTTTTAATTAAAAAACATGCCTTTATTATGCCACACCACCACAAAGAATTTATTAAAACCTGTTAATCGCCATTCTTTACCAAACACAGCACTTACCTAAATTTAAATTTTAAAAATCTTCATACAACACAATTAGGTTTACTTTTTAATTAATACCACACACTTTTTAATTCACAAAAATTCACAAGTCACAAGTTTTTGAATGTTTTGTTTTTGTAATACAATACTATTGAAACAGTTGGTGCGCTTTACAAACTAAACGAGAATCTCGTTTCTTTAAATCCGGTTCCTATATCTCGTATATAAGATAATAGACGCGAAGGATATTAAAAAAATCGTTCTGTAAACAATTGGAGTCCTAACAAAGCAGCGCTTCGCGGCTATCCGAAGCTGTACTGAAATTCTAAACCCTGACTTCGGTGTCCATGTCGCGCACCCCCCATTACTAAATTTCGTATCGGATTTAAAACGTCGTAACACAATATTAGTAAAACTACAAAAGCAACCTTACTCCGTGATTATACAGACAAGAATGTAGCAGCAAGTAATGCCATATCCGACAGTCGTTAAAATCCCCCGCACACTACAAGGCTATGAGAACGTATAATTTAAAGACGGAGTTGTGCGCCTACTTGTGCGCGTATAGTCGTCTCGCTCGCTCACATGGAGATGGTTGAACAGCTTTTCGCACAACGATGTCGTATTGCTCATTTTTTTGCTATTCAGTATTGAATTACGTATTATTTTGTGAATTAGATTGTGTCGTGGTGTCATATTTTGCTCTCTACCTGGCGTTTTAACGGGGCGATAGGGAAGCAGGTTGGTATTATCTTTCTTTATCTCTTAATACTCAGTTCAACAGTTAGCAAAAATAATACTTTTTATTGGTAGAAAATTATGAAATAAACAAAATAGGATAAAAATAAAAATTTTAATCTTAAATGATATATAACAATTTATTTTATTTTATTTTTTGGTACTGAGAAGCAATTGATGTTGAGATAGCTACAGATTTGGCGGACCTGTGAAATAAAAGAAATTACATCAATCTTTATTGTTTTAAAGCAGTGTATTAATATATTATATATTGTTATTAATATATATAGAATAAATATTGCGCAAATAATTTATAATTCGAATAACACATATTAGATACACCATTATTGCTAGAATTAATTATGTTAAAAAATTTATGTAGGAAGGTTTTAATTTTTTTATAATTAAATTTGCGAGTTTCATTTCTTTATTTAGGTATTTGTTGGAAAATAATGAAGATATGATAAGCATATGAAACGAAGGGAAGAAACTAAACTATATTAATATACCGGTATACGTTCATTTACCGTGAATCTATAACTTATACATTTAGTAAAGGAAGAAAGAACATTCTTATTATTATTTATTATAAACAACCCATAACATCGGACATCTAACACACAACGACATCTAGTCCCAAGTTAAGCAAAACTTTTGTTATGGATACTAGACAACTGATGTAAATACACCCAAACTCCGAAACAAATATTTGCAGATCATACAAATATTTGGTCCGACGGGAATCTAGCCCGAGACCGCAAGCACAGCAGTCGCATACGCTACCATTACGCCACCATGGCAGTTTATAAATATAGATACAAAAACTAACCTAAAAAAAAAACATAAATCTAATGAAAATATAATCGAAAAATAACAAAAAAAAACTCAACTATTTCCGTGTTATTTAAACAACTCGTAAAAACTCAAAAGTTACATTTACGATTAGAAGTCAGTAATAATTCCACGCGTTCCGTATCAGACGGTATCTTATTAATTCTATCATATAACTCTTTTGGAGAAGGGTCCCGGGTTCCATTTCAATATAATAAATTTATTTCGACTTAACGATGGATGGTGCAGTTTCTTGAGTAATAACCTCGCAAATTGTATCAAGAATTACATTTTTTATATAGTGCCTATAGGAAAACTAACAGTTGAACCAGAAACTTAAAAGAAATTATGTACAATATGTTTATTATACTATGTCCTAGAAAGAATTTCTTGAAACTTGTTTTTTATAAGACAGTGGCATCGTCAAACGTCATCGTAGATTGTCCCATTTGTGTCTTTTCGAGGCGTTACTATGCTAATAATTGGTTTAGATATTCTTTAGTTAATTAGAAAAAGCCTTCGTCTCAAAACTGAACTTCAGATCGCAATAAGAAACATAGAAATGTATAACTACTCGTATTACACTCATCATCTTTTTTCTCATTTCTCATTTTTTTAACAGACTACTCCCACATTGGAAATAAACAACCTGTGTCGCGGGACTTTACTAACATACACGAAACTGACACAGATAGTACGGGATCCGGCTGCAGAATTAGTACATTCATCGAGTGTTTGCTAAAAACTAAATTTTTACGCATATTCGTGATTAGGAAAATGTATATCTACCAAGTTGCCTATCAAAATGTGGACACCCAGACTCAGAACAACAATTTACCGATCACTCCAAGTGTTGTCCCATGTGGGATTTGAACCCACAACACTTGATGAAGTATAAAGCCGCGTGGCGACCGCTTAAACCATTAAGCTAAACGTGCTGTCGAACATTTATATCTTCATTAGAAACAAAGGTGGGTAAAATACAGGACAGTAAGGGTAAGGGGTACTAAAGAAACAGATAGGAAAATTGGGACAGAAATTGTAATTTTCCGTTGGTCTTACCACACAAGCTCCATAATGTACATGACCAAATACAGCAATGGCTAACATCACGTGTATCATCAAGTACTCCAAGTGAGGCATGTTGAGTGATATCGTGATGATCACCAGCAGTGGCCAGAACATCCAGTTGATCAGCTCACAGCGATTGCCACACAACTCCGCTATTATTAGACGACACTGAGAACAAATACGTTAGGAATTTTCAATTATATATCATATACACTAATATTATTAAGCTGAAGATTTATTTGGTTTAACGAATCTTACGAAATATTACACTACAAAAGGCTTACAGGCCTTCATCAGAGACTAGTAAGGGCTGACACGAATGATTTTTTTGATCTTTTTGAGAAACACAAAATTGAAAGAAAGAAAAAACGTTTATTTTGGTTTTGAAGAAAGTTAAGGTTTTTTAAAATTATATAGGGTGCAAACGAGCCGACGTATCGCTGGATGGTAAGCGATTACCGCCGCTCACGGACACCGGCAATACCAGAGGCGTCACAAGTGCCTTGCCGGCCTTTTAAGAAGGAGTACCCACGCTATTTTCTTGAAGGTTAATTATAGGATATGTTATAATACCCTGTGCAATGCTAGAAAAGGCGCATATCTCAGCATATAGATTGCGTAGGTAACTTTGTACTAGTTAAAGGTACTACACGTTATGTGTCTTCGAATCTATCCACATATAGACGAAGACACATCTAACTATCTATAAACGAGTCAATAAACTTTCGTATCCACATTTTCCGTACCAACTATACGGTAATAACATCTGTAAACATTTGATTTTATGTTATCCTAATAATCTATAACCTCCATCTAGCATCAAAGTATCTAACAGTTCAGTCGTCAAAGCGTAATAGACAGACATACAGAGTTATTTTCGAATCTATACAAATAAATAAAATTGGAGTGTCTGTTTGTAATATTAAAATAACCGCTTTCTACTACATGCATATGAATGTATATACGGTACACATACCAAAATAGACCTATATTTTAAATTTTTTTGTCTGTCTGTCTGTTTGTTCCGGCTAATCTTAGGAACCACGGGTCCAATTTGAAAAATTATTTCGCTGTTGGATAGTCCATTTATCGAGGAAGGCTATAGGCTATATATCATCACGCTACTAATAGGAGCGGAGCACCAATGAAGAATGTTTCAAAAACGGGGGAAAATTTTCACGCCACGGGCAATATAAGACGCAAACAAGGTTGCGTGGGTCAGCTAGTTTATAATGTAAGTATGGATCTGTTTTATAGTGTAATTTTTTAAACGTTGTCGTTGTGATGGTTAGGTATATATATGATATGTGTTTATGAATTCTCGCAGTTCCTATTATGTATGTGTGTCAAGTGACATTTTAAAACAATACGTTCCCGATCAGATATCGCGGCGAGTCCAAGTAAATACTATCACTGCGTTCGCACTTTCAAGTGGAACAAACGCCTTATCCACAATGTTAGGTATAAAAAAAATACATGTACCACAAACAATATTTAATTTCTAAGACTAATCTCTAAGAGGAAATATTTGTCTACATGAATCTATACTAATATTATAAAGTCGAAAAGTTTGTTTGTTTGCTTGATCGCGCTAATCTCAGCAACCGCTGGTCCGATTTGTAAAATTCTTTCAGTTTTGGATAATCCATTAATCGAGGAAGGCTATATATCATCATGCTAAGACCAATAGGAGCGGAGCACTAATGAAGAATTTCACAAAAACCGGGGAAAAATATTACGAGGTTGCGTGGGTCAGCTAGTATGAGCCCACACATCTCCCACACGGTCGTTTGGTCCCAAACTAGGCAGTGTACATTGTTTTTTAAATGTAGCCCCCGCAAGAGACTTTACAAACATGCATGAAACGTACACAAAGAACACCCAGACTCAGGACAACAATTTGTGGATCACATGAAGTGATGTATCATGCGGGATTTTGAACCACAACACGAGACCGGCGTGGCGACCGCTTAAACCACTACGCCATTCGTCTAGTTAATTATTGAAACCAAACTGCTGGTAAACATCCATACCTAAATTATAAATGCAGTTAAAAGTAACTCAGTCTGTCTGTCCGGCTTTCACGGCCAAACCGCTGTACCGATTTCAATAAAATTCTAAAAATCTTTAAAACCATTGTCTAAGATAGACACACACTAAAAAAGATACTCTTTATAGGTAGGTTTAATTTGTCATGAAGAAAATCGTTAAAATCCTTGATAATATTATAAATACGAAAGTAACTCCGTTTGTCTGTCGCTCTTTCATGCTAAAACTACTGAACCGATTGAAATGAAATGTGGTACACAGATAGACAATTGGCATACCAAGTAGCTCTTTAAGAATACGAAACACACGCGGGCACAGCTAGTAAATAAATAAAATTTTCGGTTATCTAACACACAACAGCATCTAGTCCTACATATATTTACTTTTTTCGATCCGGGAATCGAACCCGAGACCTCGAGCACAGTAGCCGCATACACAACCACTGCGCCACCGAGGTAGTCATATATATTTTCTAACTGATGTGATTTCTCCTTCTCACTGGTCTGTTAAAAACACAAAATGTGACAGATAAAAATCTCATACATAAATATAACATAGGTACTAGCTGACCGACGCAACCTCGTTTGCGTCTTTTATTGCCCGTAGCGAAAAATTTTTCCCCCGTATAGTGTGTCGCGGACTTTTTTGTAGATATTTATATAAGATCTACGATTAATTAGAACATTTTATGGTTCTATCTTTTATAGTTTACGCAGCGTACGCAAAATAAGTAACTTTTCAGGTTGATTTTTTACACCTTGTGTCCGAAAAACCCCAATATCTTACGGAACCCTATTTTTTTCCAAAATAAAATATAGCCTATGTTACTCGTGGATAATGTAGCTTTCGAATTGTGAAAGAATTTTTAAAATCGGTCCAGTAGTTTTTGAGCCTATTCATTACAAACAAACATACAAACAAAGTTTTCCTCTTTATAATATTAGTATAGAAGTATAGATAAATTGAAATGAAAACACATTAAAAGAAAGAACAGAAAATATAATATTCCTCAATAATTATTCACAGTCTCCTTTGTAAACTGATCGAGATAAAACAAATAGTGTCAGTTTGTCACTGTTGTGTTGTAGCCAAATTATTTATTTTAGCATTGGCAATACCGTCGGCCTCGTATTTCACAGACAATCACACGACTCCAAGAAGGTCGACCTGTCTACGTGACACCTACATTCATTTAAAAAATAATATAAGTACTTGAAAGTATAATTACGCATTTTTTAAATATAGAACACAAATAAGCAGACATCTGAAATGCAATCTCCCCCCTCCTCTGTGAGGTGTGTTATGTATCCATTCGAAAATAAACTGTACCGTGGGAGAGCCATGCTTCGGAATGAATGGGCCGGCTCGACCGGAGTGATACCACGGCCTCACAGAAAACCGGTTTGAAACAGCGCCTGCGCTGTGTTTCACCGAGTGAGCGAGGACACCGGAGGCCCATAGCCTAATCCCTTCCCCCTGGGGAAGGGGATTCCCCATCCACCAAAGGCCGGCAACGCACTTGACGCCTCTGGTGGTGCGGGTGTCAATGGGCGGTGGTAATTGCTTACCATCAGGCGATACACGTCTTCTTATTTGCCCCCAATTCCATAAAAAAGGACTACTCAAAACTATCTCTAAGTTGGGTACTGTGATCGGCCACAGGCGTATTAGAAGTTAATTGAACCACCAATTGGAAGAAGGGAATAAACGCCACTTTTTGACATATTCACTTTTATACACTTTTACATTCTTTAGACGTAGGGCTAAGTTGTGAGTTCGAAAAAAGAAACAAAGTCCATTCATTTCGTATAGTTTCATGCGGCCAAAAAAATTGTTAGTTGGAAGAAGGAAACAAATCCTTCCTTTATTCCCTTCTTCCAACTATCAATTTTACGAGTATATAAATAATATTTCTTTTTGACTGTTTTTTATTCGATAAACAAAATCGCATCACATAGTGGTGGGGGGCGTCATACCAGCGATCTAATACCCGCCATTTTAGTTGTATTTGAGGCTGCACCTATAAAAATATTTTTATAGGTGGAGCCTCAAATCAAACTTTTGTTTAAATATGACCAGTGAAAGTAGCTTAAAAACCATACATCTTAAACGTGCTAAAAAGTTTTATAATAAGCAGAAAGAAGTTTGGCCTTGTGTAAGGAAAGAAAAGATGTAGGAGCCATAGTATTTGATTATATGCAAAATCTGCCCTTTGCTAAGATCCCAGTTCAAGAGATGTTTTATTTAAGAAAACAATGGCTGTTTTGTATTCATGACTTAAAGACGAATTCAGCTGATTTCTACACTTACCAACCACTAACCCGAAAATACCTGAAACTCTGGCATATGTTACTAAAATACCCATAAATGAGAAAAAAATGAATGACACAAAAAATAATCCAATATATTCCTGACGAATTCAAAGATTTCTACGATATAATTCTGACCTGGCCATCTACAAGATCCGAACGTGAAGAAATAGAAGAATAACAGAGTGTCCTTACGTGTTTGTAATAAACAAATGGTTTTTGTCATTATATTGTCTATTATTTCAAATTATTTTGTACCTGGTATATGATAAATTGGAAAAAGGGAATAAATCCAGCACATTTCGATGAACACACATAGATAAGTATTATACATTTAAGGCAGGTCTGTTGGTGAATAAATCAGGATTTATATTTTCTTAATAATCATTCATGTCCCATAAGCTTATAAGTTGAAAGTAAAAAGTTATGAAGTTTTTTTTGATTATCTCCGTTCTTATTTTTTGGATTTATTCCCTTCTTCCAATTGGTGGTTCAATTGTAATCTACTTCAATAGTGAATACCAAAAGCTGCAAAGACGTGTATATAGCTACTAGTATTTCATATAACGATTCTGTCAAACCTGATGAGTCACTGTTTGTGGATCCCACAAACATTTATACTGTGCAGGGAGCCATCCCACAACACTCAGTAATATTTGTGACTTTTCTATTAGACCTATATTCATTAAAAAAAAAAATAACGAGTGTGGCGACTTCCACATATAACAAAACAATAACCTACTACAGCGCCATCTACCAAAGATACACTAAACTACGAAGTAACGCACTACACGGAGTAACTACAAATCCTGAATCGCGAAATTAATAGTTCTCGCGCCGATTATCATATACGAGTATACAACATATCAACTTCAACTGTTGGGCAGTGGCCCGCCAGGCATGATCACCTCGCCTGGTCGAAGGATCCTCCCTTTGTGTTGGGTGGAACATGATGCCCGTTCCCCCACAACGAGGTTAAAAGACTAATCCCTACAATGAAATATGAACACCAAATATAATAAATCATGTTCAATACTAACAGAAATATTACTGAAGATGGTCCCGTAAATGAAGATATAGGCTCTAGGATACTGTTCACTGATGTCATTGGTCGAGTAGAGGCCCCAGTAGGCGACAGCTGCTGTCAATGTAAAAGGTGATACCAAAGGTCTCATCATTTCATGGAATGGATACATCTGGCCGGTGCGGTTCTTGTAGGATCTGAAAGTGAAGGAAATATATTAAAATATCGTACTATTCAACTATTGATATATCCTGTCAACCATGGAAGAGTCGTGTTGTGATAAAGGGCCAGCTCGTCTGGAGTGGTGTTATGTCATCACAAAAAACCGTTTCGTAATTTAAAGTCATGTCAGTGAGATAATCTGAACATAAAATATTCCAAAACCTTTAATTATAGGGGACAGGCTATCCAAGATAGTAACACGCTTTGCAAATTGTTGCAGTAGTTGCAGTTCATACGAACGGTGATCACTTAACATTAATGGTACCTATGTCTTCTCGTTTGCGTTTCTATAACCTAAAAATGCAACAGCAAAAACAATAAATATGGTACAACTCAAAGTGTAATAACCTTGAGTTGTACCATATTTATTTGTTCAGATTCATTTCATTGTACAGAATTCACGAAATACATAATTATAAGTATAAAAGAAAAAAATTTAAAACTTTAGAAAATTGTTAAAAATTAAGAAACACATAAGTATCTTTTGTTTTGACAGAGAGATATTTCTTATTTAAGTAAGCCATTGGAGCTAAATTTATTTGTATTAGGGTTGACATATACGAAATATGTGTCTTAAAATAGAACGTGAAAACTGATATCCACCCGCGAAACCCAGGGGTAGTTATGTATATTAAAAGTGAATTTTTGACTTTCCTTTTTACATTATATGTAGGGTACAAACGGCTGGATGATATCGGTAATTTTTATGTTCACATATTCAAATGACTCAAATTGAAATGATCAAAGGGACTCACACTATCCGTATATATAATATGGTCATTCGATTTATTAATTTCTTCGAATAGATATCCCTACTTATAAAGCTTTAGCGAAAATTAAAATAATTTCATATTTTTTATTATAGAAGCGATTACCGCCGCTCGTGGACACCCGCAACACCAGAGGCGTCCAAATGCGTTGACGGCCTTTGAAGGATGGGGAGGGGAATGGAGGGAGGGGTTGGGGTGTGGGCCTCCGGTATCCTCACTCACTCGGTGAAATACAGCGCAAACGCTATTTCACACCGGTTTTCTGTGAGGCCGTGGTATCAGTCCGGTCGAGCCAGCACATTCATACCGAAGCGTGGCTCTCCCACGGTAAAAAAATGGTGTTTCTAGTGGTATGGAATAGGTGAATACATTTGAACAAAGGCACTGCGATACCTAGATTAGTCTGGAATAAGACAGATAGGATTTTCAAGAATGAAACTGACATTACCGCAAACGAAAATGCGAGAAGAATTTATTTTAAATAAAGTTTATGTCTCCTTACAAATAGATGTTATAAATGCAGCCAGGCAAGGTAGTCAACGGTCCCACGAGATGAAGAAGAATCTCCAGAGTATTGACTGCGGTGTAGTCACCGAACACATACATCTTGTAGAACCCTGGGCCATATACTCCCTCTATTATAAACAGTCCCGAGGAGAACTAAAAACAATAAAAAAAATGATTGTCTGTAAAGCTTCAAGCTGATAAGATGTAAATACATCTACTTACCCACATGCTGACATCGTATCCCCAGGGTATATACAATACTAGTGTGTTGTATTTCTCCCAATGACATATGTAGAAGTTGATAACCACACTAACTACTGTCAGAAATCCTCTGAAAGTAATACAAAATTGAATAACCTTGGTTCAAATTAACACATATTTATCTACATCAAAACAATTGGCAGGGTTCATGAAAAAGGTTGAGAGAAGTTCGAGTCTCTTAGATAGACAGATAATCTCTTTATTGCACACCTTAAGATTCAAGGAAAACAATACAATATCGATTATACACGAATGAAAACAGTGGTATAATGGGCGGCCTTATCGTAGACTGCGCTCTCTTCCAGGCAACCTTAAGATGGACTATTCTAAATAATGTGTAGTTCTAGGCCTGTTACTACACTGGCCGAGGAGCTGGAAATCCGAAGGGATTTTCAACCTCGTCAACAAAAAAAAAAGGCCTGTTACTGCAAGCATTTCACCGTGGGAGAGCTATGCTTCGGCATGAATGGGTCGGCTCGGCCGGAGTGATACCACGGCCTCACAGAAAACCGGTGTGAAATAGCGTTTGCGCTGTGTTTCACCGAGTGAGTGAGGATACCGGAGGCCCATACCTCAACCCCTCCCCCCATCCCCTTTCCCATCCCCCAAAGGTCGGCAACGCACTTGTGACGCCTTTGGTGCTGCGGGTGTCCATGGGCGGCGGTAATCGCTTACCATCAGGTGATACGTCTGCTCGTTTGCCCACTATTCAATAAAAAAAAGTATCCACCTTTTACAACGTACATAAGCTATGTTTCGGCAGAGGCCGGTTTGACCAGAGTAATGCTAAGGCATCTTAGGAGCAAATTTCGGTGTTCAGCAATTTTTTTGATGTGTGAGCCTGCTAATGTGGTTCTACTCTGCCTAGGAGAAAGTATGAACAGAATCCAAAAGTAGTGGTCACCATACTGCGAATTCAGAATGTGCAAGAATGCAGCTTGGTGACCCACACTATGACGGCCTATAGATATACTTCCACATCATTGAACCATTGCACCAACGAAAGACGACAGCACGAATGCTGTCATTATAAGTTGGTCTTCAGTCTCCGTAGTTAAGTTCGAACTTCGTGAAATGTTACAAAATTGATTGAATTACTGATTATTTTTTTATTGAGTAGTGGGCATACAACCAGACGTATCGCCTGATGGTAAGCGATTACAGCCACCCATGGACATGGACCCGCAACACCAGACGCGTCACAAGAGCTTTGCCGGCTTTTGGGGGATGGGAGAGGGAAGGAGGAGCGGTTAGGGTATGGGCTTCCGGTATCCTAACTCACTCGGTGAAACACAGCGCAGGCGCTGTTTTGCTTTCTTTGAGGCCGTGGTATCACTCCGATCGAGCGGGCCCATGCATGCCGAATCGTGGCTCTCCCACGGTAACCTACTTTTAAAGTAACTGGACTAAGTTTTTGTTCGTGAAACTAAGGCAACAATCGAACCATCAGAAAATCAGTTCGTTGTCTTCATTCTTGACGAAAGAAATCGTTAAATAATTTGAGATTCCCCCGAAGCTATTATTTTATAATAATGTAATTACTTCCCTCATTTAATTCTAATAGATTTTAACCACTCATATCATAACTTCAAATTATCATAATCCCTTGTAAACCATATTTGTCGATTTGACAGTCCTTGATGATTATACGTCGGACCCTCGTTTCCTTTAGGTGTTGACGTAATATCAATTGTTTCCCTCCGGGAGTCCACAAACCCTCACTGTAATACTAAATATATACCTTAGAAAAAACATGTATGAACATATTTGACAAAAAGGCAGACCGTCGTTTATAGCCCAAATGGTTACTGAAATTGTGAGTATTTTTTTTTTTTTAGTTTTCAACCTACAGTAATAGGAAAAAAGGGGTGATGACGACATATAACCTATTATTTTTATTACGACAGTCTCTTTCTTATAAATCTGACCTTAAATTCAAGATGGAGATCGTTTTTTGTTTTTCCGAAAGACGGTCCCCATTTCATGTCATCCACATTTTATATATTTTTATCATAAATTTCATCACGACGATGACTTGAAGACTCGAAGACTTGATAATTGAAGACGATAAATACTTGACATTGGCAGAAATAGCTGATCCTAGTGATAAGGCTGGTTGCCATTCATCAAAAAAAAAATTAAGATATATGCAATATGTTCAATGCAATATAAATATATATAGTTACCTAAAGCAATTCAAAGAGAACTCCGGATCTCGTCCAAACACTGATATCAAAGCGTATGGTATTAGAAACACGATGTACGAATCTAACCCATGATCGAACAGTTCCCCCAGGGGTCCTGATACACCGAGCCGACGGGCTTGTTTACCATCGAGCCCATCTGAAAATGACAGACACGATTAATCGGTGGAAAACTATTTCTGGGGTTGAAATGGTTACAATTGAACTAATGACTGTAAGATCGGTGTGGTAGTTTAACGTACAACACTTTGTGCTCTCCACAAATTGGTGTTCCAAGTCTGGGTGCTCTTGTGTGTATGTAAAATTTTCCGTGATATAGAAAAAAACTAAAAACTACATCTAAACAAAAAACAAATAATTGTCACACCATACAATATTTGTGTTGCGTGGATATCGGACCCAGGATTACTGACTTAGCAGCCAGGATCATTAGACCAAGACCACTAGAGCTATAATTCAGATGTTCATATGTGAATGTTTTTTAGCTGCACTCTATTTTTTATCGCTTTTATTAAATACAAAAATCAATTCTAACAAGTTATAAAGTATAAACACACCTAAATTATATGCCAAAAATATAAAAACACCACAAGTAACAAAAACCCAGTTGGGTATTTCACTCGGATAGTTCTTGAGTCCTGGTCTCCCCCCTGCTGCATAGAACTCCAGATCGTACACATTAAGCAGCAGAACTGCTGTCAACATGAGGAGAAAGCCAGAGAATGTGATCACATTTGGCGCTATTGATCTTGGTATTATCTGAAAAGAAAAGTTGTTTACGCTGGGTATAGCGGGACGATAGTCTAAAGACTGGACGTATCACGACCATGTCGGTATACCATAGAAAAGACCTTTAGGTGATGACTTATTTGAAACATAACTTTTCATTAATTTATTAACTTTTGGAAAATTTAGTCACGCCGCCCTTTACTGCGCTGAGTGTTGTGGGTTTGAACCCGCATAAATTTTTGTTCTGAGTCTTGGTGTACTTTATGTTCATATCTTGTATGTTTATAAAGTCCCCCGTGACTCAAGACATATGCTCAATGCGGGAGTTGGCTTTTATATATATACTTTATAAAAAATGACCTCTACTGATTTCGGTTTCACAAGTTTCGGATGGAGACAAATATGTCAGATTGTCATTCAAATATCATCAACCTTTTTCTGTCAAATAGTTTTATTTATATAACTATGTGAGACTGGCCCTAAATGTTGCTAATTTTACCTTTTTTGTGCGTAGATATTAGTCCGGTCAATTTAGACCAAAAATTGATAGTGAAGGTACATAAATTCCCAACAAGCTGAAAATGAGTAAAATTGTTCAAAACATAATTATAAACAATATCTGAAAGTTCCCCATCATTCCCGTGTAAGGAAAAAAAAATATTCAAGGTCAAAGGTAAAAAAAAATAGTTTTTCGCGATTTTCAGCAAAACGGTAAGTTTTATTATAAAAGTACCTTAGACAAAATTGTAGATCATAAAATTATCTATAAGAATTGGATCAATATTTATTTCCTACGAGCCACCGTTTCTGAGACATGACGATTCAAAAAGTTATAAAAGCTGTTATTGTCATAATGTGCACACGTTTCCACGCCACCTATGAGCTAGTGTACTTAGCGCGTTTTGTAACGTGGTTTCCCCAGTAGGTCTACTCCTCCTATTCCACGGGTCAGTTGTGATCAAGACATGAGGAGGACGATTCAAAACTGCTGCTGCCTCATACTCTGCTGCACAATACTCACAAAAGTTTTAGGAGACACTGTATTTTTAAATTCCAGGGAATCCTAACCTCCTCTTGTCTGAAGGTTACAGAGCGGGAATTAGGATAAAAACTGAGAAAAAACTCGAGTAAAAAAAAATAATATATAATAACTCTAGAGATGTATGTACGCGGCGTACTCATGCATATTATGACAATAACAACTTATATAACTTTTTGAATCGTTATATCTCAGAAACGGTGGCTCGTAGGTAAAAAGTATTGATCCATATCTTTTAGATAATTTTATGATCTACAATTTTGTCTAAGGTACTTTTAAGATAAAACTTACCGTTTTGCTGAAAATCGCGAAAAACTATTTTTTTTTACCTTTGACCTTGAATATTTTTTTTCCTTACACAGGAATGATGGGGAACTTTCAGATATTGTTTATAATTATGTTTTGAACAATTTTACTCATTTTCAGCTTGTTGGGAATTTAAGTACCTTCAAATGTCTAAATTGACCGGAGTATATAATAATAATAAATCTCTTTATTGTACACCAGCTTATATAATTACATAGTAAAGTTAAAACTATTATAAAGTATGTACAAGCGGCGGCCTTATCACTCCCGGTAATATCTTACAGGCAACCATGAATACTGTTAATATAATACTGTTACTTACTTTGACTATTGTGTTCCATGTTGGGTGCATAAGATACTTTCCTATTGGGCTTGTATCTATAGCGCTGTACTGGAATCAAACAATATAAGCGAAAAATTATTAATTTAAAATAAAAACTACTTAAAATTTACTTATTTACAAAATTAATTAATTAAAAAATATTTTTTTTAATAATAATGTCATTTCATCTCAATAATTGTATAATAATTACTTTTATCTACCAAAAAAAAAATTACGGAACATGTCAGTTATTCCAAGGTCGTCTATATTTGTAACTGTGTTTTTGAATTACATTGAAGTGACTTTAATTAACTATCAAACTATATTTTCTTTAAATTATTTATGCTCTGACTTATTGGATTTAAGTTTTATCATTGAACACCTCACGAGGTTTTGACTAGACTAATTTTATTAAGATTTCTATTCATTCTTTATTTCTTTATTCTTATTGGCATAATTTTATTTTTGATTTCTCTGCAAAACTCCTTTATATTTTCATTCTATGCTCTTTCGATTTTAAATTTTCAATAACCCGCCTATCGTTAAACCGCTGCTCTTCATTGAGTGCAAAATATCCATATTTTGCACAAATAGTACCAGGCTTACATAAATGTTTAGAGTTAACAACAGATTCATACATTACGAGTTCCTTCAAGTAACAATATTTTCAAGGTTAGTACTACAGGAAATCATCCGTTGATACGTTTGTATGTAATAAATTAGTTTATATTTATGTAATTACCTATACTTCCATACACATTCCATAGAAATTCCAAGCTTTGTGTCATTCAAAAATAAAGTCACTTATTTAATTAAATTATAATTCGATATTCATTTAATATAGCTACGGATTTCTTTATTTTTAATACAAATATATCCATAGTCCTTACCTTATATTTTTTTAATCCTTTTAGTTGGTCTTTCGTCAAATATTTATAATCAAACATTTTGTGTGCTCACTTAGCAGAACTGCTTACACTATACTGAGAAAAAACAAAACCTTTAAACAATTATTCATTTAAAATATTATATTTAAGTACTATGTTTATGTGTTGTTGTCTATTTACGTAGTTTGACCTTCAAGATACTAGCATAATTATGTAATTAACCAGTACTTTTAATTAACATAAAGTCGATAATGGCCAGTTTTGACTTACGATTCGGTTAAATAGTACTAGGAGATTATAAAGTAAGTACATCACATACAAGTAAATGGCTTTAATACTTTAACCTTTGGTAGTACGTTCCCATGATTGAATTTACTGCCTCGGTGGCGTAGTGGTAGCGTATGTGACTGCTAAGCTTGAGGTCTCGGGTTCGATTCCCGGGTCGGACCAAATGTTTGTATGATCTGCAAATATTTGTTTCGGAGTTTGGGTGTTTTCTATGTATAATATGTATGTATTTACAAAAAAAAGTATATAAGTATTTATATCAGTTGTCTAGTACCCATCACACAAGCTCTGCTTAGCTTGGGACTAGACGGCGTTGTGTGATAGATGTCCGGAATATTTATTTATTATTTATTATCTTAAGACGAGTTTTTTGGTATCATGATTTATTTTGTATAACGCCAATTTAGCAAATTAGCTTATGTTATTATTAACATTCTGCAAATTCGTAAAGTAATTCCGAATGGCTATTCTATCCGAATTGTGTGACCAAGTGTGTGTTTGTTGTTTGTACTTTGTTCTCTAATTGACACTGGACTATTTCACGTTTGTTATTTAATTCGTACTATAAATTCGAAATCTGTTACGCTATTACGACTAAACCACTGTACCAATTTAGAAGATACTTGAAATGAAAATCTTTTGATTCCTGAGAAAGATCATGGGCTATTATATTTTTTTTTTTTTTTTTTACTTCCGCACTAGGAATAATTTCTGTGTCGCGGGGTGTGTATTTAAACTGATATCCGATCTAAATGCGGTTGGAGCCACGGGTAAAAACTAATAGCAATATATTTTACACACATTGCTAATTAGTCAACACATGTACACAATACTATACTCATTACTCGGGTAATTTAAAAATACGTCTTATTTCGAGATTAAAATATTTGCACTGCTGCATATAGTGGCTCTGGCGTACAATACCTACCTACCGTGGGAGAGCTATGCTTCGGCATGAATGGGTCGGCTCGACCGGAGTGATACCACGGCCTCACAGAAAACCGGTGTGAAATAGCGTTTGCGCTGTGTTTCACCGAGTGAGTGAGGATACCGGAGGCCTATACCCCAACCCCTCCCCCATCCCCTTTCCCATCCCCCAAAAGTCGGCAACGCACTTGTGACGCCTTTGGTGTTGCGGGTGTCCATGGGCGGCGGTAATCGCTTACCATCAGGTGATACGTCTGCTCGTTTGCCCACTATTCAATAAAAAAAAAAAAAAAACAATAAACACGTTAGTCAAACGGATTGGTATAGACTTTGTGTCAAGATTTCCTTCCCTTTGCTGTGTTGTTAGTTTGGTGGACACACACAATTAAACAAATATATACAACACTTATACCTATATCACTTCAATTAATTCCACAGTCACTTTTCACAGTTTACTAATAAACAAAAATTGAACAGTGCATTACAACGTGTGCGCTAACCTACTTGCTGGCACGGTAACTGATAATCTTGTTCCGTTCTATATCAATGGAAGCTATTCCAAATTATCTTTATACTACGATAGGACAGAATCGATACCACATAATCTTATTCATATATATTTTTTTAATAGTCCACCGACTAAGCATGGGTCTATCTTTAGAAAGAATATTTTGGCCTATTGTAACGCTCTGGTCATACTGATATAGATTTATAGAAACTTCATTATTTTTATAAATTTTAATACTTCTTTTAATGAGATGGCAACCAGCTGGATCAGCTATTTCTGCCAATGTCAAGTATTTATAGTCTTCAAGTCTTCGTCGTGATGAAATTAATGATAAAATATACATATCTATGTATATATATATATGTGTATATATATGTATATATATATATGTATATATAAATCAATTGCTGTCGTTAGTCTCGCTAAAACTCGAGAAGGGTTGTAGCGATTTGGCTGATTTTGGTTTTAAAATATTTATCGTAGTCTAGGGAAGATTTAAAAGGTATATTAAAAAAAAAGATTTTGGAGACGAGCATCAGTGAAGAAAGGTAAAAAAACGGAGGAAAGTTATTACGCTAAGGGCAATAGGAGACGTAAATAAGGTTGCGTAGGTCGGCTAGTAAAAATTAAAAAAATGTGGATGATATGAAATGGGGACGGTCTTTCGAAAAAAAAACGATCTGCAAATTTAATACTTTCATTTTTTTTTTCTTTAAAAAGACAACTCCCACATTAGGAATAAACATCCTGTGTCGTGGGGGACTTTACAAACATCCAGACTCGGGACAACAATTCGTGGATCACACAAAGTGTTGTAGGTATCGCGTGGGATTTGAACCCACGACACTTGGCGCAGTAGCAAGCGGCATGGCGACCGCTGACACCACTCGGCCAACCGTGCAGTCATTGATATGCAGGATTATTTTTTCACAAGTTTAGTTGTCAAAAAATAACAAATAACCTATCGCCAGTTTTACGTAACTAGAGGTTATTAAAAACGACCATTAATCGACTTTTACAACATCTAAGCAATGGATGGATATTGGTCAGTGTTTTAACGTAGACTTCGTATTCTTAATCTGTCACCAAACGAACAATTAACAAACGATAATTTCACAAATAATTCTCGATATTATCGCGTTCTAAAAAAATCTTATCTCAGTAAATATATAATCGTAGCTAACACAAGGCACGTTTCACAAATAATACTATAACCGTATAGGTAGATAATGTTTATTTATCAGGATTATCAGTAAGGAATGAGTCATTATTATTATACCGTAATCATTTAACATAGTGACCTAATATTATGAGTAGATATATTATGTATGAGCCTGACAAAGTGACTCTTCTCTGCCTGATGGAAAGCATACACGAATGCAGGCAATGCAACAATGCAGCATGGTGACACACACTGTGGCGGGCTTTTTTTTTTTTTTCTTTTTTTTTTTCCTCGTGCGAAGTTCCCCTCGGATACCACCTCCTGGTGGCATGTCGGACTCGAACCGACTAAAACCGCACGCCATCTCGAATACTTGATGCCGGGGAACCAGGTGCACCCTAGAAAGGAAAACCCTAGAACCCCGAAGTACCTCGAGCCATCTACGATTTGTAAATGGCCACTTCCTCTGTGGAAATCCCGGTGTTTCTGTCCCCAAAGGTTGGGGCGCGAGTAGTGCTGTGGTGCAAGCGCGTGCCCCACCCGAGCATGCTTCTGCTAGGGTGACAGGCTTGCGCTTATGGAGACACTGTGGCGGCCTATTTAGATGCTTCTGTATCATCCGGTCTCACACTTACTAACGAAACACGAATGCTTTCATTTTAGATCGGTCTTCTATGAGAGGGTAGTAGCACCTCAGTCAAGCCGGTCGGATCGCCAGCTAATAGACGAGTCATACTAATAATATGTGAATATTATTGTGTCACAGAATCTTTTTAGATTTTAAATTAATACATCTTAAAAGCTCTAATGAACTTAATTCGCTTTTGAAGCTAACCTAATTTTAATTTACGCCCTTATAATGTTAGTTGTGTAATTTGCAGTTGTTATTAGGATATAATAACCTGATAGTTGACAAAATTAATTATTAACTGTAAATTGCAAATATTTTTTTTTACAACACTAAATATATCTCCTACTATATGATTCAGTCCTGGTACTTAATAATAATAATGATAATGTAATGTATTTGTTTTATATTTATATTAAGAATGTGATTTATATGTATGTAAATACAAATGTAATAAAGAGAATAATAATAATAATAACTATATTGACATAATACCAACACGATAAATACGATAATAAAATTGGGTTTGAAGCATATGTTATGATGTACTCTTAAACTGGGTGTCTACAATGTCAATCTACAACGTCTAAACTAGGCCGAGCCTGTATCTTAAACGTTAGTTCTTTACCAGGTTTCAAGGACATAATAAAAAATAAAAAAAATATAATTAAAAACTAGGTACACAGTATCAAAATGTGGGCAGACTCGCACAGTATACATAATAGTTCCAAGAATAAAAGATCAAACTTACTGATATATCTCGACACACTGGTATTACACCTCCGCCACACAAGCAGTCACTGGTAATTCCAACACCGAAAACAATACAGAAAAATAATAAAAGTAAACTGCCAACATTAATAAAAAAGGGCAGGTATTTGTGCGTTTACAATCCATGATCCTGTGACGTTAATAAGGTATCTATATAATTACAGCCTGTCCCAGAGATCACTTACTTCGTAAGAAATGTACATAGATTAGTCTTAGATTTAAAACTAGACATGTTATAATTAAATGTGGGTAGGCTCAAAATACCGTACGTCAACAGTTCGGTCGAATGAATGTAGGTATACGAACTTAAGACATTTTTTAAATTGAATATTTTTTTATTCTGTGTTATGGTATTTTTATTTCTGTCTAGTATTGGATACTTACATACATTTGCATACACACTAATATACATACAATGTACTCGTACATCATATTTAACTAGTTGACCCATGCAACCTCATTTGCGTCTTCTATTGCCAGTAGCGTGAAAATTTTCCCCCGTTTTTGAAACATTCTTCATTGGTGCTCCGCTTTTATTAGTATTAGCGTGATGATATATAGCCTATAGCCTTCCTCGATAAATGTACTATCCAACATTGAAAGAATTTTTCAAATCGGACCCGCGCGTTCAAAAAATAAACAAACTCTAGCTTTAGCTTCATAATATTAGTATAGATTACTTAATAATTTAGAACAAACCTTCCATCTCTTCATAATTTCTCGATTTAAGCCATGATGTTAAGGCTTTTTTACACTTGTGTTCGTGTAACAAGAATTTTTGTACAAGTTTTATTAATTTTATTGTAAAGCATAGGACCAAGGTAACACTGGATTTTTTCAATAAATGCTGTATTATACGGTAACATGGGACACATCCTGTCCTTCCGTCGAGCTTCTTACTACATACATACATACAGTCACGCCTTTTTCCCAGAGGGGTAGGCAGAGACAATTCATCTCCACTTACTACGGTCCTGACACACCTCTTTTGCTTCGTCCACATTCATCATTCGCTGCATAATGCTCGTCGGTTCCTGGTGCTCTTTACATTAGTTTCTTACTACTTTTAACTATTAATAAATAAATACAAATATATAAGGTATAATTTATGACTGCCTCGGCGACGCAGTGGTAGTGAATGTGCTTGACGTCTCGGGTTCAAATCCTGGGTCGGACCAAGTGTTTGTGTAATCTACAAATATTTATTTACAAAAAAAAAGTATATATGTATTCATATCAGTGTCTAGTTCTCATAACACAAGCTCTGCTTAGCTTGGGACTAGATGGCGTTGTGTTAGATGTCCGAAATATTTATTATTTACAGAAATCGATCCATCAACATTACATTTTCATCATCATGTGTTTTCTTTTTGGGTACTCTTCATTTATTGTTCTGTACTCGATCACGCAGATGCCGATTGATAGCTTCTACTAGGTCTGCCGAGCCTCTGGTAACCTCACACACTTGTCAGACACCCAAATAAAAAGCCACTCAATTGTTTACCATTAGTTTTCGGTAGTAACTTGGTATTGAATGGAGAGCCATCTCAAATGTATCTTTTTGAATACGTAATACTTATTATAATAGGAACATTACAGCACCCGACCCACGTGTCTCAATTAGCAACTCAGACAAGTCATTCGGTAATTAAAATTAACCCAGTCGTTTAACGTTGAGCCAATTGAAGTACTGAAGTGGGAGCTGCATCAATTCTTGCCTATACTAAACGCTGGGGCATTACCAAAGCGTCGAAAAGAAATATAAGAACTCTAGAGCTGAGGACCTAGCCAAGATACAAACGTTTAGCGTCGACTTTTGCTACAACCGCTAACGTCTTTATTCTCTTCTATTACCTATTTTGTTTTGATCACTTGACATAACGTTGAGATGACGTCATTTTCATATATTTGATTAATTTTGTAATAACGTTTACGTTTGTAGAATGTCAATTTAGCTAGGGAAATAAAGGCCTTTAATCGTTATCAATGTTTGATTGATTGTCTAAAAAATGTTGCGTTTCTATACTGTAGGTATAACTCATCCGAACAATTTAAACTCACTATCAATCTGTTGCTGGTATCCTGGTATTTGCGCGACTATGCTATGTTTTGAGGATGTTTAAATTTAAATAGATCGCTTATGTTCAGGTGAAACTGTGTGTTATTTGCATGAGAATTGTTAATTTTAGATGGATAGATAGAAACCTCTATATTTGTACACCTTTTTACATATTACAAGATGATATATAAATATAATGTAATGTACAAAGGGCGGCCTTATTGCTGAAAGCAATCTCTTCCAGGCAACCTTAGGATGGATTAAAATGTATCAGAGGGACAGCAGCAGTTGACGGTGCAATTGATTTATGATATACCGTGGGAGAGCTATGCTTCGGCGTGAATGGGCCGGCTCGACCGGAGTGATACCACGGCCTCACAGAAAACCGGTGTGAAATAGCGCTTGCGCTGTGTTTCACCGAGTGAGTGAGGATACCGGAGGCCCATACCCCAACCCCTCCCCCCATCCCCTTTCCCATCCCCCCAAAGGTCGGCAACGCACTTGTGACGCCTTTGGTGTTGCGGGTGTCCATGGGCGGCGGTAATCGCTTACCATCAGGTGATACGTCAGCTCGTTTGCCCACTATTCAATAAAAAAAATAAAAAAAAAAAAAAATTAAAAAAAAAAAATATGTACATACAAATTCTTTTTTAGTCCGTAAAGCTTTCTTATCGTGTTTGCACCGCCAGTCTTTAAATTTTTTGATAGTACATATATATATATATAGTTCACTTATAACCTACTAGCTGTTGCCCGCGGCTCCGCCCGCGTTTATGTCGGTTTTTTCGTGTTTTTTCGCGGTCGCGGATATGTGACTGATGCAATAATTAGATAAAAACAATCCTTGATGCGGATTATATTATATCATTCTAAAATTTCAGCTCAATCGGTGCAGAAATTTTTGAGTTTTTGAATCGTACACAAACCAACATAACATTTTTATATATATAGATAGAATGTATAGGAAATCTGTAACTAAGAAACACTTAAGAGCTTTCGTACTGTCGCGTCTTCTTTTTTTTTTGCAATTAGCCCTACCACTTATCTAGATACATATATATGTATTGTATAGGTACAATAATTACAGTATTTTAATAGTAATATCTATGAATACTTTACAAACAGATATGTATACATAATTAAAGTTTTAAATTTCAATTCTATTTTCAAAAATAATCAAAACCCTTAGCTTGTGGAAACCCTAGTTATCAGCTAACGGCCGTACCGTCGAACAGTACAATAAATTATGAATGCAGACGTGCTAATTGTTAGTTATTTATGATGTCCTGGTAGCTCCTGATCCGTTCGTCCATTTTATTCGGAATATTTTCCATGAATATGTAATGTAAAACGGTACATAGTTTTCCTTATTGCTAATATCCGTAGTCATCCAAACGCATCATTTTATATATATATGTATATATAATACATATAACAAAATTGTATCTGATCGCTGTCTGTACATGGAAGAAATATAGAGGAAACTATTTAAGGGTGAGAATCCAAAACAGTGATTTTTTAAATTTTTGTTTGTCTGTACGTTAGTGCACGGTAATTTCAAAAAGGGCTTAACCAATTTGAATACGCTTTTTTCATTTCAAACGGCTTATAAATAAAAAGTTATAGTAGTTTGAAGAATCACCTCGATAATTGACCTTTACGCTGATGGAGCTAAAAGGTAAAAAAAATCTTGTAAACTAAAAATAAGTAGTAAGTAAGAACTTCTTGCAGGTCTACCAACTTCAGACAAGTTACAATGCGTCTCAAATAAGAATAGGAACGTCAATGACCTCTATCTGCCAAATGTCCTTTGAAAAGACGTTATTAAAACACCTTTAAAAACCTTGAAAATATATTATTTATACACAAACTAGCTGACCGACGCAACCTCGTTTGCGTCTTTTATTGCACGTAGCGAAAAATTTTCCCCCGTATAGGGTTGATTTTTTACACCTTGTGTCCGAAAAACCCCAATATCTTACGGAACCCTATTTTTTTCCAAAATAAAATATAGCCTATAGATTTACCATAGCAGCGCCATCTATTGATTACTTACTCAACCCAGTCGAAAGGTATCGACATCTGTTAGAATCATTTGGAGTTAACAGATAATTGTGACTGTCAAATAATAACAGACAAATAATTAGCAATAAATTAAAATTGCGACTATAATTTGAGATTTAAACTATCCTATCTCTCAAGTTGTATCGAACTGCACATGTTTTGCGAATTTTATTATAATCGGTTAAGTGGTTTAGGAGTCCATTGAGGACAAACATTGTGACACGAGATTTATATATATTAAGATAAGGTTTCGTTGGAGATTGTACTTTTCAAGGGACATTTGACAGATAGAGGTCATTAAAGTTCCTATTTTTGTTTGAGTCGCACTGTACATCGAAATATTACTCAGTTACATACGTATTTTCTACAGTCGTACATTTTCATTAATTACATTATATAAAAAGGTAGACAGGAATTTAATGCAGTCTGACTTATGAGCAATAAAAAAAAAACATATTTGCCACCTTTACAAGTTCCACCACCTCAAACCTTCAAATTAAGACCTAAAAAGAAATACTTATTTATTGAGGGAATATAACCCATTTTGTCTCTATGTGTGATTTTTTGACACACTTTTTCCGTGGGAGAGCCACGCTTCGGCACGAATTGGCCGGCTCGACCGGAGTGATACCACGGCCTCACAGAAAACCGGTGTGAAATAGCGCTTGCGCTGTGTTTCACCGAGTGACTGAGGATACCGGAGGCCCATACCCCAACCCCTCCCTCCATTCCCTGTCCCCATCCCCCAAAGGTCGGCAACGCACTTGTGACGCTTTTGGTGTTGCGGGTGTCCATGGGCGGCGGTAATCGCTTACCATCAGGTGATGCGTCTGCTCCTTTGCCGCCTATTCAATAAAAAATAAAAAATCAAACTATGTATGTTTGGTAATGAATGTACATGCATGCATAGTATGCAGTGCACTCCTTCAATTTGCACAGTTAGTGCAGCTAGGCTATTAGTGAAACTGCCACTTAACCGAATAACGCACCAGACGGATTGTCTTACTTACTGAATTATGCTGTCTCGTCTGGGGTCTTAGATTTTGTAGAAATATATATATATCTTGAGTATTTATAGAGTTAAGTTTTTAGAAATATTTAGTATATACTTATTTTAAGCTTATCACTTATCTGAGATTCAATACATATGAACAGTTTTGCAAGTTTCAAAAAATCATTTTTACCTCGTCTTGATTTAACTGGGATGAACATTTTTTGGCAGTTAATGTAGTGTGCTAGATATCAATTATTGTAAGTATTTTAATCAATACTAATATTATAAAGCTGAAGAGTTTGTTTGTTTGAACGCGCTAATCTCAGGAACCGCTGGTCCGATTTGAAAAATTATTTCAGTGTTGGAGAGTCCATGTATCGAGGAAGGCTATGGGCTATTTATCATCACGCTAATACTAATAGGAGCGGAGCACCAATAAATAATGTTTAAAAAACGGGGCAAAATTTACACGCTGCGGGCAATAGAAGACGCAAACGAGGTTGCGTGGGTCTGCTAGTGCAAAATATTGCTATAACACAAGAGATTTTGTTACTAAAAAACCTTAAAAAAATACCCCCCACGCTTTTTTAAACAACAGATTTTTTTGTTAGAGATTATCTCACAACACTTAACTTTTGAGATTTTAGGAAACTGCTTTCTATTTATGATAATGATTGTCTACTTTGCTAGCGGTAGTAAGGTTGCAAATTAACAATCCACTTTAAATAACTAGTATAGTTTAGATATAAAGTTATTTAAGGTGGGTTACTAATTGTAAAAAGTATATTGAAAACAAACAAACCCGAGTCGCGCCAATGGTGATATGTTTTATATCATTCTGCGACTCGTTTTACAAGCAGTTTATTTCGAAATCAACTCAGACAGGATACACCCTTAATTATTTCAAAGACACCCTATTCGAAATTACGAGTAATTTTGTCGAAAATAGTGGGCACGCGCCTCCCAACGCAGACATTATGGCGCGGTTCGTATTTCAAATTACGCGCCGGTGTCGGGTAGCGCCCTCGCGTCGTCATAGCGACGCACAGGTGTTGTATCGATCTCCCGCTAACTCATGACCGCCTGGTAACTTCAGGAAAAGTATTGATACCTTCGTTTGTCCTGTTTTATTTTTCTATACTTGATTTCCCTTTGCCGCGCCTTAGAAACACTATTTCTATTCTCAATTTATTGTATCCTGATACTTAAAAGACCTTCTGACAAAACTATTTTAAAGGAAATGAAAGAAGTGGGAAAAGCTTGTACACATTTTTAAGATTTTTCCCTTCTTTCATCTACGATGGCTCAATGATGTAGAATTTATAGACAAATCACCAGATAATGTTATACTTAAAATGAGTTTTGGCTGAAATATTATTCTAGCAAGTATTGTAGCGAGAAAACATGAAAATATAAACCAAGTGCACGTATAGAAGTAACGCATTCAACACACGCTGCGTAAATTCAACTAAACTAGCTAAACATTAGTTTAAATTAAAACGGTAAAGGCCGTTTTCATTTGCATTGCACGTGATCGTCTGTGGTCACGTCTAGTCGCCTCATCAAGCTGGACTCGGCGTTTAATTTGGGGAATGGGCTTATTTAAGGTACAAGCGATGGCGATTAGGTATCTCCTTTTAAAATAGTTAGGTAAAAAAATTTACTTCAGTAGTGTTTTTTCATTTTGCTATACAAAATAATTACAATTTAGCTATTACTCAGACTCTTCAAGTTTCAGTCAAGTAAATCAAAGGTTTTTGAAAACTGTAAGAAAGATTTAAATGTAAAATAAAAATCTTTTCTTCTTCAACCAACTGTTTTGTGAATAGCTCAAAATATTATGCGTATCTTAATCACTGATTACGAATGTTAGATTGTCAATTATGTATATTTATTTCCTAAAAAAATTAAATTAATAAAATAATAGTTGTATGTTTGCAGCACTACTATATTAAGATTATTAAATTGGTTTTGCATATTATTATGTCTATCCCAGTATTGTCACCCGCGTTTCTTATCACACAGACCACAACACAGCCATTAGCGCGTCGGGCCGGATGGTCTCAGTCTCACACCTATTTACACAGCTTCCTCTTAAGCGCTGTGCGCCTAGTACCTCGACATATCTATATGCGATACTTAGTAACAGTTGCTCATTCTGATGACAAATATTTTACGGTGATATCATCAAGTCATCAATGACTCACGTCTGAGTTTCAGTGGTTCATCAGCAAACAGACAAGCTACAATAATGATGATTTATTGTACTGATTTTTCAACAGAATCTATAAAACCTAAACAGCAAATATTCCTAGGTTTCATTTTATATTTGTTTGTCGATCATTATGGCAAAATAATATAATTAAATATTTGAATCAGTTATTAAGCACATTTTCAGGAGAAGTTATGAATTACTGAAAGACTCCTAAAACTCCTATCTTCTCTTTCTTAATTATAGTTTAAATTCTTATCACCTCTTAAGAAAAACACATGTTTTATTTCATATAGGATTTTCTGTTCGCTTTATTAGGTATTGAGATGTTTATTTTAAAGTTATCTTTAATTGTTTTAATAATATTTCTTCTTGTACCATTGCTAATCAGGGCTACAGGGTTGGTTATGTAGGTGACGATGGCAGACCAAGACAAGAACCTGGATCATACTGGTAAATTTTCCTACATCAATTCTACCAAATTCAATTTGTCGTCTTCGAAACCCCCCGCATACTAAATTTCATGAAAATCGTTGGAGCCGTTTCCTAGATTCGGATGACCTTTTTTTATGGAATAGGGGGCAAACGAGCAGACGTATTACCTAATGATAAGCGATTACCGCTGCCCATGGACACCCGCAATACCAGAAGCGTACAAGTGCGTTACCTGCCTTTGGGGGTTGGGGAGGGGAGGGGGGGAGAGGTTGGGGTATGGGCCTCCGGTATCCTTTATTTAGTCGGTGAAACACAGTGCAGGCGCTGTTTCACACCGATTTTCTATGAAGCCGTGTATCACTCCGGCCGTGGTACCATTCACGCCGAAGCGTATCTTGACTTACAAGAATTTCTTGTTTAAGGTACTTAGATGTTTCTATTGACAATTTAACTCATCGATTTTCGTACTCGCCGTGCAGATACCATCGAGAACACTTACCTATCATACCGATACATCTAATTGATCCAATTAACATTCAGTATCAAACTGATTGTCATAATGAAAGGGTAAGTTGAAAAAGTTACCGACATAGCACAGCGAGTTAGAAAGCTGAAGTAGAAGGCAGAGCACATAACTCGAAGAACTGATGGCCGATGGGGCAGAAAGGTTCTTAAGTGGAGACCACGGATGGTGGAAGGACAACCTAGTTAAGATCGCAGCGACTCGTTGGATGCAGGCCGCTACCAACTAGTTGAAATGAAACATTGGAAGGTTAGGCTAAGAATATTTATTCTAAATCTCAGAATTTACTGTGGTCTATTGAAAATGGAAGAAATGGTTTTCGAGGAATAATTGAAAGTGAATGCAAGAATAATACATTGTGTGCTGTTTTAATATTAATCAATTCTACAGTATCAGCTCTACACCTAAATGATAAGATATACCAAATGTTATCGCCTACTAGCCATGTGGGTAAGGCAGGAATTTGTACCACAAAGATTGAATCATTAATTATTTTGATCAAGTGCCTAATACAGGGTGTCTCAAAAGAAATTTTATATTTGTTTAGCTTACTGCGTGAACGCTGCGTACTTGAGGGGTGCGGGGGTTATGTCAATTGGTAGCTTGACTCTTGGGGATTCAGTCGCTATGGAGCGTTTCTCGGGAGCAGACCGCGCGTTGTGCGTGCGAGAGTTTTACAAGAACGGTGATTCGACAACTGTCGCGCGTAGAAAATTCTGCAGTATTCGAGGTTTTCGCCACTTAAATGATGCGCCAAGCCTTCCTCTCATTCGACATTGGGTTAAAAAGTTTGAAGAGACTGGATCAACGCTGGATAAATCAAAATCCGGGCGACCTAGGTCATCAAGAACGGTAGAAAACGTGGAGAGTGTTAATCAATCTGTACGTGACGACCCGAGCCTTTCAATTCGGAAGCGCGCGAGTGCTTTAAATGTGCATAGATCATCATTACATCGCATTATGCACAAAGATCTAAAGCTGCACCCCTACAAAATTCAATTGGTGCAAGAATTAAAGCCCCAAGATGCCGGTCAGAGGCTTAATTTCGTAAATCAGATGATTGAGCGATTTTCAACGTTTACCAACATTTTGTTTTCGGATGAAGCTCATTTTCATCTTAATGGCCACGTAAATAAGCAAAACTGCCGCTACTGGAGTTCAGCCAATCCGAAACGCAAACATCAGAAACCCTTACACTCGCCTAAAGTGACCGTATGGGCTGCCATGTCGGCGCGAGGAATTATCGGCCCTTACTTTTTTGAGGACGAAATGGGGCGTACAGTTACAGTGAATTCAGAGCGTTATGTGGAGATGTTAGACAACTTCTTGGTACCTGAACTGCAAAACTTTCCTGGCTATAACCAAAGAACATGGTTTCAACAGGACGGAGCAACTTCACACACGTCCAATATATCTCTGCCACGTGTTCGTGAAATTTTCTCAGGAAAATTGATCTCCCGGAGAGGTGACATAAATTGGCCTCCACGTAGCCCAGATTTAACCCCTATGGACTTTTTCCTATGGGGTTATCTTAAATCTAAAGTTTACGCCAATAAACCAACTTCACTGGCGCATTTGAAAGAAAATATCCGTCACGAAATGGCAGCCATCCCTCACTCCACCTGTCGAGCAGTCATAAGTAATTTTACTGTTCGATTAAATGAGTGCCAACAACGTGAGGGTTTACATTTAGACGATATTATTTTTAAGAAATGAATTCCCAAAAAGTGTATTTTAACAATAAATAAACATTTTTTCTATATACCGCTTCCTTTTTTTTTAATCAATCCACTAAATATGAAATTTCTTTTGAGACACCTTGTATTATTATGTAAAGCAACGTAGATTGCACTTATAGCTTGGTGGTTATAGCTCGACACATTGCTTCTTACTGCACCATGTGTTGTGGCTTCAAATTCTACATTGGACAACATTTTATGTGATTCACATATTAGTGTTCTTAGTCTGGGTGTTCTTTGTGTCCGTTTCATATATGTTTGTGAGGTCCCTTCGGCACAGTATATGGTCGACAGTCCTATGCAAGAGTGATCTTCAAAAAATGAAAAAAAGCTACCATACTTATACATTCTGAAAACGGTACCCTATCACGCTTTGCTATTGCATTACATTTATAAGAAATGGGATACTAGTAGATACAATTAATGGCCCAAATTCTCCAGTTTCGAACAATTCACATACGACAGTTGACATGCAAATGATCTGCTCCAGCGTCGACAGCTCGCAATAAATTAATTTTAACTGCACGAGGACGAATGCAGTTAATTAATATAAAACGATGCGTTCACAGTGTCGTCATCACCTATCACGTTATGGAAGGATGATTGTTTGTAACCAAATTGTCTATTCTTAATAGATTGATCTATACAAACTAAAGATACATTTTGATAGATTAAGGTGCAGAATACGAAGACAAATCAACCAATCGTAATCCGCTTCTGAACGAAAGTCAACTTTTCAGGTCTTGGGCAGTCCGCATCCATTCGCTGCCAGCCACTTTCTTCATTTCATCAGTTCATCGTGTCGCAGGACGCCTCACACTACGTTTCTTTTTTCTTGTCTTAAAAAGACACTCCCGCAAAAGGAATAAATCCTGTGTCGCGGGGCACTTTACATACATGAAACGGACACTATGAACACCCAGACTCCGAACAGAAATTTGTGGATCACACAAAGCGTTCCCATGGGGGATTTGAACCCACAAAACTTAGCGAATTACGAAGTAGGTAGCGGTGTGGGGATCGCTTATACCACTAGACCAGCCGTGCAGTCTAATCGCGGTCTCTACTCAAGCACATTTCGGCTCCACCGTCCATGGGTTTGTCTGGAGACATGACTCATGGTGAAGACACACTAATAATTACTACCTAAACATAATCGTAGGAAGCTAGGAAGTTCAATATGAACTAATTTTCTGATAATGCATCTGATGAAAGATTTTTGAAAGACAACTCCCGTATAAGAATACATCACGTGTCGGGGTCTTTACACACATACATGAAACGGACAAAAAAGAGCACCCAGTGTAGATCACATAAAGTAAGATTATTCTACACTTTTAACGTATCATTAAACTCACTAAATCCTTTCTCAAAAATCAAAGTAGGTAGATACCTTCTTTAAAAAAAATGATGAACTCCCGCATTAGGGATACAGCGGCAACAACGTTTGTGAACACATTCAACTAAAATTATTCAAAACCAAAATAAAAGTTTTAAATTAAAATTTTGTTTCTATCTTTTCAATTCTTCAATGAATTTAATAATATATTGACGCATTCGAGTTTTTTCTAAATATTTATTTTCAGGGCTCAGTTAGAAATCATTTTCTCAGCACACAATTAATTGACCTGGATTATCTGCATTGGCAGTGAGTATAGTGAGGCCCGCAATGTAGAATTCTACTCAAGCTTTCCGTCAGGTTGGCAGAGTCACTTTGGCAGGCAGATAAAATAACCTGGATGGGAATCAAATCTAAGACTTCTGGCTGAGAAGACAGTATCGCTGAATATATTCATAGTGTTTAAACTGAATGTTTACTTATGATTTGATTTCTTCTAAGCCCCACTAACTCGATCTCGTTTGAAAGCCAAATTAATTAAGACAAGACAGTCAGACGGGCGCGCGGTCGCATGCTTGACATTTTCAATTAATCAGAGTCAATTCAAAACTGTCCTGAAAATGCTTCACATTGTAATCGAAGGTTTTTTGTTTGCATTTAACGAAATTAAATTGATAAAGAGTTCTTTATAATATTTTTTTTTATGGTATAGGGGTAAAAGAGCAAACGTATCGCCTGATGGTAAGCGATTATCGCCGCCCATGGACATCCGCAACATCAGAGGCGTTACAAGTGCGTTGCCGGCCTTTGGGGGATGAGGAAGGGGATGGAGGTAGGGGTTGGGATCGGCCCTCCAGTATCCTGGGGACCGGTCGTGTTAATAACTGCAGTTCCCGGACCCCTTCCTTCTCAGGCGCAGAGTGGCACACCGTGTGGTTTTAGTCGGTTCGATTCCGATACACCGCCCCGCCGCAAACCCCGGTGGGGTGACGGCCCGAGGGGGTCTTCACACATAAAAAAAACGGCCTCCAGTATCCTCACTCCTCCTACAGTTTCACACCGGTTTTCTGTGAGACCGTGATATCACTCCGGTCGAGCCGGCCTATGCATGCCGAAGCGTGGCTCTCCCACGGTAAAAATATACTTCAATTTGTAATGCTGCATTTAACAGCACATACGTATACCTTCGTTTTTCAACCCGCCAATAATCCCAACACTCAGATATAATTGATTGACTTGCTTTGATTTTAGACGGATATCTGAATAAAATAAAAAGTATTTTAAAACTCTATGTATCGTGAAACTCAATTATGTGTAACAATATCTCTAGAATTCTCTCTAAGTACTGTTAACTTTATGGTATTTAAGAAAGTATTCCAAAATGAGTCCTCACGATGACAAGAGTAAAATGTTCTGAACAACAAACGCCTACTAATTAATACCAATAAAGAAGTTAACACTAATATACCAGCTGGCATGTTTGTTGTGTGTTATTGTGTCTAAGTACCAAGAATATCGATATTAATTCATAACATTCGTTATAGTAGGGTTGTCACTTCACTGTCTACAATTAATTTCTTCAAATTTATTAAAAAAATACTCTTCATATTAAAAAAGAATATTTGAAACTTATTCCAATTATGCGTGGCCATTCTTTTCAATCGATGATGATGATTGACGATTTATCTTTTTTAAATAAATGTGTTTAAATCACCTTGTACCTATTCTTCTTTGGTCTCCTTTTATGTTCTTATGTTAAACAGAAAGATGTTCACCGCTCCACATAGGCGACCTTTCAAGGTATCTTTGTCTATTTACATTATATTAATTGAATTAAAAAGGAAAGTGACTTTAACTTAATACTAGAGAACTACAAATATTCTCGTTGTTTTATTTATAAATTCCACCTCTAAATTAAAGAACAGTACGGAATCAAACTTGTTATGTGTTTAATAAATAATTATTTCGGACATCTTACACACAACGCCATCTAGTCCCAAGCTAAGCAAAACTTGTGTTATGGGTACTGGACAACTTATATAAATACAAATATACTTTTTTTGTAAATTCATACGTATTATATATAGAACACACCCAAACACCGAAACAAATATTTCTAGATCCCGGGAATCGAACCCGAGACCTCAATAACAGCAGTCTTATACGCTACCACTGCGCCACAAAGGCAGTCAATATCACATGATTTATTAGTAACGTTTTAAAATGAACATAAAAAGGGATAAAACTATTAGGCGTCATAGAATTCGTTCAAAAGTTAGTCATCATAAGTTAGATAATTTCTCAACAGGTCAGATGAACAATGATTATTTATTAGATGTGACGTATGAAGAATAAATCTGAGTTAAGAAGAAAAATCCAGATACCAGTAAAGACTTAACGTTAACCCATTTCAATTTTATAATCAATGTGATTGATCAGGCATCAAGAAAGTGAGCTATGTAGTGTACGCAACCTAGCAAGAAAACAAGTATTATTCGGTCTACAAAACAATTACACAAAAACCATTAACAACAGCACTCACTATTTTTAAAACAATAACATTCGAGAAAATAAATCAACAATAAATTTTCTGCCAACCCTAATTAACATTGTCGAGCAATTACTCGCAAAATGAACAAATTGGTTCAAACACTCGTCTTTTTAGTGGAGTCTATAAGCGGAAACTGATCGATTTCTAAATGAGTATGTTTGTAAATTTGTTAATTTTTAGTTGCATACAAGCCAACTTAATAACGCAATGGTATGCTTAATGCTTACTTTGAAATGAGTTTTAATTGAAGCTAAGGTTGTCGATTTATCGTTATTTTTACATTTAAGAGTTGTAAAAAAAATCCGTATCTTGTTGATATCGAAAGAGGAGTTTAATTTCTATGTTTTTATGGCTGGGTTTGCTTTAAGGCTCTGATCGTAAATGATGTTTTTCTATATAAAGTCGTCTCCTAGCTAAATAATTCTTTATAAATATCAGTTTCGTGCATTTTTGTTGACTCCCACGACAGCGAAACCGGAACATTCCTAATGCAGGAGTTATCTTTTATAAACAAAAAAGGATATTATGGACACTTTTAGTTTGTCACTTTTTACACAAAAATAATCCTAAAAGGAACCAAATCAGCGTCATCCCTTACATGTCATTCCTAATTTTAAACCATAGAGAGTCCATTACCTTTGTGTTATTTTCAAAAGGTATTTATTGTATAATTATTTCAGTTTCAGAAATAAGAATATTGATTTCAAAATGTTAACCACATTTGAACAAAAGAAACGCCGCCATTAATATACTAACTCGTCAAAACAAATGCCAAGTGAAGTCGTCACGCCGTACTTTATATTACAGACTCATTATTACTTCGTAGATTTAGCCGAAGTGGGTGTTAACTGTGCCTCGTATCAGTTACAATCTGTTACGGTTGAAATCCTTTGATTTCGTCTACTCGTTTCTAAAAACTTTACAATATTATGTTACAAGTCTGTTTCGCAACAATTAGTGTTTGTACTGTGAATTATATTCACTGATTAAGACGTTAATGGCCACCAAAATTGTTAGAAAGGGTTGAGGTGTAGTTTATGAAGCTTTGTATTGTAAGTGACTTCAATTTGGTATTTGTTGTTTTATAGGATTGGGCAAGTTTGCTCGTTATTTTGGGCAATAACTCAGCCACGGAAAACTTTGGCTTTATATTTTAAACAATATATAAAATGGTATAGTATATCTAAGCCTGCTTTTACGGAGAGGCTCTTTTTTGTTGATAGGATGAAAAATTCCTTCGGATCTCCAGCTCCTCGGGGACATAGAATCCAGGAGTATGTGGTATTTCCACTAAGAAACACCCACAACAATAGTGCAGTATTTATATCTTTTGCGGTAAATCTTGCTTATTGCTTAGCTGTTAAATTTCAATTATTTGTTTCTAAGTATATTAAATCACATATTCTATTTGATCATCGTTTTAGAGATCGGAAATGATTTAATAGTTATTTTGCGTATGTCCGGCGCGGTCACGGTTTTGCACGGCAGATCGACGGTAACCGGACGCCATTTTGCGCCGCCGCGCTACGATACTGCTTTGACAGCTGTCATTCGTAGCTAGCGGACATTCGAAATTAGAATGTTTGAATCATGTTAAATAAGATAATTTTATTTTTAAATTTCATTTTGTGAGTGATATTGATTTGGCTCTATTTTCTTAACGAAAGTTGATCGTTCGAAATTTTACAATTTTAACGATAAATAATAGGTATTCATTGCTGATTCTCATTTTGAATCTGTTTATAAGTCTACTATCGACCCGGTCCGGATTCGCATGAAGTCTTTGAAATCTCGGATATCCTCTACAGTAATATGCATGTATTGCACATATAAACCTTCCTCTTGAATCACTGTATCTATTGCACAAAACGAAATTGAAATCCGTTGAGTAGTTTAAAAGATGTAAGCGAACGGACAACGTACGCGACTTCATTTTGTAATTTGTAAAGATAATTTCATTAGTTTGTTATCTAAATATCTACCTTACCAAGATAAATTTAAAACAAATTTTGCATATTCGTAACAAACAAAAAATTAAAAAGGGCTAGGCTTAAGCGACTAGGTATTATTGAATTGTGGGCAAACGAGCAGACATAACACCTGACGGTAAGCGATTACCGCCGCCCATGGACACCCGCAACACCAGAGGCGTCACAAGTGCGTTGCCGACTTTTGTGGAAACGGATGGGAAGGGGGTTGGGGTTAGGTATTTCACACTGGTTTTCTGTGAGGCCGTGGTATCACTCCGGTCGAGACAGCCATGCCGAAGCGTGGCTTTCCCACGGTACCTACAGCATTAAATAAAATAAATATTTTCGATATTTCACACACAACGCCATCTAGCTTCTAACTAAGCAGATCTATCTACATTACATAATACTTTAACATCACAATAAATTTCTGAAAAACTCATCAAACCAGTTTACAGTAGGTACCCGGATCAATTAATTACCTTCCGATCCCGATGTAACATCATCTGCCGAGGAGTGTCAGTCTATCGGAAGGCGGGTAGCATTAAATTAATCTTATTTGTGCTTCCGTCCAATTTGCGCCGAGACCGGACAAGTCGCTGTTAATAGAACATGTTCAATGTCTACTAGCTGACAGCCCTAGTTAGAAATGTTTGTATTCTAAATTCAAATAGTAAGTTTGTTTTTTAAAATCCAAAAGTAGAAGTACTATAGGTATTAGTCTATGGAAATACTAATTCGAATTAAACGTAAAAATTGATTTAGGAAATACATAATTAAAGAGTAAAATCACTTGGCGTTCATTAAAAAGAGTTATCATTATCAACAACCCATAACGTTCCACTGCTGGACTCAGATCTCTTAGGAGAGGGCCGTACGTCCACTCTGGCCAAGTGCGGTTTAGGGACTGGCAAGGCATGACTACTTAATCTTTGCTGTTGAATATTTTTAAGCCACCCAAAGTCCTCCAACTAAGCTTCACGACCGTTATCCTATGATAACAACCGGGGCCGACTGCTTAACGTGACCTCCACGGAGACGCTCATGGTAACATGCAATCGACAGTCACCCAGCTAGGTACTGACTGCGCCGTCGTTGCTTACCCTCGGTAATTGTTTTTAATCACCGAGTACAACTAGGCTATGAACGCCTTAAAAAGAGTTATGAAAACTTAAATATGAGTTAAAAATTGAAAGATTTTCTAGTACTCACTGCACAATCAACACACAGTTAACGAGTTAAATAATCCTACAGTTTTATTTTACACCCGGATAGGTAAATATTACAAGAAGATATATGCAATGGGTAGCAGCCTTATTGCTAAAAATAATCTCTCTCAGACAACCTTTAATGTTTGTTAAGATTTTTCAGTAATCCGCCCGCCCCGCTCTGGAAAGAACCTCTTTATCGGTAGTCACATATACTATCCGCTAGACCAACGAGACAGTTATACAAACATATGTACACTGTATAAAAATAACATAATGAGTAACAAGTGAAGCTATTAAAAGCTTGTCAATATAAATTTTAACGAATAGATACCGGCTTCAAGAACTGGACCAAATTGAAATGGCACCAGCTTATAAAAAAAAAACATCAAAATCGGTTCACCTAGTCGAAATTTGTTAGGTAACAAACATAAAACACAGTCGAATTGAGAACCTCCTTTTTTAAAGTCGGTTAAAAACCGTAGGTATACCGTGGGCGAGCAACACTTCGACATGCATGACATACGGCCTCACCGAAAACCTTTGGGAAACAGCGCTTACGCTGTGTTTACTGAGTGAGTAAGGATACCGGAAGCCCATTTTTTTTTACGTGTGGAAACCCCCTCGGGCAGTCACCCCGCCGTGGTTTGCGGCGGGGCGGTGTGTCGGAATCGAACCGACTAAAACCACACGGTGTGCCACTCTGCGCCTGAGAAGGAAGGGGTCCGGGAACTGCAGTTATAAACACGACCGGACCAAGGATACCCCATCCTCCATCTTTCTCCCCACCCCCCAAAGGCTGGCAACGCAATTGTGACGCCTCTGGTGCTACCTCAGGCGATACGTCTACTCGTTTGGAAAAATGGTTCCATGAAAAAATGGAACACAATTTAGTTCAGGCGCCTACTTCTTTAATTAGAATAATAATAACAGCATCAATTATTTTGTTCAAGTTGATTGAGGTATTAGACTTACCATTCCCCTTTGTTTTAAGCGTGTTTTAGTAGTTTTAGTGTAAAAAAAGTGGGTACTCTTAAATAACATTGTACTGAGCAAGTAATAATACAATTGTAACAGCACGAACTGTGACGAATCCACTTCTTAAATAGACTGCTACAAGCTACGAAAGCTTGTATTAAAGAATGATTTTAGCGGGTAATAAAAATTAACTGGAATCTGCCCTTTGAAAAGTACATTTAGTTAAATGGAATAGAATAATCTTTATTGTTAACTAGATAATACAGTTTACATAAAAATAATACATCAATTGACTAACCATGTACAAATGGCGACCCCTTAGCGCTAAAAAGCAATTTCTTCCTGGCAACCTTGGGATGGAAAAAAAATACTGAAAAAAAAAAAACAATTTATGGGCAGTTAAAAGTAAGTTCAGATCTATTAAATCTCTCTTGTCTCTTAATTTTCGTCTTTTTATTTCTTTTGATTACGAATTCAAACTCGAAATAAATATTTCTTACGTACCTATGACACACAACGCTGTCTAGCTTAAAACTAGACAGAACTTACATTATACTGTGGCAGCTAAATTGATTGATGGAATGCGTATTTTATTTTTTTCTGGCAATAAATACATATTATAAATATAACACCCAAATTCCAAAACTAATTTTTTGCAGACCATACCAACATTTGTGTTAACCCAAGATTCTAACCCATAAACCCACCATAGAGATCATTACTAGATTGCAAATATTCTGCACTCAAATTGAAGATATCAATAATAATTCACCCTTCAATTGAGAAAAGAACTATAGATAAGATTAAATTAATAAACACTATCCGAAATCCAATATACACGAATATCTGATCCGTCCCTACATTCGGCGATGACTCGCTTATTTAGGGTTGCCACTTAAAAGACGATTCGTAGATCTTTGACTGTACGGTTGTTGTTCTCAGTCTGAGTATTCTTTGTGTCTGTTTCATATATGTTTGTGAAGGCCCCGCGACACAGCATAAATATATTTCACATGTTGGACACTAAGCAAAGCCGACACACCGCCCCGCCGCAAACTGCCCGAGGGTCTTTCTACACGTTAAAAAAAAACTTGAGAGGTGTCAAGGGACACCCGGATGGAACGAAGTTCGAAATAGAAAGACGAAACGAAAATATCTGTGTGTGTCGTCGTCGTGTCGTGACAACAAATTGTATCGTGTCAACAAATTGTGTCGTGACAATTTTTCCGTCTAGCCCCCTTACACAACGCGCCATAAGGAACTTCGTTCCAAAAATAAATAAAGTAGGCTAATGATGATAGGCACATAAAAAAGAAAATACCGTCAATATAATATGTTTAATTAAAATATTCAGGATTTCCTACAATTTGACAACCCTAAGGCCAGTTGGTAGCTTACCGTGTTAAAATGATCAGATATAACGAGCTTCTCGCTGTTTCTATGCTCGTCTCTAGGGAAGGGGGTGAAACGGTTCGTTATTTGTTTGGGGAAAGTCAAGGGAACATTTGACGAGTTAGAATTTAGTGGTGAGGTAACTTCTTTTGTAACTTTGATTAAATTATAAGATTTATAGATTACGACATTTACAGATTAAATACAGAAAAACATGACCACATGTCAGTATACTTAGAAATACTTTTTTTTACGTAATAGGGGGCAAACAAGTAATCGTATCGCCTGATGGTAAGCGATTACCGCCGCCCATCAGAGGCGTCAAAAGTGCGTTGCCGGCCTTTGGGGTATGAAGAGAGAAGTAGGGGTATGTGCTTCTAGTATCCCTACTCATTCGGTGTAACACAGCACAAGCGCTATTTCACACTGGTTTTCTGTGACGCCGTGGTATTACTCCGGTCGAGCCGGCCCATCCATGACGAAGCGTGACTCTCCCACGGTAGAAGTACTGTTCATATGATGAAAGATGAAAAAGACAAAGAAAACAGAAAAATTGTATATTATCACTCCATGGTGGAGATAATAAGACTGCATTGAACATAAACAGAAAATATATGAAGAAAGAAAACGAACCAAATATTGATACTAACTTACGAGAAAAACTGAAAAAAAAACTTATTGTTATTCTTGAAAAAAAAAACAAAATTAAAAAAAACAAACGCCTTCCCTAACTAATTAATTCATACCACGACAATGTACAAAGGGGTGCTAATAACATTAGCCACACAATTACCCCATTCTGTTCACAACAACATATTCGGCGGTGATGGCTATATCTTCCATATCGGATTGGTTATCACCCCTTCTTTATGTCATCTGTCAAGTAACGCCCTCGCATGCCGAGTGACGTACGCAGAACGTAGTAAACGACAATTTTAAATCATAAGAAGCGTGCGTAAGTTGTAAGAGTCTCGTAAATAAGATGGATACATTTGGTTTAAGACTTTAAGAGAGTTTATTTCTAAGATGCAATAGCCTAAGTTGTGTGCCGGAAATCAAATTAAATTAGACATAAGTCTCATGTCATAAGACCCAGTGAGTTTCTAGAAGCAAAAAAAACAGTATTGCAAACGATGATGTCAAAAACTTAAAACAAAAGATATCCTTTTAATACCTTTCTTTATCCGCGAATATTATTAAAATTGACTGCTACGAAAAAGTTATAATACATATAATGTAGCTACGTATGTATCCAGAGCAGAATTATTAATAGTTCAACAGTTTCAAACGCTGCGCAACCTTTTGTTATGAGTTTACTTATATGTTCATGTATTTAAAAAAAAAAGTCGGGTTGCACTCCGGGAGTGCCGGCAGAAGTGAAAACTTGAATATTAACGTTGTGCATTTTTGATATTTTGGAATGGTTAGAGAATAATTTTGTACGAATTGCTTTCATTATCAGTATAAAAGTACTATTATTTATGTGGTGGAATACAATATTCATTTATTGCGCTATCGTACACAAACATGACAATTTATATTACATACACACACGAACATTCGCGCAAGCGCCCTGCGCCGCCTGTCCTGTCACGTGACCTGACGCGAGTTTATAAGTCCTCTCTCCATCCGTCTTACGAATTTTCGATCAGGTCATGTGACCTGACGCGAGTTTATACATTTTTACCCATTCCTAAAAAGTACACAGCGTCGCTAAAGAAGTTTTCACTTCAAAAACGATAGCCGTCTGCATAAAATTGGAATGTTATTATATTCCTGAAATACCCTTACGAAATTCAGTTACAACCAAGCCAACAAACATACAGGTGAAGCTAAAAAAACGTTATAAAAGCACACTCAAAAATATATACATACACTGACATGTGTACATATTTTACCCAACAGTCACTTACTGTGTTATACCTCACAGCATTCTAACAAAAGTCTCAAGGGTGCACACCGATTTGTCAGTACTCATATCAATTTTATAACATTACTGTTATTGTTATCGCACACCACGCCATATGGGAATTCATTAGCACCACCCCCCTTTCATGGCGTTGGGGAGCATAGATTTAGATTCATCTTTATTGTTTTTTCACTTTCTATATGTTTTTTTTTATTGAATAGTGGGCAAACAAGCAGACGTATCACCTCATGGTAAGCGATTACTGCCGCCCATGGACACCCGCAACACCGAAGGCGTCACAAGTGCGTTGCCGACCTTTGGGGGATGGGAAAGGGGATGGGGGGAGATGTTGGGGTATGGGCCTCCGGTATCCTCACTCACTCGGTGAAACACAGAGCATGCGCTATTTCACACCGGTTTTCTGTTAATTTACTGACTAAGCATTTCATTGAATCAGACTGAGCTGGACATAAGGTCACAATTTCTTTTAGGCCTAAACGTACCATAACTCAAAAGTCACCCTTTATTATCTTACGAGTACTTTTCATAGCGATCAAAGCAATTCGCAGAACTAGCCCCATCGTGTAGTGAGGGCCGCGCGACAATTTGTCAGCGCTAACATCGTTTATACGAGTACCAAGTGTAACCGCACACCGCGCGATATACGAATAAATTACCCGCGCGGTTTATCGACGCCGCGATGTTGGTGGCGCCGATCTCTGGATAACTATAGATAAGTGTAATGTGTGTGTTGAACTTGTAAGGTGGTCTGATTGTAACTTTGAACATTAAAAATGTGATACTCTATGAATATATAGAACAGAAGTGGTAACATTAATAAAAACTCTTGTGAGCTTATGCTTGCCTGGTACTTATCATTTCACTATGAATTGACTCGGTCTATGTCTATGTTGGCTGGAAATACCTATCATGTAGAACAGAAGTAGTTGGTACCTTAAATCGCGACTTTTGTAAGCTTATGCTTGCCTGGTCATTATTATGTCAACTACCTTCTTATATTAATTATATCTATGATACTAACTAGTTAGTCCGTCCATATGAATGGCGTTATTAGAAATCTAATCAAACCTTGCTCCAAACGTTACTGCTGCAGTATGTAATGTTCCTAATTATAGTTAAAAATGAGTAAATTTTTGTGTTAAGTAGGTATAGAGTAATTATTCCAAATCTGCTATTTGCTTCGTTAACTTTTGTCAATTAGTAGGTATATTATCTATATTTATACTCACATTTTGCTGATTAGAATTTACAACTTTAATGAGAAATCGGCACACTTATCAATTAAGGACGAATATATATAAACTCCTCCGAAACAGTTGGAACGATTTTTATGAAATTTTGTGTGCATATCGGGTAGGTCTGAGAATCGGCCCACATTTATTTTTCTTAACCCTAAATGATAAGTGAGACCCACCCCTTAATTATTTTTTTTACTTTTGTGGCAAAACAACTTTTGGCGGGTTGGCTAGTAATTAATATTATTAGCTCAAATATCAGAGAAGCTTATCAATTAACAAGCAATCTCGCGATTATTTCTTACATCGATATACAACGTGTCCCAAAATTCAACGATAAGCCGGTGCCAGAAGGTCGGCCTGCTCGTGACTACTCGTGAAAAAATGTTAAAAAATAATTATCTTTTTTTTTTTTTTAATTACGAAAGAAAAACTAAAATTCTTAAAAATTTACACCTCTTAAGATATTTTTAACTACCATCTCCACAATTTTCCAAATATTTCAGTTTTTTTTTTTGTATCAGCATCCTAAGTAACACCGTTACCCATCACAATCCTTAGAAAACCCATAACACCTGTAGATTTTACACGAAAATTAATGAAAGTTTTTTCTTTTTTTCAAAACTCTGAAAGATTTTTCTTTAAGGGCAATTTAACTCATCGTGGTGTAAAAAAAATGTATGGTCACTACTATGGCAAATGTTTTAAAAAAATTACGCATCTAAACATGAATCTAAAATGGTACAATACTTCTTGAAAACCAACCACAAAAAAAAATGCAAATTATTTATCTAAACATAAACCAACATTCATGAATTGTTTATAGTACTAAATTTTTGACAATATTTAAGGTTTTTGTCGAATTTTCCGTCAACCCTTATTTTGGTAGTAACTTATTATACATAACTAGTTAGATCTCATCTAGATTTACTTAGTTTATAGCAAATTACATAAGTCCGGTAAATAGAAGTTTGAATTTTTTTACATTTTAACTTAAATTTTGGTATTTTTTGAGGTTTTTGTCGAATAGCTCGATGACCTGTTGTCTAGATCGGACGAGGGAAACTGCAAAAAATGCTTGTATTAATGCCGGCGTCAAACAGTTTGAACATTTACTGTAATGTTGATAACGCAATAAATGTATAAAAATTTTATTAAATTGTTTTATTTTATTCAACATTCCCAATAATTTTGAATCTCACTTACGTACAAAAATATGATAGTATAATCCTCCTACCCTACAATATCTCACAAATCTCGCTTGAATAGCAGTACGGCAGGCATTCTGTGCGCAGGTAGTAAAATTGAGTACTATAATTGTATGTAAAAAATTCAAACTTCTATTTACCGGACTTATGTAATTTGCTATAAACTAGGTAGATCTAGATGAGATCTAACTAGTTATGTATAATACTACCTTAATACTAACTACCAACTAACTACTAAAATAAGGGTTGACGAAAAATTCCACAAAAACCTTAAATATTGTCAAAAATTTAGTACTATAAACCATTCATGAATGTTGGTTTATGTTTAGATAAATAATTTGCATTTTTTTTTTGTGGTTGGTTTTCAAGAAGTATTGTACCTACCATTTTAGATTCATGGTTAGATGCGTAATTTTTTTAAAACATTTGCCATAGTAGTGACCATACATTTTTTTTACACCACGATTAGTTAAATTGCCCTTAAAGAAAAATCTTTTAGAGTTTTGAAGAAAAGAAAAAACTTTCATTCATTTTCGTGTAAAATCTACAGGTGTTATGGATTTTCTAAGAATTGTGATGGGTAACGGTGTTACTTAGGATGCTGATACAAAAAAAAAACTGAAATATTTGGAAAATTGTGGTGATGGTAGTTAAAAATATCTTAAGAGGTGTAAATTTTTAAGAATTTTAGTTTTTTTTTCGTAATTTAAAAAAAAAAGAAGATAATTATTTTTTATAATTTTTTCACGAGTAGTCACGAGCAGGCCGACCTTCTGGTACCGGCTTATCGTTGAGTTTTGGGACACGTTGTACATATAAGTATGTGTAACTTAAGTCAGTGATTTTTTATTTTGTCTCTCTTACATAGAAAATTTGCATACAGCCGTTAATTTTCCCTGCGGGGTGAAATTAGCAAAAAATTGGGCTGTGTTTCATCCAGTGAGTGAGGATACCGGAGATCCATATCCCAACCCTCCCTTCCCCCATCCCTATCCCTATCCCCTTAAGGTCAGCAACGCACTTGTGACGCCTTTGCTATTGCCAGTGTCAACTACCATATGCCAAGGCTTTTTTTTTATGCCAAGTGCCATAAAAAAGCCTGATGTAAAAGCCATATTAATGTAAAGTTTAATTTACATCCATTCAATAGATTTTTCGCCAGCGTCAGGGTTTTCGCCTGACACCAACTGAGTTGGGTCCGTTTTTGGTACCATATATAAGTTTTGGATCGTGTATTTTTTTATTGTTTACTAAAATAAATATTTTTTCATTTCATTTCATACATCACAAACTTTATAATACTAGGATAATGGTCGGTAATAAATAATTTTAACGCTAAGCTATATCTGTGTTGCACACATTTGTCCTGTATAGATAACGAAAAATGGTATTCATTAATTTCACAAATACGTGCAATATGATACTTAAAAGAGTGTTGTTTTAAAATATGTCGACTGTTCGTTATAATTAGCAGTGTGACGTCATCACCACATGGCCAGATGATAACAGAAATGGTTGGCTGTGATCTATAGTGATATTAAAATAAAAAACCATAAACAATTACGAATTGTTTACGAAAAGTTGTATTAGCTGGACTTATACCTTCTATGTTAGAACGTTTGAAACCGTGGTCACAGGCAGACTGAGTCTACCCGTGACCATCGGGTTTAAATATTTAAATAGCGACTAAGTCCCACTATACAACAAACAGTACATATAAACTTTTGACTGCCTCGGTAGCATAGTAGTAGCGTATGCGACTGCTAAACTTGAGGTCTCGGGTTCGATTCCCGGGTCGGACCAAATGTTTGTATGATCTACAGACGATATGCAAATATTTATTTCGGAGTTTGGTTGTTTTCTATGTATAATATGTATGTATTTACAATAAAAAAGTATATAAGTATTTATATCAGTTGTCTAGTACCCATAACACAAGCTCTGCTTAGCTTGGGACTAGATGGCGATGTGTGTTAGATGTCCGGAATATTTATATATCAAAAATTTACATGAACTCATCGTTGACAAGTCGTTATCCTTCCTTGTTCATTTGTGGTGAGCTGCAGAGAAGCAGCCCATCCTGTTTGAGAAGCCCTGCTAAGGTCTTCCACACACTGAACACATGATCCATTGTGGTTTGACGATATCCGACAGCCACCGTGCATCCGTACCCTTACGCCCTGTTCTAACTTTAATATATTTTGTTTTGTTTTGTGTAAAAGTAATTATGTATATATGAATGTATATATGTGTAAGTGTACGTGTGGATTTTTTTCTTTTTATAATCTTATTCATTGCTTGAATATTTACGACATTCATGTGATGGTGAGTTACTGGTTTTTTTTTGTAAATACATTATAAATAGAAAACACCCAAACTCCGAAACAAATATTTGCAGATCATACAAACATTTGGTCCGACCCGGGAATCAAACCCGAGACCTCAATCTTAGCAGTCACATACGCTACCACTACGCCACTGAGGCAGTCAAATAAATGAATGAATGAAATGAAAATGAAGCGCCATATCACCCGTTACAGAGATAATAACTGAAAATAATAGATATTAAAACATAATACCTATTAGCATGTACAAACAAGCTTATAGATAAATGACCCCGATAAGTCTGGCGATGTAAATAGTGCCTACTTAGTGTCCAAATAACGACGACCCGTGCTGTGTTCCCACGCTTCTGCTGACGATGCTTAACTTTTTGTTGTAGTAACAAGTGAGTACGTTACAAAGATCATTAAAATGTATAGATGGTCATCTATACACATAGGTATATATGTATAATACCCCGTGGCAAGGAGACCACTTAAGCTGTCGCTGTCCTGCGCCTGATCTCTGTCCCGGTCGTGTCGGATAACCAACCCTTCGGGTTACGAGAGTGAGGGAACAGAGAGTGCACCTGTGTTTGCGCACACACTTGGGGACTAAAATATCACCTGCGTAGTTGGCTGTTCTCCTTTGAAAGTGGGCGCCATGGCCGTAATCGGCTAGGAGAACATTATATATGTAATAAAACTTGTATTAGTAACAGCATATCTCCTAAAGTACCTACTTTACCAATCGTTTTGAAATTTTTACAAAACGTTCATACTCGTATTTAAAAACTACAATATTTCTATCAAATCTGGACTCATGATAAACATTCAAATGAAAATGTTTGTCGATCATCACATTCGGCATACAAATGGCCACGGATAAAGTTGTAGAATTTCAGCCTCTAAATAAGTTCGAAAAAATAGAACAGTTATTTTTGTACGAGTGAAGTCAGAGAGAAAAGCTACCCATAATCTAACTATTTAATCGAACTATCAACTATCACAACTGCTTTTGTCACAAACCCCAATTTCCCCTTTGTTGTATTTCAAATTAATAGCACCAAAGGGCTCTTTAGTCATTTCATAATTATTATTGTACAGTCTATGTCAGAAGTTGCTTCTTTCAGTAAACTTTCAGCTTATGTTTAGCTTACAATATTGTATGTATTTATACTTAAGTTTCCTAGCAGATGACAGTGGAATTCATTTCATACTAGAGAATTTGAAAGTAAAATTTTAATCGTGTTCAGTTAGCAAATGTTTTTTTTGTGCAGATATTTTCCTATTTATTTTGAGGTATTTCAAAATACTAATTCATAGATATAGAATGAATTGAAATGCCATATAATAATGAGGTAAAATTTGTAATAATATAATGTCAATTGAGATACACACATTACCTACATTTTCATTTTATATGAGTTTAACTCTCGAACCAATGCGCCTAGCAACAGCCATAAACCAAGCGTCTGGTCTGTTTATAAAACTTTTCATAATCTATATAATTAACTTGCGTCACCAATCGTCCATTGCCAAGGTTGTATTAAAACAAATGCACAATAATCGTGATTATCGTATGTAAACTATTGCAAAACTAGGTTACAAGGCGGCACTTGAAAGCGTATGGCATGATAAATAAAGTGTGTTCTAGGAATTAGTGCAAGTGTTGAATGACACAGGAATGCTGAACATAAAAATGCCTGTTGGTACTTTTATGTAAAAATATATGTGTTATCATACAGGCGGTATATTGCACAGTTGGCAACTAAAGTCGATGTACTAAGGAACAGGGTTATGTAGATACATATTTAGGACTTAAATTTCTGTGGATTGGATCCTCAATCGATTTTCAGTCTTCAGGGTTTTCTCGGAGCTAGGAGCTAGAAGTCTCGGGGTGAATTATCCAGGCCTACGGTCTATCAGAGTGATCTTCCACACATAACAGGCGGGTTACTGAGTTGGGCCTGGATGAGCATGTTTCAAGTCTTTGGGAGTAGGGACCCCGCGTAACTTCCTGTGCATAAGTAGGTCGAGCTCCATGGTATCGTAATGCTGTAATGTCGTACCCTACCCTCGCTAGCTGTTACCCTGTGGAGTGTTCGGCGCGAAATCCGAACTGTTCGTCAAGTGTCTGAAGGTGTGGCATCATGTTCAGAAGTAGCAATTTTTTTCGAGAGGACGATGGAAATATTGTTGGTACTCTACATCACCATCAACAGTTTTTAACTCTTGAAATTATCTTTAAGTAGATGTGTCCGTTGTACTGTATAATACAGACAATATTATTAAATTAAATCTATATATTTAAATAATTATGTATGCTGGCGTACGTTAGCTAATTTATTTGAAGCAATGATTAAGAAACTAAAACTTGTGACTATTCAAGTACTTACTCGATAAGTGTCAATATACATTCAAATTATCGTTATCATTAATTTCAATATATAATTTATTAATAATTATTAAATAATTGAAACTAATAATTATAATACCAGGATACAATAAATATGAAGCGTTAGGTGATACGGCGGCGGCGGGCAGGCGCCACAACCAACGACACAACAACGCTGACTCAGATTAGAGGAAAGACTTCTACTAAGTTATGCTCACTTAGTACTTTAGAGTATTTATCATCGGATTTACATACAAATGGATATTATAAATAAATACATGTAGAAGATATTTAAAGGTTTTTGCATACATCAACTTAACCACGCCATTCCTCATTGTACTTAGGTATTAATTGTTATAAATCGTTAATAATGTTGACTTGTGTAGCACATATATATATATATATTATATTATGTATGTACAAAACGGAGTAGAAGCGAAGCTATGCGATATCTTCAACGATTGTAATCATAGAATTTTTAATGAGTACACCGCAACAAGCCCGGCAGTACTATTGTCCCACAAGTATTCAATTTGTAAGGAGACATCTTTCTGCATGTGCTATGGTACGTTTCGAACGCCCAATATAGTTTAAATATTTTACTTAAAGAAACACGTTAGTAAGTATCTGCATATATTTCACTGATAATCTTTCTTTAAGTCGATAACACTGCGTATTACATTATATATTAAATTGTCATGTATATAGTACGATGCCTTACAAAACGCATGTTATGTGATAATTTTTGAATAAATTAAAAAACTTTTTTCAACTAATTAAGCGGAATTGCCGCTTAATTATTTAAAAATTGTCCATAAATACCGTAAGTACAGTCAACTTCAACACAAAAATTTAGACAGTACCATCTACTACGAATTTAACACAACATACTTACGATAAAAATGTCATAAATATGAAATTATATTTTTATAGTGAAACAAACCATTAAGTGCGGCCACTAACAAGATATTTCAATAAAGAAAATTATATATTTTTTATAAAACCCATCGCTCGAACGTAACTTAATATCGGGGAAACCGGATAGCAGACAGTATGGCGCGGCCTTAAGTTTACTTTTTAATTTTGTTTTTTTATTTTATCTACGGGGCTAAGATGTCGGCGGTGCTGCAAATGTACGCTACTCACATTTTATTACCGGTTATTTTGTTTTTAAATTGATTATTTTTTGGAAACGAAACTCATATCGTCTTGTCTAAACGTGACAATATTCTAACTATAAATCAAATACTTTGATTTATGGTTTTTATTTCCAGCGAGACCTAAGAGAAGTAACTGCTCTGAACAGAACAACGTGGCAAAAAAACCTTTATCGTTACAAAATCTTGAGTTTTTAAAGACTATCGATCATCGGTGAAAATTTTTTGATAACACAAAATCCGCAATACTACTTATATTGTTAGCTCGTTAAGGTCATCAAGACTCCTTAAACGCAAAAGGCTAGGAACTGTCCAGTAATAGGTAAGTTATCAATAATAAAATTTAAATAGTTTCAGAAATCTTATTATTGAAATAAATGATAAGCGGCAATTAATTAATGTTCTGTGTTCCCTTGATTGTAATAACATTAAATTGCCTAATAGCTTGACGGAGTTCTTGGGATTACTTCTGAATTCCGTTGCCAATTTTACCGTCGGAGAGCTATGCTTCGGCGTGAATGGGTCGGCTCGACCGGAGTGATACCACGGCCTCACAGGAAACCGGTGTAAAATAGCACTTGCGCTGTGTTTCACCGAGTGAGTGAGGATACCGGAGGCCCATACCCCAACCCCTCCCCCCATCCCCTTTCCCATCCCCCCAAAGGTCGGCAACGCACTTGTGACGCCTTTGGTGTTGCGGGTGTCCATGGGCGGCGGTAATCGCTTACCATCAGGTGATACGCCAGCTCGTTTGCCCACTATTCAATAAAAAAAAAAAAAGTTAAAAGTCTTAGCCATAGTTTTTTTATACAAAATGCTTAATCCGATTTACTTACACTAATAAATAAAATTAAAGTGTCTGTTCGTAATTTAAAATTAACAGCTTTTCACTAAATGCATAATGAAAGTATAGACAGTACTTATAACAAAAAAAAATGTCTGTTTGTCGTCGTCGTCGACGTCTAATCTCAGGAACTGATTAACCAATTTTGACAGAACGTTCACTGATAGATAGCTGATGATATAAGGAGTAACTTAGACTTTCTTAGACTAGCTTTTCCCAACGGTGTTACCCGCGGTTGTTATTGTAACACACATGAAAAACCTGAACTTTCCGTAAAAATATCTATTGCCGTGTTATTTGGCTAGAATCGTATATTACGATATATTTTACTTATAAAACTATTTAATCCGGGAAAACCGGATATTTTTAACTTTCGAATTTTCACTTATACCCTTTTTAAACACCAGTCACGGCAAGAACACCGGTGCTTCATATTTTAAGAGGCACTTTTTGTATCGTGTGTGATCCGACGGGTGATCGACACCAAACGATTGGACGATAACGCTTGTTTGTTGATAAGTGTTCTGGAATAAGCATCACGTGCCGAGGTTTGAATAAAGATGGGCGATCTTGTGTGTACTAATTTGTAACGTTTAAAGTAAATATGATGTATGTACTAAAACAATATATTACCGTGGGAGGGCCACGCTGCGGCATGAATGGGCCGGCTCGACCGGAGTGATACCACGGCTTCACAGAAAACCAGTATGAAACATCGCCTGTACTGTGTTTCACCGAGTGAGTGGGGGTACCGGAGGCCCATACCACAGCCCCTTCCCCCACCCCCTTCCCCATCCTCCAAAGGCCGGCAACGCACTTGTGACGCCTCTGGTGTTGCGGGTGTCCATGGGCGGCGGTAATCGCTTAAAAAAGAAATAACTAACTGATCCATGCAACATCGTCTGCGTTTCTTTTCAACCATGCTCGGCTCCAATAGGTCCTAGCGAGATGTTAACTCCATTCTCAAGGTAGTAGAGCCACGCTTATTTGAGTACCAACGGGCCGACTTGAGCAGGCGGTACTCTCGCACAGAAGATAAACCTAAAATGATAACATTTGTGCTGTCGTGTTACGTTAATGAGTGGAAGGGCCAATGATGCAGAAGCATCACAATGGGTCGCCATAGATGAGATTAGATTTTCAACTATCGAAAGAAACAAACAAAGTAGGTTTTTGCACTTGAACTTCTAAGCTTAGCCTCTTTTTAATCGGTAATACAAATGAAATAGACAACTTCCACGCCGCCATTATTTTTATAAGTATCTACGAAAAGACTCGTCATACTTGTTTATCCGTCTGTCACCGACGAAAGCAGAGCAACCCTTTAACTGACAGCACTAATATTTATGCAATACTATACCGGCTATACCGCACATAATGACAACTAAGTTCATGTGAAAGGGTTGATGTGTATCGTTAGTCGATTGAAACAACATAAGTTAGGAAGAGGTAGAATGCAGCGAGAAGTTCTAATAAAATATTAAGAGCTTTTTGATAGGGAGATATGTAGGTATTATGTTGCGAAAAACTGTAGTTGATGGTACTACTTATATGTTTATGTGCCCCTGGTAGTGTAACCATTAAGTAAAGGTTCGAGAAAGTGGCTTTATATGTATAAACTAACTTTTGACTGTATCTCTTTGTCGCAGTAAATAGCCTATGTTTTTCCTGAAGAATCAAAGTGTCTCCAGGCCAAATTTCATCAAAATCGGTGTAACGGTTCAGTGGTGATAGCGGGACAGACTGGTATGTCTTTTATTAAATTGTTTAAATAAAAACTCTGGAATTAAGTGGTGATAATGTTTCAATGCCCAAACCAAGATGACGCACAGGTATTAATAATTATGTCTCTAGTTGAAAAAAAGAGAGGAATGTATTTAAAAAAAATTGGCCGAGTGTGAATCGGACTCGCGCACGGCAGGTTCAATACAAACCTGTGGGTATAGAAGTAAAAGTTATGGTATTTTTATTGCTAAATGATATCCATAAAACCAGTAGGTTTTGATTTCCTGAAAATTTGCAGCATAAACGGCCGTATATTTTAATTCAGCTTGATACCTCGATGGGTTCTTGACAAAAAGGGTCTTGGCAGACAGACGGACAACAAAGTAATCCTATAGGGGTTCCGTTTTTTTCTTTTGAAGTATGGAACCCTAAAAACAGCAATTATCTAAAACAAGTGTTCTTATTTAAGCACATATAAAAAATCTTTTACTTTTTTTCATGGTTTGTAAATAATAATTATAACTTTACGACCATACATGAAAAGGACACGAAAACACCCAGACTCAGTACAACAATTTTTGGATCACACAAAGTAGTATCCTATTTGAACCCACAACATGGCGCAGTTGAAAGCGACCGTTTAAACCACTAGGGCAACAGGCAGTTTCTAAGTTACATCTCAATCTTATGTTAGTCTATAAAAAATACAACTTCAAAATATCTGTAACGTTTAAAAATATAACTAGATTGACGTTTCCTTTTATTTTCTGAAAATAATTCGGTCGGTACGTACCTACTCGTATCTCCATCAGGAACACATGTTCAAAATTGAAATCGGCGACCGAAAACTCCAAAAATTAACAAATAAACCCCGGAATAGATGAAACACGATATTTTCGCGTGAAATCAGGGAATATTGTTTAAAAAAAACAACCACTTTGTTATTTTTTTTACAAATCGTACGCGCATGTGCATTGTGGTTTTAAATTACCCGCAGATGAAAAAAAAACTGTTTTATTACCTGTCACCTTTTCACTTGAAATATGGACAATCGATTGTAGAAAGGGTCAATTTTTTTTCTGATAATCGTCAAAAAATTAAACGCTCTTGTTAACCCTTTGAATGGTTGACCCTTGGGAATTTGTAGTTGTTACTTTTTATGATTGTTGATTTGACCTTTCCTTTTACGAAAAATAAGGGGAAAATAGAATAAGCAATTGGCTTTTAAAGTTACGAGATTTAACAAAAAACTATTTTTACTTTGTCCCACGTTTATTTCTTAACAGTTTTTGCTTACTGAGACTATAAAAGTGTGTCAAAAAGGAGTTTACAGATTTATCAAATAATTCTCACAATTTTTGTGACTACATTTTTAAGTACTATTCTAGCGATTAATAAACGTGTTGGAAGTAAAGAGATCTGCTTATCCCTCTGGGAAATACGCATGACGTATTTTTTCGAAAGCCTATTTAAATTAAAACGAAAGATTTCATTATTATAAAGGCGATTGTAACATTAAAATTAAAAGTGATTAAATATTTTTTTGATGATTTACTGTCTAGTATTTCGAGTCAATTCTTATCCATTTTTTATATTTACCTAATGTTTTTAACGATAAATATATATATATAAGTAGACATTTTAAAGTAAAACTATCATAAACCACAAACACAAATTAATCATGTAATTAATACTGTAATAGTCTGAAACACACTATTTGAAAACACGTATTTTCGTTGGACATACATTATTTTTCGAGTATTGCAAATTACATTACTTTGATTCTGGCTTCTTTTGGCTATAATTATTATCTTTAATGATTAATAATCTAATAATTAAATATACAGGAAATAATACATACACAAAATGCCATTGACATTGCGACTCCTTACAGTTATAGGTCATCTACAATCCATGGTAAAAAAACTTCAATAAATAAATGTTAACAAGGTGGCAACACTTTGCGCCTTCACGTCTGTGGACAGTTTTCAATTAGTACCCATTTAGAATTAAAACTAAAGCATTCAGCCACCGGACACAGCTGGCCCATTTCTAGTCACTATTTAGTTTAGTCCTGTCTCGTTAGTCATTCATTACATTAGTAATGTTTTACAAATGTATCTGAAACAGTTTTAAAAAATTAAACTCGTTGTAAATCCGTCCTTAACGGCTTTTGAATAGAGCATGACTGACTTATATTACCAGGAACACATAACTTTGTAAAAAGCAATGAGATAAACATGGCAGACCAAACCGAGTGAGATGTCAATCACCTGTCAGCGACGTCCCGCCTTCCTATAGTCTCCTGGTACTGCCAAACGTAATGTACTGGGATCCGTCTTGCTTTTTTAACACTGAAAAATGTTTTCCTGTCTGTCTGTCAAGCTTAAAATGTTTTAAGAATGTGATAAATGTTTAATGTTGAATAATTGTAACTTGTTAATTGTGTTGTCAGATGTACGGTGAGTGGTGGCTGTCAACGAGTTATAGTTATTTCGAAACTATTTGTTGTTAATTAATATTATTTATGGTATTCTGTGCTATCTTAATAGCTAAGTATAGTAAAGTTATTCTATACATTTGTTTGATATATTTGTTACAAATACTGAAAAAGCACAAATATTGTAAATAATGCACCAATCGGTTAATATAATCATCATTGTTAAAGAAAATATCCACCGTTTTCAAGAGGACTACCTATTTGGCTATACATACCAGACATCTTTTATGTTGACCTAGTAAATATCAACGGGATATTTTACTAATGTTTTGAATATTTCATGAACCTTTTTGACTTGCACAACCGATATTCTAAACAAATAAATTGTCGTATGCACTATTTTCGGACAGATACGAACCTCAAAACCTTCAAAGGCCAGCAACGTGCTTATGACTTCAGACTTTCGTGATACCAGTTGTCACTTTCCATCGAATTGTCTCTTTCCTCTTTCCTTCATCGACTTCTTTCTGTACACGATGATGGCGAAAAAAATTGATCTTAACCCGGGCCATTCTTAAAATCTATTGACAACTCATTAAAATCGGTTCAATAGTTCGGGCGGTGGAAAATAGAAATGTACACAGACTGTCAGTAGTCGGATAAAAAACAAAAGACTCATAGATAACAAAATCTTGACAATAAATAATCGAATCATGTATATTATATTTATTCACAGACCGCAAGTCAACGCATCTAGCTCTTTCGGGATTAATAAAATACAATTTTTAGTGAGGTACAGCGCAACCACACGCGTTATATCTCACGAATATCGATTGTGTATCTATAAAACTTAGAATCTAATATTTCATAGGATCATTAATGTCATAGTGAAATGACTAAAGGATTTTTCCCTCCATTTTGAATATCTTGTTATCAGTTAAGTGTAAACTTCGAACTTCAGTGTCAATTAATTTTTTTACCAGGCCTGGATGTTATTAATATGTTAACGAGGCGATTATAATGACATTTAGATGAAATTAAAAAATAATGTTTTTTTTATGCTAAGCATAACCTAAACATTTCAAAAATATCGAGTTTTCATAATTTTGTTTTTCACTGTTAAGAAAAAAAAACATAAATGTCTATTATTACCTAAATATCTTATCAACTCCCAAGGTATTGAATACTCTTAGTTATATACGTAATAGATTAGCTCTCTTGCGAAATAGATTTTTTTTGGCGGTAGGTGTTGAAAATTATAGACGTGTCGAAAATCTCGGAATTTTATTTAAATTATCTTTAATATACATTTTGCTTAAATCAACATCTTGGGATAAATTAGTATAGTTTAAGTGCTGTTACTCACGTTTGATAAATACTTGATGTGATAATAAGCCACTGAGTCCTCACCACCTACCAGTGCATCGCTTCACAGTGATTAACAGTTTAATTTATCTTTTACAAAGATTGAGGATGTCACAAATTAGTGAGATACTGTCGGCGCAGAAGACACTAGAGAAGATATTCACAAAAAAGATGTGTGATCTTAAAGCTCAAATTCAGAGTGCTGGCCCTGCCAAGGATACTGTGACCAAGGTTGCGAAGGAGTTCCCGGCTTTTCGGGAGTTAGTCTTCTCCATGTTGGGCTTGCTACGAAAGCAAATCTGCGAGTGCTCCAGACAGGTTGACGTCATGGAAACCAGGCAGCGGCGTAAGTCACTGATCTTCCTGGGTATCGAGGAAACCGAAAAGGAGGACTGCAAGGGAGTCGCACTTCAGGTCATCAATATCAGGTTGCGCCTCAAGGATATACCTGCTTCATCAATAAAGGTATGCCATCGACTTGGAGTGTCGCACAAAGAGCGACAGCGGCCCACACTTGTTAAGTTCGCCTCTGTGGATGACCGGTCGTCAGTGCGGAGGGCTAAGTCGGGACTTAAAGGTACCCCAATAAAAATAAAATAGTTTCTAACAAAAAACAGACAGGCAGTGTTCGCCAAGGCCAGGCTACATTTTGGTGTATCTGCTTGCTGGACACAAGAAGGCAACATAGTGGTCAGGGTACCTGGTGGAGTCCGGCACAAGATTCGGTCTGCAAGGGATGTCAGTTCTAGTAAATAGATCCATTTTACTTCATATCTACTATACTCGTCTATTTTTAATTATTCTTCGTTAACGCCCTTTTCCATTTTGTGCAAGAAGTCTGTTAATTTTGTTTTTATCTTGTTTTTATTTATTTATGATGATGAAATGGCAACCAGCCGGATCACTCGTATCAGCTATTTCTGCCAATGTCAAGTATTTATCGTCTTCAATTATCGAGTCTTCAAGTCTTCAAGTCGTTGTCGTGATGAAATTAATGATAAAAAAATATATAAAATGTGGATGACATGAAATGGCTTTTTATATTGTTTTTTTTTTTTTTTTTGATGAATGGCAACCAGCCAGATCACTCGGATCAGCTATTTCTGCCAATGTCAAGTATTTATCGTCTTCAATTATCAAGTCTTCAAGTCGTTGTCGTGATGAAATTAATGCTAAAAAAATATATAAAATGTGGATGACATGAAATGGCTTTTTATCTTGTTTTTTTTTTTTTGATGAATGGCAACCAGCCAGATCACTCGGATCAGCTATTTCTGCCAATGTCAAGTATTTATCGTCTTCAATTATCAAGTCTTCAAGTCGTTGTCGTGATGAAATTAATGATAAAAAAATATATAAAATGTGGATGACATGAAATGGCTTTTTATCTTGTTTTTTTTTTTTGATGAATGGCAACCAGCCAGATCACTCGGATCAGCTATTTCTGCCAATGTCAAGTATTTATCGTCTTCAATTATCAAGTCTTCAAGTCGTTGTCGTGATGAAATTAATGATAAAAAAATATATAAAATGTGGATGACATGAAATGGCTTTTTATCTTATTTTTTTTTTTTTTGATGAATGGCAACCAGCCGGATCACTAGGATCAGCTATTTCTGCCAATGTCAAGTATTTATCGTCTTCAATTATCAAGTCTTCGAGTGTTCAAGTCGTCGTCGTGATGAAATTAATGATAAAAATCTTTCGAAAAAACAAAAAACGATCTCCTTTTATCTTGTTAGATTTGTTTACATTTGCATTTGTTGTTTTTCTATCTGACGTTTGTAATAGAGTAGCATAGATTAAAGATCAACTCATTCACACATTACGGTCAATGCTGTTCGGATACACTGATAGTGATACAATGTATTTAATAGTCTGTTGTTAATGATATTCTCAGGAAATTTTTGATGTAAGCTGGCGGGTGGTGCAGAGATACAGGCAGTGTACATTTGCACGTAATTTAGTTTATATATTTTAACTTTAATTTTATTTATTTTGTTATATATTAGTTGTATAGTATTCATGTCCTCAGATAGTGAGTATTATGTATTTGCCTGTGAGTCTGAAATCTCTGTTAGTGAAGAAATCTTCTCTTCTGTAACAGATACTCTCGGTGGTGTTTTACGCAGAAAATTTAATAATAACAAAAACAGCCAGCTATTAAATGTGTGTCACCTTAATGCTCAAAGTATTCCCAACCACTTTGCTGATTTGCATGAGGGGTATTGTGATGCGAATATTAATGCCGTTCTGATCTCCGAGATCCGCTCAAGCCGCACCTCATTTCCACTTCTTACCCTTTACCTGGCTTTGTTCTTATCCGGAACGACCGGGTGGGGCGGGGGGAGGAGTTGTCGTGGCAATTTACCTGCGCAATGACTTTTCCTATAGAATTATATCATCTTCTTCTTCTAATTATGACGCTTCAGCAAAATTTATATTCTTGGAGGTTTGTGTCAAAGGTGTCAAAATCGTACTTGATGTGGTTTACGGTCCCTCTTCCATTGACTATTTCACTGATTTCGAAATAGTTCTTGAATCTATGGGTGCAGAGTACGTTCACCATGTCATCAAGGGTGATTTCAATACCAATCTCCTAGCCCATAACTCCAATCGTTCCTGTAAACTCCAACTCCTCCTTGAATCGGTCAGCTTCCACGTTCTCCCATTACATGCCACTTACCACAATAATATCGGCGAGGACACTTGGCTCGATCTAATTATCACTTCCAATCCTTCCCTTGTTCATCATTCATCTCATGGTCAGCTTGACGCGATGACGCTACATATGTATTTGTGTTATATAGTAGTATATTTAAGTATTATTTAGTAAATACATTTGTTAAATATCATTAACAATTGCCGTGCATCTACCTTATTTAGCTCTGCATCGCCCTAAGGTTGACTGCCAGAAAATGCCTACGGCATTAAGTCCGCCTTTGCAACATCTGTGCATAAAGTTTAAATGAAAAAAAAAATACAAACAATACAATCAATAACAGACAGTCAAGTTCAGTTCAAGAGACAGCATCTCAAGATGCCGCCATAATGTGGGTCACTATGCTGCATTGTTGTATTGTCTGCATTCGCAATCAGTACGGAGATCATTCCTGGATTCTGCTCATGATTTTTATGAGATAGAGCAAGATAACTTTGACAGTCCGATATAAAAAAAAAACTTGTATTAAAATTACAAATTTGTTTTAAAAACAACACCATTATGCAAATATGTAAACCTCTAAACTATAATACTCTAAATAAGCTTGCAATAAAAAGTGTAAAAGTCAGTTACCTGCTATTGTCATTTATTTCTTAAAATCTTTTCGAAAGAATTATTATTTAAAATATTTTTTTTCAAACAGTGTGAAATTTCGACTTATGTTATGGTTAAAAAGTAAAAAAAACAACAATACATTTAATCAACCCTTTCCCGCTTCAAGTCACGACTTACAGACAGGTGAATCTATACTTTTGCAGTAAAGGGTTAGTTACAAAAAGAACATATTTCTTTAAAAAACTCATAAAACCTTTACTTGGTTACAAAGTCGATCCCCGTTAAAATTAACAATGGAGTTAAATTGTTGACCCCTATTTTGACATGTCTTAAAAAATCAAAGTTCACTTTTTTATTGATAAAAGGTCACGATTCTCACCGTTTTTTAGTATTTTTCAAAATAATAAACGATAAACTAACAATAATACAAAGAAGTCCAAAGAAATAAGAAGGTAGCTTTCCCACACACATTTGTAAAAGTTTGTAATAATTGTAAGTTTTGATTAACCCTTTTCCTTTTTTAGTTTCTTTTACAATCAACCAATATAATGCCTTATAAAAAATATACCAAAAAGTTTAACAGATTTTCTTGTTGTGTATCAATAATGAGGACTTCGAACTTTTATAAGTCTCTACAAAAAAATCTTTAATCAAGTTCTTTATATTAAACTAACTGACCCGGCGAACTTCATACAGCCACAATTTCTTTCGTAAGTATTTCCTAAATTTATGAAAAACTTGATTTAGTAATTACGTCCATCTCCGCTCACCACGGATAGTGTACAGTACAGTCGCGGATCAAAAAAAAAGCTTGAGGTTATCTTTTAATATTTTTCCATATAAACTTTGTCCTAACGTTAACAAACACAAAAAAAAGAATTATCCTATTCGGTGCAGCCGATCGCAGGTTATGCGCGTACATACATAAAGACGATTCATTGTTATTTATATAGAAGAGAGTAGATTGAGTAAAATTTATGCACTTCTACAAAGAAGAGACATGTAACTATTCAAAATGAAATAAACATAATATTTTTTGAAATCCCACCCAAACCAGAAATTAAATATATTCACTAGTTCAAATAAATAGTTGAGTTCAGGCTCTCAACAGTGGTCCTTTCAACCGAGTGTGCAGAACGGAAGCGACCCGCTGTGCACACACGTTCGAGTGTTTCGCAAACAACGCTTCGCAGCACTGGACTCCTGGTAGGTCGCAGAATTTTCGCATTTTCTTTTCTTTATTTGCTAGGTTTTTGTGACACTAATTTTAGCCAGCTTCGCTTGTTTTTCTAGCAGTTTCTAGTTTTTTTTAGAGAGCTAATATGTACAGACTTTTTTTTCTTTTTCTACTACTTCTGAATGCAATAAGACGTTTTCTACCATATGTGAATGGTGTAACAATAGATGAATAAATAATATAATTCACCTTATTAGATATGAGTTACCTACCGCTACTGGGTAGGTACTGAAGTGGCCGTTGCTAATAACTACGAAGTTGCACAGCAAAATGATAGGTTTCACATAATTATAAGTTGTTTAATCAATTTATTTACGAAGTATGTGAATTATCACTTAGCTCTGTAACTTATGCTCTTTTGTAAAGAGAATTCACTTCGTCATAAGAATAATAAGGGTCTCATTCCCGACTGTGTGCAGTCGGGTGTCTCCGCACATGCGCAGTCTAATTATAATAAATCTACACCTTGGAGCTATGATGCCCTGGTAGTTTGCAAGACGGTGGCATACTCGCCTTTCTCAGAAGATTTCTTTCTTGCTTGCAACTGAAAAAAGGAATATAAAAGAAAATCTCATCATGCATATTTTATGGCTGTGTTTTGTAGCAAATGCATATTATAATCGTTATGCAATGGAAATTTTATTGAAATTATCATTTGTAGATAAAGGCAAATAGTAAATACTTATTACCACTACATGATCATCATGATCATTCAATAATATCCTTTGGTAATTCACTGTTAGACATAAGATTCTCCTTAGAAAAGAGATGAAACCTATTTACTATAATCACGTACTAAAAAAAAACTATAATTACGAGAGGATATTGGGTTTTTATCAAGTATTTTTTTCTCAAGCTGGTGTCCTGTTTACATTCAATTCAATTTAAAAACATTTTCAATACTACATAAGTTGTATTAATTAAATTGTAATGCACATTGCAATTTTTAATTTAAAGTCTGCCCGAGAATACACATTTCGTTTTAATATGATATGAATATGATTCTTATCTATTCAGCCTCAGTCCCTGTGTAAATCACAAGAGGTGCTCTTAGATTAAGCACACAAAGTAAGGAAGCAGGCAGGTGGTTGGTACGTCTCACTGGCGCCTATTGTTTGCACACCGCCGCCAACCTCTAGCACCCTGGTACTTTAACGTAAATTTGCACACATTTCGCGAAGGGGCAGCAGCCGCGAACTAGGGGAGGGATGCGCCGAATATCGTTATTGAATTGAATTTCTTGATGTTATACATTTTATTACAAAGTGACAGAGATAGGAAGACTTTTAAATAAAGATAATAATTAGCTACTACAATTCAATATGGCGTCTTTAAGCCAGTACAATATTTATGTTCTTTAATTGTTTTTATTAAATTCTTTCAACGCCACTTTTTGGACTACATAATTATTCGTGTTTAGAATTTGATTAAAATATCAAAATCATAACATAACTTGGTTATATACAGTAAATGTAAGAAATGTGCAAGAAAATTATCAATTAGGTTTTCTAAATGCCCTGTTAATTGGATAATCAACACGGAAGAAGAGGTGCTTTTAGTGGCCATTTTCAACCAACCTTCATTAATTTTCGTCCACCTAGTCACCGAGTAAAAATGTCAAAATTAGATTAATGGCCATTATTTCATCATATCGATCAGCGCTGAAATGGCGTCGACTGGGCCATTAAAATGTTTGTTCTATTAAAAGGGGCAGTGGAAACAAACAAATTTCGGAAGATACCCTCTATTTGGACATCACTTGAGGGTGGGATGTGGTTCGAATTATTAGACAAGGACGTTTTGTTTTGTTTTTTTTTAGATATTGAGAATTTCCATTCTAGTTTGGATATGTTGTTTAATGACAATAGCATAGAAATTATTTTCCTTTGAAATTATCCTATATTCACTAAGAGGGAAAAAAAAGAGTTAAGAACATTACTAACGACCTCTGCAATTTTGTCTACATCTCGCATTTCTCCGTTCCCCTCTAGTTTTTAAGTAAAAAAGTCTTACCTTATAATTTCAGTTTACATTTTATTCAAGATATCAGATAGATAGATTTGATTTGATGAAGAAGAGACACAAAATTATAAAAGTTTATAAAGACCCAAAATGTTAAATCTCCATAATCAACTACCAGGCTCCCAGAAATTATCAGGAGCTCGTCAAATTATCTTGTTATACCCGTACAGAGAGATTTAAAATTGGAATAATTAATTCCATTTGGTGGCACGTGGCAAGATGGCGGCGCGTAATTGCGGAACGCATCATTACTGACACACTCCACGTGTATTGTGATCTCCTGTGATTTGGGTGCATTTGTTTTGTAATCCTGTAAATATGTATGGGACTATTATGGAAGATAATGGTGGCTTTTGTTGTTAAAAGCTTTTATTTAACTTTCAATTTTAACAATGTAAGCTGTTTCTCTCAAATGTACAGGCTGTACATTTGTATAAGAGAGTACATGTCTATGTATTTTTAAATATACAAGCGTTGTCATAAGCATGAATCATAATAATGATTTTGTATCTGAAATAACCTTTAATGAGATTTTTTTAAATCAATAACATGTAACATTTTCACATACATCCTTGATGTTGTGTTATATGCAAAGGACTTTTAACATTATTGTGTACTAGCTAAACCCCGCGGTGCTACCCGCGGTATGACAATAACCACTAGCAACGCCACGAGGTGAAGCTAGTATCTTTATAAATTGTATATCCAATGTGTTATTTTGATGTACAAGCTATATTATTGTACAGTTTCATTAAAATCCATTTAGTAGTTTTTGCGAAAAAAAGCAACAAACACAGTCACTAAAATACTCACAAACTTTCGCGTTTATAATATTAGTAGTGTTGCGCCATAACCAGATGAATCTCGTGTCCACTAGAATAATCGAGAACTGTCGAGGACAACGCCATCTAGTGTCGGAAAGCGCGCAACTGTGTGCATTATGACGATTACTCGACGCTAGATGGCGCTACAAGCAGCTCTAGAGTAATCTATTTAGCCTAGAAACATCGATCGAATGTTTTCGTAGTTTCGAGTAATTTCCACGGCCATATAAAAGCGGAACGTGTTGGCCGTAGGGACAGTATTGTTTCACGATACAGCGGATAAACATCGAAGAGATCTTTAGTGCGACTAACGAGTGATTTAGTGATTTCTTATTGTAAAAAGTGTTCTTAATAAATATTGTGTTATTTTTGGTAATTAATCGAGTACTTTAATTTATTTAATACCCAGCTTGTAACAATTTGGTGTCAGAAGTGGGATTAAAGTATGCCGGTTTTACCAAAGGAAGACACGGAAGGTATCCGAACTAGGAGTCAGCGCCAGCAAGAGGCTGATCAGAGGCGATTTGGAAGTGCACAACTGCCTACATCGGAAGATCAGCAGCCAGCTATGGAAACCACGCCGTCCACATCGGCAGCAGCTCCAGATATCACGGCCCTAATGGCAATGCTCCAAGAGCAGGCCCGCCGCCAGGAGGAGCAGGCCCGCCGCCAGGAGGAGCAGGCCCGCCGCTTGGAAGAGCAGCTGCAGCGGGACAAGGAGGAGCAGGCCCGCCGCCAGGAGGAGCAGGCCCGCCGCTTGGAAGAGCAACTGCAGCGGGACAAGGAGGAGCAGGCCCGCCGCCAGGAGGAACAGATGCTCTTGTTAAAAGGCATACATGAGACTTTCGGCAAAGAACTCAAGGTAGTGAAGGATCAGGTTCTTCAACACGAGAATCGTATCACTGAGGCCGAAACTCAAATTTCTGACGTGAAGAAGGCCTTAGGAAACCTTAAAGTTGGAGACGGAGCGGCGACTATAGTAACTGCTGCTCCTTCGGTACGGGGGTTCAAAGTACCGCCGTTTGATGGAACATCTTCGTGGTCAGCCTACAAGATTCAGTTTGAGGCTGTTATGACGGCAAACGGCTGGACAAAGGAACAAGCTATGACCGCGCTCACCTTGGGTCTTCGAGACCAGGCTCTAACCGTCCTCGAAGCCCTCGGTAAGAAGGTAACCTATGAGCAACTGCTGGAGGCATTGGAGGCAAGATATGGTGACACTCATCTGGAGCACGTGTTTCGTGCACAGCTGAAGGATCGTGCCCAACGCATCGGTGAAAACTTGCAACAGTGGGCTCTGGAAGTTGAGAAACTGGTCCGTAAGGCATACCAGTCTGCACCTGCGCTCGTTGACGGGAATCTGGTGCAAGCTTTTATCGATGGCATCCGTGACCTCGAAGTTAGAGCTGCTGTGAGACTTGGGCACCATGAAACTCTCAAGGACGCTCTGGCCCATGCTTTGGAGGTGGAAGCTGTGAGACAAGACCATCGGTCTCATCGGGTCCGGGAGGTTGTGGCATCACCTCCGCGGGACCGATTTAAGGGGTACAGCCCTAGATGCTACGCCTGTGGTGAAAAAGGTCACCTTCGGTCCAGCTGCCCTAAGCGAAGCATAGGAAGTGAATACGAGCGGTCTCAGGAGAATAGGGCGGTTGATAGTACTGCCCGACAACAGCAGGGAAACGAGTAAACGCCAGGACTGCGGGGCGGGTGCTGGCTGGTGTTCAAAGAGCCCCAAGGATTTCGATCTCGCAGACTCATGATGGGAACAGCCTGGTCATCAGAGGCGAAATCAACGGAACGTCATGTAAGCTGACGATTGATACGGGAGCTTCTCGCACAGTTGTCAGTTCCCAACTTGCAAATCGGTTCCTGAGGGACATTGCATGTAACCGTGAGCAAATAAACCTAGTAACAGCCACTGGTCAGCGCATACCCGTCCGAGGCGAACAGAAGGTGGAGTTGAAGTTGGGCAACCAAGTTTACCTGCATAACGTCATCGTGGCCGATATAGTTGACGATTGCATCCTTGGCCTAGACTTCATGAAGAACAATTGTTGTGAGATCGACATCAACCAAGGTGTAATGAGATGTAGTCAAGAAGAACTGTTCATGGAAGGAGCATCATCAGGAAAAGTGTACAGCTTAAAGAACGTTGTTCTTCCTCCCAGATCAGAAACAATCATGCCAGTTAGTCTCCCTCAGAATTCTGGACGAATGCATCGGTGTGTCCTTATTGAAAGGGTAGATAATGATCTTCCATGGAAGATCGCACGAACTCTAGTAAGTACCACTAACATCTCTGCAGTACGTGTGCTAAATCTTAGTGACAAGCAACATGTGATTCATAAGGGCACACTAATTGGCACTTGCGAAGATGTGGATTGGATGCGTCGATGCCAAGACTTGACTACTTCGAATATTAGCACAGATGCACGAGTCAACGTGTCAACACTGTTAGAAGACTGTCGAGATGTCTTGTCTAGGGAAGAAATTGACAAGGCTAAGAGAATGTTAGTTAAGTACACTGATATTTTCTCTACTAATGACGCTGATATTGGAAAGACTGGTTTGGTTCAACACAAAATAAACACTGGGAGTGAGTTGCCAATTCGTCAGCGACCAAGAAGACTACCAGTAGCACGAGAACAGGAAGTGCAAACCATGATTGATGGAATGGTCAGGGATGGCGTTATAGAGCCTTCATCCAGCCCATGGTGTTCACCTGTAGTGCTTGTAAAGAAAAAGGATGGCAGCATGCGTTTTTGTGTTGACTACCGCCGTCTAAACGACATTACGAAGAAGGACAGCTATCCACTACCTAGAATAGATGACACTCTGGACATGCTAACAGGGGTTAAGTGGTTTAGCACCTTGGATTTAAAAAGTGGATACTGGCAGGTAGAAATTGATCCCAAGGACAAAGAGAAGACTGCATTTTCGACAGGGAAAGGATTGTGGCAGTTCAAAGTAATGCCCTTTGGATTATGTAACGCGCCAGCAACTTTTGAAAGACTAATGGAATCAGTACTCACCGGATTAACTGGAGATGCCTGCCTGGTCTATTTGGATGACATTGTCATTGTAGGCCGTACGTTTGAAGAACATATTCGAAACCTGGAGCGCGTATTATCGAAAATCCGAAGTGCCAACCTAAAGTTAAGTCCTAAGAAGTGTTCATTTTTCAAACGACAGGTTAGCTTTTTAGGATATGTGGTTTCGGAAGAGGGTGTCCAAACAGATCCGCAAAAGATCGCTGCCGTCAAGGATTGGCCAGTTCCAAGAGATAAGACCCAAGTAAGAGCATTTTTGGGCTTGTGCTCCTACTATCGGCGATTTGTGAAAAACTTTGCGGATATTGCCAAACCCCTTCATAAACTTACTAAAGAGAAAAGGCATTTCTGCTGGGATGAAAGTTGTGACATTGCATTTCGAGAGCTAAAAAGACGTCTATGCAACACACCCATCTTAGGGTATCCAGATACCGAAAATGAATTCATAGTTGACACAGATGCAAGTGATACTGGGCTTGGCGGTGTGTTATCCCAGCGGAAAGGTGATCAAGAGGTTGTTATTGCATATTTCAGTAAATCTTTGTCGAAGCCGGAAAGGAATTACTGCGTCACAAGAAGGGAACTACTGGCCGTAGTGAAGACACTGCAACATTTCAACAAATATTTGCTTGGGCGTAAATTCCACCTCCGAACTGACCACGCTGCATTAAAGTGGCTCTTACAATTTAAAAATCCTGAAGGACAAGTCGCGAGATGGATTGAGTTATTACAGGAATATGACTTCATGATTGAACATCGCAGTGGAAAGTCTCACGGTAACGCAGACGCACTATCAAGAAGACCTTGCCCTGAAGACTGCAAGCACTGCGCCAAGCAAGAAGTAAAGGAAGCTGTTCCTATAAGGACGATAAAGACGGACCTTAGCAAAGAATGGAAGGAAAGCCTGCAGCAAGCACAGCAAGAGGATGCAGATATCAAACCAATTCTCGAGTGGATTAAAGCTGAGACTCCTAAGCCACACTGGAGCGAAGTTGCATCGCTGAGCTCGACCACGAAGAGTTATTGGGCTCAATGGGATAGTCTAGTCATCCAGGATGGAGTCTTGTGCCGTAAATGGGAAAACGCTCGAGGAGACAGCTGTCACCTGCAAATGGTTGTTCCTAAAGCTAAGATACCAGTGGTCCTGCAGCTCTACCATAACGGATGTTCAGGAGGTCATATGGGAGTTAAGAAGACATTGTTAAAGATAAGGGAAAGATTCTACTGGATTCATTGTCGTGATGATGTTGAGGACTGGTGTCGCAAGTGTACCAGTTGTGCGGCCGTGAAGGGACCTCATACACGTAGCAGAGGCGCATTGAAATTGTATAATGTTGGTGCACCCTGGGAAAGAATTGCTATAGACGTGGCAGGACCGTTTCCTGAAAGTGAAAGCGGAAACAAGTACGTCATGGTCGTAATTGATTACTTCACTAAGTGGCCAGAAGTCTTTGCCATTCCCAACCAAGAGGCATCAACAGTTGCAGATAAATTAGTGCACGAAGTCTTCTGTCGTTTTGGAGTGCCTTTAGAAATCCACAGTGACCAAGGAAGAAATTTTGAGTCTCAAATATTTCAAGAAATGTGTCGAGTGATGGGTGCTCACAAAACCAGAACCACCTCTTACCACCCACAATCGGACGGAATGGTGGAACGATTTAACCAAACACTAGAGAGGTATCTGGCAAAAGTAGTTGAAAGTAAGCAAAAAGATTGGGACAAACACATCCAACCGTTTCTTCTGTCATACCGAAGTGCAGTCCACGAATGTACTTCCGTAACACCAGCTTTTGCAAACTTCGGAAGAGAACTACGGTTGCCTGCAGACTTGATCACTGGAATACCCCCTGATACCCCGCGAAGTATAACGGAGTACGCGAATGACTTGCGGAACAAGATGAATGACATTTATGAGCATGTCAGACAATCGGGCCAACAAATGTCTGAAAAGATGAAAACCCGTTATGACCGGAAAGCGAATAATAAGGGCTTCGAAGAGTGTTCGCTAGTATGGCTACATAATCCAGTTCGCAGTAAAGGGAGATCTCCGAAGCTACAAGCAAAATGGGATGGGCCATACCGGGTAGTCACTAAAATCAATGATGTTACCTACCGGATACAGAAGTGTCCAAGAGGCGCCCCAAAGATAGTTCATGTAGATCGACTGGCGCGATACTATGGAACCGATAATGCTCGGGACGAGCATGTCTTAGGAGGGGGCAGTGTTGCGCCATAACCAGATGAATCTCGTGTCCACTAGAATAATCGAGAACTGTCGAGGACAACGCCATCTAGTGTCGGAAAGCGCGCAACTGTGTGCATTATGACGATTACTCGACGCTAGATGGCGCTACAAGCAGCTCTAGAGTAATCTATTTAGCCTAGAAACATCGATCGAATGTTTTCGTAGTTTCGAGTAATTTCCACGGCCATATAAAAGCGGAACGTGTTGGCCGTAGGGACAGTATTGTTTCACGATACAGCGGATAAACATCGAAGAGATCTTTAGTGCGACTAACGAGTGATTTAGTGATTTCTTATTGTAAAAAGTGTTCTTAATAAATATTGTGTTATTTTTGGTAATTAATCGAGTACTTTAATTTATTTAATACCCAGCTTGTAACAGTAGGTTAATCGCAATGTCTCCAACAAAGTATGGTAAAAAACCTAAATATCAAAAATATTGTAAAGGTTTTTTTTTTTTATAAAAGACAACTCCCGCATTAGGAATATACATCCTGTGTCGCGGGGGACTTTACAAACATACATGTAACGGACACAAATAACACCCAGACTCAGGACAACACTTTGTGGATCACACAAACTGATGTCCCACGTGGGATTTGAACCCACGACACTTGGCGCGGTAGTGAACGTTTAAACCACTAGGCCAACCGTGCAGTAGTTTATAAATGTAAGCTTCTGGCGACATTTCTTACAAAATTATTTGAAATCTGGTCTAGCTATCCTTTTCTTAATTTTAATAAATTTTTCGCTACGGGCAATAAAAGACGCAAACGAGGATGCGTCGGTCAGCTAGTTGTTTATATTTCTCTATAAATTACATCACATTGAGGATGGAAACCAATCGCCAAGGATGCACAGGATTCGTCTATTATCCACTAAAATAAAAACAACACAAAATTTTAGTTTCCACGATCATAGGCAGTGTGTGGTGCGGCGCAATGGGCAGTGAGCGTGTGACGGCAGGCTGCGGTTTCCGTGAGACAACGCCTTTGCGGTCGCCTGGCCAACCGCACGGCCCTATAGTATAACGTAGAACTTATTTACTGTACTTACATATTACTGGGTAGGTTTTCTTTAGCATACAATGTAATTAGTTACTGGATATTTTGGCTAGAAATAGTTCATTGCTTGTTTTTATGGCATCCTGGTAGGTAGGTATACAATATATACAGATTACACTGTCCCATATTAATCTGGCAGTCATAAAATAAAAATATTTTTTTTGTCTCAAATTTGCCAATGACACACGAGAATTTAGGCGTTAACGATTGCAGAAAGAAAAACGCTTGCAACTTAGCTAATGGGCTGTTGTTTCCCACATTAAATAAATAATAAAATAAATAAATAAATATTTTAGACATCTAACACACAACGTCATCTAGTCCCAAGCTAAGCAGAGCTTATGTTATGGGTACTAGGCAACGGATATGAATACATATGTATACACTTTTTTTCTAAATAAATAGATATTAGTGGTTGGTCCGACCCAGAATTTGAACCCGAGACCTCAAGGACAGCAATTGCATTCACTACCACCGCGCCACCGAGGCAGTCAACATTTGCGACTTTAGTTTTGGAACGCAGCTCCTCTGAACAGATTTTAATGAAATTTGGCATGAATTCTAAACGATGTACATACGCTGCTTTTTACCGAAATATGCGACATACATACTCAAACCTGCGTACAAAAGCTAGTAAATATTAAGATGAAATGATTTCTCTCATCATATTCACGGATGGTGCACAACGAGACCGAACCATAGAAGATGTTTCTATGTGGGGAACTCCATACTCGTGTCCCGTGACCGTCCCGTTAACATACTCTTCATGGTCCAGCTAATCACAAAGGTCCGGGTACGCAAGAACTTTGAATAATAATATCTTCTCACAGGGCAAGGTAAGTGTGGTCCCAAACTAAGCCGAACTACGATACGCTTGCGCTGAGTTTCACTGTGTGAGATATGTGGATAGCAGAGGCCCATACCCAATCCTCTCCCCCCAACCTTCATCCCATCCCCCAAAGGCCAGTAACGCAGTTGTGACGCCTCTGGTATTGCGGGTGTCCATGGGTGGTGGTAATCGCTTAACAATCAGGCGATACGTCTGCTCGTTTGCCCCTCTTATCCAAAAAAAAAGTAATTGTAAACTTATTTCGATGGTGTTTATAGTTTTATTTCTGAATCCTCCAACCACTTCCCCATCCCCCTCTCCATCCACCAAAGGCCGGCATCGTACTTATGACACCTCTGGCATTGCTGTCGCTGTCAGGTGATACGTAAGCTCGTTTGCCCTCTATTTCACAAAAAAAATAAAAGAATAGAAAGTACCTATTGAATCTAAAACCAAATAGCCATTAATGAAGAATTTTGATAAAAATGCTGTTCCCTTATCTGAAGCAATCCCTTATTGTTAAGAGAACTGTATATTTCTTAACAATACCTTGTACAAAAGATCAGCATTTTTGTTTCCCACTATAATAATTAACACATCTACCATTTGATATTACAATTATCGTTTAACCAAACTGCTTATTAACATAATTAATATTTTTTAACAAATAAGTATTATAATAATAAATAAATCCCTCTTTTCTAGACACATTAAACATATAAGCTCTATTAGTATGAGCTTACTATACCGTGGGAAACCAACATTCCTAAAGACCATATAATAAAATTAAATAAATATTACGATCTAACAACTGAACTAACCAAAAATGTCTATGTGGTTAATTTATACGCGGTAGAAGTAGCAGCGAGAAGTATACCAGCTAAATCTCTCTGTAACCTTCTGAAAGACCTTGGCCTGTCGAGAATTGCAGTAAGTTCTATTTTAGAACGAGTATCTTAGGCTGCTCTAACAAGTTCCTACCAAATTTGGCTAGGTAGGGCGGGCAACTCGAGCAGTGAAGGTTAGCGTTGATGCGCATCTCAAAGGAGGCCTCTTTAAACCTACACCTAGGTCGCAAGTCCTGGGAACTGCTCTGAGTTTCTCCCTCGGCCACACGATGGACCCGGCATCCGCACTGTGAATCCATGGAATGCTAAGACGTTTGTCTCTATGTAAATTATGTAGAGAAAATATGCAAGGACCTATGAACACTACACACACTCACACACGCACGTAAATATATATATGTGCTCACACACATTGACATACACACTGCACACAGATTTCAAACTATTTTCTTAATTTTTTTTTTCTATAATTAGTTTGTTGATTACACTAAGGCTAAACTGATTAGAGGGAACTGTTTTATCATGTTTCTATGAAATTACTAATCTCAAAGAGGAGCGCTGATGTCCGAAATACAGATAATTCCATCTAGTTCGGACAACATGTATCCTACAAATTTTAGCATAAGCTTTAGTTTTGTTAAACCACAATTGTTAAACTGTTATCTTTATGGTAAATAAATTATTATTATTATTATTAAAAAAAACTAGAATGAATGATCTTTATAGGTCGCCATAGTGTGGGTCACCATGCTGCATTGTTGCATTGTCTTCGTTCACGATGAGTATGGTGGCCACGCTTTCCATCAGGCAGAGTAAAATAACTTTGGCACCCTTATATAATTACATAATATGTATATATATATCCAGGCATAAAACAAATGATCGCGCACATCACTCAAACATTTTAACTGCCTTGGTGGCGCAAGTGGTAGCGTAAGCGAGTGCTGTGCTTCAGAGCTCGGGTTCGATTCCCGGGTCGGGCCAAATGTTTGTATGATCCGAAAATATTTGTTTCGGAGTCTTCTATGTATAATACGTATGTATTTACAAATAAAAAAAATATATATATATATGTATATGTGTATACACAAGCTCTGCTTAGATTGGGTCTGGATAGCGTTGTGTGTTAGATATACGAAATATTTATTGTTGTTTATTTTTCCGTGGTAGGAATGGAACCCACGTCCACTAGCACAGTAGTCAATATCTCTAACCGCTACACCAACAGTCTCATTAGTAATCAAACACTGTTCATAGTTTAATACCTATTACATTTCATTAACACTAATTCATTAATTTCAATATTAATTGACATTAATGGCCCACTGTTAGTTTATATGTAGAGCGTTGCAGCCGTCTCAGGTTCGATACCCAATCAATTATTGAGTTTAACTGTCGCATATAATTAAATAATACAGGCATATTACGTTTTGATATTGATACTTTCTCTAAGAAAGCGATAACGAGTCTTTACACCTTTGAGAATAAAATTGTACGAGTATGTTCTAGCCAGTCTCTTAATTCTATTTCTACAATTGCTAACGCCACCATTCTTTTATACCATTGGCTAATATTTTGTTTGGACCACGTAACTTAGCGTTGGGATGACGTAAATCCCATTAACTTGTTAGTTTTCTAAATATGTTTGCGTTTTTAAAATGTGAAATTGACTAAAGATGACGATGAAAAATAAAATTGACTAGAGATGACGATGAAAAATAAAATTGACTAGAGATGACGATGAAAAATAAAATGTTTCGGAAAAAGAATGATTAACAATTCTTTCGTTGCATATCAAAAAATAAATGACAAATGACATTTATTTTTGCATGTACATAATTTTTAAGTAAATAAAAGTACAAAAGTAAATGTTATATAATATTAAAAAATAATTATTTCATAAGTCAGACTTTATAGATATAGGGGGCCGGCATTTTCTAAGACTCACTATGGAAAGAAATGCTGAAACAAACTACAAAAATTATTGTCCTTTATTAAATAAAATAAAATAAATATTCCGGACAACTAACACACAGTGCCATCTAGTCCCAAGCTAAGCAGAGCTTGTGTTATCGACGCTAGACAACTGATATAAATATTTATATACTTTTTTTTGTGAACACATACATATTAAACATAGAAAACACCCAAACTCCGAAACAAATATTTGCAGATCATACAAACATTTGGTCCGACCCGGGAATCGAACCCGAGACCTCAAGTTTAGCAGTCGCATACGCTACCACTACGCCACCTAATCCAAGTAAATAAAATTTATAAAAGTTCAGTATAGGATCTCGGTTGGCGGAAACGTCATATTCAAGATGTTCCTTCCGGTGATACGTCGTCACGGAATCTACTAGAAGTTTCTAGTTGCTGAGGCGTTCAGTTTAAGCTACAGTGTGATAAATATTAGAGTGATATCAGTGATATACCTAGTAACCTCGGCGACAATTAGTGACTGTTATTCTAAGTGGTATTGTGATTTCAAGAGTGTTTTTAATAACAAGATGTCACTCAGAGGTTGTCTAAGAGACAAAAATCAACACAAGAGCAAATATGGTTACAAACTCACAATACAATTTTCAAGTAGTTTCTAACGTAAAATTACTTATAAAGTCATTATATTTTATCTACTATGAACCACCATCGGCCCTCTATTAAAACAGAACGACAAAAGCGATTGCTTATGTCAACAAAAAAAGCTCGCAAACGTACCAACCTTTCAAAAGCCTCTTTTATCCCCGGCCGGGAGCGGAAAGCTTCTAACGTCGAAGAAAAAAACTATATATCAAGTTACCGTACATCTGGCTGTCTGGCGAAAAGGCACGAAATGAAAGGAAATTATATTCGGTAGGTATATTGCTCATAGTTTATGCGAGCCTAGTACTTTAGACAGTCTATATTTTATGTTTTCCTTATTTTTTTTATTTAATTCTTTTATGTATTTTATTTATAATGGGTATAATGACGCTTTTTATTAACAATACCTTATTACATTCACCTGTATGTTTGTTTGTTTGTATTTTTAAACCAGGTTAAACAAAATTTTCTTAACATTACAAAATACTTTAAAATCTCTTTGCTCATTAGACGGCTTACACTCATGTTATCCTTTGCTTTTAATATTAATCCTAATCAGAATTATATAAAAATCTGTGGCTTCTGAGATACAGGTCCATTGACAAAGATAGACGTATAAGAAATTGGTGACCTGGTGTGGACCAGGTCACCAATTTCTTCGTTTGCCTTCTACACTCTTGAGATTGATAGAAAATAAGTTTGTCTATTTATTACGATTTTGTGTATTAACTATTCAGCTGACAATCGTTTATTTTGCAACAAATGACTATTCTAAATAGTATTACGTATTTCAGAAAATTGTATACTATGAAATTTTTGTGGGAATTATTTATTTGAATTACTTTATTTTTCTACGAACATAACATAAGATCGTTAATTGCATACACGTCATATAAACTTCAATCATTTACACAAAATAACATTGTAGTCAGCAGACATCTTTATCGCGTGGGTGAGGCCATATCGTAAACTATACTTTTATTTCTACAACATTGTTACAAGCGATTACTTCGCGAATTGTTTATGGTTATGCCTTCATTACTGGCACAAACGGTCTCGATGATTCAATCAAAACAAGAATGTTTACATTATGTACTTGCAGCTCTATTTTAAATTTTTCAATATTTTCTACAGTTATGTCGCCCTGGTACTTTACATTTGTTATATCAATTCAATCCGGATATATTTTTTGTTACACTACACCTTGTTTATGAACTTAAAATCAATATCTAGTAAATATTTAGTACATACCTGAAATGTCGATGGAAGTCAATAGTATTCAACATTTCTGGTAAATAAATCTGTTGAAAAATGAATAGAGTGGGAACAACTATTTATCATGTTTCATTATGTAAAGTGTGGAAACAGGTCAAATAATAAAAATAATAATAAATGGTGAGTAGTAAGCAGTATTATATCTATATTCATTCAGTTAACACACTGACCAGGACAACAGATTTTATAAAGAGGTAAATATTTAGGCGCCCTGCTTTCTCACAGGCTTAGCCACGTGACCTATTAATTAAAGGGTTCACGGTTGACAGGTGATTTGACGCAAAAGACGGCATGACGTCCATATATGTTCCATGTTCAAAACCTTAATTAGACTACATGAAAACAGTGTTCCGAACCTTAAGTGTAGTGGATAAAGTCCGAAATTCAAGATTGAATGATAACTAAGAGGGTTTTATTTTAAATCCTACTTCTAGCGATGGTTGGTTACCAAATGGCAAAGAAACAAATGGGGAGATAGAATGCAATGGGTTGTAGATTTTATAGAACGAGTGATGCAATTGAAGTTGTAGTTCACAATGTGAAAAAAAAAACTTAATTCAATTTTTTTTGCATTTTTAGTCTATGGACTACGTGGTTGGACGAGTGGTTTAAAGGTGATCGCCACGCCCGCTTTTAAGTGCGTCAAGTATCGTTGGTTCAAATCCTTCATTGTAGAACACTTTGTGTGATCCACAAATTGTTGTTCTGAGTCTGTTTATTTCTTCCAAATTATAACTTATAACTTAATAACCGGCAAACGAGCAGACGTATCGTCTGATGGTAAGCGATTACCGCCGCCCATGGTCACCCGCAACACCAGAGGCGTCACAGATGCGTTGCCGGACTTAGGGGGGGGGGGGAGGGCATGGGGGATGGGGAGGGGTATGGGGGAAGGGGGGGGTGTGGGCCTCCAATATCCTCACTCACTCGGTGAAACACAGCGCAAGCGTTATTTCACACCGGTTGTCTGTGAGGCCGTGGTATCACTCCGGTCGAGCCGGCCCATTCATGCCGAAGCGTGGCTCTCCCACGGAAAGAGTTATCATTAAAAGAATCAAAAAGTTTGGAAAGGAAACTGGGACTGTTCACCAACTTTGTTTTGCCTTAGTATCCATGATCCAACTCTCTCATCTTATTACATTAACAGCATTTAAAAGTCCATAAGCCTCTGCTTAGAAAAGAGGCTATGGTCTGCTATACCTCCCTGGTCAAACGGGTTGGGTTTGTTAAAGATTTTTCTTCTTTTTGGACTGATATTATTCTGCGTTGTTTGTTCCTTTACTCACCTTTTACGACATCCATGGTTTAGGTGACAGCCTCTGTGGCGCAGTGGTAGCGTATGCGACTGCTGTGCTAGAGGTCTCTGGTTCGATTCCCGGGTCGGATCAAATGTTTGTATGATCTGCAAATATTTGTTTCGGAGTTTGAGTGTTTTCTATTAATGTACTTACAAAAAAAATGTATATACAGTGAAACCTGGTTAAGTGAGACTCCAAGGGACCTGCAATGTCGTTGCACTTATAGAGGCATCTCACTTACCTAGTGTTTCAGATATCCAGGTTTAAATTAATATCTGTCTCATTTACAGAGGGTTCCATTGATAGAGGTGAGAATACGGGTTATTTCAGTTATAATGGTGCGATAATTGATAATAAAAAAAAATAAGTAAAGGTAATTATACAAATGTAATAAAAAAAAATATATAAGCACGAATGAAACAGAATGAATCAGTTATAAAAATCTGTAATTTTAATTTGTCTTGTGGAAGTATCAGTCATCAGATGTTTTTCGAAATTATGAATTTTATCAAATATCCTTTGGTCACCAATAGATGTCATTTCAAAATAATTTGTGGGTAGGATAAGAATGAGTAAACAAACAAAACGATATTATCTCAGTTACAGAGGTTTATACATATAAAACTCACTGGCTGTCTTAGTTATAGAGGTAACTATGATGATAAATCGAAAGAATGGGATTACTGGGATTTACCCAGATAAAGAGGTTACCTCATCCCACTAACAGAGGTAATTTAGTGCCAAAGTGTTGGGACTTTAGCATGAGTTCCAGTTATGGAGGCTTCTCACTTATCCAGGTCCCACTTAACCAAGTTTCACTGTATATGTATTTCTATCAGTTGGTCTAGTACCCATAACACAAGCTCTGCTTAGTTTGGGACTAGATGGCGTTGTGTGTAAGATGTCCGAAATATTTATTATTATTATTTATTTATTTAGGTGAGACTCTCCCATCATACGCATATGTTCTACCACGAGCGTAGCCAGGTTTTAGTTCTAGATTTCGGCAGTTTTTTAGTCACGGGGGTATCAAGATAATAAAATGACCATACCCTTTAAACTTCACAATAAAAAAAGCCCTCCTAGCTAAGCCCATGTATTCTACCCACATATTGGAATAAGACGTACTGCGGTAAAGCTATCAATATGTACAACGTATCGGTTTACCTCTGAGTAACTTAATATATTATGTTTTGCATGCGACTACGACGCAGAGAAAACAGTGGTGTTCAGATCAACTAACGTTACGAAGCTGAATATATGTATCTTTATTCTATCTGTCTGTAGAAGGCAGGTAGTAGGTAGGTATTATAAAAGGTTAAATTTAAAAACACATATGTGTGTTTATTTACCACTTCGTGATGAATATATATTGACCTAACATTATTAAGTGAACTGGCTTCAAGAAGTTATAGTTTTGCTGATCCGATTAAAAATAATCTTCGATTGAATAACAAAGTAATCGATTTAAAAAAAGGTACAATTTATTAAACCAAAAATACTGAACTAACTTCGTTGATATTTTTGACGATTTATTGACATTTAAAAATGATTGATTTTTACTGAAGACTAAAGTGTTGTGAAATCTAGTGTAGGTATGTCATAATTCATTACCTTACACAATTTTAACAAAAGTATAGTAGATCATCATCAGCCTATTGCAGTCTACTGTATTCAATAGACCTCTCTCGTTGCACGATCTCATTCTGATCGATTTTGTGCTACTTACATCCAGCTCCTGCTGGGCATCTTGCATGATGAATTATGCAAGATGCCTTGCAGGAGCTCCTCCTAGTCTGTGGGCGTACTACACGTTTGTGTCTGATAGTGTTTTAGTACCTAGCCTTGCACGTTTTTTTTTTGGTAAATTTTTTGAAAATGAATCCTTGCCAGATCGAATTATCGCCCCCGAAACCCACTGCATACTCAATTTTATGAAAATTGTTGGATCTTATATATTTATTTTTATGTATGGCCCTGCCGAAATGACTCTACCCTGCCTGATGGAAAGCAAAAGCAGAATCCAAGAGTAGTGGTCACCATACTCATTGCGAAGACAATGCAACAATGCAGCATAGTGACCCATACCATGGCGGTCTTGTGATGCTTTTGCATCGTTGGGTCTCCGGTCTCGCACTCACCAACGAAACACAACAGCACAAACAGTGTCATTTTATGTTAATCTTCTGTGCGAGGGTAGTACTGCCCCATTCGTGCTGAAATCAGCGTTCTCTACAAGAAGTACTCGATTAAAGAAAGGTATTAGATAATAATTTGCAAATATGTAGTAACTATAAGTATAAATTTCTAAATACCTACAACATACATTCGTGGTTGAACTCACGCCTATGTCGGTAGACGAAAGTATGTTTGAACTACATATTTTGCCGACTAATCGACATTGCCAATTCCCGGGCAGTTTAGGAATAAGATAAGAAAAATTAGTTTAGTACGAAAGGAATTAAATACTGTGGGAAAGTTATGCATCGGTATTATATAGGCCAACACGAACGAAATGATACTATTTAAGTTCACTCAGAAAACCGTTTTAGTCGGTGACAAAGAAACAGGATTTCTCCTCCACCTATCTTCAGGTAGTTTGGATAAACTCCCATTACTCCATCATTATTTGTTTTCCCAAAATGTGTTATTCGTCTTTGGGCCATTGTTCTATCTTTAATCTGTTTGCCTTCGTGTTTGCGGTCGCCGTTCGAGTCCGGTTCAGTCAATATTATATCGATCGACTAAGCTCTGTGTCTTTCGGCTGAGTGTTACCGGTTTTTGGGGACTTAAAATGTCGCTTTTAAGTTAACGATCAAACTCTATAACAAATATCAGGAATGATTATTTTTTTAACCTATAACGTATGGAATTTTATTACTGAAGCTTAGAAGACATAACCGACCGTATAACCGTATGATGACGTGTGGTGGTGGAAGTGCTTCCACTTCATCGCACTGATATTCCGCCCGATATCGTTTGCTCCAGTTCTCTGTCGAATTGTTTCGTTACGAATTTTTTCAAGCAAAGAAACGCTCAAGTTTGGGATGTACAACGAAGCTATTGGAATATTCATTTAATTAATAGCAGATGTTCATTTATTTAATGGAATTATATACCTACATTATTAAAATAATCTTTTCGTAATAAATTGTAACAAGCTTCTTTCTTTCCTTCTTCTTCTTTCATCTACTTTTCATTCTTTACTCCTTAATTTTAACTCTTATGGGTATTTGTATATTGGGAGAGATACACATGAAATAAATTGCTACTAAACTGGTAGTACATTTTTTGATATAGTAAAATTAAATTAGATAAGTTCATGAGCTTTAAAAGTTAATTAAAATAAAGGTCGACAACACGCTTGTGATTCCTGTAGGTGTTGACGAGCGGTGTTAGGCACTTTCGATCATGTCTTATCGTTTCAGCCCTCTGTCATAAAAACAAATATATTTCGAATTTCGAAATCTGCGAATACCTATAGGTTTTAATACAATCTTGTCACTCGTTTGAACTCCTCTACAATTCTGACTACCTGGTAATTGCGACACAGTACCGCTTTACAAGCATACCTTAGCACAAAGAAAGCGTACTTTTATCGGCATCTAACAATTCCAATATCATGTGGAGTGCGTGTTCGGTGTGTTTTGCTTTCTTGTGTTCAAACCGACTTGTTTGTTGTTCAAACCCACTGCTGTTGTCTGGTGTCTGGTGGTAGTGAACCGTGTGACTTATTGGGATGCTTAATAGCTTCATTAGACGCTAGTTTATTAATATATGCGCTCATTTAAAACAAAGTTATATAGATTTTTTTTTAAATTTGGTGGACTTGTGATCGGTTTGGATTTGAAACAGTTGATTTCTTCCCAAGAGGAGATAGGGACTCTTCAATTTGGTGTTCGTGTAAAACTGCATAACTACCTACTGTGTGTGTGTGGTGTAATAATGTAAGTAGTTCATAATTACATAAGTACAATCAAAATTTATACGTTTAACGTTGTGAAAGTAAAGAAAGTTATTTTTTATAAATCTAAAAGTTAGCCAGCATTTTTCCTTACAGAAGACGTTGAATATTCCTTTATAATTCGCTTTATTTTACCAAGTGCCAACACAACAAAAACATCTCAATTTTTAAGCTTTTTATTTTCGAAGGGGAGGTGCTTCTTTAAAGGCTTCTGTGTTGGTGTTCGTTACCATTTGTTTATAACTTTCCCCTACCCTGTCTGCCTGCGGAAAGGGTTGGGAAACCAGACAAATGCCCGCCTTTAATTTTTCGGTAAACATTGAGGTAAGTTTTTAAACTTATTTTTTTAAACAAAGGTAGAATGATTTTTTTACTTATCTGTCTGTAGATGGTAAATTATTTATTCTTTGTTACAAGACTTTCCTCCCTTTGGTTAGCTTCCATAAGGCCATTTCTCTTTAGTTTATTGAAAACGGTCTGAATTCACCTTAATAAGAGTACTTGTTCGTTTTTTTATAAATTATAAAAAGCAATAGTAATAAAAAAAAAATAATATCAGTGAGAGTATTGAATCAACCATATTAAAAAAATAGACTATCTCCTGTTTTAATAATAGTTAGGTTATTGAAAACGGCCGTTAGTCGACTTTCATAACCATAACCACCAACTAACTATTAATGTACAGATAAATGTAATTACATCATTACCTTTCATTTATCGCAGATTATTGTTGGACATAGGCCTCTCCAACTGCATCACTCAGTTCGATCCTCGGCTTAATTAAATAATTACGTAGGCACTAATCCAAAAATAACAAAATATCTATACTAATATAATAAAGCTGAAGAGTTTGTTTGTTTGTTTAAACGCGCTAATCTCAGGAACCGCTGGTCCGATTTGAAAAATTCTTTCGAGGAAGGCTATAGGCTAAGACCAATAGGAGCGGAGCCCCAATGAAGAATGTTTAAAAGACGGGGGATAATTATTACGCTACGGGCAATAGTAGACGTAAACGAGGTTGCGAGGGTCAGCTAGTGTATGTATAAAGTTGAGGTAATTCTAGAGGTGAGTCTTCTTCATGCAATCGTCCCTGTCCTTTCGGGCAATTAAACTTAGAATGTCAAGCAAAAGAGTACCTAACTCATGTACTTTTTTTACAAACTGTCATCTGATACACACGCATAAACCACTCGCTTGTGAAAATACAATAATTGCTGCGAGTGCAGTAACTAAACGCATTCCGCCATGGCATCATGTTGTTGGCGTCATTGCCGTTTGTTTATCTGTAAGCTAGCTTATCTGCAACTTTATCCAGCTATGTAATTTAAATTATTTATTAATAGGTACTGCGCGACCTATCGCTCAGGTCGTTTTGTTAAAATTATTAGCAATAACAATACTACTCATTAAGTTGCTAATACTTAAGGTGTCATACCTTACATAGCGTTAGCCATTTTAGCCTTTTTCTGCAAGATCAGAGTAATGCCAAGGTGTCGCAGATACACATATATACATATTACATATATATTGGAAGTAAGTAGAAGACATATCTAAACATACATGATATACTCGTACATCAATCTATACTAATATTATAAAGCTGAAGAGTTTGTTTGTTTGATACCACTAATCCCAGGAACCGCTGGTCTGATTAGAAAAAATCTTTCAGTGTTGGATAGTTCATTTATCGAGGCAGGCTATAGGCCTTATATATAATAACGCTAATATTTGTACTGACCTAGCATTAATTTAATTATCTGGTGTACAATAAAGAGATATATTATTATTATTATTATTAATACAAATAGGAGCGGAGCACCAATGAAGAATGTTTAAGAAACGGGGGAATATGTTCACGCTACGGACAATAGAAGACGCAATCGACGTTGCATGGGTCAGCTAGTAATGAATAAGTTTGTAAAGTATTCAAAAACATCTGAATTAGTGCCTTAGTGTGGGTTACCATGCTGCATTGTTGCATTGTCTACATTTGCAATGAGTATGGTGACCACCACTAAGAGCAATAGGAGTTAAGTTAAGTTCTACTCATGATCAAGTAGAGTAGAGTCACTTTGGCAGGCTCATATATAAAAAGGTGACTATCTCTTCCAAGGTATTCATCCCCAGTGGTGGTAGAGTCAGCTTTTCTCGTCTGTGTGATGCACTACGTTCCGTTCTTCGTAGAATGAATAATAACAAAATAATAAATAAATATTTCGGATATGTTACACATAACGCCATCTAGTCCCAAGCTAAGCAGAGCTTGTGTTATGGGTACCTACTAGACAACTGATATAAATACATATATACTTTTTTTTGTGTAAATACATATATATTATACATAGAAAACACCCAAACTCCGAAACAAATATTTGTAGATCATACAAACATTTGGTCCGACTCGGGAATAGAATCCGAGACCTCAAGAACAGCAGTCGCATATGCTTCCACTGCGCCACAGAGGCAGTTAAATGTTGAATGTTTTCAGATTGGAGTTTTTAGTTCGTTCGTTTAAAGTTCTCTTAAATCCTTAAACTATTAAGTATCTATAATTGTTGCAATCTCTACAAAATAGGCGAAAGCCATGACATAACAATGTGGAGAGTCGCGTGTGACAACTTGACGTAACCATTTCACTTACAATTCCACATTACATCCATATCATTTCCTTACAATAAACTTTTTATTCTACTCCTCAAAGGAAAGTGTAACTCAAGAACTTTTAAACGACACCCGATACAGGCACAGACAACATCCATTCAGCCGCAAATATACAATAATTGCACTCGAGCACTTACTAAACGCATTCAAATTCCAATATGGCCTATTGTTATTGGCGCCAAAACTTTGCGTCATCCATTCGCTTGTCTGACGAGTGAGAGATTTTTTTTCTAATTTCTGCAACATTAAATTTGTAAAATGTGAAGGGTCTTTTCGTTTTCTTTTATTTTCACTTTTATTTCTTTTGTCACGACATACAGACAATAAAGGTCTCGATCGTTTCACTGTTCGATTTATCTGCGTCGTGTTTATAAGTAAATAAAGCCTTCTAATAAAGTAGAAACGTGTTAACGTAGTAATCCTACTTAAGTATTAATATAAATACATATTTTGTGTGTATGGATGTTCGTTAGTCTAGTTAGTAGTAGTAGTAGTTACTCTAGAACGCAAAAAGTACTGAACGGATTTATATGAAACTTAAGAGTAATATAACTCATTCGTCAGAAAAACACAAAATTAGGTATACCTACTGTTTTTATCACAATTTCTGACTGAGTTTATACTTTTATAGTGTTTTACATATATTTCACTTTATAACAAACCAATAACATGCGGCGTCGAAATCAGAATAAATTAATAATACAAGTCCCAAAACGGTAATAACAATTTGAAAAGCTTGTCACTTCATGAATATTCACTTAAAAATAATATAATTGACCGCCCCAGCCCTCCAATGTCATTACGGGAAAAGCGCATCGAAAAAAACGCCACAGGGGTACAATGCACCCCTATGATATAATAGTATTCACCATATTGGCTGAGTTAGAGCGATGAGAGAGTACATTCGGGTGTAATGTGATATTTTATTACTGGGCTTTGTTTAAACAATTGCGTAAGTGATTGTTGGTCCCGCCGGGATCTGCACCTTTCGCAGTAGGTATTATGTTCGAGGGAAGCATCGCTGTTCTTTTTTAAACAGAGATTCAAATATTCTCTATTTGAATTTCTGTTAAATATTTTTAATTTAAATAGATACCTACTACATTTTTATTCGTTCTGAAGTCGGATTTATGTGATATATATATTATTTATATGATTAAACTGTTAATATTGTTTACATTTTATTTAGACTTATAGATAAAATATTTCTTACAATGTAATCTAAAATAACTTTTTTTATGTATAGCCTTGCCAAAATGACTCCACTGAGGCTGATGGAAAGCATAAGTAGATTCCAAGAGTGGTGGTCATTATATCCATTGCAAATGCAGACAATGCAACAATGCAGTATGGTGACCCACATCATAAATGCCTACTGATTCTTCTGCATCATTGGACCTCCGGTCACTCACCAACAAAACACTGTCGTGTTTTTCAGACAACAGAAAATCAACATCAAATGATAGCATTCGTGCGACAGCACGTTGCTACGAGTATCATTTTACGTTGATTTTCTGTGCGAGGGTAGAACTATATTAAAGCTAAGGGACTTGGATTCCTACTTCCTTGCCTAGGTTATTTATTAATTACATTACGTACAGCATAATATTTCACCGATTTTTGAATATGGAACGCAGTAATTGTCAATTTAGAATAACAGTACTTGTTTCACTGTTTCATACCACCATTTCGTATCTATCCAGTATCGAGCGAGTGGCGGCATACGTTCGTTCAATGCGGGGGACGTACTGAGGGGTGCGGGGGGTGTCAGTATCGAGTTTCGACTACCTCCTACCTACCCATGCTCTCCTGGTTGTCCGTACCAGTTTAGATGAGTTTAGTCAGATCGGTCAGATCAATACGAGATGGTGGATTTGGTTGGACTATTTCTGTATTTTAGAGGGAAATAGTAGTTGAGTATCTAAATGGTTACCTAGTATAAAAATAATATGTAAATATTTTTTTTTTTAAATAATATATATTTTTATACGTTCTCAAAACAATTCAGAGAAACATATAATTATTTTCGCGCTAACAAAGGCTTCTTGATTTATGATTAAATCAATTAATATTTTAAACTTGCCTTAATGAAAGAATCATCTTTTATTGTTATTCTTCTAATTAGTAATCTACTGTTATTCCTAAACTTGTTAAGAAGATAAGAAATATGTTACAAAATGTACTTAGTTCTTCTACTTGAGGTTTCTAACTCTTAAGCTTAAGCTCTTAATGGTAGAGCTACTGAGAATGAAAGTATTAAAGCTTGTGCACATGCTTCTTCTTAATGTTTTATATTTTATATGCTTCTTTTTAATATCAAGAAGTCACCGTAATATTTAATTCTTCGACGAAATACTAAAAATGAAACAAATTTATTTAAGTAGATACCTACCGGTATTTTCAAAATATTAAATGCTTGAGCGATCTAACCACAATTATCTTGGCGCCGTCTAACCAATATTTATCTCAATACTGTCAATAACTCACAAATCATACAAAATCACCGTAAAATGAACATCGTACACAACAATAACTATTGTACTTAATACACGGACAAATAACTTTTTCTTTTAAGCACTTAATATCCTTGTGTGCTCATGCGAAAGGGCGCGGCGCCAAATGCGTAAGTTGTTTTTTTTCTGGCAATATTAGAATTAGCAAACATCTTTGAGGCAGTAAACGATGTTAGAACTGTCTTTGTCTAATTTATAGGATAATCGTAGTAAATTAATAGCTTCAATCGATCAATTAATCATTACGTACCAAGTGGAGTAGCGACATAAAGCCTTTTCAATTCAAGTCATTTAGGTACTTAATCGTAATAAAATAGAAGACCTATTATGTACCTACTTAACTTATACTGATTGTTTAGAACTTAATGTAATGCAACTTAATGTTATTTAATTAATATGAGTTTAGGATGATTAAAATAATGAGCATTGAGTTTGGTTACAAACACTCGGATACGAGAAGAAATTATATTTTAGATATTTTATGTATGCTGTAGGTAGGTATTTAGAATCTATCTAAATAGATAGGTATTTGAAGAATTGTCATTCAATCTAATAAAAATAGTATTACTTTATTCAAAAATAAAATAAATAAAAAAAAATAGGAAAGAATCTTATGACACGTATACGCAACACAAGAAACTTTTATAAATGGAACACGATTTCGCAAAGTCAAAATTTACTTTTTAATTTTATTTTTTAATCGGCCGACGGTAATACTCTTTCCGCTTGATTTGCAATGTGACGAGGTTTGACGTAATGCAAGGAGCTGGTAACACCGGCGACCACACAACCTCACGGTTATCGCATATTAACCAAAATCCAATTTTATAGAACCTTTTTGTGAATAAACGATGTGTGATGCGGAAGAAATATTTTTTTTTTTTATGTTCTATTTTGGTGGGCCAATGATCTAAGTGTGGGATTAAGTCTCACACAGTCGTATGCTATTAATATTATAAACTAGCTGAGCCCCGCGGTGTTACCCGCAGTTATCAGTATCGTACCTTTTTGATCCAGGTTTAAATCTGCCATTCGCAAAAAGCACGAATGGCAGACTACGTCTCGATGAATATTCGTTATTGGCTATTCGGCAAAAACCCAAATAATAATACTTCAAAAACTGGACCAAATAAAAATGGTACCACACGGGAAGCACCAACGCACCAGCTTTCAAATAAAAAAGAATCATCAAAATCGGTTCACTAGTTCACACACACAAAGTTGAAAGTTCTGAGATACAAAAAAAAACAGTCGAATTGAGAACCTCCTATTTTGAAGTCGGTTAAAAAAGCAAAGTGTGCACGTTTAAAAAACTGAAATATGAACTGAATTTTTTAAAAACTAGCTATGCTCAATGCGCTTCAAAGACGGTTTCTATAAAATTTTTTACAACTTAAAATGTGCTACAACAAAACATGGCAGGGAATAGTTAGATAGTTCTAGAATAAATAACCACGAAGAAAAAGAACACCTCAAGTATTTTTAACATTAAATTAAATATGTACATTAATGGCAACATTTATAATGTTAGTTTCAGTTTAAATACCAATAAAAAGTTATCACTAAATCTACGATTTTAGTGACAATGAAATCTCCTTGTAGATATTATTCACTGTTCACGAAGCGTGTGAGAGGGTCATCATGAAAGCGAGAACTGTCTCTTTGTCCATAGACAAAACTACCTAAGTAATGTGTTCATTGTGATATTGTTTAGCTTTATTGTTTGTTGTGTACCATAGAGATATAGGCACGCTTGCGAAAAATCGGTTTAAAAGAGGATAAAGCAAAGAGATTGCTTTAAATACGTTTGTTTTTTTTTTGGAGATCAAGGAGTTTTACTTATTAAGATTAGAGTTTTTTTTTATCCAGTCCTGTGTAAGGAGCCCAAGCAATTCTTTGGTTATTTAAATGTCTTTTCTGTTTCAACCTAAGTTAAAAAGTAAACAGAAAAAAATTTGAAACTAAAGTTTTAAATAATGTAAGTTTTAGGTCCAGCTTCAAAGAGATCATCAACCACAGCCAGCAGCCTTAATAGTCCATTGCTGGACATAGGCCTCTCTTTAGAAAAGGAGTCTTAGCCTACTATATCACGATAGCTAAACGGGATGGTATATACAGAGTTTGTTGCAAGATTTCCTTCAAAAAAATGCTAAGACAAAATTACTAAAATTACTTTGTTTAATTTTTGGTTTAATCTCAACCGAGGGCCAATAAACACTTATTCACAGAGATTTAAAAATACGAGCTTCAGTGTATTATAAACGCTTTTCACGATTTTATAATACAGCTAGCTGGATACTGAGACGAAGCTAGTAGCTTCATAAATTGTAGCCTATATGTTATTCTGATGTACGAGTAGGTATAAGCTATATTATTGTAAAGTTTCATCGAAATCCATTCAGAGTTTTTGCGTGAAAGAGCAAACATACTCGCTTACATACTACACACTTTCGCGTTTATAATATTAGTAGGAATTAGGATAATATTTCATTATTAGTTCTAGTTTTTCTTAAGGTTTGTTGACTCATGAATAGAGAAACAATCTTTTCAGCGCCAAGGACGCATTAAAGCGCCATTTAAAAATTTGAACGCGACGCTAACGACGTCTCAAAGCGTTCACCGCACTTCACTTGTTAATGAAGAATAAAACTTGGATAATTCACTTGTGTTGAGTTGTTCTTGAGTGGAGACCACGTGACGGTAAACGCAGCGTAGGAAGACCTCCCGCGAGGTGGACGGACGACCTGGTTAAGATCGCGGGGACTCGTTGGATGCGGGCCACTACCGACCGGTCAATATGGAAGTCAATGGGGGAGGCCTATGTTCAGCAGTGGACTTCTTGTGGCTGAGATGATGAATACACTTGTGTTAGACTGACATTGAAAATATGATGTAATGGTTCGGTTAATATTCTGCCACAGTCTCTAAACAAAAAAGCCGGTATACCGTCCGGGCCAGAGGAATATTTTGGTTTGAGACTTAGAAGTGCATCCTTAACATCTTGAAGACTTAAAGTCTCTAAACTCTAAATGCACCCTTGCGCTGTTCGCTCCCACCTCTGCTGCTACGGCCCGTGAATAATACATATTATACATAGAAAACACCCGAAGGAAGTTAAAAGAAACAAATAATAATAATAGTAATAATTTATTTAAAAAAAAGTATTTGTACAGGACACATATTAATGACTTAATACACTTTAGTATTTTACAATTAGGCAATTGGAAACCCTGTCCCAAACTAGATAAAACAAATATTTGAAGATCATACAAACATTTGATCCGACCCGGGAATCGAACCCGAGACCTCATGCTTAGCAGTCGCATACGCTACCACTACGCCACCGAGGCAGTCATTTATAGAAGCACTCCCTAAACCATCATCGTTTTCTGCCTATAATTTGTTCGTAACTTTATTAATTTTAATTCGTTTTTACATCTCAAATTATAAAATACTAGCTGACCCACGCAACCTGGTTTGCGTCTTATATTGCCCGTAGCGTGAAATTTTCCCCCGTTTTTGAAACATTCTTCATTGGTGCTCCCCTCCTATTAGTAGTAGCGTGATAATATATACCCTTATATATATACGCCTATAGCCTTCCTTGATAAATGGACTATCCAACACTGAGAGAATTATTCAAATCGGTCCAGCGGTTCCTGAAATTAGCGCGTTCAAACAAACAAACTGTTGCACCGATTTCAATGATATTTTGGCTGGAGATACTTTGATTCTTGAGGAAGGATTGTAGAACTTAATTCCAATGAAAAATCGTTTTCTAATTCTTCCTCTCCCTAGCCTTTATTATTCCCAAGATAATTTGCGCCCGGCTCATTTAATTTACTAAAATTGGCTTTAAATTACAAAAAAAAACTATTAAAACCAGGTATAAACAAGTAAATTACCGAATATTATAAGTAAAACTAAACTCCCTTTCGCCATGTTGTCTTAGGACGGGTATATAAAAAATTTGCTGTCTGGCGCCAAAATTTGCCGACGCTCGCGTCTAATCCGTATAACCAGCCGTCTCCTGCAGTCCTGTCGCCATCCTCGGGTAAACAATACCTACTTATTTAGATTAAAATGTACTGTTAATCTATTTCTAATCGAATATAACATCGATGTAAATCGAATCGAGTGGAATCTGTACTTAAATAAAGAAAAATTAAGTGTACGTTTGTTGTTGAATTGCAAATTAACAGCATTAAATGCATATGAAAAAATATCTAGGTAGGTATACAGTCCCTACCAATACCTATCAAAAACTTCTTTTTTTTTAAATAGATTATTTTCTGTCTGTCCGTCTTTTTGTCTGTCTGTCTGTTTGTTCCGGCTAATTTCTGGCTGAAAAGCTGAACAGATTTTGACGGGACTTAGTCTGGACCGCCCCCGGAACACTGCGGGGTTCTTTTTTTCTTTTTTTAAATGCTAGCAATATTGATTTGGAGCCTAGTTAGCTAGCTAGTTAGTTTAGCCAGTTCTATCTTTTGCTGCTTCTCGTTACTTCCATGCCTCATACCTTATCTTTCTCTCATACTTGTTTTAATTTTTCAGGTAGGATTCCTACTCTAGTATCTATTTTCCAAGAGTAATAATTTCACGCAACTTTTTTATTTATATTTTTAGATCTAGTATACATCTTATAAATCCTAATTACTATATGTTATCTTACATTTAAATTAATACTAATATTTTTTTTATAACTATTCTATTACAACACTTTTATGCTATTGTGTAACACTGCGGGGTTCGGATAGTATCAAATATTCTTACATTTCTATCTCCTACGCAGTTATCTGCTTCAACTTTAAGCGCTGTTTATACTATGGTAGGTCATTCGTTTAAAATAGGTAGGTACCTATTAAAAGGAAGCTAAGTACCTAATAGAGAACTATCGTTATTGGTAAGTATCTTTATGGCCGTAGAATTGATAACCTCTGGTGTAAACGTGTTTTTGATTGAAGACCGCGTCTCTTTAAATGTAGTTTAGCATCTACACAGCCTAGGTGGAGCGACGCACAGAAAATCAACGTAAAATGACAGTATTCGTGCTGTCGTGTTTCGTTGGATCACTAGGCCGCCATGGTGTGGGTCACTATGCAATGAATATGGTGACCACCACTCTTGGATTCAGCTTATACTTTCCATCAGGCAGAGTAGAGTCATTTTGGCAGGGCCATATATAAAAAAAGGATGTCTGCAAAACGGGTGGTATGAGCTAGATGCAAGAAGCTGAGGATCGAACTAAGTGGATGACAATTTGAGAGGCCTATGTCCAGCAGTGGACTACGATAGGTTGATGATAATAATAATAAATAAATATTTCGGACATCTAACACACAACGCCATCTAGTCCCAAGCTAAGCAGAGCTTGTGTTATGGGTATTAGACAACTGATATTTTTTTTTTGTACATACATATTATACATAGAATACACCCAAACTCCGAAACAAATATTTGCAGATCATACAAACCTTTGGTCCGACCCGGGAATCGAACCCGAGACCTCAAGCTTAGCAGTCGCATACGCTACCACTATGCCACCGAGGTAGTCAATGATGATGAGGTACCTACCTACATACCTACTTACTCTCAAGTACCTGTAGGTATCTAAGTGTATTGTACAAGGATCGGTAGTCGAATGAGAGCTCATAATGGTACTAGAATATTTATACTTTACCATTCAAATTATGCTATAGGTACCTTATGTTGAAGTGTGTTATACCTATAGGTAGGTACCTAAGTTATCCCTAAATCTATATAAATAAAAATAATCGCATTTAACTTTCGATCGGCTGCACCAAATAAAATAATTCTTTTTTTTATGTGTCCGTTATTGTTAGGTCAAAGTTTGAATACCCAAAAGAAAAATTAAAAGATAAGGGGCAAGTTTTTTTTTGGTCCGCGACTGTAGGTACTCTGCCTGTGGAAAGCGTAAATATGGCGTTACGAAGTTCACCGAATCAGCTGGTAAGTTTAAAAAAAGACAACTCCCGCGAGGGACTTTACAAACTTATATGAAACGGACACAAAGAACACCCAGACTCAGAACAACAATTTGTTGGTGACACAAAGTGTTGTCCCCTATTGGATTTGAACCCACATAGGTTTTGTAGCAAACAGGTTACTTAAGTAGGTGTTTTACAGCCAATTTAAACTCTTTTTTGACAATTGCTTTCCTACTTCCGTACCAACTATTGCCTAAAGATATGTCTTTAGGCAATATATGTAAATGTAAATATAATATGTATTTATGTATGTATGTAAATATAATAAATAATATGTTATGACGCTTTATAGTGCATTATGATACCTATCTATATTTTTAACCGACTTTAAAAAAGGAGGAGGATCTCTATTCGCTTGTTAGTTTTTTTAAAATGTTGTTACCTCATAAGTGAACCGATATTGATGATTCTTTTTTATTTCAAAACTGGTGCTTTCCGGGTGCTCCCGTTGCAGTTCTTGAAGTCGTCTTTTTTTAATTTTTTTTCTTAAAAGGACAACTCCCGCTTTAGGAATATAGGTAGGTACATCCTGTATCGCGGGGGACTTTACAAACATACATATAACGGACACAAAGAACACCCAGACTCAAAACAACATTTTGTGGATCACACAAAGTGATGTTCCACGTGGGATTTGAACCCACGACACTGGGCGTAGAAAGCGGCGTAGTGACCGCTTAAAGCACTAGGTCAACCGTGCAGTCAATTTTCTTTTGTTAAAATTTTATATCGATAAAAGCTTTTTTTTTAAACTAGCAGCTATTCAAAACATGCCACACCTAACAATAGCACGTATCATTAAGATTGTAATGAAGTGGGTAGGCAGCAGTTAATTAATTATGCGTTGGGTGTCTGATAACGTTCTAATTAGTACGATAAGATCTGCGATGCTTTCGTAGAAAGGGGATGTGGATACCTATTGTGAATTATCTCAAAGAAATAGGTAGGTATTTCATATTTCTTTATAAATAGGCTGAGCAAAGGGTTCTGTGTGTGGTCTTAAGGCCTTTTTCAAAAGATTACTAGAGATAGGTTAGGTACTAAACACGGACTGAATTTATCATAAAAATAATAGGTAATAATAATAATCGCTTTATTGTACACCAGATAGTTAGTACAAAGGTAACTTAAAGCTAAGAGGTACAATTGGCGACCTTATCGCCTGAAGGCAATCTCTTACAGGCAACCATTGGATGGAAAGATAGAAGTGGAAAGTTTAGGGTAGTGCCTGGTGTATAAAAGTTGATAAGAAAAAGAAGTATTTACATATACATCTATACTAATATTATAAAGAGGAAAACTTTGTTTATATGTTTGTTTGTTTGTAATGAATAGGCTCAAAAACTACTGGACTGATTTTAAAAATTCTTTCACCATTCGAAAGCTACATTATCCACGAGTAACATAGGCTATATTTTGGAAAAAAATAGGGTTCCGTAAGATAATGGGGTTTTTCGGACACAAGGTGTAAAAAATCAACCAGAAAAGTTACTTATTTTGCGTACGCTGCGTAAACTATAAAAGATAGAACCATAAAATGTTCTAATTAATCGTAGATCTTATAAATATCTACAAAAAGTCCGCGACACACTATAGGTACCTACGGGGAAAATTTTTCGCTACGGGCAATAAAAGATGCAAACGAGGTTGCGTCGGTCAGCTAGAATTATATAAGGTAATAGTAACATCTAGTGTAGATGTTAAAATAAATAAGTAAGTACGTAGAAATATTAATTAATAGATATTTCATATAAATTGCAGTTGTACCTATTTGTTATTTTTATTGAAAACTAAAACATGTTAAAAAATATAATGAAATTGATCCTGTAGGTATCAATTAAAGTATTGAATCAATATTGAATCAATCATTTTAACAAAATATCTCCAATTATAACCAGAAATAAGTTATTGAAAACGGCCGTAGTAAGGGAAATGCGACGGGACCCGTCTTGGGTGGAACAGGTCAATTCCTGTCGGTGGTGACAGAATAATGTAATAGCGATTCTTGCTCCCCTGGCTATTGGCTAGCAGAAGAACACCAGATTGGTTTTTTAGTCGCTAAGAGTCCGACAAAGCCTTTTCATACCTCCTAAAGTGTCAAGGACATCCATGAGGTTCATCCACCCCGTTGACATAAAATGAAAGTTAGATACAGCGTCACCACATACCTGACTCCTCAGTTCCCGCGGAGCCAGAGTTCCAAAGGGACTTGCCATCCTGTCAACAATTAAAAAAAAGTGCAGAAAGTTCCTACCTAACCGACTAGTGACTTAAAAGTTGTAGGTTCATATTAAATTTTATCTTTTAAGTCCATGTTTACGGTTTTTTATTTGAGTATGGAAAAAAACTACCTATAAAAAACGCCAGAAGAAAGATTTTTTAAAGGTTTCAAATACAAATATTAAAAATATAAATTGTCATCTCTATGGTTAAAGGAACTAAAACCAGTACCTACATTATTGATGTTCTCCCTTCGACATTCAAATTCAAATGAATTCTATACGTGGGCGTTGCTCTTAGAGGCGTTATCTCAATCGGCCAATCAACGCGTAAGGATCACCCCTCAAGGATAATAGATGAACGTGATTGGTCAGCCCATTGATACTTTACAATCATGTCCTGCGGATCCTTTAGCCATCTATCTCTTTCTGCTTTATTTTACGCACATCTTTGTTCAAACCCGTGACTTTTTTTAATGATTGACATTTATGGATTAAATATGAAATAGGCGAATCTAGTGAACGTTAGAGCAATAAGAGCTGATTTATTAATAAACATCTTATATTGTTTGTCTAACAAAAGATAACGATTTTTTTATGAGTGATTTACTTATTAGTACTTACCAAAAGACTCATTACCGTTTGTTAAAATTATTTGATCGATCATATATTTACAAGCCAAATAAAATTGCCCTTCAGCATAAAGCCTATAAAAGTTTTGTTAATTTTATTGTTCAGTGACATCTAGTGTCATAATATATAAACAAAAATTCAAAAGCTGTCAGCGCCACCTAGTTAATCAATTCTCAGTAGTTGTTCCTTAATAAAGTACTACTTCTTAGTCCTAGATGGCGCACCACCCAATTTTATTAAGTTTTGTTTGAAAGAAAAATAACTTTTGTATTTATTTATAAACTTAAAAAAATATATGAAACAGTTCTGATAATATTGCAACAAAAACTTGCGACTTGGACTTGGCTCAAAGAAACAGAGCGTATTTTTAAGTATATTATTTTGTTATTGTAACATTACCTGACGCGTGTCTACTGAAATGCGCAACACAACCACTTTCGAATGACGCGTTTGACATTTGTCATTTCACTGTTTACATACGTGTCAAGCAAGTTGCGCGTTTGGCTTATTCAGCCCTTAATTTTAGGATTTAATTGTGAGTATATTTTTATTCTACCCTTTATAATACTTATATTTCTGTCTAAATTGTTTGTGTTATATTGTTTTACGACTTTCGTGTAATAATTGAATAGAAACTCCTGTCGGCCTGTTTACATTATACTTTCAATAACGAGCATGTACCAATATTATTTCTGATAACAACGGCCGATTTACTGTGTAATTCGTATAAATACCGCGAATAGAGCTCGTTACTTCGTAAATTGCGCATTTCTCTTTTATATATCAATACAAAAACAGGTTTGTTTTCATGCTATTTTGCGTCCATCTGTGTCAACACGATTCTGATTTTTACTTATTTTCCAACAATTTTAATTATATTTAAACTCCTTACATTATAATTAGAGATACATAATTGTAATTACTAGTTGAATTAATTAACGTTATTAGAACATTAGTTCTTAAAATCCAATTATCGTAATAAGTGATTTGTTATTGATAGATAACGACATATCGTGACACGTATTCAACTTATAAGAAGTAGATATAAATGAAATCTCTGTTAAAAATTGTTCAGTTTACGAGTAGTGCCTTTAAGGCTACAGTTATTTCTTTATTTACACGGTAGTGTTTAGTCAACTGTATTGTAGTGACGTATTTTCGATTTGAACGTAATTTATTGAACAATAGTGTGTTTTATTATTAGGTAAATATTATTTCATTACAATTGTACTGTAAAACTTACTAAGCCTCTATTTCGAACTATAATTTTAATTGGCAGTTTCGTAAGTGTCCATATGTTAGAATTTTTTTATCATTTCATTGCCGTTAGAGAGTGCTTTATTATATAGAATAGAAGTTTTAAAAAGTTTATTGGGTTCTGCGAAGTCTCCTTATTATAGTAGACCTGATAGATCTCCTATAGACTAGGAAAACACTACTTGTGACACCATTCAGACAAAGACACAGATCTTCTGTAAAAAAAATATGTAATTAAATAATAACTAGTTACATTTTCAAGGAGTTTTACTAATTTCATTGTTAACATAACTTACAAAAACTAGTTTTTAAATAATCAACAAAATGTATTTAGTCTTTAAATTTTTGTTTCATGTATATAATACAATATATTCAATTCTTTCCTGTGAGCAGTTATAATATATAAATCAAAATATGCATCAGCCAGTTAGTCATGTATTCAGCAATCAATATACCTATATATATACAACAGGGAGCTTTCAATGTGTAATACGTGCATATTATAGGAGAGGAAATCTGAAAATTTCAAAGACTTCCATTCGCAGCCTGGCCTTGTTGCTAGTATTTCATTAAAGTTTAGAAGACAAGAATTAGTCGGCTTATTCATTGGTTATTAATCCTTATATGATTTAATTTAATACACTAGTTGTATACAATAATATTAATAATGATATCTAATGTATATTTTAGATCTTTAGTTGTATAACCTATGTACATCTACCTCTACAAGATTTCTACACCACCTAAAGATTGACTGGTAGAGAATGCCCTCAGCATTAAATCTGCCAAAGTTTAAAATAAATATATATTTAGATGCAATTGTTTCAAGTCTTTGAAATTAATTACTTTCAATTACCAGTTTAAAACCTTATCTTAATTACCCATTATTTGTATAAATTTGTTTAGAAAACTAATAATAAGGTAATACTATTATTAATGGAGCTTGAATATTTCTTTGGTATGGTTATTTTAGATATAATGTTTTTAAAACATCATTTATTAATAGATGTATACAAAATATAAATTAACAGATCAAATTACCCTATCAATAAACTAGTAACACTATAAGTAATAAGTACCTGGATGACGAACTTTGCTTGGTATTTCTATTGGTAAATGTTTAAAATCAATATCAGTTGTCTAGTACCTATAACACAAGCTCTGCTTAGCTTGGAACTAGATGGCGTTGTGTGTTAGATGTTCGAAATTGTTTATTTATTCCTAACTAGATCGATATATCTCACCCGAAACCTCGTGCATACTAAATTTCGTAAGTCTGTGGCTGTTGCCGAAACATATACATATATACAAGAATTGCTTGTTTAAAAGAAAAGAAAGATACTTTTAAAAAGCTATAATTAATAATAGATGAACACAATATTTGATTTGAATATAAAGCCGTGATGTAACAAAATTACCCAATCCAAAAAGTAGTAACAGCTTTGAGTGTTACTGCAGTTATAGAGAAAATTTACTGACAAATTCATATTCTAGCTACAGTATAAATGACTCTTCTAACAAAAATGGGATAAAATACATTATGATGTAACTACGGGTTTCCAATATCACTGGTTTTCAATATTCTACTTCCCACTAATATTATAAACATGAAAGTTTGTGAGAATATATGGATGTATGTAACTCTTACACGCAGAAACTACTGTATATATTTATATGAAGCTTTACAGTAATGTAGCTCATACATCAGAATAATACATATACTGCATTTTACAGCATTACCCGATTTAAATGTGTGCCACGGACAAAAGCTAGTTGTAATATAATTGTGGGTCTCTTCTGTATTACATAATTGCCACATAGTTCAATTATGCTAAAACTAAACGAAATAAAATGAGTATTAATTGTAAATATCATAAAACTTATAAAATTATGTCATTGTTTATTTTATTTTTTAAAACAATCACTATGTATCTCTTTCAGGACAAATATACCTGCAAAACTTAAAAAATGGCACCGAAACAGAGGATGCGCATCGCCAACGAGATCGCTAGCAAAAACATCACAATGAGAGGAAATGTACCTAAAACCACTAAGGTATGTTTATATTTTATACATTCGTCCCCATTTTTAGTTTTTTTTTATTGAATAGGGGGCAAACGAGCAGACGCATCACCTGATGGTGAGCGATTACCGCCGCCCATGGACACCCGCATCACCAAAAGCGTCACAAGTGAGTTGCCGACCTTTGGGGGATGGGGAGAGGTATCCTCACTCATTCGGTGAAATACAGCGCAAGCGCTATTTCACACCGGTTTTCTGTGAGGCCGTGGTATCACTCCGTTCGAGCCGGCCCATTCATGCGGAAGAGTGGTTCTCCCATGGAAACCGACCGATTTTAACCGACTACAAGACAAAAAGATACGGTTTATAGTTTTAGCAGCCTTTATATATATATATATATATATATATACCATTGCACTATGTATGTGCGTTTTACCCTGTCCTTTTTTAATGCATGTATCCAATCAAATTACTTATCCGTTTTGTTTGTATAAATGTAACTTAATTATAAATAATGTGATAACTTAGTGATAGTGATAACCCAAGAGGTGTGACGACGCTGCTTAAAAGTGAAAGTTAAAGTTTATTTACGTCAAAGTATTGCGTTGTTCTTTTGTACGTAACTGTACTCTGCCACGCGTCGCTTTGGCACATTGCACATTGTTTCATTTATGAGAAACTAGCTGACCCACGCAACCTCGTTTGCGTCTTATATTGTCCGTAGCGTGAAAATTTTCGCACGTTTTTGAAACATTCTTCATTGGTGCTCCGCTCCTATTAGTAGTAGCGTGATGATATATAGCCTATAGCCTTCCTCGATAAATGGGCTATCCAACACCGAAATAATTTTTCTAATCGAACCAGCGGTTCCTGAGATTAGCGCGTTCAAACAAACAAACTCTTCAGCTTTATTATTAGTATAGATGAGGAACAAAACTGAAGTGAAAAATAGATGAATAAAGCAATATTTGAACATGTGTTGTTGTTATAACGTGACAAAGTTTGAACTTAACCAGTGTAGAGCTTATTTTAATTCTTGAAGCGTTCCTACACAAATCATCTTAACATTTTTATATGCATTTAATACCTATGTCTCAATAAAGAGACGAGATATAGATATATAAACAATTTCCTCTCATTTTATCAGTTTTTTTGACGTAGTGATTTTTTATTTTTAAATTGTGAAGAAGACGGCTATATAATGTCATAAGCAAAGAGCAGAATTAGGGATAGGTAGTTCAAGTTATAATAGTCAATTATCATATTCAATAACCAGCCCCATTAACCAATATGCAAATATGTTGCGTCAGTTCTCTTTCTACAATCGCTAACTCTTCTATTCTTTTGTACTTTTGACTAATATTTTGTTTGACCACGTGACTTTGCGTTGAGAGACATCTTTCGCATACATTCGTTTGTTTTCTATTTATTTATTTATTTCCTTTTTACTTACAATATCCTTACAGATTATGATTTAGCATTTATGTTTGTAGAATGTCAATTAGGCTAAGATGGCAGGTGTTACTAGTAATTTTAAATACGCGTAATTGTTTTTAATTTTATCAATACTTGTCCCTGATATCGGATTTAAAGTTATTAACATTTTTTTTTAAATTATCTTTTAATACAGATAAAAAACGTGATACAGGAAATAAAATATTGCGATAGGTATTTTAGTTCTCTTGAGAATTAACGCTTTAATACGCAAATTAGTATCGTCACCTACAAAAACTAGAAAAAAAATCTTAAACAGAATAAATTAAAATCCCATAGGATAAGAGGAGGAGGAGGAGGATAGGAAAAGACGTCACCACCCCTATTTAGTTACTCCATGGATATTGTAAGAGGCGACTAAGGGTTGGAACTACGCAAGAGAGTTCTCTTCCGTGGGAGAGCTATGCTTGGTCATGAATGGGTCGGCTCGACCGCAGTGATACCACGGCCCCACAGAAAACCGGTGTGAAATAGCGTTTGCGCTGTGTTTCACCGAGTGAGTGAGGATACCGGAGGCCCATACGCCAACCCCTCCCCCCATCCCACAAAGGTCGGTAACGCACTTGTGAAGCCTTTGGTGTTGCGGGTGTCCATGGGCGGCGGTAATCGCTTACCATCAGGTGATACGTCTGCTCGTTTGCCTACTATTCAATAAAAAAAGAAAAAAAAAGGTAATTTCTCTGTAAAGAGAAAGAGTGGCCAGCGTGGTACAGTAGGCCAATTCTTCTTTACCAGTGAGACTCATATCTCCAGTAGTGGACTGTCAAAGCTATTGATTATGTTGTTCTGTTTATGCGAATTCCTCATCTCCAATTTTTTTTTATAGTTGCCATTTATATCTAACTTCGAAACATGTTATGTAAACAAGTCTATTAAATCTAAATTATGCATAGTGTTTCGTGATACGTATATAACTAGCTTAAAATATTGATTATTGATGCATTCCGTTGGTTAGCGTTTCTTAGTAAAAGACATTTTAATTATTTCATTTTCAAATATGTATTTAATAAATAAATATCTCGTGTCATATTGTTTGTGGTCGCACTCCTCAGAAACGGCTCGATCAATTTTAATGTTTTATTTTTTTGAATATTCAGTTGGTACGATAAATAGTAAAGTATTTTTTTACCCTTCTACTACTTACACCACTTTTTTTTTATTATATTTTTGCGTATGAAAGAAAATCTTATGCCGTTTTCAGATAGTTTCACCAATAAAATGAAAGTTATCGAACAAACACCTACACTTATATTTCAGTAGGATTAAAGCCTTGACGTGTATATTAGAGAGTTAGCAGATAGTAGGTACATTATATAAGAACGTTAGTGTACTTATAAACTTCGGAAATTCATAAATTATGAAGAGATGTTTAGGACATAACTGTGAAATCAAAGATTGTTAGCGTGTCGCAAATACGTCTTGCAATCGTCAATAGTTTCTTTTCTACAGTAGGTGATTGTTCAATACTCATTAAAAGTAATTACATCATATAATTTTATTTTTTTAAATAAGTGTTCGTTCTTAAATATCAGCAATAATAACGGTTTTAAGGCCGTAGTTTGCGTTTTCAATATTTCTTTAAAAATTTATTAACCTAATTCTTAGTTTATAAACTGATCTAAAACCAGTAAAAATCTTTATGTAGAGCTGTACAATCTGTACATACGTCTCTTTCAAGGTTCTTTGCAAGAACCTGTGCTTCTCGCATTAGAACAAATGTACATGCTCGGCTCACAACTGTTTATCCTAAGTAGGCAACGAACCTTATCCCTTTCGCTAAGTAACCACTTACCAGTACATTATAAATCTTATGTTCATGTTTTTAAATATGTTATATTTTTCTTTGTTACAGGAAAAGGATGACCAATATCCTGTAGCTCCATGGTTGCTTGCTCTCTTCATCTTCGTAGTCTGTGGTTCAGCGATATTCCAGATCATCCAGTCTATAAGACTGGCCTAGGTTTACCTTATAATCCTCAACCCGACTGAACCATATTGTGGCTTGCACTGTTTCCTCTATACTTTACAACACAATAACATCTTATCGGTTATGTTCGCCTGGTATTAATTATCGTGCTATTTCAATTATATAGTATAGTTATTATGTAAAATGATTGTGTTATATATTTCAATTGATTAAGTATATGTTTATAAAATGGTCTATTTCTTTGAAACTTTGCTAGCCACTAAACCTTTAGTAAAAATTTCAATTTTATAAAACAACGTGTAGAGTAAAAGTTTTATATAAAAAGCTTCGACTCTGTGCAGATACTGCGCTGTCACTCCATGTAGCTTTCGAAGTTGCATTGTTTTGTGTTTAGTAATTTAAGCGCAGATAAAAACATATAATCTCATCGTGAAAAAAACCATGATTGTACGTATATTCTTGTATATTATAAAAATATTGAATTTAATATTAAGATGAAGAGGAAAACGGTAGCATTTAGAATAATATTGTTGAAAATTCATTCCTTTATATTTTATTTGAGACCAAGTGTTGAAAGACGCACAATTAAAAGGCTTTGTCCATCAAAGTCGCGTGTTTTTTTTATCGATTTTATTTGAATTATAAGTGATGTGAAATAAATAAATTTTGTTTTATATTATCCGCGCCACACTAACGAAATTAATTGTCGGTTCTATTTTTAATTTTAAATGTAATTTATTTGATTAAATACAGTATATTTGTCATATTTAATGTATTTTAATTTTTAGGGTTATTTTGTCTTCATAACCGCAAATGTAAAGAATTGTAAATGGGTTCATATAGAAAACCGGTATGAAATAGCCCTTGGGCTGTGTTTCACCGAGTGATCGAGGATACCGGAGACATACCCCGACCCCTCCCCCCATCCCCCAAAGGCCAGCAACGCACTTGTGACGCCTCTGATGCTGGTGTCCTTGGGCGGCGGTAATCGCTTACCATCAGACGATACGTTTGCTCTTTTGCCCCCTGTTCAATAATAGAAAGGTAGGATTTGTTTACATTCGGGCTCATGAATGCCAATTTTTGAAATGATAGCTCTTACGAGCTAAATGTCATCAATGTTGTAAATGGATAATAAGAAACAGGAAAGTATTTTATTAATTTGTATAATTTCGCAAAATTACAATTTTCTCCACTTTTTCGTCCAGAGCACATTCGCATATTATAATACAAAGTTAAAACTATATATTACAAACACTTTTTACAATTATGTCATGCACGGCCTAACCATAGCCTAACCTAATTCACTTCTACCAGAAAAGTTTTAAAAGAAAAATATATATAACAATTTTATACTTTTAAAAAGATTAGAGATCACCTAATGATCAAATTCATAAAGTTTTATGTAATATTTCATTGACCAATGTAGCTTGAACCTTGTGAATTTTTATTCAGGCAATACTGAGCACGAGTCTGTCAAAATGAAAAGTTTTTTTTTTATTTTTAAACAACTTGCACTAGGTACCTACCATACTTATTATTCATTTTTTTGGTAATGTTCAACTTGACAGGCTTCTTACTCATATTTTCTCTGGTAAAAGCGAGCAAAATGACATTCTAATAAAGTCTAATTGAGCACCTGAATAGCACCAATTGTGATTCTGAAGGATTTTTTCTGTTTTAAAATTAATGTGATAGTTTTCTTGACACCAAATAATTAATAATATACGATATAAAAATGGGTACATGCATCAAATAAATGTTATGTAGAAATGCGGTCTATTTATTATATATATAAAATTTAAGAAATTCGACATTGCCAGATTTGAGAAAAGTGACGGTTTGTGTGTCAAGGGTTTTACCAAACAACGATAGATGGCGGTGTATCAACTTAAATCACAAACTGAATGAAATATTCTAAAAACGCTTGTATGTACAGTTATGTACTGAGAAAGTAATATTTATGGTCTTACTACGTTGTAGTATTATTGTAAGTAATAAATAAATTAATTGAAATTTAAGAAAACTATCACATAGAAACGGAAACAAAGTTTTAAGTATTTAATATTATTCATATGTTGGATATTAGTAGGTGCTTTACATCAGCTACATCTGTGTAGATACATTAAATAGTGCTTTAAATTACTGGTACACTTCGTGTCAATTAAAAAGACACCATTTTTTAATTATTATTAAAACTATTTTTACAACAAGGTATCACCCAAAGTTATGTCAGGAATATTTTAATTTTATTATTGTAAAGAGAGCGTTTTTTTTAGATTATACCTCTATAATTTACTAAAAAAGGATTTAATGGGCCGCTTGAACAAGACAAAGTTGCCCGATGTAAAAATACTAGGCGGCTGTGCAAACAGTACGTTGACATCGCACATCTATGTATATACCTACTTAAAGAGTGAAGGACCTTATCTAGATAATAATTCTGGCACAACTAATATTATTTATAATGAAAGTTACACAAGCAAATAATTTTATATAATAAAAACAAATATTTATCTATGGCAATGGCCACGATGACAGACGTAGACCGCTTGTGAGCACAGCTATTGTAGTCATAATGCATCATGATTATTGCCGTAGTAATTAATTTTATATTGCCTTTTATTATATAAAATATCCATATGATATGTTTTCTATCCAAGGGATTGTGAACAATTAAGATTTATAACAACTTTAAAAGTCACTTCATACCAAATGATACCTATATGTTTCACCAATGTTGATGATTAATCACGGATGACAATGCCAAATTTAACATCAACTCGTAGAGCATTATCAAAGCATTATTATTTAAAAATCGATATCACATAATAAGTGATTTGAAAGAAGCGGGACTGTAGCGGATATTTTTATTGGTATATCAAAAATATGACTACAAAACACTATTTGTGGCCGCCGGTGTAACTATACTAAACTAAAAACTATTTTAAAGTATCATAGATGGCTTCGTTGGGATATGTACCATTCAATTGTATGCTGTTACTAAAACTTAACGAATTATCTTTACTTAAACAAATTTCAGTTTTTTCTATATTATTATCGTTTTCGATCGGAAATTCGTCCATATTGTTAGTTATTTCTAATCTGATGGCGTGGATTTTGTTTTCTGTAGCATCTCTGTCGTGTTCCCACGAGTCTATTATCGAGACATCATTTCTGCTTCCCATATCATCAACTTCACTGGACGTAATGCTTGAGTTATCTAAGTCGAAGTCTGTGGTCTTTTCGATGACGACAACTTCTATGTGCCTGAATGGGTTTTCCTGATTTTCTATCATCTGTCTCGCTCTTTCATCATTTCTAATTATAACTTCTTTTTTAACATTGCATATGACTGGATCGTTTGCGAGTACATCAATATTGTTATCATAACTTTCTTCGTCACATGGCTTATTACCATTAGGAGTACAGATCTCCGCATAGATATTATCAGAGCTAGCATCTGATTCAACTTTTTCTTCTTCTTCTTCAACATGAACGGCGTCAGCCACTTGACCATAAGGCAAATCTTCGATAACTGGCAGCTTTCGTTTCTGTATAGATGAAATCGATCTTCGAATTTTAACTTGTCTTAGTGGCTCTTCAGAAATATCTATAGTTGTGATGTCATCTTCAATTTCAGATTTTGGTGTAGGAGCTCTGGGTTTATCAATTTTCTTTCTAAAGTTCAAAACCTTTTCATTGTCTGCCGATGATCTCTCCGTCTTAGTTGGCATACTGTTACTGTTGCTGCCTTCCTTTTTATCGCTGGGCTTTTTAGGATGGAGTAAATTTGACGTAGACTTGCTCAATACTCTTTTTGTTTTGACATGAAATTCAGAACAAAGTTTCTCTGTTATAAATGAATGCTGTTTATAATTAATTTCAAAGTCACTGTCATTATACAGAGATCCGACACCAAACATATTGATTTCTTCACAGCTTTGAATCTGATTGTATGACTCTGATTTGACCATAGCTTTCTCAGGTATTAAGTCAGGTTGAATTCTCTGTCTTCGTTCAAGATTCGTCGATGACTTTGTAGCTGATGATTTCTTGAGCATATTTTCATCTAAACTCTTAAGTTTCCTGCCAGAACTTGTGTCACTCTCCATAGAACCACAGTAGTTGATTTGGTCGACACTCAAATTTTTACGACCGTGTTTCATATTAATACCACTGTCATCTTCTGTATAAGAGCTATCAGGCAACATTCCTGTCTGAACTGATACAGATTTTGTTAGCACAGGTTTTTTATGACTCGAACTGCACTGACTTGTGCCCATTTCTGATGAAGAAGTTGTTAGACTCTTATAAGAATGACAGTTTTCGGTCGTCCCGTCGTTTTTTCTTGCTCCACCAAACCTATCCTCAATTAATTTAGCCATATCCTGGTACCGTTCAATGGAACTATGCTTCTCTGCCTGAGGGTTGAAAGGATCTTTGAAATCTCTTAGTTTTACACTATTCTCAATGGCAGTTATTTTCTCATCTGTTATTTTTTCTGTGCTCTTTAAAAGTTTCAAATTTTTAAACCATTTGCTCTTTTTGTGGCCGGAATCTTCTCTGAAAACAAGCATTTTATCGTTGGAAAATTGTTCCTGTTCAACTTTTTCCTCCGATTTCTCTTCTTTACTTTCGTCATCACTGTAGACATCGTAGTTCATGTGCTCGAGTTCGTTCTTACTTAAAAAGATTATAGATCCCTCCGTCTCGTCAGGTATATCTCGTAGTACCTTTTCGCTTTTACCGAATAACCTCGACGTATCGATTTTCAACCCTTGTAAAGTAAATTTGCGTTCTTTTTCAAATTTAACCGGTTCGTGGTCTTCTTTCATAAGATCTTCAGCAGTTTTAGCTTTCCCAATCACTGAAGGATTAGCGTAGGAGATCTGCCTGATCCAGTTGTCAACGTTAAGTTGACAGAAAGTTAGAGCTTTTTGGAGGCGTGCGGACAGGAACATTCGTTTTTCACTTTCGAAGCCAAGCTGCGTTCGACGTATTTTGATGGTGCTGTTAAGTGGGAGGAGTTGAAGCATCTCCTTTGCGTGGTAGCGAGGGTCAACCTGTTTGCTCGGACTTGAAGGCATAGAACCATACTCAGGAAGTGTACACATTACGAGAACGGGTTCAGTCACTGCTGCCCGTAGTAGAAGGTCGTCTGAAAAATGAAATAAACATATGTAAGTAAGTAACCAAGGATACTTTAATCTTAAACCTACCTTCTATTCTTAGAAAAAGAGTTGTATTTTCTTTGCTCAATTATTTATTTTCAATATAAGGCAGTGGAAACCTAAATATCAAGATAGAACGATTTCAATTGTTTTCTTTTGGCTTAAAATTCCAAATTTTACGATTCTATTAAAATAAATAACGCTAAATGTGTCTATGTGAAAAATAATTAAATTTCAACTGACCTCCAACATCATGTGCCATCTCAATGGGCACAGTCCCGGCGAGCAGTCTCACGCGCGTCGGCAACGGCCATATACTCAGCAGATGTGGCAGTCGATGAGCGCGTGCAGCGACCTCTGGGGGCGGCGGCGTGGGCCCTCGCCCTTCGCCTGCTGGTTCCCACTCCGCTGGTGACAGCTCCTCCGGGCATACCTCATATAGTTCTCCTTTTGTGTTGATAGGCACGAAGAGCTCCTGCAATGACATACATTCCTGGTATATTAAAAAGATTCGTTATTGATTCTATATTGGTGGAATAAAAGTAAAAACTAAAACCCAACTACAACAAAAAACGACGCTGAAATAGTATAAAACAAGTTTGAAAAGCCGTAGTCATACGTTGTTAAATTGTTATGGCACGATTCTATGTAATTTAAAATGTATTGATGCTTTATAATATTAAATTCTTTGCAAGGTATATTTTAAATACCATAGAAATATAACTTTTTTTTTTTAAGTAGCACATAGTCACAAGCAAATGCTAATAAATATATATATATATATATTTATTTATTCGCATTGGAAAAGAAAAGGAACCTGACCATAATAATTTCTATTTCATAGAAATTATTATGGTCAGGTTCCTTTTCTTTCAGGTACAAGTAACACCATTTCCAATGATACTAAACACGGCATTTTATCTTAAATTTATTTTTAACACGGTACTTTATGACCGCTAGAGGGCGCCACGTCAGCGGGCGATCAAGACGCTTCTAACGATATCTCATTTCTCTAATTCTAAGTAGACTAGTTCAGTTGCTAGGAGGGAACAGGTAAACACATACATAGCCCATAAAATCATAACCCTCCCTTGGCTTCGCTGTAGTTGGGTAAAAAGTTTGACATACAGTTTAATAACTACTACCTCAAATAATGATCACTAAGGCCGTGTATTTGTTTAAAGTAATCTAGAATTAAATTGGAGCACGCCAATGAAAAAATACAATTATCATCGAGTAGTGCCAGTAAAAAGCCCGGCTTCCCAATGTGTCTTTTAATTGATTAAAGAAACTTGACCATAAAAAAATCTGTGAAATAAATGTTTTGCAACAAGGTGCTACGTCACCACCTTCAGAACCGACATATTAAATAAAGTCACTACTTTTATGACATTCATAAAGAAAGCGAAATAAGCGTGAGGTGTCTTAACCATGGTACGTATTATCGTCACTAAGAAATCACCATTAATATTCTACACTGTCTTATAAGATGTTTAATAAGGCGGGACGGAAGCGACACGATGTCCCGACTTATATTTATTCAACGGCATCTACGAGAATATTTGTAATGATCACTATTATTTTGCATAACCAATCACTACAGTTTATGCAGACTTAAAAATATCTAATAAATATTTTAATGTAGCCATGACTACTATTTAATTAATGTTCTTCTACACTTAGTACTTTCTTCTAAACTGTGTACTGAAGTTAAAAAAGTATTTACTTTGTACACTAATTGCATGCTATCAACACTAAAAAGGCTAGGATACAAAACCAATAACTTTATTTTAGTCTGGCAACATCGGTGGTTGTAAAAGGTCTACCACAATGGTCTTTTGTTCTTCGCCACGGCTTTTAATGTATTCTATGGCACGCAAAAGTATATTGTTTATGCTCTACCACATACCAAGGTGGCTAGCAGCAGGAATATCTTGAATGATAACTAATAGAACGTATCCTTGCCTTCCTGTTGGTAAGCTTTAAATAACTATAAAAATAAACAATATTATTTTATTAATTATGTTTTAAATTATTTTTGAGAAAAATAATTAAATAATAAGTACAATTTAGAACTGAAAATGCTGATACGTTATATTGTTACATGGCAGCGAAGGTTGAACACATATGTTCCTGTATATTGGCAAAACTTTATATTAGTACATTAATTTTTAGTCCACAGTTACGTTTACATTTTAATGCGTGCTATTTTTCTCAGTAAAACAAAAGTCCGCCCTCTAGCGAATTGTGTGCAAACTAATTTGTTTTTAACAAAATACTTTATTTAACTTCTAATAATATATTCAATTATATAATGAAAACAATTTTAAATTATAGAAAGTGAAGTATACCTTTCATTTTATTTAGTTAATTAAGTTAAATATTAGTATAGTGATCAAAATTGAAAACAATCGATATTGTGAAGTACTAGTTCAAATCACCATTATTACTTTATAAAAATAACATGTATTGGCTGTGAATAAAGAAATATGTAATATTAAGAAAAAGCAATTAGCTAATCGAGAAAATAAAAACCTTCGTGATTAAAACAATAAAAGTAATCATCAACGTAAAGTTTATTCTACTTACTCCTAGAGGGCAGCACTAATTCAACAAAACGTTAGCTTATTTACCAGCTGTATAATTTCCTTCAAATATAAACGCTAATTACAAAGCTGCTTTTTATAATAATGTTCTCAAAGTTATATTTTTGCGTTGCATCAAAAATAACACCTTATAACCGAATGTGGGATGGCAAACATATCATTATTTTAAAACCGGTTCGAAAACAACCTAAATAAAAGTGGGCTTTAGAACAATGGTGCAATTTTACGTCTATCTAGATTTAAATACAGGTTTATTACCTAATCAATCTCAGCTGAATATGAGGTGAGCTGTCTATTGTGTTTAAAAAAAAATGTCTATGCTTTATAGATGAATTTTGACTTCTTAATGGGTTCCGTCACGTTTTATCATAACATATTTTATTTTTTATTTTTTTATATTTATACTATGTTTTTTAATATAAGTTTACATTATAAATATAAAAAAGTATGAAAATAGAAATATTGGATGGTAGGTATTTTCATATATTTTTTGAGATTGTGAAATGAATTATTTATTTTTTTCAAATAAACTGTCGTGATCTTAAAAATTAACATTAAAATAAAATAAAAAATCCACATTAAATGTACGTACCACAGTAGAATATAAAGAAAATAAGACCAAAACAATAAGAAAAGAAAATACAGTGAATTGTTTTGTCTTAACTTGTTCATGTAAACTAGCGTTTCTAGGTGTTTTGCCGTCATTACGTAGGTACCATTCCACGACGTCACCGTGTCGCCGACAGGTTGACGTCACAAAACTTCTTTGCCCGCGTTGAGCACTTTTTGGTAGAAGAAAATCTTATGAATCGCGTCACCGACACGCTAATGTTTGATGTTGATAATTATAATTCGAATTTAAACATTACGAAAATTCTTATTTTCATATTAATTTCACAAATAACATTGTAAGTTATAAGATTTCACTTCTATCTGAAGTTCTTAAGACTGCCATTTTTTTTAAATATAGACGGAACAAAAAATCTCCTTTTTATCTGAACTATTCTGTCGATTTACGATTACGATTAATTTTCTTTTTGAAGTATGAACACATACTCATTTAGTCGAAAAAAGATAACAATAAACCAAAGAAGTACGGAACCCTAAACCACATCATGTCCTAACGTTCATCTGTTTCGTTTTTGGTTCAGATCTGTCACAACACCGTGATTAATCTTCAACTTGTTACCTCATGGGCAATGTTATTAAAAAACAGGTACTTTAGTATCGGCAAGTGCACTGCAACACGCTTCAAATTGTTACTTCATCAAGAGCCTTTAACAATCGACATGGCCTCTCTTTAGATAGGTTTTGGCCTAGGCGATAACAAACATAAAATACTATAATATAATAAAATAACTGAATTGAGAAGTTTTTATATGACAAAAAAAATGCGGTTAAAGTGTGCCTTAACCGTTTATATGTGTTCCATCCTTGTCAAGGGGAGTGCTAACCGTCTCTCCTTTCAATAGACACAAATTCATTGACATTTACATTCGTTTACATGTCAAGATTGTATGTTATCTTTATAAGTGCGATGTAGGGTTTATGATTATATTTCTAAATACGTTTCGAATATTATTAAAATAATAGTAATTTATGACGAAGCGCTACAAAATGCAATTATTTAATACACTAACAATATTTATTTTTGAACAGAATGTAGTTTTTAGATAACTTTTATAGTTTTAAATATGCAGGTTGTTTGACAACGCCATCTATTGGTAGTAGTTTAAAATATGAAACTTATCAATATTTGCGAGGGAAACTTTGTAAAATAGTTTGTATCTTAATATAGTTTTAACTATAAAAAAACAGTTCAGTGAACACAATTTAAAGAAAATGTAAAATTAGTAAAAATTCACTGGCCTTTTGACATTGTTCGAGGTTCGAATCCCACCCAGGAACAATGTTTATGTGATGAAAACAATCCTTCGTTCTGTATCTAGGTGTAATTTATCTAAAACTAGCTGACCCGGCGATCTTTGATCATTATATTTATTTTTATGAATATTTTCTTAATTACTGAAAAAAAACTTTTATTAAGCCTGGGTCAACTTATGGCAGCGCTGCAGCGTATAGAACTAAGCGGTCTAATAGAATACAACATCTGCGGTTTCTTTAATTTTCTTCTATACAAACCTTGTCCTGACATTAACAAATACATACACATGAAAAAAGAAAATATTCCATTTGGTGCAGTCGATCGAAAGTTATGGGCGTACCTACATGCATTTTTGTGATTCATTTTTATTTTTCTATGATATGTATAGATAAATAAAAGCCCTGCTATCTTAAATATTTTGATAGGAAAAATCCGTTAGCGATGTCATCTTTGCTTTCTAGTTTTGTATAGTTAGTGGATACTATAAATATTTTTTACGATACCTACATTATAGCAATTGAAAATAATGATGAAATAGAAATAGACAAAAAATAAATATATTTACCCCGGGAACCGTCACCTGTCAAAAGGTAAATTGCGAGAAGAAAAATGCGTAGTTTAAAAGACAGTAAACAATTCTAGCGGCCACTGCATATAATTATCATTATATTGACTGACGCATGTCAGGAATATATTGAAGGGTGGTTGAGGAGCACCTGCCTGTCATGAGACCAGCATTGTAGGTGACAATTAATGATAAAACACCACGACGTGATAATTTAATGTATTTATCTCCGAGATACGAGCAACATTATTTAATTTTAACGTGTTTTTGCTGCGTATTGACATGTTAAGAGTATGATGTGTCACGTTATTATCTGTATGTGCTTTTGAGTAAGCAATAAAGAGAAGGAACATTTGAAACAAACCCAAAAACGTTTGGCCAGCGTGGTATAGCAGACTAAAATCTCCTATTTGAGGACAGACCTCTTATTTATGCCCAGCCATACATATTTTTTAAAATGACAATGGTTGACACAAATAGATTTTAAAATTAAATGTTTTTTTAAATATGTGAAAAGGAGATCGTTTTTTGTTTTTTCGAAAGACGGTCCCCGTTTCATGTCATCCACATTTTATATATTTTTTATCATTAATTCCATCACGACGACGACTTGAAGACTTGATAATTGAAGACGATAAATACTTGCCATTGGCAGAAATAGCTGATCCGAGTGATCCGGCTAGTTGCTATTTCATCATCAAAAAAAAACATGTGAAAAAGAAAATCACGATATTGATTAATTTTTTAATTTAAATCTATTTATGTCAATCATGGACGTATAAAAAGTGACTTTAGTAGACTTTTTTATACGTCTATTTATACCACATATATTTACCATTAACAAAGGGAATGAGAGTATTAATAAACAGCAACTTATTTCGTTTCTTAAATTATTAAATTTAAAATATCTTCGATATAACTTCGTACATTCATTAACAGACTATATTTTACGAAATGAATTTAATTTTAAAAGACTATCTTTTATATTGAAAGATGATTTACGATTCCTCAGTCTCTACAGGAGGCGACAAATTATCCATTTGTATACTAAACTTTCTTCGATACTCGGGGCCTCTTTCGTTTTGTGGCCCATTACTTGTCAAATATCGCCAAACCGGGCCGTACATAGTATCCTTGCTCAACCTCCTCTGAGTTTTATCAGTCATAGAAGGCGACAGCCAGGAGATGAGAACATTTCTGCCGTATTCTTCGAAATCCAAAAGCCCGCAGTAGCTAATTATCGACCCATCAATTTTCGTCACCATGAGATGTGGCAATGACGAAATCCCATACATGAATATGAGTAAAGGGATTAATTTATCATTAAATTTAAGAGTAAACCAATTGGCTTGTTCTTTATAAGACTGTTTGTAATCCTCTTCAGTTTCATCCATTGGAATATAGATAACATCTAAGGGTAGATTGACAAGCTTCGCGTTTTCATACGTTTCGTAGAATTTAGGTACCATGCCTTTAAAATCTATACCCTTAGCTGAGAAGAATGCAATGACGATATCAGAGTTGTATTCAAACCATTCGTATGGGACCTGAGAGGATTGTTTGTTATACACTTTAGCATCTTGTAACCAGTTGTATGGAGCAATGGATTCGGGAAAAACTTTCAATTTGTGTGTGCATACCGCTGTGGGGATAGGATCCTGGTCTTTATCATTAGACATTTCGATATTTCTTCACAAGGTATGTTAGAGATTTAATGAACACGGAATGTAAGTAATTAAGTCTCTTATTTACTTATTTACAAATCTGCACAAATCGGTTGACAACATGTGACGTTGTCAAAAATGTTTTTTCGTTTTAATATGTCGATTGAGATTTCATTTAAAACATGTATTTTATAGTTAATTAAATTATTTAATGTGTTGTTACAGTTAATCCTATTATTATTATAAACGAGACTATTATGGGGCTATATTAAGTTAAATGTATGAATATCGAAAACAAAATTGATGTTTACGAAATTACGAGATACTACACCAGAGGCTTCACAAGTACTTCAACGCACTTGTGAAGCCTCTGGTGTAGCGGGAGTCTATGGACGTCGGTAATGACTTACCATCAGGTGATACGTCCGCTCGTTTGCCTACTATTCCATAAAAAACGACTTTAACGATTTTTATGACATTTGTATGCAGGCGGTTTCGGGAGCGCTAAATCGATCTAGCTAGGATTCATTTTTGGAAAATTTACCAAATTGAAAATACCCAGCCAAGTTTAGACTTCCAGGTACCAGTCTATAACAGCACTTACGGTACTTTTACTAGAACTATCCCGGCCCGCCAGGTCCGAGAACGGGCCAGGTACCGCAGGCGACGTCGGGATCCCAGGGTTTTCCTGGGTGCACCTGGTTCCCCGGCTCCTAGTAGGTACCTCAGACGGCGTGCGGTTTTAGTCGGTTCGGGTCCGACATGCCACCAGGAGGTGTTATCTGAGGGGATTCTGGAAATCTGGTGAGGTAAGAGGCGACTAAAAAAAAAATTATTTTCCTAGCTTTAATATCTTATTAGACCGCTTTCTAGCCTTTGTGTTTTGGTTGCCTTAACTTGCACATAGAAATACTGTTGTCAAAAACAAACAAGCTTTGTATGAATTATCTGAAAAGATGGTGCACATGAGTTTCTCACCAGCTCTTCTCATGAATGCAATACCCATCGGAGCTGGTACTTGCGTTGAATCGAAATCAATCTAAGCTCCGGTAATTCAAATCATCTCAGTGCATTTAGTATTAGGAGTTTTGTTTTAAGTTTTTATGTTTGTATTTTTGACGTGTTCAAGTGCCTTTTGGGGCCTATGGAAATAAATGATTTGAGTTTGAGTTTGAAAAAAGCACTGCAAAAAAACAGGAAAACTTGTAAAAATCCCTATAAGGAGAGGCTATGTCCAGCAATGGATTATGATGTGTTGATACGTATTTTTAATAAGTAAGAAAGTATTGGTCAAATTACCATAAACGCGTGAGAAGTGGTTGGATTATTAGAAATAAGGAAAGTATGATGAAGCATGGAAAATTGAGCATAATATACGTATAGGATAATAAAAGTACAAACTGTTCTGCGTTGACTGTTCATGGCAAGCGATTACAAGTGTCCACTAAACATACGCTACACCAAAAACTTAGTACACAAATACTCCTATAAAAAAAACATGTAGGTTAATAGTACACCTTAATAAAAAAATGCAAAGAAATATCAATTTAATTTCTAGGAAATAAGATTTACTTTGCAATACTTGTGCAAACATTTAATAGTTTCCTTTATAACGGGTGTCCAATGTGACAAAGGTCTTGTATATGTGTCTGCCTTCCTTTTTCGGTTCAAAGTTGAGCGACACAATGGCATTGGCATAGACACCATATGAGAAATAGATTTAATTAAAGTATAAACAATCGTTATTCCATTGGCATTGAGTAAAAAATCGCTTGAGCTTTGTAAAAACTAACTGCATGAATAATTATGTCGAACAGAATTTAAATGTGCCAATTCATTTACGTACTGATAAATTTGTTTTAGCACTTATTTTAACGCATTACAATTCAAATTTGATTGTACAGACGATTTTGGCTTGCAAATTTAAATTTGTAAATTCAAAACGTTCGATGCATTCGGAATACAAAATAAACTATTCGAGTCGATGCGCTGTAATCAGACGTGACTATAAAACTGTGATGGAATACCAATGAACAGAAAGACCTGTCTATTGTAAAACAAATTCTAACCCCAAAGATTCTAAGTTGTAAATCCAATAAACATTTCTGAATAGTCAGGTGAATATTCTGTTCAAAATCTAGTTTTAAATTTCGTTTTTATTTTATCAACTTAAATAACGGACTGTGATGTTTTTCAATTAGGTATATATTTGATTATCATGAGACTAGATGCATGCTTATACCTATATTTGAACGGACTCGGATCGGACTTCCCATCCTGTTCGCCTCACAGGTATGTGACCTTGACATGCTCGAGCTATTGTATAGCTTATCTTTCCCAATCTATCGATTTATACATCCTTTTTACCCACTCTTCGTTTGCTATTGCAAATTAGGAGTATTTCGAAATAAAAAGCGAAATTACTTAAACGAATGTAATCGCAAGCTGAAGCAGCTCTGGACAAGCTCTAATTGACTATTACTGGAAAATAAAAACCTTAGAACTGTTTAGACATAGGAAAATCTGGAAGGGTCGCGCGGTTGCTTAATTAATAAATCCAGTAGATAAAAATCTAAACAGGATTTTAATAGTACTGTCTTTATAGGATTCAGGAGTAGGTTCATCACATTTAAAGTTATTCATTCATTTTTAAACCGTCAAATACAAAACCACGTTGCGCACATTTACACGATTTCGATATATCCAATTCCTAAAATTTCAAAACCACAACACTGCAAAATTGTTATTTGCTGAGAAAAAGCGTGATTGCAAACGAAAGTACATCATTGTATGTGAAAACCATTGGAAAGCCGTAAATTATGGGTTCTTAAACAATTTACACCATCATTGAGGTCTGTAGCTAACAACAATGTGCTATTTACATATTGTTTATTTAGTTTCAGGTCAAATGTGAAGATAACTTAACCCTTGAGTATATTAAAAAGGTTTCGTATCTAAATTTTTGACGTAGTAAATATTAAAAAAACGAAAATAACTTTCTGTTTCATTTTTACGGCTAAACCGCTGTACCGATTTCAATGAAATTTGGTATGGAGATACTTTTTTTGTTATGGAAAAGGGGGCAAACGAGCAGACGTATCGCCTGATAGTAAGTGATCACCGCTGCCCATGGACCAGCATCACCAAAGGCGTCACAAGTGAGTTGCCGGTCTTTTAAGGTGTACGCTCTTTTCTTGAAGGTTGTATTGGTCGTCTTGAGTAATGATATATCCTTACTCAAGAATCTAAGCGTATAGGCCTACAGGCTATAGGCGTATTACCGCAATAACCGACTTACACAATGGGGCGCAAAAGCTAGTATGATCGTCCCGAGTTAACTTTTGCAGAGTATTATTTAACAGTGTCGTTTGCCCCGACTTATGTATTAGTATGCACATTGCGAATGCAAATATTTCCAGAACATCAGCCGTTCTTAGTAATATACAACACATAACCTGTTTCCCATGGGAAGTGTAATTAATTTTATGGTGATGGATTGCTGTGAGAATTTGATTTCAGCTAAATCGTTATTGTTAAGTCATTATATTGCTATAGTTCTGCTCTTGGGTAGGGTTTAACTAATCGTTGGAAACTATTATATAGTTCAAAAATAAATCCTCTTGACTTATTTTATTCTTTTTATTGGATGCAAACGAGCAGACATATTATCTGATGGTAAACGATAACCGCCGTTCATGGACGTCAACACCAGAGGCGTCACAAGTGCGTTGCCGACCTTTGGGGAATGGGGGAGGGGTTGGGGTATGGGCCTCCGGTATCCTCACTCACTCAATGAAATACATCGCAAGCGCTATATCACACCGGTTTTCAGTGAGGCCGTGGTATCACTCCGGTCGAGCCGGCCCATTCATGCCGAAGCGTGGCTCTACCACGGTAAGAATCGTACGGTTACTGGTGGTGAAATAAAATAGATGGTAAAAATTAAAAAAACATAAACCACCGAGTTATGAAGTAAAAAACACTATTTACGAGTATCTCGTGATTCTATCATCAGAAGACTTATTTTTTTAAAACATCCAAAGTTGGCTGTTATGTGATTATGTCATAATTGTTACCGATTATACCACTGCCAATTTTAGTAATAAATACCTTTACAACGAAAATACCTTTTTCAACAGTGTTAAACTGATTGCCACTAAATTATTGTGTAAAACTCTTATCATGAAAATTGTCCTTCAAATAAGATCATATATAAATAAATAAACATTTTAGACATCTAACACACAACGCCATCTAGTCCCAAGCTAAGCAGAGCTTGTGTTATGGGTACTAGACAACTGATTTACTTTTTTTTTGAAAATACATACATATTATACATAAAAAACATCCAAACTCCGAAATAAACATTTGCAGATCATACAAACATTTGGTCCGACCCGAGAATCGAACCCGAGACCTCAAGCTTAGCAGTCGCATACACTATCACAGTGCCACAGAGGCAGTCAAATAGTACTATTTTTATCCAACGTACGATGTTTAATTTAATAGTTTTAAATGTAATAGTAAAGAAGTTACATCTGAATCGTTTGGATGTCGGTATAATTTAGAGTGTTTTGGCTATACCGACATCAAAAAAAGCTATTAAATTGTACAGTCTAGCATATACTGTATAAATTGAGATTTGTTTAACTTAAGACCTTATGGCACTGGCATACCCTAATAGGGAAAAAGTCCCTTAAAATAAAGAGAAAAAAAATAAAATAAAATAAAAAAGTTAGTTAAGTTAAGTATGTTCGTTTTATTCTCTTAATGCAAAACCAGTATAAGAATAACTGCACTTTAACAAGCATGCCAGTATTTTTGACAAATAGTCCTTGTTGATTAGGAGTTAACTCGCAATGCCCTTTGAGGGTCAAGATTAATGATTGCTGAGAGACCCAAATGGGATCAGTATAATTAACTAGCGAACCCACGCAACCTCGTTTACGTCTCTTATTGCCCTTAGCGGAATAATTTTCACCCATTTTTGTAACATTCTTTATTGGTGCGTACTCCTATTGATATTAGCGTGATGAAGCGTTATTTCACACCGGTTTTCTGTGAGTTCGTGGTATCACTCCGGTCGAGCCAACCGATTCATGCCGAAGCGTGGCTCTCCCACGGTAGAATTTAGGTAGGTCTTTTCTTATCTTTTTTTAAAAGACAACTCCCACATTAGGAATAAACATCCTGTGTCGTGGGGGACTTTACAAACATACATGAAACGGACACAAAGAACATCCAGACTCGGGACAACAATTCGTGGATCACACAAAGTGTTGTAGGTACCGCGTGGGATTTGAACCCACGACACTTGGCGCAGTAGCAAGCGGCATGGCGACCGCTGACACCACTCGGCCAACCGTGCAGTCGTACTAGTAATATACAACATCCCAACATTACGATACACTTAACAACGAATGCACGCCACTACGAAGAACATGAGACCGTAGCCATGCGATCTCGGAAAACTTAATTTCTAATTCATCAATTTCGAATTATTTGACAACGAATTTAGTAATCAACATGGCAGATTGCTATATTTCTTAGTTTTATTTTGTTAAAACTATTAATCTCACTCTAAATATGAAAATAAATACGATTTTTAAACTCTAACCTATTTCATCAGTTAAATACATAATTTTAGTGCTTCTTGGTTACTGTCATTATGCCTATTATTTCAAAAATATAAATTATTCAGATTATCTTACTTATATAATTGAAATTAACTTTACAGAGATATTAATTACACGAATGTTGTTTACTCTATAAATATTAATAAATTACTTTCACTCATTTTTCTAACTCCAACAGTCTGACATCTTACATTACATAACAGAATAATTTCTACGCATCTTAGTTTTGAAAACTAGTTGCATAACTAATTAGCGACAGTTTTGTTTTGAAGTTATCCATTAAGAATTTAGATTTGTCATCATCTCTAAATACAAAAAAATATATAAAAAAAAAATTACACACACAACGCCAATTTTTTTTTTATAGAAGTCGAGGCAAACGAGCATATGTATCGCCTGATGGTAAGCGTCACAATCGCGTTGCCGGCCTTTGAGGGAAAGGGAAGAGGGATAGGGAAGTGTTGGGGTGTGGGCCTCCGGTACCCTCACTCAGTCGGTGAAACACAGCGCAGGCGCTATTTCACACCGATTTTCTGTGAGGCCGTGGTAAATTAGCTAATTAAGCAGAGCCTGTATTATAATACCTACATTGACTGATAGAGTACATACCTATTATATATAGAAAATATTCAAACTCCGAAACAAATATTTGCAGATCATGTAAACATTTGGTTTGACCCGGGAATTGAATCCGAGATCTTAAGACCAGTAGTCGCATACGTTACCACTGCTAACCTTTTCCAAGTTGTATTTTAATAGCAATACAATATTTTCTATTCTATTTATCAGTCAGAAGTCTTTTTCTTCTTAGTCACTGCTTAATCATTCACTTAGTTAGTTAGTACTTTATCATCTTCGACTCAGCAAAAAGACGTCCACTGCTGGCCATTGGTCTTTCCCAAAGTATGGTAATCTAAGGACGACTACCAACTTTTTAAAGTTGTACAATAATATAAAATCTTTAAAAATCTACGAGGCTTGTAAAGTATTTTTTTTTTATAAATATGAGTCCAATAGTTTAGTAGTTTTATAGTATAGTAGTATTACAAATAGTCTTAATTACTTTTAAGAAATTTAGTAATTTTATCGTCGAGAAATACCTGAGTAAAAACACAGTAGAATACATATATTTTGCATTTTTTACAATCCAACATTCATAATAAACAAGAAATAAGACATTCAGAAAATATATCAAAATAGTACACCTATTAAACCATAGATAAAATGAACATAATGAGATTTCAAACATGGCAGTTTATCTGCAAGGTTAACCGTCTATAAACATAATCCTATTGTCACAAAAGCCTATATTTCAAGTAATATCTAAAGCGAAGACCCCTTGTTGTGGACGTCAAACAATAATTTTAGTTCCCCAATAAAAACGAAATAACCAAAGTTTCATTTCCAAGTCGTGACAGCCCTTGCTTTCGTCCTAGCAACACGGTTCACCGAGGACACTGCCCCGCGACGAACGAACTCACCTACACAAATACTCTTTAAATTCCACTCTAACAACACCAGAAAGAGTTTAATTTCGCTTAACAAAAGCACTCGAGTAAAACTGCATCGGTCTATGCATTCCATTTAGAACTATTGTAGGTCTATAGTTCCTATGTGAAGGAAAATAGGGTCGGTTATTGCTTACGTATGTCCAGTTAATGTCAGATCTTTACTGTCAAGATCCTGTGGCGTGTTACTATGGGTTGTCGAACAAAAATAGACAAAGAATTTAATGTTCTTTCGAGTGTAAAGAAGGCTTTTCTTTTTATTTTCTTTTTTAATGAATAATCGTATAGTGTTCTCGATCAGTGCATAATTTCACGTTGTATTCGAAAAAGAAATGAGTAATTTCAGGCTGAGTATGTAATTTTTATAATAATAGCAACAGGAGGAGGTATAAAAGTCTTTATGATGTGAAAAGGGCAGTTTATAAATAACGGTTGTGAAGAAACCCACCCTTATATACATACAAGGGTGGGTTTCTTTCTACCTGACCTACCGGTTTACCGGGTACCAAACCTGCAGGTTTATTGACCCTAACGTACGCAGCACAAAAGCCTTACGAATAGAGACCCTAATTCTGTAGCTAATCTGTTGAATTGGGCAAAAAAAAACTTACTTTATATTGTTTGTTTTGCGTTTAACTAATATTAAAGTTTTCAGCCAGCGCGGTATGGTAGGTTCATACAACGCAAACATAAACACACACACTACATCGCCATCTACCGAAGATACGTCGAACTATGAACCAATTAAGGAAACGAAGAAACTACCAATCCTGAATCACACAATAGAAGTTCTCGCGCCGATTGACATATTATATACAACATTCTAATATAAACCGTTGGGCAGCGGCCCGCCTGGTCAGAGGATCCTCCATTTCTGTTGGAGAGCCATGATACCCGTACTATTAATGGCTATTGATAATGTTTTAATTCTGATAATTACAATCACTCGATAAATATAAACGAAATAAAGCCTAGTTTCTTGTGAAGCCGTAGTAACACTCTTGTCGCATCAGCCTCTATATTACGGCATTTAAGTATCCTATTTATTACAATCTCCTGTCGTTTACTGACATCCTGGTATAATATATGGTGTCGTAAAACTTTGTGCAATTGTCAATTAGTACTAAAATAGAAAGATAAGAAGACAGTAATAATGTTCTAGGTAATAATTAAAGAGCTATTAACTTGGGAAATAGAACACAAGGAGAGGGAGCGGCTCAAAGCTCAAGTCTATCACCGGTTTAATCATCATCATCGACGGCATTTAGTATTCCTACGTCGTACTATGCCATAGTGGCCAAACGGGTCGGCATTAAATTTGATGTAAGTTTTCCATCTATTTACAGTGAAATTGTATTTGACAGTAGCTACAACCATGAAATTAATAGAGGTGGCGACACTCAGAATTCTTAATCCGACACCACACAGTTCTTTAAACAAAATTTTATAAACATTTATTAAATAAAACGTACTAAAATTACATTTAATTATACAATTAAATTAAAATACTAGGAAATATTAATAATAAATACAAGCATCATCACCTACTGGTAGCGTTCCCAATTTGAACTAAATAATGTTTATAATGCATTTGATATGTGTTTTTGGTTATCCATTTCGCCATCTTTTTTATGGTATAAAAGGCAAACGAGCAAATGTATCGAATGATGGCAACACCAGAGGCGTCGCAATGTGTTGGGGAGGGGATGGAGTATGGTCCTCCAGTATCCTTACTCACTCGGTGAAACACAGCGCAAGCGCTATTTCACACCGGTTTTCTGTGAGGTCGTGGTATCACTCCAATTGAGCCGGCCCATACATGCTGAAGCGTGGCTCTCCCACGATAGAAAGTTTTCAGTCCGTCTTCTAGATTGTTGGTTTTTTACAATTTTATACATCAACCATTTGCCGTCCACTGCTGAACGAAGATCTACCTCAAGGAGCGCTAATTATCCCGTTCTTGGGCAGTCCGCATCCATTTTCAATTTTAAATGTCCCCTATTTTAAACGTTTTCACAAATTTTCAAAACCCCTTTCTCCTCTGCAAATGAAGCAACCACAACCCATCCAAAACTGAAGTCGAGTTTCGAACCTCGTTTGCATATAAACCAATTGAAAAGGCAAACGTTAGGATGCATCATTATCATCATCTCAGCAGCAAGAAGTCCACTGCTGAACGTAGACCTCCCCTATTGACTTCCACATTGACCGGTCGGTAGCAGCCTGCATCCAACGAGTCCCTGCGATCTTAACCAGGTTGTCCGTCCACCTCGCGGGAGGTCTTCTTAGGATGGATAGATGGAGTTAATTATAATAAAATGAGCGGCTAGTCAATCTTCTCGCATATATCGTAAAGTTGTCGAGAACCCTTAGTATAATGTCGAACTATTCTTTTTGCATTGTGTAGGGACGTGCCCTCTGTGATGGACTTGATTAATCTGTATTAGTAGAGATATAAAGTAGTTAGTTATGTACGAGGTGAAATTGGGGTGCAAATCATAAGCTGTTGGCGATAAAGAGTAAGAATTCATTAACATTCTCAATATATCCTTTAGTTTTAAAGTTAAAGAGTTTGTTTCCCCAAAGGCGCAGGAAGTACTATTCCGAGTAATGTTGGGTATAAGTACAATAGCCAATTCATCGAGTATATAATAACGCCACGATTCAGAACAATATTGCAAAAACAGGCAATATTTATTTTTTTATTTTAATTGTGTTATTTTATTGCCCAAGGAAACTTTAACTGTTATTGATCTAGTAAATTTTTAGACATATACTGTTTAAAAATAGCTTTGAACACTTTTTCTACACTTTAACGTTAAGCATTCTAAATATAAAAAGAGTCCAATTTTACCATTTTTCTTAAACGGTATTTCTGAATACGATTTCGTACACGCAAAGCCACACATTTATTTTTATAAACGCTATTGCTTGTGTCTTAGCCCAGACGATTCATTACATCGTTGGTCTATAAAGTCAAAGTGGCTGTCCGTCCGTCTGTGCTAAAAGGCAGGTTTAGAAGCTGTCTACTCCCTATTGTGTGCTAATTATATTTTGTCACAAATACAATTGGGATATAAATTGTTATAAATATAGTGGTTTAATAATCGTAAACTTTAGAAGCTGAAATTGATTTCAAGATCAGATTAATGTTAAGGGTTTATAAAATAAGTAACTTCGTTCATGCAGTTTCTGTTCTCTCATTATAAGATCTCATTATTTATATTTTTTTTTATGAAATAGGGAGCAAACGAACACTGATTGCTTGATGGTAAGCGATTACCGCCGCCCATGGACACTCGCTACACCAGAGGCGTCACAAGTGCGTTGCTGACCTTTGGGGGATGGGGAAGGAGATGGGGGAAGGGGTTGGGATATGGGCCTCCATTAACCTCACTCACTCGATGAAACGCAGGCGCTTTTTCACACCGGTGGTATCACTCCGATCGGGGCGGCCCATTCATGCCGAAGCGTGGCTCTCCCACGGCAAAAAATCATTATGTGGCCCCCATCTCCTCTCACCATCCCCCAAAGGTCGGCAACGCAGTTGTGACGCTTTTGGTGTTGCGGGTGTCCATGGGCGGCGGTAATCGCTTACCATCAGGTGATGCGTCTGCTCGTTTGCCCCATATTCAATAAAAAAAAAGAAAATAATTGTCGAAACTGGATAACTCAAAACCTCTTTTAATAATACACAATCCTTGGTTCCCTAAGATCTCAATTAACCAGGTTTCACTGTAAATGATTGGAAATGTTGCCAGTTCAAGTTGATTTTGGCGGGAAAATGTTGACAGTACGTCATCGTTTTTTTTGTCATATATCATTATTATTTATAAACACACATCAATCTTCCAAAAGGCCAAAGCCCTATCATTAATGTACGTCTCTATAATAATAAAAAGTTGTATTATTCCTGTAAGTTCTTGTAACGTCATTACTCATTTCACACACAATTTGTAAACATTTTAAATGTTTTTCTTGTCGCGAAGCTATTTTCATATATTTTTTCCACGAAGCTATTTTCATTAAATTTTGCACACGTACATTAGAGGTACAAAAAGACAAGCCATCTTTCATCTAGAGAAAGAGAATTAATCTCGAGGTATCAAAAAGTAATTTTTAAGCTAACTGGAATTTAAATGGAACCTGGAATGGACTGGTGAAATGGAAACTGGAAAAAAAAAGTATTTAAAAAAGGTAGGCTGGTAGCGTATGCATATGCTGTCCTTTAGGTCTGGGGTTATGTATATATCTAGCACGGTTTAGTTTGGGACTAAATGGCGTTAGGAAATATATATAAGTAGTAGTATATATTATAGTACTTACGTTCCCCTGCGGATCTAAAAGCTGAGCGTACTTAGGCGCCTTCGCTTTGCTGCCATCTGCGAATACGCCGGCGAGGCGCAGCGGTGTCCCGGGCCGAGCAGCCGAACGCTCGTACTGTGCGCCCACTCGCCCGCTTTCTGTGGGACCAGGGGTTTATATTAAACTTCGTCTAAAATCCTTTTAAACAAGCAATTCTTGTATATATTTCATTTGAATTTCTGAAACGGTTTTAACGATTTTTATTCAATTTAGTATGCAGGGGGTTTCGGGGGCGATAAATAGATCTAGCTAGGATTTTTAGAAAATTTACCAAAGAAATACCAGGTCATCCAGGTACTATCGACAAACTTGAAACGTGACCCACTTTGCTCATAAATCGTTTGAAACCGTCAAAACAACGAAGATTTCTTTCCTTTACAGTGCATGCCGTACTTAGGACGTTTTAAAATATTAAGCAACTGGTCAGAGATCTATGCAGTTTTACCTTTATTATCACTGATGTAGATAATATGTTAGACATAAAGCAATATTTATATTTTGAATCCAAGCTCCTTGGAATAACTTAAACTTAGTACAAATTACGTGAAATATCTTACATGTCACTGCAACAAGTAATTATCTATATAATTAAATAACAGATAACAAATCGTTACCATGGAAACGCATCTTTACAAGAATGTCTACCTAACTGGATTTGAATGTCTGTAAGAAAGTAAGCTTATGGTGGGTAATGATTAAAATTTGTCGATAGTACTTTAATCTATGAGAGTCATATTTAGTTTCCATCTGATCATAGTCATAGTAACTATCGTGTTCATTCTCGAATGAATAGAAAACTATAAGTCGGTCTTAGCTACACACAGACCGATAAGTTTATTGGCCTTGTGATTAATGATCTGATTCTATGTCTGGGTGTAGATTTTCTACAGTACATACTTCTTCTTAGTTACGGTCGGCTACTAGTTTCACCTGTTTACCTGAATATCAGTTTTTCCACGAAGCGACCGGCATCAGACCTCCGCAACCCTGAGGTTGAACTGAATTCGAAGGTTGAAACTAGCGTCAGTATATTTGAGGGCACTGACTTCTCAATGACGATTACCCTAGATGTTCATGGAAACCGACGACTTAACGTGCTCTCCGAGGCACGGCTGGTTAACACCGTCATCCTCCGTATTCCCGGCCGGTTGATAAGAATTTCATATACGAAAACCACGATTCATACTTTGGTCTGACTCGGGAATCGAACCCGAGATTTCTTGCCTGGCAATTAGTTGCTTACGCTAGCTGCCAGATCAACGAAGCGTACCAATTCCGTAATATGTAAGTATGTTTATCGGCAGTCCGATAACCATAGTACATCTCTGCCCAGTTTGGGTTCAGACGGTCGCGTGTTAGATGTGTTATTCTTATTATCTTTGTAATTAAAAGTTTAGAAGTTAGTATATAGTGTGGTAAAGTTGAAGATTTACCAGAAGTCGGTCGCGCTCTGTATGCCGAAATGGCGCGAGGCGACACGAGGGCGAAGGCACGCGCTCTTAGTAGTGCGGCGATTGATCCCCGGGCTGCTGCTAGCGCCCCACCTCTGCATCCGCAAGCTGAAAACCAACCTGAAACAAAAATATATCTTATTTGGAGATCAGATAGTATGTATAACATAATGCATCGTTCTTATATTTTTTTAGGGCCATAGTGACTGTTTTACAGAAGTTAGCTATCCGGAACTTATCTGAAGCCGACGAAACAGGGTCTAAGTAAAATAAATAATTCATATTAAGTTTTTTTTTATTGAATAGGGTCAAACGAGCAGACGTATCGCCTGATGAGCTACCCCAGAGGCGTCACAAGTGCGTTGCCGACCTTTTAAGGAGGAGTACATTCTTTTCTTGAAGGTTTGAGGGTCGTATTGGTCCGGAAATACCGAAGGCGACAGTTCATTCCACTGTTTTGTTGTGCGAGGCAGAAAGTGCATGAGTTGTTCGAATTTACCTCTATTTAAATAAAAAATATAGATGTGTTTGAGGTATCGATTTGTGCTAACATATTCTTGCATAAATTTGGCTAGAGCAGCTAAAGCAACAAAATTTTGGAATATTGTATTAAAATAAATAATCAAAATTGATGACAAGAACTTCCTTCTAATTTAAATCACAATGTTTATGATTAACTTACTTTAATTACATAATATTAAGCATTGTAGTAATTGAATAGTTTGAAGAAAGTCTCACCCATACTTGTAAAATACTAGCTAACGCGTCGAACGTACCGCCATATTAATTTTCGTGATTATTGTGTAAAGTATCAAAAATTTTCTTTTAGTATAGACCGCCTCAACTTCCCTCAGGGCCGCAGTGTATAGAACGATGCGGACAAAGAAAATACCTCCACCTTCGGTTTTCTTTAATTTTCTTTTATACAAACCTTGTCCTGACAATAACAAACACATAAAACAAGAATTATCCACTTTGGTTCAGTCGATCAAAAGTAATGCGCGTACATGCATTTTTGTAATTCAATTTTATTTATATGGATTCATTGTGATTATAATGCAATCAAGAACTCATAAAAACTTTACAAAGGACACACAAGACAACTACAATCATCACATTGATGATATTCTCCTAGCCGATTACGGCCACGGCGGCCAGTCTCAACGGAGACCAGCCAACTACGCAGTAGATATTGTAGAGCACAAGTGTGTGCGCAAATACATATGCACTCTCTGTTCCCTCTCTTTCATAATTCGATGGGATGGTTAAGCGATACAACCGGGGAGAGATCAGGCGCAGGACCAACAGCTTTATGCGCTCTCCAAGCCACGGGGGTTCAGATCCAAACTTCAAAACTTCGAGCTGTTATTAAGTATTTCTATAATTAGCTCAATAACACTTTATAGCCTGACTCGGGATTCGAACCCGGGACCTCTTGATCGACAGTCGCATACGTCAACCGTTACACCAATGAGGCAGATACATCAATCTTCATATTACAAACTAGCTGAGTCCTGCGGTGTTTGGTTTTTCTTGTACTTTTACAACAACTATCACAGGTAATGCAAAGCGGCGAAGCTGATCTTAAAAAAGTAGCCTAAGCTACTTCATATATCATCAACTATCTGTCAGTGAAAATTTCGTCAAAATCGGTCTAGCCGGTCCGAAGATTAGCCGAAACAAACATAGAGATAGACAGACAAAAATTTTAGAAATAGATATTTTGATGCAATATTGTTTATTTGTAAAGATTGTGAATGCAATCAAGAACAATGAAACGCAATTTCACAGAAGACACAGAAAACTAGAGATTATTTTAATTACAAATATTTGATTGATAAGAGAATTAATTGTGATCATTGATCGTTCGAGAAACATTTAAAAATAGAACGACCATTATGTCGTCCACCGTAATAAATTAAATTACGTCCTATAAAAACTCTCGTGAAGGGTTAATATCTCAACGGGGCGACCTTTAATTACGTCAGTATTACAAGGGTTACACGATAATGATTCCGTCTGACATTTGCAGTGTTTTACTTTTTTACCGGCAAGACGCAAAGGCATCAGGCCGTTGAGTCTAGTATTTTCAACTTTTTTATTTTTCAATAAAGCATAATGAAGGGTTTGAGTAGGTATATATATTTTATACAGGTATACGACTTTTTGTCAGCGCAGCTGCCTATATAGTATGTAAGTCTATAGTTTTTTGATGCATTTTGAACAGTTTTTAAAAGGTTACATATTATGCGAGTTGACATGTTAAGTGCAATTACGGGACTTAAAATAAAGATGGCAAAGTGATGACATTCAATGTAGGAATTAACGACGATTTTCACTACACAATGTTCTATTTCGTTTGCATACTTCAATAAGTTTAAAGATAATGTGTGTGTTATAAATTTTACGGAGATCGTTTTTTGTTTTTTCGAAAGACGGTCCCCATTTCATGTCATCCACATTTTATATATTTTTTATCATTAATTTCATCACGACGACGACTTGAAGACTTGATAATTGAATACGATAAATACTTGACATTGGCAGAAATAGCTGATCCGAGTGATCCGGCTAGTTGCCATTTCATAATAAAAAAAAAAATTCTGTCTTATTGTTATTATAATTTATTTTATCGATTTGGGGATCGGGTAACCTCCAATCTAATTTAATTCTGAAGAAAACCCCTAACCTCGATCTGTCTCATTTTTCAAAATAGGCATGTGCAGATGGATAATACAAAAAATAAAAAGAAAATATTTCTGAGGTCACAATAGATGCGCTTTCTCTTAAAAAGAAAAAGCTTTTATCTGGCGAAATGCGGATATAATCTTTGCTTTGTCGTTCTGAAATTAACATACTATAAACAGCTTGTGACATTTCAATCTGTGTCTTTTCACACTTTGATAACATCTATTTGATACTTATCTGTGGTTAGCGGATGTCACGTCAGAAAATGAGCGTTGATGACATGTAATTATTTGAAATTAGAACACATTATTTGTTTTTATACTTAACTTTGTATGAAAATAGGTTTCTTGGCCATCTTGAAGTTTCGACTTGAATTCAGTACTTAGCTTTTATAATTACACTAATTTCCTGTGACTCTCATCGCACATCTCATTGTACATGCTGTTTATCTAAACAAAACTCAGGAAGTTGTTTTAAGTAATGTTTTGGTTTGATATTTTCTGTGTTGTTTTATGAACAGTATACATTTATTTTTTGTGAGTATTTTGTAGGTTTTATTTGAGTGAGTAAGTGACTTCACTAGTATTTTTTTTTTTATTTTTTTTTTTAAAGACAACTCCCGCATTAGGAATATACATCCTGTGTCGCGGGGGACTTTACAAACATACATGTAACGGACACAAAGAACACCCAGACTCAAGACAACATTTTGTGGATCACACAAAGTGATGTCCCACGTGGGTTTTGAACCCACGGCACTTGGCGCAGTAGCAAGCGGCGTAGTGACCGTTTAAACCACTAGCCAACCGTGCAGTCGATAGTAGTATTTGATATGGATGAATTTGAATACCAGCATGGAAGGGTAAAAGGGTACAAGGTAACTAAGGTACAAGGGTACCCTACTAGCAAGTGAAGATTAATAGAGGGGATTATGAGCAAAAGTTGGCAACGAATACAACAACCGTTTAAATACAAAAACAAAGAAAACCGTTAACTGTATGACGTAGGTCATGCTCATGCAGTTATTTGGAGATAATTTGTCTTGCTGTCTGCTTCTGGGCGCGACAGCTCTTCGGTGGCGCATGCGCATATAAAGCGGTTGTTAGCCGACGCACAAAAACACCTCACATCAGAACCACTCTCACTTACATAGAGTACAGATGACATAGACAGGACTGACGATAGATATATACTCTTCTTTTCTCTTTGAAAATACAACTCGCCTAGTAGAAACATATCCTGTGCCGCAGGGAACTTTAAATACCTATGTATAAGTATATGAAACAGGTACAGAGAATAGCCACACTTAGATCAACAATTTGTGGATCTGTTCTTGTTTTGCGATGTTTTATTTATTTATTTATTTAAACTCATTGCACATGCTGTACAAAGGCGGACTTAATGCCTTGAGGCATTCTCTCCCAGTCAGCCTTCAGGTGATATGGAAATAAGAACTGATAGGTGCAAAGAAATTAGAGAGAGTAAAAATGATGTTCATATGAGAATCAAATCCACAACGCATTGAACACTGCAATAGCCGTGTACTCACTCCTGAGTCTTTGAGGGGGTATACACGTTTCTATTAATTAACATTGACGAATATAAATTCTACTTTTATTATATCAATATACGCATTTAAAAAAAAAGATGTTAAAGGAGTTTGAGGAGGAGTTGAGTTGTTTATAAAGTATTCATTCTTATTATTTTTTAGAACTGTGCCAATGGAATTTTAAATCTGTTCATAAAGTTAAACAAATCTGGGAATTTAAAATGTTATTGTTGGTGATATTAGCAGCCAAATAAATACAAAAACAATCACTTTAATGAGAAACACCCGGTGGTACAAAAGTCCAATATAAACCTGCCATTGTCCTTTAGATAATAGGAATAGAAAGGGATGTTTTCATAGGTAGTAGAGTAATCTGAGTGAATAATATTCACTAAATAATGTAAGATACGACATATGTTCATACATGAGCCTAATAATAATTAATATAGTTAGTGTAGTTAGTAAATATATTGATTTTTGCTAAGCTTAATAAAATACCTTTTATAAGACCAAAAATTATGAATGAAATCAGTAATCAACAATCTCAAAAAAATATATATAACCGTAAAACTTAATATTTAATTTATTTATAAGAAATATGATTTAAAAATCTATTTGAGCTGTATTGTTACAATAAAAATAAAGTAATACGAGTAGTTTATGATTGGGAATTCTATATCTTTCATTGCTCTGTGGCGTTTCGGACGCCATATTATAACTGATTTTTATGTTTTTAAAAAACCAAAGAGCGAACATGGGCAACGCGTCCTTCTGCCAAGGACGACGGGTCGCCGGAGCCCTTTTGTTGGCATTACGTGAAATGGAGAAATTTATTGTCTTTCTGGTTAATGCGTTGTAATTTATTTATAGTACGTTTCGCAACGCATAATGTTCGATATGTTTTTTGTTTTCATTTGTTAATAAAAATATTCTTTGTTTATATCCATTTTGGCAACATAAGTTGATTCTACGGATTCGATATTTTTGTTTTTATTGTTTTGAAAAAAAAAAACGACTATATAGCATTGTTCATTCAAACAAGAAATATAATTATGCTGCTGTTTCAATATTTATTCTATCCTACTGTGTGCTTATTTCATCTACATCTGTTTAGACGTCTAGCTTGATTGACTAACAAACATTAACCCTAACTTTCGTATTGAATTATTTTTTTCAAAATAAACCATCTATTTACAAAAAACACAAATCATTTGCGAAATAAATAAATATTTCGGATATCTAACACACATCGCCATCTAGTCCCAAGCTAAGCAGAGCTTGTGTTATGGGTACTAGACAACTAATATTAACACATATGTACTTTTTTTTTGTAAATACATACATAGAAAACACTCATACTCCGAAAAAAATATTTGTTGATTACACAAACACTTGGTCCAAACCAGGATTCACTACCACTGCGCTACCGAGGCAGTTATAAATTCCAATACTAAAATTAGAACGAGCAATATAAATAATTGATGTATTTTATTACATTTATAAATATGTAATTCGTAGTCATTGCACAGTTGATCTAGCATTCACCATTACACAATTGTGATGAGCGGTGCAATCCAGCAATCATCGCACACCGGTATAATATCAATGTAATACAGTCTAAATAAACGTGGGAAGTAAAACACTGTATTTGTTATTTTTTTACAAAAAATACCTGACTATTTGTTTAATTCACCAAAAAGAACTCCACGTCCATCTATGAATGATGATGTCTTAATTTGACAATAACGTATCTTATTTCCAAAGGTTTTAAGACGAAAATAGACTGGCTTCATACTGTGTACTATGGTTTTAATATAGACAGTTTCATTTTCACTTGGTTAAAAACAAGTTCAGGGGTACAAATCAATCTAAATAATCGTTGTTCTTTCTAAGAAAGACCGCTACATGAATCTGTGCTCCTGGTACCTCCTACATCAAATGCAACAAAAATCAACCTATTTGTTTTCTCCTTTCTAGGTAGAACCCAAGCAGGCTGTTGATATAATGTTGTACTTTAAAAAAACTATCGTAGATTTCTTATTAAATCAGTGCCAATCTGCAGTAAAAGCACAGAAAAATACTATATTGTTCATTAGGAAAGAAATAAAGGCGCAATGGAGGCGTATGTGTGTGTTTGCCGGGTCGGACTAAATGTTTGCAGATATATTTCGGAGTTTGAATGTTTTCTATGTATAATATGTAAGTATTTACAAAATATATACAGGCAAGTATTCTATTAATCAATCCAGTTTTCATAGTAAAAGGTCTGCTTGGTTTGAATCTAGATGGTGTTGTTTGTCAGATGTCTGAAATATTTATTTATTTAGAAAAAAATATCCAAATCGTTCAAGCCGATCAAAAGAAGTTCGGTGACAAGCACACGCATACAGAAGAATTAAATACTTTTTAACGGACTTCAAAAAACGTGGAGGTTATCAATTCAATTGTATTTTTTTATGTTTGTTACCTTTTGAAAGCTGGTGCTTCCCGTTTTAAATTTAGTTCGTTCTTAAAGTAAGTTTTTTTTTGTTAAAATTTGTGATTATTTTACAGCTCTCTCGTATTCTTGTTTACTAAGGTATTTTTTTTTATTGAATAGTGGGCAAACAAGCAGACGTATCACCTGATGGCAAGCGATTACCGCCGCCCATGGACACCCGCAACACCAAAGGCGTCACAAGTGCGTTGCCGACCTTTGGGGGATGGGAAAGGGGATGGGGATGGATGGGGTATGGGCCTCTGGAATCCTCACACACTCAGTGAAACACAGCGCAAACGCTATTTCACACCGGTTTCCTGTGAGGCCGTATCACTCCGGTGGAGCCGACCCATTCATGCCGAAGCATAGCTCTCCCACGATTTTGCCAATAAAAAGGCATTTCAGCTTCGTTGTCTTCATTGTCGTCGATTATATACCCACACTGAGTACATCTTGGCAAATAGGCATTGTTGCCATAATAACATTAAACGATAATTGTTATTTCGGCACTTTTTAGGCATTACAGCGATTGCAGATAGGCAAAGAAGCAAGTGGGACGGATTATAAACATTAGCAAACACATAAAGTGGGTTATGACTAGCAGTGACCTTTATTAAATAAATTACAAAAAAATACTGTGCAATTTTTGTAGTGTATGATTGTGTTGTGCTTTCTATATCGTGCGTAAGGTCCGTACGATGTCTATGATTTTCTTTCTCAGGGATCGTAATTTCAATGGTATACTGACAAGGGTTTTAGTTTTAACCACAAAACATTTAGTTCTTAATATGGTTCGCTCATTCTGCTTTAAGAATTAATTAGAAGCGGTCGCCACTCCGTTCTGTTACGGGGTGGGTCTAGAAGTTCTTTAAAAAGAAACAATTTTAATTGAGACTGAAATATTATTTAATTAAAAATCAATAGAATTACATAAATACCTAGTGCCCTCAACGAAATCGGAAATAAGTCTGATGTCATATATTAAAATATCGTTTATAATGAATTGCGTCGCTTACGTCAATGCAAACGATGCACTTTTGTTTTATATGGAATGTCGGGGTTGCGACATCGTAACATCCCCCCCGTTAAGATTGATCGTTACAGATCAAGTAAAGATCAATGTATTTACTTAAAACAGAGATCGCCGTGGGCTACAGAAATGGATAATCACTACAACTTAATTTTATATTTATCTACTTAACTTTAAAACGTTTAAAAGATTTTACAATTAAAAAAAATATATATTAAAAGTATTCATATCATAGACCGTTTAACTAGCAGTAAGTCGATGTTTCACATAACATTATTTAACATTACATAATTGTATTTCTTTTCAAATTAGGTAAGGATTTTACAGATGAGCGAAGATCATCTTCCTCTGAGGAGTCGGATGTATGATGTTGTGACTGTCGGACTACTATGTCCTGAGTTTTTTTACTCTTTGTTTTATTATTATAATTTTTGTTGTATATAGTGACGCAGCAGCCTGAATGTTTACTACAGACATATCGTCTACTTTTAAATAAAATGTATAATAGAACGACTGTAGTGATAACATAAGTTAATGATAAATAATGAGTAGAATATCTTTCTAAATGAGAAGGCTCTTCAATTTTCCTTATCTGGTTTTCAAATTCATCTAATTGTGTACTGGCTTTAACTAAGGAATCCAGATTATTAAATTCATTTAATTTTATTAGAGGAACCTGATTGATGGTTTTATTTAAATGTCTGGTATCGCAACAATCGGTTACAATATTAAAATTCGAGATTGAACTGGTAGTATTTGAAGTGAAACTGTCGGCTGGAGTAAAAGTTAAAGTCTTATAAAAAGCAGAACATGATTTTGGTACATGCATTATTCCTGAACCAAACAAGATTTCGTCGGTGTTACTGGTGGCTTTGTCACATACGAAATGACATTTTCCTGGTTCAGATTGCACGAATATCCATCGATTGTTGGTAATTTTTTGGAACAAATCCACTGAACCCCGAAGAACTCTTGTTTCGCAAGACTTTGGTAACTTAGAGATAACTTCTGTAAGCAACGTAGTTTCGCACGTAGGATTTGCGATAGTCGAGTAAACGTTACCGAGAACACACACATAGCACTGGTCTTTTATGATTTTGCACTCACTCACACTATCGAGTTGTGAGTAAAACAGCCTATCCGAAGTTATTGCCAAATATTGTTTACTCGGTGCGACAAGAAGATAAGTGTCTGGTGCAGAAACGTCGAATGGGACAGGAAACGGGATGTTATGGTAAAGGTTATAAATCTGAGGAAGAACCAGCGGTATTTTTACAACTATAACAAGCTTACTGTCATGGTAATAACATACAATGTCACATATATTAATTAGATCATTTATGTTATGTAATGATAAACGAATAGGTAGTTCGGAATGCTTAGGCAAATAGTTGACGTGTAACTCGAGCTCCTTGTATAACTGTATGGGACTGAGTACTGTCGGGTGCAGTACGTTTATTTTACTAAACAATATGGCATTGTTTATATCGTCTATATCAAAGGACAGCGTTATGACAATGCTTTCTATTGAAGTTAACATAAGAGACAAATGAGATCTTATTTCAAGCTTGTCGTTGGTGTTTATCAATTTTTCAAAGGTTTTTTCAATAACAACCATATTTTGATTTAGACGATACTCATTTTCTTTGACCTTTGACATAGTATTGTTAAAAGTAGAAATAGTAGACTTAATAACGTGAATGTTATCGCGCATAAGTACTGTTAACTGTTTTTCGTCCGACTGTACTTTATTAATAGCGTCCGTGAACTTGTTTGCATCATCAGAATCTAAAGTGCCAAAGAACGTTTTTAATAGGGAGCCACCGGCGTCAAATAGCCCGCGTTTTGAGCGTTTTGTTTCTTTTACATTTACTAAATAGGAGATAGAAAAGAACTTTTTAATATTATTGCTATGTTGAGTCCTTAATGCATTTAAGGAATTCACGGTTGGCCTGGTGGTTTAAAACGTTCACTACTGCGCCAAGTGCCGGGGGTTCAAATCCCACGTGGGACATCACTTTGTGTGATCCACAAAGTGTTGTCCTGAGTCTGGGTGTTATTTGTGTCCGTTACATGTATGTTTGTAAAGTCCCCCGCGACACAGGATGTATATTCCTAATGCGGGAGTTGTTTTTTTTAAAAACAGAAAAAAAACAGAATTTAAGGAATTTAAGCAATCATCTTTTACTTTAGGAGACTGTGTTGAATCGCAATTTTTGAAACTCTTTCTAACAAAAATTCGACATTTTCTATATGTGGTTGAATATAAAGAAATAGCTCAAATCTATATAGGTGATAACGTTCCAGTAATCATTTGTAAACTTTAAATCTAGTAACTTATCGAAATATAACCGGGAAACTGCTGACATTAACCTGTAACCAATAGAATGGAGACATGTTTACACTAGACGGAGGCGGGTTTAATTTCGTCATAATGATGGATACGTAAATACAAATGTGTGTAGATATGTTAGTCATTGGAAGTACTTTGGAATGTATAAAGTTCTCGTTCTAAGGTCATTATGTCGGGCGAGTTGTCATCGAACTTAGAAAGTTGCATGACTCTGGGCTCTTGTTTGGGGCTGGCTACCCGTGTGACCCTTGGATGTAAAAGAATGGACACTTGTTTGGGGCTGGTTACCCGTGTGGTCCTGGGAGTTAAAAGGATGGACACTTGTTTGGGGCTGGTTACCCGTGTGGTCCTTGGATTTAGAAGGATGGACACTTGTTTGGGGCTGGTTACCCGTGTGGACCTTGGATTTAGAAGGATGGACACTTGTTTGGGGCTGGTTACCCGTGTGGTCCTTGGATTTAGAAGGATGGACACTTGTTTGGGGCTGGTTACCCGTGTGGTACTTGGATTTAGAACGATGGACACTTGTTTGGGGCTGGTTACCCGTGTGGTCCTTGGAAATAGTATTTTGGTATTTGGGTGATGAAACAGTATTAAAACTATTTTTCAATTCTGATGTAGAAGGAATAAGACGTTCATTGCCAATGGGATTTTTATCCGAAATAGAAGACAATGTCACGTTGTCACCGTTAACAATGGGCACTTTAGCCGAAATAGAAGATAACGATGACATAGAAGACGTTCATTGCCAATGGGATTTTTATCCGAAATAGAAGACAATGTCACGTTGTCACCGTTAACAATGGGCACTTTAGCCGAAATAGAAGATAACGATGACGTAGATTCAGTGGAAATAGAATTAGATTGAGCATTTCGTAGACTGGACTTAGAAATTGGCTTATTTGATTTAGAAACAGTGGATTTAGATATTGAAGTAGTAGGGCTGGTACCTAAAGTATGGGATTTGCGTTGGTACCGATGCGCAAACCCAACATTTAGTTTAAACAATCACCATTTTCTATTTCTTGTACTTGTGGAGGCAATGATGTCTCGGAAGCCGATTCTATACAATTTTGTCGATATGCTCTTGAACCACTAGGATAGTTATTATTGAAGGGTCGTGAATTATTATACTGTCGTTTCCTGCATTGTGAAATATCATGGCCTATGTTTTTGCAATATCTACACGTAATTGTTGTGTTAGCATTTTGAGACTTGTAATAAAAATTATTAGTATGTGGCTGTGAATGAACTCGAAGTTGCGAGCGTTGCATATCACGTTTCAATTTGCTGTAGCATTCCGATTCTACATGACCCATTTTATTGCAATTTTTACAATATTTAGATATGACAGAAGTATTTTTGGCTAAATTTAGGATCTAAAATTCAATAATAAGAAACAGATTTAATGTAGAACGCGGATATGGCAATAACTAGGGATAAAAATATTTTACTCACAGTAAAATCGCGTACTGGACGAGCATCGTTGGTTGACAGGATTCTTCACAGGAACGGCGTCGGTAGAGATGTCGTTGGCGGCGGTACGAATGGCAGCTCGTTTTCAGCGACGGGACTGCCTTGCAAGTGGCGCAAGACTTTCTGTCGCAGGCAATCGCGACTGGATGCAGCGGAATACGACGAAGTGCAGTAGGGCACTGCGGGATACAGTGGAACGAGTCTTCTGATGTTGTGTGGTACAGGAGCAGCGAGATACGGCGAGATATTTGATGGATTCTTGAGTCGGAGATGTATCACAACGATTGTTTTGTCAGGAAAGCTAATAGAATTGTGATACGGTTTAAAAATGGGCACTGGTTATCTTAATCGGAATATCGGGCACACGTTTATTTTCACGCAAATTTTACCCAAATATCCCACTTCTGACACCACTGTTACGGGGTGGGTCTAGAAGTTCTTTAAAAAGAAACAATTTTAATTGAGACTGAAATATTATTTAATTAAAAATCAATAGAATTACATAAATACCTAGTGCCCTCAACGAAATCGGAAATAAGTCTGATGTCATATATTAAAATATCGTTTATAATGAATTGCGTCGCTTACGTCAATGCAAACGATGCACTTTTGTTTTATATGGAATGTCGGGGTTGCGACATCGTAACAGTTCCCTACTTCGACAAGGATTGTGGGTTCAAATTCCACATGGAATAACACTCTGTGTGGTCCACAAATTGTTGTTCTAAGTAAGGGTGTTCTCTGTGTCCGTTTCAAGTACGTCTGTAAAGTCCTCCGCGACATAGGAATTATTCCAAGAGCGGGAGTTGTCATTAAAAAAAATTGTTTACAGAAGTGACAATGGACTTGCAGACTTCGACTTACAGATTAACTCTTCTTTTATATAATAGAAAGATTTTACTTATTGAAGATGTTTGAAATGTGTTGTAGTACATATATCTTTGTGCTACGATAAACGCTTACGAGACTGGCTATGTACCACTGAGCCTGATAATAATAAATCAACTCATTTTATTTACACAGTCAAGTAAGACAATTTACTTGCTCCAATAAACTCAAAATGCAAGTTATCAGAAGCCTGAATCAGCAGAATTCTCGGCGTCATGTCGCCAGATATGCGCTCGCGCACTATCGCACTATCTGCGATCACTACACCGAACGAGGTTATTCAACCCAACCGGACAGAGAGCTATTTCAAGAATGCCTTACTGATAAGGGAGGTTTATGTTTATGCAAATTTTCTATTTGATATAGGAGGTACTAGGAGCACAGATTCGTGCAGCGGTATTTGTAGTGTGCCTTATAGTAAATCTTGTTACACCCGATGGCACGAATGTTGAACTGTAAATATGGATTACTTTGATACTTCGTGACTTGATGTTAGCCTGATCTCACACTGAATGTGATTTATATATATTTACAGTTTAAATAATATATAATATTCAATTTGCACGGATGGTTTAGTGGTTTAAGCGGTCGCCATGCCGCTTTCTACTGCGCCGAATGTTGTGGTTCAAACCCTACATGGGATAACACATTGTGTGAACCTCAAACTGTAGTTCTTATTCTGGGTGTCCTTTGTCTTGCAACACAGTAAATGTTCGTAAGTAATAGCAAATGTCTTCTTAAAATAAAAATAAAAATCTATCATCTTTTAAGACATGCCTCTTGTTGTGTCAAATTGTGATCTTTAACTGCCTCGGCGCAGTGGTAGTAAATGTGACTGCTGTGCTTGAGGTCACAGGTTCAAATCCTGGGTCAGACCAGGTGTTTGTGTGATCTACAAATATTTGTTACGGAGTTTAGGTGTTTTCTATATATAATATGTAAGTATAAAAAAAAATGTATGTATTTATATCAGTTGTCTAGTACCCATAACACAAGCTCTGCTTAGCTTAGGACTAGATGGCGTTGTGTGTTAGATGTCCGAAATATTTATGTTATGTCTTTACATGTACGCCTACATATACTAAATCGTAGCAATCAAAGAAATGCAAATGTAAACGCTTGCTATTTACCTCAATAAATATATTACGTAAACTTATCTTTGTATTTTGGTGCCGCGATGTCCATTATTATCTAAATAAATCTTCAAAGTTTAAAATTGGCTATCGAAATTCCATAACTTCTAACCCACCTACTGAATGGGTATTAAACAGTTTGACCAACACAGCGATTGAGCAATATTGACATTTCGAGTGTTTGACCGCATATGGGAAAATTAGGTAAACAGAAAGGCCGGGAGATATTTCACTTTTTGAATAACAGTCTACACGAGAGAATGTTTTTTTATGATAACACCAGCAAATACCAATACACGATCTACCAAAAGATAAGGGATTCTGGTACCTAAGACGTACGTAACGGTCACAGGATATTTTTGCGCGATATTGTTACATTTTTACACAAACTTTCGTAAATAGCCATTTCTACAAAGGCACATACTTGAGAAGTATTTCAACAGAATGTCGTATAATCCATAATTCCATAATTATGTTACAAATGCGATAGAAAATCTTATACTATTATATATAGATACTTCGCCCGCCCAAGTGGTGGCGTTGCTGAATTCTGGGCTTAGTCAGCGTCTTGTGGCTGCAAAACTACATCTAAGCTTGTCATCAGTACATAAGGTGTATAAACGTTATCGGGTAACCGGGCTATTCACACGCCGTCTTGGATATGATAGGAATCGAGTTACACCTCACCAACAGGATCAATACGTTGCAACAGTTTCTTTGAGAAATCAGCGTCTTAACGCATTTCAACTGCGGCAACAACTTCGTATTGTTAGAAATGTAGCAATAAGTGACTCTACAATTAGAAGAAGATTGAAGGAACGTGGGCTAGTACCACACAAGCCTGCAAATGGGCTGAAATTAACGGCAGACCACCAAAGAGCACGCCTCAACTTTGTACGTAACTAGTCTTTTAATCAGTGGTGCACCGTTCTCTTTTTCGATGAGTGTAAAATTATACTTTATAGTAATGACGAAAAACATACAACTCGCAGATTGAAACACAAAATGTCTCAAGACATACTCAAACAGCAATAAAGTAAGATTTGAAAATCTAATACTGCCTACTATTAAATAACATTTAATATTTATTGTCAATAATGATATATTTTTCGATAATTCTCACTTAACATCAATGTGCGAGGGGTATCGATTTTTTGAAGAGAAGTGTAAATGAGTACAGTGCTTTAAGAACAATATTAAAATATAATTATGCATTGTTCATAAAATCTTCTATTTTGTTTCTAGGCATCTACCATGTTTTATCACTGCATCGCTCGAAGGTTGATAGGATAGAAAATGCCGACAGCATTAAGTCCGTCGTTGCGACTTTTATTTGTAGATAAACAATTAAAAAATCTATTTTAATAAACAATGTTATAGTAAACGTCTGTATTTATGTAAAATAAATTTCAACTTATGGCAGTCTCACTGAAGTACCTAAGCTAGAACTAAATATATTTCATAGTTTAGAAAAAATAATAACCTGTCGAACTGGTTATGTAATTTTAAACCTAAACGTGAGAGGTCTTGGATTCAATTCTGACTATGGTTAAATAATATTAAAACAGCACAAGAAAAACTTAATTGTTGTTTGTTTACCACTTATAATTATTACGTGGGAGGTCCCCAAAAAAGTTACTTCAATTAAATGAAATACTTTGCCCGGTTCTTGTGTTTATATTGATGCTTGGTTCCTATCGGTCTTAGCCACAGATCATTTCTATGATCTTAGGTCTTAGAGCCTTCCTCGATATATGGAATATCCAATACCGAAAACCGTTTACTTCTGATGCCGTGACCAAGGAAAATGGGGATTCATTTTTATACACCTAAGTACTAGTTTTGCCTGAGTACCTCTGTTATTGCAATAAAATATAGCCAATGTCTTTCCTGAAGAATCAAAAGTATATCTATGTGAAATTTCATTAAAATTGGTGCAACGGTTAAGCCGTGAGAGCGTGACAGACAAACCGAGCTACTGTCGAATTTATAATACCAATACAAAGGTAAAAATTAAGAAGTAAAGAATAACATTTATTAAAAATCATCAATAGGGCGCATTGAAGTCTGTACTTTTTTGTTTAATTCTTTTTTCTACGGATCATTATTTTACCCGCCAAGTCTGTTCAATTGCGACACAAATATGACAATAATAAATACAGTATTACGAAACAGTACGCCCACAGCTTACAGCTACAAAACAACCTCGTCAGGTCATCGTAGTGATAATAATTTGCATGAGCTCGAACCGGGAAGCTTACTTATCAATGTGCCGAGAGTACATCACGGCTTTCTCTAAACTATCTATAAACACACAAAGAAAAACCATCTTTATTCCCCTTAGAACTAAGACTGAAATTCGAGTTGTGTATTAAGAGCATTTGTGCACATTATTCTCGTAAAATAGAACGAAATGCGCGGTCGATTATGCAGCGGACGAGTTATATCAAGCTTGATATACTGAACTGCCCTTTTCGATGATATAACACTCGTAAGTGTACTTAATTTATGTTTTCCTTTATCAACAAGTGATAAAATTCGTACTACCGAGACTAATTGAATATAAAATCAATATGGACTTAGTGCTGATAGCGTTAATGGCGATAATTGCATTCAGTTTTTATGGCGTGTAAGACTATGTTTATTTTATCTTTTCCTTTATGGCATGGGGGTTAATTAGCGGTAAGTGACCCCCGGCAGACAGAAAAGGTTTGGACCTCCATATGTGTGCCAAAATATGTTACTGCTATGGCATACAGCTTACAGGGATTGATTTTATATTATTTTATATCCAATTACAATATGCGGCGAGATAGTTTTAGGCATTTTTTCTGTATTCGGAAAACTATAAGGATGTGCTTGTGATTACGCCGTTGGTGCAGTGATATCGTACACGATTTCTGTGCATAAGGTCTCGGGTTCGATTTCCGGGTCGGACTAAATGTTTGTACGACCTCAAAATATTAGTTTTGGGTGTGAAATAAAGTATATTAGTATTCCAACAGTCAATCCAGCTTTCATAGTACAAGCTTTGCTTAGTTTGTAGCTAGATGGCGCTGTCCGAAATATTTATTGTTTAGTGAAGCGCAACGAATTATTCATAACTACTGACCTCAATTGACAAACTGTCTATTACATATGTAATTTATAAGGTTACTAAACAAATACAAACAGATCATTAGAGACAGTGCGCGTGCGCAATGTAATGTATTATGGACCATGTAGTTTATATGTAAATGATAATGTTGGATTATATAGTTTGGATCATTTATCAAAACCTATTGATCCATAATACTGCCGGTCATAGACTATATTATTCACAGAACGGACAGTTTTAGTACAAAGCGGTTTAATCCCTTTATAACTGGCTTTCATTTAATGGAAGTCACTTATGAGCTTATAGCTTAGAAATGAATAATGAACAGTTTTTTATAGTCATTCGAAATATAAAATATAACATTGACATAGTACTCTATGTCATAGGAAAACTTATGTACTCGTGTTCTTATTAAACATTCATGCTGACTGTTATATAAGTAGGTGGTTCAACTTGAAATAACAATCTTTACTATTTGTGGACGATAAGTCTCATTTCTTCAATATATGTATTTCAAATACATATACAGTACTACACCACACGAAGATGAATATAAACATGTAGGTATAATACCAAGACGGTGACTCGTCTGCATTTTTTTATTTATCATTGGCCAATCATACAGGGACCAGCGAAGCGTGAACCTATTGTTTACATCTGACAACGTGCACAGCATTGATGGGTGCGTCTAATGTCTTACATCACTCATGATGATGGGCACGAGTTTGCTTTGTTTACATGTCGAGATACAAAGTGATTTTTCCACACGATTGTACTCCATTACTTTTTATATAGTCGCCTATACAAAGCAAGGAAATGTAGTATTTGTTTAGAAATTATACGTAATTATGCTAATGAATTCTCGGAGAGCACTTTGCTTTTCTTTCTGAGAATATATGAAGCACTTGTGTTTGTCTATGATTTTGCCGGTGACCCTCTGTATAGGTGGTAGATGCCTGTTCGTAATCTGGAGAAATATGTAAATCAGAACTGAATCGTAGTTACTAATCCTACATCCCGCAAGATAAGTGTTCTCGCGTGTTTATTTAAATTAACATTTCAACCACTTCTGACACTATATCAGTGATCATTCTTACAAATACAGAAAAAAGAAAAGAAAAAAGATTAATTGGACAAATTTTAGCAATTTCTTGTTTGTTCGTAAAGTTCAAAACAATATCTGAGTCCACTTTCCAGTCAGACTTAGTATTCTGAGCTCGCGGAGATCAATAGATTTAAAACTGTAGTTGGCGTTCACTTTCTGAGAAATTAGGATGCTTGCTTCAACTTCAGAGAAACTACAATACAGCACTATAACTTTTTTGAAACGATTTACTTTCTGTCATGCCAACCTTGTACAACCTAAGGCAAGAAGGGTTTTTCAATAAATAATTTAATTTCTTGTCAATTTTTTAGGAATATATCATATGTCGCAGGAAAGTTTAAAAATATACGTGAAATGAACACAAAGAACATTCAGACTTCGAACAGCAATTTGTGGACCACGCGAAACAAAACCCTAAAGTGTAGTCTCATATGGGGATAGAACCCTCAACACTCAGAGAAGGAGGAAGCAGCGAAGTGATAATTTAAACCACAGAGTTATTGAATTGTCTTTGAATATTGATTACTTAGCAATATTGATCGTTATTGTAACTGTTTTTTCCCGAATGAATTGTAACATATATCCGATTTGTTTTTGTGTGTTAAAATTTCGTGATTAATGATAAAATGTTTGCTTTATATATTCGAAGATAGTAATACATCTTTTTAAAGATATATGTGGCATAAAAGCAGTTGTATCGCATGATGGTAAGCGATTACCGCCGCCCATGAACACACTAGAGGCATCACAAGTGCATTGACGGCCTTTTAAAAAGGTGTACGCTCTTTTCTTGAAAGTTTGAAGGTCGTATTGAACCGGAAATACCGTTTTGTAGTTTAAATTATTAAATATAATGGAAGAAAATTTGACTGCTGTGACTAATTTTAATTTATCTTTATAACATGTTGTAAGAAATGTACGGAATCTATTTGCAACAGGTTAGTTGACAAAGTGTTGGTTGTACAATGGTTGTGCAACAATGCGAGTGCTTATTACATGATTAAAACACAACTGCAACTAATCGGTAATAAGACAAATGGTCGTATTATATGGTCGGACTATAAATTACTTGTTGATGTGACTGACCCATATTATATTTTAATAAATTAGTCTGCTCTTTTTGGGATATCATAATAATGTTGTACATTCAGACGACTGACCACATTTTGATGTGTAATGAGTTATTCTAAAATTAGTGTAATGTGTAACAGGAAGTCAGAAGAAACACGCGCTAATTTGACCAACTATCTTGTGCAGCTTATAGTTGACCGTCAGCTGGTAGTTACTATATTACCTATCATATTATATATACTCGTGGTTTATTTTAGTACTAGGATGCTATGAAGTAGAGGAAATATATGATACTAATAAACAAAGAAGTCAAATGTACAATAATCAAATACAGTAATTAAAAAATAAAATGATAGTATGATATTTTTCGGTTTGAGTTCTTCTTTGAGTAAGATGTGAACTTGCAATGGTCGATTTAGCGTGGTACAGTAGGCCAAAACTTCTATGAGACATAGGCCTATGTCCAGCTAGTAGATTAGTCTAAAAGCTGTACTAGACTGCCTCATTGGCGCATTGGTAGTGAATGCGACTGCTGTGCTTGAGGTCTCGGGTTCAAATCCTGGGTCGGACCAAATGTTTGTGTAATTTACAAATATTTGTTTCGGAGTTTCGGTGTTTTCTATGTATAATATGTATGTATTTACAAAAAAAAAAGTATATATGTATACATATCAGTTGTCTAGTACCCATAACACAAGCTCTGCTTAGCTTGGGACTAGATGGCGTTGTGTGTTAGATGTCAGAAATATTTATTTATATTTTATTTATTTAAATATTTTTAGCCTTTATTATTCTGAAGATTATGTATTTTGAGGTCGACGATTGGTTCATCCGGAGATACCTTTTTCATCATTCATATAGTATCATAGAATATTAGTTTTTCCACAGAGCGACTGTCATCAGACCTCCTCAACCCTGAGAGCGAACTGAATTCGAAGGTTGAACTTGTTTCCAGTATATTTGAGGTCACTGAATTGCCGATAACGATTGTCATGTATGTTCATGGGATCGAGCTTAACGTGCTGTCCGAAGGGTTTTTTGGGGGGGGGGGAGGGGGAGGGTGGTAAAGGGGATTTGAATAGAATACGATTAGTTTAAAAAGTCTTGTAGAAATTTCATTTTTTCTCTTCATGTCGATAGATTTCACTTATTGTTTGCATTACTGCCCACCGATAGGTAAATAAACATTTATACCTGTATTAAGATAAACATTGAAAGTTATGAAACCGCAAACAAAAAATATTTACTGTTTGCGTAGGATTATTTGCATAATTCATGATAACACAAGTGATGGGCAGAAGCAATATTATTTTACGCCTATAACATTTCTTAGTTTTACTTACACAATTACTTTTCATAAATCGGCTTGTGGCTAATAGCGTACATTGGAAAGTTAAGCAATACTAGCCAGGTCAATCTGTGGATAGGTGATCATTCTTAACATATTGATACCCCTCTGTGCGTCGCAGAGCATACAAACATACACACACTCACGAACACGAACACACGAACACTCGCCATACCAGAGGCGTCACAAGTGCGTTTTCGACCTTCTAAAAAGGAGGACGCTCTTTTCTGATTCATTGTCATATGGACATTTGTGGCAATTGGTAGCTGGTGCCCTATAAAGTACGAAAACATTAGTATTTCTACAGATCTTGGATTTCGCCTAAAACTTGGCTGTGAATGTCTGATGGCAGTAGCTCGGCGTGAAAAAAAACGAAATTCAGTTGTCTCCTAGTAGACTGAAAGCAGACTTAGGAAAAAGGCTTTGAGGAAGAAGATTTATTTTCAAAATACTTCTTTTCCTTTTGATTTTTAATTAAAATTACCACGGTAGATATTCACGTAGGTACACCTACCGCAACAACGTCAAAAAACTCAAACTGCTAACACTCGTAGGTACCAGGAGAGCAGAAACTCAGTAGAGTATCAATCCCAACAGTGAGTACTAAACCTAAGCGTAACCATACTTCTTAAACAACAATAAGCTGCGTTGTAGCTGTCATTACAGTAGGCGCGTCGAATCGCTCGATGACCCGTGCGCGTGCGCACTGATTGCGAAATATTGCGCGCTGTTATGCGCTACATGAACGTGTGATTGTATTACGTGCTCGTATCTTTACTAATGGAGTGCAGTCTCTAGTTAAGGAGACCTTTCGTAAGATGTGAACTTGCAACGGTCGATTTAGCGTGGTACGGTAGGCCAAAACTTCTATGAAACATAGACCTTTGTCTAGCTAGTAGACTAGTCTAAAAGCTGTTTTAGTGCGAGGGACTTTACAAACATACATGTGATGGACAAAAAGACCACCTAATCGCACAACAGCTCATTGAACATTACAAGAAAGTTGAATTTCAAATGTAGAACATCATGTACAATCACACCCAAATCGATATAACATCGTGCTTACACAACCACTAAATATTATAACATTATTGCAATGCGCCCACGCATCATATCGGACCATTGTTCGAAAGATCAATATCTGTTAAATGTACAGATGTTTATGTGTGAAAGTTCTTTTCGACAATGTGGGTATGTATACATTTATATCTATTATTACCTGGATGACCGAGGTTTACCCGGTACTTATTTTTGGTAAACTTTCTAAAAATGAATCTTAGCTAGATCGATTTACAGCACCCGAAAACCCTGCATACTAAATTAAACGCAAATGGAGCCGCCCAGAGATTCGGATTATATATATGTACAAGAATTGCTCGTTTAAATGTATTATGTAGATATGTTCTGTCCGGTCATAAATTATCTATAAGCTGAATTATCTATAGTCAGAATGTCCCTTACATTTTCGCATTTTAAATATGTCCCACATTTTAATACGCCCGTTTTTATCTCTTTAAAGGATAAATAACTATATTTTCTAACTACCAAGTACTCAATCGATCGAAGCAATCGATTAATACGCTGTCGACTCAATAACGTTATTAACAATATTGTCCAATCGAGAGATCTAATTAGATACTCGTACGTGAGGAAAGTCGTTAAGCGCCGTCTGCATAGCACACAATCTCCTATTGACCTCTGTTACCCTAGTAATTAGCGAGGTTAGTGTACTAGGCTCCCAGTTCTTGAGACGCTCATACTAATTGCTAAATGGTGTAACGACGTTCTGAGTGTTTATTCTAACCTGGTCACTTGGGTAAGAAATGTGTAGGTATGTATGAATACTTGCTTGTTAATACTATTAAAAATACAAATAATTGTCTGTTTGTCCTATTATTATTAGTTGTTTATGGACTCTATTTCGCGTGTAGAGTCAACGCAGAGATTCCGCCAATGTCAAGTGTTTCGAGAGACACGTTCAGAAATTGATTGGCCGGTGGTGATTAAAATTCTAAAACATATTTCATTTCCACTTTCTCTTAATTTGTATTATTCTAAAAGTATTAAACAAAATAAATAGAGACGACACAAAAATGGTCATGACACAATATTAGGAAATCAATTTTCTGTTTTTTTTTTATTATATAGGGTGCAAACGATTACCGCCGCCCATGGACACCCGCAACACCAGAGGCGTTACAAGTGCGTTGCCTGCCTTTAAGGAAGGAGTACGCTCTTTTCTTGAAGCTTTTTCTTTTTGCTTGTCCTAACCTACAAGGTTTATTAGTATGACTTTCATAAAGATATGCAGTTTGTAGATATTTTAGTTTTGTCTGTTGTAAACAATAGACAACTAACTTTTTTTCACAAAACTTGTCATTCTAATTCGTTTTCTCTCAAGTGATTAACATAAAAATATGCATATAATTTTTACTACATTTTCAATTTATATGCAACGTAAGCAAAACAAATGTAAACTCGAGAAATTATGTAAGTTTACTCACTACAAGAAGATTTTTTCTTAAATCAATAACTCGTACTCATTGCTAATAATTCAATGTCATTCTACATATTTGCAAAGAACAAATCATACTTTCATTGTTCATTCAATCTTTGTTCACTACTTTTCCGATATTAGGATTACGGTCATATCTTATAATAAAATATCTCTTGAATAGTAATTGACTGCCTCGGTGGCGTAGTGGTAGGGTATGCGACTGCTAAGCTTGAGGTCTCGGGTTAGAATCCCGGGTCGGACGAAATCTTTGTATGATCTGCAAATATTTGTTTCGGAGTTTGGGTGTTTTCTATGTATAATATGTATGTATTTACAAAAAAAAGTAAATATGTATTTATATCAGTTGTCTAGTACCCATAACACAAGCTCTGTTTAGCTTGGGACTAGATGGCGTTGTGTGTTAGATGTTGGAAATATTTATTTATTTATAGTATAATGTTCTTAAAGTATATATAGCTAGCTTTTGACCACGGCTCCGTTCGCATGTGTGTCGGTTATCACGGTTGCCTATGTCTAGAAACAAAGTATCTCCATCCCAACTTTCATTCAAATAGGTGCAACGGTTTAACCGTGAAAGTGTAACAGACAGATAAAGTTACTTTTGAATTAAAATATTGTGTGGATTAAGAATTTAATTTCTATTTTGTTTACATGAGTTTATATTAGTATATTTTTGCACTAACGGTTCTCGAAAATTAACCACGGTCTATTTATATTTTGGTTCATCATCTAGCACTCGCAAATGCTCGCAATTAATTGAGGTTTAAAAACGGTAACATACTTGTACTACGAAAATTCAAAGGCAGACAGATTTAGAGTGGTTTATAATGTAAACAGTTAATTTGTATGTACGAAACAGTTCAAACTTGACTTATCTGCCTTGAGCTGACTGCCTTTCACTGTGTGTTTGGAATATCTAACGCTTTGTGCTTTACTGGGCAATGTAATTTGTAGCTCAGGAGCTGCATTCACTAATTAGTTCTAACATCTTAAAATACTATGCGTAAACCTTACGGTAATAATTTATTTCATTTGAATACTTACACCCTTCTGCAATTTGTGCAGTTTCTTGTCCATATCATCGCTTCCTATGACGCTGAGTACTGAGGGTTCGATTCCTGAATGGGTCAAAATTTTCTTTTTCACAACACGAAATTGTTATTCTGAGTCTGAACGTTTATTGTATCCGTTTCATGTTCCAATGTTTGTAAAGTTTCATGCTTCAGGGGATATATTCTTAATGCAGGTAAGAATGATAAAATAAATAAAATATAAAGTATGGTACAGTAGCAGTCAAAAGTTGTAAATAGTTTTTTTAGTTCAGTGTTAAATATTCGCATATTTAACATAAATTCAAAGTAGTAAGTGTTTATATTCGGAAAGCTTTAGAACTGTCATACTTTCATATAGGTATAAAAATATTTATGATGTCGACACTATTGGTGTAAATTCTTTATATTATGTTTTATTATTCGGACAAATAAATTTTCAAAAACAAAATTAAAAAAAGACACATATAAAATATAACACAGATGGTTAAGTGCTGAGTATTGTGGGTTCTTTCACCATCAACAATCAAACAGAATATTCAGGGTTAATTTTATCAGTGATCATCATAATTTTTTATACCAAACAATTTATGTCCACGCGCTCCTCGCCTGTGAATAACTAGATTACTAGCTATGATTGATCGTTGATTCTTTCATAACTTATACCCAGCTTTATAATTAAACGTATATGCTTCGGATATTATTGTTCTTGCTATTGACACACATATGTGCCTTCTAAGTTGCATAACGATCGTATATATTATCATTATATACCTGTTGGCAGGTGAAACATTGGCCTTGTAATTATGTAAAGAAGTTTATAATAAAAAATATGTACGATTGTAGTATAGAATATACTACATATTTTTATAGTACATAACATTTATTACTATAATAGTATATTAGTTTAATACAGTAATAGTAAACCATAAAAAAATATAAAGCTTATTAGAAGTGGTCGCCATTGGCCACAATGAAGTCTTTTAAACGTTGAGGTCAGTTATCAATAACGGAACGTACCCTTTGCAAGGGAAAATTCTTTGCTGCCAATCGTATGGATTGTTTTAGAGACTCGAAATTATCATGGCGTTTAAAGCAAACTCTCTAAAAATAACCATAAATCATAATCAGGTGCATTAAGATCAGGACTAGATGACATCCAATCTTCAGCTCTAATGAAGTCCGGAACGTTCGTTTGAAACCAAGATTGGGTGGATCGATCTTTATGACCCGGCGCCGAGTCTTACTGAAAGGACCATTCTTGGTTATTGAACATGGTGTTGTTAAGAGGCTTAACTACCTTTTCAACTATGGTATCTCGATACCCTTGTGCCAATGTTTTGAAATTTTTGCCACAAAAATATGGCTCAGCCACTCCTTAATAGCTAACACCCCACCAGACCATCACTAAAGTCGGATAATGCCCGCGTTGCAATCTGTTGACTAATTGGGAAGCTTTCTAAGAGCTTTTAGCATAAATACGGTCATTTTGTTTTTTAAAATATTGTTCAATTTAAAAAAAAAATACATCTTTAAACAACTGTTTTCTATGACATTCCTTTGCTTACCGTCAATGTCCGGTTCCTATATTTAACGAATCGTCATCGTGTAAAAATTTTCTACAACCGATTACGAGTCGTAAGTAACGTTCCTCAATTTGTTTTTTATAGGAACGATTTTAGCTTGCGCCCCGTATAATATACTACTTTTCCTAGAACGGATCGTTTTTCAAATATAGGAACTGGGCATAAGTAGTTGTTGTTATTTTACCACCCTATTCTTTTTTAAATTATCAGTAAGAAATGACACATAAAGCGACATGATTTAAGGTGCTATCTGCATCTCTCGAGATATAATCTTTTGGTTTTGTACAGGATTTCTTCGAATTCTTTCCCTTAGTGCTTTGATAGTCTTTTTCATACGAACAGTACGTGGACAGTCAGATCTTTTTCTGTCATATACAGAGGAGGTTTCATTGTACCTATCAATAGCCCGGTATACAAACATTTGAATAATACGAAGCGTATGGAGGATTTAATAAAAAAATATGCTCCATACCTACTTTACGTAATGCCATCACAGTGCTTCGGTTCTCTTTATCACCCCATTCATGTGTGTATGTTTAAAAATCTATGCTATCGTTGAAGGGGTAAGCAGAGGTGAACTAAACATAACATTTTGCCACTAATGATGTACAGTACATATATATTAAAATGTTAAATTGAATTGTATATTGATGTTGATTGAGCTCAAATTTTTACACAATATTCAGCACACGATTAAAAGATGATTTTAAGTATATTTTTCTCACTAAAATGTATAACTGTGAAATGTATAAGGGTGCTGTATATTATTTATAAAATGGTCGAAGAGATTTTGTAGCCTATCAATGAACTATCCAACCTTAAAAGTTTTCAATGAAAAACAAACAAACGCATCACTTACATAATATACTAACTTTCACCCGTGGCTTTGCTTGCATTTAATAAAAAGTATCCTATGTCACTTCTAATACCTCCAAGAATATTTGTACAAAGTTGCATGATGATGGGTTAAGTAGTTTTCACGTGAAAGAATAACAAACAAACTTTCACTCGCATTTATAACATACGATAATAATATTCTTGATTGCGGGTCGAATCCAAGATCGCTGTCTTAGCAGACAGGATCGCCAATCACTGAACCACCAGGCCCGACAACATTTAACACTTTAAAATGGTTGCGATTTCTTTGTTTTATCTCCTTTAGTAAATGCATTTTACGACTTAGCACTTTCACATTCCATTCTTTTAAACGTAAATCACTACTTTTAAGTACTCTAACAAGGGTCTATGTTATTTCAAATAATGGTTCATGTGTGACCACATTGCGACCACACATTGTTATGTACATGACTTTGCGCAACCACACCGGATGGGTAATACGACTATACAAACATTTTAGGTATAAGGGACCTCACGTAAAATTATTTTTATATGGTGATCTGCACTTTCTTTTGTTTTATGTTCAATTTTATAATGTAGAAATATGCTTAGAGTTTGAGAGACGCGTACAAAGATATGCACACGTCCTACTAATTTTATAAACGTGAAAGTTTATAAGTATGGATGGATGGATGTTTGTTACTCTTTCACGTTAAAATCTATTCAGTAGTTTATACTACTGAATAGATTTTGATGAAACTTTACAATAATATAGCTTATATATCAGAATAACACATAGGCCACAATTTATAAAGATAGTAACATTGCCGCGGTTATTGTCGTACCGCGGGTAGCATCGCGGGGTTCAGCTAGTCCTATAGATACCATTAAAGTATATAATACCTACTCTTTTTTTGTTATTTAAAAAAGTCAAAATCCTCACTAGGAATTTTCATGTATTTCGGGGGATTTTGTAAATATTCGTCAAACGGACACAAAGAACTCCCAGACTATATGTGAATCACACAAAATATTGTCCTATGTGGGGTTTGAACACACAACTCTCAGCGCAGTAGAAAGCGGCGTGGCAACCGCTTATACCAGTAGGTATACCATCCGTGCAGTCAAACCCTTATCATACAATTTCTATTGCCATCATCTCGGTAGTAGCAACGTACTAAATAAATTTATTTTTTAAAGAAAAAATGCGATTCAGACGCTAAAAAGATATCCGACAAGTATCACCAGATATTCGCCTTCAAAGACAAAATCAGAAAAACAAAAAGTCGGTTATTAAATATTAATTCAAAAATCAATATAAATTTTAAGATTTATGTACATTTATGTATGTACCTGTTCGTTCATTACATCATAACAATGTGAGTAGAAATGATTGGCTTGAGGCCAAAACCCAAGCGCTACAGAGAATTTAGCTTAAAAGAGATTTACTTTCAACTTACACATGTGTTCAAGATAAAGATTCTCGTATCTTGAAAATTACGTGTTTGGAATGAACTTTCACAATTTCCATCTAAAGTTCACTGTATACAATTATTGTGATACACTTTACATATTATCTAGTTCAGTGCAAAATCTATGAAATGTTTGGTTAAAATTCTAATTAATTAGATTTAATGGGATACGGACGACCTGGTTAAGATCGCAGGGACTCGTTGGATGCAGGCTGCTACCGACCGGTCAATGTGGAAGTCAATAGGGGAGGCCTACGTTCAGCAGTGGACTTCTTGTGGCTGATATGATGATGATGATGACATCATCAAAAACAAAATTTTATGGTATGCCATACATATGGCATACCATAAAGTTTTGTTTCTGGATCATGCAAGATATACTACATGATTTTCTTAACTAAATATTTTTTGTGTTATGCATAAGAGTGCTTAAGTCCTCACTTGATCATGACGTCATGATCACGAGGAACGTGAGCACCAACCATAGAAAGTGTTCGCTGTTACCAGGAAAGCATACAAGTGAAGACAGTGCAGTAGAACGTTCACACGTGGTAGGTAATTGTTACCTCAGTTCCCCGTAGTGAAAACACCCGGATGTACAGCGATAATGTTTTATCTAACTAGTTCGCGGTTATGAGAGCCTGGTATCTCAGCTTTGTTTCATTCTACTTTTATTGAACAAAAGATAAGCTTAAACTGTTTTAAATGGTCTTCGCGATAAGCATGTTGACAACCTTTTAAAATAATTTATGCAAAGTAATTTAAAGGGCTTTATGATTTCCCGTGCGACAAATATTTTTATGATAATCTCTGAAGAATCATATCGCTCATTAACTAAGTTTAATTATTATTACGTATGAAAAGAATTTATTAATCTCTCTTTTTATGTTTCCTTAGTCGGTTCGATTTTATTACGTAACTCACTGCGTTCGGAATAGACTTCCCTGGGGACAAGTTCTCTTTCACACAGAACAAATAATTTGTGGTAAAGTAATAATTAATTGGATACCCGTTATGTAAACGGTAACGTGCTGACTCAATTTCATGGTTAATTTCAACCATTATACTGTGATGACCAGTAGTGGTTTTAACCGATTAAACACTTATTATTCACGCAATTGTTGTCAATTCGATAAACATAGCAGATTAAACCGCTCAAAACAACTGTCTGAAATCTTTTAAAACTACAGTAACAATGATTTACATTTATATTTTTTATTATAAAAGTCATCGGCAACAGTATTTAATATTGTACTGTTTGACATATACCTCTGTCTGTAAATAAGGTTTTGGCTTAATATACCAGGCTGATAAGACGTGTTGGTCCCGAGGGGGTTTCCACAAGAAAAAAAAAAGTTTTGTTCCAAGTTTTTCTTTTGTTTACAGTGCTACATATAAAACTATAGGTACTTAAATCATTATTAAAGGTAGATTTGTAACTTTTTATTTAGAAAATAAAAAGTTACAAATCTACCTTTGGCAAAAAAAGGTATTCGTAATTTAAATACTTTTACCATCTAAGTTCGCCGACAGACAGACAATTAGCGACAATTATTCTGCCATATGAGAACGTCTTTACAGTTCGGAAACATGTTCCCGGGTCCCATGAATTCATATATGTATAAACACCAGCGAAACCGGCCCGTTTCCGTGGAAAAGATACGTTAGTTTCAACGGTTTTGTGAAAAATAGCTTCTTATCTACAGACTAAACCGGTATATGGACATAACTAATTGAATACGGAACTGTAGACAGTGCCTGCAGCTTTTGTTTTTTGTTTCGGATTCAACAGAAACTTACATACATAACTTTAAAATGTTTCTATATAAAAGTAGCTTGGTGTGTTTCTATGTGATATTATATAGCATTTAACGTTAAAATACGAGGCTTCATTTCTCTTTCGATGAAACTAAATAAATAGAGGAACTATTTGAGTTGCTCCAGTGGTTTTATCTTACTACTACTGTAAATGTGAAAGTTTGGATATATATTACGAGGATAATCACGTCGAAATGATTGAACGATATTGACGAATTTTGGCACATAGATAGATTATAGTAGGGAACGTGTATTGCATTTGACCGTGGGAGAGCCACGCTTCGGCATGAATGGGTCGGCTCGACCGGAGTGATACCACGGCCTCACAGAAAACTGGTGTGAAACAGCGCCTGCGCTGTTTCATCGAGTGAGTGATACCGGAAGCACATACCCTTTCCCCCTCCCCATATTCCAAAGGCCGGCAACGCACTTGTGACGCCTCTGGTGTTGCGGGTGTCCAAGGGCGGCGGTAATCGCTAATCCATCAGCTATCGCCATCAGGCGATACATTTGATGGTTTGCCTGCTATTCAATAAAAAATAAATAAAAACCAGAGCGTAAATATTATAAAATTCAGCATAATTACGACTTGTGTTGCTCAATAGTCCTTAGTATATATATTATAGTTATAGTTAAGTGTTTTTATATATACGAACATAATCTTATTTTCTTACCATTCAATGAAGTGAAAAACTTTCTATAAAAATCTATTTAATACCTTTAAACGACCAATTCTTGTACATATACATAATCTGGATCTCGGAAACGGCTCCATCGATTTTCATGAAATTTAGTATGCAGTGGGTTTCGGGGCGATAATTATTTTTTTTTTTTAAAGACAACTCCCACATTAGGAATAAACATCCTGTGTCGTGGGGGACTTTACAAACATACATGAAACGGACACAAAGAACATCCAGACTCGGGACAACAATTCGTGGATCACACAAAGTGTTGTAGGTACCGCGTGGGATTTGAACCTACGACACAAAATTTACAAAAAAAAATACTAGCAAAACTCGGTTATCTAGGTACTTAACACTATTCGTCATCACGACATCTCTTTTGCATATATCACTTTACCGGCAAATAAATATTATTTTCTTATTTCTCAATCAAACAAAAATGTTTATATTAAGGTTGATGCATCTCCTAAAGTGTAAAGTGAAACACGGAGCCGGTATCACCGGTCATTAAGAGACCGTTAATTACAAAATTAAATGACACAATATGTCTTGACATTCAATTTAGTGTTGCCATTAACAAAAATATTGAACTTTACATCGATGTTTAAAAATATCGATTCAGGTATCTAATACTACTTGGTATTAGATATTGTTTGGTGGTGTTGCGTATAGGAAGGTTTAATTTTTGGACTATGAAGGTTTGAAATTACGTAAGGCTTTTACGTCTTAAAGTCTCAGAACCAAGAACGATTTTGTATTAGCTAGTCATGCACGGTAGGGTGTACCTGATAAGGTTACCTGCACATTGACACCCATTGATGGTAAGCTTAAACTGAGTAGAGAACATAACTGCATAGTAACTAAAAAAAAAGTAACATACAGGCTCCGGATTACCTGTAACCTTCAACTGGTCAGATAAACCTGTCAGGTATATCCTAACGGGTATAGCTACCTTTACAGTTTTCTTGGATTGTTTATATTTAGTTATTAGACGTTGTGTTTATTGTTGTAGTAGTATAAAAGTAGAATCGATTCGAAAATCGAAATAATCGATTCTTATTTTCTGACCGATGTTGTAAAGAAATATAATAATTTTTATCGATACTAAAATTCACATCTCTAGACGCAACATCCGAGATGCACTGATGACCATTTAATTATTTAATAATTAATGTTATTTTGATTTAATCAAAAGATTATGCGTCAACGCTTTATTCATTAGACGATATGGGAACAAAATTGTGGGCAGTATTTATCTAACTGAATTTTAATTTTGGTAACATTTTTATGTATATTAGTATTGCCAGTTAATGTTAGATAGTGATTGTTGGTGGGAAATGTTTACCTCGCACGCAACCTGCAAGTCTGTTACTATTTTAGGCGTTGGGTTTATTGAATTTTATTGGTAGGTATAAGTGGTATGTAAACCGTCTGCCATATGTGGTAGTAGGGCAGAACATTCTTTTTAGGAAGGAGCTTATGTCCTGCAGTGGCTTACGAAAGGTTGTTGATTATAATAATAATAAAATAAAATAATGATGACGGTATAAGTAGTGTGCAATAGTGATAGACGCTCAAAGACACACGTGTGTGGATCGACAGAGGATTAAGTATTAATTCTTCTTTTTTTTATGTATGGACCTGCCAAAATGACTCTACCTACTCTGCCTCATGGAAAGCATAAGCAGAATCCAAGAGTGGTGGTCACCACACTCATTGCGAATGCCAACAATGCAGCATGGTGACCTACACCATGGCGGCTTAGTAATGCTTCTACATCATTGGGCCTCCACGCACTCTCCAACGAAACACGACAGCATGAACGCTGTCATTTTACGTTGATCTTCAGTGCGTGGGTAGGGCTGCCCCGGTCGAGCCGGCCCGTTCGTGTTGAAATCAGCGTGGCTCTAATACCTTGCCTACCTTACACCACCGAAGATTACAAGGCGACGAGAGTTGTTTTTTAGAGTTATATATTAGATTACCGATATTTGTGGGTATTTAAAAACAAACAGTTTAATGGATCTCGTTAGTTATAGACCAACGCACCATGCTAATTATTACTGCGGCCTAGACATTTCCAAGTTCAGATTTCAAAGTAAATGTTTCTAAAACTATTGAAGTATTAGAGAATTGATAAAACAGTGTTAAATTAGTAGACAGAGGGAAAGATATAGCTCATTCTCTTCCTAGTATCATTTCAATACAAGTTTTAAAAGTGCCGAAACAAATTGAAGAACAAACATCGCATGTACCAGGAGCCCATAACTATCTGGAGTGTTACAAGGAACTACGATTGAAGATAATAATCTCGTGTTTGATTCAATTGTGTTTGTTATCTTGATGGAGACGTAGCGGTACGGGTTCGATGGCCAGTTGTATCAACAATCTGATCGGGACTGGACAAGACTTTTTGAGATTTCTTGTGTATTGTGTTGTTAATTGTAAAGTCAATAAACTGAGATGATTTTTTTTTGGTGGAATGTAGATGAAGATTTTGAGAGTTAAAATGTTGATTCCGTGAGAGGTATTTAGAATCAATAATGTTATATGCGATGCAAGTAGTAGCAGTAAAAAATCGATGGACGCAGTATATAATAGGAGAGGCATCTGTTCAGGAGTGGATTTTGATACTGATGATGAATAGAAGGTTCTCTTATCGGTTGTGTTTCTTTTTCAAGAAGCATCATCACAACTATTGCCACACTACTACTGGTCCGACCCGGACCAAATGTTTATAAGATCTGCAAATATTTGTATCGGAGTTTAGGTGTTTTTTTTGTATAATATGTATGTATTTACAAAAAAAGGTATATATCTATTTATATCAGTTGTCTAGTACCCATAACACAAGCTGTGCTTATCTTTGGACCAGATGGCGTTGTGTGTTAGATGTACGAAATATTTGTCATTACTATCGAACGATCATTCGCCTTTACAATAATAGAATGGGAGTATGGATTTACATACAGGCTCAGAGCAAATGTTCGTACCCATCACACAATGTTTGTACTAGTTGGCAATCAAACCTACTACCACTAGCTTTAGCAGTCAGGGACACTAACCACTAGCCCAACAGATTATATAAGGTAACTTCGACTTTGATTGGATCTGTTTAGAATATTATCTACAAAACCAATCACACAATCAGTCACAGTTCAGGTATTTTGAAACGGTCACCTATCGTTGGTTTATTGGCACCAACAACCTTCTAACTGAAACTGACATTATTGAAGCCATGTAACTTCACATTGCATGAAGTTTCAAGTACAGTGACTTGTCTCAAAGTCGTTACAACTAGAGCGTAACGGTCACGGTACTAATAACCTATGACGTCACAATTAACAAAAATAACTCATCAGAGACCGCTTCATTGAAAAAAATTACAAACTTCTCAAAAATAATCGCGATAATTAACCCTTTGCAAATTAAAAAATAACGACCAAGAAAGAACTACCATCTGTATTTTGGGGTCCCATAGTTCTATCGATAAACCTTTATATATTTTTATTTTAAAGAATGGAAGCAATCGAGCTGTATTGCACCCAGGTTTTAGGATAAGAAAGTGAACTAGTTCAGCCTACGATTTTCAGTAAGTCTGTGTAAAGTTGTTGCGGCTCGAACGCAGCGATAGTCAAACCAGAGGCAAAGTGTGTTGATGCATGGCTCTCTAATGCTTTTGTCATATCCATTTTCTAGCTTTATAACCGTCTTTAATTTAACTTAGGCACTATTAGACTAGTAAAAAGCTGTAATTTTCTATGATATATAAATATTTTAACACCTTGACGATGGAACAATAGGAATAACTCGAAATAAAGCTATTTTATTTCGTGACGTGACCTCCTAATTCACTAAATTGTGTCTATCAGAAAACGTTCAGACACAATGAAAAATTCGTCATCATCTCAGAAGAAAGACGTCCACTGCTGGACATAAGCTAAGGACCTCCATATCAACCGATCTTATTCTGCTCGTATCCAACGACAAAAATAAAAACAAAAATCATTACACTAAAATTTGTTAGATGAGATTAATTGTTTAAAACAAGTAATAATAAAGTACAGAACCCGTTACTACGTGGTCCGACTCTCACTACATATGTATAGGAAGTACATAGGTACATAAATTATTATGTCTCGATTAAGGTAATACGTGTTTTTAGCTCCATAAAAGTCTCTAAAGTGTTTTAAGAGATTTGTTGTTAATTATTTGTATTAGAAGCCTTGTAATGACAAATTACTACAACACTAAATGCTAATTAAGGAAATTATAAATAGTTCACATTATTCATTAAACTTGATTATATTCAGGTTTTTAAAGCTTAGTATAAATATATTAAAATAACGTTATGAGAAGTGCGATATGAACCAACATCTAGGGCAAAGATTTACAGTAATTGACTTTCTAGAGTGTTAATAACACAAAGGTGGATAATCTTATGATTCTGTACCACTGATGTTGCAAATGAGCAAGAATTTAAATTTTGCAATCAATGATTAGGGTAACAGAAATGTCCGAAATATTTATTTATAATGGTTGATAAAATAGACCAAACAAATTGATTTCTAGTTAAATTTTTAAATCACTAAACCATTTATGATATATATTGTTTATATATATAATCAGCCAGATTTTCATTTTTAGTAAAATTCTTGTGTCACAATGTTAGTTACCATACTCCTCCCAAACGGCTAGACCGATTTTCATGAAATTTTGTGAGCATTTTAGGTAGGTCTGAGAATCAGACAACGTCTATTTTTCATCCCCCTAAATGTTAAGGGTAGTCCAACCCTATTTTTTTTTTTAGATACATTTTTATTTTTTATGATACAGCATTAGAAAATACACACAATCCTGAATTTTCAACCCTCTACGATCAACCCCTAATTTTCCATCGCGATTTTTATTGACCCACCCCTAAAATATATATTCCTTTTCATGGCAAAACAACGTTTGTCGGGTCAGCTAGTATTTATATAAATTGTACTAGGAACACATAGACGAGAAAAACATAAATCTAAGTTTTCAAGTCTACATACCAAAGATAGAGTAACACGAGCCACCGAACGAATTGGTCGCCATAGCCTCTTTTCCGACACAAAACAACTTTTTGCGTGGACAAATACTCACACATAAAAATTTTAGAGTCACATACAAAACCAATCGCCTGTCACTACGAATTCACTCATAACCATAAAAAACAAAACATTTAGAATATATTTTGTGTCATAACGGTGTAATGGTTAGGCCCATTTGGCCCCCCAACGCCTGCGTATGGCTACTCCCTATCGTGTTGCTCTTTGCTACCTATTGCAACAAAACCTTACATAAATAATCATGATATCATACGCCGTAATATCATGCAATAATACTCCTTGTTCGCGTAACATAATTATGCATTGTTGTATGAACCAATATAGTACGATTTCTAATACCGTAGCTAAATATAGTAATAATATCTTACTATAGTAAAATTTGTTTTGTTTATCGTACATCAAGTTAAAACAGAGGTTCTCAATTTTTTTCTTAAAGACCACCTTTGAAATATACTTGTTTCGGTGGACTCGTAAACGTTGAAGGTTAGAAATTGATAGAAATACGTTAAAGCTAACTAATGTTGGTTAATATTAAGTTTAGTATAATATTAGATAACTAATGTAACAGATAAATGAAAGTAAATCAACATCTACGATGTAGTGAGCGATAAAGAATACTGAGTGTCAACAACAACAGCATTGTAAAGAGAAGGATAATTTGAAAGAAACCCTAAACCAACTCTCCTGACGAGCTTTCCTGTCCTATATACAGCAACTTACAGGACTACTACAGACAGTCAATTAGGTACCCAAAGCATTGAAAAAAAAACATCCTTTTTTTTTTCCTTCGTACTGAAATCCGCTCGGATACCACCTCCTGGTGGCATGTCGGACCTAATCCTAAGTAGATTGTGTGAGTTCTAAGTGGATCATAAGTTCATAAGGAAAGACCCTGATAATTATAACTATACTTTCATAAATTATTAATATAATAATTAAAAAGCTACTAACTGCTAATAATTTCCTTTTGAAAGTAATGGGATTATATTTAATATTTTTGCCTTCCTTTATTTATGTATTAATAATCTAACTTTATTAATGTGTTAATGATTGTAATAAACTGTATAATTTATCCTTTAACGCTTAAGGGATGTATGTTTTCTATTAATTTTAATACGTCCAAGCCGGAACTATGATTTCAAGAACAAAACAATGTATTATTTTTAAATATCCTACCTTTTTGAAATCTTAGGGAAATCATAACTTGCTATTAATAAAAGTTAAAAACAATCAAAGGATATTTACTGAAATAAACTGTTCAGGCTCTTCCACAAGAAAAATCATTTAAAAGTTTCTACATATTTGCAAACATTTTTTTCATTTTAGAATTATCTTAAACAGACCCCACATTTAACGGCACTCTTTAGAAACACTGACATTGCTTGCCTAATATGATTAACTGCGTTTGCGGAAAGGAGATCAGCTTTATGACTATTTAGGTTAAAATATTCAAAGTTATACTTAAACACTTACACCTACACATTATATGTAAGCACATGTATTAATCAGCGCGTGCGCACCATATTTACGTACCTGAAACAAAAACAATTAAATTATTAATATTACGTTTTTAATACGTTTAAAGGCCACATTGTCATTTAAAACAATTAAGTATGTTATGAAGTGTTATGTATTAAGTTTTTTAAAGAGATATTAGTTACCTGAATAAACATAGAATAAACTTCTAAAAATTATTAGAAATATATTGAGGAAATAACAATATACTAAAGTTTACAATTATAGAATAAACGTGAATGTACGTGAGGAATCTTTTGCGAGGCGGTTATCGGAATCGAATCCACTAAAAATCTCTTGCGGCTACAATAAGGAAATAGGTATACATATTCCAATTCTATTTCCCACCTGTTCTGAATTTTTTTTTTTAATGTTCGTCAACTTATTTTTAGGTGACCGTTCATACGTTCTTAGATTTTTATTAATTGGACATGTGAATCTGCCGTGTCTCTTACTAAACCATCTAAAGGTTGAATGGTAGATGATGTCAAGTGGCATTAAGTCCATCTCTTGTAAATTGTAGGGAAGGAAGTGGAAATAAATGAAAGTAAATTGAAAATGGTTTCTACACATATTCTACACATATGAAATATTTGTATGTTTTTTTAGTTTAGACTTCACTTATTAGGTAATGCCTTACTGCCTATATTTTATTTGTAATAATACACCCAGGCGCTCATAGCCCAGTTGGACTCGGTTTCGAAACAATTACCGAAGGTAAGAAACGACGGCGTGGTCAGTACCTGGATGGGTGACCCATGAGCTTCTCCGTGATTCGGAGGTCACGTTAAGCAGTCGGGCCCGGATTTTATCATATGATAACAATCGTGAAGCCTTAGTTGGAGGCCTTTGGACGGTTTAAGTCATCCAACGGTAAGATTATGAAGCCACAACGTTGTCTTGCCAGTCCCCAACCCACACTCGGTCAGCGTGGGGACGTATGGTTTTAACCCTCTTCTGAGAGGAGACCAGAGCCCAGCAGTGGGACATTATGGGTTATTGGTGAATACACCTTTTAATTTTTTGAGGATACAGACATACCTGGCGAGAATAAGAAATCAATAATGCCATAACATTTGTATATCCATTTAAAAATGAATATTAAATTGAAATGAAAATAAATTTACTCTTTATTTTCATTTTTGTGTCAATGTTGATGTGAATAAAATATTATATTTAAATCTTAAAATAATACTTATTTTAATTATTTTGGGGTTTGACTTGACCTTGAGACTTGAAACCCATTCAAAAAAATCAATCGATTTATTCTTTAGCTATAAATGATGAAAATAATTGGTATGTTATGTAAAACATATATTTTTAGTTTCTTTAATTTGTTCATTCGGTCAACTTTATTTTTTTAAAAAATAAAACAAATTGATTTTCTCAAATTATTAACATAGACTTAAAAAGTACCAGGAGCACAGAAGTCCCTAAGAGTTCAACTGACCACTAACAAATTTATTCCATTACAATGTTCAAGTACTGTACAACTGTCACACAATACCGAAAGTCCCTTTGAAAAGCTTCACGACGAATGTACAAGTCTCATTGTCCAGCAATGGGCGGTAAGCTAATGCATCGTTAGAAGACAACCTTTTATATGGAAATCAGTACATAGCAATGTTACGGTTAACTGTGTTTGTTTAAGAAGGGTTTGATTTATCTGCATCAACTTATTGTTTAAAGCTTACCATTTGCAGTGTGTTGTTACTGTAAATAATTAAAATTATCGAGCCGTTTGTGAGTTAAGCTTAACACCTACAATTTAATTATTTATATTTAAGTATGTATTATTAGAGTAAGATCCCAGAGCAATCAGACATAACTTATTTTCACACGCATGAAACCTGAAGTTTTCAGTAGCGTTTCGTGTGCCTTGAATATCTACGCGCTTTGTGGAACTTGCCGAGTGACACCTGGGCAGGTACCAGGTGAGAAAGGTAACTAAAAATAAGAACTATTTAACTTAAATTCACATGGCTGATTTTTATATATGTCATGTAGAATATTATTTTAAAGTAATATCATAAGTGTCAGACACTTTTGATGGACCAGAGCTTTTGTCAGACGCTTTTAAGCTACCCAAAAAATAATTGAACTTAACTTATTTTTACATGTCTGATTTTTTAATATGTTATTGAAGTATTTATTTAAAAATTATATTCAATCAGTCAGACAAATTAGAGTGACCAAACATCCCGTAAGACAAAAATTATTCAGCCAGAAGTATGAGGGCGAGAGCACTGGGCGCATGCGCCCAAAGTAAAAAAAAAAATGTACTGAGAATACTTACTGTTTTCAATCTGAGATTTTTGCATCTTTATTTCAACAAAATTAACTTTAACAAGGAAATAATTAATAAATATTAAAGTAAATAAGTTTATAGCATATATTTGGGGTTATCATTTTTTATTCATCATAATTATCGAGACAATCATTTGAGATTTCATCGTTCATCCAATCACGGTACTGGTACCATCACATGACTTCACATTTGGCTCAACACTTGGTTCAGGCATTGAATTAGCTGGACTTGAGTTTGACACTACATCTAAATCTGGAACTGTTGAATTATTTTGTTGACTTGAGGTAGACGTTGTACATAGATCATCGTTAGTACTAAGATTACAAGGTTGGCTTGATGTCGATGCAACTAATGAATTTTCAACAATACTCGATGATTTTTATTCAGCATTTTTTGGTTTTTCTGGTATGGCACGCAAAGGCACACGAGACGCTACTGAAAACTTCAGGTTTCATCCGTGTGAAAATAAGTTATGTCTGATTGCTCTGGGATCTTGGACTATATGACCTCAGTGGATGTAAATAGTCCTTTGACACATTCCACTCAAAAGATAAATTTGTGATCGCTCTTGCCTCATTTCACCAGAATAGAGGATTCTGTCCACTTTTGTTACCTTAGGTTGAGAGGGTTCTTTGTTTCTGCAACATATTTCATTTATGCTCGGTATTTTTTTGTAATACATAAATAAGATATCATCATCATCATATAGATAATAATAAATATTTCGGACATCTTACACACAACGCCATCTAGTCGCAAGCTAAGTAGAGCTTGTGTTATGGGTACTAGACAACTGATATAAATACATATATACTTTTTTTTTGTAAAAACATACACATTATACATAGAAAACACCCAAACTCCGAAACAAATATTTGTAGATCACACAAACATTTGATCCGACCCAGGATTTGAAACTGAGACCTCAAGCAGTCGCATTCACTACCACTGCGCCACCGAGGCAGTATCCAATACTACAAAAGTTTGTGAAATTGGCTCATTCTTTCCCTCGTGATGCAGCGTGACCGGATTCATTGATTATGAAGATCGATATGCACACGTATACACATATAGTTAAGCACTATGCTATTCCTCGTTGTGCAAACACTCATCGTTAAATAATTCAGTGACTAAAATTAGCATATTTATTTTATGACTGATATGACTAAAATGAGAAACAAATATTGACAGTATGCATAATTAAGCACATTCAACAATCGTTTGGTTATAAACCCAAGGTCACATAACCGTGCTCAATCAAACTCATCGGTATGTTATACGTAAAGCCGTCGGTCCTGCGCCTAATCTCTCATGTCTCGTCGGATTGTGAGGAACAGAGAGTGCACCTGGATTTGCGCATACATTTGTGCACTGTAATATCTTCTGCGTAGTGGGCTGATCTCCGTTAAGACTGGCCACCATAGCCGAAATTAGCTAGGAGTACATCGTAGGGGCAAAATAAAAGACACGTTAGTGAAATCTGACGGTAAGCGATAACCGCCGCTCGTGTACAATTCAATTTGAGAGTTACTAGTGAGCTGTTGCCCTTTGATTCCACTTTAATTATGGTTTAGGAGAGGTTTGAGTTCCGGTAACCTTACACTCTCTAGATTATTTTTATAATTTGTCTAATTTCTCTTTGCCTTAAAACATTTTTATTTGATAACTTTATAAACGTTCAAGTAAACGACTCATGCATACAATCTAAATGTTAATCTATCATAATATGTGATTGGTCCATGCGGAAATCGAACTAGTATCAGTGGGCGATACAACCACTTAACTCTTGTTCCGTGCCGTCAAATTATATTTATTGTGACGTGAGTTGCAATTTGATTTGTATTTTATGGCATTTAATGTGAATTGTCGCATCATTCAATGTCTTATGCATATTTGAATTGATTTAAAAGTATGGCACTACAAGATACGGGTAGAATTGGAGCTGTCTGAACGGATATATCCTTTCTGTACAGAGGCTGATGGTAATTGTCTTCTGTTAATGTGTTCTAATACTTTTGTTAGAGATTATAAGTAAATAAAGTAACTGAAAAGAAGAATAGGATTCAAAACAGAAAATGGTAAAGGTAGCGTCAATAATCCTCAAAATAGAATTAAATTTACAGCATTTTGATTTTCTAACCTATTTTCCAGACTTGTTTATATTGTTATACCTTAAAATGCTAAAAGTTGACATATATTGTAATATTTTTTTCTGTGCGGAAATCCCCTCAAATAAAGTCTCACCGAAAGATCAGTAGGTTGTTATTTCGGATTCGAACTGACTGAAACTGCCCTCTACCTGTGTTACGAAAACTGTGATCCGAGCGGAAAACCCTGGAATGAAATCCCTCATATAATTTGAGAGATAATCTTTGAATTGCCACCAAAATTATTAAAAATAAATTTATCAAATGAAATATTCATTTCAAATATTCCTTACATAAAATAAATAAATAAATAAGTATTTCGGACATCTAACACTCAACGCCATCTATTCCCAAGCTAAGCAGAGCTTGTGTTATGTGTACTAGACAACCGATATATATACATAGAAAATACCCAAACTTCGAAACAAATATTTGTAGATTACACAAACACTTGAACCGACCTGAGAATCGAACCCGGGCCCCGGCTACCGAGGCAGTCGAAATGAACAAATCGCATAGATTTATCCTATATCTATGGTATTAAAGGCTTAAAGCTGTCGTGAGCAGAACCAATTAAGTAATAAGTCAGTTATTTGCGATTATTCATTAGCATAGAATAGGGCTCGGCGCTTTCTAGTCATATTGTTGTTTCATAATTGATTGTGGCTAAGATGTTAAGTCTAGACTCTATTGGGAACTGGAATGTCAAACACTCGAAGAATTTCTTCCCTATGCGCTTAACCCTTTGAATAAATCCATCTAACTCTATCCAGGTTCTGCTAATTTGTTGGTTATCGTGTGATAGTGGGCCAAAACCTTCTATCTAATGAGAGACATATGTCTAGCAGTGGACTGTTAAATACTGTTAATATAATGTGTGATTTGATAATTTTTGTATCCTTCTAAAAATCTATCCTTTTTTGCCGTGGGAGAGCCACGCTTCGGCATGAATGGACCGGCTCGATCGGAGTAATACCTTACAGAAAACCGGTGTGAAATAGCGCTTGCGCTGTTTTCCACTTTCCGAATTTCGAGACTCAATATCCTTGGCTTGCTCCTTTTATCTATTTTTTATACCGCCAATCAACGTTTTCCTTTGTCCTATCTGTTGACGGGTATATCTCTTTATTTTTAGACTTTCCCAAAAAAGTTAGATTTCGAAGCTCTTTTTTAAAACTACAAAGTAAGCAAAAATTATGATCATGGTGATGTAAGGGGTCTATTTCTTTCTTATGACACTGATGCGTGTATAAAACGATAAACGTAATTCAGTATCGGCTAGTTTTCTGCAGTTGCGTAACGTATAATCAAATAATGGAGTGCCATCGAGAAAAACCTGTTTAGGATCTGCGCCCGAAGTGGGATCGGGCGTGATGTTAGGAGCTTAGTGCCGTCGCTATTGTTGGATGCGGCATTATCCCGCTACTTTTATATAAAAAATATTCGATTTATCGTGTGAGTTCATTTTGTGTTTAAAGTTTATATTTTATGATATACAGTATGTTTAATATGCTCATATTACGTAGCAGAATTCTCACTTTCGTCTGGAAATCCGTCATAAAGGTCTAGAACCTGCGTACTCTAGCTCTCATAAAAGTTTTGACGCATGCTGCTATTCTGTACTCGTATGTTATAAGGTTATGTACCTCTTGAAGATAATTAAATACGAATTGAATTGATAAAATTTCTTACTATCATCACAGAACTTATTTAAAACTAGCTTAATATCAACTTGGTTGATGACGTTTACTTAAGTTATAATAGATTAAATTGAACCTTATCAGCAAGATATTGCTAGTACATTTTTTCTACTTAACGGAACACTTTTCGACGGAAATAATGAAGATGTTAAAGTCGAGACTACTCGAGATCTATAACAGACACGTCGCTTTCTATCAATATCCCCCGCGGTGCGACACGTGATTCCGTTTGCGTTTCTTACAATTGTACAAAACCTATTGTATCGTACGTACAATAAGTTATATTCCTTATTTGAAGAGTGGTGTAAGATTATGGGTCAAGTTTGAGCATTGCTATGAATATGCGGGCAGCAGAAAAGCTGAAAAATGTTTTCTCATATTTAGTTTAGAGGTGAGAATGACTTTAAATTTCTTGAAAATCTTTACAGTGTTTATTCCACTTTGTTCTTTTAACTGTCAGTATCATCTATAATATATAATATTAAACCTCGATTCTATGTATATTTCCTAATAACATCTCATACATTTTTTTCAATTTTCATAACAATAATTATAATAACCATTTTTTTTTATTGACAAGTCCCGCATTAGGAATATAAAAACTATGTCACGGGGGACTTTGCAAATATACATTAAACGGACACAAAGAACTCCCAGACTCAGAACAACAATTTGTGGATCTCAGCGTTGTCCCATGTAGGATTTGAACCTACAACACTTAGAGCAGTAGTGAGCGGCGTGGTGACTGCTTAAACCACTAGGCCAACCGTGCCGTCCTGCGTGCAAATGCTGTCGTATTAGGAATATCCTTATAACGATAATAGTTCAGTGCTTTATGTGTGAACACGTAACAGACATATAAATGAAAATAGAGATAAAAGTGTTATTACATTTTATTATTGGTATTATTTGTGTCTAAAAGAATCAGTTTCAATTATTTATACTTTAATCCCAATGATAATTTATATTTTAAGTTTGCCCTATCCATCCTTTCTTACCTCTTACTGTCCCACTTCGCGAGTTTCGAATAACGGTCCCGTCGGTTAACTAACTCAATGTGATAACACAACTGGGCTACCATAGTAGGGGCCCTGCGATAAATTTATTTATTTATTGAGGACAGTAAGTACTATATACAATATACATATTGGAATATGGAGTAACACTCATTTCGAATATAAATTGTGCTGTCGCTACATTTTCTCAAAGCCGCAAATACAAAAATGTTATAGGGAATTTCATTTTTAAACCGTTTGGGGTCGACACACTAAAGTCATTATGTTCGAGTGCTCGTTCTATGTTTAAGAAACAGCTAGGAAACTAATCGACACTTCTTGTGATCAGATGACTGATATTCTTCTAGCGCAGAAAATTAGCATTGATTTTAACGCGGCAAGGCTGCCAGTTTACTGGGAACGTTCCCACTAGGCGACGATGAGGAGAAACTATTTGATGTTTGTATGTAGAAATTTAATAAGTATTCAGTCTAAGCTTATCATTATTAGGTCAAAAGACTCAACACGCAACTCAACTTTCTGCCACGCATAGCAAAAATGTGGAATGAGCTGTCGCCTGCGGTGTTCCCGGACCAATACGACCTTCAAACCTTTAAGAAAAGAGCGTATTCCTTCCTAAAAGGCCGGCAACGCACTTGTAACGCCTCTGGTGTTGCGGGTGTCCATGGGCGGCGGTAATCGCTTACCATCAGACGATACGTATGCTCGTTTGCCCGCTGTATAATAAAAAAAGACGCCACAAAAGTTGTTAATTACTAGTTTTTAATTAATTGTGAACATTGGAACTTGCTCAAATAGAAGCAGCCCAAAAGGTTCATTGGGGAAACTGACATATTTTAGTTGCAGGAAGGTTTTGTATGTTTTTTTCTTCAAAGCTGTCTATCTTGCCTGTAAGAGATTGCCTTCGGGTGATAAGGCCGCCAATTGTACTTCCGTAGTTTAAGTTTTTGTAGTTAAGTTAATTTAGTTACTTATCTGGTGTGCAATAAAGAGATTTATTATTATTATCTTCTCTAGACTGTTATTAGTATAGCCATAATACAGCAATGAGTAGAACTATGTTTGGTATGGCTTACCTGTTAACACGACAAATTTAAATAAACAGTACACTTACAAACAAGTTATAATTTTCCACTTAATTGTATATCATTCTCATCTTTTCAAATTTCATACTAGTTAAACTTGTCTTACAGTTTCTTGTGAAGTTCTATGTGGCTGAACAAGTTCTCTAAGGAATTTCGAGGATAGCAAATGATCTGGACAATGAGGTATATTTCATGGGAACGTACAGTCATTTCTCTACAAATACTATAAAAACTTGGAATTTAAAAAAAAAATCCTGTTGTATAAGAACAGGTAACTAACTAACTTCACTACTGTCCTACCTGATTTTTGGATAAAAATCAATAATTTTACTATCATTTATTCTACAATGCTTTAGTCCTACTACTATTATAAAGGCGAAAGTTTGTAAGTATGGATGTATGTATGTATGGATGTTTGTTACTCTTTCACGTAAAAACTACTGAATGGATTTGAATGAAACTTTACCACAATATAGCTTATACATCAGAATAACACATAGGCTACTATTTATAAAGGTATAGCTTCGCCTCGCGGCGTTGCCCGCAGTTATCATCGTACCGCGGGTAGCACCGCGGGGTTCAGCTAGTATTACATACTATCAAAGTAGGTTTAAGTAAGTACCTACTTTGAAAACAACAAAACATTTTCTCGGTTTCGGTTTCTACAACGCTCTAACTGGACTTCCTTTTTTTTTATTGAATAGTGGGCAAACGAACAGACGTATCACCTGATGGTGAGCGATTACCGCCTCCCATAGACACTCGCAACACCAGAGGCGTCACAAGTGCGTTGCCGGCCTTTGAGGGAAGGGGAGAGGGACGGGTTGGGGTATAGGCCTCCGGTATCCTCACTCACTCGGTGAAACACAGTGCAAGCACTATTTCACACCGGTTTTCGGTGCGGCCGTGGTATCACTGCGGTCGAGCCGGCCCATTCATGCTGAAACGTGGCTCTCCCACGGTGATAATACGGGGACTTTAAATATATGAGCCCGCCGAAGTCACTCTACTCTACCAGATGGTATGTAGGAGCAGAATCCAAGAGTGGTGGTCACCATATTCATTGCGAATGCAGACAATGCAACAATGCAGTATGGTGACCCACACTATGTCTGCCTACTTAGATTTATAATTTTAAGTTCATCTGAAACAACCTGTGACTGCCAGTGCAATTCGATCGACATTGCCAGACAATTTAATTAAATAAATAAATATTTCAGACAATTTAACACACAACGTTGTTTAGTCCCAAGCTAAGCAGAGCTTGTGTTTTGGGTACTAGACAATTGATATAAATACAAATATATATATTTTTTTGTAAATACATACATATTTTAGATAGAAAACACCCAAACTTCGACACAAATATTTGCAGACCCTACAAACATTTGGTCCGACCTGGGATTCGAACCCGAGACCTCAAGCACAGCAATCGCTTACACTGAGGCAGTTACATTACATATTAAGTAAATACATATGTATACAATATTTACATTATTGTATAACTTAACTCATATTTAATAGTTTTGTTATACGTTCAAGCGTCACAAGTATAAATGAAATATAACATTCTCTATTAACAGTAACCACAGTTACAAACCCATTGCAAACATACTAAGAAAACCTCACCTAAGAGAACAGGAAAGATTTTACTGATACGAGTATTTCTATGAGGATATTCCCGTTCATAACTATTAAAGGAACATGTTTGAAATAGGGTTGTCTACCAGTTTTTGAAATGCAAAGGAAATATAAAACCGGTGTGAAATAGCGTTTGCGCTGTGTTTCACCGAGTGAGTGAGGATACCGGAGGCCCATACCCCAACCCCTCCCCCCATCCCCTTTCCCATCCCCCAAAGGTCGGCAACGCACTTGTGACGCCTTTGGTGTTGCGGGTGTCCATGGGCGGCGGTAATCGCTTACCATCAGGTGATACGTCTGCTCGTTTGCCAACAATTCAATAAAAAAAAAAAAAAAAAAATATAAAAATGAAATATGTTCCAGAAAAATAGTGAATATAGTTTTCTAAAGTTAAAGTCATAGTCATTCCATTACTTAATTTCACGTCTGTAAGAATATTTATTAGTGTGTTAAATATGTTGAATTTATATAAATTTATCAGTCTGTAAGCATTGTGTTTTGTATTCACTTCTTTAATTTCATTCAAATATAAAATTATTTATTTTTGATGTAATGTAAAAAGCAATGTATGAATATTCTTGAATGTAAAATGAAATGTACTGACCGTAAAATGTATTAAGTTATAGTAAAAGTGACTACTAAAATTTATATACGTTTTTAAATTAAAATGTATAATGAGAGATTTTACACTCCTGTTGGGGTAAAAGAAATATGTCTATCAATTTAAATGTGCACATTCCTGAATACTACTTTTTAAAGTTTTAGTTAAAATTCGAAGCATGATAGGGAAAAACTAGTGAATGTATATTAATTAAATTATATGAAGTGACAACCCTACTTCAAATGTACTAACGTTGTGATTCCTTAACCGCACACAACCGATATGATTATGACATAATCGATGCTACTTTGTTTTGCATTCCATTGCGTTTTGTTGTCGAAGAATTTGTTTTGATGCTTTTTATTTAGTGTTATGAACTACAGTCATGTGAAACGTTCAGCTTTTTATGTATAACTAGCTGACCGACGCAACCTCGTTTGCGTCTTTATTGCGCGTAGCGGAAAATTTTCCCCTGTATAGGGTTGATTTTTTACAACTTGTGTCCGAAAAACCCCAATATCTTACGGAACCATATTTTTTTCGAAAATAAAATATAGCCTATAGATTTACCATAGCAGCGCCATCTATTGATTACTTACTCAACCCAGTCTAAAGGTATCGACATCTGTTAGAATCATTTGGAGTTAACAGATAATTGTGACTGTCAAATAATAACAGACAAATAATTAGCAATAAATTAAAATTGCGACTATAATTTGAGATTTAAACTATCCTATCTCTCAAGTTGGATCGAACTGCACATGGTGTGCGAATTTTATTATAATCGGTTAAGTGGTTTAGGAGTCCATTGAGGACAAACATTGTGACACGAGATTTATATATATTAAGATTATACAGACTTTCTTCTGTCAAAAGTTATTGGTCTGCCGCAGGCCAATAAAAAAGATATATAAGTGTTGTTTTAGCTATTTTCTTCGCAACTTTTAAGTTTTTTCTCTACTTCAGAATCTTCATTGAACCTTAAATAAATGTTTACAAAAAATAAATGAATTGATTACGGAGCATAAACGGAGCTATTCTGGAGTTTTGTGCAACATATTTAGCGATTAATTTTTATTTATATAGATATGTTTGTACCTATCGTATTGTACACAAAAAAAGAATAAGTATTCCATCAGACAACCAAGCTGTTATAGTATAAGCTCTGTTTAGTTTGAAGTTAGTTGGCATTTGTAGTGTCTTGAATTGTACTGACTATTGGGTGGGGCATCCTTACACAACGACAAATCCTTTCAAATAAAAAAATTAACTGGATGTCGCATGATATTCTTAAGCCGCAGAAACGAAAAGGGAAGTATGTCCTCCCAAATTAAGAAATTAAATTTTGTAAATCGATTCAAGGTTCGAGTTCTGAGGTATCAAACTTAAAAATAATATAATGAAATCAAAAATACCCAATTATTAATACGATTGAAAGTTTGATGTGAAACTTGGTAGTTACATTTGTGGCGACCTCCACATACAGCGCCATCTACCGAAGATACACTGAACTACGAAGTAACGCACTGTACCTACAAACTACACTACACGGAGTAACTACCAATCCTGAATCGCGCAAATAAAGTTCCCGCGCCGATTATCATATATCCAAGCCGCGCCAACATCAACTGTCGGGCAGTAGCCCGCCAGGCATGATCACCTCGCCTGGTCGGAGGATCCTCCCTTTGTGTTGGGTGGAACATGATATCCGTTCCCCCACACATTATTTTCAAGTGTGATTTGTATCACCAATTAAAATGAAAACAAATACATAATTAGAAAAGAAGGTAATAGTAATAGAACATTCGAGTAAAATAAAACAAAACATATTTCAGTACATATACAAAAGTTAATACTATTAGGTAATATGATTCATTCAAGAGTAAAAAACTTACGAATTTAAGTAGTTTTAACATGTTGGTAAAATTGTTAATTGAAATATACGTATTTCATTTTTAACGTACAAATAACAATAAAAAACAAACTTTTATTATACATTTTATTTTTATTATTAATTAAGGATTTGTTTGTTGGTCGATAAACTTTCAAAATATTTAATCGAGGTTGATTATTATCGAATATTTTCGTAATAATGAAAAGATGTAGGTGAATTTGAATTTCTTTGGTAGCGAAAGCGACTGCTGTGCTTGAGGTCTCGGGTTCAATTACCGGATCGGACGCAATGTTCGTATGATCTGCAAATATTTGTTTCGAAGTTTGGGTGTTTTCTATGTATAATATGTATGTATTTACAAAAAAAAGTATACATGTATTTATATCAGTTGTCTAGTACCTATAACACAAGCTCTGCTTAGCTTGAACTATCCACCATCAGCCTACGTTTTTTTTTTGGTATAAGGCGAAAACGAGTAGTCATATCGCCTGATGGTAAGCGATTACTTACGCCCATGGACACCCACAACACCAGAGGTGTCACAAGTGCGTTGCCGGCCTTTGGAGGATGGGGAGGGGGATTGGGTATGGGCCTCCAGTATCCTCACTTACTCGGTGAAACACAGCGCTGCTGTTTCACACTGGTTTTCTGTGAGGCCGTGGTATCACTCCGGTCAAGCCGGCCCATTCATTCCGAAGCTTGCATGGAGGCATTTTTAATTTTTTGCCTATTTATAATTTACGTGAAACGAGCTTCCTACCTAATTGTCATAGCTGTACGTAAATTAGGTAATGCATTTCCTCGTGGAAAAATTGAGCGTTATTTTCTCGAAACTGTATTTTCTGACGTGGGCAGCACGATTATCACGAAAGAATAGGCAAAACTTAATCTGAAATGATCATCAGGTTGCAATGGCGGTGGGATGAGGTTGACTGCTTGCATCAATTGTCGTATAAATAAGTGATGATTAGCGTACACAATTATAAAAACAAGTGATTGTATATTGACATGCATCTATCGCTCGAGTGTCAAAAGTATGCGGACATTCGCAACACGGCGTTGTGGGTTAGATGTCTGGAATATTTATTTATTTATTATTTATTTTAAAACTATACATTTGTAATTAAGTCTTTAAAATAGTACGTCTATATTTCTGTTGAAAGTCAAAATTAAAAATTGAAACTACTATATCAAATGAAAGGATTGATGTGCACATTGCAAAATATATTTCTACGTACGGAACCCTCGGTGGGCGTGTCCGACGCACACTTGTCCGGTTTTTTTACCAACACACAAGTTTATGTGCCCACCGTAAAGCAGTGAACACATTATGCTTTGTTGCACTTAAATGGTACTTGATCGTAGTAGCACTATCAATTATTATGATTGATGCCGCCCATTAACACTTCAAAAATTCGAAAAGTGCCAGTCATGGTTAATTGTAACTGTACTTAGGTTTGAACGATTATTGGTGAATTTTCTTTCCAAAAAATGAAAACAAAAGTATACAAGCTCAAATAAGAAATAAATTACAAAATAACTATCAACATTAGAGCAACATCTCGTAAACTCGTATTATCTTACCAATTTAATTTGGATTTATAGTACAAAACAGAATTTCTAATAACTACAATCAACTAATCGGCTCGCATCAAACGTTCGCTGAAGCGTCGCAGTTAGCTGCGCTTGCGCACCGTGAAAAAGAAAGTGTTCCTTATAATCGTCTGATGTGTACGGTATTGCATACACGTTTAAATAATGAGATCTAATTACCTCTTATTGCGTTTATTGTTTTAGAATAGGCGCGAAAGATAGTGTGAAGTGCTTGTTACATTGAGATAATGGTTCCTAATTGTATCGTGAAATTAACTAGACTGCGTAATTAAATTACTATCAACATGTAAGGTCACAGGTTGAACATAAACCTTTCATTAGAAAGAAGGTTTTAATCTACTGTATTACGCTGGCCAGACTGCTTGTATCAAATGATCTGAATCTTTTAATCCGCAACAGTGCCCGATGCCGAAGAACTCAGTCTTCGTAAACCGTTGTCGTCGCCGAATTCTTGGTATTTAATAATAATACTCGTATATCACTTTATTGTATACCAGATGCATTACAAGGTAAGCTTAAAATTAGGGAAGTACAAATGGCGGCCTTATCGCCCGGAGGCTATCTCTTACAGGCAACCATTGGATGGAGAGAAAACATGAGCAAGAGAAAGTGTTGGGTAGTGTCCGGTGTAAGAGTAGGTAAGACGAAAAATAAATAAATAAAGTAAAAAAGATTATCGAATACCGTTATAGTAATACATAGTGTGGGTATTTACTGGCCCGAAAGAATCTCCAACGAAGACCTCATGGAGCACTGCCGTGAAACGCCGATCGACAAGCAGATCAAACGTCGCAAGTGGAACTGGATTGGTCACTCTGTAAGGATTCCGATCATATCGCCAAACTGGCGCTCGATTGGAATCCTCAAGGATAACGAAAACGTGGCCGACCCAAACAGATCTGGCAGCGTACAGTTGCAGACGAGTCGAAGAAGGTCGAGAAGACCGAACGCGATGGCGGAATGCTGTGGACGCTCTCTGCCCCATCTAGGGGACATAGGACTATGAGTAAGTAGTGCCCGATGCCTCCCATTTCAGGCGAAGTTTTTTTTGTAGTAAATAGTGGGCAAACGAGGACCCGAAAAGTACGCTCTTTTCTTGAAGGTTTGAAGGTCGTATTGGATTGGCAAACCGTTTGGTTTTAATCGGTTCGTTTCCAACACCACCCCGCTACAGACTATGGTGGGTGAGTGCCCATAATGTGTCGGGTTTCCAACATAAAATAAAAGAGTTTGTTGCAAGTTTTCCTTCTCTTTGCAGTTCCGTTTGAACTGTGTAGTTTGCTCCCTCAGTCGGTTCTTACGACACCCACGGCTCAGGCTTAAATACAATCAAAGATCCGATTCCTGACATGATTTTTAATGAATATTGTCAAGACAGTATCAATTAAAGTATGGAGATATCAAAGATACTTTTATTTTTTACGGTGTGGAGAACTAAACAATTTAATTTTTTTTTTTAATAAAGCGAGAAGACGATTTAAAATGACAGCATTCGTGCTGTCGTGTGTTAGTGAGGGCGAGACCAGACGCCCAAAAATGGAGAAGCATCTAAATAGGCCTTCATAGTGTGGGTAACCATACTACTGTGGAGGAACGGGTGTCATGTTCCTCCAACACAAAGGGAGGATCCTCCGACCAGGCGAGGTGATCATGCCTGGCGGGCCACTGCCCAACAGTTGATATTGGGATGTTGTATATATTTGTACCGTGGGAGAGCTAAGCTTCGGCATGAATGGGTCGGCTCGACCGGAGTGATACCACGGCCTCACAGAAAACCGGTGTGAAATAGCGTTTGCGGTGATACCGGAGGCCCATACCCCAACCCCTCCCCCCATCCCCTTTCCCATCCCCCAAAGGTCGGCAACGCACTTGTGACGCCTTTGGTGTTGCGGGTGTCCATGGACGGCGGTAATCGCTTACCATCAGGTGATACGTCTGCTCGTTTGCCCACTATTAAATAAAAAAAAAAGGTTATTTTTTCGCGAGAACTTCAATTGCGCGATTCAGGATTGGTAGTTACTCCGTGTAGTACATTACTTCGTAGTTCAGTGTATCCTCGGCGGATGGCGCTGTAGTAGGTAATTTTTGTGTTATATGTGGAAGTCGTCACACTCCATTGTTATATTGTCTGCATTCACAATGAGTATGGTAGCCACCACTCTTGGATTTTACTTATGCTTTCTATCAGGTAGATTAGAGTTACTTTAGCTGACTCACACGGAAAATAAAACCATATGGTACTAAATGACTACCATTCCCTACAGAGAACATATCCGTGTAACAAAACACACAAGTTTTTATCTCTTGAAAAACTACCTTCCCTATTCTGAGTCAGAATTTGATTTAAATAATGACACATTATATTTTTAACAAAGTTCAACGACCTAAATATTCATTCTACGTAAATATATGTAAATATTATATACATGATTTAAAACACAGAGATGCTTCTGCGAAAATTAGATCTTATGATCATCGTTTTAAGTGTCAGAATTTGTTGAAAATTATTGGCCTTCGCCTGTTGCAAATCTTATCAAACAGGCGAAGGCCTCGCGTATAAAAAATATATTATTAATGTTAAGGAAACAACTAACAAATGTTAAAATCTTGTTAAATTAAATATTTTGACTGCCTCTGCCTATGCGACTGCTGTTCTTGATGTCTCGGGTCGTACCAAATCTTTGGATTATCTACAAATATTTGTTTCGGACTTTGAGTGTTTTCTATGTATAATATGTATGTATTTACAAAACAAGAAGTATATATATCCTATGAGTAGCCTATGTTTAGTCGTGTAGCGTAACAGACAGATAGACAGACTGAGATATTTTCAAATTTATAATATTAGTCTGAAAGTTACCTATTATTCACAAGACTGACATAGGCCATAAATAAATGTAATTATAGATAATGAGAGAGAGAGAGAGAGAGAGAGAGAGAGAAAACAAAAATAACTGAAGACATAAGTATTACTTTTCTTGTAAAACAAATCTTCAAATAATCGTACGTATTTCGGAATTAGATTGAACATTAAGCATTAATTAGGCGAGCTCATTATGGCCAAGTGAAATCGCAGTGAGGCCGTCACGGTGGCTTGAACACCGTTAACACGTTTACAAAGCCAATGTGTACTTCTAAACAACCTTCGTTGGTTCCTACAATACCCAACTGAAGTGTTTAAAACAAATTCACTTCTAAATGTATAACACGTTTCAAGGATTTCTATTTAATGTATGAACCTGCCAAATTATAAATAAATAAATATTTCGGACATCTAACACACAACGCCATCCAGTCCCAAGCTAAGCAGAGCTTGTGTTATGGGTACTAGACAACTGATATAAATACATATTAAATATAGAAAACACACAAACTACTAAATATTTGCAGAGCATACAAACATTTGATCGGACCCGAGACCTCAACCACAGCGGTCGCATACGCTACCACCGCGCCACCGAGTCAAATGAATCCTAGCTTGATCGATTTATAGCCCCCGAAAACAAATTTCACTTCCAATTACTAAATTTCATGACAATCATTGGAGCTGTATATACTTTTTTTGTAAATAAATAGAAAACACCCAAACTCCGAAACAAGTATTTGTAGATCATACAAACATTCATTTCATTCGGGAATCAAACCCAAGACCTCATGCTCAGCAGTCGCATACGCTACCACTACGATACCGAGGCAGTAATTGACTCTAAATTACTGCCTGATAGAACGCATTAGTAGAATCTAAGAGAGATGGTCACCATACTTATTGCGAATGCAGGTAATGCAACAATGCAGCATAGTGACCCATACTATGACGTAAGAGATGCTTTTGCATCATTTGGGCTTCACCAACGAAAGACAACACTAGGAATGCTGTCATTTAAATAGTAATCGCCCGGTCTAGCCGATCAACTAAATGTGTCTTAAATAATTATTTTCAATGTAATTTTCTAGAAATTACACAATACCAAGTGTCACCACTTCCACTTCAGTGTGAAGAAGAAGAGAAGACACTTCACTTAGAAGTGGGCCGGTCATGTCTCCAGGCGGACTGATAGTCGCTGGAGCCGACATGTCTTAGAGTGGAGACCACGATTAGGCAAACGCAGTGTAGGGCGCCCTGCGGCACGATGGACTTGAAGAAAATGGCTGGTTACGGATGGATGCGGACTGCCCAGGACACGGATGGCGCTCTTTGGGGGAGGTCTTCGTTCAGCAGTGGATGGCAATAGGCTGAAAGAGAAGTGTCACCAGCCCCATTCATTTCAAGGATGTCCTAAGAATACGGGAGAAAACTACGCAGGAAAACATCACTTCGAAGAGAAGAACAACTTGTCACAGACCCTAAATCAACAAATCTGGCCAGGATTAATGGATTTAAAAATAAAATTAATTATTATAGCAATAACATTTTTAATACAGCATAATTCGATAAGGTTTTTACTGGATTTACATAATATATCACAAAGGGTTTTAAGAAATCATGTGTAATGGTACCTTAGAAATCTTTCTTAAAAAAATATTTGGTTTTGAGTGCAGCGGTTTCTTAATTGAAGGTATAATAATATAATATAATAATATAGCCTTTTATTCAGATATCTTACTAATTACAATGCATTTAAATGAAAATATAATAACACAGGTTTCTTATACTAAATCAATTATTTAAGCTAATATCTGTTGCTTATTAATCTTTCCTAGATCTGTTTGCCAATCGGCAAAGGCCTCCTCCAACATTTTCCACTCTTTATGCTATGTATATTACTAGTTCTTGGTGCTTAATAACTTTTGGTGTTGGAGGGTTGTGGTCTCTTTCCCCCACGAGGACCAGTCGGCTTTAATTGAAGGTAATATGTTATTAATTTGACTATATTTATAATATAATTAATAAAGTTTAAAGGCACAGAACCACCTGGCAAAGGTAGCATTAACTTTTGATAGGCGGATGTTTGAAAACCTGTCTTTTGATCACGGCCTCATATTCACTAGAAAGTAATTTAAGCTACTATACTCACTATAATAAATTACTATTTTTTTCTATGTATAATATGTATGTATTTACAAAAAAAAAGTACATAAGCATTTATATCAGTGGTCTAGTACACATAATACAAGCTCTGCTTAGCTTGGGACTAGATGGCGTTGTGTGTTAGATGTCCGGAATATTTATTTATTTAAGAGGAATAAAAATATTTTTTGACACCAAGGTACTCTCAAAATAGTCGAGCAGTGAAGAAACATTTTAAGTCGTCGTGTTGTTGACTGATTTAATAATAGTTAGCGTGTAGTAAACCTAACGGGTGAGTACGAGATCCTGAGTTGAAGTCCCGTTTAAAACATATATTTGTGTGTTGAGTACGGTCATCTATTCTGCGTCTATGTGTCATTTATCTAAGATATGTATGTGTTTATAAACACGTGAGATGAGAAAATTTATCATCATTCATTAAACCACTGGTTAATTTCGGACCGTCTCTATTTAATTTTCGATCAGACATACATGTGTTGAATTCACCGTGGGAGAGCCACGCTTCGGCATGAATGGGCCGGCTCGACCGGAGTGATACCACGACCTCACAGAAAACCGGTGTGAAATAGCGCTTGCGCTGTGTTTCACCGAGTGAGTGAGGATACCGGAGGCTCATACCCCATACCCCAAAGGCCGGCAACGCACTTGTGACTCCTCTGGTGTTGCGGGTGTCTATGGGCGGTGGTAATTGCTTACCATCAGGCGATACGTATGCTCGTTTGCCCCCTATACCAAACAAGAAATATATTAGAAAAGGACATAAAATTCTTGGTGGTACAATAATAGAGTGTCGGTAAACAGCAAAATAATAGTAAGTTGCAAATAACCAGAATTTATAGACAATATAAGATAGGCGTTGCTCAAAAGTATCAGATTATCGCTAAACAAGGGCACTTTCCCTTTGTAATCACTTGCAGTGTGGTAAAAGATTCTTTTGTAAACACGTTGACCGTTGACATGAAAATCAGCCGTAGATTTCCTAAATACAAAACCTTACACAAGCACCGAGAAGCTCTTGTGTAAGGTTCCGTATAAATTGTTTCTTTTTATTTTACTACAAGGTGACGAGATTCCATTCCAAGCCTTGTAGAAAACCGATGATGACAATGAATGATGAAAATGTTTCATTACTATTAAATTCTAACGTTTGATGCAGGTGTTAACACCTTAAACTTTCGTGTTTTAAATACGAAAAGAATGTAAAAGGCCGGCAACGCACTTGTAACGCCTCTGGTGTTGCGGGTGTCCATGGGCAGCGGTAATCGCTTACTATCAGGCGATACGTTTGCCCCCTATAAATTAAATTAAAAAAAAATCACAGTACTTTAGAGGTTTAGATTTCTATCTTAGTTTATTTGAGCGCAAACTAAACATTCAACAGCATTATTATTAGAAAAAAAATAGATGACGATGATAAATGACAGGCCCAATGTAAATGAAGTTATATTTTACTTATTCGATATTGTTAAATTAAACAAATAACTTTATGTTTTTCTTTGCACGCTTCACCGACTTAGATGAAATTTCTACAAATAGACTCAAATTAAATTATGATTCTTGAGAAATTACATAGAGTACGCTACACTGCGAAAACCGACACACAAATGGACGCAGCCGCGGACAAAATCTATTTATTTATGAATAATAATTAATTAGTATTGTTGAGCAATTTGGCACATAATATAGTATTGCATCATGAATTTTAAAACAACAAGCATCGTAAACCTTTTCATACATGTACTTGTAAATTTAAAAACCATATTTAAATCATGTATTTTTCTTAAATTGGTTTTCTAATAAGACATACGGTATTCTAAAGCGAGTACGTATTAATTATATGGTGGCAGCATGGTTGTGAAACCACAGACAATGGCCGTCTATGGGACAGGCGCCCACCGTTGCGCCATCACAACAATGCTTGATGATAATTTGTTACTATACTAATGTCCTTATTACATAAACTAAAGAGCATGTGTGTTTCTGAAGTTTTCAATGAGAAATGTTGATTATTTTATTTGAATGACGTATCATTTCCGTCTATTTTTTTTTTCGTTATTTTTGTGAGTACTTAGTACCTCGACTGACTGCCTCGGTGGCATAGTGGTAGAGAGTATGCGACTACTGTGCTTGAGGTCTCGGTTTCGATGCCCGGGTCGAACCAAATGTTTTGTACGATTTTCAAATATTTGTTTCGGAGTTTAGGTGTTTTCTATGTATAATATGTATGTATTTACAAAAAAAGTAAATATGTATTTATATCAGTTGTCTAGTACCCATAACACAAGCACTGCTTAGCTTGAGACTAGATGGCGTTGTGTGTTAGATATCCGAAATATTTATTTATTTATTTACCTATTTTGGGAAATAATTGAATGATGAGTGACTGGTATGATGGTCTGATGGTTGGCGATAGTTGATACTAAACCAGATGTCTTGGATTTATTTTCAATACAAGAGAAATAATAAATGTGATAAGCACAATCATTCCTTTTATGTCTGATATATCGATATACCCAAACACATAACAAATGATCTATATTATGAAACAATCTTCATTTATAATATAAACCATTCATCCACAGACATAAAAAGCCGGTGAAAAACAAACGTTATTTCTATTAATTACTTAAACTTTATAATAAAAGTACTTTAAAGAGGCTGTTAATACCTTTATAGCCAAACATATGCCATAAATTCTGATTTTATAACTATAACGGACAATTTCTAAAAATAAAGTAATTTAAAAAGTTTCCCTTTTTAAAATGAATTACTCGTCAACATCAAAAGCAAAGGTAACAAGACATTCGGTCTTAATGGTTTCAAATATAAAAAATTAAAAATCTTTCTTTTCATAAATCGTTCTGAAATGAAAAGTTAACACGTCAAGCATTTAGTCTATATCGTTCTATTACTGGGTTAAGTGTATATAGTAAGTAATATAACAAATATTAAATTATCTGTGCACACGTCTTAATGTCCGGCGCTGAAAACAGCGGTTTCTTAAAAATACTAAAAATGCATGTAGTTACGACTGGAATTCGTTGTTTTAACGATGTCAATATTAAATACTTTAAAAAAAATAAGCGATGGGTTTGTTCATAGTTATGCTTTAATTTTGTATTTTACCATGATATATTTATAATAGCTGACTATCGCAACTTCCTTTGCGTTTCGCCTTTCGGATAAGGAATAAATTTGCCCCATTTTGCCAACATTGTTCATTGATGGTCGGCACCTATTGATCGTAGCATGATGTTACATAGCCTTTAGTAAAAAAACATTTGGAATTAGTAGTTTCCGACATGAGTGCGTTTAACCAAACAAACAATTTCCGCTTTATTATATTATTATAGGCATAGTCAATGAGTATATGCGTTAATACGAATAATATCAAATACAGCTGCATAAAATGTTAAATATACAAACATTAAGAATTAATGTGTAATCAAATTTATATGGCGCCTAATACAGCAGGTGTCTTCGCCCATTGAGAATGGTATGCAGCAAGCCTGAAAGTAGTTCAGCATCCGTAACGTTTAATGCTTTAGATATATTATCAGTTTAATCTTAGGTCATGACGAATATTGAACTATTGGGTGCCAAAGCATACATAAACTCAAATCAGTTATATATGTAAAGTGACTGTTGAAATCGCGTTACAAATATATGTAACCACATAATTTATTCCCAAGCATTTTCTTTATAAGTTATATTAATAGTTGTATTACTAATTAACGTATTATTGTCACAAATCTATCGCTTAATCTATGCGCTACTCTCGTGGCCCTTTGCTACATTCGAAGTCTAATAACGGGCGCAACTGTAGGCTAGTCAGTTATTTGCAATGTTACATGTACAATGGCCGAGACATCTTTATCGTGAGCCCTTAATGTCTATCATTCCCTGGTAGTAATACCGTAATGGAAATGACATTGATAGTGAGAATATTGTATAGGATATTAGTGTGTGCCATAAGGTGTAATTACATGAAATAAATACGTATTAGCTTACTTTTGGCATTTTGAGTATAAAAGATTTGTAATTAAACAAAATAAAAATAAATAAATATCAGAATCGACCCCAAGACCTCAAGCACAGCAGTCGCATACGCTACCACTGCGCCACCGAGGCAGTCAATTGGCAATTTAGCTGCACGTTTGGCCTAATGGTTAAGCGGTCGCCACGCCCTTCCCTACTTCGCCAAGTGTTGTGAGCTCAAATCCCACATGGAATAACATTTTGTGTGATTCACAAATTGTTGTTCTAAGTCAGGGTGTTCTTTTTGTCCGTTTCATGTATGTTTGTAGAGTCTCTCGCGACACAGGTATTATTCCTAGTGTGGGAGTAGTCTATAATAGTCTAAAAAAACACCATTGACTAAATTGAGAGTCATTACCAGCAGACGGTGCCCGCTTCAGTGCGGGCAGGCGCTGGGAGGGTTCCGGTCGTGTTAATAAAGCAGTTCCTGAACCCCTCCCTTCTCAGGCGCCGAGTTGGCACACCGTGTGGTTTTAGTCGGTTCGATTCCGGCACACCACCCCGCCGCAAACCCCGGTGGGGTGACGGCCTGAGGGGGTTTCCCCACGTTTAAAAAAAATGTACATCAGACCTTGTAATATATTTCGAAATGGCCTAAAGTACAGAATGTTGACCTGTTAGCCTGAACAATGTATACAATAAGAGTTCAAGTCATGTACATATATTATGTATGTAGATCCTCCTCCTTGCGTTGTTATCCTCAATTCTGAGGGTCATGACCTCTATTTGGAGCTATTATGAGAGTGATAGCTCACCACCTGCTTCTATCCTGAGCAGTGTGTAGGGCAGCATGGATCGTAGTGCCGTGAGTAGTGCTAACTTGGTCAGCCCAGCCCAGCGTAACGGGCTACGGCCCCTGGGTCTTTTCCCCTTCTCCTTACCCGTTACCATCAGTCTTTCAAGGTTATCGCCTTCTCTCCTATATTCAAGTATTCAAGGATTCTGCGAAAGCTCGGGGTCGATAGGCGCTCACGAATGTCAAGTTCCTTCAGGATGAATGCGTTGGTACGATGGTTGGTATGTAGATAGATATCTACCTCATAATAAGCTTATCTTATTATGAGGTAGATGTCTTTTGTTAAACAACTATATTAACCCCATTTTCACTTTCATTCTTACATTCACAATCAACCTTAGAAATAAATATATAGATGAAACGAAAAATTTATTCATAGCCCTTGAATTATCTGTCGAAATAATGACGGTATAAACCAACTATTAGAAACGCCATAGATTTAACGGAAATGTTGCAACGTTGCTTAGGAAGCGCGCTAGACCAGGAAACATGGTTTTATTCATGCAATTATCTTTCTAGCATCCGAAGACCTTACCCCCAATAGCCGAAGATCCTTATTGATTTAATCCAATGAGTTTATTTATGACGACATCCACATGTTGCAAAATTTATTACAGCGCCATCTGTGTAAGATAGATGTAACTACTGATCCTGGATTGCACAATTGAAGTTGTCGCATTAATTTATCGCAATCTTTGGTCTGAGATCTAGCCCACCACTTTTAAACAAATGCATGAAGGTCGTTATACTGTATTTAGCTAGTGGTCGCCCAGTAGTCGAAATTCGACCATAATTCATTTGTTTTTTGTTTAGTTTTTTTTTTATCTTTTTGCATGTCTCCATTTAAACTTTAACTATACCAAATTTCATACTCCTCCGTTTGCATAATTTTCATATGAATTGGTATAAAGTTTGTGCTACACGTTTATTCATTATATAGATAACTGAATCGTTTCATTAAAAATAAAACACTCTTTTGCCGTTAAGAATTCAATTCTTGGCGGCAAAAGACATCTCAAAAGATTTTCTATTTGTGCTTCACACAATACTGCGATGCAATTCCAAGCTTACATTGTAGCCAGTGAGAAGTTCTTTTAAAATTAAAATTTCGAACTTTTTTTACTTTTTATAGGGATAATATCGTATCTTACCTTATTGAATATCTGTTGCATAGATCGGCGTATCTATACAGCAGCTGGCAATTCTGATACCTCACTATTTAAAAAAAAAAAGAAAACGTTTATTTCTCTTAAAATTTGCATAATGTTCTAGATAGTGGTAAATAAAAAATGTAACAAGTTTTTTACAATATGCTACATAAATTAGTAAAATCTATTACTTTCGGCTTTTTTGTAACTTTTTCTGAAATATTTATAATTCACTAATCACTATCATTGAATCAAAACCTCATTTAAAAGAAAATGTGTTTGTTATATGTATATTTTTTAATGGCATCACGTAACTATTCGTTAAAAAAAGATAGATAGATATAAACAATATATTGATTTTGTCTATTGCAGGTCTAGTAATCATGCCAATTTAATTTGAATATAATTTGCATAACATTTTTTTATATTTAAAAAATCTGCTAACGGCTAGCATACGGACTACATTAATTTATTGCAAAACATTTTCCCTAACAACATCCCTATCTCATCTAACATATCCTTTACACAATCGACTTTCGAGTTTATTGTTAAAGAAAAACCCATGGAAACAGTAACGACTTCCTGGCATACCATCACAGCCATAACTTTAACTTTTATAATTCTACTAAAACACATCCCTGCGACACAACACTGCGACGCTTAAAACGTGAAGGCTTCTACTGTACAAACTTACAAAACATTTAAAAAGACCTTGTTCCAATGTACATAAAGATTACTTTAATTTGTTTCGAATGTGCTACCACGACAGTTAAATATTACAAAGACAATATTATATAAGCGGTTAACGACATCCGTAAACCGTTGCATTAAGGTTCAGAATGGTTTGCAATAAGTGTTTATACGGTTAGTTTTCACAGGGTGTTGGTACACGCGTGATTGAGATCGTCTAGAGATATCCCAGAGAATGTCATTGTCCACAGGGATGCGAGAATATGTGTGTACTTCCATTAATCATTCGACTTTAGTGAATAAACGCAAATATATTAAGTAATTACTAAGCAATTGTCACGGAATTACATGAAAATAAAAATACCAAATCATAATATGAAAAAGTAATATAATATTTTTATTTATTTTTAATTTAGTTCGCGAACAATTGTACCTGTACACTGTTTAACAGTAAAAAAACATTTTACAATAAGTATAAAGTGGCATATACGCAAAGATATTATCATAATCATATTAAAAATAAGACTTATTTGAGGACTTGCAGTATAATGGTAGCTACGTACAGTCGAATCGTCTACAAGGTACATAAAAATATTGTGTTGGTTTGTTTTTATTACTATGCAGGTGATAGAAGACCAGTTGACATTTTTTTTCTTTTAAAAAGACAACTTCCACATTAGGAATAAACATCCTGTGTCGTGAGGGACTTTACAAACATACCTACATGAAACGGACACAAAGAACATCCAGACTCGGGACAACAATTCGTGGATCACACAAAGTGTTGTACCGCTTGGGATTTAAACCCACGACACTTGGCGCAGTAGCAAGCGGCATGGCGACCGCTGAAACCACTCGGCCAACCGTGCAGTCGATATCCCTTTGCTCATTTTGTTTTTATTTCCTAGGTTCTCTAGACAACACCCGCATTAGGAATATATGTACATTCTATGTCACGGGGACCTTACAAACATCAATCAAATGGACATAAAGAGCACCCAGACTCGAAATAACAATTTGTGGACCACACAGTGTTGTCCTATGTGGGGGATTTGAACCCACAAAACTAGGCGCTGTAAAAGGCGGCGCGGCGACCACTTTTAAGCCAAACCATCTAATCAATCACAATCAATCAAATCAATATATCTATTTAAAGTACTGATATATATATAAATGTTTAAAATTATTTTAGAATTCGTTCGTACAAATAAAATACTCGATTACTTGTGTTAAAACTCATTTCATGTCTTTGGTTTGTAACTGCCAACATTGTTCACAATTATTGAGTGTGACAACCTTTTCCTTTAGAAATCTTCGGGTACTAAACTGTGGAAGGCATGACGAAGCGATTATTTAAGCAAGTCGAATGACTGAGCCTCACTCACTTGTAGGAGAGGGATACACCCTTCGGGGAAAGCGATCGGGAGACAATAAACAAGACAAAGACGGTCGGTTTGGTAGTTAGTGGCTCTGACTGGATAATCGGAGTTCGTTGGATTGGTACCCTGTACAAATAATTGTGTGACGACCACGTTATAAATAAATAAATATTTTCGGACATTTAACACACAACGCCATCTAGTCCCAAATTAAGCAGAGCTTGTACTATGGGTACTAGACAACTGATATTAATAGATATTATATACTTTTTGTTTTGTTAAAACATACATATCATACATAGAAAACATCCAAACTCCGAAACAAATATTTGCAGTTTATACAAACATTTGGTCCGACCCGGGAATCGAAGACCTTAAGCTCAGCAGTCACATACGCTACCACTGCGCCACCGAGGCAATGAATTAATGAATGTAATTATTTTACAATGCACATTTGCACAAAGCTTAAAGTAATGATAATGCCGTAAGGCAAAACTAGTCTGGAGTAAATTTAATAAAAATAGTGGAATAAGTACAAGTGAGTATGACTCTAGAATGTTTTGCAACAAGTTTCATTTAGTGCCGACAATCGAGTGAATTACATATTTAGATATCTTAATTAAGTCTGTTTATCAGCAGTCTGGTTGGCATCATATGTATTCTTCTTAGTTTCGTAACAGATGGTCGTATGTGAAATGTGGGGGGGTGATTATTAAAATGTTCACACCCAGCCCTGTGTCGGAGACAACCCTAACTTTCAAAGAAAAGTGAACATTTAACATTAGCCGGTGTCTCACGTAACATAAAAACGTGCCAGATAACAAAAGAATTTTCTACCACAGATTACTCAGTGAACTTTGATCTGCGGTCACCACAAACGTTGGTTTGCTGCACTTCTGTTCTCCAGACGATTTGTAAAATTCATTAAGAACTAAACATGAAAGAGCCGAGCTTGTTGGCTAAGCTTGTTGATATAAAAAAAGCAAATCGAAAACTAGACTAAACGTTGATTGACGGATGAATCCCGTGTCGAATCGATCGAATCCTTACTAACTAGTTTTTTTTATTGTATAAGGGGCAAACGAGCAGACGTATCGCCTGATGGTAAGCGATTACCGCCGCCCATGGACAGCCGCAACACCAGAGGCGTCACAAGAGCGTTGCCGGAATTATGGGAATGGGACGGGGTATGGGCCTCCGGTATCCTCACTCACTCGGTGAAACACAGCGCAAGCGCTATTTCACACCGGTTTTCTGTGAGGCCGTGGTATCACTCCGGTCGAGCCGGCACAGCAAGTGCTTAATGACAAACAAATTATTATGTTTAGTAAATATTTTCAATCAATTCAAGATTGAACTTGACTTTTCAAAGTTGAGTTTTATATTGACGCACCCACGCGCCGTTGACCAATATCAATCAAAGTAATTATTAATAGCTAATCATTGAGGTTATCAGGAATTTAAAGCTAAACATAAAATTACGATACATATTTGTTTTTATGTAATAAGTAAACTGTTTATGATTGACGGGACAATTTTTTTTACTTAACAATTGTTAGGTATTGAATAATAATTATACCTACTCTTAAATGGATACTAGCTGACTCACGCAACTTCGTCAGTGCCTTTTTTCTATCATGCTCGGCTCCTATTGGTCTAAGCAAACACACATTATTTTAAAAAATACGTGAAAATCGGTTAGATAGTTTCGGAGGTCATCGTGAGTAACAACGTGACAAGAGAATTATATATAACTAGCTGTTGCCCGCGGCTCCGCCCGCGTTTATGTCGGTTTTTTCGTGTTTTTTCGCGGTCGCGGATATGTGACTGATGCAAAAATTAGATAAAAACAATCCTTGATGCGGATTATATATCATTCTAAAATTTCAGCTCGATCGGTGCAGAACTTTTTGAGGTTTTGAAGCGTACACAAACCAACATAACATTTTTATATATATAGATAGACTAGCTGAACCTCGCGGTATTGCAATAACCGCGGACAACACCGCGAGGTGAAGCTAGTATCTTTATAAATTATAGCCTATGCGTTATTCTGATGTAGTCAAAGTCAAAGTCAAAGTCAAATCATTTATTTCCATAGCCCCAAAAGGCACTTGAACACGTCAAAAATACAAACATAAAAAAATAAAACCAAACTCCTAATACTAAATGCACTGAGATGATTTGAATTACCGGAGCTTAGATTGATTTCGATTCAACTCAAAGGTTTAAATTGAAATCAATCCAAGTACCAGCTCCGATGGGTATTGCATTCATGAGAAGAGCTGGTGAGAAACTCATGTGCACCATCTTTTCCAATAATTCATACAAAGTTTGTTTGTTTTTGACAATAATACTTATATGTGCAAGTTAAGGCAACCAAAACACAAAGGCTAGAAAACGGTCTAAAGAAATATTAAAATTAGGGAAATAAATTTTTTGTCTAATAAAATAATTATAATTAGTCCATAGCATATAAGGTTGCAATCACTTACACATCAAGGAGTAAAAGCAATGTGTGCATACATACTGGTTCCAGAAAAAAAACGTTCAAAATGTAATAAAATAATAAATACTAATTATTTACGCTCCAACAATGTAAACACAGATCGCCTTAACTTAACAAAATTCAAATGTCTGGTAATCAATGCAGAATAAGATGCCAAGAATTAATTACAATCAAATAAATTATATTAAGGATTGTAAATAAATAAATATATTGCGTATCAAATCAATCAATCAAATCAACACCAAATTCTCACTCACACCCAAGGCACCGCGTCGGTCAAAAAATCGTTCACCGCATAATAGCCTCTCTCCACAAGACGACTCTTAACGGTACTCTTGAACTTTTGTAGGGGTAAGTTCAAGATTTCGACAGGAATTTTGTTATATAAACGCACACCAAGTCCTTCAAATGAATTGTGGACTTTGTTCAAGCGATAATATTGGCCTACTAATTTGTGCTTATTCCTTGTGTTTAGTGAATAATGATCACTTTTGTTAGTGTATTTATGTATGTTTTTTCGTACAAACATAATATTAGCAAATATATATTGAGATGCTACTGTTAAAATACCTATTTCCTTAAATCGTTCTTTCAGAGAATCTCGAACTTTGAGTTTGTAAATCGCACGAATTGCCCGTTTTTGAATTACAAAAATGGTTTGAATATCAGCTGCCTTGCCCCGTAGTAGAATACCATATGACATGACACTGTGAAAATAACTAAAATAAACCATTCGCGCAGTTTCAATATTAGTTAACTGGCGAACTTTCCAAACAGCGAATGCCGCGGAGCTCAGTTTCCCTGCTAGATACGATATATGGGCGCCCCACTGAAGCTTATGATCCAAGGTTATTCCTAAAAACATAGTTGACTCTACGAGATCAATCATTTCGTTATTTATTATGATGTTCGTGTTGAGTTTCTTAACATTAGGCAAAGTGAACTTTATACATTTAGTTTTATTCGAGTTCAATAGTAAGTTGTTGCTTGTAAACCAATCTTGGACTAGTGTAAGTAACCTGTTAATATCATCAAAACTATTCTGATTACGATCAACTTTAAAAACAAGCGAAGTGTCATCTGCAAAAAGTACTACATCACAGAAATTTTGCACAAAGAAAGGTAAATCATTAATATACACTAGAAAGAGAAAAGGACCGAGAATTGAGCCCTGTGGCACGCCCATTGAGACAGGTAATCCGGAGGACCTAATTCCATTTATATCCACTCGTTGAACTCTGTCTCCAAGGTACGAGGCAACCAGATCGAGTGCAGTATCCCTAATGCCATAGTGCCTGAGTTTTCGCAAAAGCGTTTGATTTTCAACGCAGTCAAATGCTTTGGATAAGTCACAGAAAACGCCAATAGCATCTTGCGCGTTTTCCCAGGCACTAAATATATGTTTTATAAGTGTTGAACCAGCATCAATGGTTGAGCGATCCTTTCTGAAACCATACTGCTCTTTATAAAATAAATTATTAATATTAAAATGAGTTTCTAACTGCTGAAGAATAAGTTTTTCAAAGACTTTACTGACTGCTGGCAAGATTGAGATGGGTCTAAAATTACCTGGATCGCTCTAGACCCACTCTTGAATAATGTACCCATAACACATACTCTGCTCAGCTCGGACTAGATGGTGTTGAGTGTTAGATGTCCGAAATATTTATTTATTTTATTTATACAGTATAAATAAAGAATATACGTATTCGGAGACAAAAGAATAATGATCTGTTCAGAAATTCTCATCATCGCGATGTATTCTTCTCTTTATCACATGGAAGGTTCGCTACTAGAATATTAATCAGAGACCATAACTTAGTATGCAGTGGCAAATGCCTCAGAGAGCATGCAAGTTTTTTTTCTTTTGCAGACAAAGAATCACCGACCGATTCATATAAAGTCTTACGTTAACACAATGCAACAATATGTCATACGCTAATTTAAAATCGTTTGTGTTTATGTCACAGTTAGAATAGGAATTTGGTCATTTAATACCATCTTAGTTTTGATTTTAACATTAGATCTTGTATTTTTAAAGTCATGATATTTGATAATGATGTACTTCTCGGCGATTTTAGACCCAGTAGCCAGTTTCAAAGTAGACCAACCAATTACCCATTAGATATTAAGCAGGAAAGTGTATGCGCAACCATAGATGTACTTTATGTTCCATTAGTCTCATAATTCAGTAGCAAAGCTATCCGATGCGACCGGGGAAAAATCAGGAGATATTTGAGACTGAGTTTTCCCCTGTGTAAGTAAAATAGCAGCAGTTTATGTACTACTGTAATTTTTTACGAAGAAACTAAATACTTAACTTATGTCAATAATAAATATTAGACATATTCGACGTACCGACGTATTGTGACTTCAGTGTTACTGTATTAATAAGTTTGTTGTCTTAAAATAACCCCAAGTTAAATAAAATAAACATTTCGGACATCTGACATACAACGCCATCTAGCCTCGAACTAAGCAAAACTTGGATTATGAAAGCTAGATAAACTGATAGAATCGTTATATAGTAAACCTTTTTTGTGAATATAAACATGTTATATGTAGAAAACACCCAAACTCAGAAATAAATAAATATTTCAGATATCTAACATATAACGCCATCTAGCCCAAGCCTGTGGGTACTAGACAAATGTTAAAAATACATACACATGATACATAGAAAACACCCAAACTTTGAAACAAACATTTGAAGATCATATAAACGTTTGGTCAAACCCAGGAACTGAACCCGAGACCTCAAGCACAGCAGTCGCATACACTACCACTGCGGCACCGAGGCCGTTTATAAATATAGGTATTAACGACAGTTTAGACAAAAAATCTCAAAGAAATTGAATATTGCACTAAACATTTTGAGATACAAACAACAAATACAAAACACCGCAAATAAAAGACCGCATTATCGACTATCACCGACAGTATTCCTCAATTATTTTAGACGTTTTATGAAAAATCCAAACGAGATCTTTATCTACCACACACATGTACATTGTAAATACGATTTCACATGTGTTACGATTGTTAAGCAAACAATTGTCGTACGCCCGCACAATATGCATGCTTAGAATTCTCTACGCTATATATTATTGATTGTTTGATCAACAAAAGGACACACGTTTCAATACAGTATTTAATGGAGTCATAAGCTTAATACATAATTGGCTACTTCACACTCATACATACACACGCACATATACACAAATGCCGAAACTGACACACGCACACACCCATACACGCACGACACACACGCGCACACACACATAGTAACGCACCACAATTTATCGACAGACTAAACTGAGCTGGAGTGAAGCCTGAAGTCCTGATATATTGATTTTAGGCTCCAGTCCACCCCAACCTACAAATTTTGTCTATGTAGTAATTACATCGATATTGTACAATGTGTTCTTTGTGGTGGTCATTAATAATAATCGCACACTTCATCAATAGCCTTGATAGTCCACAGCTGGAAATAGGCCTCTACGTAGAAAGGAGGTTGTAGCCGGCTATACGACGCTGGCCAGACGGATTGGTAGCGTGTCCGCTTGTGTTAATAACTGCAGTTCCCGGAACCCTCCCTTCTCAGGCGCAGAGTGGCACACCGTGTGGTTTTAGTCGGTTTGATTCCGACACACCGCCCCGCTGCAAACCCCGGCGGGATGACGGCCCGGGATTTTTCCCCTTAGTCGGCTCTAATTGACACAACACTTGATATTATTGTAACGGGTCAGGTATTATATTCTAGCTTCAATAAGATAAAAATCTGAATGGTTGATAGAAATATATTTCGGTCGGGATGTATCCAGTATCCCAAAACATTAGTATGCACTTTCAAAACATCAAAGCTTTATAACGAGGCTTCTGTCTACCGAAATACGAGTATATTTCTATCAACCATTCAGATTTTTATTAAGAGAACATCTAACTTTTTGTTGTGAAAATTTACACAATTTCTGATAGATTACAAGTAGACAAGATCATTTAAGTATGACGAACTGTCATTAGCATTAACTTCCTAAATTAGCGTTATAAATTCAAACATCGTTTTTTTTTTACTCTGTGGGTAATTTATCGATTGGGATAAAATAGTGCATTCCCATCGCTAGGAGTACAAGAAACTACATATCTGTCATCCCGAAAAAGGACTAAATAATTTTTAATCAAAGGATTTCAAAAAATTCTAAAAACAAGATAAAGCTGGATTAAATAATACGCCACAACAGCGCGGGTCTTGGATTCTGCACATACTTTCAATCAGGCAGTATAGAGCCACAGCCAAAAACATTCTAGTATATAATTGAATAAAGTGATCACTGTGAAACTTCATCTTATTATTATAACATAAGTATCCCAGAAAACCAATTATGCTCCTAAATCCACCTTTTCAAAGGACAGTTTTAGGTTCCAACTCTCCCGTTTCACGGCTTAGTAAGATATAATAAATAATAAATAAATATTTCGGACATCTAACACACAACGCCATCTAGTCCCAAGCTAAGCAGAGCTTGTGTTATAGGTACTAGACAACTGATATAAATACATATATACTTATTTTTTGTAAATACATACACATATACATAGAAAACACCCAAACTTCGAAACAAATATTTGTAGCTCACACAAATACTTGATCCGACCCAGGATTTGAACCCGAGACCTCAAGCACAGCAGTCGCATTCACTACCACTGCGCCACCGAGGCAGTTAAAATGATATATAACAACTACAGTAGTCAGATAGATATATTTGATACATTTCAGCGATTTAAGAACCAGGTCCACGCTCTTACTGCCGATTGACCATGTAATAATTAATTAGTGTCCCTGATAGGAATAGACACCAATTTGTATGTACACCTATTTTCTGGCTTTTTGAACAACCTCTATAAATATAAAGTGCTTTTCTTTTTTTTCTTAATTCTATTAGAATTTGTGCATGCATTGTTTACCTACATGAGTTGTGCACTTAGATTAAGACTTTCGCTGTGTTTTGTTTTGTATGTACGTATGTTTTAGTGTAATAACTACTGGTAAACCATTAAATAAATAAAAAAAATTGAGAGGTGTCAAGGGACACCCGGATGGAACGAAGTTCGAAATAGAAAGACGAAACGAAAATATCTGGCTTGCTTTCTATAAGAGAGAGAGAGACAGACAGAGAAAGGGTAATGATTCCTGACAATTTCAGGGTGTGCAAGGTGGGACTAAAAAATGTCTCCGAGTGATAGTTTCTGAGATAGAGGGGGTATCTTCCTTAAGGGATGATTTTAGGGGGTGGGGGTGGAAATGAGTAACTTGCTAGTTAAATGTGATATCCAACTAACGGGTTGAAAATATGTGCGGTCCTAGTGTGGGTGGGGGGATGAAGTTACTATCAGTGGGGAGGAGAGGTCAGAAAATGACAAGTCTGGTGGGGCGAAAGGGTTGGGGGTGCTGTGCTCGTCAAAATGAGTCCAAGCACTAAGGTGCTGGGGTAATTGGTTTAAAAGTTAGGTTGAGGGGGGGTGAAGTATTTTCGAAAAAAAAAAAGGGGGGGGTAAGGCAAATATTGAGGGGTGCTGATTCCTGACAAGTTCAGGGGTTGCAAGGGGAGACTAAAAAATGTCTCCGAGCGATAGTTTCGAAGGAACTTCGTTCCAATAAATAAACAGTTAAGTTAGTAAACAAACATTCACAGTACCCTACAATTTATATTCACGGTCACAACTGCATTAAGTGAACCATGCAATAAAATGGAATCCAATACAGCTTGAACAAACACAATAGCTCCAACATCAAATAGTTAAAACATCGAAATACAAGACACGACTAGTACAATGTACCTAACGGTTGGTCGAAGACAGCGCCATCGCTGTCGGGGTCGCAGGTTCACTTTCCAAGTGCTGTTAAAATTGTCCGATATTACCGAGATGTACTGAGTAAATGTATACAGATATTATCTTAAGTATGGGTTTCCTATTTGATTAGTTATCAAAGCTCAGAGCTATTTTAATAGCAGTCGTTTTCAATAAGCTTTCTCCTGTTTCAACTACAGATAGGTTTCTAAAAACATTCTGAATTTACCTTAAAAAGAGTATGTATTATTTTTTTTACAACCAAAACTTGTCAATAAAAGAAATAAAAATGGTCCTGGTTTAAATCAATCAAATTGAAAAATATATAGTCTATCTACTGTTTCTTATTTGTTTTTTCGAAAGACAATCCCCATTTCATCCACATTTTTATATTTTTAACAATAACTAGTTGACCCACGCAACCTCGTTTGCGTCTTATATTGCCCGTAGCGTGAAAATTATCTCCTGTTTCCACCAGTGTTGTTATCCGTTACCAGCGGTTCCTGAGATTAGCGCGTTCAAACCAACAAACAAACTCTTCAGCTTTATTATTAGTTTAGGTTTCATCACGACGAAGACTGCTAGACTCGAAGACATGACATTAAATATTTTTTTGGCAGAAGTAGCTGATTAGGCTGATTGCCATCTCATCAAAAGAAGTAGAAGTTTTAACTAAAGAAATATTATAGAAAGCGGCCTTAACAATTGAATGATAGGAATCAAGGATAGGTTGTAAAACGTTGTTATTTTTCTAAATAACCTCATCAATTTAAAATGTAATTACATTAATAGTATTCCATCATTAATACTGCAGAACAAATACACCCACTCGTTTACACATCATGTCAAGCCCACTGGTTTGTGCCGGGGCATTCAAAGAGAATCGTAAGGCCATAACCTTGTCGATATGTGTCTAAATAAGGCCTAGGCTTAATAGGCCTGGTCTCCCACACGGAAGGTCCAAGGCCCGACTGTGAATAGACCCAAACGTAACCAATTAAATCCATTTGATGGTGCATGCCGGTGAATACCGAACCTTTTAAAAGTATTACTATTTACTCAGCCATTTATAGAGTTAACCATTAGATACATTCTTCAAGAACTTTGTATTTTATTTTAAATATTTTAAACCACTATATGCCTTAATAGTATTTATAGAATGAAATAGTTTAACCTTAACTACCAAAAGTTATTTGTTGTCATGAATGAAGAGAAGATAATATATTTTTTTGGCTCACATCTTAACAAAACACAGAATCCTAACAAGAATATAATAATACATTTTGAATCTTAGACGTCATTAATAAATAAACTAATTACAGGGTAACTCTGCCTGTATGTCTGTTAAGCTTTAACGGCTAAATCAATGCACCGATATCAATTAAATTTGTCATGGAGTTCCTTTGATTCTTGAGGAAGGACATAGGCAGCTCTGTACCGCGATAACTGACATAGCGGACAAATGCTAGTAATTCCATATAAGGTTAAAGTAAGATCCCGTATTAGGTTTCTTCGGAGACAGCTTAATTGGTAAATAGATCGTAGATTGTTCCTATATATCAACCGCTCATCTATCAATATCATCCTAATTACACAATAGCAACCAAAAAAATTTAAAATTCGAATTACCATCGATGCTAAACATTTTTTTAATTTTTTTTTTTCATATTCAATACGGTTATTTGTGATTTGCAGCCAATATTCTATCAAACATAGTCAAAGTAGGTTCACAGATAAGTAATAACGATAGATCAGATAGGCCGAGTATGCACATGTCTCGGGCGCGACCTGACCTGTACGGTACTCTAATGGGACGTTGCTCCCGTGCCAGCTAAATACAACAAGGTGGATAGGTAAAGGAGTTTTGACCATAAAAGATCTGAAATTAAATTCCAATATTGATTTATCCATACGGAGACAGATTAAATTAAAAAAACGGAGTGTGACCACCTCTTTTTATCCTGTAGCTGTCATTAGAGCGAAAGTAGCAACACTATAAAGGAAAACAACACAAAGCTATACCATTCCTCATGGCCAGCGTTGTATAATACTCCGAAACCTCATTTCTAACGATTAAGCTATTGATAACTTATTTTACAAATCATTTTGGTCAATATTCGTCAGAATAAAATGTAGGTTTGTAAATAAACAGACACTATTGATGTTGCAATAAATGTTTCTATTTCAGAATAAATTATCTAAACAGCTACCGCAATATTGATTACTATATATTTTAAACGAATCAAATAACTTTATATGATTTAGCAATTCACGAAATTAAATATGCATAAATATAATACAACTCGATAAAAAATAAAATCAATCGATCGCACAATATAATTAATATAACCTTATACGTACAAACATGTATATTTGAATGTACATTTGATCTAAATATTAATAACATTTAAACATAAATCGATGATACGATTTCAATCAAATTAAAGTAATAAAAAAGTACCTTTTCAAGAACTTCGGTTCAGTTTTTTTGCCATCATTGGTATTATTTATTGTTTGGCGGCGTTTTTCAAGTTGTTCTCAAGGACAATTCTAGTAACTTATAGTGTAATTGCTCAAGTTGTGTCATTAAAATTTGATGTAGCTATATTTAGATGATATACACGCGCCTATTATATAAAGAGGCGCATAAAGAACCACATTTTAAAGACCACGATTTTATTTCTGCTTATGTAATATAGAAAAGGGAAAATTTAAACATCAAAGCCGTATAATCATTAGAGAAACTGTCGGCCACTAAGTACCTTTATGTCATTGTTGTGTGTGTCAGTTGTGTTGTCAGTATAAACGTTCGATTTATACTGACACTCGCTAACATAAATCCTTTCAAACACTTTCGTAGACATAGAAATGATCCAACTACAAAGCTAACTTGGCTTCTCTCAGAAAAGTTATGTAACATTAATATCAAAATGTATTGTGATACTAAAATATGAAATAACTTTTCTGTGGCAAGTTGTAATCGTAAGTAATGATTTCAAAAGCAACCTGATTACTTGATTTATTGAAGTGGTTTCATTTGTAAAGCGACTTTATCCTAAAGCTTTGGTTAATTAATGTATGCACGCAACAAGAACAATGGAAATAGTTTATGATTTAAGTGCGATCACTTAAGAGAACCTGAAGTTTTGTGACGTAATTGTAAAGTACTAGGAGAGCATAAATGTCTGATATTAGGATACTCGGTAGCTAATGAGGTCACTTTAGTTTTTTAGTTCCATCCAAGCCTATTCATCACAAGACCAAGGTCATCCTCATTGGGAAACATCAAGACTACTGACCCCAAGACCACATCTGCTACAATAAATACCACAGATGATGGTGTCAATAGTGTCCGTCCCCCTCCCTGGCAAAGGGTTCCTACAGATCGTAACCCCAAAAGGAAGAGACTAACCAATGGCCCGCCAAATACTCAGAAACTTAAAAAAAGCACGGAAATAGTAACTAATACTTCCAACAGATTCAGTGGACTACCTGTAGATCTAACTGAGGAGCCAACAGTAGATCCTTCCACCCATGCTAAAAAAAAATACAAACCACCACCTATTGTATTGTATGGCATTGAGGACCTTTCCAAATTAACAGAGTTGTTCAATGAGACTGTACCTAGTGGCAGCTACTCATACAAAATCATAAATCGAAACCAGCTAAGAGTGATGACACAATCAGCAGAAATATATAAGGATCTGATAAAACTTGTCCGGATAAGTGGCCTTATTGGTCATACCTTCACACAGAAGCAAAACAAATGCTACAGAATAGTAATTAAAAATCTGCACCACACCACCCCTAAATCCGCAATAGTTGAAGAGGTTGAAAAAACAGGGAACAGGGTACGAGGTGAAATCATCTGTGCAATTTCTAGAAAAAACAAAAAGCCCTTAAATATGTTCTTTGTTAACATAGAACCTAGCTCCAAAAACCCAGAAATAAAAAGTATAGAATACATATACCATACGAGAGTTAAGATAGAGGATCCAAGGAAATCAACTGAAATCCCACAGTGTACTAGATGTCAACAATACGGACACACCAAAAATAACTGTATGCGCCCATACAGGTGTGTTAAATGTGCAGAAGGACACAAAACTACAGACTGTCCGAAAAAGGACAAGAACACACCAGCTACCTGTACACTTTGCTATGGTGAACACCCAGCAAACTACAAAGGCTGCCAAGTATACAAAGAGATCCTTGCACGTAAAACGGCTTATGTAAGACAAAAGGTTATCCCGTTAGAAAAGAAGAAGCTCTCAGAGACTTTTACACCCCAAACGGATGATTTTCCGCAACTCAAACCCTCCAGCTACAATAGACAACAGTTTGCACAAAACCAGGCAAGAGACACTGCACATATACCTGAAAACACATTCAATGCCACAAATAAAAATTACTGGAATAGAAAAACAGAGAATACTACGTCTCAGTCAACAAGCTCATTAGAGCAAATTATAAGAAAACAATCAGAAAAGATAGACATCCTCATCCAACAAATAGGAACCTTAATGGGCCTTCTAACAACAGTCATAGCACAGCAGAAAAAATGAAATTCCTGCGTGTTGCAACATGGAATATAAATGGCTTATCTCCAAATAAGCAAGAAGTCGAGCTATTTATAAATCACAACAAAATAGATGTTTTACTTATCTCAGAAACACACTTGACAGACCAACGAGTAGTTAAAATAAAAGGATACAACATATACTATGCTAACCACCCAGACGGGACATCACACGCTGGGGCAGCTGTGGTAGTGAAGGATAATATAAGACACCACATCTTGCCGGCCTTTATACATGCACACTTACAGGCAGCTATAATCCAAATAAACGACTGGCAGGGCTCACTTAATGTGGCTGCAGTGTACTGTCCCCCAAGACATCGCATAGATGAACAAATGTTTGGCGACTTCTTCAACACACTTGGTAGCAGATACATCACAGGGGGAGATTGGAACTCGAAAAATACATTCTGGGGTTCACGGCTAACCACGACAAGGGGTCGAGAACTGAAAAAGGCAGTTGATATTAACACTCTGAATGTAATATCAACCGGAGAACCAACATATTGGCCCTCGGATCCCAATAAAACGCCAGACCTCATTGACTTCTTCATCACGGGGGGTATCTCAGGCCTTTACACAAAAGTGGAATCATGTCTAGATGGCTCTTCAGATTACACACCTGTTATATGCACTCTAAGTACCACGGTCATCTGGAAGGAACCACGTGAGACTTTATATAATCATAAAACTGACTGGGAAGCTTTTCGAGATTACATAGAGGAAAATGTTGACTTGCGTATACCTCTCAAAACACAAGACGAATTAGAAGACACTGCGTGGTACACAACTAATCTAATACAAAAAGCAGCCTGGCTATCAACCCCGTATGTGGAATCCAAACCTCTAAATTGGGACATTTCTCTGGAAATACAAAGGTTGATTATGCTGAAGAGAAGACTTCGACGTCAGTGGCATACCAGCAGGAATCGACAAGACAAAAAGGCTCTAAACAAAGCCCAGAAAGATTTAAAGGAAATGCTTAGAGATAATGAGAATAGCACCTTACAAGACAGATTGAAGACTTTATCTCCCTTCAAAGCGGACGATTATTCGCTTTGGAAAATGACTAAATCATTAAAAAGGCCAACACAACACGTGCCTCCACTAAGAAAAAGTAATGGCGATTGGTCACGAAAACCCCAGGACAAAGCGGAGTTATTTGCTAGCTTTCTGAAAAATGTATTTAAACCTAATGAGCCTGACCCCCTACACACGGAAGACGACATCAATGAATTTTTGAACGGCGACCAGCAAATTTCACAACCATTGAAACCGATCACAACCGCTGAAGTTAAAAACACTATTACACAACTAAAGAAAAAAAAAGCACCAGGATTCGATCTGATAACAGCAGAGGTTCTCAAACAATTACCAAAAAAAGGTTTGGTGCTGTTGACAATCCTCTATAATGCAATGTTGAGACTTCAATATTTTCCGAAGCTGTGGAAGCTATCCAGCATAAACATGGTTGCGAAACCAGGGAAGGCTCCTACAGAGGTCACATCATACAGGCCCATAAGTCTTCTACCCATACTGTCCAAAGTTTTCGAGAAATTAGTCTTAAGACGCCTTATTCCAATACTCGAAAAACAAGAGGTAATACCAGACCACCAATTTGGCTTCCGTGCACACCATGGAACTACGGAGCAAGTACACAGAGTGGCACATACGATACGGCAAGCGCTAGAGAAAAAGGAGTACTGCTCGGCTGCATTCCTTGATATACAGCAGGCTTTTGACCGCGTATGGCATAAGGGCCTCTTATACAAACTCAAGCTACACCTGCCAAATACTGCCTATATGCTGCTGAGGTCTTACCTGCAAGACCGAACCTTTCAGGTTAAATGTGAGGACCATAGTTCAACAATCTGCTCAATGGAAGCAGGAGTGCCTCAGGGTTCCGTAATGGGCCCGGTCCTATACACAATATATACAGCTGATCTACCCATCACAGAAGAAGTGGTGACTGCAACCTATGCAGATGACACTGCAGTCCTATCCTGCAATAAGGATCCGAACATAGCATCCACTAAACTCCAAGAATGCCTGAATAATATAGGATTATGGCTTAAAAAGTGGAGAATAAGAGCAAGCCCAGCAAAGTCGGTCCATATTACATTCTCACTAAGGAGAGGAGACTGCCCATCTGTGACACTAGACAGTTCTGTCCTGCCACAACAAACAACAGTCAAATACCTGGGTATGCATCTGGACAGAAGACTTACCTGGCGAGATCATATACTGGCTAAAAAGGAACAGGCATACAAGAAGTTTAGAGATATGTACTGGATACTAGGCAAACAGTCAACATTAAGCCTGGAAAATAAACTACTTGTATACAAATGTATCATAAGACCAGTCTGGACATATGGCATACAACTCTGGGGCTGTGCGAGCCGCTCAAATGTAGAAATCCTCCAGCGCTACCAAAATAAAGTACTGAAGATATTGAGCAATGCGCCATGGTTCATACGGAACACTGAAGTGCATAATTACTTGGAAATTACCACAGTCAAGGAAGAAATAGAGAGGTTTTCTACAGCCTATAAACATAGACTTGAAAAACATAAAAATCAACTAGCTGTAAACCTTGTGAATGCAGATAAGTCAATATCTCGGCTAAAACGTATGCCACTAGCCTCAATCTGACCACTCCATGCCGAAAGAAAATAAGAGACGACACATCATAGGATGTGCTCTCGCAAAATCTAACATGCAAACATCAAATCTGATTAAAGCTGTGAGGCTGATTGCAGATAATAAAAAAAAAAAAAAAAAAAAAAAAAACTTTAGTTTTTAAAGCTTTACGAATGAAGGCTGTCTATTGCCTGCTCCTGTTTTTATGATCGAAGGTGCCAAAAGAAGAAGACCAGTACAATCACACCTAATAGTTTTAAGTCAATTCAGATATGTAAATAATTTATTCCATATTGTATTGTTCAGATTAAATTGTAATCAGAGTTAGTAAAAAAACAGACAGTATTGCCAAGGAACAAAAATTGCTCAATTTTTCGTCACTGAATTACTACCAGACGTGAAATATCGAAATAATTTTGTAAAATAGTCAGTATATAGATAGCATTTTTAAAATATAAAATTTTAAATGGCGACGCATTGCTTTCGTGCGTTAAGTATATTATACTCTACGCATAAAATAACTTACAAAATGATATCCTAGAACATAAAATTTAAACAAATACAAAAATTTTACTCACCATCGTATGAATCCGGAATGTACAGCGGCTTTCCGACCAATTTGCCCTTCTTCCCAGACAACGGCACCGCTTCCACTCTCCTGTGCGCCTCCAGTACCCTATACAGAAGCACTGGCCTATCTTCCCCCTCAAACTTGACCACTCGCGGTAAAGAAAACTTATCAACGAATTCTTTTAATGTCATCACTTCACTACCATCGTCTTCTGGTTCTACAGAACCGTTTCTTCTCCCTAACAAGAAATTGTCCGCCCATTCCGGAGCATTTGGTCTCCGTTCCAGATAATCTGGACGTCTTTCGCTGCTCCTCGGCTTGTACCTTGGAGGCCTGTCCCTTCTTACTAAGGCTTCATTAGCTTCAGCTAACCACCTAGTGACTAGCCTTTCTCTTTCTACATCTAAGTAGCGAGGTTTCGAAGCGTCGCAGGCGAACCTGGCCGCATCGAAGCAGTACTGGGGCGGAGGTGGACGGATCCGAGGAGGGAAGAAACGGGGTGGGACGTAGGGTGGATGTGGGGCATAGGCCGGCGGCGTCCTCGGCCCGGAGCCCTCGACTGACGCCGTTCTATACATTCTGTCAGGCCATTGATATTGCTCTCTCCACCTGTAACAAAAATGAAATTGTACTGAGTGTCAGCAAGCCATAACCAAGAATTTGTCTACGTTATCATTTCAGAAGAATTTGTGGGTACTTTTAAATGTAAGAAAATATTTATTAATAATAGTGATAAGGAAAACAAGATTGTCGTATGAGTTTCAAAATTTGTTATAAAATGGTGTTAATCAAAAATTATTTTTTTGTGTTCCTTAAATTACTTTTTTTTTAATTCTAACACTGAATTGGTATATTAGTCTTTTAACGTAGGTTGAACTACCTGCGTTTAAATCATCAATAAAAGGTCGCGTGGTGATGTCAATATCAGTCTCCAAATTGCGAAATTTATCAGGCAAAAAAAATTATTTATACATTCAAAATTAATCATGATCATTCCCCGAAAAAAAACTATAAATAATATATACTATACTACTAAATACCGCTCCGTATGCGCAAAAACCGGATAAATCTAATAACTGAGCACCTAAGAAAAAATCCTAAGCAACTTTTTTTACCAAATCAAGTCACATTAAATCAAGTCGAAGACATAACACAACCTGTTCATAAACGACCAATTAATCACTAAATACTTTCTTACGACCAACAGTAGCAATCATTACTGACGCAACCGTCTACAGATCTAAAGAGCCGCAAATATTAGCAAATACCCACAAATATTTGAACTTAGACCTGATAGTAACGAATATAAATTTTGTTACATAAGTGTTAATAGCTCGATTACGTCATCAAACCAGCTCACTTACTTGGACTATTATATAGGAATGAGACCAGATATCCTATAGGTTATCATTGCGTGATTTAATTATAGCCATAATTATTAAATCTACCTGTATGACCAAGTTTTGCTCGATATTAACTACCTCAGTGGCGCAGTGGTAGTGAATGCGACTGCTGTGCTTGAGGTCTCGGGTTCAAATCCTGGGTCGGACCAAATGTTTGTGTGATCTACAAATATGAGTTTCGGAGTTTTCTATGTATATTGTGTATGTATTTACAAAAAAAAGGTATATAAGTATATCAGTTGTCTAGTACACATAACACAAGCTCTGCTTAGCTTGGGACTAGATGGCGTTGTGTGTTAGATGTCCGAAATATTATTTATTTAAAAATATTTATTTTTGGTCAATTTTCCTAAAAACGAATCCTAGCTAGATCAATTTAATGCTCCTGAAACCGTCTGCGTACCTACAAAATTTCATGAAAATTGTTAAAGCCGTTGCCGAGATTCAGAATATATATTTAAAAGAATTGCTCGGTTAAAGGTGCTAGATTTTGTGATGTCACTCCAGAAGAGGTAGTAGAATTATGTTAGAATTTATGGAACCCTTATTAATAAAGTATCAACGGCCTTAGAAACAAGATTTTGACTTACTATTTATGGCCAGGTGTTAATTCCCGTGCGTAATTTGCTCTCTTAGTCGGTTCTTACAACACTCATAGGATGATAAGGGGTGGTAACACTCCTTATTCTAAATTCGTTACCACAGAGACGATTAATTAATAAGTAGATTTTTTTTAAATGCACCGCCTAATTGTAGAATACAGCTAGGGAGATAACACAAGGAAGATTTTTGACGCGATGCTGTTGGTATATTTTCAATGATTGATCCCAAAAAATAAAAGTCAACTTTATTGTGTTTAAAGAGAAAACAGATAAAATAAAACATAAAATGGATATCCACAAAGCCTATCTTCGTGTACGATTCCGGTAATCTTGTACTAATTACATTCTCCAACAAAGGTCAAAAATCGCATGACCACTACAGGTGCATACGACTTTTCTAGACCGAGCCATAAAACAATGTATGAACAAAATACTCCCTAAGTATATTTCCGCAGTTTTTCTTCTTACCTAACAATTTTCCTATAGTTTTAATTATTGCAAAATATCCGCTAGTGGCCAACAACGTACAATTTTCTTAGCAATCTCCATATAAAGGTGTTTCCCATCGGTAACTAGGCAGGACAAACGTATATAAATGATGTTCACACGACGATAGCCGTCAACGGTTTAGAAGGCAATATTGTGTTTGCGAATTCAAAGCTATTATTAGCTAATGATTTCTTTTATTTAAAATTCTAGAAACTTCCATTTGATCTGAATCTTTTTGAGTTGTAAGTGTTAATAGGTGATGGTTTTAACTTACCATCAGCTTGACCTCTATGCATAAAATCACGTTTTCTTTATTAATTATGTTAAGCAAAACAGAAAATAATTGTAGGTAAAACCAAAACTTTGCGACGACTATATACAGTGTTGTCGTTGTCGTTTGTATCGTCTATCGTTCTGCAATCGCTAATACAAATGACAACGATAAAATGCTGTTTATTCCTTCAAAAGTACACGCACAGTAATTGCACTATCCAAGTTCTTTAATGCAGTCTTTATTGCTTCAATTCTTTTGTTAGATAAACAGAAATATTTTCATGAAGGCTCATTTATCGTGGAGACTTTCACATTTTTATTGCTAAATAAAAAATTCACAGACCTGTACTTTTGTATTCTAAGATCTGAATAATAATAATTGTATAGGAAATTTATGTTTCGTGGGAATTATTTTAGGTTAGTAATTTTTTAATTTTCAAGTTTTGGTTCAATCTCTGGAATCTATTGAGTTGGTTGAATATGTTATAATTTTTAATGAATTAATTTACGTATTTGCATAGTTATAATTATAAAATTTTGTTGTTATTTTTAAATTCACTCGAGATAGTTCTTTTTTACTAATTTTTTTACCAAAAAAACCGACTACAAGAACTAGACCAAATTGAAATGGGACCATATAAGAAGAACCAGCTTTCGAATAAAAACATAAATTATATAAAATCGGTTCACCCAGTCTAAATTCTAAGGTAACAAACATAAAAAAATACATTCGAATTGAGAACCTCTTCCTTTTTGAAGTTGGTTAAAATCGACATCAATGCCAGCTAATGCTAGTAACTAATAATTTTTAACAAATTTTAAAGTACAAATGTCAATCGATGTGTCTATTTAAAGCAAATAGACACATTGAAAAAAATAAGTCGATGTCCCCACTAATCAAAATTCGATGAACACTGTCCAAACACCTGCTCGCGTGATAATCGACACCCACATTAAAATATGAATTTTAATGACATACTATTAAGGTTTAATATTTCTGGCTACACAGTAGTATGACAAGTCAAGTTTATGAATAAAACCAACTTAACTAATACACCTGTCGAATTCAATTTCACTTGAGGATTCGACCGTAACCCTTTATGATAATGATATATTAAGTTATACAACTGGTTTGTCAACTGCACAAACAAGTTGGCTGTTTCGTATCGTCATTTTTTTAACGATTGCTCTATTTTTTTTTATAAATCTTCGTGTAACAATAGACTTTTTGTGGTGTATAAAAGTAATTAATTTTAAATCAGATATGACTGGAGGTTATCTAACTCAAATTGAAAGGATTACTGTCTTGAAAGATTGAAGTCTTCATAGAAATATATGAGGAGCTGTATTAAAGTATTAAAGACGCGTTAAAAAAATTGTATGGACTAAAAATAGTAATAGGTTTTCGATAGTTTGTGGATAAGACTGTTATTCTCTTTTTAATTAATAGACTTCTTTTTAAAGTCAAGGTCATCGAAGTTATAGTTAAAAGCAATTTCGTCAATAAATGTCAAAAAAAGCTTTTCATAGTAGGTAATTTTGTATCTTTTTTCATTGTTTTACATTTAGTAAATGTAATGTTTTTACATTTAGTAAAATAATTCTGGCTGCCAGAATTATTTTACTCATCCTGATGGTAAGCTTAGGTAGAATGTAGTATGTTTTTCCCGCTAATCAGACCTCTTGATTTATTTTTAAAGGTTTGAGAGAATCCTTTTTAAATTTGAAATCGCTGAAAAAGCATTAATTTTTTACATGCAACTACGTATGGTTACGTGTCTGAACAATCATTAAATACAGTAGTTATAACTTTTAATTATATAATTGCTTAATGTAATACATGACGGAAATTTGATAGAATAACATACGCCAAGTATCGGCCAGTTTTTCTTCTGTAATTAAATTGAACGCGTTTTTATCAATGTTGCATGATAATTTTTTTTTGATGAGTTATGGTAAGTGAATTTACACCTAGCCATAACTCATTAAACACCATCTGTAAATATTTTTTCATGTATTTGTTTTCTCTTGCCTTCTATTTTTTAATTTCTATATTTTCTCGAGGAAAATGTCAAGAAAGTGACAGAACAAACAGAGAGCAGTGGCGATTGTTCGGGTTTAGCTCTTTAACTGAGAGAGAGAGAGAGGTAAGAACTAGACAGTATGATATCTCATTTAACTAAGGGATTTGGCACTAAAAACAAAAGACGCGAGACTACCTAAAAAAGTCTTGAAAGGTACCTTCAATAGCCTCAATATACACATTCAATAGCCTTAAATGTGTATATTGATGTCACATATTTAGAAATTTATTTGTAGAATATAAATACATGGTACTGGAAAATTAATTTACCGGTAAATTCCTGGAATAGAGCCACTCTATTGTTCTGTGGTTTCAATAACAATGACATATAGAGAATTTTTTTTTTTTTTTTATACATGAGCTACCAAAATGACTCTGCCCTGCCTGATGGAAAGCACCAGCAGAATCCAAGAGTGGTGGTCACCATCCTCAATGCAAACAAGGACAGTGCAGCATGGCGACCAGCACTATGGCGGCCTAGTGAGATGCTTTTTTACGCCCCGCTTAAAGGACCCGGGATCATAGTGGGACGGAAACACGTGCGCTGGCAGTGAGTTCCAGGCTTTGACCGCTCGGCACAGGAAGGAAGAGCCGAATCGATGAGTGCGAGAGTGTATGTCTTCCTAATAGAGAAATACGTCTTATTAATAGGAAATATTCACGATTTAATACTCCCATGATCATCATCAACAGTCCAGCTGTGTCGGTGACGGTGTAGTCCTATAATAGTAATCAATTTTCACATCACGGACGTCTAAATCCTGGAATGATCTCACCATAATATGATTGCAGTAAAGTGAAATTGATACTTACGTACTAAATTATTCTGTCTATATAAATAAAATGAATTACAAAATGTATGTACGCCCATAACTTTCGATCGACTGCACGAAATTTACAAAAACGGTAATTAAATTCTTCCTATCGCTCCCTCCAATCAACTTGTCGCCATCCACAGCTGAATAGAACTCTACCTCTACAAGGAGCGCCAATTATACCGGTCTATTACGTCCTCGCACCTATCTAATCCTCTCCTCCTAATAGATACCCTCCATCTGTATAAAATTTCAAAATATATACTACTTTTTCTAAAATCGATCAATAAAATAAAAACAAAATGTTATAGGCAACCAGCCACACAGTCTACGACACCACAATCTAAATTGAATTCGACCGAAATAAAAAAAGCCGAGCTATGTGAACGAACTTCACCATTAATAGTATGACCAAATTGGGAAGCTTGTTCGTAAAGAATTTGCTCTGGCCAAGACCACGTAGCTACGTCACGACTTTGGTTAGGAACTTTTAGCGACCGAGAGATATCTTAGAGGAAAAACTTCGAATTGGATTTTGTAAATATGAAACTTATCGTGTAGCACGTTATTTACAAAAGATTCTGTCCGAATGAATTGTCTTGTAAATAAGTGACGAAAAATTTTAACGTTATTATTTTGACACGACTATAGCGAAGCCAAAAAAAAAACAGTTTTGGTAGTGTATGTATGTTTGTTTTTACGACTACTACTCTTCAATTCTGACTGACGTGGAATGGTTTGGAGGAGGCCTATACCCGAAAAGGGATTATACAAGGAAAAACTAACTAACATATTGATAAAAATAAATACTAATAAAATTAAGAAGTAAGATAAGTTTAAAACTATTATGTGTATATGTTCGTGACTTAAATAAATTAAATTTACTTTATTGTTTCTCTCACAACATGAATGAGATGTCAATTAGATTAGTACTAATGACCTAGGTGACATAGGTTCTGAAAAGTTCAAGTAATGTACATTGGGTACCAGGATATCAGAAGGTGAAAAGAGTTGATAATCCATTACATGTAAGGAAATTGGTTGATAACACTGGTTAAAAATTGCGTTCCAAATTCGTATAATGCGAGCGAGCTTCATCTTTTCATATTATATTTATATGGCTTTCGTCTGTTTTCATGTTGCTTTTGACATTTCAAAACTGATTACAGTTTTTACATTACCGCAATCTAAGCAATTCTCGACGTGAGAATTTTTCACCCTTTACTATAGCTAGTGACTGGTCTTATTTAAATAACCATAATTAAATGATAATAATTATTCAATTAAAGAACAAAGTAAAATTAGGTAATGTTAGTGGTAACAGTTTCAAAATCATAACGCTTAGCATCATAACAGTTCAAGCGAAATCTAACTATTGCAAGATCAACTAGAAATAGATGAAGTACTTTAAAACTTTATCTACCTATTATGTAATACAGATTAAATACGATTACTAAACGAGTAATCCGACACGGATGTTAATACAAGGCTTAAAAACAAGTAATAAAAACTTCGTTTGATTCATGCGCTCCTGGTACCAAAAAGGCTAAACCATTTGATTGACACTTTAATAGAAACAAAAAAGACTATTACAAAAATAGGACAAAGAGGTCAAGGACCTTTTGATGTCATCATAAGCCTTCCATATTTAAAAAGGACACGTGTGCTGGTAGTCATAAACAATGGTGTATTAATATCCTTTTATGTGTGGGAATTAGATTTGTCTATGGGTTCTGAGGGAGCATTCTAAGGACACCTGGGGTTCTTGAGTTTCCATTATTATGCTGATGAGTGTCAATAATAGGTTTTACTATGCGATCACATACAGTGGAATAAATTATAACCTAGGAGACATCATTTTTTCATTAAATGGTATCACCAAGAATAGTTAAGAAATATTAACCTCAAGTTTGAGAAGTCACTGAGGTCAGAAAACCGATTTGCTAGTGTCCATCTTGCCAAAGTAATGTTTCGTCATTGTCACAGCCAAAACAGGTTATAAAATCGAGTGTTAAATCAATAAATAACAAACATTATGTGACAAGCATCTCAGACGTTTAATTTTCGACACGTTCAAAAACAATAAAGGCCTTTTTAGAAATTTTATAAAAATGAGTCACAGATTCTAAAATATGTAAAAGATGAGAAGGTACGTACTTGAGTCATTTTGTAATTGTGATTAACTTGCTTATTGACATTCAAATTATATATTAGTTAATTCATTTAGACTTTTTTTCAAATACAATCTAGAACTAAACTCACATGTACTTATTCAACTATTTTATTTACTTTAATCCTGACCAATTTCGCCCTCTGACGCTATCAAAGGTTAGTTTCTAGTATTCTTGTCTTTTAACACTCTATTATTTAGAAGGAGGATTATGCTTTTCGGGTGTATTTATGTATGTATATGCATAATGCCTAATCGGCTTGTCGTATTATTATGTGAGTGATTTCAATAGATTCGTCTTAGTCGTAAGAGTGACACTGGGTACATCAAAATTAAATAAAAACTAAATAAAAAAAATTAAAAAAAAACCTGAATATAAAAAGATGGCATATATTGGCACAGTCGGTTTTTTTTTTATTATTTATACTTGTTAGCAAATTGGCAGTCACTCAAAGAAAAACTTAAAATTGCTTGATGGGTGCGTGGGTAACCAAAAAGCACATGTTTATCCACATCCCATTAACACCCTTTAATAGTCCACTGCTGGACATGGAGTTACGTTAGTTAATAATGACGTCATATTTTTGGGGCCCACGAAAGGGTCGAATTTCCCTCTTAATTTTGTGAAGCAATTGTGTCAATTATGCCGACATATTCCAGTCAAACAACTGATCAAATAACCATTATCGTAACGTAAGTGTAGTAAATATGAACATGCTTGATATTTATACGCAGCGGGGGACATACATGCAATATGTATGTATTGATAACGATCGATAGCTTGCACCGTTGATAGCAAAAACTCAAATATTGATCGACTGTCAAGAGCGGAGACCGGTTTATAATGTTTGTTTACTAACTGTCATAAACTTGACTCAATACTGAGTGACATGTGATGTTTATTTTATACTTTCTCATAAAATGAATAACTGATAGGTGCACCAATAAATTATTATCATTTTCTTAGACTTTTTGTAATTTTATTTTAGGTTGGCGCATGTATCTTATAAATAATTTTCTCAATTTTCTTTTAATAAATTGTTTCCAGAAGAGATAAAAATGGTATCTTCTATCTATTATTAGATACCGTGAGGGAGGTACGGTCAATTGAAAAATAGACTGTAACTTTGGCGCCTAAGAGAACGAACTGTTGCGATAGGGACATCGGCTGGCCCCAAATTATTCGATTCTTCTTCTTCGTCTGGCCTTTTCCCGTTTCTAATCGGGGTCGGCTCTCCTTATCCTTCTTCTCCAGAGACATCTGTTCTGGGTCGTCGTAGGGTCCACCTTATCTTCTTCGAGATCTTTCTTAATGGTCGACATCCATGTAGATCGGGGTCTGGATGTCGACCATTAAGAAAGAAAGAGACCAAATTATTCGATAAAGCACCCTATTTAACATTATGAATGATAACTTATTTTTACTTTTACTTATATTAGATTTTAAACACTTCGTCACAGGGAACAGATGAGAAGGGTACTTCTCAACCAATAACACAAGAACTGTCTCGGAGTGATATAAAAAGAGAAAAACTTGGTGCGAAACGGTTAGAAATATAATAAGAATTGAGAATATTGAGAATAACGCTAATAGTGTTCTTTGCAAGCTTGAAATTATTAGTTCTCCGAATGGACAAAAGAGCATCTAACCAGTTTGTGGTCAGTTTAGCAAGAACTATTTTCCTTAAGGTGGGTCACGTAGTCTGGGTGAGCGAATATTGCGGTCTAGGTAAGCTTAGCTATAAGGAATATGTATTTAATGAAACCTACCGCATTTACTATGGAGATGATCATGAAAGAAGTTTCAATCCCATCATCTAGGTGGTTGGCAGCTCACAACTGTGCGCTTTTCAAGAAACTTTCTGCCTCGCACAACAAAACTGTGGAATGACCTGTCGTCTGCGATATTCTAGGACCAATACGACCTTCAAACCTTCAAGAAAAATGCATACTCCTTAGAAGTCCGGCAACGCACTTGTGACGCCCCTGGTTTTACTGGTGATTATGGGCGACGGTAATCGCTTACCATCAGGCGATACGTCTGCTACTTTGCCCCCTAAACAATAAAAACACATCACAAATATCTAAATATACCACTGGACTTAGATTCAAATTCGAACTATTAAGTACAGTCACCAAAATCATCCAGCTACATTTTTTTTCTGTTTTGTAAATTTAATAAAGAAATATCTCATACAAGTCCGGCCAACGTGATATAGGAGGCCGCTTTATTGAAGAAGCCAATATCCAGCAGTGGTCTGCGATAAGGAGCTGATGATGACGATCAGATCGTAATTTCACTCTGATCGGGCGACTCATAAACATATTATGGTCCGAAGCACTCTTGACAAATCCCGCCCTAGATATAGCTCCTCTGTCACAGGGGTTTATAAACATACATTAAATGGACACAAAGAACACCCTGACTTAGAACAAGAATTTGTGGATCACACAAAGTGTTATTCCATGTGGGATTTGAACCCACAACACTTGGCTAAGAAGGGAGCGGCGTGGCGACAGCTTAACCACTAAGCCAAATGTGCAGTTAATACAGCTGAAATACAGCCTTCCTAATAATTAAAAGACGACGAGGGCGGAGATTTTATTATCTGAAATTATATATCAGCTATTTAAAAGGTTTTCGTCTTAGTTATAAATTAAATTTTCTTGCGATGTGCATGCGAGTTTAGCTCAAGGTAATAATTAGCTAGTATAAAGTTTTTGTTTGTTTTCTGAGTTTATTGTGATTAGTTTTAGATTCGATCATATTTTATTCTAGCTAAAGATAAATACTAACAACATTTACAGCCATTATTTCAAAGAAAGATAACCAGTTTTTAGGCTGTTGTTGTACTCTAAATTAGCATTATCAGCTTTGGCATGGCCAATGTATCTAACAAATATATTGATTCAATTACGATTCGAAATATATTCTGCAAATATTTGATTTGCGGGTTGGGTGTTTTCTATATAATAATAAAAATAGTCTCTTTATTGTACACCGGATTACTTTTAAAGGTAACACAAAACTAGGAGGTACAATTGGCGGCCTTATCGCCCAAAGGCAATCTCTTCCAGGCAACCATGCTGTGTATGTATTTTAGTTTTCTATTCGTTAATCTTGCTTTCATGGTATAAGGTCTGCTTGGTTTGAAGCTAGATAGTGTTGTGTGTCAGGTATCTCAAATATTTATTTATTATTTATATGAAGATTAACCAAGAAAATCAAGTTATTCCCACCATTTAAATAAGTATAGACGTGACCATAACATATGTGCCTTGGCCAGTTTATCAAAAACTAGCAAATTACCAAAAAACCTTACATGAAACACGTTTTCCACATAAAATTTTGCTTTAAAAACAATTCAAGGCAATCTTACAACTTGCTATGCTAACGGTACTCCTAATGCGACGGAGTAACCTTGGCAGGCTGGTCAAAAAACTTTAAACTGTGTGGGATGTAAAAACACTGAGTGACCGCTCGAGGAAAATACCTAGGTTTTATAATATAGCCAATTGGGATATTCCGAACTCCCAATGGTTCTATGGAATGGAAGATAGAAGTTTTTAGAGTAAGCTATATCATAATTTGGAACTACATAATGTGGTTATAGGAAATCAATAATTTTGAAAAGGTAACCCTGAAATATTTGCCGCAGAACCGATAACCGTTGGGGTAAACGGATTCTTGAGTGGAGACCGCGTCTCGGCAAATGTAATGTAGGACGCCCACAGGCCAGGTGGAGTGATGATTTGCGAAAGACGGCTGGCAGGAGCTGGATGCGAGTAGCCGAAGATTGAACTAAGTGGCGTGCTATTGGAGAGGCCTATGTCCAGCTGTGGACTGCGATAGCCTGATGATGATGATGATGAACCCTAAAATTTCGGTGAAGGAAATTGATTTGTCATAAATAGGTGGGTTGACTGAAGTTATACCAGGAACAGGACGGAATAAGAAGACATAGGTATTTTTTGTTGCTTTTCACCGAATGGGGGTTAGGTTCCCGAAGTCTAAGTCCAGGCTCCTTAGGCAAGATGATAGTATTCATATCTACTATTGCTAACACTTCTATTCGCTAATATTTTTTTTTTTAAAAAAGACAACTCCCACATTAGGAATAAACATCCTGTGTCGTGGGGGACTTTACAAACATACAAGAAACGGACACAAAGAACATCCAGACTCGGGACAACAATTCGTGGATCACACAAAGTGTTGTACCGCGTGGGATTTGAACCCAAGACACTTGGCGCAGTAGCAAGCGGCATGGCGACCGCTGAAACCACTCGGCCAACCGTGCGGTCGATATTTGGTTTTGACTACGTGGATAATTGAAAGGCATTTAGAAACGTCATGGCCATAAATTTGTTAGTTTTCTATTAAGGTTTACTTTTTTAGAATTTCACTTGGCTAGGGGGGCAAGGTAGGTGGATTCCCTCCTCCCCTATTTCTAGGGGGCCTATGCCATTCAAAAGATGTCATGATATTATGAATTATTTGTGTCATAAATGTGACTGTATATTAAAGATATTTTAAATAACTGTATTATTACTGGTTTTATGCATTTTTGTGAGAACTTCTAAACTTAATTATTTACTTGACTTTAAACAAGAAGGTCAATTAACACAAGAATGACTTAAGTGACGCAAAATTTTCATTACTTTTTGACTTTTAAGCATATCATAATGCATCCTTAAACTTTTAGAAGTTTAAAATCCTTTACACCCACAATTTATGATGACGTCATTGACAAAGATAATACAAGCTATAATAGACCTTAAAGACATTGGAAACAAATGATCCAAAAAACGAAATTGTTATGCATACACAAGTGTCATCCTTACCGATATGGTAAGTTGAGGCCAGCACGCACCAGGCCATTATAGCCATTATAACCGACAGTCTAAGTTATAAGACGTAGCTATTGTATGACTTCTATGGCACAGTTTATTGGTTAAGCTACAAGTGATCGTTTATAAAGTTGGCTAGATAATTGCAGATGCAACTACAACTGTACCATTAGATACAGAAGATAGGCCTTGATTTTATTGCGAGAGTCCATTTACTTTTAATTGCGTTGTTTTATTGCTTTTTGAAGTTTGAAGTGTTCCTGTTTGGTTGATGCGAAATGTATCCAGTAGCTGTATATTTCTAAAATAAACTCTTTTCTAAGGGAAGTTTAGTTGGAGGTATATTAAACAATTGGCTACGCTGACTGTAATGACCTTAATTACTTAAAATCATAAAATCATAATACACAGTAACTAAGTAAATGTATATAGGTTAAAATTTTTAAGCTGAAGACAAATTTCTTAAGTTTAATGTGAATTTATCGTACAGTATTGAATCGTGAAACATTTATTTTTCATCTGCTGATAGCTTACAAATAAGTATTGTTTAAGGCCATAAATGTAATTTTAGACTGGATATTTCATCTTTGTAAATATGTTAACATATAAATAATACAGTATAGAATAAAATTAAATCCTAATTGACAAATCTTAAATCGCGCCCGCTACCTCTTATAACTTGTCACAGAATTTGCATTAAGGTCGTTAAGAATACGTTTCTTCAAAAGGTAACAACACATCATAAGGGTTACGTGCTTCATTCTCGTCGTACACAATATAACAAATAACTAACATTTATGATAAACTTGCACAAAAATTGCGTAGAATGTGGTCATTTCATAGAATCATATTATGAAAGTTTTCCTTGTAAATGTGACAAAGAAAGAAATCTGGTTACAGGGATGGTGCCTACGATCTTTCTGTACTGTTTTTCTTTATGGAATCGTCTGCAAACACCAGAGGCGTCACAAATGTGTTGCCGGCCTTTGACGGATGGGAAGGGGGATGGGGAAAGGGGTTGGAGTATGGGCCTCCGGTATCCTCACTCACTCGGTGAAACTCAACGCAGGCGCTGTTTCACCCTAATTTTCTGTGAGACCGTGGTATTACTCCGGTTGAGCCGTCCCCAGCTCTCCCACAATAGTTTTTATAGCACATGTGTGGTTCTCTTTAAGAGGGGGATAGATATAACTTCCAATAGTCTACTGGTGGACATGAGCCTCTCCTTTAAAAAGAGGTTGTGGCCTACTATTCCACGCGGGCTATTCTAATGTTGTTAATTTGCTTAGATTGTTCCTAAAATCGCCTCTTACAACACTCACAGGTTAATAAGAGTGATGACACTCGGTATTCATAATCAGTTTTTCAAATAATAGTAATAACCCAAAGATATATCTGCTGAGTTTAATATAGTTTTAATCCGTGATTTACACATTTTTCCATTATAACTAAGCTTTGTTAATCCTATAAGATTGGTTGTATTCTAATGATCAATAAAATATTAATGTTTCTGTCGTTAAATTCTAGAATTGCGTGAGAAATTATACGATTCTGGTAACAAACCTGAGACGCTCATAGCTCAGTTGCACTCTGTGATGAGAAACAATTACCGAGGGTAAGCAACGACGGCGCGGTCAGTACCTGGATGGGTGACCGATGATGGCATATAACCATATGAGCATCTCCGTGATTCGGAGGTCACGGTAAGCAGTCGTTAAGCTTAATTTAAGGCCTTTGGGCGGCTTTAAAACACCCAACGGTAAGATTACGTAGCCATAACGTTGTCTTGCCAGTCCCCAACCCGCACTCGACCAGCATGGGGACGTATGGCCTCAATCCTCTCCTGAGAAGAGACCCGAGCCCAGCAGTGGGACGTTATGGGTTGTTGATAACAAACCTTACTAACAATAGTTTTCATTGGGTGATCGTAGTCAGTTGCCTTATATATGTACTAGCTTAGCAACAAAGGCCCAATTCTTTATTGCTAAAATCCAAATTCAGGGATTGTTTAAGTTAAGATGACCCTAGTTTAAAGTTGTTTTCTCCTACTTTTGATTCCCGAAGGAATGTAGAAGTGTATCAAAAACCCACATTTTCCCAGTTCCCAGATTATTTTTGTCTCCATAACATAATAGGGCACAAACCTATCACCGTTAACAAGAGCCTTTAGGAAGAACAAATGGGAAATGGAACCCTAATTTGCAGCAGTTTTTTTTTGGTATGCTTTATGGCTTTATGATGTATAAGTAAGATGTAGATCTAGGTATCTGAAAGTGTTCTAACGATGCATTTCTCAAAACATGCCATAACAAACGCAATAATGTCTTCGAAATCCACTTAATCTTCGTGTAGGGTCACAAATAAAGTTTCCTATTTCCCAACTGGCCGATTGTTAAACAAATGAAACAATAAACAATTATGCGTAATGGCTAGTTCACACGATAATAATTGTATTGAAAAACCTTGAAGTTTTGCTGCCAGTGTCTGATACAAATCTAAAGGTTGCGTACAGTAGTGGCAATGTTTTTTGGCTTTGTCAACCAGTTTTAATTGTTTATTTACGTTTTTACCCACGGTGCTGTAAGGTATGCGTTTGCACTATCAGTATTGGGAACAAAATGTTATATAAATCGCGAATATGGCATAGAAATGTGTGTCAAGCATTGCTTCAGTATAAGATTTCGACTCCTTACATTTTTAGTCTGTTGCAAGGGACTAACATATAATAATATTGCTACTAGAATGGAGGAATATTAGACATCGTTGGTCTAGTGGTTAGCGTAAACGACTACCGATCATGAGGTCTCACATTCGATTCCCGGTTCGGACTGCTGTTGGCTTTTTCTTACAAGAAATTCTTAATAGCAGCCTGGAGTATGAAAGATGGCTGTGTTTCCCGCCCGTGCGTCGGAGAGCACGTCAAGCTGTCGGTTCCGCTTGTTATGAACATCAATGGCAATCGTTATTGGGAAGTCAGTGCCCGCAAACATACTATGTATTATTTCGTAAGATCCGTACTTAGCCACATTAATATTATAAAGAGCAAAGATGTGTATATTATATATGTAAACTCAAAAAGTACAGGACTGATTTCAAAAATGTTTTCATCATTAGAATCCTACATTATCGCTGAGTACGTAGTAACGGCTATACTTTATTCCCGTATTCCTACTTGAACTGGAACTACGCAGTTGAAACTGCGGAGAGTTGCTAGTATTAAATACTCGTATACAAAAGTAGTACTATGTGTTATGCTGTCACAGCTATACCGATGCACCGATTTCAATGAAAAGCGTGTAAACATTTTTTTTTCGTAGATTGTTCATTTTTGTCCTTTCGGATATGACAACCCCATTGTAACCATTTTAACTAACATCGATTCAAGCATATGTTAAACTAAGAAGGAGGAGTCACTGCGGGCTTAGTCAAGGCGTCACTGCGAGCTTAGTCGAAATGGAAACATTTTAATTATTGAGAAAAGATACCGGCTACTCTTTCCAGCAATAATCGACATACACGCGGACAGAGTCGAAGCAAAAGCTAATTAATAAGTATATCTTTCTTTATACGCCACATTTAAATAAATATTAATACCAGTTATCTACTAATAACAGTTATTTAAATACATGTTTTAGAAAATTATCGCATTAATTGAGACTGATTCAATAACTCAAGTCAAGACAAATTGATGTTCCGTTTCTAATTCATCATTTACTGATTGATTGACTGCTGTTTTCATAATTAATAATGTATTCAGATTTATTAATCATTATCTGATGATTCTGATATCAATTGATTGAGAACATTTATAATCGGAAATATTAATCTATCTGATTACTTCCTTACGGCAAAATTAATTAGAGCGTTTTCTCTTTGACTTTTTTTTATATAGGGTGCAAACGAGCAGACTTATCACCTGATGGTAAGCTATTACCGCCGCCCATGGACACCCGCAACACCAGAGGCGTTACAAGTACGTTGCTGGCCTTTTAGGAAGGAGTACGCTCTTTTCTTGACGGCTTGAAGGTCGTATTACTCCGGGAACACCGCAGGCGACAGCTCATTCCACAGTTTTGCTGTGCGCGGCAGAAAGTTAGAAAAAATTAAAAAACAAAAGAGGTTTTGTATTTTAATGGTTTTTTAACTCTTTTCATTTGAAGTCGGACATATTTTTTAAACATTATTCATTACAATAAATTGTTTTGAAATATTAAATTGATTTATACTTATGCTGAAAAACAATTAATTTCAAAATCAGTCTTCGCTCCACAGTCATTATCCAACAGCGGTGTAAATGTAAATATACCCTACAGCAAGATGGACCGACAACTTTAGGAATCGCTAGCCACAGATGAATGCGGACTACAGAAGTTTTCTTTAAGTAAACAAATCTTACTATTTAGTTAACCAAGAGCTGTAGAAACATAACTTTATAGAGAGTGATACACGTAAAGCCAACAGCGCGTATTAAACACCGTTTTTAATAAAAAGTTGAGAGAGAAAGAGGCGATATTCTCATCAACTTTGGAAATTACATAAATATGATGAAAAGATAAGAGAGTATCAAAACGGAAAGGTATTGTTCATAAAGATTTTATCTAACACATTTATTTAAAAAAATAATTATTTTCTTTAACCTATGACCAACAGTGAATGATTAAGAACTAATCGATGTGAACTCGACTAGTATCTATAAAAAACATTTACAGCTGTATAAGTTGCATGTACCAGGTATATCTCGCGGCTAAACCTGCCTGATTACTTCATACTAGCTGAGCCCCGCGTGCAACAACCGCAGGGCAAAGCTAGTCTAAAAAGTAGCCAAGTTATTAATTATATCATCATCTATCTACCCGTGAAAGTCCCGTCAAAATCGGTCCAGAAGTTCCAGATATTAGCCGGAACAACCATACAGGCGGACAAACCAAAATTTTAAAAAATGTTATTTTGGTATATGTACCGTGTAAACAAACATATACGTTTAGTATAAAGCGGTTATTTTAATATTACAAACAGACACTTCAATTTTTTAATTTGTATGGATGTATCGATTTCTTATTTTTAGTAATGACAGACTACCCACAACCTTTCATCCACTAGCTTACACCTTAGAGAGAATAAAAAATAGAAATGCTTTCTTAGTAGGTGTTTAGAACATAAAAGGAATCGTCATCGCCATCACCAGCACATTGCAGTCCATTGCTGGACATATGCCTCTCCCAAGTAACACCACAGACCTCAGTCTATTACAAAAAATATATAAAAGACATAAGCTGTCAAAATTTCAAGTTCGTAGCTCCAACGGTCTGGGTTCTGCTTTTAGAAGCCAGTCATTTCTATAAAAAAACCGGCTGTCGCCACGAAAGCAATAAAGATTGTTTTAGTAACAAAATGTTAGCACTTAACTTAATAAGTTGTGTTCTAGCGAAGTTCAAAGCAAAACAACATTGAGTAACCTCCATAAAGTTGCTTTGTTATTTAGCCCTTGACACTAAGCCGTATAATTGTGGTCTTCAACCACTATAGTTACAACAAGGTTACAATTTCAGGTGACCTCGTGTTTACGAAAGAATGCCAAAAATCCCCAGCTCCGCTCAACTGTAACCGTTTGCCACGAGCTCACTACTTACGATGAGTAATCATACGCACTTATGCACTTAACTCTTCTATTAGATATTCCATACGTGATCGCAAGGGTCATTTATCTTAGTCCAGTCGGATAACTACCCAATGACACTACGAAGAAAATTGTATTCTTTACATTTCAGTGGTAGCGTATGACACTGCTGGGTATCGGGTTTGATTCACGGGTTGGACCAAATATTTCAAAGATCTGTAAATATCGGTGTTTGGTTGTTTTCTAAGTATTGTACAGTTATCTACGTCTTTAAAAAAAAAATCGACTGGTTGCACTCCGGGAGTGCCGGCAGAAGTGAAAACTTGAATATTAACGTTGTGCATTTTTGATATTTTGGAATGGTTAGAGAATAATTTTGTACGAATTGCTTTCATTATCAGTATAAAAGAACTTTTATTTATGTGGTGGAATACAATATTCATTTATTGCGCTATCGTACACAAACATGACAATTTATATTACATACACACACGAACATTCGCGCAAGCGCCCTGCGCCGCCTGTCCTCTCTCCATCCGTCTTACGAATTTTCGATCAGGTCACGTGACCTGACGCGAGTTTATACATTTTTACCCATTCCAAAAAAGTACACAGCGCCGCTAAAGAAGTTTTCACTTCAAAAATAACTTAAAAAACCCGACTGCGTTAACATCTGTTTTCTTTATTAAATTTAGGTTTTTTGAAAATATTTTTTTATGTTTTTTTTTATGTACCCAGTGTCACTCTCACGACTAACACGAATCTATTGACACCTCTCACATAAAAATACAATAAGACGTTTAGACTCTAGAGCGTGCCAAAGAAATATCAGACATACATATATAAACTCGAAAAACGTAACTCTCCTTCTTTCATAGTCAGGTAAAATGTATTTAATTTGATTTACATTATATTAGTGCCTATAGTAGGTACAAGCTCTGCTTGGTTTTTCGAAAATATTATTATTATTTCAACAAAGACAAGGCGTTTTCTTATTTATCTTGCAAACTACACTACATTAGTGAATAATCAGTCAGTTTATGGTTGTCTCACGCTAATTGGCACCATTCCTATTTAGTATTGAAGAAACAACTGTATTTAAGCACTGTTTTCTTGGTCAATTCAAACACATTTCATTTTTAACCGACTTCAAAAAAGGAGGAGGTTCTCATTTCGTCTGTATTTTATGTTTGTTACTTCATAACTTTCGACTGGGTGAACCGATTTTGATGATTATTTTTTATTTGAAAGCTGGTGCTTCCCGTGTGGTCCCATTTCAATTTGGTTCAGTTCTTGAAGTTGGTTTTTTTGTTGTTAAGCGACTTTGTTCCCTTTTTTTTGTTGCAAAGGTGGATTTATTCGTAATTAAATTATGTTATTAAGATTACAATACCTAATATTTCCCCGACGATTCATTATGAGTACTAACTTAAAGATATAAGTAGACGAACAAGTACTTGATTTAAACCATAAGCCTAAAGCAATATAATCTTTTTAGAGTTCCATACTTCAAAAGGAAAAACGGAACCCTTATAGGATCACTTTATTGTCAGTTTGTCTGTGAAGAACATTTTTCTCAGGCACGTGTGCAAGTATCAAGCTGAAATTCATAACAAAATACTCAGGTCTACAGTGCCTTAGAGCCGTGAAACAATCAAACTTTCAAGCCAACGCAATCAAAAAGTATAGCTTTATGCTGTGAATTTTCAACACTCGCAAGGGAATCAAATCCTCAATACCTCCGATGAACTCAGAATCTTGAAAATTGGTGTGAAGCAGCGTCTTATAGCAAAGATAATGGAAAAATTGCGAAAAGTATAAATTTTCAGTTACATCACATAAAATACCCAAAGGTTTGTACGGAACCCTCGGTGCGCGAGTCCGACTCGCACTTGGCCGGTTTCTTTTTTAATAAATTACATATGTAATCCGACACCCTACATTATTCCAAGCTGTATACAGACAAAAACGTGTGACGGAAGTCATACTACAAATTGTCCAACTCCAGGGCATTTATTCTAGTTGAGAGCTCTTTCATAAATTACTGGCCATTGCACTACTGATTATCCTGACTAATCAGATACAGAATCAAAACGTGCGAATGGGTGTTTAAGCTTCAGCGCGTGCCACCGGTAACATTATTATGTCCAGGCAAACGAAAATAACATATATTACCTGGATCATAAGGATGCTAATAAAACTCCAGTTAGGACTCCGCCAATGTGATCGTAACAAAACACTTAACGTATATTTTATGGTAAATTGAACTTTATTCTACAAAGCATAAGAGAGTTTATAGGAGATTCAAAATTATAGGTTTTTCGCATATCGGATTACTTCCTAGTTGGTAGGGACGTAGGGTAGTCATTTATTTTGATTTTAAAGGATAATTCTTAGAATTCCAAGTTATTATAATATCTTCAGTGACATTATATTAACTTGGAATTCTATGAAAATACTAATACCAATGACTACTGATTAGAAACAATCACCGGGGGTAAGCAACGGCGCTATCAGTACCTGGATGGGTGACCGCTGGTAGCATGATACCTTAAGCTTCTCCGTTATATGGAGGTCACGTTAAGCAGTCGGTCCTGGTTGTTATCATAGGATAAACAGTCGTGAAGTTTAGTTGGAGGGCTTTGGATGGCTTAATTGTAATTGTAACTATGTAACTAACATAAATCTGTTCTTTGCAGTTTGGAAATTTCATGTTCAGTGGATAACTATAATTGGTCATATCCCAGTAATTATAATATAAGTATTTGACTCTGTAGAAGACTGTTGTTATCCTGAATAAATAAATAAATAAATAAATAAAAACATCCAACGGCAAGATACGTAGTCACAACGTGTTGTCTTGAGAGAGAGAGAGAGAATCTTAAAGTAACTCTTGTGAGATCTTCAGTATCCAAAGAAGCTTATGTATATATATGTATGTATGTATGTATGTATATATATATATATATATATATATATATATAAGGTCAATTTCACCATCTAGCGATAAAGTCTTTGATAGACTGTTAAGAACCTATCTGTCAAATAGTCTTATATGACAGATAGCTATCTAACATTTATTCAAAATCTGGTGAAACTGGATCATATCATTTTAAATATCGAGTCTTCATCATCTTCATGTCTTTTTTTTGTTTTTTCAATTGAAGCTGGCCCGAAAGCATGGGAGCGTTCAAGTATTACGTACCGTGGGAGAGCTATGCTTCGGCATGAATGGGTCGGCTCGACCGGAGTGATACCACGGCCTCACAGAAAACCGGTGTGAAATAGCGTTTGCGCTGTGTTTCACCGAGTGGGTGAGGATACCGGAGGCCCATACCCCAACCCCTCCCCCCATTCCCTTTCCCATCCCCCAAAGGTCGGCAACGCACTTGTGACGCCTTTGGTGTTGCGGGTGTCCATGGGCGGCGGTAATCGCTTACCATCAGGTGATACGTCTGCTCGTTTGCCCACTATCCAATAAAAAAAAAAAAAAAACGCAACTTTTGAAGATTTTGATCCCCCCTCCCTTCCTGTAACGCATCGTAACGTTTTTCTGTTCGACCCCCCCTATCTAAACGCTACGTAACACTCAAGTGTCATGTTTATATTTCATAAATTTTTGGCTTACAATACACACAATTGTTTTTCTCTTTAGTTTTTGCTAATAAACTCTTAAAATAACCGCCCCTGTAACGCATCGTAACGTTTTACGAGACCCCTCTCCCCCCCAAATTGCGTTACGTAATACTTGAACGCTCCCTATGTACCACCTATTTAAATTTAAGCTTACCTTGTAATGCATCTGGTGTACAATAAAGTGATCTATTATTATCATTATTATTATTAAAATACAAGACTGTCCATAAAACAGTGAAGCAATAGCCCACCCTACAATAGTTACTATTACATTCCTCCCATTCTTTACCAAGTCTTATCCTGGAACCACAAGCGTGGGCATACTTCTCAATAAAGATTGCAATGTAACAGTGTTGCAGATGGATATGCGTGTGGAGATAAAATCTTTTACACAGCGACTAATGCAGCGATGTGTGAATGGCGTCTGTTATTTATTGATGTTTTAATCGACTTGTCTTAGAATTTAGTATTTATTTATAGTATGCATACAACAAATAACTATACCTGTCAGGTTCAAAGTATTGCTATGCTAATTGTACTTTTCAAATTGTTTGGAACTGATTAAAATATTGCTAAAAGACAGAGTAGCATTGCAATTTGACTTTACTACCTTTCTTTCATAACAACTTTATTCGATTGACTGCCTTGGTGGCGCAGTGGTAGCGTATGCGACTGCTGTGCATGAGGTCTCGGGTTTGATTCCCGGGTCGGACCAAATGTTTGTATGATCTGCAAATATTTGTTTTGGAGTTAGGGTGTTTTCTCTGCATAATACGAGTATGTATGTATTTACAAAAAAAAGTATGTGTATTTATATCAGTTGTCTAGTACCCATAATACAAGCTCTGCTTAGTTTGGGACTAGATGGCGTTATGTGTTAGATGTCCAAAATATTTATTTATTATTTATTTATAATATACTAATATTATAAGGGGATAAATATCATGAGTTTGTGAGGTGGTAATCTCTGGAACTACTTCGACAGGACCGATTTTGACACATTTATTGCTTCCGACACATTATTTGTGAGTGTCGGAAGCAATAAATTAATATTAAACGCGGGTGGAGCCGCTGGCAAAAGCTAGTTTTTAATAATTTATGGATGGCATAGTAATTCAAACGTTCACATTACCACTGTGTTGTTGAATGTTGTGGGCGAGGAGACCCCACATAGGACAACACTTTGCGTGATCCACAAATCACACATCTGGGTGTCTTTGGAGCCATTTCGCATATATTTGTAAAGAAATAATAGAATAATTAATAGAAATATTTTCAGTACAGTACTCGTATTTATCTTTTTAAAGAAAAATGTGCCAATTTTTTTGTCTAATCCTTTGATTCTGATCTTTGGCAATACACTGGTCTCCTTAACATGAAAATGAAGCCATAGTTATAATCGGTAAATCGAGAACGTTTAAAGCTTTTTTTTTCCGTGGGAGAGCCACGCTTCGACATGAATGGGCCGGCTCGACCGGAGTGATACCACGGCCTCACAGAAAATCAGTGTGAAATAGTGCTTGTGCTGTGTTTCACCGAGTGAGTGAGGATACCGGAGGCCCATACCCCTAACCCCTCCCCCCATCCCCCAAAGGTCGGCAACGCACTTGTGACGCTTTTGGTGTTGCAGGTGTCCATGGGCGGCGGTAATCGCTTACCATCAAGTGATGCGTCTGCTCGTTTGCCCGCTAATCAATAAAAAAAAAAGCTTCTCCGCCTACACCTGCCGTAAGTTGGTATATGTTTGTGTGCATAAACATACAAACCTATCCAATTTTAGGCCAAGTACGTATCTATTTAATTGTTACGTCATAATAGGCTGCGTTCACACGCGCGTATAATAACGCGGATACATTGTGTGTCGTTTCACGTGTTATTTGAAGTCAGTCGGCTTCCGCGTGCGATTACTGATACAATTTATATTTGTATTAAGTATGTGTGAAATTGTATCGATCAATGTTATTGTTTTCTATAGATATACCATTATTTTATATTATGTGTTCATATTAAATGTTATATATCTATTTAAACGCGAAGAACAGAGTGCTATGTAAAAAAATAACTTTCGCTTGTTCAAAGTTATTTCATCGATATCTTAGATATATGTCCCAGAGATCAAGTTTTATTTTAAGGACTGTAGGTATACAGGACAGGGATGGTTGGCGCTCTTTGGGGGAGGATGCTCATTTAATATTTTGCATCTTTTATTAAAGATAATAACATACTCGTACATGATGTTATAGATCAAAACGAAAAATAAATGAATAACCACATTATTTCTGCCTCGGTAGTACAGCGGTAGCGTTTGCGACTGCTGACGTTGAGATCTCGAGTTCGATTCCCAGGGTCGGACCAAATGTTTGTATGCTCTACAAATATTTGTTTTATTGGGTTGGGTGTTTTCTATTTCTTCTATGCATATACAAAAAAAAATTGTTTATATCAGTGGTCTAGTACAAGCGTTGCTTAGTTTGAGACCAGATGGCGTTGTATGTCAGATGTCTGTTAAAATATTACGAGTATTATTCAAGCGTCATTACTTCAATTTCAATTTACAATTCAACTCAAAAACGTATTACTGTTGCTTATTTTGCGTCTTATGATTGAGGTTACGAAACTATAGAAAACAAAACCAAAAATACCTGTTCCATATACATTCTTCTTGCATTTTATAAAAGAAACGGTATTATTCAATCAACAAATCAATCTGTCAGCACCTTGTCAACCTCCTTAATTCTCGAAGTAAGTACTTCACTCGTGTTTTCTATTTAAGCGAAAGGAAAGTGTCGTTATTTTATCTAAAATAATTAGGCTGATAATACAGTTCGGTAATTTTTTACAACCTCAACTTGTCAATCATTTGTTTTGTGTTAAAAGATTTCAATGAAGTATTTACCCTCGTTAAAGAGACTAAATCATGACAAACTGATATTTTAACTACATGTATTCTTGTCTAAAATCTGTCAACTGGCGACTTGGCCCGAAACCTCTGTTCAGACATCGTTGATCACAGAAAAAAATATTTGATCTGATATCGAAATATATCTAATATTTAGCTTGTTTGTTATTGAAAACAATCGCAATTCAACTGATCGGTTTTGTTTGTGTTTTACTTATTTCATTCATATTCATAACAAGCTGAACCCCGCTACCAGCAAGGCGAATCTAGTATCTTTATAAATTGTAGCCTATGTGTTATTCTGATGTATAAGCTATATTATTGTAAAGTTTCATCAAAATCCACTCTGTAGTTTTTGCGTGAAAGAACAACAAACATACTCACTTACATACTCACAAACTTTAACATTTATAATATTAGAAGAAAAAAAAAGTAATCTACAAGAAAACAAAGTCTCAAAATAAACCAACGAACATATCATTGATCTAATTAAAGTCGCTTCCTAGTAATTGCGATTACAAAACGCCCATGTGAAACCCTTAGTCTCACGAATGAAACTCCCATTGTTTTATGGCTTTCTGTGTCGAATGAAGACGAAAGCAATTGTATTAACTCATCGCTGTACTGTAATCAACATATTTGTTGCTTACTTCAACAATTATAACATTTTTCACTAATTTGATTTGTAAGTAAATGACGTGTTGCGACGCATTAAGAAAACAGAGTGTCACTGTGTCAGAGCGCCATGATAAGCGGCAGACCAAGTTCTGCGGTGTGGTGAGAGACCTATGTCCAGCAGTGGACTGATGGTCTAATGAAGATGATGGTGACCACGAATATCTGACCAAACCAAACCAATGACTCAGGAGCATCTCGATAGACCGTCATAGTGTGGGACACCATGTTGCCTTGTTGCATTGTCTGCATTCGCAATAGGTATGGTGACCACTACTCTTGGATTCTGCTCATGCTTTCCATCAGGCAGAGTTGAATACCTTCGGCAGGCTCATATACAGGGTGTAAAAAGACGACTACCGAAAACGAAAGGGGCTGATCCAGCACCCCAAAACTTATAAAAAAAACAAACAGTTGTCCTTAAAAAAAATTGTAGCCGGAAAAAACAATGTGTCAAGATTTTTAATAATTCCACAAGCCAGTTAATGTATTATTGCGTGCACCGCGTAGCTATTTGAATACCTATGCGCCCGGCCAAGGTCATTGCACTCACCCGACCAGCTGTTTTGTTTATCAAAATACATTGCTGTTTTATTGATTTTATTTGTTTTTTGGTTTTCTAAATGAGATAATTAGGTAGTTTGGGTCCTATTATGTTGTACTATGTGTATGTAAGCAGATAAAAACATAAAAGGACTTAGATAAATTATAATTTTTTTTGCGTTTTTTTTTAGCTAAACCTATTCAGTATCATGGTCTGATGGCAACCCCCAAGTTTTCGGTAGTAGTCTTTTTACACCCTGTATATATATATATTTATTTTTAAACTTTATGCACACATGTACAACGGCGGGCTTAATGCCCAAGGCATGCTCTACCAGCCAACCTTTGATAGATGTGGAAATTTTGTGAGGTAGGTGCATTGTGTTGGAAGTAAAAGGTTGTAATTGTTATCAATATATGGACTAACAAAGATTAACATAATTCATATACACATATACATAAAATATCTATATATGGATATACATACACACTAATACATAAACCTTACATATGTACACTGTGAGTAGGAACTAAATTGTATTACACTGTGTAGTTTTTTATATACATACATATAAAAAAAACTACCCAGTATAACATGAAGTAAAACTTGAAACGAACGCTATACTTAAAACACCTTATGTTTGTCTATGTCCTTTATGTATTATGTACTATAGTGTCTATGTTCAATAGTGGACTATTGAAAACGTAATGATGGTTATCATGAGGTTTTAGTAACACACTTTTGGGTACTTCGTATGAGTAGTATATAAATCTACAACCACCGATTTAATACTCTTGATCGCTCACGACGACCAAAAGACCAGACAAAATATAGTACCTACATTTGACCGGAGTAGTTTGACCTACATCAGAATTTTTGTTTACTTCTAGTCGTCTTCTTAACTAGCACAAGTAACAAGTATCTATAACAAGACAAGACTAAAAAATAACGCGCTCTAATAGCCAACTGAACTAAAAAGTAGATAGTGAAATAGTTTTAGATAGTACAAGTGCGACCAGAACTGAAAATGTATTAATATCGAACCCTACAAATAGTTTACTAATTATGTAGTTTCAAAAGTAAAGATTTTTATAATCAAAAATTAAATCACTGATGGTCAGATGCCGTAAAGTTATGTGTTTCGGACTGTCATACCAAGGATATCGGTTTCGATACCCGCTCAAGTCAAATAATTGTGTGCGTGAACATTTAATATATGAATTGGGTTAGGTGTTTTATGTGTATATGTAAGTCTTTGCAAGAAAAATATAATAAATATAAATAAATCAGCGAAATGTATGTTTCTTATGGACGTATCGCCTGATGGTAAGCGATTATCGCCACCCATGGACACCAGAGGCGTCACAGGTGCGTTACCGGCCCTTGGGGGATAGGGATATGGGTATTCACGCCGGTTTTCTACATGTACGCGTATAACTTCAGATCGACTGCACCAAGTTGGATAATTCTTTTTTCTACATGTTTGTTATTTTAGGACAAGGTTTTTATAGAAGAAAATCAAAAGTTAACGGTGTCCACGACTGCAACGTGGGAAGCTTAGGCGAGCATAACTACTAAAAACAAGGTTTTCAAAAATTTTGAAAATATTTACGAAAGAAAAATATGGCGGTACGAAGTTCGTTGGGTCAGCAGGCTGCTAGTATTTATGTAATACATGTAGAATATCAACATTATTTTATTTTTTAACTAGAATGAAGAATTTTCTCAAAGAAAAATGTAAACTTGACTGGCAATAAACCAACTAAGATGTTGGAAATGCTACACAACCATTCAGAGGTTACACAATCTAGTAATTATCGCAACAGATTTTAATACTGCTCTGCACAATTTTAATAAGCTAATTATTAAGAGCCGTACACATTATTTTAACAAGAAAATATGCTTTTTTTTAACTTTATATTATATAACGTAACAATTTTAACTAAGTATCGTGTGAAATATTTTTTCAAACTTTTCTACGCACGGGAATAAGTAATAATTTCATGCTAAAAATAAACTCGTACTTACATATTTATTTATTTAATATTTATATTTATTTATTAACAGCATTTAACAATCCATATGCTGAACATATTTCTGCTTTCTGCCTCGTTGGCGCAGTGGTAGTGTATGCGACTGATGTGCTTGAGGTCTCGGGTTCGATTCCCGGGTCTGACCAAATGTTTGTATTATCTGCAAATATTTGTTTCGGAGTTTGGGTATTTTCTATGTATAATATGTACCTATGTATTTACAAAAAAAAAGATATTTGTATTAATATCAGTTGTTAAGTATCCATAATACAAGCTCTGCTTAGTTTGGGACTAGATGGCGTTGTGTGTTTAATGTCCGAAAATATTTATATTTATTTATATTATATGTGTTTCTTCAGATAGTAGATTTTGGCCAACCATGCCACGCTATCCAGACGGGTCAGTATAGGGTCTATTTCAAGTTTTCCTTTTCCTTGTATTGATGTTGTTCTGTGTTGTTAGCTCACTTAGTTACCTCTTACGACACCCATGGGATAAACAGGAGTGGTTCTCAATTCGTCATCACGTATATAAAAATAAATCCCTATGTCACTTGGTCACGGCATCAACCGAGAACCGCAGAACCAATTTTGTGAATACCTCTAAAATTAGATAGCCCTTTTATCGAAGATGGTTATAGGCCTTAAAATACGACACTAAGACTAATAGGAGCCGAACATCAATGAATAATGTTGCAAAATCGGGAAAATTTATTAAGTTTGACAAGTGCAGGCGCAATTGGGCGAGCTAACTAGAGTAGACTAGAAAGCTAACTAACGAACTAAGTTATAAATAAAGTACATCCAGACACAAATCGTGTGCTTCACACAATTATGAGTGGGAAACGAACCCACGACTCAGCTTAGCAAGTCAGAGACAATAACCACCAACCAACAGTCCAGTCCATTACAATACCTTTTTTGAACTTCGCCATTTTGAGGTCTTGAATTGCTTTGATCGGTGCAATTTTATCCAAATGGATGAAAGTGGATAAATATGCATTCGAAGTCGATGCTCGATTTAAATATACAATGTGTTTATGGTTTTATATTTTTTATTTTGAGTTTAAAACACCGGATTTCTTAAGAGTGGTCTATTAATATTTCGGGCATCTAACACACAACGCCATCTAGTCCCAAGCTAAGCAGAGCTTGTGTTATGGGTACTAGACAACTGATATAAATACTTATATACTTTTTTTTGTAAATAAATACATATTATACATAGAAAATACTCAAACTCCGAAACAAATATTTACAGATCATACAAACATTTGGTCCGACCCGGGAATCGAACCCGAGACCTCAAGCTTAGCAGTCGCATACGATACCACTATGCTACCGAGGCAGTCTATGTCTAGCAATGGGTTATTTAAGGTTGTCAATGTGATGTTATAAATGTTTCGCATTAAACATACATTCATACAACATTAGCTAGCTAAACACACATCTGTACACGATCCTCTTTTAATTTTCCTAACAATCAGAGTGAGCGACACCGCAAGACAACACAGTTTCCACGCTGTTAGGCAACTACTGCACTATGAAACTAATACCCACTGTTATAACATTTAGTACTACAAATTTTTAGCACATCATTTCAGTTCTTACAACAATTTGAGAAACAAAATAGTAAAAAAAACAAATACCCGAATAAAAACTTTTAATAGAATTAATATAGCCTATGTCATACGGATTATTATTACGTATCTATTGACACTCTTTCATTAAAACCTTTTAGCCCTCCTTTGTGCTTCGCCGTAGTCGGGCAATAACAAATTATTGTATATGTAGTATTGTATTTGTATATGTCGTATGTAGTGTAGTATTGTATACTGTATATTACGGTCAACCAAAATCTTTGAATTATTGTTAATAAGTGTTTGTTGAAACTAGAAAATACATAGAGCAAAGGAGGCAATAGATTCATACCAGTTTATATAAATAGGCTAGGTTATATAAATTTTATAAGCTTAGTAAGCTTCTACGTAGCTGAGTTACAGTTTTTTTCTTTGATAGTGCATAGGTGTGTGTATGAGTTATTGTAATATATGTATGTAATAATAAATAAATATGTTCGACATCTAACACACAACGCCATCTAATCCCAAGCTAAGAAGAGCTTGTGTTACGGGTACTAGACAACTGATATAAATACATATATACTGCTTTTTTTGTAAATATATACATATCATACATAGAAAACAAGGGAGTCGAACCCGAGACCTCAAACACAGAAGTCGCATACGCTAACACCGTGGCACTGAGGCAGTTTCTGTGTGTAAGCTAAGTTAATTATTTGTTTTAATAAACAGTTGACATCTAACATTCGCGCGTTTCACACGTCTCAGTAACTCCCGTATAACCTACACATCTAAAAAAAAATAACTGCACACAACAGTGGTGACTGTGGTGATGGTCGGTAGTATTAGTACTAAAAATTAATAATTTTATTTATGGGGATATCGGGTCCGCTGTCATGGTATTAGAAAACCCTACAACCATGGACTTTATTGGTCCACCAGATTATATGGCAATTGCAATAGTTGCTAAATATAATACCAACCGATTACTTTTAATTACTCTTCACTTGGGAGTGGTCAGCTAATTACCTGAAACAGAAATTAATTTATAAGTAAATATTCTATTTGACATGTCTGCATAAATAAAATAAAACTTTCGTTTGTTTAATATATGCATATCTAAATATTTATAATAAGTTTTGCCATATTTTTTTCGATATGTACGTATTCGAGCAGGTGGATTGAGTGGTGTCTGATAAAAACATTATACCATAGAACTTTGAGTTCAGTAGAGTCCAAGAAAAATTAGCTAATCCCTTCTCTTGGATTTTGTTTGTTTGGATGTAAACTTTTAAGGTCATCCTCATATCAGGCAGGATTGCTTTCAAAACAAGTTCAAAACGTCTCCCTCTTCCTCAATGCCGGAGATAACTACGATACAGTCAACACGTCACATTAATTGCAAGTTTGGTACGAGTTTGGTAAAAGAAAATTGTACTGGCAATATTTTGTGCAACCGAATTCAAAATGAAAACAAGTAACGGAAAGCATAAACTACGCGCGGGTTAAACAATTAAAAAAATAGCATTTAAAATTTTGAATTTCGAATATAAAGTAGCCGATATCTTTGATCTTCTGTTTAAAATTTACGATAATGGCTTGTCCATAGAGTTTAAGTGGCACTCGAAACATGGCAAGAATACATTTAGCTTATACTAGGGCCTTAACCTGACTGTCTTACAAATAGCCAGATCGACCGCTAATTTGTTAGAGTGGGTTCACTGCCTTCTTAGGTTGATAATTATGTTGTCTGCGAGGAAACGCAGTAAAAATAGGTTCTAATAAGATTATAAATCTGCAGTTAATATTGCTTGCAGACGGCTATGAAAGCAGCGCTAAACGTAACGAGGCTTTTTTATAGGTACACGATGTTCGAACATAAATAGGTCTATTGTAAGGAACTTGGGAGTGCCCTGAGCACTACCTTCTTAAGAACAAGTCCCTGCTCAAAGTACATTAATGTATGTATGGAGTAGTTACACTGAGTCACATAAACTGAGGCCACATACATATTAATATTATAGAAATCAACACAGCTGCCTTAGGACCCATAGTATTTTATCTTTTTTTTTATTATAATGGGGGGCAAACGAGCAGACGCATCGCCTGATGGTAAGCGATTACCGCCGCTCATGGACACCCGCAACAGCAGAGGCGTTACAAGTGCGTTGCGGGCTTTTAGGAAGGAGTACGCTCTTTTCTTGAAGGTCGTATTGGTCCGGGAACACCGCAGGCGACATTTCATTCCACAGTTTTGCTGAGTGCGGCAGAAAGTTTCGGGAAAATCGCACAGTTGTGGACTGCCAACCATCTAGATGATGGGGATATTAAAACATTGTAGAAAGGCCATTTACGACATTTTTAGGCCTCTAACTACACGTAACCATTGTCGTATATGTATATATGGCAACCGGGACCTACTATCCTCAACTTCAGTATACTACCGTTAATCAAATGCCTTAAAAGGGAAAACACATCGAAGAAAACAGCATGATTTCTGTCACTTCTGATATAAAGTTTTATAATCAAATAAATTCATTATTTAGTCACAGCGAGGAGGTTTTAATGAGCAAGACCAATTAACACAGATTCCGCTTGATTAACTACCAGATAAAACAGCTAGATGTGACGTAACTTTTTGTATAATAGTGACTTTATTTTTAAATTGAAACATAACAGAAGCACTTTCAACATATAAGCATCTAGAGACAAAATAACTGAGCGCCATTTAATCACGTATTTCTTAAGTTTAAACTAGTTACATGCACATTTGGTTTCGTTTTGGTATAATAATGTTCTTTATTACAATATATTCTTATATATTTATTTTAATTTATGTATATACGTGACTACAAATTACATATTTTTATTATTACCAAGAAAATGCGAAATCTTGCATTAATTCAAGGGGATAACCTAGCTTTTCTAGGTATTTTTTTTGGTATATTTTCTTAAAATGAATCTTATTTATGTGGGGGAACGGGTATTGTGTTCCACCCAACACAACGGGAGGATCCTCCGACCAGGCGAGGTGATCATGCCTGGCGGGCTACTGCCCGACAGTTGATGTTGGGATGTTGTATATACAGGGTCTGTCGTAAATAATGGATAAGTCGTAAACTGGAGTTGGTCCGGCTATGAGACTATTAGAAAATCGTATCTTTTTGCCAGGGTTTCTAACCGTATGGAAATGGCGTAGACTTTTATGTTTTTTTATAAATTTCGCTACTCTTTGCATTCATTCCGTTGCCATTTCGTTAAATTTAGGTATTTCTGTGTCATTTTTTTTGTATTATAGTCTTGAAGATGTGTATTATTTAGTTTTAGTACTGTTTTAGGCGTTTTTAACGTTGGTCATTTTCAAAATTGTCATTTTAAGATTTTTTATGTTTTTGTTTTACTTAGGGTCAACTTTTGATCATTTACTGTGTAAAAAAAAAGTACGGCGCTATAGCTGCCCATGATCTTAATAAATTATCTAGTATGTGTAGATTCTAAAAAGGTATAACAATGCATACTTCACAAGTAATATTAAGCTACATGAGCGAGATCAATATCAAGGTGAGAAAATATTTTTTTCATGTAATGTTGTAAATGGTTATAAAACTTCGTCATAATGATTTATTTCTGCCAAGATTCTTTACACAAACACTATGGGGCCACTATTAAGGATATTCAAAGAAAACTAGGTTGTTTTAGTACGTAAAAATATTTATTCAACAACTTAAACTAAATGTTCGAAGTGTCCTCCGCCGGCAGCTATGCACGCTCTACATCGCCTAATAAACGATCGCTTAATCCGGCGCACATAACCGGCTTCTTCAATTTTTCTCGCTGCTACTTGAATGCGCGCACGCAACTCTTCTACAGAACTTATTGTTTCACTGTATACTTTTTCTTTTATACAGCCCCAGTAAAAGAAGTCCAAGGGGTTCAGGTCTGGCGAACGTGGAGGCCATAAAATTGGCCCCAATCGCCCTATCCATCTATCTGGATAAGTATTATTTAAATGTTCCCTGACACGAACAGCGTAATGTGCTGGACACCCATCATTTTGTAGCCACATCTCATTTCTTATCTCTTGTGGGACGTCTTGCAGTAAACTAGGTAAAGTATTTGCTAAAAAATTCAAATACATATCCGCATTTAATATTGCCGGCAATTCGAATGGACCAATGATTTTGCCATTAATAATGCCAGTCCATAAATTAATTTTAAATTGATATTGCGATCGGTCTTCTCGGATAAGTCTTGGGTTTTCGAGTTGCCAGCTGTGTATGTTGTGAAGATTCAAAAAACCATCTTTTCGACACGTTGACTCGTCACTCCATAAAATTTTATTAAAAAAATTAGTTTTCTTTGAATATCCTTAATAGTGGCCCCATAGTGTTTGTGTAAAGAATCTTGGCAGAAATAAATCATTATGACGAAGTTTTATAACCATTTACAACATTACATGAAAAAAATATTTTCTCACCTTGATATTGATCTCGCTCATGTAGCTTAATATTACTTGTGAAGTATGCATTGTTATACCTTTTTAGAATCTACACATACTAGATAATTTATTAAGATCATGGGCAGCTATAGCGCCGTACTTTTTTTTTACACAGTAAATGATCAAAAGTTGACCCTAAGTAAAACAAAAACATAAAAAATCTTAAAATGACAATTTTGAAAATGACCAACGTTAAAAACGCCTAAAACAGTACTAAAACTAAATAATACACATCTTCAAGACTATAATACAAAAAAAATGACACAGAAATACCTAAATTTAACGAAATGGCAACGGAATGAATGCAAAGAGTAGCGAAATTTATAAAAAAACATAAAAGTCTACGCCATTTCCATACGGTTAGAAACCCTGGCAAAAAGATACGATTTTCTAATAGTCTCATAGCCGGACCAACTCCAGTTTACGACTTATCCATTATTTACGACAGACCCTGTATAATAATCGGCGCGAGAACTTTAATTGCGCGATTCAGGATTGGTAGTTTCTTCGTATTGTAGGTTACTCCGTAGTTCAGTGTAACTTCGGTAGATGGCGCTGTAGTATGTTATGTTGTATGTGAAGGTCGCCACAGTTAGATCGATTTATTGCCCCCGAAACCTCCTTCATACTACATTTCATGAAAATCGTTAGTAATAGTTTTCTACCGTGGGAGAGCCACGCTTCGGCATTAATGGGCCGGCTCGACCGGAGTGATACCACGGCCTCAGAGAAAACCGGTTCTGAAACAACGTCTACGCTGTGTTCACCGAGTGAGTGAAGTTACCGGAGGCCGTACCCCACCCCTTCCCCCATCCCCTTCCTCATCCTCCAAAGGCCGGCAACGCACTTGTAACACCTCTGGTGTTGCAAGTGTGCCATCGTCCATCAGGCGATACGTCTGCTCATTTGCCCCATATTCCATAAAAAAAAGATCGTTTCCAAAATTCAAATTTGATATATACGTATATACAAGAATTGCTCGTTTAAAGATATTAGAATACAATCGTTTCAATCTTTTTTTTTTTCCAAATTAAACACTAAAACATTTTTCCAACTCAAACTTGTAATTCCAGAGATCAGTTCGCTAAGCCATCAAATAAACTTTTCAGCTTTTAATGCAGATATGAGAAAGACAATTATAGGGTTAACCCCCAAGAGGTATAAACTAGTATCCTGATATTTAACTCTAATATTCGTTCTAAAATCACTTCAGTTCCCGTGTGGGCGTTAACAAAGTCAGAAACAAGATAGCGCTATAAATGTGACGTCACAATGTCGTATAACGCAGGACATGAATGTTCAATAATAAGTATTTAACTCGAGTCGTATATTAGCTCAGTTTATAGTCAGTACCGGGCGTGTTGCCATCCTGAGGTAATATTTTGTAATCGATATAAAATCAATTTTATCGAAGCAATGAGAATATTTCACATTCTTTTGGATTTAAGAGAAGTTTAGCATTTAATCTGTTAAATTCCAAGTTTTTAAAGTATATCAACCTTTTTTTAGCTTTTATCCGCAGTTAGACATAAAACTCTCATTTTAAAGGAACTTTGGTCCACTAGGTATATCAGATGTGTTTTTTTTTCCTTTTTTAATGCAATCTGTTTCGTACGAACATTTAGCATAGAGTTAGAAATTTATGCATTTAGTCTTGCAGGGTAGTCAGTCCAGCGACAAACGCCCTTAATGTTTAAAATCCCTATAAATCTCTAGGGGACTTTCTTTTTAGCCTCTTGAATGTTGAAGTGCACAGTCAATATGTTTGGATGGTTAGCTAGTCGATTCCTGTAGGATTTCATCGAGTGTTTGATTTCTTCTTGGACTGTTCTTTTCATTTTTTTTTTCTTTTTTTAAAAGACAACTCCCGCATTAGGAATATACATCATGTGTCGCGGGGGACTTTACAAACATACATGTAACGGACACAAAGAACACCCAGACTCAGGACAACATTTTGTGGATCACACAAAGTGATGTCCCACGTGGGATTTGAACCCACGGCACTTGGCGCAGTAGTAAGCGGCGTAGTGACCGCTTAAACCACTAGGCTAACCGTGCAGTCAAGTTCTGATTTTAAGGTCGTGGTGCAATTGTTGGTTTGTTTTAAACCATGGAGCGTCTGTGATTATTCAGATGTATTGGTGTTTTGTTTTTGTAGGGTTTATGTTTTGCTTGTCTTTGCAGTGATGTTGTCCCGCGTAGTTTGCTCCCTAAGTCATATCTAAGTACACCCACAAGATAAATAGGTGTGGTGAATCTGTAACCTACACAGTATGTAAAGTTGAAAAGTTTTTTTTTTTTTTTTTAATATTTAAACATTGAAATAGTGACTGCCAAACTTGGCGAGCAAGTGTTAGTAATTAATATAATTTTTTTTTTTTTTTTAAAGACAACTTCCGCATTAGGAATATACATCCTGTGTCGCGGGGGACTTTACAAACATACATGTAACGGACACAAAGAACACCCAGACTCAGGACAACATTTTGTGGATCACACAAAGTGATGTCCCACGTGGTTGATTTCCAATAGATATAAAAAAAAATCTAAAGAAATAAACATAACACAATACCTACTTTTGAAAGAGGTGAAGGTAATTGTATTAACCTTCTTTATTTATGAATAAATTATATTTTAAAATGACGTAGAACATCGTTACAAATAATAAAAAAACTGCTTTACTAAAAAGAAAACGAAAGATGTATTATTTCAATGTATTAAAACTCACACGTATTTTAAAACTAACTTAAAAACATTAGGTTGTTTCAACAATGCTGCAGTTTCATTCGATTTGTATGTTAATGTGGTCATCTTGTATTTAATCATGTCGTGATAATGTACAATTATAGGGCAATGTCCGGGTATATTTTTTCCGTGGGAGAGCCACGCTTCGGCCTGAATGGGCCGGCTCGACCGGAGTGATACCACGGCCTCACAGAAAACCGGTGTGAAATAGCGCTTGCGCTGTGTTTCACCGAGTGAGTGAGGATACCGGAGGCCCATATCCCAACTCCTCCCCCCATTCCCTCTCCCCATCCCCCAAAGGTCGGCAACGCATTTGTGACGCTTTTGGTGTTGCGGGTGTCCATGGGCGGCGGTAATCGCTTACCATCAGGTGATGCGTCTGCTCGTTTGCCCCATATTCAATAAATAAAATATATATATTATAATATAGTGAGGCTTTAGGCTATGGAATCAGCTCAATGTGGAATTATTGTTACGTACTACTTGTTCTTGCAGCTTAGCTCGTATTAAGTCGCACGAATGTCTATTAAAATCAATATTCCTTTTCAATCTGCCACAAAAAGCCAAAATGTAAGAATTTTGTAGAAATATGTCGTTACGCAGTAAAAATCCCCACCACGTTATTTTATGTCTTTTCAGGTCTTAAATTGAACAGTTTTATAACTTCTTATAACAATTGATAATAACCTACTTTAGTGCTGAAAGAAAACTCTTCGTATAGTATGGTTATCATAATGTTGAATCTGATATACCTCCTTTAAGACAGAATTTCTCAATTCAACAGAATAGTCTTTGTTATTTTTTGTGTGACATTGCCGATATTTAACATCTGGGCTCGAAAGACCATTAATACTGTCTATTGTCAAAAAGGATTATATACATGTCTAGCATTCGCAAATTAACTACCTACTATGGATTATGATTACAGTGTAGAATTTGTGCCAGACAGTCAGACTATATTCAACTGCTTTTAAATGATTCTGAACCTAGTTGACCTGCTTGAAGTTTAACCTACTTACGTTATGTAACAATGGTCCTAAATAATGATGCAATAAATCAATATAATATTTACTTTCAAAACTTTTAAAGTAATGTCAAAATTATCAGTATTGGAAGCCATTAGATTAGAAGAACAACTTAAGTAACAACAAAATTCTCTATACGTCGATTATAATGGCCAAAGCTCGCTTTATGTAACACCTAATCTTAGATGTCGGTGAGAAGTTTAGAACAATACTATAATATAAATTTGATACCAAATATTCTAGTTCTCACGTTCGATTTTGGATATTACAAACATTGGCAAATAAGACATCCGATTAAGTATCGATGCTAGCAGAATCATGTGGCCTTATTACAAAACTCGTACACTTGTCTTAAAAAAACTTAAACTAAATATTTCTGTTTCTTGCACGACGTACATCTCAAGTTGCTGAGATCGTCGGAGAACCTAAAACTGAAATTGCATAGTCATTCTACCAAATTTCTCGACCACTCTTTCTCTGTTTAAGCAGTTCGGTTGTGGAACATCCTACCAGTCGCTATAAGTACATTTTATAATCTTCTGGTTTTACACCATACAGAAAGATATTATTATTATTATAAATCAACTATAAATTCAGTATCTTTATTTATTTCAATAAACGAAATAACAATTAAGACAACTATGTCATTAAATTAAAATCAGATTATATACAATAATCGTTAAAGATCGTACAAAGGGAAATAAAAAGAAAATAATTCAAACTAAACAACTATTAATCTTCGATAACTTAGAACTTGATACTTACAAAGGAAGAATTTAGATTTGACCTTCAATCAGCTTCTCTAAATTAGACTTTTTTAAGACCAAGATCGAATTTTTAGCACTTTTGGGAATTAATTAGCACTGATTGTAGACCAAAAGACCCTAATTTCAATGATTTCATTTTTAAATAAATAGATTGGCAAAAAACTCTATTTATACAGTTATAATTCGAAAGTGTAAGAACAATAGAAATTCAAAACATGAAAGACTGAATAATAAATCAGAAAAGATTCACAATAAATATACAATGACAGGGTTCAATAAATTTATGCACTAAACCGTAATAAGCTAATCTAGAAATATAAATTGATCAAACGGGTACTTCAAGAAATATGATCTAACGAAATTGTTTATTTGCTTACGAAAACTATAAAAGTCGCTGTAAATTTTATCGACTTCATTACAGCTGTTTCTCAGAAAGCAATAATATCTATATATTTCTTGTTTAGTATTACCATTATTGTGAGTACGAGTAGTAATAAAGACATTGTCAAGATCCCAACGTCTTAGCCTAGTTACATAAAACAATAATGTACCGAATTATGACACAGTTGACATTTAGCATGAAGCCAAGTGACAAATATTTTAGTTTTACTGCAAACTTGAAATGTAAATCACTATTTCAAGCAAATTATTAAGCACTTTAGTGATCACACAGTGTTAGGGGCGCCGCAATTTCTAATTAATCTGCGCGCTTATTAAAGGGTGCTAGAGTAATGATTGCACACGGGCACTTCATAGACTAGAGACGCCTCTGTGCTTAACTAGTAGTTCTCCGCAGTTTCACCTACGTTTTTAGTGACAATAGTCTTCGTTCAGTTTCCTGACATGAATTATAGAAACATTATTAGCGGTTTAATTATGATACAACATATGTATAACATTATAAACCAAGAAAAACGTTTCTAGAGCGAAGTGGTGACCAAAAAAGCTGTCGCATCACTTTTTACTAATTTCGTCAATACAGTTCCATTTAGACCATGCGTTTTCATACACCATTATACCACCAGAAACATTCGGTCAAGTGTCCATTCACTAAGAGATTGTTTAATTTTATAACAGTACATACCCAATACGTAGTATGGTGATAAAAAGTTGTATACCGTAACCTTGTTCAATGATGTTCGCCGTTTGGGGTCAGTGTGTACATGACCTGAGCTTTTTCAATACGTAGCTGTAAAATTAAAATGTTTTCGGACGTACAAATGTGTTACTGAAATGTTTGTGCCTTTAAATCAAAATAGCCCGTTGGCTAAAGTGCATAAAGTGCATAAAGTGTCGAATTTTTCCTCTAGGTATATCGTTGTAGGTTAGAACCTCGTCTGAAACAATGACTATCTGTTCATACAATTAATTTCCTTCCAAATTATTAAATTAGTAACTGTGGGGGAACGGTGTGTAAATGTCCCACCAATACAAAGGGAGGACCCTCCAACCGGGCGAGGTGATCATGCCTGGCGGGCCACTGCCCAACAGTTGATGTTGGGATGTTGTACTTATGATAATCATCGCGAGAACTTCTATTCGCGCGATTCAGGATTGGTAGTTTCTTCGTATCGTGCGTTACTCCGTAGTTCAGTGTATCTGCGGTAGATGGCGCTGTAGTATGTTGTGTTGACGTTGCGCTTGTATGTGGAGTTCGCCACAGTAACGTTCTTTTCAGATTAAAATTAACAATATCTATTGTTTAGTTTGTATATTTACGTACATAAATATTAAATGTACGCCTACATATAACATCAAACTCATAATTCTTTTATTTGCACCACTGCAAAAGCATTTTCCTGAACAGGTGATTAGAAAGCCATTATTATCTTAAAGTTTGAATCAGATTGTTAGTGTCCTTTACGAAAAAATACTATTGGTAGTTGATATTTACTATGTAGACATAAAGAATAAATATTATTAATAAGTAAAATATAAATAAATATAAACCTTATTACGTAAACTCTAAACCTACCGAGCACGAAATATCCCTTAAGATAACTTAAAACTTCTCTATAAAGACGATTTCTTTATAAAACCCAACTTCTTTAATGATACACATGCATGTCGTATTCCTACACGGCTGGCTAACAGTTAACAACTGAACAGACACCTAAATTATCTATCTCCAAAGTACCGCAATGGACTTTTTTCACACTTGCATCTGAGACGTGCGACCACCTATTTATTTACTTAGCTGTTACGGTTCAACGAACTTACTTCTAAAATTATCAAAGTAAAATAACTCTTGTACTTAAGGGATAAGGTTTATAAAACCGCAAGTGTAAATTGGTAACTTGAAGCTTGCAAACCACCGGCCACTCACGAATCGCGCTATTCACGCGTTTATTTCTAAAGCGATAAAGTTTGGTCTTGGTTTGTATAAGGCATATAATTTGCAGCACTTCAATTGCTGGTTGGAGCAACACGATGTCAATTATCTGGCTTTGTGAACAAATCAAACTGTGTGATGGCTGAACATTTAACTGAACTCTAACCATTTTATCATTTAGCTTAACTTAATTTTTTTTACTGCCTATTTCTACAGAGCTTTTTAATACATTTTGTAGCAAAAGTTTATTTCTGACATACTCTCGTAACGTTAACATAAGTATTTTTAAAAAGTTAACCTAACGTTTTATTATCATATTATCAATCTCCGGCAGTCCACTGATGAACAAAATCCTCTGCAACTGTACGCCAGTTTGATCGATCTTCGGTTTCTCGCATCCATCTTCTACCGGTCATCTAGCTTAAATAGTCATTCCACATGGTCTGTGAGTATTCTAACGTAACGCTTAAATTGTTGAAATGTCATAACAAACAGTTTGCCACAATTTTTTTGCTAAGTATGTCTCGTGCATAAACCTATTTAACTTACAATTTTCCTACGTGACGATACGATCATTGGCTTTCAATAAAAATTTACCAAGAAAAACTTAGTAGGCTACATCTGTATCTTTGCGTAAAGTCAATTTGCTTACACTTCTGACTTTGACACCATTACATGACGCTTTTCCGCTTTTTAAGCGGTCATTGTCTTTTTGATGTTATGAAATAATACAACAGTGGTGACGAAAACATGGCGATATGGTACGCTGGATAAAAAATGAGTTCATATAATACCTGATTGTGGAACTTCTTTTTACTGTCATTTTTACCCTACCGTAACGCCTAAACTACTAAACCAATTTAAATGATAAGGTGTCAATAGCTTCGTCATAAATGCCCGATAAGGAATATAATAAATTTATTGTATGCCAGTTTATTATATTAAAAATGGAAAAGTACATCAAAATAATGCCTATATGCTTTGTCTCTGAAGTATTTTTTTACAGGCAAACTTTTTATGAACTAATCGGGTGATAATTCATGGGTAATTTGTGTGATAAAAGAATCATGAAAAATTTTTACAATGAAAAAAATTGATTTCGATAAAAATTAAATAACAAGTAGGAATTAATAATAATAGAAATGTTTATATTCTTCCATCTTCATTTTCCACTCTTACAAATAAAATATTTTCGTCCAGTTTCAATGAGTAAAGCCAAATGGAGAAGATGCAAATATGTATAAGGAAATTAAAACATCATTTTTGAAATCGTTAAACATTAAAGCAATAAAACAACTGAATATAAATCGAAAAAGTCTAGACAATGCCCCAACTCACTATTGCACTGTTGAGCTCTTTTAAGGTGCCCAGTTTAACTCTAGACTTTTCCACCAGAAATAGGCCAGATACGACTGTGATTGCCGTTACAGTAATCACGATGATGTCGAATTATACGATAGTTATACGAGCTACATGTTCCGCAAATAAGCGAATAAGGCACTACTTCGCTAACGATTTTATGAGAAATGGTTTAGTTCATTAAACTGATGGTACGCTTAAAGGAACACTAATGACTGATATGGAAAGATTAGATTGCCTAACAGGATCTAACTTAGAGGAAACGACAATCTTCCTCCTGGCAATTGACTTTATGCTATCCTAAATGGGCTTTCCAGCTTATTATGTACGTAGTACAAAACAGTCCTCGAAATTTAGATAAAAGGTTGGCCATATGACTTTCACTACTTTGAAATATTTAAGAAGATACCACTGCTGTCCACTGTTGAACGAAGGTCACCTCCAAGGAGCGCCAAATCCTGGTCTTGCGCAAATGTTAAACTCTAACTCTTTAGTGTTGAACTCTGAACATTGTCACGAATAATGCTTGTTCAAGTTAGAGTAACACATTACAGCACATATTAACAGTCTTCAATAGCCCACCGAAGGGCATAGGCCTCTGCATAAGAAGGAGGTGTTGCCCTACTATTAAACTTAACTAAGTAAGTTTATACTCGTAAGTTATCTCTTCATCATATCACAGAGGAAAGCAGCCAGGCAAAGATTGATTACGGATCAGACCACGGTACAAATCTTACAAGATGTGTCAAATCATTATGGTTAGTTCTTAATATGGAGTCAACATCATCAATAGCCTTTAACAGTCCACTGCTGGACATAGCCCTTTCCTTAGCTAGGAGGTTTTGGCCTAACCAGACGCGTTAGTCCTATAGACTTGTTTCAAAATTTGCTTCTCATTGCAGTGATGCCGTCTTGCGTAGTTTACAAAACAGTATCATGTGTGAAGACAGAATAGTTTTTATATAAATTCGAACAATAACATTGTTTTACGGCGAACTATGTTGCAATGAACGTGCTTGATAAATGTTTAGCGATGCTTTTGAATGTACATCAAACCTCTGAGCATTCCTTTAAAGAAATAATTTAGCTTTAAAACGGATTTCGTACGAGATTGTAAAGAAAATGACCCTTAATCTTCAGTGGCGAACTCTTGACATTATCATGAATAGTACTTTTCAAGAGAAAAGGTGATTATCACATCACAGCATACATAAACAGACTTGGGCCTCTCCTTAGAAAATATGCAGTTATCTACTAGATCACACGGGTCAGGTGGGTTGCTATAAGGTTAAGTTTCAAGTTTTCCTTCTTGCAGTGCTGTTGTCTTGCGTAGTTCGACCCCTTGATCGTCTCTTACGACACCTAAGATATGGATAGGGTTGATAACACTCCAGAATTGTAATCCGTCACCAGATGAATAAATCGAGGCGTTTAAATCGATAATCTTATACATATGAAAAAACAATTACTGTTCGAGAAAGAGAAAACTCGAGAACGGCTGGGCCGATTTAGCTGGTTTTGGTTTTGAAATGTTTGTCGTAGTCCAGGAAAGGTTTAGACGGTCAAAAGTTAAAAATAACTCGATAACTAATATAGGCCAACCGTTTATCTGAGTCCTCGCCTGCGCGGTAACAGGGGCGCGGGGGTATGACATATCACATATCTTAGGAACTATCTTGGCGCATTTCATCTCGTGTGTATCTCACTAAGGGCCCCTGCCGCCCGCACCTTTCTCAGTCCCCTTTGTCGTCATACCCCCGCCCCTGTTACTGCGCAGGCGAGGACTCAGATAAACGGTCGGCCTATAATTAAATGTAATGTATTTTCGAACGCAACATGCTTTTTTTAAGAGAATGGTCTGTTATATTTGAAAAAAATCAGCAAACAAGCAGACGTATCACCTGATGGTAAGCGATTACCGACGCCAATAGACACCACATAGGTTACCACAAACAGTGTAACCCAATCGAAACGTGGAGAAATCTTAAGGTTCGTAACCTTTTGAATAATTTTATTTACAAGAACTGTGCCTAAAAGTCGCGAAAGATTAAAAAAAAATATGTAACTTTCATAAATAACTACTAGTGTTTGCTTAAAAACACTCCAAAGCTATTATTTATTTTAAAAGTAAGACTTTTTAAAACTAACAACTTTAAGAACATTTTCGTGACTATATTTTAATACATTGTTTAATGTCTCTCTTCTCTTTTTATGAATTTTAATTGAATATAATTTTGGTACTAAAAGTCAGCGTGAAAGCCTTCATAAACGCTATGAATGATAGCGGGAACGACAATGAATATGATGTTATCTAAATATGTATGTAAAATTTATCTTCCGTACGTTTGTTTCCCCAAATCTCAGTGAGTTAAGGATGAATTAATTTAAAATCGTTACACAACATTATATTATATAAGAATGATTTTTTTATATATTTCTTACTCTGTAGACCTAAAAGATTTTACTAGTGGATGCACAGTGGTTGAAATTCAATCATCATCATCAACAACCCATAACGTCCCACTGCTGGGCTCGGGTCTCCTCTCATGAGAGAGTTAAGGCCATACGTCCCCACGCTGGCCAAGTATGGGTTAGAGACTGGCAACACAACGTTGTGCCTACGTAATCCTGCCGTTGGATGTTTTTAAGCCGCCCAAAGGCCTCCAACTTGGCTTCACGGCTATTACCCTATGATAACAACCGGGACCGACTGCTTAACGTGACCTCCGAATCACGGAGACGCTCGTGGTATCATGCCACCAGCGGTCACCCATCCAGGTACTGACCGCGCCGTCGTTGCTTACCCTCGGTAATTTTTTTTAATCACTGAGTGCAACTGGGCTATGAGCGCCTTTGAAAATTCGATCTTAATTTCTTATTATTATTTTTCTTGTTTTTTTTAGCTTTTTGCTCTCCATATAAACTTCAAGTGTAATTCAAATTTAATACTCTTCTGTTTTGCTTCATGTATTAATATATAGATTTCTATTACACACTGCACCTGCGAAGCTACCCGCGGTATATCAATGATATTTAATCACCTACTTGCTCTCCTACGGCAACACTACACTTTTCGCGAAAAAAGTTCAAAATTAATCCAGTCTTTCAAGCTCAAAGAAGTAACAAACAAACACACTCACAAACCTTCGCCTTTACAATATGTATTAACGTTATGTAAAGTGTGATTATACTGTAGAGAGTGATTCTCAAGTCAACATATTTGAAAAAGTATTAAAATATCTTAAATTAATACTGTCATTATAAAATTAAATAGGTAATTAGACAAAATTCACATCACTTTTTGCGAAACAGGAATTACTTTTTTTAAATGTTTTTTTATTCGATCTCATTTCTTTTATAGGTGACTTATTGAACTAATATAGTTCCGCTACCTTAGTCACGTACTCAAAAAAACATATGTTTAACCTAAAAAAGGCTCCATCTGGGACCATAAAGCTCAGAGCAGATGTCAGCGTTCAAATTCAAATTGTACACATACATTGTAACATACCGTTCTAAACCAGATTCGTTACACGTTCTGAAATTAACCTTACTGCAATAAAAATTAAGTTAAAATTTTTAATAGCAAACTTTACATCAGATGTTTTTCAATTTATAGAAATATGAACTTTATTGTTTAGGAATAAAAGATGTGATTTACTAAACGGAATACAGGCAGATGTTTTGCAGTAAGCACGTGCCAGCAAATGCTCGGGAAAGGACAATGGTTAAAGTTACAATAGGTTTTTTTTTGTCTTATTGTTACGACATCGGGTGACGTTTACGTATTATTGTTACCGGTATATTAGAATTGAGGGTGTTATGTATACACCCCTTGGGTATCGTAGAAACCGACCAGCCAGCATGGTATAGTTGGCCAAAATCCTCCTATCAAAGCAGAAGTCTAGGTCCAACGATGGACTGGTAATGATTGCTAGTATGATAATTGAATGATTAAGAACTATTTCTGACATATACCTACTAGAAGTCAAATAGAGCGGTCGAAATGAGAGCGTAAATAAGAAAAAAAAATGCGTGCGTACAAAGTACACATGTCAGAAGTGAAACTTCTTTGGCAAACTAATTACTAATAAAAATAATTAAAGAGAATTATTAAAATGCATTTATTTTATATAGTTTAAAAATAATATAGTAAAATCTCAGATGATGAATGTTAAATTAAAATTCGCCCGTTCTCAATCTCTCTCAATCGATCTCAATCGCTCTCTACCTCTTCTTCGACAAAAAAAGCTGCACATTTTCGTGACGCGTTTCATACGTAAAAATTTTACCCTCATGCGCCTAAAGGAGTTTCATTTCAATACAAGATGGTAAATGAAGCGTGATAATATATGCTTACGATGTTAAAATATAGTATTATTATTAAGCAAATTGTATACACCTCAAATGTAAATAAAAACAAAAGAAAATCAACAAAATCAGTTCATCGACACGAAAGGGCACACACAAACAATGAAAGATCATGAAAATAAAAAAGAAATAATGACATGTATATCATATATATTTAAACCATATATGCAGTATCAAAAACAACCGCAAGATTAGCGGAAACCAAACCTCTTGACCGATTTATATCATTAATTTCTTTTTTATTACAACCTATTACCACACAGACTCATTTATTGGTCTGAGCACACAGATTACACACTTGACGATTCGGTAACATCCTAACTGTCTCATTATTTCAAGTGTTAATGTACTCGTGTGTTTATTTGGTTAATTTTTCCAAGCTTTGTATTAGCTTGTTCTTTTTTATTTATTTATCTATGTAACGGAATTGTTTTCATTAGTTCAAATATAACTATGTATATAAATAAAAACCTGGTCAGTGATAATCAATCATTAGCTATCTGTTAGTGCAATTCTAATGAATAATATAATATGTATGTTCAAAAATTTTTGAGATTACCCAAAATAAAGATACTGGCATTCTGATAATTTTATGTTAATAAGTACCTAACAGACATGCAGATACGTTTGCTTAAATCCTACTACTACGGTATTTAAAATGGTCACTATAATTTCTATGTACATTTCTACATATTTATCTAGATCCTTTGCTTCTATGCTTAGAATAGAAACTTACTTTAATACCTTTAATGGCGTTAAAAAAAAACAAGGAATGTTAGCCGATAATTATTGAAACCACATCTTTCAATAATTAGCCGGCCTTCGCAGCGCTTGCGATTTTCGTCACGGCCGTTCATATAATGGGTTTTTAGGGTTCCCTTTTGAATGTATTTGTTTTCTATTTCTCTCAAATTCTATTAAAACTAGATAAGATAATATAAAATAAGCATGGTTCTTATGTGTAGGAACCTTTCAGTTTTCAGATAACCAGTATAATTACAGATATATGTAATTACAGAATTTAAAACCTTAGAAAACATAAGATGAGACCGGATTTCTAATGTTACAGAAGCATCTTAATATTTTAACACAGTTGTTGCATTGTCCGCATCTGCAATGAATATGGATTACTCTTGGATTATGCTCACGCTTTCGATCAGGCAGAGTAGAGTCACTTTACAGGTAAAAATATTCCAAGCGATCAGATAGTTGTGGAGCAGACACTGAGAATTTATGTAAACATCACACTTCTAAGTAGGTTGACTCGAAGAAGAAGTACTTATACAAACGTAATACTATAGTATTTATATAAGTGTATACCTTAGAACCTCATCCTTTTTCAACTCGGTTAAAACAGTATTAACGTCCAAACTCTCACAGCATTTGTTTAATCTAGACGAAAATTCTGTTACATATTTTTCTTCGTAAACGTAGAACTACTAAAAGGGTACACAATTAAACAACTCCTAAATCAATTTGACTAGCTATAACCTAGGCATATTATAAAACAGGATAGTCAAGTAACTAAACCATTGATTTGGAACTTGTTAACCTCGAAATTTCCATATTTCAATCGTAATATTAAAGCTACTGCGAGTCTAAAATGTGCAACAACACCAATGCGCATATCAAACAAATTTATTTCAAACTAGGTACACCCCACGGTGAGACCCACCATTGTAGTTGTACTCGTACCTTGATCTTTCAATATTAAAATTTTGGAGAAAAAATAGCCTATGTGCTAATCCATAATATATTCTATCTCTTAGGTAATATTCATCTACATGGGTTAAGCCGTTTCTGCGTTAAATAAACAACATCTTTTTAAACTTTCGCCTTTCTAATATTAGTGACAAAATTGTATTAATATCTTTTATATGTGTAAGATTCTGACAAATACGTTCATTATATAGAATATTTTGACCTTACAAAAGTCACAAGATCAACATTTAACTGCCTCGGTGGCGTAGTGGTAGCGTATGCGACTGCTAAGCATGAGGTCTCGGGTTCGATTACGACCAAATGTTTGGATGATCTGCAAATATTTGTTTCGGAGTTTGGGTGTTTTCTCTGTATAATATGTATGTATTTACAAAAAAAAAGTATATAAGTATTTATATGTTATCTAGTACCCATAATACAAGCTCTGCTTAGCTTGGGACTAGATGGCGTTGTGTGTTAGATGTCCAAAAAAAAGAAAAAAACTATTTTTCACGCCGAATGGCAAGATTCTCATACTGGTATAGACATATATAGATATTAGATATTCCAGAGAGCATGAAAACGTAAATATTGTATCATTTACCATGCAGACAAAACCTTTAAGGAGATAGTTAGCTCCACTAGTGGACTGTATAATATGCTGTTAAGACAAAATAAGAACCAAAGGACGTACCTTACATCTATAAAAAGTACTTAAGTAGGTACTTAAATCTCGAATTCCAACCCTAAGCTAGTAGAATCAAAAAATTTCACTGTAAAGGCTATTTGTTTTAAAGTGAAGTTGTTTTGTTTATCGCGTTGCAGCTGAGTGAATGCAATAAGCCAAGTCTTGTCATACCAAAACTGACAATTAGCTCAATGTAAATGAGGCCTCATTTCTCATACGACAGTTGCGACTATAGAGAAAGTGTTCCTCGACTCTCGATCTGTTAACGCTCTTCATAAAGGTTATGCGTTTGCACATAACACAGTATGAGGACCTTCAAAATTGTTTTGACTTTATATCTGGGTAGTAAGAAATATTTGTACGCATATCACGATGCGCAAATTCTTGGGTGATATTTCCGATAGTTTCATGATTTACTTTTTAATTGTAAAAACTTTGTAATTTAAGTCAAACGTTTCCTAACCTAAAACTAATCATTTACTTACTTACGACCATTTTATTCATCTTATGGGACAAAATAATAAGACATTCGGTGGTCTAAAAGTCACATAGAATACAAATTGTTTCCAAAGAATATTATAATGTTGCCAGAGGAGTGTCGTCCTATTTCTTTTATTCAAATAATCCAACTATATAATATTAACATAGCCCACAGAATATAAAACTCGCTCATTAGAAAGATCCTAGTCCCTACGAACGAAAAAAAAACAGGCACAGACAACATTCGAATGAACAGTTCTTAGAGCCAATAATGATAGCAAAATAAATCGTTCAGTTAATTAACTCGTAATACGATCCGAGCTGGGCCGATACAAATCAGCGCAAAATAAAGTGTAAAGTGCACACGCGAACACGCAACGCACAATTATATTGATATGCGCTTAAGAACTCCAGAACAAAGATCTCTTTTTTTTGTATATACTCATGCCTCCTTAACTCTAAGGGGATGGGCAGAAACATCTTCACATTAACTTAATTTGTGAGTTTTTAGCAAAGTTCTGTTGAAACTTCTTTTTATTAGCTTCTCCTGTTTGTTTGTAACCGAATTAATTTTAAAGTAAAAAGCATGGAGTACTTTCCGAATACATATATATTATATATATTTCAACTAGCTGTCCGGGCAAACGTTGCTTTACCATAAAATTGAATAATAAAAATCGCGATGGAAAAATAGGGGTTGATCGTAGAGGGTTGAAAATCTAGGGTTGTATGTATTTTCTAATGCTGCATCATAAAAAAATAGAAATTAAAAATTTTGTCAAAAAAATAAAAAAAAAAATTTAGGGGTGGACTACCCCTAACATTTAGGGGGATGAAAAATAGATAAGAACCGATTCTCATAGATACCGGATAATCACAAAAAATTTCATCAAAATCGGTCGAGCCGTTTCGGAGAAGTTCGATTACGCACCAACACGACACGAGAATTTTATATAATAGAAGATAAGAAGAAGAAGATAATGTCGCCCCACGCTTTTTACCTATATTAAAATTATTTTCTATTTTTAAGTTTGATTTTGCTTGGTTTGTATTTTTTGTTTTTTAAACTTTATTTACTTATTTTAGTATAGTTGTTGAAGTGAAACTTCTTTAGAATCGATGTGATTTTAAATCGGAAAAAACGACAGGTAAGAGACACAAATACAAAAATTTGTAGGATGAAGCCGGCAAAGAATGAGACAGAAATATTATATTTATATATATTCATCTCATTCTTTTGTCGATTTACTGAAGTTTCACTTCTATCGTGTGTGAATCGCACACCATTTTGTTTTATTTATTCTACTTATATGTTTTCATTATTATATGTATATTAAAGTAGCTCTTTTGTATAATAATTTGTTGTCTATTTGTCTTCTCTTGTTGTTATGTTATTATTCCATTCTGCATTACAGTTACTTAAAAAAAGTTTCAAAAACTATAACTATAAACGTAAAATCTTTTTATTCAATTTACAAAGCCTATGTCAATTGTCACCTCATTAATTAAAATCGATTCAGTAGTTTAGGCACTACGGTGTAACATACAAACATACATAGACTGTCATAGCCATTGCCCCTTTTGGCTTCGCCATAGTCGTATAAAACTTATCTTATGCTCAAAGAAACAATAATTTTCATTTAAATCAATCACTAATTTTATTCTCAACTTCTATAAAATCGAAGTCAAACAAATTCCAGACACAGAAAACAAACAGAATTATCAATTTAGCGAATGCAAAAAGTGGTCTGGGACGAGACCGCGAAAGCTCGTAAGGCTCGTAAGAGTCATCAGGCGCGCAGAGGAATGTCGCACTCACATAGCCTCGGGAGATAGGCGAGGTGTATTTTTCGAGATAATGGACACCTTTGAAAAATAGACGAGAATTAAGTATCCATTTTCTTATTTTGTTAAAGTTTATAAGTCAATGGGCCTTAAACTGTTATTAGCTGCAATAAATTTAATATTAACAAGTGATGTTTGACGTGAAACTCGCATAAAGCACGTATTGTTTTTCAATCTAGCAATATTTAACATATGTTTGATAATAAATAGAACTCGATATTGCTGGACATCGGCCTTTCCTTAGAGATGAGGTATTGATCTACAATACCACGCTAGTCTGACAGATTGGTATAGGTTTGTTTTAAGAGTACCGGTTCGGGCCCAGATATGGTATCTGGGCCTGATCCTCGACGGTAGGTGGCTCTTCGACGAGCATTTCCGACAGATTGCTCCGAAGCTGGTCGACGCTGCTTCAGGACTATCTTTTTTATATTATGGTGAGCAAACGAGCAGACGTATCGCCTGATAGTAAGCGATTACCGCCGCCCATGGACATCCGCAACCCCAGAGGCGTTACAAGTGCATTGCTGGCCTTTGGGGGATGAGGAAGGAGATGGGGGAAGGGGTTGGGGAGAGCCTCCGGTATCCTCACTCACTCGGTGAATCACAGCGCAGGCGCTGTTTTACAACCGGTTTTCTGTGAGGCCGTGGTATCACTCAGGTCGAGCCGGCCCATGCATACCGAAGCATGGCTCTCCCACGGTAAATTTTCCCAATTTGTCCTTGAGCGACTTTTTCCCAATTTAGGTGGAACCAGCCTCGCAACAAGACAGCTCTACACGGGGGTTGTCTGGTCAATGACGCTGTACGGTACACCGGTGTGGGTGGCAGCTCTGACCGGCCAGAATAAGGCGCGCCTCTGGTGCTCTCAGAGGGTATTGGCCGTCAGAGCCATACGAGGATACCGCAACGTGATAAAAAAGTTTGTTTCAAGAGGTCGGGATGTGTCAATTCATAACAGCGGTTCCCCGATTTTGGCACACCTTGTAGTTTTAGTCGGTCGGACCGACACTTAACCAAAAAAAAAGTTTGTTTCAGGAGTTAGCTCTCTTTTCAGAGCTGTCCGATCCATGTGATGAATAGAGGTGGTACACTCAGTATTCTTAATCCATCACCACACCAGTGCATAAATAAAACTTAAATAATCATTACGTTAACTGACGTATTGGCTCTTTGAGGTACCGTAATTTAGACTTCTTGAAACTATACGCAAAACTATACACATTCATTCAGAAATACACACATAATAATAAACATTATCCTTTATTTTCCCATGAGAGTTAAAAAAAATCTTCAAAATAGAAATCGTAACAAAATACTTTGCGCATGCATTACCTATATAAACTCTATTTTGAAATTCTATTCATAAATGACTCGACTCGAAACTAAAGTAGAGAAATGAAAAACCTTTAAGCGGATGAGTTTATGGAAAATTCACCATATACTCATCCACTACCAATGGATGAATAATACACCTATTTAATGTTAAGAAAATGTATATTAAAATCGTAAATTAGATCAAACCATACTTAATGTTTTACGATCTTCATCTTTAGAAAAAGATATAGGTAATAATATATCTTGTATTTCAATCAGAGGTACTTTCAATACCGTTACCATATAATTTTGTTATTACATTCAAGGTATAGATAGTCTAGCCTTACACACTTAGCTTAGATTGATGACCTACAAACTACATAATAAGTACCTACTAATCAAAGTGGAACCTGAGTATTTTCTTAAGTCTATTTAACTTTATCTAGCTATATATCTATATAACTCCGTTTGTCTGACTGTGTGTTCGCTTTCACGGTTAAAACGCTGCACCATCTATATAAATAAAAATGAATCGCTCAATGTGTTGGGCATAACTCAAGAACGCCTGGACCAATTTGGCCAATTCTTTTTTATAAATGTTCGTTGAAGTTCAAGGATGGTTTTTACGGCGAGAAAAATTCCAATAATGGCCGAAAAAACCTCCAAAAAGGATCGGTACAATTTACAATTGTTAAAACGTAAGTCTGTTTGTACGATTGTTTAAATAACAAATTAATCCGCCGTTTAAACGATGTGTAAAATGTAAATCAATATTGTCCCTATTAAGTCCCGATCGGTACATTAAAATATACGGAACTCATTACCATCAAAAGAAGTCAATTTGTTCAAACCATGGTTGTTGCAACAAACAAACAACACCAATTTCTTTCTAATTACTCCTATCCCCATTTAGGAGAACAAAACTGCCTCCCATAAAGAACCCTCCAAAGAACTTTTTCAAGGTTCCATAGAGCAGATAAAATCCATATAATACGAGTCTCAATATTGGCAGCTATCTTGTATAACTGTATAATGAGATTGTCTTCCATAACTAGACAGCCTTATTACGCAGGTAAAGTCATATCATCGAAGTACTTACTATAATAGGCCTCCAGTTAAGTCTATCTTATTGCATAGGTACTCATAAAATTATCTTTTAAAACCCTACAATAAACATAAAAAAACACAGAGTAAGAGGACCACGGAAACTCGAAAGTAACTCGATTCTAAAGTAAAGTGAGTTTCTTGTGACATTTAACTGGATATCATTAAATAAACATTCTGTGCAATACCGTTTCTATTCTCTTGGGCTCCTTATCCTGTCTTGGAATCGGTATACGAACATTAAGCAATTGACAAGGCAAATATTTTACTGGAAACAATAGACAACGTCTTTATTGTTAATAGAATAAATAGTTATAAGTATTAATCATCTACTGACATCATTTTATTAAAATATTTTTACTGTCTATAGTAATCTCAGGTTTCAAACAGTGTAGTTATTATATCTAATCTCTATTCAAGATAACTGGCCCCACTCTTGAATTCGGCTCATACTTTCCATTGTGCAAAGAACCAGAAGAAGAAGAAAAATAAAACAGGCTTTAACCCAAACTGATAATACCGATACATACAACAATATAATATCGGTACTTTCAATTGCTGTCTATGGAATGTTCAAAAAAAATTATTATTAACCTTAGAAAAATGTTTATAAGTTTTTTTTATGTCATTTTTTTTATTTGAACTATGCGTTACATTCAATGTTGACGACTGCACGGTTGGTCTAGTGGTTTAAGCGGTCACTACGCCGCTTGCTAGTGCGCCAAGTGCCGTGGGTTCAAATCCCACGTGGAACATCACTTTGTGTGATCCACAAAATGTTGTTTTGAGTCTGGGTGTTCTTTGTGTCCGTTATATGTATGTTTGTAAAGTCCCCCGCGACACAGGGTGTATATTCCTAATGCGGGAGTTGTCTTTTAAAAAGAAAAAAATATATATATATATATTAAAGTATCTCTTGGTATTATATATATATATATATCGAGAAACATTCGAGTTCCCATAGTACTTACTACTAAGTAATTCAACATATTCGCCGCGTATCCAAGAAAATAAAAAAATCTCACCTTATTTGCATTAACACAAAACGTTATACAGGGTAAATGGGAAAAGGAATTATTATGTCTTTCTAGCAACAAGACGCGACGGGCTGAATAAATAAATGGAGCATCTTGAACGGATCATGCTTTTGAAATGATATTCCAATTTTGTTTTAACTTTTTGTTCGAGACTTGCATACATTATAGATTACATACATACATACATTTTATACATTTACAGATGAAATAATATATGTATACAGTTTGAGTCCAGAGTTTTGATGATGTTGCTTTTGTATCATGTTTATTAATACTTAAGAGGTAGGCAGTAGAAGTTATAAATTGCGTAGATATTTATTTATTTATTTTCTTTCATTTATTGGCCTGTCAAAGTGACTCTATCAAGTGAAGAATACAAGAGTGGTGGTTACCATACTCATTGCTAATGCAACAATGCAGCATGGTGACCCACACCACAGAGGCCTAGTGATGCTTCTGTATAATTGGGCCTCCGGTCTCACACTTACTAACGAAACACGACAGCACGTATGCTATCACGCCTATCACTTTAAGTTGGTCTTGTGTGAGGGTAGTACCGCCCCGATCGGGCCAGCTCTTTCGTGCTGAAATCAGCGTGGCTCTTTAAAGGTAACCTTTATAGTTGATTAGAGGGTAATCCTTATGTATACTTGATCTAAATCGTCTCTGTCATAAAAACGATTTAGATTGCGTAACCTTAACGATCTTGACTTGTCAGAAGTCGTGGATTCTGTTCTCACCCTGGACAATTATTGTGAGATAAGCCTGTCCGGGGCTTTTGTAGTTTAACTATCATATGTAATTATCATTCCACAGACGTAATTTTGAAGCAAACAGTTTTATGTAAGTTATTATAAAAATATAAACATAGTTTAACGGCGAACATGTTTCGAACCCTTAGGTTATACAACCTAAATATATGAGTACATTACATTTGTGTATCTTGTACCACTATAATTGCGTATTATCACGACATAGTTAGAATACTCGAATATATAAAATAAACGAACATTATACCTTCTTATACCTGCATAAAAACCCAATTAAACTGCATCTCCTTCAAACATTGATCATTAAAATACGAGTGAGCTTCATAATAAGATGTTCTAGGAGTAAAAAAGCATGGCTACAAGCTTATTGGCAAAGGCGTTCAACGTTCGTTCAATAATTTATGTGTTACATGTCTTTGGGAACACGTTCTTTCTTTTAAAGAATAGTTTGCTTTTATTCAACTCCTTATTTAAAAGTCATATATATATTCTCAGTATTCATTTACCAGACAAGTTTAAATATATAGCCGTCATTTGTTTTTATTTTCACTTAGTAATAAAAGCCAGATCTTAAATAGGTATATAGTACTATGGAAGCGGAAAAGGATATTACTGAGAATATAGCCAATAACCTAGAACGGCTCAAATAGCTGGCAAGATGGAAGGGAAAATACGCATAGGTCGGAGTACAAAGTGTTGGACGGATTAGATATCGGACCAACTGGATATGCGAGTACATAACAACGCGGCACTCCACCAAGTGGCTGACAGCGATAGATGGGGACGCATAATTAGCAATGAAAGAATGACCAATATGAAGAACACAAACGTATTAGTTTTGTCCAGACGATTTGCAATTAACGACAGATGCCAGAGATGGTTTGTGTTAACGAACTCCATCTAGCAACGGTAGGTTCCATATTAAATGCACAAAAAAAAGACCTAATGACAATTTATTTTACTAATGATTTAAAGTGGGGTGGTTTACCGTGGGAGAGCCACGCTTCGGCATGCATGGACCGGCTCGACCGGAGTGATACCACGGCCTCACGGAAAACCGGTGTGAAATAGCGCCTGCACTATGTTTCACCGAGTGAGTAAGGATACGGGGGGACCATATCCTAACCCCTCCCCCATCCCTCTCCTCATCCCCTAAAGGCCGGCAACGCACCTGTGACGCACCCGGTGTTGCGGGTATCCATGGACGGCGGTAATCGCTTGCCATCAGGCGATACATCTGCTCGTTTGCCACCTACTTCATAAAAAACATGTTTACTTACATTGCGTCCTATAAATAAATAAATAAATATTAAATACATCTAATACACAAACACCAACTTGTTCCAAACTAAGCATACCTTACGTTATGGGTCCTAGACAACTGATATAAATACATATATACATAGAAAACACACTTAAACAAATATTTGCAGATCATTGAAACATTTGGTCCGACCCAATAGTCGAACCCGAGACTTCAAACACAGCAGTCGCTTACGCTACCGCTGCGCCACCGAGGCAATCAAATTTACGATTTATTTTTGAGAATGATTCATAAATAGACAGACAGTTTTAAATACCATAAAACAAACATATTTTAAATATAATCTCCGTGAAAATACGTGTTATATAATTGACTATTCCGGATCTGCGTGACGGAGCGTGAAGAAGAAAATATGTTTTTAAAAACATGCGATTTATGACATAAACGCTTTATATATTTATATCCTTAATCTTAACCTGTAGACCTTGGTAAAGCCTATGTATAAACATCTCTAGAAAAACCTGTTTAAAGTGCAGACAATTTCGCAGGACTGATTGTCCTTTTCTAAAGTGTGAGATCGAAAAATTTCCATGGGATGTGACATATTTGTACTACACGTCTCTCAGTAACTTCTTGCCGTCATCCTGTGCACTGTTGTTTATTATTTGTATTTATTGTGAAATAAAATTATACAGTTTATAATTTTTAGTTTTTAGTGAGATCATCTTTCGACTGGAAGGTGCATGAAATTACATATTTAGTAGACATTTTTCGAACACTAGCGTTATGAATGTTAAGAAGAGAGAAACCCCGAACACTTCATATACAATTTTCGATGTGAGCTGATATTGACATGCAAAGAATCAATGACCCCGAATCATAAAAAAACTGGCTTTTATGATATTTTTGTTCTGTAATATAATTCCCTATGTATCAATTTTTATTTTTGTTGAAAACTTGTTTTGTTATGCTCATTTAGTTATTACTTAATTAGCTAAGTACTAAAATCTAGCATAATTTAATATTTTTTGTCCAGTTTCAAACAGTAGTTCGATGACCATGCAGTGCTAAAATCATTTAATATCTTAATATTTTAAATTATTTCTTTTAATGCTCAAAGACCACTGGAAAAGTTTGTAGGTAGTATATGTTATACATAAATAAAGACATTAAGTCCGATGTGAGTGTCCGTTTAGATAATGTCTCCATGTGGTGACGGATTAATAATCACAAATAACAAAAAAACTGACTTCAAGAACTTGACCATAAACTATTTCAAACTACAATATATTATTTATATCGAACCAGCCCCCGTTAACATCTAAATTCTCTTGTGTCATTGGCTAATCTTAAACAAAGTAATCTCAGACAAAATATTAGCCAATTTGACACATAAAAATTTAGGCATTAACGATTGCAGAAAGAATAACGCTTGCAACTTGGCTAGGCAGGAGCTGTCTGTGAGTAATCATATAGGTATGTAATCAGGTATCAAATAAAGTTACTAAGAATTAAGAAAATGCTAATAAATGTAAAATTGTGATTGAGAAGAACGTCTACTGGAAACAATTGTTGGTATAAATATTATTGAAGATAGCGATACAAAACATACATTTTAAAGTTTTTTTCAAATAATGTTTAGTAATATTATTGCGATATACAGCAAACAGATGGCCTCCTCACGTGTGGTGACCCCGGTGTCCAATGTTTTCCCCTTTTTAATTACGACCAGGTGTACTTCGTTCACAAAACCGAGACATTGAAACTAGTCGGACTAATGCAGCGGATGAATGTTGCATAATTTTATATTTCTCGGTAAAGCAAGCCGCAAGTTTATGGGCAACTATATTTGCATACTAACCTATCCACCATTTCACGTGCATATTTTTTGCGTGTAAAGTGTTATGGCTCGTGTGATTTTGAATGTGGACGGGTTTTTTTTTACTTTTTTCTGTCCTTTATCCAATTATTTTTGGGTATAGGGCGATGTGTAACATTGAAAAGTGTCATGGTTGATTTATTTTGTAGTTAGCAATCAGTCTGTTGCCTACACATCTTTATAATGTAATCGTTTTTAGACAAAATAATGGAAGTAGGCCTTGTCCTTCTGATTAAAGTAAAACAGAAAACCGGTGTGAATTAGCGTTTGCGCTGTGTTTCACCGAGTGAGTGAGGATACCGGAGGTCCATATTCCCCCCATTCCCTCTCCCCATCCCCCAAAAGTCGGCAACGCACTTGTGACGGTTTTGGTGTTGCGGGTGTCCATGGGCGGCGGTAATCGCTTACCATCAGGTGATGCGTCTACTCGTTTGCCCGTTTTCAAAAAAAAAAAACAGCAGATTGAGTTAGATATCAAAGATGGAGGATATCGTAAATATGGAATAGGAAACGAAAGCCACGAGCTAGAGCAGGAGCTATCTTCTTCATTTTAAGAGTAAGGCAGTAGTAAAATATCTAAAGTAAATTGAAGAAGAAAGCGTCTTATTACAATAAACATTAAATCGCGTTAAAATAACTAAATAATACCGTCACAGCTACTAGTTACGTCCAATTAAATAGAACACAACTAAAATACAAGTACAACACACGGATTAACTATGACTAGGTATAATATTATAAGCTATATAATATTATATATATTTATAAAACAATAGCAATATTTATGTGTTTATTTAAAATCACCGACAAAATAAAGCATTGTCGTTTACGAAACTCATTTGCAATATTTCAAAACATCAACCTTAACTATTACGGAAACTCACAATGTCAGAAGTAAAACGCCTTAAATACATAATGTTAAATGTAAAGTCTAAGTCGAGAAAGAGTACAGGATGCGCCGAGGCCGACACGGGCATTTACTACGTTTCAATAATTTACCCGCAGGAAAACAGGCAATCGTGAAACATAACGTTACTACACAACTTGCTTCTTATTATACTTAAGTCATTGATACGAAAACGTCGATGAGTTACTGCATCGGGAATAGATTTTGTGTCGCGGGGGACTTTACAAACATACGTGAAACGGACACAAAGAACACCCCGACGCATAACAACAATTTGTGGATCACTCAAAGTGTTGGCCCGTCTGGGGTTTAACTCACAACACGTGGCGCACGCCAACCTGCAAAATTAAGAAGTAGACAAAATAGTGTCAATCTACTAGCCTCTAAATTTCTTTCCATTATCGTTGTGTGTCAGTTGTGTTGTTGCTGTCGCACGATCGATTACAAACGATCTTTTCATGTGCAGTTCCGATTTGCAAACACACTAGCATTCTAAACGATTTATCAGAGTTCGTTGACGGTAGCTAATCTAATTAATTTATAATTTTAAGATCACAAGTCGATGTGACCTTTTGCTAAGTAGATGCTCTCATAATTATACTGAGAGCTATAAAATTATTATTTTCTACACTATTAACGATTTTAATACCCAATGTGGTTATTGCCGCATCATATTTAGGTGAAAAAATGTTATAATTTAGCAATTAGAAAACAGTGACCATGAATTTTTATTGCTTTACTCTTGTCTTGTGGGTTTCACCTGTTATTTTGCTAATTAGTATTAATTATTTAATAAATTATCATCTTTGAAAATTCTGACCCATAAAATTAAATCATTTATTAGATCGACATGATATTAACAGGTTATTGGCAGGTCTGATATCAAAAAATCAACCGTTTCTTAGAAACAAAAAAAGACATCACCAGACTAAATAGTGTAAAATTATAAAATACTAACCTTTGCCCGCGGCTCCGACCGCGTATATGTTGGTTATCTCGTGTAAGAGTAGCCTATATCCTTCTGCAAGAACCAAAGTATATCTATGCCTAATTTCATCGAAATCGGTGCGGAGATTCAGCCGTGAAAACGTAGCAGATAGACGGAGTTACGTTTGAATTTGTAGTAATAGATAGATAGATAGATAGATCTATCTATCTATTACTACAAAATAATTTGACTTATATACTTTTATATATCTATCTCCGTGCTAAGATTCATCTAGATTCGCTGTTCCGTTAAAGAGTAACAAGCATTCCTCACAAACTTTAGTTTTTTTAATATTAAGTTGGATGAATGTCAGTTTATTATAAGTACGTGGATGACCGAACTTTAAATAAATAATAAACAATAATTCTCGGTATTTCTTGGTAAATTTTCTAAAAATGAATTCTAGCTGGATCCCCCAGAATACTAAATTTCATGAAAATCGTTGGAGCTTTTTCTGAGATATATATTGTACTAGCTGTCCCGGCAAACGTTGCTTTGCCATAAAAGGGAATATAAAAAAATAGGGGTTGATCGTAGAGGGTTGAAAATCTAGGGTTGTATGTATTTTCTAATGCTGCATCATAAAAAAATAGAAATTAAAAACTTCGTCAAAAAAATAAAAAATAAAATTTAGGGGTGGACTACCCCTAACATTTAGGGGGATGAAAAATAGATAAGAACCGATTCTCATAGATACCGGATAATCACAAAAAATTTCATCAAAATCGGTCGAGCCGTTTCGGAGGAGTTCGATTACGCACCAACACGACACGAGAATTTTATATAATAGATAAGATTTACAGACATTGCTCGTTTAAAGGCAATAGATTTTTTTAATTTAATAATATTTACTAATAATAAACTATTAACCCCCAGAACTCCAAACACCTAAAATGAATCATATTCTTAGAAATTGAACATTCGTTAATACCCGTAACATTCTTGGTTTTGTAAAATTTTGGGATGACCTTACCCGCTTTTATAAGGACGCAAAACTGGTTCGATGGATGGTTTTACTGGTAGACCAGGAATGCTGGCTATCATCAAAATTTCATATTTTTTTTACCATAGCACTAATTTTGTTACCCTAGCACTATATTAAACCTAGATGTCTTCTATATCGATGTGGTTATTAACCACTTACAAAAACTCAAGAACCGAGAGTATTTTGTCAATGTAATCTTACTTTTTGACACACGCAACTTAGAACGCGTCTCTTTTCAATCATATATGGACGGACGGACTGCTTAGCTTGAGGTCTCGGGTTCGATTCCCGTTTCAGATCAAATGTTTGTATGATCTGCATATATTTGTTTCGGAGTTTGGGTGTTTTCTATGTATAATATGTATGTATTTACAAAAAAAAGTATATAAGTATTTATATCAGTGGTCTAGTACCCATTTTTTTTTTTTTTTTTACGTGTGGAAACCCCCTCGGGCCGTCACCCCGCCGGGGTTTGCGGCGGGGCGGTGTGTCGGAATCGAACCGACTAAAACCACACGGTGTGCCAACTCTGCGCCTGAGAAGGGAGGGGTCCGGGATCGCTGTTATTAACGCAAACCGGACCCAGTGGTCTAGTACCCATAACACAAGCTCTGTTTAGCTTGGGACTAGATGGCGTTGTGTGTAAGATGTCCGAAATATTTGTTTATTAATTTACACAAATTAAAATATCGTGAAAACGGTTAGATAATTTCGAGGTAATATATGTAATAGAGTATGAATAGTATATGTAATAGATTTAAAATTATTTAGGTGTATTTTAAAGTATTTTCAGATCGGATATTTATTAAGGTAGAAAAATATTTTCTAGAATGTTGATTCAAAGGTGAGATAATTCTTAGTAGTGGCAAATATTGAACAATACAATTTTAGTTTTAAAAGGAACTAAGGATGTGGCATATAAATCTAATCGGTGACTAATTAAATTATTGTTGCTACCAAGTATATATTAGTAGTATTGTATAATACTAATAATAATTAATTACCATGTACCAGGGTATCATAGGTATGACATATTTCTTAGAAATGTTCTTGCTTATTGCCAAGTACTATCAAGGACAACAGCAGTGCAAAGAGAAGGAAATCTGGGCACAAACTCTGTGTTTAATATACTCGACTTGCCAGCGTGGTATAGAAGGCAAATGCTTCCATTCTAAGAAGACTCCAATGACCAGCAGAATGATTGTCAAGAATTTTTAAACCTTTTTTTAACATATGATTACTAATAACTTTCTTAAAAAATATCTTAAACGTTTCTTCGCATGAAATCATCTCAGCTACTGCTGTGAATCAAGTAGGTATTAGATGGGAAAAATAAGTTTAAATAGAAAAGGAGAGATGGTTAAAATGTGTGTGTGAACTGATCGATCACACTGGTACATATTTCGAAAAAATACAAATCGCAAAATTTTGTAGCACGCTTAAAACAATTGTATACGTCTAAGAATATATTAAATATATTTTTTCAAACTACAGTCCTCAAAACGGCAATCCCTCAATGTTCTAAAATGTTTTGTTTTAAGAATACTTTCAATTCTAGGTTTTTATATATATAAAGTAACAAGCATTCCTCACAAACTTTAGTTTTTATAATATTAAGTTGGAAGGGTATCAGTTTATTATAAGTACGTGGATGACCGAACTTTAAATAAATAATAAACAATAATTCTCGGTATTTCTTGGTAAATTCTTAAAACAAAACATTCTAAAATGTTTTGTTTTAAGAATACTTTCAATTCTAGGTTTTTATATATATAGAGTAACAAGCATTCCTCACAAACTTTAGTTTTTATAATATTAAGTTGGAAGGGTATCAGTTTATTATAAGTACGTGGATGACCGAACTTTAAATAAATAATAAACAATAATTCTCGGTATTTCTTGGTAAATTCTTAAAACAAAACATTCTAAAATGTTTTGTTTTAAGAATACTTTCAATTCTAGGTTTTTGCGAAATACCAATGTGGTCCCTTAGTTTACATGTACATAACCAAAAATTCATTCAATCTATCGAAAGGGGTTTCACTCATATCCTAGGAAATGTGAGAAATATTTCAAGGAGGTCAAGGTAACACAAATCGGTTATTTATTACGTATCAATGAGGTGACTCAACCGATCATGCAATTTTACGAACATGTGGCCAAAAGATTTTTTTTTAACTTTTAATCTCGTAATTGAAACCAAAGTTTCATTCTCACTGTTGATCCAGATATCGTGGGTTCAATTCTTAATTATAACGTAAATTAGACGTGGACTATTATTGACTTACATCGTATAAAATAATAACCTAATATACCGCAGACGAGTTTGTTTAAATCCAAGATGGACAGAGCTTGTACTTATTACGATAAATAGACAGCTTATAGTTTAAAAGCATATTATTATGTTGATTTAGCAAAGGTATGTCCTTAATAAAGACATTACCTACCTTTCTACATCTTAATACCGCTCAACCACTAGGACAAACGTAAAGTTGGTCACCACTCCGTTCCCTACATCGCCAAGTGTTGTGGGTTCAAATCCCACATGGAATAACACATTATATGATCCACAAATTGTTGTTCTTAGTCAAGGTGTTCTTTGTGTCCGTTTCATGTATGGTTGTAAAGTCCCCCGCAACACAGGAATTATTCCTAGTGCGGGAGTTGTATTTTTTTAGATAGAAAAATACCTACCCCTAACTTTGTACACCTTTTTCCGAAAATTATGCGAAACGAGGAGTATGAAATTTAGTACAGTTAAAGCTTATATGGAAGACGACTGCAGAAAGCTATAAAATCAGGTCTCAAATGACGTAACTCCAAGAAACCTTATATGTATTATAACAACGCAACTTTCTGAATAGGTACCTTTAAGTTTTCAGTACACTGCAATATGGTACAGCCCTAGTCATGGCCGTCCTTGAATCACGCAACACCAGCTAATGCTGTTTAATTGAACATAAATATACAATGCACATTGCATGATTCACAGATAATTATTTTAATTTCAATATTGTAATATATTTGCAATATGTCTGTAAGGTATCGACAAACAACAAATGCAACTTCCCGGCAATAGCCAGTTACAAATATTCGACCATGACCTGTCCGATCTATTGCTTAATTTTCCCAATAAATCTACTTTGCCTTCCCTTTCTCCCGAGTTTTCCTTTTTCAATTCTTTCTTATCTTCAGGATACATACTGGCAATAGGGTTGCTTCTATTAAGTAGGTACGTAAATTAAATATCTATCTGTGCCTATTTAAAAGGATTTATAAGGCGTAAGGTATTTTAACTGAATTTCATAAATTAATTAAAATAATATGAAGAAATATATCGCATGATAAATCAAACACTGCCTAGTAAATAGATAAAATTGACATGTTAATATTAAAAATGTCCATGTCTAGGCAGTGGCCTACAAATAGTGGCTGATGATTATATACAAAGAATATACAAGTAATTTGATTATTTTGCTACTATGTTAACAGAAAGTTGCTTTCTCTAAAGTTGCCAAAGTTGTTTTAATGTGCAGCTCCTTAGGGGTGTCAATTTATGACAGAAAGAAATAAATGCAAACAAATTGTTATATAAATCACCATCGGCGAACATTCCACTGCCATACTCAGCTATAAAGATCCTGCCAATATCCTGACATAGCTGCGAGCCTGGTACCTCGATGCACAAAACCACTTTACATGATAACTGACTTAACAATCTCAACATCGCAGTTCACTTAATCGTTTCACTTAATAGCGAACTTACGGGCCATGAGTTATCACGCTCAAATTATTCAAGAGTTCTAAATAAAAACATAATGTGGGAACATTTACAAAGCGTAACCATTAAAATTATGAATAACAATGAAACTTTTAGTATTTACTAAAATTAAAAGTAAATATCAATGCATAAATTACTGCAAGCCATGGCTTTATACAATACTCGACTTACTGTTTCAAACGTTAATATTATCTTCAAACAAGTAACTTGCATTCCAATGAGCAAGGCCGGAGATATTGACTATTCGTAATGTAATCGAATTACAAAACAAGGGTTACAATTCTATCAAAATTCAAATTGACGTTGCACAATAATTGTTGACAAATGGTTCCGAGTCGCAGAATGTTATCCGCCTTGCAGAACCCGCCTAACCCTTTCAAAAAGAACTTGAACCGCTAAAATAGCTTATAGTAATAGAGCCCTTCTCAACTCGGCCGTGTTACAATCGCTTACCTTTACAAAATCAGCGTTACGGCAAACGCGCATTTATCCAAGTATTTGCATGAGGCACTGCGCTTTATCAATTAAAACTTTTTATAGATACACGCCAAAAACGTTGGGCACAAATTGAGTAACACTGTTTCCGAACGCACGGCGATATGATTTTGCAATATTCAGGGGGACGAGACGCCCGCGCCCCACGACGTCTTACGCATAACTGGTGAGTTGAGAGCGGAAACTTGCTCGGCGAGTCTGCGCTGCGCCCGCGCACCCAACGGATGGTCCGGTTTACGCTTGCGTTTCGTTACCGCGGCTCTTGTCATACCAATAAATTGGTATCGGATAAATAAAATTATATAACATTTAGCATGATGAGTGCCATACCATGCTTCACGTTCGTCATGGCCGGCAGCGAGAAATGTAACATTTATTTCAAGACGAATAAGTAGGTTGTACGAGGTGTGTCTATAGTAAAAGTGTACCCTAAGGCGATTCTGATTTTATATCAGGGTTAAGTTATAGTTTTATACATAACTGTCCTTGTGCAATTGTGGATTTTTTTATTCTAAATAAATTACATAGAAGAGTTTATTGTTAACTGTTAAGTTAAGAGAAGAAAAGCAAAACACTTAAGTATCTAGATGTCAGTGCTGACCCATACTGCGATTTGCTTTCTAACACCATTTGTTTTTGCAGAAAATTGAAAGTATCGTTTAAAATAGACATTGGAAGGTATTTCTTGCTTATACATATTCTTGTACAGCGATCTGGTGTGTTCTAAATAGGTAGTAACTAGATTTTATTAACAATATTTAGTAGATATACATAACCTTTAAAATATTTACCCGAGTTTCATATCTTCAAGTTCAAAACTTTCAAGGAAGATGTACTACTCCACCTCTAAGACCTTGAGTTATTGTGAATACGTTCACGTCAAAAGTCCCTATCCCCAATTACTAATACCTAGAGGTAATACGTCAGTCCCCAATCCGCACTTGGCCGGCGCGGGGACGTATGGCCTTCACTCTCTTCTGAGAGGAGACCCGGGCCCAGCAGTGGGGCGTCATGATTTACTGTTGAAAACGTCTGCTAGTTTGCCTTCTACATCATTAAAAAAACTATATATTTTTCTGCATTAGATATTTTCGAACAAAACGAAGTAGTGAATCGTTTTTCTGGACCGGTTCTAGAATAGTTCATATTTTATAATAAAGAACTATTTAAAAAAATAATTAACACACCATTAGCTTTCTTGTTTCCTATAATTAATTAAAACAGCAGCATGTCACGGATTGTACACGATTTTGTAACGCACGACTAGTGGGACCAAAGCTTCGAGTTTATTTTACAGGACGTACTAATGCCCTGCGTTTGAGATAATAAACAAACATTTGGTTTAATTAATCAAAGTACAAATTTTTGGACTCAAACTTACTTAAGTTCAATTACTCTTAATTTTTTAAGTTTTATTTAGTAAAACGAATGTTAAAGAATCTGTATAAGGATTGTTGTTTCTTGACAAAAACTAAATCTTGAGAATTTTAATTATTTCTTACTCTCAATCATTTGCCTGATATACGAATATTTTATTTACAAACGGTTTATTTAAATACTATTATTTAGAAAGGTTTTAAGAAACTTTTACTATACCTAAGGCATAAATAAAACTACCGAAGATTATAAATTTTCTTTGATTGACTAAAAATTGCACATGGAAAATCCCACAAGAAACATTTAAACTCATGGAGCCTCTGCTACGCTATAATTTTCTCGTCATTAATTAAAAGTACAACAAAGTGCCTTATTATTACATAAATGTTACATACATATGTACTAGCGTTACAAGACAACACATGTTGAATAAGAGATAAAAAGTTATGAGGAATACTCACGAAAAAACGGAATAATGAGTTATGACGACGTAATTTTTCATTATGTTTACTATGATTATGACGTCACTTTTGTATAATCTTTATCAATAGGCATGATGACTAATTTTTAAAAACTGTTTTATGACGTTCGGAAGTATCTCCTATTGTCAAAAACGGTAGTTTAATTTTTGTTAATTAACTAATAATCTCGAAAATAAATACGATTTTTGTACTCTATGAACCCCGCTTTATTAGATAAATACATAATTTTAGTGGTTCTTAGTTACTGCCATCATGCCTATTTACATGCTATGGGAATATGTCAATATTACGCTCTTTCAGAGAATCAAAGAGCAACAAAACGGTAAATAGGTACATAGGCAATAATGTTGACTGCCTCGGTGGCGCAGTGGTAGCGTATGCGACTGCTGTGCTTAAGGTCTCGTGTTCGATTCCCGGGTCGGTTCAAATGTTTGTATGATCTGCAAATATTTGTTTCGGTGTTTGGGTGTTTTCTATGTATAATATTTATGTATTTACAAAAAAAACAGTATTCATGTATTTATATCTGTTGTCTAGAACCCATAATACAAGCTCTGCTTTGCTTGGGACTAGATGGTGTTGTGTGATAGATGTTCGAAATCCACCACTTTTGTTTCTTATTTTTTATCAAATATGTAATATATTTATTCATCCGGATCACTCACGCTCACGCTTATGAAGCGTTACACAGTATTACGTTTAGGTTTGCAACTATATTTTCATAATTATTATTAGTAATGTTAATTATTATGATGTTGTGATAAAGCTGTCTCAATATCTTACTGCATGTAAAATCAATTGACATTAATACTCGATTCGATTTGAAGCCTCATTTGGAGGTTAAACACGTGATATGCAATTTCATAACTTTTCCTAGCTTTCATTATATGTACATACATAATTAAACTCACACCTGCATCTGAACGTTTAGGCAGAGATATTTGGACTCACGAGACTCATATCAAGTCTATCACCGGCAACCAAAAGATACTTGGGAATGGAAAATGGGAAATTAAGGAGTAAGAAAACAGTTATCAAATCCCTTCTATCACAGGCTACAAAAATGTCACACCATGTGTCAGTGTCGGTCAGATTCCGACACACCACGGTGTAGTGACGGCTCGAGGGATTTTTCACTCTTAAAAAATGTAAGAAGAAAATAAGAACATACTGTTTACATTGGGCATTGTAAGCAATATATATATAGATATATAGATTGTAATGGTCTCAATTGTTTCGGCCTATCAAATTATTTTTGACTATAAAAATAAATGACCACCCATTTCTGGAAACACGTTGTATATAGCACGTCAGAACATGACAGGACGAGTCGTCATCAACACGAGAACGTTACAAAGACAAATTGTTGACTTACTCGCTAGTTTTCATCTTATGTCACATTCGTTCCACGTGGATAGGGGCATTCGCGTGACATGTTCGCATATTTACATTGGTGCAAGAAAACTAACCACGCTCCACATGCAACACGTTTTTATATAATTGTAGCATGTACGAGTATTCCTATGTTTGAACGCCGATGTGTATAATTTAAAGTATTTTTTCCCACATCGCTCTCTGATTTAATTACACGAATGGCGCAGTGGGTTAAAGCACTCACGTCGTTGCGTCCTACTACGCTAAGTGTTGCAGGTTCAAACTGCAGAGACTCACAATTTTTTGTTCTGAGTCGAGGTGTTTACTAGCTTTACTTATATGTTTGTATCTTTGTTCATAACCGACTATTTTGAACTCGACTTTGATTCACTCAACGGTCTGATTTTATTTAAACTTTAAAGACTAAAATTTTTAGATCGACCTAGTTTTATAAATTATGTTTTACTAGCTTTTGTTTACGAAAGGCTTCGCCCGCATGTGTGTTGGTTATTGCAATAAATAGGACCCTATGCGTTATTACGATGTATAAGCTTTGTAACTGTAAAGTTTCACCTAAATACATTCAGTAGTTTTTGCGTGAACGATTTACAAACATATATACAATCCATCCATCCTCACAAAAATAGTATAGTATTTATAATATTAGTAGGATTACTTGTGTCCGTTTCATGAATACTTGTACTGTCCATCACGATACAGGATTTACAACTAACGCAGGAGTTATCTTTAAAAGAAATAAACGAGTGAAGTTCCGGGCAAGGAAAACCTTGACCGATATACAAACCGGACCGGTAAAGTTAAAACAATGTATCTTTGTAAGGCAAAACTATATTCAAACAAAACCAATGTCCTTTTTGTAATGTTGCATTTTATTGTTATCTGCTTTGCCTATTTTTCACAATTTTCCAACATAATACCAACAATAATAAAGCCAGTAAGGTTGCTCTTGTTATACTTATGCTAGTGCTATACGGCCGACGTATCTTGGCGAGTCTGAACATAGACTCTACAAACTTTAGCTCATATACACTCGTGAAGAAAACTATTATTATCATTGTTTTATATACCAATGTACGAATAAAATTTATCTTATACATTGACCAATTAGTACAAATTTAATAATATCAAAAACCATCACAAAAGTTCTTGCGCAACCTTGTGCGTGAAGTTCGGACTCGCCAAGATACGTCGGCCTTATAGTACTAGTGATCCAACTCGGCTTCGCACGGAATTCTTTGAATTTCTTCTACTATAATATGCATGTATTATACATTGCTGAAAACTGCATTAAAATCCGCAGTTTAAAAGAACTAAGTAAACAGAGATTGACTCTATTTGTAAAGAAGTGTTACTAGAATAATTAGTGTACCGAGGTGTATTTTTTTATGTTTTAGTTGACTCTACTCTACCTGATGGAAAGCATGATTGGAATCCAAGAGTGGGGGTCATCATCATCAAAGCGAACGCAGACAGTGCAGTATGGTGACCCACACTATGTATATATATACCCAGACTAGTGAGATGCTTTTTCAAACTCTCGCTTAAATAACCCGGGGCCATTATAGGAGGGAAACACGTGCAGTGATAGTGAACTCAAACTCAAACTCAAATCATTTATTTCCATAGGCCCCAAAAGGCACTTGAACACGTCAAAAATACAAACATAAAAACATAAAACAAAACTCCTAATACTAAATGCAATGAGATGATTTGAATTACCGGAGCTTAGATTGATTTCGATTCAACTCAAAGGTTTAAATTGAAATCAATCCAAGTACCAGCTCCGATGGGTATTGCATTCATGAGAAGAGCTGGTGAGAAACTCATGTGCACCATCTTTTCAGATAATTCATACAAAGCTTGTTTGTTTTTGACAACAGTATTTCTATGTGCAAGTTAAGGCAACCAAAACACAAAGGCTAGAAAGCGGTCTAATAAGATATTAAAGCTAGGAAAAAAAAATTTTTGTCTAATAAAATAATAAAAATTAGTCCATAGCATATAAGGTTGCAATCACTTACACATCAAGGAGTAAAAGCAATGTGTGCATACATACTGGTCCCAGAGAAAAAGAAAAAAAACGTTTAAAATGTAATAAAATAATAAATACAAATTATTTAAGCTCCAACAATGTAAACACAGATCGCCTCAACTTAACAAAGTTCAAATGTCAGGTAATAAATGCAGAATAAGATGTCAAGAATTAATTACAATCCAATAAATTATTTCACTTTCACTCACATCCAAGGCACTGCATCAGTCAAGAAATCGTTTATCGTATAATAGCCCCTCTCCACAAGACGACTCTTAACGGCACTCTTGAACTTTTGTAGGGGTAAGTTCAAGATTTCGACAGGAATTTTGTTATAAAAACGCACACCAAGTCCTTCAAATGAATTGTAGACTTTGTTAAGGCGATAATGTTGGCCTACTAATTTGTGCTTATTCCTTGTGTTTAGTGAATGATGATCACTTTTGCAACTATATTTATCTATGTTTTTTCGTACAAACATAATATTAGCAAATATATATTGAGATGCCACTGTTAAAATACCTATTTCCTTAAATCGTTCTTTCAGAGAATCTCGAACTTTAAGTTTGTAAATCGCACGAATTGCCCGTTTTTTAATTACAAAAATGGTTTGAATATCAGCTGCCTTGCCCCATAGTAAAATACCATATGACATGACACTGTGAAAATAACTAAAATAAACTATTCGCGCAGTTTCAATATTAGTTAACTGGCGAACTTTCCAAACAGCGAATGCCGCGGAGCTCAGTTTCCCTGCTAGATACGATATATGGGCGCCCCACTGAAGCTTATGATCCAAGGTTATTCCTAGAAACATAGTTGACTCTACGAGATCAATCATTTCATTATTTATTATAATGTTCGTGTTGAGTTTCTTAACATTAGGCAAAGTGAACTTTATACATTTAGTTTTATTCGAGTTCAATAGTAAGTTGTTGCTTGTAAACCAATCTTGGACTAGTGTAAGTGATCTGTTAATATCATCAAAACTATTCTGATTACGATCAACTTTAAAAACAAGCGAAGTGTCATCTGCAAAAAGTACTACATCACAGAAATTTTGCACAAAGAAAGGTAAATCATTAATATACACTAGAAAGAGAAAAGGACCGAGAATTGAGCCCTGTGGCACGCCCATTGAGACAGGTAATCCGGAGGACCTAATTCCATTTATATCCACTTGTTGAACTCTGTCTCCAAGGTACGAGGCAACCAGATCAAGTGCAGTATCCCTAATGCCATAGTGCCTGAGTTTTCGCAAAAGCGTTTGATGTTCAACGCAGTCAAATGCTTTGGATAAGTCACAGAAAACGCCAATAGCATCTTGCGCGTTTTCCCAGGCACTAAATATATGTTTTATAAGTGTTGAACCAGCATCAATGGTTGAGCGATCCTTTCTGAAACCATACTGCTCTTTATGAAATAAATTATTAATATTAAAATGAGTTTCTAACTGCTGAAGAATAAGTTTTTCAAAGACTTTACTGACTGCTGGCAAGATTGAGATGGGTCTAAAATTACCTGGATCGCTCTTAGACCCACTCTTGAATAATGGTATCAACTTACTATGTTTCATTAAATCCGGAAATACACCATTTTCTACACACTTATTAAATATTACAGCTAAATGTAGTGCTATATCAATAATTATATTTTGCAATAATTTGACAGAAATACCCCACAAGTCGGTTGATTTCTTTGAATTGAGCGACTTGAAAGTTTTCACCACATCATTAGGGCTTATAAACTGAAACTTGAACATGACATCACACTCTTTCACGCTGCCCCTGGCCAAGGATTCAGCTGTGACTGAGCAGGAATCCAAAGAACTGGTAGTATCAACTGGTATCTTTGCAAAATAATTGTTAAAAGTTTCAGCCAAACCCCGATTATCTTTAATAATATTGTTGTTAACAACTAATTCTAACCTATCATCCTGCGGTTTAGACCGCCCTGATTCAGTATTTATTACAGTCCAAGTAGTTTTTATTTTATTATCAGACTGTTTAATTTTGTTACTTAGAAAAATTGATTTAGCTACCAAACAAACCTTTTTAAATATTTTGGAATAATTTCTAACATATTGTACAAAAACAGGATCAAAATTATACTGTTTCATGCCATATAGTTCATACATATTATCTCTACTTTTGTAAATTCCAGGAGTTGCCCAGTCACAGAATCTAGTATTCACATTTTTAGTGAAAGTTTTCTCTTTAAAAATTAAATCATATTCTAGTTTAATTAAATGAAATAAATTCCCGTATAAGACATCCGGAAGAACCGAAACGTTGCAAAGCAGCGAAAGCATATGTCTACCACTCGAAAAGGGTGACTTCGAAGGCCAGCACAAGTTGCCCTTTAGAGGAAGGTAGAAGGGTGGGCAGAAGTTAGAAGAGCTCTACAGAAAACTCAACATGATAAAGGCGATAAAGGACTGCCATAGAGGCGATATCTCTTCGCAAAATATAAGTCTTAATCACAAAAGGTGTTTACATTTAATACGCTGCTACTTTCTTTTAATATCATTCCTACTTAATATCATACTGCTGAGTGAAACTATGAATGATAGACAGTGATTTTCATAAACCATAGCGCTCTGTCCCCATATCTGATTACAAGGATATAGAACATATCTAAAAGAGACAATAGTTTAATCCATTTGTTACTTGTATAACGTAACCTAGTTAAGTAGCATTTTTATCTACTTTTCATCTTCGTCATCATCATCGTCAGCCCTTAACAGTCCATTGCTGGACATAGGCTTCTCATTAGAAAGGAGATTTTGGTCTACTATCTATACTACGCTGGCCAGACGTATTGGCACAGGGTTTTTTTTTTTTTATAAAAAGACAACTCCCACATTAGGAATAAACATCCTGTGTCGTGGAACTTTACAAACATACATGAAACGGACACAAAGAACATCCAGACTCGGGACAACAATTCGTGGATCACACAAAGTGTTGTACCGCGTGGGATTTGAACCCAAGACACTTGGCGCAATAGCAAGCGGCATGGCGACCGCTGAAACCACTCGGCCAACTCTCATAGTCGCCTCTTACGACATCCGTAGAATGAACATGGTCGGTGACAGTCCTTAGAATATTAATTTATTTATTAACTTATTGCACATGAAGTACAAAGACAGACTTAATGCCATGAGGCATTATCTACGAGCCACCCTTCAGGTGTTGCAGAAATATGATGCGGTAGGTGCAAGGACAAAATATTAATTTCGATAAAGAGTAATTACGTAAATAATATATAAACCTATTTCAGATATAACAAATATACACAATTATACTACTATACAAATTGATACATACACAGTATACACAAATATACACATATACACTACTGTAAAAATATATAAATATATATAAACGAGTATATATACACGAGTACTAACGTTGAGACTGTATTGCCAACTCATTCCGAAGAAGTTCAGAATATGATCGGTGACTGTCCTTTTTCTTTATCCATCATAGTACGTGATGCTTTCGTCGTATAGATTGTATGTCTAGTAAAGGGACTATTTAGGAGATTTGCTTATTAGGCGTAAGGTATATATGTGTAGCGTATTTATTGCTAACTGGGGTAAATTTATTAAATAAATAAAATTCACGTATTGACTCCAAATGGGTATATTCACGACTGTATTAAACGGCGAGGGTAGTCGCCTTTAGCAAAAGTATATCTGTTAGCACTTAATCTTAAGATACGGAAGGAAAGGTAAAGCGCTTGTGTACGTACAGACTGAAACAGAATTTAAATGATTATAATGAGGACAAATAATTGAAAAACAAATGTTTGAAACAACACCTGTGTAATTAATTAAAAAAAAAAAGCAGTTAATTTCAAAGGAACTAAACATTTATTAGTAAATAACATAATTGCCACATCCTTTCATTATATATCTTTGTAGTTCATGTTGTATAAAGTTTCACTAAAACATCACGACTAGGTGTAACGCTAGATTGTGAATTAGAAAATGTACCGCAATTTGTGGTCACTGTGACAATATTGATTACACTTTAAACTACTAGCTAACTTGACGGGCCTAGGGACTAGTTGTTAATGACCCAACTACTAAACCAGATGTTCGTTGCGGGCTCGATACTCAGCCAGGTCAAATATTGTAACGTAATGATTTTTTTTTAAGTTATATATAAAAAAAACTGTTTTTTGACAATTGAAAATAATCTATACGAATATTATAAACTAAAAAGTGACTATGTTTGTATGTTACGTTTTCACGGCTAAGCCGCTTCACCAATTATAACGAAATTTGGCATGGGGATAATTTGATTCATAGTTAAAGACTTAGGCTATAATCTATACTATTTACCGCGATAACCGACATACAAGCGAGCAGATCTAGTTTTGATAGGTAACCCCAAAATCAATAATACGGTTTCAGATTTAAACATGAAACATCTTTCAACTTTTTAAGTTTCTATGTTACTGTAAACCCCCAATTCGCCTTCTATAAACTCAATACATATTAGGCATTTTTAATTTAAGTACATGGTGGTTTCTTAATAGAAAAGACATCAACGAGTTTTGACGAAATGATAAAAAATTCATTTCAAACGCCATCTAGTGCCGAATAGCAACGGTCGTCGTAAAGTTGGTTTTCTTTAACTGCGTTCAGTTACACGAAAAGTAATATTTTTCATGTAACTAAGCCCAAGTCCATAGTTAGTAAAATAATATTTTCCGTGTGTGATACATTATTTTAAACAACATATGAATGTATTTTTTAATACTGTCATAAATTTTTGTGTTACGGTTACGATAAAATCTGTATCTAAATGTGTTGTAAACAAACTTCATTCATTTTAAATTTCTTCATAATTTATCTCATCAACAGTATTACCTACTTAGTAATAAAAATAAAATATTGTTATTTTTAAAATGTTTACCTTATCATAATTAAGTGCTCTTCAAAGGTTAGAACTAAAATTCTATGCGTAAATTGGAAAATAACAACTGTCAAGAATAGTCAAGATTCAAGATTTAGTTTATACATTTTAATCTATGGTCAAGATGTAGAGGTAGTGATACATATTCGTTGTAAATTGAAAGTAAAACATAATTGTTATCCATCTCCACTATTTTTATTTAATTTATTACAAAATAATTAGAAAACAATGTCAGAGAGTGTGAAAGAAAATAAAATTGAAGATACAGTCAATAATAACACGTCTAAAGAAGCAAAACCCGTGGACGAGAAACAGCTAAAAACAAACAATATGCTAAAAGACCGACTCAGAAAATATATCAAGAAATTAGATGGCAAGTATTAACATTGTTAAACCCTGATAAACATATTAACAATATCTTACAACAATTGTAAGTCAATATCTTTACTGTTACCGATCGTTTTACTGTTTTTTGTAAATACCTCCAATTAACAATTTATTAAAATGTTTTAAAAATTACTTAGATATATAGTGAGGTTTTATTTTTAACCGAATTAAAAAGGTTTTAAGTCGACTGTTTTTTTATGTGTGAGAACTAAGAACCTTAGAATTTTCTAGAACTGGACCAAATTAAAATGACACTTCCAAATAAAAATGGGTTTATGGGTGAACCGATTTTTATTTGCAAGTGTAATTTTAATTTGGTCCAGTTCTAGAAGACGGGTTAATTTTCTATGTTAATATGAGAATAAATAAGCACACTGCATTCTACCTAATACTAAACTATGTCTTGACAAGACTATTGCACAAAGTATAACAACTTCTATAAGTACAAATATTTAAATAATTTATTGCTTTATATGTATCTGTTAAGGTAATGGCTGACATTCTTCATTGTTAAGTGGGTTGTTAGAAAAAAAAATCACATTGGTTCTCAAATTTCTCTCAATTAATTTTTATAATTCTACCTTCACACAGACACCAACACAAGCATAACTAAAGATGAAAGTGAAAAAATTGAAATTGAAACTTTTAAACAGTTGTACAAACCCAAACTAGCGGGTGATAACGAATCATACAAAACCTTGCCAAAATTCTACTTCAAATTACCAAGACCTGACGATGTATTAGCACAGAAGTTAAGAGAAGAGACTAGAGCTCAATTTCTGCAGAAGAAAAGTAAGGAACTGCTGGATAACAGTGAATTAAAGCATTTGTGGAGTTTGTTGGAAAAAACAAACCCTAATACAAATGTAGGGAGCAATGATGAGCTGATTATAGATTACATGCAGTTCAGGAAGTTAAGGGAGGAGGCTGGACCTAAATATAAGTAAGTTTTTTTTTTTACATATTTTAGGCCTAGGGTAGGTAGGCATCTAGTACCCGAGACGGTGTGTGATTTTAGTAGTTTCGAGTTGGACATGCCATGGTAGTATATGAGAGGATTTCCACATGACGGAAAAAAAGGGTAGGTATAGGTTGTCTACCTGTAGATTTACATAAAACCATAGGCGTTCTATTATGTTGTTAAGAGCTAATAAATAAATGAATACCTGATGGTCTACTGCTACTGCTGTATGTGGATACTTGTCCATTGATGATGAAACTTGCTCCAATCTACCCTCAAAATTTTCTTTAATTTTAAGTTCAGCACTCTGAAGTAAAACACACATTTATTTCAAATGTATGTAGACAGCTGTAGTAACTGACAACATTCCTGATTTTAAAATCAAATTTCTAGATAGCAAACCATACTTGAAACTCGCAGGCTGGGTTTCCTCAACTCGACGACTTCAGTGCGCCTATTTTACGTGGGCTCAAAAAAAAAACCATAATTTAATTTTAAGTGAGCTGGTCGGATTCCATCTGACTTCACATGGAAGTCTTTGAGATTCCTGGATTCTGTCTACTAAAATATAAATAAATAAATAAATATAAATATATCGGACATCTAACACACAACGCCATCTAGTCCCAAGCTAAGCAGAGCTTGTGTTATGGGTACTAGACAACTGATATAAATACTTATATACTTTTTTTTGTAAATATGTACATACATATTATACATAGAAAACACCCAAACTTCGAAACAAGTATTTGCATATCATACAAACATTTGGTCTGACCCGGGAATCGAACCCGAGACCTCAAGCTTAGCAGTCGCATACGCTACCACTACGCCACCGAGGCAGTCAATATGCATGTATTACACTTACAAACCTTCTTGAATTACTCTATCTTTTGCTGAAAACTGTACTTCATCAGTCGAGTAGTTTAAAAGATTTCAGCAACTTCATTTGATACTGTGTAAAGTTAATAATTATTTATTTCACCATATATTTTATGTTACAGTGTACTACATTTAGATCTTAAAACATAATGTATGTAGGTATTTATTTAATCCATGATATAATTGTTTTAAACTTACCTTACCTTGTCACTTTATTTGTATTTATTCTTATCAATATCTTATTTAGTCAGTTTTAGTTTTTCCTTGTGTAGTTCCTTTTTGAGTATAAGTAGACCTCCTCCAAATCTTCAGTCAAAGTTGGAGGGTAGTTGTGGTTGGGTATATATATTATATATAGCACTTGGGTATATATTATATTAGCGTCGCCTGTAAACCGGCAACTCGGAGGTCGGGAACGGTTCGGATGATTATTTAATATACTTTCTTAGTAGTTTGTTTCTTACACATTCCATACACTAAAGCAGATACTTTCTTTCCACTAGACCATATTTCACAGCAGAAGTCTTTGGCCGACTACAGGCAGCTGAAGGAGGAATAGGGCGTGTTCGTGCCGTCTCGCTGTTCAACTATGTAATGCGGCGCGTATGGCTGCAGCAGACGAGGATTGGATTGTCACTGTATGATGTCACTGGCCAAGGGTATCTTACTGAACATGTGAGCATGGAGATTGTATTTATAAATTTATGTTTATAAAAAATATAATAAAATAATTATCGCAAATTTTAACAAAAAAAAAAAGACTAAGACTGGACCATATTGAAATGGTACCTTACGGGAAGCACCAGCTTTCAAATAAAAAAAAGAATCACCTAAATCGGTTCACCCAGTTGAAAGTTATGAGGTAGCAAACATAAAAATAAAAAAAAACAGTCAAATTGAGAACCTCCTCCTTTTTTGAAGTCGGTTAAAAAGAAGGATTGTTGGTAATGTGTCCAGTTATGCAATTACATTCCTGTATTGATCTGTAAACATATGATCCTATTCGACTGCACAGTAGGCCTCATGGTTTAAGCGGCAGCCAGACTGTAATCTACTGCGCCAAGTGCTGAGGGTTCAAATCCCACACGGGACAACGTTTTGTGTGATCCATAAATTGGTGTTTTGAGTCTGGGTGTTCTTTGTGTCCATTTTATGCATGTTTTTAAGACTAAAGGTGTTGTCTTTGAAAAAAGATTGCTTTCCTACCATTATACTATTCCTTTTTAAATCAGAATACTAACTTCCCACCCTTCAATTCTCTTCAAGCAAGACTTCAGACAGTTTAACAATTAAATTCTCCTTTTAGGACTTGGAAAGTTACATAGCAGAGTTAGTTCCGTCCCTGGCAGCCCTCGATGGTCTGGATTCATCCTTCAGTTCATTCTACGTGTGTACAGCAGCTAGGAAGTTTCTGTTCTTCCTTGACCCACTGCGCGTGGGCAGAGTGAGGATTAGAGATGTCCTGTCTTGCTCCTTCCTTGATGATCTACTTGAGGTGAGCATGACGTACAGTACTTACAGTTACTATGTATCTGCAATATTAACATTATTATATAATCATTAATAACTTTCAGGAGTTATAGTATTATTATAATACACACTTTCTGTGTCATTATCAAATTTAAAACATTATTTAAAAAAATCAACAATTAATCAAGTAAATAAGTGTGAGACAATCAATCGTAAATAAAAGGAATCTAGTATAAAATTCATAACATATGGCCTTAACCCTCTCCTGAGAGTAGACCCAAGCCCAGCAGTGGAACGTTATGGAAGATATAATGTATATGTGTAGCTTTTTACTAAATGTAAATGTTTGTGATTGTAGCATCATTGTAATAAATAGACAGATCATGCAGTACGATCCGTCTACTTGTTTGCCCCCTATCTGATAAAAAAAAAAACTTTTGTAAAAAATACTTTTTTTTTTTTTTTTTACAGATCAGAAATTTTGTTTTAATTTTATATGTGTGCAATTACATAAATCTATATATCTCTACACATATAAATGAAAGTAATGAGTCTGTTTGTAATTTCAAATTAACAAGTTTTCACTAAACGCATATGAAAGCATATGGGTAAGGTACTTACATTAAAAAATCATATACATAATTTTTTCTGTTCCGGCTAATCTCTGGAATGACTAGACCGATTTTGACGGGACTTTTGACTGAAATAGCTGATGATATAAGGAGTAACTTAGGCTACCCGCTATTGTTATTGAAATTTTATTACAACAACCCCGAGTAAATCCGTGGAATGCAGCTAGTTCATAATTTTATTTTTTATTTTATGGAATAGGAGGCAAACGTGCAGACGTATCGCCTGATGGTAAGCGATTATCACCGCCCATAGACACCCGCAACACCGGAGGCGTCACAAATTCGTTGCCGGCCTTTGGGAAAATGGGAAGAGGGAAGGGTAGGGTGTTGGCCTCCGGTACCCTCACTCACTCGGTGAAATACACCGCTATTTCACACCGGTTTTCTGTGAGGCCGTGGGATACCACGGCCTCACAGAAAACCGGTGTGAAAAAAATATTTGCTATGTGCCGGAGTGATAACTCCGGTCGAGCCGGCCCATGCATGCCGAAGCGTGGCTCTCTCACGGTGATTTAATGTTGTTATTGTTCATCCCTTAGCTCCGCGAAGAAGATCTTCCCATGGAGTTGCAGGAACAGAACTGGTTCAGTGCGGCGTCAGCGCTGCGAGTGTATGGCCAGTACCTGAACCTTGATAGAGACCACAATGGCATGCTCAGCATCAATGAACTTGCTGGGTAAGCAATATATTTTAAATTAGCTTTTTAGTGCTAATTGAGACCAAACATTAAATTGCTTTGTAATGGCTTTGGATACACCTAGGATAATTATTCCAACTAAATTTGCTCTGGCGGTTAGTATACGTAACTGCTGTGCTTGAGGTCTCGTGTTCGATTCTCGGGTCAGACCATATGTTTGTGTGTTCTGCAAATATTTGTTTCGGAGTTTGCTTGTTTTCTATGTATGATATGTACGTATTTACAAAAAAAAATGCATATACATATTTCACTTGTCTAGTACTCGTAACACGAGCTCTGCTTAGCCGGAACTAAATGGCGTTGTGTGTTAGATGTCCAAAATATTTTTGTTAATTTATTTTATTTATCATGAGGCCAAATGTTTTTTTGGGTTTTTATAATTAAATTAGCAGTGTTTCGGCCCCATGACTGAAAGAACACCCTAAAGCCGTCGGTCTGGGTTCTCATGAACCTCTATAGCAATTGTTATTGGGATGTTAGTACTGACGCATAGTTTAACCTTCGAATTCAGTCCTCAGGGTTGCGAAAATTCGATGCCAATCGCTCCATGGACAACCATCGCCTGGGAATCGAATTTAGATTTCGATGTTTATTTTTCTATCTATTTACAAAGCTTTTTCCTAATACACGACCTGTATAGTTCTATTTAGTTATCCTACTAATATTATAAATGCGAAAGTTAGTAAGTATGGATGGATGGATGTTTGTTGCACTTTCACGCAAAAACTACTGAATGGATTTTGATGAAACTTTACAATAATATAGCTTTAAGTTCATAGCAAATATTGTTCAATATTTTTATCAGGAAATCTATAAACATAAATAAATAAATGTTTCGGACAATTTAACACACAACGCCGTCTAGTCCCAAGCTAAGCAGAGCTTATGTTATGGGTACTAGACAACTGATATAAATACATACTCGTATATACTTTTTTTTTGTAAATACATACATATTATATATAGAAAACACCCAAACTTCGAAACAAATATTTGCAAATCATACAAATATTTGGTCCGTCCCGGGAATCGAACCCGAGACCTCAAGCACAGCAGTCGCTTCGCTACCACTCGCGCCACCGAGACAGTCAAAGGTATCTTATTATTTCATAGATACGGCTCAGGCACTCTGACCCGTGCGTTTCTGCAACGCGTCTTCCAACAATGCCTGACCTACGACGGAGAAATGGACTACAAAACGTACCTGGATCTAGTTCTGGCGCTGGAGAACAGGAAGCAGCCGGCCGCACTCGCTTACTTGTTCAGAGTGCTCGATATCAACTCTGTGGGATACCTCGACGCGTTCACTTTGAATTATTTCTTTAAGGTATTTGTACTTTTAGTTTTTACAAGTGATTTTGTATGTGTTGCACATTTGTGTTTTGATTAAAGCAATCGATAAATATTCTCATTTCAACTAAATTTATCTATCCAAAAGAATCATTTATTTATCTTTATTGTATACACAAAATGAAACACTACAACAAAATTAATTTAAATTTGTTTTCTTTAATTCAGACGTACGGTATCATTAAATTTGTCCTATAGTTACGCTCTATAATGGCATGCAAAATTTCAATACTTGAATTCAAAACAATAAAAATTATGTTGTAATAAAGATAAAATTAACATGCCTAATTTAGGGTCCACACCGACGGACGAAGTGGTGGCGAAGAAATACAACTAACCGTCGCTCATGTCTCATACCGTTATTTTATTACATTGCATCAAATACAGTTGTATTCTGAAGTGCTTTAAGTTGAATTTAAATTGTTACTGAATTGGTCTCTTCGCGCTGTTACTCCGTCCAAAGGCACTGCCCCTTTAGGAGTAAGTACTATCTCAATCAGCAATGTAAATTAAGTTTAAAGTTTGGAGGCATGATACATTGGATTTAAAAAAAGAATGTATTTTTCCAAACATGACTAAGAAAGTGTAACTACTGAATTAGTAGTGTCTGTTATATTTTTAATTCCTTAAACCTATTTTTAAAACAACTCTCTCTCTCTCTCTCTATCTCTCTCTTTATGAAATTCGAATTATTACTGTTGTATTAAAATGTTAATCTATAACGATTTAAAAAAGTAATTCATATATTCTTTCACCAGGCTATCCAAGATCAGATGATAGCCCACGGCGCCGAACCGGTCAATTTTGACGACGTCAAAGATGAAATCTTTGACATGATCAGACCGGAGAATCCTTCTAAAATCACCCTTCAAGACCTCATCAGAAGCGGGCACGGACACACCGCTGTATCCATACTTCTGGAACTGCATGGCTTCTGGGCATACGAGAATAGAGAAGCACTTGCAGCGGCCGGTGATCATGCCTGACAAACGCATGAACTTAAGTTTAATACGGACAAGTTTAAACTGTGATTGTGATATGGTGTATGTGACACTAATAGATGGTATAATCGTAAAGTAATTAATGTTAAGATTAGTGTCCATAAATGAGACCAATTGTGGTCAATACAAGCTAAATAAAAATAGTGGAGTGTATGACAATATGTATCCTTGATAAACGCGTGTGTACAAAGCTTTATTCAGCTGTATTCAGTATGTTGTGAATGTGATGTCTTCTTCCTATCCTGGATGCCATCTTTCCGGTGGTCAGATTGCCAACAGTGGCTAAGGAAAACTAATTTTAGTGTCATAATTGTCACGGAGAACCAAAGATGGAAAACTTCAACTGCAAAATCTAGTTTTAATACTATAAAACCGTAAAATATAACCGGAAAGCGATGTAGTATTTACCTCACATAGAAAACATTGTATTTGGCATCAGGAGATTGGATTCAGTTTTACTTTTAAGTTCATAAATACATGTTTCACATCAAATATTCTACAACAATGTTTTGCAGTAACCCAAGAGTAAAGCTGACAACAAGAAGACAGTAGTGTAGTACAAAGAGTGGGGGTCTTGCCCTAACTGACCAGACCATGAGGAGAAAACCTCTTGTTAAAAAACACCCAATTTCTTCAGTAGAGGCGTCTATGACCATGCGTGACTGAAGTTTGCTCATTTCGAGCGGCTGGAGGGTATACCAGTCATTAGCGGCCACCCCTGGGATCCTCCCGCCCCCCAGGCGTACATAGGGTTATCAGGGCATGAGGCCACTACCCTGATGGACATTTATTTGCAGCTCATTCTCGTGGGAATACTATGGAATCAAATAAAATAAATAATCGAAGAAGTGAGCAGTGGGCTAAAATAGAAGATATGTCTTCTGACAGTGATGGAAAGCCTTCAAGGAAGCGCCAGTGTCGTGAACAGCCACTTTGGTGGTCGGAAGATCTTTGTCAGTTAAGAAATGACGCTATAGCGTCTCGGCGGCGGTTGCTTCGGGCGAAGAGGAGAGCGAATGTGGATGAGGTAGTGGTTGACTTGGCGTATGCGGCGTATAAACATGATAAATTGGTATTTCAGGTTGCTGTGGCAGACGCCAAGGCACGTGCGGGAATATCTACTAACAAAAAAAGTTTTATTGATTATTATACATAAAGTTTTACTGAGAATAAATAAAATTCTACTGAGAATAAAGAAAGTTCTACTGACAATAAAACATAAGGCTTAAAAATTTACCAATTCGGAAAAAAATATGTAGTAAATACTGTAGTAATAATGTTTTCAATAAAACGTGATTGTGTTACTTTGACCTCTTCGTCCAATGTTAACTAATGCGCTTTCTCTGTTGAGAAGTGTCAACACAACTGACTTAGAAAAAGTATTGCTATGGTCATGATCGTCACGGCATAATCAGAAGATGATCACATCAAAGTTGATGGAAAATATGAATATATACCAAATTCTTATTTAAAATGTAAAGTCACCACTAAATCGATTTTTCTGTCGAAGCCTATTGATATTTGACATCAAATTTTTCTGCAATAATACATTGCAGGTAAACAAACGAAAAAGAGTAAAAGCACGTCAAGAAGATGGTCTTGCCTTAACTGACCGGACCAAGAGGAGAAAACCTCTCGTTAAAAAACCCCTAATTTCTTCAGTAGAGGTGTCTTTAAGACCATGCGTGACTGAAGTTTGCTCACTTCGAGCGGCTGGAGGGTAAACCAGTCATTAGCGGCCACCACTGGGGTCCTCCCGCCTCCCCAGGCGTACATAGGGTTATCAGGGCATGAGGCCACTACCCTGACGGACATTTATTTGCAGCTCATTCTCGTGGGAATACTATGGAATCAAATTTAAATAAAAGAAATAATCAAAGAAGTGAGCAGTGGGCTAAAAAGGAAGATATGTCTTCTGACAGTGATGGAGAGCCTTCAACGAAGCGCCAGTGTCGTGAACAGCCACCTTGGTGGTCAGAAGATCTTTGTCAGTTCAGAAATGACACGATAACGTCTCAGCGCCAGTTGCTTCAGGCGAGGAGGAAAGCGAATGTGGATGAGGTAGTGATTGACTTGGCGTATGCGGCGTATAAACATGATAAATTAGTGTTTAAGGTTGCTTTGGCAGACGCCAAGGCGCGTGCGGGTATATCAGCTAACAAAAATAGTTTTACTGAGCGTAAAAAAAGTTCTACTGAGCGTAAAGAAACTTCTACTGAGACTAAAGAAAGTCCTACTGAAAATAAAGAAAGTTTTACTGAGAATAAAGAATGTTCTACTGTAACTAAAGCAAGTTCTACTGATAAATAATTCAATATTGGATATAAAGATTATACAGTTTATATAACCATATTTTTGGGCCTTTATTTTGAACACTGGATGATATACTTTTAATTAAAATAAAATCCACAAAATTAAAAACAATTGTATCGATCTAAAATTTTCTGTCAGTTTATTTATTCAATTTATTATTCATTCGTGTATAAACTTCGTATATTGTTAATGTAATTATCAACAATTATAAGGGACTTTCCAACGCTCATTAATTTAATGTACTAAATATTAAACACTTGTGATCTTTAAAATCGGTGTGTTATTTAATATCTATTGACTGATTACACATATTTCATAGTACCCAATCACTGTATAGAGAGAATCCTTAAAATTAGGGTCAAATTATAAGTTATTTTACATTCTCCCTGCCTCCACTCAGTGTTTGCTGATTCGATTCGATTCGCTCGGTAAACATTTTTAAAATGCAATAGCCAAGTAAATATAGGTTTGATGATCGGGTCTGATCAAATGCTTATATTCTGCAAATATTTGTTTCAAAGTTAGAGCTTGTCCAGAAAGGGTGAATTCGTCGCGATTCTCTCGCGCGTATTACGCGCGACCGTTGCGTCCACAAGGTGCGTACCAACGCGCGAGCATTTGGGGAGGAATTCAGTCGGTACAACATGGAGTTGAACGAAGCGGTCTCGTTGTGGTTAGCTTACCGTCGCTGGAAGAGACAGAAACGGAGGGAAAATAGAATGTATTTAGTACATCCAATTCTTAATGATAGAATGACACATAGTATGTTTGAAACTTTGTACCCGAAATTAAGACAACATGAAAAGAAATTTTTTAACTACTTTCGTATGTCCGTGAAATCATTTGATGATTTACTTTTATTAATTGAAGAAGATTTATCGCCACGTGCAAATTATGTTCCGCGCGAGGATGTTGTTTCAGCGGAACTCGCTCTAGAGTTCGCGCGTTAACTGGACGCAACAAGGCGTCCCTAGTATTTCGACTCGCGCGCAATACGCGCGAATCAAGCGCGAGTCGAGAGTCTGGCGTAGTGCACGCGATTTACGCGCGTATTTTGAATTCGCGCGATGCTTCTGGACGCGATGTATCGGTGCCTAGTATCTCACTAACGCGCGTATGAATTCGCGCGATACGATTCGCGACGAATTCGCCCTTTCTGGACAAGCTCTTAGGGTGTTTTCTATGTACAATATACTCAACCATTTATATAGCCTATGTCACTTGGTTCATTATTACAGTTCATGGTGTTGCAGGTGTCCATAGGTGGTAATCGCTTACCATCAAGTAATACGTCTGCGTCATGTCGAAATCATCCATGTGGAGAATAAATGTTGGTTTTTCCGATGTTTGCCGCTTCGAAAATCTTTCAGCTACAATTCTCATTATACTCCTGTAGCCTCTACTATTAATTTATTAATGTTCATATCATATTTGTATTCTATGCTTTCCTTGTCAGAGATGTACACATTGTAAATTAAATTTTTCACTGGTCGTGTAATTCGTGGACCAATGTTAGAATATTTTGACTCATGTGTGGTTGGAACAACCTGGCGAGAACTGAAACGTGTAACCGTCGCGTCGGGAGTTAGCTTGATGTTAGTATACCGTCCCCCCCCCCCTTCCCCCGCTCCGCCGCTCTCATACCTCAGCCGATGACTAGCGCTTCCGCGCACAATACAATAAAATACAACGATAGATACACAGTCTTTATTTGCATATACATGATGTACAATATACATAGGTACATGGCATGCAAGATATCAATAAAATAAACGAATTACAGACAATAACTAAAAATATTTTATTTGGATAACAAAATGAACAAAAAAATATATCAAAATAAAATAGTATGACATTTGAAAATAATGTAACAATAAAAAAACATGTACAGTCAGCATCTAATCATTTATGCTCTCAGCGTGCTCAAAATTATGTGAAAATTTTATATTGGCAGACATGGAACTCAAATTATTGTACGCATTCAAAGTGATAAAATTATCTTAACTGTCAGTTGTCAATATTAGACCAGGGTCTATAATTTCTGAAACCAAAAAAACAATAGTAGGATGAAACTTGTTAAAAAAGGACGAGAATATAATAAAAATGAAAGGAAAAATAATTTACGGGCGATCTGAGGTTGGGAAGTGGAAGGGGGTGAATTTTTAAGGGTAAAAACAGTGTATCTCGATTTCCGGCAAAACTACGTCCTATGGAAAAAAATGACAAAGTTGTAGGTAATAAAGAGACCTACAACATTTGTAATCACATTTTTTTCACATAACCTCAAAATTTATGTAAAAATTCAAATCTGTATAAAGATTTTGGTTTTTTACTTTTGTCTTATGCAAAAAAAAATTTTTATCGACTGGTCTATATTGTATTGACTGACAGTGTTCATATTAATGTTATCAAATAGGTTGTTTGACAACATTGATGTGTTTCACAAAATTTTGAGCACCCTGACAGCACAAAAGATTATGATGCTGACTGTACATCAAGTGGCATTATTAAAGTTTTTAAAGCTTAAATGTATTACAATACAACTTCGAACGACCTGAAACATAAACTTTGTACCTCTTTTTACAAAAAATTGTGCGACCATATGGGGGGTATGAAATTTGGCACTTTTAAAGTTTATTTAGTGCAGAGGGCTTGTGTAATAAAAACAATTTCTAAACAAAATCATCAACTTCAAGAACTGGAACTAATTGAAATGGAACCACACGAGAAGCACCAGCTTTTAAATGAAAAAATAATCATCAAAATCGATTCACCCAGTCGAAAGTTCTGAGGTAACAAACAAACAAAAAAATACAGTCGAATTGAGAACCTCATCCTTTTTTGAAGTCGGTTAAAAAAAAATCGACGGGTTGCACTCCGGGAGTGCCGGCAGAAGTGAAAACTTGAAAATTAACGTTGTGCATTTTTGATATTTTGGAATGGTTAGAGAATAATTTTGTACGAATTGCTTTCATTATCAGTATAAAAGTACTATTATTTATGTGGTGGAATACAATATTCATTTATTGCGCTATCGTACACAAACATGACAATTTATATTACATACACACACGAACATTCGCGCAAGCGCCCTGCGCCGCCTGTCCTCTCCATCCGTCTTACGAATTTTCGATCAGGACACGTGACCTGACGCTAGTAAACGTATAAATGTATAAACTCGCGTCAGGTCACGTGACCATAAATGGTCACGTGACCTGACGCGAGTTTATACATTTTTACCCATTCCAAAAAAGTACACAGCGCCGCTAAAGAAGTTTTCACTTCAAAAATTGTCGATGATCTATTAAAGCCATAAACTATCTCTGGACCTAATGTCTGTAAAAACCTTTTATCAGTTCTGGCGTGAATGAGCTATTATAAAATTGTAATTCAAACCTGTGCAGTCACATCTAACAATTTCTTTTAGAAAATTCATTTTAATTCGTAAATCAGGGATATTAAATACACTTTATACTCTAGTGTTTAACAGGCAAATTATTGGGTATAGACAATAAACACAGTAGTTCAACAAAACTTGACTAAAAATTGTAAAAAAGAAACTATCGGCCTGTATCGATAGTACATGCCTTGAAATTATGCACAAAGTTATGTATTCTGATTATATTTATCTTTAATATTATATATTATTTCATTATGTCTATATACTAGGTATAAAAAGACAGAATTATTTTATGCATTGTTATGAGATACATTCATACATCTAATATATGACTTAATTATTATTTATGTCTTTTTCCATCAGACTTAACATTTATTTCAAAAATAAAATTTCTATTACGACAAATAATAATAATAGTTTGTAAAATGTTAAAACTCAACTACACTTACATGTATAATAAAACAAATAAAAATAAAAAAAAAACAAATTTAAAATAATTAAAAATGATTTCACTGGTTTAACAATTCAATAAAATAGATATCTAAACTAAATATTATAAACAGTAAAAAAAATGATTTGATTGTATTAATATTAGAAAAATACATTTTTATTAAATGCTTATACGCAACAAGGTTCTTTAAAAAGGCGACCTGTCGCTGTGGTTTTAGTAGGTTTGATTCCAACACACCACCCCGCCGCAAACCCCGGTGGGGGTTTCCACACGTAACAAAAAAGGGGACTTCCCACCCCCTTAGATTTTTCATTACGTTCCTACTATCTTATTTTGTCGACAAAACTTAAGAAAAAGAACTTTTACTTTCAATATCTCTGCCACAATTCAAAGTTCATTCAGCACACGACGTTGTAAAACCGTGGCTAAGATCGACTATGGACAAAGATAGAATAAATGGGCTTTATGTACGGTGTACATAGAAAATTTGTTGATGTTATGGACGATTCTTACACAGAAAACGTCTTAAACCGTTTTGCTGAAGACCCACGAAAGTTACTGGCCCAGAACCTAGATACGCCCAATTAGGCCTATTATATATTTATATATATATATATTGGCAGGCTTAATCTTTCGGATGCGCGAACGGGTACTTCCGGTTCCATGCACCGTGCGGCGAAAGTGCAAAATTTTGCAGCACGGTGCATGGTGTACGAAAATGATCAAATCTTTTCAAAAACAATGCTCGGTGGTTATAAAAGTGATTATTTTTCAAAAGATGGATAACAAGCGTACATGGTTATGCCATATTTTATTACTAAACTAATGTTATCGCATTATTATTTACTCACAATTGAGCCAAGTATTAATTTACGCACCTATTGTGTTAATAAACATGATTTTAATATTTTATGTGGTTTATTATTCATTTTACTTATTATCCTCATAAAGTTCGATAACTAAGCTATCTACTGATATAAAAAACACTATAACTGCAGTAAAAATTCATTGAGAAACATATTTGTAAAAATCACATTTCGCTGTCGAGATATTCGCCATTTTGTCACTTTACAATTAAACTATTATTTGCGCCGAACACCAAATTACGTAGTATTTATATGAAGAAATAGTGTTTTTTAGTTAAATAATTTATTTTTTTAGTTAACTAGTGCAAAAGACAGGAACAATACATAAAAAAAACAACCTATTTATCAAGTTATTTAAAAAAAGGACTCGTTTGCTAGACCAGTTTTCATTTATTATTTTTAAGTTCTGAGAATTCTCTAAACTCTATGAAAATGACTGAATGCTAAAGAGAACAAACTGATCGTTCCATTATGTGACACACAAAGTCTATGGTCAATACAAAATAATTTAGTAAAACATAAACAAAGATCAGTTTACGTCTTGTTCATTGTCCGTCACTACTGTGTATGTGTGGGTGTTAATAGTTCCGGGACTTCCCGCTAGGCTGCGTGCAAACACGAATCAACGGCGATATACAATTTTAAGTGGCGTGCTATTGGAGAGGCCTATGTCCAGCAGTGGACTACGATACGCTGATGATGATGTAGAACAATAATGGCGTGGGAGCCCTTTGTATGTGTGCGTCTGATTTCGCTCGTCAGGCCAAAAATTAGTGTTTATTTAAATATTTAGCTTTTCTAACACATTTTTGTTGCTATTCTATATTCTATATAAGATTCTCATCGCAATTATATCATTTTATCAATAAAAACATAAGAATAAATGCGTAAAAACCTTCAAATGAGTAAGCCCTTTTCAATAGGTAATAGACTCGGTAACTTTTTGAGTAACACTATTCAAAATTACGCATGATTTATGCCTCAATTCGTATTGATAGTGGTTCCTAAAATAAGTATAACAAGTAAAATATAACAACAAACTACCTTCAAAATCACCTTATCGGCAAAAAATCAGTTTTAAGAGGCACTTGACAGATCGCGTTGCGTCATCGTCAACTTTGAAATTGGAACTCGTTTTTTTTACGGCTCTTGAAGCGCACTTGACAAACGAATGTTTTAAAATGTTGTTCGTATAAAGCAAATGCATAACAAACCTTTCTAGACTTCGTTATAATAACTTTAATACCCAAAATTAATTAAAATGCAAGTTAACTGCGAAAAACATGGATCCGTGTGTGCCGCACCGACGGGACAAACATGGATCCGTGTTGCCGCACCCGAGAGGTTAATACATATATATTAAGCCTGCCTATTAATTTATATATATTGTGAAGTTAGATATAAAAATATTGGCAGGCTGCCAAAGTGACTCTATTCTGCTTTCCGCATGAGCAGAATCTAAGAATGATGGTTACCATACTCATTGCGAATGCAGATAATGCAGCTTGGTGACCAACACTATCGTGGTCCATTGAGATGCTGTGCCTCATTGGGCCTCCGGTCTATGAATGAATATGATTTAAGAAAAATATTATGCTTATAAGAGTTACAAAGGATTTAGATGTACTTTGGAATTTTTATGGTTTTCCTCCAGATTCTAGACAGATTCTTGTGCGCTACGGTACTCGAACACGCTGCCTCGTTCTAGGAACTCGCTGCGTTCTGATCTTGTTTGTACGTCTGTTTCTTTGGCGTCTGTAGGAAGGCCGTACCCACCACCGCTAGGAGAGTTCATTATGTATTTATCCTGGAAAACATAATTAAAATAAACTAATTTAATAATAAAATTAACAAATTAAAACCGTAATAACTTCATGTGATTAATAACGAATTTGAAATATAAAAACATTTAATTAAAAATAAAACTATTTGCGGTGCTGCATACAACTGCCTCATAGGCGGTCGACATTGCGATTTATTTATTTTACATATATACCGTATTTCCGTAGGAGAGCCACGCTTCGGCATGAATGGGCCGGCTCGTCCGGAGAGAGATACCAAGGCCTCACAGAAAACTTGTTGGTTTGAAATATCGTTTGCGCTGTGTTTCACCGGGTGAGTGAGGATATCCCTCCCTCCATCACCCTAAGGCCGGCAATGCACTTGGTGTTGTTGTCCATGGGCGGCGGTAATCGCTTACCAACAGGCGATACGTCTGCTCGCTTGTCCCAATATTCCATAAAAAAATACATGTAATATGTATGTTTCCTAGTACACTATAAATAAATAAATATTCCAGACATCTAAACACACAACGCCATCTAGTCCCAAGCTAAGCAGAACTTGTGTTATGGGTACTAGACAACTGATATAAATACTTAAATACTTTTTTTTTGTAAATACATACATATTATACATAGAAAACACCCAAACTCCGAAATAAATATTTGCAGATCGTACAAACATTTGGTCCGACCCGGGAATCGAACCCGAGACCTCAAGCTTAGCAGTCGCATACGCTACCACTACGCCACCGAGGCAGTCATACTATAGCGATGTATGTACTATATATATATATATAACGACTTACTCCTGCATTTGCTTGTATGGAAGCTTTCCCTCCGAGGTTGATCAATTGTCCGTTTTCGCGTTGGAGCAGGTTCAAACCTCGCTCTCCTGGTTCACCACCTGTACAGAAAAGTTTGACATTTTAACAATTTGTACAGCAAAAATACTTGTTATTGGGACAAGATATGTATATTCCTAATGTCTGTCTGGATTAAGAATACGAAATGTCACTACCCCCATTCATCCCGTGGGTGTAGTAAGAGGCGACAAATCAGCTTTATCATAGTAGACTTACGGCCATTTTGAATAACCTGTCTCTAGCTTTTGTTGAAACTATAAATAATACGCAGTTTGGCTTGACAACTACAGACTAACTTTATTCACATCACAGGTAATAAAGTTGTACATGGGACGATCATAGATGGCGCTACTAGTTATATTTTGTTATAAAACTTATAAACTTAACAGAAACTAATCTAAAATTACCTTATAGAAACTGTTAACCTCTCGGGTGCGGCAACACGGATCCATGTTTGTCCCGTCGGTGCGGCACTCACGGATCCATGTTTTCCGCAGTTAACTTGCATTTTAATTAATTTTGGGTATTAAAGTTATTATAATGAAGTCTAGAAAAGTTTGTTATGCATTTGCTTTATACGAACAACATTTTAAAACATTCGTTTGTCAAGTGCGCTTCAAGAGCCGTAAAAAAAACGAGTTCCAATTTCAAAGTTGACGATGACGCAACGCGATCTGTCAAGTGCCTCTTAAAACTGATTTTTTGCCGATAAGGTGGTTTTGAAGGTAGTTTGTTATTATATTTTACTTATTATACTTATTTTAGGAACCACTATCAATACGAATTGAGGCATAAATCATGCGTAATTTTGAATAGTGTTACTCAAAAAGTTACCGACTCTATTACCTATTGAAAAGGGCTTACTCATTTGAAGGTTTTTACGCATTTATTCTTATGTTTTTATTGATAAAATGATATAATTGCGATGAGAATCTTATATAGAATATAGAATAGCAACAAAAATGTGTTAGAAAAGCTAAATATTTAAATAAACACTCATTTTTTGCCTGACGAGCGAAATTAGACGCACACATACACAGGGCTCCCACGCCATTACTGTTCTACATCATCATCAGCCTATCGAAGTCCACTGCTGGACATAGGCCTCTCCAATAGCACGTCACTTAAAATTGTATATCGCCGTTGATTCGTGTTTGCACGCAGCCTAGCGGGAAGTCCCGGAACTATTAACACCCACACATACACAGTAGTGACGGACAATGAACAAGACGTAAACTGATCTTTGTTTATGTTTTACTAAATTATTTTGTATTGACCATAGACTTTGTGTGTCACATAATGGAACGATCAGTTTGTTCTCTTTAGCATTCAGTCATTTTCATAGAGTTTAGAGAATTCTCAGAACTTAAAAATAATAAATGAAAACTGGTCTAGCAAACGAGTCCTTTTTTTAAATAACTTGATAAATAGGTTGTTTTTTTTATGTATTGTTCCTGTCTTTTGCACTAGTTAACTAAAAAAATAAATTATTTAACTAAAAAACACTATTTCTTCATATAAATACTACGTAATTTGGTGTTCGGCGCAAATAATAGTTTGATTGTAAAGTGACAAAATGGCGAATATCTCGACAGCGAAATGTGATTTTTACAAATATGTTTCTCAATGAATTTTTACTGCAGTTATAGTGTTTTTCATATCAGTAGATAGCTTAGTTATCGAACTTTATGAGGATAATAAGTAAAATGAATAATAAACCACATAAAATATTAAAATCATGTTTATTAACACAATAGGTGCGTAAATTAATAAATGGCTCAATTGTGAGTAAATAATAAAGCGATAACATTAGTTTAGTAATAAAATATGGCATAACCATGTACGCTTGTTATCCATCTTTTGAAAAATAATCACTTTTATAACCACCGAGCATTGTTTTTGAAAAGATTTGATCATTTTCGTACACCATGCACCGTGCTGCAAAATTTTGCACTTTCGCCGCACGGTGCATGGAACCGGAAGTACCCGTTCGCGCATCCGAAAGATTAATCTTTACGCACCTATTGTGTTAATTCAAGTTTTATTTGTCACGAAAAATAATTGTTGCTGCATATCAATGAAAGTATTGATAAAATTTTAACAAGAAGAAAACGACTTTAAGCACTGGCCCAAATTGAAATGAGACCACACGTGAAGCACCAGCTTTCAAATAGAAAAGAATCATCAAAATCGGTTCATCCAGTCGAAAGTTAGGAGGTAACAAACGTATAAAAAAAACAGTCGAATTAATAACCTTCTCCATCTTTGAAGTCGGTTAAAAATACATATAGTCTGCCTAAGGTTTTAACTAAAGATAGGGTTTAAAAACAGCCTTCAAACGACTCCAACCCTTGGTACTTATTATACTTCTCAAATTCAAAAAGAAAACAGAAGTAGGAAAGACAGAAGACCGTTCATTCCGTATGGTTGGAAGGATCTGCGTTCTGTGAGCACTGAGAGCTGCACGCTGCGGCGGAACACCAGCTCTCGGGACACTCCATCTCCGCCCTGCCAACGACCTGGAACACAAATTGGTGTGATTATTCTGCCGTCTTCAAAAGTACAAACTTTCTGGCTAAGAATTATAAAAAAAAAGGTATCGGTTAAGGCGTCTTCGAGTAATCGCCGAATATACATACCTACATAAAAATATACGTATATGCGACGAATCGAGGACCTCCAGCTTTTTGGAAATCGGTAAAAAAAAGAGTTGAAATGGTAATTTCTCTATAATGGAGAAGTTCATGAAACTTCTTTATTATAAGTTTTTTTTTTATTATATAGGGGCAAACGTGCAGACGTATCGCCTGATGGTAAGCGATTACCGCCGCCCATGGACACCCGCAACACCAGAGGCGTTACAAGTGCGTTGCCGGCCTTTTAGGAAGGAATACGCTCTTTTCGTGAAGGTTTGAAGGACGTATTGGTCCGTGAACACCGCAGGCGACAGCTCATTCCACAGTTTTGTTGTGCGTGGCAGAAAATGTCGGGAAAATCGCACAGTTGTGGACTGCCAACCATCTAGCTAGATAATGGGGATGAAATTTCGTATTTGATTTGATTTACTTTCGTATTTGATTCTTTGTATATACAAATATACGTGTGTATTCAAAACACATGTTAATCAAAATTTTAAACACTTGACTGACAATTTACACTAATTCTTTTAATTTAATTTTAATTTTAAGAACACATTAATCATCAACATATTCATTATAAGGTCATATTATACATATGACCTTAACCCTCTCTTGAGAGGAGACCCGACCCCGGTAGTGGGACATTATGGGTATTTGTAATAGAGCTTCCTAAATTAGTCAAATCAAAATTTAAAAACTTTCACAACGTACAATATTATTTATTTAAAATCAAAGAAAAAAGAATCTCTTCATTTTAGTTCACTCACCTTTGCCACCTGATTGGGATCTCAGGGAGAACTTAGTAACAAGCATAGGATATCTCCTCTCGACTATTTCAACATCCGTGATGCGAGTGTTAGTCATGTGTGTGTGGACACCTCCCGAACCATGCCAGCCGGGACCCTGACGAATAGAAGAGAGTTAAAACTTTCCAATTAAAAATACCTACTCATTGTATTGGTATTAGTTATTGGTAGTCATTTGTAAACTAAAGATATGTATCTATACAAATAAATAAAACTGGAGTGTCTGTTTGTAATATTAAAATAACCGCTTTCTACTACATGCATATGAATGTATATACGGTACACATACCAAAATATATATTTTTTTAAATTTTTGTCTGTTTGTTCCGGCTAATCTCTGGAACGGCTGGACCGATTTGGACGGGACTTTCACTGGTAGGTAGCTGATGGTACAAGGAGTAACTTAAGCTTACACTTTTTAGACTAGCTTCGCCCCGCGGCGTTACCCACGATACGACAATAACCGCGGGTAACACCGCGGGGTTCAGCTAGTCATAAATAAATACCGATATCTTCTTCATTACAACGAATATTACAAAACATTTCGTATAATATAATTATTACAGTTTTTCATTTCTATTAAAAAATTTAATCAAAAATACTTTTGTAGGGATCCCTACCTTTGAGTTATTAAACATTTCTATGATCAGAAAACTTAGTAACACTTTTTAGCCCGCATCCCGATTCGGGTTAAAATTCTAACTCGATATCTCATAATCAACAATCGCTAAATCAACTAGGCAATCAGGTCTATAATTATATGAAGCACGCACACAAACACTTTAGAAGTTTAAGATTTTATACATCTCATCGTTTTTATAATATCTACATAAATTTTCATTGAATTAACAATATAATAGTAAATTTAGTAAATATCGACTTGTACAAAAATGTTGACCTTGTCTACAATACTTACAGCTCCACTTCCTCCAGCAACAGTTTCGTAATATCCCCAGTCCTTTTCGCCCAGTGTCAAGTTGTTCATGCAACCCTGAGATGCGGCACACACCTGGAATCAATCAGTCACAATATATTATACTAGTCTATGTTTATATCATCAGCCTATCGCAGTCCACTGCTGGACATAGGCCTCTCCAATGGCACGCCCCTTAGTTCGATCCTCGGCTTCTCGCATCCAGCTCCTGCCAGACGTCTTGCGCAAATCATCACTCCACCCGGCCTGTGGACGTCCTACACTATGTTTGCCGAGACGCGGTCTCCACTCAAGAACCCGTTTACCCCAACGGTTATCGGTTCTGCGGCAAATATGGCCAGCCCACTGCCACTTCAGCTTGCTAATCCTGGAGCTATGTCGATCACCATGGTTCTCTGTCGGATCACCTCGTTTCTAATACGGTCCCTTAGAGAAACGCCGAGCATAGACCTTTCCATAGCACGCTGAGCGACTTTGAACTTGTGGACCAGCCGTACCGTAAGTGTCCACGTTTCGGCTCCGTATGTCATTACGGGTAGGAAGCACTCATTGAAGACTTTTGTCTTTAGGCACTGTGGGATCGATGATGAGAAGACTCGACGAAGCTTCCCAAACGCTGCCCAACCCAGCCGGATTCTCCTGTTCACCTCGTCCTTAAAGTTGTTTCTCCCTAACTGCAAAGTCTGCCCGAGGTACACGTATTTTTGAACAACTTCGAGAACGGCACCGTGTACCGCAACCGGTTCCGGTAGTACGTGTTCATTGAACATGACCTTGGTCTTGTCCAAGTTCATCCGTAGGCCGATGCGTACAGAAGAGTCAGCAAGGTCGTTCAGCATCTGTTGTAGGTCCTGCAGCGTCTCTGCCATTGTGACAATGTCGTCTGCAAATCGCAAGTGAGAGATGTATTCGCCATTGATGTTGATTCCGCGTCCTTTCCAGTGCAGCGTCTTGAAGAAGTCCTCCATTGCATTAGTGAACAATTTCGGGGATATAACGTCCCCTTGTCTCACTCCTCGATGCAATGGTACGGGTCTTGTATGCTGATTCTGTACTTGGACGGACATTGTGGCGGCTTTGTAGAGACATCTCAACACTTGTATGTATCGCCAATCTACTTGGCAACGCTGCAGGGACTCCAGAACAGACCAGATTTCTATCGAGTCATCTATCGATGTTTATAAGTTATATAATATACAAACCTTACACACACACACATACATACATACATACATACATACACACACACACAAACACACACACATTCGTGTAAGTAGCAAATAAATAATTTTGTGAAGGTTCAACAGTTTTGGTTACTCTCTGCGATACATGTGTGTAGATGTACACCTCAGTGTACTGACACTTGGTCAAATTTACTAATAATAATTACCTGGAATGCTTTTAAGACAACATCCACTATACGTTGTGATGTGAGCACATTGCCGCCGACGACAGCAGCGCCTTCGGACGGGTCCAGGATCGAACCCGACGGGATTATCACTTTCACTGGATTGAGACAACCCTGAAATTAAGTTTCTAATTGAATACTGGTTCGAGTTAATTATTACTAATATATTTTTATGGCATTTTATGACATCGAATGGCGATCTGTCTACAGCTCTAACAGACTCTTTTTTGTGACGTGATAGACAATCCCTTCCGATCGCCGGCTCCTTGAACACACTTAACCTCTGGGGTGCGGCATTGCGGATCCGCGATTGTCCCGTCGGTGCGGCATTGCGGATCCGCGATAACCGCAGTTAACTTGCATTTTAATTAATTTTGGGTATTAAAGTTATTATAACGAAGTCTAGAAAGGTTTGTTATGCATTTGCTTTATACGAACAACATTTTAAAACATTCGTTTGTCAAGTGCGCTTCAAGAGCCGTAAAAAAAACGAGTTCCAATTTCAAAGTTGACGATGACGCAACGCGATCTGTCAAGTGCCTCTTAAAACTGATTTTTTGCCGATAAGGTGATTTTGAAGGTAGTTTGTTGTTATATTTTACTTATTATACTTATTTTAGGAACCACTATCAATACGAATTGAGGCATAAATCATGCGTAATTTTGAATAGTGTTACTCAAAAAGTTACCGAGTCTATTACCTATTGAAAAGGGCTTACTCATTTGAAGGTTTTTACGCATTTATTCTTATGTTTTTATTGATAAAATGATATAATTGCGATGAGAATCTTATATAGAATATAGAATAGCAACAAAAATGTGTTAGAAAAGCTAAATATTTAAATAAACACTCATTTTTTGCCTGACGAGCGAAATTAGACGCACACATACAAAGGGCTCCCACGCCATTATTGTTCTACATCATCATCAGCGTATCGTAGTCCACTGCTGGACATAGGCCTCTCCAATAGCACGCCACTTAAAATTGTATATCGCCGTTGATTCGTGTTTGCACGCAGCCTAGCGGGAAGTCCCGGAACTATTAACACCCACACATACACAGTAGTGACGGACAATGAACAAGACGTAAACTGATCTTTGTTTATGTTTTACTAAATTATTTTGTATTGACCATAGACTTTGTGTGTCACATAATGGAACGATCAGTTTGTTCTCTTTAGCATTCAGTCATTTTCATAGAGTTTAGAGAATTCTCAGAACTTAAAAATAATAAATGAAAACTGGTCTAGCAAACGAGTCCTTTTTTTAAATAACTTGATAAATAGGTTGTTTTTTTTATGTATTGTTCCTGTCTTTTGCACTAGTTAACTAAAAAAATAAATTATTTAACTAAAAAACACTATTTCTTCATATAAATACTACGTAATTTGGTGTTCGGCGCAAATAATAGTTTGATTGTAAAGTGACAAAATGGCGAATATCTCGACAGCGAAATGTGATTTTTACAAATATGTTTCTCAATGAATTTTTACTGCAGTTATAGTGTTTTTTATATCAGTAGATAGCTTAGTTATCGAACTTTATGAGGATAATAAGTAAAATGAATAATAAACCACATAAAATATTAAAATCATGTTTATTAACACAATAGGTGCGTAAATTAATACTTGGCTCAATTGTGAGTAAATAATAAAGCGATAACATTAGTTTAGTAATAAAATATGGCATAACCATGTACGCTTGTTATCCATCTTTTGAAAAATAATCACTTTTATAACCACCGAGCATTGTTTTTTAAAATATTTGATCATTTTCGTACACCATGCACCGTGTTGCAAAATTTTGCACTTTCGCCGCACGGTGCATGGAACCGGAAGTACCCGTTCCCGCATTCGAAAGATTAAGCCAGAAGTATGAAACCAGGAACACGTGATTTTGAACACGTTTTATGTTCGACAAATTGTGTCTGAGACTGGGTGTTCTCTCTGTCCGTTTTTTATATGCTTGTAAAATTTTCCGCAACCCAAAAACTATTGTCAATTTAGGCCCTTACTAAACCCTACCCCGACAAATGCCAATAGACACCTACAATGTGTTGCCGCTTCTTAAATCTCCTCAGTGGTTTAAAACTTTGTTACCTGGTTCAAAGGCACGTCATGTCCCACCATGCACCGCAGACAGTAGATGAGCGCTGAAAGTGTGATGGCGCGGGGAGCATTTAGGTTACCCCACACTTCTACACCAGTGCCACTGTAAGATAACATTAATATCATATCGCACATCACTCCAACAGTCCTTAATACTTTACTGCTGGCCTCTTCTTCGGAAAAGGTATTGCCTTAAATCAACCACCACGCGGATATAGTAAACATTACAAAAATATTTTGTAATTTAGTGGATAGTGGATTAGACAAATGTTAGACTCTTGTGAGAATTTAGCAAAACAGTTCCAGCAATATCAAACCAAGGTCTGACTGCACCATCAGGTCAGGGTTAAAATATCATGGAAATATTATTTAAGTAACAGTATACGAAATCAATCGGAATGTTGTAAGTTTGTGAAATCCTTTCATCAACTAAGACACGAGCTTAATAATCTTCACAAATTATACCTAAGAATTATCTCTAATATGTCAACTACCAAACAAAACATTTTTGGATAACGGAAATCCGTGGCATGGTTTCCGTGGGAGAGCCACGCTTCGGCATGAATGGGCCGGCTCGACCGGAGTGATACCACGGCCTCACAGAAAACCGGTGTGAAATAGCGCTTGCGCTGTGTTTCACCGAGTGAGTGAGGATACCGGGGGACCATACCCCAAAGGTCGGCAACGCACTTGCGACGCTTTTGGTGCTTCGGGTGTCCATGGGCGGCGGTAATCGCTTACCATCCGGTGATGCGTCTGCTCGTTTGCTCCCTATTCAATAAAACAAAAATCATTTTGTACCTCATCCTATGCTTTTTTTTTTTGATAATTTTGTATATGTATACAATAAACATATAAATAAAAAAGAACTGTATCAAAATCGATACATTCGTTTATGAGCTACAATAGCATAGATAGATTGTACCATCCCTCTCGTGAGGTGCAGGAATATTGTTTTAAAGCTTTTTCTAAATACTTACGTAAAATCACATACTGCACTGCCTAGCTCCTTATCCAAGGTGACAGTGAGCGTAATAGGTGTACCATTATCCATGAACTCAGTAGCTTTGAGCACTGTCGAGCCAGTTTTTACAAGCGCATTGTTTGCTATTTCCTAAAACATTTAAAAATTATTTGAAATATTACATAAACGAACGAGCAGAGAATTCTTTGTGAAGTTAGATATAAAAGTGTTTATTTATAATATAATTTTTATTTATTGTAGGATCTCACAACGGGGAATACACTAAAACTAGAACATAACGTTCGACTAACCAATCGATCGACAGTCGATATCGAGATATTCCATCAGTTTAAGCGTCTAATCAAACAACTCGTTCGACGTCGACTAATCCGTTCTACCGTCGAACGATTGTCGATCGACCGTCGATCGATTGGTCTGGTAGAAACTATCGATCGTCGTCGATCGACGGTCGGTCGATTTGTCTGGTAGAAACTATCGATCGTTGTCGATCGACGGTCGGTCGATTGGTCTGGTAGAAACTATCGATCGTCGTCGATCGACGGTCGGTCGATTGGTCTGGTAGAAACTATCGATCGTCGTCGATCGACGGTCGGTCGATTGGTCTGGTAGAAACTATCGATCGTCGTCGATCGACGGTCGGTCGATTGGTCTGGTAGAAACTATCGATCGTCGTCGATCGACGGTCGGTCGATTGGTCTGGTAGAAACTATCGATCGTCGTCGATCGATGGTCGGTCGATTGGTCTGGTAGAAACAATCGTTTGACGTTGACTAATTTATTCTATCAACGATCGACATCTCGATCATCCCTCAAACGACGATCGATCGATCGAATGGTACTAGACAACTGATGCGAATACATTTATACCTTTTTTTTTTAATCCAACCCAGTAGTTAATTTAAAAGTCTCGACTTACCTTCAGCATGTCCCTGACTGCGATTTCAGCGTTCTTCTGAATATGTGTCATGTACGCCTGGACTACTTCAAGACCGTACTGGTCTATCAGCTCCCCCACCAGCTGTATACCCTGCAGCATGAGATAACACATGTTTTCAACAATGTATTCTGCCTAACAAACTCGTGAGCTATATACAATTTTATAACTATCATCATCCTGATCAACCTATCGCACTGCTGGTCATAGTACTTCAACTGCACGCCAATAACTATTCGTTAAAAAATAATAGGGACTCTGCTAGCTCCAAACCTAGCATATGTATTAATGAAAAATTATGAAACTTAATTCTTAAATAGAAATACTCAGAGTATTGTGAAATCCTTCAAGAGAAAAGTCTATAAATGACGGAGTCCTCTTCCTAGCTTTTACTGTTCTCAAGAGTATTGGGGTCGGCTACTAGTTCAACCGGTTTTACCTGAATATCAGTTTTTCCACAGACCGACTGGCATTGGACCTCCGCAACCCTTAGGGCGCACTGAATTCGAAGGTTGAACTAGTTGTCAGTATATTTGAGGGCACTGACTTCCCAATAACGATTGCCATAGGTGTTCATGACAACCAGGACCGACAGCTTAATGTGCTCTCCGAGGCACGAGCGAGAAACACCGCCATCTACTGACGGAGTCATGTCCAAACACACATTAAAACCATACATCTATTTTATTTTTTTAATGAAATGGCAACCAGCCAGATCACTCGGATCAGATATTTCTGCCAATGTCAAGTATTTATAGTCTTCAAGTCTTCGTCGTGATGAAATTAATGATAAAAAATATATAAAATGTTGCCTTTCGAAAAAACAAAAAACGATCTCCCTTAAAAAAATATAAACATCCGAATTGAGAAAATCCACTTTTTTGAAGTCGGTTAAAAACACATGGTGACCTTAACCTTGACACAATGTGACACATTTAAAGTTTTACAAAAAAAAATAACAAACATCTTACCCTTTGGTTAGCGGCTACTTGTGCCTTCAAATCTGATAGGTTGTCAGATAAGTTCCGAGTTCCTGAACAGTCAGGCACCTCTCCCGGGCTCTTCAGTACTAAACAAAAAACAATACTCTCTCAACTCACAGAAAACCGGTGTGAAATAGCGCCTGGGCTGTGTTTCACCGAGTAAATGAGGATACCGGCGGCCCTTACCCCAACCCCTCCCCCCATTCCCTCTCCCAATCCCCCAAAGGTCGGCAATGCACTTGTGACGCTTTTGGTGTTGCGGGTGTCCATGGGCGGCGGTAATCGCTTACTATCAGGTGATGCGTCTGCTCGTTTGCACCCTATTCAATAAATAACTAAAAAAAAAGTGAAGATGCACTATTAACCAATGTTCAGTCAGTCCATCAGTATTTATTAAAGACTGCTTGAACAGGCTTGCTTCGTATGTATATTTACGTTTTCAAATCCCAGATTTATTTTAAAAAAATTAAACTTTAAGTAAGTTGAAGTCATTGGAGAGGTCAGGCCCAGCATGTTCCGTGGGAGAGCCAGGCTTCGGCATGAATGGGCCGGCTCGACCGGAGTATACCACGGCCTCATAGAAAACCGGCGTGAAACCGCCTAAAGACCTGCAACGCGCTTGTGACTATGTCTGTGGTGTTGCGGGTGTCCTTGGGGAGCGGTAATCGCTTACCATCTGGCGAAACGTCTGCTTGTTGGCCCCTATTACATAAAAAAAAATCAGCCGAAGCAACGGACAAACAAGAAAGAATAAAATCGAAGTTCATGGTATTGTGTAAACTTTGAAAAGAATTTATAAAAAAATATGGTTTTATTAAATTACTAGCTTTCGGCCGCGGCTCCGCCCGACGATTTGTCGGTCTATCGCAGTTAAGAGTATACTATGTCCTTCCTCAAGAATCAACGTAGCTCCATGCTAAATTTTATTGAAATCGGTGCAGCGGTTTGGCCGTGATAGCGTGACAGATAAATAGACAGAGTTAGTTACGCATTTATAATTTATTTTCACTTATGTAATATATATTTGCATAGAAAGAGATCAGATTAAGAAGAAAAGTTGAGTGATTAATAAAATAAAGAGTATCTTTAAATTATTTAAATAATAAATATTTCGGACATCTAACACACAACGCCATCTAGTCCCAAGCTAAGCAGAGCTTGTGTTATGGGTACTAGACAACTGATATAAATACTTATTTACTTTTTGTTGTTGTAAATACATACATATTATACATAGAAAACACCCAAACTTCGAAACAAATATTTGCAGATCATACAAACATTTGGTCCGACCCGGGAATCGAACCCGAGACCTCAAGCATAGCAGTCGCTTACGTTACCACTCGCGCCACCGAGGCAGTCAATAAATAAATAAGAAGCAAACTACATTCAACTTCTCTATTCTTCTACCTTTTATAAGGTCCTCCTCCTTAAAAGTCCCACCGTCCACCAACAGCATGGACTTGAAGGCAGCCCCTTCTTGGGCCAAGCTGACAGAGTGAGGCGGCATGGACCCTGGGGTGAGACCACCGATGTCTGCGTGATGGCCACGGGATGCCACGAAGAATATTGGCCGCTTGCTAGATCTGTAATTGTAAAATAGCATTCACTTATCTACCCATCATTGTCTGTGAGTTGCTCTTTCACGCAAAAACTACTGAATGGATTTTGATGAAACTTTACAATAATATAGCTTATACATCAGATTAGAGAAATTTTGTACCATTCTTCACTGATGCTCCAGTGAAAACTTCTTTAGCGGCGCTGTGTACTTTTTGGAATGGGTAAAAATGTATAAACTCGCGTCAGGTCACGTGACCATAAACTAGCGGCAGGTCACGTGTCCTGATCGAAAATTCGTAAGGATATTTATTGTTAACAGCGCCATCTACCGATATACTTTGGTAGCATTCGTTATTCTAGATAGTGGTCCTTTCTCAATATGATTTTATATACTTAAAGTTAATATATCAGTATCTTAAAGTGATTTACAATTAATTAAAATAACGATTTTCTACTTACACAAAACCTTTTGTAAATCAAAAAGATAGTTTACAATTTTTTTGAAAACAGCGACATCTATTGGAGTATCATAGCTTTACTTCCATTTACTACTTATTTTAGTTCTTTTTATTGCACACTATTAAAAAAAGCATAGGTGTTCATTTCAGGTAAGTTAAAACAACCGTTTGTTTATAGTTATGAGTTTTCACTTCTGTTGGCAGTGCTTATGACTGCTTTGTGTTTTTTTTAATATATTTATTCACTTTTTAAACCTTCCCTGGACTACGACAAATATTTTAAAACCAAAATCGACTAAATCGGCCGAGCCGTTCTCGAGTTTTAGCGAGACTAACGAATAGCAATGAATTTTTATATATATAGATATCTAGTAACCACAGTAGAAGCTGCTTAGGTAGAGTCGTGTGATTGAATTAGAAAAAAAAATTAAACCTATCATTTGATTTATTAAGATAACTTACTTAAAGTAAGGAGACTTACTGATGGAAAACCGGAGTTATCACGGTCAGATCTGGTAAATGAGAGCCACCAGCTTTAGGATGATTTGCGAGAAGAACGTCACCTGGCCTTAGGGTATCCCCACGGACTTGCATCTGGAATAAAAATAAATATTTAGAATTTTTTAATTTGTTTAAAAACGGTCAACAGTATTGGTTGTAATATTTCATCACGTTAGTAAATATTAATTTCGGTCTGAAAAGTTAGATATTTACAAGTTTTTTTTCAATTACACTTATACTACTTGATGAATGGAAGAAAACAAAACTGTATAGCTGAGAAATGCTAATCTTCAGATCAAATAAAACAATAACATCTATCTAACATACTGAAGTGCATGACTGCCTCGGTGGCGTAGTGGTAACGTATGCGATTGCTAAGCTTGAGGTCTCGGGTTCTGAACACTTTTCTATCGGAATACGGGCGCTTTGTTAATAAAACTACCAGATACAGATGAACTTGTTGTATTCACTCAACGAATAACAATACAACTCCAAATGTCGACAATGTTTAATGTTGCTCAGTTGCTATATATATAATGCTTTGGAACCAAAGCATTGCGCGATTCAGATAACTGATACAACGCCATCTATTGAGTGACATGTAATACTTAATACCTTAAACATACCGCCCACCAAGGACATATTGGAGAATGTCCTTAAACGATAAGGAGTGCTAACCGCCCACCATGCAATGGGTTAGACAATTGGAAATTACGGTTGTCTTTGCTACAATAACTTACACTATAAAATAAACAAAAAACAACACAAACATCACACACTTCGTGTATGTGAATAGAAATAAAATAAAACTGGACACATTTATACAGTTATACGGTACGAGCCAATGATAATAAGTAACTATAATTAATTGTTTTTGAATCTTACTGTTAATACTTAACCTTAATTTACTTACTATCTAAACAATTATCTGGTAAGCCGAAACTGAACGAAACGCAGCTATAAATTCCTTAATACTATAGAAAAGACCTATATATACAAAAGCCGCCATAATTCAATCTTAACTACATACTGGAAGGACACACACTTTTGAGACGGGTCTTTTTATTGAAGAATTTTTAGTGCGAAGAGTAACTACACGTGTGATACCATCAGGACCAGGATGCTTATGTTCTATGCGTCCCAGCAACCATCTGCCAGGAGGTAAGTCATCTTCCTTAACTAACACTACGTCACCAATAACAGGTTCAGGTGTTTGGTAAGTCCATTTATGTCTTTGTAGAAATTGATTTAAATAATCCTTTGACCAGAGCCGCCAAAAGTCTTGGATCATTTTTTGGGTTAGTTGCCAACGTCTGAGATTAGAAACGTTTGAATTTTCAAAATTAGTATCAGGCACTAATACCAGCGGCTCTCCAACCAGAAAGTGACCCGGAGTTAGCACTTCTAGCTCTTTTTGATCGTCAACATAAGACAGCGGTCTCGAATTGAGACATGCCTCGATTTGGGCTAGGACGGTCGTAAGCTCTTCGAAGGTCAAGGTTGCGTTGCCGACTACTCGCCTAAGATGGTACTTGGTAGATTTTACGCCCGACTCCCATAGACCGCCTTGATTTGGCGCATGTGGAGTAATGAACGTCCACTGAGTGCCATTATCCGCAAGACTCTCCGATAACTCCGGTATAATCGTTGACTTCTCCTCGTCAAACAACTCGCCTAACTCACGCGCCGCTCCCACAAAATTTGTACCATTATCACTGTATAACCGAGCACAGCGACCCCTTCTGGCTACAAATCTCTTAAAAGCGGCCAAAAACCCTTTTGATGTCATATCACTGACAGCCTCCAGATGGATTGCCCTCGTACACATACAAACAAATAGTGCAATATAGCCCTTGTAAGATTTATTACCGCGACCCGGCGATACCCTGATATTAATAGGGCCCGCGTAGTCAACCCCACTATTTAAAAATACCTTATCAGGTGTAACTCGCGGTGAGGGGAGTTGGCCCATTAATTGGTTCCTGGTTTTGTTCGAATATCGAATGCAAACAACACAATTTCTGTAACAAGCCTTCACTAGTACCTTAACTCCCACAACCCAGTACTTAGTCCTCAAATAGGTTATCATAGCCTGAGGTCCTCCATGCATCGTCTTCAAATGCGCGTCTGTTATTAACAATTTTGTGAGGAAAGAATCCTTAGGTATAATAATTGGGTGTTTGCGATTATAGTCCAATTGTGACATCTCCAAACGACCCCCCACTCTAATGACCCCTTCCGAGTCTAAGAATAAATTCAAAGCTTTAAATTTGCCTCTAGTATTCACTTTCGAACTAGACGACTCCAATTCTTGAATTTCCTCCAGAAAACATTCCTCTTGGCACTTCTTTACACAAACTTTCATTGCCTCATCAAGCTCCGCCTTCGTTAAATAACTATTTCGATGTTTTGTTCTATTGTCTCTAGATCTTATACATTTTAGGAAGCGTCTACAGTATGCTACAACTCTAACCAATTTATTAAGCGAGGAATATCTACTCCAAAAGGAAAGATCAAGAATGCCTGTATGAGTCTTTACTTCTTCTAAATTGGTAATTAAATGTTTCGGTTTCTTATAATTGATTATTGCCTCACGTAAGAATGGAGGCCCCTCAAACCAGAGTGACATTTTGTGAAGTTCACTTGGAATTACTCCACGGGAAGCACAATCAGCTAGATTTTGTTTAGACGAAACGTGGGACCAATGTTGGGTATCCAGAGTAGTGAGTATTTTAGATACACGGTTCGCCACAAAGGTCTTCCAACGATTCGGGTGACAATTAAGCCAAGCAAGAACAACCTCTGAGTCCGTCCAAGCTCGTAAATCATTCACGTTCAAGACCCTTGCTACTTCCACCATCAGTTTGGCTAGTAAAACAGCCCCACACAATTCTAGCCTCGGTATTGAAACCTGTTTCACGGGTGCTACCTTCGTTTTTGCCGTGACTAGAGACACATGTATGTTGCCTTCCCTATCAACCACCCTGAGATATACAACGGCTGCATACGCCATCTTCGAGGCATCCGAAAACCCATGTAGCTGTATATTGCTGTCACCAGCATATGTGTGGTACCACCTTGGAATTTCAACATTGGCTAACAAAGGTAAGTTTCTTCGATATGCTGTCCATTCCTTTAGAACATGGTTTGGCACCTCATCGTCCCAACCAACACCGATTAACCAAAGTTTTTGTATTAAAATTTTGGCTATTATGATGGTAGGTGCCAGCCATCCCAATGGGTCAAACAATCTAGAAACATCTGATATAATTTTGCGTTTAGTAATAGGTGCGACAGGGAACATCAGCTCCACGGAGTATTTAAAGACATCAGCTTGAGAATCCCAGGTAAGTCCAAGTATTTTTGTTATATTATCAACCTTTATTTTTATTTTTTCATCCTTGCTCATATCCCGTTCTTTGATTTTAGCCATCAATTCTTTGCTGTTACTATTCCATTTTTGTAAATGGAACCCCCCTTTCGATAGGACTGTATTCATTTTATCGTAAATCTGTTCCGCTTCATTAACATTTTCAGCTCCTGACATTAAATCATCCATGTAGAACTCATTAAGTATGATCGACGCTACCTTTGGGTCATCCTGGCACTCATCATAAGCTACCTGATGAAGAGTACGAACGGCCAAGAAGGGTGCTGAAGCTGTCCCAAAAGTTACCGTTATCAGTTCGTATTCTTCCAAGTCTTGGTCTGATGTATCTCTCCATAACAAACGCTGAAATATGGTATCCCTACGATCGACTAATACCTGCCTGTACATTTTGACGATGTCCGCGATAAGACAAATGGGCCTTATTCTCCAACGCATTATGATATGACGAAGATCCGCTTGTAATGCTGGTCCGACCAACAACATATCATTCAATGAAATTCCATTGGGACCTTTACAGGAGGCATCAAAAACAACTCTCACTTTAGTTGTAGTCTTATCGTTCCTAACGACAGCATGGTGAGGTAAGAAAACAGGTGTTTGACTCTCAATTCTATTATCTTTTACTTTCTCCATGTGACCTAGTTCTAAATATTCTCTAATAACATTTTTATAATTGTCTTTCAATGAAATATCTTTATTTAGTCTTGTCTCTAAACCTTTAAATCGTTTTTCAGCTATAGCTTTCGACTCACCAAACTGACGCATCAAGTCAGTATTGCGGAACGGTAAGCGTACTACATACCGACCGCTCTCATTCCGGGTTGTCGTTGAAGCGTATAACTCCTCACATTTGACTTCTTCATCTGTAAGCCGACTACTAAATTCAACTGGTTCGTTTTCCAGTTCCCAAAAGCGTTTTAATAAATCGTCCATCTCGAAACTAGCATGCATAACAGTAATGTGTGAAGAAATGTGGGAAGTATTGTCTACATCAGATACGCCTGACACTATCCACCCGAGTGAAGTGTCTTGTGCCAACAAAGTATCACTCAAATTACGCTTTATGCCCGGTTGAATGACTTGAGTATAAACCTCAGCGCCCAACAAAATATCAATTTTGTTAGGTCTGTAGTATTCAGGATCCGCTAAATCATTTTCTGTCAAGTCTACCCATTCTACTCGTGCTACTTTCGTAACCGGGAGAAGGGCAGTCACCGACTTCAACACATAGGCATTAACATTTATGTAAACGTTAGGATTTTTCCTAGACCTTATCTTAACCGTGACCGTGTGTTTTGATATGATACTTTTCTCACCGCCGACGCCTAACACTGTGTTCCGTGTGGCAACCCTACTTAAACCTAAATATTTGACCATAGAATCGGTGATAAAAGATCCTTGTGATCCCTGATCTAGCAAGGCTCTAATCACCCTGTATGTCCCATCCTTCGACTCAGCCTTAACCAAAGCCGTAGTTAACAAAACGGTTTTGTTATGCCCGGTCGAAAGACAGGACACCGTTGTATTGCTATGGTCGGCCATTTGCGCGGTAAAATCCTTCGTATGTGCCGTCGCTCTGCTTGCAGGTGAAGCTCGCGTGCGAGAATCTGTAACCTTTTCAACTAATGGTTCATTATTATCAGCGTCCTGATGCAATAATGAATGGTGACGCCGTTTACACGATTGACATCGTAATGAAATTTTACACATCCTGGCCGAATGATTGCGATTAAGACAGACAAAACACAAGTTGTTTTCCTGAACAAACTGACGCCGGTTTGCTACAGGTTTTTTAATGAATGCCTGACAATTTCCTATTTTATGACTTGCTGAACAAAAGGCACAGCTTATATCTTTAAAACCCTTGTCTTTAATAGAAACAAAAGATTGCATACCTGATTGAGGATTCTTCGACACCTTGGACTTTGTTTCCATACCTTCTAGACCTCTAAATCGACCGGTAAGAAAACGAGAGAATTCTGAAAAGGTGGGTAGTTCCTCATTGGAATCCTCAGAAATTTTTAACTCCCATGCTTTTCTTGTTTCGTTGTCTAGTTTTTCACTAATAATATATATAATTATAATATCCCAAGACGAAATATCGACCCCTAAATTTTTTATAGACTCTAAACAGTCAGTTGTATTATTTAATAAATATTTAATTCCCAGAGCTGATTCCATCAACAATGCCTTCTGAGTGAGCAATCTTTTTAGGATACCTTTAGCTAAAAACTTTTTATTATTGTAAGTACTATCTAATTTTAACCAAGCCATCTCATAATTATCACACGTGACCTTTATGTTCCGAAGTAATTGTTCTGCTTCACCCGTTAAATGTCCTTTCAAATAATAAAATTTTTGTGACTCATCCAAATTATCATTGTTGTGTACCAACCCTAAAAATAAATCTCTAAATGTTTGCCATTCCGAGTACCTTCCAGAAAATATAGGTATTTTAATTTCTGGTAGCTTAACTCTGTTCTTAAAGTTTTTATTTTGACCGTTAGATTCTATTTGAGAAGCGGTAGAAGTAGTTTTAAGTTTTATTAAGATTTCCTTCAGTTCCGTTTTATGTTCTATGTATAACTCTTCAACAACATCATATACACAATTTTTGTGATAAGCCGAACTATACAAATCTGCTCTTTTAAACTGTCCGATCATATCATTGTGGTTGTTACAAAACATTGTCCACTGTTTTTCAAAGTTTTCTAGCCTAGTTTCTACATATGCAATGGTTCGTCTATCCTTAGGGGACTTTTTGAAATTGGTGACTGCTTTAAGCATTTTTTCCTTAATGTCCTCCTGCAGAATATCGAACGACTCCATATTTTCAAAAGTATTGCAAGAAATCACTAACTTAATTCACTATTTAATTAGATTTTTATAAAACACAAATATGTAGGTAAAATGATAAAACTAAAAAATAAATAAGAGGACTTGTAATCATAAATTACACCAGTACAAGAGTGTCTTAATTGAAATATAAGACAAAATTCTTTTAAGTCTCAAATGACACGAAATTTTCTAAGTGTTTTAAACTTATTCAAACTGGGATTGAAATCGGGCATAGGTTACCCGTCTCAACCACTATTGACTTAAAATTAACACAAGTCCCAAACCCAAATAAACTCTAAAAGCTAAAACAATTCTTAAATATTTCTACAAACTATTCTAAATCACTAGAGTCTCTAAGGTTGAAAATTCACTAATTTTATCTTCTTATAAATAACATTTAAAATGTACTCACAGTTGTCCAGTTTTACACCACACAAACCAATTCACTTCCAATCAGTGTTGAAGTATTGTACCAGTGTCGCCCTCTTGCGGTCGATCTTGGAAGCTGCGTTGTCGTCGCTGGCGACCCCTTAACTATAAGCTCCGTCCGGTATCGCTTCTTCTGCCTGTTCCCGGTGGCGCCTCTTGAATCCCAATCAAGCCTTGGCACCACTTAATTGCTCCTCCAGCGCTCGACACTTCCTTGTGCCCGCTGTAGAGAATTATGCTCTGATCCGCAATCCACGAACCAGTACTAACAAGTCGGGTGATATTATATCACCACCGAAGAGCTACCAAAAAAAAGCACTTAACGTATTCCAGAATCCGGCTCGTAAGGACCATGAACACTTTTCTATCGGAATACGGGCGCTTTGTTAATAAAACTACCAGATACAGATGAACTTGTTGTATTCACTCAACGAATAACAATACAACTCCAAATGTCGACAATGTTTAACCTCTCGGGTGCGGCAACACGGATCCATGTTTGTCCCGTCGGTGCGGCACACACGGATCCATGTTTTTCGCAGTTAACCTGCATTTTAATTAATTTTGGGTATTAAAGTTATTATAACGAAGTCTAGAAAGGTTTGTTATGCATTTGCTTTATACGAACAACATTTTAAAACATTCGTTTGTCAAGTGCGCTTCAAGAGCCGTAAAAAAAACGAGTTCCAATTTCAAAGTTGACGATGACGCAACGCGATCTGTCAAGTGCCTCTTAAAACTGATTTTTTGCCGATAAGGTGATTTTGAAGGTAGTTTGTTGTTATATTTTACTTATTATACTTATTTTAGGAACCACTATCAATACGAATTGAGGCATAAATCATGCGTAATTTTGAATTGTGTTACTCAAAAAGTTACCGAGTCTATTACCTATTGAAAAGGGCTTACTCATTTGAAGGTTTTTACGCATTTATTCTTATGTTTTTATTGATAAAATGATATAATTGCGATGAGAATCTTATATAGAATATAGAATAGCAACAAAAATGTGTTAGAAAAGCTAAATATTTAAATAAACACTAATTTTTTGCCTGACGAGCGAAATTAGACGCACACATACAAAGGGCTCCCACGCCATTACTGTTCTACATCATCATCAGCGTATCGTAGTCCACTGCTGGACATAGGCCTCTCCAATAGCACGCCACTTAAAATTGTATATCGCCGTTGATTCGTGTTTGCACGCAGCCTAGCGGGAAGTCCCGGAACTATTAACACCCACACATACACAGTAGTGACGGACAATGAACAAGACGTAAACTGATCTTTGTTTATGTTTTACTAAATTATTTTGTATTGACCATAGACTTTGTGTGTCACATAATGGAACGATCAGTTTGTTCTCTTTAGCATTCAGTCATTTTCATAGAGTTTAGAGAATTCTCAGAACTTAAAAATAATAAATGAAAACTGGTCTAGCAAACGAGTCCTTTTTTTAAATAACTTGATAAATAGGTTGTTTTTTTTATGTATTGTTCCTGTCTTTTGCACTAGTTAACTAAAAAAATAAATTATTTAACTAAAAAACACTATTTCTTCATATAAATACTACGTAATTTGGTGTTCGGCGCAAATAATAGTTTGATTGTAAAGTGACAAAATGGCGAATATCTCGACAGCGAAATGTGATTTTTACAAATATGTTTGTCAATGAATTTTTACTGCAGTTATAGTGTTTTTTATATCAGTAGATAGCTTAGTTATCGAACTTTATGAGGATAATAAGTAAAATGAATAATAAACCACATAAAATATTAAAATCATGTTTATTAACACAATAGGTGCGTAAATTAATACTTGGCTCAATTGTGAGTAAATAATAAAGCGATAACATTAGTTTAGTAATAAAATATGGCATAACCATGTACGCTTGTTATCCATCTTTTGAAAAATAATCACTTTTATAACCACCGAGCATTGTTTTTGAAAAGATTTGATCATTTTCGTACACCATGCACCATGCTGCAAAATTTTGCAATTTCGCCGCACGGTGCATGGAACCGGAAGTACCCGTTCGCGCATCCGAAAGATTAATGTTGCTCAGTTGCTATATATATAATGCTTTGGAACCAAAGCATTGCGCGATTCAGATAACTGATACAACGCCATCTATTGAGTGACATGTAATACTTAATACCTTAAACAGGTTCGATTCCCGAGTTTTGGAGTTTGGGTGTTTTTTATGTATATGTATGTTTACAAAAAAAAGTATATAAGTATTTATATCAGTTGTCTAGTACCCATAACACAAGCTTTGCTTAGTTTGGGACTAGATGGCGTTGTGTGTTAGATGTCCGAATTATTTATTTATTTATTAATTTAAATATTTAAACATATTTCACCATTATTATCAGCCCACTGCCGTTAATATAGATCTCTCTCGAGGCATACTATAGAGCCCAGTCTGTTGCTTTCCGCGTTCAGTTGCTGTTAGCCCTCTTACGTAAGTCGTCATGATATCTAGTTAGAGGATGCCTCACACTACGTTTGCCAAGACGCGGTCTCAACGCGATTTTTATTTGTTGATTGAAAAACAGCAAACATTTGTGAAAATTACGACGCGAGTTGAAGACGGTAACCCCAAGTCTTTGCTGCAATGGTATCCGGTTGAACTAAGCACGGTTTTTTAATAGATGAGCCTGACAAAGAGCCTCGACTCTGCCTGATATAATGCATAAGCAGACAATGCTCCATGCACCATGCAGCATGCACAAGCACGAGCGCGCGCACCTGGTACTGCACGCTCTCCTGCATGGCCCCGAGGTGCACGGGGATGTGCGGCGCGTTGGACACGAGCCCGCCGTCCGCCCCGAACCATGCACCATGCAGCATGCACAAGCACGAGCGCGCTCACCTGGTACTGCACGCTCTCCTGCATGGCCCCGAGGTGCACGGGGATGTGCGGCGCGTTGGACACGAGCCCGCCGTCCGCCCCGAACCATGCACCATGCAGCATGCACAAGCACGAGCGCGCTCACCTGGTACTGCACGCTCTCCTGCATGGCCCCGAGGTGCACGGGGATGTGCGGCGCGTTGGACACGAGCCCGCCGTCCGCCCCGAACCATGCACCATGCAGCATGCACAAGCACGAGCGCGCTCACCTGGTACTGCACGCTCTCCTGCATGGCCCCGAGGTGCACGGGGATGTGCGGCGCGTTGGACACGAGCCCGCCGTCCGCCCCGAACCATGCACCATGCAGCATGCACAAGCACGAGCGCGCTCACCTGGTACTGCACGCTCTCCTGCATGGCCCCGAGGTGCACGGGGATGTGCGGCGCGTTGGACACGAGCCCGCCGTCCGCCCCGAACCATGCACCATGCAGCATGCACAAGCACGAGCGCGCTCACCTGGTACTGCACGCTCTCCTGCATGGCCCCGAGGTGCACGGGGATGTGCGGCGCGTTGGACACGAGCCCGCCGTCCGCCCCGAACCATGCACCATGCAGCATGCACAAGCACGAGCGCGCTCACCTGGTACTGCACGCTCTCCTGCATGGCCCCGAGGTGCACGGGGATGTGCGGCGCGTTGGACACGAGCCCGCCGTCCGCCCCGAACCATGCACCATGCAGCATGCACAAGCACGAGCGCGCTCACCTGGTACTGCACGCTCTCCTGCATGGCCCCGAGGTGCACAGGGATGTGCGGCGCGTTGGACACGAGCCCGCCGTCCGCCCCGAACCATGCACCATGCAGCATGCACAAGCACGAGCGCGCTCACCTGGTACTGCACGCTCTCCTGCATGGCCCCGAGGTGCACGGGGATGTGCGGCGCGTTGGACACGAGCCCGCCGTCCGCCCCGAACCATGCACCATGCAGCATGCACAAGCACGAGCGCGCTCACCTGGTACTGCACGCTCTCCTGCATGGCCCCGAGGTGCACGGGGATGTGCGGCGCGTTGGACACGAGCCCGCCGTCCGCCCCGAACCATGCACCATGCAGCATGCACAAGCACGAGCGCGCTCACCTGGTACTGCACGCTCTCCTGCATGGCCCCGAGGTGCACGGGGATGTGCGGCGCGTTGGACACGAGCCCGCCGTCCGCCCCGAACCATGCACCATGCAGCATGCACAAGCACGAGCGCGCTCACCTGGTACTGCACGCTCTCCTGCATGGCCCCGAGGTGCACAGGGATGTGCGGCGCGTTGGACACGAGCCCGCCGTCCGCCCCGAACCATGCACCATGCAGCATGCACAAGCACGAGCGCGCTCACCTGGTACTGCACGCTCTCCTGCATGGCCCCGAGGTGCACGGGGATGTGCGGCGCGTTGGACACGAGCCCGCCGTCCGCCCCGAACCATGCACCATGCAGCATGCACAAGCACGAGCGCGCTCACCTGGTACTGCACGCTCTCCTGCATGGCCCCGAGGTGCACAGGGATGTGCGGCGCGTTGGACACGAGCCCGCCGTCCGCCCCGAACAGCGCGCACGAAAAGTCCAGGCGCTCCTTGATGTTCACCGAGATCGAGGTGCGCTGCAACACTCTGCGAACCATCGTCATGGACTAACTTATGTATTTTCGATAATGATATTTTTGCTAATGGTTACATTTTTTTTTGGAGAGCCTTCGCTTCGGCACGAATGGGCCGGCTCGACCGGAGAAAACCGGTCTGAAATAGTGCTCGCGCTGTATTTAACCGAGTGAGTGAGGATATTGGAGGCCCATACACCGACCCCTCCCTCCATCCCCCTTCCCATCCCTTAAAGGTCGGCAACGCACTTGTGATGCCTCCGGTGTTACGGGTGTACATGGGCGGCGGTAATCGCTTACCATCAGATGATACGTCTGCTCTTTTGCCCACAATTTAATAAAAAAAAATGACTATGTACATCATTTAGTCATTTAGTGTGGACGTGAAAAACAACTAAGAAATTCAAAATTATTTCATTTTACAAGCTTCTTCATTATCTTAGTGACGCAGTGATAGCGTATGCGCCTGCATGAGGTCTTGGATTCGATTCCCGGGTCGGACCAAACGTTTGTATATTCTACAAATATTTGTTTCGAAGTTTGTTGCATTTTCTATGCATAATATTTACCTATTTAGAAAAAAATATATATGTATTTATATCAGTTGTCTAGTACCCATAGTACTAGCTCTACTTAGCTTGGGACTAGATGGCGTTGTATGTCAGATGTCTAAAATATTATTATTATTTTTTAGGTATTTTCTTTTGTGTTTTGCTATACCATAGGGTGGTATGGTTGGCCAAAACCTCCTATCTTAAGCGAGGTCTTTGTCTAATAGTCGGCTGTTAAAGACAGTTACAGAGTATTTTGTACCGACCTGCCCATCTGCTCAGCTATAGACATGAAGCGATGACTGAAGATACTCAGTTGAATGGAGTCCAAATCAGTGGTGACTCGCTTAGATTGTCCAGATCCTATAGTAATGCGGATATCGCCGAACTTTGTTATTTCGGCGCGACAATCTGTAATATCACACAAAATACTATTTAAAGTTTGTAATATTTCTTGGATGACAACTTTTCATAAAACTCGACAAATATTTGACTGCCTCGGTGGCACAACGGTGGAGTATGCGACCGCTGTGATGAAGTCTCGGGTTCGATTCTCGAGTCGGACCAAATGTTTGTATGATCTGCAAATATTTGTTTCGGGGTTTGGATGTTTTCTATGAATAACTAGCTGAACCTCGCGGTGTTACCTGCAGTTATTAGTTTACATATTGTTTTTATTATTTTCTTTTTTTCCTCACAATTAAAATAACCTATATTAATCAGTGATAATGTAGCATTCAAATGGTGAAAGAATTTTTAAAATCCGTCCCGTACTTTTTGAGCCAATTCGTTACAAACATACTTACATACAAACCTTTCCTCTTTATAATATTAGTATAGAAGTATAGATATGTATGTATTTAAAAAAAGTATATATATAATTATATCAGTTGTCTAGTACTCAAAACACAAGCTCTGCTTGGTTTGGTGCTAGACAGCGTGTGTTAGATAACACACAACAAAATATTTATTTCTAATTTTATACTTCAGTAATTTTATCATTAAAACATTTATTATTATCATCATCCATGTTTTCATCAAACACCCTGAAAAAGGTTTTCCACAGTAGAAATGAAATAAGGAATTTAAAAATTCTGGTATAAAAATTTTAGTACCTGGTTCTACAAGTATAGTAGACAGGCTGTCCATAATGATAGCAGGTCCTGAGATTGTCTGTTCAGGTTCCAATTTCTCCAATAAGTATATAGTCGCGTCTTGGTATCCGCCTTCGAAGTATACTTTCACTGACTGCAATTTTATTAATGAAAATGTGTTCACAAATTTATTATGATAAGTAGAGATGGCCATGTACCATCAAACAATACGATTCCTAGGCATAATGTTGCGCCATAAGGAGATGGATCTCGTTTGTACGAGAATAATCGAGAAGAATTGAGAACAGCGCCATCTAGTGTCGGGTAGTGAGCAACTGTGGACATTATGACGATTTCCTCGACGCTAGATGGCTCTAGAATAATCTATTCAGTCTCGAACCATCGATGGAATATTCCAGTATATTCCAATTATCTCGACAGCCATATAAAAGCGGAACGTGTTAGCCGTGCGGGCAGTATTGTTTCAAGATACAGCGAATAAACATCGAAGAGATCTTCTAGTGCGACTAACGAGTGATTTAGTGATTTGTTATAGTAAAAAGTGTTGTTAATAAATATTGTGTTATATTTTGGTAATCAATCGACTACTTTAATTTATTTAATACCCAGCTCGTAACAATAACATAGCCGTAGTGTTGGATTTGTGTTGTAAGGACCTGTAGACTAATACTTACTCTCTCAGCAAAAGGAATGGTTCCCTTCCCGCTGGGCGGCGCCAGCTCGTCCGGCAGCGCGCTCACGCCCACGCCGCGCACGCGCACGTCGTCCACCATGACGTCGCGGCTGGCCAGCGTGAACCCAAACTCGCTCTTATATCTAACCCCGTGGAGCATACATTTGTGTGAAAACTACCATTGTTTTCTTTGTCGACAATATTTATTAACCTCTGGGGTGCGGCATCGCGGATCCACGATTGTCCCGTCGGTGCGGCATCGCGGATCCGCGATAACCGCAGTTAACTTGCATTTTAATTAATTTTGGGTATTAAAGTTATTATAATGAAGTCTAGAAAGGTTTGTTATGCATTTGCTTTATACGAACAACATTTTAAAACATTCGTTTGTCAAGTGCGCTTCAAGAGCCGTAAAAAAAACGAGTTCCAATTTCAAAGTTGACGATGACGCAACGCGATCTGTCAAGTGCCTCTTAAAACTGATTTTTTGCCGATAAGGTGGTTTTGAAGGTAGTTTGTTATTATATTTTACTTATTATACTTATTTTAGGAACCACTATCAATACGAATTGAGGCATAAATCATGCGTAATTTTGAATAGTGTTACTCAAAAAGTTACCGAGTCTATTACCTATTGAAAAGGGCTTACTCATTTGAAGGTTTTTACGCATTTATTCTTATGTTTTTATTGATAAAATGATATAATTGCGATGAGAATCTTATATAGAATATAGAATAGCAACAAAAATGTGTTAGAAAAGCTAAATATTTAAATAAACACTAATTTTTTGCCTGACTAGCGAAATTAGACGCACACATACACAGGGCTCCCCAGCCATTACTGTTCTACATCATCATCAGCCTATCGCAGTCCACTGCTGGACATAGGCCTCTCCAATAGTACGCCACTTAAAATTGTATATCGCCGTTGATTCGTGTTTGCACGCAGCCTAGCGGGAAGTCCCGGAACTATTAACACCCACACATACACAGTAGTGACGGACAATGAACAAGACGTAAACTGATCTTTGTTTATGTTTTACTAAATTATTTTGTATTGACCATAGACTTTGTGTGTCACATAATGGAACGATCAGTTTGTTCTCTTTAGCATTCAGTCATTTTCATAGAGTTTAGAGAATTCTCAGAGCTTAAAAATAATAAATGAAAACTGGTCTAGCAAACGAGTCCTTTTTTTAAATAACTTGATAAATAGGTTGTTTTTTTTATGTATTGTTCCTGTCTTTTGCACTAGTTAACTAAAAAAATAAATTATTTTACTAAAAAACACTATTTCTTCATATAAATACTACGTAATTTGTTTTTTGGCGCAAATAATAGTTTGATTGTAAAGTGACAAAATGGCGAATATCTCGACAGCGAAATGTGATTTTTACAAATATGTTTCTCAATGAATTTTTACTGCAGTTATAGTGTTTTTTATATCAGTAGATAGCTTAGTTATCGAACTTTATGAGGATAATAAGTAAAATGAATAATAAACCACATAAAATATTAAAATCATGTTTATTAATCTTTCGGATGCGCGAACGGGTACTTCCGGTTACATGCACCGTGCGGCGAAATTGCAAAATTTTGCAGCACGGTGCATGGTGTACGAAAATGATCAAATCTTTTCAAAAATAATGCTCGGTGGTTATAAAAGTGATTATTTTTCAAAAGATGGATAACAAGCGTACATGGTTATGCCATATTTTATTACTAAACTAATGTTATCGCTTTATTATTTACTCACAATTGAGCCAAGTATTAATTTACGCACCTATTGTGTTAATAAACATGATTTTAATATTTTATGTGGTTTATTATTCATTTTACTTATTATCCTCATAAAGTTCGATAACTAAGCTATCTACTGATATAAAAAACACTATAACTGCAGTAAAAATTCATTGAGAAACATATTTGTAAAAATCACATTTCGCTGTCGAGATATTCGCCTTTTTGTCACTTTACAATCAAACTATTATTTGCGCCGAACACCAAATTACGTAGTATTTATATGAAGAAATAGTGTTTTTTAGTTAAATAATTTATTTTTTTAGTTAACTAGTGCAAAAGACAGGAACAATACATAAAAAAAAACAACCTATTTATCAAGTTATTTAAAAAAAGGACTCGTTTGCTAGACCAGTTTTCATTTATTATTTTTAAGTTCTGAGAATTCTCTAAACTCTATGAAAATGACTGAATGCTAAAGAGAACAAACTGATCGTTCCATTATGTGACACACAAAGTCTATGGTCAATACAAAATAATTTAGTAAAACATAAACAAAGATCAGTTTACGTCTTGTTCATTGTCCGTCACTACTGTGTATGTGTGGGTGTTAATAGTTCCGGGACTTCCCGCTAGGCTGCGTGCAAACACGAATCAACGGCGATATACAATTTTAAGTGGCGTGCTATTGGAGAGGCCTATGTCCAGCAGTGGACTACGATACGCTGATGATGATGTAGAACAGTAATGGCGTGGGAGCCCTGTGTATGTGTGCGTCTAATTTCGCTCGTCAGGCAAAAAATGAGTGTTTATTTAAATATTTAGCTTTTCTAGCACATTTTTGTTGCTATTCTATATTCTATATAAGATTCTCATCGCAATTATATCATTTTATCAATAAAAACATAAGAATAAATGCGTAAAAACCTTCAAATGAGTAAGCCCTTTTCAATAGGTAATAGACTCGGTAACTTTTTGAGTAACACTATTCAAAATTACGCATGATTTATGCCTCAATTCGTATTGATAGTGGTTCCTAAAATAAGTATAATAAGTAAAATATAACAACAAACTACCTTCAAAACCACCTTATCGGCAAAAAATCAATTTTAAGAGGCACTTGAAAGATCGCGTTGCGTCATCGTCAACCTTGAAATTGGAACTCGTTTTTTTAATGGCTCTTGAAGCGCACTTGACAAACGAATGTTTTAAAATGTTGTTCGTATAAAGCAAATGCATAACAAACCTTTCTAGACTTTATTTTAATAACTTTAATACCCAAAATTAATTAAAATGCAAGTTAACTGTGGAAAACATGGATCCGTGTGTGCCGCACCGACGGCACAAACATGGATCCGTGTTGCCGCACCCGAGAGGTTAACACAATAGGTGCGTAAATTAATACTTGGCTCAATTGTGAGTAAATAATAAAGCGATAACATTAGTTTAGTAATAAAATATGGCATAACCATGTACGCTTGTTATCCATCTTTTGAAAAATAATCACTTTTATAACCACCGAGCATTGTTTTTGAAAATATAAAGATTAAACTACTCAACTGAGAAAGCAAAAGATAGTGAGTAAAAAGGATTATATCTTTAATGCATGCATATTATGAAAATTTCAAAGCATTTCGTGTAAAGTCAAACCGGGTCGCTAATCAAATATAAAATTTATGAGTACTAAAAAATGGGTCAGTATTATTCACCTCTTAACAAACGCCCCATAGAAATCTCCATGTTTGCAGGCTGTGGGGGAGTCTTGGTCCAGTGGCGCCACCATCAGAGCGCAGTCTGTGCCCTGGTAGCGCAGGTGGAGGTACGGTTCTGTCACTATTTGTGAATCGGGGATACCCTGCCAACAAAAAAAATATTTTGAAGTATGATTATATGTATAGACTTCTGTTATAATTCTGGACATCATATCATCTTTAACAGCCCACTTCTGACCATAGGCCTTTCCTTATAAAGAAGGTTTTGACCACGCTGGGCAGAAAAGTTTGGTATAGGGTTTGTTTTAAGTTTTTGTTATCTTTATAAAGATGTTGTCCTGCGTAGTTAGCTCTCTTAGTCGCCTCTTTTTTTATGTAGTCTGATGGTAAGCGATCACCGCCGCCCAATGGACGGGTGTCCAAGGGCGGCGGCAATACCAGAGGCGTCACAAGTGCGTTGCCGGCCTTTGCGGAATGGGGAGAGGGATGGAAGGAGGGGTTGGGGTATGGGCCTCCGGTATTCTCACACACTCTGTGTATATGTGTAATATGAGTAGATGTGTGTGTGACTTATGTAAAAAAAGTTGAATATTTTCAATTTGGTGATTTTTTTTTTATTCCCATAATAAATTTAAAAAATTGTGCGCCCTACTACTGCTACCCTAATTAATGTCACTTACCATAACATCCGTACAAAGGTTGTCTGTGGAAAGGTGGATCGGCATGAGCGATAAGACCGCTAATTGTCACATTTGTATATTACAACTTTTTTTCTACCTATTAACTATGTGTGTACAATAAAGATAAATAAATAAAGGCTGCGACAAGCACCGTCTAGTAACATCATAATAACGTTAACGGCCAGACAAATGTTGGTTAAAAAATACCATCCTACATGCTACCGTGGGAGAGCTATGCTTCGGCATGAATGGGTCGGCTCTACCGGAGTGATACCACGGCCTCACAGAAAACCGTTGTGAAATAGCGTTTGCGCTGTGTTTCACCGAGTGAGTGAGGATACCGGAGGCCCATACCCAACCACTCCCCCCATCCCCTTTCCCATCCACCAAAGGTCGGTCACGCACTTGTGACGCCTTTGGTGTTGCGGGTGACCATGGGCGGCGGTAATCGCTTACCATCAGGTGATACGTCTGCTCGTTTGTCCACTATTTAATAAAAAAAACATACCTGCGCCCTAAGCTTGTCTCTCGTGACGGCCGCGAGTATATCGAGTTGTCGGTCGAGTTTTTTAAAGTTATCTCTGCAGTAGACATCCGCAGCAGGCTCTTGAGCTTCCTGTACTATATGCGCCAGGGCCATACCGTACGCTGAGAGGATACCTGATAATACGACCAATATTACTAGAAGCAGATGGAATAATAATGTAAAAAGACATATGATAATAATAAAATAATCAATTTTACATACAATAAACAATAAATAAATATTCCAGACATCTAACACACAACGCCATCTAGTCCAAAACTAAGCAGAGCTTTTATTATGAGTACTAGACAAGCGTTATACATTATACATAGATAACACCCAAATTCCGAAACAAATGTTTGCAATTCATACAAACATTTGGTCCGACCCGGGAATCGAACCCGAGACCTCAGTGGCGCAGTCAAAGTATTTGTTAGCACTTATTCTTAAGATAATGTATTCGACTGCACGGTTGGCCGAGTGGTGTCAGCGGTCGCCTTGCCGCGAAAGTAAATAGGAATAAAAAAAAAATGTAGGAAAGTGGATAAAGTGCTTGTGTCCCTACACGCTCTACCAAAGCCTGTCCTGTCAAGCCCACTTAAAAGCGAGGTGTCCACGTATTTGTGATGTGGTGACTTACCAGCATACTTGTGTATCAGTACGGTGGAGATCCCGAGCTGCCTGGCCACGCTGCAGGCGTGTTGTCCACCCGCACCTCCGAAGCAAGCCAGCGCATGTTGCGAAGCGTCATGCCCGCGAGCTGTTGTCAGAGCCCTACACATCGCAAATATTTAAAAAAAAAACAAGTTATAAAGACGTATTATAAATACGGAGTGTCAGTATCTCCATGGGTATCGTAAGAATTGATTACAATAATAAAAATAAATACATATTTTTATTCTTAAAGTCAATGAAACTTTCGTAAGTAAAATGTTATATGTTGTGACGTACCTAATAGGCCTGCACATGGCTTCATTAGCAACGTTCAAGAATCCCATCGCAACTTCTTCCATTGTCATCTAAAAAATACATCCTTTAGAAGTTTATATTACGCAAAACTGTATTTGGGGAAGCGGGCAGGTGTCAAAAGCGCGTCATGGACATAAAGAAATACTCTCTTTTCTCGTAGATTTAAAGGACGTAATAATCCAGAAATACCTCAGCGGATAATTTTGTTCATACACGTACCTCTTTCCCTCCGTCTTGCCTCAAAAACGAGTTGATTTCATCAGTTATCTTCTTAAAGGCGGTGACAGTCGCTTCTTTGTCCAGTGGTTCATTTTCAGAAGGACCAAATATCTTTGGGAAATATTCGGGCAATAGGCGACCTGTTAATTATATTACACATTATTAATCTGCATTTCGTTAACTATAAATAATCAATTCGGACATCTAATATCAGAGTTGATAGGATTTAAATCGTGATTTTAATGAAATGGTTTTTTTATGACTGCCTCGGTGGCGTAGTGGTAGAGTATGTGACTGCTAAGCTTGAGGTCTCGGGTTCGATTCCCGGGTCGGACCAAATGTTTGTATAATCTGCAAATATTTGTTTCGGAGTTTGGGTGTTTTCTATGTATAATATGTATGTATTTACAAAAAAAAATATGTATAAGTATTTATATCAGTTTTCTAGTACCCATAACACAAGCACTGCTTAGCTTGGGACTAGATGGCGTTGTGTGTTAGATGTCCGAAATATTTATTATTATTTATTATTATTATTTTAATCTATGATGTTGCAAACAAATCGGCCATAAATAGTCTAGGGACTTCCCCCGACATAGACTGCGCGTGCTCATGTGCGAGCGATTCCCGACACAGTTCCAGGATTCCAAATGCTACAGGACTTTGTATTATGGGTACTAAGACTGATATAAATAAAAATACGTTTTCTTTTTGTAAATTGTTGTAGTAAGAAATTTTCCCTTCCTTATCGATTGGCACAACTGCACAACACAAGTACCTAGTCTCTGTATTTTATTTTTACTCTATGGTAGCATCTCTCAATAAAACCACGTTCGTTAATTGCAAGTGTTAATTATTTCTATACTTCACATTAAATTCAACATAAATTATACATAGAAAACACCCAAAATCCGAAACAAATATTTGATCCGACCGACCAGGAATCGAATCTCATCGAGCCAACGAGGTAGCAAAATATGATATAAATAAGAGGTATTGTGACTAGTCGGTGATTATTTGCCAAAAAGCGATACATACCTAGTAATAAGTTAGCATCAGTAACAGTCAAAGGTCCGCCTTTCCTGTAGCAAGCAGGGCCGGGCTCCGCCCCCGCTGATTCGGGTCCTGCGACGAACAGCCCCGACCTAAACATTAGCATGGAACCACCTCCTGCTGCTACGGTGTTAATGTCTGTAAGAAAAAGGAAAAATAATTACATTTGAAAGCAAGAACAGTACATATATCTATTTGAAGATCACATATAGTTTAGGGGTTCGGTCGTGTTAATATCAGCAGTTCCCGGACCCCTCTCTTCTCAGACGCAGAGTGGCACACCCCAACCTTCCCGTCCCGTCCCCCTCCTCATCCCCCAAAGGCCTACACGCGCTACTACGCACTTGTGGCGCTTCTGGTGTTGCATGTATCCATGGGCGGCGGTAATCGCTTACCATCAGGTGATACGTCTGCTCGTTTGACCAGATCTCCATAAAAAAAACCTAAACAATTTTGCACAAACTCTTTTTAAGTCAATGAAAAAACTATAATTTCTATACAGTACCTAGTTGAGGTGCTTGTATGGTGACTCCAGCTGTAGTGGCTTCGTGGACATGCTCCAACGAACCAGCATATCTGGACACGTCTGTCGAAGTGCCACCCATATCGAATCCTGGAACAAACTGACACTGAGGTACCGTAGATGACTGCTCCTTAATCGTAAGTAAATTCGTAGTCAGTGACGTAAAATTGACTTTATAATCATGTTGATGATGAAATATTATCAAGTATATTTATATGAGTAACAATGTTCAATGAAAATATGAAGAACCATTTATGTGTTGACTATACCTGGATGGACGTTTTTCTTTTTGGTATTTTTTCTAATTTAATGAATCGTAACTAGATCGATTTATCGACTCCAAAACCTCCTGAATACTAAATTTCATGAAAATCGTTTGATCTGATTCCGAGATTCAGATTATACTGGGTGGAATTTTGTAACGCTACCTGAAGGGAAAGTACTCTTAATATTGTAAATAGAAAATTTTACTCAAAGAAAAATAAAGGAATTATTTTTGTAAAGGAAGAAAATTGCATTCAAAGATTGCCGAAAATTCGCTTGCCAAACACGGGAATCGAACCGACTAAAATCTGTAAAAATACACCTGTATTTTTATTGCATCGATCGTAAGGGTCAAGTATAAGAATGATTGCCGCAATAACCACTATTGGCCTCGAGTGAATCTGTTCGTGTTCATGATGTTTTTATTAACATGTTTTACTAGCGTGCCTAAAATAGGATAGCTTGTTAACTATATATAGATATTTATGTATAAAGCATGACTGAAAAGAGACGATGACGAAGGTGCGTGAGTCAACAATTAAAGTAAAAAAAGTAGATTATAACATGTGGACCATGTCACAACTTTCATCATCATCCACCTATCGCAGTTCACTGCTGGACATAGACCTCTCCAATTGCACGCCACTTAGTTCGATCCTCGGCCTCTCGCATCCAGCTCCTGCTAACCGCCTTGCAAACTCGAAAATCATTTATTCAATTAAGACCCCAAGTGACATTTATGAATGTTAAATTGAAGCTACAGTTAAAAATTATAGATCGACAAACAGACGCCACAGCATGTACTGGATTGTCAAGGTAAATTAGATGGAGACACCAAAATCTACTGCCTGCTTGTGTCGATCCATAACTTCCAGTTTCCAAAATGCGTAGAGCCTTATGAGAAGAATACTGGCAAAGAAACAAAAAGTCAGATCTTCAGGTACTTCTATCAGTCTTCTTCTTCTATTAGTACTACTACACTGCAATACTTTCCCAGTATCCTGATGCACATTCTGTCCATCTTTATAAAATCTGTCAGGAAGTCTCAAAATAAAAAAAGGTGTGTGTGCGATTCACACACTATAGGTAGAAGTAAAACTTTAGTAAATCGACAAAAGAATGAGACCGACATTTGATCGCTCCGGCTCACTAATTACAGGCGACTATTTGTATTTGTGTCTCTTACCTGTCGTTTTTTCCGTTGCAGCCGGTTTGAAATCACAACTATTCTAAAGAAGTTTCACTTCAAAAAGGAATCACAAAAGTATAAATATTGAAAATCTAACATACCTATGACAGGTAACCCGGTTTCTTTGTTGAATGACGTCATCGCATACCCGACCACACCGCCCGCAGGACCAGAGAGAATGGCCCTTGACCCGTTGAACCTAAGAACAGAATTATGAAAGTTATAAAAATATGTAGGTTTTGTGCGAGAACTATACTTTATACTTACTATACTAGTGTATCAATGGGTGTAGGTAGTCACTTAAGGTGACCAGTCTAATCAGTTGCCTTTCTATATGTATGGTATGTATGTATGGTGCTAACGTCGGCCATAACACATGTTAGCTTCATTAACTATCTTTATACATTATTACTATAAAAATTTTCACGTATAACAAGAAAAAGTTTAAGAAAGACAAACTTTCTAGCATTCCATGGATTCACCGTGCGGGTGCCGGGTCCATCGTGTGGTAGGGGAAGAAACCCAGAGCAGTTCCCAGGACTTGCGACCTAGGTGTAGGTTTAAGGAGGCCCTCTTTGAGATGCGCATCAACGCTCACCTTCACTGCTCGAGTTTCCCGCCCTACCTAGCCAAATTTGGTAGGAACCTGTTAGTGCAGCCTTAGATACTCGTTCTGAAATAGAACTTACTGCAGTTCTCGACAGGCCAAGGTCTTTCAGTAGATTACAGAGAGATTTAGCTGGTATACCTTTCGCTCCTACGTCTACCGCGTATAAATTAACCACATAGCCATTTTTGTTTAGTTAGATCGTAATATTTAATTAGTTTTACTGTATGGTCTTTAGAAATATTGGTTTCCCACGGTACAGTAAGCTCTACTAGTATTATATGTTTAATGTGTCTAGAAAAGAGAAATAATAATAATAACCCGACTACGTAATAAATTGGTACAGCCTATATTACAAATCTATAGACACTCATTTATTAAAATCGGTTCAGTAATTTAGGCGCTACGATGGAACATACATAGGGTAATAGTTGGGTGAAAAAAAAAAATACTTACATATTCATTGGGGTAAGACCACCATCAGATTGCATGAACAATACATTCTTATCCTTCAAGCCATCGGTAAAACCATCTGCAAACCCTTTCACATACTCCCTGATGTGAGGAGTTAGATACGCGTCTGCTGATGCTGTAAAACCTCTTGGTACTATCCGGACCATTGATGTTACCTCGTGAGATAGAGATACTTGTTTGAAACCTGGAGAAATAGACAAATTATCCTAACCGTACATAATCTCCGTGGGAGAGCCACGCTTCGACATGAATGGACCGGCTCGACCGGCGTGATACCACGGCCTAACAGAAAACCGATGTGAAATAGCGCTTGCGCTGTGTTTCACCGAGTGAGTGAGGATACCGGAGGCCCATACCCCAACCCCTCCCCCATTCCCTCTGCCCATTATTCAATAAAAAAAACCAAAAAAACTATAATTTAAAAAAAAATGTTTCTTCGTTTGTCAGTTTTCACTCTCAAACTGATGAACAGATATTAAACAAAACGTTGTTTTAAGATAGAGAACAGAGAAGTCAGTGTTCCAAGGATTTCCTTTTTAGAGTACACCTGGTCTCTCGTATACTGGTTCCCGAAACGGGGTCCGATTTTCAGTCGGAGTCCTTCACAACCACCACTGAGTGGTATCTGAGGGGATTTCCAAACAGTGAAAAAATAAAGGGGATTCCCCCAACAGAACACCATAGGATGATAGCTTTCTTTCTGTATCTTTCATCAATGCTAACAGGTTAACTCCAGTTCTAACTAAAGATAGGTTATTGACCTGACCGTATTCTGAATATATATTATTTATTATTATTACCTTAAAATGAGTGTTTGTTCTGTATTTTCACAAGTAAGAGTGTACAAAAAAAATAAAAAATATTAACCCTACATATCAATGAAAGTGTTGAAACAATCATATTCAAAAGTTCAAAAAATTATAGACTGTCTCCAGGTTTCAGTAGGTTATTGAAATCGCCTGAGAAACATTACTAACCTATTTCATGAGCAATCTTCCCAATTCTCACTTCATGATCGTGATATGTATAACTATGAGCCAATACAACCGCTACACTCTCAATTCCGCTCTTCTTCAACTCTTGTAATTCTCTTCTTATTACATCTTCTTCCAAATCTTTTATTACCAACATCTTTTCCCCTGTGGTACCCAATACTAGTTTCCAATGTTTTTTTTTGGGCATTTCGCAGCGGTCTTCTAAGGCCGGTATAACACGGCAGTCTATTTCAATGACTTGAGAGTATAGGACTCCTGGACGTTTTATGTCCTAGAAATCAGAGTAATAATATTAAAAATTTTAAAGAAACACAGCAGATCATCTAATGTCATGTGTAATAGACAGACTCTGTCAGTTTGTCTGTTACGCTTAATTTCGCTTACCATCAGGCGATACGTCTGCTCGTATGCCCCCTATTCCATAAAAAAAAAAACAAATACATTGAGACAAGATGGAAACCAGCTAGTAAGTCAACAATTTGTGTTTTTAACGCTGTTCACGTAATGATGGCTGGACCTATCATGTTGAGGTAACGTACCATATACAATATGTCACAAGCAATAGATAGTCATATTTTTTGAAGCACCATGTCTAAAATAGTTTTATTTGCCGAAAAAATTGAGACCATTAAAATCTAGATATTGCTTGCTTACAATATCTAATGTATACAGTATGTAAAAAAAAAAAAGTAAACCAATCCACCGATTTCAATTAAATTTGGCATGCCACGATGACGCTGGTACAAGCTGCTAGCATGTTTACCGTAAATATATGTAGTAAGTTTATGTTGGCTAATTTTAAAAGAAGGTTTACCACAGTTACCCAAAATCATTATTTACAATATCGGTACAAAGGTTGTCTGGAAGAGATCGTCGTGTTCGATAATATCGCCTATTCCAATACCAAATGCAGATCTATCTATGTACTTATGTGTTCAAAATTTATACTGCAATTGTGTGCAATAAAGTTGTATAAATAAATGAATATTGATAGAGAATTCAGAGTCTCCCCCTTAATTCCTTAGAATAAATGCAATGAATTAATTAATTAAAACTTAGTTCATGTGATTCATCTATTATACAAGGTCAATATAATATTTTTTAAACTCTCAGCGAACTCTGGACTAAAACATTGCTTGGATGACATCCTCATACAGTGAAACAAAAACTTACTACAACGCCATCTACCGAGGTCATAACGAACTACGGAGTAACTGCTAATCCTGTGTCGCGATATGAGAAGTTCTCGCTTCAATTTGCATTTCCAACATCAACTGTTGAGCCACAGCTTGCTAGGTATAATCACCTCGCCCGGTCGGAGGATCATCTCTTTGTGTTGGAGTGACAAGGGACAGAATTGTAGTGCACTCAACTCACCAATTGAAATATGTTAGGTCTAGCCTGGTTGCCAATATAGAGCAGATCTTTGAAGCCCTTGTTGATGATCAGCGCCATCTTAGCTCCTTTTCTCTCAAGGAGCGCGTTGGTAGCTACTGTGGTGCCCATACGAATGGACTCTATGAGTGACGCGTTCACCTTGCCATCTTTGTCTAGGGCATTACCTGTTTCCTGTAAGTCAACATAAATAAATAAATTTCGGACATCTAACACACAACAGGTATAAGACAACTGATATAAATACATATATACTTTTTTTGTAAATCCATACATACAAAATTCGTTCTCTTAGCCTTTAGATTAAATAGAATTAGGAAACTCCTAATCATTTGATCATTTTTTTAACTATCATCTATACAAATAAATAAAATTGGAGTGTCTGTTTGTAATATTAAATAACCACTCTTTACTAAATGCATATGTATTTACCTATAGACGATTTTACAATTTTTGTTTGTCTGTCTGTCCGTCTATCTGTCTGTCTGTTTATTCCAATTAATATCTGGAACGGCTGAACCTATTTTGACAAGACTTTCACTGGTAGGTAGCTGATGATACAAGGAGTAGACTACTTTTTAGACTAGCTTCGCCCGCTTCGGTGTTACACGCGGTACGACAATAACCGCGGGCAACACCGCGGGGTTCAGCTAGTTACTAATAATTCTACGCAAATTAGAACTAAACAAACATTATTGACGCTTTAAGAATAACGTTTGATGTTCTTTATCGTATGGTAATACCTAACACTTGAGTACGATAACCCTACCTTATCTAAATGTTACTTTAGTTCCTTATATACCCAAATAGTATGTCTTCCTATTATTCTTATATTTACTTTGTTCTGTTGTATTATATTGTTAGTTTTCAGACCAAAGTTAACAGTTTGACTTTATATATGTGGGTACAGGTGGCTCATGTATAAGAGGAACGCTTCATCAGCCCATCATCACCGTTCACCACTGAACGAATTCCTTTTGCCAAGGAGTGCATCGATACACGTTAAGCGTACTTGATAATTTTACCTGCGCAATTATACCCGTCAGGTACTTGAGCTGAGTCCTCTACTCAGCTCATGTACATAGTATACACACGTAGCCTATACAAGGTCATGGCTCAAGTAGATCTCGATGCTGCCGCGCCGTAGCGCTAATTGGTTTACTATTTGTTACTAAATTTATTAATAACGACCACCACACACGCTTAGTTTTGTTTGTGCAGTTACAGTTGTGCACAGGCAAGACAAAAAAATAACAAAATTTGTATTTTTCGGTTGCTTGACCAGGTGTGAAAGCCTGCACAACAAACCTGTCTAGTATCCCCATCATGTATGGCTTCTTTACCGGTCTTTGGTTGTCCAAATGCGTTCGCTACCAGTCACTTTCTTCAAAAAAGACAGTTTACAGTTTTTTTTTTTTTACAGTTCGGTACCTTTTACATCTAGGTAAATAGTAATGCTCTAGAAGGAATCGCAATCGGGATCGACTTTTACGCAACCGAAGTCACTGTCAAAAGCTAGTACGTAAAAAAATCGAGACCGCAAGTGCGAAACGAACTGAACTGCAAACGAAGAGCAGCTGTCTGTATCTTTCTCGGTCGGGTACACTCGGCGGTCCCGAGTTCAACCGATCGAGCCTATCACCTCAGCCTAAGTGTGTGCGTTGCGCCAAAAGAAGTTTTTATTTCAAAAATTCCAACCATGTTTTCAGTATCTTACCTCTTGCAATATCCTTCTAATAGCTTCTCTGGGGGCATCATCATAGTTCTGTGGGTCGACGGACAATAATTTCATCACTCGCACTTTCCCGTCAGGGCAGCGAGCAAACACATCGGTGAAGGTACCGCCCCGGTCTATTGCGAACTGAAAGCCTTTTTGTTGAGTCATAGTGGCCTGAAACAAAATTATTTTTAGTGTAAACACTAATTAAATAATAGCATCGTATGACGGTAGGATTTCACAGACATACATGAAACGGGAGATAAATAACACCTAGATTCAGAACGACAAATTTCGTGTATTACAGACAGTGTTAATCCATCGCAACACTCGGCGTTTAAACCACTTTACTAACTGTGAAGTCGATATTTGAGATTTAAACAAAGTGCAATGAAGATTATGAGGAACCATTTATGTGCTGACTGTACCTATTTATGGGGGAACCGGGGGTGGGGTGGAATTAACATGTACAAGAAATTAAACTACTATAACCCGACTACGTAAAAACTTTTGATAAAAAATATACCTATAGCCTATGTCTATGCCTAGCTGATTACGGCCATGGCGGCAGTCTCAGCGCACTACGCAGGGGATATTATAGCGCGCAAACACAAATAAACTCTATTCCTTATCTCTCATAATCCGATAGGACGGCTAACAGACACGATCTTGGATAGACCAGGGGTTCCAGACCCCAACTTCCAAACTCAGAGCTATTATTAAGTATTTCTATACTCAGAAAAACTCAATAACACTTTTGGCCCGACCCTGACTTCGAACCCGAGACCTCTTATCATACGTCTGTTAGACCAACGACGCAGTTATAGAACGAATCTATTGATACATCATTCATTAAAATCGATATAGTAGTTTAGGCGCTACGGACGCGCGGGATAAAAACTAACAATAATAAAAATACGTATATTATAGTTCAAATAATGGCAACGCCACGTTTTTATACTACAGCTCTGTTGAAAATTAAAATTACTTAGTAAGTATAAACATGATAACAACTTTATCACAAACGACGTCTCGACACAAACTAGAAAAAAAAAACAAAAAAAAAAAAAAGCTGTAAAACACATTTATTGTATGTATCCTACTAACATTTAAAGTTTCTAAGTGTGGATGGATGGATATTTATTACTACAAACATTCTGAGGCCAAAAGGTTCTGAAGTGGCGACTTCGTACTGGAACCTGGCCACCTACAAGATGGTCCGACGACCTGATGAGGGTCGCAGGAGACCGTTGGATGCGGGCAGCACAGGACCTAGTACAGGACCGGTTGTTATGGGAAACCTTGGGGGAGGCTTATGTCCAACAGTAGACATCTTTCGACTGACATGATGATGATGATAAGCCTAATGGCCTGTTGGCCTATTAGTCTAGTATTTAGGGATTATATTCTAACAAATAGACTACCAATGCCATAACTTGATAATTTATTTAAATATTAATATGTGAAGCAAAAACTTTGTATCCCTTTTTTTGAAACATACAAGAACGAAGGAGTATTAAATTTGTCTGACTGCCTCCTTGAACTAGTTGTAAGCATAAAGGACTGCAGATCAAGAGATCTCGGCTTCAATTCCCGGGTCGGACTCCTGTTGGGATTTTCTAACAAGAAATTCTTAATAGCAGCACAAAGTATGGGGAAAATGGCGGTGTTTCCCGCCCGTGCATCGGAGAGCACGTTAAGCCATCGGTCCCGGTTGTCATGAATATCTATGGCAATCGTTATTGGGCAGTCAGTGCCCTCAAATATACTGACAACTAGTTCAACCTTCGAATTCAGTTCACCCTCATGGCAGCAGAGGCCAGTCGCTCTGTGTAAAAACTGATATTTAGGTAAAACCTAATAAAGGCTAGGAAGATGATGGAGGAGTAATAAATTTGGCTCAGTGAAAGTATATATATTTTGAAAAAAATAATAATGGACGAGTATCGACTACTAGTATTATTAAACAACTCAACCTCTTCAAACCATATCTGTAGAGATTACATACAAAAAAGGCAGTGATTTGTCATTTAATGATGATTTGAAGTAGATATGTGTTTTTAATTGTTATTATGCAGTGACGTGAGCCATCATCATGAGTTGACTGTAAGTCACACGTTTTTACCAGATAAACCAGATAGTAGATGAATTAAATACTGTTTGACTGATAAAACTACCTTCAAAAACGTACCAAGCAAATATAGTCTCTATTGCATGTGCATTAGAATATATATTTGTTTGATACTAATTATTTGCTTTATAATTTGCTGTTTATATTGATCAATAAAACAAAGTCAGCAGGAAAATGCAAGTGCTGAATTATATAATAGCATTAGTTCTTGACTAAATTGAATACTACATTGAAGTAAAATCATAAAGAGTTAAATCTAATTAGAACTTAAACCAGGATTTCATTAATGTTTCATGTAATTGCATAAATAGCATATTGGTTTGGTGGTTTAGGTGGCCAAACCGCTTTCTACTGCATAGTCCCAAACTAAGCAGAGTGTTATGGGTACTAGACAACTGATATAAATACATATATACATACTTTTTTATTTAAGACATACATATTAAAGATAGAAAACACCCAAACACTGAAACAAATATTTGTAAATCATACAAACATATGGCAGACCTGGGCATCGAAACCGAGACCTTAAAGGAGGTGCAGCATTTTTAAACTGTATGTTAATACAGTTTAAAAACGCTGCGCATTAGTTGTAATGGCAAGCACCACAAGAGGGAACCTAAGTATGACTACATCATAATGTCACTCCAAAACATTGTTGAACTATTTCAACACAAAAAAGGTAGAAAAACAGAAAAAAACAATAGAAGCGTGATTTTGATTAGGCACTTATTTCTCAAATCAGATTAGTTATTAAAGCTGTTACTGTTGTTAATTAGCATTTAAAAAAGTAGGTTTATTGAAAAACAAAAGAAATTTACTTATTACTTTTGTAGGCCTAATGACTGGAATCCACTACAAATTGAAGAACTCTGTAAATAGTTTATGAATAATTAATCTGTGATAAGACAGTATAGTTAATTTTTTTTTTAAGTCTTTACTCTACATATCCTATTCTAAATTAATTTTATTTATGTTGATTTAAAACATGAAGTTCAATTATATAATTGAAAAGATATCAGAGGGCATAGTTATATACATTTTATTTACTTTTACTGACTGATAAGATTTAAAATATATTTAAGATATTTAATTTACGAAATTTTCCTATTCGCACCAGAATTCTGAACTGGCTGGCAAATACGGTAATGGTATTATATTTAATAAAGATAAGGTTTTAATTAAAAATTTTATAAAGAATTAACTTTGAAATTAGAATTGCAAATTTCAAACATACATACATAAATATTGAGAGAACATCGTCATAGAAACCTAAATATAAAACCATTTTTTACACGGTCATTTATAATTAAGTAAAAAAAATTAAGTACTTTAGACATAAAACAATAAATATTTTCTTACCTTACAAGTTCCGTTAATTATTTAAAAAAATAGGATCTTTATCTCTACACTCCAAGATTGACGGACAACAAGTGACTAGGTTTTAGGTTTATAATCAATGCTGAAGAAAACCGATCACTCAAAATATGTTGTTCGTTTACTCGACATTCACACTATAATGTATATGTATTGAATTTATTCTTGTTTCTTTTGCTCGTACGGGTTTTTAATAGTGCTGTCTCCGTTTTGATTATAGCAGCAGACATATAGGCTCATTCATCAATTCTGAACGCGTTTACGCGATACGGTTAATGCCTAAAAAGCCTTGTTCTAAATGATGAAATTATTATCTCGATATCGGATAGTTTGAGTTTAATTGTCCTAATACCTATTTACTTAACTTAAATATTCTGTAATTATTGATTACATTCCTATACTTTCGTAACGTAACAGGTTCACCTTGATACAATCTGGAATTACTACAACATAAATTGAAATAATATATTTTTGATTGTATAGTGGGACTTTTCTATAGACGTTTCGAACGGGTTACATCGGTTCTATGATCGTCATGATGCGCAAGGTGTTGTTCGCGTTGATTGTTTGTACTGTTAATACTTCTACATTCCATACTACAGTTCCGACGTCTGCATACTTTTATCTACTCATTAAGGTGGGCATTGTTTTTTTTTTATACTGTTCCAACTTTGTCCGTCACTTCTTTAACAAATGGTTAAAAGACTAATACTCGGTCAACCATGTATGCAACACTTTTTTTTTTTTTTTTTTACGTGTGGAAACCCCCTCGGGCCGTCACCCCGCCGGCGTTTGCGGCGGGGCGGTGTGTCGGAATCGAACCGACTAAAACCACACGGTGTGCCAACTCTGCGCCTGAGAAGGGAGGGGTTCGGGAAATGCGTTTATTAACACAACCGGGCCCCTCCCAGCGCCTGTCCGCACTGAAGCGGGCACCTTCTTTAAACAAAATTCTCAATTTAGGCGACGCACGGCACACGCGTACGTCGCCCCCTCGCGGTTGGCCTGTACTGCGGATGGAGGGGAAAACCCATCCCGTCCATCCGCGGCCACACTCAGGGCGGCATGAGGCGCTGATAGGCGCGCCTCCGCCGCCCCGTGCGCCGGCGGCGGATCGGGTCCGAGTGGATATTGTCCTCCCGGGCCTTCTCCGCCGCCTCCTTCTGCGAAATTACTTCTTCGCAGAAGGTCGCGACCGCGGTAAAACTGCTGTCGCTACCGGCCATGGACAGTACGACGGCCGGTAGCGACAGATCTCCTCCGATGACTGCAGTGAGGGCCCGGCGCTGATCCGCCCAAGCGGGGCAGATCTCCAGCGTATGCTGGGCCGAGTCCTCACTGCAGTCGCAGTGGTGGCAGGCAGGACTCAATTCCCTCCTTGCGACCGAGTGCAGGTACTTCCCGAAGCAGCCGTGCCCGGAAAGCACCTGCGTCAGTCGGAAGGAAAGAGTCCCGTGCTGCCGCCCTGCCCACTCGAGGATGACCGGCTGGAGCGCCTCCACGGTGGCAAAGCCAGCGCGTGGAGCCTCCAGCCGGGAAGACCAACGCCAACGAGCGGCTTCACGCCAATCGCGTACCTCTTCGGGCGGAGGACGATACCCATATATACAATAAAAGCTATGTAGAAAAGTTCAAAAACAATTAAAACAAATTCTAATGAGGAACATGAACTTGAAAAAAAATAAAAGAATTCGAAATGAAAAATAATTCTTTATTGTAAGATCTCAGAAATACTAGTGAAATATATACTAGACTACCTAACTTATGCGGAAGTCGGAACAGTGAATTATTAGTATACTTTGAAAACTTTTTGTGTTGTGTTGTGTGTTGTGTTTTTTAAATGAACCAAAAAGGTTTTGAAGGGTTACTTTTACTCATTTAAAATAGTAAATAAATTAAAATATGTTTAAGAGAGAGTTAATTATTTCAAACTGTTTTTGCGGAAAAATATAAAATTCTGCTCACTTAGATTTTTTCAACAGATTGGGGTTAAATATGCCTAAGGGAGTGGACTTTAATTTTTGTTTAATACCGATTCAAATGTTTTTCTCCTAAATTTTGAATGCATCATTTGTCATATTACGATAACCTCACTTTTCAGGTGAATTGTCTAGTGTCCCATTTGTCAATGTGTTAAAACGTCAACCAAAATCAACAACATTGCGGCTTTTAATAAATATTAAAAGCTGTCATATTTCTCACAAATAAGATTAGCATCACTTGGTGCATATTTAAAAATAATGGGTCGACGTGGTCGAAAACATCAAGTTAATAGGTTCGCTCAACGTAAAAGAGATAGAAAAGAACAGGTAAAACTGAAACTTTAACCTTATAAATTTAAGAAACAGCTCATTCTAACTGAAAAAAGTTAATTTCAGGTGTTTCTTGAATTAGAATAATCACATATGACATATTTGCTATCGAAATTTCCATCAAGGACATTGATTGTAGTAAAAACTGTAGTATTTGGTAGGTCACATAATTATCTTGTGTTTTAGGAGAAAAATCCACAAGAAAAGCCCGCTGGAGATACAAGAAAACATTACGAGGATATTGTGAGAGAGAATGCTGCGTTTGAAGAATATTATAAGGTATTTATTTTTAATTTGCACCATAAAGTTCATAATATGTGAATTCACACACCATGAAGCAAGTTTTTTAACTTTTGCCACCCTACAATTTCGTTACCTCATAAAAAGGTGATTCAGCTAGAAAAGAATATTGGGAAAGAGAAATGTTTGAAGACAGATAATTTTAGCTTTATTATAAATACCGCGGATGACAGTGGAGATGACTCAGAGAGTAGCAAAACCTCAGATAGTAGAAATTCTGACTCAGATGACGACAATATCAGTGGCATTGAAAATTTGCAATAAAGTTTTTATATTGTAAACTCTCTCTTTTTTGCACACTATACAAATTAACTAAACTTGTTAACAATTAACTTAAATATATGAATAACTAGCTGACCCCCGCAACTTTGTATGAGTCTTCTATTGCCAGTAGTGTGAAAATTTTCCCCTGTTTTTGAAACATTTTTCATTGATGCTCCGCTCCTATTACTATTAGTGCGATGATATATAGCTTATAGCCTTCCTCGATAAATGGACTATCCTACACTGAAATAATTTTTCAAATCGGATTAGCGGTTCCTGAGATTAGCGTGTTGAAACAAACAAACTCTTCAGCTTTATAATATTAGTATAGATTTAACTGAAATGTACGAAAATAAGATTATCTAAATTGCTAAACTATATTAATAAATGTTTTTCAATTTTATGTTGTAGTTCCAAAAAGTTTGCCCTGAAGCAGAATGGGATACCTTCATGAAGTCTTTGAAAGAGAACCTTCCAACTGCATTCCGTATCACTGGATCAAAATGTGAAGCTTCGGCCCTCATGAAGATTGTTCAAAGTCAGTACTTCTCTGAAATATTGAACATCAAGTTACATGCTGATGACAAAGAAGAAGGGGAGGAAATCAAGCCTATCAATTTGTCCTGGTAAGGTTATGGTCTTTTTCTTATTATATTACTAGCTGCTTCTCACAGTATTGCTTGCTGGTTTTGTTGCTTATAAAAGGGATATTGTTTTTACTATATTAATGGTTTTAATTTTGTATTATTTTTTTTTTGTCAATATGTTGCCATCCGCTTCAGAGATAAGCTGATACAGACACAAAAATTATAAAAATAGTTTTATTGACAAACCATAAAAATTTCATATGCATTTAGTCAAAAGCTGTTCATTTGAAATTACAAACAAACACTTCTATTTTATTTATATATATGCAACGCACTTGTGGCGCCTTTGGTGTTACGGGTGTCCATGGCGATATCGCTTACCATCAGGCGATACGTCTGCTTGTTTGCCCCATATTCCATAAAAAAACAGACCTATTTCCATTGTTGTTTCTCAAAAGCAAGTGTTGTCAGTACATATCTAATGTAAATATAGTCTTCTGAGTGCTTACAGGCACTGGCAACCTTTAGGTATAAACTAGTAACTAGGCTAACCTAGTAACTAAATAAATGTCCTGTATAAATACAGGACATTTATTTAGTTACTAGTTGACTCATGCAATCTTATCTGCGTCTGCTATTTACCATAAAAAAGGTTATAGTAAGCCAACCTTAAAACATAGACATTTTTATAGAACTATTAAAGGGAAACAATAAATACATGCAGTTTTTAATGATGCTATGCTCCTTTTGCTTACCATCAGGCAATACGTCTGCTCGTATTCCATTAAAAAAAAACAAGATGATATTATAGACTTGCTTGATAATTGGGCTATCTGCGTGCATGCGTTGAACCAAGCAAACCAACAAAGTCTTCAGCTTTATAATATTATTAAAGATATACCTAAGGAATTCCTAAAAATTAAAAAAAAAACAAAAAAAATATGGAAATAAACTGAAATCTAGATTTTCTTATTAATGCTATAAAAATGTTAATTCAAACTCAGTTTTAATGGTATATTAAAACTTTAGGTACCCAGGAGGATTTGCATGGCAGTTGAGACTTTCTCGAACAGACATCAGGCGCAATGAAGCCTTGTATCGCCTACATAACTTCTTAGTAGCGGAAACCGCAGCTGGTGGAGTGTCAAGACAGGAAACTGTATCTATGATACCACCTGTAGTCTTGGATGTGCAACCGCATCATAAGGTAGGAGGCTACTATTGTCAATTGTCTAAACAATTTATATTTTCCGTGGGAGAGCCACGCTTCGGCATGAATGGGCCGGCTCGACCGGAGTGATACCACAGCCTCACTGAAAACTGGTGTGAAATAGCGCTTGCACTGTGTTTCACCGAGTGAGTGAGGATACCGGAGGCCCATACCCCAACCTGTTCTTCCATTCCCTCTCCTCATCCCCAAAAGGTTGGCAACGCACTTGTGACGCTTTTGGTGTTGCGGGTGTCCATGGGCGGTGGTAATTGCTTACCATCAGGTGATGCGTCTGCTCGTTTGCCCCTTATTCATTAAAAAAAAACTCGACAAAGCTTATCGGCAAAGAAAAGTTAAACAATAGGTATTTAATAAATCACAGCTGGGACTATCAATTCTCAATTATGGATTACATGAATGGCATAGTTCTTCAAGTAGTTGCGTCTCTGCTTTGTATTTAACTTGTTGTGTGGGTTTTATTTCCTCATAAGACAACAATGCCCGAGTTTGGAGGTTCTTTGTGTCTGTAACATAAATATTTGTAATATTCCAGAAGTAGGAGCAGTCTTTTTTTAAACTATTATTTATTAGTGTTATCTTTTTAGGTTTTGGACATGTGTGCTGCACCAGGATCTAAAACAGCTCAACTTATTGAGTTCCTTCACGCTGATGAAGACAAAATGCCTACAGGTATGTCACCTACCACAAAACTATTTGGCATTATTCGTGGTTTTATCATAATTTGGCTGACAGTCAGATACACCTGGCTATCAGCCTTATAGTGAAGAAATCATTATCATCATCGACACTTAAATATAGTCCATTATTGCACACATAGCTCTCCTAAGCAAGGTTTTGGCCTACTATAGGGAATGCTTTCTATATAACAGGTATATTGGTAACTGCCTCATTGGTCTAGGTGTTGACGTATGCGACTGCCAATCAAGAGGTCTCGGGTTCGAATTCTGTTGAGTTTTTCTGATTATAGAAATACTTAATAACAACTCGGAGTTTGGAAGCTGGTGTCAGAACCCTCGTGCCTCGGAGAGCACGTAAAACTGTCGGTCCTGCGCCTAATCTCTCCCCGGTCGTGTCGGTTAACCGTCCCATCGGATTATGATAGAGAGGGAACAGAGAGTGCACTTGTTTGCGTACACACTTGTGCACTACTGCGTAGTTGGCTGGTCTCCGTTGAGACTGGCCACCGTGGCCGTAATCGGCTAGGAGACCATGATATTGGTTTAAAAATTCTGCTTATTCAAAATTTGTTTGCATATGTAGTGTATACGTCTCTTTAGACACTTAGTCGCGCATTCATTCGCTCACTCACTCATTGTACTATCTGAGAATGAATGAGAAGGTAGCATTATGTGCACATGCAGTCTTGACAGAGTTCAGTCAACTTGAGCGGCGAATATGAGTGGGCGCGTGCGTCTAAGAGCTGATAATATATATGGCTACTAGCTGTCCCGGCAAACGTTGCTTTGCCATAAAAGGGAATATAAAAAAATAGGGGTTGATCGTAGAGGGTTGAAAATCTAGGGTTGTATGTATTTTCTAATGCTGCATCATAAAAAAATAGAAATTAAAAATTTTGTCAAAAAAAAAAAAAAAAAAATTTAGGGGTGGACTACCCCTAACATTTAGGGGGATGAAAAATAGATAAGAACCGATTCTCATAGATACCGGATAATCACAAAAAATTTCATCAAAATCGGTCGAACCGTTTCGGAGGAGTTCGATTACGCACCAACACGACACGAGAATTTTATATAATAGATAAGCATTTATTGCTTTCTAGGTTTCGTAATGGCCAACGACGTGGACAACAACAGGTGCTACATGTTAGTGCATCAAGCTAAGAGGCTGAACTCTCCCAGTATACTGATCACCAATCATGACTCTGCTGTCATGCCAACCCTGGAGATCACCGATGAAAAGGTTACTTAATGATTTTTTTTCTCCACACTGCTTACTACTACTTGCTAATATTATTATTACAGAATCTGTATAGTAAACTTCGATCATAGAACCGAAACGATGCAAACATGTGATCTTCTGTCCTATTTAGGCATTTTTTTTGGGTTCTGTTCTTCAAAAGAAAAATAAGAGTAATAAAGTAATAAGTGCTAGTCGGACTCGTGCACAAAGGGTTCCGTACCATCTATACTAATATAATAAAGCTGAAGAGTTCGTTTGTTTGTTTGAACGCGCTAATCTCAGGAACCGCTGGTCCGATTTGAAAAATTCTTTCAGTGTTAGATAGTCTATTTATCGAGGAAGGCTATAGGCTATCTCATCTATATATCATCACGCTAAGACTAATAGGTGCGGAGCCCCAATGAAGAATGTTTAAAAAACGGGGGAAAATTATTACGCTACGGGCAATAGCAGACGTAAACGAGGTTGCGAGGGTCAGCTAGTAAGCAATATTTGTCTCACCATTATCTCTATTCCTGTTGCCATTATTAATATTAAGCAAAAACTAAAAAAAAAATACGTTTGTTGCATTGAAACCCCACTTAAATAAATATTTTATTTTGTTTTTAGTATTTGTTGTTATTAAGGCAACAAAACTACATCATCTGTAAAATATTCCACTGTCTATCTGTCGTACATGAGATACAGCCTGGTGACAGACAAACTGGTAGTGGAGCCTTAATAAAAAGGTCCTGTTTTTCCCTTTTTGGTATGGAACCCTAAAAATTCACTCGTAATCATCGAACCGAACTTGAACCGAAGATTAGATAGAAATGAATGCGCCATCTGAAAACTATTTTGTATGGAATCCTCATTAAACATTAAACTGCCTCGGTGGCGCAGTGGTAGCTAATGCGACTGCTGTGCTTGAGGTCTCGGGTTCAAATCCTGGGTCGGACCAAATGTTTGTGTGATCTACAAATATTTGTTTCGGAGTTTGGGTGTTTTCTATGTATAATATGTATACAAGAAAAAAGTATATATGTATTTATATCAGTTGTCTAGTACCCATAACACAAGCTCTGCTTAGCTTGGGACTGGATGGCGTTGGGTATCAGATGTCCAAAAAAAATAAATATTGCGTTAGTGAGACTCGGAAGTGGTCTGGTTCTGAGTTACTTATCTATCTCCCTGAAGTCTTTCGGTTTGATAATGCTCTAAATTTTTATCAATAGAATCCAGGCACGACAAAAGCACTCAAATTTGATCGCATCTTATGTGATGTACCGTGTTCAGGAGACGCGACGCTCAGGAAGAATCCCGACATTTGGCTCAAGTGGTCCACGGGCAACGGAAACAACTTGCATGGGTAAGATCTTCATATATATATAAAATTCTCGTATCACGGTGTTTGTGATTAAACTCCTACGAAACGGCTTGACCGATTCTCATGAAATTTTGTGTGCATATTGGATAGGTCTGAGAATTGGACAACATCTATTTTGCATCCTCCTAAAAGTTTAGTGTAGTCCAACCAAATTTTTTTTTTTTAGGTTTTTTTTATGATGCCACATAAGAAAATACATACAACCCTGAATTTTCAACCCTCTACGATCTACCCCTATTTTTCCATCGCGATTTTTATTTTTAGTAGGTAAATTCCTTCAATTATGATTTTTTTTCTCAAAAACAACGTTTGCCGATACCCCTAAAAGCCCTAAATGATAAGGGTGACCCACCGCTAAAATATATATTCCTTTTTATGGCAAAGCAACGTTTGTCGGGTCAGCTAGTAAATATATATATATATGCATCTATACAAATAATGTAATTAACTACACATTAATCTTTCGGATGCGCGAACGGGTACTTCCGGTTCCATGCACTGTGCGGCGAAATTGCAAAATTTTGCAGCACGGTGCATGGTGTACGAAAATGATCAAATCTTTTCAAAAACAATGCTCGGTGGTTATAAAAGTGATTATTTTTCAAAAGATGGATAACAAGCGTACATGGTTATGCCATATTTTATTACTAAACTAATGTTATCGCATTATTATTTACTCACAATTGAGCCAAGTATTAATTTACGCACCTATTGTGTTAATAAACATGATTTTAATATTTTATGTGGTTTATTATTCATTTTACTTATTATTCTCATAAAGTTCGATAACTAAGCTATCTACTGATATAAAAAACACTATAACTGCAGTAAAAATTCATTGAGAAACATATTTGTAAAAATCACATTTCGCTGTCGAGATATTCGCCATTTTGTCACTTTACAATCAAACTATTATTTGCGCCGAACACCAAATTACGTAGTATTTATATGAAGAAATAGTGTTTTTTAGTTAAATAATTTATTTTTTTAGTTAACTAGTGCAAAAGACTGGAACAATACATAAAAAAAACAACCGATTTATCAAGTTATTTAAAAAAAGGACTCGTTTGCTAGACCAGTTTTCATTTATTATTTTTAAGTTCTGAGAATTCTCTAAACTCTATGAAAATGACTGAATGCTAAAGAGAACAAACTGATCGTTCCATTATGTGACACACAAAGTCTATGGTCAATACAAAATAATTTAGTAAAACATAAACAAAGATCAGTTTACGTCTTGTTCATTGTCCGTCACTACTGTGTATGTGTGGGTGTTAATAGTTCCGGGACTTCCCGCTAGGTTGCGTGCAAACACGAATCAACGGCGATATACAATTTTAAGTGACGTGCTATTGGAGAGGCCTATGTCCAGCAGTGGACTACGATACGCTGATGATGATGTAGAACAGTAATGGCGTGGGAGCCCTTTGTATGTGTGCGTCTAATTTCGCTCGTCAGGCAAAAAATTAGTGTTTATTTAAATATTTAGCTTTTCTAACACATTTTTGTTGCTATTCTATATTCTATATAAGATTCTCATCGCAATTATATCATTTTATCAATAAAAACATAAGAATAAATGCGTAAAAACCTTCAAATGAGTAAGCCCTTTTCAATAGGTAATAGACTCGGTAACTTTTTGAGTAACACTATTCAAAATTACGCATGATTTATGCCTCAATTCGTATTGATAGTGGTTCCTAAAATAAGTATAATAAGTAAAATATAACAACAAACTACCTTCAAAATCACCTTATCGGCAAAAAATCAGTTTTAAGAGGCACTTGACAGATCGCGTTGCGTCATCGTCAACTTTGAAATTGGAACTCGTTTTTTTTACGGCTCTTGAAGCGCACTTGACAAACGAATGTTTTAAAATGTTGTTCGTATAAAGCAAATGCATAACAAACCTTTCTAGACTTCGTTATAATAACTTTAATACCCAAAATTAATTAAAATGGAAGTTAACTGCGAAAAACATGGATCCGTGTGTGCCGCACCGACGGGACAAACATGGATCCGTGTTGCCGCACCCGAGAGGTTAACAACTTTTTCAATAAATAAATGCATATGAAAGTAATAATGGTACTTGATTAATAAAAAAATGTGTTCCGGCTAATCTTTGAAACGTCTTTACCAATTTTGAAGGGACTTTCACTGGTAGATAGCTGATCTTATATACAGCAACTTAGGCTACTTTTAATTTAGACTAGATTCACCTCGCGAAGTTACCCGCGGTTGATGTAAAGGTACAAAAAAACTGCGGGTAACATCGCGGGGCTCGGCTAGTGAAATAGGTTTAAGTACGAGTAGATTCTCTTCAGTGACACATTAAAGTTAAGTTAAAACAAGGAGCTAGTCTACGAATGACGTAGAGGCCTAAGCAGTCAGCTTTACTGTATCGCTAAGTGTTAGAGGTTCGATTCCTGCTTGTGACAGTATTTTTTGTGATCCTCTGAGTCCAGGTGTACTTTGTCTATGATTGTATAGCATTTCCTTAGTGCAGAGATTGTCTTTTTTTATAACAATTTTATATTTTATTTTTTAAAGGCAACTTCCGCACTAGGAATAATTCCCGTGTCACGGGGGACTTTACAAACATACATGAAACGGACACAAAGAACACCCTGACTTAGAACAACAATTTGTGGATCACACAAAGTGTTATTCCATGTAGGATTTGAACCCACACAACACTTGGCGAAGGAAAACGGCGTGACGGCCGCTTAACCACTAGGCCAAACATGCAGTTAAATTTAATTTTATTTGACAGTATCCAATACCGCGTGTTAAAACGCGGCTGTGAGCTGTTAGACATCGGAGGGCGTCTGGTCTACTCAACCTGTTCCTTCAACCCTGTGGAGAACGAAGCTGTCGTTCACAGAGTCCTGCAGGAGACAGGAGATGCTGTGAAGTTAGTTGATGTGGAACACATGTTGCCTGGACTTAAATTCCATAAAGGTAAGGTTCATATAAATGAAATATAGTGTGTTGTGAGTGTGTCCCGACCCAATCACGAAAACGGAAGCGCCCACGCATTGTATTCTTTGCACTTAAATTGCGGCTATCACATACACAAGCTCTGCTTAGCTGGGACTGGATGGCGTTGTGTGTTAGATGTCCGGAATATTTATTTATTTTATTTATTCTACCTTTACTGCCTCGTTGGTCTAGTGGTTAGCGTAAGCGACTGCAGATCAAGAGGTCTCGGGTTCAATTCCCGGGTCGGACTGCTGTTGGGTTTTTCCTACAATAAATTCTTAATAGCAGCCCGGAGTATGGAAGATGGCGGTGTGTCCCGCCCGTGCTTCGGAGGGCACGTTAAGCCGTCGGTCCCGGTTGTCATGAACGTCTATGGCAATCGTAATTGGGAAGTCAGTTCCCCTAAAATATACTGACAACTAGTTCAACCTTCGAATTCAGTTCGCCCTCAGGGTTGCGGAGGTCAGATGCCAGTCGCTCTGTGTAAAAACTGATATTCAGGTAAAATCGGTTGAACTGGTAGCCGACCCCAAATAATATTGGGAATAATAAAGGCTAGGAAGATGATTTATTCTACCTTTATAGGTAGAATTAACTACACTATAGATATAGCGACATACAAGGCGGCAAAGCGTTTCTGACTCAAGTTGCGTGTGTCCATAGATAGATGGTGGTAAATCACTTGCCATCAGGTGCCTTCTGCTCGTTATTATACAAAAAATGAACATCTGTGTCCTGAGATCCTAGTGTGACTTTATTTCTCATCAAATCGTGAGGCAAATTGAGGCAATACGAATAGTTACAAAAATGTATAATTTCTTTACAGGTATGACATATTGGCGTCCAGCATCCAAAGACATGGTGTTCTACGAGAAGTATGAAGATGTACCAGAGAAATGGCAGACCGTAGTGAGACCGCAGATGTTTCCACCCAAGCCAGAAGACTTAGCCAAGTATAATTTAGAAAAATGGTTAGTATTATTTTGTATTCAGTTTTTTTTTTAATTTTCACTCTCAATTGTCGGCACTTCGTGGAACTTGTTAATATACTCGTACATACATTCTAGAATTACTCACTTGTGCTCATGTCAATACTATATATATATATATATAGTACTAGCTGACCATAGGATGAAAATTTTCCCCCGTTTTAGAAACATTCTTCATTGGTGCTCCGCTCCTATTAGTAGTAGCGAGATGATATATAGCCTATAGCCTTCCTCGATAAATGGACTATATTATTAGTATAGATATGGTCAGGATTTAAGTGACTTAAATAATAAATGAATATAAATCTTCTTAGAAATGATAAAAGAGTAAGAAAAAATTAAGAAAAGGTGTCGGGTCATTACGTTTTTACATGCATTGGCGTCCATTATCAATTTTATGTTAGTTTATTTAAAAAAATATTTTAGATTAAAGAAGTATATTCACCGTGGGAGAGCTATGCTTCGGCATGAATGGGTCGGCTCGACCGGACCCCTCCCCCGATCCCTTTTCCCGTCCCCCAAAAGTCGGCAACGCACTTGTGTTGCGGGTGTCCATGGGCGGCGGTAGTCCCTTACCATCAGGTGATACGTCTGCTCGTTTGCCCACTATTCAATAAAAAAAAATAAAAAAAAAGTTACAATGTTTAAACTAAAGTATTTCCCCATAGCTAAGTATTACTTCATACTTTAGTATATGATATGTTATACTATTTAACACGAAAGTTTGACTATGAGTATTAATAGCTAAAATTATTTTTACAGTATTAGAATTCTGCCTCACCACCAAGACACTGGAGGTTTCTTCGTCGCAGTCTTCGAGAAGACCGCCCTCTTGCCATGGGAGAAGGAAAGTAATACTAATACAGAAGCGACTCAGAAGAAAGAAGAATCAGAAACAAATAGTGCACCGGCAAAGGAGCCGCCGAAGAAGAGGAGAAGAATGGGTGGCTACAAAGAAGATCCATTTGTGTTCTTTTCAGGTATTTTAATTCTTTATTGATCTTTTTCACTGATATTAAGGTACTCTAAATATTAGAGCTTTTTTTAATAAATATTTTTGACCATTTAACACACAACGCCATCCAGTCCCAAACTGAGTAGAGCTGGTACTATGGGTACTAGATACAACTGATGGTAATAAATATATACTTTTTTTTTGTAAAACACTTACACATTCAATTACTCTTTTGGTGTTTCAGGAGAATCTGAAGACGTATACCCATCAATAAAAGACTTCTACGATCTCCAGGAGTCCTTCGACCCTAAGTGTCTGCTAACGAGGTGTCATATAGGCAAGAAGAAGAACATATATCTCGTTGCGCCAATTGTAAAGGATATCGTTTCGAGAAACGAAACTAACATTAAGATTATTAACACCGGTGTTAAAACTTTTGTGAGATGTGATAACAAAAATATGGTGTGTCCTTTTAGGTGAGTGTTTTTAAATATTATTATAAGCAAAGTAATATAGTTTTTGAGTATTTGAGTAAAAAGAAAGTATTTATATCTAGAATCTTTTCATTTTGAGATGTAGGTATATAATTATAATACATATTTGTATTGTTTAGAGAAATTTATCTACTTGGAATGTGTGTGTGAATGAACCAGCTTAGCCTCCCCTTGCCCTATCTCTCTACCGCCCCTTTCCTCTATCCCTCTCATTCTCTCACTCCCTTTCTCATTCTTCCTCTTCTTCTCTCTCTTTTTCTCCTTGTCTCTTTTTATCTCTTCGTCTCCTCTCTGCCCTCTCCTTCTTTCTGTTTATCTCCTTGTCTCTCTTTATCTCTCCATCTCCTGTCTCTCCCTCTCCTTCTCTCTCTCCCTCTTTTTCTCTTACGCACTTTCTCTCTTTTTTTGCGTGTGATGAAAACTAGCTAAATCAATATCTTCCTTCTAGTGTACACAGTAGTTCATTTCATTTCGTAATTTGACATAACCGGTGTAAGTCGTCAATTTTGAACAAGATGGCGTGGATTTCTGCTAAGTTCTATTATTGAAGCATAATATTTGACAAGACATATTTGTGCTTATCTGTTTTTAATACGAAGCTTATTCATATTGACTAATACATTTTCAGGTTGTCCCAAGAAGGCCTACAAAGTGTTACACAATTCATCGGTCCCAAACGACGCGTTCGTATACTCAAAGAAGATCTGATCTTAGTTCTACAAAACGATAATCCTAGCAAACCGCCGAACGTCACACAGTTTTCTGAACACACGCAACAATTGGTCAAGGACTTCGGTAAGTTGGGAATTTATTATTTTGCTAACACTCTATAAAATGTTTTTTATTTTATTTTTATATATGGTATAGGGGCAAACGAGCAGACGTATCGCCTGATGGTAAGCGATTACCGCCGCCCATGGACACCAGCAACACCAGAGGCGTTACAAGTGCGTTGCCGGCCTTTGGGGGATGAGGAAGGGGATGGGGGAAAGTCTTGGGGCAGGGCCTTCGGTATCCTCACTCACTCGGTGAAACACAGCGCAGGTGCCTTTTCACACCGGTTTTCTGTGAGGCCGTGGTATCACTCCGGTCGATGTTAACTGGTATCATCAAAAGTTTTTAATAGTCTACTATATGTTATTTCCACAGCGACTGGCAGCTGCGTATTAGAGTATAAAGAAGAAGGCCAGGAGTCAAACCTGGAACTCACGTTGGTAGGATGGCGCGGCGTTCACTCTCTCCGTGCCTACACCGCTACTCCGGATACCGTTCACTACTTGCGTCTGTTAGGAGCTGACTATAGCAAATATGGTGAGTAAAACTAAAAATATAACCAAGAACTGTATCGTAAGGAAATACCGATGTCTAATTCATTAAAACGTATATTACAAAACATCACGGAAAAAAAATATTATAGCTTTATTTCTATTATAAGTTTAATCAAATAAACATTGAAATATATTGCTCGATTGTGTTGTCTAACACAGTGACGTCACAAGTTTGTATTTAGAATACATTTTTCCATACAAAGTTATCGTTTTGACAGATGATAAAAGTAATTAATTTGGCTAAGATGTCATCTATCCTATTCTACAAAGCCTCCGACCGCCGAGGCTACAGGATTACTAGACTGTCATGGTAAGCTAGAGGGCAGTAAGTCAAAGATCGCCATTTTTATTGCTTACTAGCTGACCCTTGCAACCTCGTTTACGTCTGCTATTGCCCGTAGCGTAATAATTTCCCCCCGTTTTTTAAAACATTCTTCATTGGGGCTCCGCTTCTATTGGTGTTAGCGTGATGATATATACCCTATAGACTTCCTCGATAAATGGACTATCCAACACTGAATTTTTTTTTAAATCGGACTAGTGGTTCCTGAGATAGCGCGTTCAAACAAACAAACTCTTCAGCTTTATAATATTAGTATAGATTTGGAATGTTTGTGAAACGAGCTTCTTCTTATCTAGGTTTCATACGTGTATATAAATTAGTAGTGCATTTTCTTGTTAGATAAAGAGCAGTAAATATGGTAAGAAAATATTTGAGCGCCTTTTTCCACTGGCCTCTCGATTACAATTGACTGCACAGTTGGCCTATTTGTTAAAGTGGTTGCCACGCCGCTTCCTATTGCGCCAAGTGTTGTGGGTTCAAATCCTAATTGGGACAACACTTTGTATGATCCACAAATTGCTGTTCTAAGTCTGGGCGTACTTTGTGTCCATTTCATGTATGTTTGTAATGTCCCCCGCGACACAGGATGTATATTTCTAATGCGGGCGTTGCCTTTTATGAAAAAAAGAAAGTACGAGTATATTCTATTTGAATAGTTAGAACTTTTTATCTCAACGAAATTCTAAAATTATAAAAAAATAAGAATTAGTTTACGTTTAAATACTCACATTAGCTAGACTTTTATGTTCTTATCAACTCTTATTACTTTCGTAAAATGTTATCCATGTCTTATGCACTTCTTTTTAATTTCAGATGTAAACAAATTTAAAAAAGCGTCTGAGGTTCCTGAAGGTGATACTGAGGCTACTGACGTCACTATGGAGGCGACAGATGACGTAGAACAGAATAGCGATGACGTCACTTCGATAGCAGAAACTGAAGTCGAAAATGGGACAACATAGGGCGTTCCAATGACTGAAAAAACTACTACATAGTAGAATATTTTTCTTAGTTTTTAAGCGATATTATTATTTATTTTTATTGAATAAAAATAATATGACGATAAAGTGTTTTTTTCGTTATTGAATCATTCAGGAAAAGGTCATGATAGAAAGAAATCGTCAAAAGTAAAAACAACAGTTGTAATGTCAAGAAACTCTTTAATCTTTCTTTCGCTTCATTACATTCGCATCATTAGCGATAACAACCCTTATTTCCATACACTTTATAGACCATAATTGTGTAACACAGTTAGGGTCAATACAGCAGTTCCAAATAAAATATACGTATAATTTTTATTAATGTAACATAATATGAAACAGTGAAAAATAACGATGTTTCATGATATTTTTAAATTACCCGTTCAAGGAATCGAATAGCAACTCGACTATTACAAACCACATAGAAATGTATCGTTTACATAATGAAATCGAATAGCAATAGTGTATGAAATAGTTGAATAATCAATTATCGTGAAATAAATTATCGAGTAGTTCTCAGGAAAATAACCGGCAAGTTAGACGATTAGTTTCTGTTCTATTCCATGTATGGGTAAATAGTATAACAATGGTTTTGTATGACGTCAAAAGTTGTCAAATAAATGCTTAAAAAAAATGACAGTTTTGACGTTTAATAATGATTGACAGTCAAGTCGCATATTGGTATTCCATTGTGATATAAATAGTTCTAAATTAAATATTTGTTAGAATTAACAAACGTTTTACGCTCCATTGTCGGGCGGTATTCATTAAAAAGATAAAACTCATTACATTGATGTCTATAAAAGCTTTATATGACAAGAAGAATTAAAAAATCTAATTCGTATTAAACAATCCACAAAGGCGTTTAATGTGAATTTTATTGAAATTGCAAAGATTGAAACCCTTAATTATTACACGCTTGGAACAAAAAATCTTTACTTAACACAAGAAAGAAAAAGATACAATATTAAAATTCGTACCGTAAGACCTTCCAATTCCATACCAATTGACTCCTCCTACCAAACAGTAGCTACTTATAACTCCATAAATATGGCAACACTAGGATGAAAACAAGATAATTTATTTATTTAGGTCGACAGACAAATTTACTTTTGAAATGAAATTGGTTGGGAAACAATGACATGTTTCACATCGAAAGTCAACTAAGATAACGGTTATTAGGGTTTAGAGACACAGAGAGAGAGAGAGAGAGAGAAGCCCAGGCTTCCCCCAGGATAGCGCCTATGGACGCGGTGTCGTTCCTGGGGGGGACCTGAAATAACTTGGTCCGGGTCCTCCCTAGAGCAGGGCGCCCGGACCGGCCGCCGGGGTGGTTTTAGTGGACTCTCCACATTCCTGGCTCCTCAGTCCCCGGAAGAGCCGGAGATCCAAAGGGATTTCAAACTCGTCAAAAAAAAAGGGAGATAGAAAAAAATTTTTGCAAAATTATTCTTCACAGCTAATGATTTGTCCTCTAGAAATTTAATTACCTAAACAGATAACTAGGAAGAGAAAAAAGCGATAGAAAGAGAAAAAAGATGATAGGACAGAAATACACATAAACACGGACATAAATTTGTCTGTCAATCTATTTTTCAAATTTGTTTTCCGAGTTAGTAGTTACAAATGCTGTATTCGTAAAATTTTGATGCAGGCATAAATATAAGCAAAAATATTGATTTGAATCTCAATTGTTACAATCAGTCCAAATAGTTACAATAATACTTAATTTATTAAATACTTTTAAGAATATTGGCAAGGTTCGTATAATCAATCATTTCTTGTGCGTTATATGAATTCATGAAGATCCGCGTTTAAAAGACTTTTAAAGACAACTAGGTTTACGCATATTATGTTAACATTTATTTTTTTAAAGACGTTAAAATTTTGTTAGAATTGAATTGTATCACTTACAATCATTTACATTTTCCAACTTACAATTTGTTTATTTCGTTATACACACGACATTTCACCGAGAATGTTAGTTATAAAAATATGTTTAATGAAATAGAATAGAATAGAATAGAATAGAATAGAATAGAAAACTCTTTATTTGTACACCGTTTAACAAATTCATAAGATAGTACAGAGATGAATAATATTTATTGTAATGTACAAAGGGCGGCCTTATTGCCAAAAGCAATCTCTTCCAGGCAACCTTAGGATGGATTAAAAGTATCGGAGAGACAGTAGCAGTTGACGGTGCAATTATTAAAAAAAAAAAAAAAATAAGAAAACTAAATAATATTTTAATTTAAGAAATAATATGTGCATGAACAAAATTTTGCGATTAACAAATCGCAATCACATCATTGCAATAATTCATGTTGTCCTACAACTACTTACTGTTTAAGATGACACAGAAAATTTTATTCATCCACATCCTTAGCATCATTATTAATTAATATTAATGGCACTAAGGATATTGCTGGAATTGCCAACAAAATATTGAACTACAAACAAAAATAATGACAATAAGTTAAGGTTAGGTATATTAAACAAACATTGCATTGTTTCAAAATTCTAAAATAGGACCACACGAATGGTAACACCTTGTACATGTTGTATTAATTTTTATAAATGATCCAATACAGTATTTTTGCGTTAAATTAGTATTCTAAATATGATATTACAGTCATGAATAGAGTAATTAGTCAAATGGATTTGTAAAAACATAAAAAATAATTTCAAAAGTTAGGAACGTAATAATCAGGTATTTCATTTTTCCTGTACTGAACAAGATACATAATTATTAATGTTATTAAACGTATAATTTAACTATACAGTTCATGTTGAGAGTTTATAAATTGCTTCTCCGTTGGTTGTTCCTATATTATATATCTCGGGCTTAATCTAAGCACAACGGCTAGAGACTCACTAACGAGCGGTTTTTGAGTCGAATGTCACTGTTGTTAACGCACTCCTAATACAAGTATTTAGATTAGTTGAATGGCGATACTAATAATAGTAGTAGTATGTAGTTCAAGTTACCAATTCCTATCATCCATATCCATACAAATATTATCGAAAGCATATCTGTCTGTATTTTACGCTTTCACGGCTCAACTGCTGCACTGATATCAATGAAACTTGGTATCGAGATACTTGGAGTCTTGAGGAAGGACAAAGGATTTTTCAATTAAATATTTACCGGGAGTTTAGTGGTTCTTATCCACGTTCTGGGTGGAACTGCGGTCTATTTGAAAAAGGTTTCAAAATTCAAGGTTTCAAGCAGAGTTGTATTTTTATTTATTTTAGTTACTATTATAAACTTTTACTTACTCTGCACAAATATATTGAAAGTGTAGCGAGTAAAAAATTCAAAATAATTTTCAAAGTAGGAACTGGCGAAGACTTATCAACAAGTCTAAGTTAAGCTATATTTTTATAGAAACATTACATCATAACTTTATTATACTCTTAATATTACTTTTGCAGATAGTTATTACTTTCATAGGCTCTATCAAGTTTAATAAAATATATCAAACTGTATTATAATATAATTTTATATTTTATTTATTTGGATGATGCTGTTATATTTATAACGACTTTGTATTTGCATAACTCTCATTTTCACATCTATAATAATTTTATTTCTATTGAATTAAATTATAATAATGTTCGAGAAATATAATGAAATAAGTACTTTAAATTATATTTGCAGGGTTAATAATCAGTATTGATTCATTTTAATTATAGCTATGCTACTTACTAAGCTCTATCTCTATAATAATACCTACGAGAAGGACTAGGAGGAAATGAGTCGAAAAGAAAATGACGGTGCTCCAACATCACATATGAGATTACAAGCTGTACCTCGTATTTAAATAAATAAATATTATTATTATTAGGGACAGGCTCTCTCTCAATGACTTGCGAGGAGATTGGTTAGAGACGACTTGCATTAGCCGCTGACTCGTAATTTTTATTTATTCATTCGGTCATTGTGTTACCATAGTGAAAGATACAAAAGTGAAAATGAATTATGAACTATTAAGAACGAACAGAAAATCAAAGAAGATCTGAATTTTATCATTACTAAAATGATGGGGAAGTAGATTATAATGATAACAAACAACGGTAATAAGTGTACGATTACTGACCAATAAAGTACGTCTAAATGCTCCTTACAGACTACTTAAAATACTATGACCATCAACTGAGAACTCACGCTTTATACCATTGCCATTTCAACTCGATCCATTATCACAGTGGATGATGTGGTATAATAAAGCTAAAGCTAATTTTAGGCTAATTATTCTAACATATTAGGATAGTTTAGAAAATCATATTCATCAGAAATTTAAATTTAATAATCTCTTGAATCTGCTGCGTCCATTAACTCTAAGGGATTTGAAATGGAGGTGATAAAATTACGCAACCTGAATAAAGTTGACCCTTAGACAATTGTATATAAAAAAAATATTATTATTTGCCATCAATACAATTATATTGTGATTAACATAGATCAATCGTAGATTACTTTTCAATGAAGAAAAACTCAAAACTAATTTGAACTTTTACTTTGCTAATTCATAATATTAAATATTTTTATTGGATTTCTTGCTTATTGAAATCGATAATAATAGGTACATTCCGTTAAAATTGTGAAAGTGAATGTATTGTGTTTTAAATTATAAATTTCAAATCAGGAGGTACTTCATGTTTTTTTAAAATCGGTGTTCTGTGTACGGTTTTTCCACCCAAGAAAATATTTGGAACTACAAAAAAATAAGAAATAGTTGTATAGGACTTACAAAGAATAAATCTTACGTAATATTGCCTTACTTGGCTATATTGCTTCTAAACTACATTTATAAGAAATAATTATAGCTACGTAATATCTCTTTTCGCAAAAAAAAAAACAACTATCAAATCCATTTGACTAAATAACACTGTCGCTACACACTTTGCCAGCGGCTTACCCTACAGACGGTTTCTGGGCGCTGATATGCTGCCGGTGCCAGTTTGTTCGTTTGCGCGGCAAGGCTGCCAGTTCACTTACCTGCCAGTTTTGCTGTCAGGCTTGTTGACAGCTTAATCGTCGGCATAGTGTGTGCTTTGATATTAACAGAAAACTTGATCTAATACGCAAGTTCGATTTTGAACCCTAAAGCATGTCTAGTAGGTTACAAATACTATTGCAATAAACAAAAATATGACAGATGTCAATATGACGGATGACAGATACAATGTGTTAAAAATTTACTACTGGTGCACACAAAATCAGCTAATAATAATACTAAATAGTTGGTAGATTATTGTTTTTAAAACGACTATTATTACAATTAAACTTATGGATATTGAATAATATCAGATACGATCTTATAAGACTTAGAAGGGGTCTGTTTCACCATAGCTATCCGGAACGAGATGATCACTGACAGAACTGGATTACTACAATTTTAGTATTTGTTTTTTTGTTAATAAAGATTTTTAATGTATCAATAATAAATTGAAAGCTATTTGTATCGTTATGATTTAAGAAAAACTATTTTAGTAATAATAATAGTTTAGTACAAATTAAATAGCACAAGTTGTGTTATTAAATTGAAACTTCGAACAGAATACTTGCGCAAATCCAAGTCCAATTCCAGAGCGAGTATTGACTAATCCTATGAACATCTAAAACTCTGGAGTAAAAAAAAATGGGCGAATACGCTCCTTTTCAAGGGTTTGACATTAGATTGCGATGTTCATCTTATTTTTATGTCTATGATGAAACAGTCCCTTGAAAACAATTAGCAGTCTAAGACGGAATTATATTTTTGGACGGTTGTAACCGGACTAAAAAGCAGTGCTCTCTTAACTTTACTGGATAGTATTTGTGAATTGACGAATGTCGTACAATAATAATAAGCCTTAATAAATGTTAATTGTACCTACTTATGCAACAAGGAACTAATCCACTAACATGCTAAAATCTAAATAAGAACCCTATTTATAAAGAGATAAGGATAATTCTTTGATATTGGCATGTGTATGGATTGGTTCCTTGTTGCAAAAGTAGGTCCAATTATGAAATCACCACTGAAATTACAAAAAACAATTAAAAAAGACGAAGGTAGTCTTTCCAATTGAATATGTACTATTTTCTATTTACTTATTTTAAGTAAATAGTTTTTTCGAGGCATTCTTTTAAAATGAACGACTTTGTTAAGCCTAGCCATCCGTAAATTTTGTAACCAGTTCATTATTAGTCCGGTCAAATTAGACCAAAAAAAGGAGTTAGTTTACAATAATTCGCACTTAGCTGAAAATTGGTAGGATTGTTTGAAACACCATTATAAATGAAATTTAAAAGTCCTCATCGATTCAATACCTGGATTTTTTTACTCGGGGTTAAAAGTCTCGTGATTTTCAGCAAAACGGTAAGTTTTATCATAAAATTAGCCAAGACAAAAAATGTACATCAGATAATGTTTTGAGCTATAACAATTTAAAAAAGTTAGTAAGTAGTTAAAATATTAAAGGTGTCGGATTGACGAGGACTTTTTAGATATTATTTATAACGGTGTTTTGAACATTCTTACCAATTTTCAGCTGCTTGCGAATTATTGTAACTACGGATGTCTAAATTGACCGAACTATTATTAAGTATTTAAAGTTTACAATTCATTTGTAATTATAAAAATAAAGTATAAATGATAGTGAATATCTTGAAATTTACACTGTAAATATTTATATGTTTATTATAGAATCACCAGCAAATTCAATTTTATATTTTAAATGTAACAAAATGTCCTTCCAATTGTCAAAATCAAGATATTTACTAATCATTTTTACAGAATTAGAATATAACAAAATATACCATTTTTGAGCCAATTTGACAAATTTTAATTTTTGATCAAAAAATAAATTGTAATGTTTGAGCGTTTATATATTAATCCAAATGTTATAACTATCGTAAAACCAACTTCCATGTTCTTGCAATCATTGTAGAGATGAGGCAAAACAAGGCATCAGTTTTAGCCATAGGTATAATTTCAGTTTGACTTCGAAGTAGACTTGCAACGAATAGTATATTCGGCAGTATACCGAATACCGAATATTCGGCGAGGCCCCTGACCGAATAGCCGATTTTACAGACGTGATTGTTTCGCGCTCCCTTGTTTTGTTCTGATGTACTCATCGCCCGCGCGCCAGCTGTTGCTCTTCGCGGTATATTGCTAACGCACTGCATGTTTCGACAAGTTCATTTCGTGGATATCGTATTATGTTAAGTACAGTTGGTGGCAAGCAAGGAAATTTGAATTTCCGTGTTTGATTAAGATTGCAGAAAAATATTTGTCGGCGCCAGGAAGTAGTGTAGCGCCTTTTCTCTGAAGCTGGTATGGTCTACGAGAAAAAAAGAAGTAAACTATTTCCCAAAAATGCAGAAAAGTTAGTCTTTCTGCACCATAACCTTCCCCTTTTAAATTTTGATTATGAAAATAATTCAAATGCATAGAAAAAATCTTAACTTGTTTAATACAGAAAATGATTAAATTATGTACCTGTTTTATGTACCAATGACAACTTTATAAATGATTATAAAAGAAATGAGAACCTTACCCTTCTAAATTTTGATTATCACAAAAATTCAAATACATAGAATCCTCCATTTTTCCAATTCAGAAGATGATTATGTACCTGTGTTATGTACCAATGACTACTTAAATGATTATAACAGAAATGAAAATATGAATATATACGTAATCAATCGATTTTAATTTTTCATTTTACCAATGATTTCTCTATGACAAAATATATTATTTAAGTATTCGGTATTCGGCCGAATATAATAAAAGTAGCCGAATAGGCCAAATACCAAATAGTAACCGAATACTCGTTGCAAGTCTACTTCGACTAAGACATTCAGCATAATTATCGAAGCGCTGATTAAAAGCGACTAAGTTTTTAAATATCTGCTACCTAAAGGTATGATTACCTACTGTCCCATAAATTTTAATAAACGAAAAAGACTTAGTGCCAAGTACAAGTAAATAATAATTTGTCTTTAGGATATTCTACCCTATCTGGGTCTTATTATTCTTCTAATCGCGATTGTCTATGATTTCAATTTTTTTTTTATTTAAATTCTGCGCTTTAGTAGGTTTGTTTATGTTTATTGTTTTTAAATTCTGTGTATTCGTCTAAAAGAGTACGTTCGAAAATGTCTACAGACCCAGTATTGAGGAAACTGTTAATTTAAAACCAAATACATGTAGACTACCCACATTTTCTAGAAAATATTGTAGGTAATAAACTTGTAATAAAATGAACAAAGATTTTTAATCTGTCTTTAAATAGAAAATAGAAACTTAATCTTTAAAAATAATTTATATCGTTAACTGCGGTGTTACGATGTCATTTTTAAAAGAAACAGTACTGAACTCCTTCCGAAGATCTCGTTACTGGATAAACATAAAAACCTTTCTTCATTTTATAGTTCATCTTTCTAAGTTAACGTCTATTCATCTACTTTCCTAATCATTCAGAATAAAGTCTGTCTAGAAGTAAAGCGACATTAACAAACAGCTATATCTGGCGCTGATAATCCATTCCCAAATCACAGTCCCTCACTAGCCATAAACATGATACTAGCAATCCAAACATCGAAGATTAGATTGTTCATTATTATTTCATTTATAATCTGACTTAATGCTTGTCGTTTCGTATTGCATAATGATTTCCTGTTTTATTTTTAAATCTTTCTAGTATGAGTTACATATAACCTAAACAAATAATAACAAGCGTATAAATACAATGCGTTTAACCGATTCTCGACATTATTCCTGTACTATGAAGATTGAGTAATCCTTGGGTTGCGAGGACACTGCATCAGATGCCTCTGCCAAGGTAGATCTCGCGCCAGGACATTAGTGAAACAGTAAGGACACTTCCATTCGTCCATACCGAGAGCTAGAAATACAATTTATGGGTAATGAATGAACGCACTGTGACATTTTTTCAAGCAAAGTAGATTTGACAAGAAATAAGACATTCGTAGAAACGTATTTATTCAAATGATATCTTGACACATTAAACACAAGGTCGTCTGATCCCAAACTAGGTCAGAGCCTGTCTTATTGTCACCGAAATTTTTTTTTTTACTGATAAATAAGCTTATATCTTTCTAAATAGGAACATTGTGTAGATCAATCATACAAATATTTATCCTGAATGAGAATCGAATCAATGAGTTCTGGCTTTACAGTCAGGGTTCCTAGCCACTAATCCAACGGGCCTGTTAAATACTAATTTAATTCGACAACTTCATTGTTGTGGAATGCCACGAGAGACACTTGCACAACATTTTTGATTTAAAGATTTTTTTAGATAATTTTTAAAGTAAGATATACTTACGTATACAGTTTGCATGAAAATCGGAGTCATCAGCCCGCAGTGCGGCTCCGCAAGATTGGCACGCTTTCCAGCTTCCCTCACTCATGGTACACTCTTCTGTGAATAAACATCAACGCTTTCACAAATTTACCAGTAGTTTTGATACTTTCGTACATTCCATTGAACTAATTGTTCCGGTCGGCAATTATTCGTAGTGGCAACCCCAAATACATGCCTTTGATATACAGAAATAGGCTTAAACTATATAAAAACAAGCTTTAGCATTTAATAAAAAGTATCCGATGTAATTTCTAATACTTCCAAGAATATGTGTACAAAGTTCAAGTTAAGTTAAGTAGTTTACACGTGAAAGTGTAACAAACAAACTTACATTCACATTTATAATTATAAGATTATTATTATGGGTTTGCACCAGACGAGGGGTTGTCCTCTTAATTGGCCGTTCTGGGCGTAATCGTCAATTCTAGATATTTAACTAATTTTCAATGCTGTGTAATCGTGGAGACGTGATCCGTGCCATTTAAGTGTTAAAAATAGGTCACCAATACTGGGTTAGATATACGCAATACCTGGCATGTGTTAACCTTTTTCGTTAAAGGCAGACTAGCTATGGGATAAACGATATCATTTAAGCAGATAAATTGCAGAATTAAAGCAGTAGCTAGAGTAGATTAGGGGGCCAGTATGAGTTTTTTTAAGTGAACTTCATCTCGACAAAGATCGCGTTTATTATTACGAATGACTTTGCCGATCTCACACTAGGCGCTCAGGGTCATAGACCAGTGTCTCAAATTGGTTGTTGGTTTTTCCAAATCGTCAAATCATCAGCTGCAAGAGCCGAGTTATGATTGACAGATAATATAACATAACATACATACCCCGTGATTCGGAGGTCACGTTAAGCAGTCGATCTCAGTTGTTTTCTTAGGAGAACAGTCGTGACGCTTAGTTGGAGGCCTTTGGGCGGCTTAAAAACATCCAACGGTAAGATTATGTAGCCGCAACCCGCATTTGGCCAGCGTGGGGACGTATGACCTTAACCCTCTCCGTACCCAGCAGTGGGACTTGTGGGACGTTATGGGTTGTTGATGATGGTGATACATACCCAGTAGATGAGAATGTAGCATCCTCGCCTCAAGTGCAACGCGGCAGTGTGGACAGCGCGCCAATAACACGCAGCGCCGCCAATAGTGCGACTCCAGCGCATCAGCCCTCACACGACGACCGCACCACGTACATGTGGTACTGAGGGTAAGAACCGTTGTTACTCTATGGGGGACGTCTAATAACGCTATGTAGGTATATCTATTATAAAAAGTTAACTAAGGACGCCCGTAATTTAAAAGCCAAGCCAACTAGCCAGTTTCCAAGAATGCATTTTTAAGGTAGGTATATAGCCTATTTACATTTCTTTTACAAAATATGCATTGTTGGCAGTCGGACAAGTTATACTCCGCCTTTGTTGTATAAGGAGGTAGAAAAAATATTTTTTACTGTGGTTTGGTTTGACAAGTCGTGGGAGATAACTGCACGGTTGGCCTAGTGGTTTCTCTTATATAACTGCCTCGATGGCGCATTGATAGCGTATGCGACTGCTGTGCTTGAGGTTTCGGGTTCGACTCTCGGTTCGGACCAAATGTTTGTATGATCTGCAAATATTTGTTTCGGAGTTTGGGTGTTTTCTATGTATAATATGTATGTATTTAGAAAAAAAGTATTTATGTATTTAAATCAGTTATCTAGTACCCATAGTACAAGCTCTGATTAGTTTGGGACTAGATGGCGTTGTGTGTTAAATGTCCCAAAAACATATATTAGCATTTGACCATGGCTCTGACCTACAGACATTGCGGTAAACATTTTCTGGGTTAAAACATTTTATAACCATCACACTCACAGATAATGTGGCTTTCTATTAGTAAAGTAATTTTCAAAATCTGTTCAGCGATTACATCCCTAAAACCTCACAAATATAGGTAAGGTTTGTGAGGTTTTGGGGTGTATCTCTACTTTGTAATATTTATTTTATATTTAACTCTCACATTGAGTTACAAAATTCTTTTTCAAGAAGATGACAAGACATGTGAAATGTGTACATACTGTAAACTTATTGGATCCGGTATATTATCAGCGGCATCTCCGCCTCCTAAGTCGTAGCCTTCATAGTGCCTCTCATCACTGCTCGTCTGGAGGTGTCTTCTGCCTGGAATAACATAAAAGTCGGCTAGCTACAATGGACGGTTAACTTGGATGAATGATTTAATATGGATTCTACCGACGAATGAACGAAGTACCTTATCATGTTTTTCTTTTCTTTCTTAATCTAATGAATGTTCTATTATTGTAGTCATGAGATTGGGTTTTGTACAATTGATGATTAATAAGGTCTAATCTAGGTCGCACGAGACTTATAACCTAGAACCTGCCTAGTTTTTCATTTAAATTATCAATGTTTAATGAAATTTTAAGAAAACTGTTCTAAAACTAGTAATAATGGATATATAAGAAAGTGACGAGGTTACGGCCGCAGCAGGTGGCTTATTTAATGTAAAAATATTAAAAACAGTAAGTGTACTTTCCTAAACTTAAACATGAAAAAGTTTTATAAACTATAACTGGACTATGTCAAAATTTATATAGCCTTTGTTACCCGGGTCTTTGTTACAAATCTATAGACACCTCATTTATTAAAATCGGTTCAGTAGCTTAGGCGTTATGATGGAACATACATATACCTACTGCCAAAACTATTGAACTTCCTTTTAGCTTTGCCGTAGTTGGGTAAATAAAGGGTAACATGGGTAACCATTGACGAATCTATGGGGTAACTAAAGTATTTTTGTTTTAATAATACAATGTATCATTTACATAATAACTTGTCACTGAAACCAAGATAGTCAGAAGAACTTTAAACTCACCTGGACTGTAATAACCACTTTCATCCATCTGGCTATGTTCATCAAGATGCAAATTCCTTAAACCAGCTACCAACCTAGGAGATTCAAGTACCCCATCTCTAAAGTAATCTGCTTTTACTTTCGGAGAGTCCAAACTTCTGCAGTCGGAGTCACATCTTAAGTCATTTCTCGACATCTGTGGAGAGTCCATAGGCAAAGAGTCCATACTTCGTAGATCGTTTTTGGATGTTTTAGGCGATCCCAATGTTGGTGAATCTCGATAATCTAGGTGTAAAGGCTCGTAGACAGTTACTGGACGTTCTTTAAGGTGAGGTTTCGAAGGTTCATGATCGTAGTGAATCATTGAGTGACGATTTTCACTGTTACGATTGGTACGGCGATATACTACTTGATCTTGAGCCTGGTTTTGGGATTCTTCGAAGTGTACCTGAAAGGGCATTGAGACTATATCATACTATACCACGTTTTCTAAACACATTATGGTAGATTTACTTAGATAAATAGGCCGAGAGATTATTGGTAGACCAGCCAAATAGAAACATGAAAAGACAAGATTTAGATCAAACAGATAGATAGATTGGAGAAGAGATTAGAGATAAACAAGTAAGGGGGGTATGTAGCTGTTGAGGAAACCGGTATTGACGGTGAGCCGGTCTAAGTCCCCATCAGTTGACAGTTCAGTCTTGAGAGTCTATAATCCAGTATGATCTAAATGACTTACAAGAAGAGATAACCCAATGAGCGAGTAATTCAAATTCAGAAGTAGATTTATAGACTAAGCACTTTTTATTAGTAATAATTTGTTGTTTTTTCAACTTTCAAACAGTTGTCTTTCTTTGTATTTATTTCAAGTATTATATACGTGTTAATACACTTACTTTTTCAGTTCCTGAAGCACTAGACCTCGGTGAATGTTTGGGACTGGCAGCACTATCTAACCTCAGCTTATTATAACCCGGATAATTAGAAAAGTCCTTCACGGTTCTACTTGGAGTGTATCGTTTCGTAGGTGATTTCTTCAAACTGCTTTTTGTTTTCGACGTGGCGTAACTACCACTTAAACTGGAAGGTGCCAAAGTTCCTCCACTAGTGTTGGACGTCATGGACTTCAGACTGTAGGATGACGTGGCGCTAATTGATGACGTCATGCCTAAAGAACCTGTTATACCACTGGCTGTAGTTCCACTTCGATTAGACGGTGCAAGACTTGCTGTGTCATGGGAATTGTCGGCTATAGACGAGTCCATTCCGTTTAAAAGTTGTTCTTCTGTGGGAGCTTGATTCAGCATTTTCTGTAATAGACCGATAGTGTGTAATTAACGTACGCTATAGCTATGTCATTTGGTTTGCAGTCAAAAGCTCTTTTGCATAAATGTCTTACCATATATGAATTTTTTATATCGACTTAGAATTAGAAGCCTAAATATTACTTTCATTTTAGGAATGTAAGTTGAAAAGTAATTTCGATTTTAGGGAATTATGGTACGGAATACTTTCATCTTAGAGCCTTTTCTTTGGAATTATGTAGACGATTATGTTAACTGATATTTACCGATGTCGATGCAGTGTCAGATGAAGTACAAGGATGGGTTCAAAAATGATCGAGACGAATGCTCCTACATGAGTATTTACTATGAAAAAAAATACTAAAATTTACAATTTTTCTAGGTACTTTCCCTCTATAGTTACGCATTTTGTTCACCTTTCTTTTTGATACCGGATTGAAGAATTCCTAGGGCAACTCGAAAAGCCATGTGCATACGAACACCTCTACCTCCGTTTCGAGCGATAAGCGGGTTTCACGTGTTTTTTTAGAAGATAAGAGTAGTATGCAGCATTAATAGAACGTTGATGGATGGAACTTCCCACACACAAAAGACGAATGACAATACGTTGCGAAACGGCGGTCGGAGCACGCGCGTGCCATAGCGTTTGTCTCCGTCATATTTGAATCACCCTCGTGTATAGTGTAGGTTATGAAGCTATAATTTAGTAACGAAAACGAATACAAGCTAATATTCTTACTTTGAGAAGTACTTGTAGAAGCGTTTCAAATATTAAAAAATAATCTAAATGAATCCAAAACTTTAGTGTATATGAAAGTACCTACTGTACTAATACTGAGGGGAGAAACAAATATCGCTGAAGTAATCAGCAATTTATTATACCATTAATGTGTTTTAGTGGACTGCTTAATTAGACAAAGCCCAAATTAAAAAAATATTTACTTCATTTAATATGAATATACATCCGGTCATTTAAGTTATATACTAGCTTTTCGTTGCGGCTCCGTCCGCGTGTATGTCGATTACCACGGTAACTTCAGATAAAAAAAGCTTTTTTTATTCGATTTGAGGCGGTAACTACATTACTATAAAGTTTTAAATTAAATCCTTTGTATTTGCTCCGTGATTACATCGGTTTAGTAGTTTTTGTGTACAATAGCAACAAACATATATACCACGAACTTTTGCGTTTACAATAGATATTAGCAGTATGAAACTAGCACATTATCACTGATTAATCTGCATTCGTTATGAAAATATTACAAAACAATAATACATTTTAGTTATCACTGAATGAAGTGATGCTTCAAAGATATAGAGATATGAATTTATAAGATTAATACGATTTATTAGAATTCAGACTAGGTATAAAATAAAAATAAGAAAGTATTGCATAATTGCAACGTCATATGACAAGGGGAATTCCCGCTAAAAGTTAATTTGCATTAATTATAGCCAGTGGTCGAAGTCTGACTATATTTCTTTTCTTTTAACTTTCTTTCTTTTAACTTTAACTATTCCAAATAGCGTACTCTGTTCGCATACAGGAATAAAGTTTTAGCTTCACGTATTTATTTAAGGCGGTCAAAGCCCAATAACTCTCTGTAATTAGAAACAATTACCGATGATAAGCAACGACGGCGCGGTCATTCGAAACACAGCGCAAGGGCTATTTCACACCGGTTTTAAGTGAGGCCGTGGTATCACTCCGGTCGAGCCGGCCCATTCATGCCGAAGCAGTGGCTCTCCCACGGTATATATATGTATATAGTTGATTTTGAAATTATACAAACCTGCATATCAATTCTATCGAACTGTTGGAACAGATGTCTATAGATCAGGTTTCTTCTCGTCACTGCATCATCAGGAGGCAGTTGGGCTCGCACCACCCTCGGAGAGCGTGCATAAGCTGCTAGAAGAATACGTTCGGCTGCAGCACGGACTGAACCGGCTGCGTGCTGAGCTCCTGCAGCACCGCATTCTGCTAGTCGTCGAACTGTGAGACCGCTGGAAGAAGATTTAGAAGATTGTGGTAGCAAATGTTTGTGTGATCTGTCTGTAAATATCTGTTTCCGAGTTTGTGTGCTTTCTATGTACAACATGTGTGTATGTTTTTACGTTAAAATAACAAGTATTCTATCAGTCAACCGAACTATACAAGTTCTCCTCAGTTTGAAGCTAGGTGGCATTGTGTATCAAATGTCCGAAATATGTACTTATTTATTTGTATGATAGATATTTGGGTTCAAAGAGTATGCAACAAGTACTGACAGAAAAACAGCAGTACTAGTACAGATTTGAGGAAAATGGAATGTTCTAGAACCAATTTGGAGATTGGTTTTAAAGTTAAAGAAGTGTTAGAAATGTTCTGTACGAGTATATTTATAATTCTCTAATGATTTTGTAAGTATTTTTTAGCTGTACCAGTTTTTTTGAATATGTTTAATTTTAATCCTCTTGCTAAAGAGTGGCCATTTTTTTTTATAGTGGGCATACGGACAGACGTATCACCTGATGGTAAGCGATTACCGCCGCCCATGTACACCCGCAACACCAGAGACGTCACAAGTGCGTTGCCGACCTTCGGGGGATGGGGAGAGGGGTTGGGGTATGGGCCTCCGGTATTCTCACTTGGTGAAACACAGCGCAAGCACTTTTTCAGACCGGTTTTCTGTGAGGCCTTAGTATCACTCCGGTCGAGCCGGCCTATTATGCTGAAGCGTGGCTCTCCCACGGTGAGTATGTCCAGTAGTGAATACGTCTCATAAAAGAAATGTTTTTTCCTCATTGTACAAAATTTTTCAATAATGTTTTCTATTGGTCGTAGCTAAAATGGGCTATTCAAAATAGCTAAACGAAACAATTACTTTAGCTATTATGTTGGTTTAATTGAACTCCATTTAGTTTTAACAGATTAAGACCATTGAATGTAATTTTTTCTTCTTTGAGGTTAAATTATAACTAGATACTATATATAGATAAATATTGGATTGCGTAACTATTTGTTATTTCGTGTTTGTAACTAAACTCGTGTTGTTAGTTTCTTAGCTTTTTACGTTGTAAACACCCACTTTTACAACAAAAAAAGTATCTACTGTTAAAATTTTAAGTTTGTGGTTTTTATTCGTTTTCTACTCTGTCTTAAAGAATAAGTAATTCAGGGCAAATGATTTTTTTTTTCTTTAAAAAAGACATTAGGAATAAACATCCTGTGTCGTGGGGGACTTTACAAACATACATGAAACGGACACAAAGAACATCCAGACTCGGGACAACAATTCGTGGATCACACAAAGTGTTGTAGGTACCGCGTGGGATTTGAACCCACGACACTTGGCGCAGTAGCAAGTGGCATGGCGACCGCTGACACCACTCGGCCAACCGTGCAGTCATTTTAAAGTCAAGTCAAAGTCAAGATTTTAAAAGTGTCTATAAATTTCACTTGTGCAAATTTCGAAATACAAAATCAATAATAGCAGCTAGTAATATGATTGGCAAACCTATCAAATGTTAATACTTTTCTTTATGAGGCAAACCAATCGAAGTGCTGATGCAATACTACTCGAGTGTGTGTGCAATACAGCCATCGACACCCACACATTCAAATGTCGAATGTAAAACAAATGACGCATCTTTTAGAATGCGACGATTAATTTATATACATTTAATATCTGGGGATATAGCTCAGTGGTAGAGCAATCGACTGCAGATCGATAGGTCCCTGGTTCAAGTCCGGGTGTCCCCTAAATATGTGATAATATTTTTGCACATAAATATTTATAAAACAAAGCTTGAGGACGCCTCATGCTAAGCCGATTACTGATTGTCGTATATATTGTTTCTTATTTAACATAAATAAATTACAAAATCTTTTTATTTTATTTTACTATTTTTGAATCGTGATCTCGACTTATTCCAAGAAATAATTCCTGCTAAATTAGTTTACTAAAATAAAATAATATACTCTCAGTACATAGTATAATTATTATTTTAATAAGTTTAGGTAACTAGAGGAATTTAAATATTGGTGTTCCTCTTGGTTTCATCATTAGATCCCATCTGGTTTTTTTTTTCTATTTTATTGTATAGGGGGCAAACGATCAGACGTATCGCCTGATGGTAAGCGATTAATGCCGCCCATTGACACCCGTAACACCAAAGGCGTCACAAGTGGATTGCCGGCCTTTGGGGGATGGGGGAAAGGTTGGGGTATTGGCCTCCGAAATCCTCACTCACTCAGTGAAACACAGGGCAGGTGTTTCACATCGGTTTTCTGTGAGGCCGTGGTATCACTCCGATCGAGAAGGCCCATGCATGCAATTATCCGTTACACCGAGGTCCTTTCGGATCACAACTCAACGGATAAGGTGGTGAATGTGACGTGTGATTTTTTTAAAAAATAACTTTGGTATATCTTCTTGTGATAGATATTATTGTTCGTACAAGGCACAATATTAGAAGAAAGACATCTAAGTTTTTACTAATTAGCAAGTTGAGAGGTTACTGACCTGTTCTTATCTGTGGAAATGCCATGACTGAGTATGAGCTGTTCCAGCATTTGCAGCCTTGAGAGTGCAAGACGAGGATGCATTGATGCGGCTACGGGACGCACCAGTTGCTGAGGTATAATATGGAGAGTTCTGTGAAATACACATAAATCGATAATTAGTAACAATCCCCGTGTGGTGGATTTAGAACACGGAGTGTTACAATCCCTATTCATCCCCTAGGTGTCGTAAAAGACAGGGGATATGAAGTTCAACTTAGAACTTCCTAAATCCGATACAAGTAAATTTTGGATAAACGAAACGGGGGGTCCTTTCATTTTTCTCTCATACAAAGTCAAGATACAAATTTGAATAACATTCCATGATTTATTTCACGTACCTGACTTGTGGACAATCAGATACAGTTAGAACCGTATGCTGCGCTGTGGAGTGCACCCGAGGAGCTGGGTCTCCGCAGGCACGAAGCAATTCGGGCAGCAGCTTCTCAATGCAACGGCCTACCTCCGCACCACAAACCCTGAAGTAGATCATCATACATAGGTCAATACTACATTATCTCTTTATTTAAATTGAAAGAGAGAATAGATGGATGGTGAGTACAGGTAGAAAGGTAAATGGTGCGACGTCTGGCGAGTTTCACGAGTCCAATATCAAATGTGTTTTTATTTTGTATGGAATAGGTGGCAAACGAGCAGACGTATCACCTGATGGTAAGCGATTACCGCCGCCCATGGACACCCGCAACACCGGGGGCGTCACAGGTACGTAGCCGGCCTTTGAGGGATGGGGAGAGGGATGGGATATAGGCCTCCGGTATCCTCACTCACTCGGTGAAACACAGCGCAAGCGCTATTTCACACCGGTTTTCTGTGAGGCCGTGGTATCACTCCGGTCGAGCCGGCCCATGTAAGCCGAAGCATGGCTCTATCACGGTAAAACAATTGCATTTGTCATGTTTTTCATAAAAAAGGTTGAAGTTTTTTTTTCTAAAGATACAGAACAGTGACAACAGATCGAACAAGATAACAAATTTATTTTTAAAATCCTGTTGATATGTCTACATGGTTAGTATTTTCGAACTAAAAACAACAAATGATCCATGCTTCATGATGCATGTAAATGTGGCGACTTCCACATACAACGCAACAGTAGTTGATACTACGGCGCCATCTACCGCATATACACTGAACTACGGAGCAATGTACAACACGAAGAAACTATCAATCCTGAATCGCGCAATATAAGTTCTCGCGCCGATTATCATAAGTACAACATCCCAACATCAACTCTTGGGTAGTAGCCCGCCAGTCATGATCACCTCGCCTGGTCCGAGGATCCTCCCTTTGTGTTGGAGGGACATCATGACACTCGTTCCTCCACATAAATAATGATGCATTTATTGTTAAGTCAGTTCTTAAACATTTTAACCTAATTCGTTTTTTAACTTAAGAAATTATACTTGAAACCTGATTGGTTAGGTTGCAGGGCTCGGACTATAGTTATATTCGAACGTATATTTAAAACTATAAACCTTTACCTGTCCGGTACAAATTCCTTGAACAAAGTCTTCACCACCTCATTCGCCAAACTGTATACGGAGAATACTTTGTCCCTGAGGGCTCTCTGGAGTAATATGGCAGCAGCTCTGGCAGTTTTGTTGGGCGAGGTCTTGGTACTGCCGTTGGACGGGGATGAGAGTTCAGCTCGCAAACGGGATAACCCCTCTTCTTTGTCTAAGTAGTTCTTGGAGAAGAATTTTTCTACCTAGAAATTTGGAATTGAACTAAAATTTTACCTAAGTATTTTTAAATATATACGAGTATATCATCATTAAATCAACGTTTATCAACTAAGATCTGCCAAATGATGTTGTGGATTTTAATTTATTTTTATAAATAAAGAGAGTGATTCAAGAGGAAGAGGATATTGATTAAAATAATGTAATACGATATTGCATATCTCAAGACGTATTTTTTCAGTATTATCTGCCAAAATTACGTTACTCTGCCTGATGGAATACACGAGTAAAATCGAAGAGTGATGGTTACCATCCTCATTGCAAATGTGGTGAATGCAGTATGGCAACCTACACTTTTTTTTTACCTTTTGAATCCCCCTCGGGCCGTCATCCCGGCGGGGCGGTGTATCGGAATCGAACCGACTATAACCACACGGTGTGCCACTCTGCGCCTGAGAAGAGAGGGGTCCAGGAACTGCAGTTATTAACACGACCGGACCCAATGGTGACCCACACTATGTCAACCTAGTGAGACGCTTTTTCACGCCCCGCTTAAGGAAGCCGAACTCATAGTGGGAGTTAAACATGTGCGTTGGTAAAGAGTTCTAGGTTTTGACTACTCGGTACAGAAAGAAAGAACTAAAATGCTTCGTTCGAGAGCGTATATTTGTAAAAAGTTTGCAAAGGTATACTAACTAGAGGATAACCAAATATAAGAATAGGTAGAGCAGCATGTTTTCTCTCTCTTTCATTCAGTTTGTGTGGTTGTGAAGGTTGGTTGCGAGAATGAGACGTGGCTGCACTTCCTCCGCTGCATTCTTCCTCTCGACCCTCACGCAGATACTCATTAGTATGCGAACTGTAGTAATGTTATAAATATTTTATAACAGACCTTGAATAAAACGCTAATTAAAACTTGTATATGCATGGTCTGGTAACAATTAGCTCCAATTAGCAATCAGGATTCTTGTCTTTACGACATTGTATGTTTCCTAACCATGGTGCCCAATAAAGATAAACCCACTATCGATTTATACAAAGAAATACCCGAATTAGTTCAAGTAATGTTTATGCCAATAGATACTTCTGTTAGGGATTAAAGCTTTCTCAAATTAAAGGCAATTGAGTATTTTTACATTGACATATATTTCTCTTTTATACTTTGTAATAAATTGATTACTCACTGTCTCAATGCGGGCAGCAATCGTTCTTCATAAGCTTCGAAAGTTGACCTGGGACCTGCACTTTTGTTTCTGCGACGTATCAGGGAACCTGGAGGAAGACCTGTAAGATTAGAACTTCAATAATGTACCTAAGGTTTAGACCAATTAAATCACTAAAACAATATTTAGTAACAAACTTTAATACAATCATACTAATATTATAAATTCGAAAGTAACTCTGTCTGACTATCAGGCTTTCATGACTGAACCGCTGAACTGATTTCGATGAATTTCGATAAAGAGATAGATTGGACCTTAGGGAAGGACATGGGCTATTTTTTGTCGCTATAACCGACACATAAAGCGGGTGGGGCTGAGAGCAAAAAGTAAATCTAATATAAATTGTGTTACAGTCGTTTGCGTATCATACATATGTTTATTAAAATAAATAAAAGCTTGTAAAATTTGTTGGTTTTTGAAAATGAATTACAAGTTAACTTTTCATATGATTGTTAGAAAAAATTGTGCTATAAAATTTTACTTAAATAAATATAAAATAAATAAATATTCCGGACATCTAACACACAACGCCATCTAGTCCCAAGCTAAGCAGAGCTCATGTTATGGGTGTTAGACAACTGATATAAATACTTATATACTTTTTTTTTTGTAAATACATACTCGTAGATATTAAACATAGAAAACACAGAAACTCCGAAACAAATATTTGCAGATCATACAAATATTTGGTCCGACCCTGGAATCGAACCCGAGACCTCAAGCTTAGCAGTCGCAAACGCTACCATTACGCCACTGAGGTAGTTGTGCGATTCCAGATGTACTCTAGTAATGGGTGTGTTCATATTTTAAGCCTTATCAACCGCAGATAGATTTAAAGATAGGATTTAAATAGTCAACATAGTCTTACCATTGGCTGCATTTGGTGTGATGCTCCTTCGAGGACTGTCAGTCTCTTTACGCAGTTCTTCCTCTTCTAATTTTTTCTGGGCTTCTAGCTTCTCTCTCTCTTTCTCTTCTTGCATTAGTTGCTCTTGGACGGCTTGAAGGGGTTCAGGATGAGGAAATGTAGGAGGTATTTCTTCTTGTAGTGTTTTTTCAGGTGACTGACGCAGATAAAATAACACATTAATACAATAATTAAATGGAGGTGCCATTAGACAAAAGTGTTTCTGGTAAAATATTAACAAAATAGTTCCTGCTTGACATGCTTTGTGTTATTTCCCTATAAACTTTCTTCGTAACCACTCAAAGATCTTAATAATTATTATTAAAACCATCTGTGTGTCTTTGAGATTTCTGCAAATGTATTTTTTAAAATTGATATACCCTCATATAGCCTAAACGAATGGCTCAATCGCTCTTAACAGTGAACGGCTAAATGTAATATGGAACTTTTTGAAACACAGCGCAGGCGCTGTTTCACACCGGTTTTCTGTGAGGCCGTGGTATCACTCCGGTCGAGCCGGCCCATTCATGCCGATGCGTTCCTCTCGCACGGTCATTAATTTTACTGCTTCAATCTTTTTCCAATTATTAGAATTTTATTCAATGCTCACCGGAGGTGTGTTATCCATCTCTTCTTCCTGACCATTTAAGTATTCTGGTTCCTGTTCAGGTTCAGCTTCTATTGGAGGCACTGGCGACGGTATATCTAAACTAAGGGAGCCAGCCACTACGGATGGAGACAAATGGTGAGAGAAGTCGTACTCTTGTGGCATGGAGGAATCATTTCGGCGGTCTGGCTAAAGAGTTAACATAGAATATAATATTAGTTTTTCGATATATCATGATCACTGTACTGTACATGAAAAGGACACGAAGACCACCCAGACTCAGAACTACTATTTGTCGATCACACAAAATGTTCGATGATGAATGATGAATGATCACACGTGGGAACGTGGGGGTTGAACAATTTCTAATAAATAAAACAATTTCATACTAGAAAATGAAAATGCTTGAGTCTTTTAACTAACCCCTTCGTCCTCAAACAGCCTGCATAACGCAGGGTCTTCTTTGACCCCACACAAAGCATCAGCTATTCGATCACGCATGCGCCGCGCCAATTCGAAGTCATCACGTGCTGCAGCTGTTCGTTTTCGCAGGCGCCATCGACCGATGCGGATCCCAGCAGAAGCGAGGGCCGCGCCAGCTGACTTCAGACGCCGAGCATATTCAAAGCGCTCCTCTGCAAGAAGGAAATCGGTTCTTCCTTAGAAAAGTTTATCCTGATTGTTTATTTTTAAAATTGACATTGCGCTTCTTAACATTCCTTATCATCATCTACTTTCACTGACGGACGAGGGTCTCCTTAGAAGGTTTTGACCAACCATTCATTTTTTTCTCTCTTTGCAGCTTTGTACTCTGCGTAGTTAACTCCCTTAGTCTCTTACGACACTTATATGAACAGGAGTAGTGAAATGGATTTTCAGAAAAAAATATCTAAACTGCTTTACCCTGAACAGCATTCTTTTTCTTCTCATCCAAGTTCCGAATCAAATCAGCTATATCGTTGTCGACGTACATGATGAAAGCTAGGTCGTCGTAGGGGGAGTAGGACGGTTCTTTACTGGCAGTCGGTGTGGTCTGCGTCTCTTCGGCTTCCACGCCAAGAACATTGACGGCCATAAGTGCCACCTGGAAATTTAAAAACTTAACATTTGAAAGTGCTAGTTGATGTCTATATTGTACAAAATGATCTTAAACCACACAAGAAAGGTATATAAGTATGTAACGTCATATCCAAAGAAGTAATGTAATGCTTGAAGGTTGTGCCAGCAAAACCATACATTTAGTTTGCTAATTTTTTCATCACACTCAATATTGTAGTGTATGTAGTATAAATTTTATAATGTAATTTTTATAATATAATGTTTTCTTGCCAGCTGTTCCTTTATCCTACCTGATCATCTTCCTTAGCTGGTGGATGCGGTCCAGATAGTCGGAGTTTAACGAAGCGTGCTACTGTGGGCTCTGGGAGGGCAGCTGACCTGCAATCATAATACCATTCTTGTAAGTTTCTGTTTCAAGAGTCAATTGACTCAAAGAAAGTTCTACAATGTTTTTTTTGTTTCAAAGTGTCGTTTTAAGACAGTTTTAGGGAATTTGTATTTTTCCGTTAATAATAATCAAGAATTAAACCGATACTTAAAACGATACAAAGTCAGGCAAAAGTTCAAAATCTGAGGTATATACGAGTATATTTTACGTCGTTTGGATATGAAGTGTTATTAAATTAGAAAAAAAAAATGTTATTTGTATTTAGTATCCACCTTAATTCTCTGGTTCTGGCTTGGGGCGCCGGTTTTGCTAATGTCACTCGCCCTACACTGGTGTATGTAGCTCCACATGGTGTTGCCGCGCCTTCGGAAACTAGGCCACCGGACACGAGGACTTCTACGGATGATGCTGACATAAAAAAATAAAACTTGAGATAAATTGAACGTAGATTTGCTTTATCTTGTTCTTTCTTTTTCACAAAACTAGAGTCGCTTATGTGTCTATTGGGGATAATTATACACATCGTTTAACAGTTACGATCTTGCTATCAGTCTTTTGATTCAAATGATCTTTGTTAAGACATTTAAGTTGATACCTAATACTATAAGATCCAATGGTTCCCTCATTTGACTAAATAGCATGCTGTCTAAACTTACGTATGAGCTGATGGTGTGCCAATAGTTGTAGTTTATGTACGGAGGTGACGCGGGACAGTCGGAGGAGGAGTTCATGTGGTGGAGTACCCTCGCTGCGCCAGCCGCGAGCAGCTGGCCCTTGCGCGTTTAGCTCGCATGCTGGATACGAGCTATCCTCGCCTGAATAACAAAACGAGAATAAACATTTGTGTAACCAACCTGTTTCTTGAAAACAAGTGAACCTATTAGCCATGTTTACAAGAAGTTAAGGTGGTAAACAAATTTTGGTAAGTATTGCGTCCTAAATTCATGAGGTAAGTAAATGCCTGCTTTGTTATTTCTTGTAAAAAGAAGTATAGATTTTTTTTGTTTAATTGGATAGGAGGAGGAGGCAGGCAGGCTGGCAGGAGCTGGATGCGAGAAGCCGAGGATCGAACTAAGTGGCGTGCTATTGGAGAGGCCTATGTCCAGCAGTGGACTGCGATAGGCTGATGATGAATTGGATAGGGGGCAAACGAGCAGACGTATCGATCGCGATTATCGCCACCCATGGACACCCGCAACACCAGAGGCGTCACAAGTGCGTTGTCGGGCTTTGGGAGATGAAAGGGGAATGGGGTGAGGGGATGGGCTATGGTTCTCCGATATCCTCACTCACTCAGTGAAACACAGCACAAGAGCTATTTCACACCGGTTTTCTGTGAGGCAGTGGTATCACTCCGGTCGAGCCGGCCCATTCATATCGAAGCGTGAATCTCCCACGGTAAAAATGTGATGATGAATGATGAAAGGCGTCTCACAGTAATGTACTACTTCATCAATTAGTTAATTCCTGTATTCTCTGATATTATACGAGCCTACTTGTGCAACGGGTTGTAAGTTATAACGTTCCTTCATATTACCGTATGCATTGATCCAACGTGAAATATTTTAATCTACTAATAGTCTATGTCTTTAAAATCTTCTCTAATATATTATATCCGTATGGAAATATATGAATTTTTCGAAATGATGATGAAACTGATATATAAAAAAATACGAATTTGTAATTTAGGATTATTTATATTCATTGTTTGTTTTAATTGAACGTGCTAGTTTAAAAAACTATAAAATATGTTAGGTCTAATTTGAAAAAATATTTCAGTTATGGAAATAGGCTTATATATTGCACAAAAATTGTTGCTAAAACGGGGGAAAAATATTCCTTTCGAGAGCATTGTGTGCGTAAACAGTTAAAGTTTCGCGAAAATAATGTATGAAAGAATCTTATAAGGTTAACTTACTACTTACTTACTACTAAAAAGGTTACTTTTTGACGGTAAACATATTTGTTCACGCTCAATAACATCACGCTACGGCCAATAGGTGACACCAACGAGGTTGCACGGGTCAGCTGTCTATTCTGTCCATAACACTAAGAGCATTCATTACTGTCACTATTGATCTAAGTAGGTGAAAAAATTCAGTATTACGTAATTTGCGAAGATTCTAATAAACACGCTGACGTAAGAATCTAGACAGCTTCTTAGCTATATAGTATATTATTGTCTAGACTGCGTCCTAAAGCTAGAAAAGGAATATTATAGGCGTGTAATATTCTCTTTTAGTTTGCAAGGATTGCATGAGACTGAGTAATTTTAAATTCTGTCATGCTATCTTTGCTGTTGTCTATGGTTAAACTCAATTTTATGTCTACTTTTTTCTCGCTCTGGAATCACCGTTCACGAGAAACCACTAATAAAAGATTGTAACAATATAAGTAAGTCAAATCATTTATTCAAAAATATTTCATCTTTTATTATTTGTAACCTAAATTCAAGTAAAAAAGTACTACACGTTAAATTGTAAGGCAGTCATCGATGTACCATACTACGAATTCAAAAGTGTAAACGTACGTAGGTAGAGTATACAATTCGAAGTAGGCTGGAACGCTACAAATTTTAATTAACGAGCTATGCGAAGTTTTTCGAAAGCTGTTCCACTATTTTACGATAAGTGGAAACTTCGAAATTAAGAGCCTATTACTCGTAATAGTACGATTTTTTTGTTATGTACGTAATAGTATGTCAGATTTTAGTCTTGTAAAAGGAAATGGAATCAAAGGAAAACTATACATACTTACTTCTACTCTTGGTTTAAAATCTAAACAATGGAACACATTATAATGTTTTTAATGGTATGAAAAGCCTCCATTAAAGATATAAAACAAGTCAACAATAACAACGAGTCAATACATTAAAACAGCCAATCGATGTTAATAGACTTCAACACAACGCCATGTTTTATAAAACCTACCCCGTGTCAGAGAATGATAAATTAGTTTTGTGTTTTCCAATAATGACGACTATGAATAAATAACTCACAAGATCGATCGATTGGAAAGGATAAAAGGTCATGTATAGGTACAGACTACAATCAACTATCGATATGTATAATCCGTTCAAATTTGAGACGTTTCTTTATTAAGGACGAGTAATACTAACTCATGCGATTTTATTATGTTTGTCATTTAGTAATTTGAAGAAGATTTCTCGTTTGAAACTAGTGATACTCTGGTGTCGTATAATAATGACGCATTATAGTATTTAGTTAAAACTTGAGAGGTGTCAAGGTAACGAAGTTCGAAATAGAAAGACGAAACGAAAATATCTGGCTTGCTTTCTATAAGAGAGATAGAGAGACAGACAGAGAAACATGCGCACGCCGCACGGCTTACAATAGCTTACTGTAGCAAAAAGTGTCGTTACCAGCCTATCGCAGTTCACTGCTAAACTTATTTATTGATATATTTTGTATTTATATTTGATATACAAAATTTTAAAAATTATTAATTTACAGCGACATCTATATTATTAATATTAAACTACTGGCAACGACAACTATAACACGTAAATGTAAGTTCAGTTTCTATTCAAAAGATGGCGCTATATATAAAATTTAAAAATGTTTTTCACCAATTCTTTAAAAAATAATAACAAAACAATATTTTCTTAATAAAAAAATATTAAGACTTCGTTCCCATAACAAAAATAGTGAATCAAGCAATGAAAAATAAACTAATAACAAATATAATTTAAAATAGCAAAAAGTGTCGTGACAACAAAACGTGTCGTGAGAACAAAACGTGTCGTGACAACTTTTTCGTATGATTTTTTTCCGTCTAGCCCCCTTTCACAACGCGCGATAAGGAACTTGTGGTTAAAGACATTTTATTGGAACGAAGTTCCTTATCGCGCGATATGAACGAAAAAACGAAGGGGGCAAGACGGAAATTGTCGCGACATAATTTGTTGTCACGACACTTTTTGTTGTCACGATACTTTTTGCTATTTTAAATTTTATTTGTTATTAGTTTATTTTTCATTGCTTGAAGCAACCCAGATACTATATATATATCTATATATATATATACTATATATATATATATATATATATATATATAATAGATAGATAAGATTTCGAACTTTTATATATACATATCATCATTATCATCATTTCATCATTTTCATCAATTCATCATTTTCATCACTTTCATCATTTTCATCATCTTCATCGTTTTCATCATTTTCATCATTTTCATCACTTTCATCATTTTCATCATTTTCATCATCATCATCATCATTTTCATCATTTTCATCATTTTCATCAATTCATCATCTTCATCACTTTCATCATTTTCATCATCTTCATCATTTTCATCATTTTCATCATTTTCATCATTTTCATCATTTTCATCACTTTCATCATTTTCACCATTTTCATCATCTTCATCATTTTCATCATTTTCATCATTTTCATCACTTTCATCATTTTCATCATTTTCATCATCTTCATCACTTTCATAATTTTCATCATTTTCATCATTTTCATCATTTTCATCAATTCATCATCTTCATCATTTTCACCATTATCATCATTATCATTATTATTATTATTAATATTATTGTGTACACATATATCATAAAACTAGAAATTACGTAAAATATTGAAGTAAATATAATATTTGTATCGTCTTTCTATTTCGAACTTCGTTCCATCCGGGTGTCCCTTGACACCTCTCAAGTTTTTTTTCTCTAAAGATTACAATAATCACTTACAGAGAAAAACATAGTTTTAAACAAAAAATATATAACCTAATTAGCGTAGTTAGTGAGGTAGTTTTGTTTTCTTTTTTTTTTTTATTAGGTGGGTAGTACAAATATCTTTTACAAAATAATTCAAAAATGTTAGTGGAGAAACAATTTATGTTTACTAAGGCCTATGACTTAGTGACATGTCGATTGATTTAAATACTTTGTTTGTTAGAATAACAATTAATATATATATAATAGCAAGAACAACAGTTTAAGAGGTTTCAATAGTAGTTAGTACATTAAATATATACTAAATCAGAGTTTAATATTATTATATACTTCGTTCCACTATTACCCAAAGTAATTAGGCCCTAACATGCTGTATTGCATTGCATTTCATGTGAGGCCAAGTACATGCTGTATTGTCTGTATAGTCCAGGGTCGATAATTTTTAAAACCAAAAAAAATCATAATAGGATGAAACCCATTAGAAAAGGAGGGAAATATGATAAAAATTAAAGGAAAAATAATTTACGGGCGATCTGAGGTTGGGAAGGGGATGGGGGTGAGTTTTTAAGGGTAAAAAACGGTTTTTCTCTATTTCCGGCAAAAATAAAAGTCCTATCGAAAAAAGTCAAATGGAAAAGTTGTAGATAATAAAAAGATCTAAAACTTTTGTATTTACACTTTTTTCACATAACCTCAAAATTTATGTGAAAATTTCAAAAAACCAAGTTTTTGGTTTTTTATTTGTATCTTTTACAAAAAATTTTTTTTTTTAACGAAATTTTGTGAAAACTTACCTGTTTATGTCCCAAATACGCTGTAATTTATTTGATTAAAAATATTTATTTTTTCACCTTATTTTGAATTAATATCGGAAAAACACCCTAATTTTCAATCGAAAATTCACCCGTCAAAATATCAGCTTTTTTCAAAAAGTTGGTATGGTTTCTGTTCGTTGAAGTCTCTACTTTCCGATGGTGAAAAAAAAAAAAATGTTACTATGGTAAATCTTCTCAGAAAAAGCAAAAATTAAAAAAAATCTTGAATTCGAAAAATTTTTTTTAATTATTATAAATAATTTTGAGGTATTTATTAAAATTTAGACTTTAATTACTCGAAAAACGTTAGATTACATGTGACGTTGTTGTTGATTTGTTTAATTCTAATTACATTTATGTCATAGAAAATCTCATTATAGATAAATATAAATGTAAATCGTACTATTAAATGTAGATGCTTTATTCTCATTACGTTATTCATTACAATATTTTTAAACACATTAATCTCATCATTCATAAATACCTTATCTTCAATTCTAATCACTTATCCATAAGTTTATGTCTTTTTGATGGCATTTCTTCATCGTTAGATTCGTCAAACATCTCCGATTCTAGTAGATCTTCGAAATCTTCATGATTATCACCTTCTTCCTCTCCAACATTATTTCCAGACTGCGTTGGTTCTTCATCCACAATATCTTCTGAATCATTAACTTCCTCATAGGTTTCTTTTTCAATATTGGAGCAATTTTCAGAACCATGACGGTTTGCACACAAATTTGTGCATTTTAAACCATGTTTTCGGCAACCACATTTTAAACTGTTACATCCAGTTTCACAGCTGCAGCAAATTGTTTTGAGCAATATTTCCGGAATTAATTCTTTTTGTGTAAATTTGGGCATAATTCCACGTTGAAATTGCTTCCAGCCCCAATCTGTTGCTGTTAGTTCGTTACCCAACCAAGTTTGAAGCTGATAATATGCCCTGTAACAATGTTGTTCTGCTGCTCCTTCTGTGGGTGGGAGGTTTGCCAAAACGAAAGATGATTTAATTTTTGCCAATTGATATTTTTTAAACCTTAATTGATTCAGTGTAATTTTTTCATTTTTACATTTATAAATAGATTTGATTAGTTGTAACCCATTTTTTTTTATTTCTTCGTTACTTGCATCTTTCTTATAAAAAACATTGGCCAAATTTGTCAAATTTTTAGCGTCTAATAATGAATTGACGATACTTTTCTTTCCTTTTCCGGCAAATCCAGATGTTGTATCGCAACCAGAAAAACAATGCAGAAATGCAACAATGTTTCTTAAGGATTCATGTTTGAAACTATTAGACGTGAAAAATAGGTCTTTTACATTTCCAGAACCTGGTTTGAGAAAATAAATGTCATGATTATATGAATTTAACTGATTTAAAAGGACCAAAAGATCAATATCTTGGCCCACAACAATTACAGTTTTATTAGTACTTATTGCAACTTTTATCGCGGTTTCAATTATGTCAGCATCAGCATCTTCTTCTACTTGGTTACAGGAAAATCCTCGTGACTGTAATCTTTTCATCAAAGTTTTTATTATTAGATCCTTATTTTTCTCGTTAGATAAAAAAATTTCTTGCAAAAAAAGGTATTTTTGTATGATTTTGATAATCGAACTCTGGAATATTGTCTGAGGTTTTTCTACGACTACGTTCTCCTTTTTTAGTTGATGTAGCTGCTGGTACTGTTGTGACACTAACTGATTTTTTAATTTCGGGATACCCATCAAAGACAATATAGCTGCTTACTGCGTAATGTTTTTCAACATAGCGCAAATATTTATTCATTATCTCTTCTACCGTATCATTTTTTTGCCAAATTTTTTTGTTATCAACGTCACATGTAATCTAACGTTTGTCGAGTAATTAAAGTCTAAATTTTAATAAATACCTCAAAATTATTTATAATAATTAAAAAAAATTTTTCGAATTCAAGATTTTTTTAAATTTTTGCGTTTTCTGAGAAGATTTACCATAGTAACATATATTTTTTTTTTCGCCATCGGAAAGTAGAGATTTCAACGAACAGAAACCATACCAACTTTTTGAAAAAAGCTGATATTTTGACGGGTGAATTTTCGATTGAAAATTAGGGTGTTTTTCCGATATTAATTCAAAATAAGGTGAAAAAATAAATATTTTTAATCAAATAAATTACAGCGTATTTGGGACATAAACAGGTAAGTTTTCACAAAATTTCGTTAAAAAAAAAAATTTTTTGTAAAAGATACAAATAAAAAACCAAAAACTTGGTTTTTTGAAATTTTCACATAAATTTTGAGGTTATGTGAAAAAAGTGTAAATACAAAAGTTTTAGATCTTTTTATTATCTACAACTTTTCCATTTGACTTTTTTCGATAGGACTTTTATTTTTGCCGGAAATAGAGAAAAACCGTTTTTTACCCTTAAAAACTCACCCCCATCCCCTTCCCAACCTCAGATCGCCCGTAAATTATTTTTCCTTTCATTTTTATCATATTTCCCTCCTTTTCTAATGGGTTTCATTCTATTATAATTTTATTTCACTTTTCATTATTTTTAAAGGCTTCTACACTGGTCTAGTATTCACAACGAATAATTTGAAAATGGAGGCAGAATAAAGTCACTTCGGTAGCTAAATTATAAATAAAGCATAAGGAAATCCTTGCTCATCAAATGAATAACATTTAAATAAATATTGTTTCTTATTTGGAAAACCACTCCTCTTTATATTTTAGTATAAGAAAAACCTATTTTATTTAGAATAATAAAAATTTACACTCCCACTTACTGCGAGGAAATATTTTCGTCGTAGTAAGAGGCCACACACTTTTCTTCTAAAAGATCTGGGAGATCGAGGGCGTTTCGTTCGGTGTAAGTACATTTCCTTACTAAGTCGTTAGTCATGAACATCTATGGCAATCGTTATTGGGCAGAGCAGATAGTGCCCTCAAATATACTGGCAACCATTTCAATCTTCTGTATTACTCCCTCAGGGCTACAGAGGTTCGTTGCCAGTCGCTCCGTCGAAAAAACTGATAGTCATATAACATCGGTTGAACTAGTGGCCGACCTCAAATAATATTGGTAATAATAAAGACTAGGATGATGCAGATCAAGTCGGTGTAAATGTATTTTCGTTACAGAGGAGATGGTTAAGAAGTCGGCAATATCACGCAAATATTTTTTTAAAAACTATCATTGCTTTAACAAAACTATGAAGTTAAAAATCTATAACATGACTACGTAATAACTTTAAATAAAACTAATGTAGTACAAGTCACTTGGGTACTTATTACGAATATATTGACAACTCATTCATGAAAATCAGTTCAGAGGTTTAGGTGCTACGATGGAACATAAACTAGCAAAACTGGCTGAACTTCGCCGCAGTCAGGTAAAAAGAGGTAGATCTCATATTTTGGTTTAAATGGGATCAAATGAACAACACGCTTTAAAATCATTAAACAAAGACACGTAGGTATCTACCTTCATTAAGCCCATTCTTCTCTTTTCCAATATTGTGTGACTGACAAAAAACCATCAATGAGAACATGACAGAACGAGAATCATTACATATTTTCATAAATTACTAGCATTTGCGCGCGGCTCCTGCAGCAAAGAGTAGCCTATGTCCTTCCTCAGGAATGTAAGTATCTCCATGCCAAATTTCATTGCAATCAGTGCGGCGTATTAGTCGTGAAAGCAGAACAGACAGACTAAGTTACTTTCGAATTCATAATATAGGTATGGGTAATTGTTTAAGACAAAAATAAATTCAAAGAGAAAAACACACCCTTCCCTTAAGCCGATTGGTCATCCACCACCCTTTAAGCAATTGATGAAATTAAATGGGATATTATTGAAATAAGTAAAATGAGAAGACTAGGAAAAGGGATGGTACCCAGAGAAAGCAGAAAAAGTAGATGAAGACAGTCAAAGCGATGGGAAGACGATTTGAAGCAAGTAGCTGGGCCAAATTGGTTACGTACAGCAAAGGACAGAAATAAATGAAAATGGAGGAGGCCTTTGTCGAAAGTCAAGCTGTTATGGAGAAAGATAATCCGAATGCCGAGAATTTGTTTTAGTTTAAGTTAATTTATAGGTTTACATCACTATTGTTATAATTTTCTCTTAAAAGTCATGTTTAGTTAAATAAGGTAAAATCTAACCGCAATAAAGGCTTATTTTAGTTTATTTTATTTTATAATTGTTTAACAAACGCACTAAATCTTTATATTGTTTGATTTATAATTTTATTACCTCGTATATATGGTCTAAAACACAGAAAAATATACGAGAAGATATGTTACTACATCATCAGCACCGATTAAACAAAGACTGTTACTACGAAAAACCATTGCTGGTCGGCCTAGTGGCTACTGGACCTCTTCGCTGACCTCTGGTACTGCTAAACAATTGTGCGAGGAGCACAAATATTGATTAAGAAATTGAACATCGTTAGTTTTGTATTTTAATAAAGAGCGGTGTTGCACCGCCTTTTTATCGGCGACCTGATGATAATAACACAAAGATATAAAAAAAATGGAAAAAAAAATTACTTACTTGTTGCATAGACGACGTGAAATGGAATGCGTTTCGGCATTCTATTATATCACTATCTTTTAACTTTTGAACAAAACCTAATAATCACTGCCATTGCTATTAATTTTTAATATTGATTAAAACCAGAAAACCCTATTAAATATTTTGGAACCGGATAATTTTTGTTGAAAGCATTATTTTTTAATAGAAAACTACATTTTATTGTTAAGCAAGAGTGTTTTTTACGTGAAATACGTATTGCTATGATGTGGACTGGAATGAAAAGCGACTTGAAGTTGGGTCCGAGAGGGTGCCGGTTAAGTAATCAATATTTGCGCAACTAAGCCCTTTACTTTTGAAATACCGCGCAGGCTGCATTGATCGCAACGCCATCTAACAGAGAGACATTTAAAATAATTGTCTATTATGCTTTCTAAATGTAGGTTTAGGAAAAACTACGCCATCTTTCTAAGTTTGATTTATTTCTTGCGGCAATTTTGTAGGTGGCAGTTTTCTGAGTATTTCAGGACCTATAAGCATGGCACTTTATAAGTTACTAGCTGATCCACGCAACCTCATTTGCGTCTTCTATTGCCCGTAGCGTGAAAATTTTCCCATGTTTTTGAAACATTATTCATTGGTGCTCCGCTTCTATTAGTATAAGCGTGATGATATATAGCCTATAGACTTTCTCAATAAATGGACTATCCAACACTGAAATAATTTTTCAAATCGGACCAGCGGTTCCTGAGATTAGCGCGTTCAAAAAAACCAACTCTTCAGCTTTATTATATTGATATGGATATAGTATAGATATAGATGAAGTATTGTATATTAAAACAATGTTTAATACTAGGATGAGCTCCAAAATAAATAGGCAACAACTACCTGCTGTCTTTTGCGATGGATCAAATCCTACTACTATTATAAAGGCGAAAGTTTGTAAGTATGGATGTATGTATGTATGGATGTTTGTTACTCTTTCACGTAAAAACTACTGAATGGATTTGAATGAAACTTTACCACAATATAGCTTATACATCAGAATAACACATAGGCTACTATTTATAAAGATATAGCTTCGCCTCGCGGCGTTGCCCGCAGTTATCATCGTACCGCGGGTAGCACCGCGGGGTTCAGCTAGTATTCCATATAGTGACAAGTATGGCCGTATGGCCTTAACCCTCCCTTAACCCTCTCCTGAGAGGAGACCCGAGCCCAGCAGTGGTACGTTATGTTGGGTGGGTGTATGTGGGGGTTGTTGTGACAAAGCCAAAGTTTCTACCATGGAATTTATGGATCATTTTCATTAGAAAATTATTTGCTACAGCGAGATCACTTGGAAGACTACTAACTTTTTTCCCATCAACACGAAAATCGACCTTACAAAATCCGTTCTTGTTCCTACCCTTGACTATGGTGTACTTAGCTATCTAGATCTTATCAAAGAACAAATTAACAAACTCGAGCGTCTCCAAAATGTCTGTAAATATGATATCTCCGAGTTGTTAGTGTTAAGTTGATATTTTTATCCATCCGCCGTAATGGTCATATTATCTCCATTTTCCCAGTACCCCATTTCCCGTACCACATTATTTGCGGTGCAAGCAGTAAGACTGTGGAATTATAGATTAATACTTTACAATGTGAAGAAAATTTATAGAGCTTTCGCTCGCGGCTTCACTCAATTAAATAAAAAGTATCCTATGTTCCTATGTTACTTCTAATACCTACCTCCAAGAATATGTGTACAAAGTTTCATGATGATTGGTTAAGTAGTTTTCGCGTGAAAGCTTAACAAACTAGCTTACCTTTTGTAATATTAAGTGTGATGTTTCATTTTCAGGAAACATTAAATAAACTACGAGCCTCAATGATGTGTAAGCTACAACAAATTCTCTATAATCTAAAGTGTGAACATTGCGTTTAAAATGTTAAAATAATAATTAATAACTCTTATAAAAGAAATTAGATTAGTTCAAAATACTTCAAACTTCTTCACAAATGAGTGTGTATGTATAATAACAAAAGCGTTGTTACAGGACGCAGTTGAAAGGGACGATTTCACCACAAAACAATGACTTTCCTGTTTAAAAAGTCGCAGAGGGCCCTTTATGCGCTGTAAGTTTATTTTCAATACAAGACTACTAAATAAGCAATTGCATGTTTTGCCACGGTAAGAATATTACATAATACATCAACAATCCGTAACGTCCCACTGCTGGGCTCGGGTCTCCTCTCAGGAGAGGGTTAAGGCTATACGTCCCCACGCTGGCCAAAAGCGGATTGGGGACTGGCAAGACAACCTTGTGGCTACATAATCTTGCCGTTGGATGTTATTAAGCCGCCCAAAGGGGTCTAACTAAACTTCACGACTGTTATCTTATGATAACAACCGAGACCGATCCAGGTACTGATCGCGCCGTTGTTGCATACCCTCGGTGATTGTTTCTAATCACCGATTGTAACTGGAATATGAGCGTCACACACAATTAACGTTACAAAATGTAATCGACTTCAATGAGCTAAATATATTCCAACAATATTCCAGATCATTTCATAAAAGACAAAGTTCTGAGGCAACAGATAAAAGAATAGATGCCTCTTCTTAATACCCAATGTCCATTTTATTAAAATACACGTGTAAAACTTTAAATTTTTGAGTGTGATAAGGTTTATTACATTGTCATTATACACGATTTCTACGGCACGATTTTCCCTAATCGTTATCGAAGCTCAACTAATCAATTTGTTATTTTTGGAAAAGTGTAGAAAATATTTTTCGGACATCAAACACACAACGCCATCTAGTCCCAAGCTAAGCAGTGCTTGTGTTATGGGTACTAGACAACTGATATAAATACTTATATATACTTTTTTTTTGTAAATACATACATATTATACATAGAAAACACCCAAACTCCGAAACAAATATTTGTAGATTCCACAAACATTTGGTCCGACCCAGGATTTGAACCCGAGACCTCAAGCTTAGCAGTCGCATACGCGTACCACTACGCCACCGAGGCAGTTTATGTAGTAGGCAGTAGAAAATGTTCATGAACAATTTTTCATAACATATCATGGTTATCAAAACTTATCTGGTTTGTTATCTTTGAGCATCTTAAGTCCCGTATCTCAAAGTAATCAAGATAATCAAAGTAATCAAATCTTTATTTATGATTACTGAAAACGTATTCAGTGTACAGCCGAACAATAGCAGGCAAGTTTTGTCTACAGTTTTGATTTCAAACAATTTTTTTTCCTTTTTTTTTAGACTACAATGTACAGACATTTATATTAATTTTTATCTTCTAAAATTTCTAAATAAATGATTTTCGAGTAGTTATAGTAGAGAGTAACCTAATATATTAAAAGCATGCAGTTTCCACAGTCTTGAACTAAAATACGTTTATTTCGTAGGAATGTTTTTAGTGTCGACTGTACTTCTCCTGGGGTTGCATCTGGCTGCAGCCCAAACTGCTGGATGTGATTTTTATCAACAGGTAAAGAATAAAAAATATGTTCACTTTTCATCAGATTCATTACATAATTTAATTAATAAAGTTTACTACAAAAATCATATCATGGCGAACAGTATTAGTCTCGGGTCTATACCACTTTTTTTCCCTCGTGCGGAAATCCCCCCCCCTGGTGGCATGTCGGACCCGAACCGATTAAAACCGCACGCCGTCTCGGGTACTAGATGCCGGGGATCTAGGTGCACCTTAGAAAGGAAAACCCTGGGGTCTATACCCCTGGGTCACGGAGTGTAATTGACCGATAAAGGGAAGAAGCCTGGTCGTGTGTGCTGTGTACCTACGTGACCCGGACGGGGCACGGAACTCAAACATTACATACATTTTGTATCAAGTAATAGTGTGTGTTTTGTCCGGGTCTGTCTGCGAGTATAAGACTTGCCTCGATCCGAACACGGTACGATCTAATATAAATCTTCTTTCAAACTACATGGTAAGCCATACTTACCTTAAATAGGAAGAAATCGAAGAATAACTTTTAAAATGTCAACATCTTTGTTTGCTATTTACTAGAATCATCATATCACCATACAGTATTTACTAATTTTTTTACATACAGGTTGCTGCTGGTAACTCTTATACGATCACCAGTCCTGGATGGCCCAACTTTTATGGACGTGGACTGACATGTCGTTGGATAGCAGACTGCCCCGCTGGCTTCAGATGCCGACTGACTTGTTCTGAAATAAATATTCCCCAGGTAATATATATTCGATGGCATTCAAGTCTTAAAACATATTAATACCTACACTATCGAGAGTTTACACTTCAATTTAATGACATTACTTTTTAGTTACGAGTATCTATATGTTTATAGATGTACAAAAAAATAGAGCGACGAGGGAGTCTCCGAGTTTTAATTTATGGATAGAGTTGGCTCTGTATCATCTCTGTTGCAACTAAAATATGCTTTTTTACTAACTACAGTTTTAGCTTTCTTTAAAAAGTATGTTAAATGGGTTTTAATCTGTGTGGTGATAGATTAAGAGTGTGTAGTGACATCACCACTAGTTATTTCAATGTCGTAACAAACTTTGTAGGCTAATTGCAAGAAGTAAAACTTAAAACGACCTCATAACAACTTATCTGAACACAAGTACGAGAAGTAGCACTAGTGAGAACTGGAATAGACGTAATAGTAGGTATATAATAGGCTCCAAAGCACATTGGAGGTGCTAGAATTAAATAAATAAAAATAAATTAAAAAAAAATCTTATCTGAACAGCGTCGTATAGTAGGTTAAAACCTACATTCTAAGGAGTGAACTATGTCTGGACAATATACAGGGTCTGTCGTAAATAATGGATAAGTCGTAAACTGGAGTTGGTCCGGCTATGAGACTATTAGAAAATCGTATCTTTTTGCCAGGGTTTCTAACCGTATGGAAATGGCGTAGACTTTTATGTTTTTTTATAAATTTCGCTACTCTTTGCATTCATTCCGTTGCCATTTCGTTAAATTTAGGTATTTCTGTGTCATTTTTTTTGTATTATAGTCTTGAAGATGTGTATTATTTAGTTTTAGTACTGTTTTAGGCGTTTTTAACGTTGGTCATTTTCAAAATTGTCATTTTAAGATTTTTTATGTTTTTGTTTTACTTAGGGTCAACTTTTGATCATTTACTGTGTAAAAAAAAAGTACGGCGCTATAGCTGCCCATGATCTTAATAAATTATCTAGTATGTGTAGATTCTAAAAAGGTATAACAATGCATACTTCACAAGTAATATTAAGCTACATGAGCGAGATCAATATCAAGGTGAGAAAATATTTTTTTCATGTAATGTTGTAAATGGTTATAAAACTTCGTCAGAATGATTTATTTCTGCCAAGATTCTTTACACAAACACTATGGGGCCACTATTAAGGATATTCAAAGAAAACTAGGTAGTTTTTTGTCAAAAAAATTTCATGCCGCCTCATTTCATAAAGGTGTTTAATTTTAAAATTGATGTGCTCTAATAGTTACATGCGACAAACATGTTACAAGTGCCTCGGAGAGCACGTAAAGATGCCGGTCCTGCGCCTGATCTCTTCCCGGTCGTGTCGGGTAACCGTCCCATAGGATTATGAGAGAGAGGCGAACAGAGAGTGCACCTGTGTTTGCGCATACACCTGTGCACTATAATGTCTCCTGCGTAGTTGGCTGGTTTCCGTTGAGACTGGCCGACGTGGCCGTAATCGGCTAGGAGACCATCATCACTAGCATTATTTTTATTTATTTTTTGAAATACAACTCCCGCATTAAGAATATACACCTGTGTCGCGGGGGAATTTACAAACATACATGAAACGGACACAAGGAACACCCAGACTTAGAACAACAATTTGTGGATCACACAAAGTGTTGCCCCATGTGGGATTTGAACCCTCAACACTTGGCGTAGTAGAATAGAGGCCAACCGTGCAGTTAAAGTGGATTGTTAGAGGTGATGATGATGGTGATAACGATGAAAAAGTGTGTCTACTTTTAAAGTGATCGTTACTTTACTCAATAGTGTTCGTAACTGTCCAAATAGTAACCGAGTTTGACATTTTTCAGACTCAATCATGCTCTGGCGATCGGCTACTGGTCTCTTTATCAGGAAATACAGCCCTCACTGACGCTCAGGTCTACTGCGGCAGAGGAACCCTCAATGTTCTGTCTACAAACACCAGGCTGAGCATGGGTAACCTTATGTTTGTCTTAATTCGTTAGCCAATGTGATAATAACGTTTTAATAAGTTGCTAGATCAGGAAAAGTTCAGGAAGGAAAAAAATATTTAACATTTGTGTCATAATGATCTGATGATTCTTAATTAGTTTCATGACTGCCTCTTAGTTTGTTGCCAGTTACAAGCTTCGATGGAAGCCAAAAATATAATGTATGAACCCAAACTCCGAAACCGAAATAGTTGTAGATCACACAAACATTTGGTCTGACCCGGGAATCGAACCCGAGACCTCAAGAACAGCATTAGCATACGCTACCACTGCGCCACAGGGGCAGTATTATACTTAACATTGCTCCAAGGACTTTTATTAGGCAGTTGGTCCATTGCAGGACATAAGCTTTATCTTAGGGAGGAGGTTTTTATTATATAGGGGCAAACGAGCAGACGTATCACCTGATGGTAAACGATCACCGCCGCCCATGTATACCCGCAACACCAGAGGCGTTACAAGTACGTTGCCGGCCTTTTAGGAAGGAAGTGTGGGGGAACGTGTATCATGTTCCACCCAACACAAAGGGAGGATCCTCCGACCAGGCGAGATGATCATGCCTGGCGGGCTACTGCCCAACAGTTGATGTTGGGACGTTGTATATATGATAATATAATCGGCGCGGGAACTTTATTTGCGCGATTCAGGATTGGTAGTTACTCCGTGTAGTGTAGTTTGTAGGTACAGTGCGTTACTTCGTAGTTCAGTGTATCTTCGGTAGATGGCGCTGTATGTGGAGGTCGCCACATCACTCCCCTCCAAGACTGGAGGTCGATATATGTTGAGTCAGCTGTCTGTGCTCTGATGCGGAGCTTACCAGTGCCAGGAGTGAGTAGTTCCAGTGAGTCGGAACTGAATGCCGCAAGTTCCAGTGAGTCGGAACTGAATGCCGCTAGTCCCAGTGAGTCGGGGCTGAAGTCCGCTGATCCTAGTGAGTCGGGATCGCATGCGGTGCGCGGTGCTGCGGTGAGGTCCCCAGTGAGTCGGGGCGATTGCTGCGTAGTGGCTGGCTGCTGCGTAGACGGGAGAGATGTGCTCTGCTTACATGGACCGTAGGTGCAGTGTGCTGTGCCTAGACGCTGTAAAGGCCGTAGGGGTTACCAGGCTGGAGCGGTCGCGTCCTGCTTGTGGTATATCCCAGTTGAGGCCGAAGTAGCTGGCTGGCTGAGACTTGCTGTGGGAGTGAACACGATGGTGCTGCGGCTTGAAGGCTGCTTCCAATCACGTCGGGGTCACCACTGTGGGGGAACGGGTATCATGTTCCACCCAACACAAAGGGAGGATCCTCCGACCAGGCGAGGTGATCATGCCTGGCGGGCTACTGCCCAACAGTTGATGTTGGGATGTTGTATATATGATAATCGGCGCGGGAACTTTATTTGCGCGATTCAGGATTGGTAGTTACTCCGTGTAGTGTAGTTTGTAGGTACAGTGCGTTACTTCGTAGTTCAGTGTATCTTCGGTAGATGGCGCTGTATGTGGAGGTCGCCACATCAGAAAGGAGTACCTACGCTCTTTTCTTGAAGGTTTGAAGGTCGTATTGGTTTTGACTTATATAAACTATGTTTTAAAAATAAAATGTTTAAGAAATATATACGCAATGTAGATAAATTAATTTAGCGATCGGGGGGTTGGTAGGTATACCGATCTCCTCTCACTAGGGGGTTAGACGAAGGTCACAAGCACGTGATCTTTATTCATGAAATCTAAATTATACAAGGTGTCTCAAAAGAAATTTCATATTTAGTGGATTGATTAAAAAAAAAGGAAGCGGTATATAGAAAAAATGTTTATTTATTGTTAAAATACACTTTTTGGGAATTCATTTCTTAAAAATAATATCGTCTAAATGTTAAACCCTCACGTTGTTGGCACTCATTTAATCGAACAGTAAAATTACTTATGACTGCTCGACAGGTGGAGTGAGGGATGGCTGCCATTTCGTGACGGATATTTTCTTTCAAATGCGCCAGTGAAGTTGGTTTATTGGCGTAAACTTTAGATTTAAGATAACCCCATAGGAAAAAGTCCATAGGGGTTAAATCTGGGCTACGTGGAGGCCAATTTATGTCACCTCTCCGGGAGATCAATTTTCCTGAGAAAATTTCACGAACACGTGGCAGAGATATATTGGACGTGTGTGAAGTTGCTCCGTCCTGTTGAAACCATGTTCTTTGGTTATAGCCAGGAAAGTTTTGCAGTTCAGGTACCAAGAAGTTGTCTAACATCTCCACATAACGCTCTGAATTCACTGTAACTGTACGCCCCATTTCGTCTTCAAAAAAGTAAGGGCCGATAATTCCTCGCGCCGACATGGCAGCCCATACGGTCACTTTAGGCGAGTGTAGGGGTTTCTGATGTTTGCGTTTCGGATTGGCTGAACTCCAGTAGCGGCAGTTTTGCTTATTTACGTGGCCATTAAGATGCAAATGAGCTTCATCCGAAAACAAAATGTTGGTAAACGTTGAAAATCGCTCAATCATCTGATTTACGAAATTAAGCCTCTGACCGGCATCTTGGGGCTTTAATTCTTGCACCAATTGAATTTTGTAGGGGTGCAGCTTTAGATCTTTGTGCATAATGCGATGTAATGATGATCTATGCACATTTAAAGCAATCGCGCGCTTCCGAATTGAAAGGCTCGGGTCGTCACGTACAGATTGATTAACACTCTCCACGTTTTCTACCGTTCTTGATGACCTAGGTCGCCCGGATTTTGATTTATCCAGCGTTGATCCAGTCTCTTCAAACTTTTTAACCCAATGTCGAATGAGAGGAAGGCTTGGCGCATCATTTAAGTGGCGAAAACCTCGAATACTGCAGAATTTTCTACGCGCGACAGTTGTCGAATCACCGTTCTTGTAAAACTCTCGCACGCACAACGCGCGGTCTGCTCCCGAGAAACGCTCCATAGCGACTGAATCCCCAAGAGCCAAGCTACCAATTGACATAACCCCCGCACCCCTCAAGTACGCAGCGTTCACGCAGTAAGCTAAACAAATATAAAATTTCTTTTGAGACACCCTGTACTACAAAAGATACTTTAAACATTTTGCTTATCGCCAACAGATTGTTTTTTCAATAACATAATCGATATGCGAAATAAGATTAGATTCGATATTAGATCTAATGAAAATTATTGTCTTCGGAAGGAAAAACTGCCATAAATGAACTTGCTTGGGTATTGATGTAATTTGACAACGTGATTTACTTTTAAGAAACGAGAATCGATAACAGGTACCTGCTGTACATATTACAACCGTACTTTTGCTTGTTTTGATAATGGCTCTTGTAACAATTATATTATTTACCGTGGGAGAGCCGCGCTTCGGCATGAATGGGCCGGCTCGACCGGAGTGATACCACGGCCTCACAGAAAACCAGTGTGAAACAGCGCTTTAGCTGTGTTTCACCAAGTGAGTGAGGATACCGGAGGCCCATACCCCAACCCCTCCCCTATCCCCTTTCCCATCCCCCAAAGGTCGGCAACGCACTTGTGACTCCTTTGGTGTTGCGGGTGTCCATGGGCGGCGGTAGTCGCTTACCATCAGGTGATACGTCTGCTCGTTTGCCCACTATTCAATAAAAAAAAAAAAAAAGCTATTTGCTAGCGAAATTACTGTAGACCGATACATCCTTTTTGGAGATTAGTGGAAATAAACCGACAGACGGTCAAAAATGGATCCCATTTTTGATTAAATTCCATTATATAACACGTTTATAAATATTTCTTTATTTAATATATTTTATTGTTTTCAGGTCTCATAAGTACTGCGTGGAGTACTGGAGGTAGATTCACTTGCCAAATATCAGCTGAGAGCAGTACTCCTACTCCCAATCCTACCATCTGTAGATGCGGGGACAGGAATTCAAGGGTAAGTTTATCATACAACTATGGTAGCAAAAAAATCACACCGAAATATTAATAAACATAATATTATGAATTATTTATTTATTAAACAAAAGAAAAACCAACAGAAACACAATTTCTTGCCTAAAACCTGGTTGATGGTTTGTATTTATCTTACTTCGTTCATAACACAAAATAACTCTATATTTTGCCTTCCAAATAGTGTTAAAAAACAATATATATTTTTTTATATCTTCGGATATTAAACATGTTCTTTTCGAGAACAGTATTATACATGCGGGAACCAAGCTCAGACTTCCTACTGCAGCTATGGACTCTCCAACCAAAGCGCAGCGCTATATGACTTTACCACTAACTATAGAATATTTAGGCTGATTGCCGATAAAATCTTATAAGTATTTTACACTAAATGAAAAGGAAGGGTTAATCCTTCCTTTTCATTAGTTAAGTCAAAAAAGACTTTAACTCATTTGGAAATATAATATGTTTTTGTGTAGAGTCGCATCGTGAACGGAGTTGAAACAGGAATAAACGAATTCCCAAGTATGGTCGGTCTAGCTGATATACGTATATCACAAATGAGGTGTGGAGGTATGATTTTATCTCGATTGCATGTGATGACAGCCGCTCACTGTGTACAAGGGGAATCCCCCGCGAACTATGCTGTGATCGTAGGAGAACATGACGTCACTGTGGGTAAGTCTTCTACTAACTATAATTATATATAGGCATTTTTCAAATCTATCGAAATCTATTTTGACTTTGGCAGAAGGCATAGTTTTAAATAGAGTTTTCAACAAATTTTGCGTAAACTGTATATAGCCATTCTTATTGGATATCATGTCCCTAAAGACGAATGAGTGGTTTTAGTGGTAACACTTTTTTAGCTCATGCGTCCTCAGTTGGCAATCCAAAAAGATTCTCTACCCTGTCACCAAAAAGAGGCCGCGCTACCCATGACACTACGAGACTTCCTATCCTATCGAATTGCTCTTTTTGGTTTACTTAACCAATTTGTTTATGTTCTTCCTTCATTGCATCTCAAAACAGTTACAGTCCCAAGGAGAGTTACTCTCCCCCCCTCAAATCAAATTCTAAATGAAATTGAATCAATTGGTCATTGACCACGAATAATATTGGAAAGGGGGACTTGATGATAATGATTCAATTTCATTTAAGAAATTTAACGATCTCAGAACTGATGTTTCTTCCAGGTGATTCACCAGCCACACAAGCATACGCCATCGCTTCTTTTAATAGTCATCCAGGATTCACAGCGTAAGTAATTTCTAATATTGTGTTCCAGTCTCGGGAACGATTTTTGGGTTGTTTTATTCTAAAATATCATATCCTAAAAAAATGATTTATTGACACAGAACAGAAACAGTCACAGCATGTGTTACACAAAAGATACAGAAACCGAATCCAAACTAGGCTAAAACATATGTTTTGGAGAAACAGTGTTCCATCGCCGATTTTTAATACTACAGTAAAAGACATGTAATGTATAATGTCGCTGTGTATTTTTGATACATGTTAAATAGGTACATTTAGAAGACGTATTATAATTTGAGAAAAAGCAAACCTCGTAAGACTTGGATACAAAGAGCCTAGATTTAATATATTTGTGAGAGTGTGTGTGTGTGTATGAGCTAGTTCAAATTAGGTGTAATGGTGTTTTATGTGACTTGTTTGAGTAGGTCCTCAGTCATATGATAAACAAGCTTTTGTAGCCAGGTAGTGACTTTAGTTTAAACTTCGTGTTTGTTTAGATCAGCTATATTTAGTTTTTTAATTGTTAGTAGTATTATATATTTTACAGCACATACTATAGTATTAACGCGTGCCGAGGGTAAGAACAAGTCGAAGCACATAAAGATGACGGTTTTTTGTTAACACTTTTAGCACGGCTTTCTGCGCTCTTTCCAAGCCTATAAAATGGGTTTTGGATCGGATCGCTAAACGATCTCCGACCTATATAAGCGCAAACCTGGTGAGGCCAAAAAAAAGGATGGTGAAGCTTGTAAGTTTAGTGATTATTGTTGATAGATCTGATGGAAGACTATCCGCAACTATGTTAGCACCGTTCATTTTTAGAATATAGAAGAAATGCAAATTGTGTAGCTCTGATTCTATTTTAAGGTGGTCTACATTTGACTTACTTTGACTGCGTTGATGTAGTGTAGGGGCTTTATCTATACTAATTTACACTAATAATAAAGCTGAAGAACTTGTTTGAACGCGCTAATCTCAGGGACCGCTGGTCCGATTTGAAAAATTCTTTCAGTATTGGATAGTCCATTTATCGAGGAAGGCTATAGGCTATATACCATCACGCTACTACTCATAGGAGCGGAGGACCAATGGAGAATGTTTCAAAAACAGGGGAGATTTTCACGCTACGGGCTATATAAGACGCAAACGAGGTTGTGTGGGTCAGCTAGTTAATTATAAAAACTAAGGGTAGTTGGTCTGTAATGAAAGATTCGAGAATAAGCGTAGTAGATAAATGAAAGGAATTTGTTAGTATGTGGTCTAGGCGTGTAAGAGGTACACTTTAATTGCGCGATTCAGGATTGGTAGTTTCTTCGTATTGTAGGTTACTCCGTAGTTCAGTGTAACTTCGGTAGATGGAGCTGTAGTATGTTATGTTGTATGTGGAGGTCGCCACAGGCTATATAAGACGCGAGGGCCTATTCCCGCAGCGGGCGGAGCACACGCCCCCGTCGATGGCCTACTCTGTGGCCAGAGACGACGGGGGCAGAGAGGACGATGTTCCGCCCGTTAGGGAATCAGAGGTAGGGGCGGCTGTTCTAAGAATTCGTTCTAAGAACACCGCCCCCGGGCCGGACGGGGTACCACCCCGAGTGATGGCCCGAGCCCTCGACCATATGTCGGACCGCCTCAGGGAGGTTTTGGACGCCAGCCTGGCGTCCGGACGCTTCCCTGAGTGCTGGAAATGCGGGAAGCTGGTCCTGTTGCCGAAGCCGGGACGGCCGGCCGATTCGGTCACGGCCTATAGGCCCATCGTGTTGCTGGACGAGGCGGGCAAATTGTTCGAGAGGATTCTCTCTGCCCGCATCGTCCAGCATCTCAGCGAGGTGGGGCCCGACCTGTCGGACGCCCAATTCGGGTTCCGAGAGGGGCGTTCGACGGTCGATGCCGTGATGCGCCTTAGGGCCGTGACCGAAGAGGCAGTGAGCTGTGGCGGCGTGGTGTTGGCGGTGTCCTTGGACATCGCCAACGCCTTTAATAGTCTGCCATTCAGCTGCATCAGGGAAGCACTCCAGTACCATGGAGTGCCAGAGTACCTGAGGCGGCTGGTGGCAGACTATTTAGAGGAGCGTACCGTCGTGTACGAGGACCGAGATGGCGTCTTGAGACGGCGACCCATGTCGTGCGGCGTTCCACAGGGGTCTGTCCTTGGACCACTCCTGTGGAACGTGGGGTACGACTGGGTCCTTCGTAGTCGTCTGCCCCCCGGGCTGGGCGTAATTTGTTACGCCGATGACACACTTGTCACAGCCCGGGGGGCCAATTTCCAAGAGGCGGCGCGCCTGGCCACCAGGGGTGTTTCTCTGGTGGTTGGGCGCATAGAGGCGCTGGGCTTACGGGTGGCCCTTGACAAGACGGAGGCCCTGCTTTTTCATGGGCCCCGTCGTGGTCCACCCCCCGGCGCCTCAATCGAAGTCAACTCGGTCCTCGTACCGGTTCGGGCCCAGATGAGGTATCTGGGCCTGATCCTCGACGGTAGGTGGCTCTTCGACGAGCACTTCCGACAGCTTGCCCCAAAGCTGGTCGACGCTGCCTCCGCCCTTGGGCGACTCTTGCCCAATCTGGGTGGAGCCAGCGTCGAAACAAGACACCTCTACACGGGGGTGGTCCGGTCGATGGCCCTTTACGGGTCACCGGTGTGGGTCCCGGCTCTGACCGCCCAGAATAAGGCACGCCTCTGGCGGCCTCAGAGGGTATTGGCGGTCAGAGCCATACGCGGATACCGCACCGTGTCGACGGAGGCGGCGTGCGCCTTGGCCGGAACACCCCCGTGGGATTTGGAGGCGGAAGTGCTCGGCGAAGTTTATCGGCGAGCGGCTGAATATCGGGCGGAGAACGGGTATCGTCCTCCGCCCGAAGAGGTACGCGAATGGCGTGAAGCTGCTCGCCGAGCCACGATGGCTCGTTGGTCGTCCCGGCTGGAGGCTCCACGCGCTGGCTTTGCCACCGTGGAGGCGCTCCAGCCGGTCATCCTCGAGTGGGCAGGGCGGCAGCACGGGACCCTTTCCTTCCGGCTGACGCAGGTGCTTTCCGGGCATGGTTGCTTCGGAAAGTACCTGCACTCGGTCGCTAGGAGGGAACTGAGTCCCGCCTGCCACCACTGCGACTGCAGTGAGGACTCGGCCCAGCATACGCTGGAGTTCTGCCCCGCCTGGGCGGAGCAGCGCCGGGCCCTCACTGCAGTCATCGGGGGAGATCTGTCGCTACCGGCCATCATACGCTCCATGGCCGGTAGCGACAGCAGTTTTACCGCGGTCGCATCCTTCTGCGAAGACGTAATTTCGCAGAAGGAGGCGGCGGAGAAGGCCCGGGAGGACGATCTCCACTCGGACCCGATCCGCCGCCGGCGAACCGGGCGGTGGAGGCGCGCCCATCTGCGCCTCATGCCGCCCTGAGTGTGGCCGCGGATGGACGGGATGGGTTTTCCCGTCCATCCGCTTTAGTGGCCAGCCGCGAAGGGGCGACGTACGCGTGTGCCGTGCGTCGCCTAATTTGAGAATTTAACAGCAGACGGTGCCCGCTTCAGTGCGGGCAGGCGCTGGGAGGGGTCCGGTTTGCGTTAATAACAGCGATCCCGGACCCCTCCCTTCTCAGGCGCAGAGTTGGCACACCGTGTGGTTTTAGTCGGTTCGATTCCGACACACCGCCCCGCCGCAAACCCCGGCGGGGTGACGGCCAGAGGGGGTTTCCACAAGTAAAAAAAAAAAAAAAAAAAAAAAAAAAAAAAAAAAAAAAAAAAAAAAAAAAAAAAAAGGCTATATAAGACGCAAACGAGGTTGCGTGGGTCAGCTAGTTAATTATAAAAACTAATGGTAGTTGGTCTGTAATGAAAGATTCGAGAATAAGCGTAGTAGATAAATGAAAGGAATTTGTTAGTACGTGGTCTGGGCATGTACCAGACCTCTTGGGATAAGTGTACATAGGAAAGAGACCGCGGTGCGCGTTGAAGGTAAGAAATTCTTCAACTAAAAGGTCTTTACTATTAGGGCCTATGTTGATGTTTATATAATCCACAAGATATAATAAAATGATATAGTATCACATAGAAAACAAACAACAAAGAACTATTTTATTTATTATTGTGTTTTTAATTTTATGGTTAATTTTTTTCAAGTCAAATCGTTAAGTCATTTTCATTTACAGGTCTAATTACGACTTCGACATTTCAATAGTCACTGTGAGGAACGCAATTGTATTCAACCAATTTGTGGGACCTATCTGCCTACCGTTCAAGTTCCGAAACTGGGACTTTTCTGGAGCCACAGTTACAATGCTTGGTAAGTACAATGCGAAGAGTAATTGTAGATCTCAGCTGATCAGCTTTCCGGAATGACTGAGAGAATACCTGCTAAAGACGAATGTGATTATTTGTGTACTTCTATGTTATGTAACTGTTAAAAAAACCCCTTTAATATTAATAATGTTTAGCATAAGTTCGCCAAACGCGGCTTAGGAGGCCTATTGGCCAAGTGGAATGCGATTTGTGCAAAATGGATGCAAGAACCCCAATATTGATGAAAGTGCCGTACCATGGGACAGGGCTATGACTAGCATTGGATGGCGATAGGCTGATGATCATGAATGTTTACAAAATTGAAGTTATTATTTCATATATTTTAAGGTTGGGGTACCCTGTTCCCCGGAGGCCCGAACTCAAACACTCTGCAAAAAGTCGACGTTAACGTGATCACGCAGAACACCTGTCGGGCTCAACTGCCTGCCGTCACAGACAGGCAAATGTGTACTTTCACCCCCGGAAGAGATGCTTGTCAGGTAACAAATGATTTTCTTCTCTTTTTTCCACTACATTTGCGTATACTAGTGTCACCCAGTAGTGAAAATACAACCATAATAGATACATCTTTAATTATTCAGCTTTCCGCACTCTTTCTTCATTTAAATTTAAACTGCGCAACATTTCATTCAATTCATGTGAACAGGGAAGCTGTTCGCATAATTTTATTAATGTCGATACAAAAGTTTCATTTCACAATCACAAAATGCCGCACGCAATATTTATGCAAAAATTCGGGGAAGCTAATTTTCAATAACTCAATAGTTTCCCACGCACGATGGGGCGAATCCTTTTGGAATTCGACAAGACCACTAATCGACAAAAAAAATTTTCTTCGTATGTAAAATTTATTTTTTTACTAGCTCAACCCCGCGGTGCTGCCCGCGGTACGACAATAACCTCGGGCAACGCCGCGAGGCGAAGCTAGTATCTTTATAAATTGAATCCTATGTGTTATTCTGATATATAATCTATATTATTGTAATCTTTTAAAAATAAATACTACCTAGATCGATTTTTGGCCCCGAAACCCCATGTATACTAAATTTCATGAAAATCGTAAGAGCCAATTTCGAGATTTACATACATATATATGCAAGAGTTTAAAGGTCTTGGATGGATGACAAAAAAAAGACTTTTTTCCAGAATGACTCCGGAGGTCCAGTGCTTTATTCTGATACCACCACCGGACGTCTCTTCAGCGCAGGTATCATCAGTCACGGCCGATTCTGCGCATCAAATTACCCTGGCGTTAATACAAGAGTTACCGTACTGCTGGACTGGATTGTTCAGAACAGTCCTGGTGCCAATTATTGTGTTGTACAATAATTGATTAAATGACCGTTAAGCATAATAAGAAACGCATTTAAGACATGTGTCTGAATCCTTACTCAATTGTTATTGAGAAAGAAAACAAATGTAAAAATAAATAATTTTTCTTTGTTGTCTAAATTGGCTAAGTTTTATTTATATATATTACTAGCTGAACCCCGCGGTGCTACCCGCGGTACGACAATAATCACAGGCAACGTCGCGAGGCGAAGTTGTATCTTTATAAATTATAGCCTACGTGTTATTCTGATGTGTAAGCTATATTATTGTAAATCGTAAAATAAGTAACTTTTCTGGTTGATTTTGACACCTTGTTTCTTGAAAAACGCAAATATCTTACGGAACCCTATTTTTGTCCAAAATAAAATATAGCCTATGTTACTTGTGGATAATGTAGCTTTCGAATGGTGAAAGAATTTTTAAAGTCGGTCCAGTACTTTTTGAGTTTATTCGTTACATACAAAAATACAAATCTTTCCTCTTTATAATATTAGTGTAGATTAGTGTAGATAAATTAGTCACCCGTCCCAGGTTCGCATGTTTATCCCACTGCCTGCCACTACCAAGGATTAATAAGTATAGGTCAAAAGTATTGTTATTGACTATTGAGGTCAGAAGTGTGAGTATGCACTTAATTTGAACGTGGGAGAGCCACGCTTCAGCTGAATGGGCCGGCTCGACCGGAATGATACCACGGTTGCGCTGTGTTTCACCGAGTGAGTGAGGATACCGGAGGCCTATACCCCCAACTCCTTAACCATCCCTCTTCCCATCCCCCAAAGGCTACGTACTGGTGACGTCTCTGATTCCCGCCGTCCATGGACACCCGTCCAATCCCTTACCATCAGGTGATACATCTACTCGTTTGACCATTATCCATTAAAAGAAATGCCCTGAGCATTCTCTTTAATGGTTGGGAGTCTATTTCGTTCGTCGCTTTTCTAGAAACTTCCTGCCTCGCACAACAAATCTGTAGAATAAACTGTCACTCGAGGTTTTCCCGGACCAATGAGACCTTCAAATCTTAAAGAAAAAAGCCTACTACTTTTTGAAAGGCCGGCAACGCACTTGTGGTACCTCTGGTGTTGCGGTAATCGCTTACCATCAAACGACACGCCTACTCGTTTGCCCTCTATCCCATAAAAAATATATTGTCTATGAAAATATACACAGTTCACAACGTATTCAAATTTGAGTTTTGCTGAGCATCAATAAAAATCTTGGGATAACTCCTTTTGAGAAACGCAGCCCAAGTTGCGAGGGTCAGTTATATTATATTAGTTATCATAAATGGCAATGAAATATTCAGGCCATGATTGCAGAAGGCTTAATACTAAATATTTAGGTCAAGTTTAGACCGAATCTTGTGAAAATACACCATGGAAGTTAGTATTATGTTTATCAGCAAGGTAATTTGATAATGTAAATTACGATGGGAAATATAATAAAATAACTAACAGCAGGAGGGAATATGGCTGAAATAATAGCAAAATATAGAATTAATAAAATGTCTACTTTGTTTAATCCTAATCTACTAAGTTCAAAGTAAGTATTTTTTTGGGGCCGAGAAGATTTACTAGGTTAGCCCGAAGAACAATCATCGTCATCATACAATTTTGTCGAATAATTTTAAGGTTAAGAAATAAAATTAGAAGGTTCCGTGTACACTATATTTTAGTAGTTTTCTCCCTTAGTTGAATATTGTAACGCCTACGGGATGAATTGCAGTTGTGCGATCACCAAAGCAGGACATCAGCGCTGCAAAGATAATAAGAATATGAAACCATCTCTACGATAACTCGTCTGGATAAGGTCCTATCTTCCTCCTAGCGTTTCGATATCGACGTAATGACGTAACGTCCTGTAGTAATCAAAAACCTTCTTTCGAAGGTCCACTTACGATTGGCTTTTCCTTGCAACCTTTCAGCATTAGATTAGAAAAGTCTGCCGATGACGATAATGATGACGATTGAGAGCAAGGCTGTCAAATCGAAATTACTTCTTCTTTCTGATAAGACCTTGCATCTAATTAAAAAGACCTCGTTGGAAAGGACATTATGAATATAGAAGTGTTTCCTAATCAATTTTAATTCTTTTGAATCTATTATGTCTGCCTTATCAGTACCTACAATTTAAATAGCTTAGTATTCATGTAAATTGTAACTAAAACACACAAGGATACTTAAAATAAGACATTACATAAACATAATGAAACAAATAAAACAGCCCGATGATTACAGAGGTTCAATTCTTTTAAAAATAGATGGACATCGTATTAAAGATTTACTAGAGAGTACATAAAATGACAAATATGTAATGTACAAAGTGCGGCCTTATTGTCAAAAGCAATATCTTCCAGGAGCCTGAGCCAAAATGTATCGAACAGAGTAGTTGACGGAGTGATGAGTGTGGAGGAACGGGTCGCCACAATGAGTTTTAAAAAATTTAAATTTTGTAATGAATGAGATAGTATGTAAGCGCAATTATTTTCTTGTTAAATATATTATAAACGATAATCTTCACCTGTTTTTTTGGTGTTGGTGAACAAATAAGACAGGTCTCTAGAGAATTGCGAGTGATGGGTGACGGTCGCAACTTGTGGCGGGATCCATCTTCGGTGACAGGGGTTAATGCCGTCGAAGTGGCAGAAGAATGTGTTTGCTTTTCACGCTTCCCCGACTGGTAAACAGGGGAACACCAAGGTGATTTTAAATATTTTAACCCCGTAAAAAAGAACATAAAAGTAACTATCTAAACTAAATACAAAACTATTACTAAAAAGAGCTATAAAAGGAGTGCCAAAAATAATTAGTAAATATGTTTTTTCCGGGATATTCCACCAAGAAATTAAATTGTAAGCCTTTTATCAAGTTCCGCGTACTTAATAGGAGTAAACTAAAAATTGTGTGTAGGCATAGTTAATGCAGTGAGTAACAATAACATCATTATCAGTTGTTACCCGAGAACAGAGCAACCTTGACCAAATTAACTCATTTATTTATTCATCTGTTGTATTTTTTTTTACATTTTTAGGTGCTTGTCAATGCGTTAATATTATCATATTATCATTAGCATATTGTAGTCATGAACTTCTTCCAGGCCAGGTGGAGCCTGTAGGCCTGAGCTGAATGCGAGAAGGCCAAAATCGATCGGGGCTTTGCCGCACGAATTCGTATCGCAGCAATTCGCATTGCAAGTTCCTGCGATGCGGCGTCGCATCGCATCGCAGTTATGTGTGGAAGCCCAAATAGAGTTTTTAAATAAGAAATTAATAGTGGTTTTCCGTTATTTAATTAAAAATAATAAGAAACAATGTATTTAAGACAGCATTTATAATTTACGTTTTATTTTCGCGGAAATCATCTTAAAATGTTTTGGTAGTGCCTGCCTTGGTGTATTATTACATTTTATCATTTAAGTTACTAACCAGTTTTGTATATTTAATTCACATCTTGTTTGTATTTATTTAATAATCCTCATTTTCTATTACGATCACTTTAAATTATACATAATACCACTTTATTTTTCTTTTTTTATCCACCTTATAATACACCAGACGCTACCCTATACGTTCGCCCAATCTTATTTTCTCTCCATTCCGTGGTTGCTTATAAGAGACAGCCCCGGGCTATCGCCGCCACTTGTAGGTACACATAGTGACATACATACATACATAGTCCTTTTTTAATCATCATCTCCCTCGCGAGTGTCGAAAATTTGCAGCATAAACGGCTGTATCTTTTGATTGTGTTGGCTTAGAAGTTTGATTTCTTCACGGGACAGTACGTAGACTTGAAATTAGAACGGAACCCCGAAAAATTTTGTAATTTTACAAAAAAAAACAAATACAAGAAAACTAATATTGAAATACTCGTATGCAATAAAATTTATTTAATTTCTCTTGAATTATAAATAATAGTCGTAAGTTAATACAAAACAAGATAGATTTTAAGAAAAAGGACATTAATAACATTACATTTAAAACATTCTAACTCTAAGGAAGGAGTACGTATCTCGGCTTATTACTAGTATCATCGTCTGACCTTTCACATCACCATATTTTATAAGGTCATTAGAACATTATCAATATCAGTTTAGTACTTCTACGAATTTCCAAACAACCTTTCCCTAAGCAGTAAATTTAAATAGTTCAAATGTCGTTATCAGTCGCGAAGCCTTCGCTGTCTTTGTTATCAGTGCATTTTATTTTACAGCTACACATTTATAACCATCATATTCTGCTTTACTTTGTACGGCAGTAAACACATTGCTGACTGCGATCCTTTAGTGATTGACAAAGTTTTTACTATATTCCTCGTAAAGAGTGTTGTGTTACAAAAATAAACTGAATTTGTATTCGGAAGATTAAAATAGTGTTAATTAATTGAACATAAGGTAAGAATACTAAAGAATGTGCTACTACCAGAAGCAAGGGTCTGAACCCAATCAAGGTCAGGAGCCTGGAGCCACGCTTCGGCATGAATGGGCCGGCTCGACCGGAGTGATACCACTGCCTCGCAGAAAACCGGTGTGAAATAGCACTTGCGCTGTGTTTCACCGAGTGAGTGAGGATACCGGAGGCCCATAAACCCAACCACCCTTCCCATCCCCCAAAGGTCGGCAACGCACTTGTGACGCCTCTGGTGTTGCGGGTGGACACCCGCCCCATGGGCGGCGGTAATCGCTTACCATCAGGTGATACGTCTGCTCGTTTTCCCACTATTAAATAAAAAAAAAATGTTAGTCCTCCTGAGATGAAAACCAGTGAGAGATTCCACAGGACAAAAAATACATAGAGAATACTAAAGTTAACACGTGCAGGAAAGTAGTAGTTGTAGTAAGAAATAAAATAAACTAAAAAAACTAACTGATAAATAGTAAACTAGATTAACTGACCAAAAGTTGGAAATAATAATTTTACAAGAGTTGTGCCACTTTTCATTACTAGGGTAAGTTGTATTGCCAGTTATTGAATACTGTACGTTTTTTTATATAGGAGGCTGCCAGAATTACTCTACTCTGCCTGATTAGAAACTTGAACAGAATGTAAATTCCAATACCTACCGCAAGGTTCAATAACCCGAATTAAACTACTATATTTTACTAACAACAGTTTACTTCGTATTTGTGGATTATTGTTTCAGTACTATAGGTTATTAAAACAGACATTGGAAATAAAACTTTACAAATATTTCGCGATCGCTTTTTCGCTCACAAGCATACACTTATCCGATATTATATTTTACTAGCTGACCCACGCAACCACGTTTGCGTCTTCAATTGCCCGTAGCGTGAAAATTTGAAACCAAAAACGGGGGAAAATTTTCACGCTACCGTATCGGCTAATAAAGAATGTTTATTCTTCATTGGTGCTCCGCTCCTATTAGTATTAGCGTGATGATATGTAACCTATAGTTTTCCTCGATAAATGGGCTATCCAATACTGAATGAAGTAACGAAATTAGTTCAGCCGTTTACGCGGAATGCATGACTAAGGGAATTAGATATTATTTTTTTATGGAATTAATTCTGTGTGGAAATTTAATAGTCAAAATGTACGCGCATAACTTCCGACCGGCTACGCTAAATTGGATAATGATTCTTGTTTTTATGTGTTTGTTATTGTCAGGACAAGGTTTGTATAGAAGAAAATTTTTAAGAAAATCGGAGGTGTTATATTCTAAGTCAGCGACTATACGTTACCTGTGGGTAACTGAGGCGGTCATAAGTATTTAGTGTTATTTTTAGCAGTCTATTACCAAAAGCACAAATTCTGTGTGGACCAGTAATAATTATCTTTATAGGTCATATATCATATAGGAATGAGTCAGAAAATTATGTCAGTCAGATGTAAATAATATTATTTTATTAAATATATGTTTTATCGTTTAATTAGGTCAGCTGATATTTAAAAACGCAATGCAACTTATAAATATAATCAGATAGTTCTACACCAGTCTCAGTGCAAGATAAAATTTACAATTACAGTGATCATTAATCATCATCATCAACAGTTTTAATCGCCAACTGCTGGACGGCCCTTTATTCGGAATGGTTTTGGCGTACTATAATAAAAATGTTCTTCTATCCGATTACGGTCACGGCGGCCAGTCTCAACGGAGACCACCCAACTACGCAGGTGATATTATAGTGCATAAGAGAGTGCACCTGTATTTGCATACAGGTGCACTTTCTGTTGCCTCTCTCTCATTCGATGGGACGGTTAACCGAAACGATCTGGGAGAGATCAGGCGTAGGAGCGACAGCTTTACGTGCTCTCCCAGGCACGGGGGTTCAGACCACGTTCACGGGGGTGTTTCTATTATTAGAAAAACTCAATAACACTTTAGGCCCGATCCGGGATTCGAACCCGAGACCTTTTGATCGGTAACCGCAAGACCAACGTTCAGTTCAGAATTATCTGGCTTACTATACCACGGTTGCGACATTCTTACGACACCCACGGGATTCATACGAGTCTTAACACTCGGTATTCTTAATCTCTCACAGTCACTTCAATTATTTCACTTACAAGTACCTACCTTTTTTTTTTACTTTGGGAATGCTTTTAGCCCCATACCCTTTATGGGGAGAAGAAGGGCGTATGTGGGACTTCCGGAAGACCGGTCTACCCACTAAACCCCGCGGCGGCCTACCTCGGCAGTCAAGAGGAGCTCCAGGAACGCATCGGCGGCTTCTGGAGTCCCCCCTGCCGTACCCCATGACTGAGGAACATCCCAGGGTAACCAGAGTCACCCCCAGAGCGGTACGCTGTCACGCCTCACACCGTTTTACACAGTAAGAGGCGGAACAACGACCCGCCCAAGACGACACCCCCGGCCGCACCGCGGTGTCACCTTCCGGGTCGTACTTACAAGTACCTACATAATGATGTCCTACGTGGGACAATTCTGTTACTTAAGTGTGCTTTATGTCCATTAAGGGTACGATTTTAATGTACCCAGCGACAAATGATCTATTCCTTGTGTCTATATATTGAGATAGATCAATAAATTCCTATTGCGATTTAGTCTTTTAAACAGATAGTTCAACAAATGTGGAGGGTAAATGATGATGAAGTCTTAAACAAATATTGATAAAATTGGTTTTCCTTTGTTAGAGTACAATTTGAGCAAACTTACGCATTACTAAATTAAACAATAAATTCTGTACAAAATATATACACAATTGTACATATGTTAGGTGGTGTTTAAGAATTCTATTAAACCTTTTGTGTGTGAACCTTTGTCATAAACTTTAATATTTTACAATCTTTATTAATTGTAACACAATTTAATATTTGTATGGGGTATGGGCCTCCGGTATACTCACTCACTCGGTGAAACAAACAGCGCAGGTGCAGTTTCACACCGGTTTTCTGTGAGGCCATGGTATCACTCCGGTCGAGCCGACCCGAGCTCTCCCACGGTGAATTTGTTGCCTTAGTCGCCTTTTACGACATCCATGAGATGAATGAAGGTGACACTCCGTATTATTCATCTGTCATAATTATGTATGTACTGGTATTAACAAAACTGTCTCTTACGTGAATATGTAAATTATATTTGTGAAGAAAACCGACATCATTTATTCAAGTGTTCATAAAACAATTATCATCATCTTCCTAGCCTTTATTATTCCCAATATTATTTGGGGTCGGCTACCAGTTCAACCGATTTTACCTGAATATCAGTTTTTACACAGAGCGACTGGCATCTGACCTCCGCAACCCTGAGGGCGAACTGAATTCGAAGGTTGAACTAGTTGTCAGTATATTTGAGGGCACTGACTTCCCAATAACGATTGCCATAGCTGTTCATGACAACCGGGACCGACGGCTTAAGGTGCCCTCCGAAGCACGGGCGAGAAACACCGCCATCTTCCATACTCCGGGCTGCTATTAAGGATTTCTTGTAGGAAAAACCCAACAGCAGTCCGACCCAGAAATTGAACCCGAGACCTCTTGATCTGCAGTCGCTTACGCTAACCACTAAACCAACGAGGCAGTAAAACAATTATAATGTTAATAAAGTGAAATATTGTTTATTTAGAGCAAATATACTGCCTGATACGCCAGTATCTGATACACGAGTCAGTTTTATGTGAACTATGAATGGTGATATTACTGTAAATGGTTTATGTAATTTTGTTACTGTCAAAGTAAGTGTACCAGTGATTTTTATCCAGTTTTCATCATACAAATATATCTATTTAATTGTCACGGTAATTTGTGTAGGTATCTATCTAACTATCTATATAAATTAAAATGAATCGTCGAAATGTGTGTACGCGTATTACTTCCGATCGGCGGCACTAAATTGGATAATTCTTATTTTAACGTGTTTGTATAGGACAAGGACAAGAAAACCAAAAGTGTAAAGCTCTGAATCCGCGACTATACGTTACCCGTGGGTAACTGAGGCGGGCATAGATCCTTAAAAACAAATTTGGTAAATATTCACGAAATATGGCAGTATAATGTTCGCCGTGTCAGTTTGTATTAAATTAAAAACAAATAGATAAATAGATTCAAGAGAATGTTTCGGTGGCGCAATGGTAGCGTATGCGACTGCTGTACTTGAGGTCTCGGGTTCGATTCCCGGATCGGAGGAAATGTTTTATGATTTGCAAATATTTGTTTCGGGGTTTAGTTGTTATCTATGTATAGGGTTGCCATCCGTCCGGGTTTCCCCGGATGTGTCCTAGTTTAGAGGGCATCCGGGGAGCGTCCGGGGAAGGTTTCATTTGTAGACCGAGCTTTAAAAAATAAATAAATAAAAAAAATCTAAACCCAAACTTGGTGTGGGTTGCTCTGGACATGTCATTAACAACGCAGTGCACCACGGATGTGATTTACTGGCAGTAGACATAGAATCCATCGTCTTAAAAATTTATAATTTTTTTTCCACTTACACAGTACGAACCGAAGCTCTTAAAGAATTCTGCGTAACGGCTGAGGTCGAATATAAACAGCTTCTGTATCATTCCAAAACGCGTTGGCTAAGCCTGTTTCCGGCTATCGAGCGAATTCTGAAGCTCTACCGTCCTTTACGTAATTATTTTGAAAGCATAGAAAGGCCACCTGTTTTAATTAAACAGTTTTTCGAAAATCCTCTTTCGGAAGCATACCTGTTCCTTATACACTCAATTATGCACACCATTCACACAAAAATACAGACATTAGAGAAAGGCGATAATTCAATTCTTGAAACAAAAAGCATACTTGCTTCTATAACAAAAAGGTTAGATGACCGAATTAAGGAAAATTTTGTGCCGCTGAACGTTCAGAGTTTTATAAATAAAGAAGATGAAAACAGGAAACAAGAGTTTAAAAAATGCACACATGACTTCTACAATGAAATTAAAAGATATATTGAAGAATGGATGAAACCTTTAAAATAATTTGAGAAATTTGATTGGATGTTTTTGCCGAAAATTAATTACAACACAGAGTGGACTCTTATTGAAGACACTGTCCTCTATTTGAAAGATAAAAACATAGACATTGACGACGCAAAATTAATTGACTAGTGGGTGAATTTAAAGGCTTTTTTTTTATGTCTTAGCTGCCAAAATGACTCTGCTCTGCCTGATGGAAAGCACGAGCAGAATCCAGGAGTGGTGGTCACCATCCTCAATGCTAATAGGGACATTGCAGCATGGCGAACCACACTATGGCGGCCTAGTGAGATGCTTCTTCACGCTCCGCTTAATGGACCCGGGTTCATAGCGGGAGGGAAACACGTACGCAGGTAGTGAGTTCCAGGTTTTGACCGCTCGGCACAGGAAGAAAGAACCGAAGCGGTGAGTACGAGAGCGTATGTCTACCACTCTGAAGCGGTGACATCCAAAACCGGCACGTGTTGTCCTGTAGAGGGAGGGAGAAGGAGGGACAAGTTGGAACAGCTCTTCGGAACACTCTCCATGATAAAGGCGATAGAGGACTGCCATAGAGGCGATATCTCTACGCAACTTCAGAAGCTCAAGGGACTCGGTGGTCTGGGGACTGCCGACAATGCGGATGGCTCGCCGCTGCAACCGGTCGAGAGCGGTTAAGAAAAGCCAAAACTTAACTGAACAAGATAAGCTTTTAAATTCCAATCAACTTTGGGTACAATTTTTTAAAACGCCGAATGCGAATTTATATTCGGAATTGCTGAAATTTGCGCAATTTTTTTTTGCATTCCGGCGCATAATACCAACGTGAAGAGGGTATTCTCATTAATTACACAACAATGGACTAGAGAAAGAAATTTACTAAGCGTAGAAACAATTTGTTCAATAATTAAAATTAAATTAAATTTCTGATGAAATCACTGATTTTTATAAATTACTTTTAAAAAGGGAAGATATTCTAAAAGCTATCGGAAAAAACGATAAATACAAAAAAACTGAGAAGTAAAAATTCAAGAGGTTGAGGAAAACGCTTCAATAGCTAGATAGACAAATCGTGTACCTAATTTTGAGTGCAATAATTGCTTTTTATTTTGGTAGTTAAAGTTATGATTGTTTTCATTGAGTAAAAACTACGAGTATTTAAAATATGGTTATTGATCAAAACTTTAAGTTGATGAAAATGAGTATAGGATTGATTATTTTGTTTTAAAATTTTAATAATGTAACTTACATTGCTTTAGGTCTAAACTTTAAAAATGTTCTGTTTTGTTGTTTAATATTTAAGAAGACTGAATTTAGTTTATTTTCTGCTAAAATAGGTATATTTTGTTATATAAATGGCTGTTGATAACTATATAACTAAAGCAGATAATAATTATAGAACTATAGCTAAAAGAGTTACCTCGAAAATTGTAAGACTGATTACTAGATTGGTCTAAGTAGGTACTCTTAAAATTTTAATTCATTAAATATATGTTTTTGTTTAATATTTTAATACGGTTTTGTTTTCTTATTTCAAGAATTTGTTTGTGAAAAAGCTGATTTATATAAACAATTTGTAACAAATTGTAATATGATTCTGTTTTGTTTAAATAATGAAAGAATAAAAAAGGTGATTTATGACATTTTGAATATGTTTAAAAGATCTTGTTGACATGTCCGGCTTTCGGACTCTAAAGTCCGGGGTTTTCACGCGTCTTGTCCTGTTTTCCAAATTTTAGAGATGGCAACCCTATCTATGTATAATATTTATGTATTGATGCTTTTTTTGTAAAAAAATAACAATTGTCTAGGACGTATAATTGTCTAGCGTTGTGTGTTAGATATCAGCAGCATTTATTTAAACTTTATTGCAACCCCATCAGGTACAATAGGCGGTCTTATCGCTTACGGTCATCTCCTCTTCCAGACAACCTTTGTACGGATATTATAAAATAATCCTTTGGGTATATTAATATAGCAGTAATAATGTAGTGGTTAGTAGTATTTTATTAATTGACAACTAATGCGATTAGCCAAACATAGTGTGCCCTACTGCATGATGAACGAATATGACTCAAGTGACTATTCGCGGATGGATAAGCACTGCTCAAGACTGGTGGTCAAAGCATTTTAGGGAAGGCTTTCGTTAGGCAGTGATAGGGTGATGATAAGAAATTCTCTCGCAATATTTATTTATCTGTATGCAACGCAAAAAATACTTTAGTGGCTACTCAATATAAATACATAATTGGTTATAAATGAAGAATGATTAGAATACGTTAAGTTTTAGTGTAAATTTTAATACAATCAAGACTAGAATTAATTAACTACAGTCTACTTAGTAACTGATAATTGAATGATTTTGATTGTGCGATTTGGAAAGAGTAATTTTAACATTTACGTATGATACGAGTATTTATTTGTACTTGCAATAATCAATAATATTTTTATTCAAGTATCTTAGACCTACATAAATCATTACATTAAACAAATTGATAAAATAATCAAATATTACAAATTCAGCCTTATTTTTTTATGGAATATGGGGCAAACGAGCAGATGTATCGCCTGATGGTAAGCGATTACCGCCGCCCATAGACACTCGCAACACCAGAGGCGTTACGAGTGCGTTTCCGGCCTTTTGGGGATGGGAGGGGGAAAGGGGGAAGGCCTCCGGTATCCTCACTCACTCAGTGAAATATAGTGCAAGCACTATTTCACACCGGTTTTCTGCGAGGCCGTGGTATCACTCCGGTCGAGCCGGCCCATTCATGCCGAAGTGTGGCTCTCCCACGGTTAAATACGAGTATATAAGAAAGACAGAACAGACTCTCTAGCTCCCTACAGTTCTTGATTGAGATTTTGTTCTTGAGTGTCGCGTCGATTCACTTTTTACGATCGCTAACGTCTCTATTGTCTTGTGATAGTGGATAATATTTTGATTTGACCATGTGACTTAGAGTTGAGATGACGTCACAACCCCAACTTTGTTAATTTTCTAATTACATTAGATTTTGCAGAATATCAATTTAGGTACGCGGCTGGTATAAATTTTAGGTATTTAGTTGTCTGTAACGCTGTATGATAGCAATATCTAAATGAAAAGTAAAATCTAATACCCAACTACGACAAAAAACGTTATTAAAGTGTTATGGTAAGTTTCTAAAGTAAAGTGAGACTACAGACAAAACGACGCTGAAAATGTATATTTTCAGCGTCGTTTTTTGTCGTAGTTGGGTTTTAGATTTTACTTTTCTTTTTATTTAGAATTTATTGGTGCCGTTATAATTTTAATGTATTTGCAAAGTATATTTTAAACACCATAGAATTTTTTTTTTCCAATAAATACCAACAAAGTCACGAGCAAACGAGTCCAATGATACCAAACACGGCATATTCATCTCAAGTTATTTTTTCATCACAGTACTAGTAGAGTAGCTACGAGGGAACAGATGAACATACATGCATACATAGTCTGTCAAAATCATAACCCTCCTTTGGCTTTACCGTAGTCGGCAACGGCATTTTTTAACTGACTAGACATTTTTAACTAACAATAAAAAATAACAAAGACTACAAGAAAGATTACATCTATTTCTTTGTCATTTTTTAATCTTTAATTATTTTCTGTGTTGTTTGTTTTAGATGAATTTCACCTGGGCTATGCTATTTTGGTTCCTCAGAGAAGTAGCAACTCAAAGCAGCAATTGTGACTATTATGATACTGTGAGCGGTTTTTTTAAATTCCAAACATATTTTCTAATTTTATATGGAATTAAAAATATTTATTTATAATTTTATTTGCCCTACGCCATGTACGGTTCTTATTGTAATAGACTGAGATCCCAGTAACCCAAGACTGAGAGCTGGTTATATAGCAATACACATGGTGCGTATGTCTGCCGTAAATATAGCAGAGACAGACGGTGTTGTCCCCGAGGAGCTGGAGATCCGTAGGAATTTTTCACCCAGTCAACAAAAAAAAGGCCCGTTAGATTTGTCTGGCTCATTGGAAAATATTTAAGAATATTTATTATGTTTAGTGAGAAATATAAAATTCAGGCTTCCTAAAATAACGTAAGTTAGTATGATTTTTTCCATCTTTGAAACCTGCTAACTGTAAAACAGCCCCGCTTTCAGCTTAGGGAGTATCCTTTCCTTTCCTCCTATCCTAAAACTATCATCTTTCCTAAAATGACATAAGTCTGGGCTGACTGGGATCTTGGATTATAATCTTTGCATTTTAACTTTTATTACCTTTTTAGCTAGAGAGATAGCTGATCGAAACACGAATTGTTTTTGGTTTATTACAAAACAGAACAGTAATAAAAATGAAGAAGATTTTGATCTTGAAATAATAATCCGCGACTAAACTATTTCGATTTTGGGTACAAAGCCTGTTAATTGTGCAATACATGGTTTGTCGTTACAATTGAACTTTAACTTTAACAGATGGCACTGTTAATGTGTCCTTTTTGTTCGATATGGACATTGTTACAACTAGTTTAATGTAGGACGAAATTGATATGTATATATACCATAGAGCAACATAGGCCGGTGAATCAAAACGGTGGAGCCATAGCGTCATTTCGAGATACAAAACATTGTGGCATTTCTTACGGGGACACTACTTCCTACAGTGTTATTCTATGTCTTTAATAGATGGCGCTGTCCTAATGCTGGGGTTGTTTTAAAAAAAAATGTTCAGAAAAATAATATAATTTATATTTATATACTATAATAATGAATATATGTGTATGTGTATAAATAAAGTCGTATATATGTATGTCCATGTATGTATTACTGTGTATATTTGTCTCTTCCAATATACTAGTAGTATATTTACACTAATTGTAGTTATTATGAAAATCACTATAATTTTATCACTATTTTATTTTATTTCCAATAAGTGCACCTACCTCATTTTTTCTCTGCATCGCCCAATCGGTCGTCTGGCAGAGAATGCCTTAGGCATTAAGTCCGCCGATGCATGTATTTGTGCATAAAGTAATAAATAAAAAATAAATAAAAAAATTAAAGTTTATAGTGAATTAAAACTAATCATATTGATTTCAGGTATCCGCAAGAGAAACCAAGTATATTTTGAGTCCAAATTATCCTAACAACTACGGTCGTGGTCTTGAATGCCGGTGGATCGTCGACTGTCCTCCAGGATACAACTGTCGTCTGGATTGTCCTGACATAAATTTACCTCAGGTTAGCATTTTAAATAGTAGATTCCTCTTTCTCGTTAATAGTACATATATTTTATTTATCAAATATATATTTTTTCTTATACCAATGCTGGGTCATATGTTTTCAAGTGATTCTTAGCTAGGTCTAAAATATATGCAATAACTTTAATGGACATAGGAGTTTCCTCAGACAAGAGATTTTGGCCTCTACTGCTATACTACACTGGCCAGATGGGTTAGTATTGAAAACAACAACGACATATAATATTAATAGTAGGTATTAGTGATGAAACGAATAGTCGTATTCGCATTCGCATTCGCGAATATTCACATTCGCGTTCGCATTCGCAAATTTTATGCGAATGTTTTGCGAATATGAATATCAGTAAAAAAAGCATTTGAAGATAGAATAGTAAGGTGATAAAATCAAAATCCATTCATTTTTTTTAATGCAAGACAAATAACCACGTTATCAGTCTTTATCTTTACTTTATCATTTGGTATTACATATTTCTTTATTTAGGAAGCTTACCATTAATACGGGGGAACGGATATCATGTTCCACCCAACACAATTGGAGGATCCTCCGACCAGGCGAGGTGATCATGCCTGGCGGGCTACTGCCCAACAGTTGATGTTGGGATGTTGTATATGTGCTAATCGGCGCGAGAACTATTTATTTCGCGATTCAGGAATTGTAGTCACTCCGTGTAGTGCGTTACTTCGTAGTTCAGTGTATCTTCGGTAGATGGCGCTGTAGTAGGTTATTGTTGTGTTATATGTGGAAGTCGCCACATTTTCATTAGAACCTACAAGACGAGACATATCATATATAATGCATTATATCTGATATGTCTTGTCTTGTAGGTTCTTGTAGGTTTTTTTGTTTGTTTAGACTATAATGTTTACAGTTTATTGTAAAAGATTATTGTTGGTTTGGTTTTTGATTATTCGTTATATTTTTTAGTTTTATCCAAGATGATGATTATCTAAACATTAATAAGTTATGTAAAGACTCATAAAAGTTATCTAGAAGAATTTGTTTTTGTTTGTTTCTATTGCATCTAATATTTGTGTTACAAGTTCTAATGAGAATTTAATTTTTAACCATAAGAGAAAAGTATTTTGTTAAAAGTATATTTTTTTTGTTTGTTTAGACTATATTTATAGTTTATTTATTGTGAAAGAGTATAGTTTTGTTTTGATTACTCATTATATTTTTTAGTTTTATCAAAGATGGTGATTATCTAAACATTAATAAGTTATTTAATGAATGATACAAGTTATCTAGAAGAAATTGTTGTTGTTTGTTCACATTTCTCTAATTCGGAATACTCGGTTTTATGCATTGCCTTTAAATGATTTCTCATGGAAGTTGTAGTTCTGCCTTTTCTTGAATAATTGTGGTAACAGAGCTTACATTTAGCTCGTTCAGCATCGCAATGTGTAAAATAAGTCCATATTTCACTATAATTGGATTTACTCATGTTAATAATCACTATTTACACTCTAACCTCAAAATTCACTTGTTTTGTTTACGAAAAGCCAGCGGCGCGAGCGTAATGAATGACACTTACGTCGGATGAGTTCGTATCAACTATCGGCAATTCTCAATTTTGAACAAAAACTTAATATTCGCATTCGCATTCGCGTTCGCGAATGTTCAAAAAATGACATTCGTTACATCACTAGTAGGTATATTTCACATCGTGTTATGTCGTCGTCGTGACCAGCGTCATTGAACATCGGCATGCGTACAATGAATTTGCCATAAGTACATCACTAGAATTTCTTGAATATTAATACTATGTAGGTATGGATTGCCAGGCTCTGGAGACAGCAACCCACATAGGATTTAATTAAAATTACATCGTTTTAACCAGGTCGAAATCTGTAGGATCTGGTAATGCTATTTCACTATCCAGAATTCTGAAGGAGATAAATTAAATGACAATAACATTAATACAATTATTTTGACTGTCCTGTTGGTCTGGAGGTTACGCCAGAGGCGGTGGGCCCGGTTCCCATCCAAGACAAATAACTGTTCTTTGTCTAGGTGTACTTTACATGTACTAAATACGTATTTAGAAATGTATAGGTATGTTATTGAGCAGTTTCTTTATCAGTCTCATGTATTGTTCAGGCCCTGCCTCGTTGGGGATCAGGCAGTCGTATGTGAGACGTGTGAAAAAAAAAAGATATTGGCAGTATTTTAATATGTTTGGATGTATTCGGTCGTTAATAAACATTTTTATTCGCAGTTTGTCTTATCTGCACCATACGGGAGATGTGTTAAAATTACTTATGTAATTTTATGTCGCAATTTTGACCACAAAGGCTTCTCAAATTATGAACTATTTATTAGCGTTATCTTTTTTGCATTTACACAAATGAGAATTGTACATTGGCGGACGTATCTTACTGATTCAAATTATTACTAGATGAAGCAAAGTCCTCTTTTAATTCATACTTAATTTTACACATTTAAGGCCACCGGCTGCCTGCTGGATAAGCTGTTGGTGTCAAGGACCGGAGACCCACAGCTAGCAGCAGCAGACACATACTGTGGCGTAGGGTCCCTTGTTGCCGTGTCTACACGCCAGAGGATCGTTGTAGGTAAGTATATACCTATCATAATTAGCCATAAAATGATGACTAACGTACACGCACATGAATTACTTACTTAAAAATATTTATTCGACAGATATATTCGAAATTTAATTAGTTTTTTTATATTTAATCTCTACTAAAGTTAGTTATGCATAGATAAGAATAATGTTTGTAATACAGATAAAAACAAACGATAAGTTTAATAGTATTGTATTACTATTTTTGTTTGTGGCCCTGTGTACTCGTATTTGTTATTAGGCTGTGCTCGACGTACTCCCCAGTACAACAATTTAACTTATTATAAGATCTTATATACCTATCAAATGCAATAATGTAGTATGTAGACTGTGATCTAATTCCCATTAGCATTCGTTATTAGTCAACTGCATACTGTGACAAAAAGAAATCGAAGGAAAACTAGATACTAACATAAGTGAAAAATAAATTTTACTGTCTATGTATGTTACACGTTGTAGGTCTCATCACCAACACCAATACGAATGGAGGCAGATTTAGTTGTCAAGTGTCAACGCAGCCGGTCAACCCGAGTACGAATTGCAACTGTGGAATGAGGAGACAGGTACAGAAAACAATAAAATTTTAAGTAATGACCAAGTAAAGTTGGTTATACTTCATGGGACATTCTAGAATTAAACTCACTTGCTCCTGTATTTTAAATTACTACAATCCTGACCGGTTTCGCCCTATGGCATTATCAAAGGTTAGTTGGTGATTATGAAATATAATTTAAATCTAAAAGCTAACAAGTCAAGTGAATTAAATTCTAGTATGTATTGTAACAAGTTACAATAGAGAGTATAAATTTCGTAAGGCATGTTAACGGCTAATTATATACAGATAGCCTTAGAAAAACCTTAATCTGCATAATAATACGAGTATTGTAAAACGTGTAAATTATGTAAAGAATACACATACTTGAAGAGAAAATATGACAACTTGTAAGAGATTTACTTTGAGCAATAAGGCCGCCTGTTGCATTGACTTAGTAGTACATTATATATCAAGTTATCTGGTGTACAATAAAGCGATTTATTGTCCTCTTTATTAAAATCATTATAACATATTATTAAAAATTTCAAATATACTTATAAAAACACTTCGAACTTCGGATACAGGGACCAAGAGACCGGTGGTTAGGACTCCAAAGACAGGAACCTCCTCACAATCCGAGCAGTGTCAAGGAGACTTAAGGTGTTGGTCTAGGCTCTTGGCTATCATGCCCCCCGGGCTGGGCGTAATTTGTTACGCCGATGACACATTGGTCACAGCTCGGGGGGCGAATTTCCAAGAGGCGGCGCGCCTGGCCACCAGGGGTGTTTCTCTGGTGGTTGGGCGCATTGAGGCGCTGGGCTTGCTGGTGGCCCTGGACAAGACGGAGGCCCTACTATTCCATGGGCCCCGTCTTGGTCCACCCCCCGGCACCTCCATTAAGGTCAACTCGGTCCTCGTACCGGTTCGGGCCCAGATGAGGTATCTGGGCCTGATCCTCGACGGTAGGTGGCTCTTCGACGAGCACGTCCGGCAGCTTTCTCCGAAGCTGGTCGGCGCTGCCTCTGCCCTTGGGCGACTTTTGCCTAACTTGGGTGGAGCCAGCGTCGCAACAAGACACCTCTACACGAGGGTTGTCCGGTCGATGGCGCTATACGGTGCACCGGTGTGGGTGGCGGCTCTGACCGTCCAGAATAAGGCGCGCCTTTGGCGCCCTCAGAGGATATTGGCGGTCAGAGCCATACGCGGATACCGCACCGTATCGACGGTGCGCCTTGGCCGGAACAACCCCGTGGGATTTGGAGGCGGAAGTGCTCGCCGAAGTTTATCGGCGAGCGGCTGAATACCGGGCGGAGAACGGGTATCGTCCTCCGCCCGAAGAGGTACGCGAATTGCGTGAAGCCGCTCGCCGAGTCACGATGGCTCGTTGGTCGTCCCGGCTGGAGGCTCCACGTGCTTGCTTTGCCACCGTGAAGGCGCTCCAGCCGGTCATCCTCGAGTGGGCAGGGCGGCAGCACGGGACCCTTTCCTTCCGGCTGACGCAGGTGCTTTCCGGGCATGGTTGCTTCGGAAAGTACCTGCACTCGGTCGCTAGGAGGGAATTGAGTCCCGCCTGCCACCACTGCGACTGCAGTGAGGACACGGCCCAGCATGCGCTGGAGATCTGCCCCGCTTGGGCGGCGCAGCGCCGGGCCCTCACTGCAGTCATCGGAGGAGATCTGTCGCTACCGGCCGTCATACGATCCATGGCCGGTAGCGACAGCAGTTTTACCGCGGTCGCGACCTTCTGCGAAGACATAATTTCGCAGAAGGAGGCGGCGGAGAAGGCCCGAGAGGACGACGTTCACTCGGACCCAATTCCACGGGACGGGTTTTCCTCTCCATCCGCAATACAGGCCAACCGCGAGGAGGCGACGTACGCGTGTGCCGTACGTCGCCTATATTGAGAGTCATTACCAGCAGACGGTGCCCGCTTCAGTGCGGACAGGCGCTGGGAGGGGTCCGGTTGTGTTAATATCAGCAGTTCCCGGACCCCTCCCTTCTGAGGCGCAGAGTTGGCACACCGTGTGGTTTTAGTCGGTTCGATTACGACACACCACCCCGCCGCAAACCCCGGTGGGGTGACGGCCCGAGGGGGTTTCCACACGTTAAAAAAAAAAAAAAAGGCTTTTGGCTATCAATCCGTGAGCAGATACGACTATTGGAACAATGATCACCGAATCCACATTCCACATATCGACAATCTCGTGAGATACGATATTGTTATTCATATTACTTTAAGTCCAGTAATGACACAACGATCAAGATCGTACCCAAATTAATTACGTTCTCATAAATTATCGTACTAAAGCTTACTCGCGGTACGAGACTTGACTGTTGCATCATTATTTTTTTAACACGAATGTACTGTATTGTTACAGTGGTAATGCTAATGTTAGTTAGTTATTTTTAAAACTATTTTTATTATATTTCCGGACAGAACCGCATTGTCGGCGGCAAAGAAACTGGTATCAACGAATACCCAATGATGGCCGGTATTGTCGACGTAAGGATCTCTCAAATCAAATGCGGGGGCACTATCATATCAAGCTATTATGTGCTGACCGCTGCACATTGTTTGACTAGTCTACTCCTAAACCGTACTGCAGTCGTCGTAGGGGAGCACAATGTATCTAAAGGTAATGTATCATCTATTCTAGTTCTATATACCTAATTAACTCGGTACCTTAATGCGAAACACATTGTAGTAGCTTTTAAACATTGCTTTTAAAAATAAAACAACTTCCGCATTAGGAAAATAAATCCTGTGATACGGGGGACTTTACAAATCCACATATAACGGATACAAAAAATATCCTGACTCAGAACAACAATTTGTGGATCATACAAAGTGTTGTTCCATGTGGAATTGGAACCCACAACACTTGCCGCTGTAGACAGCTGCGTGGGGACCGCTTAAACTACTAGGCCAACCCTGCAGTACTATTTTGCGTGGAAGAGCTTAGATTCATTATTTAGTCATTTCTTTTATACTTTTAACATAGTACATGAAGCTACCGAAGTCGAACTCTTCACAAAAATAGGATAAAATTATTATATGGTTACGAAGAAAGATTATTCACGAACAACGATCGAGAAAGTTCTAGATTTTTTTATGTTATAGGTGGCAAACGAGCAACCGCCGCCCATGGACACCCACAACACCAAAACGATATTATTTGCAAACAACGATCGAGAAAGTTGATTTGAAAGGCACGGAATAACGAACCGTCTATCAATATACATAGCTACGAATATCGATTGGTTATATTAGTGATATTGTGGTTTTAAGAGTGCTGTTATAAAGTCTCTTTTACACGTCAGAAGGTTTATTTCCCAAACCCATCGAACCCTGACACGCAACAGTATTATATTAAAACAGTAAATACTACAAATAATGTCCATCTTTGACTATAAGCTATGAGATCCTGTCTTAAATTTATCCATTATTTTACTTGCAGATGATTCTCCAGCAACCAGAGGCTACAGAGTGTCCAATTTCATCATACATCCTCAATACTCCTCGTGAGTACTCTACCTATATTATCTTTTGAATATTACAAGTTTTGTCAAGACAGTCTTAATCTGAATTCGAGTTCAATAGTCTCTGGGCTTGATTCCGTAAATGTTTTTAAAGCATACTTTTAAATGGACCTTCTTAGAAGATCCTTTAAATTTATCATTTTATTTCATAATAAAAGAACTGTAACGGACACAAAGAACACCCCGACTCAGGACAACATTTTGTGGATCACACAAAGTGATGTCCCACGTGGGATTTGAACCCACGGCACTTGGCGCATAGGAAGCGGCGTAGTGACCGCTTAAACCACTAGGCCAAACGTGCAGTCCTGCTGTTATGGTTCCAAAAGACCAGGAGCATTGCCATGTGGAATAACAATGCTAATTCCTGCGTTTTGTTGCAATTGTTATGTAGTTAAAGCCCAAACACAGTCCGACATCAGTTTATCTACGTAGAACATCGATATCGTCAGGTTCGAGGTTCGTTCAGGTTTGATGACAGCCGCTCCACGTAAATAATATTGAAGCTCCACCATGTCATAGTAGACTGAAATAGAAAGTGACCCCAACCTAGTTGGAGAAAAGGGTCGGATGATGATGAGAATTACTTGGAACGAAGTTCTTTATCGCGCGTTGCGAAAGGGGGCTAGACGGAAAAAATTAAGACGTAGACGATTAAGAGTTTTTGCTATAAGTAAGCAATAGCTTACAATAGTAAGCCGTGCGGCGTGCGCTTGTTTCTCTGTCTGTCTCTCTCTCTCTCTCTTAAAGAAAGCAAGCCAGATGTGATGACGATTATTTTTGTTGAGTGTATACAGGTTTTTGTACATAATAAATAATAAAAAATAATAACAATATTACAATTCCTTCACTTATTATCGATTAATTAGTGAAGGAACTGTAATATTGTTTTTTTTATTTATTATTAATGTTACGAGCTGGGTATTGACCAAATTAAAGTAGTCGATTAATTACCAAAAATAACACAATATTTATTAACAACACTTTATACAATAAGAAATCACTAAATCACTTGTTAGTCGCACTAGAAGATCTCTTCGATGTTTATCCGCTGTATCGTGAAACAATACTGTCCCTACGGCCAACACGTTCCGCTTTTATATGGCCGTGGAAATTACTCGAAACTACGAAAATATTCGATCGATGTCTCTAGGCTAAATAGATTACTCTAGAGCTGCTTGTAGCGCCATCTAGCGTCGAGTAATCGTCATAATGCACACAGTTGCGCGCTTTCCGACACTAGATGGCGTTGTCCTTGACAGTTCTCGATTCTTCTAGTGGACACTAGATTCATCTGGTTTTTTTTTATTTTATTTATTTATTCAAACAATATGAGGTACAAGAAATTTAATAAAAGATGCCACATAAACTCATTTGAGTTTTTCCGTGCATCCGTGTCATCACCAAATCATATTTAATTCTACTTACATACAATACAATTGCTTTACACACGATTATTGCCAACTTCATACATGTTCATGGTTATTGAATAAACCAGCATTCTCAAACACTACGTTTTAGTAACACTTAATAGAAGAAAAGTACAATAAACATCACTGAAGAACCAAACCAAAATATATACAGTCACTTATAAATTAGAGCGGGTAGTCATTGCAAATTATATTATTCCACTACCCTACCAAGTCGCACCGACCACAACCGATCACAGCCGACCGGCGCTCGATGATCCGATCACAATATTCTTATAAGAGATCTTTAATACGTTATACAGAGTGATTACATTACTGCAAAATAAAACAATAATGGTTGCAATTTTTGATGTTACAAATATACTAAACACTAAAGACGACTGTGAAATCCAAGTTGAGAATTCCGAAATAAATGCAATGTATGAGTGAGTATGTATGCATATAAACGTAAGACAAAATCATAGATTTCCTGAAATATTTTGCAAGAAGTACCGCTTCAATTTAATTTTAATATTTTTAGGAGTTAGTTGATCTTTCTCTGCCATTTGTAATTCATTAATGAGAAATGGAATGACATATCCCAATTTTCTTTTACCATAATTATTGGTGTATTTAGGCAAAGTTAGGTATTCTTTAAAAATTTGACGTGTTTGAACCGTATTATTGTTGTACTTTCTTTTTTCTTTTAGATGTTCATTAAAAAATTCTTCATTTAACAGCGTATATTTAATTTTGTCATGAATCGGCAATACCCTACAAAACTCAAACAATGCATGGTAATTACTTTCAAATTTTTTTTTTATGTTCATGGGTACTATTTCTTTCAGGAACCTCATTTGAAGTACATAAATAAGGTCAAGGTGGTTTTTATACGTTCTTCCATAGCTTGATAAACCGTAACCGATTATCGATTCAACCAGAGCTGTATACAGTTGTAGTCGTATCCGATAGGGTATTTTTCTCTTTATAAGAGAAAACTTAGCCAAAATACCTCTCAGTTTATCACAAACTAGGTTTATATGGCTTTTCCACGACATCCGACTGTCTATTATAAGACCAAGATACTTTTGCTGATCTACTACATCGATAAAACCACAGGTACACTTGCTAGGTATGCCTTCATTATTTTCATGAAAACATTCGTGCCTGTGTGCGATGAGAGTTGGTTTCGTGGCTTCTCTATTTTGACTCGAGCTGATGTATATCACTTTGGTCTTATCCTCGTTTAAAACCAGCCCGACGTCGTGAGACCATTTTGCTACTAAATCGAAGTCATATTGCAGTTTTTTTAGTGCGTCTTCCACCGAGTTGCCAAACGCCAAAATGCAAGTATCATCAGCGAATTGATACATTTCACATTTCGTAATTAGGTTTTGTAAGTTATTGACGTATGTAAGGAAGTGCAACGGTCCCAATACCGATCCCTGGGCCGTGCCACTTGTCACTTCTGTTAGGCTGCTATGAACACCATCTACTCCAACCACAAAATTTCTATTTCTCAGATAATCACCACACCACCTCAGAAGGTTGCCCTTGATACCACATTTTTCAAGACTGTTTATTAGTATGGAATGACTGAGTGTATCAAAAGCACTGCTGTAGTCTATAAACACAACCAACACATGTCGCTTCTGGTCAAGGTGATTATAGATGCTATCTGTGAATTTACTAAGAAGTTGAGTTGTATTTTTTCCTGGTTGAAAACCGTATTGATTTGCGGAGAGGATGCTGTTTTGCCTGCAATATTCATACATTTCTTTGCTTATATACTTTTCAACCAGTTTATCTACTAGTGGCAGAATAGTAATTGGCCTGTAGTTAGAATACTCAGCACGGCTACCTTTTTTATGTAGGGGTCTAACGATTCCCGTTTTTAGTGCATCAGGATATATGCCACTGAATACACTTTTATTTATTAAGTTGGTAATTATATCAGTTATTTCACTGCAGAGTTTTTTAATGTCCCGTGCCCTTATACCATCCAAACCAGGTGATTTTTTAGCGTTCGTTGATTTTATTATTGCAGCTATACCTTTATGTGTCGCAGGTCTGTATCTCATTGAGACATTCGCTGCTTTTATATAAGTAGATTTATCTAGAAGTGGGCTAGAACATTTGGGTGCTATTTTCTTAACATTGTCAGTAAACGTTTGTGCGAAGTTATTAGCAACATCTTGCTTACTTGTATTATTATTTACTAAGGCATTTGTTATGACGGTATCAATAGACTGCTTTATTCTACCTGCGATACGATTGAGAATTTGCCATAGATGACATGGATTATGCCTGTTCTGGGTTATTTCTGTTTTGAGGTTTTGATTTTTGGTCTTTTGTAATACTTTATTTGCAAAATTTCTGGCTTTATTGTAAGCGTTCTTAAGGTTCAGGTTATTTGGATCTTTAATCCATTTCATAAATTTTTCATCTCTATACTGACAAGAATTAATTACATTATTATTTATCCAAGTGTTATTTCTTGTTATATTATTTTTTAGTTTAATTTTATTTTTATTTAGGTTATGGCGCAACACTGCCCCCTCCTAAGACATGCTCGTCCCGAGCATTATCGGTTCCATAGTATCGTGCCAGTCGATCTACATGAACTATCTTTGGGGCGCCTCTTGGACACTTCTGTATCCGGTAGGTAACATCATTGATTTTAGTGACTACCCGGTATGGCCCATCCCATTTTGCTTGTAGCTTCGGAGATCTCCCTTTACTGCGAACTGGATTATGTAGCCATACTAGCGAACACTCTTCGAAGCCCTTATTATTCGCTTTCCGGTCATAACGGGTTTTCATCTTTTCAGACATTTGTTGGCCCGATTGTCTGACATGCTCATAAATGTCATTCATCTTGTTCCGCAAGTCATTCGCGTACTCCGTTATACTTCGCGGGGTATCAGGGGGTATTCCAGTGATCAAGTCTGCAGGCAACCGTAGTTCTCTTCCGAAGTTTGCAAAAGCTGGTGTTACGGAAGTACATTCGTGGACTGCACTTCGGTATGACAGAAGAAACGGTTGGATGTGTTTGTCCCAATCTTTTTGCTTACTTTCAACTACTTTTGCCAGATACCTCTCTAGTGTTTGGTTAAATCGTTCCACCATTCCGTCCGATTGTGGGTGGTAAGAGGTGGTTCTGGTTTTGTGAGCACCCATCACTCGACACATTTCTTGAAATATTTGAGACTCAAAATTTCTTCCTTGGTCACTGTGGATTTCTAAAGGCACTCCAAAACGACAGAAGACTTCGTGCACTAATTTATCTGCAACTGTTGATGCCTCTTGGTTGGGAATGGCAAAGACTTCTGGCCACTTAGTGAAGTAATCCATTACGACCATGAAGTACTTGTTTCCGCTTTCACTTTCAGGAAACGGTCCTGCCACGTCTATAGCAATTCTTTCCCAGGGTGCACCAACATTATACAATTTCAATGCGCCTCTGCTACGTGTATGAGGTCCCTTCACGGCCGCACAACTGGTACACTTGCGACACCAGTCCTCAACATCATCACGACAATGAATCCAGTAGAATCTTTTCCTTATCTTTAACAATGTCTTCTTAACTCCCATAACACCTCCTGAACATCCATTATGGTAGAGCTGCAGGACCACTGGTATCTTAGCTTTAGGAACAACCATTTGCAGGTGACAGCTGTCTCCTCGAGCGTTTTCCCATTTACGGCACAAGACTCCATCCTGGATGACTAGACTATCCCATTGAGCCCAATAACTCTTCGCGTTCGAACTCAGCGATGCAACTTCGCTCCAGTGTGGCTTAGGAGTCTCAGCTTTAATCCACTCGAGAATTGGTTTGATATCTGCATCCTCTTGCTGTGCTTGCTGTAGGCTTTCCTTCCATTCGTTGCTAAGGTCCGTCTTTATCGTCCTTATAGGAACAGCTTCCTTTACTTCTTGCTTGGCGTAGTGCTTGCAGTCTTCAAGGCAAGGTCTTCTTGATACTGCGTCTGCGTTACCGTGAGACTTTCCACTGCGATGTCGGGCAGTACTATCAACCACCTTATTCTCCTGAAACCGCTCGTGTTCTCTTCCTATGCTTCGCTTAGGGCAGCTGGACCGAAGGTGACCTTTTTCACCACAGGCGTAGCATCTAGGGCTGTACCTCTGAAATCGGTCCCGCACCGGTGATGCCACATCCTCCCGGACCCGATGAGACCGATGGTCTTGTCTCACAGCAGCTCTGCCCTGCTGTTGTCGGGCAGTACTATCAACCGCCTTATTCTCCTGAAACCGCTCGTATTCTCTTCCTATGCTTCGCTTAGGGCAATTGGACCGAAGGTGACCTTTTTCACCACAGGCGTAGCATCTAGGGTTGTACCCCTTAAATCGGTCCCGCGGAGGTGATGCCACAACCTCCCGGACCCGGTGAGACCGATGGTCTTGTCTCACAGCTTCCACCTCCAAAGCATGGGCCAGGGCGTCCTTGAGAGTTTCATGGTGCCCAAGTCTCACAGTAGCTCTAACTTCGAGGTCACGAATGCCATCGATGAAAGCTTGCACCAGATTCCCGTCAACGAGCGCAGGTGCAGACTGGTATGCCTTACGGACCAGTTTCTCAACTTCCAGAGCCCACTGTTGCAAGTTTTCACCGATGCGTTGGGCACGAAACACGTGCTCCAGATGAGCGTCACCATATCTTGCTTCCAATGCCTCCAGCAGTTGCTCATAGGTTACCTTCTTACCGAGGGCTTCGAGGACGGTTAGAGCCTGGTCTCGAAGACCCAAGGTGAGCGCGGTCATAGCTTGTTCCTTTGTCCAGCCGTTTGCCGTCATAACAGCCTCAAACTGAATCTTGTAGGCTGACCACGAAGATGTTCCATCAAACAGCGGTACTTTGAACCCCCGTACCGAAGGAGCAGCAGTTACTATAGTCGCCGCTCCGTCTCCAACTTTAAGGTTTCTTAAGGCCTTCTTCACGTCAGCAATTTGAGTTTCGGCCTCAGTGATACGATTCTCGTGTTGAAGAACCTGATCCTTCACTACCTTGATTTCTTTGCCGAAAGTCTCATGAATGCCTTTTAACAAGAGCATCTGTTCTTCCTGGCGGCGGGCCTGTTCCTCCTTGTCCCGCTGCAGCTGCTCTTCCAAGCGGCGGGCCTGCTCCTCCTGGCGGCGGGCCTGCTCCTCCTGGCGGCGGGCCTGCTCCTCCTTGTCCCGCTGCAGCTGCTCTTCCAAGCGGCGAGCCTGCTCCTGGAGCATCGCCATTAGGGCCGTGATATCTGGAGCTGCTGCTGATGCCGACGTGGACGGCGTGGTTTCCATGACTGGCTGCTGATCTTCCGATGTAGGCAGTTGTGCACTTCCAAATCGCCTCTGATCAGCCTCTTGCTGGCGCTGACTCCTGGTTCGGATACCTTCCGTGTCCTCTTTTGGTAATACCGGCATACTTTAATCGCACTTCTGACACCAAATTGTTACGAGCTGGGTATTGACCAAATTAAAGTAGTCGATTAATTACCAAAAATAACACAATATTTATTAACAACACTTTATACAATAAGAAATCACTAAATCACTTGTTAGTCGCACTAGAAGATCTCTTCGATGTTTATCCGCTGTATCGTGAAACAATACTGTCCCTACGGCCAACACGTTCCGCTTTTATATGGCCGTGGAAATTACTCGAAACTACGAAAATATTCGATCGATGTCTCTAGGCTAAATAGATTACTCTAGAGCTGCTTGTAGCGCCATCTAGCGTCGAGTAATCGTCATAATGCACACAGTTGCGCGCTTTCCGACACTAGATGGCGTTGTCCTCGACAGTTCTCGATTCTTCTAGTGGACACTAGATTCATCTGGTTATGGCGCAACATTAACAATTAACTTCGTTCCATCCGGGTGTCCCTTGACACCTCTCAAGTTTTTTATTCCAAAAACTAGTTATTGAAATTCATAAAAGGATTTATTATTTCAACTCACAAATGTTTTAACAATGATTATATTTGTAATTACAGATCTAATTACGACTACGACATAGCTTTGGTCAGAGTGAGCGATCCAATTCAGTTTAATGACCGGGTGGGGCCTGTCTGCCTACCCTTCAAATTCCGAAACGATGATTTGTCTGGCAAGAGAGTCACAGTCCTGGGTAATTGATACATTATTTGTTTCATTTCAGTACCTACTTCCCCAATGTATGAGCATGTAGGCCTCTCCTTAGAAAATATATTTTTGCCACGTTGGTCAGATGGCTTGTAATAGGATGTGTGCCAAATTTGAATTCTCCTTGCTGCCGTAATTGGCTCGTAAGACACCCACGAGATCACTTGTTTATTTATATTTATTGCATTTTATAAACTAGAATATATTAACTACTTATTTAATTTGTAAAAATAGATCAAATCCTACCAATATTATAAACGCGAAAGTTTGTGTGTATTTACACTATGTATGTTTGTTGCTCTTTCACGCAAAAACAACTGAATGGGTTTTGATGAAACTTTACAATAATATAGCTTTTATATCAGAATAACACAGGCTACAATTTATAAAGATACTAGTTTCGCATCGCGGCGTTGCCCGTGGTTATTGTCGTACCACGAGTAGCACCTCGGGGTTCAGCTAGTTTCAATTAAATTAAATCGAGGAGTTTCTTTTCTTTCCAGACAATTTTTTTGCTTGCAAACTTGAGCAAGTTCTGCACTCAATTCTGCACCCCAGTCTCAAAATTACACTAGTTAATTATCGCTACCGCTTATTTTTAGGTTGGGGAACCATCTTTATTGGGGGTCCAGTCTCATCAGTGTTGCTTGAGGCGACTCTAGATGTGATAGATCAGACCCAGTGCAGACGTAAAGAGTCGTCTGTCACATCGCGACAACTATGCACCTTTACACGAGGGAAAGATGCATGCCAGGTACAATTATATTTTAATTTTGCTTAGGTAATCACTACATACTAATCAATAAAGTATACGATATAAAAAAAAACTATTTAAGGATAAGTTGTGTCCTAGTGATATTGGCTAGCCAGTTCTATTGTTTTCGTTCCAACTAATTTAACAAAACGAATGAAAAAATTATAAATATTCTGTTTTTTTTGTACTTCTTTTTAATTTTCTGTTACATTATTAGTAATTACTTCACTTTTTTAAGTTGTTCCTGTATAATTTTAGTAATATAAATAGCATACGCATGCTTCGTCACAAGATAACACTAAATGTTACTTAAAAAACTTTGTTATTTCATGTAAGTGAACTGAAATTGTTCTTATGGAATAAAGGTTCTATAAACTTATAAATTGGAGTGTAATTATCCAAAGGGTTATGTATAAATTTAGAAAAAAATAATAAAGTTGAAGAGTTTGTTTGTTTGAACGCGCTAATATCAGGAACCGCTAGTCCGATTTCAAAAATTCTTTCAGTGTTGGATAGTCCATTTATCGAGGAAAGCTATAGGCTATATATCATCACGCTACTACTAATAGAAGCGGAGCACCAATGAAGAATGCGTCAAAAACGGGAAAATTCACGCTACGGGCAATATAAGACGCAAACAAGGTTGCGTGGATCAGCTAGGTAAAAAAAAAATACGAATTCCATTATACTTGTGACGTTTAAATTTCAAAAAACATTAAACGTTCGTAAGTATTTTGTCTGTGACACAGTGCGGTTTTCACTATCCGTTTAGTTGCTACTGTATTATCAGTGCGGTTTTTTTTTAAATTGTACTGGTTGAAAAGTTAGCAAAACTTAAATAACTTGTCTGCAGGACGATTCTGGCGGGCCTCTCTTGTATACGGATCCAATAACTGCTCTCCTCTTCTCGGTGGGTATTGTGAGTAGTGGCCGCTCCTGTGCGACTGGCGACTTCCCCGGGGTTAATACCAGAGTGACTGCCTTCCTTGATTGGATCGTCGCCATAACACAAGTCGACTATTGCGTGAAATAAAATTGACCTTCCATTCGCTTTCTTTGATTTTAAATTAAGACATTATTTATTTAAGAAACCTAATTTTATTTTAACTAAATACTACAAGCATAGCGTAACATTTCGTTCCGGAATGCACGAAATGTGTATATTAATCTGTTTGCTGTTCATAGACCAACAAAGTACTGGCATTTTGAATCGACTAACTTACTAATATTGATTAAAACATATAAATAAAATACAATCATTGGTTAGTGTATTATAAATTTAATAAAAATATACTTTTTTATGTTATAGGGGGCAAACGAGCATACGTATCGCAACACCAGAGGCGTCACAAGTGCGTTGCCGGTCTTTGGCGTATGGGTCTCCGGTATTCTCACTCACTCGGTGAAACACAGCGCAGGCGCTGTTTCACACTGGTTTTCTGTGAGGCCGTGGTATTACTCCGGTCGAGCCGGCCTATGTATGTCGAAGCGTGACTCTTCCACGGTTAACTTAATTTAACTAACAAAGTCAAATAATATATATATATTAAGTCAAATAACTTTGTTAGTATAGTAATGAATCATAAATTCATTACTATACTAACAAAGTTACACATAATATATATATTATATAATATTTGTTCGTTTGCTTGAACGCGATAATTTCAGGAACTACTGGTCCGATTTGAAAAATTATTTCAGTGTTAGATAGCCTTTTTATTGAGGAAGGCTATAGGCCATATATCAAGAACAATATTTAAATTATGGGGGGGAAATTACCACGCTACTAGTAATAGGAGACGCAAACGAGGTTGCGTTGGTGAGCTAGTAACTCATAATTGTAACACAATGAAAATGTTTTCGGAAATCATTTTTTGTTTGACGGATCTGCTGTTTTTACGGAAGTAATTGATCACCTGGTACACTTAGGTAACTTAGGTTTTTTAATAATATTAAAGAAAGGATTAATAATAAAGAAAGATAAAATCATCAATAAATGAATAAATATTTCGGACATCTAACACACAATGGGTGCGCAGTGGTAGCGTATGCGAAAACTAAGCGCAGTTCGTATTACGAGTACTAGACAACTGATATAACTATATATATACATATTTTTTGTAAATACATAAATATTGTACATACTAATGTATTTACACACAGCCTGCAAAACAAATATTTGCAGATCATATAAAAAATGGTCCGGAAATCGAACCCAAGACCTGAAGCACAGCATTAGCATACGCTACCAATGCAGAGGTAGTCAAAATGGATATTGGATTCATAACACGTTATTTGAATGAGTTAAATTCTAAACCAGAATAAGTTTGTGTCCAAAAATATATTTTATTTATTTCTTTAATTAACATAAACACTAATTCAATTGAAAGTTTAAACACACATACAAACACACATAAATAGACGTTTTAAAACGACTTGAAGAAATAAAAATAATTGCAAACATAGCCTATGTAAGTCTTATTTTCTATTTCCTTTATTTTACCTTAGGTTCGTTAAGGAAACCTACTGTACCATTCTAATGTCAAAGACAATAGGAATATCTTCTCCCTGCCGTGAGGTCGGGTCATCGATTTACGTGAATGTCCTATTGTACGCTGTATTATAATTATCTTTCGATAAACTCTTAAGAAATCATATCACGTCTCGATGTTTTGAGTTTGGATGTTGTGTTTTTTTATTTCCTGTACCAACATCCATTAATAATAAACAAACCTCATGCAATGCAGTAGGTTTCTTATTTAACGGTAGGTTTTTAAGATTTCGTATCATTCGATTGCCGGTATTCATATCCAAGAACCTTCCTCAAAATTATCAGTGATATTTTAGATTTGAATTTCATCATTCGTTTAAAGGAAGGAGCTCACCGGACTCGTTTCTGCAAGGTAATTTTTAAACTTGTATCTAATCTCAAACTTAAAATCATTTGATAGCTTTGCTAAGGATTGGTGGATATATTATATTTCTAACCCCTACAGTTTCGTTGCTGGTTCCAAGACAGTCTATTTTTCTTGGAACTTTCCGAGTGTCCTATATTATATGCTACATTGTCTTGTCAATTTCTCAACTCATATTTTCTTTTGTAAACTATTGTTAGCCTTTTTCAGCAATGTGACCTATTATTGATTTGGTTTATTAGTTTGATATTGTTTATTCTAATTTTGATTTCAGTATGATTTCTACAATAACTTTACTTCTTTGCGTTAACTTGGCATCTTCTATTTTCCCGCTCAGTCTTCTAGTGCGAGATTGTGATCAGGTGGAAAAGGTAAGAGTGACCTAACGTTTTTATACTCTATGTAAAGCCTAAATGAAAGCAAGAGTTGCGATGGTCTATCATTTAATTGATCAAAATATGTAGGTATATTTAAAAAAATATAGTGCAATAAGATCATTCGATTATCAAAATGACAATATTCATTTTGATAACATAAAATGTACAAGAATTAAGTAAAATACCAACAGAAAGATGTCTTGTGTTTTTATTTCAATGAACAATATTTTTAAATTTGTTCATTCATTTTTGTTATAAATTTACATAATATACTACAGTATAATGCAGAGGACAGATCCTGACACAACTTGCTTGCAATATTTTTAATTATTGAATTAGATTGCTGATATTGACAAATTAACTTGTGAATAGCGATTAAGCATCAAATACACGGCAGTGCAATTAACTTCAATCTAGGTAGGATGCAAAGATATAACCTACAAAACTATAATGTTAATGTGTGTTTTACATACTGCCCACAGATTGATATCGACGGTGCAATATCTTTTATGAATCCAAATTTTCCAAGTAGCTACCATCCAGGTGCGATTTGTCGTTGGGTTTTCGAGTGCCACGTGGGATATGCTTGCCGACTAATATGCCGAAGCATTGGATTGCCATTAGTAAGTTTAATTTTCGAATTTTTTGATAATAGTAAAGTAGTAAAGCTTGTTTCTTAACTCCTTAAGAGCTGGTACGTGTAATGTTTTATATTTCTTTAAGAAAGTAAAGGAAACCTTAAAATGGAAATACTGAATCTTTACTCTCTGGTAAGAATTGCCAAGGGATCAACATTAGGTCCTAATTCAAAAACTTTTTAAAAAAATACTACACATTTTTCTGCTATTTAAATTTCTTATATAAAAAAACCTAATAATCTAATTGTTAAATAGAATGAAAAGGAAAACTATTTTGTTCATTGATAATAAAACATGTATTCTAATTTTATGTTACCAAGATCATCTTTATTAAACGACGCTTGGTGTCTGTCACATTCACAATACTAGAATAATCTTATTTAGTAATCAATAGTTTTCTAGATCAATATCTTGCTGTAATTTTCTAAAAGATGAAGGACCCTAATTAATTCTTAGTCATAAAGGCTGCATTTAGAAACTTCAGTAGGTTCTTATTTTTGACATTGAATTGTATTCTGCAAATTATTTTTAAATATTCTTATTTTTAGTCCGAGAACTGTTCCATGGACAAAATTCTAGTGTCGACTAAATCGGGTGACCCGACGGCTGATGGCGCCCGGGTGTATTGTGGTGGAATGACAATTAACACTAAGTCTGAAGGGCCCAGGATGAGCATGAGTACTATTTCTTCTTATTTATTTTTATTAGTTTTTTGTGTAACATACAGACGCTCTAAACATATATGTATACTTAGCAATAAAATTTAAAAATACTATATATCTTATAAGTTTAAACTTAGTTTTAAGACTTATAAAGTTTAATACGAGTATCAATTTTAAGAATATAATATGAAAGCTTACTCTGCAAATTTGACATGAACTGGTTGAGATAAATACATCTTAAATCAATTTCACTAAATTCTTATACTATTCAATTGAGACATTTGTTAAGGTCCACAGGGCAATTAAGCAGAATACCTACAGCTTACACGTAGATTTGTATAAACAGAATATGTTTTTCTAGTTACAATTTCTTTAAATTTCATTTCAGTGTTAATCGCTAGCGAATCATCACTTGGAGGTAGATTTATGTGTACAGTGAAATCGGAACCAGCATTATTTGGTCGAATCGGATGATGGGAATGTGATCTATTTATCTCCAACAGAGACAAGAACATCGAAGAAAATCTAAGTACTTTATTATTGTTTAAAATTAAAATATATGATAAAAGCTCGAGAAATGAACTCATTAATTAAGTAAGTACATTAAATACATTGTTGTTAATAAAATTTATGAAATCATATTTCTCTTTGGTTTTAATTTAGAAACGTAACCATTTCTCAATAGTAAATTTAATAAAATCTTTTTCTGGTTATGTAAGAAACCAGAAATCTACCATTTCTTTTATTTAAATATGATCCTGCCAAAGTGAGTACTCTGCTTGATGAAAAGCTTGAGTAGAATCCAAGGGTAGTGGTACTTATTGCGGCCTATTGAGATGCTTCTGCATCATTGGTCCGCCGGTCTTGCACTCACCCACGTAACACGACAGACGACAGCACGAATGCTGTCACTTTAGGTGGATCTTCTGTGAAAGGGCAGTAGCCGAACGGCCCGGTTGAATCGACCCGTTCGTAGCTAGCTCTCCTACCTTCGTTTCATCTTTCACACAAAGCATGGTACCTCTACTTCACACTGATAGCACAGCACATTATGTCTGTACTAGTTTGCTTTTGTATCAATCTTACTCGTATATGATCATTAGAGAGTCATGCTTAGATATATATGGCTAGCTTGACCAAAGCGATGTATATGTCTTTATAGAAATTAGGTACGAAGCAATTGTTTTCTTGCATATCACCGAGTACAGTAGTAGGTAGTAGAGTCATGCTGATTTCAGCACGAACGGGCCGGGCTCGACCGGGGCGGTACTACCCTCGCACAGAAGACCAACCCAAAATGACAGGCTTCGTACTGTCGTGTTTCGTTGGTGAGTGCGAGACCGGAGGCCCAATGATGCAGGGGTGACAGTTGTCGTGGTTAGTGTGAGAGCAGTGTAATGCTTGTGGAGTCATGTTGAGGGTGGCTTGGATCGAACCGTCGGCCAGGGAGACCTGTAGAAACGGTGGTGCCGCTGGCCGCCCGCGGCATAGAGAGGGGCCCAACTGCGGCTAACCACCCTGGGAGGCTGCCCCGTCAGGTCGCGCATAATCTACGGAGTGGCTCGTCGTGCCGGTTGGTGACCGGACGGTGGGACCAGGCGACCACTTCCGGGAGGGTACGGGGGCCCTTCCGTCCGACGGTTCGGTCACCGTCATGCCTCACGTTATATGAGGACACAGCACTACGAGTCTCAGTATTACACAGCCACGACAACTGTCGCGCCTTTTACGCTCCCCTTCCCCTACCCCCTTTTCTTTTTTCATGGCAGCACAAACAAAGCATAAGAGTTCAACAGCGGCACTCCGTCCTCCCACCAACGCGCTTTTTGAGGTGGAGTTCACAAACATCCGTGGACTCCATGCAAACCTCAACGCCGTCCACCAGCATCTTGAGACGGCACGGCCGGCCATGCTTTTTCTAACGGAGACACAAATACGCCGCCCTGCCGACACGACATATCTACACTATCCCGGCTACGTTCTTGAGGAGTGCTTCCTCGCGAAGGCTGGGGTATGTCTTTTCGTTAGGGCGGATGTCTGTTGTCGCCGTTTCCGCTGCCTTGAGGACCCATCCTTCTCCATCCTGTGGTTGCACGTGGATATTGGCTCCGTGAGCCGATTCTACGTGTGCCTATATCGATCCCACTCCGGAGACTCTGAGACAACTCGACTATTTGAATATCTCAGTCAGGCGGTGGACAAAGCGCAGGAGCAGTTTCCCACCGCCGAACTGGTGTTTCTGGGAGACTTCAACGCCCACCATGAGTCCTGGTTGGGATCTTCCAGAACTGACCACGCGGGTCGGACTGTCCACGCATTCGCTCTCACGCATGACCTCACCCAGATGGTACTCCAGCCCACCAGGATACCAGACATACAGAGTCAAGCGCCTTCCTTGCTGGACCTTCTGCTGACGAGTCACCCAGCGCAGTACAATGTATCGGTGCTCGCCCCTCTAGGATCCTCCGATCACTGCCTGGTGTCTTCCACGGTGTCTTTAGTTGCCGCCCCACGACCAGTGGCAGCGAAAAGACGACTATGGCACTACTCGTCAGCGGACTGGGATGGAATGCGGGATTATTTTGCATCCATCCCATGGGCTCAACGCTGCTTTAAAGACAAAGATGTGTCGCAAACTGCGGCCGCCGTGGCTGGCGAGATCACTGTTGGAATGGAATACTATATTCCCCACAGTGAGGTCGCCAGCACAACGACCCGTCCCTGGTTTAATCGCGAGTGCGCCCATGCCGTTGCGCAAAAACGATCGGCTTACCGCGCATGGACCAGGGCTCACGCTCGCGGCTGCCCTGACGTTGGTCAACTAAAAGCAGCGTTTAACAAAGCCACAAGGGAATGCAAGAAGGCTTACATTAGAGCGGATGCCCAGCGCATTGCGCGGCTTAGCCAAGAACTCGTCGCACACCCTACGGGTAGCCGAAAGTTCTGGCGATTGGCTAAAGCCGTGCAGTCCAACTTCTGTCAACCCTCGCTACCACCGCTGAAATGCCCCGACGGATCACTAGCCCATCAGTCGCAGGAGAAAGCAAAACTGCCTGTTGATCTCTTTGCGGCTAACTCCCGAATCGACGACCGTGGCAAGCACCCGCCTACCATTCCGACCTGCGACACTACGATGCGGGATATTCGCATCCGGTTGAATGATGTCCGTGCGGAGCTTCGGTCACTCGACGTCCGGAAAGCCAGTGGACCCGATGGCATTCCAGCGGTGGTTCTTAAGAAGTGTGCACCAGAGTTGTCTCCGGTATTGACGCGCTTGTATTGCCTGTCGTATTCATCGGGAACTGTTCCGATGGCCTGGAGAGAGGCGAATGTTCAACCCATCCCCAAAAAGGGCGACCGTTCAAACCCGGCAAACTACCGTCCGATAGCCGTCACCTCAATTCTCTGCAAGGTATTTGAAAAGATAATAAACAAACAACTGATTTACTACCTGGAGGATCACTCTTTACTAAACGATCGCCAATATGGTTTTAGACCGAACCGATCCACGGGTGATCTTCTAGCGTATGTTACACACCTTTGGGGTGAGGCTATTGACAGGCATGGGGAATCCTTGGCCATCAGCCTTGACATGGCCAAAGCCTTTGATAGGGTTTGGCACCGTTCGCTTCTCTCCAAGCTACCGGCATACGGCTTACCCCCCAAACTCTGCAGCTGGGTTGCCGCATTTCTGCACCAGCGCCGCATTAGAGTCCTTTGCGACGGTGCGGCCTCCGAGTTTCAGCTGATCAACGCTGGAGTACCTCAGGGGTCCGTCCTATCACCCACGCTGTTTCTTCTGCATATCAATGACATGCTAGCCCTTGGCAGCATTCATTGCTATGCAGACGACAGCACAGTTCACGGGCGATATTTTGGACATCCCACAGCTGGGCTAGCAGATAATGAGAAAAAACGACGAGCACTTGTCGCTCAACTCGACCATGACTTGGACCGCATTTCTCAATGGGGCTCTGAGAATCTGGTCGAGTTCAACGCCAAGAAAACACAGGTGTGCGCGTTCTCAGCCAAAAAGTCTCCATTCCTTCCCTTTCCCACTTTTCAGAGCACTCAACTGCCATTACAAGGTAGGCTCGATATCCTGGGCATGGATATCAGCCGCGATCTCAACCCTCGCGAATACGTTGAGAGTGTCACTAAGGCGGCCTCGCGGAAGCTAGGTATCCTTAATAGGGTGAGACGGTTCTTCTCGCCCGGGCATCTGTGTCTGCTTTACAAGACCCAGGTTCGCTCGTGCGTGGAGTACTGTTCTCATCTTTGCGATGGAGCCGCGCAGTATCTGTTCGACGCTCTCGACCGGTTGCAGCGGCGAGCCATCCGCATTGTCGGCAGTCCCCAGACCACCGAGTCCCTTGAGCCTCTGCAGTTGCGTAGAGATATCGCCTCTATGGCAGTCCTCTATCGCCTTTATCATGGAGAGTGTTCTGAAGAGCTGTTCCAACTGGTCCCCCCTTCTCCCTTCCTCTATAGGACAACACGTGCCGGTCTTGGAAGTCACCGCTTCAGAGTGGTAGACATACGCTCTCGTACTCACCGCTTCGGTTCTTCCTTCCTGTGCCGAGCGGTCAAAACCTGGAACTCACTACCTGCGTACGTGTTTCCCTCCCAGTATGAACCTGGGTCCTTTAAGCGGAGCGTGAAGAAGCATTTCACTAGGCCGCCATAGTGTGGGTCGCCATGCTGCATTGTCCCTATTAGCAGTGAGGATGGTGACCACCACTCCTGGATTCTGCTCGTGCTTTCCATCAGGCAGAGCAGAGTCATTTTGGCAGCTAAGACATAAAAAAAAAAAAAAAAAAAAAAAACAGTAGAGGTAGCTTTATCACCTAAGCCCAGTTCATTCATACCGAAGCATTACTCTCCTAGGCTTGAAGGAAGAGCCAGGTTATAATTTTCATGATCCTCCTAGTCTTTATAATATTCCCAAGATTATTTGGGTTCAACCAGCGTTATCTGAATATCAGTTTTAACACAGATTGCCAACTGCGAATTCAGTTCGAAATTTGAACTATTTGTCAGTATATTTGAGGGCACTGACTTCCCGATAACGATGTTCATGACAACTGGTACGAACGGCTTAACGTGCTCTCTGAAGAGCCAAGTAATCTCTTCTATACATAGTACAAACTTTTGTCCGCAACTTCGCCCGCATGTATGTTGGTTTTCACTGTAAACAGTATCCTATGTGTCATTACTGTAAAGTTTCATTTAAATACATTCAGTAGTTTTTGCATGGAAGATAACAAATATTCTTATACACATACATTCCCACAAACTTTCGCATTTATAATAATTATAGGATAGGACAATACAAAGTTAAGTTACTGAAACAATACATTCATCCATCACACAATAGTCCGTAAAAGCGTAATGCGTTTAATTAATTTTTAAACGCACTTTTTGAAAGAAATTTGCGTAAAGGATTGTTATATACTATTACATGCAAAGCCTATGTTTTATAATAGTCAGATGTTTTAAACAGCTCTAACGTGCGTATTGTTTTTAGCATAATATTTGTCTATGGTATTTGTTTTTTTATAATAGTTGTATAAAATAATAAAGTACCTTGGAACAATAAGACAGTTATGGATGGTTGTGTAAAAAAATAATATGTGTAGTTGGATATATGTAGCCCTGTAGTGGTTAGTAAGTGCGTGTTGGTGAAATGAGGTGTGTCTATCGTAAATGAGTTAGTTGTTAATTCGCGTTTGAGATTTTTCTTCCGTGTGCATAACAAAGATAACAGGTTTGTAACAAACTAATTATCGAAGAAGAAAATGTTTTTTTTTTATTGAATAGTGGGCAAACGAGCAGACGTATCACCTGATGGTAAGCGATTACCGCCGCCCATGGACACCCGCAACACCAAAGGCGTCACAAGTGCGTTGCCGACCTTTGGGGGATGGGAAAGGGGATGGGGCGAGGGGTTGGGGTATGGGCCTCCGGTATCCTCACTCACTCGGTGAAACACAGCGCAAACGATATTTCACACCGGTTTTCTGTAAGGCCGTGATATCACTCCGGTCGAGCCGACCCATTCATGTTGAAGCATAGCTCTCCCACGGCAAAATGATTATGATGATGATTAAAAAACTTCTAGTTTTTTCGTTCGGGCTTTTTTATGAATCTATTGACACCTCATATATTAAAATCGATTCAGTAGTCTAGTAGTCCAAGATCCCAGGGCCGCCAGACGTCACGTATTTTCTGACGAACGAAATGTGGCTGATTGCGTAGTGGTAGTATGTACTAAGAACGCATGCCTACCTGCTAACTTGACTAGACGGCCAATTTTCAGGTATCAGGTAATCAAGGTACTTAAAAACATAACGAACCTCACGTAAATTCTGAAAGCTGATTTTCACGGCAATATCCTTAAAAATAAGTCGCCAATACTCCCAGATACTTTCCGTGGGCCGATTTGCTTAACAGACACTTTCAAGCTCCCAAAATAATGACGTAACTTCACGTAAATTCTGATGCTCCATTTTTATATATGTCTACCAAACAACTATTTTAAAACCTCTTACAAAAAGACAGACCGATCCAAGGGGCCAATCATCCCCTAAATTCAATTTTAATATCTCTGTGGGTAAGAGCGCGAGGGCATTATCCACACGCACGGAGCATCAGAATTTACGTGAAGTTACGTCATTATTTTGGGAGCTTGAAAGCGTCTGTTAAGCAAATCGGCCCACGGAAAGTGTCTGGGAGTATTGGCGACTTATTTTTAAGGATATTGCCTAAAATATACGTGAAAATCAGCTTTCAGAATTTACGTGAGGTTCGTTATGTTTTTAAGTACCTTGATTACCTGATACCTGAAAATTGGCCGTCTACTCAAGTTAGCAGGTAGGCATGCGTTCTTAGTACATACTACCACTACGCAATCAGCCACATTTCGTTCGTCAGAAAATACGTGACGTCTGGCGGCCCTGGGATCTTACTATATAGGTACTAAGGTGAACATACAAACAAACATATATGACCAAGAATAAACTTCTGGCTTCACCATCCCATAGTTAGCTACTTTATATCTCTTCCTTACATGAGGTTATATATGTTTAAAAATAATTCAATTCCTTAAGAGGATAGCGTAAAACAGGTGCGGGCTGCCTTTACAAATCTAGTGTTTTTCATGAGCGGCACCATCCCAAACGCCTTTCAGTATTACTTAATGTGTTGAGACCAAATTAAATGAATGAAAACAGCAAAAAAATTGTTACAATTAATGATTATTGTATTCCTCTTACGTCAATTCAACAAATCTCCCTTACTTTATAAATAGGTAAATTTAAAAGGTAATTTTTTTGTTGTAAATTGAAATATACATAGGTACTGTATGTTACATGAAAACATTTGTATTTCAGAATGAAATTTACGACAGCATTTATACTTTTGTTTGAATTGGCTTCAACTCGACTGCCTCAAAACAATATTGATTGTGCTTTAATAAAAGTCGTAAGTATCTATTAAATACTTGTATACTAACGAAAAGACAGTTAAAAATAAAAAATCTGTATACATATATATACAGGTCTGTCGTAAATAATGGATAAGTCGTAAACTGGAGTTGGTCCGGCTATGAGACTATTAGAAAATCGTATCTTTTTGCCAGGGTTTCTAACCGTATGGAAATGGCGTAGACTTTTATGTTTTTTTATAAATTTCGCTACTCTTTGCATTCATTCCGTTGCCATTTCGTTAAATTTAGGTATTTCTGTGTCATTTTTTTTGTATTATAGTCTTGAAGATGTGTATTATTTAGTTTTAGTACTGTTTTAGGCGTTTTTAACGTTGGTCATTTTCAAAATTGTCATTTTAAGATTTTTTATGTTTTTGTTTTACTTAGGGTCAACTTTTGATCATTTACTGTGTAAAAAAAAGTACGGCGCTATAGCTGCCCATGATCTTAATAAATTATCTAGTATGTGTAGATTCTAAAAAGGTATAACAATGCATACTTCACAAGTAATATTAAGCTACATGAGCGAGATCAATATCAAGGTGAGAAAATATTTTTTTCATGTAATGTTGTAAATGGTTATAAAACTTCGTCATAATGATTTATTTCTGCCAAGATTCTTTACACAAACACTATGGGGTCACTATTAAGGATATTCAAAAGAAAACTAGGTTGTTTTAGTACGTAAAAATATTTATTCAACAACTTAAACTAAATGTTCGAAGTGTCCTCCGCCGGCAGCTATGCACGCTCTACATCGCCTAATAAACGATCGCTTAATCCGGCGCACATAACCGGCTTCTTCAATTTTTCTCGCTGCTACTTGAATGCGCGCACGCAACTCTTCTACAGAACTTATTGTTTCACTGTATACTTTTTCTTTTATACAGCCCCAGTAAAAGAAGTCCAAGGGGTTCAGGTCTGGCGAACGTGGAGGCCATAAAATTGGCCCCAATCGCCCTATCCATCTATCTGGATAAGTATTATTTAAATGTTCCCTGACACGAACAGCGTAATGTGCTGGACACCCATCATTTTGTAGCCACATCTCATTTCTTATCTCTTGTGGGACGTCTTGCAGTAAACTAGGTAAAGTATTTGCTAAAAAATTCAAATACATATCCGCATTTAATATTGCCGGCAATTCGAATGGACCAATGATTTTTGATTTGTCCAATCAGACCTGAACCCCTTGGACTTCTTTTACTGGGGCTGTATAAAAGAAAAAGTATACAGTGAAACAATAAGTTCTGTAGAAGAGTTGCGTGCGCGCATTCAAGTAGCAGCGAGAAAAATTGAAGAAGCCGGTTATGTGCGCCGGATTAAGCGATCGTTTATTAGGCGATGTAGAGCGTGCATAGCTGCCGGCGGAGGACACTTCGAACATTTAGTTTAAGTTGTTGAATAAATATTTTTACGTACTAAAACAACCTAGTTTTCTTTTGAATATCCTTAATAGTGACCCCATAGTGTTTGTGTAAAGAATCTTGGCAGAAATAAATCATTATGACGAAGTTTTATAACCATTTACAACATTACATGAAAAAAATATTTTCTCACCTTGATATTGATCTCGCTCATGTAGCTTAATATTACTTGTGAAGTATGCATTGTTATACCTTTTTAGAATCTACACATACTAGATAATTTATTAAGATCATGGGCAGCTATAGCGCCGTACTTTTTTTTACACAGTAAATGATCAAAAGTTGACCCTAAGTAAAACAAAAACATAAAAAATCTTAAAATGACAATTTTGAAAATGACCAACGTTAAAAACGCCTAAAACAGTACTAAAACTAAATAATACACATCTTCAAGACTATAATACAAAAAAAATGACACAGAAATACCTAAATTTAACGAAATGGCAACGGAATGAATGCAAAGAGTAGCGAAATTTATAAAAAAACATAAAAGTCTACGCCATTTCCATACGGTTAGAAACCCTGGCAAAAAGATACGATTTTCTAATAGTCTCATAGCCGGACCAACTCCAGTTTACGACTTATCCATTATTTACGACAGACCCTGTATACTCATACCGTTATGATTTTGCACATCAACATCAACGACAGCACTCAAAAGCCCACAGCTGGACAAAGGTTAGCTGGACAAGGAACTTAGAAAGGATGTTTTGGCCTACTGTATATATCACGTGACTAAAATGTATTATTAGCATTGCACTTTATAATATATAGTCACTTTATAGTCAGCTGAAATTTAAACAACAAGAAAAAATTAAAAGGTGTGTGTGCGATTCACACACGATAGAAGTGAAACTTCAGTATATCGACAAAAGAATGAGATGAATATATATAACAAGGGTAGGATAATTACAAAGCTTATTTGTTTAAAAATGAAAGTATTTTGAATTATTTATACATGCATACCGACATTTGTTCTCTCGCTTCGGCTCACTAATTACAGGCGACTTTTTGTATTTGTGTCTCTTACCTGACGTTTTTTTCGTTGCATCTGATTTGAAATCATAACGATTCTAAAGAAGTTTCACTTGAAAAACCAATCTATATTACAAAAATGATTACTAAATAAAATAATTATAACCAAAATCGAAAACTTATATTGTGCGATGTAGGATCAATATCCTATCTACATAGACTTGTAAGTACAAGATGGCTTTTTAAATATTTTTTAATGCAAAATGGATTTTTTATATGCCCACAGTTCACTCAAAAAAGAGTGGTTCACTTTGCCAATCCACACTGGCCGAGCCACTACAGAGCGGATACACACTGTAAATGGATTTTTAACTGCCACGAAGGCCATCTTTGTAGACTTTTGTGTGATACCCTTGGCCTTCCTCTGGTAAGATTTTAGATTTTGAGCTGTGTAATCATTTTTAGTTCCTACGCTAAAGTGAAAGTGGGCCGGGTATGTATTCAAATGGTCTGATGGTCGCTTGAGCCGAAATATGCTAGAGTGTAGACCTCAATTAGATCATATTTTGTTGATGAGTGTGAAACCTGTGTGGGGGGGAACGGGTATCATGTCCCTCCAACACAAGGGGAGGATCCTCCGACCAGGCGAGGTTATCATCCCTGGCGGGCCCGCCACTACCCAACAGTTGATATTGGAATATTGTATGTATGTCAGTTGTCGCTGTAAAATAAAATAAGCTACATTACTGAGTCACCTGCGCTGGTTCGGCCACGTTTTTTTGCAACCGCCTTTCTACGTTTGAAACAAATGTCTGGCCATGCCGACTCCACTTAGTCCCGGTAGAAGGGGTAGATCCATAAAGTGTTGGCTTGACGTCGTAAAAGGTGACATGAGTGCTAATGGTCTCATAACCAGGGAACCCGAAGAGTGGGCAAAGAGGAGAAGAAAGAGTAGGAAAGCATACCTCGTGCTGCAAAGTGTTAGCTTTGGAAGAAACCGGGAACAAAGCTAAGATGATAAAGCTTACTGCAAAAGTTTTATCTAAATCAGTTCAATAGTTTATTAGTAAGAAGTATTCAGATACATATATTTATGTATTTTTTTATTCCAGTCCGAGAATTGCACCGTGGATAAGCTCAAAGTGTCTGATGTGAATGGCTTAAAGGGAAAAACTTTCTGCGGTCAGGACGTCATCGATATTGTTTCTAATGGCACAACGATAACTTTAGGTAACTATATAAACTAAAGTCAATATATTATACAAATAAATGATAGACCTGTTCAGTGTTCATGTAGTGGTAAGTAACTCTGGTTGTTAAGTCCGAGGTCATAGGATCGACTTTTGTAGTCGACGCGTCGTCACAGACGTATTTAGATATACGTTAAAATTAAATATAAACTCAGGATATCTAACACAAAATTACATTGAGCTTCAAAGCAGAGCTTTTACTATAACAGATAGATTGACTGATGGAATATTTATATAGTTTTTGAAGAGAAAACTTCTTTAAGCGCGTCGAGCACTTTTTGGGTGAACTAAAATCGTGGAACTTGCGTCATCGTCACCGAATGCTATATTTTTTTACTTCTTTTATATGGTTAACGATCTCCGTCCTCTTGTGAGCCTAGGGGTGACAGACCGAGGCCATCTGACCAGTACCAGACCTGGGGAACAGTAGCGGGAACATTGGTGTTTCCACACAAGAGGGGGCCATCTACAAAGCTTAGGTGGCCCGAGGTACGTCAGGGATCCAGGGTTTTTCTTTCTAGGTTGTACCTGGTTCCCCGGCATGTAGTACCCAAGACGGCTTGCGGTTTAAGTTGGTTTGAGTCCGACATGCTAGTAGAAGGCAGTATCAGAAGGGATTTCCTCACTGAAAATGATTGCTTTGTGATTTCTTTGTCATATTATACATAGAAAACACCCAAACTCCGAAAAAATATTTAAAAACTGAAAATAATTAACTTGATATAATGTCCGTTCATATATAATGGTTTTTGTTTCAGAACTAATTACAAGTCGTCGTTCTCCAGGTGGTAGGTTCAAGTGCTCAGTGGAAACAGCATCACCACTACAAGCTACGTATTTATTTTAGAATGTGATTAAATGCTGTTCGAAAATCATTTACGATAAAAGAATTTAGGCTAGTTGCAAAATAATGATGGCGTTCCACCTTTAAGGTATTCGGATAGTAAAAAGGGGACAATGAACGCATTTATTTAAAATGTATATCGGATGATATCCAATAGTTATAGATATAATTGTTCTTAATTATGTTCTAATTGTGCTGGACATGTGTTTAATATCCACAAGTTGATTATCAAATAAAATATGGTTTTAATTATTTGTATTTTTATTCAATTCCAACCAGTTAAAATGATGCAAAATCCAATTTCGGATTGTTCTATATATAACATTACTTACAGGTATCTGTAAGATCATGGTATCTACTGTAGATTGTGATATTTTTAGATGATGACACAATCTGTTCGTGGGCATCATAAAATTTCGGTGAACAATTTCTTTTGATCACCTATTCTTATTCTATTTCGGTAATAAATAAATAAATATTTTCGACCATCCATCACACAGCGCCATCTAGTCCCAAACTGAGCAGAGCTTGTATTATGGGTACTAGACCACTGATATAAATACTCATATACTTTTTTTGAAAATAGAATAATATTGTGGATAGAGAACATCCAAATTAAGACACAAATATTTGCAAATCAAACAAACATTTGGTCTGGGAATTATACCCGAGATCTCAAGTACAGCTACGTGCTCTATCACTTTTTTTACGTTTGGAAACCCCCTCGGGCCGTCACCCCGCTGGGAATTGCGGCAGGCGGTGTGTTGGAATCGAATTGACTAAAACCACACGGTATGCCACTCTGCGTCTGAGAAGGGAGGGGTCCGGGAACTGCAGTTATTAACACGACCAGACCGTACGTACTCTACCACTGCGCCAACGAAACAGTTTAATTATAATCGTAGGTAATTCAACGATTTATATTTCATAATAATTATCATCTTAGTCAACAACAGTCGCCACAACAACTACTCCTGTGATATTTATATTTTTGCAAGTAAGCTCCCAAACATAGATCAATTCCTTTAAGCGAGCAATTTTTGTATGTATATGATCTGAATCTCGGAAAACGCTTCAACGATTTTCATGAAATTTAGGAGGTGTAGGGGGTTTCGGGGGCGATAAATGGATCTAGATAATTCATTTTAAAAAAATACAAAATAAAAATGCAAATAAAGTTTCGTCATCCTGGTACTCATATTTAAATATGTACTGTCTATTATTTAATATATAAATTGGTTGTCTGGTAAGTCGGTTTACGGACAATAGTTTAACGTGACAATATCATAACAAAATATTGATGAAATGTTAGCATACTTTTATGTATAAATGTAAAATTAAATCATTTGCGCAAGCGTACAATGAGCGTAACGGGACAATGGGCGTAACGGGACAATGAGTGTAACGGGACAATGGGCGTAACAGGACAATTGGTGATCCTTTTTCGTGCGTGCAGCCGGCGTTCATCGACTTATTAAACGTTGTCACGTCAAAAACATATTTTTGATTACAACCTTGTAGTTCAAAGCATACTCCAATTTATTCGACTTTTAGTGCCCTTTTCTATGTTGTACTTTATTCTGTTCAGTTTCATTGTGAGAGGTACTACTGTAGCGTAGTTCATTGTCTGTTTCCACTTTTCAGTTGATACGGTACATCTGAATCTCCCTCCTGGACTGTATTGATTTGTTATCAGCTCTAAAAGAAGAAAGAAAGCTTTCTGATTACTAGTGTCGGAGAAATGCATGAATAGACATATACTTTGAATGCACATTTTCATCTACATAACTTTCAAGGTGAAATTTTACAAGTGTATGTTTGTTGCTTCTTACGCTCAAACTATAGGATCTTTTTAATAAAATTTGATATGAAGGTAGTTGACACCCTGGATTAGCACAAAAGCTACTTTTTATATCACTAGCTGACCCACGCAACCTCGTTTGCGTCTTATATTGCCCGTAGCATGAAAATTTTCCCCCGTTTTTGAAAAATTCTTCATTGGTGCTTCGCTCCTATTAGTAGTAGCGTGATGATATATGGCATATAGCCTATAGTTTTCCTCGATAATTGGGCTATCCAACACTGAAAGAGTTTTTCAAATCGGAACAGCGGTTCCTGAGATTAGCACGTTCAAACAAACAAACTCTTCAGCTTTATTATTATTACATCACATGAGCAAGGAATTGAAATTTGTACAATATAAATTAGGTACGTGGTGCAACTGGCATATATATTTTGAAATTTGGCTGGCCTACTAACTAAGTGATTTCTTGCTACTTTTTTTAATTAGCTATTTAATTACTTAAAATAAATTTGGAACCGGACGTGGTCTAGATTTTTAGACGTCCTCCGTTCCATCCAGGAGACAAAAAACATTATTATATGAAGAAGCTAAAGCTTTAAAAGACGTGCAAAAATTTCAATCTGGACTTTACTCATAGTTATCTTGGTGCCAGTAGACCTGATGTTTATAGTTTGTCGGCCACAGAACACGCGGGCACCTAACGTGTTATCACTCGTGGTCGAGACCAGCAACTTATCCATGTAACAGCCGAGGGTCTATAAAAAAAAATATATAAGCACACATCATTTGTCTTTCATTGATAAGATAGACCTGATAAGAAATATATAGTTTATTTCTTATCTGATTTAATTTAACAATTGAACTTAAGTCTATAATTGCTCATACCCATCGAACTCAATTCAGAGTCTAGATTTACAATATTAATCAAGGTTAATGGTGAAAATATTAATATGATGCCAAATAATGTAATAAATATTAATATTCTTTCTTTTTTTTGATGAAATGGCAACTAGCCGGATCACTCGGATCAGCTATTTCTGCCAATGTCAAGTATTTATCGTCTTCAATTATCAAGTCTTCGAGTCTTCAATTCGTCGTGATGAAATTAATGATAAAAAATATATAAAATGGATGTCATAAAATGGGGACCTTCTTTCGAAAAAACAAAAAACGATCTCCAATATTAATATTATTAATTTTTAGATCATAATGTTAGTTAATAAACAATTGCATGCCAAAACAATGCAGGATATGATATGATTCAAAACCACCAATGTACTTGGTACTATCATATGCAAATAAACTTCATTTAATTTTCATTTCAGTCTTCTTGTATGAAAACCCGAACTGTCAACCCGGAAATTCTCACCAAGGTTCACAGTTTTGAACTTGTACTTAAGATCCTGGAATTGAATACCTTGTAGTTTAGAGTTATTTCAAACATGTTTTATTGTTTTGCCATGGCAATAAGATAATAAATTCAGATCGACCCGACCCAACCCATGATGTTGGGTTGTCACATTTGTTTTCTGGTTATTTTTTTATTGGATAAGTGGCAAATGGATAGACGTTACGGACGGACGACGACAATATAACTTGTCGCCCTAAAAATACTCACAGCAGGCAGACCAACATCCCGGCATTGCAACCGACAAGCATATCCCTCAACACAGTTGAATGTCCAACGGCAGTTGACACCCATGTCGTAAGTGTCCGGCCAATTATCATTAGTGAAGTAATACTTCTGTGAGGGCAATATCTGTGGAGAAACGTAAACTAGTGTTAAATAATTTAATATTTATTTATTATATATTATATATATATATAACTGTCTCCTGTAACACTTCACGCAAAATAGCTGAGCTTCAAAGTCGTCGAGTTGCGGAAACCTATATCTATTATCACACTTGCATAGCTACAAACACACGTATCAATAATCACCAGTCTTATCAGACATCCACCGCTAGACATAGACCCGAAATTTTTACACCGATCCATACACCTACACACTCACACACACACACACACACACACACACACTGACATATACCCACACACTTTATATACTTCCACACTCACACTCTTAATTATATTTTATACTAGCTGACCCACGCAACCTCGTTTGCGTCTTATATTAATAATAAGAATAATATTGGTGCTCCGCTCCTATTAGTAGTAGCGTGATAATATATGACATATAGCCTATAGTCTTTCTCGATAAATGGACTATCCAACACTGAAATAATTTTTCAAATCGGACCAGCGGTTCCTGAGATTATCGCGTTCAAACAAACAAACGAACAAACTCTTCAGCTTTATTATATTAGTATAGATTATTATATTATAGATAATGTAACAAAATAGGTAAGGCCACTGTCTCCTGTAACAGTTTGAAACCTATCACAGGAAGCAGGGTTTCAATGTATTGCAACACTGTCTATACCTATAAACCGATAGAACTATATGACATTGACATGACATTGTTCTAACACACTTTAAAGTTTTGGTTCTCATTTGTTATCATTGGAACTTCATTTGTCTCAGCGTTTTATAAACAAAATAATCGAGAACGTAATTTAGAACTTACAGTTGCGTTGAAATCACATTTGTCCGGCGGAGTATTGTGCACAATGATTAGCTTAACTGACGTCAAATGTGAAAGCATAACTAATGCTGTTAAGGCATTCATTCTGGAGTACAAAACTGGTTATAACACATCTGAACAGAAACCCGTACCGAAGTTACATAAAATGATATTGATTTCTAAGAGGGATGGTGCTGACTGACTCCCAACGCCGGAAGGCTATGATTAAACCAATCGTCACGGTATTGATGCACTATTGTTCGAACTTTGCTTGTTATTATAATTCGAAATAAATATTTCATGATAATAAAATAATTATTGAAATCATATCCTAAAACATTAGGATGGTGAATTATTTATTGCATTGATTTATTAGTGTAAGTTATAATAGTTTCTACTGTCATCTTTTTAAAGATAACTCCCACATTAGAACTAAATCCTGTGTCGCGGTTGACATAAAGAATATCCAAACTCAGGACAACAATTTCTGAATCACACAAATTATTATTCTATGTGGGGTTTGAACTGGCGTTGCCCAATTGTATATATGTATACACGATACATATATCAAAGTAACATTTTTACAATTTTTGTCTTTCTAATATCTGGAACGGCTGAACTGATTTTGACGGGACTATAACTGATAGGTAGCTGATGATATGAGGAGTAACTTAGGCTACTTTTTTAGACTAGGTTCGGTCCGCGGTGCTACCCTCGGTACGACAATAACCGCTGCTAACACCGCGGGGTTCAGATAGTTCTGTTATTGTATTACCTACGAAAACTAATCCTAGAAGTGAAACCTTCTTCTAATTGTCATATTGTTCGCTATTATTTATCTGTTGTCATATGCCCAGAAACTAGATTATATAAATGTCACTTAACTTAACTTGTAAATCTTAATTAGTGGATCACATGTAGAGTGTGTGTTATATTTTCTTAACTAGATTTTTTCGTATCTGAACTCAAAAAACGTATCGCGCCATCTGCTTTATTTTTAATGAAATGCTTATTCCCATTTGATTTTACACAATATTTACACAATATCCAGTGCTTGTAATAATTATTTTACATCTGCTGTTTTATGATGAGGTAACTATGCTATAGACTAGCTTTGTTCCTTTTCATGTTTGTTTTATATAAATGGTTTATTTTTAATGTCTATCAGTAAAACAATTGAAGTTCACACAATCTGTATCACATTAAATATTACTTACTGCGTGTCAAGTTCAGTCGGAGAGTGAAAACTGTGTCGCTCGCTACCTTTTACTTAAAGTTATTAATTGTTAAAACTCATAATATACCATAGAACTAGGTGAAACATCAATTCAATTTTAATTTTAACTAACCTGATTACTACTAGATTACAGAAAGGTAAAATTGATTGTAATATATATGTCTGCATATGTATGAACATGCATCTATTGTAATGCTGGTTTTGTCAGGAGAGTCAAAATTTAGAAGTTCACCACAGAATACACTACTACTGTAGAGAAAAACACAAATATATCTTCATTCTTCGCGAGTAAGGAGGGCCTCAGGTCAATTTTTAGGTGTGTGATAAGGAATTCGAGTTATTGTAAAAGTTTTGCATTTTTGTAATAGTTTTTATCATTTAAGGATGTTTTCTCGAAGTGTCTTACATCTTTTGGTTGCTGCCGCTTCAGTGCTATCAAAAATTACACGTCCCGGTTCCGATGAATGTTTCTTCGTTGTAAACGTAAGTACAAGTATAGTATATTTATTTACTTTTGTTTTTTTTTAGAAAGAATATGACCTGGAATTGTAATTATCCGTTTTTTATTAACTGATGGAATGTTCTTTTATCCCTTAGTTTGTTTCGTCCTTTCTTCTTAGGGCCGGTCAAGTTAGGAAAGGCCGAACTCATTTGTTTCAAAAAAGGTTTGACTTCAAAAAAATTCATTTTCATTTCCTGCTCTTTATCTTGTTACTACTGTCGTTTTCTGATACGGCTATCTGCCAGTGAAAGTCATTTCAACATCGGTGCAGCTGTTATACAGATTAGCCGAAGCAAACAGACAGACAAAAACTTAAATTATTTTTTTATACAAGTACCTACCGTTACTGTTAATTTAAAAGTACAAATAGACACTTCAATTTTATTTATTATTTGTATAGATTTTAAGAAAACGTAAGTACGCGAGTATAGTACTCTATATTTTCTGAGCGCAGGTACCCGGAAAACGCATGGTATCTTTCGGTAATATAAACTGGCCGGATAAGTACAGCAGCGGAGAAATTTGTCAATGGGTATTCTTCTGCCCCAATAAGTACTTCTGCCGACTTCGATGCCCTGATGTTGGATTGCCGAAAGTAAGAAAAAAAACACAATACTGTCATGCTTTATATTTAATAGAGATTTCACTTTATATTACACCCCTGAACAGGCAGTAGGTCGTCTAATCATATTGGCCTTTTCAATCACAAGTCAAAAATATCGGAACAAAACTAATTTAATCTTTTGGAGCTCCTGCAATGTCAATATCATTAACTTGTTTTTAAAAACTCCTGTGGGCAACTTTAGTCAGACCAACAATTTGTCGATCACTCAAAGTGTAGTCCCGTGTGGGATTTGTAGTAAACGTAGTAGGAAACGGTGCTACGCTATATGTGCATGCGTGGGTAAATTTTCTACGGTAGAGGACATTAGGCCGACCATAAATGATATTTATTTTGTAAGTAAGTGTTTACAGATATCGGAGTTTACAACTAGAAGAGGCCGGTATTTCCTAAGACTCACTCTGGGAAGAAATGCCGAAACAAAACACAGAGGTGTCTTTCTTTTTTTTTGAGTCCGTAAACATTTATTAATTACAAATTAATAAAAAAAATCTCTGCGAGTATAGTATAGGATCTGAGTTGGCCTTTTGAAAAAATACCATAGTATTAAGTCGGCCTGTCCATACAGAATACAAACGGCATAAAAAATTTCTAACCACCTTTTTAACTACTTTAACTAAAATGAAACTTTTATTTTGTTTTCAGACCGACGATTGTTACATGGATAAATTATTGGTATACACTAAAGGTAAAACGCCTATTACAACAACGAAGCGGCCCCGGAAACAGCAAGTCGCGCCCATTCGATACGCTGTCAGTGAACCGGCCCGGGTGTATTGTGGACGAACTACCATTAATGTCAGGTCTAACGGAACAAAAATAGCTATGGGTAACTTTATTTATCACTAGCTGAACCCCGCGGTACGATAATAACTGCAGGCAACGCCACGAGGCGAAGCTAGTATCTTTATAAATTGTAGCCTATGTGTTATGTATGAGCTATATTATAGTATAGTTTATTCAAAATCTATTCAGTAGTTTTTGCGTGAAAGAGCAACAAACATACTCACTTACATATTTACGAACTTTCGCGTTTATAATATTAGTAGCATTATATTACAGGTTCTTTCTCAATCCATACATTAAGATTACTCGCCCCAAGTGACTAATTCATGAACGCAGAGCTTAAACCGCTGGGACTACTGACTTAACACTTTGTCGACATAGATATAACTATGACTCACTCTCTAAAAACGGAATTTTGGAAATGACACGCCTAAGGGGGTAAGATAAGGGATAGAAGTTATATGAGTTTAAAAGTTGTCTACACTATAATAATATAATAATATTATAAAGAGGAAAACTTTGTTTGTATGTTTGTTTGTTTGTTTGTTTGTTTGTAATGAATAGGCTCAAAAACTACTGGACCGATTTTAAAAATTCTTTCACCATTCGAAAGCTACATTACCCACAAGTAACATAGTCTATATTTTATTTTGGAAAGAATAGGTTTCCGTAAGATATTTGGGTTTTTCGGACCCAAAGTGTAAAAAATCAACCAGATAAGTTACTTATTTTGCGTACGCTACCTAAACGGTAAAAGATAGAACCATAAAATGTTCTAATTAATCGTAGATCTTATAAATATCTACAAAAAAGTCCGCGACACACTATACCTATCTATGTCGAGTGAGGCACAACAACCATTTTTTATTTAAATATCTTGAACTTTTTGGACTACATTTAAACGCGTTTATTTTACTCATGCTATCAACCCTTATCAAAATAAATAATTTCATCACTAACTACAGTTTATGTAGATAATATTTGGTCTTTGAATGATAAAAATTGGACGTTTGGTTTTGAAGTTATGGCAAAATTAAAATATTACTAATAGGAGCGGAGCACCAATGAAGAATGTTTAAAAAACAGGGGAAAATTTTCACGTTACGGGCAACATAAGACGCAAACGGGGTTGCGTGGGTCAGCTAGTCTTTTATAAATGCGTTGTGTCATTTTCAAAGTTAGAAAAACTTATATGAAAAAACCTCGTGAGCTAAGTCGCGGACTATACAAGTATATTATAAATGTATATATAACGGCAAATAAAGCAATAATGTAATAGATACTTTTTGCCTGCCAAAGTGGTTCTACTCTACCTGGAATGGAAAACATAAGCAGAATCCAAGAGTAATGGTTACCATATTCATTGCGAATGCAGACAATGCAACAATGCAGCATGGTGGCCCACACCGTGGTGGTTTAGTGATGATTCTGCATCATTGGGCCTCCGGTCTCGCACTCACCAACGAAATACGACTGCACGAATCCTATCATTTTAGGCTTGATCTTGTGTTAGAGGGTAGTACCGCCCCGGACGAGCCGATCTGTTCGTGCTGAAATCAGCGTGGCTCTACTACCTTTAAAAAGTATAAAATATACTATACTTCTAAATTTACTGACATTTTAACAAGTTTAGACTGATCTTCTCCCTAATACTGCCTATGATAAGCAGTAGAGAAGGTCATAGTCACATAATCTGAATTTAAAACGTATGTAAATTACAATTTACTTTTCGCATTATTTTGTTTCAGTATTAATATCACACGAATCGAGCCCAGGTGGTAGATTTAGATGTACAGTCACACCGGAGAAGTTCTCCTTACAGAAGAAGAAGAAAAACAAGAAGGTGGCGAGCTCCGTTGAGAACTCGTACTGAAAATACAGAAGATACCTTATTATACCATGTAACATGAAACATTAGGTAGTTGTTTACTGGTTTAATAAATTAATTAAAGAGTACTATTACGAAATATTACATGAACTGCATCAATATACATCCTATGATATGTTTGTCAAAAGCACTCTCAGTTTTGTACATATTATGTAATAATTAAAAATTAAACTACGCGATAACGATAATTTACATGCAAGCAAAAATACTTTTTTGTTATACAAGAGTGCAAAGTTGCTTTTTAGGATTTTAATATCGAATCAGGTGCGCAGCGGGTGATTCAAAATTAGAATCCTGAGCCTTAACGAGGGAATAAAAAGAGCACGAGATGAAAAAAAAATTGCACTCGAGTGCAATACCTAACTTTTCATCCCACCTCGGCTAAGAAATTACTAAATACCAAAAAAAAGCATTTACAATTTCAAGATACTGTTATTTCAGTTTTGGTATCAATATTTATTAGGTACTACATTGTGATAGGTAAGTATTACAGAATAATCTTTAAATTATTTCAAATAATACTTTATACCTAAGTAATTAAGAAAAATTGAAAGTAACGTTGCTACAGTTACCTAAGTTGAGTGTAATATTTTTAATGATGTTTTGATATCACAAATTTAGTGCACACGATGTTCTAAATTCAATAGAGCCATTTTAAAAGTGAAATATTACTTTTTATTTGCCAAGGTTTTGTACTGTCCTAACGTTTTTATTCCTTTTAAAATGAGGTATGTTTAACAAAGTCTATCTATTCTGAATTATTAAAAATAGTTATAGAGTATGTATACTATACTCTTGAATGCATGTATGATACCTATTGAACATCCGACATTTTGAATTAATTACATCTTTTTTTTTATATAGGGGCTAACGAGCAGACGTATCGCCTGACGATAAGCGATTACTGCCGCCCATGGACACCCGCAACACCAGAGGCGTCACAAGTGCGTCGCCTACCTTTGGGGGATGGGGAGTGGGTGGGGGGAGGAGTGGTGAGGCCGTGGTACTACTCCGGTCGAGCCGGCCCATTCATGCCGAAGCGTGGCTACATCAATCGTAATAAGATCTAAAAAGATCGTTTTGTCTAGTAGTATAAGTGATAAATTTAAAAAGCTTTTATTACTTGTTAATAATAAAAATAACTTTAAGTCCTTTCATTTGATACACATATTGGGTGGGTTGTTCAAAAATATGTAAGCCGCCATTTTGTTACGGCAGCCATTTTGATTTAGTAATAATACCGAAATTAGTTTATATAGGTATATTTCAAATTTCAGCTCAATCGGAAATCGGGAAGTATATCAAATTTAACTTGCAAGATTTGATTACAGACAAACATCGGGACAGGTGAAACTAAATAAAAGTTTGTAATAAAATGAAGTTGCTACTGCTGTCTGCACGTTTATCTTTTATTATGAATATAATTGTATCGTTGCATTTGTTACTGTCTTTGTTTTTATGAATAATTAGAAATACTTTTAAGTGTTTGTTGCATGTTATCATACTTATATTTCAAGTTATTCATTAATTTATTGCATATCTTCGAACTGAACACGCTGAGAAGAGAAATATATTGCATATTTTCTTATATTCTTATTTCTTTTACTAAAACGACAACTCCTGCATTAGGAATATACAGCCTGTGTCTCGAGGGACTTTAAAAACATACATGAAACGGACACAAAGGACACCCAGTACCGAACAACAATTTGTGGATCACACAAAGTGTTGTGTCATGTGGGATTTGAAATCACAACACTTTTGCAGTAGAAAGCGGCGTGGGGACCGCCTTAACCACTAGGCCTATTGTGCTTAATTGTCGTACCGTATTGTACCTACATTAAAAGAAATACGAAAATCCTTTTTGATCCTCAAATCGTAACCTAGTCATAAACAAAGTAATTAAAAGGTCATGCATTTATAGCTAAAAAACTGTGGTTCATTGAAACTAACATGTGCACATCTATACTAATATTATAAAGAAGTAAAGTTTGTGTGTTTGTATATTTGTTAAATTGTAAGGGGTAATCTCGGGACCTACTAAACCGATTGTAAAAATGCTTTTACCAATAGAAAGCTACATTATTGCTGAGTGTCATAGGTTCTATAAAAAACCGAAAAATAAAAAGGCTTTTATGTGGTAGTCGGTTTTGCAAAGTGAATCGGAGAAATTTCAACGGAAGGCCAAAGCAGCGGACGGCGCGCGATGGCTTCGGGTTTAATTCGGTTCGCGTTCGTGCTCGCTTCGGGAGAAGGAGGCGTGACCTTTTACATATGAGAGGTAGGTACCCGCGCGGCCCAGTCGCGTGGTCGGCTCCTTACGCAGCGGACGTCCGCGAAATTGACTTTTTCGAAACGTAATTAGTACACTTTCGACATTGTTCAAATAAAAGGTTCTTATCAGAATTACTTTCTATCTTATTCTTGGCAGTTAGAAATTAAAACATAACACTCTACATACTAATGTTATAAAGCTGAAGAGTTTGTTTGTTTGTTTGAACGCGCTAATCTCAGGAACCGCTGGGCCGATTTGAAAAATTCTTGCAGTGTTGGATAGTCCATTTATCGAGGAAGGCTATAGGCTATATATCATCACTACTACTAATAGGACAGGAGCACCAACGAAGAATGTTTCAAAAACGAGGGAAAATTTTCACGCTACGGACAATATAAGACGCAAACGAGGTTGCGTGGGTCAGCTAGTTCAGTTATAAGAGTAGGTATTTGAGTGAAATTCACTTCTGTAATGTGTGCACATGTATAATGTTATGTTTTATTGTTTATTATTATTATTGTGAAATGTACAGAACATTTAATTAAATTTAATGAAACCTTTTCGTGGATGTTTTAATATTTCAATTCGAGACATACTTAGTATAAATAATAATAATAAATATTCCAGACATCTAACACACAACGACATCTAACACACACGCTCTGCTTGTGTTATGGGTACGTTTTTTTTTGGAAAAAGCATACCTACATATTATACATAGAAAACACCTAAACTCCGAAATAAATATTTGCAGATCGGGTATCGAACCCGAGACCTCAAACTTAGCAGTCGCATACGCTACCACTACGCCACCGAATCAGTTAAATATCAGATTTATCTGTTGCAAGCAAAACTATTGTCTAAATAATTTGCTCTCGATAGATAAATATGCCATTACCTGTACGTATAGCGGTAAAAACGAGACGAAAATCTAAAATATGAAACTGTAATTAATTTTATTCAAATTTATTTATTAAATTACTATAATTTTTTCATAAAAAATCCTACCATACAGTAAATAGTGCTGATGAAAGGTTGTTAACGTGATGTCATTGATTTATTTATTACTAGCTTTCGCCTGCGGCTTCACTCGCATTTAATAAAAAGTATCCTATGTTACTTCTAATACCTCCAAGAATATGTGTACAAAGTTCCATGATGATCGGTTTTCGCGTGAAAGCGTAACAAACAAACTTACATTCACATTTATAATAATTAGGATCTCTTTGACATAAAATAACAAATTACCATATAACAAATTTAATTATTAACAAATAATCAAAACAAAACACCCGAAAATAAATAATAAAATACCTATTTTTGATGGGATTATAAACTATGTTGGTTGTAAATTGACTAATTGACTAAAATACCTATAATTAAAATATATGGTTGCCTGTAAGAGATTGCCTTTGGGCTATAAGGCCGCTAATTGTACCTCCTAGTTATGTGTTACCTTTATAAGTAATCTGGTGTAATGGTCAATAAAGAGATGTTTACAGAATCGACATAGGTTTTATGACTGTAGTAAAACAACATAGTATATATTGAGGTTATAATATTTACTTAATGTGTTTCTATTTGTTACTTAGTGTACATAGCTCTGGTCACAATACGGTCCACATCTGGCTCGGTACCAAGGATGCGCCCACTGTTCTGACCTCACGGTGCACCGGAATCTTCCACCGGGGCTAAATCTGCTGGTAATCAAAGCTGAAACAAAGTTAAAAAAAGATAAGAAAATACACGCTTCTCCGGTTACCTATTACAAATTCAGATTATCATCTACGAATTTCTAAAAATCATTCGAACAGATTACATGATAGCATTATTTTTATTTCCATTTGTGTTTCAAAAAAAAGGGAATAACGTTACACATTATTCTGCAACACTACGGAATAATGAAATACCTTTTTCATAATCTAAGAGCCTAAGTATTGAGTTCAAGCTTCAATGATACATGTTGGAAAGTAAAAAATAAAATTACCTATACTTAGCCTGGTTTCAATGGATCTGACGTTGATATTTGTTTGGCCACAATAGACGCGAGCATCCCTTAGTTGGGAACTACCAGTGGCGGATACTAGCAACTTATCCATGTAACAATTCGGCGTCTAGAAGTAAAATAAACATATACAAACACACAGGTCATGACTCAAAGAATCTGTTCTGAAACGGTTACGAGCTTTTGCTGCAAGCAAATAGGCTGTGGCGACTTCCACATACAACATAACATACTGCAGTGCCATCTACCGAAGTTACACTAAACTACGGAGCAACGTACAACACGCAGTAACTACTAATCCTGAATCACGCAATAGAAGTTCTCGCGCCGATTATCGTATGTACAACATCCCAACATCAACTGTAGGGCAGTGGCCCGCCAGGCATGAACACCTCGCCTGGTCGGAGGATCCTCCCTTTGTGTTGGGTGGAACATGATACCCGTCCCACCACAAGGCATTCATAGTCTATTTGTACTCGGTGATTAGAAACAATTACCGAAGGTAAGCAACAACGGCGCGGTCAGTACCTGAATGGGTGACCGTTGGTGGCATGTAACCATGAGCGTCTCCGTGATTCGGAGGTCTCATTAATCAGTCGGTCCCGTTTGTTATCATAGGATAACAGTCGTGAAGCTTAGTTGGAAGCCGTCGGGCGGCTTAAAAATATCCAACGGCAAGATTATGTAGCCACAACATTATCTTGTCAATCCCCAACCCGCACTTGGCCAGTGTGCGGACGCATGGCCTTAACCCTCTCCTGAGAGGAGACCCGATCCTAGCAGTGGGACATTATAAATTGATCGATTGAAATAGACAGAACTATACCAGAATTGGTACGGCGACTGATTAATAACACAGAGTGTCGCCAATTCAGCTAATGCGTGGCGTAAAAGACGACATTATGCAGAGAGAAAAGAAACATAAAAAAGTCCATAACAAACTGTCTAGCTGGGCCAAAAAGTAATTTCTAAAGGTAGGCCTGTATCCAGCAGGGGGCCATTAAAGGCTGGTGAATTACGAAGAATTAGGTATCTACAACATATTATCAGAGGTGTTCAAAATTGTTTGCTTTTCAGTACGCCTATTTTACTGGCCACTAGCATCAGTTAATAATCAAATCATTTACTTCTCAGCAAAATCTCATATTGTTTATAGTTTCTGACAACTTACAGCTGGAAGTCCAATTTCTCGACAACGCAATCGGCAGATGTAACCAGTGTGACAGTCGAATATCCATCTACAGGTGCCACCCGAGCTGTAAGGGCTCGGCCATCCTGGGTTCGATATAACGGTCTTCTGACCTATATTTATCTGCCATAATTTAAAAATAAATTAATAAATCATTTTTTCATTTTAACATGCACATTTAAAAATGTATAACTCTGCTAAAAATTTTAGAAAGGAAAATGGGAAATGTAGAAACAATTACTTTTACCAACGTCAATCAGTGATTGGTTTGATAAAGAAACCTGAGGAATAGCAAATATTTTTGAACTAAATAACCGCGATTGCCTTGAAACACTGTTCCAAGACCATATTGGCTAGCTGATGCTACAGGGAATTGTGTTTTCAATGGAAAATAATAGCCTTAAACATAACATTGTTGTGTTTTGCTTATTTATTCGTAGAGTCTCTGTTTCTCATGTCTACATAAAGTTAGTTAGTTAAAATATAGTTTAATCAAACGTTATGGTACTCACCTTTTCATAGAAGTCACAATTGCTGTTGAGATGCTGTGAATTGGCAAATTGAATTATAGTCAATTTGATCAATAGTAACAGTGCCACAGTAGTCATCCTGAAATAAATACTTTTAAAACATATTGAAAAGAAATGAATTCAAAATCGTTGAAAGAATGAGTAAGTCGAAACATGTCTCTATAACTTATCATAAGACTATATACAAACATGTTCGTACTCTCTACTTACACTTGCCTTCGATATTCCAAAAACAGTGACAAAACACAACTTTACATCGCTAGTACAGTCTTATACATACCAAAAATAATGAACGACTCACCTATAAACTCTTGTCAACTTAAATCTCGACGTCTAACAACTTATGTATTATATTAATAAAAGTATAATGCTTAAAGAGACCTTCAAGATATACGAGTGTACCTTATAGACCAACAATATCGACTGGATTATAGAGGGAGAAACCAACATTAAATATCCCTTAGCCAATAGCTACCCATAACAACTCCATTGTCTGCATCTTGCTTGTATTTGCAATAGTATTAAAAAAATATTATATACTAGAACCTTTCAGATAATGCTCCTGCCTATGGTTGTTACACAACTTTAAAATAAATAAATAATAATAGCGTCATTAGAACTTAACATCGACTTTGAGCCCGTTTGTAAATAAAGAAAGTGAAATAATAAAACAACATAAGTAAATAAAGAAATATAATTATACTAAAACATTTCTTAATAAATATAGAAAAAATATAATACCTATACATAAACATCTCAAAAAGGTGCCAAAGTGTAGGTCACCATACTATTGCAATGTCTGCATTAATAATGTTCTCCTAGCCGATAATGGCCACGGCGGTAACTACGCAGGAGATATAATAGTGCACAAGTGTGTGCGCGAACACAGGTGCACTCTCTGTTCCCTCTCTCTAATAATCCGACAGGACGGTTAACCGATCGGGGAGAGATCAGGCACAGGACCGACAGCTTTACGTGCTCTCCGAGGCACGGGAGTTCAAACCCAACTTCCAAACTCCGAGCTGTTATTAAGTATTTCTATAATCAGAAAAATTTGCCAAAAGGAATGCCACATGGGTGTTAGTAAGGTCTAAGTTTAAAAAAAGGTCTAGAACAGAAAAAACATTTCATACTGAAATGTTTTTTATATGGTCAATTATCGAAGAAGGCTATAGAGTTTATGTATATTATCACGCCACGACCAAAAGAAGCGGGGAACGGGGGAAAATTATTCTTTCTGACAGTTATATATGCGAGCTGCGTAATCGGTTAAAGTTTAAAAAAATGAAAGAATTGTTTCTCTTTTTTAGTTGTAAAAAAAGTCAGTGGCAGCATATTTCAATCTTTTAAAGTGGGCTCACTATAAACTTTTTTTTATAAAAAACGGGCTACTGGCAATAGAACACACAGACGGGACTGCACCGGTGATTAAGTTGGGATATTTCCCATATCAAACCTGATTTATTGATAGTCTCTTAAAAGTTCTTTAACAAAAATGATTGATTTCAAGCTCAACGCCAATTGTTATTGCATGCAGATACTACTGTCACTTTAACCCAATTCGCTATATAGACATAGAGAAAATTTATTTTGTGTATGCAATTGAGCGAACTAAACTAGTTTTATATTTCAATTCATTTTTTATTAGTCCCTTTCATTCTCAAATAATAAAATCAAAGACTTGTGATCTTAAATTTTTATTAATGAAGGTACAATATTATAATTAAGTCATATACAGTGTACTTAATAACAAACATAAGAATGAAGGCTGTGCTAAAATAGTTATAGGTATAACTATAGCCGTAATTACAATATTTTGATGTTTAACATTTTCTGCGGAGTTCGCTGATGTGGAGTCAGAATTAAAGCGTTGGGTGAACTTGCAGAGGTAGTCTTCTTCACCAAAATGTAATTTTATGGAATACTAGCATTTGCGCGCGGCTCCGCCCGTGTGTTCGTTGGTTATCATAGCAAAGAGTAGCCTATGTCATTTTGCTTTTAAATGACTTTAAAATACCTATGCAACTTCCTGAATCGTAGAATAATTAAGTAACCACTTTTAAGAGACTTTAAAATCTTGTTTTACTCGAGCTTATCGCACCCTATTTTTTTCGTGGGAGAGCCACGCTTCGACATGAATAGGCCGGCTCGACCGGAGTGATACCACGGCCTCTCAGAAAACCGGTGTGAAATAGTGCTTACGCTGTGTTTCACCGAGTGAGTGAGGATACCAGAGGCCCATACCCCAACCCCTCCCTCCATCCCCCTTCCCGTCCGTCAAAGGTCGATAACGCGCTTGTGACGCCTCTGGTGTTGCGGGTGTCCATGGGCGGCAGTAATCGCTTACTATCAGGCTGCTCGTTTGCCACCTGCTCCATTAAAAAAAGAGAATGTAACATTACTTGTAAGAAATAAACAATGTACTAGGTAACCTGCATCGTCATATTTTTTCTGTACTTTGCCCATATTTTCAACCTATCCCCATTCACTGCTGAAAAAAATGCTCGTTTGCCCAAAATTTAATAAAAAAAACCATAACGAAGGATGGTTAAGCACTACACCTAGCAATTCTACAATTCTTACCTGCCCCTTAAGCCAAGGTGCAAGTGCTTTGTGCTCTTTCTACAATCGCTATAACTTCTATTATTTAGTATTATTGGCTATCATTTTGTTTTGACCACATGACTTATAGTGAGAGAAACGTGAAAGAAGAAGAAGTGAGAAGAATGTCAACTTGGCAAGAAGAAGGCACATCAGTAATAATATAATAATGACATTACCCATACTAATCCTTGTACCGACAGACCTGACGTTAATCTTATGCCCTCCACAGTAGCTCCGGGCGTCACGGAACAGAACATCCCCTGTTGGAGATACTAGCAATCTGTCCATATAGCAGCCCTGTGACTGAAAAGTTTATAAAATATTATGTAAATAAATTGTTTTCAAATATATATTATATTTGTGGTATATCCCGAAATTGACAGATGATAAATTTTTAAGAAAATATTTTTTTATATGACAACTAGCTGACCCGACAAACGTTGCTTTGCCATAAAAAGGAATATATATTTTAGGGGTGGGTCAATAAAAATCGCGATGGAAAAATAGGGGTTTATCGTAGAGGGTTCAAAATTCAGGGTTGTATGTATTTTCTAATGCTGTATCATAAAAAAATTAAAAATTGTATAAAAATTTAAAAAGAAATTTAGGGGTGGACTACCATTAACATTTAGGGGGATGAAAAATAGACGTTGGCCGATTCTCAGACCTACCTAAGCCTATACAAAATATCTTAATTTAGTTTTAGTTTTAGATTTTGCGTGCGTGTATGCCATGTTTGTCGGTGTAAGCGTAGCCTATATCCTTAATCAAAACTCAAAGTATCTCCTTGATAAATTTCATTTAAATCGGTTTAGCGTTTTGGCGGTGAAAGCACAGAGAGACATACGTAAAGAGTGACTTCCGAATTTATAATATGGCTATGTATAATACTTTCAATATTTATGTAGAGGAACTAATAATTTTATTGAAAACTCACTTGAGGAAGGCCAACATCACGGCAACGGAGTCTACAAACATATCCATCATGACACTGAAAATCCCATCGACAGATCTGTCCAGGTCTGTACGTGGCTGGCCAGTTGGGATTGGTGAAGGTAAACACTTTGTTGATATCAATCTGGTGGAATATACCGATAATAATGAAAATAAAAAAAAATAAGTTAAAAAATAAAGAAACTTTAAAAAAAGAATATCGCTCAGTGACGTAATCAAATGTCACAGAATGTCGATAGCTAGCTCTAAACTTGTATACTGCTTAGTGACGTATTTATTACGATAGGTAGCTGTTTTCAATTACATGATAATGGTTATTTTTAAACTTAAATTTTATCAATAATAATTTATATTAAAATTTCATTAAAATGTTTTTACTTTAAATTTTACCATGTAATCTTTATATTCGTTTATTACTCCATTTATAATATCAAAATTCATTTAAGTAACACTTACAGCTTCACGATAACTGCAACTTAGCGTTGGATGGGCTGACATTGAATAAACCACATCAATGAATAATGCCAAAAATACTCCCAAATTCATTCTTTAATTTAATCTCCTTTTCAATTACACAACTGGCAAAACTATCCTAATTCTGGAGAGCTCAAATATTCCTTTTTAAAAGTACCAATTCTCCTTCGTAAGAAGAGAAATAAACTCCTCCGTGAAATGAATCAGAAATTACTAAAGTAATTTTAACAAAGATTTAAATCACTGCACAGCTGCCAAATCTTTCTAATCGACTGAGTATAATAAAAAAAACCAACATCTTATAAAAAAAAATAAAGTGGCCAAAGACAACATACCCTATTGTTACTCTATTCTTGTCAAAATCTTCAAAAATAATAGATAAATGACTCTACCGGTTTAGACAATGGTAGTCACATTTAAAAACTATTTCCGCCTGTTATGATAGCAGAAGTCAACCACAATCGCGGTTTATATCCTCCCAAAAGCTATTGTTAACCCAAATATTAACATACCATAAGGAAACCATTTAATGCAGGTAGCATGGGACTCGTAACTGTGAAAAGCCTTTAGGGAGGCCTTTGTTCAACGGTGGGCGTCTCTCGGCTGACATGATAATGATTGTGGCGACCGCCATATACAGCGCCATCTACCGTAGATACACTGAACTACAAAGTAACTACACGGAGTAACTACCAATCCTGAATCGCGCAATAGAAGTTCTCGCGCCGATTATCATATATACAACACCTCAACATCAACTGTTGAGCAGTGGCCCGCCAGGCATGATCACCTCGCCTGGTCGGAGGATCCTTCCTTTGTGTTGGAGGGACATGATACCCGTTCCTCCACATGTTAAAATATATTTTCAAAATTTGTTTGCAGTTTTAGAGTTTAACTATCTGGTATAGTTTTGCGATTTTCTAATATGTAAAACAACCAAAAAGAACTTTCTTTTTTTTTTTTTTTTTTCTTTTTTTAAAAAGACAACTCCCGCATTAGGAATATACATCCTGTGTCGCGGGGGACTTTACAAACATACATCTAACGGACACAAATAACACCCACACTCAGGACATCACTTTGTGGATCACACAAAGTGATGTCCCACGTGGGATTTGAACCCCCGGCACTTGGCGCAGTAGTGAACGTTTAAACCACCAGGCCAACCGTGCAGTCAATATATATATACTATATATGCTATATAATCAACGAAAGCGCAAGACAATAGAATGGAAACGCTTTAGACATTGTGTATTTAATACAAAATGTAGAAGCAATTCTTTGTAATTTAGATTACTATGAAAGTAAATGTCTTCATTAAATATTAGTAAAGTAACTTAGTCGGCCTTCTTAGACAATATACAAGTGTGATGACTGCCTCGGTGGCGCAGTGGTAGCATATGCGACTCCTGTGTTTGAGATTTCTGGTTCGATTCCCGGGTCGCACCAAATGTTTATATAATCTACAAAGATTTGTTTCGGAGTTTGGGTGTTTTCCATGTATAATATGTGTGTATTTACAAAAAAAAATATAAATGTATTTATATTAGTTGTTCTAGTACGCTCTACTCTAAGCTAATCTCGTCGCCAAGGGACTAGACGGTGTTGTGTGTTAGATGTCCGAAATATTTATTTATATTGTGTTGATTCTATTACTACCATGCTTCTATTATCTTTTATTGTTGGCCAATATTTTATTATAACCTCGTGACTTAGCGTTGAGATGACATCATTCCCATATATTTTCTAAAATGTTTACGGTGGCAGAATGTCAATTGGGCTAGCGGAGCTACTGTTTATTACTGTCAGTGTGTAGGTAGTAAAATAAGAGAAATGCACAGTGAGAGAGTCATATTTTGATATACTGGGGCTAATTCCACCGAATTAATATGAAACACAGATCCCATAACCTTATGAGAAACCTGTGTTATTTTCATTTTTAAAGACAACTCTGACATCGCACATCCTATGTTTTTTTCTGTATGGGCCTGCCAAAGTGACTCTACTCTGCCTGATGGAAAGCATGATCAGAATCCAAGAGTGGTGGTCACCATACTCATTGCGAATGCAGACAACACAATGCAGCATGGAGACCCACACCACGAAGGCTCACCAAAGAAACGCGACAACACAAACGCTGTCATTTTACGTTGATCTTCTGTGTGAGGGTATCGCTCCTGACGAGCCGGCTGATTCGTGCTGAAATCAGCGTGGCTCTACTACATTTCTATCTACAAAGAACACTTACAATCACAACAAGTTTTAACCACTACACAGCCCGTGCAGTTAAAGGGTATCGGAGGTCCAATTATCCCCCTCTTTTATTTAATTCCAGGGGTGTCACTATTTGACTGGCAGTCATTGCATTTGTATTTTTAACTTGAAGGTGTCCAAGATGCAGTAATCTTTTACGTGGTTGCTAATAAAAAACGTCTGGAAAATCATTATGATGGTAATTTAATAACACTTTTACTAGAGATACACTTTTGGATCAATTAAATTATGACCAAAATACCTTAATGATGTCAGAATATTATGAAAATTGTGTTTTGGTCAATTCAATAGTTTTGTATTATTCGGAACCTCATTCTTCTATTATAGAAACAATTCGGGATTGTCTCTGCTACACTACTTAAGGTAGGTTTTTGTGTATAAGTTTCATTCGATCACGTTGATCTACCTAGTCCAGTGCTGTGAAAAACCGATTCTTGCTAAAGAAAGTGTGTTCAAAACCGTATTTTAAAATTTGGAAAAAAATTGGCTGTCATATTCTGCAGGTAACGCATAAAAATTATAAAATTGGAGTCTCCTTAGTTTCGTACTTAAATATGTAGGTATTTAAATACATTAAGCGACTTCATACTTTAATACTCGTTTGGTCTGTTTCAAAGAATACAAAATACTATTTCTACTAACTACTATATAACTAAACTATAAAATTAAATTAAAAGTTAAAAACTAAAACCGTCGGGTTTTACGGAATGGAAACATTTTTCATAAAACTTATGCTTTATTATTTGCAAGTAATTCATTAAAATCGGTTTAGTACTTAGTAGTTAAGCGCTACGGTGGAACGTAACTATATAGACTGCCAAAACTTGACTTAAACTGCCTCGGTGGTGCAGTAGTTTCGTATGCTGTGCTTGAGGTCTCGGATTCGATTCCCGGGTCGAACCAAATGTTTTGTATGATCTGCAAATATTTGTTTCGTGTGTGTTTTCTATGTATATAGTTACAAAAAAAAAGTATATAATATATGTATAAAAAAGTAAATAATATATCAGTTGTCCAGTACTCATTTTTTTTACCTGTGTATACCCCCACGGGCGCTCACCCCAGGGGGGTTTACGGCGGGGTGGTGTGTCGGTATCGGACCGACTAAAACCACACGGTGCCACTCTGCGCCTGAGAAGGGAGGGGTCCGGGAACTACTATTATTAACACAACCGGACCCAAGTTATCTAGTACCCATAACACAAGCTCTGCTTAGTTTCGGACTAGATGGCGTTGTGTGTTAGATGTTCGAAATATTTATTATTACATTACTTATCACATTATTTATTTACTTATAATAAAACCACCGTAATCGAGTAAAAACTAAGGAAGAAGGAATAGAATTTCGAAGAACTACTTTTTTAATGTTAATTTGTATGTGTTAATTCATAATTCAATTTCAGAATGATTTTCGCAGCATCATTACTGATCGTAGTGAAGATAGTGTCGGCTGAGGTTGTGTTTTTCCCAGCCACCAATTGTGACTTCAGTGTGTCAGTAAGTTATAATATTGTAAAACTTTGTAGGCCAATGAACGCAGACCTACTTACCTTCATAAATAATAATACTAATATTATGAAACTGAAGTATATTTGACTGAAACGCAAATCTTAAGAACAACTGATTTGAATTAAAAAAATATGTAAGTATTGGCTAGTAAATCTATCGAGAAAGTGTATAAGGTATAAAGCTTCACGCTAGGAAAACGCACGCTTCACGAATGATAGGAGCAGATCATCACTAAAAAAGGTTACAAAACGATTTGAGAAACCCAGATGTAGTTAAAGCTGGTCAGCTAGTACAAAATAATAATTACTAGCTTAACCCCGCGTTACGACAATAACCGAGGGCAACGCCGCGAGGCGAAGCTAGTATCTTTATAAATTATAGCCTATGTGTTGTTCTGACGTATAAGCTATATTATTGTAAAGTTTCATCAATATTCATTCAGTATTTTTGCGTGAAAGAGCAACAAACATACTCACAAACTTTCGCGTTTAAAACATTAGTAGGATTAAAATTAAAACAGGTTGAAACATGTTCACTTACTCCTACAGGTGCTGCCACATCAGGTGTATGGTTTCAACAATCCCCATTTTCCGGGCCCCTACTCAGCTGGTATAACCTGTCGTTGGATATTTGACTGTCCTGGAGATTACAACTGTCGCGTGCAGTGTCGTGATGTAGGACTGCCTAAAGTGAGTAATTAGTCCTGCGACTGAAATCTCCGCTGCCAACACGTAAATAACCCCTGTAATCGTTGCAACAGTTTTAATATTTAGCAATTCAGAACTTTGTAATAATGTCTGCCTACGATATTTATGGTCTTTCTGGGTTCAAGAGGGCTTACTAGAATATACCAGCGTCCTTGCAAATACCCCACGTGAGACAAAAAATCATGTAGTTTTACTCGATTCGGTAAGATGAAGATTGTGGGTTTTTTAAATTGAAATCTTACAGCACGTAACTAATAATTGTACAAGTTACGAAACAAAGACATAATCGAATAATATTGTTAATTTTCAGACACAAGGTTGCTTTATGGACCAACTTTTGGTCTCCATTGCCGGTAATTTATTCTTCGAGGGCGCCCAAGTGTTCTGCGGCCGAACTTCCGTCAAAGCTACATCAATTAGCAATAGGATAACAGTTGGTAATTATCTACATCATAAACATCAAATTAATGCCCTTCTGAATGGTGGAGGGAATCCAAGCAGATTTTCCAGGGAAAACATGGGTGATTTGACAAAGCTTTGCTGCTAAATATAATATTGTAAAAGATATGGTAATCATTCCAAGTAAGGCAATCTTATACACAAAGTGATTAGGCTTATATATATAATGTCAATCATCATTTGTAAACTGAACTATAACTACTTTTGTTATTTTCCTCTGTAAATTTCTTTTCCAGGATTAAAGTCACGCTCAATGAGCCCTGGTGGAAGGTTTCGATGCACAGTCCGAACTGAACCTTTTGAACATCCGTGGTCTCAGCTTGCTCATTCACCAAATGAGATTGTTTCAGACAACAAACGGCGGTAGACACACGCGGTAGTTTGCAGAAGCAAGTGGTTTTTTTAAACCACGCTGTACAACATACTTGTCTAGTTTTAAATAACCCTTATAATAGCAATAATTTAAAATGTATTAGTAACATTAGAATAATAGGTTATATTGTTATGATGTAGATTATACGAAAATATAATTATTTTTTTTATTAAAGTATTATTTTTTTATTACCTGATACTGACGTTTCTATGTGCACGAAAGTTGACGGGGAAATTGTTAAGCCTAAAGAATCATTTTCAGACCCTCTTATTTTATTTTATTTCAATTTTATTGTTAGACTAATAAAAAAGTGTAAAAATACACAATCACTTTTCATTCCAAAAATAAGCAGGAAGCCTGCGTTTGTCCATTTTCTATTGTTGAAGTGATTTTAGTTTTTCGATATAAATGAATTTATAAATGACCAATTATATTAATGGATATAAGAAATAGTCGTATCCATGCTGTTTGTTACACACTCATTGGGTAAGCGATTAATGGAATACTCAGTCTGGTTTGTTGAAAGGTTTATGATTTCACCTCATTTTGCAAGGAAGGTCCTTCCATAGGTGGCCTTTTATTTATCTTTCAAAAGTCGCACCAGGTGTAAGAGAGTACATACATACTTCTGGACAGGAAGTAGGGCAAAACAGCAGCATCATTATATAGTTTTATTACCTAAGGAATAAAGCTCATTATAAAACCCTGAAATAAAGCAGTGAGGAGATTATCTGTTGGGAGATTTATACAAAAGCATAAATAAAATATTTCCCAATGGGTAACCAAGTCCAACTGCATGTGTCAAGCGTGATTGAAACCCAAAGAAGATAGAAAATACAGAAGTGCGTTATGTTAAACCATCATCTCTTAGTATTCTTTACTAATATTATAAATTCCAAAGTGTCTCTGTCTGACTGTCTGTCACGCTTTCACGGCTTAACCGTTACATCGAAGGACATAGACTACTTATTACAGCGATAAGTGACATACACGCGGTTACTTTTTCTCAAACTAGGTTTGGGTCGGCTTTAAGTGTACCACAATAAGGCTGAATTCTATTACTGCGCGTAGCGACTGCCAACCTACTTTATAACGAACTAGCACGAACCACGAACCAGAACGAACCAGTCCAAGTACTATCGATAAACTTGAACCATAACCCACTTTGCCGATAAATCATTTGAAACCGTCAAAACAACAAAGATATACATCCTTTACAGTACATGCCACACTTATGAAGTTTTAAATACTAAGCAAGCTACATCAATACTGGTCGAAAATCTTTTTAATTTTTTACTTTTATCATCACTGCAGTAGATAATATATAAGATAAAACAATAATAATCATATTTTGAATCCATGCTCTTTAGAATTAATACAGGATTAATACAGAACAAATGCTTTTTTGGATACTGCAATACATAGTCCTCTGTGTACCATGGAGATTTGGAGATGTATATTTACGCGAAGATCAACCTAATTATATTTGAATGTTTGCAAGAAAGAAAGCTTTTGGTGAGTCATAATTCAAATTTGTCGATAGTACTAGGCAATATGGGACTAATCCCACCCACACACACGCTACTGTAACTCCTGTGCACCAGGCTTAACAGTAGTGACCCACGAACACACTCGGGAAATCCCGGGAAAAATGAAATGTCTTGCAGAACCCACAACGAATTTAATCAGAAGAAAACTGGAGGAGTAGGAAATATTATAATATACCTATCCACTTCCCTTCTGAGTCAAAGCAAAGCGGGAGGCAAAATGTAGTGAAAATAGGCAGACACCTTTTTCAAATCGGGGAATTATGGGTCCTAAGTGTGCTATATTTGATTTCTATAGTATATATGGCAGAATCGCCTAAAGACCCGAAAAATTCCCCAAGATACCCCTCGCCCCGCTACCGCTCGGCAAAGGAACGAAGCGGTGAGTACGAGAGCGTATATCTACCACTCTGAAGCGGTGTCTTCCAAGACCGGCTAAACAATTATTAAAATAAATAATTACAATTAATTAATTATTTAACTAGTGTGCGTTTTGTATTTAAATTTACAATAGTTGTCAAGTAATTTTACACGATATTTTCAACAGCCTTCAATGGTCTACTGAATGTTCGTTGGTCTTTCCGTAGAAAGGAGGTAACATCACATGATTTCGCAGTAAAGACATTATTGTAATGTTGAAATATTGTCGAAGAACGTCTTAAATACAAAATTGAGTGCCTCAGTGGCGCAGTGGCAGCGTATGCGGACCAAATGTTTGTACTATCAGATCGTAAAAACCCGTACGGAGTTTTCTATGTATAATATGTTTGTATTTACAAAAAAAAAGGTATAAATGTATTTCTATCAGTTGTCTAGTACCCATAACACAAGCCTTACTTAATTTGGAACTAGATGGCGTTGTGTGTTAGATGTATGAAATATTTATTGTTTAATTTATTTAAATGTCACCTTAGTATATCTGTCGTTTAGTTTTAGTGTATTTTGCGAACAGAAAAATAGCACTCTACTATAATATTCGTGTATTATACATTTAAACCTTCGTCTTGAATCACTCTCTCTATTGGTAAAACCCGCATCAAAATCCATTGTCTAGTTTGAAAGATCTTAGCGTACAAAAACAAAAAGTTGCTTATTAACTTTGTGAAGATTGTTTTGTCAACGTACAAAATAATCAATTAGATAATTAATATTGTATCTCTCTTTTTAAGAAACAAAATCGAAGATACGACTTTCTCAGCCAAGTAGGAATTACATTGAGTAAGAATTCACTATTTCCGAAAATATATGTTCAATAAGACCACTCTCACGTCTGTATATCTGAAGAAGTAGATAGAAATGCATTTTTTAGCGCGAACAGTTGCTCAACACAAAGAGTCTCCTTAAAATGAGAAAGGACATCTATGAAAGGGAAGTCATATTGCTGTTAAGGATTGGTAATAGCTCGTGCTCGCTATTTTCGTATACCTACCCGAAACTAACATAACTATTGCTGAAAAGTGTAAGTCATCTAAGTAAAAAAACAGGCCCAGTGCGAGTCGGACTCGCGCACCGGGGGTTCCGTACAAAACTGTAAGTATATTATATGATGTAACTAAAAATTTATGCTTTTCGATATTTTTCCTTTATCTGTGCTATAAGACGTTACGTTTTTTTTTATTGAATAGTGTAGTATCACCTGATGATAAGCGATTACCGCCGCCCATGAACACCCACAACACCAGAGGCGTCACAAGTGCGTTGCCTACCTTTGAGGGATGGGGAGGGGGATGGAGGGAGGGGATGGAGGGAGGGGTTGGGGTAAGAGCCTCCGGTATCCTCACTCACTCGGTGAAACACAGCGCAAACGCTATTTCACACCGGTTTTCTGTGCGGCCGTGGTATCACTCCGGTCGAGCCCTTTTATTTATCTCTAAAATTTAAATGAAAAATAAAATAAATATTTAAAATTTTTAAATAGTAGACCACCGACTTTGGGTACAGGTACAAAGAAACCGTTCATTATAACATTTTTTTTTTTAACGCATTAGAGTCATAAGCAATACGTATCGTACGTAGGTTCATAGAAACACTAGATTCTGAAAAATAGTCTAGACCTACGTATCACAATAATATTGATATTCATTCAAACCCGGCGTGGTCATGTTATCATAACCATTCTATTTACATGAAGCCATTTATCATAAATACCCGTTTTTATTGTTTTTCAATAATATAACAAGCGAAGTAGACAATAGGGACAGGAAAAGATATTTAATGACGACTTCTGGGTTCGTTAATCAGTCTGTCGACATGGACGATTTGTTTTACTTGGGTGAGCTGTAATAAAATCATCTTGTTTTAATATATTAGAAAGTTCTAGTGTTAATTTATCCTGGAAACAGCTTATTGAACTTTGATTGGAATTGGAGAACATAGTCAGGTTTGTAATTCTTTTCTCAGTCGAAGTCATCCACTTCTTCTTGAAGGCCTCCCCATAATTTGCCATAACAAATGGTAATTTGCTGCCCGCATCCATCCATCCATGAGATTTTCTAGGTCATCGAACCACCTTACTGGGGTCTGCCTATCTTTCTTAATTCTTTCAAGTACGTAGCTTTTAATTTTAGATAATATAAAGTATTTAGAAATACTTTACTACTTATCAGTATTTACAAAAAACCGTAGATCCAAATGCCGCCAGAGGAGGGGTCCTCTTCATTCATGGGGGGGGTTTGTAAGCAAACTTAGAGGAAAGCAATGCAGTTGTGCCTTTTGCGTTGTATAGGTGACTGTCACTTATTTCTTATTATTTAAAAATCAGGTGACCTCGTTTCCTCGTTTGCCTCCTATAAAACAAACAAAAATTTATATTATTTTCAGAATGTTTTGTGGAGTTCCACTACTTCTCTCACTTAATCTGGCCTTTGTCCAGTCACTTATCCGCCCGGACAATGGCTGTGACTTCGCTGAGAGAGTAAGTCCTTTTTTTACTTATACGCAATAATAAAATGTATTTTTCAAAGTATTTAATTCAAAATCAGTTTAAAAAAATCCTAAATTATTCCGCTTCGACTTCCTTGAAATATCTTGACAGCCATCTCAGTATTGGTAAACAATTGATACAGTTATCGAGCCAACAAGCAGCTTCGTTTAAGAACCCTCACTGGCCTGCCACGTACGCTCCTGGTACTACATGCCGATGGACGTTCGACTGTCCAATATGGTATGCCTGTCGACTACGCTGCCTCGATGTTGGTCTACCTCAAGTAAGTACCAATGGAGCTAGACAGGTATTATGTTTATTTATGACGTAAAAACTGAAAGCATATCATAATTTGAAACAGTAATTTTATTTAAAATAGTATCACAAACTTCAATATGCTGAAGGTAATATAAATTGTAGGATACCATTCAATACCATTTTTATAAGATTTTCAGAAAGGGAATTTGCTGCATGTCATCAAGAGATGTAGCGCTAAAGTTTATTTTGTTAATTTTCTAAATGTTTATTTCAGACGGATGACTGTTATATGGACAAGTTGCTGGTGTCAGGCTCAGGCAATGCACAACTGGAAGGAGCGCAAGTCTTCTGCGGTCGAACTGAAATCAACTTTAGATCCGTTGGCTCAAAATTAACTTTAGGTAAAATAATATACAAAATCTATTTTTTTACTAACATCACAAATTTATTTTGTAAAATGCTAATGTTATTGTTAGACGAAACTTTATAAACTATATATATAATTTAATGATTTTTTTTTACTATTTTCAGCTCTCGTTACAAACCGTTTGAGTCCAGGTGGCAGGTTTAGATGTACCATAAGATCTGAACCTTGGGCACAGCCATGGTTCATGTCCCCTTGTACACCAAACCCGATGCTGAAAAATCGCAATAACACTTCTCAGGAAGAAGAGGAAGTCACACCGAAACAAAATATCCTTACATCACCTAACACTAATCACAGGCGCTTAAATTCAGATTTGCCTCACACTGGTCTTGTTCAATCAAGAAAACTGTACACTGAACCCGAACTAGAGAGAAACCCGCACATGAAGAATGAAAAACCAGAATCTTATTCAAATCATATTAAGGCAAACTCATCGTATGTGAAATTTATAAAAGCAAATTCTATGAACACCAAGCCTCCTAAAGCTAAACTGTTTGTTGATAATGTAGAAAGTGATATTTCGTACGCAGACACTATACAAGCCGGATCCCCGTACCTTGAGAATTTTGAAGATGGGTCACCGCGGCTTCAGAATCCAGAACCAAAATCCACACACGCAAGACATATACTAGCAGAGACTTCACCAATTAACCTTGACCAGGGCGAACATGGACTTACCGAGAATTTAAAACCAAACATCTCACACGTACGGCATATAAAAGCAGAGTCACAACATGCTAAAAGTTCTAAACATCGTTTTAAATCACAATTACCCTACCTTGAAAATGTAGAATATGCAGCATCACATACTGCGTACGGACGAAAGAAAAACACACGTGTAAAAATTTTACATACAGAAACATCACCTGCTGACTTTGACCAGGACGAAAAAGAGCATAAGAATATGGAAGAAAAAAATTCACGCATAAAGCATTTAAAAGCAGATTCAAAACTTGGCAAAATCCATTTACAATCACGTTTACATTACGTTGACAATGTAGAAGATACTACATCAGATGTTCCATATGGGCGGGAAAAAAATCCCTGTGCTAAACATTTACAAGCAGAGTTACCAGAAATTCTCAGTGTCGACCCTCACACGAAAATAGACACACTTTACCCAGATAATTTAAAAGTAAATGGCCTACCGTACATTAACGACGCAGGATCAAGTGCCGTTCATGTGAGACGTGCAAAAGCAGCTTATCCACACTATAAGAACATTGAACCTCATAAAAAGTTAGATTCATACGTCGACAGTGCAGAAGTAGAGTTATCGCATACTAAGGATAAACTGGTGAAAAACCCTTATCTAAAGCTTGTAAACCCAAAGTTATCAGCCCCTGAAAATTTTCACACACTTAGAACATTTCACCATGTATTCGACGTGCCTCCCCTTATTCAAAAATCAAAGTCGAATACTCCGCGGTTGAGGCGTGTGAAATCAGGATTACCATACGCTAACAATTTTAACCCTGATCAAAAAGTGAACATACCGTACCTTGAAAATGTACCAGAGGGGATTGAAGTGATAAAAGCAGAACCTATTCACGTAAAGCCACCAAAAGTAGGTTTACCACATAATAGACGCACACCATCAGAGGAGTCCCGCCGCAAGCATAAAGTAGTGTCTCACATCAAACGAACACAACAAGGAAAGAACCGAAGCTTTAAACAAAAATACGTACATGAGACGCCGCGTCGTGTCAGGCATGAAATTATACGTACACCGTTCAAAGCCCAGCAGCTACCAGCAGGAATGCCACGCCAACGAACAGGCATACCACATAATAGGCGTATACGTACTCATTTAAAACGAGTTACAGCCTACAAAGGTGATAAAAGCTCTAAATATGAAAAACATCAGTCATATTTTTAAAAGTCTTTGATATTCAGTTGACTATTTTTATACGCTGTTTGATGTGATTTCTTCACAATATACAGATTTTCCATTTCAAATGTTACCTACTTTTTCCTGAAACCTTTTTTTTAATAAAGAAAGAATACTGTAGACGATATTTTTGTTTTTTTTGTGTCTTAAATTCCGTGTTACCTTTAAAACATTACAGATTTTAAACATAAATGTTTCATTTAAAAAACTTATTTGAAAGTAAATGAAAACTGTGTAAAAATTATAAAAGTTACAATTTCATGCCACGAAAATATTTGTTGTACATTAACTAGTTTAAGTTAATAAAATCTATCTGACCCAATTCTTCGAAATGAAATAGATTATTTTAATCATAATGAATATAATGATGTTATAAACATAATTTCTAATTTATTTAACTCACTTTGTTATTTACTAATTTTCGTGACAATTTTTTTGCAAATATAAAAAAAAACGGATATCTGACACAACGCCGTCAGGTTTGAAACTAAGCAAAGACAAAGCTTGTACCTTGAAAAATTAGTTTATAGAATAGGTACATTTAACCTTGTTTTGTTGAAAAAGAACACGCAAGAATACCTAAATAAGAATATTTACAGATCATACAAACATTATACGGCTGCCTCGGTGGCGCAGTGGTAATGTATGCGACTGCTGTGCTTGAGGTCTCAGGTTCGATTCCCAGGTTGAACTAAATGTTTGTATGATCTGCAAATATTTGTTTCGGAGTTTGGGTGTTTTCTATGTATAATATGTATGTATTTACAAAAAAGAAGTAAATATGTATTTATACCAGTTGTCTAGTACCCATAACACAAACTCTGCTTAGCTTGGGACTAGATGGCGTTGTGTGATCGATGTCCAAAATATTTATTATTGTTATTTATTAACATGTCCGACAAAGGAATCGAAGACGAGACCTTAGCACTGTAGTCGCATACGTTACTACTAGACAGTCAATGCATAATTCTAGCTTTTTAAAACGTTGCCAGTTTCTTTGATCATGTTAAATTAGTTCTCAAAAAACCGTGGCCATATACTTATTAATATTGACCGATAAAATGAGATAAAAAACGGTAGAGGTTTATAAGAAGGATCTAAATTAAATGTAATCTACTGTACTGTCATACCCAGGTCATTTATATTATTCATTTCACCTAAATTAATGCATGTGTATGTTTACATTTTATCGGTATTTTTTTTCTTCTCGTGGATGTGCGATTTTCCCGAAATTTTCTGCACGCACAGCAAAACTGTGGAATGAGTTGTCGCCTGCGGTGTTCCCGGACCAATACGACCGTCATACCTTCAAGAAAAGAGCGTACTCCTTCCTGAAATGCCGGCAACGCACTTGTGACGCCTCTGGTGTTGCGGGTGTCCATGGGCGGCGGTAATCGCTTATCATCAGGCGATACGTCTGCTCGTTTGACCCCTATATAATAAAAAAAAATGTAATAACAGATCAAGGTAGTAAATTAGACAAGACAATATTACTGAACTGCAAAGAGATGGAAATCTTGAAATAATAGCCATACCAACCCGTCTAGGCAGCGTGCTAAAGTAACCAAAAATCTCCTTCCTAAAGAGAGGCCCATGACCAGCTGTGGCCTATTAAGAATGATGAGGATATTTATTAAACTACGTGATAAATGACCTAAGACTTTATTCAACGAAGCCGTCATTGATAGGTTGAACGTCGCAACACAAACTCATCTTGATACTTTTGCCTAGTAGTGAGCGATCTTGACTGCGAATTCACAGATTATGAGTTCGATTTCTATGTAATACAAATATTGCATGACATAGCACAAATGCTTATTCTGTATCATCGTGTATGCTATTCAACAGCGCTATAATCTATCAGGAATCTGGCCAAATCAGTTATCGGTATACCATTGATTAACTAAAAATTAGTCAATTGCGCTAATTCTATAGTACAAAAACTCCTAAAGCTGAACCACAAATCACCCAAAATATGTTTTTTGCAGTTTTATTACATATGTCATACTGAAAATAGACGTTACCCAAACTACTACATACTAAAACAGGTTTATGGACATGGCTTCACTAAAATAAGAGTAATAATTAATTATTTTAGTTTAGTGACACTGCAACAGAATTACAACCAATAGGTTACTAGTAGAAGAGAAGACACTTCGACAGACCGACAACAACATAAGGCTTGAATTACTTAGACGCTGGAGAACAATTCTTTAACACTGCCGATTGGCTGGCTCCATCAAAATGTTTGACTCTTCCACTTTGCTTTCCGTCATCAATATTAACACTTGGTATAATACCAGATCCGATACCGAGAACTTTCTCTCTAAACCTTTTTAAAAAACAACACCTCTAACTGCAACCCTATTGTCAGAATGTGTCGTCTTTATAATGAAATTACGAAAATGAACGATGGCCAACTCGACACTTTCGACTCATGAACTACTGTTTTAAAATAAATATTCTCGCTCTATCGCTTTAAAAGTATAATGACACCATTTATCATTGTATCTGTTTGGGTCCATCTTATGTCTCTTGTATGTCTCTCTTTTGACTTTTATTGAAGTGAAACTTCTTTAGGCGCATGAAGGTAAATTTTTTACGGATGAAACGCGTCACGAAGATATGCAGCGTTTGTGTCGAAGAAGAGGGAGAGAGCGATTGAGACCCATTGAGAGAGAGTGAGAAAGGGCGAATTTTAATTTAATATTCATCATCTGAGATTTCACTATATTATTTTTTAAACAATATAAAATAAATGTATTTTAATAATTCTCTTTATTTTTATTAATATATAATTAGTTTGCCAAAGATATTTCACTTCCGACATGTGTACTTTGTACGCATATCAGAAGTGAAATATCTTTGTACGCACTTTTTTAATATTATACTGGAAACATGAAATAGTAGGTATAGCCCCCTTATCCAAGATATTATGTTTAGCATCAATGCTCTATCTACAATCGCTAACGCCTACATTCTCTTGGATCATTATTGGCTAGTATATTGTTTTAACCATGTGACTTTTAGATGACGTCATTTCCATACGTTTGTTTGCTTCTTATACAATAACTAGCCCGCGGCCCCACCCGCGTTAGTTTCGGTTAGCCCGGTAAAAAGTAGCCAATGTCCTTTCTCAAGAACCAAAGTATCTACATGGCAAAATTTCATTAAAATCGGTGTAACAGTTTAGCCGTGAAAGCGTGACAGACAGAAAGAGTTACTCTCGAACTTTTAGTATTATTAAGAATGTTTACGTTTGTAGGATGTTAACTTGGCTAGAGGAACTGAACAGAGAAACTTTGCCTCCATTTTTTTATCTGGAAGGCTCTGCGTAATAAGGTCGTAACAACACTAGTCTTGTTATACAAATAAACTATTTATATCATATTAGAATGCCGATAACATCATAATTGTTTTATGAACATATAGGTAATTTATTTGTTTTACAGCCCGTAAACACTTGGCAAAACAATGGGGACATGGCTCTAACCTATTGAAGGGGTTTATTTAAACTTAATCCAGAGCTACAACACAAGTAGTTGGCGTGGACTGGTGCGAAATAATGTCTATCAATATTCTTAGATATTTAATGAAAAATAAAAATTAATTTTTCACAAAACAATATTTCAATTTTTTTTTAAGTGTTTTCGTGTTTTTTACCGATTGATTTTTCATTGTGAGTTTTAGAATGGTTTTCAGTAGTGTATTTCTACTTCTAATTGTCACCACGTCAGTCAGAATGGCTGAAAATCCAGATCCCCACTGCGATTATTTAATCCAAGTAAGTAAAAGTTACAACCTTTTATTTTGATTTTATTTTTCTGGTTTAAATGCAGTTCTTACATTAAGAGAGCTAAATTTTGCCTTTTTAATATGCAATTTGAACCAAGTAAAATATGTAATTCAATTACTTAGTTGCAAAAATTAAATCAAATAGTAGGCAACGGACCTTACAAACATTTGGTCCGATCCGGGAATCTGTCCGGAAACATAGCACAGAAATCGCAATCGGTACTACTGCGTCATCAAGGCAGTCAATCAATCGTTCTAAATTAAAAGACCTTAAAGAAACTCCTTTCTCAAACGTGACTCCTGAAATGCAGGCGTTGGAAATCACTTTCCTAGCAAGTTACCCGTCTATTCGTTTGCCCTCTATCTGATTAAAAGATAGTAAATAAAATAAAACCAATATCCACAGGTACCCAATCGACAGATGATAACGATTGCCAACGCAGAATGGCCGAGTCCTTACTTGCCTAACTTAATTTGTAGGTGGGTATTCGATTGTCCGTCTGGTTACGCTTGTAGACTCCGGTGTCGCGATGTTGGGCTACCTAAGGTAAGTTGTATTATACACAGGGTGAATATGACAATATGACATTTATTTGAACTATACATACCTACACATGTTAGAAGTTCACTTACAAATACCGTGGGAGAGCTATGCTTCGGCATGAATGGGTCGGCTTGACCGGAGTGATACCACGGCCTCACAGAAAACTGGTGTGAAATAGCGTTTGCGCTGTGTTTCACCGAGTGAGTGAGGATACCGGAGGCCCATACCCCAACCCCTCCCCCATCCCCTTTCCCATTCCCCAAAGGTCGGCAACGCACTTGTGACGACTTTGGTGTTGCGGGTGTCCATGGGCGGCGGTAATCTCTTACCATCAGGTGATACGTCTGCACGTTTGCCAACTATTCAATAAAAAAAAAAACAATATTTTAATAAAATCGGTTTAGTAGTTTAGCCACAGGACAGTATTTTTCGTATTAGAAATTTACTACACGATGTATTAAATGCCTGCCAGCCCATTCCTGTTGAAGCGTGTGTTTCGTTTAATCGTGTGCGTTTCTTATACTTCTAAAGTCTGTAATATTGTTTTATATGGTTCATAAATTCAGTTTAACATCTTACATTCATTCTTAAATTTCAGACACATGGATGTTTCCTGGACAGGTTAATGGTATCTACATCGGGTAGTTTGGATTTGTCTGATGCCCACGTATACTGCGGTGGGAAGAAAGTCAACGCTAGATCTATTGGGTCTAGGATGGTCATGGGTAACACGATTTATTTTATTTATTTCTAACTTCAATAAAGTAGGTAAAAGAATTTATGTTTTTAAAATAATAACATAGAATTTAAGCACTATCTAGTGTGGAGGAATGGGTGTCATGTCCCTCCAACACAAAGGGAAGATCCTTCGACCAGGCCATACCAGTCGGGCCGCGGCCAAATGGTTGATATTGGGAAGTTCGCGAAACGGGATAAGTAGTTACTCCGTAGTTCGCTAGATGGCTTTGTGATATATTTTTTGCTGTTGTATGTGCAAGTCACCTTATGATAGTGTTCACACTGATATTTAGGTGATTTTCTTAATCCTCGAAATAGGGATGTATAAAATGGCATTAATGTGTCTGACTGTCAAATCTTGATAATCTAAAGAATAATATTTCTTACCCTGTCTGTTTGATTTATCAACGCAGAACCTAAACTGCTGGGTCTACAAGCTTGACGTTTTTACTTTCTAGAAATCACACTCTTATGAGGTTAAAAAAATGCTTGTTAAGCAGATTGGAAGCTTTTTAGCAGCTTTTAAGCAGATTGAAGTTCATCATTTGCAAAGTTAAAAACATGATATTACATGCATGCTCCTAGGTATTTACAAATGACTATCTCGGTGGCGCAGTGGCAGTGTATGGAACTGCTGGGTCTCGGGTTCGATTACCGGGTCGAACCAAATGTTTGTATGTTCTGCAAATATTTGTTTCGGAGTTTGGGTGTTCTCTATGTGTAATATGTATGCATTTACAAAATAAAGTATAAATGTATTTATATCAGTTGTCTAGTACCCATAACACAAGCTCTGCTTAACTTGAGACTAAATGGCGTTGTATGTTTGATGTCCGAAAAAAATTTTTTTTTTTTTGACGGTTTATTGGTGGACTAATAGATAATGTTAGGGGACACTTAGTCCGCCTTGTACAATTATAATGCAGAAAGTGTTAATAAATTAAAAAATACATTTCAGGTTTAGTATCAAGTGAAACATCGCCAGGCGGACGATTTAGATGCAAAGTGAGACCAGAACCATGGGCGTAAGTAATGGTAACTATAATCATTACAAAAGAATACAAAAATCGTCACCATTTCTAATAAAATTATATTATTTGAGTATATTTATCTAAAATCAAAATCGGAATTAGGTGAGCCATTTTAATCTTTTATATTATGAACATAATATGGACATGACTGTATATACCCGGGACTTTCTTAATAAGAAAATAGAAAAATATTGTGTGTGTGTATTTTTTTAATACAAACAATAGATTTCATATTAAATATAACCCAGATAATTAGCTTGAAAACTACTTAGGACGAAGGAGTGGCAAATGTATTAAAAAAATCATGTCAAGAAATAACGAATTATTTAATACTGTTTCATCAACCTTTTAAAATTTGTAGAAATATCATGTATCAATTTACCTTTATGAAATAACATTTTTTTAGTTAATTGTGTAAAATATAGCATTATCATCTTTCTTTTGTAATTTTAGTAGGTACATCCTTTTATATGTTGGCTTTATTAGATAAATGTGTTTTTAAATAATTAAATTATTATTTAACAAAAACAATGTACATATAATAAAAATTAAATTGATTTAGTAGATCTTCAATGTTAAGTTTTATTTTGTATTACATTGTCACATTGTACTTATATGATATTATAGTAATTTGACTAATAAACGACTTTTTTGTACAAATATGTGGTTATATTTTAGTGATTAATGTTCAGTAAACACTACAAAAATGATTTAAAAATGTTGACTTTAAAATATAGGTAAATCGTAAGCTAAAGTTTCCAAATAAGAAAATTACCTACTATCAAATATTACGGTGTTAAACTTTCCTAATAAACTAAATTTACTAATTTACCCTACATATTTTACTAAATCCCGGAGATATCAATAGCATATCCATATTAATATTTAAATGATTGGATCACCTAATTCCTAAACCATACTTATTTTATCATAGTTTTGACTTGCATCAGATTTTGTAAGCTGATTTTAAACCTATTATTATGTTTTTTCTTAATAATTTTCTTAATATTTTACGCTAACGTTATATTACTTCTTTTAGGACTGATGACTTAAAGAATAATTCGTTTTACAACTAATAGAGACCGATGAATTGTAAAGAAAAAATGCAAAAGTTGAAGTTTTTATGATCCTTTCTTATATCGTACACGTATATCATACGTATAAGATAATAATAAGTGTACATTTATGTATAGCACACACATAATCAAATACAAATTATCATTATCGCAAAACTATGCTGAACTCGGTCTCGATGGCGACCGTATTTAGTGTTGCCATATTTGCGATAGATTAAGATTTCTGTGTGAGTCAATCATAACGTCGAACACGGTCATCGTGACATTCGAGTCAGTATGAAATAAACTCACAGTAGGCCTCAGTATTATCAAAAGAACTCGATGATCGAGTGGCCTGTCATCGCCTACAAGTAATCGATAAAGGAGTCCGTTTCGATAACGAGGGACAAATCAAATGTTGTTTTTGACAATCATGTTTTTATTCGTATTGTTAATGGGGTGCATGAAGTCTAATAGGTACTTTCAGTACAAATAGAGACGTAAAAGTTGTCCAAATGTTTTAGAGAAACAATTTTTATTTATATTAAATACTAGCTACTACCCGCTATTGTTGTTATTGTAAAGGTACCCTCGGATAACACTGCGGGATGAAGTCTATTCTAAATAAAAGTAGCCAAAGTTACTCCTTATGTCATCAGTTATCTGCCAGAGAAAGGAACAAACAGACAAACGTTTAAAAAAAAAAAAAAAAAGTACCGTGTATACTTTGTCTGTAAATGCATATGATTTATAGTCGTTCCAATAGTTTATTTAACTTTTGACAGCTCTAATACTTAATCAAATAGTGATACCCTGACCCGTTACCTATTCGATTTCTTTCATCGATCGATTTTATGCATTAAGAAGTTTTAATCGATTTAACAAACTCATTATTTTATAGATAATTTCGTACTTCATATTTCTATGTGTTTCAATGTGCGACCTCCTTTGTCAAAATAAAGAAGAAATGGATTAAAAGAATGTTGTTCAAATATGACGGTTCTATGTCATGAAAAAATATATAAAAGGAACTGAATTTTCAAAATGTATTATTGTATTGTGTTGTAATTCAGTGGTTAATATTGTATTTGTTAAACTATTGATGATCTTTATTAAATCTCTCTATGTCTATTTTAAAATAATCTACAGTATTTCAATGAGTAACCTTCAATATAGTTGAGTATTTATATTCCTCCGTATTGATTTATTTGTGAATTCTCACGTTTGGTTGAGTTGAGCGTATCGTTCCTGCCTTCGTTACTGTCAAAATGCCAAAAAAGAAAGTACTCAAAGGACAAACAAGAGAGTTTGTCTTGCGACTTCGTGAATACTTTGAAAAGAAAAGCCGTAATGGTGGGCCTCTTATACCAGTGACTCAAGTTAGAGACCGTGTTGCAGCAGCATTAGGTATTAGTGCTCCAACAGTGGCAAAAATAACAAAAGAAGGCTACGGCAGCAGTGGCATGGAACAGAATAAGCTATCTACACCTAAGAAAAAACGTCCGCCTAGTAAAGTTACAGCCGTTGACAATTTTGACGCTGATGCTATTCGTCGTCATATATACGACTATTACCAAAGAAAAGAGATTCCAACATTAAAAAAACTAACACAATCTCTTCGAAATAGTGGTTTGTTCCGTGGTCAAAAATCTTCTCTGACAAAGGTATTGAAAGACATTGGAATGTTATTCCAAAAATGTGACAAACGAAAAATTTTAATGGAACGCAATGATATTGCTTTGTATAGATGCGATTTTTTAAGACAAGCAAAAAAAATAGAAGATTGGTCGAATGTTGTTTTCACAGATGAAACTTGGCTCAATGCGAATCATACGCTGTCAAAAACTTGGACTGACAACACCGTTGGCTCCACTTCTACAGTACCAATGGGAAAAGGCGAACGACTGATTATTTGTCATGCAGGAACAGTAAAAGGATTTGTGCCAGGCGCTCTATTAGCTTTTAAATCCCAGAAAACAGGAGATTATCATGAAGAGATGAATTCGAACGTGTATGAAAAGTGGTTCAGAGAAATGCTTACATCACTCGAAGAGCCATCAATAATATTTATTGATAATGCACCTTATCACTCTCGTCAAATTAATAAAATACCAACACAGGCCAACAAAAAACATGAAATTATAAACTGGCTCCGTGACAATGGCGAAGAGGTGAATGAGTCCCTACTAAAAGTAGAGTTAGTAAAGATATTAAAAACAAAGAAGCTGCCAAAACGATACGTCATAGATGAAATGGCAGCAGAGCATGGGCATACCGTCCTCAGAATTCCCCCATATCACTGCCAATATAATGCAATTGAAATGATCTGGGCACAAGTTAAAGGATATGCTGCGAGGAACAATACAACTCCTCCTTTCACCGCAAGAAAAATGCTGAATTTACTGAAAAATGCGTGTGAAAAAGTAACTCCAGAAAACTGGGCGAATGTTGTAGAAAAAACAAAGAAGGTGATAATGTCGGATTGGGATCGGGATGTTGCATTCGACAATTTATCTATCCAAGAAATGATAATCAATATTACTGAGAACTCAAGTGATGATGATTCCTGGTCATACGAAGAAGACGATTCTTTATAATTGAAATTAGTATTACAGTACCTCTTTTGGTTGTTTTATTTTTAATCCGTAAATTACTACGAATTTCAACATTTTGTACCTGTTCATTACAAGTAGGTACCGCAGGTAGTTTTTATTTGAACCAACTATAGTAAGTCTAAACAATTATTTTAGATTCATTAATTTGCGGCGAATACATTCGATCCCATTACTAGGTACGAGTACGATGGAACTGTTTTCATTACGCAAATTATTTATGCATTGAAACAGAGACATTTAGGGCATTTTAATGCAAAATAATAAAGCTTTTTACGTGATTTGATATAAAATATAATCACAATAATTTTATTGCATGTTTTATTAATATAATCGATAATCGATTTATTTCAAAACCGTTTTTATAGTCTGTGGTCATTAATTACGAATGACACATCCCTAAGTAGGCGGAGCCCGCCCATAAAGTACAGTATTATCTGTAGTACATTGTATCAAAAATTATTACAAAACTTTATGTGCGTGATCTGTCAAAAGTTAAATAAAGTATTGGAACGACTATAGTGACAGAATTCATTTAATTTACTTCTATATATAGATTTGGATAGGTGCTGTTGCCTGAATGTGTAATTTTATTGTTATTTTAATTAACCAATATTACATTGATATATCTTAAAACCAAAAATAAACCACGTGATCAAAATACACAATATGGTACCCATATTATCCTTTCCCCTATTTTTAACGTCCCCTAGTATATGCCAAGAACCCTCTTTTCACGAACTAAGTCATAATATAACACGCTTTTAAATCCTTTTTGGCGCCCAAAACCATCAACCATCAGCAACATCATAGGTATTATTCGTCAGTCATTCGGTAAATAAAAGATATTATAATTGTAACATATTTTTATTTATCCATGTACATATTGTTTATATTAATATCATTATTAACTATTTATACGTTTAATATACCTCTGAGGTTAAACACAAATAAATATAAATATTTGATAACGTTATACTTATTTTTGGTATACACAAAGGAAGAGAATTTTCAGTATATTTGAGAGCACTGCTTTCCCAATATTAATTGCCAACTTCATGGCAACCGGAATCGACGGTTTAAATTAGTCTTCGAGGCACCGACTTCTAAACTGATGGTTGTTATTAAGGATTTCGATAATCAGAAAGACTCACAATTATAATGGCGTGTATTATAAATGTTCGGTGAAGATGATTCTTATATTTAACACTAGCTAGAGAACACATTACAGGTGACTACATCCTACTTATAAGCAGCTTGTGTGCGTGTTATGTTTAAATGTTGAAAAGTGTTCAGCGACATTAATAATTTTTATCTATCTAACAATGCCAAGTGGTATTTTCTACTAATATTATAAACTAACTGACCCGGTGAACTTTGTTCCGCCACAACGTGTGTGGGAGAGCCATGCTTCGGCATGAATGAAGTGATACCACGGCCTCACGGAAAACCGGTGTGAAACAGCGCTTGCGCTGTTAGAGTGCTGTGTCAGTGCCTCCATCCCCATCCCCCAAAGGCCGGCAACGCATTTGGCGATTCATTTTTATTAATGTATACATTCGAAATTCTGCTAGTAAAAAGACCATAACTCTTGATAGACTAGACAGTCAATAATATTCTGTATATAATTTGTTTGACTAGAAAAAAAAACTATATTACAAATAAATCTATACTATAAATTTATAAATACATACTGAATTTATATAGGTACATATTTAATTTTATAAATTTATTCCGAAAAAAATCCGACAAATATTTCACTACAAGCGCAAATATTGTGTCTGTTAAACATAGCGTTTGTTGTATTGCGGAACCTATGCAATACGTTTTATATCCCGACGTTTCAAACGGGTTACACTGCTCGTGGTCACTGGTATCGTAAACTTTCACATAATATTACGAGTATCTAAAACTAAAACTAATATTTATTATTACGTAAAAACAGTACTTAATAATCACGGTACATTATTGCATTAATTTTATTTGAAACTAGCTTACTCGGTAAATTTCGTATCGCTTTAATTGGCTTTGTAAATATTTTCCAAATAATCGAAACAATCTTTTAGTAAACCTGTGTCAACTTCCTGCAGCGCTGCAGTGCAACTGCAACTAAGCGAATTATGAAAATTTAAATCCTTTTTTTATTCTATAAAAATATTTTCCTGACAATAGCAAATATATTAAAATTGAAATTTTTGAACTGCCAGGAATTTTCAATTCGGCTGTATTCTTTGACGCTGCGTAGAGATGTGGCTTCGTTATGAATCTTCTACCACATCTACAATGGGGAGTGCTCCGAGGAATTGTTCGAACTGATCCCTTCCGCCTCTTTTCGCCATCGTCCTACGCGACAGCAGTTTCATCCCCACCACTTGGATCCACAACTGTACGCTATTCGCGGAACTTTCTGCCTCGCACAACAAAACTGTGGAAATAACTGTCGCCTGCGGTGTTCCCGGACCAATACGACCTTCTAATCTTCACGAAAAGAGCGTACTCCTTCCTAAAAGGCCGGCTACGCACTTGTGGCGCCTCTGATGTTGCGGGTGTCCATGGGCGGCAGTAATCGCTTATAATCAGGCGATACGTCTAATCGTTTGCCACATATTTATTTTAGATATTATAGATATTTCTTAAAAAAATGAATATGCATTAGAAAGGTCTGAAGAACACTTTCATAGCTATATTTAGCTAATTTAATTCGTAACATAGTTTAATATTTCCTATAGCAACACTGGAGTCGCGTTCAAAATATTATAACTAGCAATACTTGATAATTATACTAGAAATTAGTTCTTTCTAGTTTTAATAGTCAGGTTTCATCCAGAAAATAATTTAAATTGTCTAGCCATCTACTAGCAAGTATAAAAATCTCCAACTAAGCACATGTGGCGACTTCCACATATAACACCACAATAACCTACTACAGCGCCATCTACCGAAGATACACTGAACTACGAAGTAACGCACTACACGGAGTTACTACCAATCCTGAATCGCGCAATAAATAGTTCTCGCGCCGATTATCATATATACAACATCCCAACATCAACTGTTGGGCAGTAGCCCGCCAGGCATGATCACCTCGCCTGGTCGGAGGATCCTCCCTTTGTGTTGGAGGGACATGATACCCGTTCCCCCACACACACGTCATTGCGATTCGATCCTGCAACCACGAAATCCAACAGTAGCTGCTATATTTGACTAGTTTATTTATCAGATCTCTTCTTGGTACCCTTAACATCCTTCTGGAGGAAGTACCCTCCATGGCCAGGTACCAATTTTATCGGCTGTTTATTTCCTTGATTGCGTTCTGGATTAGACGAGGTTCTCTCAGGAGATGAATCGGTCACGATTCCCTGGAGCCGATGAGTGTTCGTTTGACTTAATCTGAAAATTGAAAAGTTAATATATTTAAATATTGAGTCAATGAGAATGGGTTTTGTAGCATCATCCCTTTGGAGAATTTTCACAAATATAAGTAATTAGAGATTAGATATAAGTGATTCGGTCACGTTAAGCAGTCGGTCCCGGTTGTTATCTTAAGATAACAGTCGTTTAGTTGGAGGACTTTGGGCGGCTTAAAAACATCCAACGGTAAGAATATGTAGCCACAATGTTGTCTTACCAGTTCCCAACCCGCACTCGGCCAGCGTGGGGACGTATGACCTTAGCCCAGCAGAGGGACGTTATGGGTTGTTGATGATAGTTTTAAACAGATTGTCGTGTCTTATCAAGTGGCCAACCATTTTGCTTCTTCTGTTATCAGTAGTTTCCAACAATTCGTACCAAAAAGCGGTATAAAGAGGTAAAAACGAATTTCATAAAAAGTGATAAAAGAAATTATTTCACATAATATATAGATAACTAGCGACCCGCCCCGGCTTCGCACGGGTGTAATGCTGATACTAAATACACGTTGTATATAAAACATAGCTGACCCACGCAACCTCGTTTGCGTCTTATATAGCCCGTAGCATGAAAATTTTCGCAAAATAAGTAACTTTTCTGGTTGATTTTTACACCTTGTGTCCGAAAAACCCAAATATCTTACGGAACCCTATTTTTTTCCAAAATAAAATATAGCCTATGTTACTCGTGGATAATGTAGCTTTCGAATGGTAAAAGAATATTTAAAATTGGTCCAGTAGTTTTTGAGCCTATTCATTACAAACATACAAAAATAGGTACAAATCTTTCCTCTTTATAATACAGGGTGTCTCAAAAGAAATTTTATATTTGTTTAGCTTACTGCGTGAACGCTGCGTACTTGAGGGGTGCGGGGGTTATGTCAATTGGTAGCTTGGCTCTTGGGGATTCAGTCGCTATGGAGCGTTTCTCGGGAGCAGACCGCGCGTTGTGCGTGCGAGAGTTTTACAAGAACGGTGATTCGACAACTGTCGCGCGTAGAAAATTCTGCAGTATTCGAGGTTTTCGCCACTTAAATGATGCGCCAAGCCTTCCTCTCATTCGACATTGGGTTAAAAAGTTTGAAGAGACTGGATCAACGCTGGATAAATCAAAATCCGGGCGACCTAGGTCATCAAGAACGGTAGAAAACGTGGAGAGTGTTAATCAATCTGTACGTGACGACCCGAGTCTTTCAATTCGGAAGCGCGCGAGTGCTTTAAATGTGCATAGATCATCATTACATTGCATTATGCACAAAGATCTAAAGCTGCACCCCTACAAAATTCAATTGGTGCAAGAATTAAAGCCCCAAGATGCCGGTCAGAGGCTTAATTTCGTAAATCAGATGATTGAGCGATTTTCAACGTTTACCAACATTTTGTTTTCAGATGAAGCTCATTTTCATCTTAATGGCCACGTAAATAAGCAAAACTGCCGCTACTGGAGTTCAGCCAATCCGAAACGCAAACATCAGAAACCCCTACACTCGCCTAAAGTGACCGTATGGGCTGCCATGTCGGCGCGAGGAATTATCGGCCCTTACTTTTTTGAAGACGAAATGGGGCGTACAGTTACAGTGAATTCAGAGCGTTATGTGGAGATGTTAGACAACTTCTTGGTACCTGAACTGCAAAACTTTCCTGGCTATAACCAAAGAACATGGGTTCAACAGGACGGAGCAACTTCACACACGTCCAATATATCTCTGCCACGTGTTCGTGAAATTTTCTCAGGAAAATTGATCTCCCGGAGAGGTGACATAAATTGGCCTCCACGTAGCCCAGATTTAACCCCTATGGACTTTTTCCTATGGGGTTATCTTAAACCTAAAGTTTACGCCAATAAACCAACTTCACTGGCGCATTTGAAAGAAAATATCCGTCACGAAATGGCAGCCATCCCTCACTCCACCTGTCGAGCAGTCATAAGTAATTTTACTGTTCGATTAAATGAGTGCCAACAACGTGAGGGTTTACATTTAGACGATATTATTTTTAAGAAATGAATTCCCAAAAAGTGTATTTTAACAATAAATAAACATTTTTTCTATATACCGCTTCCTTTTTTTTTAATCAATCCACTAAATATGAAATTTCTTTTGAGACACCTTGTGTTAGTATAGATATAGATATGAATTTCTTACCTAACTTCTTCGACATCAGCCACCTTATCGATAAGACTACGTATGATGGCTTCCTTGTGTTCCAAAGCGAGGGAAGCGCGTTCCAGTTCCCGGCGATACTCTGTATGAGCTAAGGCCGCTCGTTTCTCTTGCTCTACTATACGGCGTTCCAGTTCTTCTAGTGAAGAATAGGCCCGAGATTTAACAGCCTAGAAAGTGTAAATTTAAGTTAATCGGAGTTAATCGACTCATAATTGTTTAACAGTTTCACACCAAAAAAGTATTTCGTAAAGATGAATCTTCATACTATGACTATGTAATATTTATAGTTATTTAATATTTTTATCCAAACGTGTTGTTTGGATGGAAGTCATTAAGGACTGGGGATAGCGGTATTTTAATATGAAGGTTAACAATTTCTAATTTTCTGTTCGTCTTTTGTACTTTATTTTCATCGCCGAAAAATTACATAAGTAATCAAAGTAAGTATACTTTTCATTACGACTTTAATTGTCAAATGTTAAATTTCTAAAATTTATAAAATAAATCACGATCCTTTTCCGACAGGCAGAGGCATTACAGAGTGTAACTTTGCCGAAAAAAAAACCCCATGAAGATGTACCAAATTAGACAAGGTTGTCACAACTGAAGAAGCGACAAGAAAGGAAACAGTTTTGACTTGACAGCTAATAAAATTGTTCTACGCTCAATAGTAAATGTTGTCTTGCTGAAATACGTGGGAGAGCCACGCTTCGCCATGAATGGGCCGGCTCAACCGAAGTAATACCACTGCCTCACAGAAAACCGATGTGAAACAGCCGCTTGCGCTGTGTTTCACCGAGTGATTGAGGATACCGGAGTCTCATGCCCCAACCGCTCCCCCACCCCTCTCCCAATCCCCCAAAGGCCGGCAACGCACTTGTGATGCCTCTATACCGATATATCGCATAAAAAAATCACAGTATTTATACTTACTTTAATTTCGTGTTTGATCTTGTCGAGCGCTTGCAGCGCTTGTCGCAGCGGCTCGTTGTTGTTGTTGTGTCGCACTCGTCGAGCGCTTGAGCGCACTCGCGTGGCTCGAGCTGCTGCTGCCTTCAGCCGCTGGCGGAATATCACCGCCGCCTTGCGGTACAACCTGCACGAAGCCGTATCATCATCAATCATCAGCAACAGCCTTAGATAGTCCACTACTGAACATAAGCCCTTTTTTTATTGACGAGGTGGAAAACCCCTTCGGATCTCCGGCTCCTCGGGGTGATTTCACTGGACATAGGCCTATCTTTAGAAAGGACTGACAACGATTTGATTTGACGATTTTGAAATCAGCTGTCGCCTGCGAAGTTCCCGGACCAAAACGACCTTCAAACCTTCAAGAAAAGAGCGTACTCCTTCCTAAAAGGCCGGCAACGCACTTGTGACGCCTCTGGTATTGCGGGTGTCCATGGACGGCGGTAATCGCTTACCATCAGACGATACGTATGCTCGTTTGCCCCATAAATAATTAAAAAAAGGAGGTTTTAGCCTATTTAATTAAGCTGGTCAAACTTTTAAGTACTGGCATAGGGTTCGGTTGAATTTTTTCATGTTTATGAATTGATTTAGTTTCTATAGTACATATTGGTGAACTTTAGTTTCATCAATATTAAAACAGATTTTAATTTAATTTAGACTCTTAAAATCAGTAATAGTAACCGCAACTTTTTAGCGTTTCAACAAATCTTATTAACAATATTTTTATTATTAGATAGGGTTGAAGTGCATTGTCATCCCTTGAGTGGCACCAGAACAAGAAAGAAAGGGTTTTTCTTTCAGTAACCTGCTCTCTTAATTTTAGAGGGACGGAGCTCTCTGATAAAAGTAACGTACCTGACATTCTTTAATGCCTTTTCCAATTCTTCTTTCATATTTTCATTCTCTTGACAAGCTTTGGCATACTTCTCTTCTACTATGCGCGATTGTTCTTGCAGCTTGGTGACTTGCTCACTCTTGCGATCTGTCTCCATGCCGTACTGGTGTTTTAACTCTTCTAGTAATCTGTAAAATTAGGTTTTAAGGGATCAATGTGAACGTAATATTTGACGAAGTATGAGTAATTGCAATTACAAGACAAAAATGCGTATTGTTGACTATTAGTCGAGAACATAAAGTAACAACGGCCACTTCTAATTTTTAGGCTTTAAACCACTGTGGAATTGTATTATATCAGAAACAGTTACTATTATAATCATTATTCGATTTTAATACAAATTAGTAAAAGTGAAGGGGACAGAATGCTACCTTGTGGAACACCGGTTGTGTTAAAATTACCTGGCAATAAAAAACATTCTTTTAATGCGAAAATATTAAATTTAAAAAACAAAATAAGTGCACATTCCATCGCCATAGTAGATATGCTAAGTGAGTGAATGATACTAACTGGTTTTTTTAAGTTCACAGTGTCAAAAGCCTTACTACTTACAGTGTTAAAACAATAAATTTATTACAATTTCAGTCGTACCTTTTACAGTGATCGAGTCGTCTTTCGTGCATGTCAGCGGGCACAGTACGGGATCGTAAGGCATCGAGCTGCGCCAACTTGGTTTCCGATAATTCTAGCGCGCTCTTTACGGTGAAGTATTCTCGGTGGATGGTTTCATAGTCACGCATCATTGCAGCCACTGCAATTTGTATTTTTTTTTAAACGAAAATTTACCTGCTGGGTACCCAGTATTATTTAGGAGGTATGAAAAATAGATGTTGGCCGATTCTCAGACCTACCCGATATGCACACAAAAATTCATAAAAATCGGTCCAGCCGTTTTGGCTTTTCGAGAATATTTATTTCGCTTGAGAATTACATTTAAATTTTTAGTTTATTACTTTTTTTCGATGTTTTTTAATTGTTCCATTTAATTATTATTTTTTAAAATTTATCAATAATAAAGATCAGAAACTTATAGTTACAAAGCCTAGCTCTAATTTTCCTTACTCTTATCTTCATACAATTCGTAAACTTCCTTCAACTTAGACTCGGCTCTTTCAGCCCTTTCAGCGAACGTTTTCTTCTCAATATCAGCAGTTTCTTTCCCGACTGCCAGTTTTTTCTGGCTCTGTCTTACATGCGTCAAATCGTCTTCTAACGCCTTCACTCTTTCCGTCAATGTTTTGTTTTCGGAGACTATTTGTTTAGACTTTTTGTTGATGTTTTCGAATTCTTTTTCGTAATCTTGAATAAGGCTGTCTTTTTCTTGTAGATTTTCTTGATAAGCGTCAAAGAGTGGTGCTGTAAACAAGTACAATCAAAGCAAAACAGTAGCAAGAGAGAAAAGAAACAAACTCTTTGTGACGACCTTACGTTTTTAGTTTTTAAGGAGTGGAACATAAAAAATCTGCAAATATTTGTTTCGGAGTTTGGGTGTTTTCTATGTATAATATGTATGTATTTACAAAAAAAAAAGTATATAAGTATTTATATCAGTTGTCTAGTACCCATAACACAAGCTCTGCTTAGCTTGGGACTAGATGGCGTTGTGTGTTAGATGTTCGGAATATTCGAAATATGGTACCTAAAATATCTCTTCCTACAACAGGCTTAAGGTAAGTCACAAAATCTACTTACCTAGAGCTTGAGCACTTAGTAATCCCGATAGATCAACAGTTCGGCTCGTATGAGAAAGATCATCTGGTTTGGGTGTTTGTCCGTCTTCTGCGCTCACATTATCTGTAAAAATATTACGGGCTAATCAGGGAGTCAAAGAAAGAAAGGAGTGGATTTTGATCTTCAAACAAGAGCATTAAATAGATAACATTTGTTTTTTTTTTTTAAATTTTTTTTTTTTATTGAATTGTGGACAAACGAGCAGACGTATCACCTGATGGTAAGCGATTACCGCCGCCCATGGACACCCGCAACACCAAAGGCGTCACAAGTGCGTTGCCGACCTTTGGGGGATAGGAAGGGGGAAAGAGGGAGGGGTTGGGGTATGGGCCTCCGGTATCCTCACTCACTCGGTGAAACACAGCGCAAACGCTATTTCACACCGGTTTTCTGTGAGGCCGTGGTATCACTCCGGTCGAGCCGACCCATTCATGCCGAAGCATAGCTCTCCCACGGTCCCATTGGTGCACTGAGTTTGTTATAGAGAAGGAACAGACTAAAAAAACATAAATTTTATGTCATAAATTTAAAGGAATAAGCATGGCGATGTTAATTAAATATTAATCTAAGTGACGACCCCTGACTATAGTTGAATCGTATATTCAAACCCAAGGTAGGGCAATTGTTGATAGGTCTTTCTAGTTTAAAATTATAGTAGCAACACAGACAGAAAAAAAAATTCACTATGCATTTAACATTAATGCAGAATTAAGAAAACATATCTATAAAAAATGTGAACAAATATTGGCACACGACTTCGGTATATATCTAAAGGTAATAAATACATACCTGGTACTTTATATCCTAAGCTGGCAGTGAGGAGAGAGTCCAAGCCATCATATTTGTGATCGGGCAGTTTGTAAACTTGTTCGCTCTTTTCACCAGCCATTGATTGAATATTCTGACGAAGCTTCTCTTGGTAACGAGACAGTTGAACGTTCAGCCTGTAGTTGACGCAATAAAGTTTAATGTGCCTTTGAAGTCACCACTAATTAAAAATATAGTTTAAGAACACGCTTATACGAATAGTTAACAAAGAAACATGTGAAACTCATAAAAGCGTGTTAAAAATAACGAAATTTCATTTAAATTTAAACTCTCATATCCACTTGGGCGTCCGTGGATAGCTCAGTATCCAAAAAAAATATGCTGACGGCCGTCTGAGCTACAGTACTATCCAAAACGACTCGTTGTAAATAGTGCCATCTAGTACTCTAGACCGGAAAACAGTTGCGTAGGCTGGACACTTAAGTTGATATTGCGCCCCTAGGGATGTTTTTTTAATCCTTTCTTAGTGCCCACTTACGTCACGTAAAGAACATTTGTGAAAGATTTTACGCTTCTATCTATAACTAACAGTTTCAGCTATGAGTTGTTTTTTATTATTATTATATAGGGGGCAAACGAGCAGACGTATCGGCTCATGGTAAGCGATTACCGCCGCCCATGGAATCAGAGGCGTTACAAGTGCGTTGACGGCCTGTTGATTGCTCAGACAGTTAGTTTTATATACTTATATAAACACCTATTTAAAAAAAAAGCAAAGACAACGCCCGCATTAGGATTAAAGATCCAGTGTCGCGGTCACAAAGAACACCCAGACTAGGGACACCAAGTATTGTACCGCGTGGGACTGGAACCCACGACACTTGGTGTAGTAGCAACCGCTATGCCAATCGTGCAGTCGGACTGACTGCACGATTGGCATAACGGTTTTTAAAATCTCTGATGATGGTGATCTGGTGATGATCTGCGCAAGATGGGTGGAAGAAGCTGGATGCAAGAAGCTGAGGATAGAACCAAGTGGCGTGCAACTGGAGAGGGCTATGTCCAGCAGAGGACTGTGGTAGGCCGATGATAATGACGACATCTCTACCATGATATATGTACGCACCTATATAGGACATCTTTAAGCGCCTGCATATCCTTCTGTAGTCTAGCGTTATGTTCCCTCGCTTGGTTGAGAATGATCTGACGGCTGCTGCAACTCATACACACTTGCACTAAGGGTATTGCTGTAGGCGGCTCTTGGTCTGAAAATGAATATATATCTTTTATTCAATGAAATACTCAATAATTTTAACATTTGAGATCCTATATCTGACTGAAAGAAGAAATGTGTGTTTTCATTATGGTACAATCAGGGTTCATTAGGAACTGGGAGGGGTCCGGTCGTGTTAATAAATGCAGTTCCCGGACCCCTCCCTTCTCAGGCGCAGAGTGGCACACCGTGTGGTTTTAGTCGGTTCGATTCCGACACACCACACGTACAAAAATAAAAAAAGGGGTTCATTAGAAAACTGTTTAGAAAAATGCAGTCAAAAATTTATCATGAAGTGAATTTACAATGGATATTAAAAAATAAGATAACTCCTGCACTAAGAATATTCCTGTGTCACGGTGGACTTTACAAACATACATGAAACGAATAGAGAACACCCAAACTCAGAGTAACAATTTGTGGAATAACAAAAAGTTATCAGTCATATCAATCATAATATTTTTGCAATTCGTATTCTTCAGTATGCGGCTTGAAGGACCAGTTTGTAAAGAAAATGAGTGGTCTTTCAAAAAAACTGCAGTTAGTAATTGGATACTATGTATTTTATGATGGTCGTATAGCGAGTGAGTAATCGACAGGCAAACAATTTAAATTAAAAAGGTCGATAAAAACGTTAACGGCCGGTAATAGGGTCTTCCTGTGTCGCCATTTAAATTAAACAGGCGCTTAAGGTTTTAAGTTAAAAAGTACTACTAACAATTACTATGGGTAACTATTGAAGTAATTTTAAAGAAAATTAACTAAAGTACATCTTAGAAATGTTACCTCTATCAGGCAGCTCATACTGCTTCATTTTTTGTTGGAGCTCTTTTTCTTTCTCCTCTAATTCTTTATTCTTGTCTCTCTCTTCTCTAATGACTTTCTTACACTCTTCAGCATATTTGACAAGTATGTCATATTGACTTCTTAATTGATCGTTTTCTTCTGCAAACAACTTATTGTATTCTAAGACAGCTTTCAGTTTTTCTTTTAGTTTTGATATATGGGTATCTTTTTCTGATAGCTGCAGAAGAAACAAGTTTATGAAGTAGGTATTTTTTTTTATTTAATTTGAAACAACCTAGCAGAATAACAGCATTACAAGTGTAGAACCTACTCCTTTTTGAAGTCGGCTAAAAATAAGGAAAGCAATACCAACCCCTCTGGCAAGCGTGGTATTGTAGGCCAAAATATCCATTCTAAAGACAGTCATATGTTCCTTTTGTTTTTGTAAGGCCCTGCGAACATTACTCTACTACGATTGATATAAGGCATAAGCAGAATTCAAGAGTGGTGGTCACCATACTCATTGTGAATGCAGACAATGCTCGCAATCACCAATGAAACACTACAGCATGAATGCTGTCATTTTAGGTTGATCTTCTGTGTAGGGTGGTAGCGTTTTAAATGATGTATTCAGAAAACAGTTTTAAACACACCTGCAGAACATTCTTTTCACACCTCTCCATCAACGAATTAATAAGCTGCTCATATTTCTTGGTAAGTTTCCTTTTCTGTTCCTTAAGAAGAGACTTGCCTTCTTTAGACCCTCGGGGAGATGTAACAGCTATCCCCTGGATGTTACGTTTTCTTGCAGGCTTAGCAGGTTTCTCTCCTTGACATATATATAATGAAAAATACTGAGAAGAGTAGAGCATAAGTAAATTCTAAGACAATGGTAATGAGAATACATCTTTCTTATTATTTTTAACTACATAAACACTTGCTGGTAAACAACAATCTTTCTTAGTAATGTGCAGCAGTAGGCTATGCTAAGATGTTGAACTTCCAATAAAGCAGTTGCAAGATCAAATCATATACTATACTCAATTACTATACTTAATTGTCAGATATATATTTTTAAGAAATGCTTTCACAAAAAAAGTATTTAACTATTATTATTTATTAATAAGAACTGAACAGAACATACACCAGCTATGTGTGAGATGTGTGCGGTGCTTAATCCCAAATTAGGAAAAGCTTGTGCTATGGTAACCAAACTGTTGATAAACATACTTTTTTTTTTAAAGTCTACTCCCTCACTATGAATGCAACGCATACAAAAAACACCCAGACTCAAGACCAAATGTGCAGTCAGCAGAAAAACTTGATGTTGGTTTCCAGTAGGAGTGTGGTAGAACCAACCAAACCTTACTATTATCCTTTGTAAATATACATACCAAGTACATCTCTAGGATCCTCATACATTGGGTTTTCATCAATCCTCTTTTCCTCAATCATCCTGGACTCAGACCTCCGTGTGACCACATCCAGTATATCTTGTCTCATGCTTGCTCGTCTCAGGGGAGTGGATATATCAAATTCCCTATGTTTTTGACTAAAGTTGCCTGATAAAGTCAATTTTTGTGGTGAAATGTGAGCTGAACATTTCTTGGAGGCTCTTCCATAATGAGAAAGCTGAAATTATAAAAATTGTTTTTTTTCTGTTTTAAGAAAGACATTAATTAGTGTAATTCCTGAATCATCTATGTACTCGTAAACCAGTCATAGCCTTAGTTATAGCCGTCGTGGAGGAACAGGTGCAATGTCACTGAACCACAAAGAGAGGATTGACTTGACAGGAACTGATAAGCTTAACGTAATTGGTAGTAGCATACTTTAAAGAAGAAGTTCAGCAGCATAAGCATCATTAACCCCTTACCGGCCAGGTTTGATCAGCCTAACTGATAAAAGGATCTTCCCTTAATGTTGGAGGGACATGACGCATATTCCTCAGCAAATTATTTTCTATCTCCTGTTCTAACTATTACAGTTTTAACTTTCACAGTTATTCTGTAACTAAGAGTGACACTTTAATAGAGATGAATTGTTTATTTACGAATGAATTAACAAATAAGTCAAGTATTTTCATTAGATCAAAATAATATATTACAAACTCACTTTGGGACTACTCTCATCCATAATTTTGTCAACTTTCCGATTTGCACATTCCTATTTCAAACATTTTACTTTATTTCTTCAAAAAATTTTATCAACAACAAATTTCTCGATGAGTTGGTTTCTATTGATTGTTTTACATATAGCTACATAATAAACTAGGTCACTGGAGCAAGTACATAAAATTAAAAGTAGAAAAAAATATTATCTGCCACTTATTGAACAAACTTAGAAGTCATAACACCAGGTTTCGGAGAATTATTTTAACATAGAATAACAAAAGAAAACTGCTATTTCCTCTTAAGGTAATATGCAGTACACTTAAATCTTCAATAAATAATTACATGTTCAATGCTAATCAATATATTTAATTCAAAAAGTTATTTATTAAAAAATCTTGTAAACACCGGCAGTTTCAAGTTTGACAGTTTAGTAGTCATGGTAACGAAAACTAAAATTCAGAATTACTATCTTTAAAAAAACGAGATCCCTACTTTATTTCACAAATACCAACAAACATACAATCAGACACAAGATACCCATAAAAGTAAAAATATGGTATCATGGAAATTTATATAACTACATAATTTACTTTATTTGTAATAGTGATGTTTAAATGTCGTTATTTTGGTATTAAACCCCCGACACAAAAACGACAGGGATTTTTAAGTTTGATATGCCTCCGAGTCCCGGCTTCGTATCTATCTCCCAAATGACAAACATAAAAAAAACATATGACAGCACCATCTACCGCGTATACACTGAACTACGCAACTACTACAAAAGGAAACTACCAATCCTGAATCGCGCAATAGAAGTTGTCGCGCCAATTGTCACCTATACTAATATTATAAAGCTGAAGAGTTTGTTTGTTTGTTTGAACGCGCTAATCTCAGGAACCGCTGGTCCGATTTGAAAAATTCTTTCGGTGTTGGATAGTCCATTTATCGAGGAAGGCTATAGGCTATATATCATCACGCTACTACTAATAGGAGCGGAGCACCAATGAAGAATGTTTGTCAGCTAGTATAATATATACAACATCCCAACAAGGTCGCCTGGTCAGATGATCCTCCCTTTGTGTTGGAGGGACATGACTCTTATCGATATTTATTATGAATATGCATAAAAATGGATTTACTTATTATATCATTGCTTAAAAAATGTTATCATCTATTAATTTCGTCTGAGATAATCCGTTTTTATAATTTTTCATTATCAGCCATTGATTTCGGTCTCGATATTTCTTAATCTTGTTATTCCTGGCCTTTTTCTACTTTAGGTGGTATCCTTGATTCACGGCGCCAATACATTCTGTTAAGGGTTGTCGGGTGTCAACGGATGTCGTCCCCGGCTTCTTTTTTCAAGCCATTCGCACGACGTAGTGCTCTGTTCTTCTCATAATATGCCCGTATCACCTCAATCTCCTTTCCGTTTCTTGCTCTCTATTGGAGACACGACTGATATACTCGTTGCGGACCCTGTCCATCCTCGTTTTTCCCCCAGACTACCTCAACATTTCATCATCATTTATGCGGTGTGCAATTTTTGGACGTGGCATTCTTTGACGGGCCAAAATTCGGCACCGTACATCACTTTGTACACTTTGCCTTTTGTGCGTATTGGCATTCGAGCGTCGCAGAGTACTTCTGTCAAGCTTGAATAAATATTTTACGCTGATTCAGAAGTAGAATAAATCTTTAGTCTTAAACGCTTAGAACATCTAATGCGGTTATAGCCAGACTGACTTTTAGCGTGGTGACGCGTTGCCACCCATGTTTTTGTATGTAACCTTTGCTTTTCCTTTCATAAGCATTTCTTTTCTGCCGATTATTTCTACAAGGTACTTTCGATGTTCACATGACTTTCAAATAACCTTTGTGTGGAAGGGGAAATGATACCCGTTCCCCCACACCTTCATTACTTCACAATAATAAAGTCTATAAATCATATTCAAATAGGTATCTAATTGGCAACATTTAAAAAAAGGAGCCACTGTATCTGACATCTATTGGATTAAAACAGTTTTTCATGATTTTGGGTAGGTGGCAGTAGTAGTAACAATAACAACATTATGCAACAAAACAGAAAAGAGTTTCTAATAGAACTGAAACGACTACGGTGACTTTTATACTTCGTCGTTTATTAATCAGAGTGAGCATGCGTGAAAACAGCTGAGCGATTACAGCGACTTGAAGCGGCAAAATATAGAACTAGGCAGTCGCATCATGTCTGCCTGCCGGTTCGGTGTATGACGCTCGGCGGTTAGGATAACCTCTAAATAGTTTGTTGTTACTCCGTTCCTTCTACCGGAGTTCGTTTTTTATTGATTTTACATTTGTTTTAGTAACTGCTTAGTTATTATTGTTTAAGTGTTGTATACTAGTGAATCGTATCAGTGTATTTGTCGACCGTCGGGTACGCACTTGCTGTCGTATCCTTGCCTGAGTTTATCGATTTTTATTTTACAATGAACATAACGTTTTGTTTACTTATTCTCGGCATGTAATATTGTGAAAATCATGTTTAGAATGTGCATAATTCGACGATAGTGCTGTGAATTGTGATCGATTCAAGTATGTGCGAGAGTTCGCGCGAGACTTTGTGTTTTGGATGACAGAAAAATGGAATTTGAGAACGATTTCAGCTTGAAAGAATGGGCGAAGGACAAGCCTTTGTCCATTCTACAGTTGGACCCGGCCGACCGTGCAGTTTTAAGGATAGCAGGTTTGTTTTAAAGACTACATTCAGGGCCTCCAGAGGGAGATGTTCCGCGGTGCGAAATTACACGTATCCTTGTTTTTCATGCAATCAGGTCACGTTATCGTTCACAACGATAATGACGACAGTTGAGATTAATATGCAGTGTAAACTCGATAAAATGTGAAGTATTACCTATTATTATAATATCTAGTTGTTTACTTTCGCGTTTATGTTTCAGCGTCTAGCTTGATGTTTTTTTTCGCGTGATCACGACTCTGAACGGCCTCGTACAATTTAGTTTTCACTTTCATCAATTGTAGTTCGTATTTAGTGTTTGTATTTATTAGTTTTGCACTTGTACTGAATATAGGTATAAAATCTTAACGTATTTGACATACCTATCGATGGTTTTTGCTATCATCGCGGCATCAGTCGGGCACTGGTAACGTCGTCGCGTAATCCTAATCAATTCATTTGCCTCGTCGATCTTGTTGATTAGGTAGCAAATTTCATCAAATAAGGAAATTAACAAGGCTCTGATGGAGGTATCAAAATTTAATTAGCATGTGCTAGTTGGGAAATATCGTCGCATATACTGAGATAGGCATGAGTAGCTATAAAATTGGTTTTAGTACTGTTCTAGACTATAACAATATTCTTACTAGAACTTCTAGTAACAATATTCTTACTAGAACTTCTAGTAAGAATATTGTATAATGGTTTGTGATGTCAGCTGCCGTTTAGTTTTTGATATTATAATAATAATAATAATAATATATACTTTGTACCTATTTCCATACATTTCTATTTCAAATACGCTCAATAATACCATAGGTTAAAACCAATGGGTTACATTCTTTAAGTGAGTTTCTTAAACTAAAATGGTATTCTAGATATTTACCTATCTATTAGATGTCAAAGGACGTTAATTAAAAAAACGCCCTGTTTTTCTTATCATAAACTAGAACGATCCGAATTCAAATTCGAACAGTTTATTTAATTAGCGACTTAAAGCAAAGTTGCCTGTTGTATTTTACAGTATCACGTAGGTACATTTTTAATCGTTTTCCGCGCAATAATCACCTGGAAGGTACCAACCACCTTGCAATGTCGCCAAGAGCATGATAAGCAGCGGTCTAAGAAAGCAGACGTATTTTTTTAAATTAGACCTTACTACAAATAAGATAACTGCTTATCCGGTCAAAGTTTTTATAAGGATAGAACTGAGATGTTAGCAATACCCGCGGGTCGAATAAAACTAGAATATGGTCTACCTACAGATCTAAAACATGAAATTACATAAATAAAATCTAAGACTAAAAAACGTCTACTACCAATGTTGATGAAATTTTCCGTCAATTTTAGCATGTGACCCTGTGGAATTCGGTAGCAATTGAATCAACAGGTTATTTTTTTCTTCAATGGTGCCCTTGCGATGCTATAGTGAGCAAGAGCAATTAAAATGATTTGTCATAATAGAGTAAATGATTCAGCTATTTGAATATTTTCGCGAGAAACTTTAAGAGTTGCAATCATTGTTACATAAATGTTCTAACTATTTCTAGGTATCCACAGTTACCAAACACAAACAAAACAATTATTACACTACTGTAGAACGCCGCACCGATCCCTTCATTAACGCTTGCATATGAAGGGACTGTGTACTTGATATGTGTAACACTCGTTTGTAACCTTAAATTTATTACCCTTATAGTCGTGCCAGCATTATCATTGCGAAACGAGAACTTATTTTATCGCTTAAAGGCAGGTGTGCCACCATTTTGAATAATAGCAAACCTAATTGTAACTTGCCGCATACCTGAATATCTTATCCCGTTTTAGCATATGAAAAAACGTAACGGCATCCCTTTCTAGAAAGCATCATTCTTCCATTGTTACTTATTGCGTTGTGCCTGAAGTGTTCTCAATTCAAATTTTCGAAACTAGAATGAACAAACAAAAGGTCGTTAACAATTTTTTACTTTTTATTTACTTTCGTTTTTGACATTATATTGCAAACTAATTGCAACTCCAAATTTCAATTAATAGACTATTTTTGTTTTCGTATTAACAGTAGCCTACACTAATTGATTGTTAAGTATAAAGTACGAAGTTCCTTATCAAACGGAACTCGAAAAAGACCTCTTCCAACGATAAATAACTTTTTTTGTAGTTTTTTTTTTGTGCCGGGTGTCGAACGCAAAGGAACTGCGTACCTAATTAAAAATAAATAACGCCTTACACTTTTGAGATAACGTTATACAATGAGCGGCTTATACAAAGATTTTTAAAGTATGTATTACGAAAAAGATTAGGAAACTATTCCGATTGATTTTTTTCTCAACAAATATGTTTATTTGACGTTATTGATTATATTGCTATGTGCAAATATTTAATAGTAAATCAATTAAATATTATAATATTATATTATAAAGAGGTACAGTTTCTAACTATGTTTCTATGGTTGTAGGGGGTCATCTTCGGAAGTTCTGATCCGATCCTGAAAATTATTACATATTTACATTATTACAGAAAACGACACTATTCAGGAGTGACATAGGCCATATTTTATTTTGATTGAACAAAAAAAATAGTTAACAACAATACTACATATTTATAAATTAAGTCGAAGAAAAGCTGACGGTCAACGAACGAAGTGGGCACGGGTCAGCTAGTATTCCATATACTTACATTTAGAGACAGACAGATCTATAGAGTCCCATTTTTTTTTCAAGATCGCTATTTGGGGAGAAGTAATTATCTTCAAACCCACATCGTCGTAACACACACCACTAGGTGTGTCTTAAACTTTATTTTGTGACAATTTTGTGAATAAATCGATTATCGATCCGATGATCACTCGATTTCCGTGTCGCTACGCAAGAATGTTCACAATGACAAAAGTGTTAATGGAGCGATTTCGCATTCGAAATTTATTTTTTTTAGTTTTTATAGTAGCAAGCAAACCATGTCTTGCTTTCACCATTGTAGTCGATTCATTAGAGTGGTGACGATCGATTCTATCATGGTTCAATGAGAACGATTATGGTACTATCTAGATTTACTCATCTGGAATGTGATGGCGGTAACATTTTTAAACCGTTCTATTTTTTTTTTTTTCTTTTTTAATGGCCATAGTAAGTACGTACCTAGTAGCTAAGTGCTTCTTTGATAAAATCTAAATGATTGTCCAAATGATATGTGTCTTTTTCGCTGTATATTTTTCTAAATAGATTTATATCTAAAATATTTTCAAATGGGTATGTTATCAACACGCTTGTATTAGTTTTACGTGTATGTTGGTTTGTAACCGATTTTTTAAAGAGTGTTGTTGTTTAGTTTTCTGATACCAAATTTGTTTCGTTTAAGATATGGAGTCCTCATCCCATGAATGTATTTCTCTTTATTTTTTTATCATCATAATTCACACTTTTATTTGGTGTATGCGTAATGTGTAACATTAACATACCAGCTCTAAACAACCCTCTTTGGATAGCAATTGTTTTGAAACTGGACAAAGAAAAAAAACAATTTATGGGAATAAAACCGGTATAAGGGAGCTACTTTAACTGCCTCGGTGGCGCAGTGGTAGCGTATGCAACTTCTGTGCTTAAGGTCTCAGGTTCGATTCCCGGGTCGGACCAAATGTTTGTATGATATGCAAATAGTTGATTCGGGTTTGGGTGTTTTCTATATATATAATACTAGCAACACGCACCGGTTTCGCACGGGCTCTTTATGGAAATTACAATATAGCCTATGTTACCCCGAGAAGGTGTGCTGCTTAATTTTTTTCGACGTCTTCAACAAAATGTCGTGGTCCATACCTCAACCCCTCCCTCCATCCCCCTTCCCATCCCCTTAAAGGCCTCTGATGTTGTGGGCATCCATGGCGGCGGTAATCGCTTACCATCAGGCGATATGTCTGCTCGTTAATCCCCTATTCCATAAAAAAACCGTATGAAAATTGCACACATGTCGTATCGAATTTGTAAAAAAAAGTTTAAATTATCTTTTAAACATCTTTACTTCATTATGTTCTAAACCTAAGTTAAGATCCATAACAAGACGAAAATAAAGGAAAATAAGTGAACTCATATTTTTAAACGCTATCAAATAATTCATAAAACCACAATTATATAACCTTCTTGTCTTAAAACTGTAGTAATATAAATACAAACCTTGATAAAAGCAACTCATTACCTTTATTACCTTTATTAGCATAATATCTATTTAGAACATCTAATACTCAAATAGCACATACACAAGTAGACGAATTAATTTAAACTTTAACTATGCGAACGTGAGAAAGTTATTATTGTTGAATTGTGGGTAGCATTTCAACCGGATACTGGTTATACGTATGTATAGCAGTTTATCAAATTGCTAAACAGGTTATTTTGCACAAATAAGGATATTATGTAATAATTTGAATATATACTACTTTTAGCTCTAGTTACGTAGGTTGGAATTGCAAATATTTTGTAGACTTTATTATGAAATAAACTAGCTATGTCCCTCGGTATTGCCCACGATTTACACGTGTGTAAGGTACCCTAAATTTTGAAACACCTAATGTCCGTGTTATGGTTGTCTGGAAGAAACCGCTGTGAGCGATAAGATCGCCAATTATTATACATCAATACTTAGTAACTCATTTTCTTGTACTGTTTTACTTTGTGTATACAATAAAGAAAAATTAATTTTAAAAAATTATAATCGGGTATTATTTACCATTTCATTGGTATCTGCAAGTGAAAGTTCCGTGAAAATCAGTCCAGCTGTTTCAGAGATTTAACAAAATTTAAAAAAATACCAGCTGACCCCGGCAACCTCCCCCATTTTCCCCCATTTTTAAATCTTTTTTCATTAGTGCTCCGCTCTTTTTGGTCTTAGCGTGATAAAATATAGCCTATAGCCTTTCTTCTATTATATACAATATTCTTTCTTGTCGGACTTGGTCGGTCGTTCTCCTATCGACAGTCTTAAAATGTAACAGACTTAGCATGTGTACAAAATGTATTGCACATACTTAAAACCTTCATTCCTTTATTAAACTTATTCTGTCTATTGCTGAACTGAACTGTATTATAATCCGTTGAGTACTTTAAAATATCTAAGCGAACAGGTACCGGAAGTATTATTTTTCATTAGTACCTTGGTAACCCAGATTTGCCCGATAAAATTTCTAATTCTAGCTAGATCGATTTGTCGAACCCGAAACTCTCTGCATACTAAAGTTCTTGACAATCGTTGGAAATGTTTTTGAGATTCGGGTTAAAATATACAAGAATTACTCGTTTAAAGTAAATTAGATGTAAAGATAAAGATATCTGTGACTGCCTCGGTGGCGTAGTGGTAGCGTATGCGACTGCTAAGTTTGAGGTCTCGGGTTCGTTTTCCGGATCGGACCAAATGTTTCTATGATCTACAAATATTTGTTTCGGAGTTTGAGCGTTTTCTATGTATAATATGTATGTATTTACAAAAAAAATATATATAAGTATTTATATCAGTGGTCTAGTACCCATTTTTTTTTTTTTTTTTTTTCGTGTGGAAACCCCCTCGGGCCGTCACCCCGCCGGGGTTTGCGGCGGGGCGGTGTGTCGGAATCGAACCGACTAAAACCACACGGTGTGCCAACTCTGCGCCTGAGACGGGAGGGGTCCGGGGTCGCTGTTATTAACGCAAACCGGACCCCTCCCAGCGCCTACCCGCACAGAAGCGGGCACCGTCTGCTGTTAGAATCTCAATTTAGGCGACGCACGGCACACGCGTACGTCGCCCCTTCGCGGCTGGCCATTAAAGCGGATGGACGGGAAAACCCATCCCGTCCATCCGCGGCCACACTCAGGGCGGCATGAGGCGCAGATGGGCGCGCCTCCGCCGCCCGGTTCGCCGGCGGCGGATCGGGTCCGAGTGGAGATCATCCTCCCGGGCCTTCTCCGCCGTCTCCTTCTGCGAAACTACGTCTTCGCAGAAGGATGCGACCGCGGTAAAACTGCTGTCGCTACCGGCCATGGAGCGTATGATGGCCGGTAGCGACAGATCTCCTCCGATGACTGCAGTGAGGGCCCGGCGCTGCTCCGCCCAGGCGGGGCAGAACTCCAGCGTATGCTGGGCCGAGTCCTCACTGCAGTCGCAGTGGTGGCAGGCGGGACTCAGTTCCCTCCTAGCGACCGAGTGCAGGTACTTCCCGAAGCAACCGTGCCCGGAAAGCACCTGCGTCAGTCGGAAGGAAAGAGTCCCGTGCTGCCGCCCTGCCCACTCGAGGATGACCGGCTGGAGCGCCTCCACGGTGACAAAGCCAGCGCGTGGAGCCTCCAGCCGGGACGACCAACGAGCCATCGTGGCTCGGCGAGCGGCTTCACGCCAATCGCGTACCTCTTCGGGCGGAGGACGATACCCGTTCTCCGCCCGATATTCAGCCGCTCGCCGATAAACTTCGGCGAGCACTTCCGCCTCCAAATCCCACGGGGGTGTTCCGGCCAAGGCGCACGCCGCCTCCGTCGACACGGTGCGGTATCCGCGTATGGCTCTGACCGCCAATACCCTCTGAGGCCGCCAGAGGCGTGCCTTATTCTGGGCGGTCAGAGCCGGGACCCACACCGGTGACCCGTACAGGGCCATCGACCGGACCACCCCCGTGTAGAGGTGTCTTGTTTCGACGCTGGCTCCACCCAGATTGGGCAAGAGTCGCCCAAGGGCGGAGGCAGCGCCGACCAGCTTTGGGGCAAGCTGTCGGAAGTGCTCGTCGAAGAGCCACCTACCGTCGAGGATCAGGCCCAGATACCTCATCTGGGCCCGAACCGGTACGAGGACCGAGTTGACTTCGATAGAGGCGCCGGGGGGTGGACCACGACGGGGCCCATGGAATAGCAGGGCCTCCGTCTTGTCAAGGGCCACCCGTAAGCCCAGCGCCTCGATGCGCCCAACCACCAGAGAAACACCCCTGGTGGCCAAGCGCGCCGCCTCTTGGAAGTTGGCCCCACGAGCTGTGAGTGTGGTCTAGTACCCATAACACAAGCTCTGCTTAGCTTAGCTTGGGACTAGATGGCGTTGTGTGTTAGATGTCAGGAATAATTATTTATTATCATCCACAACAGCTTTAATAGTCCACTGCTGGACATAGGCCTCTCCATAAAGGAAAGGAGGCTTCAGCCCACTACACCACGCTGGCCAGGGGTTGGTATAGGGTTTGTTGCAAGTTTTTTTTCTCTTTGATCAGAGGTGATGACAGCTGTTCGATATTCGACGCGACCGTGACCTGTTCAGACAATTAATTATACACTCCAAAAAATAAACAATAATAATAATAATAAATATTTCTAACATCAAAATACAACGCCAACTAATAAAAAAAAATCATTCGAATTGAGAACCGAGCTGGTAATGTAACTTGCACTGTACTGTGTAATAGAATACTTATGTAGGTACCTACTGTTTTTTTTGTAAATATATATAGGTACATATTATTATCCATCCCTACAATCAACATTCCAGTAGGTATGTAATTTTTTCTGATTGCATACTCAAGTCTTCGTCTATTAAAAATGTTAATGTGTTTTTTGTCTGTGTCTGTAAAAGGTATGGTATGAAAGCGATGCTCGATTCAATATTAGAATTTCATAAAATAAAGATGAGTATGATTGGCCGATGGCTAGAACCTTTGATCGTACTCGCTGTGAGTGCTGCCACTCCGTATTTCTAATCCGTTGCCACTGGTTGTCACACGAACTTATAAATATTTATTGCGGTATTTCTCGAAATATGTAACAAATTAATATTAAGAGCTCTTTTACCATTAAAAGTGATAAGTTTATCTTTTGTCCTTTGTCCAGTACAAAATGAAAAGCTTTTGCGTGTCCCAAAATGTCCGTCCATACTTCGTACGTACATAATTATCTGCAACGCAAAAGCAAAAATGACGATCTTTGATTGAATACAGGCCCTTTTGAGCTTCTGTATTTGTTGTCTTGTCCCGTCAATTATGACATTCAACGATGGCCCTGTAAGGAAGTTCAAATAATATGGGCCTTAAGGGAATTAAGTTTTATGGTTTACACTCCTGCTACGGAATATGTAGTTTTAACATTATATGTAAGTAGTACATGAAATAGCCTCAATTATAAATACCGGTTCTCTGGTTTACATAATTTAGTATTATCTAACTAAAAGATTAGTATTAGTAGGTAAGAAGTGTGTTTAAATGAAAAATATTATTATCAACGTCACTATCGCCTGTTGCGATAGTTCGTAAAAGGAGAAATTAAGCATACATTTTTACTAAATACTTTAGGACCATATTACAGTACACACACGCGTAAGTCCTGGAATAAATCCCTTACCATGAGTCGAGTATTTGAAGGCATTATATATCGAAAAATTGGATAAGTATATTATAGCTTGGTCATCAAATAAAATAAAACATCTAAAGCTAAAGAATTATAGTTGAAGTTTGACCACGAAGCGACTTCTATCGATGAATCCTGCAATCAATTAGTATTCTTCAGACGAGCAGATTACCGTAACACTCAGTATATATTTCTTTATACAATACGGAGTTCCCGTGAGTAACAGTAAGAAGACCTTAGGTACATCATAAATCTTACCTCGGTATCATCGGGCTTTCATCGAACGTTCGTATGTCCAGTTGAGAGGCTGATTACGGTTTCAGATATTATATAGTAGCTGCTACCCGCTGTACGACATTAAGCGCGGGCAACGCCGCGAGGCAAAACTAGTATCTTTAAAAACTGTAGCCTATGTGTTATTCTGATGTATAAGTTATATTATTGTAAAGTTTCATGAAAATCCATTCAGTAGTTTTTGTGTGAAAGAGCAACAAACATACTCACTAACTTTCGCGTTTATAATATTAATAGGATAACGCTTCAAAGAAACTTTGACCAGTTACTTATGTGATTATATCAAAAAAATATTGGTGAGTTTTCTTTAGGTAAAATTCATATTAACGTATTTAGTATACGTAAGAAATCCTTTATTACAGTAATATGTCACTACATATACTGAATGCCTATTTAAAGAACATATACATAAATATATAGGTAAGTGCTGCATGACTACCAATGATGCATATCACAATGAAAGTTCTAGAATGTTTTTTTCGAACTACTTTTTTGTTCTTTTTAAGTCGTCAACATTTTAAATTCTCTGTTGTTCTTGTAGAATAACCTCGTTTTATATTTCTGCTCTGCATTCTTGATCAGTGCACCAACACCCGTATAGCTCTGATCCTAAAATCAACCTTTACTAGTGCGATTTAGAATTAGTACTCTTTGTTAAATTGCTCTAGATATTACGCCACAATTTTTAATTAATGCAAGTACGCCATATTGTCACTAAGTAAGTAATTTGATCACTGAAAGTTTTTCAAGATCAATTCTAACCGACTATCTACTTATACCTATTTAATCTATACTAATATAATAAACCTGAAGAGTTTGTTTGTTTGTTTGTTTGAACGCGCTAATCTCAGGATCCGCTGGTCCGATTTGAAAAAATCTTTATGTATTGGATAGTCCATTTATCGAGGAAGGCTATAAGGCTATACGGGGTAAAAATTTCACGCTACAGGCAATAGAAGACGCTATCGAGGTTGCGTAGGTCAGCTAGTATTAATATAAACGTTTAATAAATTCCTTAACAACTAAACAAATTGTACTTACTTTGGAAGGTCTGTTTTTTTTTTTAGTATTATTTGCATCATCTTATGTGGTCGTCACGTCGATAATTACAAATTCATCACAAACCTTGACTGGCAACACTTGTATGCGCGTGAGCAACTTATTATTTTCTTATTACGTTAAGCAAGTGACTATAAATCATTTCTGATTAATTTATTATCAAAATAAGTTCAGTTGGGGGCCTTAAGTAGGTTATAATTAATTATTCTGGTGCGCAGTTAAATCTTTGCACATCTACGTTCAAAAGTATGATCATAAATCATGACAGATTAGAAGATGATTACGGCCCAATTAGAATATGATTACGAAGCGTAAAAAAAGCCTCGATTACGAAGCTTTCTGTTTGAGTATATTAGTAACAATTTTTTTATTACTTTCACGTGTAACTAACAATGTGATTTAACAAACATTGAATGTTATTTTTAACTCTGTTGTAAAGATTGTGTCAAAATGAAAATTTGGAAATGATTACATGACACATTAAGATTAAAACCAGCGCTGCACGGACATCGTAAATAATTTAGCTGAGATGGTAACCCATTTAGGTCCATTGTGCAATTATCCGTCGTCTTTTTCATTTAATTTCATTATGACACTGTAAATTAATATTTAGGAGCGGAACTGATGACATTGTGGGGGAACGGTGCCATGTCCCTCCAACACAAAGGGAGGATCCTCCGACCAAGCGAGGTGATCATGCTTTCCATCAGGCAAAGGAGAGTCATTTTGGCAGCTAAAATTTTAAAACAATAAACAAAAATCGATCGATACACTATTTTTCATTTTTTTTTTATTTTAATTATAGGTAGTTTATTAGCTTAGTTATACCATACTAATATTATAAATTCGAAAGTAATTCTGTCTGTTATGATTTCACGATTAAATCACTGATTTCGATGAACTTCGGTATACACATAGATTGTACTTTGGAGCAGGACATAGTCTATTGTTTGTCGCAAAAACCGACATATACGCGGGCGTAGCTGCGGTCAAAAGTTAGTGCCTAATAAGTAGACAGAATGACTCCCGAAACTTATCCACAATGGTTACCATAAGCATCGTGAGAAAGAAATACTTCTCCCACTAACGGTAGCCACTGCGCTGTACCTAATTAACGAGGCTTAATAATAAGAAAATTTACTTTTTAATTTTATTGTTCATTGTTCGTGGAATATGATAGTTAACCTTGTGGCAGTGGATTGTTATATTCACTGTGATTATTATTAAAAATAACTTTTCTGTCTTTACCTGTGATTAATAAACCATTTTTTTTGTTAGTTTTGTTAGGCTTAGTGCACAGCAACAAACTACTTTGCACTAAAAATAGAATAAATAGAATAGAATACACTTTATTGTACACCAATAACAAATTATTCAACTTAAAATTCAAGAAGATATGTACAATGGGCGGCCTTATTACCAAAAGCAGTCACTTCCAGTCAACCTTTGGATGGACATATTGACTGGAGAAAGAAATTAACGGAATAAAGGGTAGTGTAGGTGTTTTAAAGTTATGGTGATGTTCAATAATGAAATATATACATAAATATGCACATATATATATACAAAATCCAAATGTAAACAATATATCTATCAATATAAAAGCATTTAAGTCAGTACTGAGAGTAAAAGTAGTTATGAATGTAAGTAGTGAACTTTAACCATATTTTTAAATATGGATGAAGCCTAAAGTTGTATTTACAAGGACCACAACAATGCAAGTAAAATTTAAAACAAACAAAGCCAATTTTATCTTAAATTTAAATTAATTAGATAAAGGCACACATTCACACACACACACACACACACACACACACACACACACACACACACACACACACACACACACACACACACACACACACACACACACACACACACACACACACACACACACACACACACACACACACACACACACACACACACACACACACACACACACACACACACACACACACACACACACACACACACACACACACACACACACACACACACACACACACACACACACACACACACACACACACACACACACACACACACACACACACACACACACACACACACACACACACACACACACCCACACACACACACACACACACACACACACACACACACACACACACACACACACACACACACACACACACACACACACACACACACACACACACACACACACACACACACACACACACACACACACACACACACACACACACACACACACACACACACACACACACACACACACACACACACACACACACACACACACACACACACACACACACACACACACACACACACACACACACACACACACACACACACACACACACACACACACGGGCACACACACACACACACACACACACGGGCACACGGGCACACGGGCACACGGGCACACGGGCACACGGGCACACGGGCACACGGGCACACGGGCACACGGGCACACGGGCACACGGGCACACGGGCACACGGGCACACGCACACACACACACCAACAGGGGGTCGGCACTGTTACTCCTTATCACAGGCTGCTTAGTAGCCTATCTAGGAGTACAGTTCTCAACCTAAGATTTGGTTTACATTTGAAAATTGACATCAGTGAAAATGAGTCAATGTATAACCATATTTATTTAATGTCAATAAATATTATTATTATTATTATTATTAAATAAACTTGCCTAACCAGCTGTAAAACAAAGGCGATAAGTCTTAACTACACTCAAGTTTTACAACAGATATAATAAAAAGGATAACCTCTAAGTTTAGAGTACATTGACCTTATACCTACTACGGTCCAGCCTATGCAGATGGAATGTACTTTAAATTCATTAGTGCTGTTCAATTTGCGGGAACATGGACTTCGAAATGGTTCGTACATGAGAATGTACTTGAATTTTAATCAACTGTTTTTACTCTACAGCTCTTTTTTATTGTTAATTTCACTGAAGTAAAAATGTTTGAGAAGGTAGTAACTTACAGCCACACTGATTTGAGCACGACGGTTTCACTAAAGACCGACCGTCAAACGACAGTATTTGTGAGTGTGTGAGATCGGATGCGATTGATGCAGAAGCATCTCAATAAACCGCCATAGTGTGGGTCACCATACAGCATTGTTGTATTATGTGCATTCACAATGAGTATGGTAACCTTTGATTCAGATCAAGCTTTCCATCAGACAGAGTAGAGTCACTTTGGCAGCCACATACAAATATAAAAAAACTGGTTAATTCCAAGGATCTTTTCTTTAAGTCAAAAGGGCATCGCCCTCGTTTCGTAACAATAGATTAAAACGTAGACCATAAAGTATATCAAATATGTGTACAGGTGACTTTGTCTTTGTGTCGACTTTTTGTTCACCTTTCCGAATTACATTGTGTACATTTGTAGCTACCAAGTATACCTACATTGTCTAATGGCTTTAACACAAGAAGAGAAGGAAAACAAACATTTTCATCTAATTTATTTTGTTACCATGCTAAAATATTATACAGCCTGTGTCCTATCTTGAAGCGAAACCAAACAATTCACTTTTCAAATCTTTTAGTCAACTTAGGCATCGTGCACAGTAACTTATTTTTTTTAAATTTGTTATTGCTGCTTTGAAATATTTTTAAAGTAGACTTAGTAAACAAAGAAACATTGTACATTGACCTTAACTGAAATTCTCGAACACGAAACAACGGCTCAAAGTTGCTTAATATTCTAATTTAACTTATCTGTTTTGTACCTAAAAGAGTCGATTTGCACAAGTAAATAATTAAAAAGTACTGTCACAGTGTTGAAGTAGATAAAATATATTTGAAAACGGTTTTATGTTGTGTCGAATTTGAGCAGCAAATCGGTGCAGTACTATTTATATATACTTACATAGTTTTGGCAATTCAAACCTACATCAGTGTGAATTCGGTGTTACCGTCTCACACGTCAAAACATTCTTGCTAAATAAATATGTACACTCAGCGCCATTGTTCAGGTGTTTCGCACTCTGCATAAATGACTCACAGTCTTGTGAATTTCCTGCAAAAGATGCCTTTCTTCGTGTGAAACAAAAGCTCGAAGCTGTACCAAAGAGAAATAGGTTGAAAAGCATGAATGAGCATTAAATCTATGGAAAAAAATCTTCAAAACGGATGTGATAAATAAAAGGAGTACATATTTAGATTTTAATTGAACGCTGCCGCTTGTCTTTGTAAACTTATGAATATTCTACTTCACATATTAAATGTATTGAATTCATGAAACTCTTTGTCTTGTAAATAAAGGATTTGTAGATATGACAAATCGAAATAATTTTCTGTTCTATTATGTATTGAATAAAAGAGTCATGGGCAATAAGAAAACTTTACCATTCATTCTAAATTATGGTAGCGGTGATGCATTCTCAAACCCTTTTTATACCGTCCTAGTGTGGTCGTGTGTTTACGGATCGTGATCTGCCAACCCGTGAAAATACCGGCATCATCTGTGATCCCGCACCGACTCTGTTTCTAATTCACACCACACTGTATTGTATACCGTGTTACTTTAATCGGTCTCAGTATGACATATAGACTTACCATAGCCCATAGTGACGTAACCCATCAGTGGCTTACACATAAAAAAAGAAAAAGGAGTGTCTATTTTTGCCGGTAAAAGCTCACGTCTAATTGGTTTGTCTGTTTATATAGAAAAAAGTTGTGTAAACATTCACCAAAGTGTAGTGAAAATACATATGATAGCTGTTAGCTATATTTTTATTTAAAAATAAATATTTCTGCCATCTAAAACACAACGCCACCTAGTCCCAAACTAAGCACTTGTATTTTCACGACACTTTGGCGAATGTTTGAACAAGTTTAGGAGTACTAGACAAGTGATATAAAAACATATATGTATGTATGTATTTATAAACTTATATCCCACGTTTAAAATGTCACAACTTGTTGTTCTCTGTTCTGTGTGATATACTATCACGCAGAATATGACAGAAAGCCCTCATTTTATACTGTTATTTTTAAATCAAAATAATCCTAACATAACTTCTTTATTACGTCTAAAACCTTCACTGTAAAAAGCCAAATACTTTATTACATAGATGTATGGACTATTTCTATTCTAAACTTCTTGATGACAGATGTATGTATCTATATGTAATTTCGTCGACCAGACCAAAGACAGACAGATCGATAAAACTTCAGCGTGGGTAGACTTTACGTTTCACTAAGACGAACAAACGAGACTATCTGTTGTAAATCGATGCAATGGCGCCGAATGTAATGTAAGTTGGTTTTAAGGCTTCTAACTCCCATAAAAATGTAACCCAATAAGTTCGGACATTCGTTGTCAGATTATTAGGCGTGTCTATTACTATGGTTTGTATTTCGATAATAGTGATTGACATATAGATACCCACACTGTGGTCTGACCCTAAACTAGGCAGAACCTCTTTTAAGGTATCTCGACTGCTGATGTAGATACTTACACTAGCTTTGCCACGCGGCGTTACCCGCGGTTTTTGTTGTACCATGGGTGATACCACGGGGCGGCTCAGCAAATATGTATATATGATAATTCTTACGCTTAAAAATACCATTTAAAATCCTCCTATACCTATAAAATCCTATAAGGAACCTACCTGCCAAGTTTTCTTTCATATTTGTAGGTGTTATAGTTTCTAAGATTTCGTGATAAATGAGTGAGTGGTATTTCGCTTTTATATAATAGATTTATATATTTCTAAATACCTACATACATATTATAGCTAAATTACACACAGACATGGAACAAATGATCGTCCTGGGTCTGGGCAATCCTGGGTAGGAATCGAACTCACGAACCCTGGCAGCCAGATTCGCTGTCACTAGGTGAACAGGAAAGCATACGTTCTATTAGCTTTGGGTTCAAAACAAATCAATTTTGCTTTTAAGTAGGTCTGTTGATGCACTTTCGAAATGTTACATCAATGACTTTAATTGCGCGGTTCCAAAGTGGCACTCCTAGAACCGGCAAGAAATTCCATAAGTTACTCCTTTAAGTAAAAGAATCAAATTCGTGCTATGTTCAATACAGTGAATGTTTCAAATATACTACCTATATAGTTATAACTATATTTAAAAAGAATGATAACAGCGATAAAGCCCTTAGTGTACATACCGTACTTGTTTGTTCATCTCTAAAATTGCTCATCTCCCACACCTCACTAAATGAATGATTTGGTACATAGAGGATGTCATTGTCAAATTTGACTCAGGATGTTAATTCCCTGTTCCTTACTTTATATGTTGTTCAATTACAAACGAAATTCGACGATTATCGTTGCGACACGTTCCGTTTTGAATACAGGATACTTAAAATAACATATAGTCCACTGGCCCACGTACAAGGGATTTCAGTGATTAATAACAGGCTGAAAGTTTATACACAGCTTCGTTTTGACGAGACCCCCAACTTTTATTATTGGACCAAATTCTGATAGTGGCAGGAAAAGCGGAATAGGGACCGAAACACGTCGATTTGATGAGTGTCCCAAATTAATAAATAACAGTTTCTAAAAATCAATACTTCAAGAAAATACGATGGAAAACTGAGAAAAACTTGTGGCATACAAAGTGAATGGTACCTTCCCGAGTGACCCCCAGCTCTAACATGTCAGAATGGTGACTTGAAATTTTTTATTCATTTTCATTAATAACAAACTGATTTTTGTTTTGGGGCTTGCAAAATATATATTTTACATAAAAAATGCATCGGCATACAAATTCGATGGTAATTTTTTTGAGACCCACACTTGAAATAATATTAACATAATCTGGACAACAGTGTTATTAATGAAAATGAATAAAAATTTTCAAGTCACCATTCTGACATGTTAGAGCTGGGGGTCACTCGGGAAGGTACCATTCACTTTGTATGCCACAAGTTTTTCTCAGTTTTCCATCGTATTTTCTCGAAGTATTGATTTTTAGAAACTGTTATTTATTAATTTGGAACACTCATCAAATCGTCGTGTTTCGCTCCCTATCCCGCTTTTTCCTGCCACTATCAGAATTTGGTCCAATTATAAAAGTTGGGGGTCTCGTCAAAACGAAGCTGTGTATAAACTTTCAGCCTGTTATTAATCACTGAAATCCCTTGTACGTGGGCCCGTGGACTAATATCTTCGTCCTCTCACTGCTGAACAAAGGTTTTCGAGGAGCGCTAGCTATCCCGGTCTAGTAACTATAACTGGGGTATACAGGATACTATCATTTCTAAAATTGTTCTTATATATTGTGAACACAAAAAGTATAGTAGGTTCTGATGGTAACACAGGTTGTCAAGACTATCTACGCCTTGCAGAAAATTGTAACGGAATCTCATTCTCATCTCATTACATATGGAGTGAACGATGCAGGCAAGAATGTTATGTACACTTTAAATTCTTGGAACAGCTTAGTTATAACTGTGATAATCTTGTTGGAATTTTATTAGCCTAGATTACTATAAAGTAGTTTTTGTTCCCTTTTTATGTATAGAAGAATTCTATGATTGTTTGCTTGGATTATATTTAAATTAATACAGGTCGATACTCTATTGATCTATAGTTCGATCATATGTGCAATCGCCGTTCAGATTGCAAAAGCATGTTAGGTATATCAATTTGCAAAAATACGTATCATTATTTTCAAAATTATCTAGTATCGTTTCATGACTCATTTTACCTCTAGAAAACGTAGTGGTCTCTATTGCGCTGTGTTGTGGATTCAAATTCCACATGGGATAACATTTTGTTTGGCCTACAAATTGTTGTTCTAAATCTCGGTGTTCTTTGTGTCGTTTAATGTATAGCGCTAATCTCAGGAACCGCTGCTCCGATTTGAAAAATTCTTTCGATGTTAGATAGTCTATTTATCGAGAAAGGCTATATATCATCACGCTACTACTAATAGGAGCGGGGTTCCAGTGAAGAATGTTTCAAAAACGGGAAAATTTTCACGGTACGGGCAATATAAGACGCAAACGAGGTTGCGTGGGTTAGCTAGTGCAATATATGACTCATAGTCAATCTAAAGGTCAATATATTTTGCCCCGAGCTGGTCTGCATTGCACCATCTCTACGCTAGTATGTATAATATATATCCTTAAGTTAAAGGCTGATAAAATTGAGCATTTTACTAGAATGTGGAGGCCGTTCCTGGCACTTAATGTTCGTTTTATATCGTTTTATTTCTGGGTAAAAAGTATATTATGTTTAATTTATACTTCCGACTGTCGCCACTTGATGGAACTTGTTGCAATACATTCTAGAATCAAAATCACTTGTACTGTACAACAACAACAATTTTAAAATAGATTTTCTGATTGAAGTACCTACGTAAGTAACCTTTTATATGTATTTAATGAAAAGCTGTTATTTTGAAAATACAAAAAAACATTTCAGTATTTTTTTATGGAATACGAACAAACGAGAATACGTATCGCCTGATGGTAAGCGATTACCACCGCCCATGGACACCTGCAACACTAAAGGCGTCACAACTGCATTGCCGGCCTTTGGGGGATTGGGAGGAGAATGGGGTATGGTCCTGTCCTCCGGTATTCTTACTCACCGCGTGCGCTGTTTTACACCGATTTTTTGTGAGGTCGTGGTATCACTCACGTCGAGCCAGACCAATCATGCCAAAGCGTGGCTCTCCCACGTTAAAATTTATTTGTTTAGGTTCTATAGACTTCAATCCACCTAATTGCAATACGACCACGGGTATTTGTAAATCAATTTATACGTAACAATACAGATGTAACGATAGTTCCTGTTATGCATATACCGTTGTGGCCACTTCCACATACAACACAACAGTAACCTACTACAGCGCTATCTACCGAAGATACACTGAACTACGAAGTAACGCACTATACGGAGTAACTAACCAATCCTGAATCGCGCAATAGAAGTTCTCGCGCCGATTATCATATGTATAACATCCCAACATCAACTGTTGGGCAGTAGCCCGCCAGGCATGATCACCTCGCCTGGACGGAGGACCCTCCCTTTGTGTTGGGTGGAACATGATACCCGTTCCCCCATATTGTGATAGTCATTCACTTTCACACTCACAATCTGTGCTTTAGTACTTTGTTACTGCAGTAAGTATAGATTATAATTTAGTCTGACTAATTCTTTGTTTACGCTATCAACTGACTCATAAAATAGTTACCTACATCAAAATAAATAATTGTGCAATATCGTATGAAAATTTTCTCTCTTTAACAGCGTGGACTTTTCCAACACATTTCTAGATATAAAACATTTAAATAATACAATGGACGTAGACGATAAGTTTTCATTCACACAACTCCATCTAGTCTCAAGCTAAGCAAAGCTTGTGTTATTGGTACTAGACAACTGATATAAATATACATATACTTTTTTTGTTGTAAATACATACATATTATACATAGAAGACACCCAAACTCCGAAACAAATATTTGCAAATCGTACAAACATTTGGTCCGACCCGGGAATCGAACCTGAGACCTGTACCAAACTACGGTTCTATAAAAATCCAAATGTAAAAAAATCAAAAGAAATGTAAATAACGATATTTATTGTCTAATGCCACAAATAAAGGATCTGGTTAGCTTGTGACTAGATGGCGTTGTGTGTAAAAATATAAACAGGAGAGTTGATTTGAAATTAATTTCCTTTCCTAACATCTGACGTTACTAATAGGTTTATAAAAGGTTTTACAAGTCGTCTTATAAGCAATTCATGATTTAAGTTGTAAACTAGTTCGCATCATACATACTTTGGATGTTTTACTAAACGTTACACAATACATTTTTAACATAAACACTACCATGTTGAATGTCCATCGTACATATCCACTACTCCATAATATTGTTGTAAGTCATGTTAATTGTTAAGCATTGTTGCTAAACATTTAAAATTTATCTTAACATACGCGTAAACGAAGTTAATAGCGAAATTATTCAAATCTTTTTGTACATGTCTTAACTCTCTATGTTACAAGAGCTTACTTATAATATTTAATGCACCGTTGAGTGCAGTTATTCCCAAGAAATACCCGGCAACATAAAGACTCGCTTTACGTCATGAGTGTAGAACCTATGCTGTTCCTAGGAGAACTTTAACGATGCCATTCGTCCTAACACTATCCTATGAATGACGCATGTTAAACTTAAAATGATAGACTATTTAAACTTGGAAAATCGATGGCTGAAGTACCCGGAGTTTAGCTTTTCTACCATAATGACATCATCTCAACGCATTTGGTGAAAACAAAATATTAGCCAATAATACAAGAACGTTTGTAGAAAGGTAATCGACACGAAACACTGCATTTTATATTTTTTTGACAACTCCCGCATTAGAAATAAACATTTCTCTTGGTTTGCTCTTGGTTTTCTTTTGCTTATTTTAGTAACAATTATGTTTCTTGTCCAATACACTATAGTGTATCTTTATAAACAGCTAAGTTATATCTCAGCGGAATGAGTGCCTGGTGATCTGAGCTACAGACTCGCGTCTTATTCAGACTCCAGTCCTCTTACAATTGCTGTATTGTTTTGTATTGTGATAAAAATGAATATTGCATGTATTGGTAATTGTGAGAAGAGAAATAAAGAATTATAATTATTATTCTGTGTCGTGGGAGAATTTAAAACATACATGATACGGACACAAAGAACACCGACTCAGAACAAAAATTTATGAATAACTTACACTGTTGTTGTCCCATGTGGAATATAAACCCGCAATACTTGCAGTCAAACACCGTACACAACACACACATTTGTACGACATAGGAGCTTGGAGCTTGTACACTTGCACTTTAATTAAGGGGAAAAGTAAAAATAATATTGACGTTAAAGCTTGTACACTATAATGAATCAGAGAAAATAAACTAAATGTTTTCGTAGAGGACTCTATACATCATTAGTCGTTGTTGTACATTTAAGAGTGATTACATCATCAACAACCCATAACGTCCCACTGCTGGGCTCGGATCTCCTCTCAGGAGAGGGTTAAGGCCATACGTCCCTACGCTGGTCGAATGCAGGTTGGGGACTGGCAAGACAAAGTTGTGGCTACGTAATCTTGCCGTTGGATGTTTCTAAGCCGCCCAAAGGCCTCCAACTAAGCTTTACGACTGTTTAACCTATGATAACAACCGGGACCGACTGCTTAATGTGACCTCCGAATAATCGCCTGCTAGTGATTACATAGTCACTGTCAAATGTACTGTATTCTAGTTTAAAGTATCGGAGGAATAAAATAGTGCAATTAAAACTGACAGGCTTGTCGGCTTAATGATTACTAATAAGGAGTGGTGAGCATAGGTCGTGGGTCGTTTCTAACAAATAATTCAAATTACCAAATGATGATTATTTATTCAATTTATTCAGTCTGTCTAGTTAAGAATCAGACAGCCGTCTGTGAAGTTACTTAGTTGTAATAAGTAAATTTACATTTTTATCCATTTTTGAAATAGAATACATAAAGTAAATACAAATGTATCTGTATGTTCTCTATTTTTTACTGAAGAAAATTTTGTTTATTAAACAGTAAAACAGGTTCGTTGAGACCACAATCTTTGTTTGTGTATCTCAGACACGGCTGACATTTAAATAATATATACATAGTACATACGTATGATGTATATGTATGTATCATGAAACTATATATTATCTATTTTAGCTTTTTTTATAGAGTAGGGGGCAAACGAGACGAAAAGACGTATCACCTGATGGTAAGCGATTACCGTCGCCCATGGATACCCGTAACACCAGATGCATCATTAGTGCGTTGACGGCCTTTGGGGGATGGGGCAGTGATATAGGGAGATGGGGTGGAAGTAGGAGTTGGGCCTTATGGGCCTCCGGTATCCTCACTCACTCGGTGAAACACAACGCGATCGCTATTTCACACCATCCATGCCGAAGCGTGGCTCTCCCATAGTAAAAAAGGAAGGTAACTTCAGAGAATTTAATATATATATACTATATATACCTATATTAAATTCTCTAATATATACTATACGACAATCTTTATTTGTGAATGTCAGAAACGGCTGGCTTTCAAAATATTCAAATAATATGTCGGTACACAGAGGTATCTTAATGTCTATTTACAATCTCACGACTGACTTGAAATACTTCTCTAGATTGTCACACACTCACTTATTTTGACCTTGTTTTTCCAAAATATGGCTCATGTCTACTAAGATACGCCTGTACTTACTTTTTTTATGTGGAAGATTGTTTTCAGACCTCCAGAACCTTACTATATCCAAATTCGAAAGACAAACTGTTATCGAATTTTTTAGGGCTCCAACTACCCACAACGATTGCCAAATGTGTTCGTAGGGCAACCTGGATAATGGGCTTCGTACTCTTCGCGGCACGGAAAGGTCTCAGTATGTTCAAATTGGTTACCCATAGTAAACTGACCTTGCTAGGAATGCTCAACTTTTCAAAGTATTATCACTGAGCCACGAGCCCCTCACGAATGTCTCACTCATTGTTCGAAATGACAAAGCTACATAAAACCCGCCACACTTGTTTTCCAACAACTTCGCTCTATTTAACTCATACTCTCTTGAACGGTTCAATGCCCTCATATCCATTCATTTCACTTTCTCCATTAATTATTTTAATAAACCATTGTGTATACTGCAAGACGTCAATAGGTCCATTTATGACACTTAAGATTGTTAATTTATTTATCGTACAGTAAAATTAGCCAACATTATCAAATGTTTTCTACATAACTGACGTTAAGGCGTGGTGTGGGTGGGCTAAATGTGTTGTCCACTTGAATTAAGACCTTATTGTTGAAGTTTTAAGGTGTATAATACTAATATTTATGAAAAACAGTGAGCAGTTGATAGGCCCCTTGGAATTGTGGAGATAGATTCTGCAATATCAAGTTTTGAAGACAGGACAGAGCAATATTCTGTTTGTAGTAAAGTCGCTGGACTGGCATCCCCTTGAAGTGTATTGATAGACATAACCAAATACTTTATCACCAAAACCATGACATATCCACTGCTAGACAAACCTTCTCTGCATGACGTTTATGAAGACAATTGAAAGCCTTAGTAAATGTTTTTCTTTTTCGATATGATGAAACAAAACAACTGAAGTTAGATGATAATCTTCGGTGGCTTCTAGAGTCCCTGCCGTACCTCACGACTGAGACACATCCCAGGGTAACCACAGTAACCTAAGGGGTGGGAAACTGTCGCGCCCCACGCCGTTCTACCCAGTATGAGGCCCGATACCGACCCGCCTTAGACGACACCCCTTCGACCGCACCGGGGTGTTACCTGTCTCGGGTCGACTCAGCATCAACCTATAACTGATAAAGCTATAAACTTTATTTAAGTACATTATAATCCAGAATTAGTAAGTACCTAATATGATAAATTTATCGCTTATAAACTTTATCAACTACCTTCAACAGTCCACAACCGAGCATAGGCCTCTCTTTTAGAAGTAGACTTTGGCCTACTACACCACTCTGGCCAGATAGCTTGGTATAAATATGTTTCATGTTATCCCACTCCTTACAGTGATATTGTCCTGCGTAGTTTGCTCCTAAAGTCGCATCTTACGAAACTAATGGAATGTATAGGAATGGTGACATTTGTATTCTTAATCCATCTCTACACTGAGAATAACTCTAAACTAAAAGTAACACAAAACAGGTTGCATAAGCCCCACTAGTTTGGTACGAAGCCAGCAGATGAATTTATTTGACCTAATACAGTGTGCAAGTTTGAACTAGATTTCAATGGAGACGAGACGTCTCGACGCCCGCCGCCTACCCCGTGACGTCATAGGTCAGATACCAATACCAAATATAAAACCTTCAACTGGAATTAATTTTAAAATTCATACAGTTTTAGGCATTGTGTTCAGCAAGTATGCCTAAAAACACCGATATATATAGCAGAATTTGTAATTTGTTTCTGAGTGGTAGACTTTTACCAGAAAAAACTGATGTTCTTTATTTTTTCTTTTTGTTGGAAACAGCCAGATACTGGTATGTGATCTTAAAAAGCTTGAATTCATCATGCTTGAATTTTTGCTTACATTTCGCAGATTGTCCATATAAGTAATATTAATTTCCTATCTTCCCTTCTTATCTACATTTCAGTGTATTCCGTGTTTTATCTATCTGGTTCCCAGAGTGTTCGTCTGATGGCAATAGGCTAAAGTTTTATAATAAGAAAAACATAATCTTCTGTAAACATGGAAAAACCTCATATAGGTGCAAAACCTCTCATTCTCAGTAAAATGTAGTGTTAGCCAGCTTGACCACAACAACTTTCGTACTTGATAATGTAATGCGTGGAACGTTAATCTGTACTGAGATGGCAATTATAATAATTGCTGGGAATAACATACTCGGAATACAGTTTTTCCAACGTCTTATTTCATTTCGGCTGGAATTTTAAGAAGCTATTCATTGTACAGGAAATACTTAAGAGCTTGACAGTTTTACGAAAACCCCAATTTGACTTCGGAAAGAAAAAACCTTATACAATTACATTTTGGTCTCTAAATGTGGTTAATTTTTTTTAAAGGTACCTCTGAACTCCTTAGTTTATGAGCCGATTTGAAATAAAAAGATATTTGCAAAGATAGGACAAATTAATTAGGTAGGATAAAGAATATCGTTTATTACATATATCACATTTAAGCATTTATGTCGGATATTGATTTTTATGTTAAGTATTTTCTGCTTGTTTAAGATAACTTCAATACTCTACCTGTATCTCTCTGCCTTCGTAATTTTATACCTACTTACTTTCATCAGTATCAACATATCGCCGTCCACTACTAAACAAACGTCTTCCCCAAGCAGCGCCATTTATTATCATTGTTCTACTTACTTTCATGATCATTACACCACTCTGACAATATGACCACGTTCACTAAAAGGTACAACGAAATAATCATTATTGCTAATTGCCTTTTCATATACGACACACAGTTACGAAGTACCTTCTTGACTCTATGCTTATACTCGTATAAAGTTTAAGAAGTGTAGTATATGTTGATATATAACATAAATAATTGTATTGAATTAACGAAGATTCTATGTCTATCATGTTTATTTAACAATAATAACACAACAAAGTTTATATTGCTTCTTTTGCAATGTCATTGAAGCCAACAATTGTTTATTTTTATAGTAATGGACTTTCAAAGAACTGTTCTTTTACTTTTTACACAGATTACGTTCTTTGTTTTATGAGTATTCTGAGAAAATGTCTTAGCATTACTAGTCGTAACTCCATCAAGTTTTGAAAGATGCAATTACCTCAGATAGACAGAACTGGATGTATCGTAAACGGATCAGAGCTCGTAAAGACATTACGACAGAAACTAAATTAAATCCGCTGGTAAAGTCTTCCGGCGGGTCGTTTCGCATATATTGCACTTGTTATGACAAATAGAATCGATATTGATATGAGTTTAATGAACTGTTATGTATGTAGAAAAGCAACTTCGATAGCGTGGAAGACATTCTTCTAAAGCAAACGAGGAACTAGTATTTTTCACTTTCATTTATGATCCGCTTAATGTGTTACTATAGAAAGAATTTTTGCAGTTTATTTGTTTAGGAAACTGTGCTTATAGATGTCAAAAGTCTCAGTTGAAAAACAGGAATAGCTTCAAAGGACAAGGTTGCGTATATATTTGTCTGTTCCATGATTGGCAAAGCTATTAGGACGTCAATTGGCCTGCCTCTGCCCTGCCCTACTAAGGCATATATTACTTAGATTCTACGAAGACATAAAACATGACTAGTGTGAGTGGTATACATAGAGAGTGTTCATAATCCACAAACTTGGACCGTCGTTTCACATATTTTGAATCTACATTTTATAAACCTTTTAATACTTTTTGTGTCTTCAAAAAAACATTTATTCTATTAATTCTCCAATGTGTCGTCACACCGTACGTAATATAGTTTACTTCAGATGCTCCAGTAAGCAGCTAGATTGCTAAACTAAGAAATAAAGTAATATAAAATGTTTGAACAATCTCACTTTTCATCATACACTGATTAGTTTCGCATGAGTAAAATTACGTCTTGTATAAAAGGAGGTAAAACATTATAATCGTAAAATGAAAAGTAAAAGGTAAATTGTCATATTACATGCTTTTTCGTAATGGAGATATTTTCATTTCGTAATTTGTTGTTACCTTTTAATGTTTTTTTTTATTTAAACGAGAGTCTTTCGAATCACGCAGGAATGGTTGCTGTTGACTGGCAATGCTTTTTCTTGCTTTAAAATCAGACTGTAAATTCCATTCCATCCCATTCCAGCGGTGTTTGTTCTGTGGCGACTACCACATACAACACAACAGTAACCTACTACAGCGCCATCTACCCAAGTTACACTGAACAACGAAGTAGCGCACTACACGGAGTAACTACCAATCCTGAATCGCGCAAAAGAAGTTCTCGCTCTGATTATCATATATACAACATCCCAATATCAACTGTTGAGCAGTAACCCGCCAGGCATGATCACCTCTCCTGGTCGGAGGATCCTGCCTTTGTGTTGGTGGGACATGATACCCGTTCCCCCACAGTTCCATCCACTCCATATACTTTAGCATGTAACAAATGAAAATCGAAATTGTCGGTCGTTGTATGGTCGTTGAACAAATCTAACGATGATAGACCCACAGATTCTGTGATATTCACAGTAATCAATAAGTCAAATACAAGCCTATCTTTTATGAGGCCAAGGGCGAACGACCCCTGGTAACGAGCTCGCTCTATAAGTATAGGGTTGCTCCTGAGCTGTTTTGTATTATGTTAATCACAAATATAGTCTGTACTTTTTATACAAATTTTTGTAAACAAACGTTGTAAGACTTTTTCTTAAAAGGGTCTTTTTGATCCGTGGTTACATTTAGTTTTGTAGTAATGTCAATATTTAAACTTGTAAATGTCATGCATCTGAAATACATCACAATAGTAGCTTAGGAATGTAACGAAATTTTTTTTTGTGTTTATAAATAAACTGTAATTTTAACCATGCATGAGTTCTCTCTATTAAAATAAGCAAAGTAAGTAAGTATTGATTTATTTATATTATTTTCTAAGTTTCTACATTTTTTTCCTTAAATTATTATATTTTCTCAAACCGCAAATTTAAATGTAACCGGTACTCGAGAAGACTGTTAGTTGACAACCCTATGTAACTCTCCTGAATAAATCGTGCTATAAGATGCTTACTCATTCCCCTCGACTTCGGTCTACATTCATAACAGCAACTAGTCATGCTGTTTGTAAAGTTCCAGTCAACTCAAAAACACCGTGTATTTCGAAAAGTTTAAAGTAGTTATATTATTAGATGGAGTCGAATTTAAAATTTATGAAGTTGATAATGAATACATGTGCGTTTTTGTATACAATATAAATATACTTTTATGTATACTTCTGTATATATTGCACGTGATCTGAACTATAATGCTTTATTAATCTAAGCTATGCATTTACGCCAGCAATTTATTTTTCCTTTATCGATTAGTTATATGTTCTCCTAGCCAAATACGACCATGGCGGCCAGCTTCAACGGAGACCAGCCAACTACGTAGGAGATATTAGAGTGCACAAGTGTATGCGCAAACACAGGTGCACTCTCTGTTCCCTCTCTCTCATAATCCGATGGGATGGTTAACCGACACGACTGCGAAGAGATCAGGCGCAGGACCGACAGCTTTACATGCTCTCCGAGGCACGGAGGTTCAGACCCAAACTTTCAAACTCCGAACAGTTACTAAGTTTTATAATCAGAAAAACTCAATAACACTTTTTGGCCCGACCTGGGATTTGAAACCGAGACGTCTTGATCGACAGTCGCATACGTCCACCGCTAGACCAACGAGGCAGTCGACATTGGTTATATTGCTGGACTTAATACCTCAGGCATCCTTTTCTACGTAGACGCAACCGACAACCTTCGCAATGTTCGCAAGACTGTCGTGTCAGAATTTTGAAATTTATACATACATGTCACATGCTTGTATAATTTCAATCAATCATTCAACTTAATTTAGTTGCAAACATTTTAAAGGATAATTGCTCAACTCATTTGTAAATAGAAGTTCATACACCAATCATTTTTTAAACCGAAACTTAAAAAATGGCGTCGTTTTGACGTGTGACAATAATACCAGCCGTTATTACTACATATTTAGAAAAAAACGAGTTTAACTAACTTTTCGAGCCTTTGTGTTTTGTATACTAACCTTCTTTCCATGCCGAAATGTCTAGTCTATTACTCTATTAAAGCTATTATTATTCAGTAACATTCAAAAGCCGTGTATTCAAATGTTTCTCAAAGTGAAGAGTAGAAAGTGCGCCATTTTGTGGTTACGCTTCAGTGTCCCCATATGATATGTGAGTGTGGTTTTCTACGCATCTTATTGCTTACATGACTGTTATGATTGCAGAACATTAATTCACTACTTTCTTTCAATGTTTACCAGTAAATATTTAATATATTTTCAACAGGGGCAAAGTAATAAAAGTATATTAGAATGGGATCTGAATGTGAATGTGACATACGAGTATGTCTTTGTTTTTTAATTCTTTAAGTTGAAAGCCCTTAAATAAACAATAAAGCTTTGTTTTTGTCAGTTGTGAGTTCTATCCAAAACAAATCATCATCATCATCATCATGTCAGCCGAAAGACGTCCACTGCTGGACATAGGCCTCCCCCAAGGCTTCCCACAACAACCGGTCTGGTGCTGCTCGCATCCAACAGACTCCTGCGACCTTAACCAGGTCGTCGGACCATCTTGCAGGGGGCCTACCCACGCTCCGTTTTCCAGTACGTGGTCGCCACTCCAGAACTTTTCTGCCCCATCGGCCGTCTTGTCTGCGAGCAATGTGCCCTGCCCATTGCCACTTAAGCCTGGCAATTCTACGGGCAATGTCGGTGACCTTTGTTCGTCTGCGGATCTCCTCATCCCTGATTTGATCACGCAGAGAAACTCCGAGCATTGATCTCTCCATTGCTCTTTGTACAACTTTGAGCCTTCTTATCAGGCCCATTGTGAGTGACCACGTCTCTGAAAACAAATAGCTTAATAAAATTATGAACTCGGTAGTCATTTAAAAAGCATACAAATTTAATTACCATAGTTAAAAAGTATACATTTTTGAGTAATGACTTTAGCTGGTTTATTATTATATATTATTTTATGATATAGGGGCAAACGAGGAGACGTATCGCCTGATGGTAAGCGATTACCGCCGCCAATGGACACACAATCTATTGCCTATATTAAATATTTTACATCGGTGCTACCCGCAGTACGACAATAACCGCCGGCAACCACGCGAGGCGAAGCTAGTATCCTTATAAATTGTAGCCTATGTGTTATTCTGATGTACCTATAAGCTATATTATTGTATGTTTCATCAAAATCCATTCAGTAGTTTTTGCGTGAAAGAGCAACAAACATACTCACTTACATACTCACAAACTTTAACTTTTATAATATTGGTAGGATATACCTATAACAAAACGCTGACTTTTACCTAGTAATTCACCCATCGTGTTGATGACGCATTAAGGAAAGCAAAGATATGACGTCAGATTATAAAAGTATGTATAGTGACGTCATACGATTTATTGAACACTGTACGGCTATACAATATTGATTTAAGCGAGAACACATTTTCCTTTGAATAACCACAATTCATCAGAAGTGAAAAATTGTTCGTTCTATCTATTGCAAGTAAACTTATATCATTTAAATAGCTACAAAATTAATAATATTACTTTATTTCTACTACGTATAATGAATAACTATAATAATGTATATTCTGTATCTCTTATTTCTCCTCCTTTGAAGTTGGAATAGTTTCTTCATTTAAAGTACAGGCTACTAAATAATAAAAAAAATAATAACCTCACAAATAGCCAAATGTCTCGTGCAACATAGGTACACGCATAATTATGTCAAAATGAAAACCTCCTCTTTGCAGTAAACGAATTTGAAGACTTTAACACAAAAATTAATCAAAGAACAAGATCATTTTTTTTGGGGTTGCTGGTTACTTCGTATAACAGTAAGCTTAAGTGTGAAAGATGCAGGAGCATCACTAGGCCGCCATAGTGTGGGTCACCATACTGCATTGTTACATTGTCTGCATTCGCAATGAGTATGGTGACCACCATTCTTGGATTCTGCTCATGCTTTCCACCATGCAGAGTAGAGTCACTTTGGCAGACCAATACATGTAAAAACACTTTAACAACGTAAGAGAGAGAATTAAATGCAGGGGTAATATTACTACCCATTGTGATTAATCGTACCTAAACGGGGTACAGATTTAAAGAAATCACGTCTGACGTGGGGCGCGTGGATAAGTGAGGCAGTGTGATGCTATCGGTAACAAGCATGCAGCTGCCAATCGTATTGTCGTACGTAATCCCTTACTTGGCATTTAGTCCTGCATTTTAACTATGCGACATGCTATTTTTGACACTTCTAGCTTGTAATAATACTGTAAAACTGTTAATGTTGCAATTGAGAAGTATGTAGTGATTTATATGTACACAAATGAACCTTTAAAGCGATGTTATTAAATTTGTTGTGTAAATAAATCTTTACAAATATTTTTACACGTCGGACTTTACAGCTAGAAGAGGTCGACATTTCCTAAGACACACTCTGGGAAGTAATGTCGAAACAAACCACAGAGGTGTCTTTTATTTAAGTTCGTGTACATTGAATATAAAATATTAAAAATCTATACGAGTACAGTATAGGATCTGAGTTGGCCTTTTCAAGAAAGGACCATAGTATTGAGTCGGCCTGTCCACTTACGGCATACGAGCCCCAGCCATCGTGTTACCTAACCGGTATAAGATTTACGACTCGAAGCGCGGCACTACCGCCAGCAGGACATTTGGGTAGGCCGGGGAACCACTCAAAACCATCAGAAAGATACTTAATATGAACTTATATTACAAGCCTAGACTATACACACACACAAAACTACATACACAAAAGAATTCAGTTGGTATTAACAAATTGGAAAACAACATACATTAAAAAACAAAAATTAACTTACTTATAAAAAAATACTAAATTTTCAACTACGAAACACTACAATGGACGTAGCACGATATCAAGAGAGTCATTTTTTATTTATTCTTTCAGTGTATGTAGATATGACAAGTGTATCTGCATAAAATAAACGTTAGCTACGTACGTTTTCTCGATTGCGTGTTCAATGATCTTGATGTTTTCACTTTCAATTTCATGTACAAGCATGTGAAAACTGATAATCAGTCATCTGTGTTGATACTTAATTTACATTCTTTGTCATGTGAACGGTACAGTTACTGATATTAGTTTCTTTCTTTAATGTCTTTATTACAAAATACCCGCAAATACAAATAAAATAAGGTTTAGAAGTCACAATTATTTGATATTCGCGAAAAATTTAGATTTTTTTAAATAAACTTGCCAAAGTGTACTCTGCCTGATGGAAAGCATAGGCGAAATCCAAGAGTGGTGGTCACCATACTCATTTCAAATGCTGACAATGGAACAATGCATTGTGTCAGTCTCGCACTCACCAACAAAATGCTGCTGTGCTGTCGTGCAGCACGAACGTGGTCATTTTAAGTTGGTTTTCTATGAGAGGGTAGTACCGCCCCACATCAGAGAAAAAAAACTACCTTTACGTTTCTTAGTTGTTTCGTTTGGACAGTAGAACTATATAAACAAACATTTGAGAGTTATTCTCAAATAGCAGAGTAAGAGACAGGCAGAAACCGAGATATGTCTAATGTTTGTCAATACTTTCAAAAATACTTTGAAAAATTCCACGTCTGTTTATTGCATTTTACAACCAAACCTCTGATAATAATTTATATCTATCCCATATTTAAACCTGTTGATAGGCCCTTTTGTTCTAATAATGGGACATCGATGCGGTTGGGTGGAGCCGACAATAAGATAAATCAGCAGCCCTAAGGTTTAATACACACCATATTAAAAGTATAAAATATATATTGGTAAAAGTTCAAGAACAGTAAGATAAGACTGTCTCTCTTCTACTTCCCTAAGATACATGTCAAGACATGATTAATTTAATAATTCATAACGTCATTATTGCAATTTATTGAACCAGGTCAATGGAACTTCGCAAATGAAACGCAACCGATTACATTGACTGTAATTAATTAGTCTCGTTGAGTCAAATCGATAATAAAAAGTATTGTGAATGAAAAAAATAAAATAAAAGTCATTAGCATCATTATAATGTTCTCCTAGCCTATAACGTCCACGGCAACCAGTCTCAATGGAAACCAGCCAACTACGCAGGAGATATTATAGTGCACAATTGTGTGTGCGCAAATACAGGTGCACTCACTGTTCCTTCTTTCTCATGATACGATGGGACGGTTAACCGACACGGTCGGGGAGAGATCAAGTGCAGGACCGATAGCTTTACGTGCTCTCCGAGGTACGGGGGTTCAGACCCCAGCTGTCAAACCGAGATGTTATTAAGTATATCTATACCTAATCAGAAAAACTTAATAACGATTTATGCCTGACCCGGGAATCGAAGCCGGGACCTCTTGATCGGCAGACGCACACGTCAACCGCTAGACCAAAAAGGCAGTTATCATCATTATATATAGTCTTTAACAGGTTACTGTATATACATAGGTTACTCCTTAGAGAGGAGTTCGTGCAGGGTTTTTTTCAAGTAGGGGTCCGATTGCGTTAATATCAGCAGTTCCCTTCTCCGGCGCAGAGTGGCACACCGTGTGGTTTTAGTCATTTCGATTCCGACACACCGCCTTGCCACAAACCCCCCTTGGATGACGGCCCGTGGGGGTTTCCACACGTAAAAAAAAAGGGTTTGTTTCAAGTTTTCCTTCTATCTCCAGTGATGTTGTCCAACGTAGCTTGTTCCTTACTTTTACAACACCCACGGAATTAATGATGCTATATCATGTAATGTGTTTTGTTATTTGGCTTGTTTTAGCAAACTAGTACTTATTAGCAAACTAAGTTAAAAGCGACTTCAGTTTGTAAACTTCTTTTTTTAAATTAGGCTTAGTTTTTAGCAAATTAATTAGTTTTTTTTATAATATTTGACATTATTTACCTGACATGTGTTTTTTATGTTAATTTGAGTAAGTAATTAAACGAGCATGTGTACCATGTTATCTTATATATCAACGTAATGTATTATATCACGTAATTATTTTATTCCCTGTATAATGTACTAAACACGCTAAGGATATCGCGAAAACGGTTCATGTTGCGGCGGACACGTAAAATTCGTACAAAATACATATTTGTATAATTTTCACATAGAACTATACAAACATACATATCAAATACATTGTTCTTATCATATAGATAAATAGAACTTCTTATCTATACCTACTATCTGAAACAAAATGGAGTATGAAATAGTATGAATTACGTAATATATACTATGAATTTTTAACTAAGAATATGCTTAGAAAACATCTACCTACATACACTTAGACAACTGATAATACATGATGTGTTTTTCGCATAAGTCTAGACTCTGTTTAGTAAGTCTATCAACCTATTTGGGTATAAATAAATAAATATTTTTGGACATCTAACACACAACGCCATCTAGTCCTAAGCTAAGCAGAGCTTGTGTTATGGGTACTAGACAACTGATATGAATACATACATAAATACTTTTTTTGTAAATATATACATATTATACATAGAAAACACCCAAACTCCGAAACAAATATTTGTAGATCACACAAACACCTGGTCCGACTCAGGATTTGAACCCGAGACCTCAAGCACAGCAGTCGCATTCACTACCACTGCGCCACCGAGGCTGTTTAAATATTATAGTATAAATGCCTGTATATATGTACAAACATGATAGAAATAATATGTATTGGGGTAGATAGTCGTATCTATACAACCAAATCAGTGGAGCTAAGTGACCGTCTCTTGACCCATGCCTATTTTCTTAAAAAACAGAATTCTAAATCTGATTTTTCAACATATCATAACTGCATGTATAGCGTCTTGGCTTAAGCAATTTTTGACCGTTTTCTACTTGGCTGACTATTGTTGATTTGATTTACGCAGACGAAATCACTTACACAAACTTTTATATGAAGTATGAAATCCCAGCGATTTGGAATATTCTTACAGAGACAACTAAAATATTCAAACATTTGTCCACACTTGAAAATAAAAAATAAATACTAAAAGTCATCATACTTATATAGCACTTCTCAATAAGTATTGACTATATAAAAAAACACTGGCTGACATTTTAAAAATTCAAATAAGGAATATGCAATGTCAAGACGGGACCGTGACCGGACATTGGTCAGTTGAGCTACTAAGGCCATTAACCCGCCATCGCAGTTCTATGTAGGATTACACGCATGCGTCGAACACCGCGGGCAAGTATGGTACGAATTTTGAAATACTTGTCAACGAAACTTGTCTATTCCTTGTAGTAAGTAAGTAGTTTATATATTGAGTTTGGCGCCATTTACTAGAGACCATAAAAATGTAGCGGCAGTTGAAAATAAAACAGAAATTTAATGTTATGGAAACTGAATGTGTAGAATAATATATCATCGACATTATAATCAAGGTATCTAAGTCCACAGCTGGACATAGGCCTCTTCAATTGCACGCCACTTGGTCCGATCCTCGGCTTCTCGCATCTAGCTTCTGCCCGCCATTTTGCGCAAATCGTCACTCCACCTGACCTGTCCTATACAACGTTGTTGTTTCCTTATCATTCTCCTTCTAAAATATAGGTCACAGAATACTAAACTATGACAGGATTAAGTTACTTATATATGTACCTACAGTTTAAAAGATTTATTATGTTTCGTAAAAAAAAACCTGGGAGTAAAAAGAGCGAATAACCATCAAATAAACTTACCCCGTTTATATTATTTGTTCTAATTTATCCGCGATGTTGGTTACATGTAAAATTGTCTATTGTCCCACCTTAGGGACAATAGACAATTTTATAAAAAAGAATGATAATCGTTAAAACAAATTGGCGTAAAGCACTACCTACTGGCCTTCCACAACTAAAATTCCGTTCTAACTGTTACTGTTTCTAAGTATTACTTTAAGCCAGTTTCTCTTAACGATTGTCATTCATGTCGTTCAGCATGAACGACAACTAGAACAAGTGAGTTCACACCGAACAGTAAGGTTTGTTCATATGGGTGACTCATTCGGTACATTCCATTTTTAAATTTCAAACACGTCTTGTTATTCATCTCTTGAATTGACGAAGGACTCTATTTATTTCATTCCATTGGTATATTATTATGTTCTTGTAGTAATTTGATTGTTTTTAGTTTTAAACGACTTCAAGAAAAGGGTGGAAATGTACAATAATTTAATTATCAACAACACTAAGTATTTCTTTTTAATACGTGCAGGATATTTATTGCTGGCAACCTTTGGAAAGCTTATAAAAGGTAGTGTTTACATCTAGGATCCGGTATATGTCTGTCTCATAAATTTGTATGCAGCCTCTTTCGTCTTAGCTTAGAACTACTAGTGAAAAAGGCTTGACCCGAGCTTGAAATCTAAAGACTCGCGAGGTAACAAACCTGAGCAACTGGCACTGAATTCAAGCTTAACATTAGTACCGTAAGATGGAAGCATATTCTGAAGTATAAACCAACCAGAGTGGGCATTAAAACATGTAACGTTGCTCGTCTTCGTTGAATAAATAAGTTATTACAGTAAAAACTGTCGCGGTCTTAAAATAATTTAGAGGTATATTTACGATTTTGTAGACGTAATAAACGTAAAAAACATGCTTACGTATAGCTTGTACTCTTTGTAGAGGTCGTCTCGCAGATAAATTCTCCTTTAGGCATGTGGAAGAAAGCCTTCAATCAATACTTCAACGACGTTAAATGTTGAAATTGTGTGCGTGTCTATGTGTGTGAGTGAGTGAGCGCGTGTATGTAATTATATAAAAAAAAGAGTGTTAAAACAATATTCTAGAATTCAATGATGACCTAGCCCTAACGAGTAATTGAAGTTAATAGGCGTGAGGGTTTCTTTTCGTTGTTTATATTGCACCGGTCTGTTAGTTAGTGTAGTTAGACGTTGGTGCTTTTTGGAAGGTCTGTCGTAACCATGGACATGTTCTGTGAGATATGGGGCGGGGGCTTTAACAGCCATTTTGATGACGTAATAGCATTTAGGCTAACTTATGTTGTTGTTAGAAAAAACCCCGGTGGGGTAATAGCCCGTGGGGGTATACATGTAAAAAAATTTGTTACAAAACACGTTCAACTAACGTTACCACCCAGATGATGATAATAATAATAATACTTTATTTCTCCTCGAAATGGTACACTTACCTAAAACTAGTAATTTTACAAAATTTACTTTAGAAATGTGAGGACCTGGTGTCTGTGATAGGCATATAATGTCTGTGTTACAAACCACTAGGTCCTCACCCCACGGACTAACAGATACATTTACATTGATAATGATGTCAATAATGAAGGCGTTTAAATTCTTATACAACATGTTTATTACTAACTGTGCCCTGCGATGTTACAAAATACAACACAACCTCGCGTAGCACCGGGGTTAATAATTATATCATTAACTATCTGCACGTGAAAGTTACGTCAAAATCGATCCAGCCGTTGCAAATATTGATCGGAACAAACAGATAACAATTTAAAAAGAATATTTTATGATGCAAGTACCGTTTATACTTTCATATGCATTTAGTAAAAAGCTATCAATTTATATTACAAATATACATTTTAATTTATTTGTGTAGATAGGTATAATAATAACAGACTTGTCATCCTTCACGACCGTATGAAACTCGAATTGGGTAGAACCTGAGGTAATCAGACACTGATAAAGATATTTTAATACATTTTTCTGAATACGTACATGTTACTAATAACATACACTGAATAAATAATGACGCTCATCACATCATTATTTGAACATATGACCTGCGGCTTAGCAGTTAGCGTCTCTGACCACTAGACCGACATTCCCGTCAATACATCAACAGGTGACCATGACCGTAATCTAATTAACGTGTTTACTATAAATAGTCGAATAAATAAACACATTTTTAGAAAATTAACACATTGGCCATGGACTCTGACGGCTAGGTTACGTAATACGCATACCTATTTGGAACACAAAAATAAAAGTAAAAGATACTGCACACACAATCTTTACATAGTTTAAAATGAAGTCGATTCTGCTGTCTGTTCGCTTAGATCTTTTAAACGACTGAATTGATTTTAATGCAGTTTTCAGTTACAGATAGAGTGATTCAAGAGAAAGATTTATATGTGTACTACCTAAACCCAGCGGTGCTACCCGCGGTACGACAATAACCGAGGGCAATGCCGCGAGGTGAAGCTAGTATCTTTATAAATTGCAGCTTATGTGTTATTTTGATGTATAAGCTACATTTCATCAAAATCCATTCAGTAGTTTTTGCATGAAAGAGCAAGAAACATCTCACTTCACATACAGACTTTGTGCGTTTATAAATATTAGAAGGATTACATACATCTATCTTTCGAAGCCTAAGCCAAAGACTTCTATTTTATCAATATGGTAGTTTATAATATTCACAGTGGCCCAGTGTGGTATAGTAAACTAAAGCCTCCTTTCTAACACTTTCTGATTTAGCATGAAGAATCAAAATAACTACTGCAGTATGAACTGCTTAAACTGTAATATAAATTAATTTAAGCCTACTTCAAGAAATTAAAATACTAAAAAAATAAAGCACAGTCGCAAAACATACTCTTTTTAAAAAAACGGCAAATTGGTTAGTTAGTTTTGAAGAACATCGTGAGCAACAACATCACACGAGAATTGTGCGTAATAGATAAATACATTTTCATTAGATTTAATGTCTTCGTTTGGAAATCAACTGCACATTGATAATATTACCTACATTAAATCTAAATTAAACTGACTGCTTCGTTGATCTGGTGGCTAGCGTATGCAACTAGTTGCCAGTCAAAAAGTCTCGTGTTCGATTCCCGAGTCGGGACAAAGTTGATATATCGTGTTTTTCGTATATGAAAGTCTTATTAACTGGCCCGGAGTATGGTAAATGGCGGTGTTACCCGGCCCGTGCCTCGGAGAGCACGTTAAGTCGTCGGTCCCGGTTGCCATAAACATCTATGGTAATCGTTATTGAGAAGTTCAGTTCCCCTTAAATATACTGACGCTAATTTCAACCTTCGAATTCTGTTCACCCCTTATTATTTATTCAGGTAAAACAGGTGGAACTAGAAACCGACCCCAAATAATCTTGGGACAAGGCTAGGAAGAAGATTAAATCTAAATTAAAGCGTACAGAAATCTAAAACTTGTAAACGCATAAGTTACTTGAAATAATTTCCTTTTTAAAGCAATGTTTTCATTTGTTACAGGTACTAACATCGTTGCTCAAGTATTCTCAAGAATTGCACAACACACGCCAACCCATATTACAACCCATTCTACAAATACTTTACCATATTCATGAACTATTCATCCTTGAAAACAGTCGTGTTGTTTTAGAACTAGAAATAATCTTGATAACGACTGTTATCTGTTTTGAAACGTTTTATCGACGACATTATAGTTGAAGATTCTGGATTTAAAATTGCCTTAAAAACACTATCAACTTATCTATATCATATATTATTTAGAAAATTAAAATAGAACAATTTCTGAGATTGTGCCTTTGAAATCTCTAGATCTACTGAAATGAATTTGCGAGTGTAATCACACTAATATTATAAAGGTGAAAGTAAGATTGTTTATTACGTTTTCACGCCAAAACTACTTAACTGATCATCATGAAACTTTGTACACAAATTCTTGAAGGTTGGTAGACCGTTTCCAATAACCTATCTCTAGTTACAACTGAAGATAGATTTATTATCGAAAACGGTCGTTATTTGGAAACGCAATCCTGGTATTTCCCCATAAGTTTATTTGCGGAAGTATAAAAGCGGTCATTAAGCTGCGATTTCCTGTACAAACGAAAATCCACAATTAAATTATATTTCGTAATCAATCTTGAGAATCTATGACACAAGTATGACGCCATAACTTAGCCTTGCTTACTTATTCACATGTGAATATAGAAATACTATGTCACTGGTATGTTCGATGTTGATCTAAATGATTATGTTATTGAATTAAATAAAATATACCCTTGACATTATGTTAGAATCAAACTGCGTTTAACTTTATTCGAACATGAATGATTAAGTAACGATTAAGTACAAAAAAGTATCTTCCTATATATATATATATATGAGTCTGCCAAAGTGTTTGTACTATTCCTGATGGAAAACATTAGCAGAATCTATGAGTTGTGAGCACTATACTTATAGCTAATGCAGCATGGTGTTTTTTTATGTATTAGGGGGCAAACGAGCAGACGTATCGCCTGATGGTAAGCGATTACCTCCGCCCATGGACACTTGCAACACCTGAAGCGTCACAAGTGCGTTGCCGGTTTTTGGGGGAGAGGACGCGGTGAAATACAGTGCAGTCGCTGTTTCACACTGTGAGACGGCCTCACGACGACGGTATCACTCCTTTCTAGCTGGCCCATGCATGCCGAAGTGTGGCTTTCCCACGGTAAATGTAAACATCTTGATTAATAATTAAGAATACGGAATGTTACCACTCCTATTCATCCCATGGGTGTCGTAAAAGGCGACTAAGGGAGCAAACTACGCAGGAAAACATCACTGCAATGACCAAGAAAATTTGAAACCAACCGTACACCAATCCGTCTGGTCAGCGTTGTATAGTATGCCAAAATATCCTTTCTAGGGACAGGTCTTTGTCTACTGTTGAAAGCTGTTTACACTTAAGTATCCCTGAAAAGGATTTTGTGGTTAAAGACACCTATTTTCTCTAAAGATTACAATAATCACTTACAGAAATAAACATAGTTTTAAACAAAAAACAAATAGCGTAATTAGTAAGGTAAGCTGTGAATTTTTTTTTGAAGTGAAACTTTATGGCCTTTGTGATTTCAAACCGTATGCAACGGAAAAACGACAGGAAAGAGACACAAATACAAAAAGTCGCCTGTTATTAATGAGCCAGAGCGAAAGAGCAAATGTTGATCTTATTCTTTTGTCGATTTACTGAAGTTTCACTTCTATCGTGTGTGAATCGCACATCATCACATCTTTTTTTTTGATTATATGGGTAGCACAAATATCTTTTATAAAATAGATCAAAATGTTAGTGGAGAAACAATTCATGTTAGTCTTACTTATGCAATAAGATTCAAGCGATTAACGTCTACCTGACACTTTAATATAACACATCCATTTTGGTAGAAAAGTCTTTCTTATTCTTTTGAAAACTTGGTTAAAACAAGTAAGCGCATTCGATTTAACTACGAGCAAATTTTACGTAAGTTAAATTTGTCCGTCTTTTAAACGACCCTTTACTTGTGTTGTATTGTAGGTATAAGAAAATCACTTATATTGAAACATCTAGAATTGAGTTAAGTACCAAATAGAGTGTTAAATTAAAATGCACCACAAGTAATATTATATAAAGTGTAATATATTCATATATCGTGAATAGTATACAATCGTTTTTAAATGAGTACCTTAACCTTTAATACAATGAGTTATCTCAAAAAGTAATGTCTTTCTGACAAACTTTAGACGGAACAATGCAGGAAAATTAATGGAGACTCATTGATTTATATACTTTATATCAGTAAATGGTATTCATTGCTTCATCTGCACGTTTGCTCTTTTTATACTGTAAAAAAAACATTTTTAAGCATGGCATGACTGTGTAAAATAAATCTTGACTTCTGATCTTAATCTTATAAATTCCGTTGGTAATAAACTATATGCAAATCCTTTACAATCCGAATATTTTAAATTTTACATATTAAACTTTAATCCTGCAGTCACACTGCGACAGGTAAAGACCTTGGCCATGATCAGTGTTTGATGGAGTATTATTCCAATACTGATAGAGGGGATAACAACGGAGCTCGAGTTAGTGAAACTAATGATGTCACCGGGCGCGGCCCACTTGTGTGCTACCTGTTATAGTTTATTTAGCTGGGTGAGGTGTGGGTTGCAGACGGGCGACTGCCTGTCTGGCTATACGGAGTTTATTGATCCGTTGCCTTTCTTGAAATGTGTTATATGACTTAGACAGTTTTACTGACCTTTTAATTACGCCGCCTGTTTCAATAACGACCTTCTTCACACTTTCTTCATGTAATTATTGGTAATAATTAAAGTTGAAGGAAGAATTTCGAATTATGCATAGGTATATATATTTATATATATTGCCTATTCTTCCGTTTGCATAATAATTTTCGTAAAAAGGGGTACATTTTAGCTTCACGTATTTATGTATAGATACTTGTCACGTTAATTTCCCGAATTGTACAAATAAATCAAGTAATCTTTATAAGCCTTTTTCGAGTATTTAAGAAAGGTCGGTTAGAGGCATTTCATTGAACTAGTTGTTAATTACGGCCATTATCGCGCCCGCTTCATTTATTTAGGCAGCTGTTAACTGGAATTACGCATTAGTGTGCTTAATGTGTTTGTTTGTTTTTGTTGAAATACGTATGTACTTAATTTAGTGTAAAATTTATTATTGTGTAGTAAATATATAATTAGATATATCATTCAAAAACTGCCTCGGTGACGCAGTGGTTGCGTATGTGAAAGCTGTATCTGTGGTCTTGAGTTTGACTCCCGTATTAAATTGTTTATATGAACTACAAACATTTGTTTCGAAGTTTGGGTCTTTTCTATGAATAATATGTATGTATTTATAAAAAAGTTTAAATGTATGTATTTATATACTTCTTCTAGTAGGTAGTCATAGTACCTACAAGCTCTACTTAGTTTGGGACTAGATGGCGTTGTGTATCTGATGTCTGAAATATTACCTAGTATGCGTGCCTATTACAGGTACACACAACATTTACCATATAGGTATGATAACACCTTTTTTGTTTCTTTTACCCTTGCGGAAATCCTCTCGGATACCACCTCCTGGTGTCAAATCGGATTCGAACCGACTAAAACCGCACGCCGTCTCGGGTACTAGAAGCCGGGGAACCAGGTGCACCCTAGAAAGGGAAATCCTGGAACCCCGACGTACCTCGGGCCACCTACGGTTTGTAGATGGCCCTCTCCAATATGAGAACCCCGATGTTCCCGTTACTGTCCTGTTATATATAAATTTAGTTTAAAAACATTTTCATCATAAAAATAAGGAATGTAATATTTTACAAACCATTACTATTATTATAAAACAACGCCCATATTTGAAACACACGCACTAGAGTTTATATCGTTACCATATTCAGACTTAAGTATAAGATAAATCTTAAGGCTTCGATGTCATGAGGAATGCCGTCATTATCTCCCAGCCATCAATATATAACAGGATTTTAAAGAGCAGGCCATTTTGAGCTATAAGCACTTACTTACCTCAAACACTCGTACAGAGTATTTTCTAATTATTACGGTGGTATATATAAAACTATCTGATCTTGCATTGGTTTGTCATATGCGGCATTTTGTACTACTTCATAATTAAGTATAGATTTTTTTATTATTAGAACACCTACTAAAAATTCGTCTTTTATAAAACCCATAGATAGTTAATTGAAAAGACAAAAAGCCTTACGACAAAGGCGATTGAACTCGAAAACTTATAGATATTTTAAACAGATATGAAATAGAATCCCACAAGTATAAATCCTCATCTATAACAATATTCCCACAATAATTAAAGTGCACACCACTCAGAATCAGAGACGTCGCATGGGTAAACTCTGTGATTAGTTCAAACAGCGTGAAGAATGCGTGATGGCTGAATCCAATCGCTTGGTTCTAGGCGGGCGTTTGATCGTTGACGGCGGAGCTTGTAATAAGCACGTGTTGGATTCATCGTGTTTGTTTTTGTTTCTCTTTTTATAAAAACACACATGTACAAACACTGAAGTGTAGTTGCACTAGGGCTTGATCAAGTTCATTATGTTCTAATCTTAATGATTTTGTCCTAAACAAGGGTGATAATTAAGCCCTGCTCTCGGAACTAAAACACACATCACCAGTATCAGTTGGGGGGGCTCGACCGGAGTGATACCACGGCCTCACAGAAAACCGTTGTGAAACAGGATACCGGAGGCCCAACCCATCCCTCCGTCCCACCCCATCCCCGAAAGGTCAGCAACGCATTTGTGACGCCTCTGGTGTTGCGGGTGTCCATGGGCGGCGGTAATCGCTTACCATCGGGCGATGTGTCTACTCGTTTGGCCCCTATTCCATAAAAAAGAAAAAAAACACAACTTAAAGGTACTGTGAAAAAATGTGTGCTTTTTTATCAAAATCTGCGCAATACGTCCTCTTAGTACTTCCTCAGTCTTTGGGCTTTGATGTCATGAAAACTTCAACTATCTCTGGCTGCTGTAACACAGTTAACACTAGTATAGCAGTCAACGACAAACTCTTATTCCTGATATATTTATCATTTATTAATTATATAAAATAACAAAAAAAATAGAGGAAAATGTCTGTGATTAAGAGAAATTGTAAATCTTAAGTAAGAATAAATATATTATTATTATATCTCCTTTATTACATTTAAATACACATATAAATTACATTTTTAAATATACATATAAAAATAAATACATTTAAAAATATAAAAAACAGTAGACCACCGACTTCGGGTACAGGGACCAAGAAACCGGTGGTTAGGACTCCAAAGACAGGAACCTCCTCACTATACGTGCCGTGTCAAGAAGGACTGCCTTCTGTATCAGACCCTTGATCCACCCTTCTAACGTGAGCCTCTTAAGGTGTTGGTCGAGGCTCTTGCCTATCAATCCGTGAGCAGATACGACTATCGGAACAATTATTACCGAATCCACATTCCACATATCGACAATCTCGTGAGATAAATCCAAATATTTTATTTGTTTTTCTTTTTCGACTTTCACGAGATTCTCGTCATGAGGAACGGCGATATCGATAATAATTGCGCGGCGCTCTAATCGATCTATCACCACAATATCAGGCTTATTGGCAACAATAGTCCTATCTGTAATTTATTATTATATTATTATTATTATTTGAGTCTAGCTTATAAGCTAAACTCACATACCCTTACTACAACAAATATGTTTATAGTATACTAGCTGACCCCCGCAACCTCGTTTGCGTCTTATATAGCCCGTAGCATGAAAATTTTTGCAAAATAAGTAACTTTTCTAGTTGATTTTTACACCTTGTGTCCGAAAAACCCAAATATCTTACGGAATCCTATTTTTTTCCAAAATAAAATATAGCCTATGTTACTCGTGGATAATGTAGCTTTCGAATGGTGAAAGAATTTTTAAAATCAGTCCATTAGTTTTTGAGTTTATTCGTTACATACAAAAATACAAATCTTTCCTCTTTATAATATTAGTGTAGACTATAAGATAAGGAATAGAATACCTTCCCTTATACTTTGCTTCCTTCTTTGCAACATTTACACAGGTTTCTGAATTTATTTATTTATTCCACATACCTGTGCATATTCTGCGTATTGTCTCTTTATTTATTTCCTTATAGTTCTATATATCAATCAATATATCTCATATTCATCATATATCACTTAAAATCCTCAAAAGAAACTCAAAATGTGTATTTCTTATCTATGTATATAATGTATGTATGAATTATATATTAAAATATACATTAATTGTAAGCGCAACTTCGTAATACTTTACCAAGTCTTAAATATGATGAGGAGAGTTCTGCATCCTATTACGCTCGTGTCTTTACTCAACTTATATCTAACAAGAAAGGTACAAGTTTGTTCAAAGTTGCGCTGGGTTTATTACGCCGTCGCCATCAACTTGAGTTTTCCAAGACAAAGTCATGAAGGACTAACTGAACTAATTAAATAAACTGCTGCAACTACATATGTTTTGTTCGTTAAGTTTAAATAACGACAACCATTCAAAACGTCACCTTAATAATAGTACAATTTACTAGTTAACATCAATTTAAAAATGTCGTTAATTCAGACGACTAAAAGTCGTCGGTTTGCCACTTGCACGACTGTGGTCTAATTCGTGTAATTGATGGTAAATACTCAAATGAGCCTACTAATTTTTTAGTCGCGAACGTGTCAAAATAGATTTGCTTTTTTGTTAGTATTTATGTGGATACACCTTTTCCCGGGGTTCAATGACCTTATTTAATTACCATTTTTAGTGTCCTAAGGGAAATCGATCACTATAGGTAATTAAATAAAATTGAAGTGTCTGTTTGTAATTTCCAATTAACAGCTTTTCACTGAATGCATGTGAAAGTAGGTATATACGGTATTTACATCAAAAAATATTCATTTTCAATTCTCAAATCTCTGGTGCAGCGGGATCGATTTTAACTGGATATTCATTGGCAGATAGTTGATGTTGTAAACAGTAACTCGGGCTACTTTTATTTAAGGAAAAACTATTTTAGAACTAAATCAAAAGCACAGAAATTATGGAAAAAAAGCAACAAAACCCGGGGCGCAGCTAGAGCTGTCACAGAAATGAATGTATATTTCAAAGGCTAAGATTATTTCAGAGGGCAATGACCTGCTTTAATACTCGTACTACACTGTCCTAGGACTGAATACAACTCAAAAACTAGGGTCAACTTACATAAGTTTATTAAGATCTTATATTTATTGTTTCTGTATTGTTAAATAAATTACTATCTTTTACCCGCGGCCCGCGACACTGCGTAGCCTTCTCCAAGATCTAATCTATCTTAATACCTAAAATTTGTCTAAATCGGGTCAGCAGTTTAGCCGTGGACAGACGGAGTAACTTTCGAATTTATAATATTAGTATGGATTCGTAATCTCAGAAGACAGGTCCATCCTACTGTAAAGTTAATGAACTCTGAGAGCGGTGCCTTTCTCCTCTAGTGTTAATGCCATCATTAATATAAAATGTAATGTGTTCCTAAAACATTCGGATTACGATAGAGTAATCAATTGTGAATTAAATCGATCGATTTATCATTAGACACGTCGTAAATTCTAAGATCCAGTTCCAGAGTAGTCGAAGAATCTTAATAACGATACTTTGCTTGGTACAATCGTTAATCTGGAATCCACACTTCTCCTCTCTAACCGTATGCTGGATGTAGGGTTGTCAACAAGTTGAGTCACAATAAACATCCTACTATCCATACTAATATTATAAATTCAAGAGTAGCTCTGACTGTCCGTCTATTACGCTTTCACGACTAAACCGCTTTCTTTTAAATTTGGAATAGGGATATTTTAATTTTTGAGACAGGCCATAGCCTATTCTTTACCACGATAACCGACAAAGAAATGAAAAAGTTTGTTAGGGTGGATGTGTGGATGTCTGTTACTCCTTCACGCAAAATCTACTGAACGGATTTAGATGAAACCAAATAATAATATTGTTCAAACATCAGAATAGTAGCGTTTCATCAGAATATTACAAATTAGTACGGATAATTCCAAATAAATACTCTTATTATTTGATTCCATTGATAAAGAGCGTACTCCTTCTCAAAAGGCCAGCAACGCACTTGTGACGCCTCTGACGCCTCTGTTCATGCGGGTGTCCATGGGCGGCGGTAATCGCTTACCATCAGGCGATACGTCTGCTCGTTTGCCCTCTATTTCATAAAGCATCATCAAGAGCCTTTTGTAGTCTATTGCTGGAAATAGGCCTCTCCTTGAAAATAAGCTTTTCGCCTATTACTAGCACTTAACAAAAAAAAAGTAATGTTACCACAGACGTTTTTGAATTAAAACCTCTACTTAATGACCGTATTTAACACAAATAATTATATTCAATCAATTCGCATTTAAATGATAAATATCTAAATAAATTTTATATGAATCTGTCAAAACAAGATTTAAATTAAGCTCAAGGTATAACTACGAGTATATAATTGTATCACCTTGACGGACAAATAATAAATAAATATTCCGGACATCTAGCTCACAACGCCATCTAGTCCCAAGCTAAGCAGAGCTAGACATGGGTACTTTTTTTTGTAAATACATACATATTATACATAGAAAACACCCAATCTCCGAAACAAATATTTGCAGATCATACAAATATTTGGTCCGACCCGGGAATCGAACCCGAGACCTCAAGCTTAGCAGTCGCATACGCTACCATTACGCCACCGAGGCAGTCTCAAATGCAACATATTTACAATCTGTGCTAATAATGATATTGTTGCGCCATAACCAGATGAATCTCGTGTCCACTAGAATAATCGAGAACTGTCGAGGACAACGCCATCTAGTGTCGGAAAGCGCGCAACTGTGTGCATTATGACGATTACTCGACGCTAGATGGCGCTACAAGCAGCTCTAGAGTAATCTATTTAGCCTAGAAACTTCGATCGAATGTTTTCGTAGTTTCGAGTAATTTCCACGGCCATATAAAAGCGGAACGTGTTGGCCGTAGGGACAGTATTGTTTCACGATACAGCGGATAAACATCGAAGAGATCTTCTAGTGCGACTAACCAGTGATTTAGTGATTTCTTATTGTAAAAAGTGTTCTTAATAAATATTGTGTTATTTTTGGTAATTAATCGAGTACTTTAATTTATTTAATACCCAGCTCGTAACAATTTGGTGTCAGAAGCGGGATTAAAGTATGCCGGTTTTACCATTGGAAAGACTGGTTTGGTTCAACACAAAATAAACACTGGGAGTGAGTTGCCAATTCGTCAGCGACCAAGAAGACTACCAGTAGCACGAGAACAGGAAGTGCAAACCATGATTGATGGAATGGTCAGGGATGGCGTTATAGAGCCTTCATCCAGCCCATGGTGTTCACCTGTAGTGCTTGTAAAGAAAAAGGATGGCAGCATGCGTTTTTGTGTTGACTACCGCCGTCTAAACGACATTACGAAGAAGGACAGCTATCCACTACCTAGAATAGATGACACTCTGGACATGCTAACAGGGGTTAAGTGGTTTAGCACCTTGGATTTAAAAAGTGGATACTGGCAGGTAGAAATTGATCCCAAGGACAAAGAGAAGACTGCATTTTCGACAGGGAAAGGATTGTGGCAGTTCAAAGTAATGCCCTTTGGATTATGTAACGCGCCAGCAACTTTTGAAAGACTAATGGAATCAGTACTCACCGGATTAACTGGAGATGCCTGCCTGGTCTATTTGGATGACATTGTCATTGTAGGCCGTACGTTTGAAGAACATATTCGAAACCTGGAGCGCGTATTATCGAAAATCCGAAGTGCCAACCTAAAGTTAAGTCCTAAGAAGTGTTCATTTTTCAAACGACAGGTTAGCTTTTTAGGATATGTGGTTTCGGAAGAGGGTGTCCAAACAGATCCGCAAAAGATCGCTGCCGTCAAGGATTGGCCAGTTCCAAGAGATAAGACCCAAGTAAGAGCATTTTTGGGCTTGTGCTCCTACTATCGGCGATTTGTGAAAAACTTTGCGGATATTGCCAAACCCCTTCATAAACTTACTGAAGAGAAAAGGCATTTCTGCTGGGATGAAAGTTGTGAAATTGCATTTCGAGAGCTAAAAAGACGTCTATGCAACACACCCATCTTAGGGTATCCAGACACCGAAAATGAATTTATAGTTGACACAGATGCAAGTGATACTGGGCTTGGCGGTGTGTTATCCCAGCGGAAAGGTGATCAAGAGGTTGTTATTGCATATTTCAGTAAATCTTTGTCGAAGCCGGAAAGGAATTACTGCGTCACAAGAAGGGAACTACTGGCCGTAGTGAAGACACTGCAACATTTCAACAAATATTTGCTTGGGCGTAAATTCCACCTCCGAACTGACCACGCTGCATTAAAGTGGCTCTTACAATTTAAAAATCCTGAAGGACAAGTCGCGAGATGGATTGAGTTATTACAGGAATATGACTTCATGATTGAACATCGCAGTGGAAAGTCTCACGGTAACGCAGACGCTCTATCAAGAAGACCTTGCCCTGAAGACTGCAAGCACTGCGCCAAGCAAGAAGTAAAGGAAGCTGTTCCTATAAGGACGATAAAGACGGACCTTAGCAAAGAATGGAAGGAAAGCCTGCAGCAAGCACAGCAAGAGGATGCAGATATCAAACCAATTCTCGAGTGGATTAAAGCTGAGACTCCTAAGCCACACTGGAGCGAAGTTGCATCGCTGAGCTCGACCACGAAGAGTTATTGGGCTCAATGGGATAGTCTAGTCATCCAGGATGGAGTCTTGTGCCGTAAATGGGAAAACGCTCGAGGAGACAGCTGTCACCTGCAAATGGTTGTTCCTAAAGCTAAGATACCAGTGGTCCTGCAGCTCTACCATAACGGATGTTCAGGAGGTCATATGGGAGTTAAGAAGACATTGTTAAAGATAAGGGAAAGATTCTACTGGATTCATTGTCGTGATGATGTTGAGGACTGGTGTCGCAAGTGTACCAGTTGTGCGGCCGTGAAGGGACCTCATACACGTAGCAGAGGCGCATTGAAATTGTATAATGTTGGTGCACCCTGGGAAAGAATTGCTATAGACGTGGCAGGACCGTTTCCTGAAAGTGAAAGCGGAAACAAGTACTTCATGGTCGTAATGGATTACTTCACTAAGTGGCCAGAAGTCTTTGCCATTCCCAACCAAGAGGCATCAACAGTTGCAGATAAATTAGTGCACGAAGTCTTCTGTCGTTTTGGAGTGCCTTTAGAAATCCACAGTGACCAAGGAAGAAATTTTGAGTCTCAAATATTTCAAGAAATGTGTCGAGTGATGGGTGCTCACAAAACCAGAACCACCTCTTACCACCCACAATCGGACGGAATGGTGGAACGATTTAACCAAACACTAGAGAGGTATCTGGCAAAAGTAGTTGAAAGTAAGCAAAAAGATTGGGACAAACACATCCAACCGTTTCTTCTGTCATACCGAAGTGCAGTCCATGAATGTACTTCCGTAACACCAGCTTTTGCAAACTTCGGAAGAGAACTACGGTTGCCTGCAGACTTGATCACTGGAATACCCCCTGATACCCCGCGAAGTATAACGGAGTACGCGAATGACTTGCGGAACAAGATGAATGACATTTATGAGCATGTCAGACAATCGGGCCAACAAATGTCTGAAAAGATGAAAACCCGTTATGACCGGAAAGCGAATAATAAGGGCTTCGAAGAGTGTTCGCTAGTATGGCTACATAATCCAGTTCGCAGTAAAGGGAGATCTCCGAAGCTACAAGCAAAATGGGATGGGCCATACCGGGTAGTCACTAAAATCAATGATGTTACCTACCGGATACAGAAGTGTCCAAGAGGCGCCCCAAAGATAGTTCATGTAGATCGACTGGCGCGATACTATGGAACCGATAATGCTCGGGACGAGCATGTCTTAGGAGGGGGCAGTGTTGCGCCATAACCAGATGAATCTCGTGTCCACTAGAATAATCGAGAACTGTCGAGGACAACGCCATCTAGTGTCGGAAAGCGCGCAACTGTGTGCATTATGACGATTACTCGACGCTAGATGGCGCTACAAGCAGCTCTAGAGTAATCTATTTAGCCTAGAAACTTCGATCGAATGTTTTCGTAGTTTCGAGTAATTTCCACGGCCATATAAAAGCGGAACGTGTTGGCCGTAGGGACAGTATTGTTTCACGATACAGCGGATAAACATCGAAGAGATCTTCTAGTGCGACTAACCAGTGATTTAGTGATTTCTTATTGTAAAAAGTGTTCTTAATAAATATTGTGTTATTTTTGGTAATTAATCGAGTACTTTAATTTATTTAATACCCAGCTCGTAACAATATTATAAAGCTGAGGAATTTGTTAATTTTATTGAGAACATTAATATCAGGAACTATAAATATATATAACAAAGCGCCGAACCACGTGTATTATTTTTGGTTTCGTAATCTCATTTTTGTTTATTGTTTTTCTGTTCAGTGAAATAATAGTAAACGATCTATTTAGTACTAGCTACTAGCCAGGTTCACAGATAATTCCTCAAAAGAATCAGATTTAGATAAACAATTTGTGGATTATAACAGTCCACAGAAAGTGGTTATGTCTGTCTTTGAACTCTCGTACTATACAACTATATTTCAAAACTTCTCTATTGCCGTAATTTGGACGTTTGAAATGGTATACACGTAGTATAGTACTAAGTTTTCGTGTTGTGATAACTGATTGCCTCATTATAATGTAGTGGCCCTGTTGGAGATAACATCTTAAACACCAAACGACAAAGATCGGCAGAGATAATAAACAAGGTCGGTTTTTAGGACAAAGTATAAGGCTAGATGAGTAACTTGATTTTTTTACATTTTTTACTTAACAATGTGTAAAATGAAGTCGCTCCCGCTGTCTGTTGGCTTAATATTATTACGTAATTCATTTATAGCAATAAATAGAATTATTTAAGAGAAAGGTTTATATGAGTAATACAGGCATATTATAGTTGAGAAAATACGAGAATTTCAAAGACTTCCGTGAGAAGTCTTATAGAAATCAAATTATATGTTACCAATAAATAAGTAGGTTTGTGTTCGCTTCCTTATCTCAGAGTTCTACACCGATTATGCTAAAATTGACACGACATATAGACCGCTTCAAAGGTTGTTTTATCTATTTTTCTGGTAAGTTTTTGTTTTTCTCATCAATACAACCAAAATATACCATGGTGAAGCCTGGTAGAATATAATAAATATTTAGAAAGCAATTTTTAAAAGGTATTGTGAACCTTTAAGTTTGTGGAGGTATATCTGAAACATCATCTAAATACGAGTATATATAACTATATCGCATTTGAAGACATCTTAATAACATCATTGTGATTTAAATTAGTCATTTTGAAAGGTAAGTGGCTACCGTCACCCATGTACTTTTGCGACTTGCTATTTAAAAGTTCCAAGCGCCTCTGAAGAAGGAATAGGTACGTTCTGTCTTTTGAGGTCTACGTTTCAGGAATTCTACAATAAATTACCATTGTTAAGTAAGAAATAAAATATGTTTATGAGCCATACTAAAAACAATGATAGTAAATACCTAAAACCTAAAAGAAAAAAAAAGTAACAGCTAGGTAGATATAGATATTAAAATTGATGATTTTTATCGTCCATTAATATAGGTATTTCATTTGGTAAAGTTATTAAAATTAATCATTTTTGTCGACTAATGATATTGCACAATATTACGTAGGTTCAGGGCAAGCTTGGGAGTTTACAGTACGCAATCGTTTTGTTTTTTCTATAAATATTAGCTTGCCAACGTGACTACTTTGCCTTATGAAAAGCATGAGGATAATCCAAGAGTGTGGTGACTCATGGCGATTGAAGACAATGCAACAATGCAGCATAGTGACCCACACTGTGCCTGCCTAATGAGATAAGAATAAGAAAAACATTTGGCTTTATACAAGGTGTCTCAAAAGAAATTTCATATTTAGTGGATTGATTAAAAAAAAAGGAAGCGGTATATATAAAAAATGTTTATTTATTGTTAAAATACACTTTTTGGGAATTCATTTCTTAAAAATAATATCGTCTAAATGTAAACCCTCACGTTGTTGGCACTCATTTAATCGAACAGTAAAATTACTTATGACTGCTCGACAGGTGGAGTGAGGGATGGCTGCCATTTCGTGACGGATATTTTCTTTCAAATGCGCCAGTGAAGTTGGTTTATTGGCGTAAACTTTAGATTTAAGATAACCCCATAGGAAAAAGTCCATAGGGGTTAAATCTGGGCTACGTGGAGGCCAATTTATGTCACCTCTCCGGGAGATCAATTTTCCTGAGAAAATTTCACGAACACGTGGCAGAGATTTATTGGACGTGTGTGAAGTTGCTCCGTCCTGTTGAAACAATGTTCTTTGGTTATAGCCAGGAAAGTTTTGCAGTTCAGGTACCAAGAAGTTGTCTAACATCTCCACATAACGCTCTGAATTCACTGTAACTGTACGCCCCATTTCGTCTTCAAAAAAGTAAGGGCCGATAATTCCTCGCGCCGACATGGCAGCCCATACGGTCACTTTAGGCGAGTGTAGGGGTTTCTGATGTTTGCGTTTCGGATTGGCTGAACTCCAGTAGCGGCAGTTTTGCTTATTTACGTGGCCATTAAGATGAAAATGAGCTTCATCCGAAAACAAAATGTTGGTAAACGTTGAAAATCGCTCAATCATCTGATTTACGAAATTAAGCCTCTGACCGGCATCTTGCGGCTTTAATTCTTGCACCAATTGAATTTTGTAGGGGTGTAGCTTTAGATCTTTGTGCATAATGCGATGTAATGATGATCTATGCACATTTAAAGCACTCGCGCGCTTCCGAATTGAAAGGCTCGGGTCGTCACGTACAGATTGATTAACACTCCACGTTTTCTACCGTTCTTGATGACCTAGGTCGCCCGGATTTTGATTTATCCAGCGTTGATCCAGTCTCTTCAAACTTTTTAACCCAATGTCGAATGAGAGGAAGGCTTGGCGCATCATTTAAGTGGCGAAAACCTCGAATACTGCAGAATTTTCTACGCGCGACAGTTGTCGAATCACCGTTCTTGTAAAACTCTCGCACGCACAACGCGCGGTCTGCTCCCGAGAAACGCTCCATAGCGACTGAATCCCCAAGAGCCAAGCTACCAATTGACATAACCCCCGCACCCCTCAAGTACGCAGCGTTCACGCAGTAAGCTAAACAAATATAAAATTTCTTTTGAGACACCCTGTATTACACAGTTACTTATAATTATTATGAGTGTGTGGCGACTTCCACAAACAGCGCAACATACTAAAGCGCCATCTACCGCAGATACACTGAATTACGTACAACACGAAGAAACTACCAATCCGTTCTCAAGAAGTTCTCGCGCCGATTATCATATGCCCGGCAGGCATGATCACCTCGCCTGGTCGGAGGATCCTCGCTTTGTGTTGGTGTGACATTGACACCCGTTCCCCCACAAGCATTCAAACAGTCACTGGAAAGACAAAATGGTCTTGGACTCAGCATATGGATGACAATGCATGACATGCCAGCCGCTGTTATTCTGTCGAAGCCAATCATGATCAACATAATCTCAGAATAAGCACAATCACACCATGCCTCTGGATTATTGGGCCTCCGGTATTACACTTACTAACGAAACACGATAGTCAGACTGTCACTTTAAGTTGGTCTTCTGTGAGATGGCAGTACCACCCCGGTCGAACCGGCCCTTTCGTGCTAAAATCAGCGTGCTTCTACTACCTTGGAAGTACCTACTTGAAGTGTACTTGGCCCAACCGTTTTTAGTATTAGGAAGTACCACAAATGGGACTGTTTATAAAACAAAATCTTCTTAGATAATCCTTTTGAGAAGTTATAAATAAAGAGGGTTATATTTATCGTCTGGACACGATTGCCAGCTGTACTGTCTCCAGGAATTCCTTGGAAACTTGATGTCGAATGTTATGTTTATGCAACAGGCACGTACAAACGGTGAGTTATAAGATTCCGGGTTAGGTCATTAAATTTTAAATTTATTTTTTATTTTATGGTCGGGAGTTTATGCAGATACATATTTTAAATCGTTCGTGTCGTTTGACGCTGCCGAGACGCTGACTGTTCCCTTAGATCTATTAAACTACTCAACGGATTTTCATACATTTTTGAGCAAAGATAGAGTGTATATACAATATACATACATATTATAGTAGAGTATCTCCAAGAATTTCAAAGACTTACGTGCGAAGCTGGGGCGGGTGGTAATCAGCCCCTGTGTCTAGCATTTGTGGACTATGAGAAGGCCTTTGACTCGATAGAAATCTGGTCTGTTCTGGAGTCCCTGCAGCGTTGCCAAGTAGATTGGCGATACATACAAGTGTTGAGATGTCTCTACAAAGCCGCCACAATGTCCGTCCAAGTACAGAATCAGCATACAAGACCCGTACCATTGCATCGAGGAGTGAGACAAGGGGACGTTATATCCCCGAAATTGTTCACTAATGCAATGGAGGACTTCTTCAAGACGCTGCACTGGAAAGGACGCGGAATCAACATCAATGGCGAGTACATCTCTCATTTGCGATTTGCAGACGACATTGTCATCATGACAGAGACGCTGCACGACCTACAACAGATGCTGAACGACCTTGTTGACTCTTCTGTACGCATCGGCCTACGGATGAACTTGGACAAGACCAAGTTCATGTTCAATGAACGTGTACTACCGGAACCGGTTGCGGTACACGGTGCCGTTCTCGAAGTTGATCAAAAATACGTGTACCTCGGGCAGACTTTGCTGTTAGGGAGAAACAACTTTGAGGACGAGGTAAATAGGAGAATCCGGTTGGGTTGGGCAGCATTTGGGAAGCTTCGTCGAGTCTTCTCATCATCGATCCCACAGTGCCTAAAGACAAAAGTCTTCAATGAGTGCGTCCTACCCGTAATTACATACAGAGAAGAAACGTGGACACTTACGGTACGGCTGGTCCACAAGTTCAAAGACGCTCAGCGTGCTATGGAAAGGGCTATGCTCGGCGTTTCTCTAAGGGACCGTATTAGAAACGAGGTGATCCGACAGAGAACCAAGGTCATCGACATAGCCCACAGGATTAGCAAGCTGAAGTGGCAGTGGGCTGGCCATATTTGCCGCAGAACAGATAACCGTTGGGGTAAACGGGTTCTTGAGTGGAGACCGCGTCTCGGCAAACGTAGTGTAGGACGTCCACAGGCCAGGTGGAGTGATGATTTGCGCAAGACGGCAGGCAGGAGCTGGATGCGAGAAGCCGAGGATCGAACTAAGTGGCGTGCTATTGGAGAGGCCTATGTCCAGCAGTGGACTGCGATGGGCTGATGATGATGATGAAGTCCACACGATGAGTAGAGAGATATATTATTAGTAATTTTTAAACTAAAATGTTTATACAAAAGTAATATAACTGATAAAAAATCTGTATATAGTGCAAGAAGTGCTTGATGAACTATCGAAATCGTTGCAACATATTCTGAACAAATTACTGCCATCTTGGTGTAAAATGTAGATAGATCAAAATATTCCAAATTCAAATGACGTACCTACGCTTCGAGATTATGGATTCACGTATGACGTCAACACATACATAAGAGTTTGTACGTTAGCGTCTTTTACGTCAGTATATGTGTTTGATAAGCAGTTGGCAAATAGTAAACATGAGAAAAAATACGTTCACGATTTGACTGACTCATTACCCCTACTTAATAACCCCCAGTAGTATTCGGGATGTAGAATTTTTGTCCTTCCCAGAGGTGTACGTCTGTTTGTACACCCAATAAATTGGCCAGCTTTCGGTTGTTATTTTACCCGCAAACTAGTAAGATATGCTCATACTGGGGGTCGACTATCACTATTTGTTTTTTTTAGCTGTTTGCTCCCCCCCTCCCCTGTTTTTTAAACATTCTTCATTGGAGCTCCGCTCCTATTGGTCTAAGCGTGATAATATATTGATAAATGGACTATCCAACACTGAAATAATTTTTCAAATCGGACCAGCGGTTCCTGAGATTAGCGCGTTCAAACAAACAAACTCTTTAGGTTTATAATATTAGTATGGATTTACAAAAAAAAAGCATATATGTATTTATATCAGTTATTTAGTACCCATAGTACAAGCTCTGCTTAGTTAGATGGGGTTAGATGGCGTTGTGTGTTAAATGTCAGAAATATTTAATATTACAATCTGCAAGTTCTACATTTTCACCTTGATTCGTCCTTTATCACCTCCAGACGATCCAAATGTGTATTATTCATAAAACAAGTCCTTTTGTGTGACCTTATCGCCTAACGCGCATACAACGGTCCACTGGTAAGCGGTAAACATATGTGAATAACATTTTATCAATGAACATTTGTATTTTAATTTCTTCAAGAAAGTTATTATAATGAAATTATTGACTTTTATATAATATATAATAAGAGAACTTATTTTTCTCTACCTAATATTTTGTATTGACTTTCGTAATATAACTTTACGATGAACATGACATAATAGGAATGGAAGAAGCAACTAGGTATGTTAACTTTATATGTTACTAGGTGACCCACGCAACCTCGTTTGCGTCTTATATTGCTCGTAGCGTGAAAATTTTCCCCCTTTTTTGGAACATTCTTCATTGGTGCTCCGCTCCTGTTATAAGTAGCGTGATGATATATAGCCTATAGCCGTTCTCGATAAATGGTCTATCCAACGCTGAAAGAATTTTTCAAATCGGACCAGCGGTTCCTGAGATTAGCGCGTTCAAACAAACAAACACTTCAGCTTTATAATATTAGTATAGATATACAAATTATCTAAAAGCATATGTAGATGTGTCAGATATTATATAGTCAGATCCTGTCACGATCGATTATATTATAGACTAAGTTAAGTGGTAGGTAGCTGGTGGTACAAGGTACTCCTTGTCTACCACTAAAAGTCCTGTCAAAATCGGTGTAGCTGTTCCAGAGATTAACCTTAACAAACAGACAGACAGACGAAAAATTTAACTTTTTAACAAATTACATATGCATTTAGTAAAAAACTGTTATTTTAATATTACAAACAGACACTCTTCTTTTACGCAAATGTTTTTGTTTCAAATTGTACAAACTTTTGAGTGAACCCCTTTTTCAAGTCGTGTTAGAAGCATCCTGGATGATGCTGTATCGAAATCAAATGCAATCTCTACTCTTGCACCTTATAGAGCACCAATAAGTAAAAGACTTCTACTTGTGGTTCTCATTTCGTCATTTGATTTACCAAGTCAACGACCATTTAATTTTATGACGCGTTAAGTGGTTACCTCATCTCCAATTCACACTCCCGAGCCTCCGTGCATCAAATTGGCTACATTAGAGCATTGTTCATTTCAATTGTTTTTATGATCGACATATTGTGGAATAAGATAGTCGGATTGGGTGTATAGTGTATAGTGGTATATTTACTTTCTGGTGTTCGTGTTTGTGATTGAGTTATTTTATAATAATACTAGCTGACCCACGCAACCTCGTTTGCGTCTTATATTGCCCGTAGCGTGAATTTTTCCCCCGTTTCATACCCTCGCCATACATCGTCATACCCCAACCCCTTCCCCTATCTGCCTTCCCACTCTCCAAAAGCCGTCAACGCACTTGTGACGCCTCTGGTCCATGGGCGGCGGTAATCGCTTACCATCAGGCGATGCGTCTGCTCGGTTGCCCGCTATTTAATAAATAAAAAAAACTAAGGCGGGTATAACTACTACAGCAAGTCTTTCAGAAATTTATGACCGTACGAAGTTCGCTAGGTCAGCTAGTACAACAAACAGACAAGCAGCATAAACTTCGCAAACCAAATCCAAATTGGCCAGCGTGGTATAGTAGGCCTAAATAACCTTTAGCGAGAGAGGCTATGTCCAGCAGTGGACTGTTAAAGGCTATTGATCAAGCATCTAGACAGAAAAGAAGTCAATCTTTGTTATTTAGCCATCTTGTTGTTCATTGTAGTATCATAACACCATACTCCATTGACTCGACTCCTATTTAGATCACACCCAATAGAGTTTAATACAAAATTGAAGCTAACACTTGTTTCTAGCCAGTCATGCATAACGAATGTGTGCACGTTTGTAATGTGTCGTTGATATGATCTTATCCGTTTGATCGTATTTATACAGATTTATTTTAACGTGGGAGAGTCACGCTTCGACATGAATGGGCCGGATCGACTGGAGTGATACCACAGCCTCTCAGAAAACCGGTGTGAAACAGCGCTTGCGCAGTGTTCCACCGAATGAGTGAGGATACTGGAGGCCCATACCCCAACCTCTCCCCCATCCACCTCACTATCCCCCAAAAGGCCGGTAACGCACTTATCCATGTGCGATGGTATTCAATCCAATAATAGTAAGCGAGCTTACTATTATTGGATTGAATAATTAGGCATAATTGGACCTCCGTTCGCGAACGAACGAACGATACGCGACAGCACGAACACTGTCATTTTAGGTTGGTTTTCTGTGAGAGGGTAGTACTGCTCCGGTCGAGCCGGTCCTTTTACAAACACATCGTTTAACACTCAGAACCACTTGTCTACGGTTATCGGAGGATAAGATAAAAATAAAATTATTAATCCCGCTGCGATCATGGCGGTCGCTTATAATCTCGCCACTTGTCTCGTAGAGTTCATCGTTAGATACGGGAAGACAATCACTTACCATAAGCTTGTAGCTTAACTTAGTTTGACAGTTAAGACGGTTTTTTTATTTAACCGTACCGTGGGAGAGCTACGCTTCGGCATGCATGTCAGTCGGCTCGGTGATACCACGGCCTCACAGAAAACTGGTGTGAAACAGCGCTTGCGCTGTGTTTTACCGAGTGAGAGAGGATACCGGAGGCCCATAGGTTTTTCTGATTATAGAAATACTTAATAACAGCTCGGAGTTTGGAAGTTGGAGGTCTAAACCCCCGTGTCTCAGAGAGCACGTAAAGCTGTAGGTCCTGCGCCTGATCTCTCTCCGATCGTACCTATCGGTTAACCGTCCCAACGTATTATGAGAGAGAGGGAGCAGAGAGTGCACCCATGTTTGCGCACACACTTATGCACTATAATATCTCCTGCGTAGATGGCTGGTCTCCGTTGAGACTGGCCGACGTGGCCATTATCGGCTAGGAGAACATTACACATACAATTTTTTTTTTTAATTTTATGTTTGTGCCGGCTAATCTCTGAAACGGCTGGACCGATTTTGACGGGGCTTTAGGCTACTTTTTAGACTAGCTTCGTCCTGCGGCGTTAACCGTGGGTAAAACCACGGGGTTCAGTTCGTATTTTATACATCTAAAGTAAGTTATATTTCATGTAGTGTTAGCAAAACACGAATCCACCAAGATACTATTGTACTTGCAGTTGTACCAAATAGTATATTACATGAAATATTCAATGATCACATTTGTTAATCTTAAACGATAATATTCTCTTTGGAAATTAGTTTAGGAAGTTAGATGACGCCATTAAATATATAAACAGAAAAATCATTATCATTAATTATAGGAGTGTCTCCATGTAAAGATAGAAAAAGTGACAATAAAGAAGGGCTTTTGAAAGTTTATTTTTAACAACAGTTGCTGACAAAGGACATGCGGTTACGAATAGATAGTGTTTGTTTTTGAGATCTGTTCAACTTTTTATTTTATCTACTTGCAGGTAAATTTAAGACAAATATTTCTGATTTGAATTTTATTTTAAGATTTAGTGTGATTGAATGTATAGTTATATATTAATAGTATACGCAGACTGCCTCGTTGAGAGGTCTTCTCGGGTTCAAATGTTTTAATCTGCAAATATTTGTTTTGGAGGGTGGGGTGTTTTATATGTATGTATTTACAAAAAAAAGGATTAACGTATTCTATCAGTCAATCTAACGTTCACAGTAAAACTGAAACTAGATAGTGTTGTGTGTCAGTCATTTATTATTATTATCAAATAATAAAATTAACATCGATAGTTAATAATATTTAATCCTTAAATACATTATCACATTACATTGAAATTTCAATTATAATAATAAGCAACTGCACAAAAAAAGCAATAAGCACTAAGTCAGGAAATTATGTAATAATTATATTTTTTTACAAAATAGTTTTAAATCAGTATATTCCTAATCGACCATTATTTATTTTTTATACATTCTGTACTCCGCCTCCATATAAAATTTAACTGTGCCAAACTTTTAATTCCTCTAATCCTAATGTATAATAAAAAAGGGTACAAAGTTATTACTTCACTTATGAAATATAGATATTGATTAAAAACTTAGTGCCTCATAAAGTCTGCATGCATAACGCACACTTAACAGTACTTGTCACATTAGCTAAGTACAGGATAACACATACATTCAAATGTCGTTAAAACGGAACTTAAGTACTTGCACTAAAACTGCATTACTATTCACTGCTGGTCTTCAATGGCTTAGTGGTTAACGGGTATTGCACACGTGGACTGCATGCCTGGATCGGTTTACAGTTTATTGCATACCCGGCAACTTTTAGTCGCCACTCACCGCGACCATGAGTGATTCTTTTCAGTATTGATGTAGACCGACGGCGCGGCGGCGTTAGAAGTCTACTTCGGTCCACCATAGAAATAGCATAATAGCAAAATAGCCTTTTACCTAGAAATAAACATATCTATTGACAGACAAGTAATTTTTCAAAACAAAACTACGTGCAACTTTTCTTATTAAGTTACGTATTGTATTGTTACTGTGTGTTTTACTCATAAAGGTAGAGGCAACTTTAAATAACTGTTTTACCATAAAAGTTTTTACTCTTAAGGAACTCTTCGCCAGCATCTGAAAAGTTTTATGTCTCTATATTAATTAATTTTCAAGCACGGTTCGTAAATTTGGCTACTATTTTTTAGGTTCTTGAAGTTTGTTTTATTACGATCAATGTATTATATTGCATAATATTTAATATATGTTTTTATATCTTTATGCATGTAAACGCACCGATAGGATTATTTGTAACGATGCCGAAGAGCGCGATTCTCAGCAACTTTTAGTTGCCTAGTGCAAACCAAGAGCTTGCTTTTCCTTACGGATTGTACATATCTTTGTTTTTTCCTTTGCAGGTATGCGAGAGATGTCGATCATTTCTAAAAAAATAAACGCAGTGGTAATGTACTAGTGCTATAATTTAATGGTTCATTCATATTTATAAATCATTGTGTACAAAAAGTTTAACTGCCCGTGACAGCGTTCTAATTGTTTTAATTACATACTTACATTTATTAATACCTCGTTGATGCCATGGGGTAAGCAGAGATGGATCTTTTTCGTTCATCAGACCTTTTGTATGTGGTCGGCGGTTATGGATTTTTTACTAAGTCCTTCTGTAGTCTACTGCCATACGTATTTCTTGCTATAGGCCACACTTTTTCTCTCAACTCCGGTTTAAATCTATCGGAATTTTAAAGCACTATAGGGACTGAGTTCGAAAAACTTTCGTGACTTTCATGGCTTTTAATAGTTCTTTTTATTGTTTCTTAAATAGATACAAAAGGAAGAACCGTTTGCTTTATTAACGAGATAAAAAGCGATGCCTAATGAGATAATAGTGGCTAATTTTAGTGTGGTGTGTGTGTGTGTGTTTAAATATTAAGAGTGGAGGGTAGTATGTTTATTTATGTAATCTAAATGCAAGATAATGGATTTTAAAGTACTGATTGTTAGTTGTGAACGTATTGAAGGTAATATTCTTGCTGTAATAGAAAATTAAATTAATATAGATATGTACATATTTAGTCAGTACTAATTTTAACAAATTAAAACCGACTTCAATAACGGGACCAAATTGAAATGGGACCGTAGAGGACTTTATACACGTAGCTTTACAATAAAATCATCAAAATCGGTTAACCAATTCGAAAGTTCTGAGGTAACAAACATAAAAAAAAACAGTGGAATTGTGAACCTCATCCTTTTTTGAAGTCGGTTAAAAACGTGTTGTACTATACTACTATAACGCATCAGGGAGGCAGGGCTCTCCCACGATAAGTATATATTCACAAATACGAGATAAACTGCTAGTAACATACCTATTCCACAAATCAACCAAGAAAAAGTATCAATTGCATTCCTTATCAGTCACTTACTCTATAAACATATCGATATAAGAGCACCGCTAACCGATAACAGGTCGTTCACCTCACATAGATTGTAGGTTGCTATTTAACTTAATACATATAAGGCAATCAGACAAAAAGCCGCCCACACGTGTCTTAAGGTGTGCCCTGACCTGCCTCAATGTGAATCGATAACAATCAGAGAGGTCAACTCTTTGATATCTATCGATTCAATCTGTGACTCATGCCTATTCGATACAGATTGTCCTGGGATATACTTTGTAAAAGAGTTTGATGTTTTTCGTTGGAGTTACACAATAGCAGTTTATTTTCAGTGATGGTAGTACATTGTTTAAAGCAAAGTTTGTTCTTTGATTTTACACTTTTTGAAATTCATACTTTAAGTCTCGGCTTCACTTGTATTAAATATGTAAAAACATATAATGTGTCATATTCTGCTTCTAAATAATTTATGATTGTGATTTTTATACCTTATTTATTAAAAAACATGGGCAAGCTTTTGTTTGTTTTCAAAAATATTTGTAATAACATTGTTTTTTTTTAAGAAACTCGGACTTAATTCACCGTCTACTGCAGCGTAAAAAATATTAATTTGTTTATTACAGACTAGCGACCCGCCCCGGCTTCGCACGGGTGCAATGCTGATACTAAATTAAATACACTACAGAAAAACTATGAACGTTGTATATAAAAACATAGCGGCCCGCTCCGACTTTCCACGGGCATAAAATAGAAACCTCTAAAATTAGAAATGTTACCTTAGTATATGATGCATGTATTATACATATAAACCTTCCTCTTGAATCACTCTATCTATTGGAAAAAACCGCATCAAAATCCGTTGCGTAGTTTTAAAGATTTAAGCGCACATAGGGATATAGGGACAGAAAAGGCGACTTTGTTTTATACTATGTAGTGATAGACAAGTAAAAATATATTTGTTCAATAATTTTACAGTAGAAGCATCATCATCATCTATCAGACATACATAAACATTTATATATTATATATACATACATACATAAACAGTTATAATACAAGGACGGCCATTTCTTTTTTACATCAAACATGTGGTTCTACCCTGGATTTGAACCCGAGACCTTAAGCACAGTCGCATTCACTGCGCCACCGAGGCAGTCAAATTTCTAAATGCAATACTTTAAATAGATTAATTCTACCTACTTTCGTAGTTACATGTCTGCGTATTTTTTAGTCTATGCACACATATACCTATATAATATATTCGATACCTGCCCATATTCAACATCATTATCTGTCGGTATGACACGTGTTTGTCTTAAAATCGGGGTCAATTTAGAGGTTATCGCTTTAATCTTTAATGATGGAAATAGTGATATTTGTGAGTGTAGTGACCGTGGGAGAGCTATGCTTCGGCATGAATGGGTCGGCTCGACCAGAGTGATACCACGGCCTCACAGAAAACCGGTCCGAAATAGCGTTTGCGCTGTGTTTCACCGAGTGAGTGAGGATACCGGAGGCCCATACCCCAACCCCTCCCCCCATCCCCTTTCCTATCCCCCAAAGGTCGGCAACGCACTTGTGACGTCTTTGGTGTTGCGGGTGTCCATGGGCGGCGATAATCGCTTACCATCAGGTGAAAAGTAAAAAAAAAAAAAAAATGTGTATGATGATGAAAATAGTGATAGGAATGCCCTCCCTCAAGTATATACCAAGTATACCAGATATACCAAGTGTGTCAAATAAGCATAGCTGCAAACTACTGCACGGTTGGCCGAGTGGTTTCAGCGGTCGCCATGCCGCTTGCTACTGCGCCAAGAGTCTTGGGTTCAAATCCCACGCGGTACAACACTTTGTGTGATCCACGAATTGTTGTCCCGAGTCTGGATGTTCTTTGTATCCGTTTCATGTATGTTTGTAAAGTCCCCCACGACACAGGATGTTTATTCCTAATGTGAGAGTTGTCTTTTTAAGAAAAAAAAATAAAAATAAAACCATGGCGATAGCTAGGGCTATGGCAATTATAGGCATATTTGTTCGAATTCGTTTTGAAATAAAAATAAAATTGAATTATATTATAGAATTACAAATATTAAAAATAAAATTGTCCGTTTGTAATTTCAAATAAACAACTTTTCTGTTCTTTCGGCTAGCTCAATGTGTTAATATTGTCATATTTGTAACTATATACGTTAAGAAATATACATATCAAAAATTTGTTTTTTACATTTGTTCGTCTGTCTGTCTGTTGGTCCCGCCTAATCTCTGAAATTGCTGAAGCGATTTTGACGTGATTTTCACTGGCAGATAGCTGATTATATAAGGAGCAACTTAGGCTACTTTTAGACTATTTTCATTCCGACGTATTGTCCACGGTTATTTATAAAAAGATATAGCAACAACCGCAGGTAAGTACACCAAGGGGCTCTACTAGTATATAAATAGAAGGTGACAATGAAATTGTTATAAAAAAGATCCAATGTCATTGATCGAAATTTTTTATTTTTAAATTTCCTTCCAAAATGACGTGCGCCAATACATAAGTTTGAACATACTTGATCATTACATACATAGTAAGATTCGCAGGTGGCGTCACACGCTATTGGTGCCGCTGAGAAAGTATTCGTCACGGTACACTAGTTCTCGCTTGTTTTTATGCAATACACCGTGCAGCCGCAGGTGATGAGCGACAGCGATGAATTTTTTTGTCGTGTGAATCATAACATTTAATTATCCTTTTATAAGTGTATCTATGACCCCACCCTTAGATTAAGGAGGTGATTAGAACATACGAAGTCCTTTAAATGATCTAAAACAAATGCTTTATATAATTATTGGCAAGTGGTAATACGGTCGAGGCGGCAGGTGTCGAAGTAAATATGTATGACTTAAACGTAAAAAAATGGGGTATATCAAGTTGTATACATAAAATTTATTAAAATGTGAAATGTAGGCATAACACATTAAAATATTGTGTCAATGCTGAACAATCAGCAATTTTCTTAAAAAGTACTTAATGCCCTGAAATTTATATAGTTTTAAATACTACAATTAAGAAAAAAGTTTAGATACGAGTATTGCGGGGATGTCTTCTAGTTCCCCAACCTTATCAAGAATAATAAAGCTGTCTAGACGATGTCAGCGTCACTCTTACACGCTCTTCGCCCGTAACTTAAATCGTCTCCGTTTAAACGTATGCTTACATTGAGAAACTCTATTTAAATCAATACGGTTATGCGTCTATTAATCTAAAGATTTTTTGTTGTTTCTGTGCGGTGCGTTTAAATCAAGTACATTTTCTAATCATGCCATCGTAATGTTTTTAATAACAATGCAAAGTAGTTAATTATCGTTGAAACATTCGTTTTTTTCCACAATTGGTTTGGTGAGAGTCATTTCTCCCATGAAATATGGGACAATTGGAACTGTGGTAGCAATTGTTTTTATTAATTTTGGCGGTGTTACCAGTTCATTTGTTTTTTTTAAGTATGCCCTGCCTAAATGACTTTACTCTGCCTAATGGAAAGCATAAGCAGAACCAAAGTGTGGTGACCAACACCATGTCGGCCTAGTGATGCTTCTCCATCATTGGGTCTCCGGTCTCGCACTCATCTTTTCTTGGTTTTCCTTTCTCCAAGGTTTTCATTTCGAGGGTGCACCACCCAGCTCCTAGTACCCGAGACGGCGTTCAGTTTTAGTCGGTTCGAGTCCGACATGCCACCGTGGTATCTGAGTGGATTGCCGCACGAGAAAAAAAAGGGTAGTGCCGCCCCGGTCAAGCCGGCCCAATCGTGCTGAAATCAACATGGCTTTACTTCATCTTCCTAGCCTTTATTATTCCCAATATTATGCGGGGTCGGCTACTAGTTCAACCTTTAGTTTTACCTGAATATCAGTTTTTACACAGAGCGACTGGCATCTGACCTCCGCAACCCTGAGGGCGAACTAAATTCGAAGGATCAACATGGCTTTACTACTTAGAGATATTTGAAATATAATCATATTTTGTTGCAAATATACTCGTATAACTAAGTAACCAGTTACCAACTCTGCTGATATATTTCGATGCCCACAAATGCGTTTTATTACTTAGTTATATAGAGTTAAAAGTCGAAATAAATATTTTATTAGTACTCAAATGTTTAGACAAAACTTGCACGTTTTACTACCATTGAAGGATATGTTTTAGTATAACAAATTGCTAGCTATAAAATAACTTGTTTTATGACAACTCTGAACGTAGACCTAAGGTCAGTTACAAAGTAATACTTTTAATTGTGCACCACAAAAAAAAGCAATCAAAATATGCATGAATGAAATGAAAATTGTTGCACGCTAAAATATTACATTGTCATTTTAAATTATATAGGTATTCACTTGATTTGAATAAACAGACAAACAAGCGAACATACCTCTTTATATTTGCCATATAAATCCCTGATTAATAAGTAAGCTAAAGCTCTTGTTCCGAGTGTAGTATAATATAAATATTCCGGACATCAACACACAACGCCGTCTAGTCCCAAGTTAAGCAGAGCTCGTGTTATGGGTACTAGACAACTGATATAAATACTTATATCCTTTTTTATTTTTGTATATTACATAGAAAACACCCAAACTCCGAAACAAATATTTGCAGATCATACAAATAAGAATTTCTGAACAATATAAATCAATACTTATATTATAAATATGAAGGTAACTCTGTATGTTTGTCACGCTTTCATGGCCGAACGATGCCATGCAGATACTTTGACTGTTGAGGTAGAACATATGATACTCTTTGAAGCGATAACCGATAAACACACCGCCGGAGACGCGCGTAAAACAGTTATAGGCATTTTTAAAATTTAATTTTCACGCCACATTCGATGATGAACATTTCTGTTACTAGTCAAAAATAAAATTAAGTTAGAGTTGAAATCCTTTCATATGCTTATAATCCGGATGTTGTGGTTGCACCATAAATCCATTAATCAAGTGCTGAAAGATCAAAAACATTTGAGAAAACAGCTAGTAAGCTGATTATTAAGAAAAATAACTGTTAAACTGAGCATTTCTGTCTCTCTTCATTCCTTTCATTGTTTTTGGAGAGTACCAAGAATCGACTTCAATCGCTACTGAGAACTCGTGAATTTTTCTTACGAAATATTTTTCTTACTTCTAGTAGGGGTGGCAGTATCAAGTTTTAAGGAAGTAAATCCACGCTGATTTCAGCACGAACCGCCGGCTCGTCCGGGACGGTACTAACCTCTCATAAAAGACCAATCTAAAATGACAGCATTCGTGCTGTCGTGTTTCGTTGGTGATTGTGAGACGGAGGCCCAATGGTGCAAAAGCCGTTTCCGTGGGAGACCCACGCTTCGAATGAATGGGCCGGCTCGACCGGAGTGATCGGAAAACCGGTTTGAAATAGCGCTTGCGCTGTGTTTTACCGAGTGATTGAGGATACCGGAGGCTCATACCCCAACCCCTCCCCATTCCCTTTCCCCATCCCCCAAAGGTCGGCAATGCACTTGTGACGCTTTTGGTGTTGCGGGTTGTACATGGGCGACGGTAATCACTTACCATCAGGTTATGCGACTGCTTGTTTGCCCCCTATTCAATAATAAAAAAAAATCATTTCAATTGACCACCGTAGTATGGGTCACCATGTTGCATTGCTCATTCGCAACGATGGTGATCACTACGCTTGGATTCTGCTCAGGCAGAGTAGAATCAGTTTGGCAATTTGAATGCACACTGCGCATGAATCTTTTTCCCTGTGTACCTACTGATAACCCTTAAAATTATATGTTTCAATTATTTTCTCAATTGAGCCCAAGGGATAAAAAAGAAATGTTGCCAGTGCGAAAATGCGACTATATTTTACTGTGATAAATAGGCTTCCTCCAACTTTACTCTGATTTTATTTTTATTATGTTACTGTATATTTTCCTTACGTATTTTCATTCAAGAAACGTTTTAGTTTTGGACTTAAAACGATTACTCTACAAGTTCTAAAATTTGTGTAAGTTACGTTTGAACCTCGTAAAACGTGTAATTTCTTTCGGTTCTTGACATTGGTAAATTGGTGTATCTATAATTTAAAATTAAATTGATAGTAATCCAAACATAACGGCGGGCAAACGATTGTAGAAAATTAATCTCTTTACCAACCCTAAGTTGTGACGTAATGCAATATTTGTCCGTCCCATATCGACCGCCGACCAAGGATGTCGCATTTCTAACAAATGATATAAACACTCCTTGACTTATTACTAGAATTTTATAAGTAATTGAATGTACCTTGAGATAAGCAACAAACTATAGGGCACTGTAAACATTTGATATCGCCTGCTATAAATACAGATTATGTTTTATCGTTCTAAGAAATCAAATCAATCAATGTTGATGTCATATGATAACGTCATCATAGATTAATTTAAAGCCTATTTGTTACTCTATAGTTTTCAATGAAATAAACAATGGTAATTGCTTCATAATTGACACACTTCCGAGTGTCAGATCCTAAACTTGGCAGACCAGAGAACCTGTGCTTTAGTTACTAGACTGTTGATAAACATACTTCCTTCAAATTTCTTCTGATGGTAAGCGATTGTCGCCGCCCATGGACGCCCGCAATACCAGAGGCGTCACAAGCGCGTTGCCGGCCTTGGGGGAAGGGGCAGGGGGATGAGGGAAGGGTTGCGATATGGACCTCCGGTATCCACACTTTCAATTCAATTTCCGAAAATCCTTATTTATATTCATGTCCGCCACAGCTGCCCTATTGGTACTCAATGGACAGTCGCGGACTAATAAAATATAATATAACCGGTTTTCTTTTAATTCTCTTCCATACAAACCTTGTTCTCTCAAAGCGCTCATCATCTCATGCTTAGAAATCATAGACATCAACGACAAAACTAACACCCCAGTCAAAGTAATAAGGTTTAAATGTGACAACACAATAATATAATTAGACTATTTTTACTTTAAATCAATCAAACAATGTTGAATTAGATTATATTAGCAAAATTAAAATACAACAATACACGAAGGCGACAGGCACACAAAAACTGCCGTTACATATTGTCAATAACCCGGCGCTGCCTACGCTTAATCAGTGCACGAATATTTGTGGCGCAAGTAATAAGAGCATTGCGATTCTGTATGTTCTCAATATTTTTATTGGCCTTAAATTTTAACCAGTTTCTTAACAGGCCTTTGTGGTTTTAATGAACTTTTGTCACGTCTATATTAACTATCAAATTATTGAAAACGTCTTGTAATTTTTTTCCACGAAGCTATGAGTAGGTATGATAAAGGAAAATATAATGAATTGACTTTATTTAAGCACCTTAACCATTATTTTTTCGGCTTTTCTCCAGTTATGTAAAATACAGTGTAGGATGAATGTATATAAGGTTATATCGATTTTACCTATTGTGAAATTCAAACGTTTTATGTGTTACAACATGTCGAAAATCTCATTCGCAAAATGTACTATATCACCCTCAAGTCTTAATAAGATTACTTATTAGTCAATAATACGAATATTACGAGTAGTAACTAGGTAATTACTTATTAACAAGTATAAAAATAGTTACAGTAGAAAATTATATTTTAAAACCACTTACGTGGGCCATTCTCGTAATAGACTTTTAGTATTTGAAATTGATTAAAATTTATATTACACCTAAATTGCTGCCTAAGGCTTATTATATTTCGTCAAACGATTTTTGCACAGTTTTATTTTAGTACGTGTTGTTATCTAGATCCGGTTCGAATTGATTACTTGCATATATTTTTATAACAAGCAGTAACGACTCAATCAACAAAGTAACAAAAACATTATTCTTTATTGTTCGACTCCTTTATCATGTGAATGAATTAGTGTTTAAAAGTTTTTAAGACTATCAGACCATCGCTGTAATACACAGTCTACTGGCAAAATTTGTGTTGTTGTCGTATCTTTACATCGACAACCGCGAGTAATACAGTACTAAAATAAAAGCAGTCTCAGCTACTCCTTATATTATCAGTTATGTGCAAGTCCCTTTCAAATTGGTCCAGCTGTTCCAGAGATTAGCCTGAACAGACCAGATAGACAGACAAAAACTATAAAAATGACTTTTTTATGGAAGTATCGTATATAATTTCATATGCATTAAGTGAAAGTATTTACATTTAATGACACTTCTATTTTATTTATTTTTAAAGATTATAACTAGTTAATGAAGTGCAATACCTACAAATATACCTGTGTAATCTTTTCTAAGGAGAACCCTATATCTATATATAGATTATTAAAACCTGTTGATGATGATTCCAAAGATATTTCCTAATATTCCTAGAAATCTTAAGTCTGAAATAAACGACTCAAAAACTTGTTTTACCGCTATCTTGCTATGACTTGCACGTACGTTTCAATATATAAGACCTGACAACACCTTGTAACCTTTAATTCGAATGCAAAGCAGTGTCAACGATTCCGAAGCTTTTACTCAATTTACATCTTAATGTTTTCATTATTGATAACTTGTTGCCTTTATAAGGTCTTCTTCTGCCTGTCATCATTTATAATGAGTAAAATAAATTTGGTATAAGGCAAATTAGAGAAAGGGTAAAAACGATGTACGTATAATAATCATTTCATTTAATTACAGATGTTTAGGTTTTCTGTATTACCTTTCGGTCGCGTCAATTCACACAGTCCTTTTATCAATATTATCATCATTCTTCTCCCGCTTCATTGCTTTGTAGTAATTTTGGGGGATGTGATGCATTTCACAACGTTTCATCCTGCTGCACTCGTTCACCGATCCTCCTACGGTAGACTTGATCTGGCTAGTCCAACACGTAGGTGATATTCCGCGGGATCTAGTGCCTTGCACTCTTCTATGAACGACAAGGCAATTCAATGATTTGAACATGTTCGAAAAATGTAAGGATGCGAGTACTATTGAGAACAGACGCTGCTTGATACCCAGTTCTTGAAGCATTTAAACATTCGGATCATCAAAGTCAGCCGTTAATATTCTATTCCTAGAAATAGGCCTCTCCTTGTCAAAGAGGTAATGGGCTACAACCCCATGTTCTTTCATTAAAGTGATGTATTCCCTAGTTTGCTTCAATAGTCGGCTCTTACAACGATATCATTATTAATCTGCAATGTTATAAAAGGCTAGCTTTAGCACGCAGCTCCACCAACTCGTATGTCGGATACTGCGGCAATCATTTTTCTGTTTAAAATAGCCTCACAAACAATGTCGCTTTCTATCTATAGGTACTAATATTATCAGGAATCGCCGCTGGTGCGATTGGATAAAATCTTTCAGTGTTGGATAGTTCATTTATCGAGGAAGGGTATAGCCTATATAACATCACGCTAAGACCAATAGGAGCGGAGCACTAATAAAGAGTGTTACAAAAACGAGGGAAAAATATTACACTATGGGCAATAAGAGACGTAAACGAAGTTGCATGGGTCAGCTAGTTGGTTATATTGGAGATTATCACTTACAAACTCACAAACTTTACCTATTTATAATATCAGTATAGACTAGGTATGTTATAAACAGGGTTCGTGACAATCTTAACATTTAATCTCAAAGTCGTGTTCATTACCAAGTTGATTTGTTACCGGAATCACTGGTAATTGAAAATTTACTCGCATCCTTAGCGTAATACCGGATATCTTAAAATTTCCGGCTCATGAAGTAGAATGATATCATTTGACATCGTGAATAGGAAATTTTTAAATATTCAAACACGTAATTTGTTTGGTTATGAAGATTTTGCTTTGTTTGTTATTTAGGATACGAGCAGCTCAACACCAGTTGTTGTGGAGAGCAGTCTCAGTTCCTCGACTGAGACGATGATATCTTTTTCTACGTTTTGCAGTCAGATTAATCAGACTGCCTCGGTGGCGCAGTGGTAGTAAATGCTACTGCTGTCTTGAGGTCTCGGTTTCAAATCCTGAGTCGCACCAAATGTTTATGTGATCTACAAATATTTGTTTCGGAGTTTGGGTGTGTTTTATATATAATATGTATATATTTACAAAAAAGGTATATATGTATTTATATGAGTTGTTCGCTTAGCTTGGAACTAGATGGCGTTGTGTGTTAGATGTTTGAAATATTTTTTATTATTATTGAGAGTTATGAACTTATGACATTCCCAGGTCACCATCATCGCTAAATTAAAAAATAAAACTAATTTATGGGATAAATCACTATCGTTTATATTCAATCACTCATGTTGTTAAGTCAGAAAATGTTCAGAACTGACGAACTTGGCGTATTCACTTTGCTTTAAAAGTGGCGCGCTCAATTGTGAAGCGAAATGTTTTCTATGAATCAGAAAACACCTCAAAGTAAGTCCTTAACAAGTAAAACTAAACAAGCTAAAACGCAACGCAAAGCAATAAACAAGCAAAAACTTTACAAGCTCCTTGAAAACAAATTCATATCTGTAATTAACTGTTTATTATTAAAACTATAAACAGTTTTAAGTATGAACACATATACTCCATAATACTTACAAACGCAACTAAAGCTTTCAACCGAAGCACTCGAGACGTACTTATCTATGAGTAATTTATGTTTGGATAATCTCGAGACAGTCTATGAGTACCTAAGCGCTTTTATCGATCCGCCGTAATGTATGATCCAAGGTATAGAGCTCCTCTATTGAAGTATAAGTCCAAATGGGCCTACGCGTTACACAGTTACGAGTCATAACAATGAATACATTATTTGTCATAACTTTTGACGCAGAATGTATTTATGTGTGCGTGAAATTGTTAATGTTTTGTTTTTATTGTTATGTGTGAGTACGTAATGACAGGCGATTGTTTTTGTATGTGAGTCTAAAATTTAGTGTATGTGTGAAGATTTCCTCACGCAAAAATTTACAGATTGCCACAGGGCTACTTCCCTCAGACTTTATTTTTCCAGAGCAGGCCACCTGAGACCGGCCGCCGGGGTGGTTTTTAGTGAACTCACCACATACCTGGCTCCTCAGTCCCCGCGGAGCTGGAGATCCGAAGGCATTTTCCACCTCGTCAAAAAAAAAGAAAAAAAAGGCTACTTCTTTCTGTTCCGATAACCCTTGCTGCTCTATGATATGGGACTCAAGACGGGAATACTTCTGAAATGTTCGAGATGAAGTAGTTTAAACATTTCCTCAATATAGGATTTATTTTTCCGGTAGGTAATAAAGAATAAATCGGATCGAAATCAATTTTTATAAGCTGGCTATTGAGTTACTAAACAAATAATATATTAAAAATTTACTTCGAGGATAAACAGTGTTATTTTTATAACTTTAGTATTCAAAACAAATTTTTAACTTAACAAATTTGTAAAAGCAAAGCTCCTTCAAAGGTACGGCGGTTTTTGTAAGAATACATACTGTGTTTTATTGATGCCCATTCATCTTTTTTATACATAGAGTCTTATTAGTATAGTTTTGATCAAACAAATCTAAATCCTTGCTAACCTAACATATTCCCTTTCACGTATTGAGCTCCGTTATTGAAACTTTGCATTTACCAACCAATCGATATCGGAACCGTAGCGTGCAGTACAAACTACACGCGAATGACGTCACCGCAGGAAAAACCAAGAGAAGTAACTACTCGTAATTGATGAAACTCATAATTATAGATTTTCTAACCAATTATAATCATTTTCAATTATCTTATAGTGATGAAAATCATATTGATGAAATTATCATAAATATCATGCTATTAATGTTTTTTTTCTGGTTTAGTAATACTGAGCTTAAGTGGGGACAAGTACAAACTTTTTTCTGAGTTTCAGTATAATTTACTTAACATATATATTTTTTAGTTTGCTATAATAAATAATAATTATTATTGTTTCGGACATCTAACACACAACGCCATCTAGTCCCAAGCTAAGCAGTAATAGTAATATACATATACCTATATAAAGTTTACGTTTGTCTTGTATGGTCTAAAATTTAAGCTTTCGTATGTACGAGTTGGGGTTGAGATAATATTGTTCTTGGGTTTTTGCCCTGCTTTAGAAACTATGGTTAGATTTTTTTTCTCTTTCTAACGCTTAGCACGCTTAGCGATTAAACGTCCGCGTTTTACCACAGTCCTGAAATAGCAAGAAAATATAACACATAGTTTTCTATACAAACACACGCATTATCTAGTTTTTTCAGTGAGTGATTTTAAAAACGCAACTTGCTACATTTTGACCGTGGTTTAAAAACGCGGGGTTTTTTTGTGTCCCATAGTACTGTGGCGCACACATGGCGGGGTTTTATTGCATAGTAATTAAAAATCTAATCGGGATACTGACGCGCGTTTTTGTACATGTTGCAAAAGTATCCTTTCAAATATCATGTTTCTCGGCGTGGCGCTCTAACGCCTTGTCGTTCAAGGAATAGTGGAATGCACTAGACCCCGCGGAAGGTCATCTACACTTTGGACTGACCAGATCAAGTCTACCGTGGGAAGTTCGGTAAACGAGTGCAGTAGGATAACCTCCGCCTTCTCATCCGGCCGCTCTGTCAAGAGCGTACCGGATGAGAAGAAGAATTATTATTATATAGTAGTGTAATCTCATCTAACTTTTGCATGCGAAAATTAACCGCAAAGTAACAATTGTCACCCTCCGAGAATAAGCGGAATACGTTATTATTTTCCTGTGCAACCCTCACAACACTTAACCTTGAAGTGTGAAGTGATTATCCTTGACCCACTTGCACCCTCTTTTCTGGTTTGCGGAACCCTCTAATGTGATATTTCATCCATTTCATTCGAAGACGTAGATAAAGCTTGCATACCTATTAATTTAATTTACTCTTCAATATTTTGACTTTTTGACATTCAAGTTCATTGTTTATATGCTTGTACATACATATACGTACACACCTATGCGTAATATGTATATGCAATATAGGTTTATTAACTACAGGTAACTTGGTCAAATTCACGTAATGCTGCTGAAAATAGTCATTGAGCTTTCATTGGTGGAACAATTTTTTTAGAAAAAGGATGTTTTGAAAAACTATAACTTCATTCCTTAAAATCTGTTCAGTAGTTTAGGCACTATACGGTAGAACATACAGACATACATAAACTGCCAAAACTGTTATCGAAATATATTCATTTTTTTTTTTTTTTTTTTTTTTTTTTTTTATTATAATCAAGACTTTTAACAATAGTTATACTTACATTCTAATCTCGCCAAACTTTGACGTTTGATGGCGAGATGCGCCCTTTTTTTACAATTTTATTCCTGTTATATACTTATGGTACATACTGTTACATATACATACATGCATACACATAATATACAATCTTAGTGTAAACACGTAACAACTTGCGAAGACCCCCGAAGACGCACCGTGCTTTACCTCATTGCCAAATAAATTACAAGCCATGCTCTTCTTCACCCTTATAGAATTTTCACAAATTTAAGTAGTCAGAGATTAGATATAAGTGATTCGGAGTTCTCGTTAAGCAGTCGGTCCCGGTTGTTATCACAGGATAACAGTCGTGAAGCTTAATTGAAAACATTTGGGCGGCTTAAAAACACCCAACGGAAAGATTACGTAGCCACAAGGTTGTCTTGCCAGTCCCCAACCCGCACTTGGCCAGCGTGGTGACGTATGGCCTTAGCCCTCTCTTGAGAGGAAACACGAGCCAAGCAATGGGACGTTATGGGTTGTTGATGGATGATGGAAGTAATCAGAGAGTAACACCGTAAAAAATACACTTTTATTGTTGTACTAAAAGTAACTGCTCCGAAACCTAATCAAACTTTATCTTTTATCATTATAATATATCTTTTATTCAGGATTTAGTGGAGCATAACACGGATTGCCTAAAAATATATATAATGATGTGTTATCAATTTAAAACTATTGTTGTCTGATAAGACCGGCATATTGATGAAGAATACCTTAACGATAAAATACTGATAAAGGTTATCTTCAACAAGTTTCGTTCATGATTTTATGGTTTTCTGTTATAAATTAAAATACTTTTCTTTTTAATTATTACTAATTATTGCCTGACGTCGACTTTTTTTATATTGACATTGACATCAACATTATTGACACATCTTTTGTTCCGGAGATCGTATTTTGTTTTTTCGAAAGACCATTTCATTTCTACACAATTTCATCATCAATTTTATCACATTGACGACTTAAAGACTGGGAGACTTTAGAATTGAAGAAAAATAATTGACATATAAGTAATAGCTATAGCTTTCGACTGGTTGCCGTCTTAAAGAAATATTTTTGTTCCAAGTTGATAACATATGTTTGCTCTATCGGGCAGTAACTCTATGTAGCATGCATTATGAAGTCACATTTTTTTATCCTTATGTATTTATTTTATGTGTGTGCAAGTGCATGTGCGCTTTTGTAAGTATGTGTGGATTTTACGTGAACGTGCGCGTATGCGTGTATGTGTGTGTGTATGTGAGTGTGAGCTATGAAATAAATTTGAGTAGGTCCTCAGTCCTTGCGTAGTCTAGTTCTTGAAGCCAATTTCCAACTTTATTATGTAATGTTTGCTAAGCCTTACAATATTTACATATTGATTCGTATCATTATAGACTTTAGTACTTAGACTAGTAGGTTGACTAGTATAGGTATGTATGTAGATGATGATGTATAGTATATTATATCTATAAAACTAAAGCGGATTAAGATTATTATATACAGGTGAGCCTTGGTGAATTCCTAGAAGAGACCGCGATATGTTTGTTATCTATGACCTAGGATTATTTTGCATGAATAAAATTATTAGAAATATATAAGCTACATGTAATCTTATAATTCAACCTTCGACATAAGGTCAAAGTGACCCTCAAAGCAGAGATATGTCCGAACAGGAACTGCCACATAATGGAATTAACTCCTCTCTATTCTATTTAAGATAGGTATATGAATCAGTTTATTTAGACGGGGGATTTTTTTTCCAAAATATTGTTTTTAAGTGTCTTCTATTTTTTATATTAAATCTACCACTAGGAATGTTTCAGCTAGATATGACGTCATATTACATTAGGTTCTAAAAATTTCCACATATTGTATAAAAATGTATCTCATGTCCTATTTGTAGGTATAAAAGTACACACATACTTAAATATTATATGCCAACTGACCCCGCAAACTTTATTATGACATAAAAATAGAAAAAAAAATAGCGGTGGATGGGTACCGTTATTATTTACCTGATATACACAAAAAAAACATAAAAATTCGGCCACGACGGTTTCAGATTTTTTAGATTATTTTTTTAGAAAAATTACCAAATGAAATCCCGAGCAAAGCTCAGTCATCCAAGTACCTACTACTTATAATGATTAACAGGAAATCATTACATTATTATTGTATTTATTTCTTTGTGTTAACAAACAATCAGTTCATTAAAACATTTCCACAAACGAAATCCAAACGGAAACAACACCTATAGTGCACATACAGTCTAACGCACTAATTATAGCTCGCGTCTTGACCTTACGACCTCTCATGATGTCACCAGCGTACAATCAGTACCTTGATTACTTTATTTACCAGTGGTTTATATAATACTAGCGAGCCGGCTGGACTTCGCACGACTTCTTTGAAATCCTCGGTTTTTTTATGGAATAGCAGGCAAACGAGATGACGTATCGCTTGATGGTTAGCAATACCAGGGGCGTCATAAGTGCGTTGCTGGCCTTTGGTGGATGGCGGGAGGGGGTTGGGGTATGGAAATTGTGAATTCTCCCGCAGCACAAAATATGTTCCTAGTTCATCTTCCTAGCTTTTATTATTCCCAAGATTATTTCTCCTCGGCTCCTGGTTCAACCGGTTTTACCTGAATATCAGTTTTTACACAGAGCGACTGGCATCTGACCTCCGCAACCTTGAGGGTGAACTGAATTCGAAGGTTGAACTAGTTGTCAGTATATTTGAGGGCACTGACTTCCCAATAACGATTGTCATGGATGTTCATGACAATTGGGACCGACGGCTTAACGTGCTGTCCGAAGCACTGGCTGGAAAAACCGCCATTTACCATACTCAAGACTGCTATTAAGAATTTCTTGTGAGAAAACCCAACAACACTCCGTCTCGGGTATCGAACCCGAGACTTAATCTGTAGTCGTTTACGCTAACCACTAGACCAACGAGACAGTTTTGATATGTTACTTCTTAAGTTAAAGTAAAATCTTAAGTTTTTAGAAACTGAGAGGCTATACGCTTTTGTTAACATTCATATAGCCTATGTCACCCGGGTCATTATTACGTACCTATAGACACCTCATTCACTCAAATCGGTTCAGTAGTTTAGGCGCTACGATGGAACATACATAGACTGCCAGAATTAGGAACCTCCCTTTTGACTTCGCCGTGGTCGGGTAAAATTACATTCAGTTTCAATCTGTAGTTCAAGAATGTATAATAGAATAAAAAGGTTTGTACAGTCGGACGACAACAGATTACACACACAATGGAATCTTAAACGCTTTGACCTCTTTATTTTTCTTTGTAGAACTTGCCAAGCTGGTGGCATATACCTTAGATTATAATATATCGCTTTATTGTACACCAGAATACTAAGTACATAACTAAAAGCTAGGTTGGTCGGTAGTACAATTGGCGACCTTATTGCTCAACGCTCTACCAGGCAAAATATTTGTTATATTCATGTGTAGTCTTATACCAATAAATATACCAAGTCTATTTATTCATTAAAGAAATAAAAACAACTAAAATTGACAAAATCTCTAAAATGTTGGGATATTGTCGTCAGTAAGTTGAGTGTTCCCGAGTTCCGGATGTGTTAATAACAGCAGTTCCCTTATCCCTCCCTTTCAGGCGCAGAGTGGCACACCGTGTGGTTTTAGGCGGTTCGATTCCGACTCACAGCCCCGCCGCAAACCCCGGTGGGATGATGGCCAGTGGGGGATTCCTTACTTTAAAAAAAATGGTTACATACGCATATAACACTACCAAATGCATATTTGTTTCTCCATATCTGTCGATCTAATTAAATCAGAAAAGCCCCCATCCTCTCTTAACGGAATTCCTGGTTGCTGCTCAAACTGCAACGTCATTCGTGCCATCTTAAGAAGCCAGGGTCAGGGACAACTCGCATACGCGTATAACAGTTCCTAATATATATTTGTTCCTCCATATCTCTCGAAATGACTATTCCTGAAAAGCCCAATCAATCTCTCTTAACGGCAATACAATATTGAATACAACATATGATTTATTTCCTTCCTACATCAACACTGAACATGGGACTAAAACGATTCAAAACATAAACTGGATCGTAACAGGAGGTGTTAAATGGTTGGCTATACTCGGCTATACTTCAAAGTGCCACACTGGGTGTAGAGACACTATGATTTGTTTTAATTATTTCAGGACAAATTCATCTATACTAATATTATAAATTCTAAAGTAACTCTGTCCGTCTTTCTGTTACGCTTTTACAGGTACACCTTAAGCGATTTGGGAGAAGTTTACAATGAAGATCCTTTGATTCTTTAAGAAGGACATAGGATACTATGTACCCCGGTATAACCGACAAGTATGTGTGATTGCTGAGCGGAAGTGGAGATGGGCAGGACATATTGCACGAATGAGCTCGAATGAGACTCGAAAGCTGTTGGAATGGCGCCCGAGGACACATACAAGACCGCGGGGTAGACCACCAATGAGAAGGAAGGACGACATCACGGGACATGTGGGTCAAGATTGGATGTCGGCGGCTCAAGACCGTCAGAGATAGAAGAGTATGGAAGAGGCCTACGTCCAAAAATGGATGGAAAGAGGCTGAGATAGAGATAGATAACCGACATACTCTTTCACTCCAGCGATTAAAAGCAAAAGTTGGTTTTGAATAATAAAGTTCACTTTGAACGTGACTTTCTATACGTGTACGAGGCCACACGGCAAAAAAATCTACTTCGACATGAAATACATTATTTAATATATCTAAATTTCTCACTTGATTGGATAGAAGAGATGCTATGCCTTCAATTTTTAAAAATTGGTCAATTTTCCTATCCTTGTCATTCTATTCCATATTGTAATACTAGTGTGTTGTAATGGTAAAATTGACAGTCGTTTGATCAAATTATTGGCATGTGCTAACCTCAATCAGTGCAACGGAAATATATTTATAAAATTATAAGAAATAAATATTCCAAGGTTAAAATTACTTTCTACGTACAGAAAATTGACTGCACGGTTGGCCTAGTGGTTTAAGCGGTCACTACGCCGCTTGCTACTGCGCCAAATGCCGTGGGTTCAAATCCCACGTGGGACATCACTTTGTGTGATCCACAAAATGTTGTCCTGAGTCTGGGTGTGCTTTGTGTCCGTTACATGTATGTTTGTAAAGTCCCCCGCGACACAGGATGTATATTCCTAATGCGGGAGTTGTCTTTTAAAAAAAGAAAAAGAAACAAATGCTTTAGTCGTACGGTTATAAAATATTAAAATAGAATATCCTTTACAATTTAAAAGTATGGACACCTTGCACACACTATAATAAAACCGCGCCGGCGCAAGTATGAGTGGGATTAAAATAACTCTTCCCGGTTTGATGAACTTGACATCAACGACGTATAGCTACGTATGTACGTTGTTAGTTTGTACCACAGTTTTATTGTTCTTATGCCGTAATATAATGAGCTCCTATACATGGATTATATATATAATAATAAATATTTCGGACATCTAACACACAACGCCATCTAGTCCCGAGATAAGCAGAACTTGTGTTATGGGTACTAGACAACTGGTATGAATACATATATACTTTTTTTTTGTAAATACATACATGTTATACATAGAAAACACCCGAACTCCGAAACAAATATGTGTAGATCACACATACACTTTGTCCGACCCAGGATTTGAACCCGAGACCTCAAGCACATCGTATTCACTACCACTGCGCCACCGAGGCAGTCAAATGGTTTATATCTATACTAAAATTATAAAGCTGAAGAGTTTGTTTGTTTGAACGCTAGCGCGTTATCAGGAACCGCTGGTCCGTTTTGAAAAATTATTTCAGTGTTGGATAGTCCATTTGTCTAGGAAGGCTATAGGCTATATATCATCACGCTAATACTAATAGGAGCGGAGCACTAATGAAGAATGTTTCAAAAACGGGGAAAATTTTCATGCTACAGGCAATAGAAGACGCAAACGAGGTTGAGTAAATCAGCTAGTAATACATAAATGTACAGTCGTGAAACTAAACCATTTTAATGTAACCTACAAACACTTTTATCATCGCTACAGGAAATGTAATAGATAATACGTTGTATTGTTTTATTATAAACGAACTTCGTGTCGCTCTAAGTCAGTTATTTTTTATTTTATTTATTTATACAAACTTCCTGCAAACATATTGCACAGACGGACTTAATGCCACAGGTATTTTCTTCCAGTCAAACCTTTGGGTGTTGCAAAACTGTGTTTGGCAGGCGTAACTTAATAATACGATAGATACAGACAGTTATGATGAAAGGATATGTACATTTATCGATTCGGATATCCCGTATGACGATAGCAGTGATAATCTGACCTTTTCAGCTCCCTACGGTTGAAGAAAGTACAAATCTTAGTAATTGTAATTGACTGCACAGTTGGCCTAGTGGTTTCAGCGGTCAGTACGCCGCTTGTTACTGCGCCAAGTGCCGTGAGTTCAAATCCCACGTGGGACATCACTTTGTGTGATCCACAAAATGTTGTCCTTTAAAAAAAACAAAATGCTTAAGTACATCATTATCATCAAGTACATATTATGAAATAAAGTCCTACGCCGGGTCTGTCTGTCTGTTCGCGATAAATTCCATAAGCTACTTGCATGGATTTTAATGCGGTTTTTACCAATTTTTAGAAGGGTTTCGTATATATATTTTTTTAGTACATTGGCTAAAATATAACGAGCCAACAAATGTTAGAGACCTCAGTAAAAATTAAGCCGCACATCTTCTCAGAGTAACATGGGCTATGTTATATTTTCTGTAAAAAAGGTAGAGGTTTTACTTAATCTGGGTGTAGTTTTTTAAAATTATTCTTGACCCAACTATTTTTTTGTCGTCCCAATTGCATTTGTCCGAAATGGAAAACGTGACTAACACTGCCATTGGACTGACTGCACTACATATCGTAGTACACATAATATCTAATATAATAATATACAAAACTATATAATTGGTATTTTAGAATATGATAAATGTACATGTTAAGAGCGGTAAGATACGAGTATACTGCCTCGTTGGTCTAGTGGTTAGCGTAAGCGACTGCAGATCAAAAGGTCTCGGGTTCAATTCCCGGGTCGGACTGCTGTTGGGTTTTTCCTACAAGAAATTCCTAATAGCAGCCCGGAGTATGGAAGATGGCGGTGTTTCCTGCCCGTGCTTCGGAGAGCACGTTAAGCCGTCGGTCCCGGTTGTCATGAACATCTATGGCAATCGTTATTGGGAAGTCAGTACCCACAAATATACTGACAACTAGTTCAACCTTCGAATTCAGTTCGCCCTCAGGGTTGCGGAGGTCAGATGCCAGTCGCTCTGTGTAAAAACTGATATTCAGGTAAAACCGGTTGAACTGGTAGCCGACCCCAAATATTGGGAATAATAAAGGCTAGGAAGATGATGATGGTAAGATACGAGTATACCAAGCTGCTTGTATCTTGTTTAAATAAAGAGATAAAACTGTTGTGTCATTGCTTATCTTTTAGGTCTATGATATATCATTTCACATGAAAATCACAATGTGATAAGATAATATTTCCATTTTCTAAATACCGTTGTAGTGACAGTGTGTGGCATGTCTATGATACGGAGTGTTTTGGCACCTTAAACATATATATATATACGAACAAAATTATTTTTGAAATAAACTATTTTATGCTATTCAATTTAGCAGTAAAGATACTGTTCTTTTACTGGGGATTTCCAGATTAGCGTTATACGTGGGGAGTGGAGACCATGTTTTATTCTGGTCGCACCCTTCGCCAACATTCAATTCGATAAAGCTTCTATCACTTTTTATTGACTGCACGAGTGGTATCAGCGGTCGCCATGCCGCTTGCTACTGCGCCAAGTGTCGTGGGTTCAAATCCCACGCGGTACAACACTTTGTGTGATCCAAGAATTGTTGTCCCGAGTCTGGATGTTCTTTGTGTCCATTTCATGTATGTTTGTAAAGTCCCCCACACAGGATGTTTATTCCTAATGTGGGAGTTGTCTTTAAAAAAAAACAAAAAAGTCACTTGAATAGATCGCACAACCCATCTGTAGGAAAATTTGAAATCGATGACAATTATAAACCAAAATGGACCTTAAAACCATCAAGTACATAGCAAGCACACTTGCGACTCTTTAATTAGGGATGCCTTAGGAATTTACCTTCTCCTTTTTTGTTTTCCTTTTAAAATCTATACTAATATAATAAAGCTGAAGAGTTTGTTTGTTTGTTTGAACGGGCTAATCTCAGGAACCGATGGTCCGATTTGAAAAAATATTTGAGTGTTGGATAGTCCATTTATCGAGGAAGGCTATAGACTATATATCATCACGCTAATACTAATTGGAGCGGAGCACCAATGAAAATTGTTTCAGAAACGGGGGATTTTTTTACGCTACGGGCAATAGAAGACGCAAATGAGGTTGCGTGGGTCCGCCAGTAGTAAATATAGTTGTAGCTAAAACAAACCTGAAAGCTTTACGTATGCTCACCTCAACTTTATCCACGCCAACTTGAACGACTTCAAATTTCAAATGATACTACATCGCACAAAAGAAATTCGTACGCGGCCTAACATATACTATACTACCTAAATGAGCGATAGTTGCTCGGTATTTATTTTTGGTAAATTTTCTTGAAATGAATCGTTAGATTGATTCATCGCCCTTGAAACCACCTGCATTCTAAATTTCATGAGAATCGTTGAAGCCGTTTTTGAGATTCGGATTGCTCGTTAAAAGATATTAGATATTATATCCCGGACATGAATGATAACCTAAGATAGACGTAGAAAAAATATTGTAACCTGTCCTATCATCCGGTTTTCTTCACCGCATTCTACAACAATTTAAACAGTAATTGAGTAAGACAGTAGCCGGCTCCTGTTCAATTATTCCATTAATGGTCTCATTCATAAATTCATCAGTTTCATACATAGATCACAATTATTCATCACTCACATAGGAAGTGAGCAGTTGGTCATGTCGTAATGCCGTTAGGAGTACCTGTTCCTCGTATTTTAAATTGACATCATCCTTTGGTACTGCTGCTTTTAACCTTCAATGTTTTGACTGTTTTATGGTTTAAGTGTTCAAGTGGTATATAGTTTACTAATACTATTTGGTTTTGATTATTAATAATCAATCAGAAAAGCGGTGTGAAATAGCGCTTGCCATAACCCAACACTTCCCTCATCCTCCTTCCCATCCCCCAAAGGCCGGCAACGCACTTGTGACGCCTCTGGTATTGCGAGTGTCCATGGGCGGCGGTAATCGCTTACGATCAGGCGATACGTCTACTCGTTTGCTCCCTACTCCATTCAAAAATCCCATGAATACAGTATCCTTTCAGGAAAGTTTTGTTAAGTAGTAATAAGATGAAGAAGGAGAAAAGACTTTTTTATTGGTTTTGTCAAGTATTACGTCATCATTATCCGATTTTAGTGACAGACAGACAGTGGTAGACAGATTTTACCCATTGCACGCCACTCTGATCCATTTTGGGCTTCTCTTCGTTTCAAATTGCTACGCGATTATTAAAAATATATATGAAATTCAATTAAATATTACCTGTTCATACTCCTTATTAATTTAAATTTTTATAATATAAATCAAACATTATAATATTATGAAAAGATTTTTTCAGTTGTATTTCGGACATCGGACTCACGTCATCTAATTCCAAACTAAGCTGAGCTTGTAATATAGGTACAGACAATGATAAAATACGTTAATACTTTCTTTTTGTAAATACGTAGGTACATATTATACATAGCAAACATCGAAACAAACATTTGTAGATCATACAAACATTTGGTCCAGCCCGTGACCGCATAGGATACGCTACCATATCGCCACCAAGGCAGTCAGTATATAGCCTTCTTCAAATATTTACCTTTGTCAAATTAATGTAAGTACCTATTGTATGATACTTTTCACTTTAGTGTTAATAACATACTCGTGCTAACATTTGTACGGCAATTAGTAACTTCTTTTTTAGAGTTTTACCTTCGAAAAATTCAGTGTTAATAGTTTACTGTCGTTGTATTATCCGGGTATGAAGTAATACGTAAATGTGACAAAGAAAAAAATGAATTTCTGTAATTAAACTGCAGGTGGTAGGTACGTTGCATATCGTAGCAGTCTTCTATTATAATATAAATATAAACATGTATAGAATAACAATTTTAACTTTAACTTTAATTTACATTTAAAAATAAGGTCTAAAATAGACTTTTTTAATCACAATCATCTCTTAAATTAATTATACTCGTACATTTAAGGTTGTATGTATATGGTACGTAATCGGAGAAAAAATATTCTGAAACTCAAATATAACTTTTTTGGTAAGGAAAGTCAGTTCAAAAGGAAATTATTGACCGCCTCATTGGCTCAGTGGTAGCGTATGCGACTGCTGTAATAGAGGTCTCGTTTTCGATTCCCAGGTCGGACCACATCTTTGTATGACCTGCAAATATTGACCTCAATTTTTTTTTTGTAAATACATAGGTACATATAATATGTATGTACTCGTACTTACAAAAAAAAACAGTATATATGTATTTATATCAGTTATGTAGATAGACTAGGTGGCGTTTGTGTGTTAAATATCCGAAATATTTATTGTTATTAATAACTGCAAAAGAGAAATACTTATTGAATAGTTGAAATTGAATCTTTACAGATACATACAAAACGGTGGACGGCACAGTCTAGTACATGATAAATAACTTAGCGCTAAACTCTATGACTACCGAAAGTATCGATTTAATACTAAAATGTTGTTGAACTAAACGTTTTAATGTACGTAAATGTGTTCGCTTGTTAAAAAATTTAATAGTTAACTCTCAAAATAGTTGTCTAGTATCTATAACACAAGCTCTACTTAGCGTTGTGTGTTAGATGTCCGAAATATTTATTTATAACTCTGAAACTAATATCTGTAGATCATACAAATATTTGATCCGACCCGGGAATCGAATCCGAGACAGGCACAGCAGTCGCATACGCTCCCACTGCGCCACGGAGGCAGTCAATTTGAAATAACAAAAGTATTCTATCAATCAATCTAGCTTCCATAGTACCAGATTTTTACTGTAGTTTGAAGTTAGATGGCGTTGTGTGTCAGATGTCCGAAACTTTCGAATTGTGTAAGCGTAATGGTATGGTGACATAAATAAACAATCACTTTGCATAACGATTACTTAGAATTACGTCCATTGTTTAAGATTTGGTTTTCGTTCATTTATTAAATACCGATAAAAGTTTGTGAACACTGGAATCGTGTTCCTTCGTGCACTTGCTGCCCATTCCAGACTGTGAAAAGGAGACTCATTATTGTTACCATGAACAATGAAAGCTTATAATATAAGCTTACTTAGGTTCTTGTTTATATATTGTGTTTGCTTGCTATTTATTTAGTGCACGCACACACACGTACGCACACACACGTACGCACACACACAACTTGCGATTATGAACAAACTAACGTTTGCCCGCGATAAATAGTAGCCGATGTCCTTCCTGAAGAACCCAAGGATCTTTAAAATTTCATCCAAATCGGTTCAGCGGTTTGGAGTAATTCGAATTAGTAATGAGTAATGAATTACAAATCTTTAAAATATGTTGAAATTTAGTCATTGGATACAAAATCTATACAAATAAATAAAATTGAAGTGTCTCTTTGTAATTTACAAATAATCAGTTTTTCACTTAATACTCGTACATATGAAAGTATACGATACTTACATCAAAAAACCATTTTTAATTTTTTTGTCCATCTGTTTGTTCCGGCTAAACTCTGGAACGGCTGGACCGATTTTGACGGGAATTTCATTGATAGGTATTATAAGAAGTTACAGCTACTTCTTTTAGATTAGGTTTGATTGATGTCGTACCGTGGGTAACACCGCAGTACTTAACTAGTTGGATATAAATCCTGGTTTAAAATGAAATATTTTGTTCTAGGTTGATGAAGCGTTATAATTAAAGTTTATCTCACGTTAACAAATATTACACTAACCGCAGTTATATTGTTTTTTTATAGTTGTACGTGAACAATGTGGAGCATGTGTGCATTGTGTAGTAGTATTTGTGCGTGGCTACGAAATAAGCGATCTATATATATTTATTTGTTTATTATTACAATGTAAGGTACAAAGTTTAACTTAGAGTAGTATAGTTTATGTCAAGTTCCTTGCAGTGCTGTAGTTTGCTCCCTAGTCTCATAGGATACCCACGGAACGGTGGTAATCCGTATTCTTAATCCACCACCACACAGACACTATGACATAAAATATACAAAAGAATAAACTCTCTTCAGCCCCAGTCTATTTTTTTAAAGCCATCAACCAATTTCGTCTTCAACATTCAATTTTAAACGGGTCGGACAGCTTCTATGAATTTGCTTTCTTTACTAATATTGCGTTGACGTTCAACATCTTTTGAATAATTAATGAATCATGAAAGAAAAGAAACAATTTTTTTTTGTTTTCTCATATATATTTTATACACTTCTTCAGAAATCGCTTTATTTTTCTTTTGAAAAGGACTTCTCTAATACCAAAAAAACTTAAATATTTTCCATATTTAAGTTTTTTTGGCATTAGAGAAGTTATTTGGTAGTAGAGGGGGCTCTAAAGAGTGACTCTAAATGGCCGGCAACGCACTTGTAACCCCTCTGGTGTTGCGGGTGTTAATGGGCGGCGGTAATTGCTTACCATCAGGCGATACGTCTGCTCGTTTGCCCCCTATATAATAATAAAAAAAACAACTCAAATTTAAATAGATAATTTAAGTATAAATGGTAAGATAGATAGTTGAGGTATCAACCTGGGTAATAATCGAACTGTACCGAGTTCCGTAATATAGTTTTCATCATTCAGAATTTTATGAGCACTACAGGCAACTACTTAATTAAAACTTATATCTAATTGTACTTATTGTTTATTTTCCTGCCTTTATTTCACAGTATTAAACAAGATATGTTATATATAACAAGTGACATAAAGACTGCTCGGGTTCGATTCCCGGGTCGGACCAAATGTTTGTATGATCTGCAAATATTTGTTTCGAAGTTTGAGTGTTTTCTATGTATAACATGCACGTTTTTACAAAAAAAGTATGTATGTATTTATATCAGTTGTCTAGTACCCATAACAAAAGCTCTGCTTAGCGTGGGACTAGACGGCGTTGTGTTAAATTGTCCGAAAAAAAAATACTTTGTAATAAATTGGCGAGCCGCTGTTTTTATGGCCATACATAATAGCGGGCTCATATGTTCCGCTACGTATATTTTGGCTAGCGTGCATTTCGCACGGTTATATGCAGGCCGAATAATAATTACGTTTGCCTTTGTAGGTCAGGGTTCATGTCCATTTTATTTTCTCCGTTGTTTGTTGGTCTATGGACTGCGGTTATTAATTTATGGTTCAAAAAGTAGGTTTCGTAATTGTTTCATGTTTTACACGTAATGTTATTCTTTCTCCCATGAGAAACTAGCTTTTGCGCCCGGTCCCGCCCGCGTATTTGTCGGTTATCGCAGAAAAGAGTAGCCTATGTACCTTCCTCAAGCATCAAAGTATCTCCATGCCAAATTACGTTGAAATCGGTGCAGTGGTTTGGCCGTGAAAGCAGGAAAGACAGGGTTACTTTTACATTTATATTATAAGTATGGATAATAGGATAATCGATCGTATTTTAACGAGGTGTGAATAACCACGGCTCTTAAAGGTATGCCTTCGTATTTTTACTTATTAATTTATATTTACAAAAAAACCATTAGTTTGTTGTCAAAGACAGCGTTGACTGACGTCCCAAATTTTGGCGGGACGTCCCGCTTTTTGAATCAACGTTGTATTGTCCCGCTTTTTGGAGATAACTGGCCGGACGCCCAAAGTGAAGTTAGTTAGTTAGCCGTAGTGCAGTAGTGCTTCAATTCTTAAAAAAAGTTGTGGGCTATAAAACTTTAATCATTACATTACAAATACGAAACGGCACTAGTTCTTCCACGAATTAGGAATGCTGTGGCAGGAAAATAAAAATAATGCAAATTAACTTTTTTATTTCTTGGTCATATTTGACGAGTTGGGTCGCTAATAACTGGCTGAAAGGTGTGCTTCGCTTGGAGTTCTTGCACCCTAAACCACAAGTTAACTACACCACATCTGCTCATAGTCCAAACGACTGATTGCAGAATACAAAAAAAAAATTTTTTGGTCAATCTTTCCCATGAGATTGATGAAATTTCTGATTAGATGCGATACGTTGATACGATTTTTTTTACTTTGTCCCGCGTTCGACAAAAGAATCCCGCTTTTTTCACAAATAAATCTCAAATCCCGATTTGACTAATAAATCTGGCTGGTCAAAGACTCCCACTTGACGAATATTATAAAATTTATGAGTTGGTTTGGTTGAACGCGCCAATCACAGGGAGTACTGCTCCGATTTCAAAAATTATTTCACTGGTAAATAGCCCAGTTATCGAAGAACGCTATACACTATACAGTGTAACCTTAATGTCACCCTCAATATATGATTTTCTTGATTTAGAACTGCCCGCATTACCTACACCTTTATATTACGAACAATTTGCTCAAAACCTTTTGATTGTAACGAACTTTCAATCTTTGCAAAATGTACAAATAAAGTATTATTTATCTCTATTCAACGAATTTCGTCAACTTGTAATGTTTACATCACAAATCCTATCAGTTATCTACATTCAATTTCACAATAAATTCATGTCTCGACAGGTTTAGACTTGTTAAATTATTCAGAAGACAATTTGTTATCATTTGTTGATTTTTATTAATTAACTAGCTGACCCACGCAACCTCGTTTGCGTCTTATATTGCCCGTGGCGTGAAAATTTGCCCCCGTTTTTGAAACATTCTTCATTGGTCATCCGCTCCTATTAGTAGTAGCGTGATGATATATAGCCTATAGCCTTCCTCGATAAATGGACTATCCAACACCGAAAGAATTTTTCAAATCGGACCAATGGTTCCTAAGATTAGCCGGAACAGACAGAAAGACAGACAAAAATTTTAAAAATATATATTTTGGTATGTGTACCGTATATAGATTCATATGCATGTAGTAGAAAGCGGTTATTTTAATATTACAAACAGACACTCCAATTTTTATTCATTTGTATAGATAAATATTTCGGACATCTAACACACAATGCCACCTAGTCCCAAACTAAGCAGAGCTCGTATTATGAGTAAGTACTATCCAACTGATATAAATACATACATACTTCTTTTTGTAAAAACATACATGTTATACATAGAAAACATCCAAACTCCGAAACAAATATTTGCAGACCAAACAAACATTTGGTCCGACCCGGGAATCGTATCCACTGCGCCACCGAGGCAATAAAAATACTAAGTTGGTTTGGTAATGGTTATCGCCAGAAGGACTAAGGAAAGAAACTTATTAACAAACCTTCAGGTTATTAATCGGAAAGGAAAATCCCAAAACATTCGAATATAAATAAATTGAAAATCTTCTGACTACACTTTTCAAGGTCATTGATGGCATTATTTTGCGTATTACCATTTTCATCCGTATGACGTAAAATATATTTACGTCATAAGGCGTCATAATTTAAGGCCGGAAACGCACTTGTAACGCCTCTGGTGTTGCGGCGGCGGTAATCACTTTCCATCAGGCGATACGTCTGCTTGTTTGCCCCCTATATAACAAAAAAAAATTTTAAAAGTTTTTTTAACACATCTCGTACATATGTGTATGGCAAAGGTTTTATTACCACGAACAATATTACTACATCTCTACTACAAATAATTTAGTTTTGTTTCCTTTTTTTTCTAATAATTTTTAGAAACCAGCTGTGCCCGCTACTTCGTACTTTGATTTGCAAGTAATTTTTAATTTTTCACCGTTTAAACCTTCCCTGGACTACAAGAAACATTCCAAAATTAAAATCAGCTAAATCTGCCTAACTGTTCTCTAGTTTTAACGAGATAAACGAACAGCAATTAATTTTTATATTTAAGAAGATTATAATTTCTAACGGAAAGTCAAGAAGCTCTCTCTGTCGAACATAAAAGTAACTAACCATTGTAAACTGGACGGAGAACTAAAACAGTGACTGACTAACCTCTCATGTAGTTCGACAGGTTTTCAACAGATGGCGTTGTAAGAAAAAAATTGTTGACATTGTATTTTCTCTCTTTTTCAGGTAAAGCCGGTTTCAATAAATGCGATGTTTTTGCAGAAGTTTGTAAGTTACGATGTCAAAAGTATTTTTAACTAGAATATCTTACTGTTTGAAGCCCTATGTTTGCATTCTCTGTTTAAGACGATCCTTTTAGGTTTTGTTATTAAATTGCCTTCTTTCATTATATGGATTTATTAAAAACGATGGCTAAGTGATAGCATGTCTCTTTCTCATCCTTCTATTGATATTAAACACTTAAACTTCTTTAAGATGTAATATTAATAGTTTTTACCCGGTGGCTCCGCCCGCGTGTTTTATAAATATTTTCGCGGTAAAGCGTAGCCTATGTCCGTCCTCGAGCATCTCCTATCTATACTATTATTATAAAGCTGAAGAGTTTGTTTGTTTGTTTATTTGTTTGTTTGAACGCGCTAATCTCAGGAACCTCTAGGCCGATTTAAAAATTATTTCAGTGTTGGATAGTCCATTTATCGAGGAAAGCTATAGGCCAACATATATATCATCACGCTAATACTAATAGGAGCGGAGCACCAATGAAGAATGTTTCAAAACGGGAGAAAATGTTCACGCTACGGGCAATAGAAGACGCAAACGAGGTTGCGTGGGTCAGCTAGTGCTAAATGTAATTGCAATTGATGCAGCGATTTAGCCGTGAAAGCGTATAAGACAGACAGAGTTACTTTCATATTTTTTTTTATGGAATAGGTGGCAAACGAGCAGACGATATCGCCTGATGGTAAGCGATTGCCGCCGCTCATGACACCCGCAACACCGGGGGCGTCACAGGTGCGTTGCCGGGCTTTGGAGGATGGGGAGAGGGATGGCGAAGGGGTTGGAATATGGGCCTCCGGTACTCTCACACTCTCACTCACTCGGTGAAACACAGCGCAAACGTTATTTTACACCGGTTTTCTGTGAGGCCGTGATATCACTCTAGTTGAGCCGGCCCATTCATGCCGAAGCGTGGCTCTCCCACGGTATAGTCGGATGTATAAGTGAGTTGATTGTTTATTTGGTATATAAATCGAATCGATTAGTGTGAATATGAGTTTAAGACAGCTTATTTGAACAGCTTATGTGGATAGGTTCTTTTTATATCTATAAAAGTAGAAGTAAGTTAACCAATTACAACAAGAACATAAATATCAGATATTAATACATGTAACAAGTGGTGCAGTTGCAACAGGCGTGGCAGGGAAAGTAGCATTTACTCGTAACATTAGTAATGATTCTATTAACCTATTTTATAAAACTTTATTATCTAAGATTATGTTTTATTGAAAAGAGAATAATATGTTTTTATTATGAGTTTTACACAGTATTAACTATCCATTCGATTGACACTAAGGGATTATCGAGTTTTTCTTAGTATTGTAATCTGGTAGACGTCACAGAAACATGGCGGGGCCGTCACGTAGGCCAACTTAGTACATTATAAAACTAAGTTATTAGATTTAAGAGGGTTCTTATATCTTTGACTATTTAGATGTGTTGTTCTTTATTTAGACCGGTCAATGTGGAGGTCATGACTGCCTCGTTGGTCTAGTGGTTAGCGTAAGCGACTGCAAATCAAGAGGTCTCGGGTTCAATTCCCGGGTCGGACTGCTGTTGGGTTTTTCCTACAAGAAATTCCTAATAGCAGCCCGGAGTATGGAAGATGGCGGTGTTTCCTGCCCGTGCTTCGGAGAGCACGTTAAGCCGTCGGTCCCGGTTGTCATGAACATCTATGGCAATCGTTATTGGGAAGTCAGTGCCCTCAAATATACTGACAACTAGTTCAACCTTCGAATTCAGTTCGCCCTCAGGGTTGCGGAGGTCAGATGCCAGTCGCTCTGTGTAAAAACTGATATTCAGGTAAAACCGGTTGAACTGGTAGCCGACCCCAAATATTGGGAATAATAAAGGCTAGGAAGAAGAAGAAGAAGAAGAATGTGGAGGTCATGGGGGGAGGCCTACGTTCAGCATTGGACTTCTTGCGGCTGATGATGATGATTCTTAGATTATTAAATACTAGCTTTTTGTTATTGTGACTAAAAGTAGCCTATATCCTTCTTCAATGTCTATTCTATATCTATACCGAATTTCATCCAAGTCCGTTTAGTAGTTTTGCCGTGAAAGAGTGATTGACACGTATGGGGTTTACTTATTATTATTATTCTCTTTTAGCGTATGTACATAGTACATAGGAGCCAACAATTGACCACAATAAAACTATATATGACAATAAATGACTTAAGATGAGACTGAAATGTTACAAAAGAGAATCAAACCCTGTGGTTAGGTAAACTATATGAAATAGAAATGTATTTAATAAAATAACATTATAAAAAATAATAAATAAAACATTTGTGTCTCATGTCAACTAAATCCCCAATTATTTACTCTGTTCATATAATCTTTCTTCTTCTCTAACGCTTCTGCCTCTGCCTTCTCCTTCTCTATTTCTGCTATAAGCGCTAGAATAGTTTTATTATTTAACATTGTTACTGGCTGACCCCCTTTTAAGACAGCCACCTGTAACGTGCAAAAATCGAAAATGAATTTCCGAGGTTCAATTCTTTTCATGGAATGTGGGTCAAACGTATCGCCTCCAACACCAGATGCGTCACAAGTGCGTTGCCGGCCTTTGGGGGATGAGGAGAGGGATGGCGGAGGGGGTATGGGCCTCCGGTGTCCTCGCTCACTCAGTTTTCTTTATCACCTTGGTCGAGCTGGTCCATTAATGCCGAAGCGTGGCTCTTCCACTTACAAATTTGTTTTTAAGATGTTAAAGGGTGACAGTATAGTAAGTCCAAAACCTAATCCTTCTTTAGGAAAAGAGGATTATGTCCAGCAGTGGACTATTAGAAGCAATTGAAGACGATAATACGGTTAGAATACCATGCTTATCAGCACTCACGTCTAAGTTCCTATGTCCAGGATGCCCGCCTTCCATCAAAGCTCTGATAGCTAATTTAATCGTTTTCTCATCCGTGCTGACTGCTTCAGGGCTGTAATTCTTTTCTAGATATTCTCTCACGGTCTTATCAGATCTACCCGTAGCTGCTGCCTAAAAATTAGTACCTTTTCTTAAAAAATACCTGTATTAAGAATAGAATCATTTTTTTTTAAAGACAACCCCCGCACTTGGAATAATTCCTGTATCGCGGGGGACTTTACAAACATACGTGAAACGGACACAGAACACCCTGACTTAGAATACCAATTTGTGGATTACACAAAGTTATTCCATGTGGGATTTGAACCCACAAGACTTGGCGAAGTAGGGAACGGCGTGTCGACCGTTAAACACTAGGCCAAACGTGCAGTTCAAATTGATACTAGGAGAAACAGTACAAGTGTAGAATTCATGGTGGATGGTCTCTGATAATTGCCATTGGTATCTAGAACCGTCATCACGCTGGCCATAAATATCCCAGTCAAAAACATACACATTGCCTCAACCTAAAATAATATAATAATAATAAAATATAAAATCTCTCATTTTTGCAATATTTCTGGGTTTGTCTATCTGACATGTCTACTGTACTATTTCTACTAACTGATAATAAATAAATAAATATTTTCGTACATTTAACACACAACGCCATCTAGTCCCAAACTAAGCTTGTACTAGACAACTGATATTAATACTAATATATTCTTTTTTTTTGTAAATTCATAAATATTATACATAGAAAACACCTAAACTCCGAAACAAATATTTGCAGATCAACAAACATTTAGTCCTATCCGGTAATCGAACTCGAGACCTCAAGCACAGCAGTCGCATACGCTACCACTGCGCCACCGAGACAGTTAAAACTAAAGAATTAAAACTGCATTTAAATTAAGATGTCCCATGCTATTTAGTCGAGTTATTATACTTACTGACAGTGTTCTACATTCGATTCTACACAACCATTAACAATTTATACATCTTGCGTTACGACAATTAGGCTGTCTTTGGGAAAATAAACGGAAGATTACGCTACTGATAACATCTGCAAAGGTCAATGACCTAGCGTTAATCTCCGACCTCATTTATACCATAACTAGCTGACGTCACATTTCGTTTATCGGTTCCTGTTAATGGTAATAGTGTAAAATTATATAATACCTCTTTATTCATAAACGACATTTAACTTTAACTTCTATTTTGAATTTTAATACTGTAAGATTAAAGTTGTTGCTTAAAGTTAAATAACATTTACGAATAAGGAAGATAGTTTTCCTAAGTTTCTATAGTTATTATCAGAATCCGTAATATCTTTCACGTGGGACCACGATTGTATGTTCTAATATTTTAAATACAGAGTTTTATGACTGCACAGTCAAGTATCAAAATCATTTAATTTCATTGCATTGAGTTTTACTTGATGATACTAAAACGTTAGCTGGGGCTCGTATGCCGTCAGTATGGAGTGTATGGACATGTTGACTCAAAACTACGGTCCTTTCTTCAAAAAGCCATTCCCCTATATCGTACTCGCAAAGTTTTTATTTAACCAATGTTCAAAAAACACCTCTGTGGTTTATTTCGGCATTTCTTCCCAGAGTGAGTCCTAGAAAATCTCGACGTCTTTTGGCTATTAATTCCACGTATATAAGGTTTATTGCTTACTTTCCACTCGTAGTAAGTTCCAGACGGGTCAGTTTGAAACAGGTGCGGTGTACCGTCATAGTTGAAACCGGCCACTAGACATGAAATGCCGAATGGTCTCCTTCCATTGCTTTGAGTATAGCTCTGTTTCATCTCGGCCATATAGCGGGAAATATACTCCACGGTGACGGGGTCTTCGACTGTAAGACGATAGGACTGGCATTCTATTTGGGCCCTGTACAAGAATTACTGGATTTTGGATTTAACTTATGATAAATACGAAAGTTTGAGAGGATGTATGGATATTTGTTACTCTTTCGGGCCGGGCATTGATCTTATACATCAGAAAAACACATAGATCACTATTTATGATGATAACCAACATACATGAAAGCGAAATCTTGGTCAAAAGCTAGTACAATTTTTAGTAATTATTATGACAGGCTATTAAATGATATTTATCCATTGTAATTTAATATTTAAAACTACGGCAATCAAATATAATTAGTGCACTTGCGGGATAGTCTACGGTACTGAGTTGAGTGGAAAACTGCGGAATTTGAATATTTTTGGTTTGATAACACTACAAGAAATAAAGTAACAAACTTTATTTATAGTTGGAAATTTTGTACAATGGACATTATAAATCTTCACCTTGCAACCAATATTCTTGCATCTGCTCTCAATCCAGCAAACCCCATAACAATATGTTCATCCAAGACAACAATTTTCTTTTCTATTCTCGTGTTCTCGAGTATCTGCACCGCCCTTTTTTCCACTGCCAAGACAATAGCTTCAGCTCCTCTGACGCCCACTAGAGGGGAACCTCGGCAAACTGCCTCTTGAGCGTATTGGACTTGAAGCAATTGACCATCAGGTGAAAACACTGTTATTGCTCTGTCATATCTAGACATGATCAAATTTAAGTAGTAAAAATAAATATAACAATTAAAAAAATGTATAAATCGCTCTATCAAAACTAAAAGTGAAATGTCATTTTTGACAGGTTTATGGTATGACATTTGACACTTTTCTGTTTTAATAAACAGGCTTTTAATTGTAAAATAAATAAATAAATATTCCGGACATCTAACAAACGCCATCTAGTCCCAAGCTAAGCAGAGCTAGTGTTATGGGTACCAGACAACTGATATAATTACTTATATACTTTTTTTGTATACACATTATACATAGAAAACTTCCAAACTTCGAAACAAATATTTGCAGATCATACAAACATTTGGTCCGACCCGGGAATCGAACCCGAGACCTCAAGCTTAGCAGTCGCATACGCTACCACTACGCCACCGAGGCAGTCAAAGCACATACATATTCATATACTTACACATATACTTCTGCACTCTGAAATCGTGATCATCAACAATGGTCTTTAATAATTCACTGCTGATGTCCAGCTCTCATGCGAAGGGCGGTTTAGGCTTACTATAATCACGCTGGGCCGACGGGTTAGAATAGGTTTTGTATTCTTCTTCTTTTTATATAAAAAGGGGGTCAAACGAGCAGACGACAGTTCATTCCACAGTTTTTTTGTGCGAGGTAGAAATTTTCTAGAAAAACTCACAGTTGTGAACTACCAGCCATCTAAATGATGGGGATGAAACTGCTGTCGCGTAGGACGATGGCGGAAAGAGTCGGCGAGGATCAGTTTGAACAAAACCTCGTAGCACTCCCCATAGTAAATGTGGCAGAAGATGATTTCTTCTTTACATAGCTGAAAATCAAGTCGCTTTCTCTTCGCTTAGATCTTTTAAAGTGCTATCTGTTAAGTTGAATAGGGGGCAAACGAGCAGACATATCGCCTGATGGTAAGCGATTACCGCCGTCCATGGAGCGCACACCAGAGGTGTCACAAGTGCGTTGCCGACCTTTGGGGGCTTGGGAAGGGGGATAGGGGGAGGGGTTGGGGAGTGAGGATATCGGTATCCTCACTCTGTCGGTGAAACATAGCGCAAGCGCTATATCACACCGGTTTTCCGTGAGGCCGTGTTATTACTCCGGTCGAGCCCGGCCCGTTCATGCCGAAGCGTTTTCAGCAATAGATAGAGTGATTCAAGTGAAAGGTTTATATGTATATTATAGTAGAGGAAATCCGGGAATTTCAGGGATTTCCGTGCGAAGTAATTAATCTGCTCAACCAGTGAAACTTTATCCCCCAATTCTCATAATACTAATGACACATTTAATTGAATACACATTCATTGTATACAAATTTGCACTCGTTTCATACATTCTGAAACAGGAATACTACAATTTACAATCTTAAAATAACCCACCAACTAATATATGACCATGCTAAGCAGTTTGTCTCTTACATTCGTCGCATTTCGCTCGTATCCAACCAATACGATGACACTAATGTTACTGCTTGATGGATTTTATTGCGTAAAAGCTTTGAAGAGAATATAGTGTAAGGGGTTGACTGAAGAATGTGTATTGCAAATTGCAGTGCATTGCGTTTAAATTCCATATAAATGTTACGCAAATTAAGCAGTTCTCATACTATGAAAAGATTTCTTTGATCACCTGAAGCCATAAATATCTTGTCATTTTGTATGAGTATTTTTAACCTTTACACTGAGTATTGTAGAGATGTATCCTAAGTTAGGTGTTTTTTTTATGGAATACGGGTAAACGAGCACATATCGCCTGATAGTAAGCGATTACACCAAAGGCGTCACAAGACCATAGCCGTCCTTTGGGGGGCGATTGGGGAGAGGGATGGGGAGGGGTTGGGGAGAGGGATGGGGAGGGGTTGGGGTATGGGCCTCCGTTATCCTCACTCCCTCGGTGAAACACAGCGTAAGCGTGGCTCTCCCACGAAAGTTATTTCATTTTAAAAGGCCTGTATTTAACAGCGTTTATTTTCAATTTTTAGATTGTTTATAAGGCAATGGGAAAAAAATTAACGCTGATGGAAAACTGTACTGTAGTTTTAAGTCTTCTCTTTATTAGAAGATTTGCTTGCTTGATTTGCTTCACGATTGTCTTATTCTGACCACCTCCCGAAATGATCTAGAAGGTAAGCAAGTAATAAGTCAAGCAATCAGGAACAAATAGCAAAATTAGACATGTTAGTCCTGTTCACTCCAGTAGAAGTTTCACGAGACTATGACGCAATCAAAGTCTGCTATTCTGAGTTATTATATATGCCAGTAAAATTAATATTTCTACACAAACATCCTTTTTGTTTCCAAATTAATAAAGTTTTCAAGGTTAATGACATTAAAATAGATCGAGAACCAAATAAGTATGACGTTCTGATCGTGTTACCCAAATAACTCGAAAACTAGTTTCTATAAATTAGTCGTGGCCATGTCAATTTTAGACTTGTTTTTTTTTATTCTGCCTCTTGTTCCAGCAAAAATCCATTAGCTGTGCTGTTAAACGTTTATCCTACTAATATTATAAACCCGAAAGTTTGTGAGTATGTAAGTGAGTATGTTTGTTGCTCTTTCAGACAAAACTACTGAATGGATTTTGATGAAACTTTACAATAATATAGCTTATACATCAGAATAACACATAGGCTACAATTTATAAAGATACTAGCTTCGTTAGGTTATTGTTGTACAGCGTTATGGTAGCACCGCGGTGTTCAGCAAGTTTAAATATAAATTTACACATAATGCATTAATGTGTATTAATCTTATAAAGATAGCAGATATTACATATACTTTGTTCAACTCTTAGGTTAATTATCATCACTGAAAAGGCTTCTTTCATCCGCAATTATGTCATACTGACAAGATGTTGTGTATAAAATAAATAGTCACTTTGTCTTTGTAACTAAATAAGGTCATTCAGCAAGTTAACGATGCAAGACACCTCTAAGAACCGATAAGTGTTATCAGAAGCGATTATTGTTGAATCAGATAAAGGACAAACGGTAGGGAATGTGTATTATTGTCCATTGACTTTGTGTTCATTTTGGGTCTGTTAGTTGCCCCCTTTACATATACTGATTGGGACGAAAATTTTAATTGCGAGATGCAGAATTAGTTTATAACTCTCTAACGTATAAGTACAGTGTGTCTTCGTTAGATGGCACTGTAATGAGTTTTTGTTGCCTGTACATGTAGCCATAAATCAAGTTTATACCACTAATTAAATTAGGTGTTGCCATTCTAAAACTATTGCGTTGATTACAGATGTTTGAACCAAATTAAATATTTTATCGAATATTTGACTGCAGTCCTAGCGGATTCGTTTCCTGTTACAATTTAAATATGTAAATAGGTATATATAATAAGAATGGAATTCTCTGTAATATAATACAAATGTAAAAGAAACAACATATTTCTAAGTTTTCCTTATTATAAAAAACTACTATATAATGCAATTGATTATCAAGTAATATAATTTATATATGACTATTCCATTATTAGTTAAATATCGGATTTTAAGAGTGAGGGAACAGAGAGTGCACCTGTTTTTGTGTACAAACTTGTGCTCTATAATATCTCCTGCTTAAATGGATGGTCTCCGTTAAGACTGGCCATCGTGTTCGACGGCTAAGAGTACATCATTCGTAAATATTTATGTATGTAATGATTTTGTCTGGATAATTAATTTATTATACTTCTTTTGATTCTAACAATGAAAGTATTAATTAGCAGCATAGGTAGGAGTGATATTGATAGGTTTATTATTTGAAGCAATGAATAAAAATACTTCTGATAATATCAACCAGATGTCGTCACACAGTGGTTGTGAAATTACTCCAAACCTACTCACAGTATTAATGAGTTAAGCTACAACCAACGGTTGGTGACTCAACCTTATTTAAATCACCAATCCTTGCGATGCCCTTAACTACCAACTATGTTGTTATTTTCTGACCGTGGGCGCAGTGGGGGCGAGAGTTGCCTAATACGCAGGTTTGATGCCCGGCTGATGTCATCCGCGAACAGTATGATACAAATGAGCTCATTGACGTATGCTTTTTAAGCTCTAAAGAGATAATATTTTTTGGTTTGGTTGTAAATCTTTTTTTATTACATTTTTACGTTGACGTTCGAAATGCATATGGAGATTTAAAGAATGAGTAATTGTCTCTTGAAGTTTTTTCATTACGTAATTAAAAATGTATATTTTACAGGAGAGCGTATTGACTTTGGCACCGAATAGGGTACAAGTTTGTGGAAGCTTTTCACATCATTAAATTCGAATTAAAATTTATTTATTCTGTTTCAAGTGAAAAGGTCAACAAATTTCATTAAAAATTTTGATGGTCTTTCTGTCCATTTTGTACCTGGTTGTAAGAAGATACGTGATAAGCAATTAGTTTTAGTAGTAATTGACGGGAGAAGTCAATTACTTGTTTGTCCGTTGTACTCAATTCCATAAATAATATATATATTATATACTTAGTTACTGTTAAAGCCCAAACTATAATAAATTCTAAGATTTTCCAGCTACTCCCAATGGTAAAAGTCGAAGTTTCTGTATGATAAACGCTTATTTCGAACTTTTACCACTGTACACTTGGTATATTCAGATAAGACAAAAATTCTGAACGTTGAAAGAGTGCAACGACTAATTTTAAAAGTTGCTCTTTTCAAGCCGCGTCTTTATCCCACAAACAGTATTTATAAAGAAGCAAACGTCTTAACGATTAGAAAACTCTACATTTCAGCAATTATTCTTAGAAAACATGTCTCCATTAACTACCCAGTAATAAAGGAAAAGACTATCTCCCGAAGACATTTGGCAGTCTGTAAATCTGTTGCAGTGAAAACTTCTTTTGCACAAAAGTTTTTCAGTTTTAGAGCGAGTCGGTTGTATAACAGGGCAAATCAACTATTCTCAGTCGTTGATATGGCGAGGATGAGATGTAAAAGACAAGTCACGGAGTGGCTTCTTACGCTTGACTATGACGAAACAGAGGCCCTCCTTAAAATTGTTTGTTAAACATCTGTGTCCTTTAATGACATTTAAAACATACATAGTCATTCCATATACAATCAACACATATACATACCGCATATATTCTCACACACACACACACACAACAAACACACACACACATACACACACACACACACACACACACGCACACACGCACACACACACACTCACACACTCACACACACACGCACGCACGCACACACACACACACACACACACACTCACACACTCACACACACACGCACGCACGCACACACACACACACACACACACACACAACACACACACAAAATACTTTTTCTTAATCCGTCAATAACATCATTTACTTATTTTAAATTTAGTTTTGTTCTCTTTCATAAATAAATATTAAAAGTTAATTAAAAGGAAATGTATATGTTGCCGTGAGGGGGAGCCAGGAATCCATAGCACAGGGTTTATCCTAGTTTGGCTTCCTGACTCCCACAAAAATGTACATTATAAGCTTTAAGTATAAAATTGTTACATATATTTTGTGGGAGAAAATAAAGACATTATTATTATATTCTAAGGTTGGCCTAAAAAAACGGTAAAAATTTAAATTAACTAGTTACAGGACATTGAATTGAAGCTTTGAAGTATTATGCAAACAAATTTATAAAAAATAAAAATAAGTTTCTTTGTGTTTTTATGAAGCTAATTAAAAAATAAACTCATTAAATACATACAGAGCTGTCGAAATATGGGTGTGCAATACGCCTATACATAACACCTCCGCTTAATACATGCAAATAAATCGACGTAAGCATATACAAAAATCAAGGAGATAGAAAGCTCTTCAAATGGACACTAAGATTTGTAATGTTTTTGCAATATTCAATAAATTAACTGACAATTATAAATATAACCCTCCCCCCTCCGCGTGTATCTCGGTTATCTCCGGCGAAAGTAGCATATGTCCCTCCTCAAGAATTAAAGTATCTCCATGGCGAATTTCGTTAAAATCGCTGTAACGGCTTACCCGTGAAAGCGTGACTGACAGACAGACAGAATTACTTTCGGATTTATGATAAATATAAATAAATAAATAATAAATATTTCAGACATCTAACACACAACGCCATCTAGTCCTAAGCTAAGCAGAGCTTGTGTTATGGGTACTAGACAACTGATATGAATACATATATACTTTTTTTTGTAAATACATACATATTATACATAGAAAACACCTAAACTCCGAAACAAATATTTGTAGATCACACAAACACTTGGTCCGACCCAGGATTTGAACCCGAGACCAAGCACAACAGTCGCATTCACTACCACTGCGCCACCGAGGCAGTCAAATAAGTAGATATTAGTATGTACAAAATTACTTGCTCTGACTGTTTAATATCATACTAATGTGTTAACTCATACTTTTTGTTTTGTAAGCACACAATATCATATATTTTTTTTTTAACGTAATCTCTTAGGCAGTAAAATAAAGGAGTGTCACCACCCCATTCATCCTATGAGTGTCGTAAGAGGCACCTAAAGAAACAATCTGTGTAAGACAACATCAAATAAAAAAAATAAAAGGCAAACTTGATACAAACTATACCAATCTATCTGGCAAAGGAGAAGCTTATGTCCAGCAGTGGACTATTGAATGCTGTTGATATATATGTAAGCCAAGCAACTTTCCGTGGGAGAGCCACGCTACAGCAAGAATGGGCCGGCTCGACCGGAGTGATACCACGGTCTCACAGAAAACCGGTGTGAAATAGCGCTTGCGCTGTGTTTCACCGAGTGAGTGAGGATATCGGAGGCCCATACCCCTCCCAACCCCTTCCCTATTTCCCTCTCCGCATCCCCTAAAGGTCGGCAACGCACTTGTGACTCTTTTGGTGTTACGGGTGTCCATGGGCGGCGGTAATCGCTCTTACCATTAGGTGATGCGTCTGCTCGTTTGCCCCATATTCAATAAAAAAAAACCACCAATAGTAGTCGCATAAAAACCTTTGTTCATACCGTTACTCATTCCTCTTCCTTAGTCACTAATCTCAGAACGTGTCTGTATAAGGTCGTCAAGCGATTATTGGTGACGAGAATATTATATACACAGTACTTGTCAATAGGTTTTTTTTCGGACGAGGCACATCCCACTATGTGCTCTATACTCGTCAACCCAGTAACCGGAATGTCGTAGGGTTGTCACGTTACGATATTAGAATTAATATATTCTTTTATCACCTGTAAGTACCGCCAGTACTTGCAAAGTCATTAAGGAGTTCTGAATATCTGTATATCGAACTTGAATACGGCTTTATGTGGCCAGGTTCATCTCCTAAGTGTTAGAGAATTGATATATATGCAAGGCAATAATTTGTAATCTAATTTTAAATGTACTTATTTTGTTTTTCCTGTTTTTTTTTGTGCTGCTAGTAACTTTTTTATCTACATGTTTATGTCCTTCATTCTTTAAAACCACAAAAAACCTGTTACCGTCATTCATTCAGCGTGCTTGATTCTTCCTAAAACATCAGTATTAACGATATTGTTACCATACTACAAGTTTTTCCACGAGTTAAACCAAAATTGCATGCTGCTGCCAGGGAATATACAGACCAGTTGGCAAGTGACAACCCTAATTACGTACTTATATGTAGTTAGGTGCTTAATTAAACTAACGGGTATGTTTATAGACAGTTATCGTTTATTACCCATTATTCGGCTACTCCAGTTTCTTATTACTTTCGAATATGAACACTTTTTATTCTGCTATTGTCATTTGGTCTGTATCTGACGATCTGTTATTATTTTTAATGATATATATCGAAAATATCTCTATGATGACTATCTAAGGCATTTAAATAACATTGTCTTGATCAGATTTGTAGATTGATCATTGATTAATAATAATTGTAGCTTAGTAAAAGACCAAGCTTATTATTAGAAAATATTGAGAGTCCGACTGCGTGAAATCGTAACGGTTTGATGAAATTAGCCATAAATTTCATATCAATCAAGACGAAGCTAGCAAACACCTCAAGACAAAATCTATCAAGCCGTTAAATTCGTATCAAAGAAATCTATAAATGAAATTGAAGTGTCTGTTCGTAATGTGAAGCTCGTCACTACATGCGTATGAAACTATATACGATACTTACTTGAAAAAAACAATTTTGAAATATTTGTGTCCGTCTCTCTCTCTCTTTCTGAACCGGCTGATTTTGACAAGACTCAGAGACGTGGAAGAAAAAATTATGTTAAGTTTGGCCAAATTTCGACTATTAGGTAGATAGGGTCAAGCGTCACATTGACTGATATTTAATTTAGTGATAAAACATGTGGCCTTGAATCTATAATTATTTTCTTAAGTGTATTTAAAAGTTTGGTTTGTTTGGGTCACCAAAATTAATTAAAGATACTCTCAGTAGCTTAAAAATAATATTCAAAGAAGTAAATACTGATCTAGCTCTTTGATACAATGTATGTGTGATGTCTGTGTACAAAATTAGGCTTTAAATCTATCATGCAATATAGATTCATGTTGTTCGATGGTCGCTACTACTTACAGCCTTTAGTAATTCAAAATCATTATCAGCACCGAGTTTGTAGATATACCTAAATAAAACAGTACCTAGTGGTTAATTTGTAGTAATAATCTTGATTTCTTGATATCATTGAACACTGTATTCAAAACATGTAGATACATTAACACAATAACGCTACAATGTACATATTATGCCACTAGAATCATTAAACGAGTACAGTCGTAAACTAAAGTTATTCCAGTTTTTTTTTCAAAGGCATCTATATACTCGTATAATATTGTGCGGGAGATGTCTTTGAAAAGGGCAGGACGACTTGTATCTTCGATTGCCAAAAACTTCCAATTCGGCTAGACTCTCTGGCGCTGCGTAGAGATGTGGCTTCGTTGTGCATCTTCTACCACATGTACCATGGGGAATGCCCCGTGGAATTGTTTGGACTGATTCCTGCCGCCTTTTTCCGCCATCGGTCTACGCGACAGAAATTTCATCCCCACCACCTAGATGGCAGTCCACAACTACTGTGCGCTTTTCCCGAAACTTTCTGCCGCGCACAACAAAACCTGTCGCCTGCAGTGTTCCCGTACCAATACGACCTTCAAACCTTCAAGAAAAGAGCCTCTGGTGTTGTCCATGGCCGGCGGTAATAGCTTACTATCAGGCGATACGTCTGCTCGTTTGCCCCTATACAATAAAAAAAAAATTTGGTAAAGTCTCTGGAATGTAGTTTAATACAAAAAGGTTTGACGTATCGCGAATATAATCATGTTTACAGTTATCGGAATCAGATTATCATCAAATCGGTCGTCTACCTGTTTGTCAGCTTAGATTGAAAATATAACATAACCCGGTTATAACTCATTATAGATATGAATTAATATCGATAGAACTTTTTATTAGACAAATCTCGCTCTAGGAATAAGGGAACTGTGCAGAGTGAAGCTAGAGAAATATAGAGAAAACTTGTCGCAGGAAATTCACAAATGTTCACGAAAAAAAAAACGAAAGACACAAAACATAAAGTATTGTCTCATATATCTTTTGAAGCCACAACACTTGACACTTCGTGGTGATATTTCGGCATCTGTTCGGTCAAACTTAAAAACCTCTTTATTACAACTGATGTGAATAGAAATATTTTAGCAAGTTCTATGTTAAAAGTTATTTTATCATCATCGTATCAGGCATGCAAAGGGTGCCCTACCCTTTGCATGCCTGATGCCACCTGCAGCGTTCTACGGTATCCTCCTTGTCGCGGCAGACAGGTGACTTTGTGGATCTTATCACTTGCTTTAATATACTCGACAATACGTTTGTTTTACCCTGCGCTTTGGAGAACACGTAAAGGCCGTCGGCCCTGAGCCTGTCCTTCCCCGGTCGTGTCGAATGACTGCCCCATCGGTTTATGAGAATGAGGGGACAGATAGTGCACTTGTGTTGGCGCACACACTTGTTGCAGTAAAATATCTCCTGCGTTGTTGGCTGGTCTCGGTTGAGTTTGGCCGCCGTGGTCGAAATTGCTTACCTATATTTTTCGTTAGAGTAGTTGACTCGAACTAGACGGACCGGCTCTTCCTTCCTATGCTGAGCAGTTAAAACTTGGAAGTCACTACCAGCACTCGTGTTTCACTCCCTGAGTGATCCCGGCTTCTTTAAGCAGGGTGAGAAGAAGCATTTCATTGGGCCGCCATAGTATGGTGTCACCATTCTGCATTGTCCGCATTCACAATAGGATGATCCGCATTCAATCTTGAATTTATTTTACTAAGTAATGCCTTACATTTTGGCAACTTACTTATAAAAAATAGATAGAAGTCTGGTTGTCATTTCATAATACAACTTCAAAGTAAATACATCTATTTAAGTAAAGTATACAGGTACACAATACTTACGCAAAGAGTAAACGAATATCAATGTTTTTATCTGATGGTCTCCATGTCGTTGTGTTTGTTTCTACTAATCTCCGGAACGGATGGCCCGATTTCCACGAGACTTTCATGCAAGTATTTAAAATAAATACTTGGTGTTATGAGGATTTACTTTGGCTGCTAGCTTTTATTGTAAGTAAAAAAAATAGTTTGTTAGTGACACACATTACAGACGGAAACAGAGTCATAACATACTTAATTCGAAAGTATTTATGTATATCTTTTACGTTTTCACGGCCAAACCGCGGAGCCGCTGGCAAAAGCTTTTTTTATTAATTAATAGTGGGCATACGAGCAGACCTACCACCTGATGGTAAGCGATTACCGCCGCCCATGGACACTCGCAACACCAGAAGCGTCACAAGTGCGTTGCCGATGTTTGGGGGATGGGAAGAGGGATGGGGGAGGGGTTGGGGTATGGGCCTCCGGTTTCCTCACACACTCGGTGAAACACAGTGCAAGCGCTATTTCACACCGGTTTTCTGTGAGGCCGTGGTAAACCTCCGGTTGAGCCGGCCCATTCATGCCGAAGCGTGGCTCTCCCACGAAGGCTAGTGAATATATAAATCGTTCGGTTTCTGCAATCACCTTTTTAAATATGTTTAGTAAATCACCATACAGAATTAAACTGTAACTTTTTATATATAAAGCTCATCACAACTTATAAAAAGAACGTAATAATATAAAACAAGGACCATTATGATTTTATCAAAGTTTAATGTTGCCATGTAAAGAATGTAGTTGCGACTGTACAGTGTCATTAAATCAATATTGCAAAATGCAAACATGTGTATTGCAACAGCTTTAGTCACAATCAAGTTTACAGAAACTAGGTGATAATGTGTGGGATGGTGCTTTATCACTTTGGAGACTGGATGCCAATGTACCAGAAGTGTTATTTATGTACCAATAGCTTTTGGCCGCGGTTTTACCCGCGTATGTATCGGTTATCGTGGTAAAAAGTATCCTATCATCTTCCTTAATAATCAAAGTATCTCCATGCCAAATTTTATTGAAATAGGTGCAGCAGTTTAGCTATGAAAGCGTTGCAGATAAAGGGGTAAGGTTAATTTCAAATTTATAAAAAACTTAAGAGGTGTCAAGGGACACCTGGATGGAACGAAGTTCGAAATAGAAAGACGAAACGAAAATATCTGGCTTGCTTTTTATAAGAGAGAGAGAGAGAGACAGACAGAGAAACATGCGCACGCCGGCTTACAATAGCTTACTATAGCAAAAAGTGTCGTTACAGCTTTTCGTCTTAATTTTCTCCGTCTAGCCCCCTTTCGCAACGCGCGATAAGGAACTTCGTTCCAATATTAATAATATGGATTACGAATATACATAGCTTTGAAATTTTCGTGCTTTTTAATTGGCTTTTATCCATGTTAGATTTATTAGAGAGAATTGTTTATATCCCTTTCCAGTATGTTTTGGGGCAGTGTAAAATTTTGTAATTAATCATCACAAACTACTTCAAGAGTCTTTAATTATCCAATGCTGCATATAAGCCTCTCCTTAGAAAGTAGTTTTTGGCCTTCTATAATAATAATAATATATTAATGATTTTATTGAAGAGAATAATAATATATCGCTTTATTAGGGTTCCGTACCTCAAACGGAAAAAACGGAACCCTTACAGGATCACCTTTCTTATCCGTCTGTCTGTCTATCAAAATCCTTTCTCTTAGGAACGCGTGGAGGTATCAAGCTGAAATTCATATCAAATACTTAGTCCAATGTCACTTAGAGCTGTAAAACAAACAAACTTCTAAGCCAACGTAATCAAAATATATAGCCGTTTATGCTGCAAATTTAATCTCGAATCGCATACAAAAAAAAAAATTAATTACAACGATAACTCAAAACTTGAGGGTACAAGTGGTGCTATACCTGTCCAGACGGATTCGTAAAGGTTTTGTATGAAGTTTTCGTTCTTTTTACAGTGCTTATCCTACTCCGTACTCCTACACCTCCGGGATAAATAGGGGTGGTGTGGTGACACCCCCTGTTCTCAAATCGTCACCTTCACCACACATCTCACGGATTCGCCTCGTTTTGTATGATAAGTGCAATAACTGGTAAAGAAAAGTGAAATGTAAAATTAGAAAAAACACTGACAATCAAAAATGAACAAAACAAAAAATCGTTTTTAGTATATTAATATAAAGATGGTTCGACTTACAAAGAGACCATAGGAAACACCACTCAACTGCGACCTAAACCAGCTAGTAAGATCAGGGTTGTATATTAACTGACAAGTAAAACCGCTGTTTTCGTATAAGGTGCATTACTGCTTACTTATATAAAAATGTTGTTTCTTTTACCATGTTTTTCATATTCAGTAATACCTATATAACGCTAAAATATCTTAAAAAGTATGCAAATTAAGTGGAATTTCCATGTATCTCTAAAACTCAATTATAATTAGATAATATATATGCCAAATTACATACAAACAGACTATAAAATAGGCTGACTATTTATGGATCGTTGGAAAATGTGTTTTACACGTGATAACTGGCTCATTAAAAACAATTGTACACTGGGCAAAAAAAATGTAGCAGATTTTATGCTACACTGATTTTTATGTTATTTTTATGTTTATGACTGTATTATTAAACTTATTTAAACTACTTAACTAACTTAATAAACTTTAAAGAATCTTAATATATGAAGGTTTCTTTTCTTATTTAAAAAGCATTCGAGTTTTTATTTTTCAAATAGTCTGCATATGAATTCATATTCATGGGGTTTTACGCTTGGGAATGTTTTTTAAATAAGTAGCTGTAAAATATCTATTGGACAAATTGTCTTTTGCGTTAGACACACATATGACCTTCAAGCTATCAAATAAAAAAGACAAATGCATACTCTTACTACAAAGGTGACTGCACGGTTGGCCTAGTGGTTTAAACGTTCACTACTGCGCCAAGTGCCGTGGGTTCAAATCCCACGTGGGACATCACTTTGTGTGATCCACAAAGTGTTGTCCTGAGTCTGGGTGTTATTTGTGTTCGTTACATGTATGTTTGTAAAGTCCCCCGCGACACAGGATGTATATTCCTAATGTGGGAGTTGTCTTTTTAAAAATAAGAAATAATAAGAAAATAAAAAGGGTGCTACGCGCTTGTGAATCTTGCTGGCACGGTAACTGTCCATAAATACCCTTGTATTTTAAAAAGAAACAATGCCACGAGTTATTGTCATCTCATCTCAATAATTTACTTTCTTCGATAACTTTTATAAAAAAAAACTATCTGTGATAAGAGTTTGCACGGTTTAATTAGCTGAATGCGTTTATGTCCTAACGTCGGTAAACTGCACCATATTAGGTTGGCATTGTAGCTCGCCTACGAGTTGCCTACGCGGTCCTTAAGCACCTTAATTGTATTGTTGACGACATTCCTATGTGTTGCTTAGAGATAGATGAGGTTGTGATCACGATATTAATAGCATCCGTAGGCCTTCGTGTGTCGCTACATACGTATTGGGCAGACTAGTAGTGGCATAAAGGGCCCTACATAAAATAGGTACAAGGGCTCCATTATTACTGCCAAGTAGGAGCAATCAGTATATTGTTAATTAACCTTCAAACTCAAAACTCAAACTCAAATCATTTATTTCCATAGGCCCCAAAAGGCATTTGAACACGTCAAAAATACAAACATAAAAATATAAAACAAAACTCCTAATACTAAATGCACTGAGATGATTTGAATTACCGGAGCTTAGATTGATTTCTATTCAACTCAAAGGTTTAAATTGAAATCAATCCAAGTACCAGTTTCGATGGGTATTGCATTCATGAGAAGAGCTGGTGAGAAACTCATGTGCACCATCTTTTCAAATAATTCATACAAAGCTTGTTTGTTTTTGACAACAGTATTTCTATGTGCAAGTTAAGGCAACCAAAACACAAAGGTTAGAAAGCGGTCTAATAAGATATTAAATCTAGGAAAATCAATTTTTTGTCTAATAAAATAATAAAAATTAGTCCATAGCATATAAGGTTGCAATCACTTACACATCAAGGAGTAAAAGCAATGTGTGCATACATACTGGTCCCAGAGAAAAAGAAAAAACGTTCAAAATGTAATAAAATAATAAATACAAATTATTTACGCTCCAACAATGTAAACACAGACCGCCTTAACTTAACAAAGTTCAAATGTCAGGTAATAAATGCAGAATAAGATGTCAAGAATTAATTACGATACTTGAAAAACAATTTGCCTGTTTTTATTTTCTAAAAGTAATATTGTTATCAAATCATGAACTGATGATTAGATCTTCAAAAAAATTACGGAACGCTTTAAATGAGGAGACAAAACTAAATTAATTTCATTATTTTTATAACACCTAGATTTGCTGTTGATTGAGATCACTTGGCAGTCTAAGCCAGGGGCATAAGCATAATTATATATTACTAGCTGACCCGTGCCCACTTCGTTGGGCATAATGTTAATAATCTTTTTTTAGTACAGAGTGTTATGTTTTAATTTCTAACTGCCAAAAGGAGAGTTATACGTAGGTAATCCAGACTCGGGACAACAATTCGTGGATCACACGAAGTGTTGTACCGCGTGGGATTTGAACCCAAGACACTTGGCGCAGTAGCAAGCGGCATGGCGACCGCTGAAACCACTCGGCCAACCGTGCAGTCAAGTCAGTCAAGTATTTGCATGCTAATACAAAATTCGAAAAAACCCGAAGCCATCCCGCGCCGTCCGCTGCTTTGGCCTACCTTTGAAAATTTATGTAGGTTGAATTCGTTAATTTAAATTAGGTATTATCCAAAAAATATCTGTAAAAAAACTATTTCTTACTACTTATTTTTAAGTAATTGTTTTGTACATGAATAAACCCGTTTAGTAATAGAATTAACATCCAATACATTACGATACAATTACGATAATCTATATCGTATTATATCTTTAACCATGCGTCCAAATCATATGCTGTTAAAGGGAAAGGTATTTTATTTTAAACATTTAAGACGATGAGTTTACTTATTTTCATAAAGATTCGCTGACTTTTTTGGAGGCATTTTCAAGCTCTAGAACTCAAATATATATCTTTCATAGTTAAGGCAGCGTTCGTAAGAAACGCTTTCATTCGATCGTTTTTTCTCCGATTCACTTTGCAAAACCGACTACCACGTAAAAGCCTTTTCATTTTTCGGTTTCTTATATAACCTATGACACTCAGCAATAATGTGGCTTTCTATTGGTGAAAGAATTTTTAAAATAGGTTTAGAAGATCCCGAGATTACCCCTTACAATTTAACAAATATACAAACACACAAACTTTACTTCTTTATAATATTAGTATAGATAAGGAGGTTTTGGCTTACACCACATTGGCCCGACAAGTTCGTATAGAAATTGAACGAGTTTTGTTTCTCTGTGTAATGCTGAGTTTTCCTTCCCCTGTGGACAAATATCTGGTTAACGCCGATAGGCTTGTCCTCTATTACATAAACGAGATCATATTTATATTCGCCATAATGTGGGCGTTTAATAAACTTCCAATTTACCCCCATTACCCCTTAGATATTATGTATGAAGTGTTGGCGTGGGCTGACATTGATTACATAAATTATGTAAGTAATGTTTCTTAATGCCGATGAATAATTCAAAGTGCCAAAATACATTATTTTCATGTAGTACCTAGTCAGTTTATAGTTTCCGGTTAGTATAAAATGGGAATGAGACTACAGTAACTCGAAAGATAAGGGGGAAAACGTGCCTCTACTTCAGTACTTTGACTAAAAAGGTCTGTAGTAAGATAGTGACATGATCTGGCCACTCTTATCCTTATAAATTGGACTACGTATCGCCCTCATCATCATTTCAACCGAAACACATTCACTGCTGGACGGGATGACAGGTCCTAGACTGAACTCATCCAATGCTATCAGCGATATAAAAAAAAAGTTCATAGGATCGCCATCCTTAGTGATATATAGTATTCCTTAATAGTATAAGTCAGATGTATAAGTGAGTTGATTGTCTATTTCGTGTATAAATCGATTTGGTCAATAGTATAAGTCAGATGTTTAAGTGAGTTGATTGCCTATTTGATGTATGAACCGATGTAGTCAATAAATTACAACCCCAAGTACGATAGCCAATACATAAATATATCATATATTGAAGATTAAGCCGTTGGTATCCAAATAGCTAGTTTACTCATTCAGTGTGTTTACTACAACTTACAGGAAACCAATCAATACCTATAGGCCTGATCATAAAGTATTTAATGAGTGCTAAAATTCTAATCCTTAAATACTGCACACAGAGTTCATATTCCACTGAATTTCAATTGGCATGTAGTTCCGTTCGCAAGAATCGTAAAACTGTAGAAATGTTAAACGTGCGCAAATAGAAAACAAAGTGAATGAACCCCGTGAACCTGAATGTTGATTGTTATACTAAAATCATAATGTGGATGTTGGTTTTTGCTAATTATATGACTCATCTGTGTGGGATTAGGACTGTTCATTTCAGGGGTGTTGTACGAGCCGTTTGAAGAAGCAATCTCTATAGGATAACTGAATACTGCACAGGCAAGGAAACCTTGGTTCCAAACTCTTTACGAAACTGGCCAGCGTGGTACAGAAAGCTAAAACCTCCTTAGAAAATACGTATGCTTAAACAAGCAAACGTATCGCCTGATGGTAAGCGATTACCGCCGCCGATGGATACTCACAACACCAAAGGCGTCACATGTGTGTTGCCAGCCTTTTAAGAAAGAGTTTGTGTTCAGAAATAATTATAAATCTAATTGAAAAACTAGTTTTATAACACAGCAAATAGATACCTTCCAGGGTTTGAAATCGGTTCCAAACTCAATAGATACTTGATAGGTTAGGTGCAACCAATTTTCAAGAAATTCGGCATGGAGATACTCGTTGCTCACGATGAACTCCGAAACTATCTTACCAGTTCTAACGTATTTTTTTAAAGTATATAACTAAGATAGAATAGTTCACATAATGCTTAGACCAATAGGAGCCGAGCATGTTTGAAAAGAGACGCAGATGAAGATGCGTGGGCTGAGCTAGTCATTTTATTTAATATCTCGATAAATCTTGAGTTAAGCTTATCACTAGAAGTGCTTAAGGTTTTCTAACGGATTTAATCACTGTTTTATCGTTATTAGAAATCGCAACTTTCTCATGTATATTTCTAACGTTTTATAAATTTTCTTTTGATTGAAAATAATATGTCTAAAGTACTCGAGACATTTCATTTTATGTTTTTCATAATTTGTAGAGCTAGAGATATACTAGATTTCATTATTTATCTTAAATATAATGCTGCGTATATTTAATACGAGAGTGTAGTCGCAAAAAATAGCCATTGTACTGCCATTGTACTGTTTTTCAATGTAAGTCGTAGAGCAATATAAGTTGAATATTAAATATTAATACAACTACACAATATTGTAGTAGGTATCTATTTAATAACCAGTTACAATCATAGAGTAGGCCCAAATCTATTGCTATATGTATAATACTAGCTTTCGCCCGCGGCTTCTCTCGCATTTAATAAAAAGTATCATATATGTTACTTCCAATGCCTACAAGAATATGTGTACAAAGTTTCATGATGATCGGTTAAGTAGTTTTCGCTTAAAAGCGTAACAAACAAACTTACTTTCACCTTTATAATAGTAGTGTGATAGTTGATAATAATTGAAAGCTATTGATGTCATGTGCATATCACATGACTTGTAGCCAAAGTATACTAACTTGCACTCATTTTTAACCGACATGAAAAAAAAGAGAGGAAGTTCTCAATCCGACTGTTTTTTATGTTTGTTACCTCAGAACTTTCGACTGGGTGAACCGATTTTGATGTTTTTTATTTGTATGCTGGTGGCTTCCCGTGTGGTTCTATTTTAGTTTGGTCCAGTTCTTGAAGTTGGTTTTATTTTGTTAAAATTTGATATTATTTCTTTTGAAACTTTTTCATAGGCCATGTTTTAACACGATGGCCGAAGCTCGTGTGCCGTCGGTATGGACAGGTCGACTTAAAACTATGGTCTCAAAAGGCCAACCAAGACCTTCACTTCAATGTTCACGGACTTAAAAAAAGATACCTTTTTGGTTTGTTTCGTCATTCCTTTCCTGAGTCTTAAGAAATGTCGGCGTCTTCCAGCTGTAAAGTCCAACGTGTAAAAATATATGTAAAAGATTTACTTACGTAGTAAGTATCATTTAACATACAGTTTTGATTCAAATTCTGATCAAGATGGTACGTCCATGGAATGTTGTGATAAAAATTTCTTACTTATGAACGTGTTGGCGTATCAAATGTGTTCATCACGTATTCACAAATTTCACACTCATATCACATTTCTCTTTTGCGATGCATTTCAATTTAGATGGCATGCCTGATCGCGTAATCTTAGAAACAAATTCAATTGTAAGGTAATACTTATATTGAAGTTTCTTATGTATTATGAATTAACAATTTAATATTCGTCACCAAAAACCCATAACGTCCCACTGCTAGGCTCGGGTCTCCTCTCGTCCCGACGCTGGCCGAATGCGGGTACTGGCAAGACAGCGCTGTGGCTACGTAATCTTGCCGTTGGATGTTTTTAAGCCACCCAAAGGCCTCCAACTAAACTTCACGACTGTTATCCTATGATAAACAACCGGAACCGATTGCTTAACGATTGGTTTATGTTTTAATTTAAAATAATATGTATTTTTTTAAACGGTTTTATTTAGCTCACCCCGTTTGTTTTATTCTTGGGTCAAATTTAGTAATTCAAATTTCACCATCTTCCTGTCAACCGATTAATCTGAAATTTTGTATACACTTTGGATTTTGGTGACAATACAATTATGTTTATTCATTATCATTATAAATTCAAGATGGCCGCCGCTACAAAATGGCGGATAACGTAGGTTTTATCAATCCCATCAATATGGGTATCAAATGAAAGGGCTCAACAAACAGAATACAATATACTATAAAAAATTGAAATCCAAGATGGCGGCCGCTACAAAATGGCGGATAACGTAGGTTTTATAAATCCCATCAATATGGGTATCAAATGAAAGGGCTGAACAAGCAGAATACAATATACTATAAAAAAATTGAAATCCAAGATGGTGGCCGCTACAAAATGGCGGATAACGTAGGTTTTATCAATCCCATCAATATGGGTATCAAATGAAAGGGCTCAACAAGCAGAATACAATATACTATAAAAAATTGAAATAATGAAGCACTAAATGAATTAAACAGAATGCGAAATAAAAACTAAAAACTAGAAAATAAAAATAGGTAAAAAAACTTTTTAAGTTAAACGGTTTTATGTTAAACATACATTGCAATGTTTAAGATAAATGTACTAAAAACCAAAAAATAATAAAATAGATACAGTCGTGGGAATTATAAACATATGCATAGACTAGACTAAAATAAAACCGTGGGGCACGTCAATTGTCTACAAATTATCGACTTAATGTGCGATAGAAGAATCGTTTAATTCGTCGTTAAGCAGTTGGCCCGCAGACGGTGAGGAAATTACTTACTATTTTGTTGCTCATGGAAATTCCAATAGTTATACACTCCATGTTAACCCCACGGTTTTATTTTAGTCTAGTCTATGCATATGTTTGTAATTCCCACGACTGTATCTATTTTATTATTTTTTGGTTTTTAGTACATTTATCTTAAACATTGCAATGTATGTTTAACATAAAACCGTTTAACTTAAAAAGTTTTTTTACCTATTTTTATTGTGTAATACATTCTGTTTTCATGCGATGATCAAGTCAATCTCTTCATTGTACTTGGTATTACATGGATCTCACAACTATTTACGGTAGAAGAACTGAGGGGTGAGACTTGTTTCTTAACTAGTTATGTTTTTGCTGGCATTGTTATTTTGGCAGAAACTAGTGGAGCTAATTTTAACATGCTTTTGTTAGATTTGTATATTTGTATCTATGATCTATGTAACCTCAACAGCTATAACTGCATAAGTCTCAAGTTCTTAGTGGACAATTACGGTGATAGATTTGTGCTCTCAAAAATGGTTGTCTATGATAATACATACTAACTTACTTGGTCAATAGTATGTCTTTTTTTTATTGAATAGCCGGCAAACGCGCAGAAGTATCGCCTGATGGTAAACGATTACCGCCGCCCATGGACACCCGCAACATCAAAGGCGTCGCAGATGCGTTGCCGGCCTTTGGGGGATGGGGGAAGGGGACTAGGTGTGTCCCTCCGGTATCCTCACTCACTCCGTGAAACACAGCGCAAACGTTATTTTACACCGGTTTTCTATGAGGCCGTAGTATCACTCCAGTTGAGCTGGCCCATTCATGCCGAAGCGTGGCTCTTCCACGGTATATTCGGATGTATAAGTGAGTTGTTGTCTATTTGGTGTATAAATTGAATCGATTAGTGTGAATATGAGTTTAAGACAGCTTATTTACATAGCTTATGTGGATAGGTTCTTTTTATATCTATAAAAGTAGAAGTAAGTTAACCAATTACAACAAGAACAAAAATATCAGATATTAATACATGTAAGAAGTGGTGCAGTTACAACAGGCGTGGCAGGGAAAGTACACCGGTTCGTGTTGGGTTCGACAGTTGCTATGCTAATGTACTAGATTTATTACCTAGCCACTACAAGCAATAGTTAACTGACTTTCGTTAAGGAAAATGTATGAATAGATATTGATTTATTTACATATTTTTATTACGAACAGTAAGTTATGGGTTTTTGTCCTGACGACGACGAATAAATGAAGAATGAATGTAATACAGAGACAGGATTAGATACAGATAAATGAAAACAAATCCTTCTTATATTGACAGCCTCATTGACACAGTGGTAGCGTATGCGACTGCTGAGCTTGAGGTCTCGGGTTCGAGTCCCGGTTTGGTTCAAATGTTAGTATGATTTGCAATTATTTGTTTCGGAGTTTGGATGTTTTCTATGTATAATATGTGTGTTTACAAAAAAAGTATATATGTATTTATATCAGTTGTCTAGTACCCCTAACACAAGCTCTGTTTGGCCTGGGACTAGATGGCGTTGTGTGTTAGATTGTTTATTTATTTTATTTAGTTTGAATTTCTTTTTTATGGATTAGAGGGCAAACGAACAGACGTATTGCCTGATAGTAAGCGATTATCGCCGCCCATGGACACCCGCATTATCAGAAGCGTCACAAAGGTGTTGCTGACCTTTGGGTATGGGCCTTTGGTGTCCTCACTCACTCGATGAAACGTAGCGCAAGAGCTGTTACAGACCCGTTTTCTGTGAGGCAGTGATATCACTCCGGTCAAGTCTGCCCATTCATGTCGATGCGTGGCTCTCACACGGTAAAAGTTTAGTAAAGAAGTTCCTTTAAAAATACTATATTGAGAACTATCAGATACCGAGTCGTCAACAGCCTTTTAATAGTACACTGCTGGGTATAGGTCTTTCCGTAGCAAGGAGGTATTGACCTGAAAGAATAAGTCTGCACTATTAGTTTTATGTCATACTAGCTGACCCACGCAACCTCGTTTGCGTCTTCAATTGCCCGTACCGTGAAAATTTTCCCCCGTTTTTGAAACTTTCTTCATTGGTGCTCCGCTCCTATTAATATTAGCGTGATGATATATAGCCAATAGCCTTCCTCGATAAAGAAAGAAAGAAAGAAAAAACGTTTATTCTGACAAACACAGTACAGAGTATGAACAGAGTTTAGTTTATAGGATGTAAGTAGTTATCCTGTGTTATACCAGAAAAGGCGCCCATCTCAGCATATTGCTGCAGTCAGAGTGACTGCAGCGCTGGTCTTACGATAGGGCCCGCGCCCGGTGTCGCCAGTCTGCCCGTGTCCAGTGCTGTATATTTGTGTGTTAAATTAGGTATAAATGGACTATCCAACACTGAAAAGTTTTTCAAATCGGACCAGCGGTTCCTGAGATTAGCGCGTTCAAACAAACATACTCTTCAGCTTTATTATTAGTATAGATACTAGAAATAAATGAATGAAAATTGTTTTTAAAGTCAAAGTTCTTCATAAATGACGTGTTTAATGAGACATGTAATTCAAAATGTAGGTCATAATAACATCACAGTATAACTAGACGATTTCTTAGTAATAGTTACAGACCACATATTTTTAAATTTAGCCAACAATTATTATGAAGTCTCATCTCCTGTTAATCATCACGCGAAGTGTTAATAACAAATATAAATGATGACGATATTTCTAGTTACATGAGCAGTCATGTTTGTCAGTTAGAAGTTGCATTTGACCTTGTACTGAGAATAGGTAATGCTTAAGTCAAGATACTTATAATCTTTAAAGGTTTCATCATCCACTACTGGACATCTGCCTCTACCAATATACGCCATCGAAATCGACTGTCAGCTCTTTTTCAGTTTACCCGTTCACTTCAGGTGGCTTAAGGATGTTACATAGTATGAACCTGTCGCCGACCACTGCTGAACAGGTCTCCCCTAAGGAGCGCCATCTATCTCGGTCTTGGTCAGCCCGCATCCATCTTAAGAATGTTACACTACGTATCTTGACGCAGTCTTCATTCCAAAACTCTTCTGCTTCAGTTATCAGTTTTGCTAGTAATTTGACCAATCCAAATCCATTTCAGTTTTTTTTCTATTGTATAGGGGGCAAACGCGTAGACATATTGCCTGATAGTAAGCGACTACCACCGCTTATTGACACCCGCGACATCGTTTACGTTGCCGGCATTTTAAGAAGGATTACGCTCTTTTCTTAAAGGTTTGAAGGTCGTATTGGTCCGGGAAAACCGCAGGCGATAGTTAATTCCACAGTTTTGTTGCGCTAGGTAGAAAGTTTCGGGAAAAGCGCACAGTTGTGGACTGCCAACCATCTAGATGATAACGATGAAACTTCTGTCTCGTAGGACGATGGCGGAAAGGGGCGGCAGGGATCAGTCTGAACTATTCCTCGGAGCACTACCCATAGTAAAGAAGATGAACAACGAAGCCACATCTCTTGGCTTGGTTTGATTTTACTACGGATGATGTATGAACAAATTTTTTTAACACATCCAAAAGTCGAAGCTATTCTGTTATTTTTTAAGTCATCGATATTTTCCTTATTTGTCATTTCCTTAAGCGTTTTTAACGTCTTATCTTGGAGGGATGTTACATCCTTTATTTTTATTAAAGTAAGCCAGCAGGATTCGTCTTCATAATTCAGTCAAGTCAGAATTGAAAGGCTGTCAATGACAATCCTAGCACACGAAGACATAAAAAATGCATATTTATTGCCAATCTTACTTCACCAGATTTCCTGTTTGAACAGGTACGAACAAACGCCCACACTATTGCTATTACTAGATAATTAACTAATAGAGTGCCTTTACTATGGCGTAATCTAACCGCGAACCTAATGGCTTGAGTCGATAATAACCAAATATGGCTACATGGTGATTGCGTGATTATTACTTCAAAACTATGTTGACGATTGTTCCTAGTGGTTCCGAGTTACTTGGTAACAGTTATTAAACTCTTGTCGTTCTTTTTTTATCTCTCTTATCTTCTTCTTCTTCTTCTTTTGATGAAATGGCAACCAGCCGGGTCACTCGGATCAGCTATTTCTGCCAATCTCAAGTATTTATCGTTTTCAATTATCAAGTCTTCGAGTCTTCAAGTCGTCGTCGTGATGAAATTAATGATAAATAATATATAAAATGTGGATGACATGAAATGGGGACAGTCTTGCGAAAAAACAAAAAAAACGATCGTCCTCTCTTATCTTCTCACAATCTGTCTTTATTGATATTTAGTTAGACTTTAAGAATTTATATGGTCGTGTTTGGTTCCAAATCCAATGATGTGACCAAATTTTGTTTTATATCTACATTTTCAATAGATCTTGGGCCGCACGTACTTTTTAATCGACTTTAGATTAAGCTTGGGTTGTCAACTAGATTGTATCTTTTAAAATATTTGTTACTTTAGCAATCCGTCATTTATGAGCTAATTTGTTTTCTCTCTCTCTCTCTCTGGCAATTTCTCTTCCAATCGTTTTTAATAAAAATAACATCTAAATTTATTCAATTAAAAAAACTGTTAAGACTACCTTCAGCCGTGCTGTTTAGCCAAAATGACTTCTGAACGATTTAGAGTTTTTATGAAACACGTACAAGGATACCACCATAAAAAGCTAAACTACCTGTAAAGAAAAAAAGACCTACCATTGTAGATACTAGGTCACATACCATCTCCATATTTAAATGTACAAGGGAACCAATCAAAGAAAACGAACATAGTCATTAATCACTTCATTAACTCCCGCCTTTTTAGTCTATGGCGACTTTTTGTGACCCGTTTATATTGATAGACTTTCTTGGCAAATAATTCAAGATTCATATCAATATCATACCTACTTTCCATTTACTCATAGCATTGATAGTGGTCTGAGTTAAAAGTCGTTTTCGTCGTACTAACTTTAGCTCGCTGCTCTGTCTGCATCTATGTAGATTAATGATAATCTATGTATTATTCTAATGTATAAGTTATATTACTGTAAAGTTTCATATTAATCCGTTCGGTAGTTTTTAACGTGAACAATAGTTTCTTAAGTGAAAGAGTAAAACACAGTCATACTTCCAAATTTTCGCATTTTAATATTAAGTAGGATTCAAAATAATATATTGACCCTGTCCCTGGCTGAAAAAGAGGAAACGGCTACAGTCATCAACTGTTCCGAAAGTTTAAATAATGACGGCTGAAGTTATACTGGTCAGGCCCATAAATTTTATATTTAATTATTGTTGCTTGAAAACCAAACGGCTTTTATTCGTATTTTTTTAAAAGCACTGAAACCTGCCTGATTATGACCACACATAGATATTTTCTGCCTCGCACAACAATACTGTGGAATGAACTGTCGCCTGCGGTATTCCCAATACTACCTTCAAACCTTCAAAAAAGAACGTACTTCTTAAAACGCCGGCAACGCGCTTGTGACGCCTCTGGTGTTGCAGGTGTCCATGGGCGGCGGTAATCGCTTATTATCAGGCGATACATCGGCTCGTTTGCCCCCTCTTTAATAAGAAGCGAAAAAATAATGTACTTTTGTATTTTTTGTGTTAAATGAAAACATATAGATTTAAGTGCTTTAACGTTTTACGAGACGGTAAAGGTGATCGGTTTACGTGACTATTGACATGCGTGTATAGACTACTGTGGTAGGTATACCTTATTTAGCATTATACTGCTGTCAATGAAACACCCACTCAAAAGTTCTTAAACAGAAGTTATTTACACGTCGGCGCCAAGTTTATCAGCCAAGCGGCTCACTTATTGGTAACATTAATAAATATATTTATGTCAATTCTGACTCAGGCCTTACATCTGGCCTTCCATAGAAGTGTGACATCATTATGTTCACGTTTCGACTGTGACTTGAATTTGAAACTGTAGAGGAAAATGTAATGCAGCTAAGATCCTATTTGGGTCATTTTGCAATTTAGTTTAAGGAAACCTTAGAGTATTATGTGACCTTAACATTATTCGTAACTGGTTTTGTAGAATTCGCACGTGATAAAAGAATTAGTTTATTCATGACTTCAACTGTTTGAAGGAGAATCTATTTGTTAATTATTATATTACAAGCTTTTATTTAGTTTTATCTGTCCCGATGTTTGTCTGTAATCAAATCTTGCAAATTAAATTTGATCCACGTATTATTATTAATCCAAAATGGCGGCCTACATATTTCTGAGCAACCCACCCAATATGGGTATCAAATGAAAGGGTTTAAAGTTATTTTCATTTATTAACAAGTAATGAAAGCTTGTTTTTAAATTAATCACTTGTTTTAGCTGTTAACACTAAAAGTGTTGCATTTACATCAAATTCAACGTCTCTAAATCCATACCTATATTATTAATGCGAAAGTAACTCTGTCCGGGTTACAAAAGTAACTTTTTTTTTTCTTTTGTTCTTCGCCTTCTGCGCCTGAGAAGGGAGGGATCCGGGAACTGCAGTTATTAATATGACCGGGCCCTACAAAAGTTACCCTAACTTAAGTTAGTATAATTGAAATCATAAATAACGTGTTCTTCTTAAAACCAGCTTTTTATTCTCGTGTCGAATAGCATCCATAGTCATACTAATATTATAAATTCGAATGTTATTCTGTCCGTCTGTCTATAGTCGGTGTATAGACATATTTGACCTTGGCTGGCAAAAGCCAGATATTTTATAAGGAAAACCGCGTGTATGTTTCTAATTCCAAGTAAATTATAATATAAATGACCTCTTTGACATTATGTAGTTCAAGGACAATGTGTAGTTACGTACAAACTGTCATAGTTGTTTTTACTCCAATGGGTGTTCTCTATGTCTATCTTCGTCATAAATAGACTTTTTTTATTATTGAATAGGGGGCATACGAGCAGACGTATTGCCTGATGGTAAGCGATTACTGCCGCCCATGGATGCAACACCAGAGGCGTCACAAATGCATTGCCGGCCTTTGGGGGAAGGAGAGGGGTCTCCGGTATCCTTACTCACTCGGTGAAACACAGCACAAGACACACCGGTTTTCTTTGAGGCCGTGGTACTCGTATTACTCCGGTCGAGCCGGCCCATTCATGCCGAAGCGTAGCTCTCCCACGGTTAATTGAATTATGTCCGATGTACTGCATTGCGTTGATTATTATCACAACAAATCTACTTCAGTGGGTTATAGTAAAGGGTCTACCTTTTAATATCACAGTAACTGATCGCCGCAGCTTCCTCTTTGTCTTTCGGATAAAATAAATCACCTTTTTTGCAACAGTAATACTTGACTCCTACTCGTATCGTAGCGCAATGCTATTTGACTCCAGCACTAAAAGTGTTTTTCAATTAGCACCAGCAGTTCGATCGCAATCGAACAAACACTTCAGCTTTTAAATACAAATTAGTATACATTGATACAGTTTAAAACTTAACGCTTAGAGACTGTATGTAAGGCTTTCTTCTTTTGAACTTAATTATTTGCCCACACCAAAATACATTTTTGTGAATAGTATTATTTATCTTATCATTCGAACATACAATGTCAAAACAAGACAAAAATGTATTTTTCCTCTGAGTTATTATCCCGATTAAGTATCCATTTACCATCTAATATTAAAAAATCATTTATTCTCTTGTTACAGGTAATGCAGAAGTCACCTCACTTTCCAAGTTATCTACGATGGTGGTTGAAGACGATCGCAAAGCCAGTGATACAAAAATCAGCATCGCAAATTAACTTCATAATATTAAACAATTAAATACAAATCCAGCACTGGGAATAATTCTTGTGTCGCGGGGTACAAACGTGCAGTTTAGTTATTTGAACACTAAAATGAACAATATTTGCTTCAGCTACAAATTCTTGCTTGCTTTAAAATCTGTAATATCGTGTGCGTTTTTTAACGAATTTCGCTATACTTTTACATTTTCCAGCCTTTCATTTTTCAATTGTGCCAAGCCCAGCAGTGGACTATTACCATTACTATTAGTGTTGTTTTTGATGACGATGATAAATTAATAAATAAATATTTTCCGACACCTAACACACATCTTCATCTAGTCCCAAACTAAGCTGAGCTTATGCGTATGATGGGTACCTGATATAAATACATATTATACTTTTTTTTCTAAATACACACATAATATACTTAGAAAACACTCAAACTCCGAAATAAATATTTGAATATCATACAAACATTTGGTCCGACCAATGAATCGAACCCGAGACCTCATGCACAGCAATCGCCTACGCTACCACTGCGCCAACTAGGCAGTCAAGACGATAATTTTCAATAGATATCTCAAGTTTTATACGTACATATGTGTCAACGATTATCATAATACAGGAAGCATTATTGCTAGAAATATATCTTTCGGTGACTTACGCCATCGCTGAAACGTTTTTCACTTCTCCCATCTTTACATTTTTTAATAGCACCCAAAATCACGTTAAAATATTTTTATATAGAGTGTCTTCATCCATATTCTTCTCACGGGTATCGTAAGAGACGACGAAGAGAGCAAAGCAGGACGTTACTGCAAAGAGAAAGGAAAACTTCAACCAATTATTATTAGTTGTTTATGGACTCTATCTCGCGTGTAGAGTCAACGCAGAGATTCCGCCAATGTCAAGTGTTTCGAAAGACACGTTCAGAAATTGAATTTCAACCAAACGCTGTACTAACTCTCTGGCCAGAGTGGTAGAAGACCAAAACCTTCTTGCTAAGCAAAGGCCTATGTTTTTTTAAATGGCCTTGTCAGAATGACTCTACTCTGCCTGATGAAAAGCATAAGCAGAATCCAGACAATGCAATGTCCAGCAGATGACTCAATTTAACTAGTACTGTAATAAATTTAAAAAATTCTAATCTAATATTATAAAGCTGAAGAATTTGTTTGTTTGTTTGTTTGAACGTGCTAATCTCAGGAACCGCGGGTCCGATTTGAAAAAATATTTTTGTGTTCGATAGTCCATTTAGTCGATAAATATATATCATCACGCTAAGACCAATAGAAGCGGAGCCCGTCAGAATGACTCTACTCTGCCTGATGGAAAGCACAAGCAGAATCCAGACAATGCAATGTCCAGCAGATGACTTAATTTCATAAGTATAAATAGAAAAAATCCTAAACAATTGCCCTACTGACTAAGGAATATAAATATGGGTACATAAATGTCATAAGATAACACCTACACAGTAAAGTAAAACGAGGTCCCATAAAACATGTCTTGACGTATCTTAAGCTGTCGGGGCAGAACTGGAACATGCTAGTTATTAATATTTAATAGTTATAATAATCCGAACAAACATTAATAATAAGGTCACTTACACTGCTGACTATCACTATTTCGTAATAGACTTAATAGTAGATCACATTTGCAACGAATGGAAGGTTTAGTTAGGGACAAATCTTGCCGTGCTGTCAGTTTTGCTCTGTCCAAATAAGTGAAATTTATTTTTAATATTTTATTCTTGAGATGATACTTTTAATGTACAAAAAATATAGAAATAAATTGCACATATATTATGTATGAAGGTAATATTTAATTTCTTTAAATAATACAGGTTGCAAATTTCACTTATATTCGGTTCAAAATTAAGTTTAACACGGGAATGAAACCATCGGTAGTTAAGGATCTAGAGACAGAAACCTCCTTGCGATACATGCCATATCGAGAAGTATACTGTCTAGTCTGCATCTGACAGTTAATCCAGCTGACGTGAGCCTCTGAGAATGTCGGAGGCAGAGGCTTTTAGCAATCAACCTATCATAAATCATATTGATATGAATATCGGCTATTTTGCCGAAACCATTTCGTACACGTTAACAAATTCGTGGTTCAAATCCAACTACTCCTATCTTTCTTTTGTTACTCTTTTTTACTCCTCCCAAAAGCCTTTAATATACTGCGCAGGCAGAATTTTAAAATATTCTATTTGTGAAAGAGAATGTGACCTTGACATTAGAAGCTATTCGAGACCGCCTACGAAAAATAATTGCAACTTTTTTTTCAACCCACTGCCGAATGACTCATTGGGGTCGGTGTTGCTTGTGGTGAATTCAAAATTGCATGTTTGTGACTTGTGTAATCTAGTGTTGTACCTACCTATTGATAATACTCGATGTTGAAACCTTTTGTCTTCCATTGAGGTTCAAGGGTTTTTGGAAAAGTTTGGGGCATATTTACTCCTTTTATATAATAATTAGCTGAATGAGTGAGCTATTATTCTATATTTATTTTTTTGTTAATTTGATTATATTCCAAATAAAGTTGTTATGTGTTCTCCTGAACTAAATGAAAATTTCCTGAACTAAATGAGATAATCGTGAAAAATTTGACAATAATGATAACATTAAATTAGCCATTAGTGTGTGTATAACCTAATACCTATTTAGTTACTGCTTGGTACGTAAAAATGTAATAAAAATGAGCTAGGATCTTTTAGTTTTGTACCTACAGTATTCGATTAATTTTCTGAATAATGTTAAAATGCTAATTTAACGATTTTAATCATACTAAAGACCAAATTAATTTGTATTATAATTTAATTAGTTTTATTAATATTTTTTTTGAAATTGTTATAATAAATTAGATTAGCCAAAGAATTGATTTGTATTATTTAGCTCTCAAGATCAATATGATTTATGTATGAGAAACGAAAATATTGATTTCCGCATTCAATGTTGACATTTATAAAACTGTTTTATAAATAATGCCATTACTCTGATGCATAATTTGCATCTGCGTTTAATGTTACGCTCCCTGATTATAAATGGCGACCATCAACGTGCGGCGGTCTATTTGCATGTCTTTTATGTTATTTATTAGCTACGGCTAATGAACAACGTCACGTTACTAAACTGATAAACATCAAATGGTTTTAACGCTTTAAGGATTAATTCCAATGATGCAGGAAATGTTTTCAAAATATTCAACTAAAAATAGTTCGAGTTTTGTTGAAAATGTAGCAACATTCGATCAGGCAATGATCGTCTGCTACCAAGTTTGTATTATGAGCCTTTATCCATTCAAGCCTCCGGCGCACACACGTACAACTACATACAACATGCACACAGATAAACGGAGCGAGTTTGACAGTTCACGGCAGGCGGATCAGTTGGCCGATGCTCGGCGTCGCGGTACGATCGCTCACCGCCGCCATCTTGTATTTACGAAACACGGGCTATTTTTTTATTAAAATAAACTATACGTGTCAACTGTGTAAGTGTGTGCTATACGTTCTTGTGGAGGTTTTTAAATTTGAATTTGTTACGGATATGAGAACGAGGATTTCGGTATTAATCAAAAGTTTTTTTTACGTGGCATGAACCGGTGTTATGTAAATTGCAAAATAATTATCGGGGGATCCATAGTAATACACATGTACAAAATAACTCTGTATTCGTAAGTACCTTCTAATGTGTTGATAACGGTGAACTATCTCAAGTTTGTCTATGCTGGAATTTTTAAATAGTTTGTTTTGTAGCCGAGCGTCCCGCCAAAATGTAGGTTACGGTTAAATGACTTCAACGCATATCTAGACGAGCATTTAATCCCTATTCTCACGTCGAAAATTTTTAAACTTATGAAATAATATGATATGACCATAAATAATAATGAAATTGAGCTAATGGCCGTGATTCCAGAAAACAATAAAATATTTATCATTATTATTCATTTACCTATAGTAGTGTGATGTCAGAATTAGTACTAATAATATTCTGACACGGTGACACAATGAATACCGCAGATGATTTGTATGGCAATTCCGTCATTATTAGAATTTTATTCGAATAATTTATTTTGTTATTTTCGATTGTCTCATTGCAAGTTGTGATAATAGAGTAATAAAAAATAAAAATAGTCTGTTATTTACATGAAAAAAATATTAAGTTTTAAATACCGATAAACGAACGAAGGACTTAACTTGTAATTGCCTTGTCAAAAATAAAATAACAAACATAGACAAATATACTTCGGTTTTTTTAAAAAAATCACTATCTAGATATTTTGGTTCCCATTTTAAACGACTAATTTAAATCAAGTTCATAATTTATTCAACATACTCGTATTTAAGAAAATAAAAAATCTAAGTTTTTTTATACATAAATACTAATTTATTTGAATGGCAATTTTGCAACTCCGTGTTTTGATTTGACTTGAAGGGTAGTCATGTAAAAGAGACATGTGATCATGACATTAGGAAAATTAAATGAAACAAAGCGGTATTGTTTTTGAATATTACTTTTGAGCTGCATGTATCGAATACCTATTGAGTTTTACCTATACGCCTTGAATATTCATGGTTGGTTTCCTTTTAGGTATAAATGGCGTCTCTTTAACGCTTTTGTTTACGGAATATACACCTTAAATGGACGTCTGATACGTCCATTTAAGGTGTTTACAATGGTGGTGCTTTACAATTTATTGTGTATTAATTAAGTATTCTACCTTTGTAATTACTCATGCCTTACAAGGTTTCATTTTATTGGAAAAACGTTTAAACACCAAAATTTTATACACAGTGTAAGCAGTTCCCAGAGTTATCACATCAGTGACGTCAGTATTCAAATTCTTTTTAGTACAGTATAAAATTGATATTTTTTAAACACCTGACTCACAGATAACGTCACCGTCGTGAAGACGATGAAATTCTTTTGATTGTCATTTGTCTGCATAGAATTTTAGACTTTAGACCGTAAAACATAACGATTATTATTGTATTTAAGTGGAATGTGAACTTAAAATTGTATATCTTCTTATTTACTTTTGCCATAATTTAACTACTGTTTAAAGTATAGAATAAGGGGTTAAATGAGGGAGATCCGTAGGCCGAATGGAGACGTAAAATAAAAATGACCAAAAAAAAAGTATCAGAAAACGATTCTTTGCCATTTGCTTCAAATAAAATATCGTCTTTACAACCCCAATGATGTACGAATTCCAAGATTTACCCCATATACCCAAATCTTTTTAAGCTTTTCAAAAATATTACACTTTATTTGGACAGTCACGTAAAATATAAAACTGCAAATTTCACGGCTGGGTTTACTTTGATTCAGTGTACTCGATAAAAACGAATCTCGCCTTATCGTCGATATTGATATCGATCTGACAACTGACGTCTATTAAATCCCATCCGAAGTGACAATGACATAGGTTTTTCCGCGATTAATTGCCAACTCCCTCCAGCTTTTCCAGGTAATTACTACTTTAAGACTTCGTTTTTGTTCTGTACGAAAAAAAAACAGCTAGAAACTGTCGACGAACTAGTTGTACCCTTGAATTCTTGGTGCCCCGAAGGAACTAAGACCAAACCCTGAGATTTTTAAATAGTTTATTGAGTAAATATTATTAATTGTGTAAGATACTTACATAAAATCAATAAATCTTTATAGAATTCTCTTGAAATTTGTTTAGAACCTGCAAATCACTGTTATGAAATGTATAAATGACTGCGATTTTTGTTTTCTTTTTCTTAAAGAACAGATAATTTTAACCAGCGTATTTTGAAATATTGCAGTCATATAGCGCAAAAAAGATCTGTCCCATTATCGTCGACAATTTTGTCGCAACACAAAGTAGGTCGATCAGAACGCACCCCTTAATGATAGAAATAATTTCCGATTGGGTAATACCTTGCTTGTAAATCGTTAAACCTCGTTGAATTTAATAGAAATGTTGGACTGTTTAGATTTTAGAATACGTAGGCTATTAGCCAGTTAGCATTTTTCATAGATTTAAACTTAAAATTTACAACAATATATGTTAATTCTGTATGGAATTTAGAAATGAAAAACAGTTGTATCTTCTGAGTGGCGAGGGCCTTTGATAAGAGTTTTGACAATCTCTCATCATCTAACCAGTTGTACAAGAGATTTATTAATCAATTACTTAACATAGTTAATTAATTATGATTTCGATCCCCATGTAGAACAACAATTTGTGTGATCCACAAACTGTTTTGAGTTTGGATCACACAAAATTTATTCCTGAAAGATAACTTTAAAGGTGTTCTTTGAAAAGAAATAAAGATAAGTTACGATGGCAACTCCAATTGTTAGGCTGTAAACACGAGCAATCCTTGTAGACTTATCGACGTCAAGTATTACGTGAAAACGAATGTGTTAGCAGAAGTTCCGCCTCAGCAGTCCCGTATCTATCATTATCGCGCCGATAGCGATATGATGCATGCGTTTTAATCATAGAGCAAGGTGCATTTGTTGTTGCTGTTTATCCAAGTGCAAAAAATGAGGTGTTTTTCTTACGAAGCATATAAAGTAATGTATAAAATAGATTTTAAATATACCCAATATCCCGTAAGAGGTAAGTAGGGGCTTTTGCCAACTATACTTTTGTCATATAATACTTGCATAAGCGTATTGAATCCAAAAAAATAGACATGTACTCGTAAATTCAGACTTCAAAATGATAAAAAGAAAATAGGAGTGTGTTATTTTATATATATATATATTTATTATTTTACTAGAGATTTGCAGTAACTTATCTCCCTCGCGCTATACGTTTTCTTTAACCCTATTATCTTCTAACGTACGTTTTAAAATCATATCTCTAGTTAAACCTAAGGATTACTTATTGTGTCCTTTAATGCGTATAGAACTTTGAGCCGAGAGGGAGATACGTTTGAACTGAAACACTTACAAGACGGTTTGATACACTTAATTTCTAACATGACAGCCGTACATGATTACAATGGAATATGTTACCGCTTCGCATTCGCTAGGGTTGTCAACTGTAAATATTTTTAGAAAGTATATTCGTAAAATCTGTTGCATAATTCAGTAGATGTAATATTTCTAGTTTAGGTCGTCAAGGCATGACTACCGTACTAGTGAAATTTGCCCCGAGTAAATTATTTCAAAGTTCTAATTTTTGAATATATGATTCGCAACCGGATTGGCCCATAGAACATTAGATAAGTCTATAGAACTGTTGGTAAAAAAGTTGTTCATTGCAATGGTGTCTGTTTTTCCATATTAGAGGTAGACATTAATTAAATTTTTTTTTTGGGAATAATGTAACATATCGTATATCAATCCGTCTCGCCAGCGGGGTATAGTCGGCCAAAACCTTTCAATTCAGTGTAATTTCAGTGCAATTCCAGAGCCAAAAGTTGGCTCCAGAAAAGCGCCAACTTTTGGTTCCATTGTGTCTACACTGAGTCGCCAACAGCTTACTGATCAATTAACAACTCGCTTGATTCGTTCGTCCACGTGTCATGTTTCTTTTTGTTTTCAACGAAGCGTCTTCACAGAGTCAATTAATATCTGCCTTAAGCGTATTCTTTTGATGTTTACCGCCAAAAAAAAAACACGGTTCCTAACATTTTCCACCAACACGTGTTGCCAAAGTTGCCTACTTTTGTTCGGTGGAGGCTCGGCTTAAGGAGATGCCTATGTCTAACACTGGACCATTAAAGTCTAACAAGTTAATGATGATGGAAAATAATATCTTGTAGCGTTTTTGAGATGCCTATACGAGTTTCACAAGTGAACAATAGAATAAGGCCGCTTCTAAATACTACCAATTTTAGTAACAATTACCGAAAATCATGAACACAAGTATGTTCTCAAATTATAGGCGTTTAAAATATATTACACTGGTTAAATTGTTTTAAATCGTGTGTTCGTGATAGATCATAACGTTTAATGCCATATCTACATTACTCTGAAGTCATGTTTTGTAGGAAGAACAAGGTGTATTTTATTTAGACTCATATTCAGTTTAATACTACTGCCTCTAACAGTTCACTACTGGACATATACCTCTCCTTAAAAACAAGGTTTTAGAAGTAGGTTCGAATATCAACATGTATGTATCTAATACCTTTAAACGAATCACGGAAACGGCTCCAACGATTGTTATGAAATTTAGTAATTGAAAGTGAAATTTAGTTTTCGGGGGCTATAAATCGATCTAGCTAGGATTTATTTGACTGCCTCGGTGGCGCGGTGGTAGCGTATGTGACTGCTGTGCTTGAGGTCTCGGGTTCGATCAAATGTTCGTATGCTCTGCAAATATTTGTTTCGTAGTTTGTGTGTTTTCTATATAATATGTATTTATATTAGTTGTCTAGTACCCATAACACAAGCTCTGCTTAGTTTGGGACTAAATGACATTCATTGTGTTTAGACGTTCTTAGACGTTCGAAATTGTTTAATGACAAAATCTAATGTATGCCAACCTTGTTAGTGGTCATCCTCTTACTATGAATTCAGAGGCCTTTGACTTTCACTAAAACAATAAACAGAAATGTACAACTGGACTTAGAATATCCGACATGAATTTGTGATTGAAATATTTTTAAACGGTTCTGTTGTAAACAGTTTGACTAAGAGTGGTTTTATTTTAACTTTAGCAATCTTATCGGGTTCCTTCCTTCTTATCTTATGACTAAATTAACTAAATTTGTACCTACTTTTGTAGAGAATTTCGTGCAAATCGTTGTAGCCGTTTCAGAGATTCAGACTATGTTTTTTACAAGTATATATATACAAGAATTGCAAGCTTATATAGAAAGATAATCTAGATATCATATGAATGTCTTGTCTATTTATCACATAACATATATCCAAACCATTTCCATTGTCTCCTCATTTCCAACACGACATTCATGTTTCGTATCACATGGATGAAATAGAATAAATATTTCTGTACTCCATACAAAAATAGTCAGTGTTTTAATATGCCTAATAAGGCACTTCTTTCATCTTGGTCCAAGCAAGTGTGATGGAATAATAGCAAAATTTCTCACGTGCTACTTGTTGTAATAAAAATAGAAAGTTGGATAATCTAGACAGCAGTGTATAAAGTCTACATGAACGTAGGACTTCGACCTTCGTTCAGTGGACGGCGATTGGTTTGTGAGGTAGGTCTTAGAAAAATGGTAACTAAAAAGGTCCAGTTTACGTTAGAACTGTGTACCTAGTAACGGTGCAGTGTACGTCCTATGGATATTTAGGTAAGAGGGAAAGAGATAATTGTAGAAATCTTAATTGTGTTGTCAGTATATTTTAGGGCACTGACTTCCCAATAACGATTGCCATGCTAGACCAACGAAGTAGTTATCTGTACATTAAATATATTGGAGAAAAACTACTGAAGGTCGTCTTTATTAAAGTAATAGGTACAACTCAAAACAACAGTTTTTAAAACTTGTGTCTGTTTGTACTTGTGTGCGCTCTCAGAAGTGCGAAGATGTGTTTTCTCCGTATTGCGATGAATTTTATTTAACACTAGCTAACCCGCGTCGTCTATTACCCGTAGCGTGAAAATTTTCCACCGTTTTTAAAATATTCTCCATTGGTTCTCCGCTCCTATTAGTATTAGCTTGATGATATAGCTTTCCTCGATAAATGAACTATTCAACACTGAAAGAATTTTTCAAATCGGACAAGCGGTTCCTGAGAATATCGCGTTCAAACAAACAAACTCTTCAGCTTTATAATATTAGTACAGATTTTTAATCCTTATTTTATTTTTATGCTATTGGAGCTGTTGGCAAAAATTGTGTCCTCTTCTGAATAACTGTCACTTTTGTTGCATTTTCAATCCCTTGGAATTGCATAATACTATTGTCTTACAGAATTGTTGAGCAAAGACAATAGATTTAATTCAGACTACATACGTAAATATTGTACAAATAACAAAATGCATTAGCAACAATTGATTAGTTTATTTTTCTGTAAAATCCAGTACCATTTGGATGTCTTTATTGACTTGACGCATTCTGCATAATAAATTATACATTAGCATTGCAAATAAGTTGCATTAGTGCTTAATTGATCTAGAACGATTTAGTGTTCTTAAAATTGCATGTATTAGGTATTAACTATACAAATTAATATAATAAATTCAAAATTAACTCTTTCTGTCTGTCTGTTACGTTTTCATGGTTAAACTGCTGCATCGATTTCAATGAAATATGGCATGGAGATATTTTGATTCTTGAGGAACGACATAGGATACTTTTTACCGCGATAACTAATATCCCGGGAATCGAATCCGAGACCTCGACACAACAGTCGCAAACGCTACTACTTTGCCACCAACTACTATTATAATGCTTATACGGATAAAAGAATTGCTGTTTCCGAGTAATGCCAGGAATTGATTGTTAAAAACGACGAACAACTTCACGGCCGCTCCCAGGCGTAGTATGAAACCATATTACTCCTGTTTTTTCTCTCACGTTATTGATAAATATTAAAATGGTAATCAGAATGCTTGTTATGTAAATAAACTTATCACATTCATAATCAACAAGGCTAACGCTTCGAGTTAATAAACAGTTTTATATCAATGTTCGAGATTTCTCTCTTTAAAATGAAATAGAGCTTGAAATTCAACCAATTGGTGGTTTTATCGAGATTTTATTACCTAAGTAGGTACTTATGAATAATTGCTTTGTTTAATGGTTGTATAGTTATTTTTAGTGTTACACGGGTAATACTAATATTATCATTGAGGACGTGAGTTTTTTTGTGTGAAAAGGATCTCCACGTCTCAAAAATCCCCATCCCCAAAGGCCGGCAACGCACTTGTGACGCCTCTGGTGTCCATGGGCGACGGTAATCGCTTACCATCAGGTGATACGTCTGCTCGTTTGCTCCCTATTCCATTAAAAATGTAGGAAAAAAGGATTGTTCCGTAAGAGAAAAAATCGTGTTCAGCCTAATGATGAATGTGAGACAACTCGAGTGCAGAAGCTAGTACTCAATAGCCACATAGTTCATCTCTGTCACTTGTTAAACTATAATAATTAATAATTCATTTAATAAACTAATAAATACTACTGCGCTAAAACAATTACCAACAATTGGGTAGTTGACTGTACATAAATACCTATGTATCCTTCCTTAAAACGAACATTGTAAAACATATCTAAAACAGTGACGTCACAAGTTTGTGTTTAGTACGTTTTTCATACAAAGTGATCGTTATGTCAGACTATAAAAAGTAACTGACTTGGACTACCCTATTTCATCCATTTAAGAAATTAGACGATACTGAACACAGAACAAAACCATAAAACGATATTTTACAAGTGGAACAACTCCGATGCTATAGATATAACGGTTTACATTGACGACTTTGTTTTGATACTTTCATACCCTCAAGCTATTAAACCAGTCATAGTGATCATCATCAACACACGAGACGTACCATAAAACGTGAAATAAAATCGTTTATTTTCTTCTCTCACACAAAAATCAGTTACAGAATAACCAGCCTCTCCTATCTCCAGATAAGTAGGTACAGGGGATCTTTGGGATGGGAAAAGAGTACAGATGCATTTAATGACTCTTCTCTAAGAATTTTGAAGACTTTACTTGATGGCGAACGAGTTCGGTTCCTCGATTTATTCTAAGTACCTGGATGACCGAGCTTTACTAGGTGTTGTTTGGCAAATTTTCTCGAAAATAATCGTAGCTAAATCGATTTATTGCCCCCGAAGCTCCCTGTATACTTAATTTAATAAAAACCATTTGAGCCGTTTCTGACATTCAGATTATATATATACCAGAAATAGTCTTTGCCTGCGGCTCCACCCACATGTTTATCGGTTATCGCAGTAAAGGGTAACCTATGTCCTTGTTTAAGAATCAAAGTATCTCCACGCTTAATTTTATTGAAATTGGTGCAGAGGTTTGGCTTTGAAAGCGTGACAGGCAGACAGACATAGTTACTTTCGCATTTATAATATAAGTATGGATTGCTCGTTTAAAAGGTGATCCTGTTAATTATAATGTACTTTAAAGTATTTTTTAATTGCATTCGTAGTATAGTTGATTAGCATTTTATAGTTTGGACAAACATGCTTATGAGGTAAGTGAGTTTTAAAGCTATAATTTGTACGGTACCTGTAAATTTTGCCACTTTATATTCTGAGACATGTTGCATAATGCTGAGTAAACCTAAACTAAGGATTTTAGAATAACAATAGCTAGATAATACTATTTGCTCCAGACATAATATGTAAAATAGAAAATATATTCTGCAGTCTCAGACGTTGACGCCTATACTTATGGATTATTTCCTAGTCTACTGTTAACTTATTTATGAAGACATTATAAAATGAAATACCTATTTAATCTTGTACTTTACCCGTTATTTCCATGATCGTCCCTCCGGCACTACGTGCCTATACCATGACGTACAACTGCCGTATCAAATCTGAGGTTTCGTGCATCCCGCAGTACTTCTATCTATCCCGTTAGCACGAAACCGGTCTCAGCATGCCGCGCGTTCCGAACATTGTTTTGACAAATACTTACTATTTTAGCTTATACCACTATCTTCTTCGTACTATTGATTGGATTTAAAGCTTTACTTACCAGTACTTGTAGAGACACTTCTAGTACTGGGCCATGCATAGTACCTAAGTTTAGCATAAGTATATTTATCTATTATTGACTATTAGTTTCATAATTTCACACGTCTCAAATACGGTCGTTTGGTCCCAGTTTAGACAGAATCTGTACCGTGCAACCCAGACCGCTAAAAATAATAAATAACTTCCGGAGATAGAATGACATAGATATGTTTATCACACACTTATTTGACCTACGTAGAATTCAAATCCATGACCCTTAACTTAGTTGTGGATTCTCTACTTACTAGGGTTACATGTCATTCATCTTCAAGTTCCATTTAACACATAACATCACATTTTGTGGTCACGCTTATTGGGTTTGTAATTTCCATTATAGAGTTATGTGCGGTTTTGTTTCCAATATCTGTTTATGTTAGTCTTCATAGTCATCTGAGTTTATTATTATTATCTATCGTTTATGTGCCTTTAATATAATATCTTCAAAGCTTGCTTCATGAGATAGCCCTGCTGCGGTACATATACCTGAATGTCGGTTTATATTATACAGAGGAAAAGGTGGTAAAGTTGTAGGGGAGTAATCTCTGGATCTAAGGAACCGATTTAAAAAAAAACATTTACCAATAGAAAGCCACATTATTTTATGTGAGTGTCATGGGCTATGAAAAAGAAAATACCGCGACAGCCGACACTAACCGGAGACGCGTGGAAAAGTAAATGTATTAACCGATGTTTTCCTTTTCTTTTCGCCTGGGAAGTTACTGAAAGCATTGGGACTGCACTTATGTCTGTTGAGTTACAGGTGTTCGTAGTTAGCGGGATCCCTCACCATTAGGTCACCCGAAAACTTTATTGCGTCCTGTACCATTCTAAAAATGAATTGAGATCTCTTTGGCCTCAATAACAATGTAAGGATAATTCCCAACGAAATATGATTCACAATATTCCAACTAGTGTTACTCATAACTTATGCAATTCACTTTAAGAGAAGCTAGTTTCGAACCGGTACATTCTCACTGGATTCTTTGTGTTTGGCATGCGATAATATTCTTAGACGATATCTTTTGTTATTTCGAAAGATTTAGAAACAATATTTGTTTGGAAGACGACAATTGGTTACTTGGTGCTTAGAAATAGAGTTACATATTGAAAGAACCTGTTCTGCCTTTTATGTACAGTATTATTAGGTAATCATGTATCATTACTTCTTTTTAAAATCTAAATTTTTAATCAACGCTATAAATACTATAAATTATTAATCACGAATAGTTTGTTTCTGTTCTGTAATATCTTCATAGGTATAAGTGATTTCATGGCGATGTCAAATAACGGTATACGGCGGTCAATGGTCATGAAATTGGATCTTATTCGTATGCGCAAACGCTGCTTTGACACGCACAATGGGTCATTCGTCTTGTTAAAATTAATTAGTTCGCACGGGGTTTTGAATCTCAGTTCTTATTTTCAAGAATAGTTTGAGAGCACATTCTTGCTTCATATAAGATGACCTTCTTGTTTAAAAAAAAGTCTATTGTGGTGTGATAATTATCAGACTACCCTCATGTGTTTTAAATTTCTAAAGAGTGTGAAGCAAATTAGCCAGTCCAGACATAATTTTTTATACATTTTCCAAGAAAAAATTGCGGTTGAAAAAGTATACGATCTTACTTTCAAACGAACCGCTAAAAAGTGTTCCGAATCCTCGTCATCAGTATCAATATCTTAATGTTACTTTACAAAAGACACCACGTATTATTTTCCACACTTGTTCGTGTAAAATCATTCAATTTTAAAGCTTATCCCTTTGCTATAAGGTTGTCAATTGATTGAATACAATCTTGTAACTCAATATGCTTGACGGAATCCTGAGGTTATGATCCTCAGGAACTGGTTTTGTTATTTAGAGAACTTTGGTCTTAGTCATTACATGGCCGCATTCGTCAGAGATTTCACCCTTTTTTGATTATCTCGTTACGATGATGAACTACACTGGAATTTGGTTTTTGGAACTTTTGCATTTAAATGTAATTTGTTTTTTTTTAATTCAAAGATCCTTTCAATATTTATACACATACATACATATCTATATATTCACATGTATTCCCGAAGCGAAGAAAAATGCGTATTAGACATTCAGCTACAATTTGCTTGTTTTTCATCCTCCTCACGTAATACGGGGAGGTTTTATGACGCCAATTGAACAATTAAAAAATTACACAGGAAGGATATTGTAAAGAAAAAAATATAAAAAGGAAAAGCTATCATAAGAACCATTAGGGGCTATGTTCAGTAGTAGACGCCTTTCACTAGAAATGATGAAGATTACTAGATAGAACGAACCCACGAATTTATTTCTATTAGAAAACAGATTTATGAAGTGGTAGCTGAACAACAGGCAATGTCGCGAGGCGAAGCTAGTATCGTTATAAATTGTAGCCTATGTGTTATTCTGATGTATAAGCTATACTATTGTAAAGTTTCATCAAAATGCATTCAGTAGTTTTTGCGTGAAAGAGCAACAAATATACTCACAAACTTTGTTGTTTATACTCGTAATATTAGTAGAATTTACGTCGATGACAGGCTTAGGAAAACAGTTACATTTAATATTACTACGTACTAGTAGATGCTTTGAAAACCACAATAGAATTGAGTATGTGGTTTGCACAAATAATCATAACTAATTAGAAAGGATTCGCTAAGAGCCCACTCAGACGATCTTAACGTTTGTTGTGATATCTCTTATTTATTTTTGTAATAAATTCGTTGGCCTATACTTAGATTATGTTGGTTATCAAATTATCGTATCAAAGAGATTAGATACTGCCCGTTTGTCCTATTTGACCTTGACTATGTGTGTTTGTTTATGTTTAGTAATTTTCAGTATATACATAAGGTTAACAATTTGTTTGAATAAAAAAAAAAAATTGGTACAAAATATAACTTTATCAATGCGTTTGTGTCAAAAGTATCATTTTTGTGTTAGAGTGTGCAGATTATTATCTGATTAATAATTGTAGATATAGATTACGGATTAAATATCATAAAACCGTTTGTAGGGTTCTGTAGTCAAAATAACTAAAAAGAAATCCTTATAATTTCGTTATGTTCGTTCGTTCCTCCGTCCGTCTGTCCATATTATATACAAGCTAAGTAGGGTAGATTCACAATATCCTACTAAAAGCGAAAGTTAGTTATTCTTTCACGCAAAAACTACTTTTTTTATGGAACAGGAGGCAAACGAGCAGACGTATCGCCTGATGGTTAGCGATTACCGCCGCCCTTTAACATCCGCAACACCACAGGCGTCACAAGTGCGTTGCCGGCCTTTGGGGGATGAGGGAGGGGTTGTGATACTGCTGAACGAAACTTTTAAGTAATATATATATCACAATAACATATAGGCTAGTATTTACCTAGATTACTGACATATACGTGGGCTGAACCGTGCGCAAACACTAAAAATGTGATCCTTAAAATGAACGAATGATGCTGATGTATAAGTATGTTTACTCAAAACGCCTAGTTTCTTCACTATCCTAACTTGATAGTAACTGTACTGTTTTTCTATGATCCATTACACAAGTGTATTAGTTAATGTTTGCTGATCATGGACGGACTCCAAATATTTGTTCTTAAGCTGTACTAACTTACCGAGTTTACCGATGTTGATATTGGGTCACCGATGTTTTTGTCAATGATTTCATATAGGCATTCAAGTTTAAAAAATAATATTGTTTTTACCGTCGCGTGGTTATTTCTTTAATATTTTTTTATAAATTGATGACTTACTGTGACAGTAGATCGAAATAATGTTGTACTTAGTATTTTCATTGCACAGTTGGCCTAGTAGTTTAAGCTGTGGCCACTCCGCTTTCTACTGCGTCAAGTGTTGTGGGTTCAAATCGCACATGGGAGAACACTTTGTTCATCTGAGTTATTGTGTTGTTCGTTTATTTTTCCTTTTAATTATTAGTCATTTTCATGTATGTTTGTAAAATCGTTGGAGCTGTTTCCGACATTCAGATGTATAAATATACAAGATATATAAATATTGCTCGTTGAGAGGTATTAGATGTGAGCGTAATGTACTTATTCGCGAACTTACAGTCAAGCTAAAGACAAATTTAAGAGAAACCGCCCTGAAAACTATCTGTGTACTTGTTTTTAATTCAGTTTTAAAAATATACTCAGATAACATGACAGTGACGTAATTTCAAAATGTTATCGACATGGTGGACTTACAAGGTCTTTTGATTTTTGGTAATAAATAATTAAGACAGTTATTGAAATTATTGTGTAATATATCAGCGAGCACGTTCCGATATCCATATATAAACGTTTAATGTACAAATCAAGAACGCATTTAAAAGTTGAATTGTAGATTTACGTCTGAAAATTAAGTTTTTGTTCTGTTGTGTAATATATTACACTTGGTTTTTTCGCCGTTACGCATACGATCACTTTTGTAGTATTATGATAATAATAAAAACTCACTTTCTTGAGATCTTGAGATATGCTAAGTGATTTGATTTAAACATGCATGCCAACGCCTTTTATCGTGTTTTTTTATATGTATGAGTCGGCCAAAGTGTCTCTACTCGCCTCATGGAAAGTATTAACAGAATTCAAGAGTACTGGGCACCATACTTATGGCAAAAGCAGATAATGAGCTGCATGGTGATCAAAACTATTGCGGCTTATCTATATCATTTTCCGCAAAGTTACTTACTATATAATATTTTTTTTTATTTTTTTTTTTATTGAATAGTTGGCAAACGAGCAGACGTATCACCTGATGGTAAGCGATTACCGCCGCCCATGGACACCCGCAACACCAAAGGCGTCACAAGTGCGTTGCCGACCTTTGGGGGATGGGAAAGGGGATGGGGGGAGGGGTTGGGTTATGGGCCTCCGGTATCCTCACTCACTCGGTGAAACACAGCGCAAACGCTATTTCACACCGGTTTTCTGTGAGGCCGTGGTATCACTCCGGCCGAGCCGACCCATTCATGCCGAAGCATAGCTCTCCCACTCCCCCCAAAATATTTTTCTCGAGAACTTTCCAAACATCAAACTAAATTGTGCAAAGAGATGTTGATGACTGTTTATTTCTCAGTCAGGTTGTATGGAGTTCTTGTATCATGTATGGTTGTATGGAGTCGACTTCTATCATGATTAGAAGCAGCATCCTAAAATATTTTCCATCATCTAGAACTAACACTTTTTATATTTAGTAAAATAATCCGTCAAATTCAAGTTCATTCTTGGCCACTGACATTGAATTTGTTAGGAATAGCTCGCCTTTTTACCATCTAAACAATAGCTTCAAGTACTACACATAACAAAAGGAAACCTTTGAGCACTAAAGCGGATAGCACCGAGGCTAGAGAATGGAAGGAAAGGCACCAGGCTAGCTCCAACTTAATGTTAAATGTTTTGGCTGAAGGTTAGTTTACAAGTTTGAAAGTCTGGCGATCAGATCTTGATTATTGTTATCGTAAAATATAAATAAATAATTTTGTCAGATGTGTAATATTTCCTTTATGCCTACAGCGTCTGAAAGTATCATATACTATAATGATAAGTGAATTTATGTACCTTTTATGTAGCATATTGCAGTAATATTTTTTCTCGTAAATATATATCCTATGATACCAACGAATAATATGGCTTTCTATTGATAAAATAATTTTCTAAATTGGTTTAGTTGATCCAGAAAATATCCGCACAAATTTTACCTCTTTATAATATTTATTTTATGGATGCAACAAATTTCAAAACTCCTGTAATAGATTAATTCAAGCAAGGCGTCCTTTACGACATTTTTAGTTATCACTCGGCTTCAGTCGTTAAGGAATTCAGGCAATGTTACAGTCAGGTCAGCTACCACATTCAGTCAAGCATTTGTAACTAACGTAATAATTATATAGGTTGAGTTTGAAATTTTAAGTAATTCCGTAGCAGAAATCAAAAACTATAAAAGTAATACAAAAACTATTCATTGAAAAAGTTCTCAACCAAAATGCTCGTAGTATATTAATTAGGTAATGTGTGGTATAGACATAATAGCATACAAGTAATTGGTAAATTGTGCTCGTTTCAATAAGCTGTAAGTGGTAGCTGAATTATTCGCTGACACTTACGCCCACTGATGTTCTTGTGGCGAGGGGAAACGAATTATATATTGCTGAAATTAATCACTTTGACTTCTATGACATTGCCAAACATTTATGAAATCCTTTCGCGATCTTACGAAGGTTCCACTTCATTGTATTATTTTGATGACAATACCTCTTATGTTGTACCAATACATAGTATATACGATGACACATATGTATTTGTCCTATTATTGAACCATTTACTGTTGCCAATCGAATTAGTTCTACATCCGATCTTTTCAACAGGTTGTTTTTACATTTTCACAGTTGTGTTTTCACTTACGTATGTTTTCATTTACATAATATCATTATCAATATGAAGTTCTGTTATTCTTTGCATGTATTTGTATCTATAATTTAATAATTAGGTTGTTATAAATAATGGTATACTTGCTTTTTGTTAATATATTCTTGAAGTTATATGTAAAAGTCTTGTAATCTAAAAGTTATTATTAGTACAGTTTCCAGTCCAGTAAACAGTATATTTTTATTTAACTACAATTGGGCCACAGTTATACCTACTTACTTTTTAAAACAACTAACAATATACCTAAACTTCGGTAGAGTACGAGACAATTGTGTTATAATAGCAACGCTCATGTATGAAAAGTTATTTTTAATGCTAGACGCTCATTACTAAGACCTAACTGCCTCGTTGGTCTTTCTGTTGACGTAGGTATGCGACTACCGATCAAGAGGTCTCGGGTTTGAATTCCGGGTCGGGCCTAAAGTATTGTTGAATTTTCCTGATTATAGAAATACTTAATAACAGCTCGGAGTTTGGAAGTTGGGGTCTGAAATGAACCCCCGTGCCTCGGAGAGCACGTAAAGGTGTCGGTCCTGCGCCTGATCTCTCCCCAATCGTGCTGTTAACTGTCCCATCGGATTATAAGAGAGAGGGAACAGAGAGTTAACTATAATATCTCCTGCGTAGTTGACTTGTCTCCGTTGAGACTGGCCGCCGTGGTCGTTATCGGCTAGGAGAACATTATTACTAAGACTTGCTGCATACATGAAGGACGTACACAAAGTCAAATTCGTATCTACAATATGAAGCAAGGATTGTTGGAACGTTTTAATATAATTTTTGTTTTTATTACAATTATCTAGACATCTAGTTTGAAATTATACAAAAAGCGGATGTTATAATGTTTGTTGCCTTAACCTACATTGCATTATGCAACGTGCCTAATGGAGAATGTCCGAATTTGTTAACAAATTACATGAGAAAATAAGCCTGGTTTCTAAATATATTTAGTAGGCTGTGTTTTTTAATAAAACTGTTTTACGTAGTTATCCCGATTCAGGCAACGCCATGAGGCGATGCTAGTATCTTTATAAATTTTAGTCTATGTGTTATTCTGATGTATAAGCTATATTATTGTAAAGTTTCATCAAAATCCATTAAGTACTATTTACGAGAAAGAACAACAAACATATTCAGTTACATACTCATAAACTTTCGCGTTTATAATATTAGTAGGATACTCGTATTATTATTACATTATTTCCTCAACCTTCATGTAGTAAGTAATAAAGTAATATACACTGCATATAAAAATTCCAAGAACGAAATAAGAAAAGTATTTCAGTTCGGCGTATACGCGTTGAAGTCTTCTATCCTAAATATTGTAAATCCCAACTGGAAATTTCCGGAAACCCAAATATTTAGTATTTTCATCATACATTAATATGTGAAAATCGAGTAACTGAATTGTATTAAGTTCTTCTAGTGGAGTGGTGAAAGCAAAAACTTCTCAGACCTGCTGAAAAGTACTGGAGCAAAAATAGAACCTACCAACCAACGAGGTGGTCAAATGACTTAATAAAGGTCACAGGTCGACGTTGGATACTAGCCGTTCTGAACCGGTTTTTACGAAAGTCCTTGAGAGAGGCCTATGTATAGCTCTGGTTGTCCTATTTTTTGTTTGTTTGATTATGACGTTAGTCTGTTAATAATGTTCTTCTAGCCGATAACGACCACGGCGGCAAGTCTCAACGGAGACCTGCCAACTACGCAAGAGATTATATAGCGCACAAGTGTGTGCGCAAACACAGGTGTACTCTCTGTCATAATACCTATTAACTTCCAGGGTCTATCGGGTTTCTCTCGGACTTTCTTTATAGGGGTTACACACAATATAATTTCAGATGAGGGAATACGACACAAATTGTGTCTTATTATCTATTGGGGGTTTCTTTTGCGCACCATAAAAAAAACTTGTTTCTATATCTTATTTTAAAAACAGGTAAAAACTTGCTTTTAATTATTATGAACTATTTTTTTCGTTACTTTTATGTGCGTTTAGATTTAATGTAACATTCGTATGGTGTCGCAACTGTATATTTATTTCTACGATGCTTTATATCATAACGTGACAATAATTACAAACGGTTACGAAACACGTATTTTTTTCAATTACCAAATACGTTTTACGTAATTTTGGAGACTCGTTATGGGAAAGGTTTAACCAAACAATAGTTGGTTGTATGTAGATCACATATCTATAGAAATAAATAAAATGTGAAGTCTGTTTGTAATATCAAATTAACAGCTTTTTATATATAATTAGCTGATGATATAAGGAGTAACTTAGGCTACTATTATTAAAGAAGTTTCGCCCCGCGACGCCATCCGCGGTTGTTGTTATACCGCAGGTGACACCGCGGGGTTCAGCTAGTACATATAATCTATTCTGCCTCGGTAAAAGAGATTATGACTATAAGTATACTATTACTATAAGTGTACTATTATTATTTCGTCTTAGAAATGACTAATCTGAAGGCTGTTGAATAAGTTTTGCGGGTCGATAAGAGAGGGCGTTGCTACTAGCCAAAATTTTTTTGTTATGTTGGTACACTCTTCACATGAACGTATGTGAAGTTTAATTTCAATCTGTCATTACATTTACCCACCATTTAGTACCGACGTTTTACTGTATTGTTTACAATTGAAAAAAACTACGAAAAGGAGGATGAAAGCGAAGACATGTACTCGGTAATATAAGTTATCGGTAATTTTTGGGTTTCTACTTAAACAATTTAAGAATGCATTACTAGTAACTAAATACTTAGAGGTTTTCGTTACACTATTTGTGACATACTTCAATATTTTATATATATATATGGAAACAAGTATCTCCGAACAGTATTTTTTTTGAGAACAATATTTTAAATATGGTTATAGGAATATGTGAAAAGGCGACAAAATAAAGTTCTAGAACATTATAGAAATGCTACGTGTCTATTTATAGATATTACATTTCTTTGATGCGAACATTATAATAAAGTTACACATATTTCAAGTTAATAAGTTGTGATCTAAGCTATGTGTAATAAATATTATTACATCTCTGCTCCGTGCTCACACGACTATATTATAATATTAGTAATAACCTTGTTTTGTTATAACCGAACTTGTTGCCTATTCTTATAAATGTACACATAATATTCCACTGCCACGAAAACCAACCGATTATTTTGAGATTTGTACAAAACGAACAATGGTTCGGGCGCTTTCGTGTCATTGTCTGCGACCTTACTTTAGAAGTACAGTTCTACCGACAGCGGGTTCACAATGAATAGTGTATATTACACATCAATTTTATGATGTTCTTAAATGTAATATAACTTATAACCATAGTTAAAGCATAATCCTGCATCGCGCTATGAAAATTCTCGCGTCAATAATTATACATGTTTACGATATGCTAATTTTTCTATAGTTTAATCGCACTAGGATTTTATCTTTATGTTTGAGGAATAAACCAGCCTATCTGTTATCCTTAACAATATTCGTATATATATTTTTTTTTTTTTATTGAATAGTGGGCAAACGAGCAGACGTATCACCTGATGGTAAGCGATTACCGCCGCCCATGGACACCCGCAACACCAGAAGCGTCACAAGTGCGTTGCCGGCCTTTGGGGGTGGGAAGGGGGATGGTGGAGGGGATGGGGTATGGGCCTCCGGTATACTCACTCACTCGGTGAAACACAGCGCAAACGCTATTTCACACCGGTTTTCTGTGAGACCGTGGTATCACTCCGGTCGAGCCGACCCATTCATGCCGAAGCATAGCTCTCCCACGTTATTTCTTTCTTTTATTTCTTTTATTATCTATGCCGACTGAAAGTGTTGTTGTCCCCCTCACTCAGACATGGACAGATATCATTAACGGCTTAATATAACTTTCGAAAGATGTACCGTCTAAAATTTATTACCTATTGTTTCTTTTATTTCGCAAAGAAAAAATTACGAAAGTATAAAAAAAAACAATATCTAAGCCTGTGTTATTTTCTTTTACATTTACACTATTCGTTACAATATCAACCGCAACAGGTATTAACATTATATGCAAATGTATCTTTAGAAATATTTTCTAGGATTGCCATGCATTTAAATAGTCGTAATTCGATAATACTATATTTCCAATGCATACTTATAAAATAAGTATATAAGTACTTATTCAAAATCATTTTATTTTGCACAATACGCAGAATAAACTCGTAAACACATCATCTTGTTTTTTTTTCAAAAGTGTACACACAATACAGTCTTACCTTATTCAAATCTGTACTTTATTGCCTTAAACTTAGCTTTTAAATTTATTTATAAAAATAACAGTAGCACCCTTCAAAAAGGTGTACAAATTTTAACGGTTAATTCAAAAACGCGATCCCCTTCGCAACAAGTACTGACGCGCACCGTTTCCCGCTAGCACTTTGTCTCCATCCTAATTATTGTTTACTTTTTCCCACGGCCGCATTGGTCAGTTACCGAAGGTTTTGACCTTGGGAGTTTTGTCTGCAGCCGGGATGTCGCTCAGCGCGATTTGGGGCACTTACTTGTATTGTTGATAAACCTGTTTCGCAATTATTTGTAAGGATCTTCGTAAGAATATGCGAACGTATTTTGCTAAAAGTAATAAAAATAAGTTTCACAGATATTGATACAGTGCTATTGTAAAAAAATATACCTGGCCTGTAACTTTTTAATTTAAAATGGCGGCAAACAGATGCGAAATTGTTTTTAAAGGAATGTAGTTTACTACGTTTAAGATTTATGATGGAATAAAGATACTCACATACATAAACCCTTTTTTTTTTTTTTTTTTTTATTATGTGCGGAAATCCCCTCGGATACCACCTCCTGGTGGCATGTCGGACTCGAACCGACTAAAACCGCACGCCGTCTCGGGTACTAGATGCCGGGGAACCAGGTGCACCCTAGAAAGGAAAACCCTGGAACCCCGACGTACCTCGGGCCACCTACCCTTTGTAGATGGCCCCCTCCTCTGTGAGAACCCCAATGTTCCTGTTACTGTCTCCCAGGGCGCGTACGCTTCGCAGCGTCCGCGCCATCACCCGGGCCTGCGTCTGCTAGGGTGACACATGGCCTCATGTGTCACCCTCAGGCATACGCTTATGGAGGACGGAGATCGTTCTGCGATCTCCGGCGCCTGAGTCGCCTGCGGTACCTGGCCCGTTCTCGGGCCCGGCGGTCCGGGAGAGTTCTAAACCTCTCCCGGTCCCGCTCCGCCGTCTCTTTGGCAAGCATAAACATACATAAACCCTGTAAAATACTGCAATAAGACGTGAGCCGTCTTATTGCAGTATTATACATACCTTTGTTTGCTATATTCGGTCAAGTCAATATGTGTTTTTATTTAATCATCTACACTACGTATGTTCATTATTTAATATAATGTATAATTACTACTTTAATTTGATTTTCCCATTACACCAGGCACTACCTTATACTTTTCTTTCCACCCTATGGTTGCCTGTAAGAGATTGCCTCGATCGATAAGACTCCCATTTATACTTCCACAGTTCTAAGTTATTCTTGTAATTTAACTGGGTAATTATAATTAAACATTTACAGTTTTTGCATGCTCACACCTTCACAATAAGATCACTTATATTTAGCTTTTGTTTTCCTTTCTCTGTTTTATTAATCTTAATATGTATATTGCTATCTAGCTTTAAATAACTTACCACGATTCTCAACGCGAACTTAACATACAAGATCCAGCATTCTTGCATACATATTTAAAAGATTACCATAATGCACCATTTTATTCTAAACACGACTAGATAACAATTTAAATGGGAGTTAGATTTAGAAAAAAAAAACTTAAGAATCGCTGTGGTATTTCGCTTTGGGCTTACATTGACTTTGTAATCTTGGCAGGTAGATTACCTTACGTGCTGTTTTTCTAGCTAGTTTTTAGCCAAGTATAGCTATATATATTTACTTACACCTAGGTTTGTTGTTTAATGAAATAAGCACATTTCAATGAACTACGCAGAACAACTGCAAAGAGAAACAAAACCTTAAAACTATGACGCAGAAGGATCACAGTAGGGTGGATGTGGGTCACCATGCTGCATTGTTGCATCGTTTGCATTTGCAATGAGTATGGCGACCACTGCCCTTGGATTCTGATCATAGAGTCACTTTGGCAGGCCCTTACATAAAAAGAAACAAACCCTGTAAGCAACTCGCCAGTGTGGTAGACCAAGACTCATTGTTAAGGCCTCTGTATCCAGCCGTGGCCTGTAAAGACTGTTGATGATGATCAAAATATTCATCTTCGTATTGTTTGTTGCACATCGGGTAGGTACCTCCCAACTAGTCACTCAGTGGGTAAGATTATTGCGTTTTATTTTACGTAGCGTCTTGCTACATAGTAAACGTTTCTTTATTTTTAAACGCACACACACCTTTATTACAAATGGCTTAAATGCTAAACGTGTAGGTACAATCGGTGCCTTGTCGCTTGGAGGCAATCTCTTACAGGCAACGATGGGATGGAAAGAAAACATGATTGAGAAAATTATAGTGTTGTGTCAGTATTTATGTCGAAAGTATAATCAATACTTATATAAAACAATAATAGTTCGATAGCACTTGCAATGTTAAAAAAAATATTTTGGCGTTAATAATTTTAAATATTATATGCTGAATTATATTCAATATTATATTTTAAACTGTGGGAAGTTACTTTGTAGAAAATTAGTTACTGATACTAATTAGATATTGAAACCTTATTTAGATTTTTAATTACCACTGATAATTATTTTTATAATTGGCCTATGAGTTGGCATTGTATTTCTTGTGTTAAGTGTCAAACACGTCCGTGTGTGTATACCTATTTCTAAGCGAGACTCTATTAAAAACTTATTGCACGGCAAAACATAATTTTGACTGCATTATTGACTAAGTGTATGGTCTCCTTTTCTGTACTAATACATTCATGATGATTGGTTTGGTGGATAAACAAGAAAAGAAACGCAATTCACATTTTATTATTTAAAACTAGTTTTTGACCGCAGTTTCTGGTTCCTAATTGATATCTTAAAGATATTGCTTGTTCGTTAATTCATTAGGTATATAAAGTTCTCATATCATTATCATATCAATTACCTAGTAACATTAGGCAGTCGTACCTATTCAACATTCTTTTGCGATCGATGGTGACCGAGGTATGATAATATTGGTTGTTATGGGAATATGAAACTAATAATGTGCCCGAAGTATTCTTTATACTGGTGTAGAACTTTTTTCTTTTTTACACAATAACTGCCCATGAATTCCTCTTCAACAATTTCTCCTTCCAAAGGTTGCCTGGAAGAAACTACTTTTTAGCGATAAGACGATGTATATGGAGCAAATTGATATGATCCTGTAATATATGTGAACTGTATTATCTGTTGTACCAAAAACTTTATTCTATTCTACATCTGACTTAAACACTTTTAAGAAAAAAAAAAGTTAAGAAATTTTACGAAACTGAATAATCCCGGGAACCGAATTTATATTTTTTGAGTCTATTTCAAAAGAATATTCAACGAAACCTTTAATTTTATTAGTTGAAAACAAGCTTATCGAATCTTTTATTCTATCAAAAATATAGACATACGTTGACAGGTAAAGAAAATATTTGAATATCGAATAAAATGTTTAAAAATCATCTAACACTTTACACTTTTTACACTTTATGTTGCTTTAATATACAACGACCGTGACACTGTAATGCGGATACAAATAAACCTTGACAAAATTCGTTTTTACGGAAACAAGTTTTTTATTATTATTCATATTTACCAGTATTTACATCACGAAATTATTACTTAATAACTCAAGTTCATTAATTCTAATTTGCTTCTTCGATAAAATTTCTAAAAGGAAGAAAGGAAGGTCATTTTCTTAATCATTTACTTTTTTTAAGATATTCGGGTCTGCTATTTGACCAGACTCGTCGGAACTCGGGGCATAGACAAACTTGACAACATTTATAAATGAGGTCGTTCACCAACAAATTTAATAGCTATTTACGTCGCGCAGAATGTCTGAATTGATTACTTTTATATTCAAGGCCATTTATATTACCGAAATCCTCGATCTCATGGTAAAAAAGTGATATTAAAATACATCCTAAAGAACGTGTGAATTATTATTTGTGTGTGGTAACTTAGACCTCGTGAAACAAATGTAAATTTTAGTTCTCTTTGTTTTCACAGGCCGTTTCCAGTTTTATTTACACAAATGTGTAAGAAGCTTTATTTGAAAAAACAATATTGAGTGACTCATACTTTATCGAGAATAGTGTATCTGAACGAATTTTAATATAATAAAAGTAACTAAGCATTCCGAATTCAAAATAAAACTAACGTTTAATTTAGTGTTGCCATATTAACATTAACAAGCTTTTTTAATACTCAAAAGGCAGACATTTAAGTGAGTAATAACATAAAAAAATTGTGTCAAGAGCAATAAGTGTATGTCAAGGGGTTCTGCAACTTTCCTTTTGTAGAACAAGCGAACTGGATGACATCGATCGTAATAAAATAGTGGTGAATCGTTTAAATACGACCTCTGTTACCTTAAACGGTGTTATTGTGGATGGATTTTGGCGGATCTTTTCACAATAACTCGCCAAGCGGCAGTGCTCGGATCCATAATATTATAAACGAACAAAAAGTGCTCACAAATAATCTAAATCATAAGATATATAACAAGCTCACAAAAAAAGGTGCCCGAATCTTTAAAAAATAAAAGTGCGATTCTAAATTCGAACTATGCTAAGTGTGTGTGCGTGAAAATGTCTACACAAGCGTATTACAAGGAACGCCTTGGGTTTGACCCGCAAGAGGTAATGCAGGATGGCGTTAATGGCGGCGGTGCTTACTACGATGGACCTCATCAACCGAAACGGCACAGGGGTGACCAACACTCCGAGACCCACGACCAGGTTTACGAGGAGAACCTAACGAAATTCAAAGGTACAACATGTTGGGAGTTCTTTATTCAACAGTCAGGTTCGTGGTGGTGGGTTATAGAGAATGCGCGTGTGTGCGTATGGATGCATACGTGTGTTAATCTCACTCATGTATGTACGTGTTAGGTGTTTGTTTTTAAAAAATAGTGGATTGTTTTGATGCAAAGTCGATGTTTTAACATTCTTCGCGTAGTCTGTTTCGTACTAATACGAGGTTGCCATCCGTTCATTTGTCAATGTCGTCCCATAAAGGTCAAATTATGTTACTTGCTAACCTTTTTACTTTTATTTTCTAAATAAAAGTAAAAAGAATTCTGTAATTTACAACGTAAGATACAGGTTGTTAAGTTTTTGCAATTAAATTAACGTAGTTTTAACTCATTACAAATTTTAATATTCACGAATGGCAACTGTTTTAAAATTATTTTTACATTTGATTGTGATTTTTACTTTTATGTATATAATTAAACCAGCAAATGCAATTTGTTTATTTCTTGCACATCAATAGTCTTAAAAACTCGTATTCACTTCATAACTTAACTAAACTAACCTTATCTTTCCTACAAGCTGCATTAAAAAGGACATCAAGTAATGTAATTATGAATTTCTATTAGCAGCTAATGAAAATTAAGTTTATACCAAAATAAACTTAAGTGACTTTCATTATCGCTTGGTTTTCTAACCCACCGAACCACATTGAAATGAATTAATATTTACACGTGTCATGAATTAAGCATAATACTTAAAGAATTAAATATATTTTGTTACTTTACATAATCAACGTAACTTTTCAACCATATATTTTTAAAACTCTTTAGACCAACCTCATTTGTTTTCTAAATATCAAGTTTGAACTCGTAAATCTTAAAAGCCTGTATCACGAATTCAAGTTCGTTAAACGGGTATTTTTTTTTCTGATTGCGTTCTTAATTTAAATTTTGTAACGACATTTATGTTTACTGGTTCAAAATTTATATGCAACGTATTTTATTACCTTGTTTACTAAACAGTTCTTTGTTGTTTTTATTTGATTTTATGTGTTTGTTGGTTTTCGCTTATTATTTATCTGAATTATTGTAATTATCATCTAGTAACACTACCATTAGATTTGTGTTTATGGTTTTTCTTTTTATGTTAGGGGTAGGTCTGTAGGTACTCTTTATGACTGTAGTCTAAATAACAGTCGCTTGACAATAATTTTAGAAAACATAATATACATTTTGATTTTACTAAGTAAATAAATAAATAAATATTTCGAACATCTTACACACAAACGCCATCTAGTCCCAAACTAAGCAGAGCCTGTGTCATGGATGCTAGACAACTGATATAAATACATATATACTTTCTTTTTTTTGTAAATACATACATATTATACATAGAGAACACCCAAACTCCGAAACAAATATTTGTAGATCATACAAACATTTGGTCCACCCCGGGAATCAAATCCGAGCCCTCAAGAACAGCAGTCGCACACGCTTCCACTGCGCCATAGAGGCAGTCGAATAGAATTATTGACTTAATTTCAATAATTTTATTGAGATTCAGGAAAATAGCACCCGGTTGCCTATAATTAACACATTAAAATAATAAACCAGCTGTTTTCAAGTTTTTTCAGTATTATTGTTGTATAGATAGCGTTTATCTTTGGACGTAACGTATATTGTTTAAAACCTCTTTCGAACAATAGAAAGTAAACAATAGAGGCGTGTATCGAGTAGAAATACACAACGTGTGCCAACGTATGCATGCATCGACTTGCAATTAACCTGCATTAATTATTCGATTTAACTTAAGAATGAAACTTCCAATGCTGGATAAGTCTCCTTTCTTCCTTTCTCCCTTATTTGCCTTTTAAGACATCCACGACATAAATAGGAAGCACACCGTACCCATACTTAATCCGTCACCACAGTACGGCATGAATGAGTCGGCGACCGGCAGTAATAGCACGGCCTCACAGAAAACCGGTGTGAAATAGTGCTTGCGCTGTGTTTCACCAAGTGAGTGAGGATACCGGAGGCCTATACCCCATTCCCTCCCCCCATCCCTCTCCCCATCCCCTAAAGGCCGGCAACGCACTTGTGACGCCTCTGGTGTTGCGGGTGTCCATGGACGGCGGTAATCGCTTACTATCAGTCGATACGTCTGCTCGTTTGACCCCAATTCAATTAAAAAACAAAAAAACACACAGACGTTCAACAGCACAAGCAATGTTAAATAATTTCCACAAAAATTACGTGATCTAAAACTAAGAAAGACCAATAATAAATCGATTATAACTCAATCGATTATCTTGTTTCGAGTAGATAGTTACCTAATTTAATGCAATTATGCTCGTTTAAAACAGTCGTAGTTGGCAACACCACGCTTGTCAGTTGTAACAATGTTTTGTATTGTAAGTAATCACAAATGACTTGCATTTGCATCCACTTTGTATTTCGCAATCCCCACTGACTCAGGTTTGAAAGTCATTTTATGACATCACATGAAATGCTCTTAGGAGCAGTTGACCTGAATACTTTGTTTATGTGATGTATTTACTAGTCAGATGCAATATCTATCACCACTTCTTTACCTTAGTGTATGGTCATTTACGTCAGAAATAATATTAAAAGAATTCATTTGCAAACCAATAATGCTTGAACTGGTGAACCGCTGGAATAGCTGTACATTATCTTGAAGGTGTTCATAAGGCCGGAGACAAGAATTTCTGGACAGTATGGGATACGAGGCCTCCGGGACCAGAACCGCCGATCCGGAATTAACTCTTTAATTACTATTTTGGGACTATTAATTAACAAATGTGTCTTGGAAAAGTACGGTCAGCATAAATATCGTTTCGTAAAAATAAATACCTTATTCGTGTAATTTCTAAATTTTTTTGTTGGCCGTACCTTCCTAAGACATTGACATAGCTTTTGTCCGCTAGGTGATCACTACTAATTCTTTGAAAACCTAAAGTGTAGGTATAAAAAGATGCATATTTTTTTTAGTGGCATATTCGCAGAACTGCGCCAGTCAATGAACAGATTGCTGTGTCAATTTAAACCAAATCTAAAGTAGTTTTGTGATGACTCATGACAGCGGGTGACGGCGCCGACCTCTGTGTCGAATTGTGTTTTTTATTGGCCTTTAGAGCAGGCATCAAATAAACCAACGTCATTACACTAATAAAATAGTTGTCTTTGATAATTTGCGCTTATTGGTTACAGTGGCGCCATTTGTAGACAACCACTTCTTGTCAATTGGGTATTAACCGCTTTTACGCAATTCTTTTGGTGCTTTTCATCAAGCTAAGTGAGGTAAGGGTAACCCCATACTCTCTAATCTTAGGCACTTGAAGCAACGTTTTTATTGCAGTAGCATGTGTCAGTGACAGAGAAAAATCATCTTACTATGCCGCCATAGTGTGGTTCGCCAAGCTGCTCCATCCACGCTCATATTAAGAATGATGACCACCACTCTTGGTTCTACTTCAAGTTTTCCATCAGGCAGGCAGGCATTAGTGAAGTCGTTTTGGAAGCTTGATCAGAAAAATACAAAACAGTCGAATTGATAACCTCTTCCTTTTTTGAAATCGGTTAAAAATGCTAATCCATCGGTCTATCCCTTGTCTAACTCTGAGCACTCAAAGGAGGCAATTTTCTTGTTGCATGGTCCAGGCCGAATGCTGACAGTTGCTCATTTATGCCAAAAAATACCTGATTTTAAAATTTAACACACCAAGATAGTTTTTCTCTTAAACTTATAGTTTACAAACTTATACTGACCTAAAAACAAGGGCAAGAGTTTAAAATATATCTGTGTCAATTCAATGGTCATCCAATGGAATAATTGGTATGTGATGACTCGTCTTCAACTATTTAACTATAGAGAAGATCTGTATATTATTTATATTAACACTTTCGATGATTATGATGCTAAATTATCAGGTCATCAAATTACATCATAATTTTTATGTTCCAGCCATTTCCCAACTTTCTTTTGATACCCGCAGTGTTACGCGGGAATCAGCGGTTGTATCTGTAAACAAAGTTAGACAAAAAAAAACTAAGCAAGTTAGTACCGTATATACTTTCGTAGCTGTTTAGTTAAAATCTATTAATTTGAAATTACATACAGACCCTTCATTTTATTTATTTGTATATACATGTACTAGATGACCCACGCAACCCCGTTTGAAAGAAAGAAAGAAAAAGTATTTTTATTAGTAGTAAGTATTATAACACTGAAAGATTTTTTTTAATCGGACCATCTTTTCCTGAGATTATCGCTTCAAACAAACAAACAAACTCTTCAGCTTTATAATATTAGTATAGATATATGGCACAGGTTTATTATGGCTGGTTTTTTCACTGTCTTTGGAAATTTAAAATTTATTCTTTTTGAAAGTCTTAGACGAAGTTGCGCGGTTCAACTAGTGTAATAGTAAAAGTAAAATTTAAATATACATACATCAACCTATTGTAATCTTAGAAATGATTTACATATCAGTGTACATATCTATATATGCTATATTATTTACGCACAATACTGCTATCAGTATCTCAGAATATTTGTACTAAACAAAGATAATGTAGAAAACAAATATGTACTGAGTAAGATATTATAGTGTATTGGCAAATGCGAATAGGAATGACTTAGAATCAGTACAGTCTCGTAACTCATATATACCAGGATCATATGAAAGTCGAACAAAAACTTAAACCCAACGAAATAGACAAACACAATGGACAAACATTATATTTTGTAGAGAAAGTTATTATGTAAAGAAAAACAGCTTTAACTTTTCTTATTCTTATAGCTTTGTACATATTAAATTTGGATATTACAAAAGATATCCAGAAATTCTGCGTAAGGATCCACGTACAAAATATACTAACCTATGAAAAGACTGGGACGGGTAGTGTACCCGAGAAACTGATACTTAAGAGGCAGACTTGAGGAATTCTATTTTTTTTTATGGAATAGGTGGCAAACGAGCTGACGTATCGTCTGATAGTAAGCGATTACCACCACAAGTGCGTTGCCGGCCTCTAGGGATGGAGAAAGAGATGGGGCGAGGGGTTGGACCTCCGATATCCTCACTCATTGGGCTGAACTCTTCCATAAAATAAGTAAATTACAAATACTAGTCTTTAGATATGGTTTGATTTCCTTATTAGGTCGAGGTTATAATAGTTGTTTTAATTGCTATTGCAATTAGTATACGTCTATTAAAGCTATAGGTGTATACACAGTATTACCTACTGTTATAATTGCGTCGAGGATTTGTATAAATTGCTGAAATAGTAGTATTCTACCTTTTTATGGTATAGGAGGGTTGATGGTAAGTGCGTCCCACCGCCCATGGACTCATGTAATTCAAGAGTCACACTATTGAGCATCTCCCTTTCCCTTTTGAATTTCAGGTAAATTAATTTGTTTTTATCGTCAACCGAATTTCATCATCGTTATCAACTTCTTGTTCTTTTTCCATTTATTTGGATTAGACGCAATGTGTAAGATTGCATTTGCTGAGAAACTGAGAACTTAGCAGTCAGATATACATACGACTAGACCAATAAACCCATCTTTCTACCACTCCCATGTTTTATGTTCATTTAATTCTCTTTCTTCATCTGTTTTTATTATTCTAACATCATACAATTGTTCTAAACATATTACTACATCTACTGCAGAATGCACCTACCCAGTATGATGCACAGGAAAATAACCTTTATTGCCACCAGCGTTTTGATTATATTGACCCGTAGACATCGAAACGAATCGGTTAATTAGTACAATTGGTAAACCAAACGATATTAAATTAAAATAGTTTTCCAAGACGAAAGTTAAACACACAGCGGTATCATATATCTACGGATATTTGATTTTGTAATACAATTTCATGCATTCTTTAAAATCGATCTTTTTAATCAGAATTAGCCCTGTTACGCTTGTGATAATTATTATGTCGATGGTTTTAATAGCCTTTCATTTTAATTATGGCCTATGGAGAATATGTTGGACTATGCACAAACCTAGGACGACAACAATTATCCCTTGACTAGCAATTGTAGAAGTTCCGTAATCCTTATTTAGTAATGCTATACCTATTATCTGTACCGTACTGTAGGTTAAAACTTAAGAGGCGTATGCTCAGCAGTGGACTATATTAACGGCTGTTAGTGTGATGTTAATCGTTGCTTCTTTTACCCGGCTGCGAAAAGAAGAGGGTTGAGGAGTATGTATGTATGTATATTTCTTTGGCCCGCCGTAGAGCCTAAACGGCTTGTCGTATTTTTATGTGAGTGATGTAAATAGACTTGTTTTAGTCGTGAGAGTGTCACTGATAACATCAAAATGAAAAAAAAAGTCGTTTCAGTTTTTTCTAGCTTGTCAGGTCTTTAAGGAATTTAATAAAGATGGTAGATATTGACCCAGTTAGGTTAGCTTACTTCTTATCGTAGTTACGAAAGTCATATGAAAAAGTTAAGCATTTAATCTTACGATATGTTTCTTCCGTGTGAGTGAAATGCAAACAAAAACTGATCTATTAGAAAGAAACAAACAATGTGTAGGCATGACCTCTAAAACATAGGTAGGAGTCAATAAGAAATAGGTCATTAGTATCGTAAGCGATGACACTGCACTGACGCGGTACATTACTTGAATTACGCATTCAAGGTTTTCTTTGAGAGTACCTTATATACCTACATATTTATGTACTACGATGAAGCTTATAGTCTTTAATCTTATTTATCTGTGGTTCTAACATCTACTTCCTTTGTTACCATCGTCCTTTTACTTTATTCTAATCTTCTCTTTTCGATAGGTAAGAGGAAAGACCAATGCCTATTCTATTTATAAACAAAAAAGAGAATAATTTATCTTCTGCTCTTCAACAGTCTTAATTAACTAGTGACGAAAGACTTAATGGGTTAAGCTATAAGTTCGACACTTCCTACTGCACCGAGTGTTGCGGGTTCGATCCCCACATGGGACGACATTTTATGTGAACCGCAAATTGTTTTATTTGCTTGTCAAGTCTGACACTACACGAAACTCTTTTATTCTTTGAAGAATAAGAAGAAAGTGATCTACTTAGCCCCTTTTTGATTTACGTGTGGAAACTTCCACGTGTTGTCACCCCACCCCACATCGATCCGACTAAAACCACGTGTGCCACTCTGCGCCTAAGATGGGAGGGATCCGGGAACTGCTGTTATTAAGACATTTGGACCCAAAAGTGACCTAGCCTAACATACGAGTAATAATAACTAAGTCTGTATTATTTACGACTACAAAATTGATGCACCGTAAAACGTTCATTCAGAGTCCTGAGTACATTTAATGCGTTGCTCTCTAACACCAATTGCACTGTGTTGATTGAATTGAGCATGCTTCAGTGATGCGTTTTAACGGTCGTTCACACGGTGCCAATGGTGACGTCACATGTCGTGTTAGCAAATAGGACATACCGTGTTACAAGAGGACATACCAGAATGCGGAAAACCACTAAACAAAATGTGCAATAGTTGAGGGTTCCACGTCTCAAAAATTCCACTAAACGCCATAGTACTTTCATCCTGTCTCTATAACTTAACGCGTTACGTAATTTCAACTCTCAATCGCCTCGGATACCTCTCGATAACTGATGAGATGGGTATGTTAATATCAAAGCGATTAGAAACCGCACGCTGTCTCGGGTATCGGCAGCCTGGGAACGAAGAGTAACCTAGAAAGGAAACTGCCTTCAATGTCTCAAATAACAAACAGCCAAATGTTTGATGGTTTTATTTCAGTAGCACTTAAGAGTTTAAGAGACTAGATAAGAACAGGTTTCTCGTGTGGTGATGGAATAAGGATTTTTTTTAAATTTAGGACTACTTACAAAACGACTCTCCTCTACCTGATGGAAAGCATTAGTAGAATCTAAGACTGGTGGCCACCATTCTCAATGCGAACGTGGACAGATCAGCGTGGTGACCAACCACTATTGCGGCCTAGAGAGATGCTTTTTCACACCCCACTTAAAGGATCCGGGATAAAGGATTGGGGAAACACGTGCGAGGGTAGTAAGTTCAAAGTTTTGATCGCTTGGCACAAGAAGGAAGAACCGGAACATTGCGTTCGATAACGTATGTCTATTACTCGAAAAGGGTGACTTTAAAGGCCAGCACATCACTGCATCGGGAATGAAAACCGTCTGGCCACCGTGGTATAGTAGACCATGAGCTCCTTTTTAAGGAGAGTCCAGCAGTGGACTGTAGTATGTAGAGTATTAACTTAATTTTAGTCTCTGATGTTCTGCGCATATGTAAGTTTCTAAACTTTTGCTTAACCTATGTTTGTGGAACTACTTTCATTAAACGTACAAGAAAGGCGTTAAAATATAATTGATTAAAAACCTGTACGGAGAGAGATAATACAGTAATGTATGACCATATACGTTAACGACAGTCGACAAGTATGAAAGTTGTCATTAGGGGGCATGACTCTTCGGTTGTTCAACGTTACTCTAACAATCGTTTTCATTGTAATTATGAATTACAATATTGTTTTCTTGATGAAATGATTTTAACATACCTAAAATGGGTATTAAGGAAATGCTCCCTAACATAAGATTTTTTTTAATATGTCTTTTAAGTTAAAAAAAATCATTATACTTAACATTTTTGTTGTACTTCGAAACTCAATAACAGCTAATGTTGTTTATTGAAATATTAACTACATGTAACTATGTACATGTAACAAATAAAACATAGCATAAACCATAACAATACGGCTACATTTTGAGTGTAAAGGACATTCAAAATGTGTGTGCGTTCATACAAGTATAAGTATATATGTAATATTCTCATTCATTTCAGGTTTTTAATCTAATAAGGACATACTGACCCTTTCGTACCTTGATACATAGTTTTTTTTTTAAATTATTCATATTATAAAAACAGTATACAATAACAAACATAAAACACCGTCTGCAACGCACTTGTGGCGCCTCTGGTGTTGCGGGTGTCCGTCTATGGGCGGCGATAGTCGCTTACCATCAGGCGACAGGTCTGCTCGTATTCCCCCTATAAAAAAGACACCCAAGATAATGGGTGTGAGTGTACATTCCTCATTTCATTCTGTTTTGTTCAACAATCTATATGCACTATATAAACAAGAAATCTATATTAATATTATTAAGCTGAAGAGTTTGTTTGAACGCGCTAATCTCAGGAACCGCTGACGGTATAGTACGAGATATTCTAGATGTTGTTTATGGTAATGTTTTTGTTTATTATATACTGTTATTAGTTAGTATATATGATGTACTGTTTGAGTTATTTTTTCTTTTTAAAAATACAACTCTCGCATTAGGAATATAAATCCTGTGTCACGGAGGACATTACAAACATACGTTAAATGGACACAAAGACTCAGAACGACGATTTGTGGATCACACAAAGTGTTATCCCTTGTAGGATTTGAATCCACAACACTTGGCGCAGTAGAGACCAACCGTGCAATCAGTTTGAACGCTGGTTCGATTTTAAAAATTATTTCAGTTTTAGATAGCCCATTTATTGAGGAAGGCTATAGGCTATATATATCGTCACGGGGGGGAATTATTACATTGGCAATAGGAGACGTAAACGAGATTGCGTGGGTCAGCTAGTCAGGTCATGTAATCAGTTATAAGTTACAACAGTTTAGCACATTCAAGTTTCAACACATTTAATCTCTTCCAACCCCCACGTAATGCAGATAGGCAAATTTCGACAGTCTATTCTAACGCAATCACAGTGTCAGGTGGGAAACGTGCCCAGGTGGGTAGTCCCAGCATAAAAGATAACAAGTGGGTGTAAGATTACTTACGAAAACTCTCTATCACCTTGTGGAATGCAAATTATCCGCACCGCATTGACCTACTTACTTATCTGTAAGTACGAGATATTCTAGATGTTGTTTATGGTAATGTTTTTGTTTATTATGTACTGTTATTAGTTAATATACATGATGTACTGTTTAAGTTATGTTTTCTTTTTAAAAAGAAAACTCTCGCATTAGGAATATAAATCTTGTGTCACGGAGGACTATACAAACATACGTTAAATGGACACAAAGACTCAGAACGACGATTTGTGGATCACACAAAGTGTTATCCCTTGTAGGATTTGAATCTACAACACTTGGCGCAGTAGAGACCAACCGTGCAATCAGTTTGAACATGAGGTTTTTGGAAAATACACATTCTAGCACGGTTCATGAGATACAGCTGACAGATGGACGGACAACGGAGTCTTAGTAATAGGGTCCTTTAGGGTGTTTTACCATTTGAGTACGTAATCCTAAAAAATATGTAAAAACGTGTTTTTTCAAATTATCTAGTCAACGATTAATACAGTACTATTAAGACACGGTACAAAAATATTGAATGGTTTATCGTATAATACCTTCAATGTTTTATAATACTACTCGTGGCAAATCTAATCGATTTAATCATGTTTTGAGATACATAATACATACATATATTACATAAACAGTTGTACTCATTTTTATCGGAATTAATGCTTTGGCGAGTGAGCAAAATATTACTCAGTACATAGTTGGGTGCTCGGTCTGGATGAGTGCAATGTAATAATAATAAATATTCCGGACATCTAACTCACAACGCCATCTAGTCCCAAGCTAAGCAGAGCTTGTGTTATGGGTACTAGAAAACTGATATAAATACTTATATACTTTTTTTTGTAAATACATACATATTATACATAGAAAACACCCAAACTCCGAAACAAATATTTGCAGATTATACAAACATTTGGTCCGACCCGGGAACATACTCTACCACTACGCCACCGAGGCAGTAGTAATGAAAAAAGTAAGCAAAATATTTAGTTAAAAAACTAAACGTCTGAAATTTAAAGAAACTCATTTACCTAATATGTGTATAGGTATCTTTTAATTTTTTGTTTGTTTTTTAGATTAAAATATATTTTCAATTTTTATTTCAGGCATTTCGTTTCGAGAAATTTAAATAAAAACTTTCAGTAGTAGCAGTTAAAATAGCTAAATATAAATAATTCTTTAAGTAAAGTACACTTTATATCAAAACTAGAGCAGTAGTTTAAGAGATATCACACCTCGGGCAGTCAGACGTCGCTCACACCACTTCTACATGAAACTTAATAACCTATTAATGATTAACGATAAAAAACGACTACAAGAAATTAACACGAGAAGCACAGGCTTTCAAACAAAAAAAAGATCATCATCAAAATCGATTCACCCAAAATCGATTAAAAAACAAAACAGTCGAATTGAGAACCTCCTCCTATTTGAAGTCGGTTAAAAACTGTAGGTATATATCCACACTACACTACACATACATACCTAATCCCAACTCCCCTATTAAATGGTTGACTCATACACCACAATAACAAGATGCGCGTGCACTTAAATTGATAATGCAATCAATTACGTTTGCGAATTGAAGCACCACTTCGATTCCTCGCCGACACAGACGTGAGCTCTCGAGATTACTGTGAGAATACCGATTGTGGGTGGAAACTGTGTCAGAAGCTCATTGTGGGAGTAAAATAAGTTCAGAATATAGAATTTGTAGTCTGTCTCGATACAAAATGGACGTATCGTGCCCAAATTGAGAATTTACATTTGGTTTTTATAACTAAAATAAATCGATATCTAAATCAAATACAACAATATATAATACTAGCGACCCGCTCCGGCTTCGCACGGGTGCAATGCTGATACTAAATACACGTTGTATATAAAACATAGCTGACCCACGCAACCTCGTTTGCGTCTTATATAGCCCGTAGCATGAAAATTTTCGCAAAATAAGTAACTTTTCTGGTTGATTTTTACACCTTGTGTCCGAAAAACCCAAATATCTTACGGAACCCTATTTTTTTCCAAAATATAATATAGCCTATGTTACTCGTGGATAATGTAGCTTTCGAATGGTGAAAGAATTTTTAAAATCGGTCCAGTAGTTTTTGAGCCTATTCATTACAAACATACAAAAATAGGTACAAATCTTTCCTCTTTATAATATTAGTATAGATTTCTAAAATCTCGAAAACTATTATAAAATCATCTACTGGGTCCCATCGTAAATCTGTATTGACTAGAACTTAAACATTAAATTCTGATAAAAATACTTAAAAAAAAAAACAAAAATCCCGACATACAAATGATTTTTTAAAAATTAAAAAAAATCTTTTGTATGTCAGTTGATCATATGTATATATGACTAGCTGACCCAAGCAACCTCGTTTGCGTCTTTGCCCGTAGCGTGAAAATTTTCTCCCGTATTGGTATAGATACATGGAACACAAGGCCTATGTGACGCTGTAGACTGCAACGAGCCGATAATAATGTAAATCACACATAATGTATGAAGTATCTAGTGTTATAAATGTATCTATTTTGACGTAACATATCTATGACAATGGAATCTCGCGTGTCAACCTATTAGTGCAATTAACACTCAGACACAAAATACCATTTGTTAACATGAAGGTTTCATTCCATGCATCTAAGTAGACCTATCAATTTATGTTGTACTAGCGGATCTCTGCAGTTTCCTGTAATATATGTATATGTTTATGTTGTATCGTCTTAAATAATTTCAATTAACAACTTTCTCTTATGAAATATTTAACCAACATAGTTATTAAATTGTTTCAGTTTGAAATTATTCTATATTACTTGTCACTTGGATCACTATGGTCTCGAACGAGTATACCAACTTAATACCCATTTAGTCAATGTATTATTATCACTAGCTGACCCACGCAAACTCGTTTGCGTCTTATATTGGCCGTAGCGTGAAAATTTTTCCCCGTTTTTTGAAACATTCTTTATTGGTGCTCCGCTCCTATTAGTAGTAGCGTGATGACCTATAGCCTTCCTCGATAAATGGACTATCCAACACTGAAAGAATTTTCCAAATCAGACCAGCGGTTCCTGAGATTAGCCCGTTCAAACAAACAAACTCTTCAGCTTTATAATATTAGTATAGATTCAGATAATTTTGTATTAGTATAGATTTGTCTATAGTTGTGCATATCTGTCGTTGTAGATCCTAATGAGTAAATAAATAAAGTAATAAACAACAAGTAGACGCTTGAAATATTCAGAAAATATATATATATATAATATATGGCATTAGGTTTTGGTGTTTTCACCTTATTTACCTTGATAATTCAGTATATACAATATTTTGAATTCGTTGTTTTTTTTATGTTCACATCGTAAATTTAGAATTTGTGCACCTTACTACTGCTACCCTAAATAATCTCACTTACCTTAATATCCATACAAAGGTTGTCTGTAAGAGATCGCCATGAGTGATAAGACCGCCAATTGTCACATTTGTATACGATGAAAAAACTTTTTATCTATTTGTTATGTGTGTACAATAAAGATAAATAAATAAAATAAAAAATATACTGTGGCGTCTGTTTGTGTCGATCTATGATTTTTAACTGTAGCTTCAATTTAACGTTTATAAATGTCACTTAGTGTCTTAATGTCTTAAAAAAAAAATTGAATAAATGATTTTTAATTTTTTAATTCAGCGCTTTACAAGAACTTTTCTATTACCAATCTCTGTAACACTTTGTATAGAATTCTAGTAAGAATGCAGTTAATTCGGTAAGGCCGCGACTTCCGCGCTATTTGACGATTCTGAGAAGGGATTTTTACTTATTAGTGGATAGAAATTTATAGGTGCTATTAATGGAAACAAGAAAGTATATTTCTGTGTCGCGAGGAATTTACAAACATACAAGAACCGGATAAACAGAGCACCTAAACTCAGAATAATAATTTGTGAATCACACAAGAAGAATATTGTCTTATATGGGGTTTGAACCCACTTTACATAGCGTAATAGAAAACTACTAAGCTAAGTGACATGAATGTTTATAAGCACACATTATATTATAAGCGCAGACAGACGCAGGCAATTTACAACAATGTTAACTGGCATACGCTGTGCGTAAAAGTTCAAACAAAAAACACGCAACTATTAACTAGTTAGAGGGAAAACATATATTTTTAACTGACTTAAAAAAGGAGGAGGTTCTCAATTCGACTGTTTTTTTTTTATGTTTGTTACCTCATAACTTTTAACTGGGTGAACAGATTTTGATGATTTTTTTTAAATTTGAAAGCTGATGCTACCCGTGTCGGTTTTTTTTGTTGTTAAAATTTATGATTATAAGAATTTAAAGTATGACTTAGCAACACTATTACAAGAAATAACAAGATAATTTCACTTATAATTACTATTTGTTAAGCAAAACAACTCAAGTATAAATCGCCTATATTACGACACATAAAGCGTAAGCTCATCTAAGCCGATGTTGGTCATCACTTAGCTGCTTCTGACAGCCTGGTACGCAAAATATTTTAATGATCCATCACCGCTCTTAATTAAGATATCGCAAACATGTTCCATCCCATTCTTACTTAGGATTTACGTGCAATTTCTGACGTTCTACCTTCTCATTCTCTCCTGGTATGTTTAGATACATTTCCTGTTTTATATCTAGCTTTGGTCTAGTTTGACTGTCGTTAGAACTTTGTAACTACATTTATGGTATGTTAAAGTGATGTTTTTACAGTAACAGTTATAAAAAATCATTGTAGTTTAGTTTGTTCACTTCTACCTACAATCTTCTGTTCTGATATATATGTTGGTTGTGTGTGTTTTAAGGTGTCTATACCAATTCTATAAGAGAATTATAAACTATTATTTTAGTTGGGTGTATTAGATGTTTCCTTAAAATAGCTTTCTTTCTTGAGAATATAGTATGACCACTAAAGTCTAACCTCAAAATGTTAAACTATTACCTTGAGGTTGGTTCTGATTTTATTATTAAAGGCTTTAAGTTTTACCATAGGATATATAAAACACAGTTCTGTAGTTATAGAGCTGCTAATTATACTTATGATAAATGCATTATAATTTTATATAAATATTTACCACCACGGAAAATTATTCGGTAATACAGAAGAAATACGAAACATTTGTCCATGTCAAAACTGTTTATTTTATGTGAGATGAATATTTAAAACGTTGGCAATCATTACCACTTTTACCTACAACGCTATCTTAAAAAAATCCTGAGTGGCATTCGTATATTCAATAAACTTTTGTTCATTCAACATTCAATCATAGTTGTAAAAAACTGTAGACAGTTCTTATACGCCGATACTTCCGATCTACAAATAATTTGGCAACAGGCATCTCGCCAAAATAGTACAGATATTAATAGACCAAATAAGAATGTTAATCCATACAACTAAGTACGTTGACCCGTAACAGCTGTTTTATTTAGTCGCTTTATCTAGCGAGAATAGGTTCGAATTTTAAAAGTTGGCGCGGTTTCAGTGGTGAATTTTTTTTTATTGTAAACCGGTAGTTGTTTAGATCATTAGTTCCTGGTTTTACGCAATGTAAGGCTACCATGGAAAGTTTAAGAGGGTACCGTGAAAACATAATCAAATTCAAAACCGACTTTGAAATACACAGTATGAAGAAGAAAAGAACCGAACCATTTCTTGTAGTTAACAAGAATTATAGGTACCAAGCTACGACTGTGCTCATTCATACAATATGCACAATGTAACTCAGAACTAAAATGAATAAATTAGTAAAATAACTTTATTTTGAACTGATTGACAGGTCTAACGATTTTTCATTACTAGATTATACCAACGGCTTCGGTCGCTTAAATATTTTTTATCAATAAAAATACTACATCGTAAATTTATCTCAAATTTCATTCGTATTCATTCAGCCGATCCTGCCTGGTGTAGTAACAAATATATACCAAAAAGTAGCTATTGAAATATATTCAATATTGTTTTATATTAATTGTATTTTCTGTTTCAGATGAGCGTGACGCGATTCAAAAGAAGACATTCACGAAGTGGGTCAACAAACATCTCAAAAAGGTAAATATATTTTCTATATACTCGTATATTATATATATTGTATATTATTCTAAATAAATTATTGAAATGCTGTCACAATTTGATTTAAATATACAATTGAAAATAAAAAAAAACGGTAAAAGACGTCAAAAATGTACGACCTTTGTGTATAAATTAAAACTAATGAGCAGAGAATCAGAGGGTCAACAATAAAAAAATATGCGTCGAATTAGATGCCCTCATTTTCAAAATAAAACTGTTACTGAACATATATTCATCCTTACAAACTATTGTATTTATAAAATTAGTAGGATCTCGACGACCTCTTCCTTCGTGAGAAAGTTGGTTCGATGCGCCCTCCAAAACCTTCAAGAAAGAACTAAGTATTATCTTAAAGACTTTCGACTCAAATATCAATGAGCGACCATAACCAGCGCCGACGTCTTTACCATTAGATAACTCATCTGCCCTGTTATCCCTTATTTCTCTAAAAATAAACTCTAACAGTCTAGAAGATAATAACATCTGTTATAATATCATGTCGTCTACAAAGTGATCCTGCATTCGATTAACTCATTAAATAGACATGTCGGAGGATCACACATCCTCATATTATGTAGAAAAAATATAATTGACTTCTATTTCACACCTAAAGTGTACTTAATTAGATTCCTCTGTCACGTTTCATAGTACAAGCATTACACATAATTAATTAATCGTTCGTCTGGCAGATAATCTGCAGAAGTACTACAATAACATGTTTAAGGAACGCTACTTTGTCTAGCTAGCGAAATAATAATTAGAAAACCTAATTATATTGATAATTAATAAACTCCTATTAATGTTAGCAAAACTTTGAATAAACTGAACGCAATAAAATGTAATCCTTAACTGTTTGAGTGGCAAATAACACTTGATCGCTCTAAAATACATTTTGTACAGTAGAAACTCAATTAATATAGAAGTCTTAAAACAATGTTAATTCATAAATTTATTGAAATCGGCCACATTCAATCCTAATCCTACTACCTATTATGTTAACTCAAAAAGGGCCGAAATTTTCTTTTTTTTTAAGCTGGTTCAAACCATTTTTTATATATAGCCTTCTTTATTTGGATTATATCACTTATAATGCACAAATCGAAGTTATATTTCTGTCCTTTTCCTGCATTGTACCAAAGCGCCATACACACTTTGTAAGTAAGTCGTGTCCAGTAAATTGTCACTTTGACGGACATTGCCGTCAATATTCATCGAGCTGAGCGATCGTGAGTCGCGTATGTCTCTAGCTATGAATATTGATTGTTCTGTATATGTAGATGTGCACTTGACTTAGTTACAAGTGGATTAGCGAATCGTGTTATGCGCTTGCAACTTGTTTAAGATATTAGCTATCATTGTGGGATATTGGCTGTAATACTGTTGTGGACAGGAATAAAAGCTGAATATAATCAAATAATATAATAAAGTTGTAACTGGTCGCTGTCTGTACTGGGGAAGATATATAAGGAAAATTAATATACTACTACTTTATAAAAGCAATAGAACTCAAAATAATTTAATTACATTTTTGTCGATTTGCCTGTATGTTTGTGCACGCTGATTTTAGAAACAGCTTAACCGACTTTAATGTGGTTTTCACTAATGCATTGCGGTTTGTTCCACTTAACATTTAGTGTTTGTTTTATTTAAATTAGTTCATATATAAAAAAGTTATATCAGTTTGAAGAATCACCGCGATAACCGATCTTTACGCGGGCGGAGTCGCTGCCGAAAGCTAGTATGTAATAATTTATAATGTTATTGAAATAATACATTTTACAGTAGTAATAATTTACTTTGATATAAGTGTAATTTAAGTGGGTCTTATCCATGATAATTATCATGGATAAGACCCACTTAGTGACGGATTATAAATACAAAATGCACCCCTTTTATTTTCTCTGAAATCCCCTAGGATACCACCTACTGGTGGCATGTCAGACTCGAACCGGCTAAAACCGCACGCCGTCTCAAGTACTACATTCATCTATTGGGTGTTGGAACTAATTACGTAAGATAACAGCGCTGCAAAGACAAGAAAACAAACACTAAACTAACCAGTTTGACTATTATACTATTTTGACTATCGTTGCCCAAAATCTCCTTTCTAGGTAGTAGTAGCCTATGTTAATGTGTGTTAATGTAACTGCAGTTAAAACACTACTGTCACAAGTTTCGAGGAATCCTTTATCAGTCATACTTACTCTTGATATTCTTAACTCTCTTGTATATAAGACAAAAACCTGGTTTCCATCTGTCCAGATATAACGTATAACAGCTGTAAAATTCGCAAACTTCCCGGTACCCACAGAGATATTTACCTCATCGTTCAAATGTGCGATTGCCTTTAACAAAGGATGTGTGCAAATCAAGCACATCAATCCTTTGTGAACTTGTGTAAATATTCAAAGAAGGTCTGGATCTTTCTTTGTTTATCGAGTTTAATGTTTAAACAATGTATATTTATTTGTATTTACACGAGAATTTAGACGTCAGTCATTTTCAGTATCTAACGCATCTTTTATCTCTTCTTGAAATATACATCTAAGATTAACAAATATAACCTGAATTTTAATATTTCTGCATAGATAACATTTTAAAATTGATTAGCTGTAAGCAGTTTCAGTTATTAATAAATCGAGTATGAATATTATATCCAAAAACCTTATCTTATATTAATATAGAAAACAATTATTTTGGAATAACACAAGTGATGATGGAGAAACATCTCAGTTGGCTGCCATGGTGTGGGTCACCATGCATGCTGCATTGTCTACATTCTCAATGAGTATGGTGACCGATTCTGCTCATGCTTTGGTCTTTCATCGGGCAAGCTGGAGTCACTTTGACGAGATCATTTATAAAAAAAAAAGTAATTTAAATTATACTATTTTCTAATAATGCTTTAAAATATCATAAAACATGAACACATTTCATCATTTCCTACTCAATAAAGTATTAAAAAACGTTATACAAGAGAATAATTACTGAGTGCATATATTACTGAACACAACAGATGCTTATTTAAATACAATTTATTGCCTTATTATACACAGTCACATTAATATAATGTCACATTTAATACTCACCCGTTCCTAAATACATTTCGCAATAGTAAGTGGTGCGATCGCAGCCAAATCTGACAGCTAGAGTGAAGGGACAGAACATTAACTCGGTCTATATAAGGTAATGTATGAATGTTAGGTCCGGCACATTAAACAAAACCAGTATTTATTTGTTTAGTTATGTCTTACTAAAATACTCTGTTTTAGTTGCAATGTTCGCATTTTATCCGATCTTGTTAGTCAGTTTAAAATTCTTAATATACATGTCAATAAAAGTGTAAAGCGCACACACATACACAACATACTAATTGAACACATCTACATGTTTTAATGAGTTTTGGTTAAATCTATACAAGTAAATAAAATTGGAGTGTCTGTTTGTAATATGAAAATAACCGCTTTTTACTAAATGTATGTATACACGATACATTTGGTATATACCAACATAATATTTTTACAATTTTTGTCTGTCTTTCAATTGAACAAACAAACATAAAGACAGACAGACAGATTTTGACGCGACTTCACCGATAGGTAGCTGATTATATAAGGAATAACTTAGGCTACTTTTTTAGACTAGCTTTGCCCCGTGGCGTTACCCGCGGTACGACAACCGCGGGTAACACAACTAAATAAAGTTATCCGAAATGGTTTGAAAAATACGGGCTGGCGATTTCTTGTATGAATAATTCCTGGTTGACAAATTACAACGAATACAAAGATATCAATTAAACCTATAGAGGGTGCCGCAGATCATACAGTTTTGATAAAAACAATTGTTAAAAAAATCGCCTTGCTAGGAAACATTGTTGGTTAAACTAGTTGGGTTTCGTCACCACTTCTGTTGTGAATAAAAACCTCAAGAAATTTTATCCGTGTTAATGTACCTATAGTAGTAATATTTAAACATTTTTTACAAATCATTAAGAGAATTGAACATCCTTAAGATGATTTTTTTTTATTGCTTACAATGAGATAAACTGTATCAGTGACTTGTATGTCATAAACAATTGATATTAAGTGCCATAAAATTAGAGTTTCGTCCTTAACATGATGAAATTACTGTATAAATTTGAATACACAAATGTGCTCCAAGTGCAAATTAATTAAAACCAAACAAGGTCCTGTTTATTAATTCGTCCGATACCATCAGCAATCTTCCGAGATAGTCATCTACCGAACAAAGACCCGCTTTAGGCTATACTGACTCATGAACGGACAGCCTGCGAAAGTGGTATGTTCAGACATGATGATTTTTATACATGAAAGTGTTCCTTGTTTTTTTTTTTAATGCGATCCGGAATGTACAGTATCTAGGTCATGGTTTTTAATGAATGATTCCCTTTACATGTTAATAAGAGCTGAAATATAAAGATGTTTGTATGGACAGAGAAAGTCTTGTACGTAACGAAATTACTTGTAAATATTTTAAAACATTTTCAGACGAACGAAATTTTACAACATGTTCGCAGTTTGTGATAAGGAATCATTGTTTTTAGGTATGCTTTGTTTTCATTTAGGTATTCTTAGTCTATATCTATACTCTCTATATATATATATATATGTGTAAAGAGGTAAAGTTTGTGAGGTAGTGAAGGGAAATCTCGGTGTAGGGCTAAAACTGCAAAGCTGCGGGCAGAAGCTGGTAGGAAAAAGTAAATGTGAACCCCGAAGTTCGAGTTCAATCCCCGGTCATACACCTCTAATTTTTTAAACTTTAAGTCAAGTTGTTTTTAAATGTGATAATTTCAAGTTTTCCTTAATCTTTATGAGTAAAAAAATATGACTAACTCCTGACGATTAAAATATATAGTTTTTATTAGATACTAATACTGTTAAAATCTATTTTTTTTGGTAATCAACAAATGACTTGACTGCACGGATGGCATAGTGGTTTAAACGAACACCTCGCCGCTTTCTACTGCGCTGAGTATTGTAGGTTCAAACCATTGTTGTTCTGAGTATGGGCGTTCTTTCTGTCCGTATCATGTATGTTTTTAAAGTACGCAACACCAGTAATATACATAACGCGAGCACGAGTTGTCCTTTTAAAATAAATAATAATAATTGCCAAGACCTTTTGACCATGTCTTAGAATTTCATCTTAAATACTGTAATCTGGTCTGTGTGGACTGTGATGACTGGTTGTGTTAGTCACATAATCAATCATTACAGTCACTAACCAACGTTCAATACATAACTATTTCCACAAGTACACCAACAAGTTAACACTTTAAACTCAATGAATAATCCCTTATGTTAGTTACCACATCCCCGCAGTATGTTTACATATCAAGGTGTTAGGTTGCCATAACAAAGGATGTTATCCTATGAGTCAGTGCCGAGCTATGTTGCAACTGACCGGCTGACCTGATCGTTGGGATTAGTCAGCAGAGATAAGCGGAGATAAAGCCGTACCTTTCATATGAAAGAAGGCTTGGCTTAAAAACTATTTCATTTAACTATTGTTGTTTATGGTTTTGTGTGTGTGTGTGTGTGTGTGTGTGTGTGTGTAGTAAGATAGAGATAGAAGTAATGGGGCTTGAATGAAGGTGTAATGACCAAACTTGAAAGGGTATACTTAGGTTTGGGAATATGAGAATCATGAGTAGAGAAGACGGCAGGATTCGATTACGTAGACGTATAGAAATTAATAAATTGATGTTTTATGAAAGGACATACATACGATATCTGCGGGCTTGAATAAACAAATTAATGGTACCTTTAAAAACGGTAGGGTTTAAGGTGCAGAGTATGGTTTCTTATTGCCCCGAAAAGAGGAAAGCTTGATCTTATATTTGTTTAACAATTGTATTTTTTTGTGATAGATAAAAAAAATATGATTTCGGGAATACAACATTTTACGTACAATGTATAACTATAGATAAATAATGCATATTTTCCTACTAGCACCCATAAAATTTAAATTTATTTACTAAATCAAAATAGGTTGTCTTCACGAAATGTTGCTATGGGTCGTTTAAAATTTTAAATTATTAGGATTCTTAATATTTATACCAACATTTTATAACTAATAGAGTTATTACAATCATTTTTAATATTATTACCCAAAAATATGAAAGAAACAATCGGTATTTCATATTAAGCCTTTTAGAGTTGTAGTCATCGTCCTACACTGAAAAAAAAAACATATCGTAAGTCCATAGATGGAGTTCGGTGACATAATCTTTCGTTTTGTGGGTGTCGAAATAAAAATTTATAGTTGGCCTGTCATATCTGACCTAATACCAAATCTGGTAAGATCCCGATGATAACACCCACGATGCAAGCCTGCCCACTGGTTCAAAATACCTCAGTTTTTTCGTTATAAGAGTATTAAAAAAAACTGTAAGAACATGTCTCGTAATACTTTCTAGGCCCTGAGCTTGTAGTTTTAGAACACGTATATAAATAATATACTAGCTGACCCACGCAACCTCGTTTGCGTCTTCTATTGCCCGCAGCGTGAATATTTTCCCCCGTTTTTGAAACGTTCTTCATTGCTGCTCCGCTCCTATTAGTATTAGCGTGATAACATATAGCCTATAGCCTTCTTCGATAAAAGACCTGCGGTTCCTGAGATTAGCACTTCAAACAAACAAACTCTTCAGCTTTATTATTAGTGTAGATTGAAATCCTACAAAGTCGATAAACTTTTTTTTTGGAGATTATATTTCTTCACAAGACGAAAGTTAAGTTTGATAAAGTTGTTTTATATATACGTTCGAAAAACATGTCTATATCACTTAAAACCACATTAAATTTTAAAGGTAATATAAGTTTGATATGCAATATTCTTTTATTGTGTCTGAAAGGTATAAAAAGGTTCAGTCGCGTGAATATCACACAGGTAACCGTGATATTAACTTGACCTACAGGTTGTAAGCTCGTTTTGTTTGAAAATGTTATTATAGTGGATTCCACAGCGATACCTGATCTCTTTGTGTACTTGAATAACCTCTAATACTTGAGTTCAAATAAAAATACAACCAACTCTAAATCTTCCACTCATGTGAAGCGTGATACGACATTTTAGAACTTAATACTAAAAATCTGGAACTTTATTCCCGTATAGGATTATCACAGATGATAGAACGCTCACCATAATCGTTATTCACACACATCTGACGCCTGAGCCATAAGAGCTGTAGAAAAAGGGAATTACGTTTTATCCAGATCCACCCGTAAAAACTACTCGATGTGCTCGACCACCAGAGAAATTCCTGTGATGGCCAAGCGCCCCTTTTGAAAGTTCAACTCACAACCTGTAACCCGTGTCGTCAGCGTTACAAATAACGTAACGCATACACTTTGTTCCATAGGGTTCAAGAACTAAGCGATCTGCACCACCTGTTCAAACCTTTAATATGTTTAATTTATTCTTCAATGAATTAAGATTAACAGATAAATGAAGTACATTTTCTTAATAACATATTAACATTCATCAGCCTACTTACAAAGTAATCACTCGAATGCTAATTAAATCTTGTATCAGTTTAATAGTATTTAATAGGTGTTAATTGAATGTCTAGATTGCTATCTATCTGACAGGAAATCGCTGCCTAAATTAATAATAATAATAATAATAATAATAAATATTTCGGACAATTAACACACAACGCCGTCTAGGCCCAAGCTAAGCAGAGCTTGTAGCTTTAAGCCAAATTGAATCGTCGACGCTCATAGCAGACAGATTTGCGTGTAGAAATATATTTAATTAAATATATTTTCAGACCTTATTAATATTATAACATCTGCCTATTATTAAAATCATTGAAAGAGATAATTTTACTTGTATTAGTATTAATAGACATGTTTAAATCAATAATTTTGTTTGTGATGTACATGATATAACGGATGGTAATAAGAAAATAAATCACCTTTTAAAAATATTTCAACAAAGCATCTAAACTACATATATTCGTGCTTTACAGGATCTATGTATAATATTGGCTTTAATCACAAAAAAAATCAGTTAATAATTGTTTCTTACGACTCAACATTACTTTGATGACATATTTATCTCTTCTTCTGAACATGTCTGTCCAAAGAATCTGTGCCTAAATTTCTAAACTATCTCTATCTGTTACGTTTTCACGGCTGAACCACTACCTCGATTTAAATGATTTTTGGAATGGTGATATTTTGATTCTTGAGTAAGAACATAGGCTCTTTACTGCGATTACCCAAATCTATACTAATATTATAAAGCTGAAGAGTTTGTTGGTTTGAACGCGCTAATCTCAGGAACCGCTAGTCCGATTTGAAAAATTCTTTCAGTTTTGGATAGTCCATTTATCGAGGGAGGCTATAGGCTATATATCATTACGCTCATACTAATAGGTGCGGAGCGCCAATCAAGAATGTTTCAAAAACTTGAGAAAATTTTCACGCTACGGTCAGAAGACGCCAACGTGGTTTGGTTTATTAAACTATCTATGTCCAGTCTAGTAATATTGGGGAGAACCCCACTCGACAACCAGTGGTTCAAAGCTTGCCTTAAGAATTACTTTAAAACTATACACACAGGGGAACTCACACCATTGTTGTCTGAACGGTCAGCACTTATAGTTTACAACCACGAAATAGACTATACGCAACAACATTCTAACTGTATATTTAAAGTACGTGCCCACAGTTTATCGAGCGGTCATAAAACAAATGTGCCTTATAGGAATGGGCTGTTACTTTTGAGTTATTATAAATGATAAATACTTCCATTAGTATGTTACCATATGTGTCGTATGATGTACGGATTGGTAGCGTTCGTATGGTGATTAATAACGAGAGTTTATTTTGATTAGAGTAAGTGAGGTTGAAGTATGGAATGAGATAGTATGGATTCATTTTCTTTATGAATGACGTATCAAGTAACTGGAAAAAAACTCGAATTATTTTCGTGTAACTGAATTTCTGAACCTCTTTTCTTCTAAGGAGATAATAATTTTCTGTTTCAGTAGACTTCAACCAAACAGTAATTGGTGAAAATATTATTGAATTCTTCGGAATATATCAAAGGTTAGGCTGGCATTAACGGTTGGGAGTTTATATTGGAAAAACTTCTGCTAAGATAATCTTAAAGCCTTGCTAATACTCTTAAGATGTTGGCAAACGTAAAATACTTATGTACATCTGTGTTTTTTTTTCCGTATCAATATAACTGCACCAGTGCTTTTTCACATATGTGTATGCTACATTTAATTTGATGTATCCAAGTTCGTGCCTACAATTTAATCGATTGATTGAGTGTCAATGACAATGATTAAAGAAGTTAATTTTCTCATTTTCACTCTTTGTTTGGATTAAAAAATAAATTGTGACAGCATTTTCACTTAACTAAATAATGCTTCGTATCTTATAAAAGAATTATGCATTTTTCTGTAGACTGCAACCTGTCTAAGAGACATTAAATACCAATATGAGTGCTATATACATAATATTAAAAAAGGTCTTGAAATATCTGTGATCTAGAATTACTTGTTGATGTTAAAATAAGCTGAATTGTTTCTTATAAATATTTTCACTAACTGCAGATCATATGAGGGCGACATAATCACTTTGTGACTAAGCCCTCACTAAATAAATAAAGAAGAAAACAAAAAAAACTGCAGATCAGATCTAAATGGAATTTGAAATCTTATCTTGTTTTATTTGTAAAATTATATTGTTTACAGAAAATTGTGACTGTACACTATCAAAGAAGGGTCGTGGGACCCTTCATTCGTTTTTTTTTAAATATGTGCTTGTGAAAGTGACTCGACTCTGCTCAATGGAAAGTATGAGTAGAATCCAAGAGTAGTGGTCACCATAATTACTGCGAATGCAGACAATACAACAATGCAGCATGACCTACATATTTAATTCTCGATTTGGCGGACATTAACATTCTTTGTATGAAAATGATCATATTTAATTTCAATAAAAGTAAATAAATCTCAAATTGGTATGAAAAAATCTGGTAGGATTATAAATTTTAAGTAAACTATGGAAGTGCGAGAAAAATCCTTAAATTCATTTTGGATACGAGGCCTTATTTTAAACTTTTGAGATTGTTTATAGTCAAACACCTTTTGCCTTTATGTGTACTCCAATTATTACCTGTTGCAGTTTATGCAAGATTATAAATAATCCGTTTTGTATTATTGCCACTGAATTTGTTTTGTCAATAAGATTTCTCACTAATACAAAAGTCTATATGTTTTGTTTTTCATCGCTTGTCATTTGGATATGGAGCAGCACTGGAAATATCTCAAGGTCTGTAGATACACGGCTATCGTTCGTTTGTCTGTAGATGCTTATACTTATCATTTAAGAGCTACCCTCAAAGAATCATTACATTAAACGATTCATTCAGTAGCTTAAGAAAATGGCACTGATAAAAGTGCAATGGAAATGTTGTTCAGCGGTATCTGTGTATAAATAACGGCTTTTATACGACTTCACATGTGTAAGTTAATCGAGCCTATAACAGTTATGTAAAGTCAAGAAACTTGCAATTGAGTGCTAAAAATCAGTCCAGAATATTGTTATTTGCATTTGCGTAACCAACGATGTTGTACTCGTTCGAAGTAATTTTGAAGAAATAATATTTACATTGATTAGAATCTTGTCATCAGAAATTTAAACAGATTGGTCTGAAAGCAATAGATTCAGTTAATGTTAAAGAGTTTCGCCTACTAGGTTTCTTGCTAATAAGTTAAGACATCTAAAAATAATTAGCAAAACGTATTTCTTCATCAATAGGCTCATAGATATGAGCTTATTTTCATCACCATTAGTGGTAAAACATTATTTTGTTTTTTATTTGCATGCTCTTCACCATTTTCATCAGTTAGATTGTTATTTTCATTCTGATATACATTCTAATACACCCATTTTGTTGGTGTTATTATTTTCTTTAAACGATTTATTTTCTTTACCGAGTGTTTTTTGTTGTTGCTTTGTTGTTTATCTATTGGTAACAGGTAAGTCGTGATTTGTAAATATACTCGTAGTATCACGTAATAAATTTGTGTTTAGTAACCTGATTACTGGTAATGTGGCAAAAGTATCCCCAAGATATATATTTATACTTGTTCATTTTAAAACAGGCGTCACATTTCTAAAATGGATAAAATGCTCCATTTTTAGTTAAAATTGTTCATAATGTTCTTAAATTGCCTTAATTGGACTTAGAATTAATTTAGTCCAATTTAACACCACAAAGACACAAATTTGCACGTTCACCGCTAAAAAATTGCCATGGGTCATCCTCATTTTGAAGACACCCCTTTATCTGCCTCAGCCAATATTGAAATACTTGGTGTCGACATATCGAGTGGTCGTGTGCGTGTTCCAGTTTCGTGGCCATTTGGAGGTAAAGGCCAAATTGGCCTCCAAGAAACTTGGTGTGCTCAACAGATCGAGGCGGTATTTTACTCCGGCCCACCTCCTTTTGCTTTATAAGGCGCAGGTTCGGTCTCACATGGAATACTGTCCTCATCTTTGGGTGAGGGCACCCCAATACCAGCTTCTCCCTCTGGACCTCGCTCTAGACGACTGTGGCTACGCTGTGCATCTTCTACCGCATTTACTATGGGGAGTGCTCCGAGAAATTGTTCGGACTAATCCCTGCCACCTCTTTCCGCCATCGTCTTACGCGGCAGAAGTTTTATCCCCATCATATAGATGGTTGGGAGACCACAACTGTGCGCTTTTTCAGAAACTTTCTGCCTCACACAACAAAACCGCGGAATGAACTGTCGTCTACGGTATTCCCGGACCAATACGACCTCCTAACCTTTAAGAAAAGAGCGTAGAGAGCTCCTTAAAAGGCCGGCAACGCACTTGTAACGCCTCTTTTTTTTAATAAGAACCCATTTGGACTTTCGTAAATATATTTGCGACAATTTGTTACTGCTTTATCATGTACCAAGTTAAAATTTTGTCACATTACCATGTTTCTGGCTAGGCCTCCTCTTGTAGGATTCACTCCGTATTCTCATCCAGGTGTTAACGTATCTTTGTCCCACGCTGCTCGGACAGACCTACACGCGACTCCACGTGTGCGAGATCATCAACAACCAACCGTGTTGTCCGCCGCAGCAAGTGAGTTGTTGTTGTTGTTTGTTGTTGTAGTATTGTTGTTGATTGGGAAAAGCAGTACAAAATCACCATCGATTAAGGTACCATGTACATAGGTATTATGATCCTTTTTAGTTATTTAACATCGTTCTTTATTTTACATGTTTAACACAAATTGAGACAAATTGGACTTACAATTATTCTGTGTTAATTTACAGTCGTCTCCAGTGAAAGATTTGCTTTTCCCATAAGTTATGAAGCTAGCAATAACATCCACTAATCTTTTTTAATCCAGTATGTTCTTGGTTTTGTAGTATTTGATGCTTTTTCTAATAAATAGTAGTACTTCGAGTACTGCTTTCTTAGTTGTTGTTTCACAGTGTTTTTTTCTTTTTATTTTGATGCATCTTTGTCTTCACAACTCATTATTTGCTTTTTATATTTAGTTTCATAACATTTGTTCTACTCTAACAATCTATTTGTTTTAATTGTTCTGTTTTTTTTTTGTACTGCTGTCTATTTATTTTGATTTTGGTTCGTAGTTTTCAGATAAATTATATTTTAGAAATAGTGCCATTTATGATGTAACAATAGTGTTACATAACAATTGCAGCTTTTAAGAATTTAATTAAATGCAGAAATTAATGTAATTTTTTGTGCAGGTGAATCGTCACGTGAACGATCTATTCGAAGACCTGCGCGATGGACTCAATCTCATCTCTCTGCTGGAGGTGCTTTCTGGCGAACACCTCGTAAGTATTTTTAAAATTTTCATTTCTAGTACTTATAACTTGAGGCATCTTACAAACGCAAAACAGCGTTTGTAGGCCCTTACAAAGGTCGCGGGGAGCTATTGGATGCTGATAACTCAGGACTGGTTGATGTGGAGAACCTTGGGAGAGGTTTATGTCTAGCAGGGGGCGTTTGGTAGAGATGAGAATCTCAAACAATAAATAAATAAATAAATATTTCGGACATCTAACACACAACGCCATCTAGTCCCAAGCTAAGCAGAGCTTGTGTTATGGGTACTAGACAACTGATATGAATACATATATACTTTTTTTTTGTAAATACAAACATATTATACATAGAAAACACCCAAACTCCGAAACAAATATTTGTAGATCACACAAACACTTGGTCCGACCCAGGATTTGAACCCGAGACCTCATGCACAGCAGTCGCATTCGCTACCACTGCGCCACCGAGGCAGTACACATAACACAGTATTAGTAACCATATTAGATACAGAAAAAATGGTTATGCTCATCAAATAATTATTTGCCATAAGTGAGAACTCATGACCACCGGCACAGAATCATCAAATAGAATAGAATAGGCTTTATTGTACACAATTTTTTACATGAATACCAAAAAAAAAATCCGTGGATCCGATATTTTATCCTTAGAGACCAAAATTTGTCGTTTCTTCATTTCCTGGTCGACCAGGTCCGACTAGATCAGACCGATCACTAGTAACTTTGTGATGTTATGCTATGTATGTTTAATATTCCAATCTCTATAAGCATGTGTAGGAAAAAGGTTGCTTAAGAATTTCAAAACATTCAACACCGTTCAGGTGTTCGCTTAGAATTGCTTACTCGGAACATTTTTGTTAGCATTTATCTCATTCTTTTGTTCTTGTATTTATTTAACTTTTAATTATAACAAGGGCGGGCGTGAACAAACGACACGACATGTGCTCATAACACCTGCCAAGTACGGAATATATTAAGATTAATGATACAATCGCGTGTTATTGTTGTTTTATATGCTCTTGATTTAATGTAATCATAATTAAGAACACTATGATACTTCTCTGAACGTTCAAAAACTATTTTTTATTTCTTTTATATACATTTGTTTAGTTTTTCAAGTTAGATCTTTTTACCCAACTACGGCGAAGCCAAAAGGAAGGGTAATGGTTTTGGCAGTCAATGTATTTTTGTATGTTCCAACGTAGCGGTTATACTACTGAACCGTTTTTAATGAATGAGGTGGAAGATAAGGGCTATATAAATGTTTTTATTTTGTCTTTATTAATAAATGTTTCAATTAATAACTTACTTCTATATAACTACTATAGCGACTACTATAAATAAAACCAAACAAGTTTTGAAACCTAATACTGCAGATGTTACATCTACTTATCGATTAATACTTAACCTACAAAACTCAGGAGGGTAGTAACGGGGTTATCTAGATTCGTTTAAATGGATCGGGGCGAGCTCAGGTGTGGCGGCTGATATCTAACAACCCTGGCCTACATCTTAGGGGTGTTTAATTGATTAATGCGGGAACACAGCTGAGTTATTCCATGTCAAATCAACACAGTGATTTACCTCACCCTCTCAGATTTTGATGAAATTTAATACACAGGCTACCTTAATGTAAACTAAGAAAAATGCAAAATGTCAGCTCAATATCTCAAACGGTTTCCAAAATATGACTATGTAAAGTATGCAAACATCGAGAAATTTTGACCTTCCGCGTAATTTTTAAATTGAAATTGCAGCTCTTCTAGACAAGATAGAGACCTGAAATTTGTGTCATTTTAAAGCTAATTTTATGACCTTTCATATGACATGCAGCTCAATAGGGCTTAAAATAGAAACTTTTTTTTCAAAATTTAAATTAAAATTTCAAATTAAATTTTCTCAAAAAGCGCACTTTTTAAAAAAATGAAAAAAATCACTAATATTAGTTAGGGTGTTGTTAATAAGTGACATAAAAGTTGTGATGGGACAGCAATGGGTTCATACTTTAAAAAAATATTGAAAAATGTATATTTTGCTTGTGGATGAAATCTGACTAGCTACTAAACCTCTCAAACGCTGATTTATAAAATATCCATAGTATTAATATTATTTGATATTAATTAATATTTTTAATATCCAAATAATGTTGGTTTTTCTTATTAATCAAAGTTAATTGTGACCAAATTCAGCATTAGGCCTATAAGCAGAAGCTGGAAATTTTCAACACAAATTAGCTACAACATTTAAGGCTACATGAATATAATACGAGGGCGGTTTGATAAGTCCGTGATTTTTTGAATAAAACATTTTTTTTGCGGCAAATAAACATTTTATTTATACTATATTACGGCTGAACATCGCTAAACACTCTTTTGAAGTTGTCACACGATTGCGCTTAAGCAATCGCGCACCCATCTCGCGGAGAGTTTTCTCATGTCCAAATATTCTCCGATCATCCAATACCATTTCATGGACTTCTTTTGGGCGACCTGAACGTTCGGCGTCACTAGTGCTGGTACGACCACAACGGAACCATTACCATTCATTACCATTGAAATTGATGGTGCCGAGTCCCCGTAGTATTTGTCAAGCTTTTCCTTAGTTTCAGTGATGGTTTTTTTACGTAAAAAGTAATGCTTAATCAGCACACGAAATTCACTTTTTTCCATTTTCGTAAAAATTCACGAGGTTGTCTGCTTTGAATGGCTATCAACTCCAACTGCTTGACGTAGCTTGCTCAAATTTGACAGTTGCCCACTAATAGATAATAATAATAATAATATTTATTGACATTAAATAAATATGGTTATACATTGACTCATTTTCACTGATGACAATTTTCAAATGTAAACCAAATCTTAGGTTGAGAACTGTACTCCTAGATAGGCTACTAAGCAGCCTGTGATAAGGAGTAACAGTGCCGACCCCCTGTTGGTGTGTGTGTGTGTGCGTGTGCGTGTGCCCGTGTGTGTGTGTGTGTGTGTGTGTGTGTGTGTGTGTGTGTGTGTGTGTGTGTGTGTGTGTGTGTGTGTGTGTGTGTGTGTGTGTGTGTACACGTGTGTTTATGTGTGTGTGTGTGTGTGTGTGTGTGTGTGTGTGTGTGTGTGTGTGTGTGTGTGTGTGGGTGATTGCCTTTATCTAATTAATAGGGCCTCAGTTTCCTCATAGCTCAACGTCAATAAGTATTTTGCCACAGACTTTTTACAGGCAAAGTAAGTTAAGCCGTAGATATTACACTTAGCATTGATTTTATTATACAAACACGGACCAAGATGCATAGAAAACCTGTTAAAGAATGAAGCATATGTGTGTGGGATGACACAAATTTTATCCTTTCTGCGTGTCGTGATTTCTCTGTATGGCGTATGTAGGTGTTGTATCATAACTATCTGTAGTATATAAAGTTGTCTCACATTTAGCACATTCCATGATTTGTATAAGTCAAATGTAGGGAATAAAATTGGTCGAAATGTAGCCACCTTTAGTATCGCTCTGTGAGCTATCTCTAGAGGCATCAGGATAGTTTTTGCTGCTCCGCCCCAGCAAGAGATACCATAGTTAATAATAGACCGACAAAGCGCATCGTATACGTTACGTATTATAAATTGATTGGCAACATATCGCAGGGTTTTAAAAACGTAAATTAATTTTCTGACTCGCGCTGTAAGAATATTGATATGGTGTCTAAAGTTTAAATTGCGGTCTAAAACTAAACCAAGGTATTTAATTTCGCTAACAGAGGCAATAGTCGGGCATTGGCACCGAGATAGAAGAAGGTGGTAGCAATAATGAGCTGTTATGGAGATAGGCATTTTTGGCTGCGACACTGTATTAAGCGAAAAAGTAATAAATTTTGTTTTCAATGCGTTTAGAGTTAGGGTATGTGAAAGCAGCCACTTTAAGGCAGAATTAAAACCATTTTGTGCAATTGTCTGAAGTTCCGACCATGAGTCTGAAAAGAATGTGAGTGCAGTATCATCTGCGAAGGAAACAACTTTCCCATTATATAAGCTAAGGTTGCAGAGGTCGTTAATAAATATAAGAAATAATGTAGGGCCCAAAATACTTCCTTGAGGGACGCCGCAGTATATTGAATGTTCATCGCTAAAGTGATTTTCAATCGAAACAATTTGTGTGCGGCCAGAGAGATAGCTTTTAAAAAGCTCGAGAGGAAGGTCTCTGACCCCAATATGCTCTAGTTTAAGTAGGAGAGTAGAAATAGGGATAGTGTCAAAAGCCTTCGCAAGATCTACAAAAATAGTGAGAACTTTCCTACGGGAGTTTAAGTTTTGAAGAATACAAGTAACTAAGTCACCTACAGCGTCAGTTGTTGATTTCTGTTTCCGAAAGCCAAACTGTTGCGGGGACAGTATTTTGAAGTGTTCCAGATACCCTGTCAACCGTTTGTTTATAAGTCGCTCTAGTATCTTAGACAAGGCGCTCAAAACTGCTATAGGGCGGTAGTTAGTTGCTAAGTTAGCAGGACCACTTTTAAGGATGGGATGTATTATCGCTTTCTTGAATGACGTGGGAAAGATACCCATTTGAAAACAAGCGTTAAAAATGTGAGACAGGATGGGAGCGAGGATATGTGCATAACGCTTGAGAAGTCTCTCAGAGATACCATCCCAACCCGTGGCTGCATTGGATTTTAAGGCGTTAATAGTGACAGTAATTTCGTCCGGATCTGTCAATTCTAGGGCAAAGGAATTAGACCGACAGGAATGGCGGGGATTAATGACAGCGTAGTTAACTGATGTGCTCTCGGCAAGGGTCCCTCCAACACTAGCAAAAAAGTGATTCACTTCATTGCAAGACTGATGTGGCGATGGACAAAGAGACAGCAGCTGTGAGGATTTGTTTTTTGGTTTAGTAGTGTTTGTTATGGATCTTAATGTGTCCCAGAGCTTTTTAGGATTTTGGCTTGTCTCATTCAGTTGATGAGCATCGAATTGTCTTTTTGCTTTCTTTAAGATAGCCGAACAAAAATTTCTGTATCGTTTATATGTAATGGCTAGAATATGGTTTCCTGGCGATTTCTTAAGTTTTTTGTGGAGGGAGTCACGATTTCGAATACATCGCAACAAACCTGGTGTTATCCATGGTTTCAGCACTCTTTTATTAGCAGGAATCTTTATAAGCGACGAACATTTTATCAGCGCCGATTTTACCACTCTTATCAAAGAATCGATCGCTTTATTCGGGTCAGGGATAGAGAAAAGGAAGGAAAAATCAAAGCTTGAAATAACAGTGTCAAGAGCCTTGTAGTCAACCCTAGTTAATTTTTTAGAGTCATTCGTCTTCTCTTCACTGTTAGAGATAGAAATCAGGGCCGGGTAATGATCCGTTACCGTTGAGTCGTATATAAGTGTTAAGACCCTGGACCTCGTTCGTACCATTATGTGGTCCAAGCAATAATAATAGATAATAGTTGACGGCAGCACTGTTGCATTTGGAATAACTGCGCGGGTAATTCAGAAAGTCACTGAATTATCAAACCGCCCGGGTATGACAAACAAATATATAGTAAGTACTAAAGAATGAACAAAGTATTTTACATTTTTAATAGAACATTTAAAAAAAACAAACATTGGCCTACCAAGAAACTATTGGCTGCGATGGATCTCAAAAGCTTCATGGGTATTTTTTTCTTCTGCATCTTGAATTTTGTACACTCGTCCTGTCGGTGTAACTGGGTTTACTTTACAAAGAATGTTTGTTACACTGGATTAGGCCACAAAAATCTGGTTTCCTTGGAAACATGATATTGTCATTCAAGAACTCTTTACTCAAAAAATATCATGCTGGTTGTTTTTAGTCACTTTTAATAACCATTTTTAAATATAGGTACTATTAAATAAAACCTTAATATAATAATTATTAGATTTTTTTACTATACAGTAATTACTTAACACTCAATTGAGTTTTATTCTAAATTTGTAAAAGTATTGTGATACTCTTTACTTAGTACTATTTAGACAATACATATAATTTGGACTGAAAATTATTAATTATATTTATTGGATTTTTAAACATAAGTAAATATTTATATAATGTCAACAAGGAATAATCAAACATAGTTATTGCATGATTTGGTAGCTGATTTTTAACCATGAGCCAAACACACATTTTTCAATAATTATTTAAAGTATGAACCCATTGCTGTCCCATCACAACTTTTATGTCACTTATTAACAACACCCTAACTAATATTAGTGATTTTTTTCAATTTTTTAAAAAGTGCGCTTTTTGGGAAAATTAAATTTGAAATTTTAATTCAAATTTTGAAAAAAAACTTTCTATTTTAAGCCCTATTGAGCTGCATGTCATATGAAAGGTCATAAAATTAGCTTTAAAATGACACAAATTTCAGGTCTCTATCTTGTCTAGAAGAGCTGCAATTTCAATTTAAAAATTACGCGGAAGGTCAAAATTTCTCGATGTTTGCATACTTTACATAGTCATATTTTGGAAACCGTTTGAGATATTGAGCTGACATTTTGCATTTTTCTTAGTTTACATTAAGGTAGCCTGTGTATTAAATTTCATCAAAATCTGAGATGGTGAGGGAAAAAAACTGTTAAAAGTGTGTTGATTTGACATGGAATAACTCAGCTATATTGTAAAACTAGCTGAACCCCGCGGTGCTACCCGCGTTACGACAAAAACCGCGGGCAACGCCGCGAGGCGAAGCTAGTATCTTTATAAATTGTAGCCTATGTGTTATTCTGATGTATAAGTCATGTTATTGTAAAGTTTCATCAGAATTCATTTTGAAGTTTTTGCGTGAAAGAGCAATAAAAATTCATAACCAAATGTGTAGCTAAGCTCAAAACTCGAGCACCACTCGACCAAATCGGTTTTTTTTTTAATTTTCGTAAAGGCGCAAGGAAGGTTCTTATTGGAAGAAAAAGCGTAAAAAATTGCGAGGTACACAGTTGTAATGATGTTAAATAAAACCATTTATTCTGCGGGAACACAATATAATACAAGAGTAAAAACGAAAACCGCGGGTAACGTCACTGGACGAAGCTAGTTTATAGATATTAAAAAAAATGCTTAGTATCAAAGTCTTTCGTATCCGTGTTATGTATTTTGTTTCCTTTCGAGTAATGAGCAATTATCGAATTAATTTGATCGAGTTCTATGTGTGTATTGGGTTCTTAGAATAAAATAAATGACCTGTAACTTTTTTTTTTCCGGCTTTTAATGTCTTAATTTGTCATTCCAGCCGCGTGAGAGAGGCAGGATGCGTTTCCACATGCTGCAGAACGTCCAAATGGCCCTCGACTTCCTCCGGTACAAGAAGATCAAACTCGTCAACATCCGCGCTGAAGATATCGTCGATGGCAACCCCAAGCTGACCCTGGGTCTCATATGGACCATCATCTTACACTTCCAGGTCAGTGAGCATGATAGAATAAACGACAAAATAATCGTATTTACGACAAATTTTATTATGGCAATTTGTTTGATACGAAATTTGAATTAAAAATTCTCTTGTAGGTACTTTGAAAGAGATTCGTTAGTTTCCTAATTTGTTCAATTCAAGATGTAATCAGGTAAAAATATTTTTAAACAATTGTAGGATTGGTAATTAATATATTTAAGTCAAGTTCTTGAGTTTCTTATTTTTCTCGTTTTGAAGGTAGAAGTTTATTAAAAAGGTTTTAAAAATCTTGGTCAAGATGACATGCCAGACGCAATGTTACCAACACTAAAAAGTGTAAAATTTTATTTAAAAAAATTCTTAACAATTGAACGTGGTGTAGGTAGTAGAGGCAGATATTGGTTGAGAAATAATTCCCCGTTGTAATATTACCCGTTCTTAAAATTATGTTTACGTTTGTTAAAAAGTTACATAGCAAAGGTTCTTTTTTGAATTGAATTGGCCAATCAATTAGAATTTATCGTGACTTGGCAACGATATGTTTCTCTTAGCCAAGTGTTGCCTAAGCTTTTGAATAAAAGATTACAAATAGATTTTGTCGAGATTTTATAGGAACACTATTCTTCCTTTAATACAGTTACCTTTATTTACAAACTATACAAGATTCATTACTTCTAGAACTTAAATGGAGATTGACTTACGCATCGCATAGAGTCACGCCTATTTCCCAGAGAAAATTGTTGTCCAATTACTACGGTCTTAATAGACCTTTTTTTGCTTCGTTCACATTAATCTATCCTTTCATGCATACTCGTCGGTACCTTGTGCTTTTCACAACACCCTTTATTACACGAAATTTGTCATATAACTGTGGAATGAGCTGTCGCCTGCGGTGTTCCCGGACAAATGCGACATTCAAGAAAAGAGCGTGCTCCTTCTTAAAAGGCCGTCAACGCACTTGTAACGCCTCTGGTGTTGCGGGTGTCTATGGGCGGCGGTAATCGCTTACCATCAGGCGATACGTCTTCTCATTTGCACCCTATATAATAAAATAAAATTCAGTCGCACATGAGAACTATCAGATTATAGGAGATGTTTGTTTTATTATCATTACATGCTTCCCTTACTTGCTTTATTCTCAATTTCTTGTCTTTATATATGCCACAACTTGTCATAGGACCACGTAGATTACAAAGAACAGTTTAATTAAAAAGGCGGTTTCTAACTTACTTGTAAACAAAACATTTAACAACTTTTTAATGGAATTTCACGCTTGAAAACTCAAAAACATTTTGCGTTATTTTGGTCTATAACTAAATTATTCATATTTTCAACGTAGCATTAGAAGCTTTATAATACAGTGTTATCTAGCATCTAGTGAAATAAGTCCGGAAATAAAGTCATAAAACGAGCAGAGTGTACGGAAGTCTAAAATTCGAGTTAATTAGAAGTATAATGTATTATTTAGTGCTCGTAGTAATAATAAGAGAGAATGTGCATAACCGCTTCACACTTCCACAATTCTGTGTTTTTATTTTTGTTACATTTATACCGAAAATAAAAGTGTTATACGTAATAGTGTAATATAAAGCGTAAATATTCGAAAGTGCTGAGAATATCTTACAATAGTAGGCGCATTTCGTTAGGAAATAATAATATTATTGTAACAATTTATCTGTGTGCAAGTTGAGGGACGTTGGGATATGCTGATCCGATGGGTGGATAGACTGGATAGTTGAGATTAGACATTTGTAGCACTAGCGATTCACTCCATTTTTAATAACACCAACTTTTGTGTTGTTTTATTCAGTTTCATACTGATATTACCTACACCTACACTACACAGGGAAGGTGTCTTCCGAAGGTTTCCTTGCATGAATTTAGTACAGAAATATGGTTCTCAAAACTAAGTATCTCGCCACTTACAGGTAAATTGCGCAAAGTGAAGATAATGCAAAAAAAAAAGATCTGCTTGTGTATAAAGATACCTGAACTGATAATTGTCGGTAAATTCAAACCATTTCTCGTAGAGGAATAGGGTTTAATAACGTAATAGGATTTAATAATATATAGTCATGATTTTTCCTCACGACATCTTGCTCATCCAGGTACTTAAACAGAGAAGATAACAGTAGGCGTGATATTACTACGATCGTCTTGTATTGAGTAGTTATGATGGATACATTTGAAACGCTCTTAAATTACGGCAATAGCCATATTTAAGATAGAAGCCTATTTGTCAAGTTACACAAATAGCGGTACTCGTATATTTAAACTTTATAGATAAATCAACATGACGTAATATTTAACACCTCCGAGACGGTGGCTTTGTGATACAAACGACACGTACTTTCCTCGGTATTACCAGTTTTGTGTCCAAACATTTGTCCAGTGTGTCGAAGAATCCTAGTCGGTTATGTTTGTGATGTATTTTTGTGTTAATATTAACTAACTGTAGTAAATTGTTTAACTTGGTTTTAATAACCAGTTGAACTATATTCAAACTACTGATCTGTCGGTTAAGCTACCACTGACTGCCTCGGTGGCGTAAGTGGTAGCTTAAGCGATAGCTGTGCTTGAGGTCGTCTATGATTCCCGGGTCACGGTTAGACCAAATGTTAGTATGATCTGCAGATATTTGTTTCGGAGTTTGGGTATTTGTACTTATATCAGTTGTCTAGTATCCATAACAGCTCTGCTTAGCTTGTGACTGGATGGCGTTGTGTGTTAGATCTCCGAACAAAAGAAAACAATAAAAACCGATGGAGACTATTTTGAAAGCTATTTTATTTTAAAATTAAGAATTAAATGAAGCAGATAAAAAATAAAAAAACTCGTTTCATTGTATTTATTGGAATCAATAAGCGCATAAATAATAAGAAATTTGAACTGAGTGACTTCGATGAATATCATCCCTAAATTCTGTATTCCTGTAATAGCTTATTAGTTTCCTAGGGTGCATTCAGACATTTAAAAGCACATACTGACCAGATCGGTAGTATACTGAACAAGGACCTCATTAAAAGGACGAATGTGTGAGTCCTGATCTGACCTGGTAATGATAAATAAATAAATAAATATTCCGGGGACATCTAACACACAACGCCATCTAATCCCAAGCCAAGCAGAGCTTGTGTTATGGTACTAGACAGCTGATATAAATACTTATATACTTTTTTTTTTGTAAATACATACATATTATACATAAAAAACACCCAAACTCCGAAACAAATATTTGCAGATCATACAAACATTTGGTCCGACCCGGGAATCGAACCCGAGACCTCAAGCTTAGCAGTCACATACGCTACCACTATGCCACCGAGGCAGGCTAGATAGAAGCAGAGGATAGAAGCTCAAATGTGTATGTTAAGTTTCTTTGTGGTCTAATTTATTTATTTCTTTATTGTGTACTTAAAATTTAAAACATAACAACAGATGAGTTACAATGTTATAGAAGTTACAATTGGCGGTCTTATCGCTCACGGCGATTTCTTCCAGACAACCTTAGGATGGATTTTAGTGTTTAAGATTTTCAGGCAGTTAATCCAACAGTAAGACATCATCACGTAAATATTATAAATTTCTAAAAATAATAAATAAAAATAAAACAACAAAATACATACGTACACATATATATATCTAATGTCGTTGTTTTACACAAAATGGTAAGAATAAATCTAATTATATATAAATAACTAGTAGTCACGTACACATAAATAATAAAAGCTGTAAAACTGTAATATACATTGGCATAAAACTAGTGACCTGAGACTCGCTGCCAAGACTGCTGGCGCCGCGCCGTACCATAAGGCTTCTGCACGATTAGAATTAATCCTTAGCTCATTAGTGGAATAATTGGTGTCACGATATAATGTACATATATAGGTATATTATTATTTATATATATATATATACTGTTATTTTCATTATCTATTTAGTTAATCTTCTAGACTTTGCCAGTTTGCAGTAAAAATTTCATCAGGAAGGAATATTTTTGATCTTTAATGTGTAAGTATGTGTATGTCAGAACATGGCTTAGTTTGGTGTCTTATATAGCCAGGCACATGTTTGACGCAAACTTTCTTGCTGATGTAATGGTTTTATTATGGACAAAGAAAAACGTGTTTATTGATGAATGTCTAGGGAAACGGGTATCATGTTCCACCCAACACAAAGGGAGGATCCTCCGACCAGGCGAGGTGATCATTGGCGGGCCACTGCCCAACAGTTGATGTTGGGATGTTGTATATATGATAATCGGCGCGAGAACTTCTATTGCGCGATTCAGGATTGGTAGTTACTCCGTATAGTGCGTTACTTCGTAGTTCAGTGTAACTTCGGTAGATGACGCTGCAGTATGTTATGTTGTATGTGGAGGCCGCCACAAATGAAAGGGCAAAAGAGCTATAGATACCGCAAATTTTGTATAGGGAAGATTGAGGGTTGGTGGCTCAGAGATACTGGTGTCGTATACTTCTATGATACTCAGATGAGGTCTCTTGGCGCTCTTGTGTGACAGGTTACTTGGTCAGAAACATTAGCTAGACAGAGAGAATGCATTTTAATATAAAATGAGTTTAAATATACCTAAATTATAGAAATACTAGTGTTAGTTAGTAAAAACATACATACACAATACATATAACGTATTATAATAACACATATGTATTTGTAAATATCTGATATTACGACAGTACAGTTATAATTTTCGATGAAGTTGCTATTAGATTCGGAAGATTACTTAATTTAAGACATATCGCACACATTGCACGAACTGAACTTTTCAAACGATACTTACTATTTACAATCACTCTTACTTAGAATCCAAAGCTTTGAACTCCTAAATGTCAAGTTACATAAATACATTTCAAACAATCTCACATCAAAGTTCAATAAGAATATACACTTTCTCTTTCATCCACATTACATAACGTACCTATATCCTGCATTTCTGTTTCTGTCGCACACCAGGATGTCACGCATTCGCGGAGGAAATCGGAATTGCATATCAAATGCATTTACAGTACTTGATGGACTGGTGATCCCCATGTCTTTCGTGGAAGACGTTATAACTATCTATGGCGTGGTAAATTACCCATATGTATTATGGTCAACATAGCATTGCATTTTAAACTTTATAGATAAGATTTCCAGTTGGAGTAAATTAGAAATGAAACCAAACACCAAAGCAAAATCCTTTTGTGATGTGCCCTCCCTAAGTATAGTAGGGAAAGAGTCGGAAAATCTATATAAATAAAAATGAATCACAAAAATGTAAGTACGCGCATAACTGTCGATCGACTACACCAATTGTATAATTCTTTTTTTTATGTGTTTGTCACGGCAAGGTTTGTATAGAAGAAAATTAAAAGAAACCAGGGTCGTTATATTTTCTTAATACGCTTAGTCCTATACATCCCTGATCCCGGATGTTGTGGCGTGTTTAAATACTAAAATAGGTCCGCCGGTTCAGCTGGTAGAGAATAACAAAGATGATTTAAAAAAATAATATGGTAATGTAAAATGTGAACCGCAGATTAAATAGCCATAGTGTATGTTATATTGTATAGCCGTCCGCGAGTGAAAAGTCAGTATATTTTCTCGCCATTCTCATCGCAACGAGAGAAAACGAATGATTTCCATATATGTTTTAGTGACCACAAAAGTCGTAGATTAGTTTAATAACAAACTTGTTAAGTTAGCTTATTAGCATCGGCTAAGTTACAGGTATGTGATGGGCTAATTGTTGAATAGTAAGTGTAGGTATGACGAGTGCAGACGAACCGACAAATACAAGGTGCAAGAAATGAATAGAAATTTCTACCGTTTTTGATTAAATAAACTGACCTTTCATAGTTTTTCCTCGCTCCCGACGTCGGTGTTACCAACTTATTTATGTTTGATACGTAGTCCTAATAATATCTAAGCCCTAAGATACATCTAACAAAGTGCAAGTCGAGTCTGTCGTCCCTTTGTTTAACATCGTAAATGTACGTCAAAAAATATATTTGTCATTATTGAGACTCTGCTCCTATTACCTACAATTTTTGTACTACTTATACAGGTTACGACACAGTTAAACTACTTTCAAGCTTCATACATAATAATCTAGACTTAAGCATACTTTCATTTATTACAAAGAGAATACATCTTCAGACAGTCGGTTGTCAGATCACTTTCTGAGTCAGCGATGATGCAACGGTATTGTTCACTGAATAATCGTATCTTACTTTCGCTGCATATTATATGTGTTACTAGTACTTATATCTGCGAAGCGAGGTCGGACGATACGAATTTAGCATTGTACATATCCTAAACAAATTAATTAATAAAAACGACGTAATTATTTTGTAACTAATTGGTGAACTTTATTACGCAGCTAATGATGTCTGTTAAGCACACTACTATTCCTGTCAGCTTCTTTTGAGTAATTGAAGACATGTAGAAGTGGTAATCTGTGTCTTTACTACCATTCCTTCTGTATGGTTTTAGTGAAATGATGGCGTGTGTTGTAAATTTTAGGAGACTACTTAACCATAGTTATCATTGCGAAGGAGGGCTCACTTTGGCAAATGGCAGATTATAACAGTCAGGTCATTACTATATTAATAAATTAGACAGACAAAAAGCTGCCTCATTATTGTTTGAATACCCTCGAACTCTAATCAAATGAAAAAAAGTTGAAATTATGAAAACAATACAAAAGTGCTTGAAAACATTGATTAAACACTTGAGCAGTAAACGATACATTTGAATGGGATGAAACCGTCTTCTTACCGTGCTCCCCGAATCGCCGACGGGTCCCAATTCTTAAGAATTGTCACCCATCCATAACCATAGCTAGGATTGCTTAAGCTTATGATATTTTTAACTTACACAGTTGCATAACCACAAGCCTGACTCTACTTCATAAATATAGAGTTAAATGAATTCAAAAAGGACATATGGGACATTTGACCTCGTTCTGCTCAACGAATCGAAAGTTATTAATCTCGTATATAACGGTGTGTATGATGGTTCGTACATAAATAATACAGTAATGAGAAACATCTTGTAGTTCGTGGGTGGCGGCACTCTTACCTGAACCCTTACATGGAGTTGGCGCTTATGCAGCTGGCTTGCGGCGCTGACTGAAGTGTTTCTCTTGCAAAATGTATTTTTTAAATCCGTTAAGATAGCGTTTTCTTGCTTATTTTATTATTCCCAAAATAAATAAATTTGAAGTCTCAAGGTAGACGGTTTGGGTAAAGACGCGTTGTTTTTTTAGTCAGCTTGTCCTGTGTTGTGGTAATAAACAGTTGCTACATTAACTTTACGTTTCCACAGGGATTATCGTCTTACGACGCCCAGGCTACGGAACAAATTTTCCAATAAGAATTATATGCTAATAGGCGTGAAAATTTCTATATCGCGATTCAAGATCGGTGGTTACTCGATAGTTTATTAGCTACGAAGTTCGGTGTGTCTTCGGTAGATTACGCCGAAATATGTTTTTCTTGCCGTATTTGGAAGTTTATATGGTTTCAGCAACCAGATTGACGATCCACTGAAGTAGGAAGCGTTCATAGGATTACTATCTGATGAGTCGTTACATATTTCATTAGGAGAAGTCTCAAAATAGGTTAGGTAATTGAAAGTTTAGGTTAATATGGTATGCAGAGCGAGCATAATTTTTAAAAAGGAGAGTAGATAGAGAAGATTCGTTTAGAAAGAGCAGAAAACAAAGGATATTTAAAAGAAAACGTAATTGACAAAATTATAATTGTCCTCCCATTGGAAAATTATTACTGGAAAGTAATTGTATTCCAGAGGTTCAATAAACAGCGTCAAGATGTCGCATTATATCATATATGCATGGAGATTTTAACCTATTTAGTTGCCGGATACTAGACTAGTGACCCGGTTGGCGAAATGCCTAAATACCAAACGTTTACAATTATTTATTTTCAATAAGGAAGGTATTTGAATGTTAAATAAAATATTGTGAAGTAAACTATTTTAAACCCAAGTTTTTCAAAGATATGTTGGTTGGGAATTTCTTTAATACAATTTTATAATTGCGCAGTTGTTTGTGTTTAAAACAAATTAAATTATTTAATTCGTTATGATATTCAAGTTTGTTATTGTTTTTAAATATAAAACGAAACAACAACAAAATCAAGTAGGTTGGTACTATTTTAATACTGCTAATTAACATCTTTACATAGTATAAAATGAAGTCGCTTTCGCTGTCTGTATGCTTAGATTTTTTAAGCTACTCAACACTTTATAATTCAGTTTTCAGCAATAGATAGAGTGATTTAAGAGGAAGGGTCATATGTGTAATACCTGCATATTATAAGTAGAGGAAATCCGAGAATTTCAAAGACTTCCGAGCGATGTCGCTAGTACCTATATATTCTCTTCTTATAATACTTTAATCAGCTCAAATATATGAAGTATTAATTACATTTTAGTAAAGAAATCATTTCTCAATATTTTTAAGAATTTTTGTGCGATCGTGACCTTTAGCAACTAGCTTCTATGCTACCATTACTCACACATCCTCAACATCTCATATTTCTGAGTATTTGTGCTGAATCACTCTGTATATGTGTAACCTTTCGCTCCTAATACAGAGTGGTTTCGTATAATAGCCACGACTATTAATCATCTCATTGTGCATTAGTTGTCGCATATTGATTGAAGTTTAGCCGTTCTCTTCTTGAACGGTATTTCGATTACGTGGGAATTGTTAGTATTCTCATGTATTTAATTCTCGTTTTAACAGAGTAGTGAAGAGTGGAATGGGTCTAAGGGTATAATGAACCAGACGGGTCGCCTAATAGTAAGTGACTTCCTTCACCCATAGACTCGTGAAAAACCCCTCCCCCTAAAGGTAAAAGGCGAAGGGACTGTACAATTGGTGATTAAAAATTGCTTAGCACTGGAGTCTTGTAATTCCATGGTATCATTCCTATAGAGCCGAACCCACATTTGTATTTTATCCTACGGCTACTTTTACAGTATACGGTGTGAAATAGCGTTTGCACTGTGTTTCACCGAGTGAGTGAGGATACCGGAGGCCCATACCCCAACCCGGGAGGGGTTGGGGTATGGGCCTCCGGCAACCTATCCCCTTTCCCATCCCCCAAAGGTCGGCAACGCACTTGTGATGCCTTTGGTGTTGCGGGTGTCCATGGGCAGCGGTAATCGTAAACCATCAGGTGATACGTCTGCTCGTTTGCCCACTATTCAATAAAAAAAAAATAGAGTAACATAGACTACTCTTTACTGCGATATTTGACATATCCCTTTTCCAAGAATCAAAGTATCTTCGTGCAAAATTTCATTGAAATCGGTACAGTGGTTTAACTTTGAAAGCGTAACAGACAAATAAACATACATACATAGTTACTTTCGAATTTATAATAGTAGTATATATACAATTAATAGTAGGTACACTATGTTATAATATATAAATAAATAAATATTTCGCACATCTAACACACAACGCCATCTAGTCCCAAACTAAGCAGAGCTTGTATTATGGGTACTAGACAACTGTTATTAATTTTTTGTAAATACATACATATTATACATAGAAATACCCCAAACTCCGAAACAAATATTTGCAGATCATACAAACATTTGATCCGACCCGGGAATCGAACCCGAGACCTCATGTACAGCAGTCGCATACGCTACCACTGCGCCAACGAGGCAGTCAATAAACATATTATATGTACTAGAATTCGAAACTATTGCAAATCCTACTCTATATTCTGCTAATTTTACGCCGCGAGTCGTTACCCTTCGATTTTTCTTGTAGGTAAAAAGGTACCGGTTTTTACGAGTTTATAAATAGATTACTGTTTAATGCACAAACAGACTCATTTGGTAAAATAAAGACATAAATGTTGTTCATATTGTAACCTTTATTAACCAACCTTTTATTTGTTTTTAAAAGCGTTTAAATTGTCCATTAACTGATCAACAATTTGGATTATTTTATGTTTAACTTCGATAACAGATTTTAATTGAAAGGTTAATCTTTACATATTTTCTGTACAATGACTTTATTTGTACAATTGTGACTCAATTATTGATTGTTGTTTTATATTTTTGTAACTTCGTATCTCTTATGAGTTTTATGCTGTTAAATAAACCCTGTGTGTAATATATTAGCCATAAAAGATAACTTCATGTGCATTTCTGAAAAGGAAATTTTCCTCGCTTTTTGTTAATAATTTAGAGATCCAATACTAAAGAAATTTCAATTAGACTTCGTGTATTACAATATTAGTATAGATAGTATCTAATACCTTTGAACGAGAAATCCTTGTATATATTTATAATTTGAATCTCGGAAACGGCTCTAACGATGTTCATAAAATTTAGTATGCAGGGTTTCAGGGGGTATTTCGTTTTCAGAAAATTTACCAAAAGAAAATTATACCGAGCAAATAACGGTTATCAGATCTCAACAACCCGAGTACTAGACAGTAACGCAATTGACTGTACGGTTGACCCAGGTACTGGTTTAAGCGGGTCCGGTTTGCGTTAATAACAGCGATCCCGGACCCCTCCCTTCTCAGGCGCAGAGTTGGCACACCGTGTGGTTTTAGTCGGTTCGATTCCGACACACCGCCCCGCTGCAAACCCCGGCGGGGTGACGGCCCGAGGGGGTTTCCACACGTAAAAAAAAAAAGAAAAAAAAGGTACTGGTTTAAGCGGTCGCTACGTCACTTAGGTAGGTATTCTACTGCACCAAGTGTTGTGGGTTCAAATCCCACAGGGGTCAACACTTTTGTGATCCCCAAATTGATGTTCTGAGTCTAGGTCTTCTTTGTGTCTGTATCGTGTATGTTTGTAAAGACCCCCGCGACTCAGGATGTATGTATATTCTTAAGGCAGAAGTTGTCTTTAAAAAAAATTCTGTAGTACGACTGTTGTCGGATCTCCAACAAAATTCTTTTATTGACAATAAAACATCTTATTTAAGAACGCTGACGTAAGTTATTATGTATAAAAAAATATTTAAAACCTGTTGCATATGTATTTATTTATGAGACATCACTTAATTACATAAAAGAAAATAATATAAATTTAACATAGTTTAATTACAATTAACAAAATAATACATCAGATATAAATTCAGTTTCATGATACTATATTTTTTAGTATATAATTATTTATATATACAATAATTATTGCGATTACATAACAGATCTGACATTCCTTTAAAATGCCTGAAGTTTAGAGCAGGGTCACTGGCCGAGGTCACACGCTGACTCAGCTGTTTGAACCTGTGGCTTCTACGGGTTTCTGTTAATTACCGTATATAATTAGACAATTAAATCTCATGAAACTATAAAAGTTAGTTTATATTCAGTTATTTTATACATTGCGAGTCACCTAATAGACATGGAAAAAGAAAACCTGGTTAAGTTAAATGTGTGTGTTGTTGTTTATAGTTATTTATGCAACTGTTGTATTATAAGGGGTATTAAAACACGAATGTGGGTTTCATGTGATAATAGTATCACATGAGTGTTTTAATACCTAATTATGTACAATTGCATACAAGACTTTATCTACGCCCATGATATGAATCCTCTATAAAAAGTACATTTTTGCAATACTCATATCGAACAAAAATGGCGGGATACGGCGTGAATACGAATAAACAGTTCTTTTTTTTAATACGGCGCTGTTGTAGCTAAAGGCGCGTGCCTGACAATGATTCTTTTTTTTTTAAGGAGTTGCAATATGACATTTAGTACAATATGATATATATACAATATGACTGCCTCGGTGGCGTAGTGGTAGCGTATGCGACTGCTAAGCTTGAGGTCTCGGATTCAAATCCTCGATCGGACCAAATGTTTGTGGAATCTACAAATATTTATTTTGGAGTTTGGGTGTTTTCTATGTATAATATGTATGTATTTACAAAAAAAAAGTATATATGTATTCATATCAGTTGTCTAGTACCCATAACACAAGCTCTGCTTAGCTTGGGACTAAATGGCGTTGTGTGTTAGATGTCCGAAATATTTATTTATTTATATTATAACACTCATTTGGGTGATATTATGGTTACTATGACACAGGATGTCTTAATATTGGCATTAAGCTAGCTGTTTCAGAAACTTTAATAGAGGATTTATAGTATGGTGTAGATATAGTATATTACAGTGGCTTTACATAAATGCGAATTGTAAATAACTCGTTGACCAAAACATTTTGAAAAACGTTTAAAAACCATATCAATTTCTCTTTAATTGTTTGTTAAAAACACGAGTATTTTGTACTACTGACCAGATTATTCGTGAACCATGTGTACTCGTACATACACACACATATTAATAATGTGTGTATGCCATAGTAATTGTTCTCCAAATCTTATCAATCAAAGTAGAGGCTACTTATCGTTATGACAGATAAATACATGTCTTTTATGAATCATCAGTGTTGTTTCTAATACTTTTGTGATACCTTATTGGTATAGTATTAAATGTTAAACTAAAATAAACTCTTTCGTTTTTAACTCAACTGTAAAAAAGAGGTCTCGTGATCACCTCTTCGCTTAATTATGTAAGCGATTAACGCTTCTATTTATCTTCAGGTTAACTATATATAATATATTATGCCAATTGGCTATGTGGTAGTAATGTAATAAAAGTATTGTAATCCATCCAAAATATAAATTTCTTTACTTATTAAAAAACTTTCGTTATCTGTCAATCAATCTACATATATAACAATCATTGATCCAGGTACCTAAGTATTTCTGTTGCGTATAGATTTTAACGCAACGAAGCATTAAGTTTAACTAAGAACGTAGGTGCTTAGATTAAATATAACCATGGGCAGTAAAATCCCAAGTGAATGCTAGAAGTAATGGTTTCCTAGCCGGAACTGCTAAATCCGAGTTATTGCGGTGCGCAAGAGCACGTACAGTTACGCAGGTCGAGGGTCAACGAACCCAGCGTCGTGTACGTACCTTTTTATTTTAGACACGCCTGTACTCAGATCTAGACCTGTCCAAAACTATTTTTCTATCCAAATTTATGTTTTCCTTATCTTATTTACCGAAGATCTGTTTAATGAAGCCAATTGTAGAAGGTCATCTAACTCTTGCTACTCTGATTCATAAAACTACCTTCTTAATCTTATGGTTTATTGTGGCATGCCTCTGAGATTTATTTAAAATTCAAGAATTTAAAACATTATTTTAAATACCTTATTTATTCATAATAAATTACAAATCATTAGCTCCATCAATTTACAACAATCGTAATCAATTTAATCTAAAATGTTTTTATAAAAATTTGACATTGACATTTCAAGTTTGTCAAATGATAAATGTTTACATCATTCCAAATGCCAAACGTCAGATTGACGTTTTAAATTGTAAAGCTTAATATGAATTTATTAACGAGTAAACATATTATACCTTTAACTTCCGCTAGGACTCCCCCTTTTTTTTTCCTCCGTGTGGAAATCTCCTCGGAAAACCGTACGCCGTCTTGGGTACTAGGAGCCGGGGAACCAGGTGCACCCTAGTAAGCAAAACCCTGGAACCCCGACGTACCTCGGGCCACCTACCAGTTTGTAGGTGACCCCCGACTGTGTGGGAACCCCGATGTTCCCTTTACTGTCCCCTAGGACGCGGACAATCCGCAGCGTCCGCGCCGTCACCTAGGCCTACTTCTGCTAGGATGACAGATGGCCTCATCTGTCACCCCCAGGCCTGCGGCTAGGACTCCCCTCATAATGAATTAGAAAGTTGATTTCATAGATAGAACCTTATTTGTTGAGGTGACGTCACTGTTAATTTGACATTGTCCTTACTTAGCAAGGTCTTGACCAGTTGCGCACATAGTGCCATCTATTTGTAACTCATTGCATTAAAAGAGCAACTGCCACAATCCTCTTATTTCTTTTTATAAGAATGGTAATTGCGAGTGTCGTGTTTAGCTGTTATCAAGATCTTCTAAAAAATAAACGTAGTATTTTGTAAAGAAGAATTGTAACAAAAAAATTTACAGTTTCGATCGATTTCGAAAACCAATTCTTTAGTTATTCTGTTCAGATTCAATTTGAATCATGTTAGACTTTGAAAAAGAATAGCGTAGGATATTATTCGTTTCAAAACGATTTACAAGGAAATCGTATTTGTAGCCGCCGACGCCATCTGTCGTGTAAAAAAACGTTAACTGTTTATTATTGAGTTTGTGGTTCAATTTAGCTTCAAGTTTTGATTCTGATCTTAAACTCTTCACTCCATCCATATAGTAGGAGCCTTTTGCTAATATTAATTTCGTTTCAAGGTAAGGAGGATTTAACAAAGTCGGTATTTTACCGACTTGGTGCTACTGTGGGTTTGCTTACCCCTTCGGGATATAGGTGTTAATGTTCACATGACATGATTAAGAGTCATGAAATTAAATACAATGATAAATGTAATAATAGAATACAAGAATAATAGGATGTGGGCAAGAAGACTGCTAGATTGAAATGGGATTGGGCCAGACACGTATGTCGGATGAATCCGGACCGGTGGGCCAAGGTCGTCGAACGCTGGGTGCCTCAGGGTGGACGCCGACGTCGAGGCAGACCCCGTAAAAGATGACGCGACGATCTTGACGCCTATCGCAGAGACTGGCCGGAACTGGCTTTAAATAGAGAGAAGTGGCAGCAGTGGTACACAACGGGCTCATAAAAAAACTGATAAAATTTAATGGGCAAAAGTAATAAATGCCTTAAGGGTTTTCACTAAGAACAATATTTGATAAACTTTGAGGTTGTTAAATTTGTTTTTTAAAGTAGGTACGTTGAAACTCTTCACATTTATTCATTTACTAGCTGACCCACGCAACCTCGTTTGCGTCTTATATTGCCCGTGGCGTGAAAATTTTCCCCCGTTTTTGAAACATTCTTCATTGGTGCTCCGCTCCTATTAGTAGTAGCGTGATGATATATAGCCTATAGCCTTCCTCGATAAATGGACTATCCAACACCGAAATAATTTTTGAAATCGGACCAGTGGTTCCTGAGATTAGCCGGAACAAACCGACAGACAGACAGACAGACAAAAATTTTAAAAATATATATTTTGGTATGTGTACCGTATATACATTCATATGCATGTTACTACATGCATATGAATGTATAGCTAATGATAGCGGTTATTTTAATATTACAAACAGACACTCCAATTTTATTTATTTGTATAGATTTGGTTTGATGTTTTTGTAACAACAGTAAATAAATGACGAGGTCTCATTGCTTCTGTTTCTACTTTTCTAGAAAAATAAATGAAGAGTACCTACATACGTTTTTATACATACCGAATATTGCAAAGATACCAACAAACATTGCTTAAAGTCCTAAGTACTAATAGTACTATTTGAAGGTTCTCATTACACCACCTACCAAAGTTAGTAAGACAATAGTAATTTACATAATTATCAGTACATTTTCCGGTTGCAAGTTCCTGCAGTGACGCAATAACCGTCAACACAGCTGACCTATACTCCGTAGGGCCTGTAGGTTGTCGCCAAGGTCAGAAACCAGATGGCGACACCTACGATACGCCCTCGCACCCTCTTACGAATTTCTTTTAAAACTTGTTATGATTTATTGATCTTAGGGTTCGTGTTACATTATTATTTCATAAGAATTTTAATATATCTCAGCACTTTGTGAATCTTTCTAAAGAAACAACACTTGACAATATAGAATACTTTGTGTGGTGGCTGATTAATTATACAGTGTCCTAACCCCTTTTATCTCGTGTGTGTCGTAATTTTATTCTTTTTTTATTAATGGAATAGACGGCAAACGAACACACGTATTGCCTGATGGTATTACATGGACACCCTCAACACCAGAGACGTTACAAGTGCTTTGCAGGCCTTTAGAGGATGGGGAGAGGGATGGGGGAGGGGTTAGAGTTTGGACCTTCGGTCACTCGCTCGGTGAAATACAGTGCAGGCGCTGTTTCACACCAGTTTTCTGTGAGGTCGTGGTATCACTCTGGTCGACCCAACCCATGCATGCCGAAGCGTGGCTCTCCCACCGTAAGAACTGACTAAGGTAACAAACTACGCAGAACAATAGCACTGCAAAACAGAAGGAAAACTTGATACAGACCCTACCCATACCTTCTGACCAACGTGGTACAGGAGGTTAAATTATCCTTTTTAAAGAGAGGCTCTTTTTTCATCAGTAAAGTATCAAGAGTTGTTGATAGTGTATGGTTATAGAAATACAGAGACCTCAGGGATTCGAGATGTACTTCCTAATTTTGATTAAATTAGGCCAAATATTTATTTATTTATTTATTACATATATTGTACATATTATGTATCGATTTTACTCTTAAATTTTAACTTTTGAGGTAATTTTTTATTGAACTGTCATGCAGGATAACACAAACAGGTCCTACAGTAAATGTCCGTTAAATAAATTTACTTATATTATTGAAGTACAAGTTAATTGTATAATATACCTACCTACTTACTATTTGAATCACCATACACATAGCTAGAAGTTAATGACGAGAAGTTTCCACGTTTTTATTTATCCTCAGATATTTGCGTCTTTCCGTGACTCTGAATCTGACGTAATTGTTTAGCTTTTTGCTCAAGTTACGAACTAATTGATTAAGCACATCATTTTCTAGGACGCAATAATCTTTATTTAAACTTTATTTAACCAAATACATGTTTTTTAGGGTTCCGTACACAAAGGGTAAAACGGTAATCTATTATTTAGACGCTGCTGTCCGTCTGTCTGTCGGTTCATATGAACCGTGATAGCTAGACTAGATTATTGAATGGGGGCTCCCATATAATAAAACCAGTTTTTTTTAACGTTTTTTGCTTGATATTAATAACGGCATCAGTTAAACGCTTGAAATGTATAGACAAAATATATAATGGTACGGAACTCTACCTGCGCGAGTCCGGCTCGCGCTTTGCCAATTTTTTTAACCGTTGAATGAGCACGTTTTTTATTAAGTGCTGGATTAAATCGACTTGTGGTCGAGTTTCGACTGCAATTCACTTTTTATTTCGTCGCCCAATATAAATTGAACTGTCACTGTGTAGAACTTTGTACCATTACATTGATACTGATCTCATAAATTTTGATCTAGTTGAATATAACTGTTCATGTATTATTTAAATATGTATCTCTTTTTAAAAAAATAGATGAACTTCTTATATTACTTCTACACTAACTATTGACCTCGATTTCACTCTTGATTATTTCTTAATTATTATTAAAATAACAGTGGTATATATTTGCGTTGATGAATCAATTACAATTTATAATATTATTTTATTTTGAAATATTCTTTTAGTATCAGGTTTTTATTATTAAGGAGTCTGCCAAAATGACTTTACTCTGCCTGATGGAAAGCATGAGTAGAATCCAAAAGTAGTAGTCATCGTACGCAGTGGTAGCATAAGCGACTGCTGTGCTTGAGGTCTGGGGTTCGATTTCCAGGTCGGATCAAATATATGTACGATCTGCAGATATTTGTTTTCTACTACCCAGTTTGAGACTAGATGGCATTGTTTGTTAGATATCCAAAATGTAAATTGTTATTATTATTGTGAATGCAGACTATGCTGCATTCGTGGGAGAGCTATGCTTCGGCATGAATGGGTCGGCTCGACCGGAGTGATACCACGGCCTCACAGAAAACCGGTGTGAAATAGCGTTTGCGCTGTGTTTCACCGAGTGAGTGAGGATACCGGAGGCCCATACCCCCAACCCCTCCCCCCATCCCCTTTCCTATCCCCCAAAGGTCGGCAACGCACTTGTTACGCCTTTGGTTTTGCGGGTGTCCATGGGCGGCGGTAATCGCTTACCATCAGGTGATACGTCTGCTCGTTTGCCAACTACTCCATAAAACAAAACAAAAAATGGTGACCCGCCATGTATGCTGCTACTGCATCATTGGGCCGCTGCTCCGGTTCCTTTCTTTTGTACAAATGAGTACGATGTAAGATGTTACTTCAAGATGTTTATGATTGTTAAATTGGGCGATCATTTAATTGATCTATCGTCCAAGAATTAACTTCTATTGTAAATGTCAAATCTATCAAAAGGTTAAAGTATTTTTCATCCATTCATCATCATTCATTCTTTTAGGGGTTAACAGTGTCTTCTGTTCTACTACAGATGGGATGAGATACGACTTGCTCTTCATTCCAAATCAAATTTATAAATGTATCACAAAACTATATAGAAAATAAAATCCATAAGTACTAATGTTATGAATTCTAAAGCACGTCTGTTATGCCAAACAACTGCATTGATTTCAACGAAATTTGGAATATAGATGCTTGATTCTTGAGGAAGAATATATGGTACTCTTTAAAGTGATATCCGACATAGAAGTGGGCAGAGAGTATGCTGACTGTTACTCTTGGAATTTGCTAATGCTTTCTATCCGACTGAGTAGTGTCACTTTGGTAGGCTCAAATATAAAAGAAAGAACTTTGTGCAAAGAAATTAACTATACCTTCCTTTGAAGTTCAAGTTCCTTTTGTGTTTTATTATACAAGAAGAAAATAAGCAGATTGGTCACATTATATTTAGAGACTAGGACTCAATATCTCGTTACTGGCCTCTGAGGTCTCCCACCTTCCCTTGAAGGTTTGGAGATTGTAATTGGCAACGAGATTCAAAGTTTCGACAAAAATAGTTTTAGTTTTTTTTCATTCCAATTTGAATTAGGTATTGCTTGTGTATTAATTTCATTTGTAAGTAAGCTTAAGCGACTGCCGATCAAGAGGTCTCGGGTTCGATTCCCGGGTCAGACTGCTGGGATTTTCTTACAAGAAATTCGTAATAGCAGCCCGGAGTATGGAAGATGGCGGTGTTTCCCGCCCGTGCCCCAGCTGCTCGTTAAGCTGACGGTCCCGGTTGTTATGAACATCAATGGCAATCGTTATTGGGAAGTCAGGGCCCTCAAATATTCTGACAACTAGTTCGACCTTCGAATTCAGTTCACCCTCAAGGTTGCGGAGGTCCGATGCCATTCGCTCCGTGGTAAAACTGATATTCATGTAAAACCGGTTGAACTAGTAGCCGACCCCAAATACTCTTGGGAATAATAAAAGCTAGGAAGATGAAACATAAGGTATTTGCTGTTTACCACTATTTTTTTCAGGTTTTTGTGCTATTGTATTGTTAAAATTTTAATTATTTTCAATTCCTTCTAAACTTAAGTAGTACTAGTTACTTTTTAGTATATTTTAAGTTATCAATTGGCTTCATGTCTAGAATTTTGTTACAGATAATGTATTATGTCTTGAGTTTATTCCTAGAGATTCTTAATAAAATATCTTAAGTGTGTGAACTTTTGAGGCTTAATAAAAAAAACATTAGCCTCTATTATTTTAATTATGCATATTATATTGATACTCACACACTTTATTTGTACATGCGAACCTCTGGCCAGACCATGATGGTAAGTTGTCAGAGCAAAAAAGCGCATAAATAAAAAAAGCTTCCCCGCTTAACGTTGTTCGTATTATTAACTAGATGGCGCTGACTGTAAACGAGACATCTTTCTCGGCAACTTTCAAGGTTCGTATCGAAATTACTGCGTTAGCTTTGCTATCGGTATGGAGAGATGGCGTTAGTAGTTTTTACGTTATAAGTATATTGTATCTTAAGTTTAATCGTATTAAGTCATTGCTGCATACTTGGTGACTTATATATATTTATGTTGAAGACACAGTTCAATATATTGTTCTATATATTACAATTACGGGCATGCTTTTTCCATAAACGCTTTATATATCTATTACTGTGTACTAGTTTCTATGTAAACAATGTTTTCATTTGCATTTGCAACACTTATGAACATCATTTGCAATTATAATTCTAGGTAGATTTATTTATGCAATACTTGCCCAACACCTACTTAGCATACCGTAATAAAAACTAGTGCACGCATACGGCCATATGGACTAATAGGAAATATTGTATTCAGTATTCACCCACGCAGAATTTATTGAATGCATAAAATATATCTTATCTTGCTTGTATTTATATCTGTAATATAGTGCAATTATAATTATATCTCTGTGGATTTAAACCGTATATATTATTAATTAGAGTTTAAGTTGTTCAACAGTTGCCAAGATTTAAATGTAGATGGCGTTACTTGTAACGATTATAACATTTTTTTAATGGAAGTTCTAATTTTTTTTGGCTGGTTACTGCTAGATACTTTTAAAAATCTACAGGGTAAAATAAAGTTTTGAAGTTGTGGTGGATTAAGGATACAGTATCACCATTGAGCCGACTAAAGGAGCAAACTACACAGGTTGTCCAGACAGTTGACACATTACAAAGCTACAAAACTCTGTAATATTAAACAAAAAGGAATTAGTGATGAAATGCTGTAGAGTTTATTCAGAATTAGTTACTGTTTGTGCATAAACACTCTAGTTGTCTGTAAACTGTCTACTAAAAGCAAACAGGACATTTGTGTACATTATTAGAGAGGTCTAAGATCCTAACTATTAATAAGGTTTATGCTGAGTATATATTTAATGCTAGACGTGTGTTTCTCCTTAAAAGGGAGGTTTTGGCTATCATGTTAGACGGGTTGGTATCGGGTTTGTTTCAAGATTTCCCTTTCATTGCAAGGCTGTTCTGCAGAATTTGCTTCCTTAGTCGGTTCTTACGACACCCACGGGATAAATAGGACTGGTAGCACACCACCGATAGAACGGGTGTAGTACAGAGCAACGTGAAGTAGAAGCTTAAGTTGATTCAGTCCCTTGTCCCTAAATTTATTAATATTAAGGTAACCTTTCTCATATTAGAACCAATTCAATAAATAGCGACATAGAACGAGTACTGTTTGCAAGATTCCAAATGGAGATACTTATTAAAAGTGAAAGAAAGAGTTATCTATGCATCGTCACCAAAGACAATAGCTAATTTCACCAACTTACGGCTTATACACACATTACTTTCTCTTTCTACGTAATAAAGTTATTTAGTTAAGATTAACGAATTGAATGAGGATCTGTGGTGCTCTACAACATTAACTTCATTTTCTCACGTCCGCGTCGATTTTCTCTCTGACTTCACCAATTTCAGTGATTAGAAGGCAGAAGGAAACTGTCTTCTGTGCCCTGTTTTGCGTCGATTCTCTTTCTAAAATTACCAACGCCTCTATTCTCTTGTATTCTCTCTCTCTCTCAATATAAGGGCCAGGCCTATGTCTGTCTCTCTATTTTTCGCGATCTGCTTGACCTCCTGATAGGTCTCGACCCCTACTTTGCCCTTTACTTGTTGTATATAAGTTCTAAAACTATAACTTATAAAAACTCTCTCGTATTATTGACTAATATTTTCTTTTGTCCACGTGACAGTGTTGAGAAACGTCATACCCATTCTTTTGTTAGTTTGGTTTACCATTGACGTTTGCGAATATAGAATGCGACTTATCTCGGAGGCTGTATTCCAGACATACAAAACAAACTGGGTAGGTACTAATTTAGAAGTAAAGGTTTAAAAAGAAAACTAATTAAACATAGTAAAGTGCAAAATAATTTCAGAATTTAAAGGATCGTGAATTTATAACTTTAGCGAAGTGATTTACACCGCGTGACAAATGCGAATAATTAGTAAAATTATATAAAAAAAAAATAGGAGAGACCTATACAATGTCCAGCATGTTGAATATTTAATTGACAATGTCCTTATGGGTGGCATAAGTAGGTACATCAGTCGGTGTCTTTTGACCGAAAATATAATTTCATTGAAAAATCAGTCAAATTGGTGTTATGAAACCACGAGATGGCCTCGGAAAAGATTTTCAGCGTGGGAGAGCCACACTTCGGCATGCATGGGCCGGCTCGACCGGAGTGATACCAAGGCCTCATACCCCTACCCCTCCCCACATCACTCTCCCCGTCCAATCTAGTCTCACCATCAGGCGATACGTCTACTCGTTTGCCCCCTATTCCTTAAAAAATACATCTAGAAATGTAATATGAATAGATAAATTAGCTATATTAATTCAGAGATCTAAGAATTAAAAGAAGAGCAAAATGGACGTATAACATTGCTTTAACTATATCCTGTGTCGCGGTAGACTTTACAAATATACATGAAACGGACACAAAGAACATCCAGACTCAGAATGACAATTTGTGGATCCACGATACTGAACGCAGTAGAAAACGGCGAGGCGACCTTTTGCGAATGTAGTTAAATTTCCACCATTAGAAGACGCACAGATATTACATCAATTGGCATTACATATTAACAACCGTTCAAGTATCACCAGCATACTTGTATAAAGAATTATAGGATAGGTAATACAAGTTTCTACATTGGCCTCTCCTACGCTTATGTCATCAACTTTAATTATAACAATTATATTAAAACATTAGGCCTTATTTTCAACATCGCTTGCCATAATATGTAGATAAGTTTGTATTGCTTCATATAATATTTTTGTGTGAGGTTTTATACAAGTCGAAGTTAATATTTCCTACATAAAGACGTCTGTATAAATTGAAAACACTTGAAATAATATTTCTCGCTTGTTATCAAAGAATATTATTTTCTGTTTACAACATACATTTATTACTATACATGTTATAAAGTCTTTACACTACTTAATAGAAATTACATAAGAAAAATTATATCGATATAATCGTGAATAATAATATTCGACGCAACCTCATTAACTAAGTCATAATCCCACGTACAAAATACTTCATTTTTTACCGACACAGTCCGTCATGGGTAACTTACCGTACATTTGCGCTTGCGCAGGCAGTCACCTGCAAGCTACCGGCGCAGACGCGCGCATCGCGGCACAAACAAACATTCAAAATACGAACACGACTTCGAAAATACGAAAATCTAACTTACTTCACTAACAAAACTAACAGTGTTTCAAAAATTGAACTAGTGGTGTGTTGTGTTTCTTTATTTGTGTAGTGTGGTGCCATATTAGGGAATCGATACAATTATCGATTTTTTAACGATACCGGTGACAGCGTAACGGTTTATAGACAACATTGTAGTTTTATCAATGAAGGATTGAATGGAGATGTTAAAATTTTGTAATATCAGATTCATTAGTGTATGTTAGCGTACATATGTGGTACAAGGACTCGCTGAACAGTGGTGCTAATTGCCTCCCTCTGAATTTGCTTCACAACATTATACTGATGTTGGTGACCACGCATGCCTAATGTTATTTTACTGTCAATATAAACACGCAAACAAAACAATCGATTGTCAACAGACAATAAAGATACACCTACTGAAGTTCTATTACAAATAATACTCGTAAAGTTAGATATAATACCATCTTTTTAAATCACGGTTATCTACAAAAGTTGTCAGCTTCTAAAGATGCATCTGATAGTATTTTTAGAAACGTCATTTATGCAAATTTAGCAATGAATACTAGTGACATAGAACCCCATAATTACAGTATACTTACGTGACAAAAACAATGCTGAATATACATAATATGTACATAATAACTAAACAAAATCTTCTATTTTCCTAGACCATAAATATACAATAAAATTTTGATCTGTACGGAAGTAAATTAATTAAAAGACACCTGTATTCTAATCAATATGTATATTGAATTAATAATTATAAATGATAAACAGTATACATTTAATATAAAGAAGGCAATACATACAATTATTTAAGAGATTCTATATAATTTAAATCTTCTTTGTATGTATTTCGTCGGCATCCTTTTCCCATTTTTACAATCCATTTAAAGGAAAGTCTGAGACTATTATAGAAAAGACATTAGGAAACCTCTTTAAGTTATATTTAAGTATGTACATTATATAAATCAGAATACCTTAATTTGAACCTAGTAAAATAAAAAAATGTATTCTCATAATCACAACAAACAAGTTTTGAGTGCTCTAAACTAAAATAAAGATTTTTGGAAAACATGAGTTGGGAAATGGTAAAAATGAGAATGCTATTTGCAGATCGACATTTTTCTCTACCAGATGTTACCGACTAGTACAGGATTCCTTTAAGCAGTTATACAGCTGTTAAAAAATAAAAGCCTATCAGCTGCTTACTATCTCGAACACGTCTTAAGAGTAGCAAAAATAGTAGCAATGTGTGACCTATGGCTGTTAGATATAGATAATAGTTTTGCCTACTGCTCCGACTGCGTGTATGCCATTTATCCCGACATAAAGTAGCCTATGTTTAACCGCGCTGTTTAGCCGTGAAAGCGTAACAGACACAGTTACTTTCGAATTTATGAGATTAGTAAATAGATTTTGAACGCTTGTGCTTAGTAATATTATTTTGATTACTACGTATTCAGATTGACATTGACATAAATCTCTGGATGTACTAAACCGATTTTGAAAATAACTTTACCAACCCGAAAAAGTATGAAAGTTAGAAATACGAAGAAAAAATCACACAAGCGAAGTTACGGGCAATAGTTAGTATATACTATTATTATAAATAGATTAAAGTTATAAATTGCTTAACTTGAGGTCCTTGGTTTTTACTTTCATATAACTAACTTGAACTATGTCAATAAAATTGACTTCAAAGTTTCCGTTCAGATGCTCCTTTTAATGATAATAAAAAATGCATTATGCAAGAATTTATGAACGTCTAATTAAAATGAACCTGACAATTATTATATAAACTGCCTCCTTATTAAGTTATCCAAGGTCTGATCACGTAGGTGTCACCATTGAAACCTAACACCGCCTCCGCGAAATTGAACGTTTTAACCCACACATAACATAATTGAATATAGAACTGCTATATTGAAACGAACAAGTCCAAAAAAAGTTTAGTTTTGGTTGCCAAGTTAAAAATTCACAAAAAAACTATCTTTGCAACCAAGATTTACATTCGTAGCGGTTTAAACTCGAATTTAATGAAAATGGTGCTGTTTTTGTATATAAATATGCAAAATTTATAATGTGGATCGGATTATCTTAGATAATATTGCGTCATATGTAAACTATTTCAAGATCAGGCTTTATACAGCGAGGATAACGATAAACACAAATGATTCGATAGATAAAATTGCAATAACATCGTGCATTAGATTAGAAAAACTGGTACAGACATTATCTTGTCGTGGTCACAAATTTTTGATGATAACTCATTCATCTGTATATATAATATTCAAGAGTAGTGCAAAGTTATTTTTTATATTCCGTTCTATTAGATAATATATTTTAGTTGTAAATTGGTCCGGATAATTTAAAATGGCGCTTAATTAATAGATATGATTTTACTCACGCTTTGCTCTTTAAAAAAGGGCGTCTGTTGTTGAGTCTAGCTTGTCGGTTCCCTAAAATCCCTAAAACTCACAAAAATAAAAGCCTTCAATTTTATTGTTATATTATTTTCAAATTAAAATACGTTTTGCTGCGTACAACTTACTTTGAACTTTTCTCTATCATAGGCTTTTGCTATCAGTATAGTACCTTGACTGCCTCATTGGTCTAGTGGTTCAAGTATGCGACTGCCAATCAATAGGTCTCGGGTTCGAATCCTGGGTTGGGCCAAAAGTGTTATTGAGTTTTTCTAATTATAGAAATACTTAATAACAGCTCGGAGTTTGGAAGTTGGGGTCTGAACCCTCGTGCTTCGGAGAGCACGTAAAGCTGTCGGTCCTGCGCCTGATTTCTCCCGGTCAACCGTCCCTTCCGATTGTGAGAGAGAGGGAACAGAGAGTGCGCCTGTGTTTGCGCACACAATAGTGCACTATAATATCTCCTGCGCAGTTGGCTGGTCTCCGTTGAGACCGGCCGCCGTGGCTGTAATCGGCTTGGAGAACATTAGCTTGGTACCACTTATACGAAATATGAAATAGATTTTTTATTAAACTAGGACACAATACGGCTGTAGAGGCAATGCTTGTTGACCATAAAAATCCCAAACCCACGTGCCACACCTACTTTGATATCACAAATCATATTTAATATATTTAAACCCATGCTATTTGACATTATAATTAGTAGTACTAGTCAACCCAATTAACATATTATTATGTAACTATTTTGCCTCACGTGTAATGGTTATAAAAACGAGTATTCGAGAAAATTTGCAAAACCGTATTGGTTATATTATTGTATCCATATTTTAATCTTGTCTATCAAGTCTTCTTCGTCAGACAGCCGTGCTAATTCGTACGGCACTAAAGCAAATGTTATCTAAAAAAATTTTGGTAAAAGATTTTACCGGAAGTTATATAGAAAAAGATATATTTTTTAGTGTGATACATGGTACAATGGTTATAACAACGGTATAAGGTTTGGAGAAAATTTGTGAAACCATATTATTTATATTATTGTAGGAGGCATGTTTTAATTTTACCTATCAAGTCTCCTGAAATAAGGAAATAATTGCAAGAACTTTTTCTACTTATTCGCGCATCACTGAACTTAAATTTCCCAAAAAATGATTTTACTGAAAAGATTTTAGTAAAAGTGTGGTACGTCTAGGTTTAATTAATATTTGATATTTAGAATGTCATTTAGGACAAAGCTTAGTTTTTGTGATATTAAATTATAATGTTCAATTTATAGGATTTTCGTGCAACAAAATCAGCAGCACTGCCTTAATATACTCGTATCAAACCATTAAGGCATCAAATTTAATAGTTATTTTAGATTGTACAAAATAAGTTTATTCAAGTTCACTGAAAAGGAAGAAACACGTTAAAAATAGGTTTATATTTCCTGAAATACGAGTTTATAGTGGCCTTAGCATGCACGCTCTTTGGTATATTATAAATTGCCTGTACACACATTTTATTCACGTATCTGATCGTAAACCTTAATTAATTGCTCATAAACCACGCGCAATTTATTAATAAACTATTATATTATTAATTATAAATAAATAAAAAATATATACCTAATTATAATACACAAAAAGTGTGGTCCTATTTAGACTTGTGAATTCTTACGTGTTAACAAATGAATAAAAGAGGTACAAATAAATAAAAAATCCAAACAAGGAGTTGTTAGAAAAATTAAGATTTTTAGTAAAATAATGTCTAAGCTATTTTAATTCTCTCTAATTAAAAAAATACGTGTTAAGTGGTTCGTTAAAAATATTTTGAATAACGTAACTAGTTATGTAAAAGATTGTTTTGGCAAAACCATTTGGGTCAAGTTTAATAGTAAGTTTGACAATAACATTCTTTATGCCGACCAATACATATATTTATGAAGATATTCCAATATATATACGTATTTCTATATTATTAAATATTCATGACTTTTTGATATTATACTTCGTATTTAATTGGATTATAATCAAGCTGGTTATTTTGCGTTCTAATAAAATTAGAATATGTTCTAACGTACCCGTGATCTTTAGTTTCAAATAACTAACCTTTTAACATAATAGCAATAGGTTAAGTGAAAGGTTGTTTGCTCAAATCACCTTTCAGTGTTCATCTTTTAAAGAGACACGCTTCGGCATGAATGGGCTGGCTCGACCGGAGTGATACCACGGCCTCACAGAAAACCGGTGTAAAATAGCGCTTGCGATGTGTTTTACCGAGTCAGTGAGATACCGGCGGCATATGTTTCCAACCCTTTCCCTCATCCCCGGCAACGCACTTGTGACACCTCTGGTGTTGCGGGTGTCCAGGGGCGGCGTTAATCACTTACCATCAGGTGATATGGCTATTCGTTTGTCACTAGTCCATAAAAAAATCTTCTAAATGAATCCTTAAGACTGTCGAAGAGTCTTAACATTATTACGTTTTTATAAATGAACGACGCCTCAGCGTTATTCTCTTTTTTAAATTAAAACTTGTCCTTAGTTTCCTGATGGTGTTCGCCGGAAGGGACCCGCCATTCCGGTCGACCATGCTTCCATATAAGGACGCCGCACCTATTCCGTCTCTAGTTTAGCATGCGACAACTTTTAGTTTCAACATCTATTTATCATTCAACTTTTTTAGATATTCACTTACTGCTTTTAGCAGTGAATGATCGATTGCAAATATTTTACTACGAATCGTGGTCTTTCTACCAAACAACCTTTGTGATTGTTGATGTAATTTTGATTTTATCGACTTGTCACTCCTCAGTGCTACGTAACATTACGCAAAATTACATAAGATTACCTTACCTTACCTTTACATAGATTTCCTTAATGTGCTAAGAATTTACACCGTAAGCTGTCACCGGTACGTGAATAATCGTATGCGAGACGCGTATCGAATACATAATAAATGGTTATTCCATTGCAGAGAACAATATTATGTGTCACGAAGGCTCTAAGGCCTGACCGAAGTCATCATGTCGATGTACAGATTTGTAAAAGAAGGTGGTAGCAGTAAGCGCCTGTTCGTACAGGGGACGCTAGAAAGTGACGACACAAAACCTTTAAAATCGAGCTTGAAGAAGCCCTCTTCATCATCTGTTGGGTCTCCTATAACGACCAGTTTAAACTTGGCCTCAGTGCCAAGAAGTTTGAGAGAAGGATTAACTAGACACGAAACAGTATACGATGGGAATTATCCTGGAATAGAAAGAACGTCCAGCTATCGATCTGGATCGCATCGTGATGAAAGCTACAATGGACGGATAGTGTACGATGGAAACCAAACTCATTTCGAATATGATGGAGAGGGCGCTGTAGCAGTGCCGACGTCAGCCGGTGGGCTAGGAATGTCAGAGTTGCAGGCGATTCATACGAACAAGAGAATGTCGACCGAGGTTCTAGGCTCTTCTTTAGAGTCGACCAAAATCTCGAAGAAAGACGACAGCGGCCAGCGAAGAATCACCACGAGGATTGTAAGGAAGGTGACGACGTTGACCCGTGGTGAGGAAAAGGCTTCAGCGGAAGATGTGCGAGGAGGGTCAGTTCAACGATCTGCTGAGCACTACAGGCACGTGGAGATGGAGTCATCGCTGCCTAGGAGAGTAAAGGTAGATATGGAACCAACTTAAAGTAATTTAGGGATCACTGAACGTACTTGGTAATTCCAAACAAGTATGTCTTATGTTTGAACGCCCTTTTTACCATATTAGGAAAATAGGTAGAGTTGCTATATCTTACACATGAAAGTGCGTTCTATATACTCGTATACGTTTCATCTCAAAATCACCGCAGTCGAAGATATTATCTGTCTGTGGGATTAAAATTTTTTAATTTGGAAGTAAGCAACGGCTTAAAAACTTGAATATATTCATATTTTATTTCATTTTTGTAACGTTACTAAAATTTGATCTTAAAAATCGTATTTTCATAAGATGGATAAATCAGTGTATTTTTTTTTTTTTTTTTAAACGCAACTCCCACATTAGGAATAAACATCCTGTGTCGTGGGGGACTTTACAAACATACATGAAACGGACACAAAGAACATCCAGACTAGACAGGTACCGCGTGGGATTTGAACCCACGACACTTGGCGCAGTAGCAAGCGGCATGGCGACCGCTGACACCACTCAGCCAACCGTGCAGTTTTAACCTTATTTATCAGTATTTAACACCAGTTTTAAACCGCTTTAAACAATTCATGAAGTCTTTAGTCCAAATGAACTACGCTTTAATTACTAACCGTGACGCGGTATAAAAATAATGTTTCTTGCCGAAAAATATAAAACACCACCAAAATTCGAAAATAGTAATTTAAATTGAAATGATCAAAGACTTTTCCATTCAAGTTCCACTTAAGTATGAGAACTAAAACCGTACAATTATTTCCGTTATAATGACACGGTATCAGAGACAGTAAACTGATGGCGCCCGTCACATTAATAGCCTCTTTAATGACAAAATTACGAAGTCTGAAAAGGGAGTAATTACTGTAGACGGCTAATAAATGGCAGCCATCTGAATAACTGCTATTTGCGGAGCTACGTATTTGGATAACCTCAATTCCAAATAAAAATTCTAGGTATTCTAATGGGTAGCAATTTGCTTGCAACAAAAAGATGTCTGAAATATTTATTTATTTATTATAACTGTATCTTGGATAGAAACATTTCTATGTCCTATATGGTATTGCTCTTCTTTATTGTAGGAAGCTTTTGAGGAAATGTGTTAACGGATGCAATGTCCCTGTCTGCGCTTATCATTATAATTAATCAGTTAAACACATATGTTTAGTTTTATTCCAAGAGCTTGATTCACTTAAATCAACTACCATATTAAATTCAATTAAAACTCTTTATAAACCATCTTGTTTATTAAAAGAGCATCTCAAATTGAGTGGCCTCCTACATATGCTTTAAAAAGGCCACTCAAAATTAACCACTTGATTCTGAAATTCTGATCCAAAAATAAACAATGAGTTTGATTGTGCTTTCTTGAATGTATTCGTTTATATCTTCTGATGTACAATGTACATTGAACCATGTTATACATTAATCTTGTGCTATTCAAAGGCGAAGAGAGAGTGCTTTTGTGATGAGCGTTTTGACTATATGGTATCGTTTTGTTAGAAGTACAATCATTACAGTTAGTTTGGACTAGCTGACCCGCGCAATTTCGTTTTCTTGTCTGAAATTTTTTCCCCTGTTTTGCAACTTTTTTTTCGTTGATGCTTGGCTCTTTTTGATTCGTTTGAAAGTAGGCAAACCAACACTCCAACTTTTTCAATTTGTATTTAGGTAGCTCCTGAAATTAACATATACAATCAAACATCAGCTTTATAATATTAGATTATAGATTTGAGAAAAGTTAAAAATATGTAAGATTAATGAAGTTTCTCTGTAATTTAGAATAGGCGCGTAACTGAATGCAAACAATCAACTTTTAGATAGATAAAAAGTATTAATATAAATAAGGATAGTTCCTTGTATGTTAAATTTACTAAACCTTGTGATTCCTGAATAGCTAAACATATTAACACCCTTTTTTACGTGTGGGTACTCCCACGGGCCGTCAACCCACCGGAGTTTGCAGCGGGTGGTGTGTTGGAATCGGACAGACAAAAACCACACGATGTTCCACTCTGCGCCTGAAATGGGAAGGATCCAGGAACTGCTGTCATTAAGACATCCGGACCCCTCCCAGCGGCTGTCCCCTCTGACGCGGGCTCCATCTCGTTTTAAACATATTAAAACCCTACGTCGAACTACAGTACCTACGTTCCAACGACATTAACATTTTAATTTGTACACACAACGTAAGCCTCTAATCGTTGTCCATGTAGTTATGCAAAAGACAATAACGAATTGCGCACGCGCATGACCCGCGCAGCCTTCATGACGTCATCTCCCTGTTCATCGATAACCTCACTTACATTAAATTTAGGCTCGTTTAGTGTTGTATGATATGTTTTAGATGTACCTACTTCATTGTTAAAATAACATTTAGACTAAAACCAACGATAGCCTGTACTAATATTTCTAGAACATGTTTAAACAAATAGACATTTAGACTAGAACGTGACTTGGATATTTTATCTTACCAATATTTTATTAAAGTTTTGAATAGCTTAACAAGTCTAAGTAAATTTTGACAATGAGGCTGTTAGCTTCGAAGAGCTTGTAAGCTGTTTTTCATCGCGGCAAAAATGGAATGTTTCGAAGTCGTTTTTATTTTGTTTAAAAATACAACTTACTAGGAATAGAAGACGGACTGGAGTAGGACAATCAGGACACAAGGAACACCAAAATTTTCTTTGTTTCTTTATTGTTGCCCTGAGGCTGGACTCGAAACAACAATTGAGAATCACACTAATTGCTTAAACCTACTACGATGTCTGTAAAATATACATCATTATTAACAAATATCGAAAAAAATAAATGATTTTCGATTAAATCATCGTAACCTTGTCCTCTAGTTGATTGATCATCAGTTTCACTAAAATTTTTGTTCAGTAAATAGTGACTTAAGGTCAATGTGTATCACGTCCAATTACTTTTAATTCGTTTAAAAATAAGAGGTCAGCTAGTTTTTAATTATATAATTTCTTTAAATCTTATAGCGTCGGTGTTATTTAGCTCGAGTTTTTATTTTTTTTTTAATAAATAACTTAAAACGAGTAATTCTTGTTATATAATCTAAATCTCAGAAACGGCTCCAACTTTTGTTACGAATATTTTAGAAAATATACAAAAGAAATACCAGTCTCCCAGGTCCTATATATTTATATTGTATGTTTTTTCTAAAAGCACTTTAGAAACATAATGGTTTCATCACAGTACTGTTCTAAAAATACTTTTTAAAAGCAATCTAGATACATTGACTGGGAAAATTATTATCTGACAGGTTTTTTTAAGTGGTCTGTCTGTTACACATTGTCTTCTTGAGATCTTCAATAATTGGTCAGTCATATACAGGTTCCTCTCCATCTAAATCGATTACATTCCCAAAGGGAGAACATCACCTTTTCAAAACTAAGTGATACACAAAAATATTAATGCACTGTCGGTAAACGAAACCATTGCTGTTTCCTACTAGAAATCAACTTACCCAAATCTATCTGTTAGACATCAATTGTTGTACATACTACTGCTGACCCAGACAAGCCCTTCTTCAAGATAGAAAGTATATGATAAATAGTCTATTGAATTTTAAAGTTCAGCTCTTAATATAAACGTAGTAATGTCATGGAGGGGACCGCCTTTCATAGTAATGTAATCTTTATTTGCAACAGCACTAAAGATGATATTTCTATGTACATTTATTGATATTTCAGCAACCTACTTTGCTCCGTGTACAATTGCATACATGTAGGATGCAATGCGAATTACGAAGATTAACAGTCTCTTCATTGTTCTTTCGCGGCGGGCCCAGTTGGTATAAAATATAAGTAAATTTGATCACTTTATTAACTAAATCGTGTTTTTAACATTCATATGATGGACAGATTCGTATTACTGCAATCTCATTCCAAGTCCCTATTCGCGACTTTTTCTGTTAGTCCCTTGCAATATGTCTATCTGTACTCATTAAATAAACTAAAAAATTTAAAATAAAATATACCAGGGAAATATAAATATAATCATTATGAGATGTGCATTTGCCGAACTACTAGCATCGTAAATTTGTTTCGTGTTTCGTTATCTAAATATTGAACTTTAATGGCACCCAAAGTTTAGAGACTAGATTTGTATCTAGGTAATAGTCGGTAGGTAGGTAATAGGTAGGTAGGTACTATACATGTCTACTGTCCTGACTGTACGGGACAATTCGCATTGTGGGCATGTAGCCAATACGGGCGGGATTTTAAGCAGATACATGTCATAATTAATTTCTGACATCGTTTTAGTACATGAAAGTGGCAGTATGTCAGAATACCTGCCTTAACTGTCCGTAGTTGGGTATCGAAGCCATCTTGAAGCGGTGTTTCAACATACTGATAAAGTGGACCCATTTCTATTATGTAGATTCTAAGTGTCAACTGCAAAAATATGTTCAGAATATTTTTATGGGTTTTCCTTGTTACCCTGAAAACAAACCTAGTATGAAATGTGATCCTTGTCTGTGATTATGTAACCCCTGTGCATCACCATTTCACTAGATTTTAACAGAATCCTAGGGTTGACTGGAAGAGCATGCCTTGGGCATGTACAGGACAAAGTTCAAAATAAATAAACCTTTCTGAAAAACTCAAATTTTCAAAGGGTAGTTTTGTTTAAGGCAATACTACTAATATTATAAACGCGAAAGTTTGTGAGTATGTTTGTTGCTCTTTCACGCAAAAACTACTGAATGTATTTTGATGGAACTTTACGATAATATAGCTTTTACATCAGCGGTTATTGTCGTACCGCGGGTAGTAGCAGCTAGTCTTAAACACGAGTATTTTTACTTAATAAACACTGTATTTTATATGCATCAGATAAACTATTGCTGCGTTAATGAACTTTGACATTTAATCAAATCAAGTTTTTTGTGTTCATCTTATAGGTTTGCTGACAAGATATTTCGCCAACTGGTTTTTCTCATTGTTAATTCTTAAATAATATTTAAAATTTAACATTAACATGTAAACAAACTTGAGGGGTTGATAGTTGTAGAACTAATGTTACTTATATTTGAGTCTACACTTGGACATGTATCTTAATTTTGCTAAGCTGTTAGGAACATAGAGAATATAAGTGTAAGTGTTTCAGGAATTAAAGTAAATAAATATAATTATGTAGTTAACCTTTACATAATATGTATTATTGATGTAGGTAGTTAATTTATTACATGTTTTTGTCCGTGAAAGAGCTGTAATGCATTCTTTATTTATATTTTATTTACGTTTTGTAAATTACCTTGTATTGCTCAAATAACACAAGATGCTTCAGTAGTTTTTTTATGTACATAAGTATGTAACGTTAGACGTTTAGACTTGAGACAAATAGTTTAAGGCAAGAGACGTTTTTCTTTGTATTTACAAAAGTTTAATATTTTCGTTCATATCATTTCTATATTTTATTTGCTCTCTTTATTGATATTTCAATTAATTTTATTGTTAAAGTCTAATAAGTAAATTACTCCTAAAAACTTTGTGTAGTGTTGCACTCGAGTGCAAAGATTTTTCACCTCGATCTCTTTTGATTCCATTGCTAACGCTCAGGATTCTAATTTTTGATTCACTCACTGTGCGAATCCTTCGCTTGCTCGGTCATCGAAATAGAGCACGCGGTTAAAAAGAGGCTGCACTCTTGTATAACAAATAATTATTCTCGCCTTATTCTCTTTTCATACACTTTTAATATACGTTACGTACATTAACTGTATGCTGCATGCTTTATATTTTATAAAGCATACAGCAGAAATAATGTTAAAAAGTTTTGCCTTATCGGTAAACAAAATTTCATCCAAGCTACCTTTGCATGTATTGAAGATATTTTAAACTGGTAGTACGTATATGTACAAGTATTTTTCTTTGCTTCGCCTTTTTTATTAATCTTCTCAGTTTCTTAACTAAACCAAAAGGAGAGAGGTTGCGGTCGGAAGTCTCGTCATCGAAAGTCTCGTCAATGCACCATATTCAGCTTTGAATTAATATGAAATTTTGCTGGACAATAAATAAACAATTCTGATTACAACCATTATAAGACTTTCAGATACATCACATAAAACAGGGCGGTCCTTTTGCCAAGTACAGTATCTTCCAACCAACCTTAGGATGGATTGGATTGTTAATTTATTTTACGATAACCTATAGCTGAAGTATTTATATAAACATCTGGCGATATAATATGTTCAATAAAAGTAATTTATGAGAATGAGGTAAACATATATTTGTGCACTCTCAATGAGTCCGTTTCGGAAGTGCTCCAATTTCAATAACCGGTTTTGTAAAGTGTTAAAATAATTTAGTACGTCATAGCGCCCTCAATTCTCAATCGAGACTTGTTTTATACTTAGGACGAATTTAAAGGAAATCAAACATAAAAGTTACATCAACAGTTTTTTTTTTTCTTACTTTATTCATTATCCGGTGTTTAATATGTGAAGATAAATTATTCATTATTACACTGGTTTGTTTTTACATTCAACTACAGCGTCGCCCGTGTGTATGTCAGTTAACATGGTAAAGATTATCCTTTGTCCTTCCTCAATTATCAAACTAAGTATTTTCATGCCAAATTTCATTTTAATCGTTAACAGCGATTTACTCGTACCTATTAGCGTAATAGACAGACAGATTTACTTTCGAATAATTGGAATTTATAATATTAGTATGGTTTTGCAAACTCGACATTAAATATTCCCACGCAAGAGTAGGTTTATACTCGTAAAACTACTTAGGGTACTTTTTGTTACGTTTTTTAATTTCAAACGAAGTTATTCTAGAAAATTCTGTCCTACCTAATAATCGCTTAATGTTAAAATTAGTAATTATTATGTGAATCCAAAAGATTAACAACGCTTGTGGTCAAAGGTCTCAAACTCAGAAAAACCTGTATTGTCTTACCGAGTTCGAGGCTTCGGTAATAATTTCTCTCAGGCTAACTTTTGGACGCGGCTCTGGCCGTATGAATGTTACATTTCGCATTAATCTTTATTTTTTGGTTTATATGTAGCCTTACACTCACATATAAATAAATATTCTATTGTTATCATAGTTTTCAAAATCGGTTCAGTAAATCCATATTATCAATTAAAGACTTACATACAACTCAGTGTACTTATTCTAGATCCACGATACGTTAAATAGATTGTGTACTCAAAATTACACACACATAACCGACTTCACTGATAATAATGAATATTGTTCGGCTTCTCTGTTAATGCAGATATTTGCCAAGAAACAAAGCAGTTAGCATAGAATAGAAAATCCAACTACGTATATCTTAGCTAATCTGCCTCTACTAACTGCTGTTATCAAAGATCTCCTAATAATCGCATAATACCGCCCTCATTTCATTAGCGAAGCATGCAAATAGTACACTTTCAGTGGCGTGTCTGATCTTATGCATCGATGCCTCGTAATTATACGTGTGTGGAAAAAAATATTCAGATACATTATGTTCTGATGTGTATTTATGGTTTCTATTTGAAATATATTAATTAGTAAAACAATGTTTTGTCTAATGCTGTGCTGTTAGCTTCTGTTCTCTTCCGGCTCATGGCCAAGAACTTACCACCCAATCACATTAGGAGAACAGGATATATTTTCTTGCTAGAAACGAAGAGAACAAAATCAAATTCATCATCATCAGCATCAACAGCGTTTATCAGTCCACTGCTGGACATAGGCCTCTCCTTAGAAAAGAGATTTTGTAAAGTATTGAAAAGGTTTCCGTGTGCATATGCGGTAATTCAGGATACGATCTCTCTTCGTACCAAAGTTCAAACTAATCTGATAAGGCACCTTTCCTGTTTGTAATACAAATTACAAAATTTATAGTTTTTAGTGCGACTTAAGCCTCTAATGCCACTTATTGGGTGAGCTAAAACATAAATTTTTGACAATAGTTAGACTCCTTCCTAAAAGGCCGGCAACGCACTTGTGACGCCTCTGGTGTTGCGGGTGTCCATGGGCGGCGGTAATCGCTTACCATCAGGTGATACGACTGCTCGTTTGCCCCCTATATAATAAAAATAAAAAAGTTTGGTGGTTATATACATGTATAATTTACAACTTTTTCTATATTGTTACCTTGTCAAAAATCATTAAAATCAACTGCTGTTAACTATTGCGCTCATCTCACACGTAAAATGGTACTTCGAGCTTTAAAAATAAAGTCGATTTTACACTAAAAATCTCCTCTTCACCTTGGTGCATAAATTTTGTACCAGACCAATCTATTTATTCAATGGTTCCGAATTCCGCAGGTTCGATGCATTGATTCGGAACATATTTTGTTACTAGCATCCGTTCTCGCTTTCTCGTGGTTGGAATATAGTATCTAGTTTGTTTGTTTCGAGAGCTATTTTTCAGTCCGTTTTTAATATAAAATTTAAATTTTATACCTGAAATTGTGGTTCGGTTTGGATTGAACTTGGAAAATAATGATTATAGCTGGGCATTTTTTATTTTTATTTGCGGAACGCTCTTGAACTTGTGCCATATTTTAACCAAAGGAGGCATCTATATTAATACGTGAAGCAAAAACTTTGTACTTCTTTTTTGAGAACATTATGCGAATACCTCCTGTATTTGAAATTTCGCACTGTTAAAGTTTATCATTTTTGCTTTTTGTTAGATAAAAAAACTAAAAGTAAATAAATAATTTATGGCTGAATTTCGACCACTAAACGACCACTTGTACATTTCCTATAGCATCTAACTCTTGAATGCTGCTTCAATATAGGTACATACATCACAGAAGCGTGAGACTATCTGTCAACAGTAGATTCCTGAGCTTAGTCACAGCATTACATGACTAAATCGCACATTATATACAAACGAAATTATTCTTGTTTACATAGAAAGTTCACATTATTTGAATGAGTTTGACAATTACTTTTGTCAGTAGGTACGACAATTGAGTCTTGAGCATATAATGCAGAAATTTTCTTTAACGCCCTGTTCGTGTGGTGACAAATGAAGAATGCGGAGTGTCAACCGGCCTATATATTCCTGTGGGTTTTATAAGAGCCGACTGAGGGTGCAAATTACTAAGATAACACTACTAGCACTACAAAGAGAAGAAACATATCCTACGAACCCGTCTATCCAAAGTGGTATACCAGACCAAAATCTCCTTTCAGTCTGGTAAAGGACAGTTAAATGGCCGTTGATATTGATGATGAAACAAGTTTAATAATTAATCCTTTAAAGAAGTCATCAGGCATTATGTTAAATGAGCTTCTTCGATATTGTTACGGTATTCTACTTACTCGTATGTGTATTTAATCATGAGTCGCAAATACAAAGCACGATATGGCAATAATAATATTGTTTTGACTGAGTAATGACTGGTTTTATTATAATAGCTATGTATGTAATATTGTGTTTGTAATTTCTATCAATGAACGTCTGGTAAATGTTTTGCAGTAATTTAAAGAATTATATGTTTCAAAGAGTGATAGAGTATTAATGCGGTTTTTTTTTGCGCATCGTTGAGTCAATTTAACAACTTGTGAGGTTTCTGTAATACTCTTGGATTATTATGTGTTAACACATAAAAATGTATAGGTATGTATGCATATAATGCTACAACATACATGTATATATCTGGGCTTCGGTAATCTCAAACCCGTTTTGTGTTTTACCTCTAGAATCACCCCGGTTCGGTCTAGTAATGATGAAGGAATATGATCTCAGATACTAAAAATTCATCAAAAAAATATGGATTTTTATTATGCAATTATAGTTTTATATAATTATGATATAGTTAATTTGTTAGTTACAAGTGATAACTAATAAAAACTAAAGAAACCAAAATCATAACACGTTACATGTTTTTATTACATTTGTAATCTGAAATTGTTTAATATTTCGTACATTAAATACTCGTATAAATGTACAAATGTTTCGCTTCCACAATCGTCATAAAAAATTACGTCAGTTACCCTTTGACCCGGGTTTTTTAAGCCTATTAAACTCAGCCTGATGAAAAGCAGGACTTGAATCTAACAGTAAGGGCCACCATTCTCAAAGCGAGTAGGTAGGTATAGTCAATGCAATACCCACACTAATGTTCAGCGAAATAAATTACAAACTTAACGACAAGTAAACTAACCAATACTAACATGAAAACTATTCTATTTTCCATTGCAAGTATACCCGACGAGGTCAATATATCGTCAACAGTTAGTTGTCTTGGCAGTTCACAGTACGTAACGGTGTGGGGTTCAGTCAGCGAGACGTGGCTTACCGCTTTTAGTCTCTTTTTGCTTTATATAAATATTTTATTTTATAATGTGTCTGCGGAATACCTCCAAATCCTGCTGTAATAAAATGTCTGGTACAAGGATTATGTAATCTTAAAAGTGTCTTTTTTTATATAATATTTGTTTATTTATACAAACTTCCTGCAAACATATTGCACACTATGAAACATCTTTTTATTTTTTATTTTAACCGATTTAAATCAATCATCAGTCTTCAAAAAGTCAAGACAAAGTTTACAAAAAGTTTTCACAAACACATTGAATATTTGATTCTGAACATTGAAAAATATAAAGTGTTCATAACGTTCAAAATAAACCACAATCTTCTAATATCTCGTCCATTAATATTAATTTATTTTCATTCGTATTCCAAGTAGGTAAACCTCCCTGTCTTAGCTACAGACGCTTAACCTAAAACAAAAGAAACCTTACAATAAAACTGTCACAACCAATCATCCTTAATCGTCTTTACAAGGCTTCTGAAATTAGGGTTCGCTCACAAGATGGCTGACAGGAAGCTGGCAGGTGCGCCCATGCGGATGGTCGTAGCGCCTGCGCGCCGATGCGTTACCATGAACTTGATGCTCATGCGTCATATTGCACTGGATTTATACCGTTCGTAGAAGTCTGGCTTTATCTTTAAAACATAATAAAATACTCGCTTCAATACCTTGCCATTTCAGACTAAAGTTGTTTTTCACTATTTTCTAAAAGCCAACAAATAAACACAATGTTATTACAGAGAAGTTATAATATGTAAAAATATACTGCAATAAAGCTGATGTTACTTTAAAAGAATAAAGTGGAGGTATAAGGGTTCAGTATATATTTGAACCTGTCATGGTGCAAATGTCTATAGAATAACATATCAAGTTATATTAGTCTTCAAACTAAAACTAGACATTAAAATGGACGTAATTTGACCGGCAAACGATCACTATTTGTTATTACAAAAGTCACATGACGTGAATGATGTTCTTCAACTGGATTGCAATCCATTATCATTATACCTCTATTTGAAAATTTCTGATGCGGTTACAAAAATTCTATATTGTCAGCATTTAAGAAGGAACACGAATTAGAAAAACGGGTAGGTACGGCAACTTGATGAAAAAGATGGTAGTTTAAGTTTGGACAAGGCAACATCGATTCCGTTGAAACTTTGTTCAAAACCAACCCTGTTGTAATTTGTAGTTCAACCTATTAAAAAGTATAAAATAATTCCAACTGACGGCTTCGTCTGAAACAAACTATATAATACCTATCGAAATGGCAGTGCTTATAGGACCTTCGTCAACCATCGTTTACATTATTATAATAAATTATAATATAAATAGTAAAACCTAAGAATCCAAGATCATAAGACCAAAGGTTTCATCTTCTGTAAATGTGAATCATCTAACACCTTTGCTCGAAGGACTGCAGAAATCCGCAGTAACATCGAAAGTGGTCGTTCCGTGCTAATAAGCACCGCCTGCGCCGGCGCCGCTAGAAAGCAAAGGGCTAGCTCACACTTGACACTTCGAGAAAGTGAGAATACGATAAATGGAGATAGTATAATTAATTATGTTACATTTAGAAGAGACACGTGAATTCATTAACAGTATTAGAATAGGTGAAAAATATGGATTCAATTCTCCGGCTGGAGTTAACTGTCGTCTTAATATGTTCTTATTGAAATTATTTGATGAAACTAGTCATGTCAGGTTTAAAAATTTCACGACATTAAGCAAATCCAATTAAAAATGGAGAATCCATTTATTGAATAAATTCATTGCGTCTTTGATTGAACTTAAGTGTTTTGATATAATAATGTTGTAAGTTGCATCTAGTCAATTATATGTTGAACTTTTGTTATGTTATTATTTCTTATACTATAGCCATCGACTTAGGTTTCAAGGTAATTTGTATTTTATTACCTAAAAGTTACAAATGTTTTTGTTAATAAAATACATAACTGAGATTTAGCTTGGCAGACCCCGAAACGAAATATTTATGTCTATAAATATGTTGATAGTGTTTAAAACCTAATACTTTTAAAGTTTAATACTCTATTTAAGACTACCCTTTGAAAGACTAATCTGTGTATACTTAACATTCTAACATTAAGCGGCTGTTTAATGGTCATACATTCTTAGCGATGTCAACGGATGTTTTCCAAGAAACTATTGCACTTAAAGTGTCACTGACTTTCTTAATTTGGGCATTTGCGAAATCATACATTTTCTTACATCGTAAATGCAGTCTTGAACGGACAGTACAGGTTTTGCATAACTCTATAAACTATTATAGCGACAATCTGCAAAGGATACTATTTTGAGAGGATTTAAGAATAGTTACAAAACTGAGCATAGTTTTTTTAGTATAGCCGATTTCTATCAGCTAAGAAACTCGAGTAGAAAAAGGATGCTGCAAGTCTCGGATCAGAAAATGAGTGAGACTAGACTATAGTGGCCTGAATATGCCCGGGTATGTTTGACAGGGAAGAACAAAGGTCCTTATGTTCTTGCAGTGTATTCAAATTGCTAAATCTTTGCCTCATGATTGTACCAAACAAGTATGAGACTCATCTAATGGATATAAATTTCAATGAACATATAAATGATTTCATTTGGATGACATCATATGGTTCATATAATTATTGGCTGATTTGTAATTTGTTTTCCGTTTAATTTTGTTTAATGATCTCTATTTATGTCATTGAGGCAAATAACTACTTTTGGCATGTTACATTGTTTTGCAACTAACAAGTTAATGTTATCTTTATTTGATGTTTCCAAAGTTTGTGAATTAAACTAATTAAACTTACGGCAAATAAAATTTTACAAATTTGAAGGCATGATACGAACTGAAAAACAAATCAAACTTAATATACACCTATAGGCTTGATTCATCAAATCCTCCTAACAAAGATTAATTCATTAGCAGGGGTCACAACGAGTCATATACGCCTAAACTCGAAGGATTTATTATTAGCCACTTGAAAAACCTACTAATCAACATATTTGTGGCCCCATCATTACGTCAGCTCCAAGATTCCAAATTGTAGTGCAAACCACAAATATGTATGAAGTTAGATTTATGTATCCGATTTTCACGTAGATTAAAATTGACTTCTAAAATAAAGGTGTCTTTAAATAGATTTAATAGTATCTGACACTCGAAATCCTGTACGACTTCCGTCTGCAATGCTCTTGAAGATATCTATCCAAAGTACCGTATCACTAAAGAGGACGGCACTAAACAATCTTCTCACCAAGTGTTCACCGTTATGGACCAGAATTCTGTAAAAGGATGGGCAATCTCGAAGATATGTGCGTCGTCTGATGTCACTGTTAACTGTATTTGTGAATGTGAGGACAATAAAATAGACTACAATAGAGTGATCTGGTTTATAGATTTTGTTTCGAACTAGAATTTCGTTTAACGTGTTTCTCGTAAAATTAGCATGCTCGAGCCAAATCTGATTATCACTTCTGCGACTTATATTGTAAAATAGGATAATTTTATAACTTTCAAAGTTGATACCATACTATAAAACCCCACTAATATTTCCTCACCTAACACTATCTTATGTAGATAAATTGTTTAATTCAAAGCCAAACTTGTTTAATTCAATGCAATCTCACTAATCTGTTTGATATTTTAATTTAAAACACCAAAACGCAGACGTGATTCTGGAAAGCTAAGAGTTAAAAAAATCAACGGGTTTGTGAAAATATGTTGTTAGTTGTATTAAATGCTGTAAATTAAAATAACATAAAAACGAATCATTTCAGAACCTAAATATCATTCATTGAAATACCTGCCGTATGACCAAAATTACCTTTATCAAAGTTATTGAACTAGGTATATAATTCAATTAGTCTGTCCTTTTGTAGATCAATATTATTATTGACCACAGAAGATCCAAATCCTATCTCAATTATGAGTATTAGCAACAACAACTCCTACTCGACGGTTACTTTGAAGTTTTTGCTGCAAGAGCAGTGACCACATCTGCTCATGGTGACCATATATGGACATGATGTCAAAGCATGACCTCACTGTCCAGTATCGTGGTATTATCGTTTTATGTCTTTTAGTATTTATTGCTTTTGCTTCTACATAATGCGTATAATAACTGTGTTTAGAGTCTATTACTTTAATTCATTCTTGTAAAGTAGTTTCCTGGGATGTAATGAAATATGACTACTGCTCTTGTTATAATTTACAAAGGATAAACCGTTTCTCTCAATACTCGACTGCCTATTGTGAAGTTAGCTTTTACATCATACTCGATTGGTGTTCAATAAATTCAAAATATTATTATACATTATCCTAATGAAAGACTTGAACTATTCCAAAGACTAGCTTATTGGCCATCAAATCTTAATGAAACCGTACAGTCATGCTTCGAAAAGTTACCAAAATAATAATGTGAACAGAAAATGTCACCTTTACTGAATCTTCTTCAAAATAAGGCATTATATGCATGACACAGATGCGAAACATTTAATTTGTAGACACCTCGCTGTTTTACTTATGAAAATGAATACCACAATGATATTGTGTGAAATATGGTTCGTCTGAGTTTTTTCAACAACAGTTCAACAAAAACTATTATTAAATCTGAGATTTGTTCTCTAATGTTTGACACTAATTGTATTTGTAACATTTTTTGTTTACAACTAATGAAACCGTAATATGGTAGTTCTTCTGCTAAGTAATTATAACCGAGAACGTAATGTTCACTGTATTTTACTTTTCTGTACAAAACCAAATAAAATGACTCTAAAAATAAAGGTTTAAAAGAATTTCAGAATTGTGTTTGTGACAATTACTTAGATCTTGAACAGCTCTTGTTTCCGGATTAACAACTAAACATGTTAGCAGTTTGAGAATTACGGATGTATGTATGCTGTTTGACAAATTCCTCATAACCTAAAACGAATTTTCTTAGAACAAGATTATCGGTATACAAGGTTCTATAAAAGGTGATGGCGCTTCGGCAAGTATTGACGGTAATCGTTCCAAGTTTGACTTCAGTACATAGAAGATCTGACTGCAAAGAAAAGTAAATGATTAACAGAAATATTACACAGAATAACATAAACATATATATAAATAACATAATAAAACATGACTACTATTTACCGTGTCACATCAACAGCCCTTAAGGCCTCTCATTAGAACGTTTTACCATGGATACCACTCAGGTCGTGCTCGTGGGAGAGCCACGCTTCGGCATGCACGGGCCGGCTCGACCGAAATGATACCACGGCGTCACAGAAAACCGCTGTGAAACAGCGCCTGCGCTGTGTATCACCGCGTGATTGAGGATACTGGATGCCCATAACCTAACTCATCCCCCCATCCCTCTCGCCACCTCGCCTCTGGTGTTGGCGGTAATCGCTTACGTTTGCCCCCTATTACATAAAAAATAGTTATACCTATAAACAAATCTTATACCGGATAACTTGAAATAGGGTGTGTTTCAAGTTTCCCTTCTCTTTGAAGTGCTGTTATTTATTCTGCGTAGTTTGCCCCCCCTTAGTCGGCTCATAGTGTAACAAGTCCAATAATTAAAAAAAACTTTACGGTTATCTTCATCATTCGTTTAATATAATGCGGTATCAGAATCACGTTTATTAAGATTTTAGTCCGCGATTATTTTGAACAGTTCATCCGACAACCGAAAAATAACAGTCTGTTAATAATGCGAGACAAAGGAAAGTGAATGCCATACTGTTTATATAAAAGCAAAGGCATCAAGCATTAGTTTATTTTCGGCCATGATTGATCAGTTTATGTTCAGAAATGATTTGATCAAATCGATTCATTTCAAGTGTGGAGCAATGAACTTATTCAGTGGCTTTGTTGTAAGGCACTGGTGATTCGATTCGAGAATACTGATCGAATATGGTAGGTAAATGGTTTATAGTATTTTCGGTTTTATGAGTTACAAATTGGTGTGTGGGTAGCTTTTATTAAAATTATTTTATAATAAAACTAGCATTTGAGCGCGGCTTCGGCCGAGTGCTTGTGGGTTTTCGTGATAATAAGTAGCCCATGTCCTTCTTCGGGAACCAAAGTATCTCCTAGCCAATTTTTATTGAAATCAATATAGTGGATTAGCCGTGAAAGCATGACAGACAGAATTATTTTTTCTACTTTCGAATTTATAATATTGGTATAGAGAAATATAATGTTCTTAAATTATTATTTTAATCGAAGACTTTGTATGACGAATTTAATGAAAAAATAACTATTAAATAAGAGATACATTACCTGTAAATACAAAACGAAATAAAGACAGAAAGCAAGAAAGCTGTATTGATATTATCAATAATTAAATAAATAAGGTCTAATTTCAAACGAAATTAATCCTAATAAAAAAAAAATTCAAAAATATTGTGCCAGTAAAATACCAAATTTGATGGCGGAACAAATGAAGCGTCTAAATATTCCGTTACACCAGGGGTACACATAATCATCTAGACGGCTGCTCCAAATAAATACGGCACCGTGGATTTGGTTCGTGAGGCGCACTCGTGATCGACCGATAAGTATCTGCCCACGACACAGACGTCACAGTGAAAAACACCGGCCAGACTGACATGCGAATGGAAACGTAGAAAGTGTACTTTCCTTTCCTAAATAAATAATTACTCATTTAAGGATTTCGACGTGTAGATGATGCTAATGAAGACGTTAGAGGTTAGAGTGTAGTATCAATAGTACAAAGGTTTTATTTCTTAATTCAACGTTCATTGATCCTTTTGAAAGATGTATCATCATCATCTTCAAAATTAAGTTTGGAGGTCAGCAGACGGTATGCCTAGCGATCATAAGCGGCCTCTTACAGTTGGTGATATTTTTCCAGTCCAGTCCAGGACCTGATGTCATCTATCCACTTCTTTCTTGGTCGACCTGGTGTCTTCCTGCCAGGTATTTTTCCCTCTAAAAGAAGCCTCAGGAATTCATGTTGAGTGCCCCTTTGTATGAGATGTAAAGATGTATACTAAATGTAAAATTATGTACATGCTAGCTGAACACCGCGGTGCTACTCGCGGTACGACAATTACCGCGGGCAACGCCGCGTGGCAAAGCGGTTATGTGTTATTCTGATGTATAAGCTATATTATATATTCAGTAGTTTTTGCGTGTATAAGCAACAAACATCGTTATATACATACTCACAAGCTTTCGCGTTTATAATGTTAGTAGGATTCTATGACTTCATATAACTCTTAATAAGGCACATAATAAGAACTAATACCTATTATTAGTTACCGAGCGATTAGACCAAGTTATACTGCATGGCCAGTATAACTTGGTGTAATCGGCTTCTAGTCTTCTTCTTCAGGCTTGGCTTACAGTCGCCTACGCAACTTCATAATGTCTAGTAATTTAAAGATTGTCTCGTAAATGTAGTATATTATTAGTTACTACTAACCACTTAAAAATTTAAATGAAAAAATTTGCTGTCTCCTAAAAATTGATTAGACACAGAAGGTCAATTTAACTTCTAATTCTAGAATGGGCACCGAGTGTTCAAAATATTCACTTGTCATGTGTCTATCTGCGGCTATTAAACAGACATTATGTAGTAATATCCTTTTAGGCCAAGGCATTCTCGGTCAAAACCCAAGGTGTGGCGAACGTGACGATTTTATAAAGCAACTCCCGACTGACCTCTATCGTCTAGATTGGATTGGAATTTTGTATATAGAAATCGCAATAGCTTATGCCGTGTGAAGTAAAAATAGAAAATAAAAGAGTCATAACTTTGTACATTTCACACACTATTTATATTAATGCTTTCATGGTTCATATATTGTATCAACATCGTGCAGTAACGAACGACTATAGACTTTTACAATATTACAATTGTTTTGTATATTCTCTATGATAGTATCTTTTTCCCGGCAGCTTAGTTCGTAAAGTATTAATTTTGCCTCTGGTGTTGAGGGTGTCCATGGCGGCGGTAATCGCTTGCCATCCGGCGATACGTCTGCTCGTTTGCCCCCTATACAAAAAAAAATCCACAACATGGCATCATAATCTTTCCTCATAAATAAAGGGAATGGCAGCACTTTTAAGTAGAAATTAACATTATTGTTTAATTACATCAATATCTGACCCACGCAACTTCGTTCACGTCTCCTATTGCCCGTAGCGTAACAATTTTCTCCCGTTTCACACGTACATTCTTCATTGGAGCAGAACAGAGCAGAGCAGAGCATGCTCCCATTGGTTTTAGCGTGATGATATATAGCCTATAGCCTTCTTTGATAAATGAGCCATCTAACACTGAAAGATTTTTTTCAAATCGGTCTAGTAGTTCCTGAGATTAGCGTAAACTCAGTACTAAGAAAGGTTAATAAGATTATTATACAAAAATAAGAAAGGAAAAAGCACACGAAAGTTGTTTAAGTGCTAAAATGACTCCAAAATTGCTACGCTCTTATTCGTATTAAGATCTTACCAATATAATCGCAGGTGATCAACCTCGCTTGTCAAACAACACTTCAAATGTATCACTAGAAATATATAATTATTAAAAAAATAATGTGGTATCAACAATAAAAAAGATAGCATTCTGAAACGGAAACAATTGGCCAATTACTTTACATGTGGGTAAGTGAAAGACATAGATTGTCGGAGATAGAGTGGGAACGAACCATTGAAGGAAGCTCGGAAACCATTGTGATCGTGAAGAATCGCTCGATTGTTACCCCTATCAGCGCTGAACTTATCGTACGTGGCATTTGTTCAGGAATGACGGAAAAAATTTCGAACACAATAAAAAACAGACTATCTAGATTAAAGTGTGTTTGGTATGTGAACAATTGTATGTACTCGTACACAACAACATTGTTTGATACATTTATTCGATGGACGTTTCCGTTTGCACTAGTTTTAATAGTTTTTTTATAACTATGAAAGTACAGACAAATAGTTAGACCTACGAGTATATATTTATTTTTCATAAGCGGTGTAAATTCACAATCCATACTAACGTTATACAGTTAAGGAGTTTGTTTGGTAGAGGCGTTGACGCGCCGTCAGAAAGTATTCGTTCGAATTGAATAATTCTATTTTCCAATCGAAAAAATGTTCGAAGGGAGAGTGATTAGAAGAAGTCTCTAGGCTTACAAAACCAGGTCACGAAAAATAGGAGTAAAATTGTAAACGTAGATGAAGTTACGCGAGTCAGCTATGCACATTAATGATACTTAACCATGATCCATATCCTGTGCAAATGTCTTACAGTCGCAAAGTATAGGACTTATCTATTTTATACTCTAGTCCAGTACATCATCATAGACAGGCTTTAACAGTCACGACTGGACATAATGCCTCTCTTGAGACAGAAGGCTTTGGTCTACAAAACGCGCTGGCCAGACGGGTTCACTCCATAACAATTCCAAACAAAGATACTAGTAGTTATCCTGTTATCGTTAAGACGGTTAAATGCCCCTAATTTCATGTCAAACTATTTCTTTTTCAAACGTGTTTATTTTTCAAATATTATAGTACACATATTTTTGCATAGTTCTTCAATAGAATAAAAAACGGTCTTGGTAATGAAATATCATGCCAGTCATTTAATATCTGAGAAATATCATTACATCAAACGCCACGGGGCTTCGAATCCTATTCGTTACCATTATAATAGCCAGTATCATTTTTTTATGAACTCTATGAACTTTAGAAGACTTGTTAGCTTGCAAATGTCCTATTTTTGATCTTATTTAAGTTTCTGAAGTACATACTGGCAGTTCATATACCAAATCACATAGAAAAACAAAAAATAACCTCGGAACAATTGAAAAATATTAAGTTAGCAATAGTTTTAAAACTATTTTACAATACATACACATTCAATTTATCGTAATAAACATAGAAGCCGTGTATAAATCGATTTCAAACATTAAATATGATATTGTTATTCGTTTTATTGGACGCGGAAGAACTGTTTTACACTTGGACTAAGGGATAAATATTAATCTATAGATTTTTAAACACCACATTGATCGAAGAAAAAAGTAATTGTTTAAAATGTGGCTTTTAAGAATGGGCGAAAACACAAAGAGGTATGAGATTTAAAACTGTGCTGATTTTGGAAAGAACGAGTTTCATAAAACTAAGCTTATTAAATGCGAAATCTTTTAGCAAGCAAGTGATTGTACCTGATAGGTTAGCTATAGAATAGCCATACTTTTTCTCACAGAAAATAGTACTCGTAAATGCATACAGAATCTAGGATCTGCTGGAAAACCAGAAAGAAGCCTTAACTTATGCGACCCAGATTTCAAATTCCTTTAATCTTCTTCCGTTAATCGGATAAAATTCCATGCTGTTTGTGAATAGGTACTAAAATAAGTACAGACTAAGTGAAGACCCTGACACGGGCCGTATGACATCATGGATTCCAACCTCGCCGCCCACGTCTTAACAACATTATTTACTCTCGGCCAAATTATTTTGTTAACCGTATTTGTATAATGCTAAGTGTGAAATTTGATTGGCACATGTGTAAACTACAAGTAAATGGAGATGAGGTTGTTTATGTAACATAAGTATTACATTGATCTTGAGATCGCAATGCGTTACGTGTTTTTTTTTATTTTGAGAAATTTTAAGGATATTGTCAAGGTGTCGTTTTAGGATAAAGTATATCACCATTCCTGTAATTGGAGTAAATTTAGTGCTGGTTGAGATTATAAACATTAATGAAACCGGGATAAGGAACATGCAGACATAGTACAACAATTTGTAGATTGCCCAAAGTGTTGTCCCATATGGGGATCAAACCTACACTACTCAGCATAGCAGAAGCCATCGTTATAGTTGTGTTTGAAAAGAGATCATAGAATTGGATAGGCAAAGCGGTATGTTTTCTTTTAACCTTACCATATTATCATATGAGAGGTTATTAGTTACCAGTAACATCATCCTTATATTATATTAACAATATTTGGCGATGAAGTTTCAGTGACTCTATTTAACATTAGAAGATATAATTAACGTTATTGTGGCTGTAGAGAGCGATATTCTATCCTGGTTAATTATTAAATTTAGCATACATATGTTAGACGCAACTGGTTGATTGCCTTTTATGCCATGCCGCGACTTTTGCCATTTTCAAAGATGGAAACATAACTTTTACCTGATGAATACGCGAGGAGTAAAGTAATATTTTCATTCATGCTAAACAATCTATTTACTTCTACAAGTACCTATGAACTGCATTAAGTATAAAACAAGAAATGTTTTCTTCACAAATTACTGTGACTTAGATAGATTTACCATCTTATCAGATACTTTTTCATACAACCATATTTAATCGTTTCTTTTCTTCAACAATTTCGTTATCATCAACCTATTGCAGACTATTTCTGGACATAAACATCCCCTATTATACGTTACGCTATCCGATTTTTGGCTCCGTTTTTCGTTTTACCAATTTGTAAGCAAATTATTGCTTTGTCACCATAAATATAATTCAAAACCTAATTGAGCTGATATAAACGAAGGCAAGAAAGTACAATTATCGTGTTCATTGGCTCGGCCCACGGGAATCAGTCCATGAAAGCATATAGCATGTGCGCGAGTTTAGTTACAACTTTCACTGATTAATCTAAAAGTCAATATTTGGTTTCTGAGGTGATGGCTCTGCAGAGCTAATCTTCCGATCGTTTGCAGCAGTATTTGATAGACTGCTAAATTTGAATCTGGAGGTATTAAATTTTCATGCTCTAAGTGCATAACATACCTTATATCTTGCTTTTTGTGAAATAGAAAAGATGGTTGTCAGTTTGCGTTGTAGTGAAACGATTTGATGATGGTAATTTGGTTATGTTGAGTTCCTTGTTTTTTTTTAAATACTACTTCATAAACACCCTGTTGAAGTTGCAATTTTCTATTAGCCCCGGATAGGAATGAATATCATAACGGTTACTGGTTTGGTTTCTTGAATTTATCTCCAATAAGTTCTTTAAATCATTGTTTGAATGCTACATTCCATGAATGACCTCAATTTTCTTACACCGTTATGTCACCAAAGTTTTTCGCACCTTCTTGAAATACTAAAAGCATAATCAGTAAAACAATCGATTATTTACTTTTTTTTCAATTGTGTAACTAAAGTAAAATAAGGTCGTTTATAACAGTAGCTTTTTGGCTTAACGAATCGATTGACAGTTCAATGATCTTTCCATGATTGAACAGAAACCTAACAACGCCTTTCAAACTTGTTACGTGCAGTGAATAGGATTTTTGTCACTATCGCTTTATATCAATAGTAGTTCAAGTATGATGTAAGGAAAATTCTAATCGGACAGGTAAAACTTTTGACAAAACTTATATAGCCTATGTCACTACAATTACACACATTATTACGAATCTCTCTCTTTCTCACGACACCTCATTCATTAAAATCTAATTAATTTAGGTGCTACGGTGGATAATACAAATATACATAAACTGTCAAAAAAATATTATCCCTTACTTTTGGCTTTACTGTAGTCGGGTAGAAATTAAAGATGCTAAATGCTAAATAATTGCTAGACATCGATTGGGTGAGGGTGTATCTCCTTTCAATTTAATCTCTCTCATGTTCCACCTGCCGCTGGAGGTAGCCCACGGATAAATATTTACTCTAAATGCTTCATCATCAGCCTATCGCAGTCCACTGGTGGACATTGGCCTCCCCAATTGCACGCCACTTAATTCGATCTTCGGTTACTCTAAATGCTTACTTCATAAGAAATTAATTAATCCATCCACCGTTTTTAATGAAATTTGGTATGGAGTTACATTGATTTTAGGCGCCGCGTTAACTGACATATAATCAACTAGAGCCGCGGTCGAAAGTTAGTCTATTAGTATTTTACTTTCTACTTATATACTATCCTATGATCGGAAGTTAACATTTGAAACTATAACCAATTGAAGAGATTTATATCTACGAATATATCCAGACGCATTTCCTCATAGTTTCATCTATTATTGGGCCTGGATGTAAGCCAGGAACGTTGAACTGATCTAGTGTACTGTTACTGGAATTGTGCTTATTATATTGACTTGGTGTATGTCTTGAACTCTCTAAAAGTTAGCCAAGTAAATATCTTTATGAACCCTGCATATTTTACTCAATAAGTTATCAAAATCGTTTGGAAGTAAAGGTTTTAGTATCATTCCTAAACCATAAAATCCTTTCAAGACTTTGACTGAGTTAAAAAATGAAGAAGGTCTTAGTAAAAACTAAAAAAAACTATTTTTTTTATTCCTATGATATTTTTCTTCCTAAGAGTTTTTAGAAAAATCACTAAAAGTCATCGACCTTTCATATCCACAAAGTAAGTAACAACTGCTTCGGTGACGCAGTGGTAGCATATGTGACTGCTGTGCTTAAGGTCTCGGGTTCGATTCCCGGGTGAGACCAAATGTTGTTATGACATGCAAATATTTGTTATGAAGTTTGGGTGTTTTTATGTATAAAATGTTTGTATTTATAAATAAAAGTATATCTGTATTCATATCAGTTGTCTAGAACCCATAACACAAGCTCTGCTTAGCTTTGCACTAGATGGCGTTGTGTGTTAGATGTACGAAATATTAAAAAAAAAGAAGTCTGTAATCTAAGCTAATTAATTGTAGCAGTAATTGTAATCAGACTGCCTTTAACATGGGCAATATAGCCTATTCGTAATTATAAGCATAATTCATCTATTACAGTGCCCAGACCCCGATATTTTCGATCGGTTGATTATTGCAGTATCCAAACAATAATTTAGATATATATCAAGATTCTTGGCGTCGATATTTCAATCGACGCCAAGAATCTTGTATAAAAATATAATTTCAACTTTCAGGACCTACATTTTAGGATTGAAATTTCAATAAAGGAACAGTAAGGTCCCGTGTGCGTTTTATTTTTGACTCTATTTTTTTGTACGTAAAATCTATTTTGTAAGAACGTGTATATTTAACAAGCTATTGTTGTATTGGCTAAATTGAACGGATTCTCATGTCTTGTAAATTGTCTTAGATAACATCTATGTTATATCTGACGGATCGCTTTCTTTACTACTTATGTGTAAACTAATTTCTGATGAAAACAACTCCTATAGATTATGTTTCGCATTTATGGGTATATTTTAGCATTTCAAATATTATTACAAAAATTACGATGTCTCTTGTCATACCAACAACTTTAAAAATTTTTTTTAATGTCGCATTTTGGAAATGGGTTAGAGTTTTTTTCAATAATTGAATAATAATTTGTTTCTAAGTTATATACGTGCTGTAAATAAAATATCTATATCTCATATTTACTATGTACCTACTAGTTGAACAATAACCGCGGACAACGCCGCGAGGTGAAGCTATTATCTTTATAAATTGTAGCCTATGTGTTATTCTGATGTATAAGCTATATGATTGTAAAGTTTCATCAAAACCCATTTAGTAATTTTTTGCATAAAAGAGCAACAAACATACTCACAAACTTTCGCGTTTACAATATTAGTTGGATAAAGTTTACACAGTGTTATCTAATAATTCCCTTTCCATTTGTCTATAGATATCCGACATAGTGATCGGTCAGGAGGCGAACGTTACAGCCCGAGAAGCCTTACTGAGCTGGGCTCGACGTTCCACTGCCAAGTACCCGGGGGTCAGAGTTGCTGACTTCACGTCTTCCTGGCGAGATGGACTCGCCTTCAACGCGCTCATACACAGGAACCGTCCTGATCTGATTGACTGGCGTAATATCAGGTAAGAAATTTTGTAACAAACATATAATTTTATTTAAAGAACACTTACTTTTATTAAGGATGTTGATAGAAGCTTTTAAGATTATTTTTTTTAGGGAAATAGGGCACAATAGATTTTCTATGAAACTTATTGTCTTATATTTTTGTCTAAACTTGCACATGCAAATACACAGCTAATTGCCGCACCGCTTTCGTTCTTTTGCCCTTACTTTTATATCGGTTAACCCCTTGAAAATGGGTGGTTGTAGATCGACATAGATTATAATAGACATAGACTAATCGATCAAAACCGAGAAGAAATTGCGAGAGAAATAATCTTTTTAAACGCTGTCTTTAATATTCTTTAAGAGTATATCTTCAATTGATAAACAACAGGTTTCTTTCTAACGTTATCGAACACGTACCATTCAATAGTTGGCAATAAACAATAGATAGAACAATAGACACCGGAAAATAGGCAAGCGCCGGACGCTGCGGGCAAGGTATCTAACGAATAAAGCTATTTGTATAACTGCCAATGTTCATATAAAGCTTTTCGCAAATATATGACTATAGTTATATTAAAAAAGTAGGTATTAGATTGCTTGTTTCTGCAAAGATAACTCGAAAGCGTCTCCTTTGTGTTTTTCTTCGAAATTTAAACTAGACAGCTTTTTTTTGCAATAGCGTAGATGTATTTGCTCATATACCTTTTAATTAAATGAACAAAAGATAACTTAAAAAAAAACCCTACGAAAGCACTTAATCCAGTAATCAAACGCCAACATCATTTTGGAAAACTGCTGATACTCTTACACTGTTGAACCGATACCGGTATGTTTTGTTAATATTAACAAAACATAGCTAAGAACCACTGCGAGGAAACTGGCTTTGAAATGAAAAAAAAAACCGCATCGAAATCCGTCCATCTGTTTGAGGGCTACGAAACCACAGGACAGACACACACACACAGACAGACATCGACGTCAAACTTTTAACACCTTTTTTTTTGCGTCCGGAGCTAAAAAAGGAATGGTAGCAAAATCTAAATCACAAAAACACAAGTATTTCGGTGTATAAGCCTTCGTCACTTCAAATTTAAATTGTGTTACAGATCAAGACAAGTCCGTGAGCGCTTGGAAACGGCCTTCCATGTCGTCGAGAAAGAGTATGGAGTCACCAGACTACTCGATCCTGAAGGTGAGTCCACGATATATTTGCTAATGACACGGCATCGATATGATGAAAGTTCAACTTTTCCATTTATGAAGATAATGGAATATCTCCAGGCCATGAACATAGACTTAATAGATCTTAAAACAAACTAGGTGGAGGTTCCATTACATAAAATCGTGGATAAGATCCGTTTTAGGGGATGACATTGAAATGAGCTTTCGTTTTTGTATTGAAATTGCATGTATTCTTCGACAGAACATCATGCACGCATAGTTAAAGTTCCTGTTTCACTCAATTAATCAAGAAGTCGTAAAACTTCTAATTGTATTGTGTTAGTGCCGTGTAAATTACGTGAAAACGCAACATCTAATTTGTTATGGCCATTTTATTTTTCTGCTCACTTTAGTACCGTTGGGAGAACAGCTCAATATAAATTAATATGTTTACACAAAATCTATACTAATATTATAAATTCTCCAGTAACGCTCTCTTCTTATCTATCTGTTACGCTTTCACGCCTAAACCACTGCACCGATTTCAATGGAGTGATACCAGGGCCTAACAGAAAACCGGTGTAAAATAGCGCTTGCGCTGTGTTTCACCGAGTGAGTCAGGATACCGGAGGCCCTCTGGTGTTGCGGGTGTCCATGGGCGGCGGTAATCGCTTACCATTAGGTGATAGGTCTGCTCGTTTGCCACCTACTACATAAAAAAATAAAGAAGATAATTTGATTGTTGAAAAGTTGATAGGATTTAAAAGTACTCTCAGTACTAGAGTTGGTCCTTACATAGTAGATGTCACATCTACACATCACAACAAAATGTGAATATCGTAAGGTTCTCTCATGCCTAGCATCCGTATCCTTGTCCCATAAAAGCTCCGTGAATTAAATGAAACGACTAGTATATTAAATATTGGTCGCAACAGGTTCTATTCAAATCGAATCACTTTATGATCTATTGTTCTCTCGTGCAAGTGTAGCAGCTGAGGTGTGACGTCACGCCCCCTGTCTCATATGTATGTGGACATGGCTTTATGTTAATTCGATGGCGTCAATCGCATGAACGCTTTATAATTATTCAGTACAAATTTGGTAGTCGGTTGTTGAAAGGTGATCAAAATTTTTATTAATCCAGTTTGTATTTGTTTGTTGACGTGACGTAGTGCAACAAGCCTGTTCTCTTTTGTAACACATAAGCGTCATGAATCTCGACGCTTATGTGTATGTAGTATATAAAAAATTGTTCAAGCGTTGTTTGTTGAGATAGTTAGTCGACATAACTAATGACAAACTGCTCCAGCTGAAGTCTTAACTTTTAGTTAACGCTTGATTTTACTGATAATAAAATTTCACGCCGAGCGCTAAATATGAAAATCGTTTCTTAGTGAGTTAACTCCACAAACTAGTGTCATATTGTTTTACTGGTACTTTTTTGGTTCCTTTGTTCATTTTCAATCGATTTTATTGTAGTTATATTTTTTTTTAATGGAGTTGTATTTCTCTCACCAATATAAAATGGACCTAAAAGCATAATCGTAGTTATGTACACTTTTAAATATATAAGAAAAACTATTAATGTTGGACTTTTCTAAATTAGAACTTCACGTCTTTAACATGTTGTATGTCGTGATGCCCGTTTAAGAGTCGCCATTAAGAAAGCTATTTAGATTGTGCAACATTCTCTGTGGCTTAAGGTAGTCACTGAACTTATCTTTTTTTTTCTAATTTTATTTATCGTAATTATAATCATAGTTTATTTGCGAGCAAAGGTATACAAGCTCATTGCAAAAAGATGTTACAGTAGGTAAAAATACAACATACTTCATTAAATTATTGTATCATCATATGAGAAAATATAATAAAAGTATATTTTCAATGGTTGTATGCATTTGAAAAATAGTCCGGTATACTCGCAACAGCAACATTGACGCGTTAGATTCTTACAGCTTCAGATATAACAGCCCTGGCTGTTATAATATGTAATTAATCTACCATTAGCATACGAATTTTATCTTTTTTCATTCTCTAAAAGGGGCCTAGGTCATTCTGCCAGTTACTGCAACAGATTGCATGTGAGACAATTCATTTAAATAACAGCTGTTCTAAAGTAAAACTTGGCAGACAAAAGCGTAATTACGCTTCAGTGCTCCATGTAACTTGGCGTAAATAATGGATGCAACCTCGGGATAAGTGTGATATTGTTGTGCGATTTGTCGCCAGATATATTGTCGCTGCCATTAATTGTTGTTTTTGCAACTTATTGTTTATATTTAATTGGTGGTATGACCTCTAGTGAGATTTAATTTTAAATTTATATTTCTATGTACTTTATATATCTACATTACATTTGATTTTTAAATAATACCGAAACAAATCTATGGCACTGTCTATATATGATTAACACGAACATCTATGGCAATCGAAATTAGGAAGTCAGTGCCCTCAAATATACTGACAAATAGCAGTTCGCCCTTAGGATTGCGGAGATCCAATGCCAGTTGCTCAGTTTAAAAAGTAACATTCAAATAGAACCGGTTGAACTAGCTGACCCCAAATAATCTTGGGAATAATAAAGGCTATTAAGATGAGGTAGATGACCTAGACAAATCTAATCTAATCTGTTTATGTGCTTTTTACAGTACCTATATTTACTAGTTTTGCCATAGTACTAAAATTAGTGTTAGGTTACTATTTAGTTTGGATTTCCTTAGCCACTTTGGGTTAACCCACAATTCTTTGCCCTAGATGTGGACACCCACGAACCTGACGAGAAGTCCCTCATCACGTACATCTCGTCTCTATACGAGACGTTCCCGGAGCCACCGACAGTTCACCCATTGTTCGACGCCGAATCACAGCGCAGAGCCGCTGCTTACACCGAGCAGGCTGCGCAGCATCGTGCCTGGTTGCATGAGAAGTGTGCACTTATGCAGGTAAATTACATCTAAAAGAGTTTAGTTAAAGATACGTTACATTAGATTCCAGGTTGTTAGTTATCGATGAGTGACCATTCTTAACTTGAGTACATCTGACAGCACTTAAAACCGTCGGTCCCGGTTGTCATACGAGCATCTAACGAACATCTGAGACCCCATGCTTGTTTGGGAGAAGGCTCGGAAGATAATACTTGCATTAGAACATTTTATTCAGTTTGTTCGCTATTTAAATCTTAGGTTTCACTTCTGAGTTTGATTCTCAATAGATAGACATATAATTTGTGTTTTACTTCTTACTCAGATACATATGACAGTTTTGCGCGTACCTATTCTCACGTGACAAGGTAAGAGTGAATGGGAAGTATGGAGACATATTTCTAACGTGTCATTTTTTGTCATAGGACCGTGCTTTCCCGTCAACTTTGATAGAGATGAAGAAGCTGCTCAGCGAGAGCACGCGTTTCCGCCAAGAGGAGGTGCCACTCAGACAGAGGGAGAAACAGAAGCTCTTCCATCATTACAGGGAATTAGAGGTAGGAACACTGACAACACTTACATTTATAACCAGTCTAAAATCGTCTGAAATGTTCCCAGTTAAATAAAATAATGTCGATTTTTTTATATAAATAACCCTAAATAGTGTGTAGTGTTGTATATTAATATGTATATATACAATACTACAAAACTGGTATCGCCTTGGATTGTGGAAGTGTAATGGCTTCGATCCGCGTAAAAAATCTAAGTTCAGACTGATCGTATAAACTTAAAGCCAAACCCAACGCTATCAAAGGAGACTCGTCCAAAAGTCTTAAAACCTGTAGGTTTTTCGAAATACGTATGTAATGCACAACCGTATGTTTACAAACTTAATATTATTTAAGTGTTGAAATAAAATCCACAACGTGCTAACGTTTGTGCTACGAAGTAAATACCGTATTAATGTTGTGAAATAAAATGTTTTCGGTAATTAATTAAGCTACGCACTTCAGCGTATAATGTACAGGAAAGATATTTAATAACTTGTAATATAATGAAGTCAGTGCATCAGACCACGATGGACTCGAATTAATGTTTTGCACCTTTTTTACTTGCCTGAAATGATTGTGCTCGAAATAAAAGATAACATTACATAACATAATTCAGGGATTGTCTTATCACTGAATTATGCAGAATTATTTGGAGGAAAACATTGAACGGTTGATGTTGGGAGGTAATAAATATGTTTAGATATTTAGTACGGTGAGTCTTCGGTAGATGGCGCTGTAGTATTATTTTATTGTTACGCTACATGTGGATGTTTCCACTAATTTTATAGGTTTACCTTATTTTGAGTCCAACTAAACTAGTTCGGTTATAATTTTCAATGTACTGCATGCACGACAAGTCTTTTTAAAAACTATTTTGTTTAATTTAAACTTGGAGCTAATCACTATTTGTTATCAGATCAGCAACTTTACTGAAAATTGTCTAGTACTTTATTTAAGTAAACTATTCTTTGCTATTGTTCTAGACAATAATCATTATAGTTTTAACACCTAGAAACGCGTTTATAAAAGTTGGTCACAAACAAGCAAACCAATAAACATACAGTTGAAGCCAATAAAAGCGTGTTAAAATAACTTTGACCGAGTTTTGTGGTCTGTCTTTTAATATTGTCTTTTTAATACTCCTACATTTGTTATGTTTGTGCAGAAATATTTCGAAACTGTAGGAGAGTGTGACATCGAACCCACGCTCAGACCGGACGCCCTAGAACAGGCGTGGTCACGTCTGCTGATGGCGCAGCAAGAACGGGAGAGAGATCTCACCGACGAAATACGACGACTCGAGCGCTTACAGCGACTCGCTGAAAAATTGCACAGGTAAGTCGAACAAAGGGATTAGGGATAAAAATATGACTATGACCGATATGAAAGACTATGGGGGCAACGTTAAGGATAATGAGGAGTATTTTAATAAAATGGGTAAAGTGTCTAAGGGACAAATTTGCAATGAATTTGGAAGATATTAACAAGGGTTTCGTGTGTATGTTGACAGACAACTGATTAAATTGTACTTAAAAGTTTTCCATCTTATACAGGTAAACTTAGTCCCTTAAGTCAAGCACTTTTCTCTTCAGTACTAGATTAACCATTTTCTTATTTGTGTCACTGTACAGGGACATAAAACAGACGGAAAGTGGACTGGAGAGTGTTGAACGGCACATCGAGAGCGAGATCCGTCGCGTGGAGCGAGGCGTGCACCCGGCGGACGCGAAGCTGGCTGCCGAGCACATCGAGCACGAGCTCCGCGCCATGGAACACACCATATCTGAGATGTTCCACGACGCACATGCACTACGTGACGGCCGTTACCCACAGGCCGCCGACTTGCTCCGAAGGTAACTTTCATTGCGCGATTCAGAGTCAGCTGTTACGTTGTAGTTTGAATGTTCTGTGTTAGATGGCGCTAATATAAATATTTTTGAATTATGTCTATGGGTTTCGTGACTTTTTCTCTACACTAATAGTTATGAGTGAGCCATTACGAACAACCACTTTCGTTTTAATTTTATGAAATATTATTTTCTGTATTATTTTAATATGAATTTACTTTGTGTTATCTCAATACTTCAAAAATACCTTAATGATATAAAAAAATCAATAAGATATTACTAACTAAAAGAATATTAAAAAATTTGCTCGGAAGCAAAAATATTGTTTCCTATTTTCAGTTTTTTTTACATTTGTAAAATTCTTTTGTTTCTGAAAAAATAAATATCTTCCAGAGTACAACAAGTCCACGACCGTTGGCTGAACGCCCGCCAGGCCTTCACAGGGCGCCTGGTCCCTCGTCTATCCTCAGTCCGCATGCCCGTGCAGCAGACCACCGTCAGGCGCGAGACCCGCACCGTCCTCGAGACCAGGGTCCACGACGCAGACCCCAAGTTCCAACAGCTCAGTGAAGCCACCAAGTGGTGCAAGGAAAAATTGGTAAATATACAAATGACATCGGGGGCGGTATGCCATGGGGATCTTATGTCAACTGGTGATTTTGCGTGCGTTAAAGCTAATCTGCCATACATACTATAGAAATCAAATATAACTCACTTAGAACCCATAATATTTTATCCGTGGTGTTTCCCGGTTTGAAAAAGTCTGCCTATTTTGACTTCATTTTGTCTCCCCCTTTTCTAAGAAGGGAAGTGGACTTATTATATTTCCAACTCCTCCAGTTTTCTTCTGATTAACTTCGTTGCGGGTTCTAAGATAGTTTCTGGAACTTCCCGAGTTAAGTTAAGTGTCATAACTCGGTGTGTTAGTGGGCTGTTGATCCTGGTGTACAGGAGTTACAGTGGTGGGTGTGTGGGCGGGATTAGTCCCAACGTCAAGCACTGAGCTATTAGATCATCAATGACTGCCTCGATGGCGTAAAGGTAGCGTATGCGACTGCTAAGCTTGAGGTCTCGGGTTCGATTCCCGGATCGGACCAAATGTTTGTATGATCTGCAAATATTTGTTTCGGAGTTTGGGTGTTTTCTGTGTATAATAATTATAAATAAGTGTAAATAAGTATTTATATCAGTTATCTAGTACCCATAACACAAGCTCTGCTTAGCTTGGGACTAGATGGCGTTGTGTGATAGATGTCCGGAATATTTATTTATTTATTAATATTATTATTTAAGCCTGTTGATGCTATGTGTATGTATTTAGAAATATAAGTATCTTTATCTGCATAATACAGGCTGTGATTAATTTGGAATCAGACACCCGTGTATGAGATGTATAAGGTTCTTATTATTAATGGAGTTTTTCAAAGTGAGTTAATTGCGTTATCTAATTAATGTAATATATTCTGTATGCAGTTTTATATTAAAACACATTATTATTCCAAGGTTATACGAAATGGATGCTTTGCCGATTCACACGTGAAAATATTACCGAATATTATGTCTGCGCAGTGTAGCGGTTAAAGAGATAGAAATAGTGTTATTTTTATCATCTTTAATAAAATTTTAAACTTTTATCATTTAATTATATCTTGATTATAAAAGCTAAGATATGTAAAATTCATCACTCAAAAAATAATTTTGAATATATGATGTTACTCCATTTTTATCTTAATCGTGGGAGAGCTATGCTTCGGCATGAATGGGTCGGCTCGACCGGAGTGATACCACGACCTCACAGAAAATCGGTGTGAAATAGCGTTTGCGCTGTGTTTCACCGAGTGAGTGAGGATACCGGAGGCCCATACCCCAACCCCTTCCCCCATCCCCTTTCCCATTCCCCAAAGGTCGGCAACGCACTTGTGACGCCTTTGGTGTTGCGGGTGTCCATGGGCGGCGGTAATCGCTTACCATCAGGTGATACGTCTGCTCGTTTGCCCACTATTCAATAAAAAAAAAATATTATTACCTCTCATCAAATAAAATTAAAGTTATTGCCTCCAGGCATTTGGATAATAGTAAAGTTGGAGTCAATTGAAAAATTGATATAGAGGTATAGAGGCCTTCTCTTTTTATAACTCTCATTTTAAAGAAGAACAGAGAGATTGAATCTTTCAGTTACATATATCTTTGAAGGCACACTGTCACTTCTGATTATCCACATGTGCTGAGCAGTGATCCTAGCTGCAAGTCAAATTGCGAATAACGGCTCATTGTAAATGAATGATATTCTTTGCAGAAAAAGCTTCACGAATCGGACAACGGGTCTGATCTACCGTCAGTACAGCACGAACTGGACAAACACCAGAAAGAACACAAACAGATCGATATGTTCCACTCGAAGGTAAAACGACATCCTCCTTAGTTATTAAAGACTGACAGTTATATAATTTAATATGAACGTTAGATCAGCCATTTGATAACCAATTGTTTTGGGTGTTTGCTATGTATAATATGTATGTATTAACAAAAAAAAAGTATTAATTATAATAATTAATATTTTCCACGAAATGCATTTGACCCTTGAACGTTTTAAGTAAAGGAAAATATCTAAACATGGACCAAAAAAATTAAGACTTCTTGAATTTGCTCACAGTTTTATTATTTTTTTAAATATTCCAGACTTTATTCAATTGTCATATATTGATAATAATGTTTATCTAGGTGGAACAGTGCGTGCACAACCGCGCCAACTTCACGGGCGAGGAATTGAACCTGTACAACCAACACCTCAGCCAGCTGCAGAAGCTATACGCTGAACTACTTTCGACCAGCACTAAACGGTGAGATATCAAATGTATTATAGTTACCGAAAACTATATTCTGTTCACTTTAAGAAAATAATGACGGACGAAATCAAAACCCGGATTAGTAACTACGACGTAGTTCGGTGTGTCTTCGATAGATGGCGCTATATTATGTTTTTCTAGTGAAACAGGAAATTGGAAGCAAATAATTCTATTGTCGTCCGTCAGTAGCTCTACCTCAAAATTTTGTAAGATTGATATTATATACAAAATAGATTTTTTTTCTTCCAACCAAAGACATTTTCTTAGAACCTGGTTGATCAGGAGAGAGGTTGGGCCAGAATACAGCTCTTTGTTGAATTGCATCGTATTTTTTCAACGGTTGATAATGCAAACAATAAGTTTGTAATTATATTGTTATATGTAAATAATTGTTTCTTACAGCATGTCGGACCTGGACGCTTTACAAGACTTCCTCCAGTCTGCCACCGCCGAGCTGAACTGGCTCAACGAAAAGGAACAGGTGGAGTTGTCCCGCGACTGGGCCGACCCTCACATTAACTTGCCGGCTGTACAACATTATTACGAGGTATATATATAATTTTATACCCATATCCAACCCATATCGTTATATAACTTGTTCTTACACTACCTTTCTCTATGTACTTCATAAAAAATTGCTATATTACTCTCGGTAAGTGTAGTATCAATTTTATATAATTATAGTGGCACGATGAACTCCAAAACTATCTAATCGAATTTTACTTATTTTTTTAAAAGTGGGCGTGCCTAATGTAGGAAAGTTTACACCTCACTTAGACCAATAGGAGCCGAACATTATTGACTAGAGACGCAGACTTAATCGCGTCGGTATGGTAGTATTATTATCGTACTGAGATCACAATGAAAGTTCAAAGTAAACGTGTGGTATAAGATAATCAAAATGTTAAAAATTACTGGAAGTTATCTGTAGTTTATTATGAAATCACATTTTATACTTATGGATTACAAATAATCCTCCATTATTTTTCCAAATTTGTGTACGTTACCTTACTAGCGGCGCTAAGAGTTTGTTAGTAAAATTGTGCACGCAACACCTAGAACTTACTTAGTGACCTCTGACCCTATATACCCAACTTACGACCCTATTCTTGTTGTAATAGAGTATTATTTTGTAATAAGTTCATGAAATTTGTTTGCTTACAAGCATTCGTTTGGGGATGATAAAGAGGTTTGTTTACACATTGTTTTTTAAGTTTCATTTCATTTGCAACTTTAATTTTCGATTGCTTTTTTATTTTATATATAAAACTTTTATGTCGAAAAATGTCTCAATTTTGCCATCCAGTGTTTCAATTTTAATTTATATACATGTTTTAGGTTTTAATTTCAATATTCTTCATATTCTCACTGAATTATGATTAAATTTTTCAAATGATTAGTAGTATTTTAAACAAGTTCTGAATGTACGCGGGATTGTTTTTCTTTACTAAATGTTTTAGTAAAGAAAAACAATCTAAATAGTATAATTATCAAAGTGCATCTTATAGTTATCATATTATATATTACAATTTAACCTAAATTAAACTTTACTCCAAAACTAATTAACCATTGTTTCCCTTAGCAACTGATGTCATCACTCGAAAAACGAGAGCTGCAATTCAGCAACGTTATCGACCGCGGAGAGGCGTTGATCGCACAACATCATCCTGCGACGAAGACCATTGAATCACATTTACAGGTTCGTTCAAATTTCAACCTTATTATTTTTACATAAAGCTCTTATTTCTAAGTACTATCACTACAAACTTGGGGTGTCACATTATAAATTGTAGGTACTTTATTTATTTAAGAAAATTCTTTATATACGGAATAAGGTTCCAAATCAAGTTATGGAATTTTCGAGAGTACTTAGAAAGTGTAAAAAGTAAAACATATTAATAATACAGTACATACGAGTATACAAAATTAATAATAAGAAATGTCTCTCATACAGTTTTTGGGTGTCGTAAGAACGATTAAGGTATCAAATTACAGTACCCGGGAGTACAGTACTGTTATGAGAAGGAAAACATAAAACAAATCTTATAATTACCCGTCTAGTTGACCTGTTATGGTATACAATCTAAAATCTTAACAAAAAAAACCGCAGGAATCACCCGTGTTCAAATAAAAAATAGAATCATCAAAATCGGTTCACCCAGTCGAAAGTTCTGGGATAACAAACATAAAAAAAACAGTCAAATTGAGAACCTCCTCCTTTTTTAAGTCTGTTAAAATCTCCTTTTTAAAGAGGACTATGTCCAGTCCCGAACCCGCACTTGGCCAGCGTGGAGACGTATGGCCTTAACCCTCTCTTGAAAGAAGACCAGAGACTAGCATTGGGACGTTATGGATTGTTGATGATGCCCAGTGGACCACTGGAATGCTGTTGATAAGTGAGAAATGTTAATATTTAATTTGTTTCCAGGTGATGCAGTCACAATGGGCGTGGGTGCTTCAATTGACCTTATGTCTGGAGACACATCTGAAACACACAACACAGTACCATAACTTCTTTGAAGAAGTGAAAGAAGCTGAGAAGTGGATACAGAAGTAAGTATTGTATTGCGTACTAGCTGACCGACGCAACCTCGTTTGCGTCTTTTATTGCCCGTAGCGAAAAATTTTCCCCCGTACAGTGTGTCGCGGACTTTTTTGTAGATATTTATAAGGTCTACGATTAATTAGAACATTTTATGGTTCTATATTTAATAGTTTACGCAGCGTACGCAAAATAAGTAACTTTTCTGGTTGATTTTTTACACCTTGTGTCCGAAAAACCCCAATATCTTACGGAACCCTATTTTTTTCCAAAATAAAATATAGCCTATGTAGTCCATATCCACGAGTAGGATCATGTAGCCTTCGAATGGTGAAAGAACTTTTAAAATCGCTCCAGTAGTTTTTGAGCCTATTCATTACAAACAAACATACAAACAAAAGTTTTCCTCTTTATAATATTAGTATAGATAAACAACAGAAAAATAATAATAAATAATAGAAATTTTATTTACGAGTTTTTGGAGACCTTGCCAAAGCCCCTTTTTCAAGAAGGAATTATTGATGTTGACTTGGTTTACGTACGTACGTACGTGTACGTTTAGAGATCTTGATTACATTGCAGTGCCTGCAGAACACAAGTGATAAAATGTGTAAATGTCTCACTTTTTTTTCATTTAGTCTCTTTCGCGAAACATTAACAAGAATCCTAGTCTTTGTTATAAATATACATGCAACAATAACAGATACCTAACCCTCCCCTCCTTTACTTCGCCTAATTCAAGGGGAAGGACCCAAAAGAGCCTTTGTGACTTCTGACTTGTAGCCTAAGTATCTGTAATTATTTAACAAAGGGGTAACTGTGTCTGTTTGATAGACTTTCTTGTCTTTAAAAAATAAAAATAGTAATTGTGTTTTGTTACTATCGGTACATCAAACTAAACGAATATTTCAATTTCAGACGCGAAGAAGCTCTTAATTCAACTTTCTCTCAATCCGAATTCACTTTGGACCAAGGCGAGCGCTTACTCAAGGGTATGCAGGAGCTCAGAGAAGAGCTGAACTCCCACGGAGGAGTGGTGTCGCGGCTGGTGGAGAGTGCTCAGGAGGTACGCCCGGTCAAGCAACGCCGGGCACCCATCACTAGGCCCATCAGGGCTGAAACTGTATGCGCTTATAAACATGCTAACGTAAGTAAAGAGGAACTGTTTTTTTTACTTTCTTAGTTTCGGAATAATGCACATATTCAGTAGAATACTAATTATCCGAATCAATTACAACCAGGGGTATTTCGTATCTGTCACCCTAGCAGAAGCAGGCTCGAGTGACGGCGCGCCCTATGGGATAGTAGCGGGAACATTGGGGTTCCCACACAGGAGGGGGCCATCTACAAAGCGTAGGTGGCCCGAGGTACGTCGGGGTTCCAGGGATTTCCTTTCTAGGGTGCACCTGGTTCCCCGGCATCTAGTACCTGAGACGGCGTGCGGTTTTAGTCGGTTCGAGTCCGACAAAAAAAAAGGGTATTTCGTATAATCGAAAATTCGGATAATCTTGGAAATTTCAGATATCTAACACAAAATGTATAAAAAAATTTTAAAAGATAACCTGGCTCTTCGACGCTTTCAAAGAAAATGAAACAATAAGCAATACTAAAATAAATGAGAGCCGACTCTCACCGAACGTGTACTCCCGTACACGGCCGGAGGCGGGAATTGCGCCTTACAAATATTTTTAAGATGACAATTTCTTAGTTGAGTCGATGAATGAGAGGAGAGAGAATGAGTCCGAATCCGGTTCTTCGAATAATCCGTAATGTTCGGATAATCGAGATACTACTTTTAAATGTCTGGCGTTAGACTTGGTCTTACTTATTTTCTCTTATACATTATTGTGATGCTTTATGTTTAAAAATGATATCATAAAGATTGAAAAAATAAATTGAGCATTACTGACTGGCATAAGAATTGCCAATAGAAGTGAAAACTAATGACTTAGAATGTTATTTGTATAATTAATGTGTAATATTAGAAATTTCGTAATGCTCAATTTACACTTATCAATATTAAACATTAGCATATCGGTGACGCGAACCCATAAGATTTTTTTTCCCACCAAAAAGTGATCAACACGTTCGAAGAAGTTTTGTGACGTTTGCATCTCGGGACGTTTTAAAGAAGTTTTCACTTCAGTCCTCTTTTTTTGAAGTCGATTAAAATTATGATTATTTGTTTATTTATTCCATAGGTGGGTATCGAGAAGGGTAGCGCAGTGAGTGTGGTGGACAACTCGGGGCGGGTGCGCTGGCACGTCAGACTGGGTGGCGCCGGCACCGACGTGCAGCTGCCCGGCGCCGTGCTGGCGCTGCCGCCGCCCTGCCAGGAGGCCGTGGACGCCGCGCAGGCTCTGCGACACGCCTACGACAGGGTGAGGGCTCATTCCCGTCTACATCCACGCCTTTCACTCTACACTTCCATTGCACGGTTGTCCTGGTCTAACAACAGCGGTTCCTGGATCCGTCCCATACCAAACGCAAAGCGACAAACCACCCCGCCGCAAAACCCGATAGGGTGTAGGCCCGCGGGGGTTTCCACATGTAAAAAAAAGAAAGAGTAGTTTTACTGGTGGCCACGCCGCTTTCCATTACGCCAAGTGTTATGGGTTCAAATCCCACATGAGACAACACTTTGTATGATCCACAAGTGGTTACTCCAAGTCCGAGTGTTCTTTGTGTTCGTTTCGTGTATGTTTATAAAATCCCCCGCGACACAGGATATATATTCCTAAATCCTAATGCGGGAATTGTATTTTTTTAAAAGAAATAAAAAAAAAATCTTGTTGGAAATGTTTATTTGACCCACAATTTCGGTGTCTTTTTTTAAAACTGAATCACAAAATTAATATTCTTTACATTGCTCTGGAAAACGCATAACAATAACACATGTTTACGTAGTAGGTTATAACTTTTTTTTTTTTTTTTCTTGACGGTTTGGAAAATCCCTTCGGATCTCCGGCTCCTCGGGGACTAATGAGGAGCCAGGTATGTGGTGAGTCCACTAAAAACCACCCCGGCGGCCGGTCTCAGGCGCCCTCCTCTGGAGAGTGCCCGGACCAAGTTATTTCAGGTCCCCCCCAGGAACGACACCGCGTCTACAAGACTCTTTCCTGGGGGAAGTCTGGGCTTCCCCCTGCCTGTAGGCCCAACCATTAAATGTTGCGGCCTGACCGCGGTTTTGCGACCAGGACGCCCCTCTGTCGCTGACCGCATCACTCATCTACCAGAGGTCCCCATTCTATGGCAGCTTACGGTACTGTCGGCGGCTGGTGTTGCCGGCGACGTCGACCACGCTCGGGATCGACCCTCTCCCGATCCCGTTCAGCGGTCTCTTTCTGGAGCATCACTGTCTCACAAAAAAAGACCACTGCGTCCCAGCCCTCCTCACCCGCCAGCATGGCAACGATGATTGCTGGTGGGGACAGGTCCCGTCCAATTTGGCCGACCAGGACCTCGCGTTCAGACGCCCACGCGGGGCAGTCCTCCAGCGTATGCTGGGCGGAGTCCAAGTCGGCCGCGCAATGATGGCACTGTGCCGTCACCTCGCGTCCGATCCTATGCAGATACTCACCGAAGCAACCATGCCCGGTGAGTATCTGCGTAAGTCGATAGGTGACGCGACCTTCCTCCCTTCCTACCCAAGCTTCGAGGTTAGGCAGAACGGCACCAACAGCTCGTTGGCGAGCATTCTGCGGCTGTTCCAGCCGCACGCGCCTCTGTGCTAGTGCCTGTCGGTGAGCGTTCCGCCGCATTTCTGGCTCATCCGGTTCTTCCCCGCTTTCGCCCCGGCGGATAGCACGAATCTGGTCATAGACCTTCGCGTCCATATCCGCTAGGATATCAAAAGGCGGAAAACGTGCCAGGACTGTCGCCGCCTCAGACGAGATGGTGCGGTATCCTCGTACGATCCGAATGGCCACTACCCGCTGCGCTTGATTGAGCTTAGCTCGGCAGCGGGAGGAGGCCGATAGGCGCTTGACCCATATCGGCGCTCCGTAGAGGGCCATGGATCGTGTCACCGCACCGTAGAGACGGCGAACTTCTTCCCGCGGACCCCCCAATAGCCTCTGTAGGGAGCCCGCCAGACCCCGAAGTAGGTTATACCTAGTAATAAGAAATCCAAAACATTGAAACCACAAAAAAATATTAATAACCAAACTAAGAATATAATTTTAATACACCTATCTTTTTATTCATTTCACATCTTTACACAAATTTTGAATAACCGCCCGTACGCACCGTATTATCGTTTTATTGCATACAGCAACATCCCTATCTAATATATAGTAATACACTAGTACTATATAAAAGTGAATTTAGGTATTTCAATTCAAATCATATAAAATGAGACTTCTTAAATTCAATATATCTATGTAAACATAATTATGTATACTCTAGCTTATCAATGACTACTAAGTTACCTATAAATCTTTATGTATTTCCAACACATCAATCATTACTATAAATACTTTAGATTAAAACTATATATGCATCTGGTCTCACCACCCCTTATCTAAACTAGCTGCAAACAGATAATATTCAAAGATCATCATCATTAAGCGTATCGCCTGCAATAGTGCAACACAATGTTCCAGTGTTCAAACGTTATTAATATGCTGTGCACAATATTTTATTACATAGTGATATTATTTTTCTATTTTTTTCTAAAGGTGATACAATTATGGCAAAGGAAACAACTCAGGATGAGACAGAACATGATCTTTGCGACTATCAAAGTCGTAAAAGGATGGGACTTCCCTCAAGTGAGTATTTTCTAATATATTATTTAAAAAAAAAACAGAATTTTAGAACCTGCCTTGGTGGTGCAGTGGTAGTGAATGCGAATGCCGTGCTCAAGCACTTTTAATTATACCTCAAGGTCTTGTGGGTTCAAATTCTGGATCGAACCAAGTGTTTGTGTGATCTACAAATATTTGTTTCGGAGTTTGGGTGTTTTCTATGTATAATATGTACATATTTACGAAAAACAAGTATATATGTGTTCTATATATCAGTTGTCTGGTATCCATAACACAAGCTCCTATTAGCTTGGGATTAGATGCTGTTGTATGTTAGTTGTCTGAAATATTTATTTATGTATATATATAATTTATATTTAAATTCAAATAACTGTTTTTTTTTTAAATAAAACGTTGAAACACCAGCTTTCAAATAAGAAATAAATCATAATTGGTTCACCCAATCGAAAGTTACAAACTTTAAAATAAAACAGTCGAATTGAGGACCTTCTCCTTTTTTGTCGGTTATAAACGAGATTTATACGAGAAATACACTATACACATTTATTAATGTGTTTATTACCTAATCAGCCACGCTTCGGCATGAATGGGCCGGCTCCACCGGAGTGATACCACAGAAACACACACTCACAGAAAACCGAGTGAGTGAGGATACCGGAGGCCCAATCTTCAACCCCTCCCCCATCCCCCAAGGTCGACAACGCACTTGACGTTGCGTGTGTCCATGGCCGGTGTGTCAATCGCTTACCATCAGGCGATACGTCTGCTCGTTTGCCCACTATTCCATACAAAAAACATCCGAATTTTTGAAGATCTTTACAACCTTTATCAGCTATGTTCTCATTTTCTACCCCCCTTTCGAAAATTTCTAATAAGTTTAATGTTAACAGTTCGTGGCCATGGGTGCTGAACAAAGGCAAGCCATCCGCCGAGCTTTAAACGAAGACGCAGAAAAACTTTTGGCGGAAGGCGACCCCGCAGACCCTCAACTGAGGCGCTTGCGCAGGGAGATTGATGACGTCAACCGACTGTTTGACGAATTCGAGCGCAGGGCCAGAGCGGAAGGTACGTTATTATTAAATATTTTTTCTTTACACTTTATTTCATCGAGAACAGTTCATCAGCTAAATTGTAACAAAATTAAAATATTATGTTGAACTCAAATTCTCTGTGACTGTTACTAGAGTGTCATATTGATTCCGGCCCCTTTAAAAAACTTGTGTTGCAACGGCATACCCTTATCTAGGTAGATGGACATTTATATTTTAAACAATTATTTTCACATATTACTGAAATTATTTTATTTCACTATATAATAATACCACAGTATTCCTTACCATTTCACTATCGTCATCAGCGTATCGCAATCCACTGCAAATCATATGCCTCTTCAATTACACGCCATTTGATACCTAACTTACCATTTATATGTAGAAATATAAGCTCTCCGTCTCTTAGCAACCCTAGAAGATACTGTTCTTTCCCATAGGAACTACGCAACTAGAGTACATTAATGTAATGTTTTGAAAGTAGCTGAAATGGCATGTGCTTCAAATAAAAGCTTTTTGGTTTTGATTGACTGTGTACTAAATCGTGTGGTGAACTGGTAACCGTTCTCAATATTTTACATTCGAATTTGGTCCCTTAATGTGAACGTAGCCTTTAAAAAGGTGTAGTTAGTGTTGGATCAATACATATTTTAAAGAACAGTGAAGAGTTTAGTACGTTTTTTTAGGATTCTGTACCTCAAATGAAAAAATCGAAACCCCTATAGAAATCACTTTGTTGTCCATTTGGCTGTCAAGATGCTTTTTCTGAGGAACGCGTGGAGGTATCAACCTGATATTCATATCAAATACTTAGGTGTAGGGTTACTTAGAGCTGTGAAAAAATCAAACTTCTAAACCAACGCAATCAAAAGAAACAGCCGTTTATGTTGCAAATTTTTGACACTTATAAGTGAATCAATTCAAGATTCTGAGTTCATGGTACTTCCCGTGAACTCAGAATCTTGAAATTTGGTACGAAGCTACGTCTAATGATGAATATTTGTTTCGGAGTTTGAGTGTTATTTACAATTTGCATGTACGTATTTATGAAAAAAAGTGTGCATGTAATTATAACAGTCGTCTAGTACCCATACAACCTCTGCTTAGTTTGGGACTAGATGGCGTTGTGTACGAGATGTCCAAAACATTATTTTTATTACATAGGTTACTAATTCTTAGGTCTGTAGCACCAATGTTGCCAGTACCTTAATTGATATTTATTACTCTATGGTAGAAACCTATGATCACTGTATAGTCTTGATTGTACTAACGATAACAAATGCTTCATACACCAATTATGGCGTAAAATTGAAACTTTTTATTGGCTTAATTGAGTAATGGACTCAACGGTGTTCATGACGAAATTGAGAGCTATACCTATATGTTTGACTAGCCGCGAGCAAAAACTAATACTTTAATTTTGAAAAAATATTTAATTTATTTATAAATTACACCCAGACACAGAACGAATGATCGTGTTCTTCACATAATTATTTATCCACGGTGGGAGTCGAACCTATGACCTCCGGCTTAGAATTTAGTGTCACTAACTATTAAACGTTACAGTCAGTACATACTTCCCATTAAAAATTGCAACCATATATTTCTTCCTGATTATCTTCTGCCTATTGCTGTCCACCACTGGACATCGGCCTCTCCGACATCACGCCGGTGATCTTCATTTCCGATTTTTACATTACAAAGTAACAAATATTTCTAGATTAATATTTCAAACGGATACTACTGGTGTATAGATCGATACTTAGTCTGTACACAATAAGACATTACTCATAATATCTTTCTCAATGCCCGCCACGCCAGCTCGTAAGTCTTCATTTGAATTGAATGCTTACCTTTTAGGTCGAGTGACAACACAGCATACCGCTGCACAATTACTGTAGTGATTGTTGCTAACTCTAGACGTAATAATAAGAATAATTTATTGACATAGCCATTGTTGCAATGTGTTGGGACCTTGTCTCCTGTGGGGGGGGTAACAACGTGTATTACAGGAGATAGTTCTTTCGCGCGTTTTGTTACAATCTATATATATATAAATGTTATGTTGGTTTGTGTACGCTTCAAAACCTCAAAAAGTTCTGCACCGATCGAGCTGAAATTTTAGAATGATATATAATCCGCATCAAGGATTGTTTTTTGCATCAGTCACATATTCGCAACCTCGAAAAAACACGAAAAAACCGACATAAACGCGGGCGGAGCCGCGGGCAACAGCTAATAAACTATAAGAACACATTTCGAAGTCTGTGTGAGTTAGCGTGTTTGTGTGTTTGTGGTATGTCCACGCTTTCAATATGATGTGACTATCTTAGTTACCAAACTCTAAATCCTACTACTATTATAAAGGCGAAAGTTTGTAAGTATGGATGTATGTATGTATGGATGTTTGTTACTCTTTCACGTAAAAACTACTGAATGGATTTGAATGAAACTTTACAATAATATAGCTTATACATCAGAATAACACATAGGCTACTATTTATAAAGATATAGCTTCGCCTCGCGGCGTTGCCCGCAGTTATCATCGTACCGCGGGTAGCACCGCGGGGTTCAGCTAGTACACAATATTGTGTATTACTGAAAAAACTTTGGCAGTTTATATAAACACGTGTTTCATCAAAAACATCTGTTTTTGTCAAAACGTTTGGATCTATATAAATTAGTATGACGTCATAATTAGTATCATCTGCTTTTTTTATTGTGGTAATTATTAATTTAGCTAAATAACCTGAAATTAATACCTCTTTAAGCTATTTTTTTATAACGTTAAACTTTTCGAACTGAATCTATTTTCATCTGTAGAGAACGTCCAATTCTGTCCTAAACTAAACTCAGGCCAAATTTAGTAAGTAAAATCTGTCAGAGTCGAGATCCTGGAGTTAGATTCCTGACAAGACATCCTTATATGGCCTTACGTGGCGTTATGGTCCTTACGTTGTGTACCTAGTATGTATCGTACATCGTGCATCAACAGTACGAACGACTTCTTGCTAATAAAGATAACGTAATTTATTTATTGCTTCAAATTGCACCTTGACATCACACCGCTCGGAATGTTTTGATACTTGACAATACAATAATTGTTTTTTTATTTGACTGGGAAAACACTAACTTGGTGGTATTTCTACCATTTTGATAACTCCTACAGTTAAGTAAAGAGTAGTTCCAATAGGAGGGTGAGGTTTGGACCTGCGATGAATTAAACCTTAGTCCGATACACTACTTATCAAGCCACTGCCGTTTTGATGAAAATAGATGCTGAAACTCCGTGAAATTAACAAAACTATGACTAGTTAAAAATAGCAGTTACAAGTTGTGATTTGCCATAATTAAGGAAGCACGAAACATAAAGACAGACAGGAATACATTTTTTTATAATAAAACTAGCATGTAAAGTGTATTCCTTGTTGGAGGTACAGATTTAATAAATATATCATTTAGCAGGGTAGCTCTGTATACTGATTAAACTCATAATAAAAAAACTCAATTAGATGGTTACATAACTTTTGTAAGAAGGCATGCCATCTCCGCATGCCATCTTGACCTTTATGTTTAAAATATTGTTGTATTTTGTAGAGAGCTTACTCTTTCAACAACCATTAATATGTAAATTAATTTGTATAAAGCCATGCTTTCGTGATATATATTATTTCAACTTTGTATATAAACACGTGTCTTATAAATCCGGATATACTGGTAGTCTTGATAATTACCAATGTAATGAAGCCCCAAAAACAAGTGGTGTAAATATATCTAAGGAGACGTTTAACATGTAATTATATTGAAACCGGTCCAACTTTTATGTTCTTGAAATATGTTGTTAATCAAGCATCAAAACTGTATCGGCCTACTATAGATATCATAGACATATTTAGAAATAGAATAGAAGAATCATGATGTTATCCGGGGCCGTTATAGCAAAAAACTTTTGGTTGGATGTTTTTTTTTTTAATTTATTTATTTGCTTGCTAAAAGGGACTCTGCTCTGCCTAATGGAAAGCTTGAGTAGAATCCTAGAGTTACATACTCATTGTGAATGCAGACAACGCAGCATGCTGAACCACACTACGGTCGCCTAATGAGATGATTCTATATCATTGGGCCTCCAGTATCCATCATTGTCTTAATTTTATTGATCGTTTCTATTCCTACCTGTATTATAAATCTACCTGTCTCTATATTGAAGTTATTTAAACTTTTTCAGAATAAGTCTTAACAATAATACCATAAAGTTACTATTTTTTCATGAACATGTCTATTCTCATATATTGTCAACTGCGCTTTGTTATTCATATTCTATGATTAACAAGTCTATGTCGATAACGTCGTAAGCGACAAAGGACTCGGTCCTACGGGCGCTCAGTCGCAATTAGCGATCGTAACCGATGTCACTTACGCGTGTGTTTTGATAGTGAGTGAGTTAGTCAGTGTGTGTATAGTGGGAGTTATAATTTCGAAGATGGTGTGGTGTCAACTGCTTAGCTACATAGTTTAAACTAGAAAAAAAAACTTTTTGAAAATTTTCTATAATTAATTAAATTAAACTACCAGACGATTGGATTTTCATGTATTAGTTTTATAAATTACTAGCTGTTGCCCGCGAATTCGCTCGCGTTTATGTCGGTTTTTTGTGTTTTATATATATATATATATATGTGTGACTGATGCAAAAATTAGATAAAAACAATCCTTGATGCGGATTATTTATCGTTCTAAAATTTCAGCTCGATCGGTGCAGAACTTTTTGAGTTTTTGAAGCGTACACAAACCAACATAACATTTTTAAATATATAGATTTAAAATGATGATGCAGAAGCATCTTAATATGCCACCATAGTGTGGGTCACCATGCTGCATTGTTGCATTGTCTGCATTCGCAATGAATATGGTGACCACCACTCTTGGATTCTGCTTATGCTTCCAACTGTCACTTGGCAGTGGCAGCAGACACATGTATAAAAAAAATATATTTTAAAGACTTAGGTTAGGGTTTTCTTAACATAACTAAGTTGGCAAATAATCATTCGGGATCTTGATGGGTAGTGGTTATCGATACCTAAAACTACTTACTGCAAGACTCTTCTTTAAATTCGCTGAAAGACCTTCGTAAACCTAGTTATTATTTAGGTTGTGCCATCTTTATGCTATATAGCCAGTGGACTTTCTTTATAAGAAGGCTATTCAACACAAAAATATTTTTCAAATTCGGGGCTGTTCAAGTATTACGTAAGCAGATTTATAACAATTATTTACCTCTATCTCCCTTGTCAGCAAAAGTAAGTAAAGCTGTACTCCCAACCCCCGCCCCCCTCTTTCATAGGTACGTACATTGTTATATGCATTCTTCTTCTTCTTTTAATATTTTGTCTATTGTTTCATGAGCACTTGTTAAATAATGCATGCTGTTATATAATTCTAGAAATGCGAATATAGGTAGGTACTCGTTAAGAACGGAGTAGTGGAATTACCGCACGATATTGACCTATTTGTATGAGATTTTTTAAACTTACAAACAAATTATGGTATTAAGTTGATCAACAGTAACACAAACATTAACTTCCTTTATTTTATTGAATAGTCGACAAACGAGCAGACTTATCGCCCGATGTTGTTTACAATACGTCAAATCGTCAATCGTACCGAAACGAAACAATTATTACGTATTGACGAAGAAATTTAGATCGGGGAATCGCACGCGATAATTCCCCTACTAAACGAGTAGCTACCTAAACGTTTACATTTTTGTGGGAATCCCCAAAACATCGTTTCATTTTCAAAAATAGAAAATGTGTGGGTTGCCATATGTATTAGAAACTAAATAATTAGTGCTGACGTAATAACCATCTAGCCCCATAAAGTAAAATAAGCAAAGTAAAGACCCTCATCCAGTCTTTACGTAATACTTAAACGGCCCCTTCGCCCTAGTTATTCCTGAGATAAATACTTTAAAACAAACAAACAAACTCTTCAGGTTCATAATATTACTATAAACTTGCCTAAAATCTAGCCTGTAAATAACTACTAACCTCAGCAAGAATACCTCTAACGGCTAAATTTATGTTTATTGCGTAAAGTGACTGCAATATCGCTTATCTTCACGTTTTGTAACGATGTTGACATGACCTGGAGCAATTTGGTTCAGTTTAGCAATAAAATAAATATCAGGCTCTCAGTAGTTCATTAACTTACCTCAAAATATGATTGCAATAAAAACAGTAGGTATAGTATAGTATATATAGATGTACTAAGGTTCAAGTTCTATAATAATCATAGAAAGACGTTCACTGCTGTACATGCGGTTGTCCCGGACCAATACGACCTTCAAACCTTCAAGAAAAGAGCGTACTCTTTCTTAAAAGGCCAGCAACGCACTTGTAACGCCTCCATGGGCGGCGGTAATCGCTTACCATTAGGCGATACGTCTGCTCGTTTGCCCCCTATACAATATTAAAAAAAAACCTAGTTCACTACACCAGGAATACGTTAACGGCCATCCGACGGCTTCTCCTGTCCTTCATCAGATCGTCGGAATATCTTGTTGGGGTGTAAAGAAAAATTAAAAATAAATATAACCAGACTATGTTTCTATGTATGTATTATTAATCTAATGACAGCTCATTTATTGAAATCGGTTTAGTAATTTGGTGCTTCGGTCTGCCAAAGTATAACCCCCCCTTTTAACTTCAGCGTAGTCGGATAAAAATTCTAGAAAACGATGCCTACGACACGGTAAAACAAATATGTATTAGAATTTAGGTCGTCTAACTGACGAAATGCATTAATATAACAATTAATCATAAAATAAACAAATAAATATTAATGTTGCACTGTTTATATTCGTATCTCTAATAGTCGAGGTTAGGTCCATGCGGTTGAATAGTTTTTGTTGATATATTATCGTGGATCAATAATAAAACTGTATAGAATACGAAAGAAATGAGATCGTATATTGAGTAAAATTATTACAACAGTTCAGCAGCACAACAATGGCGGAAAAGAGATGAAAAAAAGTGTTGCCAACCTAACACCACAAATATAGTTGGACCAACTAATAAACGTTGCATTCTCAAATACCAACAGTTTTACATTTACATTACGAGTATTAAGCGAGACGTATGTTTATTTGTCAAGTTAGTTTGTTAAAAGAAAAAACAAAATGATATGATACTTCACGGATAGTTTAAGAGTCCACATAAACGCTTCCTTCTGCGCTGAGTGTATCTCAAAGTCTGGATAGTCTTTGACTTTATTCCAGGTATGTTCCAAATCCATGAACTTGCCTAGTGGGCTCGTTGTCTTAAACCAAAAAGTAACACGCCTTCTGAAAACAATAATCATTAAGCATCTATAATTCTTGTCCAGTTTGGCTTAATTTTGTTTTAATGAAACAAGAAGTTCATTAACAGCTTCCAACAGTCTAATACTGAATTATGGAGGGTAGAGACAAGGAGTGTTATCTTATATGGAAGAAAATTGAAAAAAGTGTCCAGCATAAGCTGTAAATAACAGTTCAAAAACCTTCCAGAATGGCGCTGGTGTAGACACAGGTTATGGTATGAATGTAGCAATTGTGAACGAATTGAAGTACGCCGAGGTAAAAAAATTAACATTATTGTCACTACTTGCGTATTACAAAATAATGTAGTAAATATATTTTATTTTCTGAACTGTGAATAGTACGTTTATTGATTTTTTATCATTCAATTTTATGAAAAAGTGTGTGTATCGATTTTAAGAAGTTTACTCTGATGCTAATGTGGCGCCACCCTAATTTAATGCATTTCAACGGACACTTTTCATGTACACAGATGATACTCCTTATCTCTACCCTCCATATACTGAATATAGGCCTCTCCTTGGAAAGGAGGAGATCAATAACCTTAATTAATTAACAAAACAATCAAACATCGTCAACAAAACAATCAACATCGTCATTCGTTTTTTTTCATTTAATACTAACGAACGATTGTGTACTAGGGTATCAGTAAATGAAAGAACCTTGTTTTAAGCTTATATATACCTTAGTAATTGTATAACTTACTCTACTCATAATCTCCTGGTACTTTTGTAGATGCGATTCTAAAATAACTTCGTATGTAGTTTATGACTAAAATAAACTAGTGATAATGACTATTGTGAAGTTGATGACTATTAGTGATAACTAGTGACTATTTTTATGTATAGTGAAATACGAAGTATATAAAAATGAAGAGGATAAAGCGCATATTTTCTTTTGGGAAAGGAGGTAAAGTATACTTATTATACATGTAAATATAAATAAATAATAAATAAATAAATATTTTCGGACAATTTATTAACACACAACGCCATCTAGTCCCAAGCTAAGCAGAGCTTGTGTTATGGGTACTAGACAACTGATATGAATACATATATACTTTTTTTTTGTAAATACATACATATTATACATAGAAAACACCCAAACTCCGAAACAAATATTTGTAGATTACACAAACATTTGGTCCGACCCAGGATTTGAACCCGAGACCTCAAGCACAGCAGTCACATTCACTACCACTGCGCCACCGAGGCAGTTGCAGGCAGCAAATATATTCAAATAAATAAAATTTAATGTGTTTGTTGTAATTTTAAGTTAACAGCTTTTCACTAAATACATACAAAGTTGTCTGTCCGGCTAATCTCTGAAACGGCAAGACCGATTTTGACAGGACTTTCATGATTTGACAGATGATATAAGAAGTAATTTCCGCGGTTATTGTTGAAAAGGCACAAGGCTCGTAGTAGATTATTACAATAAATTACATGATATCGTATTTAAATCGCAAAAGGAAACGAATCTAAGTATTACCGTAGTTAATATATAGTGTGGGTTTTATTGAACTGATCTTAGATTATTTTACTCAGAAAGATTTCATCCCACGTTACAGAGTAATTCGGAAAATGCATTTTACGCTATCGTCTCTAGTATTCGGTATTGGTATTGACCATATCATAGTGTAGGCCGTAGTGTGGGTCGCCAAACTGCATTGTCGGCATTCACAATGAGTATGGTAGCCCCTACTCTTGACTTTTCCGCAAGCTTTCCATCCGAGTGAGTTGAGTCATTTTGCCAAACCTCCAAATGAAAATGAAAAACAGATGAATACCTAACTTTACCATAACAATTTTCAAATTTTAAATTTCTATAGAACAAACGCATGTCTCCTGCCTACGCCATTGTCCTTCATCAGGAATGTCATAGTAAATCGTAAAACTAATTTGAGAACCCTTCGTACTCCTTCAAAACAAGCTGTTAAACTAGTCGCCTACTCCCAATTGAAGATGATATCACAAGTCTCGTCCAATTGTGACCAAGGTGTGTGTGACCAACCTTGTGTTGCCAGATATTTCACTAATGAATCAAAGAACACCCACTTTTTAAGTGAATCAGGGTTTATTAAGAGGAATCAGGACATTATTTTGTTTTGTCAAGTTCGGCCTATATGATGTCACTGTAGGTACTAACACGATGTTTTTCGACTGAAGATCAAAATAAGTTTTGTGGGCCTCAATGTCCCACATTCGTTTAGAAGTATGATTAAAACGAATATGAGACATTAAAGTCCGCAAAATCTATTTTGAAAACTTAGCATTCTACAAATTCATAGCTTTTAAATGGGACGAGATTGTCTTGTCTGAGGAGAAAACTAGTTCCTGCTAATGTTTTGTGGTTGAAGAACCTTATTTTTTTTAAGAAATTAACAACTTTTATAAAGATCATTAGCATACATGGAAACGGAACAGATAACTCAACGAAACATTATGTCCTACTAATGTTATAAACGCGAAAGTTTGTGAGTATGTTTGTTGTTCTTTCACGCAAAAACTGCCGAATGGATTTTAATGGAACTTTACAATAATATAGCTTATACATCATAATAACACATAGGCTACAATTTGTAAAGATACTAGCTTCGTTTCGCAGCGTTGGCCCCCGAGTCGTGGGGTTCAGCTAGTAGATAAATAAATCCATGATTTTATAAGAAATTCAATAAGTACTTATATTATGTTTTAGTCTGAATTAAAAGGGTTAAAATTAAAAGTAACATGATTACCTGTACTCCATTACTCATCTGTACCTTTCAAATGAAAAAATTGAGAAATGGGTTCGACGCGATGTTACGAAATTAGTACATACCTTATTTCTTTAATAAGTAGAGGATACTTCAACCCAGCAGCTGGTTCTATCAGTCTGTTTGAGACTAACGTTTACTAAGTTTCACTAAAGTGTATGTCGGTTATCGCGTAAAATAATCCTTCGTCAAGAATCAAAGTACCTTCATGCCAAATTTCATTGAAATTGGTGCAGCGGTTCAGTCGTGAGAGCGTAGCAGACAGAGTTATTTTATATTTATTAGTATTGATAATAAAATCTTTCCCATACCTAAAGCAACGTACAGTAAACAATTATTGTTGCTATACTGTTTTTGTCCAAACAAGAATAACGTAACATTCTTTACTTGAACAACTAACTATTGTCTTATGGCATGTATATAGTTTATAATAAACTCACAACTTGTATACAAATAACATATCTATTTGTTCGGACCGTACCTTTATACTCTGCAGCAAACTTTTACTCGGTCCCATCTCAATGTGTATTATCCCATTGTTAAGCCTGAAAAATATTTTTAATATAGGTACTACTATATAAACCGTGCCCCGAAGAGCTCGTTAAACAGTCGGTCCCGGTTGTCATTTAAACTTCAAGAACTGGACGAAATTAAAATGAAACCACACGGGAAGCACCAGCTTTCAAATATAAAATAATCATCAAAATCGGTTCACCCAATAGAAAGTTATGAGGTAATATCACATAAATAAAACATTCGAATTGATAACCTCCTTCATTTTTGAAGTCGGTTAAAAAAGACCGACAGCAGCAAGTCTTTCTACAGAACTTCGATATCGCCTCCTTAAGTTTTATAAATCTGATGGCTGCACGTAATAAAAGCTGAAGTTTGCTGAAGCCGTAATATGACTTAAAGCTTATCATACTCGTAACTTCATTTCGGAATAAGGCTTGTAGTGTAGGCTTTTTTTAAAGAAACCAATATTGAAAGCAAAAAACAAAAAATGTTTTAACCTACTAAAAGTTTTGAGAAAAGTTATTCATCGATGTTATTCCTGTACTATGAATCACCTGTGTATATTTCGTTTCCTAAATGTGAAACACAGCGCTCAAATTTATTGCTATGATGCATTGTTTCAAAATATTTTGAAGTATTAATACATAGAGAATACAGATTAAAGAAAGATATTGTTCTAAAAGAATAAAATGTAAGTCGGTACCTAGAACCTTCTCGTAATCGAACATAGTACGAGTAGAAATAATTGAAGTCACAAACGACATTAAGCTAAGTTCAGCTAAATATTTCAATTTGAGAAGATTATGCTCAAGTTCTTCTTACTACAGCTCGGATTTTCCGGCAAGAACCACAGATATATAACCCTGACTTACTCTAGCTATAACTTACATTCGTAAACCCTTTGTCACCGTTGTCTATCCGTCTTATCTCCATGCCCTTTCAGTAACTCCCAATGTTTTCTATCTAATATCTAAGTACCTAGTTAAAGTCAAAAGCTTTATTCTTATTTTTTTTTTTGCTTGTGCGGAAATTCCCTTTGAATAGCACCTATTAGTTATGTCTGGCTCAATCGTATTAAGTGGTAAAAGGTTCATGCCCCTAATACGTTAGTAGGACTAAAAATATATATGCCAAAATTTCGGCTTGTAAAACACCTCTGCGCACCCTTTTTTACGATGTAAGCGCGAGTGTATGATAATGTGCATTACTAATTAGTCCACTTTTTAAATAATTTCTGCACCATAATTATCGTTAACAATGATCACATGATTCCTCTTATAACCAATGATAGTTCCGAATCAGTCCGAAAAGTGCAATTAACTGATAGCCTGATGTCATTGTATGAGAGACGTTGATTCGGGTGACCTTGCGTGCTGAAATACACAGGTTGGGACAGTTATCTCGACAATTCTGAATTGAACGAGAGTGGGTGGTGTAGAGTAAAAATCTCAGTAGGTTAACTACTATTTGACGTGGACCGAAACCAATGTCAATAGTGACCAAAACTGAAATTCAGACAACAACAACAACAGTCTGAGTTTCGTGTATTGAGTCTGTATTACTTATACTTTGATGGTCTACGATGTTTTATTATTTCTTGTTAAAAACGCTCGCAGTTTTTAATTAAAGTCGAAATATTTTGGTCGATTATCCTTGTTGTATAGCATAAAATGAAATAGTTTCCGCTGTGTGTGTTTTAAAGTACTCAACGGATTTTAACACAGTTCAGCAATAGATAGAGTGTTTCAAGAGGAAGGTTTATATGAGTAATACTCGTACGTGCATATTATAGGAGAGAAACTCCGAGAATTTCAAAGACTTGAGTGCAAAGCCGGTCCGAGTCGCTAGTCATAATTAAAAATATCTTGGACAATTAAGCACACAATATGTCAATCATTTTTTATTATCTATAATTATGATTTCATAGAGAATGAAATATATATTTAGCGTCTAAAATTAGTGCATGATTAGATACATAAAAACGCTGATCGAAGAAATTGATGTCTCAAGAACTTATGTGCAATTATCACAATGATAAATGTTGTAACGAACTATCAATTTCAATCAATCAGCTCAAATAAAAAATAACTATTATGTATTAAGAGTTATAATCAATTTCTTTTTAAATTATATTTTTTTAATGAGACCCAAGCTTTCGAATAAAAACCTCTGATTTATTCGAAATACGTTTGTCATACTGCTATTTTTACACTGCTCTGTGTCACACCGGTGTTCTAGATCTCAATATTGCAGTAACTCAATCGCTCTCCTCAACTTAGCTCGTACTTTTAAAACAATTTAAATGTATTTGAGAGTTTATATTATATATGTGGAGCGGACGTTTGAAAGGGTTGAAAGACGTGGAACAACAGGTGGTTATTGAATGATGTTCTATGTCCACTATTGTCTATGATTCAATTGATATATCTGTGTTTTAATGGTGCGTTTAGTTCTGTTGTTTATGGTGTTGTTTGAGGTTAAAGACCTTTTTTGATTGTTGTTGTGTTTATGTACTTAATATTTTGTCGGTGAGTGGTAAAAGGTAACGCCAGAGAGGCATTAGAAGTTTATAATCATACTTAAATGTATGAGATGTTGACTTATGAAATGTGACTTAAAAAAATTTAAAAGTAGTGTTGCTTACCGAAAATAAATATGTTAAACTTTCAATAATACGAGTACCAAGGAAATAATATTTTCTAATGACAATATTTTTTTTGTAAATGTAACGACTCGATAATAAACTCCGAAGACTTAAATCTCGGTTGGAACAATACTTTCGTTGGTTTTGCACCAACTGTGTGGGGTAACCTTAGCCCAAACCACCTCGCCGTCTTACTCACTGACTCGATAGTAAACCTATATCTACATAGTCAATATGTTAATCTATACGAGTATACATAAAAGCGAAATACCACTCACTGATTAATAACGATATCTCAGAAACTATAACACCTATAAACTGAAAATTTGGCAGATAGGTTCCTTATAGGGCGTAGACATCCGTTAAGAACGGATTTTACGAAACTTCATCCCTAAGGGGGTAAAAAGGGGGAAGGAAGTTTGTATGAAAGTTCTATGTTTTTGAAGTAAGAGACTTGAAATTTAGAATGTATGCTCTATCGATGATGTAGAGGATTACTAATAGTGTATCTTTAGATATCAACCCCCTTTTGGGGTTAAATCGGGGGATGGTAGTTTGTATAAACGTCCAATGTTATTGAAGTTAAAGTAATTATTGCGGAAGGATTTAAATGGTATTTAAGTATAAGAATTATCATATATATACTAGCTGAACCCCGTGGTGTTACCCACGGTACAACAACAACCGCGGGTAACGCCACGGGGCAAAGTTAGTGTACTGTAAACATCATATTCTTTATAAGTCGAAGCCAATCAACTTAGGTATAAAAAGTTACTGGCGAATAACAATTTGATTTGTGATTTACACTCTATGTAGGTGAGTGTGTGGGACTAGTTGAACGGGAATATAAGCGTGGTTTAGATGATATACTAGTGAATACTCGAACATACCTATGCGATAAATGCGATATCTGTAGGTCGCGGTCCATCACTCCACAATCCAACTAACAAACACAGTCAATTGTTAGGAGGAAGTACAGTGGAAAACAATAAGAATTTAACGCATCTTACACATAGCTGGATTATCCTAAGCTAGACAAAGCCTGTATTATTGTGACAATGCCGCTGCCAGTCTTCATTCTTGTATATTCCTAAATACACATCCTACTACTATTATAAAGGCGAAAGTTTGTAAGTATGGATGTATGTATGTATGGATGTTTGTTACTCTTTCACGTAAAAACTACTGAATGGATTTGAATGAAACTTTACCACAATATAGCTTATACATCAGAATAACACATAGGCTACTATTTATAAAGATATAGCTTCGCCTCGCGGCGTTGCCCGCAGTTATCATCGTACCGCGGGTAGCACCGCGGGGTTCAGCTAGTATTGATATAATTCACTGTGTGGCGGCCTCCACATACAACATAAAATACTGCAGCGCCATCTACCGAAGTTACACTGAACTACGAAGTAACGCACTATACGGAGTGACTACCAATCCGGAATCGCTCAATAGAAGTTCTCGCGCCGATTATCATATATACAACATCCCAACATCAACTGTTAGGCAGTAGCCCGCCAGGCATGATCACCTCGCCTGGTCGGAGGATCCTCCCTTTGTGTTGGGTGGAACATGATACCCGTTCCCCTACAACTGTTTCGGCGGCGCAGTGGTAGCGTATGCGACTGTTGTGCTTAAGGTCTCGGGTTCTATCCCAGACCAAATGTTTGTGTGATCTGCAAATATGTGTTTCGGAGTTTCAAATATGTGTTTCGGAGTTTCAAATATGTGTTTCGGAGTTTCAAATATGTATGTATTTACAAAATAAAAAGTATATATGTATTTATATCAGTTGTCTTGTACCCATAATACAAGTTCGGCTCAGTTTGGCACGTTGTGTGTTTGATTCTCGAAATAATTCTTTAATTTATATCCAGACATACAATAAATTATCGTACTTGTTTTTTTTTTTTTTATTATTGAATAGCGGGCAAACGAGTAGACGTATCACCCGATGGCAAGCGACTACCGTCGCCCATGGACACCCGCGACACCAAAGGCGTCACAAGTGCGTTGCCGACCTTTGGGGGATGGGAAAGGGGATGGGGGGAGGGGTTGGGGTATGGGCCTTTTTTTTTTTTTTAACGTGTGGAAAACCCCTCGGGCCGTCACCCTGCCGGGGTTTGCGGCGGGGCGGTGTGTCGGAATCGAACCGACTAAAACCACACGGTGTGCCAACTCTGCGCCTGAGAAGGGAGGAGCCCGGGAAATGCGTTTATTAACACAACCGAGCCCCTCCCAGCGCCTGCCCGCACTGAAGCGGGCACCGTCTGCTGGTAGACTCTCAAATTAGGCGACGCACGGCACACGCGTACGTCGCCCCTTCGCGGCTGGCCATTAGAGCGGATGGAGGGGAAAACCCGTCCCCACCATCCGCGGCCACACTCAGGGCGGCATGAGGCGCAGATAGGCGCGCCTCCGCCGCCCGGTTCGCCGGCGGCGGATCGGGTCCGAGTGGATATCTTCCTCTCGGGCCTTCTCCGCCGCCTCCTTCTGCGAAATTACGTCTTCGCAGAAGGATGCGACCGCGGTGAAACTGCAATCGCTACCGGCCATGGAGCGTATGATGGCCGGTAGCGAGAGATCTCCTCCAATAGCTGCAGTGAGGGCCCGGCGCTGATCCGCCCAAGCGGGGCAGATCTCCAGCGTGTGCTGGGCCGAGTCCTCACTGCAGTCGCAGTGGTGGCAGGCGGGACTCAATTCCCTCCTAGCGACCGAGTGCAGGTACTTTCCGAAGCAACCGTGCCCGGAAAGCACCTGCGTCAGCCGGAAGGAAAGGGTCCCGTGCTGCCGCCCTGCCCACTCGAGGATGACCGGCTGGAGCGCCTCCACGGTGGCAAAGCCAGCGCGTGGAGCCTCCAGCCGGGACGACCAACGAGCCATCGTGGCTCGGCGAGCGGCTTCACGCCAATCGCGTACCTCTTCGGGCGGAGGACGATACCCGTTCTCCGCCCGATATTCAGCCGCTCGCCGATAAACTTCGGCGAGCACTTCCGCCTCCAAATCCCACGGGGGTGTTCCAGCCAAGGCGCATGCCGCCTCCGTCGAAACGGTGCGGTATCCGCGTATGGCTCTGACTGCCAATACCCTCTGAGGGCGCCAGAGGCGCGCCTTATTCTGGGCAGTCAGAGCCGGGACCCACACCGGTGACCCATAAAGGGCCATCGACCGGACCACCCCCGTGTAGAGGTTCCTAGTAGCGACGCTGGCTCCACCCAAGTTGGGCAAAAGACGCCCAAGGGCGGAGGCAGCGCCGACCAGCTTAGGGCCAAGCTGTCGGAAGTGCTCGTCGAAGAGCCACCTACCGTCGAGGATCAGGCCCAGATACCTCATCTGGGCCCGAACCGGTACGAGGACCGAGTTGACTTCGATAGAGGCGCCGGGGGGTGGACCACGACGGGGCCCATGGAATAGCAGGGCCTCCGTCTTGTCAAGGGCCACCCGTAAGCCCAGCGCCTCGATGCGCCCAACCACCAGAGAAACACCCCTGGTGGCCAGGCGCGCCGCCTCTTGGAAATTGGCCCCCCGAGCTGTGACCAAAGTGTCATCGGCGTAACAAATTACGCCCAGCCCGGGGGGCAGACGACTTCGAAGGACCCAGTCGTACCCCACGTTCCACAGGAGTGGTCCGAGGACAGACCCCTGCGGAACGCCGCACGACATGGGTCGCCGTCTCAAGACGCCATCTCGATCCTCGTACACGACGGTACGCTCCTCCAAATAGTCTGCCACCAGCCGCCTCAGGTACTCTGGCACCCCATGATACTGGAGTGCTTCCCTGATGCAGCTGAATGGCAGACCATTAAAGGCGTTGGCGATGTCCAGGGACACCGCCAACACCACGCCGCCACAGCCAACCGCCTCTTCGGTCACGGCCCTAAGGCGCATCACGGCATCGACCGTCGAACGCCCCTCTCGGAACCCGAATTGGGCGTCCGACAGGTCGGGCCCTACCTCGCTGAGATGCTGGACGATGCGGGCAGAGAGAATCCTCTCGAACAATTTGCCCGCCTCGTCCAGCAACACGATGGGCCTATAGGCCGCGACCGAATCGGCTGGCCGTCCCGGCTTCGGCAACAGGACCAGCTTCCCACATTTCCAGCACTCAGGGAAGCGTCCGGACGCCAGGCTGGCGTCCAAAACCTCCCTGAGGCGGTCCGACATATGGTCGAGGGCTCGGGCCATCACTCGGGGTGGTACCCCGTCCGGCCCGGGGGCGGTGTTCTTGGAACGAATCCGCAGAACAGCCGCCCCTACCTCCGATTCCCTAACGGGCGGAATATCGTCCTCTCTGCCCCCGTCGTCTCTGGCCACTGAATAGGCCATCGACGGGGGCGTGTGCTCCGCCCGCTGCGGGAAAAGGCCCTCGACCACTTGCTGCAGGAAGCTGGGCTGGAGAGTCTCGGTAAGGGGGGGGCCCGCCGTGCGGAGCTTCTGTCGCACCGCACGATATGGGCGACCCCAGGGGTCACGGTCGAGACTCTCCAGCATCTCCTTTCTCTTTGCCTCTTTGGCGCGGCAAATGGCCAGCTTCAGAGTCCTCCGCGTTTCGCGGTACTCCTCATGAAGCTGGCCCTCCTCCCCGTCTACGCGGTGGCGTCGCCGCCGGCAACGGGTGTAGGACCTCCGGGCACGAGTGCAGGCCGCACGGAGGTCCGCCAACTCCTGGGACCACCAGTAGACCCCGTTCCGTGGAGGCCGACAACCCCGAACGCGGGGCATGGCCGCATCGCAGATCTGCGTAATCGCAGTGCGAAAGCGGCCAGCCCCCATGTCGACCTCCTCGGCCGGGGCCCGCGGAGACAGCCAAGACTGAACTATGGCCGCCTCCTCTAGCAGGTCCCTTTGGGGTATGGGCCTCCGGTATCCTCACTCACTCGGTGAAACACAGCGCAAACGCTATTTCACACCGGTCTTCTGTGAGGCCGTGGTATCACTCCGGTCGAGCCGACCCATTCATGCCGAAGCATAGCTCTCCCACTTGTTACAAAATTGCTTAATACACAAAATAAGGACCAAAGGCGATGGGTTGGATTCTCGCCAGGATCACTAACCAATATGCTAACAAGCTAATCACATGATCCATAACTTTTAATCTTCATAAGATTATGACCATTACATAAATAATGCTAGAATTTCTGGACGCTGGCAAATACGTTTTGACGTTATGACAATATTTTCCAAAATATTATTCGAAAGAGTAAGACAGAACTATTTACTATATATTCCATGTAACTCAGTGCTCATTCAGTATGTATTTCTTGTCACAGAGGATTCGAAGAACGCTGCCCGCATATTCACAGAGCAGTCGTCACATCTTCTAGAACGTTTGGAGATCTTAGAGCGACAACTGCATGAGAGGATAGCCAGCCACATTCCAAGGGACCTGGACTCGTTGGAACACTTGGTGCTGCAGCATAAGGACTGGGAAACCAGTGTACATGCCTGCACTCATGATGTTGAGGAAGTGCAGAATACATTTAGAGGTGAGTGGTTTCTGACTCTTTAAAGTACTTATATGCTCTATTAAAGTCAAATTTTATCTATCCACCATTTCGTCTATTGTAGATTCAAATTTCTATTTATATTTGACGGATTCTGCGGCATACGAGCAGACGTATCACCTGATGGTAAGCGATTACCGCCGCCCATGGTCACCCGCAACACCAGAGCCGTCAGAGTTGTCGTTCGCCTTATTCTAGAGATGTTTTTAATGTGGATCTACTTGTATCTAATGAACATTATTGTATTTCTTAGGCATCGCGCTCAAGACGCCCGCCATGAAGAAGAATCTCGACAAGGTGATGGGCAAGTGGAACGATATGCAGTCCAAGAGCCAACTCTTTGTTGAGAGGTAAGGAAACTTTAAATATTTATTTAATACTACAAAACTTTTAAAATAACTTCACGAATCTCACACAAGTCCGTCGTTACCCAATTTTTTTATTGAATAGTGGGCAAACGAGCAGACGTATCACCTGATGGTAAGCGATTACCGCCGCCCATGGACAACCGCAACACCAAAGGCATCACAAGTGCGTTGCCGACCTATTAAGAAGGAGTACGCTTGCGCCTATACTCCAACCTCCCCCATCCCCACAAAGACCGGCAACGCACTTGTGATTTTTGCTCGGTTATTCAATAAAAAATAAAATATGAAACAGAATCTGTTCACTGGTAACTGGACTGGCTAATAAATAGATAAATTGCACTCACAATACAATTATTTGTCAGTCAGTATTAAAACGATAAAATTTATGACGATTATAACGTCTATCTGTACTAAAAATTTTCTATAAATTTGTCAACAGGTTGAAGTTCGTGGAGATCGTAGTCAACAGCATGGAAGAGAATCATCAAACAATTTCTGAATTTGAGATCAAGCTTGCACAGTTTAACGACTTGCCCAACGATATCGACCTACTAAAGGACGTAAGTGTTACCTATCTCAATAACTGAGTCTTTCAATACTACAAAGAGTCTAGATAACAGTTGACAGTCATGCAATAGAACAAGAAATTTAAAAAAATATTTAACTTATTAGAAATAAAAAAAATCACAAATTTTAACAACAAAAAAGCCTACTTCAAGAACTGGACCAAATTTAAATGGGACCACACGGGAAGCACCAACTTTCAAATAAAAAAGAATCATCAAAATCGATTCACCCAGTCAAAAGTTATGTACACAAAAAAATACAGTAGAAATGAGTCGGTGAGAAGTCGGTTAAATCTTTTTTAACCGACTTCTAAAAAGGATGTTGACGTAGGAATGTCTTTTCATAGCATTGAATATTCTCTATTTTAAATATGAGCCTGCCAAAGTGACTACTCTACCTGATAGAAAGCATAAGCAGAATCCAAAATTAGTGGTCACCCATGCTCATTGCGAATGTATACAATGCAAAAATGCAGCATGGTGAATGGTGAGCCACACTATGACAGTCATGTTTTGAATCATTGAGTCTTCCGGTCCGGTTACTTAACTTTGCTTTAAAGTTTTCTAAAGTTTGATAAAATAATTGTAAAATAAATGCATGCAAGCATGGCGGAATCATCACAAAATTGATATTTATTATATATTAGTATGTATGTATTTTAGTATAACTGTACGTGTGTATGTTTATATGTATTTTGTATGGTTGTGTAGATTTATCGTATTCCATTATATACAGTATTTTTTATCTTTTTTTCGCTTATTTCTTAATTTTAAGTTTTTAATGTCCAATCTAGAATGGCTAACCGAAGTGTAGTGCACCTTCTAATTCATTTCCGCACTACCCGACGGTAGACTGGTAGATATTGCCTGTGGCATTAAGTCCGCCATTGTAAATTTGTGCATAAAGTTTTTAAATAAATAAATAATTTGGTTAATTGGCGCTCTCTGAAAGGGTGGAAAATAAATTAAGTAATTAATACAGTCAAAGACTAATTTTCAATTACATCTAGACTTTAGGAAGTAGCTGCTGAAAATAATAAGTAGGTACTATGAAGATGTATGTTGCTTATATTGAGTTTAAATATTTTCACTTAAAGGTGCATGAAGATCTCCTTCGTATGCAAGTAGCCGTATCAAAACAACAGATTCAAATAGACCAGATGAACGATGACGCTGAGAACTGCAGACGTCTGGTAGAAGCGTCTAGGGCAGCACTCCCACACTCCTCTCTGCCACGATCTGGAAAGCATATCGACCTGGAGAGGTTGGATAAGGAAGTCTCCCAGTTGAATAATAGATGGAATAGTGTCTGCGGTCAGCTGGCCGAGAGGTAAGTAATTAATACTTATAGATTAATTAAGTTATGTATAAGTAATGTGTATGTCTACAATTAGACAAATCATTTTAGACAATAAATCTGTAACAACAAATTGTACACATGTTTAGGCATCTTTATATTTATGCTACATAAAAAATAATTAATTGGTATAATGCACAAGAGAACGGGTATTCCGTTTTAAGTGTGTATGTATTTTTCTATTAAAAATCATTTGAATGTTTAAACATGATAATCATTGACTACTAAAATAATCAAAGATACGTGTAACATTCATATATACAAAGAAGAAAAAATACAAACTATTGACAAACTCAAATATTTCATGGTGTTTTAATATTAAACCATATTTGAGATTATTACATAAGACACTTGTTTAACAGACTCCGTAGCTGCGAAGCCGCATATCAACTCCTGCGCAACTACAGCGCTGGCCTAGAGAAGGAGGCGGAATGGATTGATGACGCCTACAGCAAGCTCCAGGCTCAGCCGCCCATCGAGATCAGGCCTAAAGAACAGTTCGAGCCTACACGGGTGAGAAGAAAACTATGACAATATTTTTTTTTCAGGAATGATTTGTTGACAAATTAAAAAATAGGGCAAATATGGAAAGTCCTAGATGAATGCAGAAAGACTCAGGTGAATATGGAAAGACTCAGGTGAATATAAAAAGATTAGGTGAATATTCAGAATAGGGCGACTAAGTTAGTGAACATCCTGATTATGACTTATTCGGTAAATGGTCACCTAGTAATGTAAGCTAAAATATTGTAAAAATGTTACTAATGTTGGTGCCATAAATAATAACAATATCTTTTAAGTATTTAAGTTTAAGATCTGGTTTGGATATAAGTCTTTTGAGTTTATTATTAAAGTGATGATTAACTCGCATGTTTTCACTTAAAATTGATTGTTTTAATTGGATTTAAATATGATAGCCAATATTATGATTTAATACGACAATATTAATGAACACGAAATAATTTTGCACTTACTAATATTAAAATAATTATACAAGTGGGTGTCTTGTGGTTATTCACAGAATCTACTGACGAGTGTGGTGGAGAGGACGCCTAAGATAGAAAAAGTTAACGTTGACGGTGGCAGATATATTCGTGAGGCAAAGGTAACTATCATTCAGTCGGCCAACTTCGATGTAGGATGAATCAGTTTTATGGAATATTCTAATTTCAAAAAGTTTTTTTTTCTTTTACGGATTTTTACTTTTCATTTTTTTTATTGCTCAATTGTATAAAACCGAAAGTCAACCAGCTTACAGCTGTCAAAATATTCCATAAAACCTTAATTGTCCATGGAGGTTTCAATTTATTTCATGAAAGGTATGAATGTCAAGAATTGAAGGAAGCTCGAGTCCAGCGTTTTGTCTCGCTTTTGGTTTTTGTCTCTGGGTCTTCAAATTCTCTTCGTATATCAGAGGTGTTTCGACTCTTTCACAAATGCACGATCGCTTTCGCTCTTACACTAATGCTTACGATTTTTACTAATCGATGCTTCTATAGTTTTAATCGATTCTGCTTACTAATCTGAATGCGAGATGTGTGATGTGTGTTTAGTCTCCAATAAAAAGCAAGTTATTACTGCTGAGTTTATTGTATTGTTGTGTGACTAAGAAAGCAGATTGTCAATTGCAAGTAAATAATATTGGCGGTGATCACTAGATGTCACTAGCGTATGAAATAACTGGCGCTATTTATTGTCAATGACGGTGGCTTAGTCTAGACTCAAATCTGTTCGCAAAGCATTACTGGTTTACGTCGAACTCACCACTATAGATGGACTACCGCAACTGCTTTAGGGGTTAAGGGCCCACTATGCTATCAAAGATTTTCTTGAATATTTTTTTGATGATGTATGGGGGAAACGGCATCTCGCTATAAGAACGCGTCTTGATAAAGTGTAGAACGCCTTCAGGCCAGGTTGAGTACCGATTTGCTTGATGCCAGGAGCCCAAAACCAATCAGAATGGCTTGCAATGGCAGAGGCCTATGACCAGCAGTTGACTACAATAGACTGATACTATATGGGGTCAATGAGAAGATGGGATACTAGCAAGACTCACATGTTAGCTACCACACTTTTAGTCGGAGGAATTTAGGATCTAGACTAGTACAAGTTACAACTAAGGATAGATTGATGAATTAATTAGAATCGTAAGGGCCATATGATGACACAGTATAAGGCCAGTCTTTAGGTCAGTTTTAAGAGTGGCTAATATATAGAAATAATCGTCCCAAGATAATGATAGTGTAGTTAAATCACCCGGGTGTGTAAATATACAGGCTTTTAAAAGTATAATTTACGTAAGAATACGATGTGCGGGTCTTATCAAAATTTTCATTAAGCAATGTAAATGTTCAATTGTTCATGTTGCTTTTAATTTCACAATTACTGGTTTTATCATGTTTTTTTTACTTAAAGTAATTGCCTGTAGTGAGTGTAAATACTTGTAAGAATTTTTATGATGTTCCGGTTGCGGCTTCTTTAGATCTCTAGTCATTTGAAATTTAAATTACTTTTTATATACCTATATTCTATGTCTGAATCTTTAATAGATACATTGTTTTACAAAAATGTAAGCTTTGCATGCTATAAGTTGTATCAATGTTGTCAGTATCATACATTTATTTCTACCATTTCTATATTTCGGTTGATTTTTGTTACTTTTTCTGCTTAGATGTGCACGAAATGGGTACTGTGTTGCACATTCGGTGTTGCACGCTTAAAAACCTGTATACTGAACAGGCTCTTTTAGCATGATTTCATCCCCGCAGTGTGGAGCTGGACTAGTGTTACCAGTGAAGAAAACTGTTTTATGAAATGGGAGAAAATGGCGAAGACCCTTTTATTTGTAGTTTCATTTATTTATAAAAAATCTTTGGGTCGCCTGTGACTGTAATATGCGTAAAAGGAAGAATAAAAGCATATATTATTTTAGCCATTAGTGTGAAAGGATTTCGGAAGGTTAAAATATTAATTCTAATATGACCGCTTTATTTAACAAACAGATTGTTTTTTTTCGACTTATTACAATATTTTATTCACTATGAACCTAAACATGGTTGCACAAAGAAAAAGCAGTCTGTCGGAGAACTAACCGACATAACCCGCTTGATCCTAACCCTATGTAGATTTACTCGTCACGGTGCCAACGATACACCGAATGGCTGTGCGAAGAAGTCCACCCATCCCTGGACATGCGCCACCTCCGGCGACAGGCAGACATGGAGCTCGCTGAACGACTCCGCGCGAGGGGGTTGGTTGTCGACCCTGAACATCTGCAGGCGGGCTCAGACGCTGTTGCTCGTGAACTTGATGAACTGAACGCGAAATATCAAAGGCTCATGGATATGTTGTATGAGAGACTGAGAAGGATCGCTGCTGCTAATCCGGGAGACATCGTGACTTTGGTAAGTGGTAGATTTTAGTAGTTTTTTGTGGTAGATTAATATTTTTAAGTCTTGTATGTCATAATATAATGATGACGAAACTTTATATTTATAACGCCTTTATATTATATTAATATTTTTTAATTAATCATATTTTTCATGTTCAAGAATGATCTGAAATATTTTTATGTTAAATATACTACTTTTTTGTTCATAAATGAAAACAACTATTAAAATATCAGATGATAAATAAACCAATTGAACGTTTAATGAATGGAGTCATTATCAGAATTAATACAACCTCTATCGTGACATTATTAATTTTGCTACCAATAATACACTCTACAGAGTCACTGTTTAAAGTTTCAATATATCCTAGAACCGTTAGTCTATCTCGGCTGAAAGTCATAAATTTCGTTCGGAAATGAACAGAACCGATATCAGGAGTTTACTCAACACATGTTTTAAAACGTATTATCCAAATGGATAAACAGTCTGCCTATTTCAGACTCAGGCGATGCAGAAACCGTTGCTGTTACGTTCTTAATCCAATTTGTTTTAACTAAATCCTCTTTAAGTTGTTTACGTGAGTAGAAACACAACAATCATAGGATTAATTTATTCTTTCATATAACATAAACTCTAGTAAAATGCACTTCAATTACAAATTGGAGCAAATATTAGTGAAGTATCTAGCTATTACTTTCTTGGGACCTCTAAATCGGGCTTTTATAAACAAATTCATAAAAAGAACGTTAGATCATTCGAAATTTAAACACTGAACAAAGCAGCCAGTGTTACCATACCACATTATTTAAAAATAATAGGAAGTTATTCTTGTCGGATACTTGTTGGCGGATGATACATATCGTATTTGATTTAAATATTAAATAGTATATTTGAGTTAAAAATACGCAAATTCCTATGGCTTCGTTATATAACCACGTGTAACTCAAGTTTTGTAGGAATTTATCTACAAGAGCGATGTTTTCAACTACGACGTAGCCATGTGTTACAATTAACATAATTAATTATTTGGAATAATAAAGAACAGCAAATGAGATCTATTCGATATTGCGCTATTTGTTTAATTTCTAGGAATTTATTAACGAGGGTACTGTAAGTCTATAGCATTTTCGAGCAATTGAAAAAGAGGTATGAAAAAAGAGAAAATGCACATTGTTCTTTTTTAAATGGATCCCTCACCAAAGAATCACGACAGCACGAACGTCACTGGTCTTCTGTGAGAGGATAGTAGCGGCCCCGGTCGAGCCGACCCGTTCGACAAAGTGTATGAATACATAAGACACCGAAAGTAAAAATGTGAGACCCTACAAAGCGATCGAAAAAAATAATATATATCCATACTTAAGGATATAAGTATAAGGCATATTTCAGCTTCAATATGAATATTAATTGTTTATTTGCTATTTACTAGGCGCCGGCGCCTTACACGGCTCTTAGGAACACAATGCGTTTCCGTGTCACGTAGTTGGAAAACGTTCAATTGGCGTTATGCAAGACTTTTTTAACTTAGGATGTATTTATAGTGATCGAGCTTGTCAAATATTGACTTATTTTAGATATGTATGAGAAGAAGCTGGGGAATGATTCATTTTTGATTTTTCTAATCAGTCCTCGCGTTGCTAGATGTATAAAATCAGATTTAACACATCTGCCAGACTTTGTGAAAATATGCATTCTCAATTATTTATTTTTTAACCAATTGCATTCTTCTGCGGCTTTAAATTACATTGAAATTACATTAGTGTCAAACATAGTTGATCAGTGTTTCTACAATTTTAGGTCACATTACTAGATAATTAACTACTCAGTGTGAACGTGGCCTTATTAAAAGTTTATCTAATTCAATGATGTCACCATTAGGTCATCACTCGGACCTCTTTCAAGGACGTGCTATTTAAATGTTGGCTGTTTATTTAAAGTAACGATTTTTTAAGTTGCGTTTTAACATGTAAGCTCAAGTTAGTTCTAAATCCGGTGTGAAATAGCGTTTGCGCTGTGTTTCACCGAGTGAGTGAGGATACCGGGGGCCCATACCCCAACCCCTCCCCCCATCCCCTTTCCCATCCCTCAAAGGTTGGCAACGCACTTGTGACGCCTTTGGTGTTGCGGGTGTCCATGGGCGGCGGTAATCGCTTACCATCAGGTGATACGTCTGCTCGTTTGCCCACTATTCAATAAAAAAAAAAAAAAAAAAAAATCAGAAATCCAGAACGCCTTATACCTTTCGGAAATGAAAAACCTTACCAATGCTTGCTTGTTTTTTTTACCAGATTACAGCAAATTTAAAAGGATGTGTAATAATTTTGTAAGTCTATGTATATTTGTATGTTTGATAACAATAGGTTTTGTTAACTTCATTTAGATACCTACTAGCTTTTGTCCGCGGCTCCGCCCGCATTTTTGTCGGTTATCGTGGTAATTCGTAGCCTCTTCCTATTTTTAACACTCATCATCATAACAAATTTTATTAAGATTGGTGCAGTAACCAAAGAAATAGAATGTGTTGGGCAGCGCATGCCAAGATAGCTCTCAGAGGGCTGATTTTTTTCCGACTTACTTGACAGTTATCGTTATATTGTGACCAATATAAAAAAAATATAAAGTTTAACTTATTATGTTATATCGCTGTCTAAGCTATATTACTGCTAAGTGTCATGAAAATCCTTTCAGTTGTTTTTGCGTGAAATAGTAAACACAAACACACACACACATCTTTACAAACTTTCGCATTTATAATAATTGGCCTACTAATTATTATAAGATAAATTAAACTGGTTTTGTTTAAGTATAACATAAACGTTTTATTATAATCAAACCGTCTAAAACCGGTATATTAATTTATTATAATTGATTTGGATTAGCTTTGTAAATATTACAAATGTCTCATCACTTGATTTAGGGATATTGTTTTTAATATTACATATTATAAAACAAACAGTAGCCACAGAAAGAACTTTTACATCATCATCACATCACCAGCGTTTTACAAACCACTGCTAGACATAGGCCTGTTCTTAGAAACGAGATTAACAACGAACGAACCTTAGCAAATTTTAAAAGTAGATACGGCTAGGCTACATATCATCATGCTAAGACCAATAGCAGCGGAGCACCAATAAATAGTGTTTCAAAAGCGGTGGAAAAATATCGGCAATAGGGGACTCAAACGAGGTTACGTGGGTCAGCTAGTACAACATAAATCCAATGACATTTAAAACTTACGCAAACCGAAAACAACTTTAAATTGAAGCTTCAATTTTTGAACAATTAAGATTCATTTATCGTCGGCCCACAGGTGGCCTTAAAAGTCCAAGGCGTGGGCTTAAGGACGACGTATATGGCATAGCATACCACAATTACTCTATTCGATGATTTCATACTAGATAGCTAATAGCTTATCGCGTTGCATTATTACAAATATGGAATAATTTATTAGCACTGACGTAGGTTTCTATGGTTTATTTATGTGCGTATGATTTTTATCTGATATTTTGGTAAAATTAATTGAAAGAGAGGTTTACAAATTTATGTAGGTACACATATTAAAATGATTTTCAGGTAGGGACAGTTTTGATGGAATGTGCTCGGAACCAACAACTTAGAAATCGATTGTTTAGTGATAAGTTAATGGATGTTGGCAGATGTAACAGTATCCTGGCCAATCCTTCGACAGATACAGCTAAGGCCCTATATGATTTGTATGCTGAATATATAAGAATAATGTAAAATAAAAAGTGGCTATGATGGAGCGACATAGTCAAAATTGTGGCTAAGCTCTTTAAATAAAGATTTAAAAAAAAAGGTAGGGACAGACAAAATACGGATTGATGTCAGCGTGTGCTGGCTTGCGGGCAGATTTTTATGAAAATTCCTGGATGGGCTTAAAGGCGCATACTGGTACAATGCGACTCAAATAAGAATCGGAACGTCAATGACCTCTGTCTGTTAAATTTCCCTTAAAAAAAGCGGTCAATAATGTTTTTAATAATGTTTCAAGGCTTTTAATAATGTTTTTTCAAGAGACATTTGACAGATAGAGGTCATTGACGTTCCTATTATTATTTGAGTCGCATTGTACACCGTGTGATATAAGTCGGTCCGATGTCAACACACCTCGCTGCTGCATAACCTAATGAGGTTAACGGTTCGCTTGGTTTATGGAGGTTTTAAAAATGGGGTTGAAATGTATTAAACTACATCGTCCCGTGCCCCAGTAATTTTCTCCGAATGTGTCCTTTTGCTTATAGTTTATGTAGGTAGACGAATGGTTGGTATTTTGGACTCAACAATTTATCAAAGGATGACGTAACACACGTCTCTTTAAAAATACATCTCCTGCGAGTGTTTATTCTACAAGTTACGTGTTTAATGGATATACTACTCGTAATAATGCATGCATAAGTCATAAAACTAGGTAGGTTATTGATAGTAAATAGGTTGTGCACACCGGATTACGTTTGTTCATAAATATGCTATGTTGAACCTTGATTAGGTGCCAGCTCATTCTAACTTGTAAAACAATAGACTATTTTATTATAAAATGAAACATTACATTGTGGTATAAGTGAGTACCTCCTTACTACAATAAAACATCGCTGGACTGTAAATGATGAATTTCAATCATTTTCTAATAATATGATATCATTATTAGGTCCAAAACAGTCTTGGCAACATTGTGCTTTTGGATCAGATATGTTACATCTTCTATTCTACTTAGTATAACTTACCTTTTATAAAATTTATGTAGGTATACGTTACCCGGACGATTAGTACGAATATATAGACATTTTAGGTGCTATGTTCCAACATACGAACATGATTGTCAAAACTTTTACACTGCCGTTTAACTTCGCCGTAGTCGAGTAAAAAATCGTGTTGCTGACAGTGGAATCTCTGGTGTCATTAAAACTTCGTCCATGGAGTTTTGCGGTCAATGCCAATCATTGTCATAAGTAAAAGAAAAAACACTTTTAAGGAACTTTTTTCTTTTGTCGATTCTAGATTTATGTACTTGTCACACTGTTTCATTTTGATACAATTCCTGTTCCGTGTTTAAATAAATGCGTCTCCCCTCGACATTCTCTATTTCATAACAAAACGATATCATAAAAATACAGGATCGATATTGAAAAGGCTTCAGCTTTAAATATTTTTAACTGTCATGTAACACGAACGTGGTTAACTTTGAACGACAGTGAAAAAAGTCGGTATTTGCCTGTGAAATCAACGAACTACAAGGAGCATTGACCCGCCCTGGGTTGCCAGTAAAAACCACTAATGCATGTGTCTATTTCTTGGAGTATTCGTGTTATTGTGCCTTGTGCTAACATAATAATTATGAAAGACGCACGCCAATCACGTTATTATTTTAATGTCTACCTATGACTTTGACGTTTGTTTTTTTTTAAAGATACACATAAATCTAAATAATTTAACATGCAAATGTTAGACTGTCGCGTCGTTAGATTTTTGGCGGCAATGTAATTTACTGACAGATTGAAACATGGAGATCTATGTCTGACAGACATTTTTTTATTATTATTATATAGGGGCAAACGAGCAGACGTATCGCCTGATGACGATTACCTCCGCCCATGGACACCCGCAACACCAGAGGCGTTAAAAGTGCGCTGCCGTAGGAAGGAGTACGCTCTTTTCTTGAAGGTTTGAAGGTAGTAATGGTCCGGGAGCACCGCAGTCTGACCATAATAAAAGCTCAAATGAAATCTAAGTAAACTTTGATCATTTCCACTTCTGTCCTACACTAATATTTATACTAACAAAATAGGCATTTTATAAATTAGAATAATGACAATCTTCTACTTGGTTATAAAACCTATGTGGATAGTACAAAAAAAACAGAGTTCGTTTTTAGCCATGCTTGCTGTACGGCTGAACTAATTTCGTCGTACATATCATTATAATATTAAATGACAACGACTACGGCTTTGTGTACATAAATTTCAAAGGGCTGCAGCCCTGTGTCACTTTGCATGACATAATTTCGTGATGTGAAGCAATTTTAAAAACATTAATGCAGATCGGCTGTCGGCGTGGGGACGCGTCGCCACGTTATGTGATAGTATATGTAGCATTTAATGCAATGTGGCGGCGAGATTTTAACGTTTTTTTATATGCTAGACGTCCGCGACGTCTCACTTTTTTTTCCGTATTTACGATCTGACATCTGCACTTTTTGTGGCCATGTCATCAATCATCTTGCTACAATGATTCAGTGAATCCGGAATAGCATTCGTCTTAGTTCAGAGACGTATTTAATCACATCACGTTGGTGTCGTAACATATGACGTCACCGCGATGACGTCACAGCACGTAAGCACAGCAAGTAAATAGTATGATGGTCTTGAAACACAAGGTTAACCGCAGATTACCATTGAAGTATTTCCGTTTGTAAACTTTGAATTTAAATACTTAACAAGGTTATTTTGTGGTAGGTACATTAATCTAATTACAGTGTAATATATCTTGAGTTTTCTTCTATAAAATCAAATAAAAAAGCTAGTCTAAACTAATATTTGACTGCACGGTTAGCTACTGCGCCAAGTGCCGTGGATTCAAATCCCACGTGGGACATCACTTTGTGTGATCCACAAAATGTTGTCCTGAGTCTGGGTGTTCTTTGTCTCCGTTACATGTATGTTTGTAAATTCCCTTGCGACACAGGATGTATATTCCTAATAAAAAAAATAAAAAACGAAATAGCTCTTAGTAAAGTAGTTACACTTTCAAGGTCGAACAGACTGAAATGAAATTTACTATAGAGATCTTTTGATTCTTGAGAGAAGACTTGTTTACCGCGATAACCGACATATACACGAGCGCAGATGCGAGTTAAAGCTAATCTTTCTATAAGCTAAACTCACATAAAAAGCTAAACAATTAATCACTCACCAAAACTTTTCAATTTCAACATATGCGGTGTAAATGAAGATGGACTAAATTTCCAGAAAGTTCCGGGATAGTAGTTTATATAAACTAAATAATTTAATTATATTAATCATATTCTTCATTGCATTATTTGCAATGCTTCGTTGATGCAACAAATGGCTTATTGGCCACCATAACGTAGGTGCATTGTTGCATTGTCTGCATTCGCAATGAATATGCTGATTCATGAATATGCTCTTGGATTCTGTTCATGCTTTCCATCAAGCAAAGTAGAATCACTTTAGCAGGCTCATATATAAAAAAAATCCTACTGGTTGATATCTAGTAACTCAAAAAGCGTTTAAAATATGTGTGTAAAACATTGTGTGTTCTACACGCCTTTTGAACACTATTACTAATAAGCATTTAAAATGTATTATAACACATGTTTTAAAAATATAATAATACGTAATAGAGATAATATGTAGATAACACTTTTAATATAACCTCATTTACAATGGCATTATCATAAAATTATAAGCATTTGTAAAGTAAATTTCTAGTATAACTTCAATGAGTAATTATACATACATATGTGTATGTGACATACATCGTCAATTAAGAAGTTAAGTAAGAAGGCTTGTTTTAAGCGATCAAATGAAACCTATTCCATAGAACACTGTTCAATATGCTCTATACCTGAAATCATATTGATCAATCTAAATGTAATCTGTTGGTATTTAATATTCGGACATTTATTTGAATATTTTTTTAAAAGTATAATACAGTCATAACATAAATGTAGCAATGATGATCTCATTTCGTTGTTTTAAGAGGAAAAGTTATACAAAACACGCAACAATCAAATAAAGCAATTAAAAGAGTTTATGCATAATGACTCAGAACTATGTTAAAAGTGGTTACGTATAGTGGGTGAGCAACCGATTACACTTGCTTAACCTACGGTGTGAACTTATAAACTAAGATAATTTACTACATCGTCGTCATCAAGGTCATATGTCCTCTTTCCTAAGTTGCCTAATCCTAGGAAAGAGGTTTTGTCCCACTATAGGTACTACACTGGCCAAACGAATTAAATATAAAATAAATAAATATTCCGGACATCTAACACAACGCCATCTAGTCCCAAGCTAAGCAGAGCTTGTGTTATGGGTACTAGACCAGTGATATAAATACTTATATACTTTTTTTTTGACAATACATACATATTATACAAAGAAAACACCCAAACTCCGAAACAAATATTTGCAGATCATACAAACTTTTGGTCCGACCCGGGAATCGAACCCGCGACCTCAAGCTTAGCAGTCGCATACGCTACCACTACGCCACCGAGGCAGTCAATTGAAATAGAGTATTTTTTTTAAGTTCTTCTCTTTGCATGGCTTTCGTTGTTATTGATGTTGATGTAAATTTGAGATAATCCGGTCAGCATCGCGTACCTGATCTTCTGATACTTAGCCATATACCTAGATTTTGATGACTGCCTCGGTGGCGCAGTGGTAGTGACTGAGTTTGGGGGGTTTTCTATGTATAATATGTATGTATTTACAAAAAAATGTACATGTATTCATATCAGTTGTCTAGTACCCATAACACAAGCTCTGCTTAGCTTTGTCTAGATGACATTATGTTAGATGTCCGAAATATTATATTTTGTTTTCAAGTTGCATAAATATAATTTAGTAGACAATGAAGTTATGTAAATACGTTTCATGAGGAAAGAGTAACGACTGTTTTTATATATATATATTTCAGAAGTATAATTTGTATGTTATAGTGTTGTAACAATAACAATTAGTTACGGGTGTGTGTTATGTCTGCTATGCTAATTCGAGATGTTTCAGCAGACATAATGCCAAACTGTAACCAATCGTCTTAGTAGAAGAAACTAATTAGTGATTGTTTTTTATTCTAATGTTATAAAGTTTTTCTTTTGAAATCTTATAACATTTGACTGCCTCGGTGGCACAGTGGTATTGAATGCGACTGCTGTGCTTGACGTCTCGGGTTCAAATCCTGGGTCGGACAAAATATTTGTTTGATCTACAAATATTTATTTCGGAGTTTGGATGTTTTCTATATTTCTATGGAGTATGTATGCATTTAGAAAAAAAATAGTATAGCTCTGCTTAGCTTGGGACTAGATGGCGTTGTGTGTTAGATGTCCGGATTATTTATTTATTTATAGAATACCGAATATATTTATACCGGAGGCCCATAATCCAAACCCCTCCTCTCATCCCCCTCCCCACCTCCCAAAGGTCGGCAACACACTTGTGACGCTTCTGGTGTTGTCTATAGGCGGCGGTAATCGCTTACCATCAGGTGATACGCCTGCGCGTTTGCCCATTATTCCATAAAATAAAAATTCTATACAAATTAATAAAATTGGAGTGTCTGTTTTTAATTTCAAATTAACAGTTTTTACTAAATGCATATGAACGTATTTGCGATACTCACATCAATAAAATTAATTTTAAACTGTCTGTCCGTTTATTCCGGGACTTAACGGTATTTTCACTGGCAGATGGCTGATGATAGGAACCTATAAGGAATAACCGCGGTGGGCTCAGCTAATATTACAGAAATATTTTGCTAACTATAATAATTTTGGAATAATAGTACAATATATATACCTACATTAGCTCCAGCCTATTGCCGATGCTTTGGGTGTCACTTTATTCAGAATAAATCTAAGTTAAACCCCTCCATAAAAACAATATTTCTAGAATAATTTAGAATTACGTATACAACACTTATTGCCCCGACTTCACAAATAATAATAAATTAACAAAGATGAACTGTTACTCATATATTCTCCTTACCGTGTCTGGAACCGGTATCTACTACCCACACATCCTCGTCTTGTACGGCGGAATTACTAAATCTATATCTGCATTATATAACAGCTATATACCAAGACCGTTGTACTCAATATTATTAGTAATCGCACCCACTCATGAAAGGTGACTAACCTATTTTATCGATCATTGCATTCTATCGATACAAAATGTTTTGATACTGCATGGTTCATGAACGTACGAGTATAATGCTTTGTTAATTAATAACACGGATAGAAAGTAGGTACTAGATTTGTAAATTCAAAGCCAAAGCGAACGCCTAAAATTGGAATGGAATAGGTATAAGAGTGCCTGCACGTTTGACCACTTCGCCAAGTGTTATGGGTTCAAATCCCACATGGAATAACACTTTGTGTGACCCGCAAATTGTTGTTCTCAGTCAGTGTGTTCTTCGTGTCTATTTCATGTATGTTTGTAAGTCTCCCGCGACACAGGAATTATACCTAATGCGGGAGTTGTCTATTAATATATATATAATATATTGCCGTGTTGGAGGAGTATGGTAACTAACCATACTCCTCCAACACGGCTGGACCGATTTTCATGAAATTTTGTGAGCATTTTAGCTAGGTCTGAAAATCGGCCAACGTCTGTTTTTCATCCCCCTAAATGTTAAGGGTAGTTCACCCCAAAAATTTTTTAATGTTTAATTTTTTTTTATGATACAGCATTAGAAAATACATACAACCCTGAATTTTCAATCCTCTACGATCAACCCCTATTTTTCCATAGCGATTTTTACTGACCCACCTCTAAAATATATATTCCTTTTTATGGCAAAGCAACGTTTGTCGGGTCAGCTAGTATGTACATAAGAGTGCGTGCGATAAAGAACCGTTTATAGTAGAAACTAGCGACTACTAAACAAACTAGAAACTAACATTAAAGTCCGTTGTATAGTTTGAAAGATCTAAGCTTAAAAGAGTAAAAGTAGAAGAAGGAGAAAGGAGATGTGCAACATAGCATGGTAGAAGTCCAAAGAACGTCCTAAGTTAGAATAGTCACGAGAAATTAATGTAATAGGGACATATCAATAGTGCGAAGGCTTGTGCCCATCGGCACCCGTTTGCCTTACCTTGTTTGCCATATTAGTTACACGTTTCCATACATGTGCTGCCGCTATCTAGTTCTCTGAACATGTCTTCTGATATGGTTTGTCTCCTTATAGGTGTCTTTTTAAATAATTATATGGATACAGGACGTTTATTGTTTATCCGTACTTCCATACTTTAACCTGTCTGTCTGTTACGCTCTCACGGCTAAACCGCTTCACCGATTTCTATGAAATTTGCCATGGTTCTTGAGGAAGGACATAGGGTACTCTTTGTAGCGATTACCGACATACACGCAGTCAGAGCCGAGGCAAATCCTAGTAGTGTATAAAGTACATACGTTGTTTAAATTAAAACTTATTTACAGAACATCTTTCTTTTTGTACATAAACACAAGTGTTAAGTAATAATATACTAAGTTTATCTTATTATATTTACTTATAAATCTGCAGTTTTGTTTATATCTTAACTCTTTTTTTATCTCTGTTCGATTTGCTTCGCTTATTTTTTCACCTGAATTTATGTAATGATCAAAATAAAGTGATGATGTGGTTTCTGTTAAAGCTCTTGCTCTTCGAGGAGTATTATTTCTGTGCATTTATTATAATCTGCATAATTTAGGATCATTGCGTCTAATAAAGAATAATAAATTACCTATTTTAAATACTTTTATAATAGACGCTTATAGTCCAGTTGCACTCGGTGATTAGAAACAATCACCGAGGGTAAGCAACGACGGCGCGGTCAGTACCTGAATGGGTGACCGCTGGTGACGGAGGTCACGTTAAGTAGTCAATCCCGGTTCTTATCGTAGGATAACAGTCGTGAAAGGCCTTTGGGCGGCTTAAAAACATCCAACGGCAAGATTACGTAGCCACAACGTTGTCTTGCCAGTCCCCGAACCGCACTTGGCCAGCGTGCGGACCGTATGGCCTTAACCCTCTCCTGACAGGAGACCCGAGCCCAGCAGACGGACATTATGGGTTGTTGAAAAAAAAACAGGGTTCATTTTATCAAGTACGAATAGAAGGAAACTTAACAAACCTAATAAGAACCCATGTGGGCGTGTGGTCTGAAAAAAATAATTCTCACCTAAAGATGACACAAGACATTTAGACATGTCTCCTTGGACTCTATACACGCTCCTCAGCACGCCCTATGCATATACATGCAAAACTTCATTCAAAATCTTTTATTAATTGCTGCTATCGTCATCTCAAGATGTCGCAATTTTCCAGACAGCTTTGCATACCTCCTTCTGTGGGTCTGTGTACATACTGGTTGTTAGCGTTTTTTCGAATTCGATCCGCTAAAACTTTAAAAGCATATAAATTCAGATCACATATTGAACGACTTGTGTACGGAATTCATAATGATTATGTGTACAGTGACGTAATCATCGACGTGGCATTGCTGGTGTCAAGGTCTCAGTTGTCATTAAGAATATGTAGACGATTCGAAGTATTTTATATATCATGTGTTATATATACAGGTGAATTTAGATACCTACGTGCACTTCTGTATCTGATCTTGCACTTTTTGCCCAATTTTCCTCACCTCAGACTTGCGCTTCTGTAGAAAGTGCGATCTTGCACTTTTTGCCCCATTTTCCTCACCTGAGACTTCGAGTAGCAGTTCCCCGAGCTCCCCGACCCTGTTTGTTTCCGCTTACCCTAAATAAAATGGGAAAAGACAGTGATGTTGATTTGATTTGAATTAGGTGGTTAAGATTATTTTTTGGTAAGAAAGTTTGAAGTGGAAGTTTTTTACTAAACAGTAATAAATAAATAAATATTTTTGGACATTTAACACACCACGCAATCTAGTCCCAAACTAAGCAGCACTTGTATAATGGGTACTAGACAACTGTTATCCTACTACTATTATAAAGGCGAAAGTTTGTAAGTATGGATGTATGTATGTATGGATGTTTGTTACTCTTTCACGTAAAAACTACTGAATGGATTTGAATGAAACTTTACCACAATATAGCTTATACATCAGAATAACACATAGGCTACTATTTATAAAGATATAGCTTCGCCTCGCGGCGTTGCCCGCAGTTATCATCGTACCGCGGGTAGCACCGCGGGGTTCAGCTAGTGTACTATATTTTGGAAATGAATATATATAAATATGTAAATAATTTCTTTTGCGGGGTTTATCCGTAATTAAACCTACAAACATTATATAAAGGATTCAGGGATTAAAAGTCATTCCTTAATGGGGGTTTGAATAAGTATTACAAAACACAAACACATAATTTTCCTAAAAATTTAGTTTTTATTGCTTTAAGGTTAGGCACATATTACTGTTTGAAGTTAACTTATTTCCTTGAAATTCTTATAAACATACAAATTGCAGCATAATTTAGATGCTCGATCTTTAGTTTTGATTGCGAACATCCAACCTTGATAAAACAAATGAGGTACATACGTAAGGAAACACATTTTTGTATAAAAAATATACTGATAAACAATTTCGATTTCACAGTTCATAAAATTATATATATCTATAGCTACTAATAATAAAGCTGAAGAGTTTGTTTGTTTGAACGCGCTAATCTCAGAAACCGCTGGTCCGATTTGAAAAATTATTTCAGTGCTGGATAGTCCATTTTTCGAGGAATATAGGTATATATCATCACGCTAATACTAATAGGAGCGGAGCACCAACGAAGAACGTTTTAAAAACGGGAGAATTTTTTTACGCTACGAGCAATTGAAGACGCAAACGAGGTTGCATGGGTCAGTCAATCGTGAAGAAATCTTTTAAACGAAAAGAATATGAGCTAAATATGTATGGTGGTTCTTGTAGACGCAACTTCATCTATGTAGAAGTTTCATTTCAGTATTGAACCTGTCTAAACTGATGTGACTTTCATGATTCATGCTATGAGAGACAGTCAACTCTATTCATAGTAAGTTACGGCAATAGTCCATTCTTCAAATTTTAAGTTCAACATAAAAGTAAAACTGTTTTGAAAACCAGCCTATTGTATTTTCTAGGTACACGTTACTTGTTTGGTAAAACCTCGCTACGTCTATTGTTAAAAGTAAAAAAATTATAACATTTACATTTATTTTAAGTAATGACATTTGTAGCCAGTAATTATGAAAACTAAATTGTGTCACTTAAGACCCCACTGCCGTCTCCCTGCAACTAAGGCATCACTTGTGGCGCAAAGTAAAAAATATTATAAGTAGGTGGGGTTAGGTTTCTAGTACAAAACGTTTTCATATACTATACCACGCTATCCAGATAGATATAGATTTACCGTGGGAGAGCCAAGCTTCGGCATGCATGGGCCGGCTCGACCGAGTTGATACCACGGCCTCACAGAAAACCGGTGTGAAACACCGCCTGCGCTGTATTTCACCGAGTGAATCAGGATACCGGACACCCTACCTCAAACCCTTCCCCCATCCCCTTCCTCATCCCTCAAAGACCGGCAAAGCACTTGTAACGCCTCTGGTGTTGCAGGTGTCCATGGGCGGCGGTAATCGCTTACCGTCGGGCGATACGTCTGCACGTTTGCTAGCTATTCCATAAAAAAAAGTTGATACATTGTGTCAAGTTTTCTTCTTTGTGCAGCGTTGTTGTTCTACGTAGTTCGTTCTCTCGGTGGGCTCTTACGATACCCACTGGATGGAAAGGAGTGGTGACATTACATTTCTTAATTCATCACCTTCGTATTTATTAATACAGAATTTCTATAAGGTCTTGGTAAAACTCTGGTCATGTCCTTTGTGCTGAAATAAGGCTCGCCCACTGTTAACCGCCCTCGCCCATTCACTCACTCGTTAATAACTTAATCACCCGAAATAACCCTTTTCGTTCGCTATATTTGTAACGAAGCAATTTTTAGTCAGTTGCAGGTTTTCGGTACACACAATTCAAGCAGTTCTATTTTATATTACGAAATATGTATGTACAAAAAATAGGTTAGTTTTTTCGTTCCTTATGTCGACTCTAAACTCATAATATACATGTAGACATACCTCATCACAAGTCAACTGTTCCTACCAGTCAAGTCATGTCTTAAGTACAGTCATTTCGATTACGAAACAGATACATAACTCTTGCGAAGTTCATCGATTCTAGGTCTGCAGGTATTCAAAGGGTGGGGTGTAGTTTGAGGTCAAGTATCAAAACCAAGGTCGTATTAGTTAGGCCGATAACATCTCAAAACGAACGGCGTGCCGTACAAGCGATAAGAGAACCGTCTATTCTTCGATTCTTAAGTGATTGTTTTTTCTTTGTAACTGAAGGCATAGGAATCAGTTTTTGGATGCTCACCAAAAACCTGACTTGCTAATGGTGTGATCCTTTTCAAATATTCTTGCCATACTTAATCTGCTGGGCCGGTTTCAATGAAGTGTACCGTGGGAGAGCCACGCTTCGGCATGAATGGGCTGGTCCGAACGGAGTGATACCACGGCTTCACAGAAAACCGCTATGAAACAGCGCTTGCGCTGTGTTTCATCTAGTGAGTGACGATACCGGAAGCCCATAATCCCACCCCCTCCCCCTATCATTCAAGGGCGGCAACGCACTTGGTATTGCTGGTGTCTATGGGCAGCGGTATTCGTTTACCATCAGCTACCATAGGCGACCATTGCCCCCTGTTCGATAAAAAGGGTTAATAGATTCGTAATGATGGCCCGAGTGACATAGGCTATATAAATTAGCTTTACGGCTCGGATTAAAGTGTTTGCAACGTCCTTGATCGGAAGAAACCTTAGCAAAATAGCTACTGGTGCCGTCATTCGGAACGGTGCAACGAATACCTATTCATGATAGCGACAATTTGATACGATGACTGTCCGAGTTCGTGTTTTAGTACAGCGCGAACGACGACTGACGATCGACGCGCGCCACGCAACACTGAATTTTCCGAACGAATTTTGAATTTGTATTTCGAATAACAATTTCGGAGTGCAGTTTTTTTTGTGAGGTGTTTGTGATTCTGTGAACAGTGTATGATGTCAATGAGTTCAACTTTTTTAAATATTGTTCTATATTATTTTTTAAATATCTTTTACGTTTGAAATTATTCTTTTTAATTGTATTTTTTTATTTTACAACAGAAGTTTTCGCTTATCTTTATTATTTTTGCAACATATTACAAAAACATACCTAAATCTACCGTAGAAAATATACTTAATACCTAGTTCTATTACGAAAACTGTATAAAACAGTATCAACGGCCTTAACCGACATCGTATGAGCAACGTAAACGAGAAAAAATATTATTAAAACTAGTTCGAAAGCATTGCCTTATTACAACATAATAACGTACGTGTTTGAACAAAATAAAACATAATTCATACAACACGAACATATACATATAGAGTCATACTTTATTTTTGTTTTGTTTACATCACGTCAAGGTTATGTCTATCAAGAAGTTTTTAAACGTATCATCCGAAAAGAGTATTTATTCGATAACGCGCGTTTAAATAAAACCTATTTTATATTAGTTAGGTTAAAAATGTTACTAGCCGAAAAAAACTCAATAATTTTTATGATCATTTATCATTGAAGTGACGTACCTATCGTAATAACAATTACTTTTAGTACATTTCAATATTACTTATCTGATTATAGCATGGACTGAAGAGATATAGTAATCCAAGTTTGCACAAGTATGATTTAACTTAAATACCGACTCGACAACTATACAATGAGTATTATGAAGTGTCCGCGATTCGTAATTTAGTTACAAAACAATTAAACATACGGCCCATAGAACAAAAAAATCCTGCAGTGGAGACACATGGTTCAGAAAACATAGACTAGAAATTTACCAACGAGACACATTTTTTACAAAGTGTATGTTGAGTAATTTGTCACCCGCGGCTTTCTTTTGCGTGATTAATTATTATCTCGTGTTTCTTAATTTATAAACGACGAACTTCCATACGACTACATTTATTGTACCTCAAAGGTGGAATTTCTAATTTGACCTTTCTTAAAAGGTGTTTATAACAAAGCAGTAATGGTTTTAAAGAAATTATCTCCAGTGATTTAGACTCTGCTAAATTAATCAGGTAGGTGGGGCAAGTAATTTCATATGTACATATAGATTGTAGTATATTAAAGACTTGCCTGCAACCTGATTAGACTAAAAAGGGACGATGTCAGGAAGGTCACAGATATCCTGACAGGGCATTGTCTCCTAAACAAGCACCTATTCACTATAGGCGTAACAGACAGCCCTCTGTGCAGGGGATGCATGGGGGCAGAAGAAACGCCGCAGCACGTTCTCACAGAATGTAGAAGTGTGGCAGACCAACGAGCGGACATCCTCCAATCGGCATTATTCCCGGAAGCTTGTAGTAACCTGAAAAGGCTGCTGAGCTTCTGGGACGAACTAGGTTGGCTGGAGTAGGAAGATGACAAACTCACGTATAACGGCCCAATCAAGAGGCTACGTACGGAAATGGCCCGGTAAAACAAACAAACAAACAATAGATTGTAGTATACAATCTACAATATATCGATCGTATCTTCGATCAACTACAACTGGAAGTCTTAGAGCAAATCGGTTTTTAAAAAAAAAATGTCTCAACAAATCAATGGATTGGTTATCGCATCTATTAACATGTGTGCTGATAATGCACTTGAAATTAATCGGCTTACGCGATACACGACGTTTTCTGAAACTGCAGCGATATTATAACATTAATTATGAATTATCAATCAACTTGATTAAAGTTAATTATAAAGGTGTGCTATATTGCTAACTATTATATTGGTTAGACCTCTGAGATCTATTGACATATGCGTATCTGTGATACTCCACTATTTTCTGACTTGATAAATCCTTCAACGTCTTACTTCTTTTGCTTTCTGTAGGGGTTGCTTATATATTTGGTCGATTGGTAGCTAACAATTTGATAAAATTAAAAAGACATTCTGTCCTTTATAAAAAATAAATATCATTATAAAAGAGACGTTGAAAATTATTAAAAAAAAAAACTTTGTACTGGTATAAGAAACTTCTCCAGATTCTCCTTCAATTCCCGACATAAGTATAAAAGCCAAGCAAGCGTAACAGTACTTGATTTTAACTTAGATGAAACTATACAATTAGCATACAATCGATTCTAAAATCTTTCGCGAATACGGTTTTGGAGGCCGTTCAACTTAATAGATTTCAGTTTAAATGTTAGGAAATCGTTTTCAACACGCAAATCCACTTGCCGTCCGAATAGTTCCTTATAGTCCATAATTGTACTAGGACTGTAATATACCTAAGTAATAGCGATACGGAAAATCGTTTCCCGGCGTTGAATAATGTCTTCCATGTGATGAAGTATTAAGAATTTGGAGTGCCACCATCCCTATTCATCGTTAGCGTAAGCGACTGCCGATGAAAAGGTCTCAGGTTCGATTCCCTGGTCAAACTGCTGTTAGGTTTTTCTTACAAGAAATTCTTAATAGGAGCCCGGGGTATGGAAGAAAGCGGTGTTTCCCGCCCGCGCCTCGAAGAGCACGTTAAGCCTTCGGTCCCAGTTGTCATGTCTATCTTTATTGAGAACCGAGAACAGTTCAACCTCAGGGTTGCAGAGTTCAGATACCAGTCTAGTAGGTTAAACTAGTAGCCGACCCCAAATAATCTTAGCGAATAATAAAGGCTAGGAAGATGATAATGGTGTCGTAAGAACTAGGAATAAGGAAGCAAACGATGCAGGACAACAACACCTTAATAAGAAGGAAACCTTGAAATCGTATATCATTTTGTTTGGCTAATTGGCGTGGTGTAGTAGGCTATTATCTCCTTTCTAAGGAAAGGTCCAGCACTGGAAGATGAGTAACTGTTGATGGTGTCAAAAATATTAAAGTATGAAAAATATTTAAGTATCATTTCAAGAAATCGCTTTTTGAAATTGTAAATCGAAGGAAGTGCATCGATGATTGACAAAACATCGTATGTAGAACTGTCCGAACAATACATATTTAGCAAATAAGGATAACGTTGAAACGACGTCAATGATGCAATAGCTATTTCAGTTATAAAAGCACAAGGTGAATTGCTTGTTTTGAATTACAAATGCACCAATTTAATGTTACGGGTCAATTAAATAAACGAGATAAACTTGACAATTAACACATTAAAAAGATATCAACTGCCAACAACAATATTTTAAATATGTGATAATTTCTTTTTAGAGGTCAGACAGGTTTTTTGTAGTGACACTTGGGTTATACAATACCCGCACAACTTTGTGTGTGTCTCTCTTACGAAACAAACTTTTTCCGTTTTCGTATCACTTTTCAATGATGCTAAGCTCCTAATTGTGATAGCATGGTGATATTTGGCCTATAGTGTTCCTCGATAAATGAGCTATTCACCACTAAACATTTTCATTTTATTCGATTTCTTGTTTTCAGAGATTAACGCTTTCAATCAAATATACAAACTCTTCAGTTTTTATAATATTATCAAAGATAAATAAACAATATTTTCTTTAGTGTTCAAACATGTTTTCAACAGTTTTGCGTGAGTTACTCGTATCTATATCTGACAGATTTAGTTTTCGTTACAGACTATTTCGTGTGTGATTTTAAACTCTACGATTAGACTTTGCAAAATTGTTTCCAGTGCATGTCAATTATGCATAGATTAATATCTGATCTAGATCTTTTTTAAAACTAATCCGTCACGGTTTAATACTGGCGAATTGGTTTCTAAATTGATACAAAATATATTTTTTAAAAAGAAGTAACGAATAATGACTTTCTTTTAACTTATAACATCCTTTGAAATAAGTGTCTAATCAGATGCCCGAAATACGTAATCGTTTTGTTAAATACTAGCCGTTACTATCTGTTCTCCAGTATAAATACAGTTTTTGTGGTTTATTTTTTTTAAAGGAAGCATTGGGTAATCCTAATTTAATTTTCATAAAGTCTGTTGACGATACTACGGCAATTCTTTCGGGGTATTTTATTGAGTGAATGAGGTTACTATAGACCTCTTTCCTCCTTTTTCAGCAATAGGTACTTAAAATACTGGCAGCAAACTTATGATTTGTGTTGAAAGTATCTTTACCGCCTGGTTATTAATCTTCTCGTTTGTGCCTTTATAAAATATTTCGGACAATTTAACACACAACGCCATCTAGTCCCAAGCTAAGCAGAGCTTGTGTTATGGGTACTAGACAACTGATATAAATACATATATACTTTTTTTTTTGTAAATACATACATATTATACATAGAAAACACCCAAACTTCGAAACAAATATTTGCAGATCATACAAACATTTTGACCGACCCGGGAATCGAACCCGAGACCTCAAGCACAGCAGTCGCTTACGCTACCACTCGCGCCACCGAGGCAGTCAATCAGTCCTTTTTAAATATAAATACATGTAATATATAAATCAATTTACTTTTCCTTTATTACCAATATGAATTTTGAATAAACTTTTAATTTAAACACATGAGGGAACGATATATAAAGATGTTACATACCTATAGTTAAAATAATGTTTAGGTGGACGAATGAGTTGATCAAGGTGACACAATACACATTGAAGGGGACAGCAAGGATAACAAACTGAATAATTGCCAGTGTCCGAATGCAATCAAGGATAAATTGTATTATATACTTGAATTAATTAACATATACCTATTATGGTCAATGTAGTTATATTAAAATAACTTTATATTAATAAATAGGTGAGTCCTGCGGTGCTACTCGCGGTTATTGTTGTACCTTTACAACAGCGGGGCAAAGCTTATTTTAAAAAAAAGTAGCCTAAGTTAGTCTTTATTACATTAGCCAGTGAAAGTCCCGTTAAAATCGGTCCAGCCGTTCCATTAATTAACCGGAACAAACAGACAGATAGACAGACAAAAAATTTATATATGTGCCTTTAGTAAAAAGCGGTTATTTTAATATTACAAACAGACACTACAATTTTATGGGTATATATTATTTCTATAGATTCTAAGAAGCAAGATAACGGGAATTAGGTAAAGTTTAAAAGTATATTTTTAATGTTTTAGGTAAATATTTGCGAATATCAATAGTGTTATTAGTACAAATCTTTTGTATAGAAGTGCATCATGTGTCATACATATATGGTAGGTATAGTATAGCAGTGTCTATTTGAAAACCAACATTTGGCATTCTAGCAGAATCCAAAGCAGATCCATTCTGTAAGAACGTGAGATATACGAATTCCAAATGTGTGGAATACTAAGTATGAATTTTAGATTTTGTTTTCCTTATCTTCTCGATCACATTGTTTCATCATCAGCTCCTTAGCCTTCTAAGCAGGACATCTCCTCTGTGTTGTATTTTATGTATATATTGCTTTATATTTGTGAGAATATTTTTCTTATTTTTTTATGTCTTCAAAGAGTCTCATAAAACAAAATGACCATAAAACTAGCTAATGAAAATCACAAAGGCACCGATTTAGACTTTACAGCGGTTTTATCGTATAAGGTATAAAAGATTTTCCTCTGAAAGAAAAAGTATTTTATAGTCTTTGAATAAATAAATCTAAATTAAAGATTGAAAGTCTTCTTGTGCATATAATAACAGAAGTAGACGCCCTATTTATAATAAAACCCTGACCTATTTAGATACATTGTCATATTCTTAAAGGATAAATTCTTTTGTAGGTACTCCCATCACAATGCGTGTCTCACTTGTGTGAAGTTTTTACCACATGCGATTTGGCAGCCATTATGAAATGATTTCGATGCACGTGCCAAACTCTTTATATTTATATACACATTCGACATTTGTCTAATAGAACGATTAAACTGATATTATTTCACGATAATTCGATAATTAGTGTATTATCTTTAAATTCAGTGGTTAGGTCTACAGTAATCGTGGGACTAACGGCATTATAGTTTGTGAGATATGGATTACTTTTGCTTTTTCTTCGTAAGTTGGATTTTATTTTTAACGCGTCGTCTTATGCATCTTAAATCTCATTGTAGATGCTTGTTTTAGCTCACGTTTTAAATTCTTACTATACATATAATGTTTATAATATTGCTTTTTTGTCGATGCGATGTGTTTTGTTTTAGTCCGTTCTGACATTCAAGTTCGCTAGTAATGAGCCGTGGGAGTTTCCACACGACAAAAAATGTTTTTAATCATAGCATACCTCTTAAGGACTTTGTTTATGGGGATCGTATTTTATGTATTTAATGCGTTTAGTTATCAGTTATTGATTAATGATAAAGTGGCACATGTCAATCACGTCTAATATAATAATTATTACGTCAATGCACGTTGGTGCCATAAATATTTAGTCATTAATTTAATGAAAATAAATAATTATAGTGTATTTATCAAGGTTTAGCTGACCCGTGTAACTTTATTTTGGTCTCTCAAAAGTAATAATGCTTTTATAATGCTGTTATAGATAGTAGCAGGATGTTATATAGCAGATTACCTTCCTCGAGAAATGGACTATCCAACAATAAGATACTTTTTAAATTCCAAGCAGTATTTTCTGAGATAGCGCGTTCAACCAAACAAGACTAAACTAAAAAATATTTGCTACATAAACATTTGACAAATACGAGTATATTGAGCTGTGTATTTACGAATTAGTTTGTTTCAATTATATAATTCTGACTCAACAACCTGAAGGTCGACATCCCAATTTATTTGTCAATACCTAAAGGCTTGAGCCTTAAAATTTTATTACCGTACGTAGACTACGAAACAACGTTAGAGCAAGGTTGGCCTAACATTTCTATTACTTACCTGAAAACAGTCTCAAGGTTATTCCAATGTTTATTGATTTAAGTTTCATACATATATGTGTTAAATAATTGTATCTACTGTACTCGTATGTGTTTGTGTTTGTTTAAGTCAGAAAAACGATCTGTGAATGAAAAGCCGGCTTACTCGTTTCCGTTCGTTTGTGTAGGTATTATATTAGTAACTGCCAAAAATAAATTATAAGAAAGAAATATTTTAAGCTAAGAAAACGATATTGGCATGTGTGTAAAAAAAATGTGTATTTTATAAAGTTTACTCGTGTTTTAGAAGTGGTCTGGTTTGGGATTAGAATTTGCTGTTTTTTTAACAAGATTTTATGTTAACTTACAAAGGTTGTTGTATTTTATTTCAAATGTTGCAACTGAATTTTTAAGTAGTTTAACCGATATAAACTTCTGTAAAAAAAGAAAATTAGATTTTAGAACAACACTTATTCGATCAAATACCTATTTTGTTAAACATTTAACAATGCAATAAAAAAAACAGAACAAGTGTGTTAATAAAAAACTTTATAATCTAGATAAAAGTAAATTTCAAGTTATTTAAGGAACAATGTCTAAAGAAATTTTTGTTTTTGACTTCTGAACAATGTGCCCTCGTAAAATTGACCAATAACCACTACAAAATTCTCCCACTCTTGATTTCATTGTTATTTCACAAAGCTTATATAAAGAAGATTTATAAATATTTGTTTGTGAAAACGTTAAATTTATCCACTGTTAGTGAGGTCGACGGTCTACTTTTTTACTGTATTAGCTACTGAATTATATTACGTAGTATACACGCAAACGTCAAAACGCGTACACATCAAATGAGTTATTGCTTGTTAGTAAAATTTTTATTTTACATTTTTATTAGACCCACGCAACTTCGTATACGTCTTCTATTGCCCGTAGCGTGAAAATTTTCCCCCGTTTTTGAAACATTCTTCATTGGTGATCCGCTCCTATTAGTACTAGCGTGATATATAGCCTATAGCCTTCCTCGATATATGGACTATCCAACACTGGAAGAATTTTTCAAACCGGACCAGCGATTCTTGAGATTAGCGCGATCAAACTAACAAACTCTTCAGCTTTATAAATTGGTATAGATTAGTATAGATTACAAATTTTATGTGAATTGAGCAAGTAATAGAAAGTAATATCAGTAACAGTGTTTATAGTGGGCGTCACCATGCTGCCATTGCTCTTAGATTCTGCTCATGCTTTACAAAGTATTCACTTTGGCAAGCCCATATCGTAAAAAGAAATCGATTATGTGTTGTTGTTAATCGCATAGACGGCACTAGTAAGATCGTGAGATGTAAACTAAGATTGATTTTATTATATTGGTTCTGGTAGTATTGATAAGTAGGTATGTTCATCAATTACTTATACAAACTTCGTTACCCACTTACCATGATATAACACATATTTATTGAAGTAACATATTGACATTTGACAGCTAAATTGAAAGGATTGCCGGCAAATAAAAACATAAAATATCGTTATTTTAAATTCGTTCAATTGTATTGCTAATCTCCTAATTTTGGACAGTTTGGTACCCTTTTTATGAAATTTGTACTAAAATTATAAAGTTTGAGATAGTAAGGTTGTATGGAAAATCTCTGGATCTACTGAACCGATTTTAAAAAGTATTTTACTTGTAGATAGCTACATTATTTGTGACTGTCAGGCTATATATTAACCCGAAACATGATTACCGCGATATCTGATATATCCGCGAGTGCAGCCGCAGGCAAGATGTTGTAGTAAATAAGTAACAATCTCGTGAAAGAAACTTGTTTTCTTTCACGCTCTGATTATAAAGAAAAGGTTGGTTTTAGTAAACAAGAAATCACAACATACAAATCGATTTCTCGATGATGTACCAGCGGAACATATTTTTAGATGAATGAATCCCTCTTTATTTATGATCCACTGAACTAATATCATTCATTCAATTATGATTACAGAAAAATTTAGAACTATGTATCATTAGTGATCGATAAATAAACTTATGTTAAATATTTAATGTATATAAATGTTTTTTACGACAACACTCGTAATGATTATTAATACTTTTTGGGTATCTGTAAATTGGGTTCTATCTAGATTTAAAAAAAAATTAAACGTCCCGAATTAGACTTCGTTATGAAATCGTATAGAAACATCATCGATATGAAATTCTTCCATTCCAATTATTTCGAAATGATCACGGTAAAATAATATTGGTTTTTGCCCGCAGATGAATAAAATATTGTTGTACAGAATCTCTCTCTCTCTCTCTCTCTCTCTCTCGAATAAACATCTTTAATGGGGATTAAAGTAGGTTTTTATTCTATACATTTAAACGATCTATTCTTGTAGGTATATATGTTATCTGAATCGGAAACGGCTTCAGCGATGTTCACGAAATTTAGTTTGCAGGGGTTTCAGAGGCGATAGATCGATCTAGCTAGGATTCATTTTTATGAAATTTATCAAAATAAAAATACCAGCAAAATTCGGTTGTCCAGGTACTTGAGTATTAAATGATAATCAAATATATTTGTTTTTAAAATATACGAGAATTATAGATCTGTATTAAATATAAACACAATGGTCGCAACGCCATAACATTCATTCATGTTGACTCCGATGTAATCTGCACCAGTAACTCTTGGTACCAAAATAGATCCCGTTGTCAATATAGATGCTTCCTGTTCGTTGCCCTGTCGTCTGTTCGCCTTTATTACTATTATGCAATCCGTTTGTAGTAAACCCACCTGCTGTCATATTATGGAACTAACGCGGTCAATAGGATTTTTTTTTTAATGTGAATATTTCTATAAGCAGGTTATGAGTAGAATTTTAGCAGATTTTACTCTTAAAAGAAGATCCGTACATTCCCTTAGATGACTTTAGATTGCCTTACTTTTCAACCGTCTTTAGGGGTCCGTACCTAAAGAGTAAAACGTATCTCATGAACTGTAATAGTTAGACAGTTGAATTTTTCAGAGGTGATGTATTTCTGTTCCCGCTATAAAAATATATACTGAAAAACAGAATCAAATTACTATTTAAAGGGCTCCCATGCAACTGACGTGATTTTCGTGCTCGAATTTGCTCGATATTGATAACGGCGACAGGTAGATGCTTGAAATGAATAGATAATGGTACAGAACCTTTCCTGCGCAAGTTCGACTGGCACTTTGCCCCTTTTTTATATTATACTATTTGATGCTATAATGTATACCGTCGTTTCGGAAAGATTCTTTAAACGAAACTGATTTTTACGAGCGTTTTCGAGGAAAAGTAATTAATGTAAGATATATATAGGGATATTTGTAGTCAAAGAAAGATAGTATTGCGCAAATTCATCTGTGTAGATAATCTTTTGACCTCGAATTTACTCGTCTTTCTAGGTATTTATTTCTTTTTAGTGGTCGCTTGTTAGATATCTAAGGTTAATTGCTTAACACTTTTCTTAAAACATTTATATTATTTCTTCCCAAACATTGCTTTTGCAAGTTGATTACAAATTTGGTTAAGTCATATTTTCTGTGTGACACTACTCTGCCTGATGGAAAACATGATCAGAATCCAAGAGTGGTGGTCACCATACTCATTGCGAATGCAGACAATATAACGATGCAGTATGGTGACCCACACGGCCTATTTATTGAGATGCTTCTGCATCGTTGAGCCTTATATTCCCAAAATGAAATAATTATCAGGAAAACTTATAATTTATAAAGTTACTAGCTGACCCGACAAACGTTGCTTTGCCATAAAAAAGAATATTTATTTTAGGGGTGGGTCAATAAAAATCGCAATGGAAAAATAGGGGTTTATCGTAGAGGGTTGAAAATTCAGGGTAGTTGAATTTTCTAATGCTGTAACAAAAATAAATTAGAAAATATTTTTTATCTAAAATTTAAAAAAAAAAAATTGGGGTGGACCTTTAACATTTAGGGGGATGAAAAATAGATGTTGTCCGATTCTCAGACCTACCCAATATGTACCCAAAATTTCATGAAAATCGGTCCCGCCGTTTTGGAGGAGTATGGTAACTAACATTGTGACACATGAATGTTATATATACCTAAGATTTGGGTTATTTATAACCTGTATTATACTTAATTGTTTATAATTTATTAAGACAATATCACTGAAGGTCGAGCACAGTCGCTGGGGAACTTACTGGTTTTATCCGTTAACGCAAATATCTCGAAGTCATAAATCAGTACAAATTTTAAGGTCATCAGGTAAATCATATACTATTAATATATCACAACTTTGATTGATATTAAAGGTTCATATATTTGCAAAGAAAACATCAATCTATGCATATAAGATTATGCGAGGCTGAGATGCTGTGGCCACAAACTTAACATCTACTATTTATGTTGTGAGCACACAATAGGAAGAATATTTTTCTGGAAATCTGACCCCTACAGGGTATAAAATAAAGATCATACAGTTGTATGGAAGTAAGTTACGCTATAGGTATATATAAGTATACACTCATAGGTTCGTTATTCTAAACATATAAAAATAATTCCCTTAGTCACGATCATCCGTAAACGGCTGGACCAATTTCGCTAATTGTTTTTAGTATTAGATAGTCTATCAGGAATGGTTATAGGCCATAAAATATCACGCTAAGATTAATAAGAGTAGAGCATCAATGGAAAATGTATGTAGGTAGTTGCATATAGTTACTGACTTTGACAGCCTCGGTGGCGTAGTGGTAGCGTATGCGACTGCTAAACATGAGGTCTCGGGTTCGATTCCCGGGTCGGACCAAATGTTTGTATGATCTGCAAATATTTGTTTCGAAGTTTGGGTGTTTTCTATGTATAATATGTATGTATTTACAAAAAAAAAGTATATATGTATTTATATCAGTTGTCTAGTACCCATAACACAAGCTCTGCTTAGCTTGGGACTAGATGGCGTTGTGTTTAGATGTCCGAAATACTTATTATTTATTATTATTATTATAGTTTTCAAAAGCGCTGATATTTGTAATGCCTTATAAAGTCTACTCATCCGTCCAAGCATACACGCGCTGCCTCATCTTTACAATCGAAGAAGGGTGAACATTTAATAATAGGGGTCGTTCCCCTTCCATTCTAAAAGTTTTCAGACAGTATGTCAAATAATACGAGATTTATAACGAAGCACGACACGACACGATTTATAAACAAGTAGCCTAATTTACTCCTTATGTCATCAGCTACCTTTCAATGGAAGTCCCATCAAAATCGGTCCAGCCGTTCCAAAGATTAGCCGGAAAAAACAGACAGACCTATTTTTTTGTTATATTTTGGTATATGTGCCGTGTATACATACATATACATTTAGTAAAATGAAAGCGGTTATTTTGATTATTACAAACGACACTACAATTTTATTTATTTGTATAGTAGAGCTCATTCCATAGTATGCAGTAAATTGTATAATTTGTTTTCTGCGTTAAGATAAAAAAACTAAAATTAATTTTGCCACAGATTATTATGATTAGGTATGCATTATTAATGTTTTTTTAAATTAAAACTGCTAATTACTACCTATTTTATTTAAGTGCCGCCCCAATTTCGAATGTAAACAATTCATGAGTAAAATGCATTTAACATTTTCTACACCGCATTCTTTTTTAAGTAAACAAGTTAATTTATTAACAAAAAACTCAACAACGGTAAAATATAAACTTATCATAACCCTTTGATAAGTTTATTATAAGTTTAACTGACTCCACGGTTGGCCTAGTGGTTTAAGCGGTCACTACGCCGCTTGCTACTGCACCAAGTGCCGTGGGTTCAAATCCCACGTGGGACATCATTTTGTGTGATCCACAAAATGTTGTCCTGAGTCTGGGTGTTCTTTGTGTCCGTTACATGTATGTTTGTAAAGTCCCCCGCGACACAGGATGTATATTCGTAATGCGGAAGTCGACTTTAAAAAAAAATATATATTATAACCCTTTTTAATTTTTTTATTTACATCTCACAATTAAGACAAACCTAACGACACACACCACAATCGGCAAAAGCCATGAAGCCGTTTAGGTTTAAAAACATAATCCTCCTTTTCACACAAAAAAGGGTTCCAAAGACAGAACTCCTATAGCAGAATGGATACTTTATTGACATCTAGAATGAGATGAAATCATTAAATTGTTCTAGCTAGTGAAACTTTTTTTTTTAAATTATTCATATCATTTTCTAACTTAATTAAAACGATACATACTCAATAGTAACCAATGAAGTAATAGGGCAATATTGAAATGTTAACAGTTTGACCATTGTTATCGAAATGCGTGTCAGAATGTCAAGTGTAGCGGGCGTCCACCAACGCGGCACGACGCGGTTCGTTGCGCGCGCACCGACCTAAAATTTTCCTCAGTACGTAGTATTGAATCGGGCAGTCGCTTTTCCTAACCTCAAAACTTACACTGAAAACAGCTGTTTCGTAATTCACGTTAAACTAACAAGTATTAATTAATTTAACGCACGTACAATCACACGGCACGTCTAGACGCTGCGGATGATATTACGAAATTGTTTAAATTTAGAATCTGAATATTTTTTTTTCAATATACGGCTTTCTTGGCTTTCATTCAGTTCTCAGTCAGCCGGAATCCCGGATAGCTGTGCTCTCGTGAAATTAAGTTCCAAAACTTCTGTTGTTGATGTTATAGTCTATTATTATTATTATAAATTAAGTGCTATTGTGTTTTAGGTTAGTGTAGTGATTGAAAATGATAAAAATAATGATAAGTGCTTTTTTTATTTAACTCAAATGTGTTTAGTGTTAATTTGTAGACATGTATCCGTGTATTAAATAACTTTAGTGAAGTGTAATTAACGCAAAATGGAAGAGTACGAGTATGATTTCGCCTACGAGTGCCGGGTGGGTACATTATTGTTGAGTGCTTCTGTTTAAAATGTTTGCCATATGTGCAAATGTTTGATCCAATGTAGGAAAACTATTGCACACGTGACTCTACTGAAAACAATACAATTTCATTTTATTGTAAGGATATTAAAATGTTATGTTAATGGTATTTCGAAGACTGCACCATATCTTTTTTATTATAGAGTTAAAATTGGGATGGGTTCTAAAATTTTGGCAAAAAAAGTGTACATGAAAGTTATACATTGCCAGTTGCCAAATCTGTTTGCCATTTAAAGCCTATAAAGTAAATCTCACATATACTACAGTTCAGGAATATAATACTATACCGACTGTGATGAAGCAGAGCTTTCTACGTCTTTCTACTTAACGAAAAAAAGCGACTTCAAGAACTAAAACCAATTGAACTAGAACCAATTAAAATGGGACCACACGGGAACCACCAGCTTCTAGATAAAAAAGAATCATCAAAATCTGTTCACCCAATCGAAAGTTCTGAGGTTACAAACATAAAAAAAAACAATTGAATTGAGAACCTTTTTTGAAGTCGGTTAAAAAGAAAAATAACCACTTGAATGGATTTATAGCTAGTACAATACCACCCAAAATAAAAACCGGTACTCGATAAATTACAATGCTGGACAAACCGATGTTTCCTTATACGAAATGTTGTACTTTTGTAATACTTTCATTGCATCGGTCGTTTACCTTTGGAGACGGTTTTTTGCGACAAAGTAGAACATACAAAAAATATTCACGATATTTAAAAGTATATATTTATTGGGCATTAAATTACGAACTGAAACGTTAAGAATAAAATTTCATTTAAAGAGTTATATTATGTTGGAGTGCTAAGCCAGAGGTCTTAGGCGTGATACCCAGCCAGGGTAAATAATTGTGTGATGTATACGATCCTTTGTTCTGTGTCTGAGTAATTAATTTAAATTATAAATATAATATTAATATTTCGGACATCTAACACACAACGTCATCTAGCCCCAAACTAAGCAGAGCTTGTAGAATGAATATCTAACATAAATACATATATACTTTCTTCTTATACTCGTAAATACACATATATACATAGAAAACACCCAAACTCCAAAACGAATCCATCTCCACTTGTGACGCCTCTGGTGTTGCCAGTGCCCATGGGTGGCGGTAACCGCTTACCATCAGACGATACGTCTGCTCGATTTCTCTCTATTAAATAAAAAAATTGCAAATCACACACATTTGGTCCGACCCGGGAATCGAACCCGAGACCTCAAGTACAGCAGTCGTTTACGCTACCACTGCGCCACCGAGCAGTATGTTTTACGAATTATTAATAGTATTTTATATAACAGTTTGCTTACCATAACATAAGCGCTGCCTATTTTAGGAAAGACGGCCGTGTGTGAGATGTCGACTATGACAACAAGGAAATGTATCTGTCACCGTAAGATTGCAAAAACAGGTACATTATAATCTACCTAGCGAGATTGTAAACTGTCGAAATATTGTCAACTGTGATACACTGCTTACAATTGAAAGTAATATTTTTCGCGATCACAATCTGTCACGCGTCAAATTGATTGATTGGTCGGTCTTACAGTATACCGTATTAGGTTAGGTTAGAACTTCTTAAATTAATCACAAATTCATTTTACTGCCACAATATTTTTTATATAGCTAATTCTAAAGCTGTCAGGTATTTTCAATATAAAATCAATTTACGATCACAAAAATACATTACATTCGGCAACAAACGAATTAACAAATAAATATGGTGGGGCCGGACATACGAGTATATGTATATGCTGTTCAACCAATTAGCGCGCGGGATACGATCCGTCGCGACCCATATTACAATTTGACGGTTTCCCTTCGCTAAATTATAATCCAACTAAAAATTATACGTTAATTTGTAAGCAGTATGTTACGTTTCACAATCTTTCGATAGTTTAAAATCTCGCGAGATATATTACAATCTAACGGTTTTGACAATCTGACGGTAACAAATCCACCAATTTAAATAGGCTCGTTGACGCAGTGGTAGCGTATGCGACTGCTGTGTTTGAGGTGCCGGGTTCGATTCTCGGGTCGGACCAAATGTTTGTATGATCTTCAAATCTTTGTTTCGGAGTTAGGATGTTTCTATGTACAATATGTATGTATTTACAAAAAAGTATATATGTATTAATATCAGTTGCCTAGTACCCATAACACAGTCTATGTTTCGACGGCGTTGTATGTTAGATGTCCGAAATAATAATAAAAAAAAGTTTACTTGAAGTGGAGGTATACAGAAATTTATGTATGTACCTAAATATTAAAGTCTGCGCAGTGTTTGATTTTAAACGGTAGATAAAAAATCTGTCCACAATAGAAATCTTTTATCAATAATTTAAGTAGTGAATAGACGCAGTCGGGATAAATTTCCTGTTTTTTTTTTAAATATAGGTAAAATTAACACCAATAAGTTTTAAGAATTTACTGGAAAATATATTTTCGAACTTAGTACAAAATTATCGTTTATAATTAAACGTTCCATTGGTTTCATCTCAGATAATACAGAAAATAAGTCTATATGAAATTACTTAAACAATCATAATAAATATGTTACTCTTTAACACACAGCATTTTACGTGTAATTAACATTCGGTGATATCATGGTTTCAAAGATGCTTATGATGTAAAATTTTCTTTTTCAGCGTCTCGTGGAGGCGATGGCGCCTCGTTCAGCGCGGTCCTTCCGCCAAGAATTCAACATGCAAGACTTGACCACAGAACACACGTACACAGCACACTATACAACAGAAAAGTAAGTACTTAAAATTGCAAAAAGTTATTTATTGTATTGTAGGTGATATGTAAACTGATAAACATTATTCGTTTCTAAGCAGATACACCAAAACGTCACATACGTCAGAGCTAGACGGTCAACCAATTAAATCAATGGCCAATGGCAAATTAAACTCTCCTAACTATACAACGAAAACAATAATAACAGATGATGACAGACCCGATGTTAGAAAACTTAAACGGGTCCACAGAATGTACGAAGGACCAAATATTATTGAATCTAAAGGTATATTGCATCCTGAGACTAGAGAAATACTCACAGTTGGTCAAGCGATCAGCATGAGAATACTTGACGTACGAACGGGCAGATTACTATCTTCCCCTGACACAAGACAAACGATGACAATCGACCAGGCAGCCCAAGAAGGTCTAATAGACCCGAAACTGGCTGCTAGATTAACCGGACCCTGTGGCATGACTGAAGATGGTAATGAAGTGACGCTGCTGGAAGCGATACAAAGAGAACTATATGACGCCGAACAAGGACTTGCTGATCCAGCCGAAAAAAGAATCAAGGTAACTGTTGAAAGTGAACAGTCGGCACAAGGAATGAGTATCTCTGATGCCCTTAATCGTGGGCAAGTAGATTTACAGAAAGGTCTATATAGACTACCGAATGGAAGCTACATTACAATAGCTGAGGCGTACCAAAAGGGCTACCTCATCTACAATGAGATTATAAAAATAAAATCAAGTGCTCTGTGTCTGTCTGACGCAATCAGTCAAGACTTAGTTGACAACAGTGGTTGGATTTTGGACAGGAATTCGGGTGACAAATTCCAAATAGATGTAGCTATTAAAAACGAATTAATAAACCCTAATGTTAGAGAAATAGTTGACCCTAAAAATGATACAAAAATAACGCTTGCTGAAGCTATAGAAAAAAATATAATAAATACTAAACACTCTAAATACATACACAATATAACTAAAGAAAAATTTACTTTCGAAGATGCAGCAGTCAAGCGGTTTATATGTAAGCCCATGACGCTTAAAGATGTTTGTGATAATAATCTTATGACTAATGATGGTAAAATATTTTCTCCTGCAAATAGGGCTCCCTTAAATATTCTAGAAGCTATATCTGCTGGTGTTCTTGATAGTGATAACGTAAAATGCATTACTAACACAACTACAGGAAGTCTTCTAACTTTGTCAGAATCATTAGGTGCTAAAATCATTTTACATGACAATAAATTCCGTGATAATTTAACAGGAGAAATTTGTACCATCCCTGAAGCTGTAGATCGTGGTTTAATTACTTCCGTATCTCAAAGGTCGATTTTTGATATTGATGGTTTTAAAGATCCTAAAACAGGTGAATTCGTCTCATTCAATATTACAATGAGTAAAGGTAATCTTAAATACGTAAATGGTGAGGTTTTTCTCAAGTCAGAAAGTGGAGACTGGGTGTTCTTAGAAGACTGTACTAAAGTATCCTTAGTTAGGGCTGAAGTATTAGAAATGTTAAATCGTAAAATAGGTGTTTATGAAAATGGTAAAGAACTGTCAGTTTTAGATGCCGTATTTAAAAATGTACTTGATCCGAAAACGGGTCATTTGCTAGACGCGGCCACTAAAAAGCCTATTCCTTTTAATAAAGCTGTTGAAATAAATATGATAACACCTGAAGGCGCGGCCTTGTTAAACTCTCTTCTTAACATCATTCTCACTTTACAAACTGTAACTAAAACAGTAAAACGATACGTAACAGTAACCAATACCAATACATCTCAAAGGTCTGATACAATAATCACATTTTCTGAGGCAATTAGACGCGGCCTCATAGATGAGCACACACAAACATTCACAGATCCAACTACAGGTACTGTGTTCCCAATTCAACAAGCGCTAGATGAAGGATTATTAGGTGTAGAAAAGAATGAACCGCGCGTTGTACATATATCGGATCGTGTTTCTAAGAAAGAGCTAATTCCAGGTCAGGTAGTAGAGCTTAAAATCACCAAAAAATCTTTCATAAAAGACATGCCGCCTAGTCCTGAAAGTAAAGTTTTAAGAGATAATAGACCCGAAACCTTGAAGAGTCCGGATTATACAATTCGTGAAAGTAGTCAAATTCGCGAAGTTGATGACAGCAGAGTAGCCATTTCAAAATCCTTTGTCCAAGAACCTTCTGTTACATCGATGACTATTAAAAAGAACACCATAGAATTACCATACGGGGGTTGGACGTTAAAAGAAGCTATACAACAAAATCTTTTCGATCCCGAAAATGGCATTTTCATAATTCCAGGAACAGATAGAGTGCTAGAGCTTAGAGAGGCTTTACGGCTCAACGTTATTAATGCTGATTCAGCAATTGTTATAGACCCCAGAACTAAAAAAGAGTTTCCTCTTAATAGAGCTTTAGAGAATGGTATGATTAATAATACAGGTCATTATAAACTCGTGACCGAAATTTTGACTATGAAAGAGGCAATTGAGCGCAAGTATATCATATTTATTCAACTAACTAAAACTGTGTCAACTCATAAAGTAATAACTATAACGTCCGTCGCCGGTATGCCTGACAAGATGGAAATATCGGAAATGTACGATACGCCTTCACAGGAGCTTTTAGATGAGCAATCCTATTTAGAACCTGTTCAAGTATTACCAGGAGTAATATTCGACCCAGCAACAGCTTTGATAATTTCCACCTCGTCAGGTGTATCCGAAAACGTACTTGAAGCAGTAGAACAAGGCATTATATCGTCTAATGTCGTTCAAGTGATTAGCCCGCGATCGGGTCAAGCTATTCCATTAAATCGCGCTGTAGAGCAAGGTATCATCGATCTGAGGATAGGTGCATATGTTGATAAAACTGGCAAAAAAATCAAAGTTGTAGATGCCGCTAAAGTAGGTTTGATTACTGTTATAGGAGCACCTTTAGTAGCAGCGTCTAAAGTAATTCAAGTTGTTAGAAATACTATGGTCCTAGACCCACAAACAGGTGAAAATATACCTATGGAAGTAGCATATGAACGGGGCTTAGTAGACCCAGATGTATATAGACAGTACGAGGAGTCTATTAGAGATAGATCCCCAGTTACTGAGGTAAAAGAAGAAATAAAAACATCAACCTTAACAAATGTAACATATTCCCAAGTGACAACTAAAACCATGCCTACAGAAACAACTGTAACGGTTGTTGTCGACCCTATTACTGGAGAAAAATTACCAATAGAGGTAGCTTTAAAAAGAGGTTTAATTGATCCGGTGTCTTTCAAGAAGTACGAACTGTCAATCAAGGAGAAATCACCTGAGTTCTCCCAAAAACTTGCGCCTAGTGAGATAACATTTACTCAAGTATCGAGTGCATCTACTCCGGATACAATCGTAACAATGGTAGTCGATCCTAAAACTGGCGAACAATTGCAAATAGAAGAAGCATATAGACGAGGTATTATTGATTCTATTACATATAAAGTATACCGCGACGCACTTACTTTAAAACAAAATGTGCTTCAATCTGGGTCAGACACAAAAATTGTACCAGGAGGAAGTTCTGTTACTTTTTCACAAAATACTTCAAAACCAATATCGGTCGGTGCAGCAGTTTCTGAAGGCTTTATAACTGTTGAATCAATACAAAATAGCATTCTAGCTGATAATAGGAAGGTTGCTGAAACTGTTACCATTAACAAACCCAAAAATTATTCGACGGATGTAATTCAAATCAATAAGACATCCATTGGTCAAAAACCTAAATATAAAGTAAATATTAGTAGGGAACAATCCCCAGAAAGTACAGATATAGAAGGGAAACTTGTTGTCTTACAAAAACTAAGGAAACAAGTTATTTTGCCTGTCGAAGCTGTTGAAAAAGGATTAATTGACCACGAGATAGCTAAACTTTTAGATGCTGTAAAACAATATAAAGATAAGAATGGGTCTCCTATAACACTTCAGAAAGCCATTGAACTAGATTTTATTAATGAAAATAAAGGTCACATTATTGATCCAGTTCATGGTGATATTATTACGATAAAAGAAGCATTAAAGCGAGGTATATTAGAAGGTGAAGGACAAAATGAAGTATTAATTCCTCTAGCTAGAAGTTTATCTGTGGCAGAAGTTATTGAACAGGGACTATTAGACCCAGCGACAGGTAAAATTATACATCCCGAAACAGGAAACCTGTTAACCTTGAGAGAAGCTATCATTTGCGATATAGTTGATCCCTTATCTAGTATTACCTTAGCACCGGGAAAACAAATTACATTAGCTGAAGCAATCGAAAGAAATATTGTTGACAATGATAAAAATATTGTCAAGACTAGTGAAGGGCCACTGGATTTTCTGGCAGCTGTAAATGCTGAGCTATTTCCTGCTACACACTTAAAATCCATAGAAAATATCCCCCCTGCTGCCATGACCCTAAATATCGCAGTTCAAAAGAATTTGATAAATCCACATACTGGAGAATTGAGGCATCCTCTCACCGGTGAACTAATTCCTATCAACGATGCCGTTAAAAAAGATCTAATCATGTCTATACCCTATCCTCAAACTTCAAAAACAATTACATTAGAGGAAGCTTTAGATAAAGGTGCTTTAAATATAAAACATGCTACATTTGTGGATCCAGATACTAAAGAAGTAATCTCGTTAGATAAAGCTTTGGAACAAGGGCTGCTCTCTATCAAGCGTGATATGGAAGGACAGACAATGGGCGTAGTAACAACATTTACGGAAACTTTCTCTTCCGAACATACTATAACAACTAAAATGATTGAGCTTCTCGCTGATTATGTACTAATAAGTTCGAATAAAATACAAAATACAAGAACAGGTGAAATATTATCCATCGAGGAAGCACGCATTAAAGGCATTGTTAGAGATGAACAAACAAGTAAAGAACAATTCATGACAAATGCCTCAAATATTACCTTTGCTGATGCTCTAAATCTAGGTTACGTGAATATGGAAACTGGGACTTTTACTCACCCTAAAACTGGTGAAACAGTAACGATATCAGAAGCGATTGAAAGTGGCGCTCTAATTACTGAAGTTCCTTCAGAACCAATTAAAGTAACTCCTAAACCAGATAGTTTAGAAATGCTTGATTTAAATGAAGCATTTGAACTCCTCTTCGATGAAAAGACACAAAAGTTCAGAGACCCTAAGCATCCTAATAAGGTTCTAACATTTAAGGAAGCACTAGATCAAAATATAATTAATCCTGGTTCTGTTATTTATAATGTAGAAGCAGCTAAACCAATAACGTTGCAAGAAGCGTTAACAACTGGATTGATTGACAAGAAAACAGGAAAGTTGAAGGATACCAAAACTGGTAAATCCATTGACGTTAAAAAGGCTGCGAAGATGGGTTTGATAGCCGTTATTGCTGCTCCAGTATTAGCTGGCATGGCAGTAGTACAAGGTGCCAAAGCAGTAGCTAGCCAAATCGTACAACCCCAACCAGCAAGAGTTGTTGAATCGCCGAGTCGAATGACTTCTGTACAAGACACTATTAATTACGATGGAAGTAAAACACTGGAAGGAAAGAACAAAAAACCGGAGGATAAGAAAATTGACTCAAAAGACAAACTTTCACCTCCAGAAAAAGCTATAGCACTCAATAAAACAACAGTTTCCGTGCAGGGAGAAAAATTAACAAAACTTCCTGAGAAATATAAAGTCCGTGAAATTTTAGCGTCTGAAGGATCCGAAGAAACAGTTAAAGCCACTGAAACCCTTACTATAGAAAAGAAGAACATCATTATCGAAAAGAATGTAAGACCCGATATAATAGATTCTAGTAAAGAAATGGCACCTGATAAAGTTTCATCAGCCCAAGAAGTATCAGAAATATCGCCAGTGATGAAAGTTCGAAAAGATGTAGCGTCTGAAAAAGAGTTAAAGCCTGTAGAACTACAAAGTCAAAAAGAAATACCACTAAAACAATTAGAATTGGAGAAAATTGAACAGCTTAAGCCTAAACAACTCGATAGTGACAAGACTATATTTAGTGAATCGATTACTGTAACAGAAGTTACTAAAAAAATTGACGAAACTAAGTTAAAGGAAAAAGAATTTGCGAAAAAGAAAGATATCAGAGAAAAACCCAGCCCAACTAAAGATATGGAACATGTTGTATTTGAAGAAAAGCCAGTAATACAAGAATTTAGAAAAATTACTTCTGATGGTGAAGAAATTGTATCCGTGGTGAAGAAAACTACAATAATTAGGACAGCAGAAGAAGCAACACCTGAAGAACTTAGGTATGATACACATGAAAATTTGACACACAAAAATCTGCCTATGATAGGTGAATCACAGTCACCCCAAAACCGTTTAGTGACTGAAACCCAATCTGCTAAACCTAATTTAGTAGATGAAAGCAAACCTTTTATCGAACATCATAAAATTATTCAAGAACTATCTGACATACCTAAAAACCAAGGAATTATACTACCCAAAGAAACCATTATTGAGGACAAAACAACTGAAGAAGGTCCAACAATACAAGAAATACATGAAAATGTACCGGGTGAGCAAGAAATCACAACTATTATCAAGTCAACAATATGTACATCAGAACCAACTGAATTCATCACTGAACATAGTAGCACAATTGTTACTTCAATGTCATCCACCGTCACTACTACTGTAACTGAGATAACACAAAGTGAATCATATCAAGTAGTAACCGAAGAAGTTACTGGTGGTGAAAATTCTACAATGACAGATGTACAAAAATACTACGTCACAGAAGCACCTGATGAAACTGATGATGCACATGTGGCATCGAAACCATCTTACACTGAGCAAGATACTGAAACAGCCGAAATAAGTTTTACCAAGCAAGGGTTAAAAACATCAGAACCAGTCGGATACCCCCAAGACATGCCTCAAGAGGAATTAGTTACAAAAGATACTATACCAGAAACTAGTGATAAAAAACATTATAAATCTTTACAACACTTAGAAATAGCTCCTGGGGTAGTATACGATCCTAATACGTCGACAGTAATCTCGACTCAGGTTGGTGTCGCTAATAATTTATTAGACGCTGTAAACAAAGGCATAGTACCGTCGGAAACGATAAAAGTCATTGAGCCTAAGACTGGTAGAGAAATTACTTTACAGGAAGCTGTAAATGAGGGAGTTGTTGATATGAAATCTGGAGAAGTAAAGGATAAAACAGGTAAAAATATAAGTGTAGCTGATGCTGCTAAGTTTGGGTTAATTGCCGTTGTAGGCGCACCAATTATGGCAGCGGCTAAAGTTGTTGAAGTGATAAAGAACGTAGTTGTGAGTGATTCTGAAAATGACAAGAAAGTTACACGTGAAAAGAGTCTAGTGGACGATGATACTTCCAACACATATGTAAAAGTCATAAAAACTCAACACTCTGAGGGAATTGTAAATAAAGGAATTGAACAAAGTTCATTAGAACGACCAAGTGAAGTCAGTCTCATTGAAGAAGTCGTTCAGCACTATACGACTACTAAAACTACTACACGTCCGGATGAAATTATTATTACAGAAACAACGGAGTATACCAAACCTGTTAACTCTGAATTCACAAAAATCTCTATGGAACAGACTTCGGTTGAACTTAATAAACCTTTTAAAACTAATGATGGAAAGTCTGTTTCAGCTATGTTAATTGATGCCGAAAAACAGCCATTAAGAGTGATCGACGAGATCACTGAACAAAACCTAACCAAAGAAGTAGTAGAACCTGTAAAACCGCTTTATGAAAATATTCCATTAATTGATGCAATTGCACAAGGTAAAGTCGAACCTAAAGTTTGCAGAATTGTCGTAAATGGTGTTGAATCTCCTCTAACAGTTCAAGACTCGTTGGAACAGGAACAAATAAGTAGGTTTGCCCCTGTAGACGTTATGTCTAAGAACTGTGTAGTTTTAAGAGAAGTGAAGCCTAATTATTGCGTTGCTATCTCTCAAAGAATTACTCCCGAAGAATTATCTGAGATGGGAGTGTATGATATTGAAAAACAGATTTTCTTAAACCCAGAAACAGGTGTTAAAATATCTTTTGAAGAACTGGTTTACGGTCTACATATATTTGATCCAGAATCCATTTTGATCAAAGACTTGAGTTCGAAATCAGAAGATTACATTTCATTTGACGAGGCTATAGCTAAGCCTGTTATTGACAAAGTAACAGGTCATATGGTTAATCCAAAAACAGGCAAACGTGTACCTTTCTTAGAATGTGTACAATTAGGTTGGATAGTTGAAAAGCCTGAAGATGTTTGTGTTCCTGAACAAGTAACTATAGAGTCTGCTATAGAGCAAGGTCTATACAATCCTAAAACAGGTGTAATTAAAGACGTCAATACAGGTGCCTTAGTACCTATCGGTCAGGCTGTTGAAAAAGGCTTGATTGATCAAGATACATTGTTAATGAAAGTACCTCATTCCAATGAAATTATTACTATATCTGATGCTATTGATCGACGTATTATAGAAATTCATGAGGGTGTAATAACAATAATTGAAACTCAAGAAATTGTGGAAATATCTGTTGCGATTCAACGTGGATTAATTACAATAATTCGTAGACCTATTTCCATTGAGGCAATTATTGTTAAAGAAATGTATGAATCTAAAACTGGAAAAATTATTGATAAAGTCACTGATCAGTTAGTTACAGTAGGGGATGCTGTGGATAGAAATATTGTACATCCTACAATTTCTGAAATTAAAGACACTGCTTTAGAAAAATTCATACCTCTTAACGAAGCCCTTGACATGAAACTAATTGATCCAGACACAGGTAAAGTTAAGGATAAAAAGACTGGAAAACACATTCCATTAGACGACGCTATAAAAAAAGGATTAGTTGCAACAAAAGCGGTCACTTTCTCTTTGTTTGATATAATAGAATTAGGTTATTATACACCCGAATCGGGGCAAATTTTGAATCCAAAAACAGGTGAAACAATCACTTTAGGTGAAGCCATAAAACAACAGCTTGTAGACCCCAATGATGTTAAAATCAGAGATCAAAAAAGTGAAGCTGTTATTCCTTTCGACAAGGCAACCCGATCAGGTCTTATTGACTTAGAAAAAGGTATGTTAACGTCACCGCTCACTAATCTTAAAGATGCTTGTGATAGGGGATATCTGCTAAGCGATAAGAAACCTTGGACTCTGCAAGAAGGTTTAGTTCAAGGCTTTTATGACCCCGAAACAGGTTTATTAACAATTAATGATGCGACTATGACTCTTGATGATGCAATTAAAATCGGTAACATCAATCCAGAAGCATTAACGGTTAGGAACTCAGTAACGGGTGAAATTATTTCGCTCGCTGAAGCCATTCGGGCTGGTATTATTGATTCGAAGGAAGGTAAGGTCAGGGATCCTATTCATGGTGATAAAATATCACTAACCGATGCGTCAGAGCGTGGATTAATTATACCAGCTAAACGTAAACTTAGCTTACCAGAAGCTGTGTTTAAAGGCTTTTACGATCCTAAAACCGGTAAATTCTCTAATCCGCTTAGCAAAGAAAAGATAGCAACAGATAGGGCAATTAAGAAACGGTTTATTGATCCACAATCTACTTTAGTACACGCTGCAGGCAAAGTTATACCATTTGAGTTTGCGGTTGATAGAGGTATTATTGACGTCAGAACAGGTACGATCAGGCTAGGTGATGAGAGTATTGACTTCCGTGAAGCGTTTGAGAGGGGAATACTCGTAGAAGTTCGTAAACCTATGACTCTTATTGAGGCCATTGAAAAAGGCGTATACAATGAAATTACAGGGCTTTTCTTGGACCCACAGACCGGTAAAAAGTACATATTGGCTGAAGCTATTAGGTTGAACTTAATTGATGTTCATTCTGTTCACATTTTGGACAACAGACTTGGTAAATGGGACAAAATCACATTATTGGAATCTTTAGAAACGGGTGTTATAGATGAGCAAACTTGTAAAATTCGGAATATTAACAGTGATAATGAAGAGATAAGCCTTCGTAAAGCATTTGAAATTGGTTTATTAGTTGACAGTAAAGCACCTATTAGTTTACAACGTGCTCTACATCAAGGGCTTTATGATGATACTACAGGTAAAATTATCGACCCTGCTACAAATCGCAAAATAACCTTACATGAGGCTATTAGACGATCCATTATTAGTCCAAAATATCTCTGTTATTTTGACAAGAAATCAGAAAAACCATTGTCATTGGCTGACTGTTGTCGTAGTGAGATTATTGATAGAAGGAGTGGAAAGTTCAAGGAACCAGGATCTGAGATTCAGGTTACTCTATCTGAAGCAATGAGTCTAGGACTTATCGTAGATATTGAAAGTGCAGGTTTTACTTTGTATGATACCTTAGCTATGAACATGTATAATATAACTGAGTTAATCTTTGTTCACCCAGTGTCTGAAAGAAAAATCAATTTAAAGACAGCTATCGTAGAAGAGTTAATTAATCCAGAAACATCGTTAGTTAAACATATTCCTAGCAGTAAGTACATTAGGTTAGGTGAAGCAATTCAGAATGGTATTATTGATGACGAAAATAATCTATATATCTTACCAAATGGAAATCAAATTAACTTACTAGACGCTAAACATCGTGGTCTTATAGTAACGACAAAGAGAAACTTAAGCCTCGAAGAGATTATTCGTAGTGGTCTTTTCAGAGCTGATAATGGTAAAATTGTTGATCCTAACACTAATGAGTTTGTTGACATTAATAAAGCTATAGAAATTGGACTCCTTAATCCTGAACTTACTGTTGTAAAAGATACTGCAACCAATAAATTTAAACCTTTGCAAGTCGCTATCCAACAAGGCGATGTAGACGTATCTAAAGGTAGAGTTATTGATACTAAAGCTAAGAAAACTTTCAGCTTGGATATTGCCTTTGATAAAGGCCTTCTAGTAACAATTACTCAACCACTTACATCTCAAACAATTTCTAAGAAACACATATCGGATTCATCTGCATTGAAGGAACCTGTACTTAGAGAATTCACACTTGATGAAGCAATTAAATATGAATTTATCGACCCCGAAACGGCTGTAATAAAAGATCCTCATAAGAATAAATACATTCCATTAAAATTAGGCATAACTGAAGGTATTATCGATAAAAATGCTAAAGGTTCATTCGAGACGCAAAATCGCGCTCGCACTCTTTGTTTCATCTTTGAAAATGGTTTAGTTGTGTATGTTCGCGAACCGATAACGTTTGAGCAAGCGATTGAAAATGGGCAACTTAATATTGCTACAGCTCGTTTCACTGATCCTCAATCCAATGAAGTTTTAACAATTAGAGACGCGGCCACATTGGGCTATATAGACCCAGACACAGCACTTATAAAAGATAATCTCAAAAAGAGGCTGGTTAAGCTACCTGAAGCTTTTCGCAAAGGCCTCATGGATGCTGAAAAGGGCAACATCTTAGACACAGAAACGTCTAAACTAAATACATTAAGCGCTGCTATTGAAAGTGGGCTTTTAATGACTCCTCAAAAAAGCTTTAGCTTAATAGAGACTTTGAACTTTGGTATATACAACCCGACTACCGGAGCTCTCAACGATCCGTTCATAACCACTAGTGTGATGGCTAGAAAGCGATTAAATTTAGGTGAAGCTATTCAGCAAGGAATCGTAGACCCGTCTAGTACTGTCGTCAAAGAACCTGAGACAGGAAAGATATGTCCATTGGTACAGGCGATAGACCAAAAGTTGATTGATCCCGTCGAAGGCAAGCTCGTCATAGATCCAGTCAAATCCATCAGTTTGGACTTAGTTAAAGCTCTGAAAAAGGGCTACTTGCTGCCAGCAGAAACAAGGGTAAGTTTATTTTTGTTTCTTTTGAACCATGTGCTTCTATCGAGCAAAGGTGTTGCTTTACATCTTCCTGTTTCCATTCTTAGACGGTGATCTCTATCTAAAGCGTTTGGCTTAAAACCATTGGCATGGCACGACACCCACTGGATTCATAGTGTCGATTTTCGGGGTTGTTGAGCGATTTTATGGGTCACAAATTGTACTTGTGGCCTGCACTAATAAACATAACATGAACATTTGAACATTAATACTAGATTATTTTTTATTTATAGAATTATATTCATATTCTAAGAGTAGTGACAGCACATATACATTATACACGTATTTACATTCTATTGAGTTCAGTAAGATTAGCTATCACTTAGAGAAAGTTAAGCTTATAACGTAGTGATATTTCTAGAGGACAATTCTACTGCCAAAATTTTGATGATTCTTCATTGCTTAATCCTAAATCTTTCAAATTTCTTGTGCTGACAATTTTTTACAAATTATAACTTCGCAGCGATTCAAATATTTTTGATGACATTTCATTCATTGTCTTTCTTGGGTTACTTTTGACAGTAGGTTAAAAAAACCCAAGAGTGTCAAAAATGTTCTTTAAACTTACTGTGATGGAATTGGAATTAAAAAAGTTTCTTATTTTTCACGCGAAAAGAAGTGATAATTCAAGGTTCAACTTACGCTTTTTTTGTCTCACAAAAAAAACAAAGTTTGAGAATTAATTCATTAGTGTAAGAATGCTCTTAGGTAATAATAGAAATACTCTCCATAATATTTTTTACCAATTATCTTTCAATGTTTTTCTTTCTTTCGTATAAACACAAAGATCATGTAAAATTAAAGTAATTTTAGAGCTTCCTTTAAATACTCGTATAATCTTGCAAAGGACTTTTTGTAAAAATAGTACCTATATGTAAGAATTAGAACGTAGGCAAATAGTTCTTGGGAATATATCCTTTAACGTCATAGAGCAATCGTCACACAAATTTGTTAATAGAATTGTCCCGGAATGCTCATGTGTTGTCCTAAACGCTTATAGGTAATAGCGCTCGACAATGGCTAGTTTTTCACCGAAGACTAGTCATTGGACAATGTGCTTACCTCCCATGTACTAAGGCTCGATGTATGTTGTTTTTATTTCCAGCCGTTGCCTGCGATGCTAAAGAACCCTTTTGAGCTAAATCGTGAATGCTTGCCTGTGAGGGATCATATTAACGACGATATAGAGAACCATCACCGTTTCGCCCAATACCTAACCTCCCATATATCAATCACATTGTGCTAAGATTTTGAGGTCATTTTTATGGGCTGACGGTAGCCCATTCGACCGAGCTTATTATGTTCGCTTCCATTCAAAACCAGTGTATTATGACTACTGGTTCCTATACGTATTATATTATTTTTAAATACATTTTTTTTTATCAAATACTCATTCCTTGGAACCTGTATTCACGTATTTTGGAATGCATGAACAACGCTATGCTCTTGTGATGTCGATATAACGGCGGTATCCCGCAAATATTCACAAAATCGAAATGGTAATACATTTTCAACACAAACACGGAAGGTAGTATTTATTCATTATCGTCTTTATTTAAATGATCGTTGCGTCGGCGATGCGTTAGTTTATGTTTTGAAGCCTATGACACACGGCCACTTAATACTTAAAAGCTTTCCTTTTGTTCAAGCAATGGAGAGCTTCTAATAATTTTGAAGTTGCAAATGGATCTTACATTCATTATCCAATTACATGTTGAAATATATTACCCTCTTATCATCTTCAGTCGAACATTAGTACCGTAGTTTATAGGGTTTTCATAGAAATAGGTCATAATAAATTGTATTAAAGAAAACATACTGCAACTACAAAAGCCGTGGTTGTGTCTCATGCATCATACAACATATCCTAAAGGCGTTCAAGACTTTGTGTCTTCATTTTTTTATCATTTATTCATTTAGAAATGGGCAGTATAGTACTTATTTATTTTATTTATAATTTTCAAAATATGAAAAGTAAAATAAATGAAGGCACAATTTTATTTTATTTAAATGTAAAGTACGTCCGAAGTTTCGTGTAAATTCTTATCTTTATCATCATTTTATACTTTTCAACAACACTTTTATTTATTTTTTCTTCTCTTCATTTACTGTTCAAAAATACTTTTCAAAGTTTCAGATTTACGAGAAGGTATTCTTTCACTTTTTTATCTTTTTTAACGAATAACTCTAATAAACATTAATCATAAGGTTTATTACCATCGGAAGATGTTGATACCATGTTATACAAATATTGTATGCTAATGTCGCAAATATTATTTTTCATTCATATTGTCGGCCTGAAGGAACCTCATATAGGTTCCTGTGCTGTCCTCCTGTGGTCTAAATAATATTTCCGACATGCGCATATACGAGTATTTCACTGCTTGCATGTTCAGCTTTAGCATGTTATTATTACGGTCCGTGTGTTTTTGTTGACTGTCATTTTCATTCTCTATTGGCTGTCTGTTGTCGCTCGTCAGGATGTTTCGACTTTGCTTACTGTCTGCGTAAATTAGTTCTATGTATAATGTACCTTTGTTGCAGGTTCAGTGGTGCATGAATTCCAAAATGGAATATTTTATAGCGTCTTGCAACTCTAATTTTTGTTTACTTTAGTACAGAAGAGAGACAGTATGCTCATACACTTGGCGACTGTTTTAAATATGTTGAGTCAGATAGGCAGTAAATTAATTGTTTTTACACTAGGATAAAACTCAGGGCAAGTTGCAAGACGTTTTTTTTTATTTTGTTCTTGTCCTCGTCTGACGATTGTGTTGTACAGTTTAAAAATATTCGTCATTTAAGTACACAGAGTAGTTTAGAATGCATTGTAAAATAGCTCCGTAGACTAGATGCACTATCGAGCTCTCATTGAGCTTTATGTATGATTAATGAACATGTATAAGAAGATTACTAACGATTGTGTTTCGTGTGTAGCAAGCAGTAGAAGAGAAATACAGACTTTGCGATGAGACTCTGTCTAAGTTGCTGGAATGGATCGCTGTGGTTGAAGAACGGCTCGCTAACCAAGAAGCCGTGAAGGAAGACATTGATGAACTCCGTAACCAGATTAATATTCTCAAGGTATTTCATTTTTTAGTTACTATATATTTTTATGTATGGGCCATAGAAAATGTAGAGTAGTGATCTCTGCGTAATGTAAACCATACCAGAATCTGCCCCTAAGATCTACGTTTAGGAACAGGTAACTGACTCAGTCCGACTGACTTCAACTCCGAGTATTCATAAATACCTGTAATTGGAATTGTAACTAAAGTGATTTTTATGAGGTTCAATCATTCTTGTTTTCGTGTAAATAACGCAAAATATACAAAATTGATTTGTATGTGTCTAGATTTATAAAGCTGATGGGGCTGTAGAAAACTTAATTATAAGTTCTTAATAGAGACCATAGAGGTGCAAGTTACAATTCTACCTTTTTTGTACAGTTAATCAAGGATGACTTGGAGAGTCACCAGCGTCAAGTTTCGGCGTGCGCTGATCAGGCCAAACAACTGCTGGTTTCCGGAGGCGATGTACTGGCTCCCCATGAGGTAAGTTTCACTATACTAATGTCGTAAAGTACATGGATTATATTCGCCTTCCCTACGTACGATTAAAGGATATATAAATGATACACCGTGATAACATGAAATGGAATTATTAGTTTAGAAAGATATATTACTTAGTAAATGTACTATTGGAATGATGTTCCCAATTGGGTGCTTTTAATGAAAAACTACTTAATATCTTCAGTAGTGTTATTGTTATTGAATTATTAATATATGATTGATGTTTGGTTAAATGCTGAAGTTGGTACTACGAGTACTGATTGGTATATCCGATAAACATACAATTTTCATTACCTACTCATTTTTAAGATACAATTTATCTAGGAAAATTAATTTTCTCAGAGGAAGCAAAATACAAATATACAGCATGCATACAAGTCCTGAGATCCATTACAATGTATCTTTGTAATAAAATTAGTTACATAATATAACAGCATCCTTAAAATGCACCTTTCACAGTTCAGTATATTTCTGAACACCAATAACTGTTTGAATAAATGTATGGATGAATACCAACGAACAACTGAACCGTAGCCCATTAAACGCTATTGTAATACACCTGCTGAATTACACAATTGTTACTAAATCCGTTCAACCGCGAACTAGAACTCACCTGTCTCTGAACTCAGAAGAACCTATTGCATCTAATGTGTAACAGGTTGTATATAGGAAAACACTTTGTGTAATTCACAAATTCTTATTCCGAGTCTGAGTGTTCTTTGGTTCCATCTTTAATAATAATAAAAATAAAAATGTTTATTTGTCTTAGAAAATAATTAACAATCATTTTTAAGCTTAATATATGCACAGAGCTTTACATCAGGGTACTAGCACTGGTTTCTGACCTCAACGAAAAGATAGCAACACTCGTTAATAAAAAGTGCATGTTTGCATTTACATTATGCATCACTAGGAGAAGTGTGTAAAGTTCAAGGAGGAAATAAGAAAATAACAAATGTTTTAACAAACAAAAAACTACTTTAGGGACTTGAAATGGGGACTAAATTGAAAAAGATTCTTCAAAATTGTGCACCCAGTCGAAAATTCTGAGGTGACTGACATACATAAAAAATGCTCGAATTGACAACCCCTTCTTTTTTGCAGTCAGTTAAAAATGTCTTGTATAGTCGGAAACTGTTTAGACAACCCATGTGTTCGTAGTGCGGGAATTGTCTTCTTTTAACAAAATATTGCAGACAATAAACATTAATTTTTCCGACAGGTGGCAGCCCTGGAGCGCGGTGTACGCCAGCTGAAACAACGATGTGACAAGTGCACTGACAAATGCAATAAAATGCTGAGGAGGTTGGCCGCCGCTAGGGATGAACTTGGAAAGTTCGGGTAAGGGATTTTAATTTCTTTGCATTTATAAAACAAATAGACCCTAGTAACACTGATCTGTTCTTAATTCGATTAAAAAATGCAAAAAGAATTTCCTTACAAATGTGGCTAATATGTAGTTTCGGAGATATTGAAGTAAAAAAAAATCGTGGTATCATATGAATGAAACACTTCTTTATACATTTATTTTTGTCTTATAGCAATGAACTGACCACGTTCAACACCTGGATGGAAAGTGCCTACCGCACTCTAGAAGACAAAGAAGCAGCATTGTCTAAGCTGAACTCATTGCCCGACCAGAGCGAGGACGTGCGCGAGTTCGTTAGTGACGTCATCGCACATCAAGCCGACCTTCGGTTCATCACTATGTCCGCGCAGAAGTTTGTGGACGAGAGCAAGGTAAAGTTTTTATATGCACTACTAACTGCTACCATTAGTTCGTATTTGATAGATCTGTTCTTAAATAAATTGTATAATAATGTCTATTTTGACCTTTTAATAAAAACGAAAATTAATAAATTTATATTTATCTCGGAGGTTTCATATAAATACGTCTTGAATATTAAGCGAGTAAAAACGATCAGAGAGAAGGTAATAAATGTAACTTGTGATTAATTTGTTTTAGGAATTCCTGTCGATGTTGAACGAGTATCGCACGTCGCTCCCGTCCCGCCTGTCGCACGTGCCTGCCCGCGCGGAGAGCTCGGTGCGCGGGCAGGCGGGCGCGGCCCGGCGGCGCCACGCCGACCTGTGCGCGCGCGCGCAGCGCCTGCACGACCGACTGCGGGGCGCCGCCGACGTCACGCGACAGTATCAGGATGCCCTGCAGCGAGCTGGACGGTGGCTCTCTGAGGTAACATTTACTACTTTGTCAATATACTATATCTATGTCACACAGTCCACAGAACTTGACTGCAGTTTTCATGCGCAATGAAATATACGCCATATACTGTTTAAACTATGACTTCTTACAAATGTAAATTAACGCGTAGCATAAATATCTGGACTCTAAGAATATAAGGCAATACGTCCTGTTTTTTCATACCTACTTAATTAACTACTATGACCATAGTAAAGACGCATGCATATATACATTGGTCCTTCGAGCCTATGAGTCCATCCTGCTCGAAAGACCAATGCACGAGTTCATCTACGATAACCTACTATACACCTTATCTTCTACATAGTACGTAAGTATACTAATATAAAATTCGTTCCAGATCGAGCCCCAAGTACGCTCAGTACTGTCCGAACCCGTCGGTGGAGAACCTCGCGCTGTTGAATCTCAACTCTCTAAGGCAAAGACTCTTCATAATGAAATATTATCTCAAGGACGGCTTATTGACAATACTAAAGACGTAAGTGTCATTATAGTTTCATTTCAAATATTACGTTGCAGGTTGAAATCCCACCCAGTATAGTACTCGTAGCTACATAAAAAACAATCTGAGTGTATAGCTCAGTTGAGGGAAAATAGTAGAATGTAACATTAAAATGTTATATATACGGGAATTAACGAGTTCACAATAGGTGTTAAGTTAAAACTAGTGGTCGCCCAGTAGCCGAGTTAGCTTTCTGCAATCCGCCTCCATATCAACTTTAAATGTGCCAATTTTCATATTTATTTTTTTAAAATTTTGCGAACGGAGGAATCCGTTCGCAAAATTTTTGTAAAAAGGGGCACAAAGTTTTTACTTCACATATTAATTATATAGATTCTTTTGAATTTCCTGACGTTTCGTCCAGGTTGCATTGGTCGTGATTACAGAGTGTGAATTATGGATTCCCGTCTACAATCTTTTTTTATGAAGACTTTATTATCCACTCCTGGACATGGCGTCTCTTTACAAAGGAGGTTTTGAAGGAGAGTTAAAGAACAAATATTAAGTTGTCTACTCTTATACCTACAGGCATGCGAGCTACTAGTGAAATCCTTGGAAGGCAATCTCACACCAGCCGAGATCCGTCAGCTCGAAGTACCAGTGTTGGACCTGACGGCGCGGTACAAGGACATGGCGGACGCCGTGGGGGGGCGCTGCACGGAGCTGGAGGCGGCGCTGCTGCAGTGCCAGGGCCTGCAGGACGCGGCGGAGGCCCAGGCCAACTGGCTCTCACAGGCCGAGAGCTCTTTGAAGTAAGAATAAATAAAGTCTAGCCTCTTTGGCGCAACGGTAGCTTATGCGACAGCTCTGCTTGAGGTCTTGGGTTCGATTTTCGGGTCGAACCAAATGTTTGTATGATCTGCAAATATTTTTTCCGGAGTTTGGCTGTTTTCTATGTATAATATGTATGAATTTCCTAGTTTGTTAGAATTTTCTAGTTTTTTTTTTTAAATCTTGATGTACTCGAATTTCAAATTAAGAGGCTTGGATTCACAAACATAGATATATAACGTTTTATATTGACACTAATATGCATTTTTAATTCTTTAGGACTCAGTACCGACCAGCTTCCCTTATCCGAGAGCGCTTAGACGAACAACTCCGCGAACAACGTCTTTCACTCGCCGAATTGGAGGCACGCAGACCAACGTTGGCCAAACTTTTGGCCAATGCAAGAGATGCAGCCTTGACTCCTTCTAATGCCAGAATCGCTAAGAAACTGGAACAGAGGGCTGAAGATATTTATGCAAGGTAACATTATGCACTTTTATAATCTGACTTTCTATGTAACAGTCAATTCTATTCCTGTCTGTATTTATAGGTCAAAACAAGTACACACTTTCATTCCTTTTTTACAAAATTACTCCCATATATTGCCATAAAGCGAGAGCACAAATTAAAAACTTATTTTTTTGGTGATTTTATCCATCGCCTTTATCCCAACCGACAGACGTTCACTGACATTTTTCGAACATAATCATCAATGTCCTCAAATGTACTCTGTACCTGTTGCAAAGTAATGTTAAGGAAATATGATCAAAAGTATCTATTTTAAATTTAAGAACCAAATTTGTAAAGTTTTTACCGATCATATTTATCCCATTTTTGCTACAGATACGAGAAGCTAGTAGAGCGTTCAGCCAAGCGCAACGAGTTCTTGGACGAGGTGTCGAGCGAGCTGTCCCACTTCAGCCAGCAGGCCGGCGCGCTGGATGCTGCGCACGCTCAGCTCGTGGACCAGGCCGACGCCAGGGAACTGGCCAGGATGTCTGCTGAAGAACTAGGGCCCAGGCTGGCACAGCTGGCCAATTACAGGTTGGCCTATAAATGATTACACATCCATAAAAATATTTAATATATATTTAATTCTGGAAATTTGGAACAGTAAATGATAAACCATATTAGTCATCAAAATATTTAATATTTTTATTTAATTTTGTATTTGTTACAGGGACAAGCAAATGCCACTGTTGGAGGAATGCCTTCGCGCCGGTAAACTGTTGATCGCCAAGAAGGATGTCACCGATACACACGTCATTCGTGACAGAATGAAGGTACGACATTAAAAAAAAACAATTTGGAACTTTTTCTGATATTCCAAAATCTGATTTACTTTACACTCAAGATAAAATACTTAATATCGCTAATAAAAGGCGTTTTTTACTTGTTCATTTCAATAGTAGACGTATCTCAATATAATTTTCATATATGTAACAATACGCTACGATATGTAGGAACTAATTTTTTTTTTATATTTGTTTATAGGCTTTGGAGAATGTGTGGCGCGATTTCAACGCGACTCTGGAGGAGAAACAAAAGCTTTCCAAGCAGAGAGCGGACCAACTCAACCAGTACGAGACCCTGAAGTTACAAGTGCGTTATTCTTAATTCACGTATACTCGATTTCACGTATACGTGTACGTAAAAAGTACACGTATACGTATTGATGTATATATATATAACTGACAGGAACTGACTGAAATTGCAATGTATTTGATAGTAATATTAGGACTTTCTTACTTTTCAGTACATATGGCGAGTTTACTTTATACCTTTACTTTATAATATAATAAATTAAAGTCTTAATCCTTGTTCTCACTTTCTCTCATCAGATCCTTGATTGGCTTCAAGCGATTGAGAATCGCGTGAATCGCTTACAGCCCGTTGCCGTGGACCTTGACGTCATCAAACAACAACAGGACGAACTGCGGCCATTGGCCAAAGAGTACAGAGACGCGTCCATTACTATTGACAAGGTAACGGATTAAAATGACGCTTATTGTTAGGAGTTTAAAGTTTAGTATTGTACTTATTACTAAACTTGTAGAAAATAATTAAAATAATCACTGTCGTAGTTGCTGTATTAGTTACTAGATTTGTATTTCTGCAGGTGATTGAAGTTTTACCTTATTTTATAAAAATAGGACCCAAAAAATTATTTGAAATCAATATTAATATAGGTCATTGCAAAAAGAAAACATATCAGAAATGAAATTTTGATAGTTGTCGTATTTACAGTTTAATAGGAGTTCAAAATACATATTTTTGTAAGTTTTTATGTTGAGCAATCTTTATGGAAGAGAATTTAACGTTTAATATAACAAGTATTTTCTATCAAATAAATAATTTAAGCGTGATGTGCGAGTAGTCACATTCACTGTTATATAGTTATACTAGCTGACCCGACAAATATTGCTCTGCCATAAGAAGGAATATATGTTGTAGAGGTGGGTCAATAAAAATCGCGATGGAATATAGGGGTTGATCGTAGAGGGTTAAAAATTCAGGGTTGTATGTATTTTCTAATGATGTTATATAAAAAAAAATGTATATCTAAAAAAAAATGTAAAATAGACGTTGGCCGATTCTCAGACCCACCTAAAATGCTCACAAAATTTCATGAGAATCGATCCAGCCGTTTTGGAGGAGTATGGTAACTAACATTGTGACACGAGAATTTTATAAATAAGATAAAGTAGTTTATAATTTTATTGCTCTGTTAGTTTAAGCGGTCCCCACGCCGCTCACTACTGTACCAAGTGTCGTGAGTTCAAATCCTACATGGGATATCACTTTGTGTGATATACAAATTGTTGTTCTGAGTCGTAAGTGTAATGTCCCCCTTGACACAGAACGTATGTTCCTAATGCGGTAGGTGTAAATAGTAAGTGATGCAAGTGTACGAGTATATGTGGTGCAGGTGAACGAGCTGGGCGCGGTGTACGAGGCGCTGGCGCGGGGCGAGCGCGCCGACAGCCCGCACCGCCGGCGCCAGATCTACAGCCCCACCAAGCGACACACGCCCAGTCAGTATACACCTTTGTACACACACACACACACACACACACACATCTCACTCAGACTTTATTGCACAACTGATGAAATGATAAGTAAAAGTGTATATTTTCAGAATAAATTACCTTTTTTTAAATGTTTATTCTTCGTTTTTGATATATGTTAATTAAATTATACAATTTAAAATGAGAAATCCTTAAAAATATTAACAAATGTCAGTAAAAAAATTGACAGTATTTTATAAAGGTATAACTTATAAAAAAGTAAATAAATACAACCTAATAAAATATAATATCCGGTGTGGTGACGCAAACCGTGGTGACTCGTCGCCATTCCATCAACCTCTTCGTACCTATTTAAAGCAGTGCATGTGTGTGGTGCAGGTCGCACGCTGGACGGGCGCTCGCCCTCGCCCAGCAAGGCGCACGGGCTGGTGAGTCCCGCCTCTACGCACTCCACCTCCAGCGGCTTCTCCTCCAGGCGCTCCAGCCAGGATGGCTTCCACCTTGAAGGTGACTATTCAAACTAGAATCAGAAGACAACATCGTCCAATTAAACAATACACCTATCGCATGTAAATGTCATAATTATCATCGAGAGCCTTTAACATTCTAGTACCGAAGTTAACTGCGTCGGTGGCATAGTGGTAGCGTATGCGACTGCTGAGCTTGAGGTCTCGGGTTCGATTCCCGAGTCGAACCAAATGTTTGTATGATCAGCAAATATGTGTTTCGGAGTTTGGGTGTTTTCTATGTATGATATGTATGTATTTACAAAGAAAAAGTATAAATGTATTTATATAAGTTGTTTAGTACCCATAACACAAGCTCTGCTTAGTTTGGGACTAGATAGCCTTGAATGTTAAATGTTCGAAAGTATTTATTTATTTATTTAAGCAGAACCTACAATATCATAATGTTACTATAATCTACCTACAACAACTGTATCTACTCAATCAAAACAAAAAACGATTATAAAAAGAAAATTTTAGACCATTATACCACGCTAGTCAGATAGACTGGTATGGGGTTTCGAGTTGCCCCTTTTTCTTTCTTGTTTTTTTTTTTTTTTGAATAGTGGGCAAACTAGCAGACGTATCACCTGATGGTAAGCGATTACCGCCGCCCATGGACACCCGCTACACCAAAGGCATCACAAATGCGTTGCCGACCTTTGGGGGATGGGAAAGGGGATGGGGGGAGGGGTTGGGGTATGGGACTCCGGTATCCTCACTCACTCGGTGAAACACAGCGCAAACGCTATTTCACACCGGTTTTCTGTGAGGCCGTGGTATCACTCCGGTCGAGCCGACCCATTCATGCCGAAGCATAGCTCTCCCACGGTCGGTTTTACGTAGCTTGCTCCCTTAGTCCGCTCTTATAACACCCGTGACAAGAATAGTAGTGCTGACACTCCGTATTCTTAATCCTACTGTTGATCAAACATAACTACAATAAAAAACCAACTTCACGAAGTAGTATTCAATATTCCGTTTTCTTTCTATCTCTCTCTCTCTCTTTCTCCCTCTCATTGTCTTTCTGTATATAAGAGTTATAAATGAATTGTCTCCCACAGAACTGTCGCCAGTGCAACAACAACTGTCCGAGATCAATAACCGGTACAGCTTGTTGGGCACCAAGTTGGCTGACCGACAGAGCGAACTCGACGCTGTTCGCGAAGAACTGAAGAAGCACCTGGACAGCTTGAAGGCTTTGAATACATTCTTGGACAAGGTAAGTTAAAGTTTTTATGGTACTTTTAATGGTAATGTAGACCTCTTTGGCATTAACGTTAAATATTTGAGTTGACTTCACACTTCAGGGGTTCAAACTTAATAAAATATCTGTGTTTATGAAATATGACTTTAAATATAACTGACTGACATATAATATGCAAATAGCATGAAGAACAACCGGAATAGATATAATTTATAGCAATGAAAGCGTAACAGACAGACAGAGTTAAATTCGAATTTATAATATTAGTATGGACTAAGAATGTTGATCTCTAAAGATAAATGTATTTGTATAGGTGCAAAGACAACTGCCTAAAGAAACAGTTCCCAATACGAAGGAAGAAGCTGACAAGACCATCAAGCAAGCTCGCGCGGTCCTGGAAGAAATGTACGAGAAACAGAGCATTCTTGACTCTACTAAGACTCAGGTAAGCAACAATTAGTTCTTATATTGTACGTCTATAGTAGATTTAAGTATAAGCTTTAAGCAAGTGCGAGTTTCAAGCCTAAGTAAATTTCTTTTAAGTACAAAAAGTATTTCTTTCATTCTATTCTAAATATGACCATGGTCTGAATAACTAACGGAATTGACTAAAATTTGTATGCACAGGTCCGCGAACTCCTCAAACGCAAGCAGAGCGTACTTGGAGCTGATAGACTTCACGATGAGATGGAAGATGTTTCCTCGAGGTGGAAGGCGCTACATGACGCGTTCAAGGACAAGTTAGTATTTTTATTCGATATTTATTTATTAAAAAAAAAACAATAGTGCAAATTCTGTTGGTAAACAGAAAATCAGCAAAAATAAGTTTTGAGCTGTCAAACGGCGTTTTGAAATAGGAGTCACACTAAAAATAGATGTTACTTACGTACATACGTGGAAAAATTGTATTTTGTAAATCATATTATTAATTATATAATTAATAATATGTATGTGGGTGTCCATGGGCGGAGGTGATCGCTTACCATCGGGCGATACGTCAGCTCGTTTACCCCTATTCCATAAAAAAATTGTAGAGTAGTAACTAAAATTTAGTTTAGTTCAGTGATATCATGATAGGATTAAAATAAATTACATGACCTACAAAAACTTATATGGTCTTTCGAGCCGAATTATTTATTTACATACTTTTCTATAGAGATGTAGAATGAAACATGTTTAGTTGTACGATTTTTTTTATGTTTTTGTATTAGGATCCGCCTAATGGAAGAGATGAAGGACTTCCACGACACTCACAGCAACTTATCACAGTGGTTGAGTGCCAAGGACCGTATGATGACGGCTTTAGGACCCATCTCTTCAGATTCCAGAATGGTTCAAACTCAAGTCCAACAGGTAAATTAACTTCAACGCTTTTATTTGCTCTATTTGTGTTCATTTCCATTATTAAAACGGAGTCATTGGTATTATTTCTTAATCTAGCTAAATACAACATAATGCATACATGATTATTTTCTAAAGCACTACGTATAGTACTACTATGAAATGATATTGTATCACAAAGGTGCAAGTCCTGCGCGAGGAGTTCCGCGGGCAGCAGCCGCAGCTGGCGCACCTCGAGGAGGTGGGCGCGGCCGCGCTGCAGCGCCTCGAGCCGCACGGCGCCGACGCCAGCAGGCTGCGGGAGAAGGTGGCCGACCTGCAGCAGCGCTGGAACGAGCTGCTCAACAAGTGAGTGGCACGTCATGTCAACAGAGATTGTGGGGAACAGGTGTCGCGACCATCCAACATGATCGTTCCTGACGATCCTCTGCCCGATGGCTAATGTTGATAAGTTGTATATGTGCTAATCAACGCGAAAACTTATATATCGCGATACAAAATTGGTAGTTACTCCATAGTTCGGTGTATCTTCGATAGATGGCGCTGCCTTTATAAAAATACATAACTGTCAGAAATAGTTTGCTAAAGACAGGTCGTAGATTTAGTTCTCACTCAGTACCAATAATCATGGAATGTATATTTACGAACAGATTAAATTCACACATATGGAAAAAACTTAACGTTGCTCTCATCTCGCACACAATTACCTGTATCTACTCCCAACATTTCTATTTTTTTACTAGAAATATAACTACGTACTAAGATTTCATTCATACAACAATATTTAATTTAATTCACAAAATATGCCATGTATCTTTGATAATAAATAATATAATTTTTAGTCTTCAATGAGAAAACGGAATGTTACTTTAAAGTCGCTAATACACTTTAAAATATACATCTTCTATCGTATAGATTGGAGAAACGCGCGGACAGCCTTGGCGCGGCCGCAGACACGTCGCGCGAGTTCGACGCGGGTCTCACTCGCCTCCGCGACGCGTTGCATACCATCAGCGACAAGCTCGACGAAGTGGCCATGGAGAACGAACCTGAGGAACAACTGAGAAAGATTGAGGTGAGAGAAGAGTTAATGTTGTATAATTTATCAGTATCTAAATATTAATACGTACAGTACGTACATTAAACTTATGCGAACGGAGGAGTATGAGATTTGGGACAGTCAAAGTTTACATGTAGGCGGAGTAGACAAAGTTGAAAAAAATAAAATTAAGGATATTATGGTCGAATTTCATTTAATATTTTCTGGGTTTAAATAACCATTAAATATAAAAAAATACCTTTTAAGTATATTGTAGGAACAATAAAGAATATAGAACAAAATATTTGAGGCAATTTTTTTTTTTATATATATTCCCTATTAATTTCAGTTCACTTATTATACCTATATTGTACTAGTTTTCGTCTTAAATGATAATATTACATAATTTATAATTACAAAATTATATAGAAATTAAAAAGAACTAAAAGAAATACGTTGGTTAGATCAAAACTGTTTTTAACATTTACCTCGACTTGTCCTCTAGAACCTAGAGCGTCAACTAGAAGGCCAGCGCCCTCTGCTAGCGGACCTGGAAGCGGCCGGAGCAGCCCTCTCCACCGTGCTGTCGGACCCCGCCTCCAGGCAGGACATACAGAGCAAGCTCGCGGCCGTCGCCAGGCAGTATGACAACTTGCAGAGGAAACTCGACCATAGGAAGGCTGAAATAGAGGCCGCTTTGAAGTGAGTACTATATTATTTTATTACCTTTCACGAATTGAAAATATTGTAATAATCTTTCATGTAACCATTTAGATACAAAATAGGATGGTCCCAAGTTATGTATATCCGCAAATTGTCTATTGGTCGAAATTTCTGTCTTCTCAATTCTACCATTGTGATCCTCAACCAGGGATGGCCGCAATCTCGAAGAGAACGTAGCAAGAACCCTGGGCTGGCTCCAATCTGAACTAGGCGCGCTCCCTGGACGACTCCTCGTGTCTGCAGACAACACCAAGCTGCAGCAGCAGCTGGAGAGACACGAGCCTTTGTACAGAGAACTCACGCAGAAGGAACATGAGCTCATCATGTTGTTGGACAAGGGTAAGACTTAAAAGACATCCTTTATGTACTTGTTTCTTGACCCTTTGACCGCCAAGGATACCTATTCACGTTAAAAATTTTTTACATAATTTCTATTAAAAAGGTCGCGAGATGGAGAAGAAGCCAGCACACCAGAACTTACGCAAGGATCTCGACAGGCTCCAGACACAATGGGACAAACTCAAACGCGAAACGGTCGACAGATACACCAGACTTCAGACAGCTATGGTATGTTTTGTTTTATATTATTATTAGTTTTGAAATGTATTTATTGTTGTTGCAATTACATGAAACTTTGGAACCACACAACTAAATTCATTGATCTAACGTTTCGAAAGTGCCTGAAAATAAGGCCTAATGAGATTACTGCATCATTTGCACATTTTTCAGACTACCCACATATTAAATTGTCGATTTTCTAATCTTAATAAATAGTACAAATATATCTATAGCTTATAGTTCATATTTTATTATATTATGTTTCATAACTGAAGACTTTATATAATAATGTTTCCCAATTTCAACAGGAACACTGTCGCAAATTCCACAAAGCCCAAGAGTCGTTCACACCCTGGCTCTCAGACGCCGAAGACAGGCTTAACAAGTTGCCGGCCACTGCCTTCACCAAGAAGGAAGTGGAAAAGCAGCTGAAGGAGTTGCAACAGATCAGGAATGATATCTGGAAGAGGTGAGTTATCCATCATTGTACAATAATTTCATTTTCTAAGGAATTTTCATTGAGTGATATTAATATGGGTTATGTACAAAATACATTCTCAAAGAGATTTTTTATGAAATAAATGTATTTTGACTTTGGTTTTGTGTTTTGTTTGTATTTTAGTGTGGAGAGTATTACTAATGTTTTTTGTACTTTGTTTAGGTCGGGTGAATATGAAAACAATAAAACACTCGGCGAGACCTTTATTTCTGCTTGTGACGTCGACCAAGAAATCGTTAGAAAGTTGCTCGACAGCATGAAGGAACGATGGGACAGAATTAATAACGGTAAGTTTGTGAATTCCTTTTTTCTTACATTATTATTGCCCACATCTTCGTTTTTCAGTAAAATAATATCAATATAAAATCAATTTGATTTTCTATGATAATAATAATAACTACAATTGAAGAGTTTCGATCAATAGTGTACAAGCTACGGTGTACATTTGTTCAAGCATTACACTTATGTCAGTGTTTAACTTGTTTAGTGTTCATAAAATAATAATTATTTATTTTAGTAGCACTTAACAGTATTAGTTATTTTTTTAAATCAACACCCCACATTTGGTCCTTCGAACAGCACCGTGTTGTGCAACAAAATAATCGAATTAAAATACGTTTCTTATTCGGATTATGCAATGAAGTGATATTGATTTAAGAGTTTTTTTTTGTCATGCAGAGGTATTCCAGCAAGTGGAGTTCTTGGAAAGCACAGCTCGTAAGCTGGGCGAGTTCGCAGAGCGTGTGCGCGCTGTAAACACACCGCTGCAGCGCTGCGAAGAGCGGCTGGAGGAAGCGCTTGCAGCGCCACCAGCACAAGCCGCTGAAGCTGTTGCTCGTCTCTCGGACCAAATCCACGCATTACGCGCTCCATTACAGGTAATATTGTCATTCTAGCTTGGATCCTTTATGTTTATAGTTTTCTGTACGTACAAAAACTATATAAATTTGTAAGCTAAATAGAGAGGTAGTTTTGTTTTTTGTGATTCGATTAGACTGATTTCATTTTAAAATTATAGGAATATGTATTACTGTTGATAGTAACTACTACTAATACAAATCATATTATTATACAAGATATAATATAATAGGTTCGAGAAAGAGATTGATTAAAATAACTTAACAATGCAGATCTTACTGACCATCATTTCGACCATCGAAATCCTCTACATCAAATTACGACGCTATTTATAGCTTTACGGCGGGTAGTTGTAAAAATTATAAAAATAAAACCTATAGAAAACAAAGAACTTACCGTAAATGAAGTAAGGACTGGTAAATGAACATATTTTGACTGCCTCGGTGGCGTAGTGGTAGCGTATGCGACTGCTAAGCTTGAGGTCTCGGGTTCGATTCCCGGGTCGGACCAAATGTTTGTATGATCTGCAAATAATTGTTTGGGTGTTTTCTATATATAATATGTATGCATTTACAAAAAAAAGTATTTAAGTATTTATATCAGTTATCTAGTACCCATAACACAAGCTCTGCTTAGCTTGGGACTAGATGGCGTTGTGTGTTAGATGTCCGGAATATTTATTTATTTATTTATATATGTTTTGGTGTACAGAGTATAACATCAGCAGCAGACGACATAGTAGCCTTAGCGCTGGAATGCAGCGGCCGAGACTCGGCAGCTCTGGCTCGCTCGGTGCTGGACGCCCAAGTGCTGGCGCTGGCGGAGCGGATGGACGAGCTGGACGCCCGCGCAAACGATGCCAAGGGACGCCTCGCTGGAGCCAACGCGGCCACCAAACACTTCCAGGTACCACATGCCAATACTTTATTAAGTAAAACTTCTTTACGCACGATTGGGGAGTAAGCTGGTTAATGCGTGACGAGGTCGTTACGAAAAGTGTGATCGGGCGAGACAAACGGAATTTAAGTTAGTGAAGATAGAAAGAGAGAAAGACAGGTGCGAGTACACATTTTCTTTCTCTCTTTCTCTCATAGCCATTGGCTACCATAACTAAAACTAGATTAAAATTAACATCCAACTTATTTTTTTCAGGACAAAGTGAAATCACTCTCTCACGACTTATCGGACTTGGAGAAAGAACTCGACGGTATGAAACATCCTGGTCGCGACATCAAGACAGTGAAACAGCAGTTGGACGACATTGGTCGGTTCTACAAGCGGCTGGAGAACGCTGATGATCTAGTCGGAGATACGGAGAAAGTGGCTGAACAGCTGGTCGACAGCGGATACACCATTGACACCGCTAAAACTAGAGACCAGGTATGCATATATATTTTTAATGCAAAATTTATCGAATTGTCTGATACTTAAAGCTTAATCTTAATCTTCTTAATAACAGACAAAAATCATAAACTTACTTACCTTCTTGCATCGAAATAAAACGAAAGCGATGTGAAAATTTTCATTGCGCGATGCAGGACAATTAATATAAGGAATGGTAAAGACATATAAACCAATTAAAACCACTGCTATCTGTTAACCTTTTTTTCCCAAGTTGTTGTAAAGTAACTGTGGATGAGCTAAAGTAACAAAAAAAGTTTTTTTAATGAAAGTACAACTTAGAGCTAAATGTCGACAGCTACCAATAACGCTTTTTCCTAATTTACTACTTATAATCAGTATTCATAATTATGTTGAATTCTATCAGGTGGAAGGTCTTCGTAAGCAACTCGCCAAGCTTGACGAGCGTGCCCGCGCTAAGGAACAAGATCTGGACGACACCTTGAGCAAACTGGAAGCCTTCTACAAAGCTTACGACTCCGTTATGGACGACGTGAATGAGGTGAGACTTTATACACGTGCACTAAAATATACACAAAAACATTTACACTTCTAAAGAACCTGGTGAGCCGTAGTACAGGTTGTGCACAATGTAACCTGGATTTCCACAATTTTGTTGATTAATGTTATGTATACCATTCTAAAAGAAGAAAAAATAAACTATATTATTATTATTATATAAGGAAACAGAAACCACTAGCGTGTTTTCCAAAAATTTATAAAAAATCTTCTTCATAACAAAAAGGCTTCGTGTGAGTTTATTTCACATGTACTCAGTTCGACGTTGCCATTGACGGGTTCAAATCCTGGGTCGGACCAAGTGTTTAATATATATGTATCTACAAATATTTGTTTCTTAGTTTGGGTGTTTTCTATGTATACTATGTATGTATTTACAAAAAAAAGTGTATATGTAATCATATCAGTTGTCTAATACCCATAACACAAGCTCTGCTTAGCCTGGGACTAGATGGCGTTGTGTGTTAGATGTCCGAAATATTCATTATTATTATTGACCCGAAATTTTCACCAATCGCAACGTCGAACGCTCTTGCCATCAAAAGCGAGTTGATATAAGAGAAACTCAAAGTAGATTTTTAAAAGTTTCTAATAGTAAAAAAGAGACAAGGAAACCATAAAATAGGTCTTAAAAGGACAATTCCGTTGTAGTTTTTTTGTATAAACAAAAGTTAAAACTGTTTTACAGTGAGTTGAGTTTTACAGTGAGCATTCTTTAAACCACTTGTCTCATTTTGTCCCATAGGCTTCAGAAGAAGTCCGCAGCCTCAAGCCTGTATCTTCCGAAGTGGAACAGATCCGAGCACAACAGAAAGACTTCACGGAACTGAAGCGCCGTACCCTGGAACCACTCGGACAGAACGTAGCTCACTGCAACAAGATTGGGCAAGGGTTGGTGAGGTCTGCCCTGCAAGGGGTCAGCACACAAGTCTTGGAGAAGGATCTAGAAAAGATGAATGACAAGTGGAATGCTTTGAAGGAGAAAGTGAGTATATATCCATTAAATGTAATAATATATTTTTAAATGATTTAATATGATCATTTTTACACATTTTACTTTTAAATACACATGTATTATGACTGCCTCGGTAGTCCAGTGGTAGTGAATGCGACTGTTGTGCTTAGTGTGTGTGTCATGTACAAATATTTGTTTCCGAGTTTAGGTGTTTTCTATGTATAATATGTATTTTCAAAAAAAAAAGTATATAAGTAATTATATCAGTTGTCTAGTACCCATAACACAAGCCCTGATAAAAAAGAGGTGTGTCAGGACATTAGTAAGTGGAGATTTGGAATAGATGGAACAATTGCCTCTACTTACCCCTCTGGAAATTAGAATTGACATTATGTATGTATTGTATGCACATATAATACATACATAGATTTTTTGGCATCTACCTTTACTATTTTTAAGGATCAATTTTATTGAAATGATCTCTGGATTAATGTTTGGTTTACATTACATTAATTTGTTATTTTTGAAACGTAGACGAACGAACGCGAGCGTCGCTTGGACGTGGGTCTGCTGCAGTCGGGCAAGTTCGCCGAGGCGCTGGCCGGGCTCGAGAAGTGGCTCGCGGACACCGAGGACATGGTCCACAACCAAAAGCCTCCCTCGGCTGACTACAAGGTGGTGAAGGCACAGCTGCAGGAACAGAAGGTATAAACATAACTTATTTAGCTATCATTACCTTGTTTTCTATTCTTTTTAACTGTTTAACTGCCTCGGTGGCGCAGTGGTAGCGTATGCGACTGCTGTGCTTGAGGTCTCGGGTTCGATTCCCGGGTCGGACCAAATGTTTGAATGATCTGCAAATATTTGTTTCGGAGTTTGGGTATTTTCTATGTAAAATATGTATGTATTTACAAAAAAACATGTATTTATATCAGTTGTCTTGTACCCATAGTACAAGCTCTGCTTAGTTTGGGACTAGATGGCTTTGTGTGTTAAAGGTCCAAAAAATTATTTTTTTCCTTTTAAGCGGATTTGCATTTGATGACTCCGTAGCAATTTATTTATTTATTTTTTGAAAACCAATAGCGATGCAGTAATTATTATTTGTGATACAGAATTGTATTACTTTTTGTACGAATATACTACTCGTACTCCTTCCTAAAAGGCAGGCAACGCACTTGTAACGCCTCCGGTGTTGCGGGTGTCCATGGGCGGCGGTAATCGCTTACCACCAGGCGATACGTCTGCTCGTTTGCCACCTATATAATAAAAAAAAATTATAATTCTCACTGTGTTACACTTTCATAAATGTAGAGTAATTGAGTTAGCAATGTCGCAAAGTTAAAAATCTTAACTAGATCGATCTATGGATGAGTGGCATTCTTAACAAATTGAGCTTAACCTTCCTCGAAAATAGTACGGCCTCTCCATGCGTGTAGTTAGAGCCTTAAAAAGTTTGACAACACATTCATAGATATGTTTTTTCACAGTTCCTTAAGAAGATGCTGATGGACCGTCAGAACTCGATGTCTTCTCTTTTCGCTATGGGCAGTGAAGTGGCTGCCGGCTGTGAGACTGGTGAGAGGAAGACGATAGAGAAGCAGCTCAAGGGTCTGATGGAGAGGTTTGATGCTCTCACCAACGGAGCTCAGCAGAGGATGCTCGACCTGGAACAAGCTATGAGGGTAAGTTAAAACTCCAAGTAGCCAGCAGGTGTAGCTCTTAATGCCAATTTTCGTTCAACATCTTTAACATATTTTTCTTTACATGACACTTGTGGTCACAAGTTAAAATGTATCTTGGTCTTTATTTAAAAAAAAATAACTGAACAACATTGTTTCCTATATCAATGTCTTAGGAGTAAGTGCCTCTTCAGTAAAAGTATCGTTCTTAAAAGGTCGGTAACGCACTTGTGACTCCTCTGGTGTTGCGGGTGTCTGTAGGCGGCGGTAGTAGTTACCATCAGTCGACACGTCTGCTCGTTTGCCCTATTCAATAAAAAAAATTAAAAAGTATCGCCAAAGGTTCATTCATTTATTTGTTTTATTTTACTTTAAAGAATATTCTGTCTAATATATTTAGATTTAAATAACAGATGTTTGTGAAATTTAAATTACAAAAATATATTCGACAGGTGGCAAAACAATTCCAAGAGGAGTTGCAACCTCTAGTCGAATGGTTGGGCGTCACTGAACGCAAGGTGAAGGTTCTGCAGCTCGTTCCTACTGATGAAGAGAAGATACAACACAAGATCAGAGAACATAAGGTAAGATTACCACACTTGTCATTGCATAGAGCGGTTAACTGCCATCTTTAAGTATTGCAGCTTCGTTGGTGAATTAGCAGTCAACAGCTTTATGTAGATATTCACAGTTAATAGTTTTTTTTCTTTTAATAAATAAATTAAATCTGAAAGTTACAAAAAATAAGTTTAAAAATGGTAAAAAAAGCACACATCATGTTAAAAAATAAATTTAAATATACAAAAATGTAAGTTTCTAGATGAACTTTGAAAAATATTAAACTAATTTTAAACACTCGTCAAATGTCGTTTACAAACAATATTGTACAACACTATTTATATTTCAGGCCCTTCACGATGACATCATCTCGAAACAGCCTCCGTTCAAACAGCTGACGGAAACAGCTTCCACTCTGATGGGATTAGTCGGTGATGATGAGGCTACAGCCCTCGCTGATAGACTTCAAGCAGCCGCCGATAGGTAAGGACACCAACACCATCTTTTCTAGCGTTAAGCAACTTAAAGATTTTTTTTTCTAAACTCATCATTCATATATTCCTGAGATACTCCTAAAAAAGCATGTCAGTCATTTAAGATAAGACAACGCCCACTTTAGGAACATACCCTGTATCTTTAAACACGTTCAAAAAAAGGAACACAAAGAACACCCGGACTCAGAACAAGCATTTGTGCATCACCCTAAAGTGTTATCTTATGTGAGGTTAAACCCACAACACTTAGCATAGTAAATTGCGGCGAGATGTCCACTAAAACCGCGTTTTTTTAACCTATGGAAACCTCCACGGGGTTTGCGGTGGGGCGGTGTATCGGAATGAGACCGACTAAAAACACACGGTGTGCCACTCTGCGCCTGAGAAGGGAGGGGTCCGGGAACTGTTGTTATTAACACGACTGAACCCCTCCCAGCACCTGCCCGCACTGAAGCGGGCACTGTCAGCTATCCGCTTAAATCTACGCCAACCATGCACTAATCCCTGCCATAATTGTTTTGCTTGTTCCAAATAAAAAATATTATTATTACTAGCTGACTTATGCAACTTCGTCTGCTTCTCTTCAAAAGAAATATTTTTTTCCCAATTAATAAATTGTGATATAAACTATCCTATCTCTCAAGTTGGATCGAACTGCACATGGTGTGCGAATTTTATTATAATCGGTTAAGTGGTTTAGGAGTCCATTGAGGACAAACATTGTGACACGAGATTTATATATATTAAGATTAAAACACGGATGTTGCTCGTACGAACAGAAGAGTAAAAGAAATAACTCGAATATAAAAATAATAAATAATCTAATTAAAAACTTACGTAAATTATTTCCTTCTTTGACTGCCTCGGTGGCGTAGTGGTAGCGTATGCGACTGCTAAGCAAGAGGTCTTGGGTTCGATTCCCGGGTCGGACCAAATGTTTGTATGACCTGCAAATATTTGTTTCGGAGTTTGGGTGTTTTCTATGTATAATATGTATGTATTTACAAAAAAAAAAAAAAAAAAGTATATAAGTATTTATATCAGTTGTCTAGTACCCATAACACAAGCTCTGCTTAGCTTGGGACTAGATGGCGTTGTGTGTTAGATGTCCGGAATATTTATTTATTATTTATTATTTATTTATTCTTAGATACCAAGCTCTGGTAGACCACAGCCTGAACATCGGTGACTTGCTGGAAAGCTCACGTAAGGGACTCCGACACTTGGTCCTAACCTACCAAGATCTGTCAGCCTGGATGGACAGCATGGAGCAGTACCTCGCCAAGAGGAAGATCCTACCAGTCCACATGGAGAAGCTTCTGAGACAGATGGATGAGTTAGCCGTAAGTGTATTTGATGAGTTAGAGATGTACGGCACTCACTGGTGAACATAATCAGATCACCTATCTTTTCGCTTAGCTTTAAGATCCTAAAGAAGTTGAGTAACGTATTTGACTCACTGGTCTACGGTTGTAGTTCGAATCCTTGCTGTAGTATAGCAAAAGTATTGAAAGGGGAAAGATCTCTCTCTTATCTCCTTCTCTCTCTCTCTCTCTTTCTCTTTTTACTTCTTGTTACAGTGCTGTTGCCCTTCATAGTTAGCTTAGTTAGGTGGTTATTAAGATACCCACGAGGTAAATATGAGTCTTAGTCGTAATGTGGTGGAGATAAACAATAATCACATGGACAATAGAAAACTATTAAAGGTCTTGTAAATATGAAAAATAATACCACTAATTCATTTATCCATTCTCAGGAAAAGACAGAAGAAATAGCTGCCAAACAAGAAGCAGTGGACAGCACAGTGGAGTCAGGGCTGGAACTGATGAAGCATATATCTGGAGACGAGGCGCTGCAGCTGAAGGACAAGCTGGACGCCCTGCAGCGACGGTACAACGACCTCACCAGCAGAGGAGCGGAACTACTCAGGGTCGCTTCGGAGACACTGCCTCTGGTCCAACAGCTGTACAATAGTCATGGCAGGTTCGTACACTTCAATCAAACTTACAATAACTAATTTTAAATAATCCCTTATGCAGTCTTTAAAGCACACAACACAACAATATCTGTTTACGAGTAGTATGCTTACATACATACATTGTATAATACATTTCAAACCACTCCCACACACACACAAGGTTTGGATATTTGATCTCAATTTCGTTTTTTAAACAATCGTTCGTGAATTTGAAATCATTCTTGTTAAATAAAAAAATAAAAATATTTTTTTTTCGGACATCTAACACAACGCCATCTAGTCGCAAGCTAAGCAGACCTTGTGTTATGGGTAGTAGACAACTGATATAAATACTTACACGAGTATATTTTTTTTGTAAATACATATCATACATAGAAAACACCCAAACTCCGAAACAAATATTTGCAGATCATACAAACATTTGGTCCGACCCAGAAATCGAACCCGAAATCTCAAGCTTAGCAGTCGCATACGCTGCCACTACGCCACCGAGGCAGCATTTTGTTCTTATCTAAACGTTTTAAAAATTAAATTTAAAAAAAATATAAAATTAAAATATGAATACAGAAGAAAGATTACTGGAGAAGATTATTATTATAGAATGTGGCGACCTCCACATACAGCGCCATCTACCGAAGATACACTGAACTACGAAGTAACGCACTGTACCTACAAACTACACTACACGGAGTAACTACCAATCCTGAATCGCGCAAATAGAGTTCCCGCGCCGATTATCATATATACAACATCCCAACATCAACTGTTGGGCAGTAGCCCGCCAGGCATGATCACCTCGCCTGGTCGGAGGATCCTCCCTTTGTGTTGGGTGGAACATGATACCCGTTCCCCCACAGTGGTGACCCCGACGTGATTGGAAGCAGCCTTCAAGCCGCGCCACCATCATGTTCACTCCCACAGCAAGTCTCAAGCCAGCCAGCAACTTCGGCCTCAACTGGGATATACCACACGCAGGACGCGACCGCTCCAGCCTGGTAACCCCTACGGCCTCTACAGCGTCTAGGCACAGCACACTGCACCTACGGTCCATGTAAGCAGAGCACATCTCTCCCGTCTACGCAGCAGCCAGCCACTACGCAGCAATCGCCCCGACTCACTGGGGACCTCACCGCAGCACCGCGCACCGCATGCGATCCCGACTCACTGGGATCAGCGGACTTCAGCCCCGACTCACTGGGACTAGCGGCATTCAGTTCCGACTCACTGGAACTACTCACTCCTGGCACTGGCAAGCTCCGCATCAGAGCACAGACAGCTGACTCAACATATATCGACCTCCAGTCTTGGAGGGGAGTGATGTGGCGACCTCCACATACAGCGCCATCTACCGAAGATACACTGAACTACGAAGTAACGCACTGTACCTACAAACTACACTACACGGAGTAACTACCAATCCTGAATCGCGCAAATAGAGTTCCCGCGCCGATTATCATATATACAACATCCCAACATCAACTGTTGGGCAGTAGCCCGCCAGGCATGATCACCTCGCCTGGTCGGAGGATCCTCCCTTTGTGTTGGGTGGAACATGATACACGTTCCCCCACATAGAAGGTGTTATTTATTTCTGTTACTAACATGAACACTTAGAAACAATCCAAATACATCACAGCTATTTAATAAACCTATATAACTGTTAATTTTCTCATCGAATCTTATCAAGTAAACGTAACTTATAACAATATATCTCATTTATTTTTTTTCAATAGACTCACCGACTGGATGGCAGGAGCAGAATCGTGTCTACAATCCGTAGAACCCCGCGAGGAAGACATTTTGAGACTGGAGGGTGAACTACAAGTGTTTAGGCCCGTGTTGGACAATATCAACCTGATTGGACCACAGCTTTGTCAGGTATAGCATATTATTATTAACCCTTTGATACTTGGTTTCATCAAATTAGTAAAGTTGTTTCATGTAATACTCGCTTTTCGTCACAACTCTACAGGCGTGTATGTCGATTACCGCGATAAAAAGTAGCCTATGTTCTTCCTCAAAAATCAAAGTATCTCAATGCCTAAATTTATTGAAACTTGTTTAGCCATGAAATAATAACATACAGACAGATTTTCAAATTTACAATCTTAGTATGGATTTTTTATTTTAGATATATATGTTATTTTTTTTTTCGTAAGATTATAAAGATCAAATGGAGTTCGTACATAAGTAGCTTATGAATTTTTTAATTCCAGATTTCACCTGGAGAGGGCGCTACTTATATCGAAAGCATCGTGACTCGCGACAACCGTCGGTTTGATGCTATCGCAGAACAAATACAGCGCAAGGCTGAGAGGTTACTGCTAAGCAAGAAGGTAAGGATGAATAACGACTACTATAATGGAATAATGTCTTGTAATGAATTCACGTGGAATTGTGTTAGTATTTGTGTACGTACTCACAGTATGTATGAGGTCTCAATTCAGGGTAGGGACTTCCGTTTGTGGAAGGGTAGTCAAATCGATTCGCTACCGTAATTTAAAAAAGTCAAACACCTTGTATTCGGCTCGAAGGACCATTAAATGTACGATTGTATGGTTGAGATGAAAGATTTCTCAGCGGTTTATAGGTTAAATGTGAATAGTTACCACGTTAACTTTGACTTTTCTTTCCTTTAAGAGACATTGTTTAGTTTTATAGATTTAAATTCATAATAACTATGTTGAAGTTCAGTCATCATCATGAAATTTAATTCGACGGTATTTTTTTTACTATTTTTGAAGATAAGAAGTGTTAAAGATTTACGAGTAGGAAGGAATTCGCCTATGTATAATAAATGAGTATGTTTGTCAGCGTTCTCTGGAGGTAGTGGGTGACATGGAGGAGGCGCTGGAGTGGTTGCGTGGCGTGGAGAGCGTGCTGCGCAGCGCGGAGCCTCCCGCGGCGGAGGCCACGGCGGTGCGGCGCCAGCTCAACGCGCAGCGCCCGCTCAGCGACGACGTGGCCGCGCAGCGGGGCCGCGTGCGCGACCTGCTCAGCCAGGCCAAGAAGGTAACGACCGCACTGCTGTACTCCTATATCCCGGTACTTCTCACCCGGCTCGAATGACCACCCGAGGCTCGAACGTTTTGAGTGGTCCTTCGAGCCTCCTAAAGATAAAGATAGATTAAAATCTTTATTTGTACACCGTATTAAAAATTTGCAAGAAAGTACATAAAATGTGACGTGTGCATTATAAATTAATTGATTTTATATGACATACTTTATACATGTGACGTAAAAATTTGATACCCGCATAAAGAAAGCTATAATTATAAAATGTTAAGACATCTCTTATACAGAAAGTGAAATCATTAATCAAATATTGTGTCATCTACATCGTATTAATACACAAAATTGAACAGTTTTGACTCATCTGTAATAGCTTAAATTATAATTTAACTTCAACATGTACCATTATCCAGGTTCTCCGCGAATGCCAATCGTCTGAGGAAACAGCCGTTATCCGCGACCGCAGCGAGGAACTGAAGGAGACGATGGAAGAAGTAGGACATCTCAGCGCAGCTCGACTGGCCGCGCTTGAACAAGCGTTGCCTTTGGCTGAACACTTCGCTGATACTCACCATGGGTAAGTTTATTGAACATGAGCTCGTTAGCTCACTAAAGGATAGCATAACCAGTATAAGCTGACCCTTTCTCTAAAAGTTTAAAATACGAAAATTTATATAGGACTGCACGGTTGGCCGAGTGGTTTCAGCGGTCGCCATGCCGCTTGCTACTGCGCCAAATGTCTTGGGTTCAAATCCCACGCGGTACAACACTTTGTGTGATCCACGAATTGTTGTCCCGAGTCTGGATGTTCTTTGTGTCTGTTTCATGTATGTTTGTAAAGTCCCCCACGACACAGGATGTTTATTAATAATGTGGGAGTTGCCTTTAAAAAAAAAAAAAAAAAGCTGGATATTTCGAAAGTTCCTATAGTACTTCTTGAAAATTTACCTGACATTGAAATCTAATATAAAACATTCTGTAAAAATATTATTCTTAATTAAATCATCAACTTTTACTAAACGTTTCTATTTGAAAACATGACACATTTTTAGATCCAAAACTCAGTCGTTTTTTTTAACATAGTTATATGATTTCGCAGACTGTCGTCGTGGCTAGATGATATGGAGAAGCAGATTCATATGTTGGCTATGCCCGCATTACGACCAGAACAAATCGTTCAGCAGCAAGACAAAAATGAGGTAAGTTACCTATTCAGATTTATGTTGATTGGCGTGGGAGAGCCACGCTTCGGCATGAATGGAACGGCTCGACCGGAGTGATACCACGGCCTCGAAGAAAACCGGTGTGTTTCACCATTCATCCCCTGTCCTCTATCCCCCAAAGACCAGCAACGCTCTGGTGATGAGGTGTCCATGGGTGGTGGTAATCGCTTACCATCAGGTGATAAGGGTGCTCGTTTGCTCCCTATTCCAAAAAAATAGTGATACAGACTACAGTTTCAAATATTTTCTCTATTATTTCACATAATCGGAAAAAAAGACTTATCCTAGTTACAATAACACTGGTTAAAAACCATAACTTTAACCGTCAGTATCAGGTTTATATCTCAGTGAAACCGCTGTTAGCATGACCTGTAGTCTGTTCTGCTATTAAAATTAGTTTTTTGTTGTAGTAGTTCATCTTATCTCCACTAGTTGGCATTAGGAAAACTAGTCAAAGTAAGGGACTAAAGAGACTTTGTAAAAATATTATCACTTATATGTGATTTCATTTTGTGTATTTCGTGTATTACAACTCTTTTTATCGTTCTAGATGCTGCAACAGTCCATTAGCAACCACAAGCCGCTAGTGGACAAGCTGGTGAAGACTGGCGAGGCTCTGGCCAAGCTCTGCGGAGACGACGACGCGCTCAAGGTGCAGGACATCGTCGACACCGACTGCGAGCGGTACAACGCGCTGCGAGCTGAACTCAGACAGAGACAACAGGAGTTAGAGCAGGTGAGATATATACATCTGACAAGAAATTCGCACTACCACCGTCTGTAGAAGATAACATAAAAGTTGCTAAGTTTATTATATTAAATTGTCTTGACAAGTTCTATGGTTAATTTATTTTATACAAGTCATAACTGCAATGCATAGTCTAAATGAATAGCATTTGCAAAGTCCAGTACTTTTCATTTTGGCTAAAAGTCCTTTAGATATAAAATAATTACATAATAGATAACATAAAAATAAACAATCTGGTTTATCAGTAAATAATTTTTATGTTTGTTTTCAAGGCATTACAAGAATCATCACAGTTCTCTGACAAACTGGAAGGTATGCTCCGCGCATTGAACGGAGCTGCAGACCAATTGCAACGGGCTGAGCCTGTGTCTGCTCATCCACCCAAGATTGAGTAAGTAGTACCCTACACTTAAAGACATGTTTTTTAAATATATGCAGTAAAATTAATGATATTAATATTTGTGATTTCTTTTCATAGGGACCAAATCGAAGAAAACAATGCTTTAATAGAAGATCTGGAGAAACGTCAAGAGGCTTACAACGCGGTACAGCGAGCAGCCTCCGACGTCATGAGCAAGGCTAACAAGAGCGACCCAGCTGTTAGAGACATCAGAAACAAGCTTGACAAGCTTAGCAAGTACGTGTGAAACTCACTTTATTTTAGATAAATTATAAGGCTGCACAGTTGGCCTAGTGGTTTAAGCGGTCACTACGCCGCTTGCTACTGCGCCAAGTGCCGTGGGGTCAAATCCCACGTGGTATATCACTTTGTGTGATCCACAAAATGTTGTCCTGAGTCTGGGTGTTCTTTGTGTCCGTTACATGTATGTTTGTAAAGTCCCCCGCGACACAGGATGTATATTCCTAATGAGGGAGTTGTCTTTTTGAATATATTGTTCCAATTAGTTAGTTGGAATATAATTTAATTTTAATGTTTATTCTATTATCATTATTTCTTATGACTTTATAATAACATAAATCATCATTATCATCATATGTAATGTCGCCAATACCTCTACAAAAAAGACCATTACCTTATGAGACTTACTCATCGATACTTTTACACATTTCTAGGAACAAAATTTCATATCGTATCAGTCACACATTCTTAGTCTCACGAATAAGTTTTAGTCCCACCGAAAAGTCTTTAGTCCCGTCTGCCATACACTAAATTGGTGATATTGTCTTGTTAGGTTATGGGACGAGGTGCAGAAGACCAGTAATGATCGCGGCAACTCGCTGGACAACACCCTGGAGGTGGCGCGACGGTTCTGGCAGCAGCTCAACGCCGTCATGGCGCAGCTCTCAGAGCTCGAGGACACTCTCTCCGCACAACCTCCGCCTGCAGCCCAGCCCAGAGACATACAGGCCCAACAACTCGCTCTGCAGGAGATACGACACGAGATTGATCACACCAAACCTGAGGTAAGAACCTTCATGATCTCAAGTCCAATGCTGGAAATAGGCCTCCTCCAAGGTATTCTACAATAACCGATCTTGTGGTGTCCGTTTGGACAATCTTGGAAAGATCTTACCACTCCATGATATCATTATCAGTATTCAAGTGTTTACTTGTATACATGCTAAAAACAACAATATAACCTTGTGATAAGGTTCAAATTGGAAAATTTTAAATGTTAAAACAGTGTTACACCTTATATATGTCACTTTAACGTGGGTCATCATACTGTATTGTTGCATTGTCTGCATTCTTTTGGTTGCACTTGCTTCAAGCTCTGGATTATCTAGACATAGGAGAGGCTGGTAATCTGTCATACAGGTTCTCCTAGTGCAGATACCAGTCTCTCACACAGATTCACCCACTCTTTTTTTATAATACTGAATTTGTGATCTGATTTTGTTAACTATTCTGTGTGAGAGAGAATTAATAAACAATTATTATTATTATTATTCTCAATATGAATGGTAACCTCTATTCTAGGCTTATGCTTTCCCTTAGACAGAGTAAAGGCACTTCAGCAGGCTTATGATAAGTGTTTCCGTATCCCAGGTTGAGAAGGTTCGCAAGACCGGTTCGACCCTGATGTCATTATGTGGCGAGCCCGACAAGCCCGAGGTGAAGAAGCACATGGAGGACCTGGACAACGCGTGGGACAACATCACCGCGCTCTACGCCAGGAGGGAAGAGAATCTCATCGACGCCATGGAGAAGGCCATGGAGTTCCATGACACATTACAGGTGAGGATATTCCTTACATTTTTACCTTTATTTTCAAGTACTGTTTAATTTAACTGTCGCATCACATAATTGAAGAGATGATTTTGTTTCAAACTTATATAAAAAAAAAGCAGTGTATTATTAAAGTAATATTACAAAGTTCCATTAAAATCTGTTTAGTAATCGATTTAATAGTTGGAATAATAAAAATGTTCTTACTACTGTGTCAAAGTAAATGTTATGATCCGACATTAATTACAACACTAGCCTTATTACTTGTTTTTGGAACGAAGTTCCTTATGGCGCGTTGTGTAAGGGGGCTAGACGGAAAAATTGTCACGACACAATTTGTTGACACGACACAATTTGTTGTCACGACACAATTTGTTGTCACGACACAATTTGTTGTCACGACACAATTTGTTGTCACGACACAATTTGTTGTCACGACACGACGACGACACACACAGATATTTTCGTTTCGTCTTTCTATTTCGAACTTCGTTCCATCCGGGTGTCCCTTGACACCTCTCAAGTTTTTTTATTAACTAAAACTTCTCTAATTGCACTCTAGAATCTCCAAGAATTCCTGGACTCTGCAGAAGATAAGTTCTCTCGCATGGGTCCACTAGGATCTGACATCGATGCTGTCAAGCGGCAGATCGCTCAGCTGGCCACCTTCAAACAAGAAGTTGACCCTCATATGGTCAAAGTAGAAGCTCTCAACAGGTATGTAGGAGATAGATGATGCATGGACTTACGTTAAAGGGTTACTTTTCGGGTCTGTTACTATAGGTAGTGGGTTCGAAAATGAAAGGTAGAAACATAGTAACTATTTGTACAGGTCCTGGTTTTCTCGATAATATTAATAAGTAGTTAATTCTATTGGGGTATGGGCAAGGTAAATACAGTTTCTTTTTTTTTTTTTTTTTATTGAATAGTGGGCAAACTAGCAGACGTATCACCTGATGGTAAGCGATTACCGCCGCCCATGGACACCCGCAACACCAAAGGCGTCACACGTGCGTTGCCGACTTTTGGGGGGATGGGAAAGGGGATGGGGGGAGGGGTTGGGGTATGGGCCTCCGGTATCCTCACTCACTCGGTGAAACACAGCGCAAGCGCTATTTCACACCGGTTTTCTGTGAGGCCGTGGTATCACTCCGGTCGAGCCGACCCATTCACGCCGAAGCATAGCTCTCCCACGGTAATAATAACCTCTAATAACCTCAGAAAACATATGATATTTTAAATACAGTGTTGTTTAATTTATAGTTTACCCTTTTAATTAAGGTAATTGATCCCCTGTATTGGTTGTTTAATATAATCCCCTTTTTTAATTAACATAACAAGAGTAATATCATTTGTTGACTTCGTTTTACCCCTTGTTAGGAGAGTAAGGTTTTATAGTATTTCCATTAAAGAACACTTCAATTTAAAGTAAACAAATTATTCGTCGTAATGACGTCAATGTGACGTCACAAAATTTTATTTCCTGCAAGTATTCACTCTTCAATAAAACGCTGCTCAACTACCGTATTCTCAGAAAGTATCAAGTAAAATATCATCCATCCGAATATGTACCTTAACACCCTTAGTTTAAAGTCTATTTTCCAGTGTTTATTTCCATGTACTAATGTTCTATTTTTTTATGCGCCTCTTTCCTGGATGTTGGACATGAAGGAGTTTAATGAGGCAAGATATTATCTTGTAGTACTAGTGTGTGCTTGTGTTTGTCCTATGTATGCATACATATGTCCTAAGTTATGCGTGTGTGCGTTAATTTAGTTCCCAGTGCCATATTTGTATGTTGTTGTCGATGTGATCCATTGTTCATGTGATTTTTGGGGAGCATCCAGTAATTATGCGAGCGCTTTTTTTTTTATTATGAACTAATACCTAACTAATCGTTTTATTGTACTATATATTAACTTCTAAGGACGATTTCAATGAAAAAAAGAAAGAAAGAAGAAATATTTTTTTTTTAAAATATAGTTTAAAATTAAGCAATCGTTAATGTTTTATCATATATGTACTATTTTGTGCTTTGTCTGCTCAGTAACGTTTTATTTCTGTTTTGTAATTGTAAAGTTTATTTTTATGTGGACGTCAATTCTTTTGTAATTTAATTTTCTTTATTTCGCCTTTTGTCTTTAATTTTAGAAATTAATTATTTATATATGATAAGCTGTTGCTATAATTTCAAAAAAAAAAGAAAAAAAGAAAATATGTTATGTTATATTATGAAATCCATGCTTATTTTAGAATTGACTTAAACTTTAAAGACTTTTTGCATGTATATATGTAAACAGCTGTATAAAATAATATAAACGTTATATAAAATAGCCATATAATATAACAAATAATTTACAGACAAGCTCAAGAGCTTACTGAACGTACTTCGTCCGAACAAGCGTCGGCCATCAAGGCGCCTCTAACAGAGGTCAACTCTCGCTGGTCGGCCTTATTGCGGGGTATGGTGGAGAGGCAACAACAGCTAGAGAGGGCTCTACTTAGACTGGGCCAGTTGCAGCATGCATTACAAGAACTGTTGAGTTGGATACAGCATACTAGCGATACCTTGGACTCTTTGAGACCGGTGAGTAAGATAAATTATAATTTTGGTTTCAAATTATTTTTATTCTTACGTATAGAAAAAAAAACTGTGAAAAAGAAATCATTTTAGATAAAGTAAAGCAGTGGAGAATATTAAATTATACCTCCCAGCTTCATGCTATTATCATCGTTGTTAAGCCCAATGTGTTTGACTGGTCACAGTAAATCATACATTCTTGAGAAAATCAAATACAATGATTTTTTCACTCAAGAATATCTTAATTATAGAAACACATATTTAACATAACATCTATCTCAATCGTTATTGGGAAGTCAGGGCCCTCAAATATACTGACAACTAGTTCAATCTTCGAATTCAGTTCACTCTCAGGGTTGCGGGGGTCTGATGACAGTTGCTCCGTGACAAAACTTATATTCAGGCGAAACCGGTTGAACTAGAAGCCGACACTAAATAATTTTGGGAATAGTAAAGGCTAAGAAAATAACATTAGAAGTATATCAATAACCCGTATGTGTACAGGTTGCCGGCGATCCACAAATCTTAGAAGTGGAGTTAGCGAAACTAAAGGTCCTTGTGAACGACATCGCCGCTCACCAAGCGAGCGTGGACACGCTGAACGACGCCGGCTCGCAGATTGTCCAGCACGGTACGGGTATGTGCCAGCGCTTATGCTTTTATCACTATAACTGTCTTTTGAAAACTTAATTATTTATTACTTATTAATGCTGTATAACTTTCATGTCATACATTTCCATCCATATTTCAAGCAAATAAAGAATCTTATTTACACCCATACAACTTACAGATAAAGAAGTTAAGTTTAAAAAAAAAAATTCAATGTGTATAAATGAGTATAACTTAAAAAAATCTAAATTATACTTATTTACATCACTTATATAATGATTTAATCATATGTATATGATATGTTCATCAGCAAAGAGTCTAACATACTAAAAAACAAATTTAATTACGTGTGACATGTCCCGTGCAATACGCACTAACGCTTTGAGCTTTAAATGTGTGTGTTCGTTTTTAATCTGTACTAATATTATAAAGAAGAAGGATTTCTATGTCTGTAGTCGATAAATTTGTGAAACTGATTCTTATAAATACAAACATGATTAATTTCCGAAACCAAAATATAATTAAAAAAAAATGTTACAAAATCAACAAATGAATGAACATCGCTTTAAATAAATGTGTTTTGTGTAGTGACCGAATATTTGTTATATTGACTACACAAACCAAGTGGTCCAAACTCCTAAAACACCGTTTCTTACTGACTGGGTGTGTAAGTTCGAGCTATTGGACAATTCTTTGTGTGATTCACAGATAATTGTTTTAAGTCTGGTTGTTTTTCAATGTATTCTTTTTTTTAAAGCATCTCCCGCACTAGGTATGATTCCTGTGTCGCGGGGGACTTTACAAACATACATGAAACGAACACAAAGAACACCCAGACTCAGAACAACAATTTGTGGATCACACAAAGTGTTGTTCTATGTGGGATTTGAACCCACAACACTTGGTGAAGTAGGGAACGCCGTGGCGACCGCTTAACCACTAGACCAAACGTGCAGTCAAGTGATTAGTTAGATTAGATTAGTGGAAATCTTTAAAATCCTCCGCGGCAGTAGAAATATTCCTAGTGCAAAAGTTTTGCTTCTATCTTTTCAAGTAGGTTATTAACCCTTAAATGCATGGTTTTTTATTGCGGCCTGGAAAAAATGTTTCCTGGTAGGTATTTGGGTACATATAACATAAAAAATAATGAAAAAAATCTGGTATAAAAAAATAGGTATTTATTATGAAAAAATATGTATGTAGACAATTGGCAACACTATGCGTTAAGTACCAAATTTATGCTTACATATTTGTAGGGGCCTATAAATCAACTTAATCTAAAAATAAATAATATACAGACTATTTTGAGTGAAATATAGCAAAACTGTTTCGATTTTTAGTGTGACACAATGCCACCTTACATTTAGTACACTCAGTCCGCGAAAAACCTTTACAACCGGGAAGTTTGCATCTATTTTTAGAAGTGAATCTTTTTTCATTGTGGCCTAAGCCATCAGTCCGCACGTCTCTTGGAGGAACGGGCTTCATTGGACCCCGATGTCTTTTTGCTTCTATCTCCCTATATATATTACTGCTTGAAGGCCTTCCTCTTTTGGGTTCAGTATTTTTTTTATAATTGCACAATGTCTCCGGAAGATCTGATCACCTAGTGTCATGTTTGGGTGGTGTTTTTTATGAAGTACCCATGAATTTATTACCGCCATGTGGTAAAATAATCGAATGTACCATTTTCGACTTTTGATTCGAATTTTGTAGCGGCCCAAATAACTGTCCCTCAAATCTACTCCACCCATGTGGGCATTGTAATCTTTTACAATTTTTGGACAGGCAACAGAGACTTTTCGTCTTTTGTTTCTTATCAAATCTGCTGACAGTTTCAGCTGGTTCGGAACCAACATAAGTAGATACCAACGTAACAAGCTTATTATCCTTCCAACAAGTTACCGAGATATCCACAACTTCATAGTCTGCTACGAGTTCCTCATATGATCCCTCTGGAACAGAGTCCTTCATGAACTCTTGTACTACCGGCAACTTACAGGTTTTACAGAGGCGGTTCCTTTGAATTGTGCCCAATGCATATATACCTTGAGTATCTTCTAAATCCTGTATCAGATCTTGTACATTCGAGTAGTAATCTATGTCATTTTCGTCTCCTATAGACTCTTTATCTTCAGAAATGTCTCCATTTTCGAGAACTGAAAAAATATATTCAATATCTTGCTCTGCCAACTGCTTAGACATCCTAAAAAGTGAAAAAAATTAGCTAAAAGCCCAAATCCAAGAAAATAATAAGCATGCACATAATATGCAACAAACGCATAATGTAGACATTTGGCAACATACATAAAAATCAAAATACAAACACATTCAGGATAAATTGCCAAAAAAAACGTTATAATATTGATTTCTTACCTTACGTCTAATATATTTGTAATTTTTTTAACTCTTTTCGGCAATTAATTCTTATCTAAATCCTTATTCAAAAGTCACAAATTATCATACAACCAATTTTTTCCACCTTCACAATGCTTATGTCAAATTACCCGCCAATTTTATTTTCTGAAGACCCTCTTACACGTTTTTATTTTTCATTATGATATTAGCTATGATATAAAAATACGTTCTGCAACACTTGTCACAGCTGTCCCTTTTTAAAATGTCAAAAATTGGTTTGTAGACTTTTGGCAACAATATGCATTTAAGGGTTAATTAAGATTATAACCACTAGGTACTGAGGAAGCTGGTGAAACAGCAGAAAAACTTTCGACACTCAACCGCAAGTGGCGAGAACTGCAGCAAAAGGCTCGCGACAGGCAGACAGAACTGGAGGACGCGCTTAGAGAAGCTCAAAGGTATGACAAATTTAGAATAGGGGTGGTATTCACCCCTATTCATCTCGTGGGTGTTGGCAACTAAGGGAGCAAACTACACAGGACAATATTACTGCCAAGAGAAAAAATACTTTATAACAATCTGTCTACCAAAACCTTTCGAAAGATGTTCTAGAATAGAATTTTAAATGCTATTGATGTGATGTAACGACATAAGTACCTCCCTTATCATTGAATATGAAAACTACTCTCAATACAATAAAGCTCAATTTCCATTAACATTTAAATTGCAAGTTAGTAATCTAGTGTATTTCTCGATGCAGTTTCAATGCGGAAATCGGTGACCTGCTGAGCTGGTTGTCTGAAGTGGATGGTGTCATCACCGCCTCCAAGCCTGTCGGTGGTCTGCCAGAGACTGCCACGGAACAACTTGAGAGATTTATGGTAATTTTTTAATTATAAACATGTGTTAGTTTAAAATAAATACTTCTAGCATTAGGTGGTGACTTGCAAAGAAAATTAAACCGTATTTGTACTTATAACAAAATTTCAAACAGCAAGAAAACGAATTGACAGTTCTGTCTACCTTTTGTGCGACTGAACACTAGCTCCCAAGATACAGACCTTTTGCCAGAGTTTGGGTTCCAGTATACATGATTTAATGCGTTAAAATTATGTGTCAAATACTATTTTTTTTTATTATATACTAGCTGACCGACGCAACCTCGTTTGCGTCTTTTATTGCCCGTAGCGAAAAAACTTCCCCCGTATAGTGTGTCGCAGACTTTTTGTAGAAATTTATAAGATCTACGATTAAATAGAACATTTTATGGTTCTATATTTTATAGTTTACGCAGCGTACGCAAAATAAGTAACTTTTCTGGTTCATTTTTTACACCTTGTGTCTGAAAAACCCCAATATCTTACGAAACCCAATTTTTTTTCCAAAATAAAATATAGCCTATGTTACTCGTGGATAATGTTGTAGTTCGAATGGTGAAAGAATTTTTAAAATCGATCCAGTAGTTTTTGAGCCTATTCATTACAAACAAACATACAAACAAAGTTTTCCTCTTTATAATATTAGTATAGATGTCTCCATATTACTGACTTGTCAGACCATTAGTAATTTAAAAGTTACTTTTTCTTAGGTTATAAATCTCCTTAAAATAGCATTTTCCAATAATAATATGTGATGAAACTAACCTCTCTTTACTAGCTACCATCGTCCAACAACTAAAGAATATAATTTGTCGTACAGGAGGTTTACAACGAAATCGAAGCGAACCGTCCCAAGGTGGAAGCCGTGCTCCAACAAGGCCAGGAGTACCTGAAGCGACAGGACAAGCCCAACCCCACGTCACAGCTGCACCATAACCTCAAGACCCTGAAGTCACGGTGGGACAACGTCACCGCCAGGTAAGAATCACCATCAACTTTACCATAGAGTTCAGAACTATGTTGATTTTTCCCATTATCTATACTCAAAGCGGATGAGTTTGTTTGAACTCGCTTATCTCAGAAACTAATTGCTCGAATTGAAAAATTTAAATGTAGCATAGCCCATTTAGCTAGGTAGGCTAAAGACTATACAACATCACGCTATAATCAGTAGGAGAAGAGGATTAATGAAAAAAATTGGAACAACAGGGAAAATGAATAATTAAGCGGGGAAAGGCAATAATTAATATGTTTCTATGTCTGTCGTCCATAGAGCATCTGACAAGAAGATCAAGTTGGAGATTGCTCTGAAAGAAGCCACAGAGTTCCACGACGCTCTACAGGCCTTCGTTGACTGGTTGACCAGCGCTGAAAAGACCCTGACTTCAGCCAAACCTGTATCCAGAGTCATGGAGACTTTGCTCAGTAAGTACTTAATCATAATACATTTGCCTGGGTGGCACAGTGGTAGTGAATGCGACTGCTGTGCTTGAGGTCTCGGGTTCAAATACTGGGTCGCGACCAAGTGTTTGTGTGATCTACAAATATTTGTTTCGGAGTTTGGGTGTTTTCTATGTATAATATGTACTCGTATGTATTTACAAAAAAAAAAGGATATATGTATTCATATCAGTTGTCTAGTACCCATAACACAAGGTCTGCTTAGCTTGGGACGAGATGGCGTTGTGTGTTAGATGTCCGAAATTGTAATCTTCATATTTTTCACACTAAATTTAACATCTCACCCAACAGCCCAAATCGAAGAGCACAAATCCTTCCAAAAGGAAGTAGCCACCCACCGCGAGACCATGCTCCACCTCGACAAGAAGGGCAACCACCTCAAATACTTCAGCCAGAAACAAGACGTGATCCTCATCAAGAACCTGCTGGTGTCAGTACAGCATCGGTGGGAGAGGGTTGTCTCCAAGGCTGCTGAGAGGACCAGGGCTTTGGACCATGGGTTCAAAGAGGCCAAGGAGTTTAACGATATGTGGTGAGTTTTTATTGCATGTTTAGGTTTCATGTTACGTGGTTAGACGTCTGCGTGCTGTCGGATTAAGAACAAGTAGTGTTACCATACCTAGTTACTTTTGTATCGCGTGTAGCACCGCGGGGTACAGCTAGTTGCTTAAAATATGACGATGAATTGTACTGTGTCTGATTGTTATATGTATATGTATCTAGTTATAAGTACAAACTTATTATCAACGATCTGTTCGTACCACAAGTCCTGCCTAGTCCAGACTTGGACTGACATTGGAATGTGTCTATTTATATCTATATGCTTAAGGGGTACTAAAACCATTTTTTTGTCTAGGAACAATCTGATGAGTTGGCTTAACGATACAGAAGAACAACTAGACGAACTCAACTCTGAAGCGTCAGTCAACGACCCTGAGAAGATCAAGCAGAGGTAGGTCATTCAAATCATTCGTTCATTTATCTTTTCTATCAATCTTCATCTTTAGTTCAGTCTTTTTTATTTTGAGCTTGACTTGTGACTATGTATTAGAGTAATTAATTCATTTATGTTGTCGATTTTTGTAGTTTTAGTTTTATTTTGAAAATAATTTATTTATTGCCAGTACAAAATATATTTATGAATTCACAATTTCGTGTCATCACATTATTTGCGTTTTCTGTAGGCTAAACAAGCACCGTGAGTTCCAAAAGGCTTTGGCTGCGAAACAGCCTGTGTATGACCAGACCATGAAATCTGGTAAAGTACTGAAAGACAAGGCGCCCAAGAGTGATGAGAATACCCTTAAGACCATGATGTCTGATATGAAGACCAAATGGACCACTGTGTGTTCCAAGGCTGTTGAAAGGTATGTGGCGGAGTTGTTTATTTTATTTTAATTTATTTTTGTTAATAATCTTTGTTAAAGATTAATAAAGAATTATTGTATGTACGGACTTAAGTACGTACGTATACGCATTTTATCACGTTCAAAATCTGCCTACAAATATAATTTGTTACTGAGTGTTTTATAAAACCCTAATCAAGATTGTAGAACCGTGATCTGAACAAGATTATTGCACGGCTCGAAGGACCATGTACATGTACTTTATAATTTTGTTTAAATATTTAAAAAAATGTTAAAGTAACGTACGAAACATACTAATCCTTTATGAATATCGTAGTACTAGACATTTTAAGCACATTTATTTGACAGACAACGCAGGCTGGAGGAAGCCCTGCTGTACTCGGGGCAGTTCAAGGACGCCATGTCGGCGCTGCTGGAGTGGCTCCGCAAGCAGCACAAGGCGCTCTCGGCCGACGCGCCCGTGCACGGGGACCTCGACACTGTCATGGCGCTCATTGAACAGCATAAGGTAACACAAGACACGTTTGCTGTACGATATTACGACTTTAGTTATACAAATTGTCGCCTCCCTTATGCATGTGTCGTAAGAGCTAAAGAAGTACACTGTGTATGAGAACAGCAGTGCAAAAAGAAGGAAAACTTGGAGCATACCCTATACGAACCCGTATGGCCAATGTGGTATAGCAGTCCAATACCACCTTTCACTGCCTCGGTAGCGCAGTGATAGTGAATGCGACTGCTGTGCTCGAGGTCTCGGGTTCAAATCCTGGCTCGGACCAAATGTTTGTGTAATCTACAAATATTTTTTTCGGAGTTGGGTGTTTTCTATGTATAATATGTATGTATTTACAAAAAAAAAAGTATAAATGTATTCATATCAGTTGTCTAGTACCCATAACACAAGCTCTGCTTAGTTTGGGACTAGATGGCGTTGTGTGTTAGATGTCCGGAATATTTATTTATTATTATTATATAGCAGGCCAAAACCACCTTTCCTATGTTGTTGTATTGCCTATGTCTAGTGGACTGTCAAAGGTAATGAACGATGAAATGAATGAATGTTATTTAAGAAATTAAAATACATAGGCTTTTTTGTCTTTGAGATATTTATCTACACAAGAACAGTGATTTGATGTAATTCATTTTAATCGAACCAATTCTAAGGTTATAATGCTTCACGGTTGGCTCAAAATCTTAAATGTTTATTGCAGCAATTCGAGGAAGACCTCCAGTCTCGGTCGCAGCAGCTGGCGTCAGTGCTGAAGACAGGCCGCGAGCTACAGAGCACGGTCCCGGCGGGAGATGCCGACGCCATCGCGGCGCAGTGCCAGGAGCTGCAGACCGCCTGGGAGCGACTCACCAAGGCCACCTCCACCAGGGCGGACCGGCTAGACGCTGCACTTAAGGAGGTACTCACCACACCAGCACTTCTGAAAACACCGTCATTTTTACAATCATTAACACACGAAAAGTACCGCAGTACAAAAATCTTTTTAGTCACTGGAAATATTATTTTCTTTTATTTATGGAAGGCCAGACACTCGTTTACCGCATGCCGTGGTGACGCGACACCACGCTTCATTCGGCGATGATTAGAAAGTAAAGTAAATCTTGAATTGATACACGTTTTTTGTTATATTAAAATTCAGTCAAGTAATTCGATGCCAGGGTCAATGGAAACAGGGATGTATTTTTCTACATTTTGTTTATATTACATAAGTATTTTAAATATTATTTAACATTTTCTTCTGCGTGCGTTACTTAGTCACTACAATAGTTAACTTTCTCAACCTAGGCTGAAAAACTCCACCGTTCAGTCAATATGCTACTCGAGTGGCTGTCCGACGCGGAGACCAAGCTTCGATTCTCCGGCCAATTACCTGAAGGAGATCAAGAGACCCAGCAACAGATCCGCGAACACGAACGCTTCGTGCGAGAACTCAACGAGAAACAGAAAGACAAAGAGGACACTATCACTCTGGCTCACTCTATCTTGAGCAAGGCCCATCCTGACGCAGTCACTGTCATCAAACATTGGATAACCATCATTCAAAGCCGATGGGATGAAGTAAGATCTTGTTGCTTTTTCTAACGTTAGAGATGTGAAAGAGATAGTCGTCAATTGGAGTGTCTGTTTATAATTTCAAATAAACACTAAATTCTTATGAAAGATAGAATAGAATCAATTATTTAATTATTTGTCTGTTTGTACCGGTTAATCTCTGAAACGGCTGAACCAATTTCGACGTGTCTTTAACTAGCAGATAACTGATGATATAAGGAGTGACTCAGGCAATTTTTTTAAGACTAGTTACAATGTAAAGGTACTAAGAACCACCGGTAACTAGCTCAGCTAGTCTTAAAAATATTAATTGAAAATACATGATCAGTAAATTTTCATAGAATCATTTATTTATATTAAAAAGAAGGTATATGCAATGAGAAATAATAATTATAGTATCTAATCTTATCAACAAACTAATACTTGTGGTACTGATTTGCAACACTCCTGATATAAATATTGTTTATTTGAAACCCAAGGCCAAGCCTTTATGGTAATCAGACTGCTTTTATAATAATAATAAATAAATAAATATTCCGGACATCTAACACACAACGCCATCTAGTCTCAAGCTAAGCAGAGCTTGTGTTATGGGTACTAGACAACTGATATTAATACATATATACTTTTTTTTTTGTAAATACATACATATTATACCTAGAAAACACCAAAACTCCGAAACAAATATTTGTAGATCACACAAACATTTGGTCCGACCCAGGATTTGAACCCGAGACCTCAAGAACAGCAGTCGCATACGCTACCACTGCGCCACAGAGGCAGTTAGAAGCAGTTAGAAAACGTATTTTTTTATGGATAGGTAGCAAACGAACAGACGTATCACCTGATGGTAAGCGATTACCACCGCCCATGGACGCCCGCAACAGAGGCGTCACAAGTGCGTTGCCGGCCTTTTAAGAAAGAGTACGCTCTTTTCTTGAAGGTTTGAAGGTCGTATTGATTCAAGAACACCGTAGGCGACAGCTCATTCCACAGTTTTGTTGTGCGAGGCAGAAAGTTTCGGGAAAATCGCACAGTTGTGGACTGCGAATCATCTAGGTGATAAGGATGAAGTTTCTGTCGAGTAGGACGATTCAACGATTAGCTGGAATAAACAGACAGAAAACTGTCGCGATACCTATATTAAAATGAGTACATCTTACTCCCGATAAAACAAATAATAATTAATCAATAATCATGTTTTGTGATTAAAATTTTGCGATAATTAATATCGCTACACCAGATTATAAATTTCCTTTTTATATACAAATCAGTTCATCGTGATTTTTAGTTACGTAAGATTTAGTTCTTAGTTTTGAATTAATATGAACAGTGTGACATAGTTAAATCAAAATGAGTGAGCCTAAGCGAGAACTTGTGACGACATTTCGTCCAGTTATGCAAATATTCCGAAAAGTTACACCGGGACAGGTGATAAATTTTAATTATTTATGAGCATTAATAATATTAATGATTGATATTTTAATCGTTTTTGTATACTATGTATCACATGAGTAACGAATTATCCGTTGTATGTTAAGTACCAACAGGTTAAGAAGAAAACTCTTTTTGTACCATAAAAAGAGAATTGTTTTAGAGATTTAAACATTAGGTGCGGACGTATTTCGGACATCAAACACACAACGCAATCTAGTCCCAAGCTAAGCAGAGCTTGTGTTATGAGTACAAGACAACTTATCTGAATACATATATACTTTTTTTGTAAATACATACATATTATACATAGAAAACATCCAAACTCCGAATCAAATATTTGTAGATCACGCAAACACTTGGTCCGACCCAAGATTTGAACCCGAGACCTCGAGTACAGCAGTCGCATTCACTACCACTGCGCCACCGAGGCAGTCAAATATACCTTAACACAAGCACTAGCTGTCTGCCTACCCTGGAGAAAGGCGTGAAATTATTTATGTATTATGTAGACAAATATAAGTGTATATATAGTGAAAAATAAGTTTGCACCAAGTGCTAACTAATCCCTCCGCGACCTCACTACATGAATTCGAATGACTATAAGACATGACGAAGATCAACTGATCGGTTGTGTATACTGTTTTGAACTGTTAATAGAAGTGCTTTTATTGTGTCCAGGTATGGCAATGGGCGATGCAGCGTGGCACCAAGCTGGAGACCCACATGCAGAGCTTGAAGGATCTGGACTTGGTGCTGGAAGAACTTTTGCAATGGCTCATCGGACTTGAGAATACGCTCCTTTGTAAGTTGTCTGTTTATTTGCTTTTCTTTGATACAAGACCAAATACTGTTATTACAGACCAGACCAGATACAGACCAAGATAATGTTATTTAATGTATATTTTTCTTATCTCTTTGAATCTGTAAAATAAATCTCCCAATTCAATTGGGGGTTGTAATTTGATGAAAAATTACAACCCCAAGGTACTTTACTTATGTTATTTGTTCGAAACAGCGCTCGAAGGGGAACCCCTGCCAGAGTCGATCGAACTACTGGAAGGTCTGATCGAAGACCACAAGGAGTTGATGGAACACACACAGAAGAGACAAAATGAAGTGGACAGAGTCTGCAAGGCTTACCAGGTAATTATACCTTCTGTTTTGTGGACAAAAGTATTATTGCAGGTCCACTTATTCATATTTTTAAATAACAACTGCACGTTGGGCCTAGTGGTTAAACGGTCGCCACGCCGCCCTACTTCGCCAAGTGTTGTGGGTTCAAATCCCACATGGAATAATACTTTGTGTGATCCACAAATTGTTGTTCTAAGTTAGGGTGTTCTTTGTGTCCGTTTCATGTATGTTTGTAAAGTGTTGAATTATTACTAGGGCGGAAGTTGTTTTAAAAAAAAAGTAGAGATTTGATTGTCGAAGAGTTGTATACATGCTGACCAGTTCGAGATTTTCGATATCGCGATACAACAATAGTAGTTACTCCGTAGTTCAGTGTGTCTTCGGTAGATGGCGCTGTGTGTGGAAGTAGCCACAATATACAAAAAGCAGTGAATATCGTTATAAAATGCATGAGTGAACAGTGTTGTGTATTATGACTTGCCTGAGGTTGGTTTCGATTTATGCCCGGTTCCTATATTTAACGAAACGTCATCGTGTAAAAAAATTCTACAACCGACTACGTGTCGTAAATACCGTTCCTCAATTTATTTTTGATAGGAACGATTTCAGATTACGCCCCGTATAATATACTACTATTCGTACCTAGAACGAATCGTTTTTCAAATATAGGAACTGGACATTAGAAGTAAAAGGAAATACGAATTGCTGTAGTTCTTAAAAATATATGAATAAATATACTGTTGTAAATATCTTGTTATTTTAAAGGTATAACAAGAAGTTGTTCGTAAGCTCTTGTATTAGAGACTGTTTAAAATCCATGTTGTTTTCTCTGTTTATCTGAAGGTCAAGGTCACCCAGAACCAAGGTCGCGAAAGCACGCCAAGGAAGGTATCGGCCAAGAGCGCTACTAAAGGAACTCCTGGGTACGTACAAACACAAACACAAACACAGTTACACTTTATAGATATACATGTGTACCTGTTTGCAGATTATTTACTGAAAACTGTCTATGGAATACAATCTACAAACTTTTTAAAGAGTCATTGATGTATTTAAGGTTAATAAGGGGAAAAAACTTTACTAACATATAAGACACATTTGGTATGTACTTTGGCGGACTTAATGCCTTATTTATAGGAAGTACCAAGTGTGATGTGTGTCGTTTTATGGGTCAGGTTTGTGAATGGTAGTGTTAAAGGACTTAAGGTAGTGGAAATGTGGAGGGGTGAGTGTTTGTATCAACTCTTGTCAAAAATAGTGACAGATGAAAACACAAACCTTGAAATTAAAGTGAGATAAAAAAAATAGGAGTAACTTAAATTGAGCAGGCAAGAGGTATATCCATCTCTTTCCCTCCTATAGTAGGCCAAAACCAAGGCCTATGTCACCCCACTAGCAGATGCAGAAGACTGTTGAAAAGTATTTAATGAAAAGTACAAGTAGGTACACATGTATATCTGTAAAGTGTATCTTTTTGTGTTTAATAAATATCTTTTTTTATATGTTTGTAGTCTGCAAAATCTTAATTTCAAATTGTTTTGTTCTATTTTTTTACTATTTGTTTGTTGTATGTTCATTTGTTACCACTTTATGTTTATGTTCGTTTGTTTGTCTTTGTCCAATCACGTTCATGCACGCTGCGGCCATGTTGTGATGTCATTGCATGGTGTGAATGTAGTCGCGGTTCACAGCACGACCTACATAGGGACAGATCGGTGTCGCCTGATTACTATGGGTCTAGGCGATTCAGGTGTGTTTATGTTTATTTTTTTTGTTTAATTTATGGTGAATTTTTACAATAACGGGTAAACAATTTTCAAGGTCAAATGTGTGATTTCGTTAACGAATAAATGTGAGTCACATTATCTGCTTTCCTCTTCCTTCAGGAAAGTAGAAATCACTATTATTTTATCTGATTAGAAACGTTGTTACTATTTCGGTAACAAACTTTCTAGTAGATACAAATTAAGTAAGTGCATTGTCTTTATTGATTTTGGGGATTAATATATTTTTCATAAATTTTAATATTACCAAAAGATGGAACATAAGAAGAGAATTTCCATAATAAGTCTATTTTTTTTTTACAATACTGTATTGTTATTTTATACCTACAACATTGTAATGTGGTATGACGGTTCATACAACTACTAATAATTATTTCTGATCTGTCAATTATAACAGCTTTAGAAGTTTGACAGACGTCAAATAACATATTTAAAAAGCGACAATGTTGTAGGTATATTAATGTTTAACTGTTTTTCATGAGCTTACTTGTCATCTGTGTAACTGTAGGTTTCATTGTCAGAGCATACCTTAATCTTTCGGATGCGCGAACGGGTACTTCCGGTTACATGCACCGTGCGGCGAAATTGCAAAATTTTGCAACACGGTGCATGGTGTACGAAAATGATTAAATCTTTTCAAAAACAATGCTCGGTGGTTATAAAAGTGATTATTTTTCAAAAGATGGATAACAAGCGTACATGGTTATGCCATATTTTATTACTAAACTAATGTTATCGCTTTATTATTTACTCACAATTGAGCCAAGTATTAATTTACGCACCTATTGTGTTAATAAACATGATTTTAATATTTTATGTGGTTTATTATTCATTTTACTTATTATCCTCATAAAGTTCGATAACTAAGCTATCTACTGATATAAAAAACACTATAACTGCAGTAAAAATTCATTGAGAAACATATTTGTAAAAATCACATTTCGCTGTCGAGATATTCGCCATTTTGTCACTTTACAATCAAACTATTATTTGCGCCGAACACCAAATTACGTAGTATTTATATGAAGAAATAGTGTTTTTTAGTTAAATAATTTATTTTTTTAGTTAACTAGTGCAAAAGACAGGAACAATACATAAAAAAACAACCTATTTATCAAGTTATTTAAAAAAAGGACTCGTTTGCTAGACCAGTTTTCATTTATTATTTTTAAGTTCTGAGAATTCTCTAAACTCTATGAAAATGACTGAATGCTAAAGAGAACAAACTGATCGTTCCATTATGTGACACACAAAGTCTATGGTCAATACAAAATAATTTAGTAAAACATAAACAAAGATCAGTTTACGTCTTGTTCATTGTCCGTCACTACTGTGTATGTGTGGGTGTTAATAGTTCCGGGACTTCCCGCTAGGCTGCGTGCAAACACGAATCAACGGCGATATACAATTTTAAGTGGCGTGCTATTGGAGAGGCCTATGTCCAGCAGTGGACTACGATACGCTGATGATGATGTAGAACAGTAATGGCGTGGGAGCCCTTTGTATGTGTGCGTCTAATTTCGCTCGTCAGGCAAAAAATTAGTGTTTATTTAAATATTTAGCTTTTCTAACACATTTTTGTTGCTATTCTATATTCTATATAAGATTCTCATCGCAATTATATCATTTTATCAATAAAAACATAAGAATAAATGCGTAAAAACCTTCAAATGAGTAAGCCCTTTTCAATAGGTAATAGACTCGGTAACTTTTTGAGTAACACTATTCAAAATTACGCATGATTTATGCCTCAATTCGTATTGATAGTGGTTCCTAAAATAAGTATAATAAGTAAAATATAACAACAAACTACCTTCAAAATCACCTTATCGGCAAAAAATCAGTTTTAAGAGGCACTTGACAGATCGCGTTGCGTCATCGTCAACTTTGAAATTGGAACTCGTTTTTTTTACGGCTCTTGAAGCGCACTTGACAAACGAATGTTTTAAAATGTTGTTCGTATAAAGCAAATGCATAACAAACCTTTCTAGACTTCGTTATAATAACTTTAATACCCAAAATTAATTAAAATGCAAGTTAACTGCGAAAAACATGGATCCGTGTGTGCCGCACCGACGGGACAAACATGGATCCGTGTTGCCGCACCCGAGAGGTTAATCTTAAAAACCTTAAAAATCAGGCATTGTTATTTTTTTACTGTCCCTATCTTTTCAATAATAGTATTCGCTATTTCAAATGCAAAGTATCAAATAAAATTATATTAATATTTTATAAAAAAAAAAGATTTTGATTTGATAAAAAAAAAATATTTGATTGCCTCAGTGGTATAGTGGTAGCGTGTGCGACTGCTATGCTTGAGGACTCTGGTTCGATTCCCGGGTCGGACCAAATATTTGTATGTATTTACAATATGTATGTATGTCTACTACCCATAACACAAGCTTTGCTAAGCTTGGGACTAGATGACGTGGTGTTAGAATTCCGAAAAAAAAATATAAAAAAAATAATATTACAAAATATATTAGGCCTATAATGTTCTCTGACAACGTAACCAACAAACTTAGCTTCACCCCGCTCTAACACATTGTAAACGTTGCTTTCCGTCTCGCTCTGTGGCACGCTTCAACGTCAGGTCCCGGATTCACAATCGCAGTAGGAGAGGAAGGTTTGACAGATTCCTTATTTAAGTGTGACGTAGTTAGTTGCCTGTTACGTAGTAAAGTAGTGTGTGTTGCTAGTGTGATTATTCAATGTCTAAGTAGATTTTTATGAAACTGGTCTATTTATTACATAAAAGTTCTCTAAGTCTAAACCAATAAAAAGGAATCTTTATAAATTTATTTTTAGAAACCCAAAGTGGTGATTCAAATCGATAATTAAAATCTATTGTTTCGTTGCCTTTCAACGAGTGAATGTTACTGTCGGAGAACCAACTCCCACTCACCTCCGATTCAAGAGAGGGAGAATTTAATAGATATTTTATGACTATTATGAGTCTTTGGACTTCAGTTCAACTTACCATCAGTTAGTTTGTTCCACTAAGATATAAACAAAGGCCGTTGAATACCATGAGTAGAATATTACGCATAGACTAGATACTTTGGCTTTTATTAGTCATGCATGCTAACTTCACTGTTATACTAGTATGTACTTGCAAAATTTATTTCAAGTCTTGCGTTTTATGCATAACTAAAAATGAAAATTACAAGTTTGATAGTGTTTTATATCTTTAGTATTATCTTTCTCATTTAAATAAAATATAGACAATGGTACAATAATAATAAAAAAATAAAAAAGCATAAATCTATATATATAAAAGCGAAATACCACTCGCTCAAATCTCATAACTCCTACAAACTGGAAATTGGGCAGGTAGGTTCCTTAGAAGTCGTAGACATCCGCTAAGAACAGATTTTATGAAGCTCGACCCCTAAAGGGATAAAACGGAGGTTGGAAATTTGTATGAAAGTCCTAAGTTTTTGAAATAAGAGACTTGAAATTTAAAATATATGCTCTATAGATAGAGTGAAAGTGTACCAATAATATTTCTTTAGAAATCAACCCCTTTTTGGGGTTAATACCCCCCGTATTAACCCCAAAAAGGTAGTTTGTACTCAGACCAGTATTTTAATATAACGCCTACTGAACCTACATTGATAAATGATGTACGATTGTATGATTGTACGATTTACAATTTATTTAAATGAGAATGATCCTACTGCATATCTTATAAATTTATATACACTAAATAGACGCATTTATCACATACTGAAATTTAATTTTTCGGCATAGTTTTCAACGAAAAATAATCTTTATTAAATCTAAATACGTTTCATTTTATAACTTAATCATCAACACCGGAAACTAAAAAAAATACAATGTAATATAAACAGCTATAATCGCACTATAGAATACTAACAACAATTGCTCTTCGGTAACTAATCTTACACGTATTAGAACTCTATTGCTACATAAATACGGTTCACTTTCTTTCGCACAGTAGTCTACTAATAGGGTTGTAACATCGTATGTTTTCTAACTAACATCACGCGTTCATGAAGGACTAACAAAAATGCTCGGTTTGGTTGTCGTTTCCCTGTGATTACATTGTTGCGTGTGTGTAGTCGCGTGAGTCCCGGGCGAGAGTCGCCGGATCGCAACCTGCCGCACTACGGACCCAGGTTCCTGGCGAAGGGAAGGTAAGAATATCACTCCCCGACTATTGCACCATGTTACTAAACAATGTTAGCTTACGTCTATTATTCAAATTAAAGTCGTAATTTACCTGTTATTTAGGTTCAAAATACACTGGCGCGTTTTTAGACCAAACGAAAGGTGTTATAACATAGATAAGATACTTTTGAGGGTCCGTGTTTTATAAATATAGGTCATAATGCCATCTGATTGGGACATCGGGAACAGGGAGTTTTCAAACATGTTTTTGTGTAGTGTGCTTCATTTTTTATTAAATACGTTATTTCTGGATTATTTTATGTGTGGCAACCCTATTGCTATTTTTTGGTAATTGAGCATGGCAATTTTGGCATGCCGAAATTTTTTTGTTACACTGCTGTTGGTGTTATTTATTTTGCCGAATAGTTTCGCTAAACGTGCATTCATTGTCAACTGTGTTTTTTTTAAAGTACCTACATACACACAATTATTATCTAATTTATCCCACTCTGTTAAATGGTATCTCAATTCATTGTTTTGCTTTTTTTTAATCAACTCAAATTATTTTGGCTTAGAAAACAATGACTTACAGTAAAAAAAAATTGAATATGTATCTGCTTGCCAAAAACAAAATGAAAAAAATTATAAATTTTTAATTCATTCTTACTGTTGGTAAAAGAAACCTAGCAATATCAAATTATATATAAATATAGTATCAGTTTCTCATCGTCTTCCATCTCACTAGCAGCAAGGGTGCCGAGCCGGAATTCAGATCGCCTCGTGTAAAACAACTGTGGGACAAGTGGCGCACTGTCTGGTTGCTAGCGTGGGAGAGACAGCGCCGGCTTCACGAGAGACTCGTACATTTGAAGGAACTGCAGCGAGTGTCCAACTTCAGCTGGGATGACTGGAGAAAGAGGGTATGTGACTCTTGATACTAGACTAAATCATATTTAAGTATTTACGGCAAAGTTTACTCTACTTGGAAAAATGGCCTCACGTTTTACCAATTACTACACGGCGGCCAGTCTCAACGGAGACCAGCCAACTACGTGGGAGATATTATAGTGCACAAGTGTGTGCGCAATCACAGGTGCACTCTCTGTTCCCTCTCTTGTTCTGTTCTTTTGTTGAAATAAAGAATGTGAATCTGACTCGAGATTCAAATTACGGAATAAATTCGTCTAAGTATCATTCAAAATATTGGTTTTATCGGTATTTTTTCAAGTTCAATTTGTCGTTTTTTATAAGAAGATTTGTAAATACGATTTTTTTAATATATCTGCTAAACGATCCTAAAACATAGCTACCTTTCTATCACAACGTTTATATCGTACAGAAATGATCAGAAAGGTTCCATGTCAACACTCTAGGGACATCATACTGTAATATACGTTAGACATAAGGTAGTAACTATATGTGTTTGTCCCCAGTTCCTCAAGTTCATGAATCACAAGAAGTCAAGACTGACGGACCTGTTCCGCAAGATGGACAAAGACAACAATGGACTGATAGCGAGACATGAATTTATTGACGGAATTATTAACACCAGTAAGTAACATTTAAATAACTTATAAATATCATATAGTAAATTAAAAGTCCTTAAAAACCCTTTCGGTAACAAGAAAAGAGCCAACTCCTTCCTAAAAGGCCGGCAACGCACTTGTAACACCTCTGGTGTTGCGGGTGTCCATGGGCGGCGGTAATCGCTTACCATCAGGCGATACGTCTGCTCGTTTGCCCCCTATACAATAATAAAAGTTCCAAATGCTCATTCTAGATTTGATTTATACTTTATTTACCTTAACTCCTTGCCGATATCCGAAATACTGTCCTAATTCACCTTTCTCATTCGTCCCGCTCAACAACGATTCCCAAGCAGGACTTCAGGTAGGTGGGTGGTCACAAAAGAAACCGCTCACACAGAAATGTCCCTAACATTGTAGGGATGAACTATGATAATCTAAACTACATATTTGTTGGTACAGAATTTGACACATCCCGACTGGAGATGGGCGCTGTGGCTGATCTGTTCGACAGAAATGGCAGCGGTCTGATCGACTGGGAGGAGTTCATCGCGGCGCTCAGACCTGACTGGGTAAGTTATACTAATATATAAAGCTGAAGAGTTTGCTTGAACGCGCTAATCTCAGGAACTACTGGTCTGATTTGAAAAATTCAGTGTTAGATAGCCCATTTATCGAGGCAGGGCATAAACTATATATCATCACTCTAAGGTCAATAGGAGCGGAGCACCAATGAAGAATGTTACAAAACGTACAGAGACGTAAACAAGGTTACGTGGGTCAGCTAGTTTCCTATATATAAATGAAGTACTCATGATTTGAGGGTAAAATTTAGATTGATTTTTAATACAATACCTATTATACAAACAATTAGTTAGGTTACTTTATCAAATAATACAGTGACTGTACTTTGCTGTCACGCGCCTTCCTGTGATGAACTTGAATTTAGTTTTATAACAAAATAATTCCATGAACATTGTTCCAATTCTTTACATCAAATATTCAATACTACACAACTCTGAGAAATCAGTAAACCCCACTCAATAGCGTCGACTTTTCATACCAATACTACCATTTCACTGCACGATTGGCCTAGTGGTTTAAGCGCTCGCCACGCCGCTTTCTACTACGCCAAGTTTTGTGGGTTCAAATCCTACATGGGGCAACACTTTGTGTGATTCGCATATTGTTGTTATGACTCTGGGTGTTCTTTATGTACGTTTCATGTATGTTTTTAAAGTCCCCCGCGACACAAGGTGCATACTCCTAATGCGGGCATTATAAAAAAAGAAAATCCTTCAACCCTTAAAATTATCATAACTTTAACTTGATTTTTAGTTAGTATTTACATAGCTACAAAAATATAAAAACGTTAGTCTGACAGTTCATCAAATCAATAACCCAGTCTCTCAACTGCATTTTATCTGTACCAAATATAATCTTATCTTATGAATTCTTTTCAATACTGATAGTGCGTCATTCTTGTGACAGTCTGTATGACATATTCTGGTACCTACTCAAAGAGAAGTTAAGACAACCCCTTTGTAAATATCTGAAAAGTGGATTATTTAAATAGTTACTCATTGTCTTTAGACAGTTTCGCGTGTATGATTAAAAGATGTATATTTGAATAAGGTAAGCAAAAAATATTTATATAGAAATAGATGTCGTTCCTCAAGAACCAAAGTATCTTCATACCTTCATGCATGAGTCACTTTCGTAACACTAATATTATAAAGCTGAAGAGTTTGTTTGTTTGAACACGCTAATCTCAAGACACCGCTGGTCGGATTTGAAAAATTCTAACAGTGTTGAATAGTCCATTTATCTAGGAAGGCTATAGGCTATGTATCATCACGCTAATGCTAATAGGAGCGGAGCACCATTGAATAATGTTTCAAAAACAGGCGAGAAATTTCACGCAACGGGCAATTGAAGAAGCATACGAGGTTGCGTGGGTCAGCTCGTATATAAATAAAAATGAAGCACAAAAATGTATATACGCGCATAACTCGACTGCACGGTTGGCCGAGTGGTTTCAGCGGTCGCCATGCCGCTTGCTACTGCGCCAAGTAGTGTCTTGGGTTCAAATCCCACGCGGTACAACACTTTGTGTCCACGAATTGTTGTCCCGAGTCTGGATGTTCTTTGTGTCCGTTTCATGTATGTTTGTAAAGTCCCCCACGACACAGGATGTTTATTCCTAATGTGGGAGTTGTCTTTTGAAAAAAAAAAAACTTTCAATCGACTGAGCCAAATTGGATAATTCTTTTTTTTTTGTATTTTAATTGTTAGGACAAGGTTTGAATAGAAGAAAATTAAAGAAGAACAGTGTTATATTTTATTAGTCTGCCTAGTCTCCTATAGACTGCGGTCCTGCGGGAAGTTGACACAGGCTTACTAAACAAAGTTTTTCGGTAATTTAGTAAATATACACGTAAATAAATATGGCGGTATGAAGTTTAAGATGCGGGTCAGCTAACTTATAATAAATGGATGTGAAGAAGTAACCACACACATATAAAACCAGCCCCTTTAGCCAAGTTGCAATGTTTAACGCATCTATTCTTTTATATTATTGGCTAATATTTTGTTTTGAACACGTGACTTAGCGTTGAGAGACGACATTCTCTTACATTTGTTAGTTTTTTATTAACCTTTACGTTTATACAATGCAGCTTTGGTAGAGGCAGGCATTAATTCTCTTCTCCTCTCCTCTTTGTTAGATTAATTATTTCGAGAATTTAGTTATGAGGATTTAAAGGAACAACGCTAACTACAAACTCTCCAAAAACCGCGAGCATATATTTGAAGTCGGCTGTTTGTTATGTATTTTACGAGTATTAAAACACTACTGATATTCTTGGACCTAAGATGAATCGAATGTTTATTTTATATATGTAAAAATATAAATGCGTCTTTAAAGAGTCTGTGAAAATTGTTGGGAAACTGTGTCCATACCACGAACGATTAACGTTAAAAATAACATAGTCAGATATAATTTTCTACTCAATTTTGAAGAAAAATAGGATAGTTCAGGACTTAACCTGTTAACTCAAAGTGACCTTAAAAATATGATGAAGTTAAATATTTACCTTCTCACAGTTTTTAACTCATATATCAGTTTAAATCGTATATTTTCGTCAGTAACAAAGAGTTTGTGCAGCAGGTGGAACACCGCGGTCCACCGACGGACGCAGACAAGATCCACGATGAAGTGAAGCGGCTCGTCATGCTGTGTACTTGCAGGCAGAAGTTCAGGGTGTTCCAGGTCGGAGAGGGCAAGTACCGGGTAAGTGTATTCTGCATAGTTAGGTCATATCCATTTAATCTATCATATAATCAACCCATAACGTCCTACTGCTGCGCTCGGGCTGAGAGGATCAGGAGAGGGTTAATCTAATGTTTTTTCCAATTAATGAAGATTTAAGAATCAGTTCGAAATACAGGAGACAGCTGTTAAAACAGTACAGTTTGAAGAAACATCATTTGAAATTCTTCCAAAAATATTCCTTTTATCGTGTGGTGATCTCCTTGGATACCACCTACTGGTCGACTGTTGGTAAAACCGCTAGTCATCTCAGGAACTAAGTGTAGCCTAAATAGGAAATCCCCTGTAGCCCGGGTCATCTGTAGCTTAAAGGTGACAGCGGCAAGCGACCGACTATAAAGAAAACCAGTGACATTTTTTTTGTAATGTTTACACGTTACGCAGATCTTAAAATTGGGTAAAAAGTAGGAAAATGACGTCATCATCATTACCCAACCGTTTGAAAATGAGGATGATGAAAGTTGGCTACCATCTGTGTTTTACGGCTATATTAATCATCTTGAAAAGGTTACATCGTTTTGAGATTCACAAAAACTAGAAGGTATTATTCTCCCACAGTTCGGTGACTCGCAGAAGTTGCGCTTGGTGCGTATCCTCCGCTCCACCGTCATGGTGCGCGTCGGAGGAGGTTGGGTCGCACTCGACGAGTTCTTAGTCAAGAACGACCCCTGCAGAGGTACGTACCAACTAGTACAGAATATGGGGCGAGGGATTTCATACGGTTACTGCAGGAAATCAGCTAATTCTAAAGGTCTCTTGTGTTTAGAGAGGCATACCTATGTCCAGTAGAGGAAAATGAAAAATAAATGTTTTGGTAACCCCATAGCAGTTGATGAAAGGTAGCATTGTCTATTACCAAACACAAATTAAATAATATCCAAAAGTAAATAAATCGATCAAATTGTGGGTAGTTATTACTTTCCCAGTTACATCAGGGTACCCATACCTTAATATTTACAATAATAAGTAAGTAAAGTTATGCCTAGACAAATTGTGATGCGATTTCCTACAGTAACCTGTTCAAAATATAATAATTCTTGTTTTCTTACTCTTGGTCTTACTGTTATATATCTGTAAGTATTGGTACGCGATTAATAACTAATATTTAATAAACATACGACTATTTTAATTAACTAATAAACAGTAAGACCAACCTCTAAAGGACGATTTCCACTGAACAGTTCTCAAGACATCGGTACTGTTTTTACAATCTTTAAACGATATTATGTCGTGTACAGTGTATTTAAAGTTCATATTACCGCAGCCTGAACGCGGTCGCGACAGACGATCTAAGCCGTAATTTAGACCACTATGTACATAACTTAATATCAATTAAACATTGTTAAATCCCCTAAAGATAATATAAGTGGAAAATAGAATTAAATAGTTATTTATAGGAAGAGAGTATTTTTCAAACTATATATATTGCCCTACATTTATTATTACAAAGTTTAGATATTTAATAATTACATTTCAGAATTAACGCTCGTCTTAAAATCTCAACTTTCGACATTTTTAATCAACTTTGTGATTCATTTTATTGGAAATTATAACAAAAAATAGACATAGAATTTATTTCAAATTATATTTTGATTTTTGTGTTAACTTTTGAAATATTCTCTCTGTAATTATTAAACACATCATTGTAATCATTGTCAGTTTGAAAATAACCTAACAATGATGAATGATGGGTTACTAGAAATGAAAATAAAAGAAAATATAAAATGTGGAATTTAACATATTTCTTTCAATTTAGCGTTTATTTATGTTTATATTTCTGAGTGAATTTTAAAATTACTAAGATTTTGGTAATCTATACGATTTAATGTGTAGTAACTTCTATAATGCTTTTAAAATGAAAGCGCTATAAAAGTTGCTTTTGTTTCGACTTCAAAAGCACCAATATTTGATTAATTTTTTGAAAAACAATGATCATTTATTTCGAAGTATAAGTTTATAATAGAAGAGTGTTGCTTCGAAGTCGGAATGTTCTTATTAATAGGTATATTGGTTATATTCAAAGTGTCAATCAAACGATTCGGTTTAACGTGTTAACACCCTAACGAGGGCCTTTTGACTAATATTGTAAACGTCCCCTAACCTCGTGGACAAGTATTTTTGGTGCTGTCTTTTTGTATAGGGAGGATAATTTTTAAAAGGTGTAAAATAAACGAACTTAGTTTAAAAAAAAATTGAAAATAAACACCTTATAATACCATTATATTGAATTCAAAGACACCTCTTGAAAATGTCCATCTTTATACATAAGGGTTTCGGAAGAAATATTTGTCCATGTGTTTTAAATAACAAAAATAACATATTGTTAATACAATTTTATTACGGGTATAAACATCAAATACAAAATTAATTTCACATTAACTTACATTACATTAATAAATTATTAAGTAGCTGGCAATATCATTATAAAAGTTTTTAAAACTAGAAATACTGAACAGAAATGCAAATTAAAATCACAGAATATAAAATTACATGCTAAAATACTGGTCTTGTTTGTGGCAAGAAACAGTCGGTTCAAGGTTAACTTACCTGTTTAATGATCTGAAAATATTTTTAGCATGACACATGTTAGCTGCTTTATATTGACTCAGATACATTAAATAGTCTTCGAAAAATAATATATTTCAAACATAATTAATTCAGTTCACAAGATTATTAATTACATATAATAAAATTAGTAACAAGAAGCGCTTTAAAAATATTCTTACGGCTAATGGCTACTAGTTGGCAAAAATACACCTAACGTGTTATTATATAGAATACAGTTTCTAAACATTAAATAGACTTCGAAAAATAATATAGATCAAACATAATTAATTCAGTTCACAAGATCAATAAATAAAATGAGTAAAAAGAAGCGCTTTAAAAATATTCTTATGGCTAATGGCTACTAGTTGGCAAAAATACACCTAAAGTGTTATTATATAGAATACAGTTTCTAAGTAATGGAGTACAAAATTTGTTCTTGTTACACTATGTCTAAAAGGCTTATGCCCATATTAAAGAGATATCGTGCTCTACGTAATCACCGCCCACGCAAACTACGCGAAGGAATGGTTAGACTAAACAATATACTTTAGATTTCTACGTTACAAGAGAGCTATTTTTAGAATATTAATTTGCAAGCTTCTTTGTTACTTTGAAATGTTCGCTCTATACCAAATGGCACAGTCTAATAAAGCTGTTATCGGCCATAGTTTTATTTCCCACTTCAGGAATTAATAAACATAAATGGAAGAGCAGGCTTTATCTATATATTAAGAGTTGCCAAAACAGTTTAATCCATAGCAGTCTTCCTAATGAACGATGTTAGGGATGATATCTCACTACTCGCCCTCTCACTAGGCAAAGGACTGAATTCTATCTCCTCGCTCAAATTCTGTGTATCCGAAGTATTCTCTACAGCTGGCCAACGCTTATGACTCGGTGCATATAGCACCAACAAAGCAAAAATATAGATATTCCACATTCCATATACTCCAGTGAAAAATGCAGAGGTGTATTCTAATTCAATATTCTCATCCCATTTCCACTGGCCCTCTGCAACCTGGCCTAATATAAAACCTATGACAGTCAGCGCAGCACAAAGTAGTGTTGCTAGCATGAGAAATTTGAACCGATAGATAATTCCCTCATAGTGTAAACGTCTCACAGAACACATTGTAGGTAATGACTGTCTCTTAAATGAGATATTTGTAAAGACTTTCCATATCATGTAACACAAGAATAGAAAATACACCCCAGTAGAGATTCCAGCCAAAATAATAAAAGTTAGAGCCAAATTAGTGCCAATATCAGTCACCCAGATAGAGTAGAATGGATTCCGAAGCTGTACGCCTCTCTCACACATATCAAATATGAAAAGTGAAATGCAACCTATGGCAACAGCACTTAAATGTTTCCAATACTGTTTTAGAGAGCTCTGAGCGGAGGCATCTTGTATCAACATATGTTCTCCGGCAAAGACTAACCAAAATGAAAATAGTGTAGCATAGAACACACCCTGACGAATATCACCCAACAATAACATAAATGGCAGGTCAAATTGTAGTGTTAAGTATTCAATGGGCATGTTGAGGAGGCAAAGAGCTATGCCTAAACTTAAAAGCATTTTTTCCAATAAGACAGGCTTTCGTGAAAGCATGTGAATTCGCCTCCAGAACCACATCAGAATAGCAATGATGCACGGAAAGAATACTGTTTTCAATGACAACCAAACTTTTGTAAAACCTCCATTTTGATTAATTACAACTAACCACATATCTTGTATATGGCCAATGTGTGAATTCATGGCAGGGGTATCTACGGGTAATCTTACATTGAGAACATAGAAATCATGAAACAAAGAACCAAGCTCAAATAAAGGTATAGCTGAGCAGTTATATAGATATTCATCACTTTTAATATCTATTTCACAATCTAAATGCCGTTTTTCGATAGACTGTGTGTATAACTTCCATTCGTCCTCGGGGTCGCCTTTATTCCGATAGGCGAGGCGCGCGTCGATGGTGACTGTACTCCGTGGTTGCACTTCGAATTGCGAATGGTATTTAATGTCCATCTGCAATACACCGATCAGATTTTGTTGCCATCTCGAATAGTCCAAAGTCTTGCTCTCTCTAGGGATCGGCATTTGAAAAGCGAAAACTATATCGGTTTCCGACAAGTCGTGATGCGTATCGCCAAGGTCGACAGTCTTGCACGAGCCCTTCCCACGATTATAAAACCATTTTGTCGTGTCATTTTTCACTGTACTTGTATCTTTACAAACTGTTCCGAGGATGCTCTGAGCATTTGCAGGCATGGGCGCGACCAATCCGCCGATAAGAAAACATGTTAGTTGACACAATAACAGGAAACTCACCAAGATGGCGAGTTTTCTGCCACTTAAGTTCTCAATTATAGTTCCCGTCATGTTGTAGGCATTAAACAAACGAAATACATTTATACTCGAATTAACACTACATAAATCGACCGGTGATACTGATGAATTCCATTGTTCTTGTTTTCTTTTCGACGCGACGTATCTGACATGCGCAGTAATCGATGTTGCCAGCGTAAATAGAATAACGCGTTAATAACGATTTAATTCTTTGCGTGAATAACGTTACATATCGTTACGGAATTAAATAACCTATTTATGTTGAACGTAAACTAATACAATACCTTTATCTATTATTAATAAATTAATATAACAGCGTTTATAAATGAATGTTCACACAAACACATTACTTCACTCACTTTCATTTCTGGAGCATAAATTTCTAAAAATAGCTAGTATTAATAAAGTGTATGAGCTAAGCATTGAATTTGTCCACATAAAGTTACGATGTTGCTACTAATTTACTAATTCGTATTCGCTTTGCCCAATCCACCTCCCGTGGTCCTTTATAAAATTTATTTTCATTATTTTTTATTTTGTTTATACTACCCCTACGATATCCCATTACATAAGTAGTATCATTAGTGCTACCACTGCCTGATCCGAGCAAGCCGGAGCAGCATGAAGCTTGTTGCCCGCTCGGTAAGAGATACGAACTGTTTTGGAACTTACATATTGTAATTAATAATACTATACTTATCACTTTTAGCTTTTTTTCAACAATTTCAATGTATGGTTCCATCACAGACCGTTTAGTTGGTGTGGCTTAGTGTTTACTTTTGCAATGTTGTAGATTTTTTTTGCCCTACAAATTCGTTTTACGCGTTTGGAGCTTTTATTGTTATATAGCTTTATATGAAATTTATGAAATGTGTGGAATGCTAATTACTGTAGTTTTTTATTATTTATAAAGTATATTTACTAAATTTGTTATAAAGTGGTTAGAATTTAGAAAAAAACTTAGCTTTATATCGTAATAGCATGAATATGGTATAGAGGTTCCTGATTTGCATAAATTATTTTTTAAAGTTTATTTTATTTAGTAGATACTAATAGTGTGTAACTCAAGTGCAAGATTATTTATTAAAATACACTCATTTCACTATCCGTTGTAAATATTTCGCGTACAATTTTTTCAATTATTAACGTAATGTTTAACTTATAGAGTTTTTCTTTATTTCTTTCTAATTATAAAAAGAAATACCTAAAAAATATTATTAATTAATATATTCCGAAATTGTTATTGAAATGAAATGTAATAAAAATATTCAATAGTAACTGATATCTTGCTCTTGGCTTACGTAACTGCGTAACACTTGGTGAGAGAATAAACTAATTATATTTTATTATTCCTTTTCCTAACTGCACATGAATACAAAATCCTTTTTTTTTAATTGTTGTTTGTTTTGTTTGACATGTTCTGATTTGTTTGTTGTTTTTTTTTCTTTTCCTCACTACCTATGCACGCTGTCCCGTTTTTAAACACTTTTGGTGTTATTTTTCCGTCTGCCTTTTTACCGAACGGTTTTTTTTACGCCCATCCTTTCCCGACCTGTTTTTATCCCACGCACGGGACGCCGCCTGCATGCAGCCAAGGGACGCACGAACATCGAACTACGAGAGCAATTCATTCTGGCTGATGGGGTGTCACAGAGCATGGCAGCGTTCAGACCGCGTACGCCCCGTTCTAACACCAACACACCACCGTCCACTGGACCCATTACCAAGGTAAGTACCGAAATTGCTGTACTTATTAAAGTCATCTCTTCTACAGGATAGAACTTAGTCATAATTTCGCACAAGTAAAAAATCGCACAGTAGTTGTTGGAGGGAGCATCGGTTTGGGAAACATTTTTTTCGCTTTCATTTTACTTGCACTTTGCACATGGATTGTTCCTAATCCATATGCAAGGTTCATTGTCGTGTGTGGCGCATGTGTTACGCTCGTAGAGTTTGGTCGTATTGCATTAGTGTTCAAGCTATGCATTGACGCACAGGTCCGTGTAGTGTTTTGGTGTTGTTTGTTATTGTATTTCTTTGGATCCCCACTGCATTGGAGAGGTGGCACGTCTGCGCCTATGGATGTTATGGTAACGTATTTCGTTTCACCCTTCCTGCTACTAGTTCCCAATCATACCCTCATCGGCAAAATTCACTCGCGTTCGTCTAAACGTGTGGACTAATCGTAACTCCGTGAAAAATTGACACAAATAATCGCGTTCCGGCAAAAACGATTGGCACTATGAAGGCAAAAAACGATTATTGTTTCGTTTTAAACTATTCCTTCTTTATTTATAAGCCTCCCGGTTTTTGTATTGGTACGTTTAGCTGAAGAGTTTATGGAGCAGCTGAGGCCTATATTTGAGGCTCTACGGCAACGAGAAGAGCTTCCTTGTTCGTATCCCCTGCACGTCGGTTCAACGCATGGCACTAAGCAGGCCTTCATATATGGCCACTCAAGATCTCAAGGTTCCACAACACCGGGCGCGCACCACTATACTCACCACCACGGCTATCAGCCGTCTCCAGGATATCATTGGGTAATGCTATTTAGGCAGTGTGAAAGTGTTTGCAATTGAATCGAGCTCTCGAATCATTAATGGTTTCTTTTGTTATTTTGTGTATTGTACAAGATTCATTGTAGGTTCGTGTATAGTAGTTAAAATCGTCACGTCCTAGATTAGCATGATTATAGTAATTTGTCTATTGATGATGTCTTATAAGAAATTGCTTTCATCATTTCATTCAAATCACTTCTTTCATAAACATGAACACTTTTTTTTATTTGATGAATCATTGCATATGTTTTGTGATATACACAACGTAACAGTATCATTGTATGATGTAGGTGAGAGAACGTACCGCACGTTCCGTACCAATGTCTGGAGGAGGTGTAGCGGGTCGAGCATCTCGCTCATCGCTCAGCGCGGGTACACCTGATTCCTTGAGTGATAATGAAGCAGCAAGCGGACTTGGAACTAGATACAGAAAACCGAGTGCACCAAGGTACAGAACACTTTAAAAAGATATAGAATTTTAAAAATTATTTGGTGTGAATAAGTCTAAATGTATAATTGGTTTTGTCATAGATCTACTTTAACTCCTGGAGGGTCTCGTCCAGGATCTCGGCCAGGATCAAGAACTGGATCAAAACCGCCCTCAAGACATGGATCTAATCTTTCTTTAGATAGTACAGGTAAAACGATGTTATATATATGTTTAGATTTTTTTTTCTGTAAACATGCTTATGTTTCATTAACCAATCGGATTATATCTTAGATGACTTTTCCACACCATCCCGAATCCCGATGCGTAAAGTGACAAACACGCGAGCATCATTAGCGCGCGCAGCTGCCACTGCTAATAAACTAGGTGTTGCGACGCCCAATGGTGGCTCCAGGCCTCGTACTCCAACTGGGCTGTTGACGCCAAGTGGCAGGTATGTAAAGTATAATAATTATTAATATTTAACTTGTAAGCGTAATCTAAAACAGATATATTTTGGTCTTAAGTTTTAATATTAATCATTCAATTCAATCTACATTAATTTTCTTGGTGGAAATTACGAGTAACATAATACATATTATTAGTTAAAAAATATCCTCATCTGAAAAATCGTGTATTAAGATAGAACGACGAATTCTAAATGAATAAAATCGAGATCCCTAATTTCTTCCGCCTACTGAAAAAAAGACTATGAAATAATTGGTGTAATGATACGCACGGACAGGTTGCCTAGCAGCGGGATGTACCGCACCTCCAGTATACCGACACTGTCACCGGTGCCCGCATTAGTGAGGTACACACCAAAGAGTTTGCGATTGAAATGTTTGTCAATACGTGTATCTGAACTTACTGACGTACTTTGATTTCTTATTATCTGAGTGATTTACGTATAAATAACAACAATATAAAATGTAATGAATAAAATTGAATTACGTCTGTAGGATGCTATGGGAAGATACACAAGTTTTGAGCACGTCACGCTTATTGAGGGTTTACAGGTGTAGTGACGTCTAGAATTTGGGAGCACCTGTTTGGGCCAGATCATATTCTTCGTCTATGTCAATGTAAAAAATATAAAATTGGTGGTGGGTCTCGTTTAATGAAATTAAGGTTTTGCGTATGATCAAATGGCATGATTTAGGCATCTAAACACCGCTTCACGTAGAGTGGGTTTTACTAACATATATCACAGGATTCAAGAGCGAAAACTAAATAGTATTTTTTTTCCTTCGCATGCCAATACGAAACTGGAAAACAAAATAAAACAGCTCTACGCATTCCCAGCCATCTTCGATGGCATCTGAACATCCCAAATCCTTATCCCATACTCATCCTGCATTCCAAACCCAAGGTTCTACCAAAATTCCAGTTTACATTGGCAACCGTTCCCACCGATCCCCGTCTGTTGAGGGGCGACTGAAATTATCCAGAAAGTCACACTCCAGAGAAACCTCTCAAGAACCCAGTCCCACTTCCCATGATCCTTCGAGGAAGTCCGAGCAGAGAAGTCCTGAAGACGACTCCTCACTGTTCAGCATATCGGGAATGACAAGCGACAATGAATATGAGAGTAATATAAGCGAATCAAGCGGCGATGCATCAAAGCCGACCCAGCGCGACGTTAAAGGGTACAGCTTGTAGAATGCTAGCTTCGGATTTTGCCCGATATTTTGGATGCTCTTTGAACGTTGAAAGTTATGTTTTCACGTCATCAAGTCGCCAGATTTCATTATTCAGATCAGTTGCTTGTCGTATCATGAATACGCCCATTACAACATTGTTTGTCGCACCATGATTATCATGTATTTATTATAATAATCATCGCATACACACATTAAAGTTGCCTGAAGCACTAACGACCTATAAACGCTTGCACAAGTGACCAAATAGTTGTCTACACATTTGCAACTGTTTTGGACTCTTTAAACTTTCACTGTCTGCATTTGCCTTCTGTCATGTCCTGATTCCACAAATGTTGCAATACTGCAGTCGTACAGTGATTTTTCTACGCTCTGGGAAAATAACAATTGTTTTGATGTTGAATAAATAACTGAAATTAAATTATACTACATTAGTATTGCAACATTTGAACATACCTACTATATTTACCTGTAATATTGTATATTTTGTAATGTTTTTTTATAGTTTCTGCATATGCATTTATTTATCTTTTTTAATCATTGTTAATGTATTTCGCGTGTTAAATACATGTGCAGTAACAGTCTAACCATATTTCCTTTTCTTTTGTCCTGACTAAATTTCTGTCTGTCTGTGTGCTCGCTAACATCAACAAAGGAGTGGGTCGTTTGCCTCCACTGATGGACAAACGCCCGGCCGAAGTCGCATCCCCGTCTTTAAGGATCACCATACTAACAGTAATATAAATAGGTAATTACTAAATTTATGTAGTGTGTTTTATTTTAGTTGTTTTGTTTTTTTTTAGTCAAACTTGTTTATAGGTGTTATTATTTATGTACAAATTTTGGCGGTAAAAATGGTTTAAAATTGTATTTCGAATTTTATTTCGACTAGCTTTGCATGTTCTTAATATAATACGGGGAATATTACTAAATGTTGCGTTCTATGACAGGCAAAGAACACCTTCGGGAAGCACAACGCCGGTGCGTTCAGGTCAGCAGACCGCAGTGACACGACTGTTGCGGAAGCCCTCGGACTCATCTGAGCCCGGCACTCCCACCACACCGGCCTCACGACGCGGTACTCCAGCATCATCTCGAACAACGGAGAAACGCGAACCATTCCGACTTTAGACGATAATATTACAAACTCCCTACAATTCATGATTTTGAATATATAATAAAATTATGAAGATGGAGCTATATCACTCCGTCAAGCAAGTCGCTCTTATATAAAGCTATTCAATTTAAAATCATATTTAATCAATTGCCAAACTTATGATATACCCCACCTTTAAAAAATTTCAGAGCGACTTGCTTACTGTAGGCAAGTGCCGATGTAACAGTTATAACTAACATTATATTAACAAATGCGCGAATTAAGCCAAGCTTAATAAAAAAAACGCCAATGTGGTTTTTAATTTAAGTGAGAACAATTTTTAGGTATGGTATTAGTAAAACTTAAAGTCTGCACTTGTTGCCTTGAATTTTTTTCTAAAATCCGCGCCAGTTTTTGCACTTCGTAATTGTATTATTTATTTGTGCTGTCGAGACTTAAAAGTTCGGTCGTTCATTAGTCGATGTGAATAAAGTACTACTCTTATTTATTGTCAACGTTGCCATAATTGTTAGTGTACCTATGTTTTGTATGTAAAATGCGTATTATTGTCTCTTAAATGAGACATGTAAAGTGTGATGACGTTTATAATTTTTTTCTTAAGGGACCATTTTGGTTTAACGGAATAATGAGTGTTCATTTGCAAGGACATTTTTGTTTTCGGCTTCTTTCGTGTATAACGCCAGATATGCGATGAGATGGTAAACTTAAATGTAGTTGTACGTGATTAAATAAGGTGATAATAGAATACTTTTCTTTTGTAATGCACAATTATGTGTTTCGCTTTATATTTTTAAGTAATATTTGTCATTGGACATGATTTTTGATTGAATGATACTTCTGTTTAATACATTCTTTTCCCTGTTCATATATTTATCAACAGCACAATCTTTAATCAAATTATAATCAATTATTAGGTTTGAAAAGAAAACGTAGAAAACTATCGCGATTGTCGCCAGAATTGCGTTGGTTTTCCTTCTTGTGAAAATCAAAAATCTGCTCATAATGACCACTATATGTTTAAGTACATCAAGTACACTGTCGTAAAAGACATTGTTTATTAAAGCGCTAAGAACATTTTGATATTTATTGTAATAATTGCTTTAAAATATAACCTCCTTCAAAATGTTAACCATCGCTCACCATTTATTTATAAGTTTTTTAATATAAATCTGTCCTTATTATTAAGCTTAATTATTATTATTACGAAAATTTATTAATCTGGTCATTTTTATTTAAATCATTGTTATATTTGTTATGTAAAATCGTGGCAAATCTATACTAAATGGCTTTAGATACTTTTTGTACAAAAAAGATATCGTTGCATTACACCAGTTTAAATCTCATAACAAAATACCTATCAAATAAATGAAAAGTAACAATTAATTGTTGTTTTATTTTCTTTAGGTAGTAAACATAGAGAGTATATATTTATTTATTTATAGGTTTTTCCACAGTTCGTGTGTACAAAATGTTATTTTGTATGAGGTGACAAATGTAATAAGGCCTTACACACTTGCCAATTACGGGTCGACCAACATTTTGCACATGTCAATAATATTTAGTAATAACCACTGACAAATTAGAATACATTTCGTCAGTGGTAATAACCTACTCAATCACATTACATTCCAACTAATAGGTAAAAGATAAAAAAACAAACAACGAAATAAAATTACATAATGGAAATGAGAGACATCAAGGAACATTACATAATACAGAATTGAGTCCAGGACAATAAAAAAAAGGCGTTTCACCATATGAATAAAACTCCACAACAATTTCATGGGACTCATTTGTTATACTTTTGAGACTTTAGGATCTTGAAACTTTCTGCCGCGCACAACAAAACTGTGGAATGAGCTGTTGCCTGCGGTGTTCCCGGACCTACACGTCCTTCAAACCTTCAAGAAAAGAATGTACTCCGTCCTAAAAGGCCGGCAACGCACTTGTGCGTTACATTAGCGTTACAAGTGCAATGCTCTGGTGTTGCGGGTGTCCATGGGCGGCGGTAATCGCTTACCATCAGGCGATACGTCGGCTCGTTTGCTCACTATATAATAAAAATAACAAAAGTTAAATTATGGAGTCACGGTGTATGTCAAAATCTGGCACCTTTCTTTTTTTTTTTCTTTTTCGAAACTGTTTGAAGTATTCTCTACAGCTGGCCAACGCTTATGACTCGGTGCATATAGCACCAACAAAGCAAAAATATAGATATTCCACATTCCATATACTCCAGTGAAAAATGCAGAGGTGTATTCTAATTTAATATTCTCATCCCATTTCCACTGGCCCTCTGCAACCTGGCCTAATATAAAACCTATGACAGTCAGCGCAGCGCAAAGTAGTGTTGCTAGCATAAGAAATTTGAACCGATAGAAAATTCCCTCATAGTGTAAACGTCTCACAGAACACATTGTAGGTAATGACTGTCTCTTATATGAGATATTTGTAAAGACTTGCCATATCATGTAACACAAGAATAGAAAATACACCCCAGTAGAGATTCCAGCCAAAATAATAAAAGTTAGAGCCAAATTAGTGCCAATATCAGTCACCCGGATAGAGTAGAATGGATTCCTAAGCTGTACGCCTCTCTTACACATATCAAATATGAAAAGTGAAATGCAACCTATGGCAACAGCACTTAAATGTTTCCAATACTGTTTTAGAGAGCTCTGAGCAGAGGCATCTTGTATCAACATATGTTCTCCGGCAAAGACTAACCAAAATGAAAATAGTGTAGCATAGAACACACCCTGACGAATATCACCCAACAATAACATAAATGGCAGATCAAATTGTAGTGTTAAGTATTCAATGGGCATGTTGAGGAGGCAAAGAGCTATGCCTAAACTTAAAAGCATTTTTTCCAATAAGACAGGCTTTCGTGAAAGCATGTGAATTCGCCTCCAGAACCAAATCAGAATAGCAATGATGCACGGAAAGAATACTGTTTTCAATGACAACCAAACTTTTGTAAAAGCTCCATTTTGATTAATTACAACTAACCACATATCTTGTATATGGCCAATGTGTGAATTCATGGCAGGGGTATCTACGGGTAATCTTACATTGAGAACATAGAAATCATGAAACAAAGAACCAAGCTCAAATAAAGGTATAGCTGAGCAGTTATATAGATATTATAATAATAATAATAATAAATCTCTTTATTGCACACCAGATAAGTAACAAAATTAACTTACTTACGAAAACTTAACTAGGGTAGTACAATTGGCGGCCTTATCGCCCGGAGGCAATCTCTCACAGGCAACCATGGGATGGAAAGAAAGAGCACGCATGAAGAGTATAGGGTAGTGCCTGGTGTATTGCAGAAAGGATAGGAAAAACAAAATTATAGTAGAATATATACATTAACACAACAATAGTAACACGTAGTGTGGAAGATTGAATAAATACATACTTAAATATCTATTTAAGTTAAACACACAGTTATTTCATGGATGGACGTTACTCAAGTAATAATCTCTTACCAGTCTCTTAAATGCAGTCAATGTTTTTGCACGCCTTATTGTGACTGGTAGGGCGTTCCACAAGCGAACCGCTTGGACAGAAAAGGACTGGTCAATAAATTTAGTGGAATGTCCTGGCATTCTCAACTTCAAATTCTCTGACGATCTCAACGATTTGGTATTTGAGTCAGATAGGAAATTAAACCGAGATTTCAGGTAACGTGGAGCAAGTGGATTAAATAGGATGTTGTATAGAAGAGAAAGAATATGTGCATTCCGGCGAAGGCGGATAGGTAACCACTTAAGCTGTTTACGATAATCGGAGACATGATCATACTTGCGTAATCCAAATATGAATCTTATACAGAGATTTTGGAGTCTTTCAAGCTTATTTAATTGGTCTTCAGTGAGATCAAGATAACTGGCATCAGCATAATCAAGGATGGGGAAAAGAAGGGATTGTGCAAGAGCAATCTTCGTAGATGTGGGTAGAAAATTGCGAAGTCTGCGCAAAGACCCTGCAGCGGCAAACATTTTGCGACTTAGCTCTTGTAACTGAGGACCCCAGGATATTCATCACTTTTAATATCTATTTCACAATGCCGTTTTTCGATAGACTGTGTGTATAACTTCCATTCGTCCTCGGGGTCGCCTTTATTCCGATAGGCGAGGCGCGCGTCGATTGTGACTATACTCCGTGGTCGCATTTCGAATTGCGAATGGTATTTAATGTCCATCTGCAATACACCGATCAGGTTTTGTTGCCACCTCGAATAGTCCAAAGTCTTGCTCTCTCTAGGGATCGGCATTTGAAAAGCGAAAACTATATCGGTTTCCGACAAGTCGTGATGCCTATCGCCAAGGTCGACAGCCTTGCACGAGCCCTTCCCACGATTATAAAACCATTTTGTCGTGTCATTTTTCACTGTACTTGTATCTTTACAAACTGTTCCGAGGATGCTCTGAGCATTTGCAGGCACGGGCGCGACCAATCCGCCGATAAGAAAACATGTCAATTGACACAATAACAGGAAACTCACCAAGATGGCGAGTTTTCTACCACTTTAGTTTTCAATTATAGTTCCCGTCATGTTGTAGGCATTAAACAAACGAAATACATTTATACTCGAATTAACACTACATAAATCGACCGGTGATACTGATGAATCCCATTGTTCTTTTCTTTACTACGCGACGTATTTGACATGCGCATGCGCAGTAATCGATGTTGCCACCGTAAACAGAATAACGCGTTAATAACGATTTAATTCTTTGCGTGAATAACGTTACATAGCGTTACGGAATTAAATAACCTATTTATGTTGAACGTAAACTAATACAATACTTTTATACATTATTAATAAATTAATATAACTGCGTTTATAAATGAATGTTCACACAAACACATTACTTCACTCACTTTCATTTATGGAGCATAAATTTCTTAAAATAGCTAATATTAATAAAGTGCCAAGCTAAGCATTGAATTTGTCCACATAAAGTTACGATGTTGCTACTAATTTACTAATTCGTATTCGCTTTGCCCAATCCACCTCCCGTGGTCCTTTATAAAATTTATTTTCATTATTTTTTATTTTGTTTATACTTATCATCATCATCAGCCTATCGCAGTCCACTGCCTAGGCCTCTCCAATAGCACGCCACTTAGTTCGATCCTCGGCTTCTCGCATTCAGCTCCTGCCAGCCGTCTTGCACAAATCATCACTCCACCTGGCCTGTGGACGTCCTACACTACGTTTGCCGAGACGCGGTCTCCACTCAAGAACCCGTTTACCCCAACGGTTATCGGTTCTGCGGCAAATGTGACCAGCCCACTGCCACTTCAGCTTGCTAATCCTGTGGGCTATGTCGATGACCTTGGTTCTCTGTCGGATCACCTCGTGTCGTGTTTATACTACCCCTACGATATCCCATTACATAAGTAGTATCATTAGTGCTACCACTGCCTGATCCGAGCAAGCCGGAGCAGCATGAAGCTTGTTGCCCGCTCGGTAAGAGATACGAACTGTTTTGGAACTTACACATTGTAATTAATAATACTATAATTATCACTTTTAGCTTTTTTACAACAATTTAAATGTATGGTTCCATCACAGACCGTTTAGTTGGTGTGGCTTAGTGTTTACTTTTGCAATGTTGTAGATTTTTTTTTGCCCTACAAATTCATTTTACGCGTTTGGAGCTTTTATTGTTATATAGCTTTATATGAAATTTATGAATTGTGTGGAATGCTAATTACTGTAGTTTTTATTATTTATAAAGTATATTTACTAAATTTGTTATATAGTGGTAGAATTTAGAAAAAAAAACTTAGCTTTATATTTTAAACACTTTTGGTGTTATTTTTCCGTCTGCCTTTTTACCGAACGGTTTTTTTTACGCCCATCCTTTCCCGACCGGTTTTTATCCCACGCACGGGACGCCGCCTGCATGCAGCCAAGGGACCCACGAACATCGAACTACGAGAGCAATTCATTCTGGCTGATGGGGTGTCCGTCCGTCACCACCGTCCACTGGACCCATTACCAAGGTAATTACCGAAATTGCTGTACTTATTAAAGTCATCTCTTCTACAGCATAGAACTTAGTCATAATTTCGCACAAGTAAAAAATCGCACAGTAGTTGTTGGTGGGAGCATCGGTTTGGGAAACATTTTTTTCGCTTTCATTTTACTTGCACTTTGCACATGGATTGTTCCTAATCCATATGCAAGGTTCATTGTCGTGTGTTAAGCTCGTAGAGTTTGGTCGTATTGCATTAGTGTTCAAGCTATGCATTGACGCACAGGTCCGTGTAGTGTTTTGGTGTTGTTTGTTATTGTATTTCTTTGGATCCCCACTGCATTGGAGAGGTGGCACGTCTGCGCCTATGGATGTTATGGTAACGTATTCGATGCAGCATCATCATCCATAGAGCTTTAGAGCTAAAAATCGATATTGCCCCTCGCATTGAGAATGAGTTTGGTCAATTTAGATTAACTGATAGAATTTTTCCTCTAACCACCACCCTATGTATGGCACTATGTATTTTATACATACCAAATCATATGAATTAAATACGTGACTTAACAAATTGTTCTGAACAATATTTTTATTTTATCTGTTTTATAGTGACTCGACAGTAGATTTATATATTTTTGTCAAGAATGATAAACGACTGAAAATTTTATTCTATACTTTTATGCATTGAACATTACCGATCACAATTAGAATAAAATAGCCTAGACTGTTTTATGTTAAAGCATAGATCTTAAAGAATATATAAAAACTATCAGTTTAATTAAATAACAAGAAGGAAATACATTTCTATCTTCGATTTTTCGATTCGATTCGATTTCATTTTCGATAGATATTTATTTATATAAATAGATATCTATTGAAAATTAAATCAAGCGAGACTAAGCGAGAGGCAAAATCACAATGAATCAATTTAATTTGAGAACTCATAGACAATGAATATTTTTGACAGCACTAGACCAAGGACCATAAACTAAAATATTTACCAAAAAAAAGCAACAAGTTGTTGATTCACGATTACGAACAATACGAACAAAAATAAAGTCCATAAACAACTAATATTATTGAAACTAAGTTGAGCCCTCTTTAATTTGTTTCCTAGACATGGTAGGCTACAATATGAACGGTCCTGGTAGAGATCGTGTATTGAAACTAATAGAAGAGAAGGACAGAATAGAAAGTGAGATTCGGGATCAAACTGCTATTTTGGAGACTAATCATGTCGGTATGAACGATTCTCTGGTAGACTCTGATGGATATCCTCGCAATGATATTGATGTATACAAAGTACGACACGCTCGACATCAAATTATTTGTAAGTGCATGCTGCATTCTGATTATATAGATCTAGAATGGATAAAAGACAGTAAAGTCACTGCCTATCGAGTTACATGAATATAATCTACGAAAGTCTTAGAGTCCTACTAGTTCCTAGAGTTCTTAGAAAACACAGCAGGTCCTCATTCCGTTAGAATACATTAGTACTTTTGTGATGGTTTTGTTTGATGAACAGGACAGAGGTTGTAACAACAACTAGCTGACACGGCAAACTTCGTTTACTACTTATCCTATTTCAGACCAAGACAAATCCAACAACATAAGAATTGGTCCAGCTATTTACGAGTTATAAATGGTGTAACCAACGTGATTTGGTTTTATTTAATATATAAGACGGTATGCAGATAGTATGGGTAACTTTTGATCCCTATTTATTAAAGACGCTACATAATATAGTGTATGGATAAAAAGTAAATTCTAAACCATACCGACTCACATTATCCATACCATGCCACATTGTACGGTAAACATAACGTATGGGATGGATAGGTCAGAGTGCTATTTTGATCTCACAGAAAGCCGTTAGTAAGAATTTTTTTAGCTGCTCTGTTGTAAGATTTATTCACATTATTTGTCTATTATACAATTTTAGGTCTTCAAAATGATCACAAAAACTTGATGAAAATGATAGAAAAAGGTCTTGCAGAAGTACATGCAGACTTGGTAGGTAATAGAGGAAGCCAACCAGTTGACTTGGCAACAACATATAGAAATGGCCACTCAAGTAGCAGTAGCAGTGGGAACACCATTAACGGTAGTGTCAATAATCAATGTTTTGCTACTGTTGGATTTGTCACTGACGGTTCACCTGCAGATGTTGCTGTGAGTATAGATATTTGTCCTCGCTTGGTCTTGGCAATGAGTAAGCTTTAAAACTTCTGAAACTTGACTACAATAATATATGTATATTAACAATATGTTGATTTTATTTATTTTATTTTAATGTTTTTCATCTTTTATATTAATTTTAATTTTTTCATGTTTCATATTAATAAGAGCATCGTAATTTTAATTTAGAATTAATTAGTATTAAGCTCCTTTATTTTGTTTTTTGTAAAAGTTACCTTACTCCTAACATTGTTTGTTAGGGGTACTTTATTTTATCTCATATGGTGAATGTTGTGTGTACCTGTAATAGGCATGCATACTAGAAAATATTATTGTATATTTTTTTTTTAAAAGTGTATTGTATGTGTGCTGTTGGTATACCTAAATAAATAAATAAATAAATAATAAAAATATTTATTTATTTTATACATCATGCATATTTAGTGACTTGGCGAGCATAATGGCTATAGTATTCTCTAATAGTCAACCGTTGGGTTATGGTTTGGTGTATGATATTGTTTCTAGTTTTCCTTATTTTTATAGAAAAGTTGTCTTGTATAGTTTGTTCACTTAGTCACCTCTTTTGACACCCATGGGGTGACAAAGGGCAGTGGCATGACAACCATGGGAACTGTATTCTTAACCAATAACCACATTTATTTGTTTGCCATTACCATTTAATTAACCAATTAATAAACATTTCAGGGTCTCTGCGAGCATGATGAAGTCCTTCAGTTTGGTTCTGTGAACTACCACAACTTCAGAGATATGTCACAAATAATGGATATTGTGGGGCATTCTGTCGGCCAGAGGATAAATGTGAAGGTCAGAAGAGACCATAACATTCTAAATGTAACCGTTGTACCAAGGCCCTGGCAGCAGCCTGGGTTACTCGGCTGTCAGATAATGAGGAGGTCATAGATCATTTGCAAAAATGCATGAATTGGCCTCGCTTAATGTACGAGTACGAGTACATTAAGCGAGGCCAATTCATGCAGTAATTAATGAGTATAAGCAGCAATAAAAAATGAAACTAACACATTTAGCTTAAATTAAGGTTCTGAATGAAATTTGATATAAACTGATTAGTTTATTAAGTACTAACTGTACCTAACGCTGTTTCGCTATGGCTCATTGTCGCTGCATTGCTGAGGAATGAGAACAATGCGAAAATATAAAAAATGTGTGAATATTCGACATACTACCTCATCGCCTGTCCATCCTTTAAAAACAAATTGTTGGAACCAAGTCTGGAATCAAGAAGTTATCCAGGCTATCCCAGGTTATCCAAGCAAGTGGGATAGAGAAGTTGTAATTTTCACATACACATCTTAGAGACCTGAGGATAATTCTATGTACTCTTCATAGAAGAGAGCATACCTTCTCATGCGGGTACCAATAAACGTGTTATAGGAATGTTGCCGCTGTTTTAAACTGTAAATTTGTTATATGTATCTACAAGCATTATAATATATAATTAATTTAAATTGAGGTATTCTATTATTATTATTATTATTGTGTACGATATTTATACAAAATACTCTGTGCTAGAAAATACAACAGTATAATGCTTTTTTTTGACACTCAAAACAATTCGTTCATTTTCATTTTCGAGGGGTAGCTCACAAACACACATATCACACATATATACAAATATACATATGTACATCACACACACACATATCACACATAGATACATATATACATCACACACATAGATACATATATACATCACACACACACTATGACCACTAACCTTAACTTGCCAATAGCTGGTTTTTGATGACTGTATGAAGTAGTGCAGCTTTAGATAGATATGGTTTATATCGGACTTCAAGAAAAGAGGAGGTTCTCAATGCAACTGTATTTATTTACGATTGTTAACTCAGAACTTTTAACCGGGTTAACCGATTTTGATGATATTTTTTTTATTACGAAGCTAGTGGTTACGGAGTGGTCCAATTTCAATTATATTCAGTTCTTGAAGTTGGTTTTTTTTTAGTGAAACTTTTGAATAGTTGTGATTTCAAACCGGATGCAACGAAAAAAACGACAGGTAAGAGACACAAATACAAAAAGTCGCCTGTAATTAGTGAGCCAGAGCACGAGAGCAAATGTCGGACTCAATCTCATTTACTGAAGTTTCCCTTCTATCGTGTGTGAATCGCACACACACCTTTTATATTTGTTAAAGATTTTAATATGTAGATTGTCATTGTCTGATGTGTATATGAATAAATGCAATAGTGTAACAAATATTTGTAGATCACACAAACATTTGGTCCGATCCGGGAATCGAACCCGAGACCTCAAGAATTGCAGTCGCATACGCTACCATTGCGCCACAGAGGCAGTCAAATTATACATATTAGTCAAAAGAGTGTCCAACTAGTTTTGGCGATACATCGTAAAACTTTTGATGAAATTTATACAGTCTGTCACCCGGGCCATTGATACCATATTAAATCGGTGCAGTAGTTTAGGCGCTATGGTGACATACGAACATATACTGCCAAAACTATTAACCCCTTTGATTTTGCCGTGGTTGGGTAAAAATAAAATAACAAACAAGTTCAGTAATAAATGAGAAAGTTAATTGTTTTATGCAAAATGTCATTTCAAACTTCGAATCGTTACTTAACATAAAACAAAATCCTCCGTCCGTCTGTCTGACTATTTGCGATAAAATCAAAAGCTACTGCAGGGATTTTTATGAGACTTTTACTTAAAGATAGTGATTCTCGAGGAAAGTTTTCGTGTATAGTATTTTTAAATTTTTGAGTAAATTATACCTAACGATATTTGTTGAAGACGTCGAAAAATATTAAGACGCAAATCTCAAAGACATAATGCTATAAATATTAAATTTCTCGCAATGAACCCGTGGGATGCCGGGACGGGTTGCTACTACTAAATAACCTAAGATTTGAAACTATGAAAGTTACGAAGAATGTTTATTTGCTTTTTGCAGTTTTTATACAAAGGCTGTAAAATAGTAACACCTAAATAAATTAAAAATAAATCTTATGATTTATGACCATAGCGTTAGATTTTTTCTTTGGTACTTTTATTTTGACTTGTTTCTGAACGCTGCTTTCACCAAGTTTCACTATTTTTAAATCGTTTTCCTCTTCCTTCTGTTCTTCTATATCTCCATCTTTTTTTACATGTATTGTATCGTCATCATACATATATTTCATGGAGAAGTCAAAGTACATTTTGTCTTCTACTAAACGGTAGTCTGGTTTCTCTATGGTGCCTCGTAAGCAGTCGTGGTAATGACATACAGCTTTTTCTTGCTCATACGTTTCGCAGGAACCTAAAAGGCAAGTATGCAAAGTGGTAAGCATAGTCAGAAATTTTGTTTCTTTTTCTAAATGGCAAACAGTGAAATGTAAATACGTGAGTTTTATGAATAAAATATTTTTTGCAACTATCAGAATTTTTCCAAAAGGTAGGAAGCAAGCATCTTACGCCAAAATAGATCATCATTTTAGACGATTAAAAAGTAATTCGTTCAAAAATAATAAAATTACAGCTATAAGTACTTCATCTTAGATTTTTTTTTGGATTCTAAATTTGAATTTTAATTTTTATTCAAAAAACCTTTAGACGCTGTTTTACTTTTTTTCTGTTTAACGATTTACATAAACACAAGTAACGTCTTACCAGGTCTTTGCAGTCTAACTGTAAGAACGGCTCGTTCAGGCGCCATATTCTTGAAATATACTAAGTAGCAGGCTAGCAACGTGCCCGTGCGGCCTCGACCATGTCTGCAATGAACACCTACCATCTAAAAACAACATTTTATTAATTGACTAAAATATAGCAAAAGCTTACGTATAAGTCAAGCTAACACTTATATTAAGTGCTTAGTGTGCTTATATATGAAATTGGCGTTTTGTATGAGATGAATATAGTGTTTTTTTATATTAAACTAGCTGAGTCCCGGTGTTACCCGCTGTTATTGTTGCACCTTTACAACCGCAAGTAACACCGCGGAGGCAAAGCTAGTCTAAAAAAAGTGGCTTAAGTTACTCCTTATTACCTCAGCTGACTGAAAGTCCCGTCGAAATCTGTCCAGCCGTTCCAGAGATTAGTCTGAACAAACAAACTGACAGACAAATTGTTATTTTGGTATATGTACCGTGTACATATACATATGCATTTAGTAAAAAGCAGTTATTTTAATATTACAAACAGACACTCCAATTTTGTTTATTTGCACAGATTAATTTATGTACCATTGTTATCTATGCACTTTTGCTATCTCATAGGTACATAGTTCATTCATCCCTTTACTACAAAAAACATGGTGCGAGAATCAATAAAATCTCTGAAGGCGGTTTGGACTGTCACTTTCCTTTTAAGAATAACTTCTTAGATAGTTAGTGATTAGTGGCAATCCGTTGAAGCAAAGCCCGGGGGAATACGGATGTCACAGACATTCCAATTGCAGCTCCTCTAGTTTAGCGGCCGTCTGTTGTGCAGTGTGTTGACTTGCGTTATCCCGAAACATCAGTGGCCTAGAGCGATTGACCAGCCTCGGTTGTTGAGCAGCTAGTTCTTCCATCTAGCTGGTTTGCAGTTGCTGACAATAGATATCTGATATAATCGTTGGACCAGATTTTAGAAAGCTGTAGTGAACGACACCGTCACTAGTCCCCCAAACATTCGCAAGAAACTTTTTTTGAGTTAATTTTCGCTTGGGCAGGATTTGGCTGGTTCTCCAGGGTTCAGCCATTGCGACGAGGGCTTTCGAATATCGTACAAGATCCACTTTTCATCATGATCCGATATAAAATCGTCTTCATTATTGTGCGGATTGAGCAATGTAACGCAGCAGTCGACGCGTGTTTGCTGGTTCGCTTCACTCAATTCATGAAGTACCCACCGTTTAAGCTTTTTATTTTCCCTATTTGCCTGCAGCCAACTGCGACAATATCCTTTAATTCTTCGTAATCCAGTTTGGCCTCCGGTCGTCCACGGGGCTTGTTATGTAGGACGAAATTACCAGAACGAGAACGTTGGAACCAAAAACGCACCGTGTTTTTACTTTAGCGACACCTGCGCCATACACATCTAACGCATCGTTAATCCTTCGAGCTGTTTCTACAGCACTGGTGCCATGGTAGAACTCGTACTCGTAAATTAAGCGATATTTCAAGTTTTTCATTGTGCGTGACAAAGGAAAAATGTGGAAAAAAACAAATGAATTATTTTCGAAACTCAAATATACCAGCTAAATGGATTTATATCTTTGAATTTGGAATTTTTAACCAAAGAGGATATATTTCAGAACAAAGTGGCCAGTGCCACAAAACACCAATTTGATATGTAAGGACCTTATATTAAATATCTGATATCGTAGCGTAGGTAGTAGTTGGTAGGCCAAAACCTACCTTTTTTCTAAGGACTTTGGCCTACTGTACGATGCTGAGCAGACGGGTTAGTATACGGTTTGTTTCAAGTTTCTTCTTTTAAGAACTCCTTCGCAGTAGGTATATTTCATAATGATTTCAAGTTCATATAAACAGATGACAACATATATCAGAAATCTTCTACTATTTAAGAAAGGAATTAATTTACCGTGTGAGAGCAACGCTTCGGCATGAATGGGCCCGCTCGACCGGAGTGATACCACGGCCTCACAAAAAAACAGTATGAAACAGCGCCTGCGCTGTGTTTCACCGAGTGAGTGAGGATAGCGGAGGCCCAAACTCCAACCCCTTCCCCCATCCCCCTTCCCATCCTCCTAAGGCCGGCAACGCACTTGTGCCATGTTACCATCGGGCGATACGTCTACTCGTTTTCCCGTTACTCCATAAGAAAAAATAAATAAATACGATCCATTACGACAGACGACAGATACACCGACAATATATATTTTAATTAGCTTAATTTAATCAAAACAACAATGCAATATTTACCTCTCCCCTTATTTCTGATCTTTCACAAATCTCAATAAATTTCAAGATCTGTTTCAAAGTTGGTACACCGAACTCCTTTATCCTAATCTCTGACCACTTTAACTTTTTTTTACACTCCATTATTGGCGGGATTCTCTCTGGCGATATGGTTATAAGATGGTTGACACCAACGTTAACTAGATAATTAAGATTTGCGACAGATTGCGGAAAGCCCATAGCTGCGATCTTATTTTCAACAAACCATGAGAAGTTATACGGAGGATATGATTCATAATCCGTTTCTGTTACGGCTTCTGTTGGTTTTTCATCTTCACTATTTTTTTCTTCTTTCGGTTCATCCTTATATTTGTACCACAATCTTGCTAACTTTAGATTGGGTCTATTAGGCACAGTACTCATTTTTGAATATAAATACGGGACTATTTAATTCACAAACCGGTTAGGATGTTTAGAAGAGTATATTTTTAAGATAAAGCTGCACTTGGTACTCGGCCAGCCGACATTGGCAGGCACATTGGCACCGAATAATGTCGACTCTCGACATTTGGATGTTATATTTATAGCGAAATGTCAATTAGAAATGATAATGTTGATGTAATAGCTGGATGGAAACGGTTACAAGATTTAAATAATTTGCATGAGTAATAGAAATTTTGATTTACCTAATATTTTTATATGTCCACGCAGTGTAGCTAGGTACTAATATTGGTTCAATTTTTACGTTAACTTTTAACTCGTAAATGAATTGAACTAAATATTTAATATTACGTAGGTACAGAAAAGCTACAACGCAGCGAAAGAAACCTCTTTTGCCGCAAAGATAAATAATGTTTCTCTATGGATACAAAATATGCTTAACGCGGGAAAAGCTACTATGTCCAAAAAGTATTAATAATTCTTGTGAAACCTACCGACCTAATACCTACTTTCTTTAAACTTTTCATACGAAAACATTAAGTTCATACGGTTTAGAATGACTGTATTATCTCAAAAATAGCTTTTCTTTTGAAAAAAATAGAGTAGGTATAAGATTTTTTTTGCCTGATTATCATTGTTTTGAACTTGTTACTAACGCATTACACTACAGTCTACACGAATAGCGTAGTAGTGCATTACGATCACTTCGACCGCTATCTTCGGGGTTAATCCCCATATAATAATAATAAATAATAATAAATAAATATTTCGGACAATTTAACACACAACGCCGTCTAGTCCCAAGCTAAGCAGAACTTGTGTTATGGGTACTAGACAACTGATATAAATACATATATACTTTTTTTTTTTGTAAATACATACATATTATACATAGAAAACACCCAAACTTCGAAACAAATATTTGCAGATCATACAAACATTTGGACCGACCCGGGAATCGAACCCGAGACCTCAAGCACAGCAGTCGCTTACGCTACCACTCGCGCCACCGAGGCGACTAGTCATATGGGTGGATCCACAATTTTTTAATATACGAGTAAGTCTGGGTGTTATTTGTGTCCATTTTATGTGAAATTCCCGCGATACAGAAATACTGTTAAAGTAAAATTGTGGACTTATATTTAAAAAATACAGCTAGGTTTTTATAAAATAACTTCTACCTACCACATGGTATACTTTATAAAAATAAAAAAAAACATTTAATAACCTTTATTTAGAAATAACAACATTAAAACGGTTTAAAACATAATCACAGGTACATATATATCACAGTAGTCTAACTAAGCATTGCTTTGGTGTTGTCGCGGGCTGTTTGAATGAACTCATCCAACACTTCGCTGCTCACTCCGAACTTCAGAGGATTGTCCTCTGTGAGGTACTCGAAGTATCTACCGACTGCTTCCTCCTGCTCTTCCGAATCTATTGACCCTGTAAAAATTAAATTGAATTTTAATAATAAATCAGTTTCATCAAGAATTTGATGATCATTTTTAAGAGAGAGATTGCTAAAGACGGTTTACGAAGGTAGCAGAACGGATATCAACCGATTTTTTTGGCAACGATACTTTTATTACAAAGTTGAGTTTGAATGGACTGGTGCATAGTGTCCCGACCCGAAGACCCGAAACATTCGTATCTAAAGAACATACTAGCTCTTGAAGCGCCCATGTGTTATCATTACTCTAGTGCGCTTTAGTAAATGTAGCGCCCTTTAGTAAACGTAGTGCCCTTTAGTAAACGTAGCGCCCTTTAGTAAATGAAGCGCCTTTTAGTAAATGAAGCGCCCTTTAGTAAACGTAGCGCCCTTTAGTTAATATAGCGCTCTTTAGTAACGTAGCGCCCTTTAGTAAGCATAGCTCCCTTTAGTAAGCATAGCGCCCTTTAGTAAGCATAGTGCCCTTTAGTAAGCATAGCGCCCTTTAGTAAGCATAGCGCCCTTTAGAAAGAGCGCAGGGTCATTATAAGTGCCACACCGGGCGCCCCTAATACCGCTGCAACTGTGTGCACCGCAAACTGCACTAAAGGTAAAGACACCGCTGTATAAGATGTAAGTCGCTGGTTCAAACCCCATCCAAGGAAAATATTGTTGGATAGGTACGATCATTTATTTTAAACCAATCTTATGTCTGGGTTTAGTAAATCAATAATCTGTATGTATTTAGACATATAATCAACATCAGCATTTAGATTTAGACACTCACACCTAAATATTTCAATAGTTTGGGATGCGTGTATGACGTGTCAAATTGTTAAATAATGCCGCTTTTTACAAGATAAACGTTTATAATACAAAGCTTGTGGAGTTTGATATTCAGGGCATCGGTATGTAAGTCAAGGCCGACCTCGTTAGCCATGAAGACATATCATGAAACGTGATTATATTCGTTTCTAAAATCGTTTTTTCTATTTTATTTACATGTAAAACTATTCTTAATGATATCTTACTCGAAGTAAGATAATAAATATAAAACTGCTCAAACAATGTGGGACTTGACGTAAAGGTACTTACTATAAAATAATAATTTTAAAGTCGTAAAAATAGGTTATTGCGAAGGTAATAATGAATTAACGTTTTATTTTATTGTTCTAGGAAGTGGCTGAAAGTTTTAAGGCATTTCTGCTGATGACTGGAAAAATTCATGCCAAAGTTGACAAAATAATTGTAACCTGCAAGATGATAGCAGCAGTGACACATCCGAACATAGTCAACAAACTACTGGAGGTTGCAAGCGCCAAGACGTGGATGAAGACATATTTGGCGTGGAATAGTTAGACGAAAGCATTTTTGATTCTCATTAAATATGTAATATTAGTTATATCAATATAAATTTTCTTATAGATAAATAGGTACAATTTAATAATTAATAAAAAGAACAGTACAAACATGTATAGGTCATTTAACCCATCCCTGATCACCTCCGGTGAGGTGCCCATTAAACTTGCAGTATTGCCGCATTGAATGGCAATGGCCAATCTTTGCACCACGAACGAGCCGGAACTTAATGATTTTCTTATTAAAAAATACCTACATTACCATCTATTCAAAAGTCTCATTCAAAGTGCGTCAGTGAAATCACTTTTGAATTAAAAATTGTATTTAAAATAAAAGTATCAAAACCGTTATTGTCTTACTATGTAGGGTGGCCACATGATCTATAGTGGTGCCGCCATTATTTTTAACACCTACGTCCAGAGATGATTAATTTGTTACAAGATTTTTTACACAAGAAAATATTTTATGAACTTGTAAAATTAATAAAATGTTTAGATCAAAAGACTTTTTACATAATTTACGATGTTCTTCCTCAATAAATACTAACGTGATTAATTAACTATATTCTTTTAAACAGGAAATAATATTGCATCATGTATTATTCACTCCCGTTTTACAGTTATTCTTATCTAATAATAAACTGGAAGATATGCTTATGACATGATCAGCCTATTTCAGTTCACTGCTGGACATAAGCCTCACCCATTGCATGCAACTCTGATCGATTTAGAAATCCTAGTTCCTGCTAGCCACATTGCGAAAATCTTTACTCAACCTATCAAATGGGCTTCCGAGGTACACGTAGTATACACGTGTCGAGGGATCTCTATCCCGTGAAGCGCGCATGTGCAATTGCTACTCTAGCGCCCTTTTAGTAAGCGTAGCGCCCTTCAGTAAGCGCACAGACTAATTAAAAGAGCCGCAGTCGGCGCTCCTAATATTGCTGCGCCCGTATGTACCGCTGCACTATAGATAAAAACACTCCTGACTACATCAGAACTTCTGTACAGAACTCGGCCCACCGCCACTTCAACTGGCTATTAATCCTGTAGGCGGTGTTAGATATATCTGTGTAATGTACTGACTGACAATATTGTATCCTACTTACTACGTAATAAGGAATCTTTTTCTGTAGCATAAATGCAAAACGAAAGAACGTAGAATTCCAATAAGATGGGAAACAAGTGTACTCGGCCGAACTAACTCATCTACCTACCCAAAAAAGTTTAACAGGGAAAGTGTTATTGTAAATGAATCGCGAAACAAATAATTTAATTCCATTATTGTAGCGATTAGATATGAACGTAATATTATTTATGTGGCAATAAAATGAAATGTTTTTGTGTTGTCTGTGTCAATGTGTATCCCCTTCCTTTTAATGTAAGTGCGGATTGTGGCCCAATAAAATATTCAAGCAAGCGTTAACTCTATATTTCCTCATACAATTTAATATATATACTCTCAACTTTGCAAATATCAATCTAAGTACGTGAAGCAATCGCTTTGTAACTCTTTTTACGAAAATTATACAAACGGAGGAGCATGAAATTTGGTTAATTAAAGTATTTATGGGGGAGAAGTACAGAAAGGTAAAAAAATATATCTATAAATAAAGCTAAAGAGTTTGTTTGTTTGTTTGAACGCGCTAATCTCAGGAACCGCTGGTCCGATTTGAAAAATTATTTCAGTGTTGGATAGTCAATTTATCGAGGAAGGCTATAGGCTATATATCATCACGCTAATACTAATAGGAGCGGAGCACCAGTGAAGAATATTTCAAAAACTGGGGAAAATTTTGACGCTACGGGCAATTGAAGACGCAAGATTGGTTGCGTAAGTCAGCTAGTATATAATAACTGGTCGATTTTCGACCAATGGGTGACGACTATTTTTTTAAATATGACATCAGAATTTTGGTGATTTAATGCCTTACCTGCTCTGATCATCCTGACGACGTTCATGGCCTGGTCTGGCTCGAACCTGTGGAAGTGTATGAGGTAGCATGCCAACATCACGCCAGATCGACTCCGGCCTTGCCGACAGTGAATGCCCATGACCTGAAAATGTAGTGTGTTTTATTAGAATATAAAAACTTTGGAAAGTAGTATTTCTATTATATATAATTCTTGTGTCACGTTTTTGGTTCCGATGAACTTTCTAACCGATTTACACATTTTTTAATCTATACTAATAATAAGGCTGAAGAGTTTGTTTGTTTGAGCGCGCTAATCTCAGGCACCACTGGTACGAATTGAAAAATTCTTTCAGGGTTAGATAGTCCATTTATCGAGGAAGGCTATAGACCATATATTATCACGCTAAGACCAATAGGAGCGGAGCCCCAATGAAGAATGTTTAAAAACGGGGGAAAATTATTACGCTACGGGCAATAGTAGACGTAAACGAGGTTGTGAGGGTCAGCTAGTGTCTTAATAAGTAGATTTTTACGCGATTCGGTTGTGTTAACTTGCATTGCCTCCATGTTGATGACAAAGATTCTCTCCAGACTTGTGTTAGGTTTATTTTGAAAATAAAGTTATGTCTTAAAGTTTCCGTATCCAATATCTTATTTATTACATTTAAAAAGTTAACCATCATATATTAAAAATGCGATTTGCCTATTATTACATTTTCGCGCCTAAACCACTGAACTGAACATGCACACGAGCAAAGCTGTGAGTAAAAACTAGTATTATTACAAAACCAACTAGGTGTAACCATTTACTTAGGTAGGTATATATACTTTCTTTGGGAATAAATACATATGATTATATATACATAGAATATACCCTAATTTTGAACCAACATTTATTCGTCTTGACGTAAAAGGTGTTTATTTAGAATGTCCAGCATAATTATGGCCCTTAGCCACAAAATGTTAATGATAGCTAACGTTACTTGGCACTCTCGAGACATAATTTGTTCGCGCTCAGGTAAATGGCTTTTTCTACCAACTTGGTTTAAAATAGACCTTTATTTATAAAGAGAGGTCATTTGGATGGGTAAGACTAAACTAGTCGATGTTGACATCGTTTGATGCTGAATATTTTCGAGTGGGTAAGCAAAAACATCAAAAGATCAAGAAAAGAAAGATGTCTGTGTTCGAGACCAATTAGTGCAGAGTTCAATGGGCTGGATTGCTACTTTAGTTCAAATCGAGTCGATCATCAAACTCGCAATGTTGCCTTACACTGTTTAAGGAACCATTTTAAATTGGTCCTCTCAGAGATCGATTTAAAATGACAGCATTCGTGCTGTCGTGTTTCGTTGTTGGTCTCGCACTCACGAGATCGGAGGCCCAATGACGCAGAAGCATCTCAAAAGGCCGCCAAAGTGTGCGACACCATCCTATTTTGTTGTATTGCCTGCATTCGCAATAGTATGGTGACCACTACTCTTGGATTCTACTCATGATTTCCATAAGGCAGAGTATAGTCATTTTACTTACAAATTCATTAATCTACACTAATAATAAAGCTGAAGAGTTTGTTTGTTTGAACGCGCTAATTTCAGGAACCGCTGGTCCGATTTGAAAAATTCTTTCAGTGTTGTATAGTAAAACTTATCAAGAAAGGCTATAGGCTATATATCATCACGCTAATACTAAAAGGAGCGGAGCACCAATGAAGAATCTTTCAAAAACGGGGGGAAATTTTTACGCTACGGGCAACTGAAGATGCAAACGAGGTTGCGTGGGTCAGCTAGTGTATTATATATTAGGGATTTAATTTTGCATATGGCTTTATCCGCTTGTTTGTCAGTTATCGCGGTAAATAGTAGCCTATATGTAACAATACATTCAAGTAGGAAATAGGATTACATTTTATCCAGATGGAAAACCTCACACAAGTGATGGTCCTAAATGAGAATTGGCTCAGAAGTTAGGATCACTAATCGAAGACTGAAATGTCAGTCTAAAAGTTAGTATAGATATATATTTATCTTAAACTAGATTGTGGTACAACAGGGCAAAAACCTAAAGATGTCCCTTGAGTGGCCATGAAGTCAGTCTCTATTTTTAACAAATTTTAATTAGCTTGATCTGTAACTACCTATATTATAACGGACTATCAACGTGATTATACGATTTTCTTAAAATGATAATTAATCAAACAAATCAAGGATATTAAAAATCTAATGGTATTTAACATAAAAAAACTAGTTTTTTTAAATATAATAAGTTATTTAAAATAAAAGTTTTGTAAAAACATTTTGCGCTTTTTATTTAAAAACAAATAAATTTATACTTTTTGCTTAGTTAGTTTAATAAAAAGTGTGTCTATGTTTTTTTAATTCAAAATACGCAGTATAATTTTTATGAAGATTTATAAATTAAATTGTTTGAAGACTTACCTCTCCGTTTTTATCAGATTTCTTACAAATATCAATGAATTTTTTGATGTGATCTAAAGACGGCGACGTAAATTCTTCTACAGGCACTTCTGACCATCGTAATCTAGCTATATCGTCTACTGGAGGCTTCTTACCAGCTGTTAGTGTTACCAGATGCGTAATTCCTTGATTTACTAAGAATTTCAAATTCTCCTTATTTCTAGGGAAAGCCATTGCTGCTAATTTCTTTGGGATAACCCATGAAAACTTTAGTGGTGGATACGCGTCTACTTCTATATCTGGGAAAGGATTTTCGGGGATTATAACCGTCAGATCATTTCTGATTTCCTTTTTTGCTCCTGCCAGATATTTGTCGTCTTGTTCTGTGATATCTTCGATTCTTGTATAAACATGATATTCTTCATCCATGGCTACAGATATACTGGATTTCACTGGCGCGAAAAAAAATCGCGGGTAATACTTGACAGTATTTTTTTTTATTAAGGTGTATGTTTATTATCTATGTTTTGTTGGTGCGCTTGACCACCCAGCGCGGTTTTTGCGTGTTAACTGACTGCGTTGTAAGGGAGAGGAAGAGTTGTTGGCACAGACTTCACTGGAAGATGTAATATTTATTTCTGGAGTCAATGTTTACTTCTGTCGGGCGTTTTTCACACAATTCTCAACTCTATTACTGCTAAATAAAAATAAATATAAGTGATTTTTGGTGTCAATGTTCTTCTTTACTGTTGAAAGGTTGTTTTAAATGACAAATGTTCATAATGCTTTCGAGACAGCTGAGAGGCTTGCTGACCCGTTGGTTTGTGTACTGACCCGGCCCTACACTATGCCAGCTGGCTTAAATACAGCAGAAACTGGAATAGGTATATTGGCCGGCCCAGCTGATTAGCCTTCGATCCGTAGCCTTAATACCAGGGAAAGGTGATGGTAACTATTTTAACCGGCCCAGCTGTTAGCCTTCGTACCGTAGTTAGAATAGTAGTGAAACTCGAGGAGGTTACGACTTATCTGATTTATTTACACAAATGCATTTTCTTATAATTACATTTTGGCCGACAACATAGGACAGTGAAAGCGAGCTTACAAAACTACACAAAAACCTCAGCCAATTGGAGCGGAGGAACTTTAGCGTAAATACGAGCGCGCGCCGAGAATCCGTTCATTTACGGCGCATGCTTTGTGACTGGCGGGGCGGCTGGCGCGACGTTACGGCGCGGGAGCGCTGTCGCCACAGTACTCCCCCTCAAGCGAAGCGTACGTTAGGTTTAACTATCCTGCCGGTTCGAGTGACGTAGGTGTTGCATTTCGTGGCTGGCTCATCTCTGTTGCTCGATGTCGCGGCGGCTGCACTCGTAGTGTTGGTACTCGAAGTTGGCGGTGTTGTCTGCATTGTTGTATTGGAATATGATTGTGATGTGTGTTGCTCGTCGCTATATGTATAGGCTGGTTTCAATCGATCTATTGATATTACTGTCGTACGTAATGGTAGTTGAATAGTGAATTGTTTGCCACTTGCGCTGCGTTGTAATACTTTGTAAGGACCTTCGTATGGCGGTGTAAGTGGACGGCGAACGGTGTCGTTCCGCACAAACACATGTGTACATGTTTGTAGGTCCTTATGTACGAATGTGTGTAGGTTCGATGTATGCGATCTTTTTGTAGGTGTTAATGACGACATTGTTTCGGTCAGCTGACGAACGAACTCTGCGTCGTTTATGTTCGGCTTTGTAGGCACGAAAAAGTCCGACGGGATGCGTAGTGTAGAACCGTAGGTCATTAAGGCAGGGCTAACGGAAGAGTCTTGACAAAGTGCTGTACGCAGTCCTAGTAGCACAGTAGGTAATTCCTCGATCCATCTGATACTTGCGGCTCTTGCCATTAGTGCTGCTTTTAAAGTACGATGCCATCGTTCTATCTGTCCGTTTGCCTGTGGGTGGAATGCAGTGGTACGTATGCGAGAAACGCCGAGTGTCTTCATTAGTGAGTGGAATAGTGATGACTCAAATTGTCTGCCTTGGTCGGTAGTGATTCGTAAAGGACAACCGAATCGTGTTATCCATCCTTCGTAAACAGCTTTCGCTACTGTCTCGGCGGTGATGTCACGAGTAGGTATTGCTTCGGGCCATTTAGTACAGCGGTCGATCATAGTAACTAAATACCTAAAGTCGTTTGATGGTGGTAGCGGTCCAACTATGTCGACGTGTAGGTGTTCAAAACGCGATGATTGTTGAAACTCGCCGAGTGGACTAATTACGTGTCTTTGTATTTTCGCGCGTTGACAACCGATGCATGACCTTGACCACGTAGTTACATCTTTGTTCATAGACGGCCAGAAGAATTTTGTAGTCATTATTTTTCTTGTTGTTCGTATGCCAGGGTGACTAAGTTCGTGTTGCGCTTTGAATGCTACAAAACGATAACTCAGTGGTAGGTATGGCCGAATGTTTGTTGTAGATATTTCGCACCATATCGGTCGTTGACCCCCGGGTAGTGTAATGTGTGAAAACTTGAGATTACTTTGTTTCATGCAAGCTTGTAGTTCTGTGTCGTTCTCTTGTTCTATTGCTAATTTATTGTAGTCGATTGTGTGATTAAGTATTTCTATTTCTGATATGCGTGATAACGCGTCGGCCGCTTCGTTTCTATCTCCGTGAATGTATTTTATTGTTGAACAAAATTGGCTTATGTAGTGTAGTTGACGTTCTCGTCTCGGTGTATCACTGCTATTCGGCGTTCTCGTAAGTGCGTAGGTAAGGGGTTTGTGGTCTGTGCATATAGTGAGGTCGTTACCCTCGATCAGCCGGCGTAGATTCTTAACAGCGGTGTACATTGCTAATAATTCGCGATCGTACACGCTGTATCTTCGCTGTGTGTCACTCATTGTTTTTGAGTAGAAGGCAAGAGGTTTCCATACGTCGTTAACTTTTTGTTGTAGTACGGCGCCGAGGCTCGTGTCGGAAGCATCGGTTAGTAAGCACAGTGGCGCGTTAGGTATTGGGTGAGTGAGTGTAGTCGCTTCGAGTATGCTTTGGCGGCATTGCTCGAAAGATTTTTCAGCTTCAGGCGTCCATTGAATTGGTGACTTATCATTCTTCTTAGAGTTATGTAAGTATTTATTGAGTAGGCATTGATGTTCTGATTGATGAGGTAAACAGTTGCGGTAAAAGTTAATCATGCCTAAAAATCTTCTTAGTTCTTGTATCGTAGTGGGTTTCGGGTAACTTTTTATTACTTGCGTGCGTTCTTCCGTGGGTTTGATTCCGTCTGATGATACTTCGTAGCCTAGGAATTGTATCTTGTTTTTGCCAAATTCGCATTTATTGATGTTAAGCGTGACTCCATACTGGTTAAGGCGTTCAAGTACTTTATGTAAGTATTTTTCATGGTCACTAGGGTTCGAGAATATGATTAAATCATCCAAATACGAAAAACAGATGTCATCGAGTCCCCTTAACACTTCATGCATAAAACGTTGGAAGGTTTGACCAGCATTACGTAATCCAAAGGGCATGCGGTTGAATTCATATAGCCCAAATGGTGTGATGATTGCAGTTTTCGCGGCGTCTGTTTTTTCCAAAGGAAGAGCGTAAAAAGCATTTTTCATATCAAGCTTCGAGAATATTGTCTTTCCGTGTAACTGGTAAGTAAAGTCGTGAATCCTAGGTATAGGATATCTATCTGGTATTGTAACGGCGTTGAGTCTTCTATAGTCACCACACACTCGTAGTGAACCGTCTTTTTTCTTTACGACGTGTAGTGGGCTGGCCCAAGGGCTGTTTGATGGCTTACATATACCCATTTCCATCATCGTCTCGAACTCAATCTTCGCGGCTTTATATTTATCGGGTGGGAGCGGACGCGGCCTTGAGAATATAGGCGGTCCCGTGGTTTCGATGCGATGTGTGACGTCATGCTTAACTGTAGTTTTTAGTGACATTGGTCGTAACAGGTCAGGATATTGCTTCAGTATCTCATGATAAGGGTGATTACGGTTAATTAGGTAGACCGATTCTTCATTGTTACATATTGCAAGGGCGTTAATGCTGAGTTCGGTGACACTATCTATTAATTTTCTGTTGTGTAAGTCGACTAATAACTTATATTTTGCGAGGAAGTCTGCACCTAATATTGAAGTTTTTACGTCGGCGATTATAAATGTCCATTTGAAACTTCTACGTAAGCCTAAGTTGAGCTCTAATGTACGCTCGCCATAGGTACGTATCTCTGTTCCGTTCGCAGCGTATAATTTACAACTATTTTCTCTAGGTCTTAAAAATCTCGTTTTCTTTGCGGCCAGCACGGATATGTCGGCTCCTGTGTCGACAAGAAACTTTTCTGTGTTTTTGCTATCTGTAATGCACAGGCGGTGGGTTCCAAGGATCACACCGACGCCCGCCACGGTCGGTGCTTTTGTTAGTTTTCCTGGTTCTTATTCGTGACATTGATATTATTACGCTTACTTTTTGAGCACGGTGATTCGCATTTACGAGCGTCGTCACCGAATCGGTAGTGATAATAGCATAGCCAATCAGCGTCGTCGGGCCCTCGCCGGCGGGAATGCGACCGCGGGCGATGTTCGCTCGGCGCTCTTGAGTGACCTTCAAAGCGCGAGCGATGGTGAGGCGGGAAGTATGTCGAGCGTTGCTGGTTTGATCGTAGTTCGGCTACTTCTAGTGACAATTTTTCTATTTCTTTAGTTAGTAGGTTAATTTGGAGGTTTCCTATTTCCGTATTATTCTTGTTCTTTTGGCACGACGACATAGTGGTTGTAATGGCGGCAGCCGTTGGGGGCTCGAAGTGTTCTAACATTTTGTCGGCCATTGCAGCTAGGCTTTCTAGTGTCTCTTTGTTGATGGCTAGGATGCCGCGGATCTGTGTAGGTAATTGATTGAGCCATAATACTTGTAACGCCTCGTCTGTTAGTAACTTTCCGCTGAGGTCACGCATTTTACGAAGTAATTGGCTAGGTTTTGAATCTCCGAGTTCTAGACCACTAAGTAGTTTCTGTAACCGACAATGATCTGACTCTTGATAAGTGGATATAAGTCTGTTCTTCAATGTTATGTATTTCCCTGTAGCAGGCGGATTTAATATAATGTCGGAGATTTGTTCAAGGTCATCGCAGCCGAGTAGTGGGATAACTAAGTTGTATTTATGTTCTTCTCCGATCTTGCTTGCAGCGACGGCGGCTTCAAATTGTGCGAACCATAGTCGTGGGTTTTGGCGCCAAAATGGTGGTAGACGCGCAGGCAGCGAGATTGTGGCTACGTCGCTTTTAACTTCCATTCCCTGGGCATCGCTAAATTCTGTGTTTGCTTCGTTCGTCATGGCTGTAGGTATTCACGCGGACTGTCGTGGGTATGTTGAGTCGACGCCGTGAATACTTAGGAGCGTTCGTCCGGGGTCACCAGTTTCGAGACAGCTGAGAGGCTTGCTGACCCGTTGGTTTGTGTACTGACCCGGCCCTACACTATGCCAGCTGGCTTAAATACAGCAGAAACTGGAATAGGTATATTGGCCGGCCCAGCTGATTAGCCTTCGATCCGTAGCCTTAATACCAGGGAAAGGTGATGGTAACTATTTTAACCGGCCCAGCTGTTAGCCTTCGTACCGTAGTTAGAATAGTAGTGAAACTCGAGGAGGTTACGACTTATCTGATTTATTTACACAAATGCATTTTCTTATAATTACATTTTGGCCGACAACATAGGACAGTGAAAGCGAGCTTACAAAACTACACAAAAACCTCAGCCAATTGGAGCGGAGGAACTTTAGCGTAAATACGAGCGCGCGCCGAGAATCCGTTCATTTACGGCGCATGCTTTGTGACTGGCGGGGCGGCTGGCGCGACGTTACGGCGCGGGAGCGCTGTCGCCACAATGCTGTAAGTTTTAATTTGTGAATGGTGTATACAAATATGTATTATTGTATTGACGTAGGTACAATGTTCTGGACATAAACACGGATTTAATTATAGACAATACTGTTCACCAGTAATAATAACTTTATTGGATCATAAAAGCAATTTTCGTGTGTAACAAAACTACGTGCATGGTATTTTACTGTATTTCCTTATTCCAAGTTGTAATATAATATTGTTCACTTTACTAAATGAATAAATGTAAAGTAATGATAAAAATTGGGCACGTTAAATTATACAATCTTTTTAGTAATTCGACTGTCTAAAATTTGTTTCTAAACACAGTTTCTGTTTTACTCAATTTTATTTTATTGATATTTTAATGTTCCCCTAAGAATTTATAAAATTTAAATAAGGAATGCAATTTTTAATACTTTTCGCCAAGAAGTTTTTTAATGCATTAATAACAGAAAAAATGCCGACGTATACAATCTTCAGCTCTTTAATTAAGAATATTAAAGAAATCTCCTACATTAAGAATAAATACTGTGTCGCGGGAAACTTAACAAAACAAGAAACAAACACGAAGAACACCCCGAGTCAGAACAACAATTATGAATCACACAAATTGTTGTCCCATGTGGGGTATGAGCCCTCAACACTTAGAAAACAGCATGGTGACTGCTTAAACCTCTACGCCATCAGTAGGTACAGTAACCGTTTATGTCGGGTCAGGGACTCAGGGTATTATCCTGACCCGAAATAAACGTCTTAAAATGAGTACTTAGAGTATTTTTTTATTAGTTCTTAACAAATAAGTACTTGTTAAGAACTTTTTTGTTCCTATGGTGACAGCGCCAAATAATAAATGAATGCCAAAATGCAACTGTCAATTAATGTCATTTGAATTTGAATACATGTCATTTAATTTTGAAACGTTTATTTTTTTTCTAAAGGTTTATATTGTAAAATTATTAAAATCATAAGGAATATTATCTTCTATCATCTTCATTATAAGAACTATTATTTTTTGAACTATTTATGGAATGGTCTTGATCAATGAACCTTACTCTCAGTTCAAGGAATCGTCAGACAAGTTGACGTCTACTGTAACTGCCAAGAAAATATTTATCTATACAATTATAATTGAAGTGTCTGTGTGTAATATCAATGTAATACATGCCAATATTGTATATATATTATATAATTCCAAAGTAACTCTGTCTGTCTGTTTGTCCCGGCTAAATACTTTACCACTGCACACGCGCTGAAAGACTACGTCTGAAGCTAGGGCCTGGCCTATCGAATCAGATTGCAATTGTGTCCGCCGCCAATCACCTTAAAACACGATCGGGCCGCAGTACATAGATAGGTATTAAAATAATAGTCAGGGGGAAGTTTGCAGCTTCTGGAGTCCTGATTAGGCGTGTCTATTCGTGAAGGAACTGAAATTATATGGTCCAGGACTTTCTCAAAGAAGGGTAGTGAGGCTGGGCGTGGTGAAAAGAGAGAGGGAGAGGGTTTTTACACCACAGTCCTAGCTCTTGTGTCGAAATCAGTGGATATCCAAAAACATTTTCCATTCTGTCAATAGAAATAAGGTCCGTAAGTACTTTTAACTCAGGGCCCCATAAAGTTCTGGTCCGCTGTTGCTGATTCATGTAATTTCATCTGTAATAGGATACGCATCCGTAGCCAGATTTTGTTTTGTTACATTTTTATATTATTTGTTTATTTTCCGTTTAGATATTTACCTTTCTACTAAAATAGCTAACCATTTTTGAAAATTAAAATATATACAGGGTCTGTCGTAAATAATGGATAAGTCGTAAACTGGAGTTGGTCCGGCTATGAGACTATTAGAAAATCGTATCTTTTTGCCAGGGTTTCTAACCGTATGGAAATGGCGTAGACTTTTATGTTTTTTTATAAATTTCGCTACTCTTTGCATTCATTCCGTTGCCATTTCGTTAAATTTAGGTATTTCTGTGTCATTTTTTTTGTATTATAGTCTTGAAGATGTGTATTATTTAGTTTTAGTACTGTTTTAGGCGTTTTTAACGTTGGTCATTTTCAAAATTGTCATTTTAAGATTTTTTATGTTTTTGTTTTACTTAGGGTCAACTTTTGATCATTTACTGTGTAAAAAAAAAGTACGGCGCTATAGCTGCCCATGATCTTAATAAATTATCTAGTATGTGTAGATTCTAAAAAGGTATAACAATGCATACTTCACAAGTAATATTAAGCTACATGAGCGAGATCAATATCAAGGTGAGAAAATATTTTTTTCATGTAATGTTGTAAATGGTTATAAAACTTCGTCATAATGATTTATTTCTGCCAAGATTCTTTACACAAACACTATGGGGCCACTATTAAGGATATTCAAAGAAAACTAGGTAGTTTTTTGTCAAAAAAATTTCATGCCTCCTCATTTCATAAAGGTGTTTAATTTTAAAATTGATGTGCTCTAATAGTTACATGCGACAAACATGTTACAAGTTTATTCGTAAAAAGGATCATCAGGTAAAAAAATGAACAAAGACAGCAATACAAAGGGTCTCCCCGCGTGAAAAGGACATTGTTACTAGGCACACTGCATGATGCACCGTCCCTTTCACACTCACGATGTGTGAAAAGGTTAGCATGCGTTTAGCTAGGGCGCACTCCTGATACATCTCTCAGTGTGATTTTGACCATCGCATGTGCTCTCGTTTTCATTACTGTCGTCAATTTGTTACTGCTTTCTAATATCGGACTTAGATTTTCTTTGTGATTTGGACTTGTTAACCTGGTGATATTGACAACTCAGCTCTCATTTATGGGCATCGTGTTTGCAATGTTCTAGCAATTGTTTGGCAATTTAAAATTAATTTATGGACTGGCATTATTAATGGCAAAATCATTGGTCCATTCGAATTGCCGGCAATATTAAATGCGGATATGTATTTGAATTTTTTTAGCAAATACTTTACCTAGTTTACTGCAAGACGTCCCACAAGAGATAAGAAATGAGATGTGGCTACAAAATGATGGGTGTCCAGCACATTACGCTGTTCGTGTCAGGGAACATTTAAATAATACTTATCCAGATAGATGGATAGGGCGATTGGGGCCAATTTTATGGCCTCCACGTTCGCCAGACCTGAACCCCTTGGACTTCTTTTACTGGGGCTGTATAAAAGAAAAAGTATACAGTGAAACAATAAGTTCTGTAGAAGAGTTGCGTGCGCGCATTCAAGTAGCAGCGAGAAAAATTGAAGAAGCCGGTTATGTGCGCCGGATTAAGCGATCGTTTATTAGGCGATGTAGAGCGTGCATAGCTGCCGGCGGAGGACACTTCGAACATTTAGTTTAAGTTGTTGAATAAATATTTTTACGTACTAAAACAACCTAGTTTTCTTTTGAATATCCTTAATAGTGACCCCATAGTGTTTGTGTAAAGAATCTTGGCAGAAATAAATCATTATGACGAAGTTTTATAACCATTTACAACATTACATGAAAAAAATATTTTCTCACCTTGATATTGATCTCGCTCATGTAGCTTAATATTACTTGTGAAGTATGCATTGTTATACCTTTTTAGAATCTACACATACTAGATAATTTATTAAGATCATGGGCAGCTATAGCGCCGTACTTTTTTTTTACACAGTAAATGATCAAAAGTTGACCCTAAGTAAAACAAAAACATAAAAAATCTTAAAATGACAATTTTGAAAATGACCAACGTTAAAAACGCCTAAAACAGTACTAAAACTAAATAATACACATCTTCAAGACTATAATACAAAAAAAATGACACAGAAATACCTAAATTTAACGAAATGGCAACGGAATGAATGCAAAGAGTAGCGAAATTTATAAAAAAACATAAAAGTCTACGCCATTTCCATACGGTTAGAAACCCTGGCAAAAAGATACGATTTTCTAATAGTCTCATAGCCGGACCAACTCCAGTTTACGACTTATCCATTATTTACGACAGACCCTGTATAAAACTAATAGTTCTTTTAAACTAGTAGGAGAATCGCTAGCTTACTTGGCAACTGACAAGAGTGGAGCTTATAAACGACCTTTTCACTGCACACAACTAGGTCACAAACACCTGAGAACGGTTTCTATAGATTTAAAGTAACTCTCCGTTCTTTATTTCTTTACTATGTCCACTGCACGGTTACCGTAGTGGTCAAAGCGGTTTTCTACCACGCTGAGTGTTAAGGGTTCAAACCGCACACGGGACAATACTCGTGTGATCCACAAATTGTTGTTCTGATCTTCATTGTGTCCGTTTCATTGTAAGTCCCTCGCGACAAAAGATTTATTCCTAATGCGGGACGAGGCGAAACTTCGCATTTTCTTGTAAAGGCATCTTTAATATTTTCAACCTTGCGTTGGCAAAACTTCGAAAGTAACTGCTCCAAATGTTACAGAAATAAATGAACGATCTATTTAGTAGTTCTCAGATGTAGTTCATGAGAACTAGCGTTATTTATTGGACATTTGGTGACGTCACATCAAGGAAATTACCCAGGAAACGTTAAGACACTGTCGATCTTTATTATCTGTACAAAATTTGTTACTTTTTGAATTCTAATACAAAGAAGTAAAGTTGATTTTCCGTTTGTACAACGCCGGTGGCAGTTTTCACCTGACGTAAGAGTGTCTATAAATATTTGGCACTTTTGGGTCGCATCGAACTTGAAACACATTGGATAATTTATTTGAAAGTTATTTTAGGGGAATTGGGATTAAGGAAATTGGAAGTAAGGAACGTAAACATTGATCAAGGGCGTAGATAGGATCAGTTTTAGGGTGAGACAAAATATGTAAATCACAAAATTTACACTTCCATACCAATGTTATATATTCGAAAGTAACTGTTACGATTTCACAGCTAAACTGATCTCAATGAAATTTGGCATGGAGATACTTCGATTCTTAAGAAAGGACAAGGATACTCTTTACCGCGATTTACATGATAATATTAGTTTTTTTTTTTTCAAATAAGTCTGCGAGAATTCTTTCGGATAACTCAAAATTTGTCTTTTTAAAATTTTCCAGTCGAGGACGAGGTAAAGACAAAAGACCTTTTTCCTTTTTTCCAATTGAATTGCTTTGATTCGATTTTTTTCGTCGTGTTTACTTTTAATCACTTAATTTGAAAATGTAATATTGAAAAAATCGTAATTTTCGGTTTTTAATAACAGCGGTCAAAGTAAGGAGAGTGCCACGTGCCTCGCCAGTGTTGCTAGTAGGCCTATTTATTATACTAGGAAAATGTAATAAGTACCTAGTTTTTTTTCTATAAATTTACATTTTTATTAGTATTACCCCATTGCGTCAGAAGGAGAGTAAAGTTTCTTTAAAAAAGTTTTAGGCCATCAAGCTTGTTTTATTGAATACTAGCGACCCGCCCCGGCTTCGCACGGGTGCAATGCTGATACTAAATTAAATACACTACAGAAAAACTATGAACGTTGTATATAAAAACATAGCGGCCCGCTCCGACTTTGCACGGGCATAAAATAGAAACCTCTAAAATTAGCAATGTTGCCTTAGTATATGATGCATGTATTATACATATAAACCTTCCTCTTGAATCACTCTATCTATTGGAAAAAACCGTATCAAAATCCGTTGCGTAGTTTTAAAGATTTAAGCGCACATAGGGATATAGGGACAGAAAAGGCGACTTTGTTTTATACTATGTAGTGATGGTAAGCTATGCGCTTATCGAATGTGACTACTGTGTAAGCCCCAAGCCATTTGACAGCTGTCAACATTTTTCGCGGCAAATTGGGATAAAATAAAAATCTTATACAAATATAATATATTTTATTTTAACACAAGTATACTAGCTTACATGTGTAAATATCAACTATGTATAATCGTTTGACTATAACAATATTTTGGACAATGTTTTGAGCCAATCAGCTAATTATTGGAAAAATTTCGTGCAAATTTTTATTCATGATGTTTATAATAAAATGGTACTGGTATACTGTGAAGATGGCATACGAATGGAGGTGATCACTTCTAGTGTGAGCTCAAAATATCGATACTACCATTGCTTTCAAGACCTCGTACAAAAATATAGTCCGCTGGAAGACGTAAGGCGATCTCATATAAAAAACTACGGTTGATGAATTGCGGTTAAAGATGTCTACCGCTTAGAGGGTACATTTATTAATTTGTATCTTTACCAAGTAACAGGGAGTCTTTCTAGTGAGTGATACATTTAGAAAGAGAAAGAACATATGTGAGAGCTTTAAGTATTAAAAAAATGTATGAAAGTTAAACAAGTCGTAAATATAGCAAGTACAAAACCTAAAATTGATTTTTCAAATACGTAAACCTTTGAAAACCATTAATTATTATTGAAAAAACATTATGATTCACAAATTAGTTTTTGAATAAACTAGCAACCCGGTCCGGCTCCGTTCGAAACTCATTTTGAAATTCTCGGATTTCCTCTATTATAATATGCATTTATTACACATTTAAAACCATTAATTATTATTGAAAAAACATTATGATTCACAAATTAGTTTTTGAATAAACTAGCAACCCGGTCCGGCTCCGTTCGAAACTCATTTTGAAATTCTCGGATTTCCTCTATTATAATATGCATTTATTACACATTTAAAACCATTAATTATTATTGAAAAAACATTATGATTCACAAATTAGTTTTTGAATAAACTAGCAACCCGGTCCGGCTCCGTTCGAAACTCATTTTGAAATTCTCGGATTTCCTCTATTATAATATGCATTTATTACACATTTAAACCTTCCTCTTGAATCCCTTTATCTATTGCTGAAAACTACATTAAAATCGGTTGAGAAGTTCAAAAGATTTAAGCGGAGAGACTTCATTTTAGACTATGTAAAAATCATATGAATGGCTCCTAATTATTGGTTATCTATTTTCACTGTGTCTAATTAGTCATTGACTCAAATAGACCAGACACTTTCAAGCATTATAGTAATTTAGTGCCATTTTTTTTAAATTATACCTACAGTCCCCTTTGCCACTGCATAGTCATATACCATCTTCATATATTACTCTCAATACAAAAGCTAATACAAATTAATAAGTACAGTTTGATTCAGTGATCACAGTGTAATGTCAATAAGTAAAAAGAATACTGTTAGAAAATACATTTCAAACTTGGAATGCTAGAAAAAAAATATCAAAGCATAGACAAAAAAAATCTAATGCATAGGGATACTCTCATTCAGCCTTTACAAATTAAATCGATGTTGAAAATAAATATTTAAAGGAATGATTTAAGTACTGGACAGTCAATTTTAACAATAAAAATGTTTTTAAAAAAAAAAGTTTATAAATTATTGTTGCATTACTAAAATATCAATGGAAATGTGACAAAACATTGATAAAATAAAAAATGGGCTTTACAAATTATGAAAAAAAAAAAACTTAATCCATAAAAGTCTACATCTAAATAATACATTATATATTGGGTGTAATCTAAAATATTTCAGCCGTATTGAATGACTGATCTACAAAATAATTGATAATTACAATAGTCTTTATAGTTGAACCTAGTATAAGTTTAATCGTGACGTCACAGGATATACCATCACAACTGCATCACCAATGTTACCTTATGTGGAAGAGATAAGGTAGCTTTTTCCAAAACAGCTATCATACATAGACTTCATATAATTTTTTTGAAAATATTACAAATTACAACTAAAAAACTTAATAAGCTCATTTTTGTATACATTTCAACCATAATACATTTGTAAAATACATAATTTGAATTTAGTTGAACGCCAATTTCAATTCACGACTACCCACATATAATAGAAATGTTTACATAAATTAATTAGCGATGCACTAAAATGCACGCAAGGCACACGTAGGCCTAGTGTTCCCTTATCTAGTAGATTATTGCCACTATTAAAAAAAGTGTACAATATAAATAAAAATAATTAATTTCCACGGTAGTATACATGATTAAGTATTTCAAAAAGTATTACCTACTTCATTGAGCCTAAGTAACAATATTTCTGTATTTTTCATTCCTAATTTTCCTCGATTTTATGGATTTTTACTAGAACCTCAAAAAAGAATTTTCTGAACCAGTTGGAAAAAAACAATGGCGGAATTCTGAGGTATATTATATGATTTTAATACTGTGCACCAAATACTAGAGTAGTCTACAAATAAGAGTTATTTGGATGAATATGAAAGACTAAGGTTTTACCAGTTCCTGATAAGGTTTTAGATAGTTGTCTGCCATATAACACTATTTAACAGATAAAACTTGTTGATATGTATATTGTTATCTGACATATCCGTCTCTATCAAAGTCCTTTTTTTTTATCCGACAGATAAGCTCAAAATAGGGACTCCATTAATTACAGTCCTTAAAATATAGCTTGATCTCTTTGACATTTGTCATTAGTGTCATTTTAGTCCTTACGAGATACATTTGTGTGAATTTTTATATTTAGAACGTATTGCACTTCATAGTCACAAAACCTGGTACGTAAAGTATGAAAATTAAAGTGATACAAAATTAAATCGCTTGTTCAAAGTAACTTCGGTCGGTTTCGTGGCCATTTTTCACAGAGATCAATCTATGTATTATGGACTGTCCGTGTCTGTGAAACTGGTCCTAATTGTATTGTTTATTTCATTCATGTTGTTAACACACATGGGTGAATATTTCTTCTTCAAAATTCTTAATTATTCTGGAACACTTTTAATAACAGATTTTTTTTTAATTATTCGTAATAGTTTTATAATTCCTTATTTTTTTTCAAACAAGAACGTGTAATCACAAAGAATGAAATGTTGCCAAATTAATAAAATATTTGATTTTCGTAATCTGACGTAAAAAGAACAAAGAATCACCCAAGTGTTGCCAGCAACATTAAAAATAACATACATTGTACAGGAACCAAGAAATACTTTTCTGAGCTGGCAGCGTAACAGGAAAATCTTCCCTATCTATATGTACTTAGAGTTTAAATTCATCAATTGAATAGATTTATTTCATGTTTATTCCCTGTGATGCATATACAAAGTGTTGTTGTAAATCCATAGACTACAGAGATACAAGGCACGTGAATTTTATAAACAGGAATACATTGTATTATATTTAAAGATAGTGTATATATAGGCACAGCACTACTAACATAGCCAGTCAATTAAAAAAATATGGTTAACTATTTGGTATTCTATTTTTTTTTAATTATTTAGATATGTTAGTATTAATTTGTTAAAAAAAATTATTTCAACTAGCCTTAATTATTTTTCGTAGTAGGTCTTATTTCAATTAGAAACTTTTTTCTACAGTACAAGAAAATGTTTAAATGTAATCCTGAACAGAATAAATATATATGCAAACAATACAGATACTTTTAGGTTGTAAATAAATAATTATTATTAATGCAACTCCTAAAGTAATAATAATAACTCAAGACATCTTACACAAGGCTGGTACTATTGTAATTGAATTGTTGACATACCGTGTGGTTTTAGTCGGTTCGATTCCCACACATCACCCTGCCGCAATCCCCATTGGGGTGACAGCTCGAGGGCATTTTGTCAGATCAGATGACAAAAATGTCAAATTTGACAGATGTCACGATCAGCAAGAAAACATGTTTTTTTTTAATATTCAATGGCATTGACAATTTTATATCTAGTCTTTTAGAAATCAGGATCACCTGATCTATCAAGATAAAAGAAATATAACAGTAAAATAATCATTTAAGTACATAATATAAATACTTTAAAAAAATAAACAATTATTGTCGAATTTAAAGTTTTTATATAAAGGATAATTAAAAAAATAAAAAGTTAGGCCACTCATTGTGTTATGACGCGATAGTGGACAATGTAGCATAAATAATAAATCATATAAGGAGTATGTCCTAGCCTTTAAAAAACTAGCAAAAGTAACACAAACGAAAGGCTTTTTTACAGTTTTTTTACGTTATCTGTGGATGAAATAGTATTTGTTATCTGTGGTAATAATGACAGAATAACAAATCAAATTTGACATTGCAATATACAACAAGAATAACAACATTTAATAATAAAGTAATTTTTATAAATGAACGTAGACAAGTACAGGGTGTCTCAAAAGAAATTTTATATTTGTTTAGCTTACTGCGTGAACGCTGCGTACTTGAGGGGTGCGGGGGTTATGTCAATTGGTAGCTTGGCTCTTGGGGATTCAGTCGCTATGGAGCGTTTCTCAGGAGCAGACCGCGCGTTGTGCGTGCGAGAGTTTTACAAGAACGGTGATTCGACAACTGTCGCGCGTAGAAAATTCTGCAGTATTCGAGGTTTTCGCCACTTAAATGATGCGCCAAGCCTTCCTCTCATTCGACATTGGGTTAAAAAGTTTGAAGAGACTGGATCAACGCTGGATAAATCAAAATCCGGGCGACCTAGGTCATCAAGAACCGTAGAAAACGTGGAGAGTGTTAATCAATCTGTACGTGACGACCCGAGCCTTTCAATTCGGAAGCGCGCGAGTGCTTTAAATGTGCATAGATCATCATTACATCGCATTATGCACAAAGATCTAAAGCTGCACCCCTACAAAATTCAATTGGTGCAAGAATTAAAGCCCCAAGATGCCGGTCAGAGGCTTAATTTCGTAAATCAGATGATTGAGCGATTTTCAACGTTTACCAACATTTTGTTTTCGGATGAAGCTCATTTTCATCTTAATGGCCACGTAAATAAGCAAAACTGCCGCTACTGGAGTTCAGCCAATCCGAAACGCAAACATCAGAAACCCCTACACTCGCCTAAAGTGACCGTATGGGCTGCCATGTCGGCGCGAGGAATTATCGGCCCTTACTTTTTTGAAGACGAAATGGGGCGTACAGTTACAGTGAATTCAGAGCGTTATGTGGAGATGTTAGACAACTTCTTGGTACCTGAACTGCAAAACTTTCCTGGCTATAACCAAAGAACATGGTTTCAACAGGACGGAGCAACTTCACACACGTCCAATATATCTCTGCCACGTGTTCGTGAAATTTTCTCAGGAAAATTGATCTCCCGGAGAAGTGACATAAATTGGCCTCCACGTAGCCCAGATTTAACCCCTATGGACTTTTTCCTATGGGGTTATCTTAAATCTAAAGTTTACGCCAATAAACCAACTTCACTGGCGCATTTGAAAGAAAATATCCGTCACGAAATGGCAGCCATCCCTCACTCCACCTGTCGAGCAGTCATAAGTAATTTTACTGTTCGATTAAATGAGTGCCAACAACGTGAGGGTTTACATTTAGACGATATTATTTTTAAGAAATGAATTCCCGAAAAGTGTATTTTAACAATAAATAAACATTTTTTCTATATACCGCTTCCTTTTTTTTTAATCAATCCACTAAATATGAAATTTCTTTTGAGACACCTTGTACTAATAATAGTTGATTCTGTAAATTTTACGCCTAAATTTATGGAAAATAATTACGGTTTAATTATAGCATAGGTATTATGTATAGCATAATGAATTTCTATAGGAATAACTTTACGTTAGTTTCGTGTAAATTGTTTAAAAAGTGATTTAATTAATTGGATGGATTTGACACTTATTTTTATTTTTTATAATTAATTTTAATTTATTGTCTATAAAGTAACACTAGAACTGAGTAGCCAGTAACCCACTTTTAAATACTATTTTTGATTGTCAATATTATTGAAATAGTTTTCCTATTATAATCTCATAATTGAATTGAATTCGAATGAATGATAACTTTTACGAATTAACAAAAGGAATGGTGGAATGAACTACAATGAAGCTTTTTTCGAATATGGAATTTTATGAAAAATTGAGCTAATTTATTATGGTTTTATATACCAAATTTTTTTTTTGAAATATGCATTTCCAAAAAAAAAAACATGCATAAATTTTTGGAATGTGGAGTTATATTGGAATTTTCCTTTTTTTTATATACATATTATACGAGTACATACATACATTTTAGGCACAAGAATGAATTTAATACTACAAATATGTATGAACACATGGGGGAAAATTACTTTCAACTTTATACGCACTCTGATTCGGACTACTTGATTAACATTATTGATTATATTTTTAACTTAGTGTCCTTTGCTACTCAAAAGATTTAATTATAAAAAGTTCCTTTCTATATATATACGTTATTTTACAAATTTTTACTCACATGTAACATATTGTCTGAATATATGACTCATTCGCTTTAAGAGAATACTGACGCATCAATCTAGCCCCGCCTATCGGCATGTCAGGTTTCTCTCTTTCCTACATAACGATCATTCATTGGCACTTGTCCCCTTAGTCAAGATACAAGTCGGTTACGACTACGATCGTTAACGTATATATATCTGTTTTTTAAAGGAGCAGAAATCGCCTAACGGTAAGTGATTACCGCAGCCCACGGACACCCGCAACACCAGAGGCGTCACAAGTGCGTTGCCGGCCTTTGGGGGATGGGGAGTGATATGAGGGAGGGGTTGGGCCTCTGGTATCACTCACTCGGTGAAACAGCGCAAGCGCTATTTCACACAGGTTTTCTGTGAGACCGTGGTGCCACTCATGCCGAAGCGTGGCTCTCCCACGGAAAGAATAACTTTTATATTATTCGTTATTATAATATTTTGTTTCGACAACGTGACTTAGCATTAAGATAACGTCATTCTTATTCATTCGTCAATTGGACCTACTTATGCAACCAGGAACCAATCCACTAACATGCCAAAATCTAAATAAGAACCCTATTTATAAGGAGATAAGGATACATTTTTGATTTGGCATGTGTATGGATTGGTTCCTTGTTGCATAAGTAGGTCCAATTGTCAATTAACTTTCATCTATGTAGAATGTCAACTTAAGAGAGCTGATTAAACAATCAGTCTCCCTAAACTCCCTCTAACCTCTTCATCAAGAAGCGGGGTTTGATCGATACGTCACTATTTTCTTATTGTGAATATAGTATCAATATTCATACCACTGTTTATGACATAATCACGTGATTACAGAGTGATAATTTTCTCCCATGTGACCTTGTATGTGATTCGACGTAGTAAATCTTACAATTCATATCTTATAAATTATCAAGATTTATGTATTGCTTTCGTAGTCTAATGTGACGTCTAAACATAATAGTTTGACACTTATTGCAGTATATATAAGGCATATAATGGAATGTTTTACACGTAAGTACACTAGTTCGAGATTGGAGTTTCGCTGTGATGTGTCAAAAGTATTTTGAAATTTTTATATGTTTTTTAACATTCAAAATACTAAATGAAAATTCTGAAGATCTGATACTCACATCCACAAAATAATCTTGCCACTTCACACAAGTCCTCCATAAAACGCACTTAAAATTTCGCACCACACTTATCACTTTGTTTAAGTCTCGCGTCCCTGTACCGCTGGAGTATGTACTAGAGATGGAGAATTTGTCCGTCATCCTTCGAGGGGATGTGGGGGAATGAGGACTCAGGTCGGTCCTCTAGTGTGACGGCCGTCAGATCTACGATCTCGTCTTGTTCGTCTTGATCGAACCTGTAATAAATAAGTAAAAATATTTATTTCAGTAACTTGTTTAGATACAATTATCATAATCGCTAATGTCCCTATATTTTTGTATGGAAATTGTTTTCGTAGATACAATACAATATATGTATTAGAAAAAAACAATTGAATGTTATAACAATGAGTGTGTACGTGTGTGGGTGTGTGCATATGTCGGTGTGTGCATGTGTGGGTGTGAGCATGTGTGGGTGTGTGCATGTGTGGGTGTGTGCATGTGTGGGTGTGTGCATGTGTGGGTGTGTGCATGTGTGGGTGTGTGCATGTGTCGGTGTGTGCATGAGTGGGTGTGTGCATATGTCGGTGTGTGCATGTATCGATGTGTGCATATGTCGGTGTGTGCATATGTCGGTGTGTGCATATGCCGGTGTGTGAATAAGTGGGTGTGTGCATGTGTCGGTGTGTGCATGTATCGGTGTGTGCACGTGTCGGTGTGTGCATGTATCGATCTGTGTACATTTGGGTGTGTGCATATTTGAGTGTGTGCATATGTTGGTGTGTGCATGTGTCGGTGTGCGCATATGTCGGTGTGTGCAAGTGTCGGTGTGTGCAAGAGTGTACAGTGTCGGGTAGGTAGGTAGAGTGTGACAGTGACCTGTCCTCGTCGTGCTCGCTGGAGGGCTGCGAGTGCTGCGAGTGGTGCGAGTGGCGCGAGGCGGCGTCGGGCGGCGGCGGGCCGGCGCGCTGGTTGGCGGGCCGCACTGTGATGATTAGGTTCGACGAGTTCGCTACCATCATATCTGTCACCTGAGTAACAAATATCATTTTATATTATAAACCAATTAGTTTACAATTTGTTATCATTTTAAAACTGAATAATAATAAAAATAATTTGGGCATCTAAAACACAACGCCATCTAGTCCCAAACTAACTAAAGCTTGTATAATGGGTACTAGACAACTGATATAAATACATTTTTTTATTGTAAATACACACCTATTATACATAGAATACATCCAAACCACGAAACAAACATTTGAAAATCATACAAACATTTGGTTCGACCCTGGAATATTCTGGTTACATTGATGATAATTTAAGAAAAAAAAGTTACGCGGAAAATGGATTCAAACAATCCTTGAAGGTTGTATATTGTGTCTACATTTGAACTCAATCTATGCAGCACTTTTGGAGTTACTGAAGTGAACACAGACCAACATAAGAAAATTATGAAATTCATTATTCTTAAGCACATATTAATATGACGAAAAGTATCTTATCTTAATCTTTTCGAACAAATTCTTTAAAAAATAGGCTTGCCGTCTTACCTGATCTAATGTTTTATTAGAAACATCAATTCCGTTGACTTCTAGGACTTCATCGTTGACTCCGAGAAGGCCTGTGGACTCTGCCAACCCTCCAGGCACCAACCGTGATATGAAGATGCCGGGAGAGCGTTCTACGCCGTTGGGTGTTACACGAACTGAGGTGCCATCCCTGCAGATAAAATTGATACAGTCACTTACAATAAAATATAGTTTAAAAAGTAAAAACACGCTTAACAATGTCGGTTACAGTCAAACATACAAGGGAAGCTAATACAAGCGTGACAAGAAGGAAGCTATTTGTACGTACGTTACATGATGTGGACTAACTTCCACATATGAAAAAAAAACTTTGAAAGTAAAAAGCAAATTATTTATGTTGGCAACATAATAAAAAAAAACAGTTCCAAAAACGAATACAATTCAGCATTGTGTCAGAAGAAAGTCTGATGGTAGCTTTCAATGGGACCCAAGTGAGGCCATACCATAGGTATACCTTATAAAAAATCCAAGAGGTCGATCTGAGCCATGTTTTAGTAACTTTACTCGTCTGCAGGTCTCCGGTACGATGTCCACATCTATGATTGCCGAGACCTGAAAAATGTAAAAAATATATAAATAAATTTAATTTTTAATATTGTTTACTAAAAATTTAAAAAAATGTATAAATATGAAGTAGGAACTGTAATCTATAAAATTGAGCCAGGAATGGGCTTGACTGGACTAGACAATTACGTACATCTAACACCGTTTTAACCCCTTTTTGAAGGGAAAAGATGTACACATCTTCTATCTTCCAAAAGAAATAGGGTCTTGCAATCCATTCACTTTCGATGGGTTCGGGCATTTAGTGTAGATATAAACATAGTTTAAAATTGAGTCACTTCAGCTGCCTGTTCGCTTAGATATTTTCAACTATTCGACGGATTCTCTTCTAATGCAGTTCCTAGCAATAGACAGAGTGATTCCAGAGGAAGGTTTATGTGTGGAGTATATGTATGTAGGGGAGAGGTTTAGAATTAAAGCTCGCGTTTTGCACAATAACTTCTTTATTTTAATTTTAAAACACACCGTGGTACATCGTAACATCGTTCGTCTTCAGTAAGTATGGCGTCGACCGAGAAAAGAACGGGAAAAAATGTGAATGAATGATAATGTTCTAAAAAACCACTGTTTCACGTAACAATATAGTTCCCCTTAATACACGATACTATTTAAGAGTGAATGACAATTAATACCATTTTAATTCCTACATGTATATTTTAAGATATCCTACTGTCATGTCCTTCCCACACTTCTGCGTGTGTTCATTCTTCTGTGGTGACTTCCACATACAACATAATATACTACAGCGCCATCTACCGAAGATACACTGAACTACGAAGTAACGCACTACACGGAGTAACTACAGATCCCGAATCGCGAAATAGAAGTTCTCGCGCCGATTATCATATGTACAACATCGCAACAGCAACTGTTGGGCAGTGGCCCGCCAGGCATGATCACCGCGCCTGATCGGAGGTTCTTTCCTTTGGGTTAGAGGGACATGATACCCGTTCCCCCACACTTCCTTGATCATCCAATCTGTCCGTCTCTGGAATGCTCTTCCCCAGGAAATCAGAATGGCACCAAGTCGTAATTCATTCAAGATCAAGGTACGTGCTCTCCTTGCCCGAAATGTAGCAGATTCTTCACAAATTTGATATTGTATTTAATGTGGTATGAATATGTAATATGCGTGTGTGTGTGTGTATGTAAATATATGTCTTATTATTTGTATGTTGTATATATTCTTGTATAATTACCATATTTAATGACTTACCATTCTAAAGTCATGGGGGTTGGAGATAGCCAGCCCCTTATTCTTGGCCGGCGTGCCACTCAGTATGGACGAAATTAAGTTTCTAGGCCGTATTGTGCCATACCCGTTCAATTCTTCTAAACTGTCTCCTGGAAAAATAAAAGAATATACTTGAAACTCCTTGAAACGGCACTACACTGCAACACTGGTCTGGTGATCAATTTAATTTTTTTTTTTATTGAATAATGGGCAAACGAGCAGATGTATCGCCTGATGGTAAGTGATTGGCTACAGCGATGTTGCCAAGTTATTAATGTCATGTCCTATATCCCTCGCAATCATTGACTGACTCGGTGGCGTAGTGGTAGCGTATGCGACTGCTAAGCTTGAGGTCTCGGATCCGATTCCCGGGTCGGACCAAATGTTTGTATGATCTGCAAATATTTGTTTCAGAGTTTGGGTGTTTTTTATGTATAATATGTATGTACATATTTACAAAAAAAAGTATATAAGTATTTATATCAGTTGTCTAGTACCCATAACACTCTCCATCTAGTCCCATGCTCTGCTTAGCTTGGGACTAGATGGCGATGGCAATAGGGAATATGTTTTTTTTCTTGATTTGATCATTTACGTCTCTATAGCATAGAAAAAGAAAATAGTCAGTGTTTTAAATTTTCAAAGTGAAATTTAAAACACTGACTAAATTTGAGCTATTCAATCGCCGATAACGTCTTATAATAGGTCTTTACCTATGAAATTGCGTTTCTTCAGTACTGGTCATTTCAAATAAAAAAAAGTTTGTAATGGCTCTGTATTCTTAATTCAAATTAATTTTGTTTTAAAACCATGACATTCTATTTACAAACACAGTCTTTTGTTTTTTGATTAGCGTTGTATTTTCATAACATTTGAACATTTTTCGTCATAATGGATACTTTAAAAATTCGTGTAATTATGGAATATGAGTTCCGTCGTGGCACCAACGCGACACAAACGGCACGTAACATCAAAAACGTTTACGGAGAGAACTGTACAAACGAACGCACAACCCTTTATTGGTTTTCCCGGTCCCGTTCTGGAAATTTTGACTTGAAAAATGAAGCTCGTGGTCGTCCGGAGACTTTGGTTAACAATAATGAATTAAAGGCGATTGTGGAAGCTGACGAAACTCAATCTACAACTGAGCTAGCAGCAGCTTTTAATGTAAGCATCAAAACAATATTGATCCATTTGCGACAAATTGGCAAGGTAAAAAAGCTTGATAGATGGGTGCCCCACGACCTTAACGATCGCCAGCGCAACGTACGCGTCGAGACCTGCCTTTCGCTGCTCAACAGGCAAAAAATGAAGGAATTTTGAAACGAATAGTTACGTGCGACGAAAAATGGATTCTGTTCGACAATAGAAAGCGCTCAGCAAGTTGGTTAGACCCTGGTTCAGCACCAAAGCAATGCCCTAAACCAAAAATGACCCCTAAAAAGGTGATGGTCACTGTTTGGTGGTCTAGTGCGGGGGTGATTCACCACAGCTTTTTATAAAACGGCATGAGCATTAATGCAGATGTGTACTGTGAAGAACTGGAGAGAATGATGGAGAAGGTTGCACATCTGCAACCAGCTTTGGTCAATCGGTCGTCCCCACTGCTCCTTCACGACAACGCGCGACCCCATAGGTACTGCGCAACAGACAGTCTCCAAGCTGCAAGAGCTGGGGTTGGAAGCTCTCCCTCATCCGCCATACTCACCAGACCTTGCACCTACCGACTATTACTTTTTCCAAAATTTAGACAACTTTTTAGTGGGTAAAAAATTCAATTCCCGAGAGGCAGTACAAAATGCCTTTGAAAAGTTTGTTGCCTCCCGTCCAGCTGATTTTTACAAGAAGGGCATCAATAAACTGCCAATGCGTTGGCAAAGATGCGTCGATTGCATGGGTGATTACTTCGAATAACAGAAATAAAAAAGTTTGAAAAAATAAGTACTTTCACTTATTGCATACAAAACGGCAATTTCATAGGTAAAGACCTAATATATTACTAGCTGTACCCCACAGCGTTACCTACGGTTTGGGTTATACCTTTACAACATCAACCGCGAGTAACAACGCAGGGTGCAGCTAGTCTAAAATAAAAGTAGAATATAATATCAGCAATCTGCTAGTAAAAGTAGCGTAAATAGTTCAAGAGATTAGCAGAAACAAACAGACTAACGTATAAAAAATTAAAATTGTAATGTATATGAATATGAAAGTATCATATGTATAAAGTGAAAAGCTGTTAACTTGAAATTATAAACGGAAATTTAAATCTATACCTAATAAAATAAAACAAACAAACAAACTCTTCAGTTTTATAATAATAAAACTGAAGAGTTTGTTTGTTTGTTTGAACGCGCTAATCTCAGGAACCGCTGGTGCGATTTGAAAAATTCTTTCAGTGTTGGATAGTCCATTTATTGAGGAAGGCTATAGGCTATATATCATCATGCTAAGATCAAAAGGAACGGAGCCCCAGTGAAGAATGTTTAAAAAACGGGGGAAAATTATTACGCTACGGGCAATAGTAGACATAAACGAGGTTGTGAGGGTCAGCTAGTTTTATATATTTACAGATAGATGTACAGATTTACTCTCATTACTTTCATACGTACGTATATGTGGTGACTTCCACATATAACACAACAATAACCTACTACAGCGCCATCTACCGAACTACGAAGTAACGCACTACACGGAGTAACTACAAATCCTAAATCGCGCAATAAATAGTTCTCGCGCCGATTATCACTACATAGTATAAAACAAAGTCGCCTTTTCTGTCCCTATATCCCTATGTGCGCTTAAATCTTTAAAACTACGCAACGGATTTTGATGCGGTTTTTTCCAATAGATAGAGTGATTCAAGAGGAAGGTTTATATGTATAATACATGCATCATATACTAAGGCAACATTGCTAATTTTAGAGGTTTCTATTTTATGCCCGTGCAAAGTCGGAGCGGGCCGCTATGTTTTTATATACAACGTTCATAGTTTTTCTGTAGTGTATTTAATTTAGTATCAGCATTGCACCCGTGCGAAGCCGGGGCGGGTCGCTAGTCATATATACATTGACTGCACGGTTGGCCGAGTGGTTTCAGCGGTCGCCATGCCGCTTGCTACTGCGCCTAGTGTCTTGGGTTCAAATCCCACGCGGTACGACACTTTGTGTGATCCACGAATTGTTGTCCCGAACAGCGAGTCTGGATGTTCTTTTTGTCCGTTTCATATATGTTTGTAAAGTCCCCCACGACACAGGATGTTTATTCCTAATGTGGGAGTTGTCTTTTAAAAAAAAACAAAACAAAAAAAACAACATCCCAACATCAACTGTAGGATCACCTCGCCTGGTCGGAGGATCCTCCCTTTGTGTTGGCGGGACATGATACCCGTTCCTCCAAACATATGTGCGCGTAAACATATTTATGTTATATTGTATACAACAAAGAGCACTGTAAAGGAATTTAAACTTATATATTTCCCACTACAACATAAGGAATGCATTCAAGTTTCCTAATAAAGCGTGTAGGTATACAGACTTACTCACAATAGTACTACTACTAAGTTTAAGACTATTTTTGGACATACATTTTGCAACGTATTTACTGTATTATTCATTGTGGAAGTATTTCATTTGTATTAATATACTAGCCGAGTCCCCGCGCCGCGGTACAACCACCGCGTGGAAGCTAACCTAATAATAAATAATAATAAATATTCCGGACATCTAACACACAACGCCATCTAGTCCCAAGCTAAGCAGAGCTTGTGTTATGGGTACTAGACAACTGATATGAATACATATATACTTTTTTTTGTAAATACATACATATTATATATAGAAAACACCCAAACTCCGAAACAAATATTTGTAGATCACACAAACACTTGGTCCGACCCAGGATTTGAACCCGAGACCTCAAGCTTAGCAGTCGCATACGCTACCACTACGCCACCGAGGCAGTCGAATCTAGAAACGTAGCCTATGTTACTAATTATATCATCAGCTACTTGTCAGTCAGAGTCCCGTCAAATCGATCTAGCCGTTCCAGAGATTAGCCGGAACAAACAAACATACATACATATAAAAAAATTATAAATAGCTTATTTGATCTAAATACCGTATGTACTTTCATATACAATTATTGAAAAGTTATAGTAAGTACAAACAGACACTTCAATTTTATTTATTTGTATAGATTCATTGTGGAAGAATATGTGTGTATATTTAAGGCGTTATATTTCCTTTGTATTGGTAAAGTTACATTTTTCCTGGTGCACGTATTCCCTTTTGGTTCTAACGATGACTCCCGTCATTGTGTATATCAAGTATTTCTTGGGAAACCGCACATTTAGTAATAAGGTTACTTTGGAGACTTTGTACTTTATAGTTTTGAGTTGTATTTACGGTATGAGACAGCATGAAACGACTGCCTCGTTGATTTTACGAATTCCGGGTCGGCCAAAAAAGTGTTCATGGGTTTCTTAAAATAAATTCTCAATAACAGCCTAAAATATAGAATAAGTGTTACATCATGCCCGTTCCTCGCAAGGCACGATAAGCTGTCGTTCCAAGTTGTCAAGTAAAAACTGATATCCAGGTAAAACTGGTCGAAGAAATCACCGACCTGGTACTTGGATTGACTTCAATTTAAACCTTTGAGTTGAATCGAAATCAATCTAAGCTCCGGTAATTCAAATCATTTCAGTGCATTTAGTATTAGTACCTTTTATCACTGAATTGATTACTTGAGTTTTGTTTTATATTTTGATGTTTGTATTTTTGACGTGTTCAAGTGCCTTTTGGGGCCTATGGAAATAAATGATTTGAGTTTGAGTTTGACCAAAATAATATTGAGAACAATAAGTGTTGGAAGAATAAGGAGAGCAAACGAACCGACAAGCCACTCGATAGTAAGCTAGTAATTATTAAATGAATTTATTTTATGTAGGCAGGCAGTAGCGGCACTTTTGACAGTTTTATTGAAACTATAAAACTACCAGTACCTACCAGCTTTTGAAATGAATTATAAATGAAATAAAACTATAATGATCTTTATGAAATGCACACTCTTTAGACATGCGCCATCCAACCAATCAGAGATTTTGATTCAAACTGTATAAAAAATGAAAGTTAATTATTCGTATTAAGATCAAGGCCCCGACAATTGTTAAAACAATTAAAACTTGTGTTGAGGCGTGCGTTGTACACAACTTTTCAGTAAAGGAGATCATTAATCATTGCTGCAATTCATCGTGGCTGACATGTCGTTCGACATAAGCGACAGCGATATAATCAATCTTTGATTTGTTGTTGTTGTTGATCGGCGTAAGCGACAGACAGAAAAGCGCTCATAGCCCAGTTGCACTCGGTGATTAGAAACAATTACCGAGGGTAAGCAACGACGGCGCGGTCAGTACCTGGATGGATATTATGTTACCAGGAGAGTCTCCGTCATTCGGAGTTCACGTTAAGAAGTCGGTCCCGGTTGCTTAAAAACATTCAGCGGTAAGATTATGTAGCCACAACGTTGTCTTGCCAGTTGTCAAACCGTACTTGGCCAGCGTGGGGACGTGTGGCCTTAATCCTCTCTTCAGAGGAGACCCGAGACGTTATGGGTTGTTGATGATGATAAGCGACAGTGTATAGCGCTATGGGACCAACGTAATTATTTATACGATTTAGAAAAAATAGAAAGCGCAAACATTTCACATTCACTAATATCTCTGTTATTTTTGTTATGTGCAGTTAGTTGTATCAGAGTGTATTGAAAGAAAAATTATACCGGAATGTTCGGAGGTAACTTTGGAGGGAAAGATCAGTGGAAAGATAAGGAAAACTTGACACAAATACAATATATCAGGGCAATGGGGTCTAGTAGGTAGTTCGGCAGTTAATTGTATTTAACAAACTACTGCCAAAAATACAGAAACAATCTCTGAAGCGAGTTAGCAAATCTTTCGGATTTTTTAAAGCCTACACAAACCATGTTAGTTTTATTTATATTAAATAGATATATTATCTGTATGCATCCAAGAAATAAGGACAAAGCTACATTCAATGCACATGTAGTTAAATATACGGAATCTAATAAATATAATGAGATCAGTGTATCAGCGTGTATGAGGTGCATGCAGTCTTGCGTGACGGCGAACGTTATGCGCATAGGAACTAAGTTATAAGATAAATAATACTAGTAAAAAAATACTAGAATGCTAAATTAAAATCTAAATTATAATTTTTGAGTGAAGATCAGCCTTTGTAAGACGCATTTATTTAAATAAATAACTCTTAAAATTAATTGCATCGTCAACTGCTACTGTCTCTCCGATACATTTTAATCCATTCTAAGGTTGCCTGGAAGAGATTGCTTTCGGCAATCAGGCCGCCCTTTGTACATTGCATTATATATATTTGTCATCTTATGACATGGAAATATGTAAAACGGTGTACAAATAAAGAGTTTTCTATCTATCTTTTTTTTTTTTTTTTTTTTATTGTATAGGTGGCAAACGAGCAGACGTATCGCCTGGTGGTAAGCGATTACCGCCGCCCATAGACACCCGCAACACCGGAGGCGTTACAAGTGCGTTGCCTGCCTTTTAGGAAGGAGTACGCTCTTTTCTTGAAGGTTTGAAGGTCGTATTGGTCCGGGAACACCGAAGGCGACAGCTCATTCCACAGTTTTGCTGTGCGCGGCAGAAAGTTTCGGGAAAATCGCACAGTTGTGGACTGCCAACCATCTAGATGATGGGGATGAAATTTCTGTCGCGTAGGACGATGGCGGAAAGATGCGGCAGGGATCAATCCGAACAATTCCTCGGAGCACTCCCCATGGTAAATGCGGTAGAAGATGCACAGCGAAGCAACATCTCTACGCAGCGCCAGAGAGTCTAGCCGAATCGGAGGATCTTGGCAATCGACGATACGAGTCGCCCTTCGCTGAATACGGTCCAGAGGGAGGAGCTGGTATTGGGGTGCCCCTGCCCAAAGATGAGGACAGTATTCCATGTGAGGCCGAACCTGCGCCTTATAAAGGCGAAGGCGGTGGGCCGGAGTGAAATACCGCCTCGATCTGTTGAGCACACCAAGCTTTTTCGAGACCAATTTGGCCTTGCCCTCCAAATGGTCACGAAACTGGACTTCGCTCGATACGTCGACACCAAGTACTCCAATATTGGCAGAGGCAGATAGGGGAGTGTCTTCAAAACAAGGGTATACGACCCACGGAAGTTTTATAGCGGTGAACGCGCAAACTTGTGTCTTTGTCGGGTTGAAATGGACCAAATTAAGTCTACCCCAATTTGAGACCTTTTTCAAAGTGGTCTCAACTTCAGACACAAGTTTGTTTCGACTCTCAATGACGTTTTCCCGAGAAATATTGGCGTGGCCGGTGTAGAGAGCATCGCCCGTACTGTCATCCGCATAACAATGAATGCCGCTAATTGGCAGCATGTCATTGATATGAAGGAGGAACAGAGTAAACTCAAACTCAAACTCAAATCATTTATTTCCATTGGCCCCAAAAGGCACTTGAACACGTCAAAAGTACAAACATAAAAATATAAAACAAAACTCCTAATACTAAATGCACTGAGATGATTTGAATTACCGGAGCTTAGATTGATTTCAATTCAACTCAAAGGTTTAAATTGAAATCAATCCAAGTACCAGCTCCGATGGGTATTGCATTCATGAGAAGAGCTGGTGAGAAACTCATGTGCACCATCTTTTCAGATAATTCATACAAAGCTTGTTTGTTTTTGACAACAGTATTTCTATGTGCAAGTTAAGGCAACCAAAACACAAAGGCTAGAAAGCGGTCTTATTAGACCGCTAGAATATCTTATTAGATATTAAAGCTAGGAAAATAAATTTTTTGTCTAATAAAATAATTTATTATTTTATTAGACAAAAAACTAGTCCATAGCATATAAGGTTGCAATCACTTACACATCAAGGAGTAAAAGCAATGTGTGCATACATACTGGTCCCAAAGAAAAATAAAAAAACGTTCAAAATGTAATAAAATAATAAATACAAATTATTTACGCTCCAACAATGTAAACACAGATCGCCTCAACTTAACAAAGTTCAAATGTCAGGTAATAAATGCAGAGTAAGATGTCAAGAATTAATTACAATCCAATAAATTATTTCACTTTCACTCACATCCAAGGCACTGTATCAGTCAAGAAATCGTTTATCGTATAATAGCCCCCTTCCACAAGACGAGTCTTAACGGCACTCTTGAACTTTTGTAGGGGTAAGTTCAAGATTTCGACAGGAATTTTGTTATAAAAACGCACACCAAGTCCTTCAAATGAATTGTGGACTTTGTTAAGGCGATAATATGGGCCTACTAATTTGTGCTTATTCCTTGTGTTTAGTGAATGATGATCACTTTTACTACTATATTTATCTATGTTTTTCCGTACAAACATAATATTAGCAAATATATAGTAGTAGGCGATAGCACACAGCCTTGCGGGACACCAGCATTCACAGGCATGGAGTCAGAGCATTCACCGTCGACTACGACCTTTATGCTTCTACATGCCAGAAAGCTAGTGACCCAATCGCATAATTTCTCGGGAAGCCCATAGGAAGGGAGCTTCGAAAGAAGCGCTTTATGCCAGACCCGGTCGAAGGCTTTCGCGATGTCCAAACTAACTGCCAATGCTTCCCCCTTAGTCTCAATCGCCTGAGCCCAGCGATGTGTCAGGTATGCCAGAAGATCACCAGCTGATCGACCCCTACGGAAACCGTACTGCCGGTCACTAAGCAGATGATGATCCTCTAGGTACCGCAGGAGTTGATGGTTAATTATGGACTCCATTATTTTCGAGAAGAGGGAAGTTATGGCTATCGGCCTGTAGTTATTTGGATTTGAGCGATCGCCCTTTTTAGGGATCGGGTGGACCAATGCTGCCCTCCATGATGACGGGACTACGCCAGTGGAGTAGGAGAGTCGAAAAAGACGCGTTAAGACCGGTGTCAACTCTGGAGCGCACATCTTCATCACAATAGGAGGGATTCCATCCGGGCCACTCGACTTATGGACATCAAGGGACAAAAGTGCTAAGCGCACTGAGCGTTGGTGGAACTGGATATCCAGCATACTGCTCTCGCACCGCGGTATGGTAGGCGGCTCCTGCCCCCCGTCATCCAAGGTCGAGTTGGACGCAAAGTGTTTTGCCAGAAGATCGGCTTTCTCCTTTGCGTCGTAGGCCAACGGATTATTTCCTATGTGAAGAGGTGGAAAGGACGGCTTACAAAAGTTCCCTTCGATAGCCTTGGCAAGAGACCAAAATGCCCGAGTTCCCGAAGGAAGACGCTCAAGCCTCTCGCCAACCCTAGCGATGTGGTCCGATTTCGCCCTTGCAATGTCTCTTTTGAGGGACCTGGAGGCAAAGTTGTACTTCTTTTTCAGAGCGCTGGTATTTTGATCTCGCACCGCCACCGCGCCAGCCCAGGCTTGGTAAGCCTCCTGCTTCATGCGAGAAGCTTTTCTGGAAGATGAACCAAACCAGGGCCGACACCTGCCACCAATGGGGACCACAGAGGATGGGATGAAAAGTTCCATACCCTGCAGCACAACATCAGCAACAGAATCAGCAGCAGTGCTGGGATTATCCGGCGAGAAGCACAACCGTCTCCAAGGGTAGGACGCAAAGAACGACCGCATCCCATCCCAATCTGCTGACCTGTAGTGCCAAACACGACGGCCGCGCACAACATGCGATCGCGGCGAGAGTGTGATAAACACTGAACTCCGGACAAGGCAATGATCTGAAGAGCCAAGTGGAGCGTTAACCGTTACGCGGTAACCGTCCGGATGAGAAGTCAGCAGAAGGTCCAGCAGTGAAGGGTTCTGGCCCTCAACATCTGGGACTCGCGTGGGCTTGGTAACCAGTTGTGTCAGGCCGTATGCTAGGGCGAAATCGTGAACAGATCTCCCCGCATGATCCGTTTTACTGGAACTGAGCCAGTCGGCGTGGTGGGCGTTAAAATCGCCAAGTACGACGATTTCTGCGGAGGGGATCTGCTGCTGCACGAGGTCTGTAGCCATCTGGATGTGCTCGATTAGTCGGTCAGTTTCGGCATCACCGCTATGGGACCTATAGAGGCACGCATAGACGCGAGGATGGTCGTCGCTGTCTACACGGAGCCATAGGATGGAGAGGTCCCTACCTTCAAGATTGCTAAGGCAACGTGAGCTGATATCGTCTCTGACGTACACGCACACTCCGGCCTTAGAGATAAAGGAGTGTTCCAAACCGTACCCAGGATAAGTGAGGTAGGAAGTGTCCGCTGGAGACGATATCTGAGTCTCTGTCAAAAAGAGCAAGGCTGGCTTTGTTGTCTCGAGGTGGTGATGGACAGCATCAAGATTGCTATGTAATCCCCTGATGTTGCACAAGTCCACGACTAGCGTGGCAGGGGGTGCCATGGTGGTACTGCTCTTACCCCGAGCATGAAAAAGCGTAGTTTTACCCCCCCCAGAATACGAGGGGCAGCCTGGGCATCCACGCTCAGGCGAGTTGTGTTCTAAGTGTGGACGTCCAGAGAGGGATTCTCCAACGCTAGCGCAGTTGGTACCTTCCTGGGGTAATATAAGTTTCAACTGCGCCATCATAGGGGGGATAGGGGGATGGGTCTCCGGTATCCTCACTCACGCGGTGAAACACAGCTAAAGCGCTGTTTCACACCGGTTTTCTGTGAGGCCGTGGTATCACTCCGGTCGAGCCGACCCATTCATGCAAAATCAGGTATATATCCCAGAGGGGTAGGCAGAGACTTTCCTAACACAACTGTTTTGTTTCATCCACATTCATCAATCGCTGAATGCATGCTCGTCGGTTGGTTCTTGTCTATTACGATAGTAGCTAATCTATCCATTAATGGGTTTTACGCTCAGTTTCGGTTATATTAAGGTATTGGACAATTAAATATATTACGATTTTGGGTAAAGTACTTTACTCTGGTAAAAAAAAACATTATTGGCGTTGGGTTAAGTATTAGCATGAAACTGTTACAAACAACATACTAACTTGAAATATTAGGACAGTAGTTAAGTTTCTTGATTTCGCAAAAGATAAATTACTATCTTCGAAGCGAAGCGAATTCTTCGATTAGGGTTGTTAACCCAATTTAAAAAAAGGCAGGTGTTTCTGATTTGGGTAGTATTTTTTTGTTCCTTGGAGCTCGGGTATTTATAAATCGATTTGGAAAAATCTTATTTTACGGGATCGAGCGGGAAGTAGGTAATAAAGTAATGGCTGACAGCGGATAGATGCGGATTGCAGTAGGCTGATGAATGAAGAAGTGAGAAGTAGGTATACCCTTTACTTCGTTTGATCTCATTCTTTAATTAAGATCCATGAAAAATGTATTGAAGTAGGTGAATATTTTATTTCGTTTGGATCACAGTAAAATATTTTACATCTCCGAAGGGAAGCCGATAGGAATTTTATCTATACTAATAATAAAGCTGAAGAGTTTGTTTGTTTGAACGCGCTAATCTCAGGAACCGCTGGTCCGATTTGAAAAAATATTTCAGTGTTGGATAGTCCATTTATCGAGGAAGGCTATAGACTTTATATCATCACGCTACTACTAATAGGATCGGAGTACCAATGAAGAATGTTTCAAAAACGGGGGAAAATTTTCACGCTACGGGCAATATTAGACGCAAACGAGGTTGCGTGGGTCAGCTAGTTATTAGATAAGACACATTGCTGCCCATGTAAGTGTAATATTAGCGTTATTTTTTAAACCTAGCAATATTCCTGTGTCGTAGGGGATTTTCTAAACATACATGAAATGGAACAACAATTTGTGGCCCACACAAAGTGTTGTCCAATACGCGATTCGAATCGCGATAGAAAGCTTCAACCATTACGTCATCAGTGCAGTTTATCAAAAATCAAATAATTATTCAAGTTTTTAAATTACACCACACACTAATCCATACACATCGGTGTTATTCAGGGTCATGGCTACGAAGGCACAATGCAATGCACCATTGAATAGACGCCATTGTTGAACCGGAAGTGACGCGACACAGACACAGTCGACACAGGTGCCGCCAAACTAACGAAGACTTACTGTTATAACAATTATTTATTAAAGTTTTAGGTGAATCAATGACCTGCGAGTTATGAATAAAATGATTCATCTAATTTTGTCACTCTCTTTATAGTTTATTTTAGCTAACTTTGCCCCGCTGTTTATATCATCAGCTATCTGTGAGTAGAATTCTCATCAAAATCGGTCCAGACGTTCCTGAGACTATCCGGAACAAACAGAGAGATAATTTTTTTAAAAAAGATGTAAAAATATTGCGTGATGAGTAGGATTACAATAAATCATAAACTGGGATACGCTGTGTGTAAAAGTTCAAAAATAGGTAAATATTTGCTTCTATATAAAATTTCAAACAACACACAATAAAACTGCACTTGTTTATATTACGCAATAAAAACTTTCTTTTATATACATATGCTAATTATATTAATAGTCGATAATTAGCGGCAGTCTGTCAGTCAGTCACGCGATGGCGTTCATGGTGCAATGCTCAAGCTATGTGGAAAGATGATGTAAGTAATTTAATTAACTTCTAAAAAGTAAAAACGAAAACGACCTTCAAACCTTCAAGAAAAGAGCGTACTCCTTCCTAAAAGGCCGGCAACGCACTTGTAACGCCTCTGGTGTCGCGGGTGTACATGGGCGGCGGTAATCGCTTACTATCAGGCGACATGTCTGCTCGTTTGCTTCCTATATTATAAAAAAAGAAGGGGTCATATTCAAAGTAGAGACGAGAAGATACTTTATTGCATTGGTTAAAAAGAAAATGTTTTAATAGAAAGCGCTTCAAACAGCTTCTGTTTCTCAATGCCAGTTCTTTTTCTTATGTACTTCTACTCTGGCTGATGGCAAGCTTGAGCAGAATTCAAGACAGAATCTAAGTGGTCACCGTACTCATTGCGAATAGACAATGCAGCATGACAAATCTACAATATCCTATTAAAATGCTTCAAATACTATTAGGTACATACTAGTATGCTTCGTACATGTTCCAACTGTCAAAACAATAATAATTGCTCTGAATAAGCTGCCTACGATGCGACTCAAATAAGAATAGGAACGTCAATGACCTATCTGTCGAATGTCACTTGAAAAGTACGGTCTGCAACGAAACCTTATTTGCGTATCAATCATATTTTTTCGAGGTTTTTAAAGGTGTTAAAAAATGTTTTTTTCAAAGGGCAAGGTGTTTAATAATGTTTTTTTTCAAAGGAAAAGGTATTTAATAATGTTTTTTCAAGGGACATTTGACAGATAGAGGTATTGATGCAACTAAACGTGTATATGCAGTCAAGTACAGTATATTTAGAATCTATTGGTGTTTTTGTATGTGCATGTGCCAGATAACTTATTTTACTTTAAAATTATAACTTCATTTGACTGCACGTTTGGCCTAGTGGTTAAGCCACTTCGCCAAGTGTTGTGGGTTCAAATCCCACATGGGACAACACTTTGTGTGATCAACAAATTGTTGTTCTAAGTCAGGGTGTTCTTTGTCCGTTTCATGTATGTTTGTAAAGTCCCCCGAGACACAGGATTTCGTTCCTAGTTCCTTAACTAGGAATTGTCTTTAAAAAAAAAAAAGAAAAGCCAACTAAAGTAGCAACCAGGGCAGAATACTCTTTCGTATACAATATTTTGTTTTTAAGGGGAGTAATTGTCCGACAAGTGTATAGTTAGCGTGAATATTTAGAGAAAGAAATCATTAATCTCTCTTACATAGTACAAAATGGAAGTCGCTCCGCTGTCTGTTCGCATAGATCTTTTAAAGTACTCAACGGATTATAATGCAGTTATCAGCAATAGATAGAATGATTCAAGACAAAGGTTTATTATATAGGTACACTAGCTGACCCACGCAACCTCGTTTTCGTCTTCTATTGCCCGTAACGTGAAAATTTTTCCCCTTTTGAAACATTCTTCATTGGTGCTCCGCTCCTATTAGTATTAGCGTGATGATATATGGCCCTGATGAAATATTTTTTTAAATCGGACCAGTATTTCCTGTGATTAGCGCGTTCAAACGAACAAACTCTTCAGCTTTACAATATTAGTATAGATATAATGGAAGATTTCTGAAATTTCAAAGACTTCCGTGAGAAGCCGGACCGGTTCGCAAGTAAATATTATAAAGAGAAGGCTACGTAACATCACCAATTCAAAATGTTGCAGTAAAGAGCAAAATTGCTTCCTTTTACAGACGAACTTGACAGATTAGCTGGTCATAAACAAAACAATCGGTTGTAACTCACACGAGTATTGGTGTGACTCACGCGTAATAAGAAATAAAATGTTAATTATTTATTCTCATAAATACACAGAATATATTATTGTCCAGTCCATCTGTTTGTAATGTCAATTAAACAGTTTTCACTAAACACATGTTATTATGAAAGCACTTATATCTATTTTTTTTTCCATTTTTGTATGTCTCTGTTGAGTGAGAGTGGTGACTCAGTACTTTATTCTACAGTCTACAGTGCTGTATGGGTAAGTAAAGTAGGCCAAAAACCCCTGTCTAAGGAGAGGAGACTGTGGACTCTAAAGGCTGTTCATGTTAGGGTAAGTAGAAGTGTTGAGACGAGATTCTTTCAGTGTTAGAATAAAGTGTAATTAGAATAAGAACAAGCAATAATAAAACTGTATAAGCACTAATATTTTCCCCTACAGGGTAAGAACAAAAATAAAGTGAATAAAGGAAATAGCAATAGTTAGAATAAGTCTGTTAAGTGGAAGTCCCACCACCAGAATGAAAGAAAGTGGTTTAATATAAGAAAGATAAAGATGTAGCATATCAGTGCGAGAAGCATACAAGATGGAACTGGAGTGATAAAGAGGATTAGAAATAATAAGGGTGCCAATCATGTTGGCGGTTAGTCTGATAATATAAAAAAAAAAAAATTGTTACATGTTAGGGTTCTGTACCAAATGACGCGCCCGCCGTCGACATCGGAGGAAGTAACCGCGCCATAATCAATCGATATTCGACGCTATTTATATCGAAGTAAAGTTCATTATTACGTGCTTCAAGAGATCGACGAGAACTTTCTCGATCATTGTTCGCGAATAATCTTTCTTCGTAACAATAGTTTTATATTTGTATTTGAATGTTTAAATAACAACCTATATAAGATGTCCTGTGACGTATGAAACCATCCTTATACAGAGTGTTCACCTAACTAGTACAACAATACGACCTCCATAAAAAGCACAAACGCACCGATTTTAATTAGCATAGAATGCGACACTCCTACACACCATATAATCCACGGCGTCTTTATGTCAAGGGCGTAAGGTTTGTAATCGGGTGTTTTATGTAGATAGATGATAACAGTTTGATAAGACACCATAATGTACATACATTGAGGTTTATATTTGGTTGTGAATGAATGAATCGCGCACAGTACCTCGTTTGTGTCAGGTTTTGATGTCAGTATAATTGTACTGGTACTATGTACATAAATAAAATTGAAGTATCTGTTTGTAACTTCAAATTAACAGTTATTTACTAAATGCATTTTAATTTAAAGTATATTCGGTTCCTACTTACAACAAAAACGGATTTTTTTTATGCAAATTAATAAATTTGGAGTGTCTGTTTGTAATATTAAAATAACCGCTTTTGTTCTACTAAATGCATACGTATATGTATATACACGGTACATAATATACCAAAATATCTTTATTTTTTTACGATTTCTGTCTGTTTTTCTAGTCCGGCTAAACCGATTTTTACAGGACTTACCACTGGTAGATAGCTAAGAATATAAGGAATAACTTAGACTACTTTTTTAGACTAGCTTCGCCCTGCCGCCGGTTGTTGTTGTTGTATCGCGGGTAACACTGTGGGGCTCAGCTAGTTATAGACAGAGACGCGTCAATAACCATCGTCGATGTCGACGTCAAGCAAATCATTAGTCGAAATGGCCATAAACATCATTATCAACTCTCAAATGTATGATGATATTAATTTGAAATCAAAGACAGGCAGTTCAATTTTATTTAATTGTATTGACATAAATCTCAAACAATTGCCTATTCTGAAAATCTGCTCGCTCACAAGCTTAACAGTTAATATAATAGCTTCATTGTTTAAAAAATTTCAGTTTTATCAATAAAATTAAGAAAAGACAATGAGCTCTTTGTGGGCCACATAGAATTCACTATTGTAAAAACCAAGGCCTTTGATATTAAAGATTAACATTATACATGAAAATATATTAAAAATCCACATTAATTTGTGTTGTACTCGGTAGAACTCTGGACAAAATCTTTGAATAGTGAATTATAAATTAGGTTTCTTATTTTGCTATATGAAACCCGTTTTTAACACGCTTTTATTAATTGCAACTGTATGTATGTAACTTGTAACTCTAGTGTTTTCGTTTTTAAATTATATTGACATATTTATTCAGTGAGAAACCGCTGTGTGCCGACAGCACGGGGCTGGTTGTAGTGGGTAGTCTTGGGGAAGGCCTATGTCTAACAGTGGACGTCTTTCAGCAGAGATGATTATGAAATTACATGTATTATAGGCATAGTGGTGATAAATGAGCAGACAGTATGATAGTAATTGACTACTGACGGCCATGGACAACTTAAGTGTTATAAAAGACGTCTTTGGGTGAGCTTGCGGGTCCAGCAACCTCACTCATTTAACGAACCCGCATCCCTAATTCTCTCCCCAAAACCAGGGGGTATGGGCTAGATTGAATGTTGTGATGATGTTCCAAAGAAGGAAAGCTTTGGCTTAAATCTTATACACATAGACCTAATAAATGTTAAATTTCTTCCTAGCCTTTTTTAGACTGATCCACTAGTTCAACCAGTTATACTTGAATATCAGTTTTTCCATAGAGCAACTGGTCTCGGACCCTTGCAATCCTGAGGGTGAACTAATTTCAAAGGTTGACTAGCAGTCAGTATATTTAAGAGCAGTGACTTCCCAATAACAATTCATAGGTTTTCATGACAACCCCGACCGACTGCTTCATATGGTTGCCTGTAAGAGATTGACTTTGAGCGACAAGGCCGCCAATTGTACCTCCTAGTTATGTGTTACCTTTGTAAGTAAGCTGGTGTACAATAAAGTGATTACTATTACATGCTCTCCAAGGCACGGGCGGGAAACACTGACATCTTCCATGCATTATTAAGAGTTTCTTGTAAGAAAAACCCAACAGCAGTTGAATTGAACCCAAAACAACCTCTTCATTGGCAGTCGCTTATGCTAACTGCTAGACCAATGAGGTAGTAATAATGGCTGTTGATATGATTTGATAATGATTATGGGTACAAAAAACTCACCTTTTCTTTGTATAATGACCCTGAGCAGAGGTCGTGCAGTAAGCAACGCCCTGGCTAAATTATCGTCATTGTTGATAGGCAACAGGTCTCCATCCCTGGGGTCCGTATAGGATATTAGGAAGGCCACATCATGCAGTCTGTGTAGTTTTTCTATTAAGGCTTTGAAATCCTCATACTTCAGTTTCTCCGTACGACTTAGGGAGAAACGACGGAATTCTGCATCAAACTGTAAAAGAAATACACTCTCAGTTCATAATAACTTATATACATTTCACATAGGACAACTTAATTCCTTCCTTTGTTATGGTTACCTGACTAAACATGCATCTTAAAATATCTACATAATATTTTAGACTGGCTTTTGCCCTGCAGCTTGCCAGCATATTTATCAGTTCTAGATTTAATTCTTTAAACTGACAAACATTTGGTAATAGTTGAGACAAAACACTCATTCTATTAAGTGAAATTTACCACCATACATAAGTGAAAACTGCATCCAAATCAGTTAAGCCACTCCTGAGATTAACATGCACAAACACACAAACTGGCAAAAAATTTGAAAACTGTTGTTTTGAGATTGAGTTTTTCAATATCTTTATTGTCCAAACATCAAACCTGTTACAATTTTGTAAAAAGAGCAGTCGGGGTGACTAAATACTAGACCAACAGGTCATTCAAGCAGTAATAGGAAGATTAACTCAATTGGACAGTACGTTGTTTCTAGAGAAGAGTTTCAAAAGAATGATAGATATATTGTTTAATTGTGTTAATGTCTCGGAAGACAATTGGACAGAAAGAGACCAGATCCAATGACACAGGGAATCCTAGTGTGGGATCTACGGATCAAACTCTGTACCTGTATACTTCTAAAGAATAATAATGTTATTAAGTATTATATCTATGGAAATCACTGCCCTTTGCACTAAAGGTATAAGTATATTCCCATCTAGGACAAATAACTTTACATGTGCGACACATCATATCATATATAAGTGTTTATAAGACAGTACTGTTTACAACGTTTTCACTAACAACAACTTACTACATTATTAATTTTTAAATGTTTAGTAATTATTAACTTCATGGTCAGTATGGTGTGCTTATTCTGAGATTATGTTGATCATGTTTGGCTTGGACAGAATAAAAGCGGTTGGCAAGCCGTGCATCGTCAACCATATGCTGAGTCCAAGACCATTTTGTCTTTCCAGTGACTGTTTAAACACTCATAATAATTATAAGTAACTGTGTAATATAAAGCCAAATAAAGTTTTTCTTATTCTTATATCAACAGCCATTAACAGTCTTCTACTGGACATACGCCTCTCCTTAGAAATGTTATGGGCTAGAATACCACACTGGCCAAACAGGTTCGTATAGGTTTTTTTAAAAGTATTTATGTGTTTAATAATGAAAACATATACGAATATAGGGGTTTGAAATCAGTCATTTGACAACACAAATTCAGTAAATTTCATTGCCAAATGATTTAATGAATTTTTAATTCACTGATTCACATTAATATATGCTTTACTGTATCTTACAGTATATGTACAAATAGGCAACCAATTTCTGGTTACAGGTCAGTTCAAATCTATAAACAAAGTTTTAAAGGTAGGTAATTCAATTGAGACTATTTTTTACGTTTCTTTTCTTTTTATAAGACAACTCCCGCATTAAGAATATCTCCTGTTTGGCAGGGACTTTTACAAACATACATGAAACAGATACAAACAACACCCAGACTCAAAACAACAATTTCTGCTTCACACACTAGTACTTTATACAGATTGAACAGTAATAATCTTAGGATGAGAGATGATGAGTTTGAACACACTTTTAACACTACTTATACATGTTTGTACACATCCAAAAGCATTTTATAACAAGGAACATCACTTAAGTCTTACTTTAGCATACTACTTCGTTATAGTAGGCTTAAAATCTGTGATTTTTTTAGCATTGTTACTTAACACGATGCGAACGTCAGACCACACAAAAAACTTTTAACTAAAACAAACTAGCTCCAAATACAATTTCAACCCTTCTCTTCTTATTCTCTTCTCTTATAATTGTGTAGAAAGTTAGTGTAATTCTTCAAGTATGGCAAAGAAATTAGAAATCTCTTCCCACTTACCTTAGTCTTGACTTCCACAGTTTGACTGTCAATGCGAGCCGCAATTTTATTTTTCGACATTTCGAAAGCATTTATTATAAAACACTACCACTAATAAAACTATTCTCAAAATATTTAGGCACTTAATTTCAAACACAACATTGTAAAATAACAATTATTTTATTAAAATAATGATATGACGGTGTCCATTCCACTCGCGTCGTAATTCTGGTTAGTCAGTTCTCGGTTTCAACATTTTTCATGTATTAGTAATAGCTGACGTTAAGTTCACCAATGGGCTGAATTCTCTTTATTTATTTTTATGCAACAGCCGTTTACCATTGGCTGCTTATAAACGAGACACGTAAATCAAATAACGACAGTTGTTTCCACGCTTCATTTCACGCAGTAATTTAAGATAGAAATATTTAATTCCTTAGGTAGACAGAAATCTATTTACTAGCAGCTAGAGAGCTGATTCGTGTGTTTCAAATAGCTTGGAGATACCGAGTTTGTCAAGTCTGTTCTTGAAGCGATTTCATGAGGAAGGCATAACCACGTCCTCTGGGAATCTGTTCGAGGCTGTTGCAACTCGGTATGGTACCGTTGTTGATTTTGGCATGAACAGTTCTTTTAACTTTTATGAAGGAATACACTCTTTAATTGGAAGTTTAAAGGTGGTATTGGTCGGGGAATATCGCAAGTGACCGGTCATTTCAATCTTGGTGTACAAAGATTGTAAATACGTCAAACTGGTGTAAAAAGTTATACTGGGAAAAAAAAGTCATCCGAACATTGTCCCTTTCTCTGTATTTTAAATGGAACATGTATTATTACGATTTTGATGGTAAGGAATGTGCTGCCTGTGTTTATGAAGGCAAATTCTTTTCCACAAATCCACTTAGCTCAGGAGTCTTAGTAGGAGTAAATACAACCATTCACAGTACACTGCTTCGGCGTATACTGACAAATCATAAAAATAGGTCCAAACAAAAAAAAAGGAGTTTGGTACTAAACATAGCGACACGAGAATATTATAAAATTAAATATTAATATATAGTATTAGATAATATAAAAGTAATTTTTAACAGATTTCTAAAACAAAAAAAATCTAAGAAGATTTTATTTTGAAATAGTCACAAATACTGGTTAAAGTGATCTGGCAGCACAGACATGAGAATGACAGGTGCACAGAATACATATGCTCAGAGAGGACAGGTGATCATTATACGAATGACAGCAGAACAGCTACTGCTGAATTGAAAATCATAACAAAATCTAAATATTAATTGTATAATTATTTTCTAAACAAATAATTAGTGTATGAATATTAATAATGACTAATCGAATAAATAAAGATGCAGAACGGCTAAACCCATGTCTTAAGGTTTATTCACCACTTTAAATCATGAGTTCTGGACAAAAAATAAATAAAATTATATAACAAATTCAATTATTTTTGCAGGAACAGGAGCAGTCTTATGCTTGTCTAAGTAAGAACAATTATGACCACTCTAAATGCGACACGTTCTTCGATAATTATAACATATGCAAAAAGTTCTGGGTAAGAAATTATTTATGGAGAATTTGTTACCTTCCTATCTACAACTATATAATACATTTTGCACAAAAATCGACTTTTAATGTTGATTTATAAAGGCTTTTTTTGAATGAGCTCTGTGACACCTATCACTCTTGGGCCAAATGGAACCCACCACATTGACTTTTTTTTGTAGAGGCCTGCCTAAAAGAAATTACAGTGGTCAGTCACCATACTCATACTTAAATGTAAAATCAATCACTAATTATGAATTGGCAAATGCTTTTTGGATAGAGCTTATGAAATTAGGGATTTAGTTTTAGTATTCGATTGCAAATTTGTCTTTCGCTCGCATTTTACATAAATTTGCAAACATTTTGACAGCCCAGGATAGATTGTCGTGGCGCCGCAGAACGAGGAGACCCGCCCCAAAATATTAGGAAATTGCTAGGACAAAGAAGAAGATTACATAAATTTGCAAATCATCACACAAAACGTTAGGGTTTGTCACGAGGACTGCATCAGTTTGACAACATAGGGGTTGCAAAAATATTTACAATGTTTATGTGTACTGTAAACTTGAATATGGTGCTGTTGTCTGGAATTCTTATGAGGAAAAATATACCTTACCGTTAAAAAAAATACAATGTAAATTTGCTCGATGGATCTACAGGAAATGGTACAGATACTATCCCTTTCTATGCTCATCTTTATTCATCTCCGATATGGAAGACAGAGACATTGAAATTTAGAAAATCTATGTCTCAACTCGCACAATCTATACTTCTATACTAATATTATAAATAGGAAAGGTTTGTATGTAAGTATGTTTGTAACGAATTGGCTCAAAAAGTACTAGACGGATTTTAAAAATTCTTTCACCATTTGAATGCTACATTATCACTGATTAATATAGGCTATTTTAATTGTAAGAAAAAAAAAAGTACAATATGTAAACTAATAACTGCAGGTAACACCGCAAGGTTCAGCTATTGTCCAAAAATTAATCTTATAAGCGTTATGGATATCACATCTGTAAGCTTGTAAGATAACATGATTAATAAATTAATTAACATTCAGGGTGCCTAACCATTTCAAGTGTTTATAGACTAGATAGTCGTTTCATACATTGCTATTTTTTTTTTCAGGGCAAAGTGTACAATGATAGAAAAACCAAAGGACTATATCCTTACTTACCTCATGTTGAAGAGAGAGCGAAAATAAAAGAGGACTATTTCAACCAAGTAAACAATTAATTAATATAATGTTAAATAATAGAAATATATTTATAATTTACAAAGTGGCATTTTTTTCATGTTTTTTATTTGAATTAAATACATAGAAAGACAGAAATACTGTAACCTATTAACTAACAAATAACTACAAATATATATATTATTTTTTTTATTGAATAGTGGGCAAACGAGCAGACCTATCACCTGATGGTAAGCGATTACCGCCGCCCATGGACACCCGCAACACCAAAGGCGTCACAAGTGCGTTGCCGACCTTTGGGGGATGGGGGGATGGGTTGGGGTATGGGCCTCCGGTATCCTCACTCACTCCCATTCATGCCGAAGCATAGCTCTCCCACAGTTAATTAAATTGAAAATCTTAATAAGCATTTCAAAGATCAAAAGTTCTAGTTTTTGTATTTATACACAAAGAGAAAAAGTGACAATTGTTCCCATAATATATTTATTTTAATTTTAGCTTGTCATACTGCAGGGCAAAGTCCCTCCCTCCCATGTCTCATCTATTCTAATATATAAATCTCAGGAACCGCTGGTCCGATTTGAAAAAATCTTTCAGTGTCGGATAGTCCATTTATCGTGGAAGGCCATAGGCTATGTATCATCACGCTAATACTAATAGGAGCGGAGCACCAATGCAGAATGTTTCAAAAACGGGAGAAAATTTAACGCTACGGGCAATAGAAGACGCAAACGAGGTTGCGTGGGTCAGCTAGTACAATATAAAATTTAAAAAAAAGAAGTGAGCATTCCTAATATTGTAGTACTAGACTTATCAACTTGCCTACCGTTTGACAGCTAACTTGTAACTTTGCAGCTGCTTACATTTGCATTGATTTTTTATGTGGTAGATAGTTAATTTATAGAGGAAGGTCATACGCTATACACACCAATATAATTAATAAAGCTTTTTTAGCTACCAATATGACTGTAGAATCTAAGAGTTGTGGTCATTTTCCATGGGAGAGCCACGCTTCGGCATGAATGGGCCGGCTCGACCGGAGTGATACCACGGCCTCACAGAAAACCAGTGTGAAATCCTGTGTCGTGGGGGACTTTACAAACATACATGAAACGGACACAAAGAACATCCAGACTCGGGACAACAATTCGTGGATCACACAAAGTGTTGTACCGCGTGGGATTTGAACCCAAGACACTTGGCGCAGTAACAAGCGGCATGGTGACCGCTGAAACCACTCGGCCAACCGTGCAGTCTAATTATTAAAATAGCAAGTTTTCTATAACGATTTTGTAAATAAAACAAGAAATATATTTAAATATTTTATTGTGACACATACAACAGTGGAGAAGCGATGACGGTGTCTGTGTAAAAAGCGTTAGCTAGGTACAATACATGCTAGTTCACTAGAGAATCAAGGAAGGAAGGACATGTTCCGCTTTACATATATTCAATATACAAATAGGTACCCTTAGTAGCAGGTTTCAACTACAATCCATTACATTTATTTATTGATACATACTAATAAATAAATTAAATTAAATATTTTGGACATCTAACACACAACGTCATCTAGTCCCAAGCTAAGCAGAGCTTGTGTTATGGGTACTAGACAACTGACATAAATACTTTTATATTTTTTTTTGTAAATACATACATATTATACATAGAAAACACCCAAATTCCGAAACAAATATTTGCAGATCATACAAACATTTGGTCCGATCCGGGAATCGAACCCGAGACCTCAAGCTTAGCAGTCGCATTCGCTACCACTACGCTACCGAGGCATCTAATAGCACACACAAATTACTTGTCTCGAGATTTAGTATCTTGACATGACAGTGAAGTCCAAAAGTACGAATCCGAATGTCCCTTCGGCCACATTGGCAACTGGTTTCCAACACAGAATGTTGGTTTTCCTTTGGAAACTGTCTCAATATATCTAGAGATTCCTTGATTAGAAAGAATTGCCTGGCTTCATATAAGATCTAATATTTCCAATCATTAGGTTCCAATGTAGCCAAACGGCAATTTTTTTTATTATATAGGGGGCAAACGAGCAGACCTATCGCCTGATGATAAGCGATTACCGCCGCCCACGGACACCCGCAACACCAGAGGCGTTACAAGTGCGTTGCCGGAAGGAAGGAGTACGCTCTTTTCTTGAAGGATTGAAGGTCGTATTTATGGTCCGTTCACATTAAGAAAATCAGGTTTCAAGCTATCATATGAATGATAATTTTTTTGTAACCTGATTGGTCAGGGGGCGGGATTTAATCGATACCTGAATGTATTTTACTGTGACTAGCGCTGTGTAAATTATGTGTGTTGTTAGAACTTCACTTTATTTATTAATAGTATAGAATAATGTTACACTAAACATCGGAGTTTCGGTTTAAATAAGTAATTACGAGTATACTTACGATTTTTGTAATACATAATTGTTTATTTTAAGAAAGTTCTTTTAAACGCATACTAAGGGTACAGGGCTGTAACTGCGTGCGTTTGATCAAGACAATTAAACTATTTTGTACTCTATTTTAACCACCTTTAGGAAACATTTTCATTGGCAATGTAATTAGTTAGACCTATGTTAGTTCTGTCTCGCTCACACCTACACGCAGTATACAAACTCCATCTCTTTCTAGTTACCCTGACTCTTTCAGTCTGAACCTTTACAGAGATATCTTAATAGGTAACAACTACTGTGCTAGGTACATCAGCTTACTGTGATAATTAATTTTGATTCTTATTCTATTTGCTATAAGTTTTAAATTAGTAAAACTTATTTTTCAGATTCGCACTCGATATGTGTCTCTTTTCAAGGAGTGAACATGATTCTTTCTCAGAAATTTTTTCTCAAACTAAATTGAAAACGGAATACAAGGATACAGCAGAATTTAGATTTTTTTCGTGGAGAGTTTGTCATCAGGACTCCACAACCCAACTAGACAAGTTCGAAGTTTTGTAGAAAGACTGTTGTCTGATATATTAGGGCTTCAAACCCTAGAGATGTGTCCCAATATGTTAAGAATGGTAACCCATCCATAGATTGACCTTGCTAGGATTGCTTAACTTTGCCCTACTTCGATACCACTTGTCCAGAGCCAAATAGTGAACGTGTTTATAAAGTTATGAGCTCAGTTTTACTGCGATAGATATAATTTGCACTTATAAGTTTCAAACAAGTATTGAGTGAAACATACATACAAATAATAAATATGCTTATATAATGCAAACGAAAATTCAAGTAAATACAGTAATTAAATATAGACAAAAAGCATATAACTTTATATTCAGACAATGACACAAAATCTTGAAAATCCTTAGAAAATATTGTTTTCTAAGAGGCACTTTTATTTTATTATGAATAAAACTAGACTTTAAAATTTATGAATGTTTAAATGACAAAAAAATCAGTAAAAAGTTAATTTTACAAAACGATTCGTGAATTAAAAAATTATAATAATGTGTTTAAGCTTATATTTATTTATGAAAGTCGAGTCGAGAGAAACTGGACACCACAAAAATACTCCACTATTGACAATCAAAAAAGACATTTATTAAAAAAAAAGGTATAATTCACAGTGGTCGTACACGGAGTTTTTATTGAAAAAAAAAATATAAAACAATTTCTTTTCAGTCAATAATCATTACAATAATTTAAATAATAAAAAAAAAATATTAACATCTTCTAAAGGTGGTTTGAAGATTATAAAACTATATGTATCGTTTGTGGCAGTGAAAAAAATAAAAGCAAATGTGGGGAAATAAATAAAATATACATTTAGGTAAATCAATCGACATATCTATTACTAAAGACATGTAAGTAGGAATATAAGGAAATATTTTTTAAATTTCAAGTTAGTAAACTATGACGTCACACCTTAGTATACTCACTAATTTGTGACGTTACGTATTTATTCGAAAATTAATTTCATCTCTCATGGTCACGGCATCACTCGTGAACGGCTAAACTAATGTCGCTAATTCTTTTTGTTTGTTTGTTGGATAACATATTTATAGAGGAAGACTATTTAATTTCACGTCATGACTGCTAGGAGAGAGACAAACTTCTTAGCAATCCATGGATTCACCGTGCGGGTGCCGGGTCCATCGTGTGGCAGAGGGAGAAACTCAAAGCAGTTCCCAGGACTTGCGACCTAGGTGTAGGTTTAAGGAGGCCCCCTTTAAGATGCGCATCAACGCTCACCTTCACTGCTCGAGTATCAATGAAAAAATTTGCGAATACGTGGAAAAATATTTCTTTTGAGTGAGCTAGTGAAAGCTGAGCTCTGCTTGAGTTACGGGTCTGCTTTGATCACTGCTGTATCTAGTATAGTCTATTCGCTTAGATGCGGTCGCTTTGTTCGTGCCGACGTCGCACATGCGGCTGTTTGTCAAAGACAAATGAAATGCACCACCTGCGGTGCACACCCACAGGTAAGTATGATTTGTCAGTTTACGTGCGCCGAAGCAGTGAATGGTTGTGTTTGTTGACTCTTCTAACGTGTCAACTGTAAATGTTTTAATAAAGGCTAGAAAGGTGAAATGTTTTTATTTTTTAAGTAAATTATCTTTACTATCTAGGTAAGCACCTAACTTGTACGAATTAATATATTCGTATTTCATAATAACCACAATTGCGTGCGGGTGTACCGACACTATCTAAACGAATGGACTTTTACTGACTCGCACTTGCGCGTAGCTACGCCCGCGTGTATGTCAGTTATCGCGGTAAAGAGTACCCTATGTCCTTCCTCAAGAATCTAAGTATCTCCATGACACAATTTATTGAAATCGGTACAGCGGTTTCGTCGTGAAAGCCGTAACAGACAAAGTTACTTTCGAATTTACAATGTTAGTATGATTTTGACATATTAAATGCTATTCGTCAATGGTTAATTTTTCTTACATACATCCAAACTCTGTGGTCAAAATATATAGACATTAACACAACATCTAAATTAATATAAATTGAATTAAAACTAACAATATCTGCTAAAATCTCATTATTTATACTTAATACAAAAAAATATAGTTATAAGTAGTCTAATGATTAGATCCACTAATTCATATTTAAAAAAACAATCGTACCTTTTTTAAAAGGTCGATAGTTTAAAATTAAGTTACGACAACTAGGCCGTTTCATAAATAAATGTTAAATATGTTACAAGTTGGTGTAATACCAATTTATTTGGTCTATCTGTATAAATAAAATTAACTCAAATTGAGGAATGGGTTTTGGTGAATTAAAAAAAAAATTGATAACTTTAACTGTCACATTTGAGGATGGGGAATACCCCACAACTATAAGTAGCTTTCGGGGAATCCCCTTCATTATTAAGTATTATTTTGTCGGTCAATTTTTCAAAGATAATAAATCGTATCGTGGATGGTCACTGGGTGTGAGTATATATATATACATATGTGTTATCAATTTTTATTTAAAAAAATACGACTACCGTTATTCGTACACAATATCAAGAAATAATTACTAAACTAATAAATAATTTTACATACTGTGAATAAATCTGTATAAGTTTGCCACATTCCTCAAATTGCGATACTTAAAATATTGTCAAGGCTGGTGTGTAATGTTTAAAAATTTGGACATCAAAAGTAGCGAGACATAATTACTATTATAAAGGATCCTTGAGGAGGAAAAATCCCCCTGAGGGATTCATTTGGAAGTTTTTATAAACCCAGCGTCCATTTGGATCCCCTGCTTAAAGCGATGAGGGGATTTATTTTTTTTGGATTTAAATCTATGTGTACCTATCTGTCTGTTTACTATATATTATTCTATTAGACGGAGCCTAATGTTTCGCTGCAAAAAAGCTCATTTTAAATTGCGAATACCACTGAACTGGATTTAAGTACTATCAAACGCTTCTAAGATTGATTTCGATGCTATAAAGATTATTTTATTTACGTTTAACTTTTTCGATCAATCTTAGATAACCTCAATATCGCAGGCTTATGCCCAACGACTATCACTGGTGTTCGTAGAGACAAAATTTTTAATCTGTTCCTAACTACTACCATCAAAATTTAAAAAAAGAAGAGTCGTTTGGCTTACGGCAGAATGAACTATGTCAATAGAGTTCCAATTTTAATTTTAAACATTACACACCATCTTGTGTTAAATCTTAAACTAATATATAAATTTATAAGGAAAATAATTTTAGTAAGAAAATAGACAATACGTGCTATGAACCCTTAAATAAAGATGTACACAGTGTGAAAAAAGTCCTTGAAACTACAGTCCTTAAAATTTAGCTTGATCTCTGTAATAGACGGCTGTGAAACCGACGAAGTAACTTCGAACAAACGATTTTATTTAGTGTCTTACTAATATTATAAACGCGAAAGTTCGTGAGTATGTTTGTTGCTCTTTCACGCAAAAACTACTGAATACATTTTGATGAAACTTTACAATAACACAGCTTATACATCAGAATAACACATAGGCTACAATTTATAAAGGTACTAGTTTGCCCGCGGTTATTTTTGTACCGCTGGGTTCAATTAGTCGTGTATATTTTAACTATAGTTTATCACAAATGAAGTGCATTATAAATGTAAAAATTCACACCTAAAATGTACCTCATAAGTTCTAATGACACTAGTGATAATTGTTACAGAGATCAAATTTTATTTTAAAGACTATAGTACAAACTGATGTTCTTACATATTGATGTTTAGAAGAATTAATATGCAATGTGTACTATCTTTAAAAACATAACTATTTAAAAGTCGAACAACATAATGTACTAACAAATATTTGGATATTTTGTCTTAAATATTAAAAACTGCACAGTGGTCAAGTGTTAATTTGTTAAATGTATTAAAGCGCATTATCAATATGCTCAGCTCATACAAGGTGTATCTTCACAAAAGACAATGACTTTGGACCATCATTAACAAAACATTTTAACAAAAAAAAAAAATTTTTATGTGGCAATCGAGCAGACCTATCGCCTGATGGTAAGCGATTACCGCCGCCCATGGTCACCCGCAACACCAGAGGCGTTACAAGTGCGTTGTCGGCCTTTTAGGAAGGAGTATGCTCTTTTATTTTTTTAGCTGTTATTCGAATGAATTTTAAAATTCAACTTTTTTGTTTTTTTACAAAACTATCTAACTATTCTCTGACCATTGTTTGTAATATAATCTGATTAACAAGTTCACAGGGAAAAATGATTTCTTCGGAAAACTTATTCAGTTTGATGAGCTGAAGTCATAGGTTTGCAGTAGTAGACACACCTTGTATAACGCTAGCTCCAGTCTGACTTATAAACTGTGGTTGGATTATAATCCTTTCTTTTCCGTGCTGAAATTCCTTCACCTCTCTGGATCTGATGTGATTACCCCACTGGTAGGGTAGAGATCTGAACCACCCCATTAGTAGGATGATTATGCCAGACTTACTTAGTGGCTGGGAACCAGATATACCATAGAAAGGAACTCCCTTTGATTATAATCCTATCTATTTAAAAAGCCGTGTCTATTTCTATAAAATGTTTCGAACTATCTCATCCCATAAGGTGGGGATGTGTAGTGTACATAATGTTGTCTGTCATTGTTAGTTATGTTATTTAACACGCATTGTCATCTAAGAGTCAATCTGATCGTTGTTTTATGTAGAAACAGCTTATCCTGAAGTGGTCGCACATCTGCCGAACCTGAAGAGAAAACAAAACGTTCAAACAACAAAAGAAAATAGTGACGGGTCAAGCCCCGCCCCCTGATCAATCAGGTTGCAAGAAATTCTCGTTTCGTACGAAAATTTGAAACCTGATTGGTCAGTATTTTTCTGAGATAAATCTCGCATAAGGAAAAACTGTGTTGCGAAGAACATTACAAATACACGACACAAAAATGTGACAAAGTCCGTTTCACGTATGGGACAAATTCACAATTTGTGGATCACACAAAACTTCCCCATCGTCCTCCGTCGAATGCTTAAATCACTATTGCCCAGTTCCTATATTTGAAAAACGATCCGTTCTAGGTACGAATAGTAGTATATTATACGGAGCGTAAACTAAAATCGTTCCTATAAAAAATAAATTGAGGAACGGTATTTACGACTCGTAGTCGGTTGTAGAAAATTTTTACACGATGAGGATTTGTTAAATATAGGAACCGGGCATAAGACAACCGTGCAGTCTATCGTTCATATATAATGTTCTGTACAACTTACCACGCAGGTCCCATAGTGTATATGAGCCCCAATAGTGAAGAGTGTCATCCCATAGAAGGCAGCCACCTCGTAGTGTGGCAGTAGAAGTGAGACGGTAGCACACAGGGTCAGAGGCCATAGCAGCCAGTTCACAGCGTCACACCGCTGGTTGCTCATTTGACTCACGATTAGACGACACTAGAATAAAATTAATAATAGTTTAAAAAAAAACAGTTATACAAAATCCAACCAAAAATAACTGGTGGTCTGTAAAGTCGGTTTTTTTTAGTTTTTTTTATTGAATAGTTGGCAAACGAGCAGACGTATCACCTGATGGTAAGCGATTACCGCCGCCCATGGACACCCGCCACACCAAAGGCGTCACAAGTGCGTTGCCGACCTTTGGGGGATGGGAAAGGGGATGGGGGGAGGGGTTGGAGTATGGGCCCTCCGGTATCCTCACTCGGTACGGATGTGTGGGACGGGTATCATGTTCCACCCAACACAAAGAGAGGATCCTTTGACCAGGCGAGGTGATTAGCCTGGCGGGCTACTGCCCAACAGTTGATGTTGGGATGTTGTATATATGATATAATCGGCGCGAGAACATCTATTGCGCGTTTCAGGATTGGTAGTTACTCCGTGTAGTTACTTCGTAGTTCACTGTATCTTCGGTAGATGGCGCTGTATATGGAGGTCGCCACAACGGACGATAATTTTACGTGATAACGTCATAACAAAACATTAAAAGCAACAGAGGCGCTCACAGCCCGGTTGAACTCAGTGATTAGAAACAATCACTGAGAGTAAGCAAAGACGGTGCGGTTAGTTGATGAGTTGAGGGGCACGATGGTATCGAGCGTCTTCGTGATTCGGAGGTCACGTTAAGCAGTCGGTCCCAGTTGTTATCATATATCACAGTTGTGAAGCTTAGTTGGAGGCCTTTGGGCGTCTTAAAAACATCCAACAGCAACATGACCTCACCCATCTTTTGAGAGGAGACCCGAGCCCAGAAGTGGGATATTACGGGTTGTTGATGAAAAAGGCAACAGAAATAAGCTAATTATCCCTGATTACTGGTTAAATAAATCAAGCAGGTTTTCTTCAATTATTACTATAAAAAAATCGATACTTACAGCAACATTACTGAATAATGTTCCATAGAGTACGAACAGTGCTCTAAGATCATAGTCAGGTAGATGACTGGACTTGTGTACCCATATCGAACACACCACGAATACTGTCAAAAATGACCACAAAGGTCTAAGTGCTTCGGTCGCTGTTCGCATCTTGCCGGTGCGAAGTTTGTATGATCTGTAAAAAAAAAGTTATATGTATATGTTTTTTTTTAATTGTATAGGGGGTAAACGAGCAGACGTATCGCCTGATGGTAAGCGATCACCGCCGCCCATGGACACCTGCAACACCAGAGGCGTCACAAGTACGGTGCCAAGAGCAGTGGTTACCATACTCATTGCGAATGCAGACAATGCAAGAATGCAGCATGTTGACCCCCACTGATGCATTATGGGCCTCCGGTCTCGCACTACGAAACGACGAAGATTTAATAGATTGGTGAGTGTTCTTCTGTGAGTGATAGTACCGCCCTGGAGATATCAGACCCATACGAAGCTCTACTACCTTGATATGTAATGAAGCATGTTCAATTTAAGATTTGTTCCCTATTGCCGACTTGCATGGTTAATGTATGAAACTTCATTGAAAAGAAACGAAAGATCCTTATAGTAATCGCATACGTTATATCACATTTAAAAATATTTGTAACCAAAAATCATATTTTGTAAATATTTGACGGCCTCCTACTGAGGTTGTAAAGCGTTCGCTCATTGGTCAAGTCAAGTCAACTAGAATGGGCTTTTCCAGCCTTCTGTTACATACTTCCGTTCCTTGGCACGAAAGTCTGCGAAGCGAGAATTAATATGTTACACATAAGAAGATTTGAGCCATCGCTGGACGTCGAAACATCGTTTTTTTAACCTGTAATATAATACTATGTGCCAAGACCGTTGCTGTCGAAAACTTTGAGGAAGGCCTATGTGCGGGAGTGGTCATCTTGCAGCTGAGATGATGAATATGTGTAAATCGTGAATATGAATATATTTGAGATTTCCTCAACGTTAAACATAGCGTTGTTACACGTCGTCACATCTGGTCTGATTCTCCGCATTAGATATCGTGTTAAAATGATGTGTATTCATTCATTTAGTTGAAGCTGAATAGTTTGTTTGTTTCATTGAATGCTGCTAATCTTAGGAATTACTGGTCCGATTTGAAAAAAATACAGTGTTAGATAGCCCATTTTTCGAGGAAGGCTAGAGGCGCGGAGCAATTGGATTGGAGCACCAATAAAGAATGTTTCAAAAACGTGGGAAAATTATCACGCTAACTAAGGGCCAGTGTTGGGCAAATTTTAATTGCAATTAAAATTAATGATTAACAATTGATTAATCGTGAAAGGACACTATTAAAACTTTTTTTTTTATTTAGTTTAGTTAGTTTGAATAGTGTCCTTTCACGATTAATCATTGTTAGTCATTAATTTTAATTGCAATTAAAATTTGCCCAACACTGCTAAGGGCAGTAGACGTACCTATACGAGGTTGTATGGGAGTTATTCATATAAGTTTCAATAATGTTTTATAAATTATGAAATTATCATGTAAGTACACCTAACATATTAATGTCGTATAACAGATTAAGTATCTTTGTAATATTAAGATTAAAACTGTATGTTTTATGGTCCTCAGGGTTAAATATTGCTTTTTGTTTTGAATTGCACAACGTTAATAAAAGTGTGAGAAACATTATCACGCATTGCAATATATGTTTTTGTATGAATTTTTTTGTGAAATATTATGATCGTATTTTCTTGAAATGGAGAAAGGTCTTTCACTCGGTTTTTTAAAATGTTTTAAATACCAAAATGACTCTACTTTGCCTGATAGAAAGAAATCCAAGAATGGTGGTCACCATTCATAATGCGAATAAAGGCTATGCAGTATGGTAACCCACATCAGCTCTTCTTTGATATTTATTTATTAACTTTGTGCACAAAATGTACAATGGCGGATTTAATGCCAATGGCATTCTCTATCAGTCTACCGTTGTCTTGCCGTGGTGCGGAAATGAATGAGATGGTGCACAACACTTTCGTTAGGAATTTAAAGGTAATTCAGATTTTTTTTATGGAGTAGCTGGCAAACGATTAGACGTATCGCCTGATGGTAAGCGATTACCGCCGCCCATGGACACCTGCAACACCAGAGGCGTTACAAGTGGTGATGGTAGTTTTATCAATTTTTGTTTAGTTTTACTACAATTGTAAAAGTGTTATATATTTTTTGATTATATATTCCATACTTAGATGGCAAGTGCGAAAGTAACTCTGTCTGTCTGTAACGCTTTCACGGCCAAACCGCTGCACCGTATTAAATGAAATTTGGAATTGAGATACTTTGATTCTTGAGGAAGGACATAGGCTGTTATTTGTTGCTGTGGCGACATCCACATCCATATAACACAATAGTAAAACTACTACAGCGCCACCTACTGAAGATACCGTGAACTACGAAGTAACGCACTACAGTCTACACGGAGTAACTACAAATCCTGAATCGCGCAATAAATAGTTCTCGCGCGGAATATTATATACGAGTATATAACATCCCAACATCAACTGTTGGGCAGTAGCCCGCCAGGCATGATCACCTCGCCTGGTCGGAGGATCCTCCCTTTGTGTTGGAGGGACATGACACTCGCTGCCCTACAGGTGCGATAACCGAAAAACACGCGGGACAAATATTTATAGAATTGTTACAAAAATAAATAAAAAACATGCATATTGCTTATTAAGCGTTTAGTGCAGTGGGGTGTAGTTTAATCTGTCTGGAGGTCAATGAGTTAATAAACTATATTATTATAGTGATAAAAGTGAAGATCCGTTGCGGGGTCATTGCGGGTTATTTATGTGTATATAGGTACCTAATCGTTACACATTTGATCAATGTATGTCGAGGACATCAATATAAAAGTTAGTTTTGAGGAAACATATGTTTATTAATGAATTAGTAAATAAATATGTAAACAAATCACAGTTATCGTGTTTCGGCAGAGATTTAAATCCTATTTCATCGGTTAAAAATAAGTTTCAGATAGCGTATATGACAGCTGGTTTGACACAATTTATATGAAAGATATGTCGAATTATCTATTTTATTTTTATGTTGTATTATGGGCAAACGAGCAGACGTATCACCTGATGGTAACCGACTACCGTCGCCCATGGACACCCGCAACACCAGAAGCGACACAAGTGCGTTGCCGACCATTGGGGGATGGGAAGGGGGTTGGTGTATGGGCTACCGGTATTTTCACTTACTCGGTAAAACACAGCGCAAGCGCTGTTTCACACCGGTTTTCTGTGAGGCCGTGGTATTACTCCGGTTGGGCCGGCCCTTTCTTGCCGAAGCGTGGCTCTCTCACGAAAAAAATCTGTTATTTAAGCTGTCGAAAACTTATAGTCCACGGGCCCACGTATAAGGGATTTCAGTGATTAATAACAGGCTGAAAGTTTATACACAGCTTCGTTTTGACGAGACCCCCAACTTTTATTATTGGACCAAATTCTGATAGTGGCAGGAAAAAGCGGGATAGGGAGCGAAACACGTCGATTTGATGAGTGTCCCAAATTAATAAATAACAGTTTCTAAAAATCAATACTTCGAGAAAATACGATGGAAAACTGAGAAAAACTTGTGGCATACAAAGTGAATGGTACCTTCCCGAGTGACCCCCAGCTCTAACATGTCAGAATGGTGACTTGAAACATTTTATTCATTTTCATTAATAACAAACTGATTTTTGTTTTGGGGCTTGCAAAATATATATTTTACATAAAAAATGCATCGGCATACAAATTCGATGGTAATTTTTTTGAGACCCACACTCGAAAGTTGTCAAGATTATGTTAATATTTTTTCGAGTGTGGGTCTCAAAAAAATTACCAATCCCTTGTTGTACGTGGGCCCGTGGACTATTATTTGTAACCTCAGCGGTAAAAGGGCCTAACTTTTTTTCGGGCATCTGACCAACACCATCCTAGCTTCAAACAAAGTAGAGCTTGTCTAAACGTTTAAGATAAATAAATAAATATTTTCGGACATCTTACACACAACGCAATCTAGTCCCAAACTAAGCAGACTTTGTAATATGGGTACCTACTAAACAACTGATTATATATATATATATATATATAAATTTACTACTTTTTTCTGTATATGTTCTGTATAGATGTATATATAAATGAATTGCTGTTCGTTAGTCTCGCTGAAACTCGAGAACGGGTCTGCCGATTTAGCTGATTTTGGTTTTAAAATATTTGTTGTAGTCCAGGGAAGGTTTAAATATTTTACAAGGTTTAAATAAACATAAAAATGCTCGAAATTAAAGACAAAAAAAGTTTTTCGAGCGGAGCATCAGTGAAGAGGCAATAGAAAATACCCAAACTGCGAAACAAATATTTGCAGGTCCTACAAACATTTGGTCCGACCCGGCAATCGAACCTGTAACTTCAGGCACAGCAGTCACATCACGCTACTACTGCGCCACCGAGGCATTTTAATTGTTAGTCTGTCAACGGAAACTGTAAAGATCTATAATTCCATTGACAAATACACACAACAACAAAAAAAAACATATTTAAGAGAAATATACTCACTGATAAATATTATACAAGGCGACAGGCAAATTGGTACACACTCCAGTCGCGTAGATCAGTACTTCGAAAACGTTGGCAACCGTATACCCGGAGAATACATACTTCTTATAGAAGCCAGTCCCTGTTACACCCGTCAATAGGAAGAACGCCGTGGAAGCCTGCCGACAAAAGGGACAACAATAAACTTCGATGATACTCGTAAAATAAAAGTTATATAATTTTTTTGTTTACTGTGTTTGGAAAATGGAATTGTGGTTTGTGTGCTTTTCTTCTGATAATTTTTATTATTGGCGCCTCGGTAGCGCAGTGGTAGCGTATGCGACTGCTAAGCTTGAGGTGTCGGGTTCGATTCCCGGGTCGGACTAAATGTTTGTATGAACTGCAAATTTTTGTTTCGGAGTTTGGGTGTTTTCTATCTATAATATGTATGCGTTTACAAAAAAAATAAAAAATATATATGTATTTATATCACTTGTCTAGTACCCATAACACAAGCTCTGCTTAGCTTGGGACTAGATGGCGTTGTGTGTTAGATGTCCGGAATATTTATTTTATAACATTTTCTGCTAGAGATTGCCTTCCAGCGATGATGCCGCCACACTTACTTACATAGTTATAAGTCCTCCTTGTATTTAACTGGTGTACAATAAAGCGATATATATATTATCGTGGGAGAGCCACGCTTCGGCATGAATGGGCCGGCTCGACCGGAGTGTTACCACGACCTCACAGAAAGCCGGTGTGAATTAACGCCTGCGCTATGATGCACCGAGCGAGTGAGGATACCGGAGGCCCATACTCCAACCCTATCCCCCAAATGCGGGTGTACATGGGCGGCAGTAATCGCTTACTCTCGCACTGGCTCACTAATTACAGGCGACTTTTTTTATTTCTTTGTCTCTTACCTGTCGTTTTTTCCGTTGCATCCGGTTTGAAATCACAAAAATTCTAAAGAAGTTTCAGTTCAAAAAAAATATTTAAAAAAATATAGCTTATGGCAAGCGTGCAATGGGGACTTCACGTTGAATATATTTTTTCTACATCATTAATCTCTTGCAGAAAGCTAATACCTACTTTTAAAATACTACCTACATTATTAAGCATTGGTCACAAGGTAAATAAATATATTTCTAAAATTGATTAAGATATTTTAATTAAATTTGTGAACAGTTTGTGTTGGCTGAATATCCGGGAAGGAAAACGAACAAGGAATCAACATTAAATGTGTTAACAATTATAATTAATGGATTTGTGTGTTGACAGTAATAAGAGTAACTGGATGGTGACCGCTGGTGGCATATTACCATGATGATGAAGATACACTGAACTACGAAGTAACGCACTACACGGAGTAACTACCAATCCTGAATTGCGCAATAGAAGTTCTCGTGCCGATTATCATGTATACAATAACCCAATATAAACCGTTGGACAGTGATCACCTCGCGTGGTCGGAGGATCCTACCTTTGTGTTGGAAGGATATGACATCCGTTCCCCCACAAATTAATAATTAGAATCAGGATTCATTACAAAGGAGTATTATAAAAATAATAATAATATAAAATATATCATGAACTCTAAAAAATAAAAAAATTAATAATGATACAAATTTTACTAATTATATAGGTCTGTCTGTCACCGCAAAAGAAAATGATCTGTGTGCGTGTGTGTGTGTGTGTGTGTGTTTGTGTGTGTTTGTGTGTTTGTGTGTGAGTATGTGAGCCAAACATTATGTGGTACGTTAGGACCTTTGATTAATAGCATGTTCTTCCGTTTTTTTTAAGACTGCCGAAACCAAATAGCCTAGGTGACATAGGCTTTATAAATGTTAACAAAAGTTTTACGTAGTTGAGTTTTTTTTTTACTTTTTCTTGTTAAAGTTACATATTACAAGTGAGGTTATCCAAAACTCACAAATCCCGCCTATTTTAGCGGAAGCATTAATAAGCCGACAAAGCATTTTGAATCTTAAATACGTGGCGTCCATTGGTTGCCATGTACTCAGGTCGGTAATCACTTAATTTGTTTGCTCTTTAAGAACTGATTCTCTTGTCACAAAGTTTGCCATATTTCAAAGGAGTAACTCTAGAGTGTGTGTACGCACTTTAACTTAATTCTGCAAGCACCGGTTCTCTTTAAAACAATATATATATTACAAAAAAAGTCGAAGAAAAACTTACCCACATACTGAAATCGTATCCCCATGGGAGGAACAAAACACCTGTATTGTACTTCTCCCAATGGCTGATGTAGAAGTTGAGAAGTAAATTCCACATCACATAGTATATCCTGAAATAATGAAAATAGATATACAGGTGTAAAAAGACTACTACCGAAAACTTGGGGGTTGCAATCAGACCATGATACTGAATAGGTTTAGCGAAAAAAAAAACTCAAAAAAAAATGTTAATTTATCTAAGTCGTTTTATGTTTCTTTCTGCTTACATACACATAGTAAAACATAACAGGACCTAAACTACCTAATTATCTCATTTAGAAAACCAAAAAACAAAGAAAATCAATAAAACAGTAATGTATTTTAATATCAAAACAGCTGGCCGGGTGAGTGCAATGACCGCGACAGAGCGCGCGGGCGCGTTAAGTTGTACATTGCTGGCTTCTGAAATTAATAAAAATCTTGACACATTGTTTTTTCAAGCTACAATTTTTTTTAAAGACAACTGTTTTTTTTTTTAATAAGTTTTGGGGTGCTGGATCAGCCCCTTTCGTTTTCGGTAGTCGTCTTTTTACACCCTGTATAATAAGAGTACGTGTCTGTCTTCAGCTGTATTCATCCCATAGGTATCGTAAGGACGCTAGATCTAAGCCGAACGGATAGAGGATTTCAGATTCACAGCAAGTTAATGTAAATATTTACCTGATAGGAGGTATAGAGTAGTCAGCTCGTCCGAATATGGAGTAGAGACAAGCTGGTATGAAGAACACCGTGTACGAATCTAGACCGTGGTCAAACAATTCACCCAGAGGGCCCGACGTTTGCGTCCGTCGAGCTTGTTTGCCATCAATACCGTCTATAAAAAAAGTAAAGGTTCTTTTTAATACAATATTTAGGGTATGTTTTATAACATACTGATATACCATTTTGAACCTTACTGCCAGGTAACTACAGATTTCAGTTTCACAAGTCTCGGATAGAGACAAATTATGTCAGATACGGGTCAGGTCGACCGGGGCAGACGAACGAAACACGACAGCATTCGTGCTGTCGGGTTTCGTTGGTGAGTGCGGAATCCAAGGACCAATGATGCAGAAGTATTACTAGGCCGCCATGTCGTGGGTCACCATGCTACGTAACCCCTCTGAATGGTTGGAATGTATGAATATTACAAAATTCTTTAATTAGAACTTATTTGACTTTAATTAGTAATTTTCAACATACATTTCATCAAAAATTCTGTTACTAAATATGTTGCCTTAATAAAATGTGTGCTTGGCATAATTGGAACAATGCTTTTTCAAGAATTAAGTCTGTGTAACTTTAACAATGTTTTTAAGAGAATTCATAATTGATTGTAAATAGAAAACAGGCATTCTTCGTAGGAACTATAAAATTAATCTTTGACATTAAAATGCAAATAAATATGTCTTAAAATTACGTTATGGGAGTCAAATATGTCTGCATCTGGACTACACTGAAGGAGCTCATTTATGAGCCCGATTGCTGTAAGCAGTGGGGCTGTCGTCAGCCTAGGGAGAGCGCCACGTAGGTGGATAGCTGAGGAGTCTATGTTGTCGTCTCCCAACGCCACGTATATGTATATTGAACATAAAAATGTATTGATTCCCGTATACTAGAGTTATCTACCTTACGCTACGTTCACACGAAGACACGTTTTATCGGATTAAATTTTTACCGTATACAGAACCGAATACTCTGTTCACACTATGTTCGGTTTTGTTTTTCTGTAAAAAACTCGTCAAACTTTTAAGCACATGTTGCGGAAACATTTCACAACAATATTAACACTTCAATCCTAATTTTATCCTCTCCACAACAAAATATATAATATTTAGTGTATGTATGTGTGTATGTGTATGTATGTATGTATGTGTGTATATGTATGTATATATGTACATATACGTGTGTGTATGTAAATACTTAATTATTATGTAATTTAATATACATTTCCGATCAATGTGCATCTACTATTCTTGGCTCTGCATCACCCTAAGGTCGACTGGTAGAAAATGCCTACGGCATTAAGTCCGCCTATGCACCAATTATGCATGAAGTCTTACATAAAAAATAAAATAAATGGTGTGAATATGCTATTCGGTTTTTGCAGGAAAGCTGCGTTCAGTCTCTTACTATCAACACTCTTGCTATCATATATACTGGTAAATATATAGGTACATACTAGCTGACCCACGCAACCTCGTTTGCGTCTTATATCGCCCGTAGCGTGAACATTTCCCCCGTTTTTGAAACATTCTTCATTGGTGCTCCGTTCCTATAGTTCCTATAGCAGTATCGTGATGATATATAGCCTTCCTCGATACATGGACTATCTAACACTGAAATAATTTTTCAAATCGGACCAGCGGTTCCTGAGATTAGCGCGTTCAAACAAACAAACAAACAGAAAACTCTTCAGCTTTATTATTAGTATAGATTATACATCGAAAACACCCAAACTCCGAAAGAAATATTTACAGATCATACAAATATTTGATCCGACCCGGAAATCGATGCTGTGACTTTGCACAGCAGTTGAATACGCTACCACCGATTTTGACAGACCTCGCACTAGCACACAGCTGACGGAGTACTTTAAGGAGTAATTTAAGATACTTTTATTTTAGAAAAAATAGGGTTACGTGAAAACAAAACAAAAATCAATGTAATACTGAATAGTCACGTGGGGGTAATCAATTTAAAATAGAAATACGGAAACTGAAAACAACGTCAATAGATAACACACTGATAAATAGATAACAGTTAATGGCAAAATCAAATGCTACTTATCAACTATTTTACTCGGCCTTGGATTATAAAATTGTTGATATTTAACACATTTGTTAAATACGTGTTTTTTTAGTAGCATCCATTTTTTCTTTTCTTTGTTATATAATCACAAATTTTAACAAAAAAGAAACCGACTTCAAGAACTGGACCAAATTGAAATGGGGGAAGCAAAATACGGGAAGCATCAACTTTCAAACAAAAAAAAGAATCATCATAATCGGTTCACCCAGTCTAAATATAATAAAGTCACCCAAAATATTGTCGAATTGAGAACCTCCTCATTTTTTAAAGTCGTTTAAAAGACAATCCCGCATTAAGAATATACACATCCTCTGTCGCGGGGAACCTTACAGACATATATGAAACGAACACCACGGACACAAAGAACAGCCAGACTCAATTTGTGGATCACACAAATCGGATTTGAACCCACAACACTTGGCGCAGTAGCAAACGGCGTGGCGACCGCTTAAACCACTAGGCCAACCGTGCACTCGATGCTTTTGTGGCGACTTCCACATATAACACAACAATAACATACTACAGCGCCATCTACCGAAGTTACACTGAACTACGGAGTAACGTACTACACGGAGTAACTATAAATCCTAAATCGCGAAATAAATAGTTCTCGCGCCGATTATCATATATACAACATCCCAACATCAACTGTTGGGCAGTAGCCTGCCAGGCATGATCACCTAGCTTGGTCGGAGGATCCTCCCTTTGTATTGGAGGGACATGATATATGTAAGAAAGCCTACAGAAACCTCGGGTTTTTGCTAAGACAGTCTCATGGTTTCACCAACATTACAGCTCTAAAGGTATTGTATGACGCATTAGTTCGTAGCCACCTGGAACATAGTGCGGTCATTTGGGCTCCGCATGAAGCAAAATATTGTGACATGTTAGAACGGGTTCAGAATAAGTTCACAAGACACTTATATTTAAAACTGTACGGGGTATACCCGTTCTTCCCATTGATGTACCCAACTCTGTTTGTGCTGGGTATGGTCGGATATAACAAACTAAGAGTGCGACGTGAATACACCCTTGCTGTGTATGTAGTAAAACTCCTACGAGGTCTAGAACATAATCCTGAGGTACTGGGCCACCTGAACCTGTGCGTGCCTGATCGGTACGTGTGGAGGCGCCGACGCCCGCCTCTATTGGCTTTACCAGTAGCCAGAACTAACTTACTTGAGAAAGCACCCCTAACGCGAATTATCTATCTAATTAACGAAGTTCACAAAGATTTTGATATTTTTTCATGTCAATTGAGTGTACTCGCAAAATGTCTTTTAAATTTAATTTGTTTTAAAACCTAAAAGAGTTGCAATATTTTGTTTTTGTTTTATATTTTTTAATATTAAGATAGATTGTTAGTTTTATTGAGTTTATATTTCGTTAATGTATGTGTTTTTTTTGTGTATGTTTGTGTATGTAATAATATAAATGTAAAGTAGCCTCACTATCGCATTAGGGAAACCTGTAATGATAGTAAAGGTGATGTGTATACATAAATAAATAAATAAATGATACCCGTTCCCCACAGCGGTGACCCCTAATAACTAGATGTAAAAACATTTTATTTCTATTTAGACTATCTTTTAAAACTATTCAAATGTTTGTTTTTTCATATGTTTCTATGACCATCAAAAATAATTTTGCTCGCGTAGTCACTTTTTATCAGATCAGCCCCCCAATAGCCAAGTTTACATTCTAGAAACATAAACGTTAATCTATACTAAGACTAAAAAGCTGAAGAGTTTGTTTATTTGAACGCGCTAATCTCAGGAATCGATGATCCGATTTGAAAAAATATTTCAGTGTTGGATAGCCCATTTATCGAGGAAGGTTATAGGTTATATATAATCACGCTAAGACTATTAGGAGCGGAGCCCCAATGAAGAATGTTTAAAAAACGGGGGAAAATTATTACGCTACGGGCAATAGTAGACGTAAACGAGGTTGCGTGGGTCACGTAATACGTAGGTACACGTGCGTTACGTTTACGAATGACGTCATCTCAAAGCTTAGTCGTGAGGTCAAATTAATAGACAAATATCGAATGGAAAAAAGAATAGTGATTATAAAAAGAGATTTAAAGCGAATCAGATCTCTTATCTGTCTATCTTCTCTCTTGGGTCGGTATCAGATTTACTTGTATGAACGTTTTCTTTTCGATATGTTATGGAAAATAAATAATTTTACACCTATTTCCGTTGATCGTCGTGAAATACTGAGCTGAGAAATAGGTATGTAGGTATGGGGTAGGTTTTGGACGCGGAAGGCGGCCGACGTACAGCCATGGCACACGACTTAATAGGCCGATTAATTTAAAACTATTCCTTTAATACTTATTTTTTTAGTATAAATTAATAAAATACTTTAGAATTCCTAAGGAAAGTAAGTAGTAAGGTTTTTTTTTATTTTATAGGGGCAAACGAGCAGACGTATCGCCTGATCGTAAGCGATTACCGCCGCCCATGGATACCCGCAACAAGAGAGGTGTTACAAGTGCGTTGCCGGCCTTTTAGAAAGGAGTACCTACGCTCTTTTCTTAAGTTTTTTATTATTAGTGACAGCTGGAGTAGTTTAAGCGTAAAAGCGTAATTAAGCGAACAATCTAACACTTGCATTAGTAACACTAATTAGGAAAGCTTACCTAGCGTATATGCGAGGAATAGAAATACGCCGATAGCGTACCAAAGCGACTGTGGGATCACTTCCTCATGGCCATTCAGAGCTCCTCCAATGGTTTCGTTGTACACCGGCGTACTGGCAGCGTAGTAATCGTAGTCGTAGTACGACAGAAACAGAAAGTTTAGTACTATAAGTAGGAACCCGCCAAAAGTCAACACGTTGGGCGCCACCCATTTTGGTACCAGCTGAAACAATAAGTTAGGTTAATACTTAATTGAATTTTTATATCATACATATAGCTAAAGAGTATATAGTAGAGCTTTAAGAATCTATGTTTTTTTATGGAATATGCCCCTTGCAAACGAGCAGACGTATCACCTAATGGTATGCGATTACCGCCGTCCATGGACACCCGCAATACCATAGGCGACAAAAGTGCGTTGCCGGCCTTTAGGGATGGGGGGAGGGGTTAGGATATGGGCCTCCGGTGTCCTCACTCACTCGGTGAAACAGCGCAAGCGCTATTTCACACCGGTTTTCTGTGAGGTCACGGTGCCGAATCGTGGCTCTCTCACATAAAGCCACCGCTCACCGTACCGCCTAAGCTATCGAACACATTTTAATAAATGAGGTGTTAGTAGATTTGTAATGATGGCCCGGGTGACATAGACAATACAGTTTCTGGCTTATTATACCATCTTACCGAATCGAGTTGGTATAGGGTTTGTGTCAAGTTTGGAAATAGCAGACGGTGCCCGCGTTAGTGCGTCTAGGAGTAGGGAGGGATCCGGATGTCAGCTGAATGAAAGCTGTTCTCGGATCCCTCCAATCTCAGGCTCAGAGTGGCACAACATGTGGTTTTAATCGGTCCGATTCCGACACACCACCCCGCCGCAAACCCCGGTGGGATTATGGCCCGTGGGGGTTTCTACACGTAAAAACAAATGGTTTGGTCAAGTTTTTTTTACAGATATCAATGGGTTAGCGTTCTGGTTACCATAGTACAGTTTGTGTCTGGTTTAGAATTAGATGGCTATGTGTTACGTGTGTTCCTAAAAAATTAATACCATAACTAATTCTATAATACCTATCCTATTACTATTATAAAGGCGAAAGTTTGTAAGTATGGATGTATGTATGTATGGATGTTTGTTACTCTTTCACGTAAAAACTACTGAATGGATTTGAATGAAACTTTACCACAATATAGCTTATACATCAGAATAACACATAGGCTACTATTTATAAAGATATAGCTTCGCCTCGCGGCGTTGCCCGCAGTTATCATCGTACCGCGGGTAGCACCGCGGGGTTCAGCTAGTTATTTATAAAATAATATCAATGACGGTCTTTTTGCATTTCTAAGTGCATTAAATCAGTAAGATTGCCTATCAAATAACACCCATATTAATGCCATAAAATTTACAACAGCACTGCTAATATCATTTTCACTATCAGAATGTATCACGCGACACAATCTAAAAATAACTTTAATACGTACGCTGTAAGGTTTCTATTTGAGGCTTTAACAATTACGTGGACTGCAGTCAAAAGACCTCGTGTGAAAACAGACAGTGAAATGGCCGATAGCATTTTTAGAATGAATGCACAAACAATATGGAACGCATATTAGTGTATTTCGGTATTGTATACTTTATAAGTGCAGCATAAAGTTGATATTACATTATTTGTGCATACCGATAACCTTACAAAAGATGATTGATAAGAATCGAACGATGTTTACTTTATCAATGTTCGTTTATATATATTTTTCCGGAGGAAAAAAACGCTTATATAGAAATGCGGACGAGTGGTAACAATTTGAACCGAAACTAATATTATAATAAGCATTTTAGTTGGTTTGTTTGTTACGATTTTAACAGCATTCGCTAGAGAAGTAATGTTTAAACTTGGGCTGCCATCTCTATAATCTGGAAACCACGACAAAAATTGCAATTTCCCCAGATTTTAGACTTCAAAGCACGGACACGTCAACCGTTTTTTCTTTATTTAGTCAATATAAAAAAAAATCGTTTAGATGACCCTAAATTTTTTATATTCAAACAATTTTTTTACTAAATTTAGTGACCGGTCGGTCGATAGTACCCGGATTGCAAATAAAATCGTCCAGACACTTTCTAAACTAGGACAATTATGCACGAATGGCAGCCCTATTTAAACGTTTTTCAGGACTAGAGAAAGACACTAGGGCACAATATTGAACTTGATATACCTCAGCGAAACTGTGGACAATTGCTAAGTAATACAAACTTTAATTTCATAAGCCTATTGCAGTCCGCTGTTGGGCATAAGCCTCTCCTTCAAAAGGTAATTTAACTAACTTAAAATATAATTTAACAGCCACATTGTCCTACAAATTGCGTGGTACGTTATCCCGGTCCTACGTTCAAAAACTTACTGTTATGTACCACAACCGAGAATTTTTGTAATAGGAAAAAGAGGGGTCTCATCAAAAGTGAAGCCACTCACGAAAAATAAGCTTGATAGTAATAATTTGTAAAATTGGTTCCGGAGATCCCGGACTAATTGTCATTTAACTGCCTCGGTGGCGTAGTGGTAGCGTATGCGACTGCTAAGCTTGAGGTCTCGGGTTCGATGCCCGGGTCGGACCAAATGTTTGTATGTTCAGCAAATATTTTTTTCGGAGTTTGGGTGTATTCTATGTATAATATGTATGTATTCACAAAAAAAAGTATATAAGTATTTATATCACTTGTTTTAGTACTCATAACACAAGGTCTGTTTAGCTAGGGACTAGATGGCGTTGTGTGTTAGATGGCCAGAATATTTATTATTTTTATTAAACAAATTAAACGTTTTATCATAGCTATGGTCACACGGGGTAACATGGTAACATTATTAAATAGAGCTATTAAATTTGAGGTTTATTACTGTTAAAATTCAGACACGCGCAGAGCATGTTAAGTACAAAATTGTAACTTGAGAAAGAAATACATACAAAACGAAAATAGAAGCTCTTCCTTTGGAGGCACTTAAGAAAGGATGATTTGAAAAACTAGGTGTTATTGTATAACACGGTCCCGGTTGTTTTCATAGGATTAAAATCGTGAAGTTTAGTTGAAGGCGTTTGGGCGGCTTAAAAACATTCAACGGCAAGATTTACGTAGCCATAACGTTGTCTTGCCCGTCTCCAAGCCGCACTTGGCCAGCGTGGGGACATAAATGAAATTAACACTCTCTTGAGAGGAGACCCGAGCCTAGCAGCTGGACGTTGTGGGTTGTTGATGAGTTCTTTTGATCTGTGTACTGTATTCTTGTTACGTAACCTCAACCTTTTTATTTGATCTGAGAACCAGAAAAACTAATTTAAATGCTTCTTTTACACACGGCACTGATGATTATTTGAGTATGTATATGAGGATGTTTGTTGCTCTTTCACGCAAAAAGTACTGAATGGATTTTGATGAAACTTTACAATAATATAGCTTATACATCAGAATAATACATAGGCTACAATTTATAAAGATATGAGCTTTGCCTCGCGGCGTTGCCCGCGGTTATTGTCGTACCGCGGGGTTCAGCTAGTAAGTTATATTATCTCTATCATAAGAAACAAACAAAAAGATTTGATAAACAATGAAATTTCTTGTTGTTATCTTTTAGGCCGATTTTTTGATATATTTAAGAATCGTTCTTATCACAAATATTTACAAAACGCGGCATTATAAGAACAAAATTGCTGCGTCACATTATAACAGAAAACAATGTAGGTACATTATTAAGTATGTGGGACTGACATTAAATTTGCTTTTAGCGCCAAATTATTATTTGTTTTCAAAATTTTATTTCTTGAAATTTTATCGAGTAGGGTATTCAAATTACATTATAAATGAGTTTTTTTTAAATGTACAATATTCACTAGGTTCTAAATTTAAATTAATCACAGTAATATTATAAAGGTGAAAGTAAGTTTGTAACGCTTTCACGCAAAAATTACTTAACCGATCACCATCAAACATTGTACACATATTCTTGGAGGTATTAGAAGTAACATTGGATATTTTTTTATCAAATGCGTAGTATAATATAAAGCAAGACAGGTTTTTTTAATAAAAAAAAATACTTGATAAACAAATACGACGCACGGAAGCAATATATTCAGAATTCTATCTATTTTATAACGAGAAGTGTATAAATATAAAACAATAAAAAGTTTTATAAACTGACTACGTAATAATTTTTATAGCATAAATAGTCTATGACACCCTTTTTTGTGCGGATATCCTCACGGATACCACCTATTGGTGGCATGTCGGACACGAACCGACTAAAACCGCATGCCATCTCGGGTATTAGGAGCCGGGCAACCAGGTACACCCTAGAAAGGAAAACCCTGGAACCCCGATGTACCTCGGGACATCTACGGTTTGTAAATGGCCCCCTCCTGTGTGGAAGTCCTGGTGTTTCGAGTTTGCGGAGCGAGCGCGAACCCCACATCAGCCTGCTAATGCTAGTGACATATATATGTATGTCTATGACACCCTGGTAATTAATACGAATCTATTGAAAATTTATTAATTTAAATCGGCCAGTAGCCACTAGCCGCTACGGTGTAACATACGGAGGTCCAATGATGCAGAAGAATCGCTACGGCGCGCCGCCATGGCGTGGGTCACCATGCTGTATTGTTGCATTGTCTGCATTCGCAGTAAGTATAGTGACCACCACTCTTGGATTCTGCTTATCTTTTCCATACAGTAGAGCAGAGTCATTTTGGCGGGGCCATACATAAGAAAATATATACAAATATAGACTGACAAAACTTTTACCAATTACTTTGGTGTCGCCATATTCAGGTAAAAAATAAACAATACAGGCCACAAAGATAAAAAAAAATGTAAACACGACTACAGATAAAGCAATGGTGGTCGATTTATACGTCGCTAGTTCAAGTTATGCTAGAAAATCATATAACAAAATACATTCAACATACAAAATACTCTAAATTCGACCGTGAGGCGATCTTTTGTTTACATAAATAAACAGAGCACACGAGTGGAGGCCACGTCATTTTATTTTTTGTATTCAAACAGTAAAATTTACTTTTAAAGCGTCTTTCGTGTAATACAAAGAGTAAACTTTCACTACACAACTTACACCTAGACCTTTACATAGCATAATATGAAATCTGACTAGACTAGATTGCCTCGGTGGCGTAGTGGTAGTGTATGCGACTGCTAAACTTGAGGTCTCGGGTTCGATTCCCGGGTCGGACCAAATGTTTGTATGATCTGCAAATATTTGTTTCGGAGATTGGGTGTTTTCTATGTATAATATGTATGTATTTACAAAAAAAAGTATATAAGTATTTATATCAGTTGTCTAGTACCCATAACGCAAGCTCTGCTTAGCTTGGGACTAGATAGCGTTGTGTGTTAGATGTCCGGAAGATTTATTTATTTGTTATCTTTTTCCGCTCTTGTACGCTTAGATCTTTCGAAGTACGCAACATAATTTAATGTGGTTTTCATGTTCACAGTGATTCAAGAGGAAAGTTTATATGTATGATACATGCATATTACAGTAGAGAAAACCCGAGAATTTATTAGATTTTCTTAAGTAATTATTGAAGTGAAACTTCTTTAGAGTCGTTTCGATTTCAAACCGGATGCAACGGAAAAAACGACAGGTAAGAGACACAAATACAAAAAGTCGCCTGTAATTAGTGAGCCGGTGCGAGAGAGCTAATGTCGGTCTCATTCTTTTGTCTATTTACTGAAATTTCACTTTTATCGTGTGTGAATCGCACACACACCTTTTTCTTTTGTAAGTAAATCTTTTATATATATATTTTTATACGTAGGACTTTACATATCTAGGAGATAAAAAGTGATGATATTCTGTGTTCTTAATTCACCACACATGTTTTTTATTTTTAATGGCATAGGGGGCCAACGAGCATACGTATCGCCTGATGGTAACGATTACCGCCGCCCATGGACACGCGCAGTGCGTTGCCGGCCTTTGGGGGATGGGGGAGGGGCTGGGCCTCCGGTATTTTCATTCATCAGGTGAAACATAACGCTAGCGCTGTTTCACACCGGTTTTAACAATAATAATAATACATTATTATTAAAACGCAATAATCCATCCGGGAGAATAAATGTGTAATTTATTAGTAAAAATTAGTTAACAAAATTGGAGCGCATAGGAGTGCGTGGTATAGCTCTTGATATATTCTGTAGCTACCTCAAAAATTGGTACCAACACGTTAAAATTGGAGATATGATTAGTGATAGGGCAGCTATAGAGTTCGGTGTGCTCCAGGGTAGCATATTAGGTCCAACGCTATTCCTTGTTTTCATAAACGATCTTTGCTCACTTTCTCTTGAAAATTGTTCCGTGTATGACACGGCTTTATTAATACACGGAAAGGACTGGTAGGAAACAGAGCAGTTCGCTCAGTTGGCACTGGATGTAGTAATGAGTTGGCTAGCCAAAAACTTATTAACGCTAAATACAGAAAAAACTAAAATCCTAAATTTTTCGATAAGTAAACAAACTCAACCTAAAAAAAAACCTCTATCAAAGCCCACACTTGTCCATATGACTCAAGGTGTACATCGTGTCCTTGTCCTGACCTATTAGTAACTTCACAATTGAAGTACCTAGGTGTCCAGATCGATAAACACCTGAATTGGTATTCGCATATTGGTACCCCGGTTGCTAGAATACGCAAATTGATCTACATTTTCAAAAAAATTCGATATTCATGTGACACGAGTACTCTTATGGTGGTTTACTTCTCGCTCTGCCAGTCTTTGCTTACCTATTGTTTGCCAGTTTGGGGTGGAGCCTGTAAGACCTACTTCCTTAAACTCGAAAGAGCACAAAGAGCCGTGCTTAAAGTTATGCTTCACAAGCCTTACAGATATCCCACTGAAAGGCTTTACAGGGAGTGTAAGGTATTGGCGGCTAGGAAATTATACGTGCTTTAATCTATAATGAGAACACACCACAGCCCAATGGTAATATCGAATAAACATCTGTTTTCTGACTCTGTAGTAGTTCACAGACGAGAAGTCAGAAAGAAGATAAAGGTTGAGGCGAGGGAACTTAATGCCCACAGGAACCAATACTAAAACTGCAACTTGAAGTCGCCGGGGTCATGTTCCTCTAAGTCGGTCCTGTGATTGGACAAGCCGTTGTACGGAAGCTGGTCATATTAATTGGTTTAATTGAGCCTTTATACGTCTATGCTATGCTTGGTCTGTCTCCTGGTATGCAACGTTTTAAAGCAATCACTACGACAAGTAAGTAAGACAACTATAGGTACAAGAATGAGATTACGAAAGCAATAATAATACTCCTACACGTGGGTCGGCGTTTGCATTGGTAGGTAGCTGATGATACAAGGAGTAACTTGGATACTTTTTTAAGACTAGCTTCGCCTCGCGGTACGACATTAACCCCGGGTGACAGCGCGGGGTTCAGCTAGTTATTTATATAATGGGGTCCGGTCGTGTTAATAACTGCAGTTCCCGGACCCCTCCCTTTTCAGGCGCAGAGTGGCACACCGTGTGGTTTTAGTCGGTTCGACTTCGACACACCGTTTACCGGCGGAGACCATGGGAGAGCTACGCTTCGGCATGAATGGGCCGGCTCAACCGGAGTGATACCACGGCCTCACAGAAAACCGATGTGAAATAGCGCTTGCACTGTGTTTCACTGAGTGAGTGAGGATACCGGAGGCCCATACCCCATCCCCCAACGCAGCATAAAACCAGATGTCAAAACCAATAACTTTATAAAAGGCTAAAAACATACTTTTTCAGTACAGTTCACACCTAAAAATTATCAATATTTGTTTTTTTGATTAGCCATTGCATGACAAATGGCAAACAAATCACTGAAGTGATAAGAGCTTGTTTACTCACCTCAACAACTTTGTTCCAAAACGGGTGCATAACATAAACACTTAGCGGACTGGTGTCTATGGCCATATACTGAAAAAAAAAAAATTGTTAAGTTTATTTGTAAGAATAATGTATACAGCCTACATACAAATATTTACTACCTATGTTTACATCATCTTATGAGATTAGCACGCACAAATCTACAGACAAACAGACAAAAAATAAATTGTTGTTTTAAGTTCCGTTACAGTAATTAAGACTCCTTTCATTAGTTTTTTAATGTACTTTACATATATACATTGACCTCTTACAATCTATACAAATGAATAAAATATCATTTTTTTAATTTTTGCACGTCTCTCTGTTTGTTTCTGCTAATCTCTGGAACAGATGTCCGACTTTGACAGGACTTTGACTGGCAGATAACTGATGATATAAGGAGTAATTTAGGCCACTTTTATTTAGAGTAGCTTTGCCTGCTGCGGGGCTCGGCTAGTTTCATTATAATGTATTTGCTGATAGACACAGGAGAACAGCTACAAGGTGGTCTGAAGACCTGGTAAATATCATAGGAAGCCGTTGGATGAGGGCAACACAGGACCGGTTTTTGAAAGCTTATTTTTACTTTGCTATATTTATAAATGATGTTCAGCTGCTATTGGAGGTACTATGATGTTTAACTTTTTATTCTTAACTGATTCTTGGTGGCGTAGTGGTAGTGTATATGACTGCTGTGCTTGAGGTCTCGGGTTCGATTCCCGTGTCGGATCAAATGTTTGTATGATATGCAAATATTTGTTTCGGAGTTTGGGTGTATTTCTATGTATGTAATATGTGTGTATTTACAAAAAAAGTATATATGTATTTTTTATTGTTTCTGTATAATTTCTAAGTATATTTAATACAATTAAATAAATATTTTGTCGGCCATAGGAGGGGGGGGGGCCTGGAGATCTGTGACACAGGCCTAGAGCTTAGTACGGACTCCAGCTCTTACCAAGGAAATTTAGAATCTTTTTAATTTTAATTAGATTAACTCTTGCTAAATTGTACCTTCCTTTGAGAGAGAAATAAAGGTTTATTTTTATTATTATTTATATCAGTTGTCTAGTACCCATAACACAAGCTCTGCTTAGCTTCGGACTAGATGGCGTTGTGTATTAGATATCTGGAATATTGTTTTATTTATTTGCTATACTGCAGCAGAATGGATATAGGGGTTGTTTTAAGTTTTCCGTCTTGTTGCAGTGATTTAATCCTATAAACTTTGCTCTCTTGCGATGCCCATGGGATAAATAAGGGTTGTGACACACTAAGGTGTGTGTGTTATTCTTAATCAGTCAGCACACAGAGAGAGTTTCTTAACAATTTTTAGTTTTTATTTATGAGCTTGCCGAAGTGACTACACTCTTCCTGATAGAAAGCATGAGTGGAATCCAAGAGTAGTGGTCATCATACTCATTGCGAATACAGATAATGCAGCATGGTGACTGGTGTCACACACACCAAGGAAACATAACAACACAAATGCTGTCATTAAACTCTTTAGCTTTATAATATCAGTATATATTTGGGATTGTATGCTTCAGCATGAATACCTCGGCACCTCACAGAAAAGAGGTGTGAAATATCACTTGCACTGTGTTTTACCGAGTGAGTGAGATACCGGAGGCGATTTTTCCAACCCCTCCCCCAATGGCGGGCAATGCACTTGTGATGCCTCTGGTGTTGTAGGTGTCCATTGGCGGTGGTAATTGCTTACCATCAGGTGATATTTCTGCTCGTTTGCCACCTAATCCATAAAAGAACCTTAAATAAGATTCTGTCCACTAACATGAACTGACTAATGACTGATAGTTTATTTAAAAACCATCCAGCTCATAAGTTAATTTACTACTATTTTTTGTTTGCAAGCAAACATATATATTGCTTGTATATCAGAATGCAGTTTAATAGGAGAGGCCTATGTCCAGCAGTGGACTGCAAATAGGCTGACCTGACAAAAAAGGTTTTAATAAAAATGCAGTTACCGGCCAAAAATATCTATTATTATACATATGAAAATCTTGGGTACCTTGACAATGAAAAGAGTCACATAATCTAAATCATTATGACTTTATAAGATATATATAATTATTTGTATGAATTATCTAAGATAGTTCACAAACATATATATTTAATCTGTATAAATACATTCTTTAATTCTGAATTCTTATTTAAATTTTAGTCATTCAGAAGAATTAACAAATTATTTAGATCTAATAATGTAGTGTATTAATGTATAATGAGTACATAAAAAAAAGATTCCGAATGTTTATTAGATCATATTAAAACAGGTTTCTAAGTATTTGTAGAATAAAACTTTATATTCAGGAATTACACATAGCATCATTAGCAATTACTGTCTGTCATTTTTTATGTATATAAGTAAATTTTAAAAGCGTTAAATCAATAACTAAAAAAACTCCGTTATGCGATGTTGCGTAAAAATCGATAGTTTTTAGGTTAAGTGTGTCACTATTTAAAAAAATGTGAGTAAAAAACATATATAAACAACACCTAAAACGTGTTGTTTTCTAGTTATTAATTAATACATGTTTTTTGTGAAGCATAGACATACCTTATAATTATCGAACCCTTCAAGGTGTTCACGACTAAGATATTTATAATTGAACATTTTCCAGTTTCACACTTTATCTTTTTAATTAAAAAGCACGAAAAAAAACTAATGATAATGAATTAAATCTATGCGCTTAACATAATACATTTTCGAATGTTTGGTATTTTTTGCACTAAAAACAAACACGTTTTTCGGTTTACGCAGTAACGGCTTGACTAATTCTAATTGGATTGGTGGCCCTGGCCGGTGGCTTCGGTGACGTTTGTTACGTCAATCAAATTTGACTTTGAGCATTTTTTTTTTTTTTTAATAATTTTTATTCATGACCATAGATACAAGTCTTTCAGTCGCATACATAAATGGGTTTAAACTTAAAATATTAAATGAGGATAACTACTTATTATTAAGTTACATTTTTCATTAGGTAAATATTAATAAATCTATTATTCATTCTGTTTTTACATATGTTTTTCATATATTACCTACTTGCCGCCCTTTCAGGCTCTTAGGTTGGCTAGGTACATCTCCGTGTTAATATTATCATAGTTTTTGTATTAATCTAAATTACAACTAATTCACTTATATACATTTATAATTACAATAAACTAATTTTTTTCAAACGTATTACAAATTCATTTATACAACACACTAAAAAAATTCTTATATGCTAATAAATCCTGAACGCGGCGAGGAACACTTTGTTACTGTTCACTTTTAGTGTCATTGTCTAAAATCAAACGTTGAATGTTAAAGCTATGTCCCAATCTCATGTGTGATATAATAGTTATAAATCTTCTTGATATATATTTGAAATTATGATACAAAGGTATAATCAGTAATTCATTTTGTATTCCGTCATACCATCTGCCTTTCGTTTCCAGGGTTATGTCCCAATACTCTTTCCATAACTGTTTATTAAGATATTTAATAAGGCTATAGTAATCGGTGAATGGAACCTTGAGCAAATCGGATTGATCCTCGTCATGGTTTGAACGGACCGCTGTGTCAGCTACTTCATTTCCACGAATGCCACTGTGTGAAGGTACCCATATTAATTCTACTTTAACATATTTATCAAGTAGTTTTTTGTTTAAAAGATTATAAATAAGATTAAAGATTAAATAAGATTAAGATTAAAAGAAATATTTACATTAAGTAGAGTAGAGAAAACACTACTGGAATCTGTAACTATCAAAATATTATGTACATTATTTACAAGGCTATTGATATAATCCAGTGCACAATAGATTGCATAGAAACACACATTCTGCAGTGAAAACACTACACACTGTTTAATTTAACACATTTAGTGAAGTTTAGCTGTGTATCATAGAAAGCTGCATGTACATTAATGTCTGTTTTAGATCCATCTGTGTATATCACATAATGTTCTGGTCTATTGTCTTTAAATTGTAACAAATCAAATTGATTATGCATATTATAAGGAATTTTGTATACAGGCCAAATATCATTTTTAACAATATCTTTTGAATTATTGTTTAAATATTTAAATATTATTGGCATTTCAGGTAGAGTTCCACCAACCAGAGAGGTAGCAGAAATGGCATTGGAAGCTATTGAATGTGAGATTTCAGGATGTAAAGTTACTTTTCTAATTAAAGGATTATTAAGAAGACTTCTAGATATCAATTAATAAATTATTTTTTTTTACTCTGTAAACTCTGTATGTTATACTGTAAAATATTTAAATAATTATCCATGTTTAAATTAAATTTGATAAAAATATTTCTTTTATTTTCTTATGCGTGAGTGGCCCATCAGAGTCACTCTTGTTTCCTAATGCAACCAATGATTTAACAATTGCGTTAATTACAATATCATTATTTGCTATTTGTTTAATATCTAAAGTGTCAATGGCCTTATCAGTGACCTTAGGTAAAGTAGGGAAAGATTTTTCATTAAATGTAGGGGGTGAGTTCACAACAGTGGCATATGATTGCTGCCGAAATTTGGCCTTTTTCTCTTCAATTTTTTGTTTTTTAATGGGACAGTCTCGCGAAATGGCAAGATGATTACCTGCGCAGTTGATGCAGGTGATCTGATCGACATCACAATCTTTGTAGGAGTGACGACCAGCACAAGATGAGCAGTGTTGTTCACCTCTGCAAGCCTTAGCAGAATGGTTAAATTTAAGACATTTATAGCATTGTAATAATGGTGGTATGTAAACTTTAACCTCATATCTAAACAGCTTTATATATGCGTATTGTGGTAAAGATGTTGATGCAAATGTAACAGCAACTGTATTGAGGGGCACTAATTTTCCCTCTAGTTTACGCATAAATCTTTTAATTGAAATCACTTCAGAGTCGCACACTATATTTTTGTATATTTCTTCATTGGAAAGTTCGTTGGGCACAAACCTCAATACACCAATCCTTTCGGTCAAATACGATGGTATAAATGCTTTAAACTTATATTTCCATAGGAAGTCTTCCATCTTCAGAAAATTATTGGCCGCAGCCGCCTTTCTGAATGTTACTCCTATTTTGTGCGCATTTATTCTATGTACTCCTAAGACTCCTTTAACATTTTCTGATATTAAGTTGGTGAGTGTGATAGGATTTTTATTCCCTACCTTCTCCTGCTCTGTTGATTCGACGTATACTACATACTCTGAATTGGTGTTTTCTATAAACAGTCTTTTATAATTTGGTTTAGTAAAAATGTTATACTTAGTATCGGAGTCAGATTTTCGAGTCTTGAGATATTTTCTTTTCTTCTTTTCCCCCGGCTTTGGCGGCTCCTCACCGCCACTGGAGGCACTCATGGTTATTTAGACCCTAAATTGACGTAATTTATGTGGTATTTCTGTGCAATTATCTATTCAATTAATTTTTGCGAAATCAGAATTACCGCCTCGTTTGACTTCCCGCCAAAAAGTCCGACTTTGAGCATGGATCCTTAGTGTTGCCAAACGTGCTATGATAGCCGAGAAACTTTATTGCTGCTCTGAAAATGAAAATTATTTTTTGCGGAGAGAACATTAATTTTTATTTCAAATTAAATCTAGTTATCAGCCTTTTTAATATTTATTTTTTTAATAATCGGTGTATTCTCAATTACCATGTTACTGCATTTTTTTAAAAGTGTCCTTGTAATGTACAATTATCACGTTGTCTCATGTCAATGACGTATTTCAGTAGCAGCGGAAAATTTAATATTGTTTCAAATTAAAACTAAATTGCATTTATCTATTAGGTTGGTACTTACATAGAGGCAATATATGTATGCTTTTTTATGTTTCTTTACTTTTCTCTTTTTATACTAATAATTAACTTGACGTATGTAAGTTAATTTTAACATTTGTACTCACTTTTGAGCATTAGATTAACTGACATGTACCCAACTAGTGTTATTACGTATAGAACAGACACGGAGTACGGAGTTTTTGCTCCATACGTTGATGTCATACATAATACACTTAACACACATTTCTTTGTCCTATAAACTTTTAACTTCTTTCATTTTAACATCCTGCCGTCTGCAAAATGGAAATAGAAATGAAGAACCAAAATTGTTTGATATTTTCACTAAATACGATTTCTAAATAACATTAATATATTACAATTTACAATGCAACATTAGCAAATTATTGTGTCCAAATTGCACATTAAAATAAGTTGTTGCTGCTAAATTGCAATACTAAATAATTAATTGCAAACCTTTTTCATTTCATTGTGGTTGACACAATTATGTTCAAAATCATTGCGGGGATGTACCGATTAACTCGTATACTTAATCGGTACATTCCCGCAATGGTTTTGAACATAATTGGCCAGTTTCAGGTGATTTTCTACTACTTTGGTAGATAGAACCTAAATTAAGTCACAAAAAAATAGTTTATGGTCATTATTAATTTTTAAAATATAATTTATCTAACTGTGTGTCTGTGTAGCTGCAAATTTAAAAATAAAATAAATATAAAGTAAGTTGTAATGTAACAATGAACTTAATTGTGTTATACAATACATATCGGGGACACAATAATTTACCTGTCTTGTGGTATTTCATAATATCTTTCAAGGTAATGGCGCCACGCTGATTTCAACACGAACGGGTCAGCTCGACCCGGGTGGTACTACTCTCTCACAGAAGACCAACCTAAAATGACAGCAGTCGGAGGCCGGAGGCCGGAGGCCTAATAATGCAAAATCATCTCCGGAAAATAGGCCGCATAGTGTGGGTCACCATGCTGCATTGTTGCATTCGCCACGAGTAAGGTTACCACCACTCTTGGATTCTGCTCAAGCTTTCCATCAGTCAGAGTAGAGTCACTTTGGGAGGCTCGTACCTACATAATATATTTAAAATTATATAATTAAAGTTTTTTGTTTTCATTTCATAATAAATGTGAAAATTTGAATGGATGAATGTTTGTTGAGAAACTATAAACGAATCCGGTTGAAATTTAGCGCAGAGATAGCGTCCGAATAAGGTTTAGAATAGAATACTTTTATGAAGAAAAAAATGGTGGAAAAATATATGAATATAAAAGTCAGCAACAAATAGTTTTTAACAAAATATACTAGCTGTAAAAGATAAGAACAACAAAGTAGGTAGTAGAAAATATTTTAAGAATGGCAAGACCGTTCAACAAACCATACGACATGTGTAAATAGCAATGAAAACCACTTGCAATATTGCAACAATAATTTAATTTAATGAGCAACATGATATTGCACATTAAAATGAACGATGATGAATATATAACAGTTTTTTAATGCTATGGGTTTTTCATCAAATTATATATTTTAGTACCTACTCATAAGAAATTGTTATAGGGACTTGTATCTATAATTTAAAAGATAATTTTGTGTTTGATGATTATCTCACGTGCTTATAAGATTTTAAAGTTATCATATAAAGATTCAAACAATTGGCGACTCTTTGTCTACTTTGCTCGCGACAGTGTTGCCACTATTTAAAAAAAAACTGCCTGCATTTCGATTTATTTTCATTGAAAAATGTGTGAGAAAAATATAATTCTTTTATTAAGTATACATTTAACTAAACTAGTAAATAAATATGTAATGTGGGGGTTCGTGCCTTAGTGGTAAACGAGTAGGTTAACATATTAGAAAATTAAGTAGTCAGTCAGTCAGTCAGTCAGCTCAGTTTATATATGGGTGAATTTTCCTAACATATTGAGTTGATAGTCCTGGTATATAAACATCTATAGCAATAGTTACGGGAAGTTAGCCTTAATAAATCCAAAAACAGTTTTCTAAAGAACTTTGAAATCGTACTTGGGTAAAAAGGAGAGTCAGTTTGTGCAAACACCCTTAAAAGCATGTATGAGAGAGTGGCACAATATGTTTTACGATAACTCATGAGTTAGTCATTTTCTCATCAGTACAATTAGTCTGAGAGTATTCCCAGAAACTTCTTTTTTTAAAATACCCTGAGTTTTGTAGATTAGACTTATTGACTTACGCTGACTAGCTGAGCCCCACCTAACCCGCTGTTGTTGATGTACCTTTACAACTAGAAGCAGCCTAAGTTACTCCTCATATCATATCTGCCCCTAAAAGCCCCGTCAATATTATTTCAGCCCTTCCAGAGATTAGCCAGAATAAACAGACGGACTGACAGTAAAAAGAAATAAAAATTGAATTGTTGCTGTTGGTATCGTATAATACTGTTGCGCCATAACCAGATGAATCTAGTGTCCACTAGAAGAATCGAGAACTGTCGAGGACAACGCCATCTAGTGTCGGAAAGCGCGCAACTGTGTGCATTATGACGATTACTCGACACTAGATGGCGCTACAAGCAGCTCTAGAGTAATCTATTTAGCCTAGAGACATCGATCGAATATTTTCGTAGTTTCGAGTAATTTCCACGGCCATATAAAAGCGGAACGTGTTGGCCGTAGGGACAGTATTGTTTCACGATACAGCGGATAAACATCGAAGAGATCTTCTAGTGCGACTAACCAGTGATTTAGTGATTTCTTATTGTAAAAAGTGTTCTTAATAAATATTGTGTTATTTTTGGTAATTAATCGAGTACTTTAATTTATTTAATACCCAGCTCGTAACAATTTGGTGTCAGAAGCGGGATTAAAGTATGCCGGTTTTACCAAAGGAAGACACGGAAGGTATCCGAACTAGGAGTCAGCGCCAGCAAGAGGCTGATCAGAGGCGATTTGGAAGTGCACAACTGCCTACATCGGAAGATCAGCAGCCAGCTATGGAAACCACGCCGTCCACATCGGCAGCATCTCCAGATATCACGGCCCTAATGGCAATGCTCCAAGAGCAGGCCCGCCGCCAGGAGGAGCAGGCCCGCCGCTTGGAAGAGCAGCTGCAGCGGGACAAGGAGGAGCAGGCCCGCCGCCAGGAGGAGCAGGCCCGCCGCCAGGAGGAGCAGGCCCGCCGCCAGGAGGAGCAGATGCTCTTGTTAAAAGGCATACATGAGACTTTCGGCAAAGAAATCAAGGTAGTGAAGGATCAGGTTCTTCAACACGAGAATCGTATCACTGAGGCCGAAACTCAAATTGCTGACGTGAAGAAGGCCTTAGGGAACCTTAAAGTTGGAGACGGAGCGGCGACTATAGTAACTGCTGCTCCTTCGGTACGGGGGTTCAAAGTACCGCCGTTTGATGGAACATCTTCGTGGTCAGCCTACAAGATTCAGTTTGAGGCTGTTATGACGGCAAACGGCTGGACAAAGGAACAAGCTATGACCGCGCTCACCTTGGGTCTTCGAGACCAGGCTCTAACCGTCCTCGAAGCCCTCGGTAAGAAGGTAACCTATGAGCAACTGCTGGAGGCATTGGAGGCAAGATATGGTGACGCTCATCTGGAGCACGTGTTTCGTGCACAGCTGAAGGATCGTGCCCAACGCATCGGTGAAAACTTGCAACAGTGGGCTCTGGAAGTTGAGAAACTGGTCCGTAAGGCATACCAGTCTGCACCTGCGCTCGTTGACGGGAATCTGGTGCAAGCTTTCATCGATGGCATTCGTGACCTCGAAGTTAGAGCTACTGTGAGACTTGGGCACCATGAAACTCTCAAGGACGCCCTGGCCCATGCTTTGGAGGTGGAAGCTGTGAGACAAGACCATCGGTCTCACCGGGTCCGGGAGGTTGTGGCATCACCTCCGCGGGACCGATTTAAGGGGTACAACCCTAGATGCTACGCCTGTGGTGAAAAAGGTCACCTTCGGTCCAATTGCCCTAAGCGAAGCATAGGAAGAGAATACGAGCGGTTTCAGGAGAATAAGGCGGTTGATAGTACTGCCCGACATCGCAGTGGAAAGTCTCACGGTAACGCAGACGCAGTATCAAGAAGACCTTGCCTTGAAGACTGCAAGCACTACGCCAATCAAGAAGTAAAGGAAGCTGTTCCTATAAGGACGATAAAGACGGACCTTAGCAACGAATGGAAGGAAAGCCTGCAGCAAGCACAGCAAGAGGATGCAGATATCAAACCAATTCTCGAGTGGATTAAAGCTGAGACTCCTAAGCCACACTGGAGCGAAGTTGCATCGCTGAGCTCGACCACGAAGAGTTATTGGGCTCAATGGGATAGTCTAGTCATCCAGGATGGAGTCTTGTGCCGTAAATGGGAAAACGCTCGAGGAGACAGCTGTCACCTGCAAATGGTTGTTCCTAAAGCTAAGATACCAGTGGTCCTTCAGCTCTACCATAATGGATGTTCAGGAGGTCATATGGGAGTTAAGAAGACATTGTTAAAGATAAGGGAAAGATTCTACTGGATTCATTGTCGTGATGATGTTGAGGACTGGTGTCGCAAGTGTACCAGTTGTGCGGCCGTGAAGGGACCTCATACACGTAGCAGAGGCGCATTGAAATTGTATAATGTTGGTGCACCCTGGGAAAGGATTGCTATAGACGTGGCAGGACCGTTTCCTGAAAGTGAAAGCGGAAACAAGTACTTCATGGTCGTAATGGATTACTTCACTAAGTGGCCAGAAGTCTTTGCCATTCCCAACCAAGAGGCATCAACAGTTGCAGATAAATTAGTGCACGAAGTCTTCTGTCGTTTTGGAGTGCCTTTAGAAATCCACAGTGACCAAGGAAGAAATTTTGAGTCTCAAATATTTCAAGAAATGTGTCGAGTGATGGGTGCTCACAAAACCAGAACCACCTCTTACCACCCACAATCGGACGGAATGGTGGAACGATTTAACCAAACACTAGAGAGGTATCTGGCAAAAGTAGTTGAAAGTAAGCAAAAAGATTGGGACAAACACATCCAACCGTTTCTTCTGTCATACCGAAGTGCAGTCCACGAATGTACTTCCGTAACACCAGCTTTTGCAAACTTCGGAAGAGAACTACGGTTGCCCGCAGACTTGATCACTGGAATACCCCCTGATACCCCGCGAAGTATAACGGAGTACGCGAATGACTTGCGGAACAAGATGAATGACATTTATGAGCATGTCAGACAATCGGGCCAACAAATGTCTGAAAAGATGAAAACCCGTTATGACCGGAAAGCGAATAATAAGGGCTTCGAAGAGTGTTCGCTAGTATGGCTACATAATCCAGTTCGCAGTAAAGGGAGATCTCCGAAGCTACAAGCAAAATGGGATGGGCCATACCGGGTACAGAAGTGTCCAAGAGGCGCCCCAAAGATAGTTCATGTAGATCGACTGGCGCGATACTATGGAACCGATAATGCTCGGGACGAGCATGTCTTAGGAGGGGGCAGTGTTGCGCCATAACCAGATGAATCTAGTGTCCACTAGAAGAATCGAGAACTGTCGAGGACAACGCCATCTAGTGTCGGAAAGCGCGCAACTGTGTGCATTATGACGATTACTCGACACTAGATGGCGCTACAAGCAGCTCTAGAGTAATCTATTTAGCCTAGAGACATCGATCGAATATTTTCGTAGTTTCGAGTAATTTCCACGGCCATATAAAAGCGGAACGTGTTGGCCGTAGGGACAGTATTGTTTCACGATACAGCGGATAAACATCGAAGAGATCTTCTAGTGCGACTAACCAGTGATTTAGTGATTTCTTATTGTAAAAAGTGTTCTTAATAAATATTGTGTTATTTTTGGTAATTAATCGAGTACTTTAATTTATTTAATACCCAGCTCGTAACAATACTTTCATATGCATTTAGAGAAAAGCTTTTTTTGTGTTTGTTACCTGCCACTTCACTTTCGACTGGGTAAACGGATCTTGATGATTTTTTTTTTGAAAGCTGCTGCTTTTCGTGTGGTCCCATTTCAATTTGATCCAGTTCTTAAAGCCGTTTTTTTGAAGTGAAAACTTCTTTAGCGGCGCTGTGTACTTTTTTGGAATGGGTAAAAATGTATAAACTCGCGTCAGGTCACGTGACCATAAAATAGCGTCAGGTCACGTGTCCTGATCGAAAACTCGTAAGGATATTTTTGTTAACAGCGCCATCTACCGATATACTTTGGTAGCATTCGACTTGGCACCCGTTCCTCCACAAAGTATTTAGTTGTATTTTATAAATAACTTTTTCGCTTCATAAGTAGCATGTTGCACAATCTGTTAAACAAACAAAATTACGTGTAAATTTTTTATTACATTATTGCGACGAATTGTATTAAATGCGTCATTCTTGTGTAGGTACTACTAATAAGAAATAACTATCAGCAAATTGGTATAACCATATTTGGTAGGATTAATGTTGATATGTATGGTTATTGTAGTAATAGTTGATGAATTGAGGAACATGCGATTGATCACAAGTGCATACACAATGCCTTATGTAAAATATAAATAATATGATGTCATTACGAAATACCTATCGATAAAGCATTGGATGTTCTTATCACTGAGATTAGATTATGTTATATTAGAACTGAAAAGTATAGATACGGATAAATTGAAAAACATATATGGCACTGAACACTTGTGTGTTTAAAATTATTAAAATTTTAATTTCAATTAGTGTAGCTGTGGTCGAAAATGGATCCCAGTAGTGACACCTATTTTAAATTCGAAGTAGTTTCACGAAAGAATAAAAAGAAGAGAAGACAAAGGAAAAAACAATTCACATCTCCAGATCAAGTTCAGAGTGAATCTGAGGTGTCTGTTCCGGTGGAATCGACAGGCGATTCGAATTTAACTGATGATAGTGTCAGTGAACTTGGTTGTGATGATTCCGCTACAGAAGGCATGAGTGGCTCACAAGTATATACTTTGAATACAAGTATGGAATATCCTAAGAATGGTGTACGCAGAGATGCTGTAATGAATAAAGAACCAGAATATGCCGAAATTCCAGATAAAGTTAAAGTTTTTGAAGAAGATGTTGAAGATAAGACAATTTATCAAGTTCCTGTTGAGGAAAAACATGACCCTCCTATGTTAAACATGAAGGCTTTAGCAAAATATGCCACCACTTATGAGTTAGAGAGGTTTGAAAAGAATGCATTAATTATTTTTAATCAAGAAAATATTGACGGTCATGAGAAAAGACTTGGTACAGAAAGAGATGTTGAAATGTTAAAAGAAACTTTCGGCAAATTCGGTTTCGAACCAGTTGAACACAAGGATTTTACGAAGGATGAGATTCTTGAAACTATTAAATCATGTAAGTTCAAATTTCGATTTTACAATCGCTATCGATCTTTACTATTTATTATCAACAAACTTATAATGACATCTGAACGGCTACATCAATTATTTGTTATCAAAGCGTGTAACTTAACCTAAGATATGTTTACTGACACGTTACCGTGCCTTTAATGTTGTTTAATCTAAGAAAGATTTTGATGATGATTCACATCAAAATCTTTTTGCCCAATTTAATCGGGATCAGTGTCAAGAAGGTTTCTCCATCGGTTATCCTTTTTTATTTGTTAGTTTATTGTATTCATCTTTGTAGCCATATTATTTTTCTTTGACCATTCTCTGGTATTCATTAACTACTATATTTATGTATCTAAATGATTTTTCGTATCTTTTGTATTTTTTTTTATTAACTGCATGCATTGATTATCAAAGTCAAAATCATCAGATTTAAAAATGAGACTGTATCCATTCATTTAAGAGCAATGCTTATAACGACTATTTGTCTTCAGAGGTACTTATGAGACAATCGCATTGTTTCTTTTATCCTCCTCCGTTGAAAGTGAATGCTATAAAGGTTCATAATTTTGAGGTAGTGATCAGAATTGTGTATCCGTACCCATTCAAACAATACAGAATTGTTATTGGTCGAAATAAATAACTGTTGTGTGATCATGTTCTATTTTACGTTTTTGATGACACAATTTTACCTATAATATCTTTGGTTTGATAATGATCTTGTATCTATATAGGAATTGGTATTAAACCTATTTATAGTAATATCTGTTACATATATTAATATATGTACATAATTATTATGTACGTGTATTTGTCCCCTACCTTCTCCTAAACGGCTGTGCCGATTAGGGTGCAGTTTTGCGTGTAGATTTCAATGGTTTCCTGGATGGTTTGATACACAATTAGATCAAGTAGACAGTGCTGCTGACTGTATGTCATAATCGGCTAGTGAATAAACACAACATTTATAAATTCCAAGGCGGTACGAAGTTTGTCAGGTTAGCTAGTTATAATATAAATGCGAATATACCCGGAGGCGGCCATTCCCGCGCTTTGTTTTGATTAATTTTGTTATAGAGATAGTAAGAAGCTTGAAACATCGACAATTGTAATTTAATAGACCAAAAACATCTCGAGTTCTAAATTCAAAAAAAATACGTCTCTGTGGTGTAATGTTCTTTGTTATATACCTGAAGTTGAATAAAATAATGTTGCGCAAAATTGAACAACAGATTTTGGTTGTGACACCGCAACAGTTTTATTGCATAATTATTTTATTTCTTGGTCAACAATTTGAATTTTCGAATGAATGTTTAGATGAGAAACAAATGCGAAAAGTAAATTTGCACGCGCATGTATATTTTTACTCAAATGAAAAATAATTAGCCTTTATTTAGGTACTTAACAAAGAAATGGAAATAGATCGTGTTTTTGTTTTTTCGGAAGACGCTCCCCATTTCATGTCATCCACATTTTATATATTTTTTATCATTAATTTCATCACGACGACTACTTAAAGACTCGAAGACTTATAATTGAAGACTATAAATACTTGACATTGGCAGAAATAGCAACATTGGCAGCTGGTTGCCATTTTATCAAAAGAAGAAGGAGAAATGGAAATATCGTTGTTTTATGTTTGCATATGGGATATTCCTATGGTTTTGACAACTTTAGTGAAAAATTGGCATGATATTCGAATTTTTATTGACCGCTTTTAGAAATACTACTTTATTAACTATTTTATATTTTATTTAGCTTTTGCCTGCAGCTCGACACGCATTTTACACATCCTATGTTACTCCTAATACCTCTACGAATATGTTTTTTTTTTAATTGTGTAGGGGGTAAACGAGCAGACGTATCGCCTGATGGTAAGCGATAACCGCAGCCCATTGACACCCGCAACACCAGACACGTTACAAGTGTGTTGCCGGCCTTTTAAGTTTCATGATAAACGGTTTAGTAGAACGCGTGAACAAACAAATTTACTTTTATCTTTATAATATTAGTGTGATTATGTATTGTCCTATTCTGTGATTACAAGGATTTTAGACTACTTTCTTTTGATCTTGTGGCTAACTTAGATCGAGTAAGACAACTAACTTGATTGCTTTTCAATGTAATTTTCCTTTTTTTTTGTTATTCATTTTCTCTAGATACTTATCAGTATCCTTTATCAGTATCAACATGGTTTCAAACCAATAATTTTTTTTTGGAAATCAGAAGTTTACTCAAGATTAATAATTAATTAAATAATCGATATTAATTTGGTAAATTCTCTGTCTGTCTGTTACGCTTATATGGATAAACCGCTGAACTGATTTGGCTGAATTTCGGTATAGAAAAATATGGGACCTTGGAGAAGGACATAAGCCACTTTTTGTTAACTTATTACCGTTTGAACTCATAGATAAATAATTTACAGAATATATTGTTTCAATTGCAGTTACGAGTAGTAAAAGCAACTTATCAGACTATGGCTGCATCGCGATCGCAGTTCTCACGCACGGCTCCACCAACGGCCTCCTAAGAGCGAGAGATCAACAGTTCAGCGAAATTGAGATCATCAAGCATTTCAAAGTTATCAACAATTTAACCTTAGTTACGAAACCTAAACTTCTTATTGTCCAGGTATGTAAACTAGTTAGTTTTTCTGTAATCAGTTTTTTGTAATCAGATTTTCTGTAATCAGTTTTTCTGTAATCAGTTTTCTGTAATCAGTTTTTCTGTAATCAATGGGTGTTCTCAAAACGGCCATATGTAACAGAATACAACGGAAGCAACCTATATAAAAAAACAAGTGTGCTTTAGACTATACGACTGAAGTAAAATTTCAAGAGTACGAGACCTGCACTGAGTCTTAGATATTTGCTAGGTGCAAACTAGGTGCCAAAAAGGCAAGTGTCAACAGACCAAATGTAACTTTTTTAAATAAAAATATAAACAATCGTGTTTTACGAAACCTGCTACATAGTTAACTTCAAGAACAATGGCAAATATAGTGATCACAAATTCTATACTCGACTGGTGGCGTAGTGGTAGCGTATGCGACTGCTAAGCTTGAGGTCACGGGTTCGATTCCCAGGTCGGACCAAATGTTTGTATGATCTGCAAATATTTGTTTCGGAGTTTGGGTGTTTTCTATGTATTCACAGAAAAAAAGTATATAAGTATTTATATCAGTTGTCTAGTACCCATAACACAAGCTCTGCTTAGCTTGGGACTATAGATGGCGTTGTGTGTTAGATTTCCGGAATATTTTATACATTTCCGCAAGCAAATTAGAGATAAAACCAACATTTCTTCAAAGTAATTTCTATTTTGAATACTTTTCTTTGGCACTAGGTCTTCCCATTTGCTGCTCATTATTGGTTTTCGAGAAGATATGTAGTTGAGGTAGTAGGCCGTGAGACCGCAAAAGGTTTAGATCTGCCACTCAGATTGTATACACAATCATATTTTTAATTAATAACATAACGTCTAGAATCAATCTGTAGAAATAACCTATTTCTTTACTTTCCAATACGTTTATTACGTAACAATAAAAGGCAAACAATTAGTTTTGGCTCCATATGTGTAAGATGTAAAAGAAATCAAATGTGAATGATCTTCAAATTTGATTTCTTTTTATTAAATGTGTATTGTAATGCTTTGTCAATATTAGTATTTATTTATTACTAGCCGAATCACGCGGTACGACAATAATCGCGGGAAACACCACGAGGCGAAGCTGTATCTCAAAAAATTTTAGCCAATGTGTTATTCTGATGTATATACAATATAGCTTATATTGTTGTAAAATTTCATTAAAATCCGTTCAGTAGTTTTTGCGTGTAAGAGTAACAAACATTCATCCATCCATACTTACAAACTTTCGCGTTTATAATATAAGTAGGCTTTATAATAAAATTCTCGCGTAATTCATCTATAGTATCTATATCTATCATCATCATATATATCATCTATAATATAGACTAGTTGACCCTCCCAACCTCGTTTACGTCTACTATTGCCCGTTGCGTAATAATTTTTTCTTCGTTTTTTAAACATTCTTAAACAGTCTTAGCGTAATGATATATATCCTATAGCCTACCTCGATATCTATCCAATATTGAAAGATTTTTTTAAATCGGACCAGCGCACAGTGGGGCAGAAAGGGGGTAAACCTGGCAACAAATCGGTACTAAGTAATTATGTTTTGTATTCAGTTCTAAGGGAAACAAATAGACATTAAATGATTAAATAACATATATAAGTGGGTTTGCATCTCATTTTACAACTTTTTATTTAATTTTACAACTTTTTGTTCAGTTATAAATCGTAATATTTTTACAAATATTTCGCATATCATGTAACTCTTTTACGATATTTTTTTAACCACTAATCACTATCAAATTATAATGTACGACCTATTTTTACAATGAATTTTATTTGAACTTGAACCCCTCAAGCACCAAAACTGAAGCAATGTACTCGTAATTATGAAAAATACTTGAGAAAATAGACCTTAGTACCTAAATCACTAGACAAAATCAAGCTTCACGTTTATATTTTACACTTCTTCCTCCTCCTACTCCTCTTCATCATCATCACTATATTCAATAAGCAAACTTTGAGTTTTTTATCTTCTTTCTCTTGTTCTTTTCGGCCACGGCCGCGGGCCAGACTACTGCCTTCACTGAGGGCATTTGGTGGAGACAAATTACATTCTCCCTCAAGCCATTCACTATTCACTCTTATGAAAGCATTTAAAGTACGGCCAGATTTGCTCCATCTTATTCTGAATTTACACTTAAAATTCTTGAATATTGTCTTGCCTTCTGAACTTTCATTGATAATTGGCAATTCCGTTTGCAAATGATTGAATTGTTCTTCTATTTTCTTTTTTCCGCTTTGTTACATAATGCCAAAAAACTCATTACGAGTAAATGACATCGTGATTTAGCAAAAAGAAAAAAAAATAGTAACCAAAAAATAATAAACTGAAGTTTAAGTAGGTACCCATAATGTACGTGGAAAAGGTATTATTTTCCTTTGTAGAAATTTATCTATTACCAAGGTAATATGTTAATCAATCAGCAAAAATACACCTCACCTAAGTTAAGAAAATTATTAATATCTTCCACATCGGCAACCATCTGCAAAAATCCTTTTAGGTACAAGAAGTGAACCCTTTAGTCTCTTCATAAAACAAATTAGGTCATCAACCCAGCCCTAGCTTGTAACTTATGGTCTATTTTCTCAAAAAAAATGCAGATTTTTGGAAGACCCAGTTTGAAACATCAAGTTCTCTGAACGTCAATGGTATAAGAATATTTTAAAATCGTAAATAGTTTATTTATTATGTCTACTTAAACAATTAATTCAAAACATTGCTTCAAAACCATCGAATCTTAAAAAAATAAATCAATACATTTTGATTGACATCTGATACGAGAGAGATACGCGCTTAGCAAAACTTTAGAAGTACGCTTGTAACTTAACCGGGACTCATTAAAGAGGGGTCATTGTGGTACCAAAATGTCAGGAATATTGTTTTCTACATATGTTATAACAAATAAACCCTAAATTTTAAACTTTTTTTTCCGAATTGTTGCCATGTTTTTCCTCATTCTGCCCCACTGTGCAGCGGTTCTTCAGATTAGTGCGTTCAAACAAACAATCAAATAAACAGACAAACTCTTCAGCTTTATAATATGTATTAGTATAGATTAATATGTATTTTCAGTATGCTCCGTTTTAGTTAAATATGGTCCTATCATAGATAAGTATAAAATAGAGATACTTTTATATTTAGTAATTCCCCTAAACATCGATGCGAATATACGATAATACATGTACCTACCTACTTCAATTGTATACTACATTGAAAATGTAAAATAGTTTTGTAAAAGTTTTAAAGACTCAGAGTTCTGTCCCGAAGTCAAAGTAGCATTAGACTAAAAGATAAATGAAAATGAAATCATTTCACGGCTAAGACGCTTTCACTTCCTAGCCTTTATTGTTCCCAAAATAATTTAGCTACTAGTTAAACCGGTTTTACCTTAATATCAGTTTTTACACAGAGCGACTGGCATCTGACCTCCGCTACCCAGAGGGTGAACTAAATTCGAAGGTAGAGCTAGTTGTCAGTATATTTGAGGGCACTGACTCCCCAATAACGATTGCCACAGACGTTCATGACAACCGGGAATGAAGGACTAACGTGTTCTACGAAACACGTAAAGCCGTCGTTCATTACATTACAAGGAAGTTAAAAGCTTTTACAACGATTTAAAAAACTATTTTATAAACAAAGATAAATAAAAACGTCTTTACTCACATTATTTTGCATTAAGACCTTTTAACCAAAGAACTTTAACAAAAAATCACAAAATCATCTCATACTCTCATTATTTTGACACATATTCAATTCACTGCCGCTCGATATTTCTGAAGTAATATATCTCCTAAATAGTCTTATCTTGCTGAAGGTCTTTGAGATATGTTTTTCCCACGAATATTGAAATGTGATTCATGAAAAATAAAGAAAACGATCAAAGAAACCGAAGTAAAATTATATAGATAGTGTTGGAATGTTTTGATAAGATTTTACGATCTTTTGATATCCGTGCATCGCAGCTTCTCCGACTCTAAGACGGTTGTAGGTACCTCAAAGACGCTTTGGAGTACAAGGCGACAAGATAGACATTCTTCTACTTTCTTTACTCCGTCTTTTATTCAGGTAAACGGTCGTTAAAAGCGCCATCCTTTGTTACAAATTGCATTGTCTTATCGTCTCTTAAATAAAATTGGGAAATCGAAGAAATACTATCAATATTATTTAGATTTCTATCAAGCACTTAGTTTTGGTGAACATGTTGATTTTCCAGTGAGCATGAGCTGGTCAAATCACAATAAACAAAAGAATGAACTTAAAATTGCGACGCATCCAGATTACTCACTTTTGAAGGCACAACAAGAAATAAAGAATTGCGTCACATAATATTACATGTCTGAGTAACTAGATAGATTGGAATTGAGATTAGGAAACAATTTGATCATAGATATGTAACCATTTATTCATACACTATTTTTACAATACAAGTATCACAAGTAACATACGTGTCAGAAAAAACATATTAAAGGCGGATTTGTTACATTTTGCGACTTCTTAAAGGGGGCATATGGTGGAGCAGGGTACGCCACTTATTACATCCTCAATATTGATATCAGTAATAGAACAATACGGTTTTATAATCATTAAAAAAGCTAACGTGTAGAGTATGCCTGATTTACATCGCCCGATGCCGTAGTCCATCACTTTGGCAAGCAATTTTTAAAACACACAACAACAGAAATTATAGATATATTTCTTTTTTATTCACTCTTGGATGATACTCATGCTTTTCATCAGGCAGAGTAAAGCTATTTTGGCAGCTATTACGTAAAAGAAACAAACAAGAAAATTATCGATTCTTTCCGTCGATTTCGTAAGGTCAAATCAAATATCTACCGCTCTCTGTGGTATGGACTGACTGAAAACTTCTTAATTCAAGATTTAAATAAATCCAGTAAAAAATTGTCGGGCTATTAATAAAAAATACTTGTTTTTTAATAAAAAAATAATATTTATATAACAAATATTTTGGACATCTAACACACAACGCCATCTAGTCCCAAGCTAAGTAGAGCTTGTGTTATGGGTACTAGACAACTGATATAAATACACATATACTATTTTTTTTTGTAAATACATACATATTATACATAGAAAACACCCAAACTCTGAAACAAATATTTGTAGATCACACAAACACTTGGTCCGACCCAGGATTTGAACCCGAGACCTCAAGCACAGCAGTTGCATTCACTACCACTACGCCACCGAGGCAATTATATACAAATAACTACAAATTTATTATTTTACAATAATCATGTAAAATATTGTTTACTAACAAGTTGAAGCCATCAATCTAAAAAAAATTCTAGCTACATCTGTGCTTATGATGACTGTAAAATGTCTTGGAAAATGTTAAATATATATCAAGGTTTCTACTTATCTCTGTACATATAAAACTTCAATTCATACAAAAGGATTTGGAGAGGCCTTGAATTTTTCGACATTGGGTTATAATTTTTGATTACCTACTCTCTTCTTTTATCAAACAAAACAATGAAACATGTTTTCAAACATTGCATGATTCATTGAGTTATCGATATTCTTGTGGTATCCGGTTTATTTTTCGTAAACCTAGGTATATAATGCTTTGTTACGCAAGTTTTATTGAGGCTCTCCACAGTGGTGAGTAAGATAAGATAAAAGACGTATGCGAGGTGAAATATTCCAGGAATGACTGTGTTATAGTGTATAAGAAGAAATAGTGTCATACTATATATATATTAGTCTGGTTAAAAGCCGAGAACTGCTGAATCATTTTTGACTAATTTTGGTTTTCAAATATCTGTTTAAATTCATGGAAAAATTAAACGTCTCGCATAGGTTAAATAAAAATTAAAGAACGTACATAAAGATTTAGAATCGACAACGTGTACACACAATATACAATTTACCGTATATTTAGCTTTTAAAAATGCAAAACACTGACACCATGACAAAGGTTATAAATATTTCTTGGTTGGTTCTCGTGTTTAAATGATGTCGAGTTTTTTAAAAATGCATTTTGATGGTGTGCCTAAGATAGGATAGTTAACGTCACGTTTAGACCAATAGAAGTCGAGCATGATTTAAAAGAGACTCAGATGAAGTTGCTTGGCTCAGCTAGGATTATATATAGATACATGGTCATCTAGTATACATAATAATATTCATATATTCTATTTTCAGGCATGTCGAGGTACTAAAATTGTACCAGGTGCTGCAGTGTTTCATGCTGGGAAAATTCGTAGAGATCTGGATGAAGCTGTGGAGCCATACATTCTGCCAGTAGAGTCAGATATGCTTGTTCTTCACAGTTCTTACGAGGGCAGTCCATCACATAGGTATATTATTTTTTTACTTTTATATACTCACTAGCTACCATTAGGTTGACATTTAATATTCTTAAAAGGATTTTTTACTTTAAAAATACAAAAGTTAGTTATATTTGAAACTAAGTAATACAACATTAATATGACAAGAGATTTTTTTTTATGGAGTAGATGGCAAACGAGCAGACGTATCACCTGCTGGTAAGCTATTTTTTTTTTCTTTTTTAAAAAGACAACTCCCACATTAGGAATAAACATCCTGTGTCGTGGGGGACTTTACAAACATACATGAAACGGACACAAAGAACATCCAGACTCGGGACAACAATTCGTGGATCACACAAAGTGTTGTACCGCGTGGGATTTGAACCCAAGACACATGGCGCAGTAGCAAACGGCATGGCGACCGCTGAAACCACTCGGCCAACCGTGCAGTCTAATCTCGTCTATTACCGTCGTCCATAGACACCCGCAATACCGGGGACCTTTGGGGGATGGGGAAAGGGATGGGGGGAATGGTTTGGATATGGGCTTTCGGTATCCTCACTCACTGGATGAAACACAGCGCAAGCGCTGTTTGACACCGGTTTTCTGTGAGGCCGTGGTATCACTCCGGCTGAGCCGGCCCATGCATGCCGAAACGTAGCTCTCCCACGGTAAAAGAGATGTCTAATTGCATCTTGCATTACACTAAAGTGTTTGTATTTCAAATGTTCTTAATTTTTTCAGGAATGAACTTCATGGATCCTGGTTTATCCAGGAGTTATGCAAAAAAATTCTGGAGCTTGCGGCCACTCAAGATTTAGAATCTATTGTGATTGAGGTCAAAAGGGAAGTAGCCGTCAACCACCAACACGAGGAGTATAACAGGAGAACTCTAGAAATGGACATCAATAAACAGATGCCCGTCACCACTTCTACCTTGATCAGGAAGCTGTATTTAAGGAGATATAAAGATGCACCACCTAAAGTGGAAACTGTTTCAGACCAACCTCGCCCAAGTATTTCTTCTGAAGTTAGAACAAGTGTTTTAGACAATGCTTCTGTTCTTAATACACCCCTTTTTGGTCATTTTGGGTCATGTTCGTGTTTTCTGGACCATTTTAATTATATGAGAAAATGTTTGAAGTAAGTATACTTACAATTTTTTTAAATATGCATAGAAAATGACGTGCGTGGGCATACTTGGAATGCTTTATTTTATTATTTTATTATGGAATAGAAGGCAAACGAGCAGGCGTGTCGCATGATCGTAAGCGATTACCGCCGCGCATGGACATCCGCAACACCAGAGGCGTCACAACTGCGTTGCCGGTCTTTGGGGAAATGGGAAGAGGGGTGGGGAAGGGTTGGGGTGTAGGCCTCCGGTACCCTCACTCACTCGGTGAAACACGCGCAGGCACTATTTCACACCGGTTTTCTGTGAAGCCGTGGTATCACTCCGGTCGAGCCGGCCCATGCATGCCGAAGCGTAGTATTAGCTCTCCCAAGGAAAAAGTCCTTGATTTTTTCAGTTTTTTATTCTGTTTTAGCCTCATGCACTTCTCCCCCATATAAATTTTAAGTGAGTCAAATTTCATACACCTCTGTTTGCATAATTTTAGTAACACTACAAAGGTACAAAGTTTTAACTTCACGTATTGATAGATAGATGAATTGAAATATTTTAAACAGTTATTTAACCTAAAAAAAATCTGTCGCGTTATAGTAGGCTTGGAAACTCAACCTAGGAGAAACTCAGGAATGACAGAAGATGCGAGATAAGTTTAAGCAATATCTAAAAGTAACTACAAAGCTATGTTGCTTTACAGTACGAAAGTCTATTCGACGTTGGTTTTACTTATTTTGGCCAATAAAATAAAACAAGACATTCAAAACGTTTGGAATTCAATCGTCATGCTTCAGGAGAGATCTAGTTATCGTTATTACCCTACATATTCTATACCATAACATCTTATTCATTAAGCAAGTTACTTTTAATTCTCTTAGAGCATTTTTACGTCATACAATTTCCTTTGCCGAATGCTGGATCATAATAATACAATATTTCGAACACAAGATTCATAGGTAAATTACCATAGAGATAGTGAAAAAAAAAACAAATGCACAAAGATACAAACAAAAAGAAAAGAATATAGACCAAATAATACCGTATATAATAATATACACAAATGAAAGATAAAAAAATTGGCTGCCGTTTTTAATCAGTTTGTAAATACAGGACGTAGTTATATGTTAATCATTTGGCCGCATTTCCAAGTTTCGGAGACGAAACTCCTTAGTCGGATACATTCGTGAAACCGATAAGGCATTATAAACCAATGGCATTTTGGAATCATGACAATACTATTTTGGAATCGCATAACTAAAGCCATTAATGTAATATTTCGAAAGTGCCTCAAAATGCCTACTTGAAATGAAAGCTTTTTGATTTTCATTGATTCGGATTATTGCGATTTCAATGTGTATACCTACAGAAGAACAGCAGTCACAATAACTATTTATCAATGATGCAAAATCTGCGATCAAAACTTATTCAATTTGTTCTCACTTTGGAATTCCATACTTCTTTTAATCGGGAGGCCTTCGCAGGGTAGTCGACAGTATCAGATTATGAGAACAATTTGGAACATTGACTTATTCGATAAGGGTATTCGTAATAAGCGCTGTCGCTTTATACTGATACGATAATCTTTTGGACCACTTTTGTATTTATATCTGCTATCCAGGATAAAGATTAGGAGCTACATTTCATACACAATGCATAGGTCTTAAAAGCAGCAAATGATACAATAATTTAGTTGTTTTGGCTACTGGACTTTTAAAAATGTGTCACTGTTTTATTTTTACAATGTCCAACATTTAAGTATATTTTTAGGGTTTCGTAAACCTTACGGATTAAAATAAGGAATAAATTATAGATATTCATGACAGGCGGTCTGTAAGCTACAATATTGGATCGGTATCATGGGGACTCCGTAAAGTGATGGAGTAAAATTTACAATTTCTTTTAAGGGTCTTCCTTTATATGTAAACTAGCTTTTGGCTCCGCCCGCGTATACATCGAGTTTCACGATAAAAGTAGCCTATGTCCTTCCTCAGGAATCAAAGTAGCTGTGTATAGCTGTGAAAGCAAGACAAACAGACAGAGTTATTTCCGTATTAATAATATCAGTATAGATTGGGGCTTAATTTTCAATGGTATCTCTAGATACTTGACGGACTTGACTTTGACTGCCTCGGTGGCGCAGTGGTAGTGAATGCGACTGCTGTGCTTGAGGTCTCAGTTTCAAATCTTGGGTCGGACCAAATGTTTGTGTAATCTACAAATATTTGTTTCGGAGTTTGGGTGTTCTCTATGTATAATATGTATGTATTTACAAAAAAAAGTATGTATGTATTCATATCAGTTGTCTAGTACGTATAACACAAGCTCTGCTTAGCTTGGGACTAGATGGCGTTGTGTGTACAAAAAAAAAATAAAAAAAAAAGATTGATCTTCAAAAGCATTGAAGTGTTAAATCTATATTTCCAATCCTTGATCCAATTGTGAAGTATGTATTTCAAATGTTGGTTAATGTTAGAGCACAATCTCCCTCTCTCCCACCAAGATTTAAAATATTATAATGAGAAATACAAACATCATCACCATCTTTTAATTGTCCACTGCTGGACATAGATATCATCTTAGAAATATTTATTCAAATTTGAAACAAAGACTTTTTTTTTTGACTGCACGGTTGGCCGAGTGGTGTCAGCGGTCGCCATGCCGCTTACTACTGCGCCAAGTGTCGTGGGTTCAAATCCCACGCGGTACCTACAACACTTTGTGTGATCCACGAATTGTTGTCCCGAGTCTGGATGTTCTTTGTGTCCGTTTCATGTATGTTTGTAAAGTCCCCCACGACACAGGATGTTATTCCTAATGTGGGAGTTGTCTTTTTAAAAATAAAAATAAAAAAGAATATCAAGGTAAATTTATATAATTTATTTATTTATATCTATATTGTAAACCTGAAATCAAAAATCATAACAGATGAGTTACAAAGTTATAGAAATAACAATTGACGATTTTATAGCTCACGGCGATTTCTTCAAGACGATCTTAAAATGGATTTTAGGTGTTAAAGATTGTTCAGGCAGTTAATAGTAATCTGTTTATGATTTGAAAATATCTAAAGACACTCCTATTTTTATTCAGGTACTTCGTTGAGCAGAATCCACTGGACGACACAGCAAGATGTATGTGGGAAGTAGCAAATACCTTCGAAGATAGTGTCGAATTTAATACACCTAAAGAGAAAATGAATAAAGCGATCTCAAAACATTTGTACAATAATGCGCAAACTAGCGACTATTATAAATATTTATATTTTTGTAAACATTAATAACTTCTGACTAATTAAAGTTTATTAATTTAAATATGTATCTTTTATGTCATTGACTGTCATGTTATTGGTCTGTCGTAGACCACTTGAAAAAAATTACCAACTGTTGTTTTTACTATTTTTCTTTCTTTTTTACTCTTCATTAGCCTTCTTGTGCCTTAACGAGACCAAATTGGTCGAATGGTTCTTGAGTTTTGCGCATTGCAAGACATTTGGTGATTCATTTTTATTTACATATATTTATAGAAAAGAATCACCAAATGTGATATATTTATATATTACTGGCTGATCCGACAAACGTTGCTTTGCCATAAAAAGCAATATATATTTTATTTTTATTTATTTATTTATAAACTTTATGCACAAAATGTACAATGGCGGACTTAATGTCAAAGGCATTCTCTACCAGTCTACCGTTGGGTGGTGCGGAAATGAGTGAGATGGTGCACAATGACTTTATGAAGAAAACAATGAAATATATATCTGCGTAATTATACAAGAATATATACATACATACAGACAATAAGACATATATTTATATATACATACATACAACGCCACAAGAGTAGCCAAACTGAACCCTGAAAACAAAAAACCACGGTCTATGGTCGTAAAGTTACGTACACCACGACTACGCGAAAGTCTACTTGCAGCAGTCTCTAATTTCAATAGAAAGCAACCGAAGGATAAGCTAAGTTCGCATCACCTGGGTATAGGAGGAGATCGTAACCCTGTGTATGTATCAGAACACCTGTGTCCGGCTAATAAGCAATTGCATGCGGCTACCAGGAGGCTAGCAAAAGAACGGGACTACAAATTTGTATGGATTCGGAATGGACGAATTTTTGTACAAAAGGATGTACTATACCCCCCTATTTTAATTCGTAGCTTGGATAGTCTTTCTCTTCTTAAAAAACCATAAACATTTTAAACCGACTTGTCAGCACAGTAAATGTTTCTAGTGATTCAAATTATTTTAAATGCTTGATACTCGTATATACTATCAAAACGTCAGGGGATTGAGAACTAAAACAGATGAATTCTATAAGAACATTCTATTAAATGACTACAAAATTATTACCCTTACAGAAACATGGTTGAACCCAGAACACATAGCAATGAGTTATTTGACTCAAGATATACAGTCTATCGCCGCGACAGGTCATATACTAATAGCTGTAAAAAAGATGGAGGAGGCGTACTATTAGCTGTCTCGTGGGAAATAAAGTCAACCAGGGTGTACACCTGAGAAACAAATAATAAAGACCTGTGGGTGACTGTAAGATTGAATTTCGGCTCCACTGTTATTAGTGTAGCTATCTGTGTTACATATCTACCTCCTCCAGTAAAAATTGAGGCTCTTACTAGTGTTTTAGAAAATGTCAGCAATGTTATGAACAGTATTGGCGATGTCGTCATCCTCGGTGACTATAATCTCAGTTTTATAAATTGGTCAGTTATGAACAATCAAACCTACACAGTGCCCACTAACTATGATAATTCCTTGGGCCACAGGTTTATTGAATTCATGGCTATTAATAATTTATTTCAATTCAATAATGTTTGCAATAGTGACGACAGAATACTTGATCTTGTTATGAGTAATATGTAAAATTTGAATGTAAACATTACTGATGACTGTCTCGTTGATCGCGATGTAAAGCACCCATCTTTACTAATATCCTTCTTTCGTGATAATAAGAAATATTTACGCCTTAAGGATGTCGAATAAGGTCCCTGTTTTAACTTCTACAAATGCGATTATGGTAATGGTTATGATAATGGACTGAAGTATTTTCTAAACAGACTGATATCAATGACTGCGTTTGCAAATTCTATAAAGTACTTAAAAATCTAATAAGTATACATGCTCCACAGCATAACCCAAAAAAAGTAAATATCCATCCTGTTTCACGAATGCACTTATAAAGCTACTCAATGAAAAAGAAAAGTATCGAAAAAAAATCCGAAAGTACAAAAATCCTCGTGATAAATTAAGTTACGATTTGCTTAGAACTCGTTGTCAAGACTTAATTAACAAAACCTTTAGTGAATAAAAGCAGACGATAGAAGTAAGAATAGAAACAGATCCAAAATCCTTTTGGCATTATATAAAAAATAAAAGAAATAGTACATCAAGCATACCAGCTCAAATGGATTTGGACAGTAAGATAGTTGATAGTGGAGCCGATATAGCTAACCTATTTAAGAATAAGAATAAGAAAAACTTTATTTGACTTTATATAACAGAGTTGCTTATAATTATTAAAAGTTTAAACAGTGACTGGAAAGACAAAATGGTCTTGGACTCAGCATGTGGATGACGATGCAGGGCATGCCAGCCGCTGTTATTCTGTCCAAGCCAATCATGATTGATATAATCTCAGAATAAGCACAATGTCACCATCCTGACCATGAAGATAATAATTACTAAACATTTAAACTTTAATAACGAATAAGTTGTTGCTACTGAAAACGCTGTATACAGTACCGTCTTACAAACACTAGTCCAAGAAGGTCCCACTACATAAAATTATATGTTAGTACACATTATTCAGTAGTTCCCTCGGATTGCCTCACTAATAACCACCTGCTACAGCGTGATTTAAATGACCCTAGTTCTAAATGTAACATGGGTGGGGGTAGAACATTCCAGCACTTGGAAGCGGCTATCTTGAAGCGACCCTTAGTTTTAAATAGTGAATGCTTGGGTAGGAGTAGTGAACGGTTACGTGACCTTGTTTCATATTTATGTACGTCAGAGCACCATGCGAGTTTGTCATAGAGATAGATAGGAACTTTATTTTTAGTTAGGCATCTGACAAAACATGAAATCTTTAGTTTACGCTGACTAAGCATATTCAAAATTCCCTTTTCATTTAGGTATGGTGATATATGATGTCTTTTAGGGATGACAGAAATGAAACGCATGCACGCATTCTGTACTCGTTAAATAGCGGCTATGGTTTTTTTAAAAAGGCATGGTCCGTAAACGATGTCGCAGTAATCTAGATGCGACAACACCAGACTACTACACAGCTGTTGTCGCACTTTATCATTTAAAAATTGTCGCAGTTTGTAAAGTGTATTTAGGGAAGCGAAACATTTACTAATTTTTTGCAGAACATGATCCTCAAATCTTAACGTCTCATCCATGTATAATCCTAGATTGCGTACGGATTCACATCTGGGTATCGTCGAATTAGAAATTTTAATGCTAGGCTGATAGGACTTTATAGTTTTCACTTGATTTTCAGTGCCGCATATGATAAATAAACTCTTTGATGGGTTGAGTGCTAGACCATTTCTATCCGACCACCTGCTTAGAGATACCAAGTCGTGATTAATTTTGTCTACCGTCGACGCCACGTCGTTAGAAGTTGGTAGCGTATTAAGATACAATTGAGTATCATCGGCATAAAGATGAAAGCTGCAATGCTCGATTGCATTCGTGACATCTGATGTGTAAATAGAAAATAAAATAGGGCCGAGGACCGAGCACTGAATTACCCCCCTATTAATGGATATTAGTGAAGATTTACACAGCGCTCCTTTAGAGTTTACAAGTTTTACAAGTTGGGTACGGTTAGAAAAGTAAGAGGAGAACCATTTGCAAGAGTTTTCCGAGAAACCATAGAACCGCAGTTTTTTTATTACAAGTGGAATATGTACACAGTCAAAAGCGCGTGTGTAGTCGAGTAATACGAGCATTGTTCCAAATCCATTATCTGAGTTTGACAGTATATCGTCAACAATGGTTAACAAGGCTGTAGTAGTACTATGGCTTTTTCGGAAACCAGATTGTAAAGTAGGTAAAATGGTGTTATTTTCTAGGTAGGTCGCCACTTGCAGTTGTACGCATTTTTCATTTTTTTAGATGAATCCAAACAGTTCACATTCAGGTCCCCCACCAAAAATTAACGTGTCGTATTGTGCCTCAAAACTAGACAATGACTCAGAAAGCGCATCGATAGTGTCGGTACAATTATAAGTAGGTGATCGGTATGCTATTCCTATCACAATTTTGTGTCTACGTATGTGACACTCAAACCATAGTTGTTCAAGCCCACTAACCGGGTGTTCCAGTTGGCGAACACGTAATTCGGACCGAATATAAGCACCTACGCCACCATCTCTGGTGCTTCTAGGTATATGCAAAAACTTATAGCCCGGTATATTATATGACTTAACATCTGAGTCAGTTTTAAGCCAAGTTTCATTCAAACAAAGTATAACAAATACGTAGCTTCTAAACGCTTCTTTTAATTCATCCCAACCCGTATTAATCGAACGAACATTTAATAAACCCAGTGTAAAATATTTATTCTTTATAAAACTATTCACGGCGACTAATACATAGCACAAATAAATAGTTACCCACATCTACAAATAAATAAGTAGCAATAAGTAAAGTAGAAAATAAATTTGTACAAGATAGTATCGTTATCGATAAATCTAAAATACGTCGGGTACATGCAAAATAATATTCAATAAGTACCTAAGCGTCGCACAGTGGGGCAGAATGAGAAAAAACATGGCAACAATTCGGAAAAAAAAGTTTAAAATTTAGGGTTTATTTGTTATAATATATGTAGAAAACAATATTCCTGACATTTTGGTACCACAATGACCCCTCTTTAATGAGTCCCTGTTAAGTTACAAGCGTACTTCTAAAGTTTTGCTAAGCGCGTATCTCTCTCGTATCAGATGTCAATCAAAATGTATTGATATATTTTGTTAAGATTCGATGGTTTTGAAGCAATGTTTTGAATTAATTGTTTAATTAGACATAATAAATAAACTATTTACGATTTTTAAATATTCTTATACCATTCACGTTCAGAGAACTTGATGTTTCAAACTGGGTCTTCCAAAAATCTGCATTTTTTTTGAGAAAATAGACCATAAGTTATAAGCTAGGCCTGGGTTAGTAACCTAATTTGTTTTATGAAGAGACTAAAGGGTTCACTTCTTGTACCTAAAAGGATTTTTGCAGATGGTTGCCGATGTGGGAGATATTAATAATTTTCTTAACTTAGGTGAGGTGTATTTTTGCTGATTGATTAACATATTACCTTGGTAATAGATACATTTCTACAAAGGAAAATAATACCTTTTCCACGTACATTATGGGTACCTACTTAAACTTCAGTTTTTTATTTTTTGGTTACTATTTTTTTTTCCTTTTTGCTAAATCACGATGTCATTTACTCTTAATGAGTTTTTTCGCATTAAGAAACAAAGCGGAAAAAATGAAATAAACAATTCAATCATTTGCAAACGGAATTGCCCATTATCAATGAAAGTTCAGAAGGCAAGACAATATTCAAGAATTTCAAGCAAGTGTCAATTCAGAATAAGATGGAGCAAATCCGGCCGTACTTTAAATACTTCCATAAGAGTGAATAGTGAATGGTTTAAAGGAGAATGTAATTTGTCTCCACCAAATGCCCTCAGTGAAGGCAGTAGTCTGACCCGCGGCAGTGGCCGAAAAGAACAAGAGAAAGAAGATCAAAAACTCAAAGTATGCTTATTGAATATAGTGATGATGATGAAGAGGATTAGAAGGAGGAAGAAGTGTAAAATATAAACGTGAAGCATGATTTTGTCTAGTAATAAGGTACTAAGGTCTATTTTCTCAAGTGTTTTTCATAATTATATTGCTTCAGTTTTGGTGCTTGAGGGGTTCAAGTTCAAATAAAATTCATTGTAAAAATAGGTCGTACATTACATTTTGATAGTGATTAGTAGTTAAAAAATCTCGTAAAAGAGTTACATGATAAGCGAAATACTTGTAAAAATATTACGATTTATAACTGAACAAAAAGTTTGAAAATTGAATAAAAAGTTAAAATGAGATGCAAACCCATTTATATATGTTATTTAATCATTTAATGTCTATTTGTTTCCCTTAGAACTGAATACAAAATATAATTACTTAGTACCGATTTGTTGCCAGGTTTACCCCCTTTCTGCCCCACTGTGCGTCGGCTCATTTCTCGCCTCACTGTATGTAAACAAAGAGGACTATACTGGACAGTTACGTTGATTTCATAAGACATAATATCACATGTATACAGCGCAGAGTGTTTTAAAGATAGACTGCAGTAGGTATTGTTTAACGGTCTGGTCAGGATGGTGGTAGCATAGCAAAAGTGTGTTCTTGTTGTGCCTATAATTGAATAGACGTAGCAGTAGTGAAACGGTAAATACATGACAAAATACAACATTATGGAAAAGCGAAAGTCTACAGCGATTTCAGATCGTTTTTTGACTTGATAGTAATCTTTTCATCAGCATTAGTTTTGCGCATATAAATTTTACAATTATAGGTCCATACATATTGGTATCCTTTTACCTTTCTTGCTTCGCGGTATATATCTCTGAAATGAGGTGTTAGGTTTTCAGAAACGTATATCTTACTGTTATCATTTATATGACCAAGTTCGGACATTTTGAGACCGCGCCTTGCTCGAATGGCACGCAAAACATCATTTTTAATTTCACGAGTGACGAGTCTAATAATCACTGCTCTGGGCCTCGACCTCATTTGACTATCGCGGGATCCTGCACGCCCCACCCATCTTAAATCCGTCTTAGACACTGCAACGCCGACTGTCTCTGCGACTTTTACTACCGCCTCATGCAATTCTTCATTGCTGTATTCCGTAACATCGTGAAGTTCGAGGTCACAAATTCTCTCCGACTGTTCCAAGATATGGTTGCGTTTTTCGAGGGCGGACACGCTCATCTGAAGAGCCTTGATGACATCTGATAGGTTTTCCAAATCTAATATCTTAGCTTCGACAATTGATATCCGCTGTTCGAGACTCATTCCTTCACAGCTCTGTGGATTGCTCTGCGATCGCTCATATCCTGTTTGATGCTACATATCTCCCTACGCAAATCCTTTATGTCATTTATTATTTGATTCGTGTCAACGACATTGAGAGGACTGGTTGAAGTTTCTGGCTTCTTAGGCTTATTTTTGTTCGTGCTAACTTTACAGAGATCGCATTTCCAGTTGGTGCGGTCACGTGGACTAGCACGCAAAGTGGTACAGATAAAATGCCAGCATAGGCCACACTTACCACAAATAATATATGTAGCTTCATCATCTTTGTTGATCCCGTTATGACACTTATGACACTTGGTATTATGGTCCATTTTGGTTTTTGAACTACGAAGGTAACCGTGATCGAAAATGAATTTATCGTAGGTAGGTAACAGTACGTGTAACCGGTAAGGTGTTCGGCGAATGATTTTGTAAGTCATTTCTCAAAGATTTACACAAACTCAACAATCTCAAATTCAAACGTCCCCGAGTCATCTCACATTCTACACAAGTTTCTGATTACAGAAAAATAAGTTTTAAATAAAATAAATAACCTCGATATAACGAAAGGTGCTGGCCCTGACTCTATACCACCTGTGTTCATAAAAGCTTACGGTAAAGCTCTCGTATGACCATTAAGCATTCTGTTTAACCAGTCTCTGGGAGTATTTTCAGAAGAATGGAAAAAGGCCCGTATAGTCCCAATATTTAAAAAAGGTAATCCCAATAACATAACAAATTATAGACCAATATCGATTTTATATTGTTTCTCAAAGTTATGTGAACGTCTCATATGCCCTACAAATTACGCAGAAGACAAGCTTTCAGATAGTCAACACGGTTTAGAACAGGCAGATCTACACAAACAAATTTAGTCAAATACGTAAACGACATCTCGGAGGCACTAGACGACAGATATGAAGTGGATGCAATATACACCGACTTTAGTAGCGCCTTTGATAAAGTGAGTCATCCGCTCTTGATAGACAAACTACAACTCAATGGCATTCATGGTTCCTTATTAAGGTGGTTTGCATCCTACCTCTTAAATCGCTCTCAGTTTGTTTCCATCGGTGGATACGTTCCAAATAACTATTATGCGCGATCAGGTTTACCACAGGGCTCGCATCTAGGCCCCATTCTATTTTCGATATTTGTAAACGATATCACGAACCAAATCAAACATTGTCGTAGCTTGCTATTTGCTGACGATCTAAAAATATATAGGACAATTACCTGTGTAGAAGATAGTCTCCTTGTCCAGAAAGATTGGGAAAATATTGAAAATATTGCAAATCGAATAGCATGGCCCTTAACGCTCAAAAATGCCATCATATACAGTTTTCTAGAACGAAAAAATCTATTCCCACTTCATATAAGCTGTGCGACACGATATTGACAAAAGTGGATGAAATACGAGATTTAGGCGTTATATTAGACAGTGCCCTTAGCTTTAAACCACATATAAACGACATAGTGAAGAAATCGGCTCAAATGTGCGGCTTCATCAGACGTAATACTCGCGGGTTCAGGCTTGCAAAAACACGAATAGTATTGTATAACACTCTGGTACGCAGTAAATTAGAATATAATAGTGTTGTCTCGAATCCCTTTTATGCTATACATTTACAAAGAGTGGAAAGTACACAAAGAGCATTTTCCAGACATCTTGCTTACGTTTCACAAAACATCAGTCATCGCTGTCCCTATGAACACCGTTTACAATATTTTAAAATGGATTTTCTTCGTAACCGTCGCCGTATTCACGATCTCGTATTTCTTCACAAAATAGTAAACGGCTCAAAAAGTACTGATCTAACTGAACGCATACTTTATTCGGTCCCAACAAAACCGCCGAGATATGCCATCACCAGAAAATTTTATATACCCAACCGCAAATCTAATCTAGGTCTGAATGCACCTCTGACGCGTATATGTAGAGAATACAATAGCATGTGTTCACAGAGAGACATAGACATCCATGCCCCTTTTAATAAATTTAGACGTTCTATAGCTGATAATATTTACAAAACTAACCAAAATTAATCTTTTCCTGTCTTACCTTGTTATTTTCATTTTTTCATCTCTTATTTTAATTTATTTTGTATATTTCATCTTATATATAAGAGCATCGAAATTGTAATTTAGAATTAAGTAGTACTAAGCTCCATTATTTTTTGTTTTTTGTACAACTTACCTTACTCCTAACACTGTGTGTTAGGCGTATTTTATTTTATCTCATATGGTGAATGTTGTGTGTACCTACCTGTAATAGGCATGCATACTAGAAAATATTATTGTATAATTATTTTAAAAGTGTATCGTATATGTGCTGTGCTTTAGGTATACTAAATAAATAAATAAATACATACACATACACACGCATATTATTATTACATATACATATACACACATATATACATAAATATTCATACACAAACATACACATATTCATACCACAATAAATACAGTATCAAATCCGCGAAGAATCCGCTGCATTTCGGGCAAGGAGAGCACGGACCTTGATCTTGAATGAATTACGACTTGGTGCCATTCTGATTTCCTGGAGAAGAGCATTTCAGAGATTTTAAGGGTGGGTCAATAAAAATCGCGATGGAAAAATAGGGGTTGATCGTATAGGGATGAAAATTCAGGGTATTAGAAAATACATACGTATTTTCTAATGTTGTATCATAAAAAAAATAAAAAAAAAAATTCTCTAAAAATAAAAAATAAAAGATTAAAGGGTGGGTCACCCTTATCATTTAGGGTTATGAAAAATAGATGTTGGCCGATTCTCAGACCTACCCGATATGCACATAAAATTTAATAAAAATCGGTACAGCCGTTTCGGAGGAGTATGGTAACTAACATTGTGACACGAGAATTTTATATTATATCTAAGAATTTTTTTATTTATGATATTTTTCCTTATTATTTAATTATTCCTTCACCATAAATCTCGCATACTCTTGCAGTGGTTTTTCCCATAGGAATCATTATGACCAACGGCTGTCCAAGTTTGACATAACTACTCTTTCAAATCGCAGACGTATTTTGGAATTAAGTTTTCTTCATAACGTAGACAATAATCAATAAATTTCTTTAAAATGAAATGTTTAAAGAAAAAATATCTTTAAACATTTCCTACTACGAGTATTATCCCAGACATTAAATAGTTAAAATATTTTACACCCAATATTCAAGAACTAATTTAGGTCAACAATCACTCATAAATAGAATTCTTAATCATTATGATGCTGATAACGAATCATGATAATTGCCTCGGTGGCGCAGTGGTAGTAAATGCGACTGCTGTGCTCTGTGCCTCTGGTTGAAATCCTGAATTGTGGATGAATTAATAAAGAAAAACATATATACAAATTAATATCTCGGACATGTAACACTCAACGCCATCTAATTCCAAACTAAGCAGAGCTTGTATTATGGGTACTAGACAACTAATATGAATAAATATATACTTTTTTTACAAATACATTAAAAAACCCCAAACTCCAAAACAAATATTTGGAAATCATGTAAACATTTGGCCCGACCTGGCAATGTGTTGTAAATATATAAAGAACACCCAAACTCAGAATAACAATTTGAACGATAGAAAGTAGTGCAGTAGACGAAGGTGCTTAAATCACTATACCAATCGTAAAGTGATATGACGTGTATATTTTTATAACTAAAATTTTAATACTATTAATCAGCGATAAATAACTTATCTGTTGTTTTTGCTCACTTTCGAGCTAATGCATATCATAGGGCTGACATGTCGGATATTTAGAAACCAGGACAAAAAGTGAAATTTCCCATTGTTTTGGACTTCAAAACCCGTCATCATCATCAGCCCGTTGCAGTCCACTTCTGGACATAAGCCTCTCGCAAAGAACACCACAGAGCCCGGTCTGTTGCTTTTTGCATCCAGACGCTGTCAGCCCTCCTACGTAAGTCGTTCCGCCATCTGGCCAGAGGGCTTACCACACTACGTTTGCCAAGACGCGGTCTCCATTCCTAAACACGCTTACTCCAGCGGTTGTCTGTTCTACGACATATGTGATCAGCCCATTGCTACTTCATCCTACCAACTTTCAGAGCTATGTCGGTCACATTGGTTCTCTGACGGATTACTTCGTTACGAATTTTGTTCTTCAGAGAGACTCCTAGCATAGCTCTTTCCATGGCACGCTGAGCGACTTTGAGCTTTTGGAATAATCTTAGGGTTAAGGTTCACGTCTCGGCTCCGTACGTCATTATAGGGAGGACGCACTGGTTAAAGACTTTTGTCTTCAGGTTCTGTGGTATATCCGACGAAAATATGTGGTTTAACTTCCTGATCACTGCCCATCCCAACTGGATCCACCTATCGGCTTCTTTCTCAAAGTTGTATCTATCAAACTGAATTAGTTGCCCGAGATAGATGTATTCCTTGACAACTTCGAGAGGCGTAACTTCAATGTCTACTTGTCCCGGAGTGACGAGGTCATTATACATGACCTTGGTCTTGCTCAGGTTCATCCGGAGACCAATTCGTTGGGAAGATTTATTTAGGCTGTGCAGCATCTCTTGAACTTCTTGCAGCGATTCTGCCATAATAACGATATCATCGGCAAACCTTAAATGCTATATGTTTTCTCCGTTTATATTGATGCCCCGCCCGTTCCAGTTTAGAGTCTTGAAGACGTCCTCTAACGCATTTGTAAACAGTTCGGGGATATTACATCCCCTGTCTTACTCCTCGATGCAAAGAAATCTGTCTTGTTTGACTTTTCTATACTTGGACGGACATAGTTGCGGCATCACACAAGCTCTTCAGTACCTCGTTGTATCCAAAATTTTCTTGGCACCGCTGCAAGGAGTCCAGAACAGACCAGGTCTTGACAGAGTCAAAGACATTTTCATAGTCCACAAAAGCTAGACACAGAGGCTGATTGTACTCCTGTGTATTCTGTATGATCTGCCTAACAGTGTGTATGTGGTCTATGGTGCCAAATCCTCCGCGGACCCCGGCTTGCTTCGGTGGATGGAAGTCATCCAGCCGTCGCGTCAGCCTATTTGCGATAACCCTGGAAAACAACTTGTAGACGTGGCTCGGGAGCAATATAGGACGTTAGTTTTTGAGAAGGTTTATTGTATAGGGGGCAAACGAGCAGACTTATCGCCTGGTCCTTAGCGATTACCGCCGCCCATGGACACCTGCAACACCAGAGGCGTTAGAAGTGCGTTGGCTGGAAGGTTTGAAGGTCGTATTTATCCGGGAACACCGCAAGCGACAACTCATTCCACAGTTTTGATGTGCGAGGCAGAAAGTTTCGGGAAAAGCGAATAGTTGTGAACTGCCAATCATCTAGATTATTCTAGATGATGGGGATGAAGTTTCTGTCGCGTAGGACGATGGCGGAAAGAGGCAGCAGGGATCAGTTCGAACAATTACTCGGAGCACTCTCCATAGTAAATGCGGCAGAAGATGCACAGCGAAGCCACATCTCTACGCAGTGCCAGAGAGTCTAGCCGAATTGGACAGGAGTTTTCCCTGCTCTTAAGAATTCAGTTGTAAGTCCGTCTTCACCTGGAGTTTTTCCGTTTTTTAGTTGTTTCAGAGCTAACTCAATTTGGTCAATGCTGACATCGGGAAGTTCGTCGGTATAGTGTCGCAGCTCGGGGGTCACAGAGCCGGCCGGCCATAGAAGTCTTCCATTTCGGAAAGAATCTCCGACTTAGAGAAGACGACTCGACCGTCAGCGGTCGTCAGCTTAGACATATGGCTCCTCTCGAGACGCTTCACGAATACTTTGGAACCTCGATTTTGTTCTATTGCCTCTTTGATGAGGCGTGTATTGGAAGTCCGGAGATCCCGCCGTACTGCTTTTCGAATGTGTTTCGTGAGTGCTCGCTGGTCGTCCGCCGTGGCCTGTATCTTTTCACGTTTCTCTCTCACGAGTTCCAGAGTCTCATTCGAAAGTTTAGAATTCCTACCCGTATGCGTATTCCGACAAAATCTTCTACTCACATCCCTCATGACCTCCACTACTCCACTCGTCAAAATCGCACTCGGTTTCCACAACATCGAATCGGTTTTGAAGTTCCATTTGGAAGTTTCAGAGCCAGCAACAGTTTGGAGCAGAGTAGGCCGGAGCGTAGACTCTATCAGACGGGTGCGTACCAGTTTGAAATTAATGTTCAGAGTGCCTCCTACAAGTCGGTGATCACTGCCGGTGTTGAATCTGTTGATCACTGAGATATCTCTGTATACATGCCTCTTATCCGTCATGATAAAGTCTATCTCATTTTTAGTCATGTTGTCGGGTCTCTGACAGGTCTACTTTTTCTGGGGCTTTTTTTTGAAGAATGAATTCATCAAGAATAGCCCTTCTCGTTCCAAAAAGTTGATCAGCATCTGCCCCCTGTGATTTCTGCTCCCAATACCATGTGGCCCCATAACCGCTTCGGTGTCCGTGCGTACTCTCACTTCCCCCATGACAACAGTTGTTGTGCAGAGCTTTATGAATTTCTTCGTAAATAACTTCCACAGCATCGTCAGAGTGTGTGGTAGTTGGCGCATACACCTGTAAGACCTTCAGAAAGTATCTTTCAGTCAGTTTGAGTACGAGGTACGCTACCCTTGTCGAAACACTAGATATTTCTACAATGTTGCCAGTGAGGGCTTTGCTGACAAGAAATCCGACACCGCCCTGGAAAGGCTATCACCTTCTCGGAAGTAAAGTAGATAGCCTTTTCCAGGGTCACTGTGTCCTCTCCCTGTCTCCGGACTTCAGATAGCCCCAGAATATGCCATCGTATCTTATCTAACTCCACTTCCAATTCGGTCAGATGTTCATTAAGCCTCAAAGTTCGTCCGTTGTACGTAGCCAAGGTCAATTTGTTGTAGATATGGTAGCCGTCCGTAGCCAGGGGATTCTTAGCACCCCGCGCCCCACCGACGCTGTGACCTCTACCGTAGCCAAGCCCGGGGGGACGGCCGGGAACTAGGAGCCGTCGTGTGGGGTCAAAACTCGTAAAAAACCTAATTTCAAATTACAATTATATTCAAATAATTTCGAGTTTTTTTTGAGGTACGGAACCCTCAAACGGAATCACCACCATTAAGGATCACTTTGTTGTCCGTCTGTGTGTGTTTCAGGACCCTTTTTCGCAGGAACGCGTGAATGTATAAAGCTGAAATTTTATCAAATACTCAGGTCTACTGTATCTTGGAGCTGTAAAATAAAATAAATTTCTAAGCCAACGCAATTAAAAGATAGAGCCGTATACGAGTATGCAGGCAATTTTCGACACTCGCAAAGAAATCGTAATCCACAGATACTTTCCTTGAACTCAAAATCTTGAAATTTGATACGAAGCAACATCTTATAGCACAGATAAAGGAAAAATTATGAAAAGTATTTAATTTATCTATATAGTTAAAAATTTTATGTTGGTTTGTGTACGCTTCAAAAACTCAAAAAGTTCTGCACCGATTGAGCTGAAATTTTAGAATGATATATAATCCGCATCAAGGATTGTTTTTATCTAATTTTTGCATCAGTCACATATCCGCGACCGCGAAAAAACAGGAAAAAACCGACATAAACGCGGGCGGAGCCGCGAGCAACAGCTAGTATTATATATTATAATAAATATTTATAATGCAAATTTTCGACAATCACAAGCAGTGACGTAAATAGCCTTTTCTGCGCCCTGTGTGCGTTTCTATAAGTGCGCCCTTGTTTTCTTTAGATATTATAGGTAGCTAGAGCAATGCTATGTGTACTTTATTATATTCAGGATGATAAAATAAAGCACAAGGACCTTGGAAAAAACTTTCAACTTGACTCTTTAAAGTGTCTAATTTAGCTCAAAATTCAGTAGCATTAACATCTGCTGAATATTTGATACTTAAATCAGCGGCATGTTTTTTAGTTCTTCAGCTGAATAATTAGCAATCTATTCTATATATTGTCAAATAAAACAAAAGGTGGCGAATATTGTTGAGTTGAAGAATTTAAAATTAATGTGTAATTAATTTTAGCCTATGTGTTATTGTGGCCAGCAGTTATTGTCGTACCGCGGGTTTCAGCTAGTAAACCAATAAGTCCATACGCAGCAATAATACAGTAGCCCTAGCATGCCAAAACATTATGATATGATACGAGTATCATTACAAATATCATGATTATTTTTTTATCAATGATAAGCTAATGTCGACATTAAAATTGGCTCGACATTAAGCATATTCAATTAAGCTTTGTTAGGCTCGACATTAAAAAAAAAAAATTAAGATCCGAAATAGACAAGAAATATGGAAGAAGTTATAGAAGAAAAAAGAAGAAGAGACAAGGGAGAAAGCAGTTTTCCTCTCCGGAATATCAACAGAGTGAACCTAAGGTGTCCCCACCAGTGGAATCGATAAGCGATTGGAATTTTAATAATAGTGAAAGTGGGCTTGGATATGATTATCCTCTTACGACCTAAGAAAAATGGGTGACAGCGGATGAATACAACTTCCCAAGCCGGGGATGATCACAGGGCAGTTCATAAGAATCAGTCATGTATGTGACTTTTTCATCCATCAGCAACCCATAACGTCCCACTGCTGGGCTCGGGTGTCCTCTCAGGAGAGGGTTAAGGCCATACCTCCCCATGCTAACCAAGTGGGGGTTGGGACTGGCAAGACAACGTTGTGGCTACGTAATCTTGCCGTTTGATGTTTTTAAGTCACCCAAAGGCCTCCAATTAAGCTTCACGACTGTTATCCTATGATAACAACCGGGATCGACTGCTTAACGTGACCTCCGAATCATGGAGACGCTCATGGATTCATGCCACCAGCGGTCACCCATCCAGGTACTGACCACGCCGTCATTGCCTTTTAGAACTTTGTGTTAATTTTTTTTATCAGATCATATTTTACTGATCGTGGTGAAGGCATAAAAGCAAATGTCCGACGTGGTTATCTTAGATAGGATAACCACGTCGGACATTATGTTGCAACTTAAAAATAAATATAAATACGGTAGTGCCGATGCCAGATGTAAGATAATCATCTTGTTTTAATGTGGCATAACTAAGAGCATAATTTAGCATTTCAAGTATGTTTGTGTGTATGAGTTTTTTTTTAAATAAAGATGATACAATATGGCAAGTAAAAGTTTCGCGCCAAATTAGTTGTCCAATCAAAGATTTTTTTTATCTATAGTGTTCGTATTAATTTGTCTTTTTTAACAGAAGGCTTTAATTCATCAACTAACTTTAGAAATTTCTTTTCTTATTGTAACTCACATTTGGCGTGTATTTTTAAGCATTCTGGAAAATAATTGTAAAGTAAGAGAAGGCATTGAGTAGCGTTTGTTTAACATTTAAGCATGATGCCTTCTTATTCAAAACATGCCGAAACATATCAGCTAAAGATGTTAAAAAAGATGAAAGCAAAATTAATAATTTTTAATCAAGAAAGTTTTTACTGTTGTGAGCCAAGAATTGGTACACAAAAAGATGCGGAAACATTAAAAGAAACATTCGAAGCATTTCATTTCGAAATAGACGAATACAAGGATTTTACGAAACATGAGATTTTTGAAACTATCAGATCATGTAAGTATACTTAATTTACTGGCCATTTAGTATTTATTAAGTGTCCAACTCTCGCTTGGACAATGTTTGTGCCCTAGTAAGTGGCAAGTATACAAGGTTCCCCAATACCCAAAACTGGATCATACACAAATATAACTAACTACAAAGCTATTGCTGTAGTATGTGTTTTTTAGAAAGGTATTTGAATCTATGTTCAATAACGCCGTTTATAAATAGATTAAGATGCAATAAAATGAGTGTCAGCATGGGTTTCGTCCTACACGTTCCAAGTTAGGTTAGGTTTAGTTTTTGGCTGCCTCGGTGGAGAAGTGGTAGCGTATGTAACTGTTATGCTTGAGGTCTTTAAGGTTTGATTCCTGGATCTGGATCTGCAAATATTAGTGTCGGAGTTTGGACGTTTTTTATATATAATATCTGTATATTTACAAACCATAATACAAGTTCTGCTTAGCTTGAGACTACATGGCGTTGTTTGTTAGATGCTCGAAATGTTTTCTATTTACTGTCATTGTTATATGGATAAGCATTAGAATAAAGTCTGGTTGTCAAGTGGATACTTCATATTTTGATTTTCGAAAAGCTTTTGACCTTGTAGATAATGACTTTTCTTCTTCTTCTTCAACTTCTAAACAAATTTTATGCATTAGGATTTACAAATTCTCTCCTAAAATGCATGACTTACTACTTGTAGTTCTTATAATAGAAGGATATAAGTCTGAAGAGTATTATACTCGATCAGGCGTCAGTCAGGGTAGTATATTAGGACCTATACAATTACTAATAATAGTAAATGCTTAACCTAGTTTCGTATCTAACGCACAATGTCTTATTTTCTGATGATTTAAAATACTGTACCTTTCTGTAACTGAGGCTGACGTTTATACACCGCTGCAACATGATGTAGATGCTGTAGTTGAGTTGGAGTAACAATTCCAAACGTAAAATTAAGACCTTTTCTTGATATCGTCATCCGATTACATATATGTACAATCTTGCTAGTGTAGCAATGGAACGTGTTCCCTCGATTAAGGATTTAAAAATGGTAATGGATAGCAAATAGAATTTTCACGATCATATTCTTATCGATATATATACTTCAAATATGTAAAGATGCTAATAAATGCCTTGGTTTCATTATTAGAATATCATCACAATTTAAGAACACTCAAGTTATAACAAATATATACAATGCCTTTGTTTGTAGAAAATTAGAATATAATGCAACCTGCAATGTAATAGCAAAATTAGTTGATACGAGTCATTATATAACATAATGGTTGAAGAATTTCAACGTAATTTTTGTAGATAAGTCTAAGACCTATGTAAGCGTCAATATGGATACTACCCCTTTCTCTATCCTCCTATGCTTGTGTATGGAATGGTGGGTTTATATTCAACTTAGACGGGAATCCACACATATTGTAAGTTATTATTTGATACTGGCTTGTAAGGTAGTCCTAGTGTATGGGAATCATTACAATTTTATATTCCCCGTCAGGGCCGTCTTCACCTATAGTGTAGAGTCTGCGATGCACACGGGCACCTACAACGGCTTCGTCGCTTCTAACGAATATGCTCGTTTATGAATGGCGTTACGCTTACTAAAGGGTGTTAGAGTATTTATAGCACACGGGCGCTTCACGGGTTAAAGACGCCTCTGTTTCAGATTAAAATATATGCGTAGCGTTGGGGGACGCCAACATAGACTATGTTAACAATACAAATGTTTCTTTTCTTAACTTCTGCTTTTCTTTCGAAAATAGGACAGTCCATCTTAGGTTGTTTAATAAATAATCTAAGCAGTCATCATTTAAATATTTCATGTGGTTATTTTCACATTTTCTCTTTTAACAACAACAAATAAAAATACACAAAATAACTAGGACACAGACATTTTTTTTGCAAACCTGGTTTGACTCATAAATACTACTTAACCTGACCGAGTTTTGCTCGATATTTTTTTTTTGGTAAATTTTCTAAATACGAACCCTAGCTCGATCAAATTATCGCCCCCGAAACCTGAAACCCTTGTACTAAATTTCATGAAAATAGTTGTAGCCGTTGCCGAGATTCAGTTTATTTATAAACAAGAATTGCTCGTTTAAAGGTATAAGATTTATAATTTACATTAAGTAATTAGATATTGTTTCAATTGCAGTACCGAATAGAAGAAACAACTTGTCAGACTATGAATACATTATGGTCGCAATTCTAACACACGGCTCCGGAAACAGACTGAGAGCGAAAGATCAACAGTTTAGCGAAACTGAGATCATCAAGGAGCTAGCCTTAATCGAGCTGGCTACTGCGAAACCAGTATTTTTAATTGCCCAGGTACCAGATTTTTTTATGTGTGAAATTTTCCTCTCAGTTTTCAGCTATATAGAATAGAGCAATAGAATATAGCACTATAGAATACTATAGAAAACTATGGAAGCGATAATTGATTTTCATAGTGAATAGATGCCAAAGTTCGTAGTCAGGTGGACGTAGTATGTAGTATGTGCCCTCCGCCTTCTACTGTAGGGACGAGTTTTCCCCTCCATCCGCTTTAGTGGCTATCCAAATGTCACCTAAATAGATAGTCTTATCCATAGACGTCCTGATCAGTGCGGGCAGACGCTGGAAGCAGTCCCGATGGCATAATAAAAGCAGTTCCCTCCTATCTCAGTTCGCAGATAATGATGAAATAGACATATGTGTTACATACTTCACCGAATCTAATTCTTATGTTACATATTTTTTATGCTTTTTGCAGGCATGTCGTGGTACCAAAAGTGTGCTAGGACCTGGAGTGTTTGATGTTCCTGATGCTGTGGAGCCTTACACATTGCCAGTAGAGGCGGATTGGCTTGTGAATCGTAATTATATTGAGCGCAGTCCATTAGACAGGTACATTGATTTTACTTACACATAATATACTCGGTAGCTTTTTGTAATCGTGTAAATAGTCTTCACTTGTTGTATTATCAGCAAGTGAAGGTATTAGAACGTTAAACTAGTTATTAGAACAATAATCTTAATACAGTTTGTATAACTTAATATAGTTAATACACATTTTGAAATAGGTAAGCTTAAAAATTAATATTGTCATAGCAACTTTATTTCATTTATATATTGCAAATATATCATAAATTATTTCTAACAATATATATATATGTCGGAGATTGAAGCGGATTATCATCCATATGGCCGTCGGCCATCTTGTATTTGTTTTAAGTCAGTGCGCACGTCCGGCGCAGGCGCGGTTTCGATTGCAAGTGACTTCACAATACGAACGTTCCACGCACTACTGACAGGTACAACTTTGACATTGACAGTAGAAAGTCTTTAACATAGACTATTGAACTCGATATTTGCGTAGTGTTGTCATACTTAAATAATACCAGAATAGCGTTTACTTTGAAATCTCTGACACGGCCATTCTGCTCCTCAACGCGCTCTCGCGTTGACTCTCAACGTTAAGTCCTACCTATACGGCATAGCGTATAGTACACAAGTAAAACCTTCACAAACAACTTTTCAACTTCAAAGAATGCAAAGCGTAAAGGCTTTCAGCACGTTACAGCAGTAGTGTATAGCAAAGCGTTAAGGCTTTCAGCACATTACAGCACTAGTGTATAGCAAACAAGTAAAGCGTCCACAAACAGCTTTTCAACTTCAAAGAATGCAAAGCGTAAAGGCTTTCAACACGTTACAGCACTAGTGCATAGCAAACGAGTAAAGCGTCCTCAAACAGCTTTTCAACTCAAAGAATGCAAAGCGTAAAGGCTTTCAGCACGTTACAGCACTAGTGTATAGCAAAGCGTTACGGCTTTCAGCATTGCTCAGAGATAGCACTTGAAGCACATTGCAAAGCGTTGCAGCGCTCAGCATCAACCTTGGGTCAAACCAGATTTAAGCCCAACCTCATTGCAAAGCGTGTTGGCTTTCAGCAAAATATTAGGACAAAGCGATAAGACTTTCAATCCCTCCTTCAATAAAGCGTAGGAGCTTTCAGTTTTAAATAAAACATTTTATCGATCCCAAAATCATCCCACGTGCTCACAGTAACGCCCGCTACAGCAAGAACATTCTCGTCCGGAAGCCGAAGACCAAGAAAACAGCACTGCGGGCCCATCGACTTCAAGGAACGAAGGACATGGCGCGCCTACACCCGAAACGTGGGCTGTGATCTCCAGAACATGATGGCGGGCCTCCAAAATTCCAATCAAAGTGACAACGAGAACAATCTGTCACTTTACATAAATGATTAATAACAATCAAACAATACATGAAAACTTCATTATGAAATACTCCTGTATTAGATATTACCACTTTGACGGATGTAAAGCAAGTGTGTCCACAGCGCACGCGCTACGTCTTTTATAACCGCACAAAGTCAGTTAATAAGATGGCGCCACTGTAGATGTCAATCTGAACGCGGGCAACGCCTACTTCCGTATTTCTTATTACAATAATACGGCCTCTCCTGACTGCAGGTCGTCCCTGACCATGCTCCAGTTTCAGCTTCGTGTTGCTTGTAGGATGTTGAGTAGTCCCATGTCTCGTCTCTCCACCTATACCATAGTCAGTTGTGTGCTCGATGTCGTTTGAGAATCATCTGAGATTAGATCATTGTCAATCAATTTCATACGATGTAGGTATTCATCGTCATAATATTCTTAACCTTATAAATCACATTTATACTCTCACAGGGATCCCATATCAAACATCTATTAAGCATCACCCACATGGGCTGCAAAGCATCACCTATTCGGGCCGCGACTGCCACACCCATACGGGCTGCAAGCATCACCCACTAGGCTGCAACGGCAGCACCCATACGGGATATAGTCTCAACAAAACATCACCCAACCGGGCTGCAAAGCATCACCTATTCGGGCTGCGACTGCAACACCCACACGGGCTGCAAGCATCACCGACTAGGCTGCAACGGCATCACCCATACGGGATATAGTCTCAACAAAACATCACCCAACCGGGCTGCAAAGCATCATCTATTCGGGCTGCGACTGCAACACCCACACGGGCTGCAAGCATCACCGACTAGGCTGCAACGGCATCACACTTCATAGAAACATTATTCAATTATTATTTTTTTACAGAAATTATCATTACGAGTATTTTCTTTACTTGATTCCGAACGCTACCAGGCAAAACAATTATCGGCTTTATGGCCGTTCCTTTTACAAAATGTACAGCACAACGTTAGTCTGCTATTCGAACATTGATTAGAAATCGATATATGAGTTATCTCATCATAACGAAGTCTTTTTAAACACTTTGCTTACTTACGACCGATTTTGCCGCATATTAATCAATTAATTTCTACTTTAGAATGCGGTCGGTTTGAAATATCAGCGAGATTCTATAAAATCCCAAACAAATAGTACTGATCAAATTAAACAAAGAAAATAGAAATAAAGTGGACTATAAACCACATTGTACATACAAAATAAAACATAAAACACTGTTGGCATAGGCACCAAGTTCGCATACCATCCAGTGACTCGTCGGCATAGGCACAAAGTTCGTATACCGCCCAAGATTTTCACACTGTAGGCATAGGCACCGAAGACCCGAGGAGGATGCCCGTCTTCATTCGTTCCAACATCCTGCTGAGCTTGGTTTTGCAACAACCGTTCGGCCGTCCTCTATCGGACCATTACCCGCCGCTTCTCGCTAAAGTGGCGTAGACTCATCTGAAACATTTCTTTTAAGAACACGGATAGCTGAAGTGGCACTTTCATGACCCACCAAAAGATTCAGAGCAGACGTTTGTGTTCTGTTTAGTCACATTCAAAATAAGCTGTAGTCGCCCAAGTTGGTCAGCCCACTCGCTTTTTCTGTGGTTCCTCTATCCGGAAAATGTTGAGCACTGTTCGGATATAACGCTCTACCTGGCCTGGCATGGTGTATCTCCGGAGTAACGTGATGGGTCTGCACCCCTAGTAATTGCATCCATGAAATAAGCCCGATGCTTCAAACATACCGCCCCTATCGCATACTATTAGATAATAGCTTTAGTATGCCAAACTGCGATTTCAATTTTTAAAACACGTTTTAATTCATCTAAGTCCTGATAGTAAAATGGTATAGGTAAACAAGATTTGTTATAAGCATGAACAACGGACATTAATCTGACCGTGCTGTTGTGAACGCTGTTTCGGGAAACATTTGCCAACATCATGACCCGACTTTTTACAATACACACAAGTCAAAGTAGCCCCAAGTTTATTCGATTGTTCTGTTTTGAACTTCAGCGAGGTATCGGTAGATTTGTCTTTACCCACAAATCGCAATTTATTCATCTCAAAAGAAATTTACATTTCACTTACATGAGAACATGTTTTGATTCTTGATACATTGTACATACCATACCTTACAGCACTCAATAACAAACAATTCAACAGGACAAAAACTCGCATTTGTAGGGATTCGTTCCCCGTTTAGGAGTGTCGGTAGATTCCATATTTTTTTAAATGAGGGTAGACGTGAGTTGTCGGGCGAGGACAATGATAGTAATGGTTTTCCTCACAATCGCTTTGTTATAATCACTTAATGATAATACATAGTGAAATACAGTCACGATAATCAATAATGGTATACAGGTTAGAATTTAGGTACGACACTCCACCGAACATGTGATGCTATTGCGAGATGCTAAACGATAATGTTCGCCCTCCGGCTGCGTTTCCTTTTATAACCACCTCCGGCTGCGTTCCATTTTATAACTACCCACAGTTCTTTAGGGATGGGATCAAAGTCACTGTTACCTGCAACTAATCACATAAAATAATCGACTACCATCAATTATTCTAACGCGTGATTATTATTTTTAAAGTGGCAATGATTGCCATCCCTATTGTCATCGGTCGCAAGCTCCAATGCTCGGTGTTGCGTCAGTGTCTAACTACCGACACTTGTGTTACCAAATAAAATAAGTGATGCGCCGTCACATTTTTAACATTAAATTGTCTAACATCAACACTCTGATACCAATATAACAAAGTTAATTTATGTGGGTACTCAACTTTTCTACAAGTGAAGACGAGAATACGAATATACCCTCGCATATTTGCTAGGAATGCGGACTCGTGTTCACAGCATAGTTAAGATTTCGGTTTATTAGAACAACCCGCCTGTCCGTGTCCTATTTTACCGCACAGAAAACACTTGCTAGGAACACCCGATTGTCTAAAACCCGGCGTTTTTAGTTCATCGTCACGAAATTAGCGTTCCGCTGCGCACGAGCATCCGTTAGAAAATCCTTAGTAGGTTTCACAAAAGTAGATAAAATAAAACCACAACATAATAATTGCTGATACGAGCTCGTCGCCGAGGTCCCTTACAATTCGTAAACACAGTAATGATCTACACGCATGTTCAGAGTAGGTAGGTATGGAAACTGTCAGAATCGAAAGACATAACTTCATATAAAATGTAAGCTGCATCAACTTTCTTAGCACATAAAGGCCTAAAGTAACTTTTTAAAATTAGTCCATGAGCGGTCACTTGATACCCACTCATTAAGCCACACTTTGGCATCCCCTTTCAGACATGTTTCAATGCAAGAAATGCACTCATAATCTATTGGAGAACTTAGCCCTCAAACAGTTTCCAATGCGCGACAGTTTCGTTATCGTCACAGTTATGTAAGCTACTTGCTCGATCCACTTCACACTAAACGTCGATATTATGAATACTTGGATCGAAAGGCGAGATATAATAATGGATAGATCTTACTTTAATGAGGGCGCTGGTTAGTGCCTCAAAAATCCTTAAAGTTGCATCTTCACTGCATGTAGTACTCTCGTTACACGATGAACCACATGTCTGGTTCAGTTGTATGTCTGGCCTACGCGAAGATCCCTTAATAGCCAGGGCACACGAGCCAGACGCTTGGTTGCATGAAGTTGACGGTTCCGTATTTGCACGTGGCGCACTGACAGAGTTTTCTAACGCGCTTATCCTATTGAGGGTAGCCGTTAGCATCTCTTTATTTGAATCTACCTTACGTTTACAAGTATTAGGCATTATTTATTTTAATCAAAATCTGAACACTAATTTTAAGATTATCAATGTCGGTCAAGATAGCTAGAAGCGGAGAAGGCTTATGGAAGCGATCCCACTTCTGATGTCGTAGATTGAAGCGGATTATCATCCATATGGCCGTCGGCCATCTTGTATTTGTTTTAAGTCAGTGCGCACGTCCGGCGCAGGCGCGGTTTCGATTGCAAGTGACTTCACAATACGAACGTTCCACGCACTACTGACAGATACAACATCTGACATTTGACATTGACAGTTGAAAGTCTTTAACATAGACTATTGAACTCGATATTTGCGTAGTGTTGTCATACTTAAATAATACCAGAATAGCGTTTACTTTGAAATCTCTGACATATATATAAATGTATATGTGGTTAATACCACATATACACTTAATAGTTTAAATTTGCTTGTTAAATAAATTAATTTAGTTGTTAATTTTCTCTGGTTAGCAATACTTTTTAATTTTATGAGTATGGCAACTCCGATTCTGTGAGTCAATTGTAAAAGACGAAAACAATACGACGCTGCTATAAGAAATAAAAAATATCAAGTACTTTCGAGACATTTATCTTTTCACAATCTCACAACTTTTGGGGGCTCGTCCGGGATGTGAATTCATTGTTTTGGGAATTACGACGAAGATTTTCTACAAAAATATCACCAAAAAGCTTATCTACCGGCGCGTAAGTAAGGCCCGAGTCGCCATTTTATCAATATAAACAACGAATGCTGCGGGACGTACTATCGGAAACCGATTGCTACGCGACGTTCAAAGTGACGTCATGATATTTTTGTATTGAAACACGACTTTGATGAATTTCTTTAAGATTTATTTTTGATATGGAGATTTGAAGAAGCTGTTATCAATATTTTAATGAATTAAGATTGAGGAAAACTTTTTAACAAAAAAAAGGTATTTAAAAGCATACTGAAGACGAAAGATGCTGCCTAAAAAGATAAAGAAAAAAATAAGAAAAAGACAGAGTCCAAATCTGGACCGATATATTTTAGTGATATAGAAAAATCAATGATAACGTTTACCGGCGATGATACATATCCAATTTCGATCTGGATCCAAGAGTTTGAAGATACTGCCAGTATTATGGAGTGGTCAAAGATTGAAAAGCCTATTTATGGGCTTTTTTAGATTACTTGGTGGAACAGCTAAGTTATTTTTACGATCGTTGGGCTGTGTTACCGATTGGGAAAATCTAAGGAAATGCCTTAAAAAAGAATTTGAGCCAAAACTGAATAGCGCTATAGTCCACAAGCTGTTAGCTTCACATAACATGAAAAATACTTTTTGCATATGAAGGAGTTGGCCGTCTTCTACAGAGGCATGTAGCCTCTGTAGAAGACGAAGCTCTTATGGAATAGAATAGAATAGAATAGAAAACTCTTTATTTGTACACCGTTTAACAAATTCATAAGATAGTACAGAGATGAGTAATATTTATAGTAATGTACAAAGGGCGGCCTTATTGCCAAAAGCAATCTCTTCCAGGCAACCTTAGGATGGATTAAAAGTATCGGAGAGACAGTAGCAGTTGACGGTGCAATTATTAAAAAGAAAAAAAAAAACAAAATTAATGAAAACAAAATAAATATTTAAGTTATGAATATTATCGGGTAAATACGTATCTATCTCCACTTACACACACACATACATATATATAAACATACATACATATATATATATACATATACATACATACACACACATACATATATACACAAACACATACATAAGCACACTAATCACCCCAATTACTTACTTATATCATATATGTAAAACTTCATTCATGACTGAATCAGTTAAAACCTATAAAATTCTTGAACCATTGTCTTAAAACTATTTGCAGTTGTCGCTTTCCTGATATTTATAGGCAATGCATTCCACAGACGTACAGCTTCAACAGTAAAGGACTGGCCATAGTATTTTGTGGAATGCAGAGGCATCTCCAGTCTCAAATCCTCAGACGACCTCAGACATTTTTCATGTGTGTCATTAAGGAACTTGAATCGTTCTTTGAGGTAAACGGGGGCTTTAGGATTAAACAAGATATTGTAAAGGAAAACAAGGGTATGAGTATTCCGGCGAGAGCGAATCGGAAGCCACTTGAGCATTTGACGGAATTCAGAGACGTGATCATATTTTCGTAGTCCAAATATAAATCGTATACAAAGATTTTGTAGTCGCTCAAGCCTATCAAGTTGTGCTTCAGTGATATTCAGATAGCTGACATCGGCATAGTCGAGAATTGGGAGGAGAAGTGCTTGTGCAAGTGCAGCCCTAGTTGCAATCGGTAGAAAGTTACGCAGTCTTCGCAAAGACCCGGCAGAAGCAAATATCTTCCGACTGATTTCCTGTAGATGCGTAGTCCAAGATAGCGTATTATCTATGTAGATCCCCAGATTTTTAACTGTAGTACTGATCTCAAGGGCGGTTCCATTAAAATGAATTTGGGGCAGTTGTGTCCAGTTAATTCTTGAGATCATCCCGGGACTGCCAATGACACATACCTGCGTCTTCGCAGGATTAACTTTTAGTCCATAGTTATGACTCCATTCTCCAATACGTAATAGGTCAGCATTGATTGTGTTGAATGCTTCCGGTAACAAGTTAATCGAAGCGTGTGTATAGATTTGTAAATCATCTGCATAAAGATGGTAGGACGAACTTAGTTGGTTTGAGATTGAGTTTATAAAAACAGCGAAGAGTAACGGAGATAGAACGCCACCCTGTGGTACACCAACAGTAATATTGCACCAGGATGACATCGAGTCTTCAATGCAAATACGTTGCCGGCGACCAGACAGGTAACTATGAAACCAATCAATTGTCCTTGGAGATATGTTAAGAGACCGTAATATAGCAAGCAGGATGTCAAAATCAACGGTATTAAAGGCGTTGCTAAAATCTAGTAAGGTGAGTACTGTCACCATTCCACTATCCATGCCCAGCCTGATGCTGTCAGTGATGTGTATCAGCGCAGAAGTCGTGCTGTGACTAGGACGGAAACCGGATTGGAAGGGGTTCAGTAAAGAGTTTTTGGAAAGGAAATAACTCAGTTGGGTGTGGATCAGGCGTTCAAGCACTTTAGACAGGAAAGGTAAAATGGATATGGGTCGATAGTCAGAGAATGAGGAGGGTTTAACTTTCTTAGGTAGAGGGATTATTTGAGCATCTTTCCATGCAGATGGAAAAACACCACTTGACACGGAGTGATTTAGGATATTGCACAAGATGGGAAGCACTTCGTCAAGGATAGGTAAAATCATATTGCGGCTGATACAATCACTTCCTACAGCATTCGATGAAATTGCCAGAATGGTCTTCCTAACATCACAAGCAAGCAATTGATCAAAGACGAAAGGTGAATAGTTGGGAGTTGAAATAGAAGAAATGTATTGGATAGTATTAGCTTTAATATTGACTTCAATGTCAGACGAGGTAGAAAAATGTTTATTAAGAGAATCAATATTTAAATTTTTAGAAATAGAGTCTTGACGAGACCTCCCGACTCCCAACGTTCGTAGAAATTTCCAGACTTTTGCTGGATCTCCGTTTTCTACGGAAGAGTGGATATGTTGGCGTTGTGCATTTCTACACATCTTATTGCAGATATTTCTCAGGCACACATATTTTTCCAAGTTAGCATCCGTTGGTCGACGCTTGTATTTGCTTTTTGCGAAACATTTCTTGGACATAGCCTGACGTATTTCCTCAGTAAGCCATGGAGCCGGTAAATGTTTAATTTTAATGGATCGCAAGGGTGCGTGAACATTATACAATTGGATTACATTTTCGGTAAACATTTCAACTTTTTCATTCACACACTGCGAATCTAACAAATCAGTCCAGTCGATGTTATGTGCATCCTCTTTCAGATCAGGAAGATTCATTCTACCGAAATTACGTTGCACAAGAATTCTCGGCTTTGCCTTGGGAGGACGGATAGCATACGACAGAAATATCAAGTCATGATAAGAAAATGCATCAGCTGGATACTGGCCATGGCTGATAACATGATTAGTAGAAGAGACAAGAATAAGGTCAGGAAGAGATGGAGTGCAGTTAGGAAAGTGATGGGTAGCATCAAGTGTTAAAAGTGATAGGTTATTAGAGTTTACTAAAGTGCGCAGTGAAGTAGTCATTTTTCAATAGGCAGGTGTTGAAGTCGCCTATTATTATAGTGTGGCCATAAGAGGGAGATAATTTTTCAAGTAAATTTTCAAAGGAAGTAAAGTAATTGATGCGTAATGATGGTGAATAGTATACACCCAGTAAAACTTTTTCGTGATTGAGGTCTAGTTCTAAAAAGAGATGCTCTCCTGCGTCCGGTGGTGGAGGCTGTGAGGACATACTTACAGTATTGAAAGGAATATTTTGTCGTAGATATACACCAACACCGCCCCCACCACCAGTCGCACGATCATTTCTTACTAAATTGAAATCTGGAAGAGCATACGATCTATATGGCAAGCATGGTTTAAACCATGTCTCTGAAACTAAAATGGCGTGTATGTTGTTGGAATTAAAGGTAGCCAGCATATCAGGGAAATGAGCAGGAATACTTTGGGCATTAATATGGACTACATTAAAATTCCGTGGAGCGTCAGAAAATTGGTACTGAAAATTCTCTTGAAGCGAGGGTATGCTAACAGAACTGTTTGCAGAGTAAAAACTATCATCGTCGCTAATATTCAGGTCGGACATTATGATACAAATCGAATAACAACTATAGTTGAATAAATGTGTATATATATGTATATTTAGACATATAAATTAAAAAAATAAATAAAAAGAAAATAAATAATAGATAAACAAAATAAAAATAAACTAAACCTATAAAATAGCAGCAGTAAATTACAAAATTTAATCCACCCGCCAGTCCTGTGTTTGACATGTATAACATAAAAATCTTAACTTAATTTTGGCAAAAGAAAAAAGAAACAAAACAAAAAAAACAAAAATAAAACAACAGAAAAGAATGAGATTAATACAAAGTAAACGTCACAATCATCCGGACGAACCTCCCGCGTAAAAAGCCTATGTTCCAAAGTGTAAAATTAATTAATGGTCTGGAACGCGATTCCTGACAGATGACCAATTTGTCATTTGTAATTTTGATTATGTAAATAGAAAAACAAAATGTTATTTTTATGGGGTAGTACAATGTTGTTGTTATTATTACAAGGATAATAAAAAAGTAAAAAACAAGAATAAATTGGAACTATTGTTCACGTGAGATTCTCCCAGACGATGCAATGCCACCATGAAACTGCATGTAAACAAGATTATACATCCATTTATTTTTTGGAAACAGGTGCTCTTCTAGATTTCAAAGCTGGGTTTCTGGTAGTAGGGGGTTTCTCAGCAACCACTGGCTTTATTTGGTCGAGATCTGCTACACTTGTAATACGGTGGCGGGAACCATCAGGGCCCAAAACAAATACATAACCCTCTCTAGTCCAGCATTTAGTGATGCCGAATGCCTGACGTGCTGCCATAAAGGCTGAGTGTCGCGACCGCGTCAGGAATTCTGAGAGGGTCACACCAGAGCCTTTTAGCTTGGTCTTAGATGCCCAGACCCCGTCCCGCAAAGCTACCGTCCCAAATTCCACAAGAATGGGTCTTGGTCTGTCACCCGTGGACAGACGACCCATCCTATGACAACGACTTATGTCCTCAGATGTAAAGCAATCAAGACCCAACTAAAAGACTCTGGGGATTTAGTAAACGGAACAACTCATATTCTTGATATAACTCAAACTCAAACTCAACTCAAATCATTTATTTCCATAGGCCCAAAAAGGCACTTGAACACGTCAAAATACAAACATAAGAATATAAAACTAAACTCAGTAGTACTAATACTAAATGCACCGAGATGATTTGAATTCCCGGAGCTTAGATTGACTTCGATTCAACTCAAAGGTTTAAATTGAAAGCAATCCAAGTACCAGCTCCGATGGGTATTGCATTCATGAGAAGAGCTGGTGAGAAACTCATGTGCACCATCTTTTCAAATAATTAACAATAATAAACAAAACAAAGCTAGAACACCTCTTTACTGATTCACTCCTCGACCAAGACTGCCTTTACTCGGCCGCCATTATGGTTTATATAGGATATATCCCCTCCATAATGGCCGCCCGACATCAAGTCAGTCTTTTACATTTCTTATTTATTAATTATGACATTTCATATGTTTTAATAATTTCATTAATTATATCTTTGACTTTCGGAATTCTTTGCATTATTATTCATTACACCTAGTATTTCATTGGCCGATATTCCGGAAGTCAAGTGTACAATCACAACTGTTTATTATAATTAGGATTACCGCTAACAGATTCGGCTATCCTGCTATCAACACGTCCTCGTGTTGCAATTTATAATGTATATTCCAACTTATGATATATGTATATATTACAATTTTTTTCTGTCGATCATAAACAAATTATAATTATACATGAAATAACCATTGCATTATACAACCTATCACGTTTCTCAATAAAGTACATTTATTTTCAATATAAATTTTACATACTTTAACAGTTACACTGAAATTATAACAATTCAAAAATTAAAAATGCATTAGACATAATCTTTAAACATTCGTTATTCTTGGTGTAATTTCAATCACCAAATAATCATATCGGGTTAATTTCAACCCTGCTTACTCATTAAATCGGGCTAATTTCAACCCCGCTTACTCATTAAATCGGGCTAATTTCAACCCTGCTTACTTATTAAATCGGGCTAATTTCAACCCTGCTTACTCATTAAATCGGGCTAATTTCAACCCCGCTTACTCATTAAATCGGGCTAATTTCAACCCTGCTTACTCATTAAATCGGGCTAATTTCAACCCTTCTTACTCATTAAATCGGGCTAATTTCAACCCTGCTTACTCATTAAATCGGGCTAATTTCAACCCTGCTTACTCATTAAATCGGGCTAATTTCAACCCTGCTTACTCATTAATAGGTGTAATTTCACACCAAAAGGTGCAATCTCACACCAAAAGGCGTAATTTCACACCAAATAGTCGGGCTAATTTCAACCCTGTTTCGTCATCTAATTTCAACCCTGTTTCGTCATCTAATTTCAACCCTGTTTCGTCATTCATAGGTGTAATTTTACACCAAATAGTCATATCGGGCTAATTTGAACCCCTTATCGTCATTCATAGGTGTAATTTCACACCAAATAGTCATATCAGGCTAATTTCAACCCTGTTTCGTCATTAATAGGTGTAATTAAATAACAATAAATAAATAAATATTCCGGACATCTTACACACAACGCCATCTAGTCCCAAGCTAAGCAGAGCTTGTGTTATGGGTACTAAACAACTGATATAAATACTTATATACTTTTTTCTTTTTTGTAAATACATAATATTATACATAGAAAACACCCAAACTCCGAAACAAATATTTGCAGATCATACAAACATTTGGTCCGACCCGGGAATCGAACCCGAGACCTCAAGCTCAGCAGTCGCACTTGCCACCACTACGCCACCGAGGCAGTGGCGCCAATTTCACCCCAAATAGTCATATCGGGCTAATTTCAACCCTGTTTATTTATAGGTGTAATTTCACACCAAATAGAGCTAATTTCAACTCAATTATTTATTTTATTTTATTTATTTATCTTTATTGCGTACATACTACAAAAAGTACCAAATAATACATAACAATTTGCGGTCTTATCGCTCAAGGCGATCTCTTCCAGACAACCATATTATGGACATCGTGTGTTAAAAATGTTTGGTTAACCCAACACACAAGTAACACATATAGATCTATATATATCCTATTCAAAAATAAACTGAAAGTATTTACCATGACACGTAGTATCCCTTCATCAGCTTTGTAATCACACCCAAAGTTTTTGCATGTCGGATTGTCTCAGACAAGTTTGTTACATAGCCTTACTGTTTGCACAGAAAAGATTTGCCTTCAAATTGAGTGGGAATGTGTTGGAACTTCTCCGATGATCTCAGGTCTCTGTAATGTACTTTTTTAAAAACTGCAAATAATAATTTTAACGTCATATCAGGCTAATTACCACTCGCCGTTACCATTATATTAATAAATCAATAATCCTATATAAAATTATTCCTACTCATTATAAATACAATAGGTAAGTACTAGATAAGTAGGACACCGGGTTAGTTAATTTTCCTCGTGAAAAATCATTCATTGTTTCTTTTAACTAGGGGCTTTATTGTACGCACACTCTAGACAAGAGTTTACGTACTTTTTAATCAATTTAATTATTTTCTTAAACCAATAATGCTCTTTGATTTTCGCAAAGTCTTCTCTTAAGCAAAATGTTCTGTATCATTATGGGCTTGTCCCAATATTTGTCATATTACATCTTTAGGTATCATAACTTTATCAACGTTATTAGTTTTCCTATAGAGCAGGTTTTTCTTAGATTCGAAAGTATTGTGTATGTTTAATGTCATAAGGCTAGAGTTTTCAAAGAATTCTTTTATGCGAATAATTTCATCTTCCACTATTTGTACCGTCGCATTCCAATCCCCATCAGACGTAATATTCATCATCATATTCTCAGTCCTCACCACTCCCAAGACCGGGGCTGGCTACCAGTTCAACCGGTTCCACCGGAACAGGAGTTCCTACACAGAGCGACTGTCATCGGATCTCCGCAACCCTAAGGATGAACTGAATACGAAGGTTAAACTAGTTGTTATTTGTGGGCACTGACTTCCCAATAACGCTTGTCATAGGTGTTCATGAGAACCGGGAACGACGGTTTAACATGTTCTTCGAGGCACGGGCGGGTAACACCGCCCCATTTAACGAAAAGTGAATTGGTACCAGATCGACTATCTGTAATTAGATTTCGACTTAATGTCTCAGCATTTGTTATACGATATCTCGGTCCATTATACGCTAGGTACTCTTTTAGTAATGTTACCTTCACCAAAAATAATTTATTTCCGGAATCATTACGAATCAACAATAAACTATTCCCGTTATTAATTCGAAAATAACCCGCTAAAATCATATATTCCGCGCCTAGTATCAACAGCGACTTCGCCAGTGCCCAACGGATTTGAATAATTTAAATAACTTCAGTTGCAGTTTAAAAGGCAGTATGATTATAAACAATACTCAAACTTAGGAACATCGAGGGAGACTGGCTTCCGGACTCCCAATCACCCACAGTTATGAAAGTGCTACTACCTTTTCGCGACGTAACTCACGCTAGCCAGTCGCTTCCATGCACATCACAGACATGAAAATTGTAACGTAACCAGTCAGAGTCGCTCGCAGAGGCGACACAGCCTCGCGCCGTGGAACGATAGCGTCACCAGCTGCCGCCCGATGTTGGCCTCAAACTCAGTGGCGATGTTGGTTCGCACTGGGTAACTCAGATACTCGCCGTCTCTATGCAGCATATTAAGTATGGTTCTGTAATATCTGCATTTTAATGCATATTAGCTGAAAGGATATCGCAGCATTTATGCTCATGTATGACAGAGGTACCGCAGCACATTTCTCTGTTTGGAAGACAAAGTACCGCAGCACCTGCCTTTACCAGCTCTCAGTAAGACCGCAGTCTACTACCACTAACGCTCTGCCATCTCAGCACAACTGCTGGTAGAAGCGGAGCTTCCAAGCAACCTCAGTCACTCGTCATCTCACTCAATATCTGTAACAGATCAAAAGTTACACACGATCGAAAAAGCCTGTACAATTATCAGGACACCACTCTCCTTTATAGAGCACCATAAACTGTGCAGCTGCCTGGATGATGAAGTGTAATGAACGACGAAGTTCATCCACCCAGTCCTTAAGTTCTTTCTTACATTAGGCCATGGTCACATAAGATAGTACGGGGTACCAAATAATGACACCCATGTTCGAAAAAAACCCGCTTGCGATCATCAGCATCTTGTCTATAAAATGTGTACAAGAGGCTGTATTTAGAGAAAGCATCAATTGAAATTAAAATGTACTTAAATCCATTTGACTCTGGTGGAGCCCCGAGGACGTATGATACTGAATTTATTCAACAGTAGGTTTTGTACAAACGGATAAGAATTCGAGCTCATCCTTTGTGAACAATTTAGCATTTGTGGTCGTTGCCTTAACCCGAGGGTCAGAAATACCTCTTATAGCAATAGTTATTTTTAGCTAGTCAGAGACCCGCCACAATATTAAGGCCGACCAAGATTAATTTAAAAGCGTTTTTATTAAATCAATAGATGAAATTTGTATTTAAATCGTGAAAGATGGACATTTGTTAACATACAGCATTAACCATAAATAAATTTCCGTTAGAACAGAAGTCAATTCAAAAATATTTAGGGTTAAGAATGGATCAACATTTATCGTGGAAGACCCACATAGAACATATATAAGGCAAAATTTCATCACTCTTAAGCCCCACACGATCCCTACGTAAGTGCCTTCCGCGTAAATTAAAATTAGTAAGCCTCATTTATTATATCTAATTGAGATTTCGGGAAGCAGTCCAAAAACTAATCTTCAGCAATTACAAAGAAAACAAAATAAAATCATAAAACTATTATTTCAACTACTGTATTTAACACCAACCTGCAATGTTTATGAAAAACTAAAATTATGAATATCAATCAACTTTACATGTACAGCACCTGTATTTTAATCAAAAAAATTTACTCCAATCACTTATTCTCAGATCTCAAATAAATAACCGTAACACTCGTCGAATAAGTTTAATTGTATTGCCAAAAAAATAAGAACCAATTATGGAAAAAAAAAAATCAACGTTACATTAGAAGGTATTCAACTGTATAACAGTCTACCCTCACATATTAGACATATTAGCATATTAAGCTTATTTAACTCAAGACTAACTCATTATCTAATAAGCAATCACTCGCTATTCATATAAATATTTATTGTAACATATTTTAATAATGAAATCAGACTTACCCGCAAGTTGAACACAATATAAATGCTCTGTTAATATCAGGATAAAGCAAACGAATTACGAATCGGATACAAACGCGTGTTTTTATATCTCACTTCTGATCTAAAAGACTCTGGGGATTTAGTAAACGGAACAACTCATATTCTTGATATAACTCAAACTCAAACTCAACTCAAATCATTTATTTCCATAGGCCCAAAAAGGCACTTGAACACGTCAAAATACAAACATAAGAATATAAAACTAAACTCAGTAGTACTAATACTAAATGCACCGAGATGATTTGAATTCCCGGAGCTTAGATTGACTTCGATTCAACTCAAAGGTTTAAATTGAAAGCAATCCAAGTACCAGCTCCGATGGGTATTGCATTCATGAGAAGAGCTGGTGAGAAACTCATGTGCACCATCTTTTCAAATAATTAACAATAATAAACAAAACAAAGCTAGAACACCTCTTTACTGATTCACTCCTCGACCAAGACTGCCTTTACTCGGCCGCCATTATGGTTTATATAGGATATATCCCCTCCATAATGGCCGCCCGACATCAAGTCAGTCTTTTACATTTCTTATTTATTAATTATGACATTTCATATGTTTTAATAATTTCATTAATTATATCTTTGACTTTCGGAATTCATTGCATTATTATTCATTACACCTAGTATTTCATTGGCCGATATTCCGGAAGTCAAGTGTACAATCACAACTGTTTATTATAATTAGGATTACCGCTAACACAACTTACTTTTTGCTACCTCCGCAACCACACAGGATGTACTCTCATCCTTTCCCTCCGAAACACCATGAAGAAGGAGTATTTTACGGCGGCTTCGTGTCTCCATATTGTCCACCTCGCTTACAATTGACTCCATCTGACATTGGAAGGACTTCAGCATCTCAAGGATGAGAGTTCTAAAGACAGTGAACTCCTCGGCAAGACCAGTTAGACTGGCAGTGTTGGAGGTCTTCTTCATGAGTTCTGCTTCAAAATTCGCCATTCTTCTCTCAAAGCAGTCTTGAAGTTCTTGTATGCTTTTCATGGTGACTCTGTGATTACTTTTTATTTTGAAATTTAAGTTGAATTATGGATGGATAACACTAGACCAGCAGGTATTCACTGTTCTGTACCTATTATATTCATTTGATTCACTTATAATATGTTAAATTGTATTTTATTTAAAATAATCAATAAGAGCTTTTAAGTTCTGTGTTGACCTTTCAACTACCCACACAATTTGTCGGAGTATGTGATCGATGGTATTCGCGACTCTCAAACGAATAAAGCTATCTTGTATGGTGCCAGAGATATAAGAGAATTCCGTTCCAAGCTAGAATTGTATAGCCAGTTAAGAGAAAGAATTGACATCAAGACTTATGTTCGACTAAACAATTCTACGACTGTAAGCTTGTCAGGTACTAGGCGTAGATCTGTAAAGAAGAGATGTTACAATTGTGGCGACACTGACCACATGGTACTAGCTTGTACAAAAGGCATCAAATGCTTTTGGTGTAACGAATATGACCATAAAGGAATCGAATGTCCAACACACCTTAAAAATCTTAAAACATCCACATCAAGAAAGAAGCAAAGAAAATTCCCTATAAGAAGATTAAGATTCATGGAGTTAATAAGATGGCATTGATTGATACTGGAAGCGATGTGAACCTGATAAAGACTAGTAAATTCACAGAATTTAAAGAATAGAACCCAAAATACGAGAAAAATCGTAAAATATGTTTGACTGGTATTGGAAAAAAGGAGATAAACACTGAAGGGAGTTTTGTTGCTAAATTGCAAATCTATGACTGTTTTTTCGACACAGTTTTCTATGTTGTAAAAGATGAAGTCATACCTGACAACTTGATTCTAGGTAATCCAATATTACATGATCTTAGTATCAACTTTACACCAGATGGCATAACTGTTTAAAAACTAAAATACCTGACGCTGCTCACAGAAGAGAAAAATCCACACGATGATCTTGATAAAGGAGAAAATATTTCTGAAAATATAAAGAAGATGATTAAATACTATAAACCTACTGAAGCTAAGAAAAAAAGCAATGTTGAACTTAAAATAATACTTACCATTGAAATGCGATTTACCAAAGTCCACGTCGACTGTCACCTTTGGAAAAAAAAATTGTTGACCAGCAGATAGAAGAATGGATCCGACAGAAGATTGTTCAACCTAGTAAATCAGATTTCGACGACAATATGAATGCCTGAAGATTGCCCTTTGGACTTTGCACATTTTGATTTGTTAATAAAATTTTACAAGATCTTATATCTAAAGGCATTGTTCTGGCGTATTTTGATGACATAATTCTGCCATTGAAAGATGAATCCAAAGGATTAACGAAACTAGCGGAAGTGTAGAGCTAAAGAGTTAAAGAATTTGGTTTACTGTTCAATTGGAAAAAAAATCATTTTATAAAGAAGAATATCGAATATTTAGATTATATCATTGAAGAAAACAAAATACGACCATCAGAAGAGAACATCTAAGCCGTATCTAAATTCAAAACACCTAAAGATGTAAAAGCATTGCAATAATTTCTTGGACTTACTGGTTACTTTAGAAAGTTTGTTAAGAATTACGCACTGATCGCCAGACCACTTACAGATTTGCTCAAAAAGAATAATGAGTTTTGTTTTGACGAAAAATGTAAATGTGCTTTATGAAATTGAAGAATGTATTAAGTAGTTCACCGGTGTTTCGCATCTACAATTCTAATTACGAGACAGAGCTACACACAGATGCGAGTGCAAGAGGTTTTGGAGCTGTACTACTGCAGAGAGATCCCGAAGACAACCAAATTCATCCAACTCATTTCATGAGCAAAAAGACGTCGCAAACTGATGAGAAATATCACAGTTTTTACCTTGAAATCTTGGCCATTGCAGAAGCTGTAAAGAAATTCCGAGTCTATCTGCTCGGAATACATTTTAAGATTGTGACCGATTGTGCCGCACTGACTATGATCTTGCAAAAGAAGGGCTTGCCGCTACGTGTTGCTCGTTGGGCCTTTTTGCTAGAAAAATATGACTATGAAATTCAACACAGACCAGGCTTACGGATGAAACACGCAGACGCGTTAAGTCGAAACCCGATTTGTCTCTTACTTATCGAAACTACTGCCCGTATCAAGAAAGCTCAAGAGCAAGATGCACAGATTGACATAATAAAATGAATCCTGGAAAGAAAACCTTACGAAGATTATATATTAGAAAAATGAATACTTACCAAGCAGAACATCGAAAGAAAGCTTATTGTAGTACCAAAGAAGATGCAGTACGAAATAATCCGAAAGAATCACGAGAAAGGACATTTTTGTGTAAGTATGACTGAGTTGACTAACCGGGAATATTTTATTGAAGACCTGAAAAGAAAAATTAAGAAAGTCATAAATAACTATGTAGAATGCATATTGATATCACATAAAAGAGGAAAGAAAGAAGGATACTTACACCCGTTAGATAAAGGAGAAACGCCACTGCCCACATACCACATTGATCATCTACTACATACTAACTGTTGTTGATGGATTTACCAAATTTACGTGGATTTATCCTGTAAAGACTCAACAACATACTTTCGGTACACCACAAATAATTATATCCGATAGAAATGCCGCGTTTACATCGAATGAGTTCCAGAATAACTGTAAAGGAGAGAATGTTGCTCACTACACTATTACGACAGGACAACCCCGCGGATATGGGCAAGTTGAGCAAATTCACCAGATCATCACAGACGTCTCTACGCAAACTCAGTATTAATGATCCTACTAAATGGTATAGTCATGTTGCAAAGGAACAATGTACTCTAAATGGTACTATTTAAAGAGTATTAGTATGACACCTTTCGAGTTCCTATGAGAAATAAAGGTGATGAGATATAGAAACTAATAAAAGAAGAAAGGATAGCACATTATAATGAAAGTAGACCAGAACTAAGAGCTAAAGCAAAAGAGTCCATCCAAAAGGTACAGATCGAGAATATGAAAAGTTCAAAAAACGAAAGAACGCTAATCAATATAATTTTTTTTTTTTTTTTTTCTTTTAAAAAAGACAACTCCCACATTAGGAATAAACATCCTGTGACGTGGGGGACTTTACAAACATACATGAAACGGACACAAAGAACATCCAGACTCGGGACAACAATTCGTGGATCACACAAAGTGTTGTAGGTACCGCGTGGGATTTTACCCACGACACTTGGCGCAGTAGCAAGCGGCATGGCGACCGCTGACACCACTCGGCCAACCGTGCAGTCATATTGGAGATCTAGTAGCTATTAAAAAGACGTAATTCACTCAAGGGAGTAAATTATATTCAAAATTTTTGGGACCTTATGAAGTGGTTCAGAGGAAGAGAAATGACAGATATGCAGTGAAGAAAGTTGGTCATGGAGAAGGTCCGATGAACACTACTAGCTCTGCCGATCTTATGAAGCCGTGGACGAACTATAATTCTGATTCATCTGGGTTAGATGAAGAAGCAGAATGACCATGTGCTATTAAGTTTAAAATTTGCTTGTTAAATAATTAATTTAGTTGTTAATTTTCTCTGGTTAGCAATACTTTTGAATTTTATCAGTATGGCCACTCCGATTGGGTGAGTCAATTGTAAAAGACGAAAACAATACGACGCTGTTATAAGAAATAAATAATATTAAAAGTACTTTCGAGACATTTATCTTTTCACAACCCTACATATATTGTTTATAATATTAGTAGCATGAATTTAAAATTTCTATACTTGTATTGTGTTTTATTGTCTTATTGTTGTAATTATACGAGTACATAGTGTTGGTACACTATGATGATGATTTATTGTTTATTTCACCGAAGGAAAGCCATATCCGTATTTTTGTTGTGATGTGTGATGAAGTTAACTGTTAGACTCAGGGCAAGGCTGTATGCTCAAATCAAATAAAATAAGGTATACAGATAACGCACGGCCTTTGTTCTTACTGAAGCTAGTACTAGTAGTAGTAGTACTAGTGCGTCATACCCGTAATGACATAGAGGGAGCTAAGAAGTAGACGATTACCGGCGTGTAATAGAGCACGTGATGTTGGGTGTTTATTTCGTAATGAGAAAATTGAACAGGGAACTATAGTAACCGATATCGAATAGAGAATGAGCAAGCTGAGCTGGAAGTGGACAGGTTGACCGGTCATATCTCCAGGAGGACTGATGGTTGATGGAGCCACTGCTACAGTGAAGACTGCGATTAGACAAAAGTAGTGTGAGATGCTTGCAGCACGATGGACCGACTATTTGAAGAAAATTACTGGCAGCGGATGGATGGATGGATGCGCACACACCAGTTGACTGAAAAGTGTCATCTGGGTGGGGCTAAAGGCGTCCAAAGATACAAGTAACTTGGACTCGATCGAAACGGAAACTTTCCCCGTTTCCTTTGGTTTCCAGCCTTCTCCTTTCGCTTGACACATACACAGATTTGAAAAGATAATTACATTGAAAAATAACCAATAATTGACATTAAGAACTACGTAATACAACTTTAATATGATTGAATGTTGAATTGCTTCTGTATTTTAAATTAAGTCCGTGATTTCTGCCTTTTTCAGAAATGAACTTCACAAATCTCCTATCCAGGAGTTATGCGAACATTTGGATAATTTTTGGTCAAATCAAGATTTAGAGTCCATTCTGACTTCAATCAGAAGAGAGCATGAAAGCAGAACTTCAAAAAAGGGCATCATATCTAACACCACTTCTACTTTCACCAGGAAGCTATACATTAGAAATTTTTCTGAAATTGAATCTCTTTCAAACCAAACTAGCTTAAACATTAATTCTGAAGTTATGAAAAATGATTTGAACAATGCTGTTGAATCAAAATCGTTTTCGAACTTCATGGACCATTTTAGTTGTATTAAAAAAAAATTAAAGTAAGTATAATTTTTTTTATTTTTTTTTTATTTATATATACCTACGTAATTTTTATATGTAGACCAATTGAATCGTGTCTACATCCACATGTCAGAATCCATTTCTTTTTTGTAGAGTCGGTGACAAACGAGCAGACGTAACACCAGAGGCGTTACAAGTGCATTACCGGCCTTTGGGGGATGAGAAAGGGGATGGGGGAAGGGGTTGGGATTAGGGCCTCCGGTATTCTGACTCACTTGGTGCGACACAGCGCAGGCGCTGTTTCACACCGGTTTTCTGTGAGGCCGTGGTATCACTACGGTCGACCCGGCCCATGCATGCCGAAGCGTGGCTCTCCCATGTTAAGAACTATTTTTTTTGGTATCTAAAGTTGTATAGTTTACTAGGGCTCATTTTTTTGTATATCTGGACCCTGGTCTATACCTTTTTTTCAAATGCACGTGTTGATAAACGACAAAAAATATCTTGCTGCAATTTGACAGAAGTAACAATAATTTGCAAGTTAAAAATTATGTGATGATAGTAGTGTATTCATGTCAGATATCTAGAATGATAACCCATGATACAAGCTCTTCTTACCTTAGGACTAGACAGCGTTGTGTTGTTTCAGATGTCTGAAATAGTCATTTATGTGCATTGCTGAACATAGACTTCTCCTTATAAACATATATTTTAAATTTAAAACCAAAACTATCAAGGTTTCTTCAAAACAGATCAATTAATAATTTATAAATCTTTTATTCAGGTTCTACGTGGAGAAGAATCCATTGAACAATTTTGCTAGAGCTATTTGGAGAGTAGGAAATATCACAAAAGACGATGACAATTTTATCCCTACTAAACAGAAGGTGTGTGAAGCATTCTCAAAACATTTGTACAATGATTTCCAACACACGAGTATGCATAAGTTTGCTGACTCATGTGATTTTCAATGCCCAATTACACCGAACAAGATGTCTTTGTCAAAGGATGCCAAAACATATGAACTAGAGAGGTTTGAAAAGAATCGTCTAATTATTTTAAATCTTGACAAAAGACCTGATACAGAAAAAGATGTCGAAGAGTTAAAAAAAACATTCGGGAAATTTGGTTGCGAAGTAGTTGAGCACACGGACATAACGAAGGATGAGATTATTAAGGCTACCGAATCATGTAAGTTCATTTTTTTTTTACAATTACTATCCGTCTATACATCATCTTCTTAGTCTTTATTTAACCCAATATTATATGGGTTCAGTATACTTGAGGGTACTGACTTCCCAATAACGACGGCTTAACGCGGTCTCCGAGACACGGATGTGAAACACCGTCAAATTCCATACTATGGGCTGCTATTAAGGGTTTCTAGTAAAAAATCCAACAAAAGCTCGCCTCAGGAATCAAACTAGAAACGGCGGGCGGCCAGCGAGACTCCTTTTTTTATGGAATAGGGAGCAAACGAGCAGACCTATCACTTGATGGTCAGCGACTACTGCCGCCCATGGACACCCGTCACAAGTGCGTTGCCGGCCTTTGGGTAATGGGGAGAAAATGTTGGGGTATGGGCCTCTAGTATCCTCACTCACTCGGTGAAACACAGCGCAAGCGCTATTTCAAACTGGGTTTCTTTGAGGCCATGGTATCGCTACTGTTGAGCCGGCCCATGCATGCCGAAGCGTGGCTCTCCCACTTTTTTTTTTTTTTTTTCTTGACGGATCAAAATTCCCTTTGGATCTCCGGCTCCTCGGGGACTGAGGAGCCAGGTATGTGGTGAGTCCACTAAAAACCACCCCGGCGGCCGGTCTCAGGCGCCCTGCTCTGGGGAGGACCCGGGCCAAGTTACTTCAGGTCCCCCCCAGGAACGACACCGCGTCTACAAGACTCTTTCCTGGGGGAAGTCTGGGCTTCCCCCTGCCTGTTGGCCCAACAGGACGCCCCTCTGACGCTGACCGCATCAATCATCTACCAGAGGTCCCCACTCTCTGGCAGCTTACGGTACTGTCGGCAGTCCTCCAGCGTATGCTGGGCAGAATCCAAGTCCGCCGCGCAATGGTGGCACTGTGCCGTCTCCTCGCGTCCGATCCTATTCAGATACTCACCGAAGCAACCATGCCCGGTGAGTATCTGCGTAAGTCGGTAGGTGACGCGACCTTCCTCCCTTCCTACCCATACTTCGAGGTTAGGTAGAACGGCACCAACAGCGCGTTGGCGCGCATTCTGCGGCTGTTCCAGCCGCACGCGCCACTGTGCCAGTGCCTGTCGGTGAGCGTTCCGCCGCATTTCAAGCTCATCCTGGTCTTCCCCGCTTTCGCCCCGGCGGATGGCACGAATCTGGTCATAGACCTTCGCGTCCATATCCGCCAGGACATCAAAAGGCGGAAAACGTGCCTGGACTGTCGCCGCCTCAAACGAGATGGTGCGGTATCCTCGTACGATCCGAATAGCCACTATCCGCTGCGCTTGATTGAGCTTAGCTCGGCAGCAGGAGGAGGCCGATAGGCGCTTGACCCATATCGGCGCTCCATAGAGGGCCATGGATCGTGTCACCGCACCGTAGAGACGGCGAACTTCTTCTCGAGAACCCCCTAAATTAGGCAATAGCCTCTGTAGGGAGCCCGCCACCCCCCGAACTCGGGGGATCATCCGCTCGAAATGCTCCTCGAAGCTCCAGCGGCTGTCCAGGGTGAGGCCGAGGTACTTAATATGTCGCCCAACCTCGACCTCCGATCCTCCCACTCTAATAACTGAGCGAGTAGGAACGGCAACTCCGCGTTTCCTGTGAAACCACAGGGGTTCCGTCTTATGAGGTGCAACCCGTAGACCCATACCGCTGATCTTCTGGACGACACAGGCCACCCCTGATTCGACGAACTCCAGAACTTCCTGGAAGCCATCTCCCCTGGCCAGTATTAGAGTGTCATCCGCGTAGCAGACGACACTCACTCCAAGGGGTAAACTGGTCCGCAGAACCGCATCATACGCGAGGTTCCAGAGAAGGGGTCCTAGGACCGACCCCTGGGGAACCCCGCACGTGACCTCCCTGTGATGTTCTTCGCCGTCCCGACCCATATATGATATGGACCTATCGCGAAGATAAGCCCCGATGATATTCCGTAGGTAGAGGGGTAACTGGTGGTAGACCAGTGCCTCTCTAATTATCCACCACGCGAGGTAGTTAAAAGCGTTGACTATGTCAAGACTGATGGCCAGCGCCATTCCCCCCCGACAGACGACCTCTTCCGACAAGGAGCGGACACGTTCGATCGCTTCCAACGTTGAACGTCCCTGTCGAAAGCCGAATTGGCTGTCTGAAAGATCAGGGCCCACTCGCAACAAGTGTTGGCTGATACGGGTGGCGATGATTTTTCAAAAAGTTTCGCCACCTCGTCCAACAGACATATCGGTCGGAACGCCGAGGGAGAGTCTGCAGCCCTTCCAGGTTTTTGTATGAGTACCAGCCTGGCTTCCTTCCAGCCGGCAGGGAATACGCTATTACGGAGGCAGCTAGTAAATAGCCGCCTCAGCCTATCCCCTAGGATCACCAAAGACGGCCCGGGATACCTTCAGGGCCCGGGGCTGTATTTCGGGCGGCAAGTCGTTTAACGGCTCGGTCCAACTCGTCCTCCGTGACGTCAAAATCATCGGACCATGTATCCGATTCCGATGGTGACGGAGGGTGTGTGGGACTACCCTGGTCCCCGGGGAAGAGTGTGTCTACCACTCTTCTCACAAACTCGAGGTCCATGGTCTGTGTTAGTGGTGGGACCCACGGTCTGAGTTTGCTCAGTACAAGTTTGTAAGGGCGCCCCCATGGGTCCCCATCCAGTCCCTCTATTAGCTCCTTCCAGGACCGAGCCTTGGCCTCCGATATCGCGAGACTTACAGCGGCGATCTCCTCGGCTGTGGACCGGCCCACTTAGACCAACGATTTACATCTTTACAAATAATAATTGTAATGTACACATGTGATGTTCTCCATGTACCTGAGGTACTATCTACTGATAGATATCGGCTCGCAGCAAGCGCACACGTCTTCACACCGCGCCGGTCGATAGGCCAGTCTCCCACCCCTCCGACGCGCGTGGCTTACCCAAGACGACAGAGTTCTATACCAAAAAGCGGATACTATATACACTACATTCCTCCCCTATTGTTGTTATTTTTCTTTTTAAATATGACTGTAAATATACCCAATAGAGAATTCAGTTAAGGAACAGCGATCGGGTTAACGTACAAATCAGACACATTAATAATCACCAAAATATACTAGTTTAATAAACTTTTATGTTTTCCTAAGTATGTCAGATACAATCAGTCCTTGTTTCAATTATGTTAATAACTGTTCATCGATCATTTTGTCTTTAGTGTCCATCCTTTTATTTACCAATTTGTGATTGATTTATATCTTTATTCAATTTAATGAATGTCCAATATTAAATTTAATCCAATTTAACAGACTACCTACTTATACTTCTTATTTAATGAAAGTCTAGTTCTACATTTAATCTAATTTAATGAAAACCATATTTTGACATATGTAATATTTCTAATTCATAAAAATCACATTTTGATGTAATATTTATAGTTCAATGGAGATCACATTTTGATATAATATTTCTAGTTATTTTTGGTTTTTGAAAAACATAACAACAATTTCATTGTAAAATAGAACGCGAAACCCTAGGTATGTATACTATTACCTATAGTTTATACACTACAGCAGGACCGCCTAACACGTTAGCATGAATTAACAAAAGAAATGACCGCAATTTAATGCCATATATCTAAGTATGTCCGCAATTTAATTCCACCCCCAGAAATGTCCGCAATTCAATGCCATGTGTCTAGGTATGTCCGCATTTTAATGCCATACCCATAAATGTCCGCAATTTTACGCCATGTATCTAGATATATCCGCAATTTAATGCCATACCCGTAAATAGCCGCAATTTAATGACACGTATCTAAGAATGTCTGCAATTTAATATCGTGTACTAGGTATGTTCGCAATTTAATTTCACACCCATTAATGTTCGAAATTTAATGCTATGTATCTCGGTAAGCCCGCAACTTAATATATCAATAGCAATATCGGTAAATGTCTGTAATTTACTGCCACGTACCTAAAAATGTCCGCTTTTTTTAAAATAAATACCTAAGATAGACACAAATACACCCAGACGCAGTAAATTAAGCAGTTACCTGTGAACCACAACAAACCACACAAGGAGTCGTACTGAGCGGGAATCGAACCTACGACATGTGCACGTCAATCGACACACACACGCACACGACCGACTGCACCACATAGCCCGTCGGTTTGAATATCACGACGCAACCATTTCTCGATTACTTGTCAATTGTTAAAATGTCTACGTCTTTTGAACGCAATGTGGTGCCTATTTGCGTCTAAGTCGGTCTAAGCTATCATCTTACATCGCGTCGTCCGACTATAACATGTTGTTATTTTTCTTCGGTAGCAAAGTGGTAAGTATCCTCGCCTGTCACGCGGGATACCGGGGTTCGATTCCCCGCCGGAGAGCCAGATGTGGCGAACTCCACATACAGCGTAACAACAGCATAACATACTACAGCGCCATCCACCGAAGATATTCCGAACTATGAAGTAACGCCCTACTCGTAGTAACTACCAATCCTGAATCGCGCTATAGAAGTTCTCGCACCGATCATCATATATACAACAACCCAACATCAACAGTAGGGCAGTGCCCCCCAGGGCATGATTTCTTCGCCTGGTCGGAGGATCCTCCCCCGCGCTGGAGGAACATGACACTCGTTCCTCCACTTTTAATTATATACCGCCAATGTTATATACAGCCAATGTTCGTTAGCACTTAGCCTTCTTATCCTTTCCAGTTTTATAGTTATTATTTCACCTTAAAACTTTCTTTTATCTCTTCAGCCCCTTAAGGGCTTTAACTTTCGTAAAAAACCTTTTACTGGGCCTAGAACTACCTCCGCACTATATTTCGTTCAATCTTTTGTTCAACGTTCAAAGTAAGGAACTAACAAATATATAATTACATTCGCATATTTGTTAAATTAGTTCAGATTAGATTGATTTAAGTTTACGGTGTCCCGAAACAAATGTCTTAACTTCCGTTTTGTTGGTTACGACCACCTTTAGGCATAATAATATATTTGTAAGTAAATTAAACTAAACTTCTATTAGATTTTCGTGGTCGCTTCCTAAACAAATATATATTTGAACTTTATTGTGCTACCCTAAATTGTAGAAAACTTTTATGAACTGTTATGATCATGCTAAACAAAACAATTGTTGTGGTTGCTCTTAGGTTACTGTACCCGTAGTCTCTCTCCGTAGCCTGTGCCGTGGCTATCAAACAATACGATTATCTTAAAACAAAATTACTTTACTTTGTTTTTTTGTTCGTCAGAGGGAAAACGTTTATTTTCTTGTTTAGTTTGTTTTATAAATATGGATCAAGAATCAAGATGACGAATTTTGTTTTCCAATTAGTCTTTGTCGTACATCCTGCATTCTTTTAACGATTCTCAGATAATTTCGGATCATAAATTAGAAAAGTCCTACCACCTAACACCAAAACAACTCTCATGCAGTCCTTAATAATCCCAATAATTGACTATGGTGATGTATGTTTTTTCGACCTGAATGCAGATCTCCTCAATAAACTAGACCGCCTTCTTAATAACTGCATTAGATTCATTTTTAATCTCCGGAAGTACGACCATGTGTCAGCCTTACGTTTCCAACTGAAATGGTTGCCTATTCGCCTGCGCCGCAATCAGCGAGCACTTACCGCCCTATTTTCTTTTCTTAACTCGCCTTTTTCTCCCACATACCTTGCTTCGTATTTCCGTTACCTGTCCTCTAATCATGACAGAAATCTTCGTTCAGAAAATAATCTGCTCCTCTTATTTCCTTCCCACAATTCAGATTTCATGAACTCTTCATTCTTTGTCCAAGTCGTACTACTCTGGAATACTCTCCCACTCGAAATCAGGATGTCCACAAACCGTCTTATGTTCAAAAAGAAGGTACACGACCTCCTTCTCAGTGAAACGTCAGAAATTTCTAATTGATAGTTGTTACATCTCAAATTTGTGTTACCATCGTGTACGAACGTAGTGTATTTGTGTAAGTATATTTTATATATGGAAATATATATGTATCTATTGCGTGTGTATCCTTTATAATATATATGTATGTAACCTCTGTGCACCACCTACCTTTCTAGATCTCTACACCACCCTTAGGTTGACTGGAAGAGAACGCCTTGGGCATTAAGTCCGCCAATGTACAAATGTGCATGAAGTTTTTAAATAAATAAATAAATAAAAGTATGAACAATTGTCTGACTGTCAAAATCTCGCACAAGTGGAAAAGCGTCGTAATGGATAAATAGCTTATTTTATGCAGGCTTAAAATTATTATAGTAAATTAACTTCAGCAGCCCGGCCTCAGCAGTGAGCCGTAAGGTTTTCAAAACCATAAATGGGTTTGCGCACTCTAGCCCATAATAGCAGTAATATGTTCCCTAAAATTGAGGACATTATCTACAGTGATACTTAATCACCTAATAAAATGTATGTGTTCCAATATAAAGCATTTATAAGGAACATCAAGAAAATACTAGTATATACACACCTGCCTAATACTGAAACACATGTAGTTGTTCTTTTCGACATTCAGTATGAGTATATTTCTCTAAAACCATTCACTAGGAACGTTGAAACTTCGCTGAGGAGCTTCAAAAACTCTGTTCCATGTATCAGCGGTAAATACTAAGGTCATCCGTGATCATCTCACCATAGGACAGTTCAATATTCGTAAGCTCGTCGATACGAGAAATAATATAGAGACCAATTTCTAAAGTACTGCATAAAAATAGCGAAAAAAGTAATTAAGATAAATAAAAGTATAGACTAAGAAATTACGTTTACATAATATTATATAGGATATTAATGATAAGCATAAACAGAACAAATGTAACTAGATAATAAGTGTGTAGTCATAGGAAAAGTCAATAAAGTATAATTTAATAAACTATGTATTAAAACAGAAAATATAATAGAATAAGAAAACATGTAATAGAATAAGAAAACTTGTAGTAAATATGGTTTTAAGTATGAGTATAAATAGTTATAAGAACATTGTAAAAAAGAAAAACCCCTGTAGTTGAACTTACTTTATTTCCCCGCATAAAGATTATATATATAAATAAAGGAATATGAAACAAGTAGAATAGATAGTAGAATAGAATAGATAAATGAACGGGAGTCCCACCCGTATGGAATGAAAGAAAGAATGAGAGAAAAGAAAACGTATGCAGCATAGAAGTGCGAGAAGCATAATTGGAGGTGAAGCATAAAAAAAAAAGATACGAGAAATAAATTAAGTCCAAGGATACTACCTTGTGGGACGCCGTGCGTACCAGGAAGAAATGTGCTTTTATATACCCTCATGCATTGGATTCGCCCAGATAGATAACTTTTAAAAAGCTCTAGTCGAGTGCCTCAAATTCCCTGTACCTCAAGCTTGTCTAATAAAATGAAGTGAGAAACCGTATTAAATGCCTTTTTTATAAATTGTTATTTTTGCAATCTGTCTTAAGGCCATTCAGCAATATTTATGAGGGTTGAGATGAGGTAGTGTGCAAGATATATGCCCAGTGGCATATTCTCATAATTTAAAAAAAATCATAGGAGATGCTATGGTACTCTTTTCTTCAGTCTGTGTACTCTCGAGAATTGGTTAGGTATTGTGCGAGTGTATTTGGATGTTGTTGCAATCTATCTTTGTTAGTTTTAACTTTATCTTTTATTTCCTCTATCACAGTTTCGATACCAAGTTCGCAGTTAAGTCTCTCATTGGTGACATATCATGGTGCATCCACTATCATTCTCAATACTTTTGACTGAAATCTTTGTAAAATTTCCAGATTTGAGTTGGCGGTCGAACCTCACAGTTGTATACAGTATAACCATATTGGTTTTGTCTGGGTCGGGCCAAAAGTGTTATTGAGTTTTTCTAATTATATAAATACTTAATAACAGCTTGGAGTTTCGAAGTTAGGGTCTGAACCCCGTGCTTCGCAGAGCAGGTAAAACTGTCGGTCCTGCGCATAATCTCTCCACGGTCGTGTCGGTCAACCGTCCCATCGGATTGTGAGAGAGAGGGAACAGATAGTGTGCCTGTGTTTGCGCACACACTAGTGTACTATAATATCTCCTGCGTAGTTGGCTGGTCTCCGTTGAGACTGGCCGCCGTGGCCGTAATCGGCTTGGAGAACGTCATTGATTTTGTAATACATTTGAATTTTATTACATAAAATTAACCATACAATAAGGGATTTACAAAGTCATTTTACTTACATTAGCAAAGTATATTAGCTAGTATGGCAGACAATTAAATCAGACCCCTAATTCTAAACTAGGTATTCCTGTATTTTGAGGAATTAGTGGCTCCGCTTAGCGCGATGCAGTGTAAGTGAACTTAATTTGTATCATAATGGAATTAAATATTAATATTATGGTTATAATGGACGATAAAAAAAACAAATAATAATAATATTATGTATATGATTGCGTATGTGTTTGTGTTTGTGTGTGTGTGTGCGTGTGTGAATGTGTGTTTGTGTGTATTAAGTGTTGCACCGTCTATCTCGGCGAACTACAAAAGGCTCTCTGTGTCGTGATAATCGAGTGATTGTAACCACTGTTCAATTTTAAGTTTAATTTTGAACTTTATCTGAGATTGAAGGTTCATGATCTTATGTAGTTTGTTGTAGATATTTGCACTTTGATACTCTAGGTTTCTCCTACCAAACGCTGTTCTGAAGCCCACAATACTGCACGGGGGTTTGGGTCTTCTTACAATATTTGTTGAAATTAAATCTGCTGTCTGCACGGTTTTGTGTCGGTGGAGACAGATTCGTAACATATATAATTGCCTAACGGTGAGACATGCCGCGTCCCTATAGAATTGATTGGTAGGGTATCTGTAGGATTTCCGAAAAATTACTTTAAGGACCGGTCTCTGAGCACGCTCCATGTCTATGAACCTAGTCTTAGGAAATCCTCCCCAAACTTGAATGTTCTAATAAGCACAAATTTGTCCCAGTTTGATTCTGTCGAGTGTTTTTTATAATTTGTTTGAGCCCTTGCATTCTTTTTCTGTACCTCCTTTATGTTTTCAGTTAGCCAAGGTGCAGGGAGATGTTTTACCTTTATTAGTCGCATCGGCGCATGTTTGTCGTACAGACACATTAAATTGTTAGTGAAGAAATTAACTTTAAAATCGACACATTGAGAGTTAAAAAGAGAATTCCAGTCGATGTTTTCAGTATCCCTGCGAAGGTTTTCGATATCCATATCACGAAAATTACTTTGTGAAATGATTTTAGATTTAGATTTAGGAGTACGAATGAGATAGGAAAGAAAGAGAAGATCGTGATAGGAAAATGAATCTGCAGAGCACTGGCCATATTTGGCTACGTGCTTTACAGAGGTAACAAGAATAAGGTCTAGGAGAGATGAGTTACAGTTTGGCAAATTGTGAGTAGGATTTAGTGAAAGAATAGAAAGATTGTTAGATTCAATAACGGATCGAAGGGAGGCGGATCGAGTGTCATTTTTCAGTAAGCAAGTGTTAAAGTCACCCATGACTATTGTGTGACTGTACGAAGGGGTCAGGTTTTCTAAAAGTCTACTCGTAAGGAGGGACTATAAAATACACCGAGAAGTAGTTGTGTTTTGGAGACAGATTTCAATGAATAAATGCTCGCTAGCATTTGTAAGTGGGGGTTGAGATGATATATTTACTATAGAAAAAGGAATGTGCGATCGGATACACATGGCAATTCCACCACCCCGTCCACTGATACGATCATTCCTTACCAGCTGAAAGCCTGGTAATGAATACGACACCGTAGACAGGCATGGCTTGAGCCATGATTCCGATACAAGAATTGCATGGAGATTCGTACAGTCGAATGTTGTCAGCATTGGACGATTTGACGATCGATTGGACGGAATGCTTTGGGCATTTATATAAACGACATTAAAGTTCCTGGGGACATCGGAGAAATTATTCGAGAGTGTGTCTGCTAGCGAAGGAACACTAACAAAACTGACATCATCACCGGACGCCGAGAAGTATTCATCGGCATCGCTATCAGTGACAGATGACGTCATCGCTATGAAATATATGAAATATATTGGTTTAATATAATAAGTATAATATAAATAATATATAAAAAATATCTAAGGTATAGGTCGGCAACGCACTTGTGACGCCTTTGGTGTTGCGGGTGTCCATGGGCGGCGGTAATCGCTGACCATCAGGTGATACGTCTGCTCGTTTGCCCACTATTCAATGAAAAAAAATAAAAAAATCTATAGTATAATACATCTATCTGCCGGTTGCATGTTATTATTAGAATTATAATTACTATAAACGTGAATTTAAATTGTTAACAAGAAAAACAACAATAAAACAAAATTATTATACCAAAAGCCAGATCCAGATCCTGTAAATGTAACGTAACTAACATAAGACATGAACCGGAACTATGGAGGGTAGAGGTAAGGAGTATCATCTGTGTACATGAAAAGTGTCCGTTGAAATGCATTAAATTAGGGTCGCGCCACATTAGCATCAGAGTAAACTTCTTAAAATCAATACACACACTTTTTCATAAAATTGATTGATAAAAAATCAATAAACGATACTATACTATTCACAGTTCAGAAAATAAAATATATTTACTACATTATTTTGTAATACGCAAGTAGTGACAATAATGTTAATTTTTTTAACTCGGCGTACTTCAATTCGTTCACAATTGCTACATTCATACCATACCCTGTGTCTACACCAGCGCTATTCTGGAAGGTTTTTGAACTGTTATTTACAGCTTATGCTGGACACTTTTTTCAATTTTCTACCATATGAGATAACACTTCTTATCTCTACCCTCCATAACCGGAACGCAAACCTTTTGTCACATAATTATGACAGTTGACATTTATTATCATTTACACTAGGGATGTGCATGTAAAAAAAATATCGATATTTTTTTCGATATAATATATCGTAGTGTTATATCGATACTTTGCGATATATCGAACAAATATATCGATATTTTAAAAATATCTTAAGTAATTACTTGTATTTAACTAGTCTATAATATTAAATAGGGATCAGGTAGAGAGAAGAAACAAATCATACGAAAATTAATCCAAGGTCACACGACCCATGTTTAGCATAGCGTAAAGAATAGCAGTTTTTTCTTTTCTACCATACCAATCTGAAAGATGTATAAATCCCAGTACTTTTTCTCTAAACCTTGCATAAACAAAATTTTATTTAACCTTTTGGCTTGCAATCTACATCTCTGCTGGGTAAGAACTTGTGCGGCTTTTGAAAGAGTCAGGTTGAGGCTTAGCAGAACAAGATAATGATCAGTGATAGAAGATTCAATTACTAATGTTGTGGCAGTGTAATGGGATTTAAGTAATGCATGATGTAAACAGTGGCTTAATCTAGTCGGATCCTGATGAGCTGATAAGAGGCCGTGTAAAGCTGCAAGATTTAGGTAATCGTTGGCACGGCTGTCTGAACTATTTATTTTAATATCCATATTTTCACTCAGCAATATAACGTTGTTATAAGAAGATAGTTCGAATAAAATATGGTTGAAACTATCAAGGAAGTTATCTATTTTCTTGTACGAGGGTGGTCTGTATAAAGCTATAATTACATTATTGTTGTCTATCTTACAGATAAGACAATTAGAGTCTTGAAATGAAGGTTCATACACTTCATATCGTTTGAGACTATTCTTAACGTACATCACTATCCCCTCATTTTAGGTGAGAAGCTTATTTGTTGCATAGCTCGCATATCCATCCAACATAGGCAAAGTGGAGGTCTTAGATAACCAGCATTCCATTAGAATGAGTATATCACAGCAAAATTTGAGAGAGCCTAATAATATTTTAAATTCATCAAAGTTCTTATTGATGCTTCATATGTTTAGGTGTATAACTGTGAGTGATTTATTCAGTGTATTACAACTACAAATATGCGATTTAGATGTGGATAGGCAATCCAGTTCAATTGTGTTAGCCATTTGATAAAAAGGTAGTCATCACATAACTATAGTACATGCAATTTACGGGTAAGGAAAATATTGTCATTATAAATTGTGCAGTATCATGTAATTTTAAAACGGATACATTGAACCTCAAAGTGACTCCATTGACATTATACTTGTATATTGTGTATTTTTGTTTTGAGTATGAGTGGTAGATATACTGTCCAGAATACGTGAGTTCATTGCTATGTGTGTAGTCGGTGAAGGTGACTATAAGATGTATAGTATATGTATATGTGTAAGTGTATGTATAATATAAGTTCTTATTTATATTTGTAGACAATTTTTCATAACAAAGTAACAACCGTGCAGATGTACCTGAAGCTAGTCAAACAGTTTTCTGCAAGTCTATAAGACATTGTTTAGATTTAATAAGAATTTGACCAGCTCCATCCTCCTTTCTGACAAAGATATTATTTATTTATTTATTTATTTAAACTTATTGCACATGTTGTACAGAGGCGGACTTAATGCCTTGAGGCATTCTCTCCCAGTCGACCTTCAGATGATGTAGAAATTAGAGCTGGTAGGTGCAAAGAGATTGAGTTTAGTTACCAAGAAATAAACCTATATTAAATATAATTTATATACATAAATTTACCGCTAAATGTACTATATTAATAAACACACAACACAAAAGAATGTTACATACTTATATTACCGTTAGCCGTCCAGCTATATATGTAGTTTTCTTGACAAATTCACGTGCCTGGAAATACAGCTTTTTTAGTGAAGGCGGAAGATACTCTGAGACAAAAATGGGATGCTTTTCACCTTGAATGCAGATGTGAGTTGGATTTTACAAGTGTTTTATTATAATTTCTTATTTCTGATATATAGTGGTGTTTAGTTTGTACACCACACGGAGGATTTATATTGTCTATGGTTTGTTGGTGACGAGAATATCGGTGCCGCCAGTGGGGGCAACCTAACAATGTTGCCTATCACTGAGTATGATTCAAAATTCTAATATTTCTCCTATGGAGGGTAGAGATAAGCATTGTTATCTCATAGGGTAGAAAATTGAAAAAAGTGTCCAGCATAAGCTGTAAATAACAGTTCAAAAACCTTCCAGAATGGCGCTGGTGTAGACACAGGGTATGGTATGAATGTAGCAATTGTGAACGAATTGAAGTACGCCGAGTTAAAAAATTTAACATTATTGTCACTACTTGCGTATTACAAAATAATGTAGTAAATATATTTTATTTTCTGAACTGTGAATAGTACGTTTATTGATTTTTTATCATTCAATTTTATGAAAAAGTGTGTGTATTGATTTTAAGAAGTTTACTCTGATGCTAATGTGGCGCCACCCTAATTTAATGAATTTCAACGGACACTTTTCATGTACACAGATGATACTCCTTACCTCTACCCTCCATAATTTCTCCGTAACTGTCAATTTTTTACTGGAATCAATGTACCCCTAGCAACGGTATTACTAGGATCGTTTTTTGTTTTTTCGACAGACGGTTCCCATTTCATGTCATCCATCATTTTATATATTTTTTATCATTAATTTCATCACGACGAAGACTTGAAGACTTATAATTAAAGACTATAAATACTTGACATTGGCAGAAATAGCTGATCCGGCTGGTTGCCATTTCATCAAAAGAAGAAGAACGGTGTTACTATATTATGTTCAATTGACAAACGTAGGGGCAGTTTTGTAACAGTTTAAAATATTTATATTCACGTGTTTGATCTTTATATCAAATCAAAATGTAAACATTGAACCTGTTTTTTATGAATTTTTTTTTGTAACTTAATATGAATATTTCACCGAGATAACAACGGTGCTATAGTATAAAATAAATGTGAAGTATACGTGTTAACGTATACTTCACATTTATTAACAATTTATCACTTAAAATGACTTAAAACCACCGAATTTAACCAATCAAACAAAATCACTTTTTACGCGGCTGGTGTTGCCAGAGCATCAGTTGTAGGTGATTATCATCATTATCATCATCATTGCATGGGTAGGTATTATGTATGGTATTATAACGATTTTATTATTAACTAGCTGACCCACGCAACCTCGTTTGCGTCTTCTATTGCCCGTAGCGTGAAAATTTTCCCCCGTTTTTGTAACATTCTTCGTTAGTGCTCCGCTCCTATTAGTATTAGCGTGATGACATATAGCCTTATAGCCTTTCTCGATAAATGGACTATCCTACTCCAACACACATACGCACTCTGTTTTGATAGATATGATTGAATTTGAACTTTGTATAGCGGTAATTAAGTGCAAATTGACTCATTGACGTTAGAAATACACCTACATTGCTTAGACAACAGTGAATGCTTGTAATATATGAACTTTATACAATAGCAATAAATAATAGCATTATTCGAATTTTATTCCGTAAAAACCATCCTTGAACTACAATGAACATTTAAAAAAAGAATTGACCAAATTGGTCCAGGCGTTGTTGGGTTATGCGCTTACCAACACATTGAGCGATTCATTTTTATATTACAGATTTCCCTGTTATTGGTGTTTTATTTGAAGTACCTAGTAGTTTTTAGATTTTATTTTCTTACTTTTGATTTGCCGCTTTATACTTTTTTTTATTGTATAAAGGGCAAATGAGCAGACGTATCGCCTGATGATAAGCGATTACCACCATCCATGGACACCCAGAGGGGTTACACGGGCGTTGCCGGCCTTTTAAGGAGTAGACTCTTTTCTTGAAGGTTTAAAAGTCGTATTGGTCCGGGAACACCGCGGCGACAGCTCGTTCCACAGTTTTGTTGTGCGAGGCAGAATGTTTCGGGAAAAGCGCACCGTTGTGGAAAGCCAACCATCTAGATGATGGTGATGAAATTTCTGGCGCGTAGGACGATGGCGGAAAAGGGCGGCAGGGATCAGTCCGAACAATTCCCCGGAGCACTCCCCATAGCAAATGCGGTAGAAGATGCACACCAATGCCACATCTCTACGCAGCGCCAGAGAATTTAGCCGAATTGGAAGTTCTTGGCAATCGATGATACGAGTCGCCCTCCGCTGAATTCGGTCTAGAGGGAGGAGCATTTCATTTCATTTCTAAAAACCTGTTTTAAAAAGGAATCATCACTCACATTTGCACTAATAGACAATCTAATTTCAGTCACGAGCAATGAAAACTTGTCAGAATACGGATTTGTTGCGGTCGCAGTTTTGACGCACGGCTCCAATGACAACCTACTAAGAGCAAAAGATCAATACTTCACGGAAAATGATATTATGAAGGCTTTAAATGTTCCAGCCTTGGCTTCGAAACCTAAACTTCTCCTTATCCAGGTATTTAAAATTAACACATTTGTTTACTGTTAGGCCGCGTACACGAACTCAAGAGCATAAGAGCAGACGTGGAAGCGGAGTGGGCAGCGGCACGTTCAAATGTATAGACTTATATGGGAGTGTTCACGAACACAGCGAAGCGGGGAGCGGGCGACGAGCGGCTGACGGGTGGCGTTCGAGCGTTGCACATCAGTGTAGCGGTGTCAGATATGGATGGAATAAAATAGCAATCACCTATGATTAATGAATTTCAATTTTGTCAAAGTTGTGATTTTTTCAAGTAAATTTAATTAATAATATTTTATATATTTGTTGACATTAACACATTTTAATCACCTTTATTACTTGTGATTTTGTTCTTTTTTTCATAGTGCTTTCTTTGATCTCCTATAATTAATAAGCATAGTAACCCAACAAACCCATCTAATTTGGCATTTATAGTAAATTATTGTGTTTACAATTACGACTAATCAAGATTGTACAAGGCTGTACTTACAGTTTTAGAAAAAATAATTTAAAATACTTATTTATGACGCTATTACATAAGTAGATATTAAATTAAACTAAACATTATCAAAAATTTATCGTTTTGACTAATTATTTGAAATTGCTAAGATTTTTTTGTGAAATCTTTCACCCGTATCAAACTTATTTTACGAGGTATTGTTTCATATAACACATCACTAAACCTCTCTAGCCGCCTAGCTCCCGCTGCCTAGCCCGCTGGCTTCGAAAACGGGTTAGTTTCCCGCTCCGCTCCCCGCTCGCTTCGAAAACGCGACTGGACATATTTATTTATTTTTATTTTTATCGCTTTTTTGAACGTGGGATAGACATTGTAAAATAGAATGATCATGTATTACAGAGAGTCAAGAACGTCTGCGGTATTTGATTTTGATAATGGGATCGGTAGATCTGGTACATATTTCTTTATTATAGAAGTACTATTAAAGCTCTCCACGTTGATGAGTATGATTAGATTAAAAAACGTTTAGGAGGTGAAGAATTTCTGGAATTACTGTGTATTAGTGTAATTTTATAAATTTATTGATAAATTATTTTAGAAATACCTGGATGAAGACGTAGAGCCTGACAATAACCCACTAGCGGCAAACATGCTCGTCTTTTTTAGTGCTTTCGAGGGAAGCCCATCTATTAGGTATATTTCTTTTGTACTTATGATTTAATATACTTCCTTTTTATCAAATAATTTCAGTAAAGTTTTAAATTAACAGACTAAAACTGTTAAAATATTGAACCTACTTTATTTAATGTAACTTAATTTAATTTACATGTTACTTGTTTTCATTTTATTGCATAGAGGGCAAACGAGCAGACGTATCGCCTGATGGTAAACGATTACCGCCACCCATGAACACGCGCAACACCAGAGGCATTATAAGTGCGTTGCCGGCCTTTTAGGAAGGAGTACGCTCTTTTCTTGAAGGTCGTATTCGGCCGGGAACACCGCAGGCGACAGCTCATTCAGTTTTGCTGTGCACGGCAGAAAGTTTCGGGAAAATCGCACAGTTGTGGACTGATCAGAGAGATCAAATTATTATTCTTGCATTAAAAATAAATGTGTTTATCAAATCCTTTCAAATGTTCTTGTATTCCCAGGTGCGCAGTTAACGGAACCTGGTTTATCCAGCAGTTATGCAAGACAATTAAAGAATATCCATATCTTGATTTAGTATCCATAATGAAGAAGGTTCAAAAAGACCTGGCTATCAACAATCAAATCGACCAGTATGACCCTAAAACTTGTCAAATGGTCACCTTCAAACAGATGCCTGTTCAGTGGTCTACTTTGACCGATAAGCTTTATTTACAGATAGACCATTTTAGTTTTTTAAAAGAACGTTTAAAGTAAGTATACTATTATCATCTACCTATCTTTTTCTTTTTTTTTTAAAAAGACAACTCCCACATTAGGAATAAACATCCTGTGTCGTGGGGGACTTTACAGACATACATGAAACGGACACAAAGAACATCCAGACTCGGGACAACAATTCGTGGATCACACAAAGTGTTGTAGGTACCGCGTGGGATTTGAACCCACGACACTTGGCGCAGTATCAAGCGGCATGGCGACCGCTGACACCACTCGGCCAACTGCGCAGTCCACTGATGGACATATGCCCTTCAATTGCACGCCACTTGGTTCAATCCTCGGATTCTAGCATCCAGCTCCTGCCAGATCATCACTCCTGGCCTGTGGACGCGGTCTCCACTCTAGAACTCGTTTATCCTAACGGTTTTCAGTTCTGAGACTAATATCGCCAGCCCACTGCCACAAGCTTGCTAATTCTGTGGGCTATGTCGATGAACTTGTTCTCTGCCGGATCACCTCCTTCCTGATAAGATCTATGTAATGAAACTACCTAAGTGACATTGAATTAGTTAGCCTTTTGAAGGACGGACCACGATTTTGAGTCTCTCTGTCAATACCGACGGTTTACAAAAGCCATCGTGTTACCTAACCAGTAGAAGGTGCCTGCCAGGAGTTCCGACTACGTTGAGAGCATTTCATTTAATTCCTGAGATACTTGCTGATTAGAAGGCACCCCCGGGGATGAGATAGATTTACAGTTAGCACATCGTCAAGTGGGTTTGCGATCTCATAGCTTTTGGAAGCCGATCTCAGGCGCAAAAAATACCTAATGGATTCTAATAGTTTTCATGACAGTCTATTTGTAAACTGGAATGTTAACGGACATTAATTATGATGTAAGATATGCTGCCTCATTGGTCTAGCGGTTGTCGTATGCGACTGCCAATCAAGAGGTCTCGGGTTCGAATCCCGGGTCGGGCCAAAAGTGTTATTGAGTTATTCTGATTATGGAAATACTTAATAACAGCTTAGAGTTTGGAAGTTGGGGTCTGAACCCCCGTGCTTTGGAGAACACGTAAAGCTGTCGGTCCTGCGCCTGATCGCCTGATCTCTGATGATTATGGGAGAGAGGGAACAGAGAGCCTGTATATGGTGTACACACTTGTGCACTATAATATCTCCAACGTAGTTGGCTGGTCTCCGTTGAGACTGGCCGCCGTGGCCGTAATCGGCTAGGACATCATGGTGTAAGATACCTAATGTGCCTCGGTGGCGTAGTGGTAGCGTATGCGACTGCTGTGCGTGAGGTCTCGCGTTCGATGCCCGGATTGGACCAAATAATTATGTATTCTATTAATTACTCCGCTGAGTCCTGTAGAACAACAATTTGTGTGATTCATAAATAATTGTTCTCAGTCTGGGTCTCCCTTTTTGTCCGTTCCGTGAATGTTTCTAAAGTGCCTAGCTATATAGCTATACGAGATATATTTCTAGTGCAGGAGGCAGGAGTTAACCTTTAAGTACCTAAAGAAAGAAGTGAAGGAGAGAAATATTTAAATTCCTATTTTTTTTTTCAGTACTTTCGTCGAGAACAATCCAAATGATGACCTTGCAAGATTTCTGTTGGATACAGTAAATGACTACCAAAATAATGACAACTTTGATGAATTCAAATTAACAATGGTTGAATTAATCTCAAATCATCTCGTACTAAATACTCATAATTATTGACTTTAATTAAATTTTCTTATAAGTACTTAAAATGTTTTATCAATTAATCCGTATTAGCTTCCTATCTTTCTATCCTTGTTTACAGTATATATGGGTAGACCGTGGGAGAGCCGCGCTTCGCCATGAATGGGCTGGCTCGACCGGAGTGCTACCACGGCCTCACAGAAAACCGGTGTGAAATAGCGCTTGCGCTGTGTTTCACCGAGTGAGTGAGGATACCGGAGGCCCATACCCAACCCCATACCCATTCCCCCTCCCTCATTCCCCCTCCCCATCCCCCAAAGGTCGGCAGCGCACTTGTGACGCCCTTAAATCGCTTACCATCAGGTGATGCGTATGCTCATATACCCCTAATCAAAAAAAAAAAAGGGCAATAATCCTACTACTATTATAAAGGCGAAAGTTTGTAAGTATGGATGTATGTATGTATGGATGTTTGTTACTCTTTCACGTAAAAACTACTGAATGGATTTGAATGAAACTTTACCACAATATAGCTTATACATCAGAATAACACATAGGCTACTATTTATAAAGATATAGCTTCGCCTCGCGGCGTTGCCCGCAGTTATCATCGTACCGCGGGTAGCACCGCGGGGTTCAGCTAGTATGAAATAAAGTCAGAAAATATAATTGAATCCTGGCTACTTGGTTGTCTGTGAAAATATTCGCCGTTAGTAAGACGAGAATAACCAAAAATAATATACCTGATAAATTTTCCAGGACGGTGACACGTCTGACAGATATCCGTACCATCTTGCAGAATATACTTCCGATAGTTATTCGTCGTCGAGGATGCCTTATTATAAATAATGCTGACTCAAATATTTACAGAGCGGGAAGTGTTAGAATCTGATATCTTAGAAAATAGGGTCTACAGCTATCTGTTGTCTGAAGACTGTTATGTCACATAACACCGCACAATTCTAAATACTTTAATCAATATGTGATATAACTACATTAAAAAATCGTATATAGTTATGATTATAGATTTATAGTTCGTCATACAAAATATTGTTTTTTACAAGAAATTAGTATATTTTAGCACATATTTTTATAAATATTTAACAAAAATTAAAAAAAAAATGGTAGAAGTCATATTGGTCTAGAATTAACCATGAATTCCCTATTGTCTTTTTTGAATACAGGCTTGACTATAGATACCTTTAGCTTTTCAGAAAAGACACCATGACTATAGTCGTTCCAATAGTTTATTTAACTTTTGACAGCTCTAATACTTAATCAAATAGTGATACCCTGACCCGTTACCTATTCGATTTCTTTCATCGATCGATTTTATGCATTAAGAAGTTTTAATCGATTTAACAAACTCATTATTTTATAGATAATTTCGTACTTCATATTTCTATGTGTTTCAATGTGCGACCTCCTTTGTCAAAATAAAGAAGAAATGGATTAAAAGAATGTTGGTCAAATATGACGGTTCTATGTCATGAAAAAATATATAAAAGGAACTGAATTTTCAAAATGTATTATTGTATTGTGTTGTAATTCAGTGGTTAATATTGTATTTGTTAAACTATTGATGATCTTTATTAAATCTCTCTATGTCTATTTTAAAATAATCTACAGTATTTCAATGAGTAACCTTCAATATAGTTGAGTATTTATATTCCTCCGTATTGATTTATTTGTGAATTCTCTCGTTTGGTTGAGTTGAGCGTATCGTTCCTGCCTTCGTTACTGTCAAAATGCCAAAAAAGAAAGTACTCAAAGGACAAACAAGAGAGTTTGTCTTGCGACTTCGTGAATACTTTGAAAAGGAAAGCCGTAATGGTGGGCCTCTTATACCAGTGACTCAAGTTAGAGACCGTGTTTTTTTTTTTTTTTTTTTTTTTTTTTATGTCTTAGCTGCCAAAATGACTCTGCTCTGCCTGATGGAAAGCACGAGCAGAATCCAGGAGTGGTGGCCACCATCCTCAATGCTAATAGGGACATTGCAGCATGGCGACCCACACTATGGCGGCCTAGTGAGATGCTTCTTCACGCTCCGCTTAAAGGACCCGGGTTCATAGTGGGAGGGAAACACGTACGCAGGTAGTGAGTTCCAGGTTTTGACCGCTCGGCACAGGAAGGAAGAACCGAAGCGGTGAGTACGAGAGCGTATGTCTACCACTCTGAAGCGGTGACATCCAAGACCGGCACGTGTTGTCCTGTAGAGGAAGGGGGAAGGGGGGACCAGTTGGAACAGCTCTTCAGAACACTCTCCATGATAAAGGCGATAGAGGACTGCCATGGAGGCGATATCTCTACGCAACTGCAGAGGCTCAAGGGGCTTGGTGGTCTGGGGACTGCCGACAATGCGGATGGCTCGCCGCTGCAACCGGTCGAGAGCGTCGAACAGATACTGCGCGGCTCCATCGCAAAGATGAGAGCAGTACTCCACGCACGAGCGAACCTGGGTCTTGTAAAGCAGACACCGATGCTCGGGCGAGAAGAAGTGTTGCAGCAGCATTAGGTATTAGTGCTCCAACAGTGGCAAAAATAACAAAAGAAGGCTACGGCAGCAGTGGCATCGAACAGAATAAGCTATCTACACCTAAGAAAAAACGTCCGCCTAGTAAAGTTACAGCCGTTGACAATTTTGACGCTGATGCTATTCGTCGTCATATATACGACTATTACTAAAGAAAAGAGATTCCAACATTAAAAAAACTAACACAATCTCTTCAAAATAGTGGTTTGTTCCGTGGTCAAAAATCTTCTCTGACAAAGGTATTGAAAGACATTGGAATGTTATTCCAAAAATGTGACAAACGAAAAATTTTAATGGAACGCAATGATATTGCTTTGTATAGATGCGATTTTTTAAGACAAGCAAAAAAAATAGAAGATTGGTCGAATGTTGTTTTCACAGATGAAACTTGGCTCAATGCGAATCATTGGACTGACAACACCGTTGGCTCCACTTCTACAGTACCAATGGGAAAAAGCGAACGACTGATTATTTGTCATGCAGGAACAGTAAAAGGATTTGTGCCAGGCGCTCTATTAGCTTTTAAATCCCAGAAAACAGGAGATTATCATGAGGAGATGAATTCGAACGTGTATGAAAAGTGGTTCAGAGAAATGCTTACATCACTCGAAGAGCCATCAATAATATTTATTGATAATGCACCTTATCACTCTCGTCAAATTAATAAAATACCAACACAGGCCAACAAAAAACATGAAATTATAAACTGGCTCCGTGACAATGGCGAAGAGGTGAATGAGTCCCTACTAAAAGTAGAGTTAGTAAAGATATTAAAAACAAAGAAGCTGCCAAAACGATACGTCATAGATGAAATGGCAGCAGAGCATGGGCATACCGTCCTCAGAATTCCCCCATATCACTGCCAATATAATGCAATTGAAATGATCTGGGCACAAGTTAAAGAATATGCTGCGAGGAACAATACAACTCCTCCTTTCATCGCAAGAAAAATGCTGAATTTACTGAAAAATGCGTGTGAAAAAGTAACTCCAGAAAACTGGGCGAATGTTGTAGAAAAAACAAAGAAGGTGATAATGTCGGATTGGGATCGGGATGTTGCATTCGACAATTTATCTATCCAAGAAATGATAATCAATATTACTGAGAACTCAAGTGATGATGATTCCTGGTCATACGAAGAAGACGATTCTTTATAATTAAAATTAGTATTACAGTACCTCTTTTGGTTGTTTTATTTTTAATCCGTAAATTACTACGAATTTCAACATTTTGTACCTGTTCATTACAAGTAGGTACCGCAGGTAGTTTTTATTTGAACCAACTATAGTAAGGCTAAACAATTATTTTAGATTCATTAATTTGCGGCGAATACATTCGATCCCATTACTAGGTACGAGTACGATGGAACTGTTTTCATTACGCAAATTATTTATGCATTGAAACAGAGACATTTAGGGCATTTTAATGCAAAATAATAAAGCTTTTTACGTGATTTGATATAAAATATAATCACAATAATTTTATTGTATGTTTTAATAATATAATCGATAATCGATTTATTTCAAAGCCGTTTTTATAGTCTGTGGTCATTAATTACGAATGACACATCCCTAAGTAGGCGGAGCCCGCCCATAAAGTACAGTATTATCTGTAGTACATTGTATCAAAAATTATTACAAAACTTTATGTGCGTGATCTGTCAAAAGTTAAATAAAGTATTGGAACGACTATAACACACACATTTAAAATTCCCTTCTTGTTGTCTGTTGAGTGTATGAACTTATTATTTTAGAAAGTAGTTTGTTTTTAATTGTTCTTAGTCGCTATTAATAACAGCCAGTTAAAAATAAAAGAAAAAATATTAAATTGATACTTTATTTACTTAAATTACATTACTTAATACAATTGTATGTTCCAATTGACGTGTATAATATTATTGAATATACTTTGAATAAGCATGGATGTAATGATTAAGGTTTTTTTTAAATATACTTAGGAGAAAAGTTGTAATGAACGGGCACTCACAGTGCAAAAATAGTAGTAATGGTGTGGAATTTGAGTTCATATTTGCATCTTCCACTTATTTCGATAATCAATATCGAAACTGATAGTTTAAACTCTGGACACACTTTGGTCGGTTCTATGCACTATTAAATTAGCATACTATCTCTTAATAAATTTAAAAGTGATTATATATCATTCACTTTAAGAAAATAGTGACGCTTCGACTAATCAGGTTCTAAGAAATTATCATTTCGTACAAAAGCCTGGCGTGTCATTATTTTCTTAACGCGAATCGACTATAGTGTATTTTGAAAGGTTGTTTTTGAGACAGGAGATTAGGTATCACTGGACAAAATCTTAAAATAGTAGTAACGTTTAAGTATTCCGCCAATCATAGGCCGACCGTTTATCTGAGTCCTCGCCTACCCGCCTGACGTGTGTATCTCACTAAGCGCCCCCGCCGCCTGCACCTGTCTCAGTCCCCTTTGTCGTCATACCCCCGCGCCCCTGTTACCGCGCAGGCGAGGAGTCAGATAAACGGTCGGCCTATAAGGCACGTGTAGAATTATGGTGATGTACTATCATAATGTTACATGTGTAGGTAACTAGGTACCTACCATTGTATTACTAATACAATAACTTTAGATAACTATCGTTGTCAATGGGTAGAATACAAACCTACTTTAATTTACATTATATTTGCCAATGATACTGCGTTCCTTAATTCTAGACTTAGGTCTACATCACCAAGATGGCATGATTAGTTCTATGTGCATATTCTAAGAATAAATCGGCGCTAATTTTGCTATGGCGTCATTATAAATGAAATTTCTCGAATTTTTTTTATTCATAATGGTATTTCTGTATGTATTTATTTAAGTGTGTCATATAATTGTGATCAATCTTTGACATTCAGAACGTCATTTGACAGGACAAAATTATATTTTAGTGATTTTTAGTTTAGCTTAAAGACATTTTTTTCGAAAAACAGAATTAGCACCAATGCTACATCTATAGTTCTACAAAAGGCAATCATCGATCTACTTACAATTTCTAAATATGACAATAAAAGTAAAAGTCAACGACATAAACTGCGTAAAAGAACTGTGAGATTTTGAATCTTACCTAAATACTAAAAAGCATAATTTAATTTACAAACATTATATAACTTTTCATGAAGCCAACACACTACATGACAATAAGATCAATTTGTCATTAAAATTATTTCTATGACTTATAATAATGTAATATATACTGACATACGTGTAGTTTTTTAATAATTTAGAGTGTTTATACTAGGCAGTGTATTAATATGCAAATCTTAACTCTTTGTCTACGATAAAAAAATAAAATAAAGAGACACAGTACACAGTCGTACATAACTTTTTTACATAACAATGTAAACCTTTTTTTAATTTTTAGTTTTGGCAACACAAAGTTGCATTACAGGAAACGTCACGATTTATGAACACAAAACAACATTAGATGGCTCTTTAATTTTTTGCCTTCATGTAAATTTAGAATATAATAATTAATCAGTCAAATCGAATAGGCAAATAACATCGAATAAACGAAAGTAATTTGAGAATCTTCAACTGTACTTCAATTGTAATGTTATAACATAAAGTGAGATTGTAATTTGTATTCATCTCTCTTCTCAGATAGTTTTTTTACTGGTAACACTGAAATGAGACACTGTTTTCATAGACTCCTTAGTTTTTTTATTTATATTCTTGTGAGAACGTGCGTAAATTATTTTGATATCGTCAAGTCGCAGTTAGCTGTATTGATAATTTGTACAAACAGTTTTATTTATTGTAATCTCTTATATTCCTAATCGGTCGGAGATCGTATTCTAAATATGTAATAAAAACTAACTATCATAATTTCTAAATACTTATTAGATTTTAATTAGCGTAAAGAAGATCTCAAAACTGTTGAATGTAATTCAAAGTCCACTTTTTATGATCTTAAACTTATTCTTGTTCTTAAAGCAATCATTTAATCACCTGTTTTTTGTGTGTTCCTCTTTAGAATGTAAGTCAATATTTTTTTGTAAAATTCCTTAAAAATATTAACACAGTTACCCTTGGACTACTTTACTAAGCTATTATCTACTATTTTATGATCTATATATTTAAATCCTTCATATGTAGACTACACTAGATAGACAGTGAAAACTGCGAAAGCATCGATAAATATTGTGTTTAACTTATGTTCACTAAGTACGTGAGTGTCAGCCGTGTTGTCGCTGGCACTATACCAGCAACTGTAACTTGTTTGGTTCTTTTATTTTTTTACGTGCAAATTCCATTTAAAAATAAATAATCTAAAGTCTAATTTTAAAAGAAATACCTAAGAAAAGTCGATAAAAAAAATTAAAACTTAAATGTACGCTAACCAAAATCTGTGGTAGTGTTTAACAACAGTATTCCCCTGTTAGTCTTCACCACTCTGGTGGTGACACACAAGGGTCAGACCAGGAAGGTTCTATGTTATTTCATGGAAGATTCCGAGACGTCACAAAGGACGGACACCATGAAAGACTCGATGCCGGATTCATTGACACCACGAGCGATGCGGAAGTATCCATTCTCTCCCCATTCTGGACCCCAACTGTTGGCAACGAGCTGCAAACGAGAAATAAGATAAAAAATTAGAATTGAAAGCTTGATATTCATGATATAGTCCTAAGTGATTCCGGCCACGGCGGTCAGTCTCAACAGCGACCAGTCTACTACACGACATATTTTATTGCCCAAGGATGTAGGTGCACTTTCTGTTCCCTTACTCTCATGATCCGATGGGACAGCTATCCGACACGATCGGAGAGAGATCAGGCACAGGACCGACCACTTAATCTAATATTACAGGGTATCTGGGCAACACCAGCCGCGTAAACAAGTGATTTTTGTTTGATTAGTTAAATTCAGTAGTTTTAAGTGGATTTAAGTGATAAATTGCAAATAAATGTGAAGTATACGTTTTAATATTATAGCACCGTTGTTATCTCGGTAATATATATGTATTAAGTAACAGAATATTCATAATAAGTGACAAAAAATTTTTCATTCAAAATAGTGTGAATGTTTACATTTCGATTTGATATGAAGATCGGGCACGTGTATAGAAATATTTTAAACTGCTACAAAACTGCCCTACGTTTGTCATTTGAACATATAACAACACCATTGTTAGGGGAAAATTAATTCCAGCAAAAATAATTGTCAGTTACGAAAAAAAATTGAATTTTTTAATCATACTCAGTGATGGTCAACATCTGTTAAGTTGCCCCCACTGACGGCGCCGATATTCTCGTCATCAACAAACCATAGACAATATAAATCACGCTTTCCGTTCAGTTCTGCAAAGATTATAAAATCATAGAATTTCAAAGCAGGAAAAGAATATTAAAATAGCTAAAAGAGTAACTCTTCTATGGTGGTATTCTGGTTAAAGTTACCCAACACTCGAGAGTAGAAATGCCTCTACGACGCACGCCACCTAAAACGCCCACAAACTTATCGAGTGATGAAGTGGATTTGCGGGCTCACAACCTCAAACCACAAAATATAACTTCAATTGACGCACAATCCTCATCGTCTGTAGTTGTCAACCCGCGATCACAAACATCAAACCTAGGACAGAGTGGATCTGCGACTAATTTAACAGATTTGCAAAATACTAACATCACAAAGCGTAGGCGTAAACACGGTGACGAGCAGGAGCGTTTGATGGGCGAAATGCAGAAACTAATTGATTCTCATACAGAGCGTTGTGAAATACGTAGTGGCAAGACGGACAGTTCTTTGGTTGAATTACATAATACAATGCGTGAAATTATGAAACAGAACTCGGAAATCAAGGAGTCTATCACTTTCGTATCTCAACAGTATGAGGAAATGAAAACAATAGTGGCCCTTTTAGAATCTGAAAAGAAAAATGATCATAAGCGCATTCAACAGCTCGAAGAAAGGGTTGATGACTTGGAGCGTTTGATGTATATCAATAAGCTGGAAATCAAGAATATTCCTTTGTCGTCAGAGGAAAATGAAGAAGATCTTTGCGCGATTGTACTGAACACCTCTAAAGCTGTTGGCGCTTCCTTAAAGCGGTCGGATATTAGAGAGGTCCACTGTTTAAACAGAAAGGACAAACCCACCAAAATTGTTGTCGACCTGGCCAGTACAACTGTAAAGGAAAACATACTCAAGAAGACGAGAAAATTCAACTCAAATAATAAAGAAAAGAAACTAAACTCTTTTCACTTACATATCAACGGTCCCGAGACACCTATCTATGTATCCGACTATCTGCCGCGACAAACGCAACACCTTTTCTACCTGGCAAGGAAATTCTCGAAGGAGCACAAGTTCGCGTACTGTTGGACCACACTTGGGCGAGTTTTCCTGCGGAAGAGTGAACTCGACAAAATAGTAAATATAAGGTGTGAAAAGGATTTTGAGAACCTGCTTACAAAAATTTGACTAATTAAGTTTACCTTTATATTTATTTTGAGATGTTTTCTTGTTTGCATGTTTGCTTCTATTTATGCCGAATTCATGTTCATTCATTATAATTTAGTAACATTTACACTACACATTACCTACACACACATATACTCTGTTCCTCTTCTACAACATATCACTATAAACAATTTTGCTCTACTTGCCCGCTCTTTTATCATAGAAATTATACGAAATCCAAAACATCAAACTAACAAAATACTAAATTCTCTGACTTAAATAATTTAAAAAATTTGGAAAAATGCGACATAACGAATTTGCATATTTGTGAACCTGAGTCTTGTGAAACTATTTTATCGAAGCCAAAGTCATTCTTAAAAATTTTACATCAAAATATAAGAAGTCTTAACAAAAATTTCTCTGGGTTAAATGTATTGCACAGGAGATTCAATTTTACTTGTGATGTTATAATACTGTCAGAATGTTGGCTCTCTTTTGTGAATAGCATCCCGCAAATGTCTGGATACTCGAGTTTCTCAACGACACGTAACTACAACCAAAACGACGGTGTGGTTGTTTACATAAGGAAAGATCTTGGATTTGCGATAGAGGAGCCGGATATCTTGGAGGCGAATTGTTTGCTTCTCAAGATTGGTACTGAAACAGTCATAATCGCGATATACAGACCACCCAGTTTCCCCACTTTAGATAACTTTTTGCGTACATTGCAAAATCTTTTAACTACATTAACAGGGTATAAAAATATAATACTCATGGGTGACATTAATATTAATTTAGTGGAATTAAATACAATAGCATCTGAATACCTCGACCTTCTCTCCTACTATGGTTTAATACCTGCCCATTATGAGCCAACTAGAGGAAATAGCTGTCTAGATCACGTTTTTATAAAAACTAAAAAATTCTCACATACTTTTGTTCTTCAAACTACTGTGACTGATCACGAGCCAACCCTTTTTTCTCTACGGTCAAAAGGTCAAATGTATTACAATAAATTAAAATCTTTTACTAGAACTAACTTTCAAAATCTTCAAAATGATTGCAATAATATAAATCTTGACTATATATACAAAAATAATGTAGATATAAATACAAGCATGTTATTCCTTATGGAAAACCTTATGGAAAATATAACAAATAATACAACAAAAATTAAAATCTCAAGAAATAAAACCACTCTAAAGCCATGGATAACCGTTGGCCTTTTAAAGTGTATAAGAACAAGAGACAGAATGCATTATAAACTAAAGCGTTATCCTAACAATCTAATTTTGGAAACAACCTATAAAAGATATAGAAACTTTTGCAATGATATACTAAAGAAAAGTAAAAGGAAATACGAAAGTAATATACTTAAGGATGCTGGCAATGATAACAAAAAAATCTGGACTGCTATAAGAGCTATCAATAATTTGAATAAACCAAACGACCCTTCTACGGAATTATTAAATTTAAAAACCTCTCCACATGATTCAGTAAACGTAGTTAACGCATATTTCGCTGGTGTTGGCTTGGAACTAGCTGATAAAATACCAACAGACCTTCCTCCTCTACCAATAGAAGTCATAAAATTTTCATCAGGCCATAACTCATTCTTTCTTTCGGAAACGACAGAACAAGAGGTTGGGTTGGGTCGCTGATCGCAAACCTTCGATCTGATTGTGGGGCAGGGTGGGATAGCATTACTCCAAAGGTACTTAAAAGTGTGAAAGATTTTGTTGTCCCTCCACTTACTCACATCTTTAACAGGTGCTTAATGGAAGGCATTTTTCCGGACTCCCTTAAGAAATCAATCGTAATCCCTATTTTTAAAAACGGTAGCAAAAACAACCTTGGAAACTACCGACCGATCTCGTTGCTCCCTACAATCTCTAAAGTGCTGGAGAGGATAATAAATAATAGAATGACTAAGTTTCTGGAGGATAAAAGAATTCTTTCAGATAACCAGTATGGCTTCAGAAAGAGTAGGTCAACTACAGATTGTTTACATAGTTTCACTGAACTTCTTGTAAACAAGATGGACAATGGAAAAAAGTGTTTGACGGTCTTTATAGACCTTCAGAAAGCTTTCGATACTGTCTGTCCAAGGCGACTAATGCTGAAATTGGAACACATGGGCATAAGAAACACACAGCTTAAACTATTTCAGGATTACCTGTAAAATAGATTTCAGTCGGTTCGAATTGGCAAGGTTAAAAGTGGTGATAGCCCTGTTAATATTGGGGTGCCACAGGGCAGCATTCTGGGTCCGACATTGTTTCTTTGTTATATCAACGATCTATGCCAGCTCAATTTAAAAAACTGTAATATTCTTTCTTATGCGGATGATACAACTTTGACTTTTTATGGAGATACGTGGGAAGAAACTTTTTGTGCTGCCCAAAAAGGATTCAACACGGTAAATCATTGGCTTGCATTAAATAAACTCACGCTAAACGCTTCTAAAACAAAATATATTACGTTTTCAATCCACAATAAGAAAACAGATAACACAAATCTAAACATCTATGCTCACACTTGTAACCAGGTTCTCACTGGAGACTGCATCTCCTGTCCAACTATTAAAAAAACTGATTCAATTAAATACCTGGGCATAGAAATTGACAAAAATTTATCATTTAATGCACACATCTTAAACTTAGTAAAGAAAGTTCGAAAACTAGTTCCCATATTTAAAAATCTCAGGTACATTACAGATTGGAAATTGATGAGGACTGTTTATGAGTCTCTCTGCCAGTCTGTTCTATCATACGGTATCTCCACCTGGGGAGGCTCAGATAAGACAAAAATTCTGAACGTTGAAAGAGTGCAACGACTGATTTTAAAAGTTGCTCTTTTTAAGCAGCGTCTTTATCCCACAAACAGTATTTATAAAGAAGCAAACGTCTTAACGATCAGAAAACTCTACATTTCAGCAATTATTCTCAGAAAACATGTCTCCATTAACTACCCAGTAATAAAGGAAAATACTATCTCCCGAAGACACTTGGCAGTTTGTAAATCTGTTGCAGTGAAAACTTCATTTGCACAAAAGTTTTTCAGTTTTAGAGCGAGTCGGTTGTATAACAGGGCAAATCAACTATTCTCAGTTGTTGATATGGCGAGGATGAGATGTAAAAGACAAGTCACGGAGTGGCTTCTTACGCTTGACTATGACGAAACCGAGGCCCTCCTTAAAATTGTTTGTTAAACATCTGTGTCCTTTAATGACGTTTAAAACATACATAGTCATTCCATATACAATCAACACATATACATACTGCATATATTCTCACACACACTCACACACACACACACACACACACACACACAACAAACACACACACAACAAACACACACACAACAAACACACACACATACACACATTCACACACACACACACACACACGCACACACACACACACACAAAATACTTTTTCTTAATCTGTCAATAACATCATTTACTTATTTTAAATTTTTGTTTTTCTCTCTTTCATAAATAAATAATTAAAAGTTAATTAAAAGGAAATGTATATGTTGCCGTGAGGGGGAGCCAGGAATCCATAGCACAGGGTTTATCCTAGTTTGGCTTCCTGACTCCCACAAAAAATGTACATTATAAGCTATACGTATAAAATTGTTACATATATTTTGTGGGAGAAAATAAAGACATTATTAAAGACATTATTATCTTAATAATAATGTTCTCGAAATCAATACCGTTTGAATTTAGTCAGTTCAGTTTGGAAATATTACACTTCGAGGTCCGATTTCGAGGTTTCGTAATGTAATATAATGAAACAAAGACTGGGAGAAGGGGTTTCGTGACGTCGAATTTCAATATTTAAAGTAAAAAACAAAAAAAATGGTATAGTAGTAAAAAGAAAAAAAACTTTATGATTAAGAGTAAACATCTTTCGATACGAAACGGCTACTTCCATTAGAATATGGGCTACCGTTGGTCTTTTATTTTGTTAATCAAGTTTATATAAGACCTCCACTTCGTCAGTTGGTCTGTGGTTGGATGACAGTCACTCCAAATAGACTTGAAACCGAACCCAACATAATTCGGTAAAAAAGGATCGGAGGAAAGAACACAGGGCCACCACTGAGCCATAAAATTGCAAAGCAAACCTTGGCTGCTGTAAGGAACAAATGGAGGTCAAGAATTTAAGTAAGAGAAGGTTCTTACCCAGTATTTCTCCCCGTTCTGTTCACCCCATCCTACAATCCTCACGCTGTGATAACCTTTCATCTGCTGGTCGCCAAACATGGAGTGACGGTAGACGCCGCCATTGTAGTGGAAGAAGTCTTGATAGACCGTCATCACCGCTGCAACATTACAATTAAATATTTAAGTATAAAAATAAAATATTTCGTACATCTGACACACAGCGCCATCTAGTTTTAAAACCAAGCAGAGCTTGTACTATGACAGCTAGATTGACTAATAGATATTTATTTACTGTTTTTTTTTGTATATATGTATATATCTAATGTGTAATAGCAGAAAACACCTATAACTAAACTCCGAGACAATTATTTGCGAATAGAATCGAAGCCGTGACCTCAATCACAGCAGAATGAACGTCGTTTTATCAGTTCTACAGGGAAATTAGTTTTTTATTTTCTGTTTATAATATTATATTTATCGGTTTGAGTAGAACATATGTGTGTAAGTAACACCTGTTCTCGGATTCCTCCTATTTTTTACAATTAAAATATTCATTAATTGTCTAAAGCGCGGTATCAACACTCAACACAATATGTATCACCATTTATAGTGGTCACACTGACACTAAATAGCTTTAGTACCGCATATTAAAACTAGATGGCACCACAAGATTCATTTCACCGTCCTTACATGTTGAGATGAGATTGCCAACAATGTTTTACTTTGAACTTCTATATTTCAACACTTAAAATATCAGTTATTATTGATTCCTACAATTTATTTTCATATATGTGTGGTAAGGGATTAAGAATACAGTAGCAAATTACGCGGACTATTCAGCGTGGCATAGTAATAACTGATATTTTAGGCAGTGGACTATTAAGTTGATGATTTTCATACAAATTCTTATCAATGTCTATTAAACCCACATTTTACATTTATTATATTTAACAATTAACTATGCAGCATGGTGACCCACACCATGGCGGCCTAATGATGATAATGCACGTTTGGGCTAGTGGTTAAGCGGTCGCCACGCCGTTCCCTACTTCGCCAAGTGTTGTGGGTTCAAATCCCACATGGAATAACACTTTGTGTGTGTGTAATCTAAAAATTGTTGTTCTAAGTTAGGGTGTTCTTTGTGTTCGTTTCATGTTGTTTGTAAATTCCCTCGCGACACAGGATTTATTACTAGTGCGGGAGTTGTTTCCTTTAGATAAAAAAAAATGGTTCTCTGGTCTCGCACTCACCAACGAAACTCGACAGCACGAATGCTGTTATTTTAATTTATTTATTTACCTAGTTTTAGTGTTATGTTTAGATAGCCTGGTGTAAAATAAACTTGAATATTTGCATCAATATGAACTGCTGGAGGGCTCTCTTTAGAATGGAAGATTTGACTTTCTATATCACGCTGTATTAACGTTTCAGTATATGTTTTGGTTTTAGTTTTTCTTTTCGGTGCAATGTCTTTAAGTTGTCCTCTGTAATTTGCTTGTACTCTCAACCAGCTTTTTTTTTTTAATAAATAAATATTTCGGACATCTAACGCCCTCTAGTCCGAAGCTAAGCAGAGCTTGGGTTATGGGTAATAGACAACTGATATGAATACACTTATACTTTTTTTTGTAAATACATACATATTATACATTGAAAACACCCAAACTCCGAAACAAATATTTGTAGTTCACACAAACACTTGGTTCGAGGGTTTGATCCCGAGACCTCAAGCACAGCAGCCGCATTCGCTACCACTGCGCCACCGAGGCTGTCGTACAGTTATCACATGGTTATCAATAACCACCATAAAAATGTATCTGTTACTCACCTTGAATGGGTCCAGAAACCATAATATCATACATGACATCCTGCTCTTTGACCAAACGGCTGGGAGGTCCAACTTTGTATCTGTCTTGGCGTTCGTCCACCGCAGGCCTGCAGCCGTCGGTTAATAAATTTCCATCAGGTTTGAATGGACATCTCGTTACTTTTGCCTGGTAAGGGTAGCAGTTTTCGTCCACCAACCTGGTATTGAAATAATAATAACAATATAGTCCCAAACTAAGCAAAGCTTGTACAAATACTATGGGTACTAGACAACTGATATAAATACATATATACTTTTTTTATTGTAAATATATTTATATTATAGAAAATACCTAAACACCAAAACAAATATTTACAGTCTATATAAACATTTTATTCGACCCGGTGATCGAACCCGAGACCTCAAGCGCAGCAATCGCATACGCTGCCGCTGCAAAACCGAGGTACTAACACCATCACTAAGTTTCCTTTTGACCAGTTTGGGTTTTAGTCGTCTCTTTTAGTATAAACGCCTAATTTACAAGCACACCACAATACGAACGCACACCAATATACTCGTATTAGGCCGTTTTTTTATATAAATAATCTTCTTCTTTTGATGTGCAACCAGCTAATCAGCTATTTCTGCCAATGTTAAGTATTTATAATCTTTAATTCATTAAAATTAATGATAAAAATATAAAAAAAAATTTAATGACGAAAAATGGGAACCCGAACCCGAACCCGTTTCGAAAAAAAACAAAAAACGAATTGTCAAAAAACTGACAGATATAACTGTCGAGTTAGTAAAGATTATGAATTCAATCGGCATAAATAGATCGACACAAGCAGATACAGCATTAACTGTTAATTGTTTGGTGTATAATCAGATATAATGTCTTCTGTTAAAATGTAAATATACCTAATTATAATTTTTTATTGAAGATATTATAATTTTATTATTATATCTTCAATAAAAGATAATAATGTGTAAGAAAATAAATGATAAGAAAAATATTAAGATATTATATTATAATTGAAGAAATTATAGTAGTATAACTTCAAAAGTACCTCTTTCTGTATGACTGTTATGCTTGAGCGGCTAAACCATTCAACCGATTTGCATAAAATTTGCAATTCTTGAGAAGGGACATAGGCTATATTTTAAGACGATACCGACCGTGGTTGGAACCGCGAACGAAAGCTAGTTTTATTATAATTTAATGTATGAAAATAACATGTCAAACCATGACCCAGGTTTTGAGGAACAAAAATTATAAGTTTCTATGCATTTTCTGTGGTATATAAATAAGTACCTATGATGGTAGTTTCTGGCAAAGATTCTAATTTGAAAATTGAATATCAATTTGTAGTTTGGAAATACTAAAGCTAATGTTACAATTAAACAATACAAATGACTTACCCGTGTATGCTAGTGAATCTCCAAGCAGTATCAATGTGACCACCTTTGCACCCCTGCTGCCTTCTGACATTACACGACAAAAGAGTCTGCGGACTCAAACGCACCTTCTCTGCTCCTTTGGACTGGATCGCGAATCTGTTGACAAAGAAAATTATGAGCATTAAGAATAGGATGTGGTATCGGTAAAGCAATAAATATCTTTCCATTACAATCACAGCAATATCTGCCATTAGTAGCAATATGTTATACTGTGGCTAGGGCTCGGGGTTTTTGATTGCAAGATCCTCCTAAATCTATGACTTACATCTCCAAGTCTTCTATTGAAGGAATTCACTAACTTGTACTAGAATAAGGAAATGAAGAAGTTTACGTATCGACAGCGCTTATTCATTTTTCAATTTCTTACTTGACAATGCCATTATACTGTAATGACACACACAAAAACCGGCTAAGTGCTAGTTGAACTTGCGCACCGAGGGTTCCGTACAAACCTATATAATGAATTTCAATATAATAGCTCTATGCCTTCATGAGGAAAGGGACAGTAAGATTAAAATTATTCAAAATATTTTTATTATATGATGTAGCTAAAAAGTAATGGTTTTCGCAATTTTTTCTTAATCTGTGCTATAAGACGTTGCTTCGTACCAAATTGCTGAATCTTTTGATTGTGTTGGCTTAGAAGTTGGATTTTTTCACATCCCCACGGGACAGTAGACTTGAGTATTTAATACGAATTTCAACTTGATACCTCTACGCGGTCTTGAGAAAAAATGGGATTTTGACAGACAGACAGACGGACCACAAAGTGGTCCTATAAGAGTTCCGTTTTTACCTTTTGAGATACGGAACCCTAAAAACAACTCTCTAGGAGGCGATCCATCATATGTTTGCACAGTAGTGTGTACCATTACAATTTAATAAGACGACAATTGATCTTAAGTAGAGCTTTATGTAGGGAGGTTCTGGGAAAGACGACGTTAACAAATTCGTATTTTTTATTGATAATGCGGATAATGTCCTCGAATCCATCAATTTATGCAACGCTGGAACAAGACTTGCTCGGTAGGGAGTAAGCAGTTTCAAATTTCAAAGTCTGGAATGCCATTAGGGCTGGCACGGTTTCAAAGTTTTGAATGTTTTCAACACTACTGTACTGTACACATACTACAGCTCTATAAACTAATCAATTAAAACTGTATCTTTAGTCTAAAAAAGATGTTCGTTTGAGTAAATAGTGACATGAGGTGAGATATTTCAAAATAATTTGTGTTTTATTTGAAAGACCTGGATATTTATATAACTTGTAATCTATAAGATACATAAGATTCTTTAGTTAGTTAATGCCCGTTATTTTACAAATCCACATTTCATTTTTAATTTCAATAATTCAAATGCTAAAGATTTTTAAATAAATTCTGACGTTCAATATATTTTACGACTTTCACATCCAGCTCCACAAACATACAGCCATATCTAACGAAGACACTGTAAACTACGGAGTAACTAATAATTCTGAATCGCGACATACAAATTCTCGCGTGGAATAGCAAGTATACTGTATATATAACGACCCAATATCAAAGGCAGGGTCACGACTCGCCAAGCATGATTATGTTTTGTGGGTCAGAGCATAATTTATTATGCCCTGGCAAAAACAGGAATCAGGTAATTACCTGATGTCTGGTCAGAGTATATTCCCCTTAGGTTAGAGACATCCGCTAGGGATACACGTTCCTCTAAAATTCCCTGGTGATTTTAACTTTTTTCGTTACTCAACAAATTCCAATAAAAGATAAAATCTGTCTAGCATATTAATTGTCTAGTTTACGTATTAACCAAAGAAGAATTGTAGCAGAAGAAAAAAGTAATGATAAGTGGAAATTTAAACGTAATGATCATTATATCTCTGATTTATTACGACAATTTATCTTATTAACTAAGATAAATTTATAAGAGCTCTTTTGACAATGAAGGCTACGTAAAATCTGGAGCAGAATGCGGTGGTAGACAACCCTACAAGAGAGGTTCTCAGACGAACGGAGAGTTCTTGTCATTTATTTTTAGCACACCGCGTCTCAGGTTTGCATAAACGAGAAATAAGAATTGAGTATCAATCCGTTACACGTAATGGCGGCAAAATACCGAAGGTGTTTTGTTTTATTTGTCGTTTAGCAGATTTATTATACTTAGGTAGAATCCAAAACAATGATGAATTTAATTATTAACAGTAATATGCATGCAAAATAGTTCTCCTGAGGAAAAGGGTAGTTCTACAAGGGGTGCAGTGTGGTCTATAAATATAGAAACGATTACAAATGTGACAGTATGTTTGCGTTAACCTCTCCACTTTCTATTGTAATGAGTGTTGTGGATTCTCACTTGAAACAACGCTTTGCGTGATCCACAAAATGTTGTTTAATTCTGGGTCTTACTTGTGTCTGTTTTGTCTATATTTAATAGTTCCCTTGTGGCTTTGAATATGTTCCTAGGGGCGATGTTGTCTTTTTAAAAAAAGAACAAACAAAAATACTATTCAAGCAAGCCACGATAGCCCCTAAGTATGTTTCTGTACTAATAAACAAAGCTGCAGGTCTAGTTTTACTACAAAATCTATCTTAGTAAGAAAGCATAAAGTCAAAAATTATTATTAACTACAGATTGTTTTGCGTATTACAACATTACCAAGTACATACAAATAACTATTTTAATTAACTAACATAGATATCATAAGTTATATTTAAGTGAACTCTAAGTTCCATAAACTTTGTAAATAAGAGAATATGAAGTGAACTATGTACATTGTACATCATCAATTTAACATAACAGAAAACCGGTGTGAAATAGCTGCCTGCGCTGTGTTTCACCGAGTGAGTGAGGATACCGGAGGCCCACACCCCAACCTTTCCCTCATCCCTCTTCCCATTCACGCAAAGACCGGCAACGCACTTGTGACGCCTCTGGTGTTACGGGTGTCCATGGGCGGCGGTAATCGCTTACTATCAGGCGATAAGTCTGCTCGTTTGCCTCCCATTCCATAAAAAACAAAACAATTATCGTAAGATTAGACAGGAAGATGATGTGTATTGAGTTCTGCATGACTGGCGGTAACTACTTTATTTAAAGCTGTGTCCAGTATCATTGTTGCATTGCCTGTATTCACAATGAGTATGGTGACCATCATTCTTGAACTCATGCATTGTCAATTTGGCAGGATCATACATAAAAATTCACAATCAACAACCCTTATTAGTCTACCTACCTATCAGAAATAATAGATGCTAGAGAAACAGCCCAGTCGGAACCACACCAGCCTTGGTCGACGATTGGTGTAATATAATTGGCCCAATTCTTCCTGCTGTCGAACTGACGAGGGTAGTCGATTTCCTTGTCGTAGTTCACAGCGCCAAGGTGATATAACTGTTGGCTCAGTTTAAATGTACCTGAAATAAGAAAGATTTTTTTTAGAATATTATTCTGCAATCTACTTTGAATATTAGCCAATGTGCTCTATGAACATCGGCTTTTATAATATGTCTTTCAGTAAAGACATTTATCTATTTACCCTTACAATGTTATACATATATGTACTAGCTGACCCACGCAACCTCGTTTGTGTCTTCTATTGCCCGTAGCGTGATACTTTCCTCCGTTTTTAAAAATTCTTCATTGGTGCTTCGCTCCTTTTAGTATTAGCGTGATGATATATAGCCTATAGCCTTCCTCGATAAATGGACTATTCAACACTGAAATAATTTTTCAAATCGAACCAGCGGTTCCTGGGATTAGCGCGTTCAAACAAACAAACTCTTCAGTTTTATAATATTAGTATAGATTTCATAGATTTATATGGCTAGTATATCGTTTCGTTTCAGTATTTTGTTCTAACTACGCGTTGATATTTCTTTCTTTCTTTCTTTCCGCTGGGCAGCTGTTTCTCTCTGTTGGTATGTTTGTCAATTGCCTGCATACAAAAATAACCTTTACTCTGCTAGACATAAATTTCATTACTGAGATGAATTACATTCGAGATGTATAAAGCCAAAAAGTTTTAGATCCCAACTTCTGAGATGCACCATTTAAGAAAGACCCCTTATGATCCGTCCAGTATAAAGACGAGGATTACTAAAACTAAACTAAACTAATCTTTAGACTGTCTGTGTATTTTGACAAATGTAAACAGCCTTGGTAGTTAAAGAAACCCGAAGTTCTGTTCCCATGAACTCTTTTAACTACATCACAATGACCAATAGGTATCTGTCAAACCAGCTTTCCTCATTATCCTTTAATTATCACAATTTTATATTTTTATGTATGTACATACTCGTAAAGGCTATTATAGGCCGTTATGTTGATAAATTATGACTGTTATACATACAAATAGTATAAATATGAGTGACTAGAATTATGTTTATGTTGTGTCTCAAAGCGATAAACTTATTTGTTAGTGAGTCATTAATTTGATGACTATTGGCGCTGACGTGTATGCAATGATATACATTGCAGTGTTGTATTACTCATATTAATAAAGTGTTAGGTAATGAAAATTGTGTTACAGAATATGTAGGTTTATTAAATTTATAACAGAAACTCTTGCATTAGGAATGTAAATCCTGTGTCGCGGGGACTTTACATAGATACATGAAACAAAGAACACCCAGATTTAGAAGAACAATTTGTGGATCAAAGTGTTGTCTCATGTAGAATTTGAACCCACTACATTTAGTGCAATGGAAAACGGCGTGGTGACTGCTTAAACCATTAGGCCAACTGCGCAGTCGAAAGCTATACTAATAGCTACATGATTTTATACCTATTAAACATAGATGTCTATTTAAAAAAAAAAAAAAAAGAATTTTCTAAAATTATGAGAGTTTTGTTATCAAAAGGTGTCAAATAAACCTATTTATGTATGAGTGTACCACTATTACACCTCTATTTTTAAGCGGTTTGAAGGCCAAAGGGTAATAAAAGATCAGTCTCAATTCAGTTCCGATCAACTGCTCAATTTTACAACTGTCATAAAAGGTATTTTTGCTATAAAGTATTTGACATTCAACGTTAATTGTAATGTGATTACAAATAATGGTACAAAAATACCTTTGTTTGTACATTTTAAAGTCCTTATCATTATTTAAAACATTCATGATGAAGATGAGAAAGCTTATTTTCAACAGAGGGATTGTCGACGAGTGGTTTAAAGAGGTTTAAGTTGTTCTAACAATCTAATGGCATTGTTAGAGCACAATACTAACTTTCGCCGTCTCTTTGTTACTTAGATAATGATAATAGAAAGGTCTAGATAGTTTAACTTTCATATTGATCGCTGATAAGCTTTAAGCTCGTACTAGAATTTGAACGGAATTTTTTTTTTACTAACATACTCTAATGGTGTTAGTACCAATATTGTCCACTTTATAACTTGGTTTAGTTTGGGACTAGATACGAGTAGTTGACCATTGATGCAGAAGTTTCTCATTAGTCCGTCATTGTGCGGGTCACCATGATGAATTGTCTGTATTTGCCTTTAATTGTCCATAGCTACCAAGGAAGAAACACGCTTCGGCATAAATGGGCCGGCTCGACCGGAGTGATACCACGGCTTCACAGAAAACCGGTGTAAAATAGCGCTTGCGCTGTGATTCACCGAGTGAAAGAGGATACCGGAGGACCATACCTCAACCCCTCCCCCATCCTTCTTCCCATCCCCCAAAGTCCGGCAACGCACATGTAACGCCTCTGGTGTTCATGGGTGGTAGTAATCGCTTACCATCAAGTTATGCGTCTGCTCGTGTTATACGTATGCCATAAAAAAATCTGGGAAAAGACCATTTCTCAGCATGGAGGCTTTGGCCCACTATATATATTATAATTTCAACTTACCCAGTTTAAATATGAGTCCATCCTTGAGCTTTTTGCCATAGAACTGGGTGTAGTTCGAGGCGCGCCAGCCGAGTCGATAGTCTCGGTTGACATGGTCGATGACGTCATCTTCAATGATGCAAGGGTCCCGAGTGCACTGCCAGTTGAACTCTTCATTTTCGAACACGCACTCACTGAAGAAAGGAAATTATAATAATAATTATAATTTTTTAATGTAAATTATAAAATTGCAATATAAAATAAACATCATATCTAAGTTGCAGGGGTAATCTTTGGCAGTACTGATCCGATCCTGAATATTTTTTCACTAACAGAAAGCGACACTATTCAGAAGTGACAGAGTTCATATTTTATTATGATCGAACAAAAATTCAGTTAAACCAATTCGAAGGCAAGCGGGTGGTTAACGCCCAATGAAGTAGGCACGGGTAAAATAGTCGTAAATATAAACATGGACAGAATTTTAATAGAAATTGAATCAACCAGCCAACTGCCGAATATCGGTTTTTCCTTAGAAAAGAAGTTAAATACGTGTGAATATAGCCGTAGTTAAAAGTATTAAGTTAGACTAGCGGTTGAAGTATACGATCAAGAGGCCTCGGGTTCGAATCCTGGGTCAAGCCAAAAGTGTTTTTGAGTTTTCTGATTATATAAATACTTAATAAGAGCTCGGAGTTTGGAAGTTGGGATCTGAATTTCTGTGCCTCGGAGTCGGTCGTGTCGGTTAACCGTCCCATCGGATTAAAAGAGAGAAGGGGAACAGAGAGTCTGCTCTATAGTATCTCTTGCGTAGCTGGCTGGTCTCCGTTGAGACTGGCCGCCGTGGTCGTAATGCTCTAGGAGAACGTCATCAAAAGGTGAAAATGGGTGCCAACTTTGTTGAACAACAGTGCTGCAAAGAGGAATAAAAATCGAAACGAACCCTACACGAAAACCCCAGCTAGCATGACATAGTGAGCCGCGGCCTTCATTTTAAGAAGATATGTGTAGGAGTGGAATATCAAAGACTGTTGATGTGTGTGACACAGCTATACAGTTGAAGGAATTTCTTACTACATTTTACAAGTTCTTCTTAAAAATCGATGTCTTACGTATAATTACTTTAATAGATTAATAACCTTCGTTTCTGAATGAGGAAGTTTGAAATGACTATTGAATAACAGAATTTATAATGCACTAGCGGTTGCCCGCGGCTCCGCCCGCGTTTACGTACGGTTTTTTCGTGTCTTTTCGCGGTCGCGGATATGTGACTCATGCAAAAATTAGATAAAAACAATCCTTGATGCGGATTGTAAATCATTCTAAAATTTTAGCTCGATCGGTGCAGAACTTTTTGAGTTTTTACATTTTTATATATAAATACATAGATTATAAACGTAAACAAACGCCTACAGTACAGCAAGCAGTATTGGCCTCGATATCGCTAGGCCATGGATGTATGTATCATCTATTGGATTACGAATAAATGTGAAACAATAGTAATATTTTATCGTCGTGAATATATTACCTACGGTCTTAGTATCTTGGCGAGTTCGAACTTCGCGAAGAAGGTTGCGCGATATGAATTTAGTGAAAAGCTTGTAATTTGAAATTACTAACGGGTACTTAAATTTAATTACTTATATAGATATAGATTTATTATATACGACATATAAGGCGGAGTCACAGACAAAACCTAGTCTTAACATATATATATATATATATATATAAAAATGTATAGATAGAAGTAACTCCATTACATAATTTAAGCATTGGTAATAACTTACATTACAATGTATGTTATGTATGACACGATAGTGTGACTAATTATAGAACGATTACTTGTCATTCCATAATATAACTGGATTATTTATATACCGAAGACAAGGAAAGGCTTGTGGCCGAGTGATAACTGAGTAATCCTACTAATATTATAAACGCGAAAGTTTGTATGTCAGTGAGTATGTTTGTTGCTCTTTCACGCAAAAACTACTGAATGGATTTCGATGAAACTTTACAATAATATAGCTTATACGTCAGAATAACACATAGGCTACAATTTATAAAGATACTAGAGTAGCACCGTGGGGTTCAGATGGTTTAACATATTGCAAAGTTAAGCAATCATAACCAGGTCAGTTTTTGAATTGGTGACCATTTATTAACATATTGAGATCCCTCCATGGTTCAGAGAACACTTGAGCCGTCGGTTCCGGTTGCCATACTGACGTCATTACGGGTAGTTGAAGCCCTGAAGCCAGTCTTTCTAAATAATCATCATCATGGGGTACCATCTTCAAAATGAAGTTCGAAGGTCAGTAAATGGTATCCCTCGTAATTATGAGCGGTCTCTTTTAATTGGTGATAATTTAGTCGAGTCTAGGACCTGATGTAATCTATCTACTTTCTTCGTGGTCTACCTGGTATCTTTCTTTACTTCGGTATTATCTAGTACTTGGATTGTAGAGGTCTGATGGCATTAACTGCACATAAAACAAATTAGTTCAGATCACCATAGACTTTCAACCTAATTTGAGAAAGAAAGCTCTGAGATAAAATGTAAGGAAATAATACGAGAAATATATTTTCTGTATTCTAGACCTATTAAATAAATCTAATACGAACAATTCTTGTATCTGACTCTCGGAAATGGATACAACGATTTTCATGAAATTTAGTATGTAGGGGTTTTCGGGGGCTATAAATTGATATTTCCAAAAATAATTAAAATTTCCACCGTGGGAGAGCCACGTTTCGGCATGCATGGGTCGGCTCGACCGGAGTGATACCACGGCCTCACAGAAAACCAGTGTGAAACAGCGCCTGCGCTGTGTTTCACCGAGTGAGTGAGGATACCGAAGACCCATACCTCTAGCCCTCCCCCCCATCCCTCTCTCCATCCCCCAAAAGGCCGGTAACGCACTTATGACGCCCCTGATGTTGCGGGTGTTCATGGGCGGTGGTAATCGCTTAGCGTCGGGCAATACGTCTGCTCGTTTGCCCGCTACAACAAAAATAAAAATACCCAGGAAAACTCGGTTATCCTACCTGGATGACAGTTTAATATAAGCTTACAAAGGTAAAAACAACATATAAACAGGTAAAGCGTTATCAGGCGGTAGTTTTTGATCTCTATTTGGCAACATCTTTACAAGTAAAATACATTATTTGTGTTGGGAACACCAACATTTAACATGTATTTTTAAGTGTGTCAACACTCGAGTCACTTCCTTCTCTTTACAGCTTGTGTAACGTATCTTACGTATCGTACATACATATTTTACTATACAATTAAAATAATTACTGTGGCAGTGCAAATAGTGGCGTCTTATTGTTACCATTAATTAATTACCTAACCCTACAGTCCTCTAGGAAAAACCAAATAAGTCCAGAACACGGTTGAAAACAATTTAACTGCATCGTTGGCGCAGTGGTAGCGTACACAACTGCTATGCACCAGGTTTCGGGTTTTTCATTTGGGTTTGGGTGTATATTATGTAATATGTATTTACAAAAAAAGTATATATGTATTCTATCAGTCAATCTAGCTGTCATAATACAGGCTCTGCTTAGTTTGAAGCTAGATGGCGTTGTGTGTCAGAGGTCCTAAATATATAAAAAAATGTAGCTGAGTTGCAATGTGCTACAATAAAAATACATTTGTACAAATATGTATTTTCTAATCCTGTAAAAAGTCATACCTACCAAATATTTAATCTGTAATAGTCGGTTCAAAAAAAAACACAAAACGAATTCCATTTTCAAAAAAATTTTTGACCAAAAAGTCACAGTACAACACAGGAAGACCTTGTTTTCGATAATGGCGCCAGACTAATTAGACACAGACAATTTCGAGCCAAACTCAATGTTCTCTAAAAGATCAAATGTTCCGCCTATTTTACCATGATGTCAGATGCGATAATAGCTCTAATGTACAGGGTTATCATTAATTAGAATGCCTGCAGAATGCAATCATTGCATTAAAATGCTAGATTGACTATGCTAATTGTTCCGTTTTATGGAGATTTAGATAAAGTAGTGTTCGGTTAGAGGTCGAAATTCCAATAGAATTTGCTATTAATTCATTAATCATAAAAATAATTTGAAGAATAATCATTTTTGTTTTTGCATATATCCTGGTCAAAGTAACGTCACCGAACTCATTGCGAACGCAGAGAATGCAATCATACAGGATGGTAATCCACACTATTGCGGCCTATTGAGATGGTTCTGCACCATTGGGCCTCCGATCTCGCACTTACCATCGAAATACGACAGCACGAAATCTTTTTTTTGGTGGTAAGACACATTTAGTACTCTTTTCATTAAACCAAAAAAATGATTATTATTTTAACAGTAAACCAGCCAATCACAAGACTTGGAGCATAATTTATACTATGTGAAAAATATATCATATATATATATATATTTTTTAATGATCATTTGTCTGAGAGAATTTACTTTGTTATCCTAGCTACTGTTAAGCTGCTTAAACTGGTGTGACCCTATACAATTTAACACCTATTTCAAGAGATACACAGACACCATAAATTGGTACGTACAAACGAAAATAAAATCTGCAATTCTGAATGCAATAAAACGATCAAGATAGACACGAGATACATTTAGATATCTTTTCTAGAATTATATTCTTTATTAACAATGTGTCATGGACTGAACGCTTCCTTGCCTAACAAAGAAACTAGAATGTGTTGTGTTTTTTTTTATATTTAGATTCAGCAAAAACTCAGGTCGTTGTCCGGAGATGTAACACCTAAATCTTTAGTACATTTTAAACGTGTGAGGTTAGTTGTCAAACACAAAAAAGCTCGAATACAGAATATATTCACAAAGTTTTTTTTTAAACTAGTTCTGTTCAAATGTCGTTATCGTTGAATTTTTATCTTTATTTTAGACATACCTATAGTTTTTAATCTAGTTGAATTATTAATAATACTGAATCTCAATTTTTACTTTTTACAAAACGAGTTATAGAACGGTATAGTTTTTGACATAGATTCTTTTTTGTGTTTTTAATGTTGATTTCATTTTTAATTATGGATTTATGCGTGTGGTCTTGTATTATGAAGGGTTACTACTTCTATTCATCTCGTGGGTGTCGTAAGAGCCGTCTAATAAAGTAAACTACATAGAAAAACGGAAACTCGAAGACATTAAAGAGAAGACAAACTTGACAGAAGCCCTATACCAATCTGATCAACGTGGTATGGAAGGTCAAAACCTTTAAGGACTATTAAATATCATTGATTGATTGATTAAATTAAGGAATGAAGAACAAAGTTTATAGATCTAAATAAATAAAAAGTTAATAATTATAATTGTGATACTTTTTTAAGTTGATTTAATTCAACACGCCATCTTTGACAGTGCGTCAAATTGTTTATGGGAAGAACAGAATGGGAGGAGTTCGTCGAAGAAGGTTACAATGACAGACAGCTACGATTGTATGATTGATGACATATTTGATAATATATTAGTTTTAAATGTCATTCGGAGTGACATTTTTTTCCGCGTAGTAATCTAGTGGTAACCTTCGGTTATTAAGAGCTATTGTATTACATTATCAGAGTACTGATGCGATTCTGGCCATCCACCATTTTGATTATGAATATCGGTACAAGTTGCTCATAAAAAATTGAGTGCCTGATCATGTTGCCTGAGTTTATAAGAAGTATTTTGGACTACATTATTTTAAAACAATGCTTAGATTCTCGCGTTAGTCATATCTATGTATATACTATTCTTAACACGTTAAGAGAAGCTTCCGTGCCTCGAAGAATATTTTGTTGTTGTTGTCTACTTCGATTTTCATACAGACATCTTTGACAATCGTTAAGGGTAGTTGCAGTCCGCAAAAGTACGACAGTAGGCCTAGCACATACATATTACTTTTAGCTGAACGGCACATTCTGTCAACTCGATAATTGATCGATAAAAAAACAAAAAACTGTATCGATCTCCTTTGAATGAAAATTTTTGTTTGTATGTATTTAAGTATGTATGTATGTAACGTGAGATGACCGTTTGTTGCTTGCACTCACTGTTTCTCATTTGACCCACCTACAAAAACGTATTTCCGTTCGTTACGTTACATAGTACGTCGTTGCTGTCACAATTACTACTTTCATTATGTCAACTATTTTAAAATTATATATTGTGTCATTGTTTATTTACATCAATAAATTAAAAATAAACTCAACTTGTTGGATTATCTCAAGTTTCCACCGAAGTGTACTAGCCTTGGTCACAGGCTCACTTTCATGGACACTTATGTAAAATATGTACATTATTAATAATTTATATTCTTGGGACACTAAAGGCTAAAAAAATATATTTAAAATAACATTTTTTTCTGAAATTATTAAAACCAATTATAATAAATAAAAGATGAAACTAGAGCTCTTAAATAGCGATAATTAAATATGATAATTTGTATCGTGATCGAGATTGGGAATGATGTGAATAAAGTCAATAAGATTGTATGTAGTTAATTATCATTTTTGAAATGTTCCTAACCGGGACTGAGACCACTGAACCACGGAGTGAATTTAAACTGAAAATATATTTAATACTTGAAAAAGTTAAGAATCTACAAGCGTTGTGTAGGGTTGGCATGGCGCAAGGCAACTGGCGTTACCCGGCCTTACGAACGGGTGGCCAACCGACAAAGCTTACCTCAGCTGAAATATAATACTGTGTGCTTAGTGTGCCTACATATGTTTTAGAATAAAAGGTCATAATAACAACTAAGTTTATCAAAATGATAATAGTACAATTAATTTATTTACATACATTTTGAGCGTATTTTTGTTCTATTTGACTGAACTGAAAATATTGACGAGTAATATATATCTTTTCACCTTATAATAATACACGCAAGAAAGCGAAAGAAATATTAGCAATGAATTAAGAACATTAATTAAGTAATAATAAATTGAAATAAAAAATACAAGGGTATATAAATAAGTATAACGTTAAACACATTTTTTGTTTTAAAACCAGTAAAACACCATAAATTCTGTTAGAAACCCGAACATGAGCGACAACGCCTTCTTTTTTTAAGTTCTATGCGGTTTTTTTTCTTTTTATGGAATAGGGGGCAAACGAGCAGACGTATCGCAAGATGGTAAGCAATTACCGCCCCCCATGGACACCCACAACACCAGAGTGCGTTACCGACCCTTGGGGGATGGGGAGGGGGATGGAACCCTTCCTGGTTTGAGGTATGGGCCTCCGGTATCCTCACTCACTCGATGAAACACAGCGCAAGCGTTATTTTAAACCGGTTTTCTGTGCGGCCGTGGTATCACTCCGGTCGAGACGGCCAATTCATGCCGAAGCGTGGCTCTCTCATGGTATAGCAGAAATTAATGAAAAATGTGTCAAAAACAGTATTGTTTCTGTTAGAAATGCAGACAAACCTGCGCGACTCAGCTAGTAACTTATTAAAATAACTAATGACAGATCAAATGTCACACAATCTTAAAAAGTGTATTTAAATTAACAAATGAGACACATTTTTTATTCATCTGATAACACTATCGGTTTTATTGCTACATCGTTTAATTTTTGTCATTTTTATAACTGGCAATCATTAATCAATGTTTAAAAGATCAAGTTTCCTTTGAAATTTAATTATTATTTTAATATTTTACGTATGTATATATATATATATATATATATATATATATATATATATATATATATATATATAAATGTTATGTTGGTTCGTTTACGCTTCGAAAACTCAAAAAGTTCGGCACCGATCGAGCTGAAATTTTAGAATGCGCAATCCGCATTAAGGATTGTTTTTATCAAATTTTTGCATCAGTCACACATCCGCAACCGCGAAAAAACCGACATAAACGCGGACGGAGCCGCGGGCAACAGCTAGTTGTATATATAAATATTGTGTCATTAAATATGTCAAAATAAAAAGAAGCAAATTTTTCTTAATAAAATTAACTTACACAGTAAATATTTATTAGAATTTTTATCCAGGCGTAATTGTTAGTGGTTTTAACTGCTAAACCAGTAGTAATGGGTTCGATTCCTACCCAGGACAAATAATTGTTTAATGAACACAATGATTTGTTGTTTTTCTGGGTCTAATTTATCTATAATACTAGCTGAACCCCACGGTACGAGAATAACCGCGGGCAACGGCGCGAGGCGAAGGTAGCGTAATAAATGCTGTCTATGTGTTATTCTAATGTATAACCTATATTATCATAAATTTCATCGAAATCCATTGAATATGAATGGGCCTGCTTGACCGGAGTGATACCACGGCCTCACAGAAAACCGATTTGAAATAGCGCTTGCGCTGTATTTCACCGAGTGAGTGCGGATACCGGAAGCCCATATCCCAACCCCTCCCTCCACCCCCCTCCCCATCCTTCAAAGGTAGGCAATGCACTTGTGATGCCTCTGGTGTTGCGAGTGTCCATGTGTGGCGGTAATCGTTTATCATCAGCCGATACGTCTGCTCATTTGCCACCATATTCCATAAAAATAAAATATAAAAAATATAGCCTTCAACGATAAAAAGACTGTCCAATGGTGGTAGAATTGTAGAATCCGAAGCAATGTATACTCATCCTTGTATTTTTTTCACAACGCCATCTAGTCTCAAACTAAGTAGATCTTGTACTTTGGGTACTAGACAACTGAAATACATACATTTTTTTTTTGTAAAATATGCATGTATATTATACATAGAAAACATTCGAAATCCAAAATAAATATTTGTGGATCATTAAAATATTTGGTCAGGAATCGAGCAGCACAGCAGTAGCAGCTACTGCTCTGCAGTATAATCGATCATACTCGTATTAGCAAGTTCAATTAAGCAAAATCTTCAGTTTTATAATATTTAAGTCCAGAATTAAGTTTTTTTCTGCCTCGTTGGTCTAGTGGTTAGCGTAAGCGACTGCAGATCAAGAGGTCTCGGGTTCAATTCCCGGGTCTGACTGCTGTTGGGTTTTTCCTACAAGAAATTCTTAATAGCAGCCCGGAGTATGGAAGATGGCGGTGTTTCCCGCCCGTGCTTCGGAGGGCACGTTAAGCCGTCGGTCCCGGTTGTCATGAACAGCTATGGCAATCGTTATTGGGAAGTCAGTGCCCTCAAATATACTGACAACTAGTTCAACCTTCGAATTCAGTTCGCCCTCAGGGTTGCGGAGGTCAGATGCCAGTCGCTCTGTGTAAAAACTGATATTCAGGTAAAATCGGTTGAACTGGTAGCCGACCCCAAATAATATTGGGAATAATAAAGGCTAGGAAGATGATGAATTAAGTTTTTTTCTTCTCAGAAGTAATATGAGTCAGATTTTAGAAAGACGCACAGAAAATGAGACTCCGTATTAAATACCAGTGTTTCACTAATTTATGGATTCAATATTAACAAAAGAATAACATGTTTTAAAATATAATTTAATACTGGTATTGAAATTCAAATATCTTAGTAAATAAAACTGAGACGGGTTAGGTACGCCATTTATAACTTAAGAACAGGTAGACGAATTCTTTTTATGATAAATTTTTGAATTGATGTTTAATTTCATACGTTTTTAGGGTTCCGTATCTCAATAGGAAAAACGGAACCTTTAGGGATCACTTTGTTTGACGTCTGTCAGACAGAAATGCATGGAGGTGTCGAACTGAAATTCATATCAAGGACTCAGGTCTACTGTCCCTTGGAGCTATGAAAAAAAAAATCCAACTTCTAAGCCAATGCAATCAAAAAATAGATAGAAGATACAGCCGTTTATGCTGCAAATTTTAGATACTCGCAAGGGAATCGAAACCTACAGTACTGCCCGTGAACTCAGAATCTTCAAATTTGGTACGAAGCAAAGAACAATTTTTCATTTATCTGTGCTGAAGCACTGATAAACAAAAAATTGCTCAAAGCAAAAAAATTTAGTACATTTTTAATACACCTGGAGGTTTGTACGGAACCCTCGGTGCGAGAGTCCGACTCGCACTTGGCCGCAATAAAAAAAAAATATTCAAGTATAACCAGCCAGCCACTAATTCAACCGACTAGTAACTGGCCCCAATTAATCTTGGGAATAATAAAGACTAAGGAACGTGATGATGTTGGCAACGCACTTTTTTTTCTTGATTTGCAAGTGTTCATGATCTGTACGATTTGTTTCAAGTCTGTATTCTATTGCCTTGCTGTGGTTCCGAATTGTTAACTCTCTTATGCCCAGTTCCTATATTTGAAAAACGATCCGTTCTAGGTACGAATAGTAGTATATTATAGGTACGGGGCGTAAGTTAAAATCGTTCCTATAAAAAATAAATTGAGGAACGGTATTTACGACTCGTAGTCGGTTGTAGAAAATTTTTACACGATGACGATTCGTTAAATATAGGAATCGGGCATTAGTTGGCTTTTACGACATCCACAGGATAAATAGAGGTGGTAATCTTTCGTATTCCTTGTCTCAGACTACGGTTCCTTCATTCATAAACAAGTATTAGTTAGACTAAGTCATTTAACACATTTGACATACATTTGACTGCCTCGGTGGCGTAGTGGTAGCTTAGCGTAGCGTACTGCTAAGCTTGAGGTCTCGGGTTCGATTCCCGGGTCGGACCAAATGTTTGTATGATCTGTAAATATTTATTTCGGAGTTTGGGTGTTTTCTATGCATGTATTTACAAAAAAAAGTATATAAGTATTAATATCAGTTGTCTAGTACCCATAACACAAGCTCTGCGTAGCTTGGGACTAGATGGCGTTGTGTGTTGGAAGTCCGGAATATTTATTTATTTATATTTACATATTTGTTTGAATATTATTATTACTGTAACTTTTCGTAATAACATACGTTTCACTAATTCTAATTGTAATGCCATTTCTATGACAATGACGAAGAGTACCATCATAATTGATGAACTGAAAGGTCCTGAAATACACTTAAAGTACTGCCTAAAGTTTCAACCAAAGTTTCAGCCAAATTCAGCTCGTATTGATTCTTACTGCATCCTTACTTCAGCCCGTAGTTGTAAAATGAAATAGTCACCTTTACTCAATCTAATTAAATAATAAGTTAAAGAAGTTCTATGATCAAAATAGACCGTGGGAGAGCCACGCTTCAGCATGAATGGGCCGGCTCGACCGGAGTAATACCACGCCCTCACAGAAAACCGATTTGAAAAAGCGCTTGTGCTGTGTTTCACCGAGTGAGTGGGGATACCGGAGGCCCATATCCTAACCCCATCCCCCTTGCCGGAAAGCCGGCAATGCACTTGTAACGGCGTCACGTCTGCTCGTTTCCCACTATTCAATAAAAATAAATAGAATTACGACTTATTTAAAATGTCACACATCGTTTACGACTTTTTAGAAGTCTGTGTATGTCTAATGACGTCATATGCAATGCCCAGGGTCTAGATATTAAATGGAGTCTAAAAGTAGCATGCGACTATGTTTTATGAGAGTTTTACGGTCAATATTTTATTGTTTAGTTGCCTTTATTGTTAGCCGTTATATCAATGTAGAATACAAATAAGTAGAAACCTCCGATGTTATGATATCTGGTGAATGGTTGATGATATGGAATGTTAGAAACCCTATTCATTCTATGGGTGTCGTAAAAGCTGCCTAAGGGAGTTAGCTACTTAGGATACCAGCGCTGCAAATCGAAGGCAAACTTTTTTTGCTTTATATATTTAATGAGGGCTTAGTCACGAAGTGATTATGTCGCCCTCATAAAAATACAACTTATGAACTATTTAACATATAAATTTTAGCTATATAATACAGTGTTCTTGCTTTCTCCGTGCAGGATAGCGAGAATGCAATTACATTAACCTTAGAATTAGATTTACAAAATAATTGATTTCTTTCAGCTTCGTTTCGGATGCATTCCATCAATACGTCTTCAACTTTGTTACAAATTGAGCAGTTGGGGGAACCAACCTTTACCATTAAAAATGCAAAGCTGTTTAGTGCGATATGTTTTCTGTGAGGCCGTAGTATCACTCCGGTCGAGCCGGCCCATTCATGCCGAAGCGTGGCTCTCCCACGGCAACATTTTTTTTTTTTTTTTTTTTATTGAATTGGAGGCAAACGAGCAGACGCATCACCTGATGGTAAGCGATTACCGCCGCCCATGGACACCTGCAACACCAAAAGCGTCACAAGTGCGTTGCCGACCTTTGGGGGATGGGGAGAGGGAATGGGGAGAGGTTGGGGTATGGACCTCCGGTATCCTCACTCACTCGGTGAAACACAGCGCAAGCGCTATTTCACACCGGTTTTATGTGAGGCCGTGGTATCACTCCGGTCGAGCCGGCCCATTCATGCCGAAGCGCGGCTCTCCCACGGATTAAACACATAAGACAAGTCTATAAAAGCATTTCTTAAAAACCATCTGTCAAAAATATGACATGAGTTGTCAATAACATTATTATCAATGTGTGAAGTACTGATACAAACACCTGTGACTAATACCAGTTTTGTTGTGTGATATTTAATTACGAGGCCAATGGACTTCATTAATTTTAAATTCAAATTTAACATTTTTAAAGTGCTAATTGTAATTACAACAAAACTATTAACACTACGTAAGTCTTTGTGTTCATGTGTGTGTATTTTGTATAATTACCCGTGTTAATTTAGGTGTCTAGACCATTTTTTGTCTATGCGTAAATACTATTAATGTACTTCTACAGTATTCTCGTTGTACATAAAATTCCTGTACGTGCGTATGTTATTGAACTCTATTTAAATTTCTGAACTAACTTTGAGGAGATTTATTGAATGTGTGGGGGAACGGATATCATGTTCCACCCAACACAAAGGGAGGATCCTCCGACCAGGCTAGGTGATCATGCCTGGCGGGCTACTGCCCAACAGTTGATGTTGGGATGTTGTATATATGATAATCGGCGCGGGAACTTTATTTGCGCGATTCAGGATTGGTAGTTACTCCGTGTAGTGTAGTTTGTAGGTACAGTGCGTTACTTCGTAGTTCAGTGTATCTTCGGTAGATGGCGCTGTATGTGGAGGTCGCCACAAATGTGTTGAATTAGGATCTTGTATGATGGTCGTTCTCAGTTAGATGTTTTAGATTACCAAAAGATGATGGTGTAACTGGGTTCTAGTTATGGGGTTTAAATATATATCCCGTTAAATAAGAAGTTGTGCTATTTTCTGTTTGTGTTTTCACGAACGATAAAACTGATCAATGGCAGTATTCGAAAAATTACAATTACAATTTTTTTATAAACAAGATATTGATTGCATAGTTAATTAATTTCAATAATTATCATTCTTCAGTCTGTTTTGGTAAAATTTATAAACAAATCCTTGAAGATTTTATTTATGGTCATACGTATCTAAAAATGTTACCTTGTGCGAAACAGTAATTAAAAGTGACGTCCATTTAAAAATGGCTGTAACAAAATGTCATTTGGTTGTAAATCCATTTGAATAATAATAATAAATCGGTACATACTAACTTGTGCTGGATATTTTCGCGCCTATACTTTTAAGACCGTTGTAAACAGAATGGGTCGTATAATAAACGCTTTGAATTCTAAATAAAACATAGTACACATAATTTGAATAACGCAATAATATTTACCACGCCTCATAATAGCCCAGCTCATAGTAATGGCATATGACATCATTAGTTACGTAACAGTTTCTCAAAGTTTATACAAATCGGTACAATGACACACCCTCTAAATGTCACTGTCACATTTGTGTAGGGATGGGACATACTATAATATTTGAATATCGATACTAGGTTGTTTTTTTAAACTATATCATCAACATTAAAGCTTATTCACATTACCAACAAACTCTAACAATCCACTGTTTTTCATAGCCTTCTTCTCGGAAAGATAGTTTCGGCCAGAAAAGTTAATACTGGCTTTGTGTTAAGTTTTCCTTTTCATTGCAGTAGGTACTCGGTTCTTACGACATAAATGTGATGAATAGAATGAATGTCACTCCATATTATTATATAGAGATTGTATGTAACTTGACTTAAATAAATTTACGTTAATATAGATGTGTTGCTCGTTGGTGCTCTTTTTGAAAGGTTTTGGTTCAGCAATGGACGACAATGTATTGAGGAATATTTATATGTGTGTTTATTTTACAACTAGCGACCCGCCCCGGCTTCGCACGGGTGCAATGCTGATACTAAATACACGTTGTATATAAAACATAGCTGACCCACGCAACCTCGTTTGCGTCTTATATAGCCCGTAGCATGAAAATTTTCGCAAAATAAGTAACTTTTCTGGTTGATTTTTACACCTTGTGTCCGAAAAACCCAAATATCTTACGGAACCCTATTTTTTTCCAAAATAAAATATGGCCATGTTACTCGTGGATAATGTAGCTTTCGAATGGTGAAAGAATTTTTAAAATCGGTCCAGTAGTTTTTGAGCCTATTCATTATAAACATACAAACATACAAAAAAATAGGTACAAATCTTTCCTCTTTATAATATTAGTATAGATATATTTTAAAAGTTACTATAGTTGTGTTTCAAAAATATGATTCAGGAACTAGTGTTATGATGACTAAGTTAACGAATTCTCTTGTAGTATGTAATATTTATTAATATTCATAAATGTTCAACCTTGAGATTGGGGAAACAGTTTTCAGCGGTCTGCAAAATTAATTTGATTTGCTAAATAAATAAATAAATTTGAATGTCAGTTTAGGAATGAAATAGGTATTTAATTTACAACTTTTTTCATTCGTAATGTGTTTCTATTAATTTTTATGGCAAGCATGAGCAGCATCCAAGAATAGACATCTATCCGATAGTGGTCACCATACTCATTGCTAATGCAGACAATGCAATAATTCAGCATGGTGACCCACACCATGGCGCTCTAGTAATGGTTCTGCAACATTGGGCCTCCAGTCTAGCACTCACCAACGAAACACGACAGCACGAAAGCTGCCATTTTAGATTGATCTTTTGTGCGAGGGTAGTAGTAGAATTTTATAGCAGTTATCGATTTTCCCAATCGATGTTTTGGGCAAAAATATAGTCCACTATTCCTGAAAATATGTCGAATTTTATCCAAATTTGTTCAACAGTTTTGGGCCGTTTGAATCACAAACATTCATGTAAACTTTAAAAATACAATATTAGTAAGATGATGAATAATATTATTTTAAATGGTTGTGGTGACATCATGAGACTGGACCGTGCAGAGAGGTCAAAATTAAATCAAACAGTTAAACATACATATGCGCATAATCAGTCCATTAAAGTTTATCTACATCTCATGAAGTATAATATTATCTATTGATATTACGCTGGTTGTATTGACTTTAATAGAATGTTATCGTAAACAGCTGACAGATTGGTTTTACTTTCACTGCAAGCAAAATTAATCGTTATAATAACTAGATAAGAGTGTAGATTGTATATGTATTTATGTGTATACTTTAGTCGAAGCGGTAGAGGCATGATTTTTAATTTATACCTAGGTATATCTAATAAATTAATAAATACTTAAATATTCCGGACATCTAACACACAACGCCATCTAGTCCTAAGCCAAGCAGAGCTTGTGTTATGGGTACTATACAACTGATATTAATACTTATATACTTTATTTCACCCATACTCCGAAACAAATATTTGCAGATCATACAAACAAATGTTTGTATGATCTGCAAATGGTCCGACCCGGGAATCGAAACCGAGACCTCAAGCTTAGCAGTCCCATACGTTACCACTATGCCACCGAGGCAGTCAGTTGGATGACAGAGCTTATCTTTAACTTTATTCATACGTAAATAGTCAATTACGTAAGAGTTATTATAGATAGAGACCTTCTTTATACAGTGCTGTTGTTCTGCGTACTTCGCGCCTGTAGTCGGGTCTTTCAACACCTACGGGATAAATAGGGGTGATGTAACTTCGTATTCTTAACCCGCACCCACCACCCACGGACACTGAGCTTTAGTATTAGTTAAATAAAGAAAAGTGAAAACTTACTTCAATTAATTGTAGTTATTTTGAAACGTATTATGAGCTATTGCGTTTTAAGACATTTTAGCCCCACTAGCTCTTTGGGTATCGTTAAAAGTTGATTGATTGATGACAGTGAAGTTCGTGGTAAAGTGTTATTTAAGAGACTGCGCCGAGTGATATAAATAGGCCAGGCGTGATTGATTCGAGAATATTGTTCCTTTATTTAGGTCACGGCAATTCAGAATATTTTTGATACATTTTTTGCCAAAAATTGGAAGTCTTTCTCTCTTTTGGATGCATATGCAAATGATATTATTTCAGATGCAAATATGCAGTTTATTTTAGATGATTATAAACATGCGAATACGGATAACATAGTATAACAATTTTGTTTTATTGATGTGTGTGTCATACGTATTGCTATAAATAATCGCCAGAACGTTTGACAATCTTGTTAGCATAGGTCATGAGTTCGACTTAAACCTGACACAAATATTATGCGATGAGTACAATCGTTTTTTTTCTGCCCAATTTCTTTTTTTTTTTTTATTCTATATATAATGGGCAAACGAGCAGACGTATCACCTGATGGTAAGCGATTACCGCCGCCCATGGACACCCGCAACACCAGAGGCGTCACAAGTGCGTTGCCGACCTTTGGGGAAAGGGAAAAGGGATGGGGGAGGGATTGGGGTATGGGCCTCCGGTATCATCACTCATTCGGTGAAACACAGCGCAAACGCTATTTCACACCGGTTTTCTGTGAGGCCGTGGTATCACTCCTCACAGTTTTTCTTATCTATCATATCTGCCATGTGACAGATGAGTCCAGTTCTTATTAACAAATTATTAATACTGTTGCGCCATAACCAGATGAATCTCGTGTCCACTAGAATAATCGAGAACTGTCGAGGACAACGCCATCTAGTGTCGGAAAGCGCGCAACTGTGTGCATTATGACGATTACTCGACGCTAGATGGCGCTACAAGCAGCTCTAGAGTAATCTATTTAGCCTAGAAACTTCGATCGAATGTTTTCGTAGTTTCGAGTAATTTCCACGGCCATATAAAAGCGGAACGTGTTGGCCGTAGGGACAGTATTGTTTCACGATACAGCGGATAAACATCGAAGAGATCTTCTAGTGCGACTAACGAGTGATTTAGTGATTTCTTACAGTAAAAAGTGTTCTTAATAAATATTGTGTTATTTTTGGTAATTAATCGAGTACTTTAATTTATTTAATACCCAGCTCGTAACAATTTGGTGTCAGAAGCGGGATTAAAGTATGCCGGTTTTACCAAAGGAAGACACGGAAGGTATCCGAACTAGGAGTCAGCGCCAGCAAGAGGCTGATCAGAGGCGATTTGGAAGTGCACAACTGCCTACATCGGAAGATCAGCAGCCAGCTATGGAAACCACGCCGTCCACATCGGCAGCAGCTCCAGATATCACGGCCCTAATGGCAATGCTCCAAGAGCAGGCCCGCCGCCAGGAGGAGCAGGCCCGCCGCTTGGAAGAGCAGCTGCAGCGGGACAAGGAGGAGCAGGCCCGCCGCCAGGAGGAGCAGGCCCGCCGCCAGGAGGAGCAGGCCCGCCGTCAGGAGGAGCAGGCCCACCGCTTGGAAGAGCAACTGCAGCGGGACAAGGAGGAGCAGGCCCGCCGCCAGGAGGAGCAGGCCCGCCGCCAGGAGGAACAGATGCTCTTGTTAAAAGGCATACATGAGACTTTCGGCAAAGAAATCAAGGTAGTGAAGGATCAGGTTCTTCAACACGAGAATCGTATCACTGAGGCCGAAACTCAAATTGCTGACGTGAAGAAGGCCTTAGGAAACCTTAAAGTTGGAGACGGAGCGGCGACTATAGTAACTGCTGCTCCTTCGGTACGGGGGTTCAAAGTACCGCCGTTTGATGGAACATCTTCGTGGTCAGCCTACAAGATTCAGTTTGAGGCTGTTATGACGGCAAACGGCTGGACAAAGGAACAAGCTATGACCGCGCTCACCTTGGGTCTTCGAGACCAGGCTCTAACCGTCCTCGAAGCCCTCGGTAAGAAGGTAACCTATGAGCAACTGCTGGAGGCATTGGAAGCAAGATATGGTGACGCTCATCTGGAGCACGTGTTTCGTGCACAGCTGAAGGATCGTGCCCAACGCATCGGTGAAAACTTGCAACAGTGGGCTCTGGAAGTTGAGAAACTGGTCCGTAAGGCATACCAGTCTGCACCTGCGCTCGTTGACGGGAATCTGGTGCAAGCTTTTATCGATGGCATCCGTGACCTCGAAGTTAGAGCTGCTGTGAGACTTGGGCACCATGAAACTCTCAAGGACGCTCTGGCCCATGCTTTGGAGGTGGAAGCTGTGAGACAAGACCATCGGTCTCATCGGGTCCGGGAGGTTGTGGCATCACCTCCGCGGGACCGATTTAAGGGGTACAGCCCTAGATGCTACGCCTGTGGTGAAAAAGGTCACCTTCGGTCCAGCTGCCCTAAGCGAAGCATAGGAAGTGAATACGAGCGGTCTCAGGAGAATAGGGCGGTTGATAGTACTGCCCGACAACAGCAGGGAAACGAGTAAACGCCAGGACTGCGGGGCGGGTGCTGGCTGGTGTTCAAAGAGCCCCAAGGATTTCGATCTCGCAGACTCATGATGGGAACAGCCTGGTCATCAGAGGCGAAATCAACGGAACGTCATGTAAGCTGACGATTGATACGGGAGCTTCTCGCACAGTTGTCAGTTCCCAACTTGCAAATCGGTTCCTGAGGGACATTGCATGTAACCGTGAGCAAATAAACCTAGTAACAGCCACTGGTCAGCGCATACCCGTCCGAGGCGAACAGAAGGTGGAGTTGAAGTTGGGCAACCAAGTTTACCTGCATAACGTCATCGTGGCCGATATAGTTGACGATTGCATCCTTGGCCTAGACTTCATGAAGAACAATTGTTGTGAGATCGACATCAACCAAGGTGTAATGAGATGTAGTCAAGAAGAACTGTTCATGGAAGGAGCATCATCAGGAAAAGTGTACAGCTTAAAGAACGTTGTTCTTCCTCCCAGATCAGAAACAATCATGCCAGTTAGTCTCCCTCAGAATTCTGGACGAATGCATCGGTGTGTCCTTATTGAAAGGGTAGATAATGATCTTCCATGGAAGATCGCACGAACTCTAGTAAGTACCACTAACATCTCTGCAGTACGTGTGCTAAATCTTAGTGACAAGCAACATGTGATTCATAAGGGCACACTGATTGGCACTTGCGAAGATGTGGATTGGATGCGTCGATGCCAAGACTTGACTACTTCGAATATTAGCACGGATGCACGAGTCAACGTGTCAACACTTTTAGAAGACTGTCGAGATGTCTTGTCTAGGGAAGAAATTGACAAGGCTAAGAGAATGTTAGTTAAGTATACTGATATTTTCTCTACTAATGACGCTGATATTGGAAAGACTGGTTTGGTTCAACACAAAATAAACACTGGGAATGAGATGCCTATTCGTCAGCGACCAAGAAGACTACCAGTAGCACGAGAACAGGAAGTGCAAACCATGATTGATGGAATGGTCAGGGATGGCGTTATAGAGCCTTCATCCAGCCCATGGTGTTCACCTGTAGTGCTTGTAAAGAAAAAGGATGGCAGTATGCGTTTTTGTGTTGACTACCGCCGTCTAAACGACATTACGAAGAAGGACAGCTATCCACTACCTAGAATAGACGACACTCTAGACATGCTAACAGGGGTTAAGTGGTTTAGCACCTTGGATTTAAAAAGTGGATACTGGCAGGTAGAGATTGATCCCAAGGACAAAGAGAAGACTGCATTTTCGACAGGGAAAGGATTGTGGCAGTTCAAAGTAATGCCCTTTGGATTATGTAACGCGCCAGCCACTTTTGAAAGACTGATGGAATCAGTACTCACCGGATTAACTGGAGATGCCTGCCTGGTCTATTTGGATGACATTGTCATCGTAGGCCGTACGTTTGAAGAACATATTCGAAACCTGGAGCGCGTATTATCGAAAATCCGAAGTGCCAACCTAAAGTTAAGTCCTAAGAAATGTTCATTTTTCAAACGGCAGGTTAGCTTTTTAGGATATGTGGTTTCGGAAGAGGGTGTCCAAACAGATCCGCAAAAGATCGCTGCCGTCAAGGATTGGCCAGTTCCAAGAGATAAGACCCAAGTAAGAGCATTTTTGGGCTTGTGCTCCTACTACCGGCGATTCGTGAAAAACTTTGCGGATATTGCTAAACCCCTTCATAAACTTACTGAAGAGAAAAGACATTTCTGCTGGGATGAAAGTTGTGACATTGCATTTCAAGAGCTAAAAAGACGTCTATGCAACACACCCATCTTAGGGTATCCAGATACCGAAAATGAATTCATAGTTGACACAGATGCGAGTGATACTGGGCTTGGCGGTGTGTTATCCCAGCGGAAAGGTGATCAAGAGGTTGTTATTGCATATTTCAGTAAATCTTTGTCGAAACCGGAAAGGAATTACTGCGTCACAAGAAGGGAACTACTGGCCGTAGTGAAGACACTGCAACATTTCAACAAATATTTGCTTGGGCGTAAATTCCACCTCCGAACTGACCACGCTGCATTAAAGTGGCTCTTACAATTTAAAAATCCTGAAGGACAAGTCGCGAGATGGATTGAGTTATTACAGGAATATGACTTCATGATTGAACATCGCAGTGGAAAGTCTCACGGTAACGCAGACGCACTATCAAGAAGACCTTGCCCTGAAGACTGCAAGCACTGCGCCAAGCAAGAAGTAAAGGAAGCTGTTCCTATAAGGACGATAAAGACGGACCTTAGCAAAGAATGGAAGGAAAGCCTGCAGCAAGCACAGCAAGAGGATGCAGATATCAAACCAATTCTCGAGTGGATTAAAGCTGAGGCTCCTAAGCCACACTGGAGCGAAGTTGCATCGCTGAGCTCGACCACGAAGAGTTATTGGGCTCAATGGGATAGTCTAGTCACCCAGGATGGAGTCTTGTGCCGTAAATGGGAAAACGCTCGAGGAGACAGCTGTCACCTGCAAATGGTTGTTCCTAAAGCTAAGATACCAGTGGTCCTGCAGCTCTACCATAACGGATGTTCAGGAGGTCATATGGGAGTTAAGAAGACATTGTTAAAGATAAGGGAAAGATTCTACTGGATTCATTGTCGTGATGATGTTGAGGACTGGTGTCGCAAGTGTACCAGTTGTGCGGCCGTAAAGGGACCTCATACACGTAGCAGAGGCGCATTGAAATTGTATAATGTTGGTGCACCCTGGGAAAGAATTGCTATAGACGTGGCAGGACCGTTTCCTGAAAGTGAAAGCGGAAACAAGTACTTCATGGTCGTAATGGATTACTTCACTAAGTGGCCAGAAGTCTTTGCCATTCCCAACCAAGAGGCATCAACAGTTGCAGATAAATTAGTGCACGAAGTCTTCTGTCGTTTTGGAGTGCCTTTAGAAATCCACAGTGACCAAGGAAGAAATTTTGAGTCTCAAATATTTCAAGAAATGTGTCGAGTGATGGGTGCTCACAAAACCAGAACCACCTCTTACCACCCACAATCGGACGGAATGGTGGAACGATTTAACCAAACACTAGAGAGGTATCTGGCAAAAGTAGTTGAAAGTAAGCAAAAAGATTGGGACAAACACATCCAACCGTTTCTTCTGTCATACCGAAGTGCAGTCCACGAATGTACTTCCGTAACACCAGCTTTTGCAAACTTCGGAAGAGAACTACGGTTGCCTGCAGACTTGATCACTGGAATACCCCCTGATACCCCGCGAAGTATAACGGAGTACGCGAATGACTTGCGGAACAAGATGAATGACATTTATGAGCATGTCAGACAATCGGGCCAACAAATGTCTGAAAAGATGAAAACCCGTTATGACCGGAAAGCGAATAATAAAGGCTTCGAAGAGTGTTCGCTAGTATGGCTACATAATCCAGTTCGCAGTAAAGGGAGATCTCCGAAGCTACAAGCAAAATGGGATGGGCCATACCGGGTAGTCACTAAAATCAATGATGTTACCTACCGGATACAGAAGTGTCCAAGAGGCGCCCCAAAGATAGTTCATGTAGATCGACTGGCGCGATACTATGGAACCGATAATGCTCGGGACGAGCATGTCTTAGGAGGGGGCAGTGTTGCGCCATAACCAGATGAATCTCGTGTCCACTAGAATAATCGAGAACTGTCGAGGACAACGCCATCTAGTGTCGGAAAGCGCGCAACTGTGTGCATTATGACGATTACTCGACGCTAGATGGCGCTACAAGCAGCTCTAGAGTAATCTATTTAGCCTAGAAACTTCGATCGAATGTTTTCGTAGTTTCGAGTAATTTCCACGGCCATATAAAAGCGGAACGTGTTGGCCGTAGGGACAGTATTGTTTCACGATACAGCGGATAAACATCGAAGAGATCTTCTAGTGCGACTAACGAGTGATTTAGTGATTTCTTATAGTAAAAAGTGTTCTTAATAAATATTGTGTTATTTTTGGTAATTAATCGAGTACTTTAATTTATTTAATACCCAGCTCGTAACAATACTTACGATGGTCCTGTTATTGTAAGAAAAGAGTTTTTCCATAAAACAACTTAAAACGAGTAATTCTTCTATATATATTACTTAGTCTTGTCATAAATATTGTTACAAAAAAAAACAACTTTTTTTTGGGCGTAACATTTGTAACAATTACAGTTTTTTAGATTAATATATTAATATAAAACCATTGAAAATAATGCTTATTGGAAGTGGTCTTCATTGGTTGAAATATAGTAATTTATACGTTGGGGCCAGTTATCAATAGCAGCACGCACTCTTTCTCTGAGAAAATTCTCAAGAATGATATTTTGATACACTTCACACTTTCACAAAAATATGGCTCAGTCACTCCAGCCAACACCCCACCAAACTTTAACTGACGTCAGAAAATGCCAACGTTATACCCTCTCGACTAATTGGTAAGTTTCTTTAGAGTTTTCAGTACGGTACGTTTTGTTAAAATATTGCTCAATTGTAAAAAAACTCATTGGGAAACAAAAACATTTTGTGACCACCCTTTGCTTTATTCCTTTTAAATTACCAATTAAGAAATGACCAGTGCGTGCGTTATAGACTGCAAGTTCTAAGTAATTTTTTAAAATACGCGACATGGTTCTAGGTGCTGTCTTCATCTCCAGAGATAAAATCTTTTACTATCGGACAGGATTTCTTTGAATTCTTTCCCTTACTTTTTTGATCGCTTTTTCGTACGAACACTACGAGGAAGGCCAGACCTTTTTCTGTCACAAACAGAGGAGGTTTTATTGTACCTTTTAATAGCCCGGTACACAAGCATTTGACTAATACCAACCATATGAAGAATTTTAAAAATTGTATTTGGTACCTACTTTATATAATGCTTCGATGGCGAAGTGGTAGCGTAAGTGACTGCTGTGCTAAAGGTCTCGAGTTCGGTTCCCGGGACCAAATGTTTGTATGATCTTTAACATCACAAAATATTTTACAATAATAAAAACACAATGAACAATCGTAGAATAATTACAGGTTCCAAAGTCAAATGTAATATTTTGTTTATTTTTAATTGCAACAGTATTTATGGCCAGACTTAGTATATATATGAGTAAATATTCTGAATCTCGGAAGCGGCTACTTTGATATCGTACTTATTTATAATTAAACTGACGTATGTCATCCTCTATGCTTACCGAACTTGTGTCCTAATGCTATTGAGACGTTCTGTGTCAACTAGGGCTGTCAACTTTGATAATAATTTAGTGAGTTTTTAAGAGTTAGAGTTAAGAGTTCTACATAAAAAAATTGAATTTAAAATAAACACATGTGGGGGAACGGGTATCATGTTCCACCCAACACAAAGGGAGGATCCTCCGACCAGGCGAGGTGATCATGCCTGGCGGGCTACTGCCCAACAGTTGATGTTGGGATGTTGTATATATGATAATCGGCGCGGGACCTTTATTTGCGCGATTCAGGATTGGTAGTTACTCCGTGTAGTGTAGTTTGTAGGTACAGTGCGTTACTTCGTAGTTCAGTGTATCTTCGGTAGATGGCGCTGTATGTGGAGGTCGCCACACACACATATCATTTTTTATAACGGAAACCATACTGCGCAAAAATTTTCCAGAATGATCTCACTGCTATGCTATTCTATCCAGTTATAACGATGTAGCTTTCATAAAAATAACTATAAAATACCGATATAATATACCGATACATAGTGCGTTATTGATTTATAAAAAATATAATGATAGTAAGCGAAAGGTTAGTATTCAATAGGGTTGCTGCAAGTGGCAGAAATGGTATTTGTAAAATAAATACATTTGGTCGAAATAAATTTGTTAAGTCAGCAATAAATTAAAATGTACACAAAATTTTAATAAAATCCATACTAATATTATAGATCCGAAATTAACTCTACTTGTCTGTCACGCTTCCACGGCTAAACCGCTGAAACGATTTAGATGAGTGTAAGTATAGAGATAGATTGAACCATAAAGAAGGACATAGGCTACTTCTTGTCGCGATAACTGACATACACCCGGAAGCATCCACGCAAAAGATGCCGCAGTAGTATACTAGTGCTGTAAAATAACGTAACTTAACCTAACTTACTTGTTTTGATATTTCTTAAAAAGTATTATTTATGCTTTACGGTCATGTATCGTATTTCCGATGTAAATATACTTACTGTTTTGAAACCGAGGACGTTCAAAGGATTATCTGTACCGCTCGACGCGTGGCAACCCTATAGCTGGATCACCACAATCGTCTTATTATTTTTGTCACAAATCGTTTATTAACCATGACACATATTTGGTCACATCAATCCTTCTGGTGATTATGTTGTTTGTTTGGCCTTCCGACACTATAAAGTTTTCTTAAACGATGACGTCATTGAATGCCTCATATGTAAATATAAATATATCTATATGTTAAAAAGTGAAACAAAAACTTAGTAACCTTTTACAAAAAAAATGCTTACGGCGGAGGAGGAGTGTGAAACTCTGTACAGTTAAAGCTTATGTAAAAGAGAACTGCAGACAGCTAAAACATTTTTGATGATGCTTAAAAAATGAATTGTGCTCTAATTTCGACCACTGGGCGATGACTAGTATAATATCAAATGTTCATTGTTAATATAGCCCTGCTTTAGCTTGGGACTAGATGGCGTTGTGTGTTATGTGTCCGAAATATTTATTATTATTATTATTATATAATACTAGGACGCGATTCAATAAGGATCCCGTTCATAGAACCCGATACTTATTTAGTCGGTAGTGCCGGGTTTGACTATCTTTCTGTTTTAATATTAGCGTAATTAGCTTGAACATTCGATCCATATTTAGTAATACATATATAAGAATGTTTATCACCAATTTGCTTAATATGGAATAAAATCTCCAGTCTACCAGCGTCCACGTAGAAGTCCCGTTATACAGACTTCTATGTGTAAAAGCCGCGTAAGTTTAAAAAGAGTTAAAATAATCTCTGCCTGATTTAGGATTAGAAACTGTTTCTATTAGTACGATATTTATTTATTTAAAAAATTTCATGCACATTTGTACATTGGCGGACTTAATGCCCAAGGCATTCTCTTCCAGTCAACCTTAGGGATGTGTAAAGATCTAGTAAGGTAGGTGGTGCACAGAGGTTACATAATCAATATACAAAAGAACATATACATAAATGTTATCAAGAATACACACGCAATAAATATACATATATATTTACGTGTATAAAATATACTAAGAAGTATATATATAATAAGTATAGGTAATACTTATTATATATACTTCTTAAGAACAATGAGATATATTATATATACATTTATTACAAATTTAATGAAAAGTTGTTTGAAATAACAGGTACTTATTTCTTTAGATTTACTCCTAAACCTTGCTAAATTCTATAGGTGAATGCCAGTTTCTTTATTTCTTTTTTTGGTAAATATTGAATGCGTATTAAATATTTTTCAGAAAAAAGGGGTATTTAATATCTCAAAGCAATTGAAATATTAATTTCTTAATCAAGTTTCTTATTTAACAATTAAAAATAAATCTTGTATACAACTGAGTAATCATTCAGTAGTTGAATTAAAAATAACATATTTATACCATCAACAATCATTAAATTGGTCATTAAATCTTCACTCATAAATAATTTTTGTGTATAGCATATTTACGATATTCATTTATTGATTAATATTGATTGGATCGTAATCCGAAGATTATTTTTATTTTGCCAATAATAATAATCATTATTTACAGACAAATACAATTTGGTGGGAACTTTAAAAGGTCAGATTACGTTATCAAGCTGATAATAATCCATTGAAAACAAATTTTTCCGAGCCGATGAAATTGATTATCGGATAGTCCATTTAATGGCAGTCGTTCCACGTAAAAATCTAAGTACAGTTATTTTGCAGTTAACTTAAAGCCGATCCCAAACTTATTTGGAAAAAGGGGAAACTGTATTTGCTTCTGAATATATTCATTAAAAAGAGAAATATTATATGAGAGCCAACTTCGGCATATATGTGTAGGCTCCATGGTGATATCATAGCTTTGCTTTGAAGACTTTATTTTATGTTCAGCAATGCTTTTGCTTTTATTTTCAATACTCAAGTTTACTTCACTATATCCTGTTTGAAAACGATTACATTTCAAAGGTGGATTGTTATTAAACAGGTAACTGACCATTACCGAAAATCGTCAAAATCGTCCAAATCCCTTGAAACATTTCTAGCGCATTGCAATGATCCTAAATGTATTTAGTAAAAGTTAACCAAAATTATGATAATATTTTGTTTCGGTTTCAGCTGCAGCCAGGAGTAAATCACTAAAAATATTTAGAGATCAATATGCAAATAAAAAAATTGTCTTCAGTTTTAAAATTGTATTCAAAACTTTTTATTCTTAGTCGTTTCTTAAGAACAATGAAACGAAAGCAGCGGTTCATTCGTATTAATATCGGCTAACTTTTTCATTGTAAGTCAGCTGGTGAGCCTAATAAAGTGTAATGCAACCGACAAGAACGCAAATCATGTATTCGCAGTCAAAACACGACCGTTCACAGTGTTTAACCTTAAAGCAAATAATTTCACAGCACCGATGGCCTTCGTCAGGAATTCCATGCGTGGCTTGTTCTCGTTACAATTCGATAAACTGAGAAAAATACAGCTTTAACAGGTTCATTAACCTGTAGATAGACTCATTTTATTGGCCACTTCAATTATGGGCAGACCAATTGGTTCAGAGAAATTGTGAAGGATGGCTAAAATCCTTTTCCATTTCAACACATTACCTCGATCTCAAATTTAATAGGAATTAGGGCGGTAAGGGACGGATACCTAGGGTATGTCCATCAAATATTCAACATCCCAGTATATCACTTCCATCATTTCTACCGTGGGAGAGCCACGCTTCGGCATGAATGGGCCGGCTCGACCGGAGTAATTCCACAACCTCACAGAAATACGGCGTGAAATAGCGCTTGCGCTGTGTTTCACTGAGTGGATGAGGATACCGGAAGCCCATACGCTCCCCCCAATCCCCTCCCCATCCACACAAGGGTGGCAACGCACTTGTGACGCCTCTGGTTTTGCGGGTAATCGCTTACCATCAGGTGATAAGTATGCTCGTTTGCGCCCTATTCAATAAAATAATTATTATTATTATTATAGGAAGAAAGACACATTTGCCAACAGATTGAAGCTTATTTTTTTGACTTATATATGGATTCTTGGAAATGAGAACATAGAGCGTATGTTGAAAAGTGGAAAATAGAAAGGCAATGAAATAAATGGGGTATTACTAGTACGGATGCAGCCAGAGCTCTCTAACCAGTCACTGACACACATAAAATATAAAAATAATTAAGGTATAATTTTAGCACTCTATTGCAGCTTGTACCTAGATATAGATGAGTCATTATGAAGAAGATGTATGATTATGTGCCATTCTTGTGTGCTGACGGCACTGGGTTTTCGTAATCAGGTGTTTTGGCACTATCGCACGGTATAATGACATGTATAATAATGTGAATAACATGTTGTAGGCATAGCAATGGCTTTTTTAAATCGGTTTCAGGCAAGAGTTGAATTTCAATCGACTCCATATTTATATATACAATATCGGTTGGGTGAAAAAATGTTTTTGAATTTTTCTGGTTATAGAAATGCTTTATAACAGTTCGTAGTTTGAAAGTGGGAGTGTCAGGCCTCGTACCTCGAGCACGTAAACCCGTCGCGCCTGATCTCTACCCGTGTTATCCGTCCCCCTACGGTTATCGATTTAACTGTATATATTTGTACACAAACGTCAAATTGATTGACCTATTTAATATCTAGATATCATTTGCCCATTACCAGAACTGAAACCTGAGAATTAATACAACATTGACACAATTTTTATACGAAGCATTGATTGGATTGCATTGGCATTGTGAAAATAAAAACAAAAGCAAATGTTTGAAATCAATCTTTGAACTGCATAACAGATGTTAATCGATTTGTCAATGTTTATGCATTTACATATTGATGAACAGTTTAATACACAACAAGCGGCAGTGTGCATTTGTATAAGAAAACTGACTTTCGTATCGTATCGACGTATCGTCTCTCAAAATAAAAAACAAATCTTCGTTTTCATTATTTCTCAGTCTTTTTTGGTCTCATCTTGATGGTGTAAAGCTTTACTCGATAAGTAGAATATTTAACACTGATATATTTATTTAAATTGGATTGGATAGTTCTTGAGAATACCGCGTTTAACCAAACAAATTAACAAAGTCTTCAGTTTTATAATACTAGTATAGATATGTTAAATGTTATCTACGTATTCTTTAAAATGCATTAAATCTTAATAAATAAGTAAAAAGTAGGCCACGAAATTCTCGAAAATAGGTATTTTGGAGCCCTATCTGAGGGAGATTTTACTGTGTGAGAGCCAAGCTTCGGCATGCATGGGCCGGCTTGACCGGAGTGATAACCCGGGCCTCCCAGAAAACCGGTGTGAACCAGCCTGCGCTGTGTTTCACCGAGTGAGTGAGGACTCCAACCCCTTACTCCATCCCCCAAAGACCGGCAACACACTTGTAACGCCTCTGGTGCTGCAGGTGTCCAAGGGCGGCGGTAATCGCTTACCATCAGGCGATACGTCTGCTTGTTTGCCCCCTAATCCAACCAAAGTGGTTTTTAAGACGTGACTTTAAGAATGGCAATCGCCTTAAGTGTCATTGATTTCCGAAGGTGTATGACTGGCTGTAGTCACTTACTAGCAAGTGATTTCTCTCTGGTCTGGTTCTTTGCCCATACCAGAAAAATAATAAAATGTATACTTGTTTCTGACAAAAGTGCACGGGCGTGCGTTATTTGACTTATGATCGTAGGTGATACTAGAGTTAACCAGAGTCAGATGGTAGATATCTGACGTTACATACCCGACGTAGTTCGGGATAAGAAAAGAAAAGAAAATACAAAAGAATTGAAAACCTTTCAAATAAGTTGGATAACAAACTAAAATTCACCCAATTGTTGGATGTCAATGTGGAATAGTTTCTAGAACATGTTTCCTAAAGGAAATGGTGCGAATAATTTTGTGCGTATTACCTAATAGTGGTTCTGTGAAGATATTTGTGTGGGTTTTTGCTGGCTGTGGGTACACCGGTATTCGAAGGTTTGAGCTAGTTTCGAGTTATTTTGAATTACTTTGCTTATTTTGAAATGGTGTATCATGTAACTTACTCTTGTTTTTTTTTGCTTGTACTTTATATTTATTTTACTCTTAGTTGCATCTAGCAGATAATAAGATTAGCCCGAATATATTTACAAAAAAATATTTTATTAGTTAGAAAATAATAGTTCAGCAATGATTTTTCTTCTTATCGTTTCAATGGTAAAACTCAGCAATAAAGGGTATGCAAATTAATGTTCTTCTTTTTATTGCTTTCAGCTTGATGTTATCTTTAAAAAGACTTAATTAACTATGAGATTATATTTGGATTGGGCATCTTGGGCTTCGGATAGACGACTGGTAGCTTTCACTAACTACCAAAGTACCTTTAAGACAAACGAGAATATCGACTAAAGTCAATGTTTCAGCCCATCCCTAGTTCAACAAAGATGGCCGCCTGCCAGATCGTGATTGATAGTATTCACACACCTGGGTCACGTCTAAATATAATCAGGCTCAAGTGCAGCATTACACGCATTGTTGACATATTTATCATTTGCTAAAGCTTTTTCATGTGCTGTCCAGAAAGAAACAAAAAAAAACTTTGACTGTACGTCAACCATCTGTCACTTATTGTAACATGTGACTTTGACATTGGATGGAATGCCTCGCTTTTTTTGTTCTTAATTTAAAGAGTTACGAAATATGACTATGTCACTCCATTTAGCTAATTCGAAAATATACATTTCAAAGTAACTGATTGGGCAACTTGTCTGTCTTTGCAGAATAAGAATGTTTGAAATATCAATGACAGCATAGTTTTTAAGCAACTTTTTAAAGTTTATTTTTTAGGAATCTTTGCGTATGGCCTAAGAAATAAAATAAATCACTTTAAATCATACGTTATAGTTTTATTAGGTTACTAGCTGACCCGGAAAACGTTGTCTTTCCATAAAAAAAAGAATTTAAGGGCGGGTCACACTTATTATTTTGAGGTATGAAAAATAGACATTAGCCGATTCTCAGACCTACCTAAAATGCTCACAAAATTTCATGAAAATCGATCCAGCCGTTTTGGAGGAGTATGGTAAGTAACATTAGGACACGAGAATTTTATATAAAAGATTTTAATTTTCATATAAATATTATCAATGCGAAAGTAACTATGTCTGTCTGTCATGCTTTTACGGCTAAAGTGTTACACCGATTTTAATACAATTTGGCGTGGGGATACTGTGATTCTTGAGGAAGGACATAGGCTACTCTTTACTGCGATAACCGAAAAACATGCGGGCGGAGCGGCGGGCAAAAGCTTGTAACGTATTATATATGTATGTAAATGAAAGAGATCAATATATACGGCATATTTGTTAAATATTTATAATCATATAATTTATAAATTAGAACCTCGATTAATTTAAATTTTTATACAATTTTATTTAGTAAATATATAAAAAGAGGATAATAAATAGGAAGAATTGAGGTTACTTCAAATATTTACATTTTCATTTCTTTTATGACACAAAGTTATTACTTTTAAAATAAGATTTTGTCATGTAGTCTAGTATTTGTGCTGAGTGCTAAATATCTCTGCAGCATTCGAAATATCCCACCTGGTTCTCTAAATATAAACGTGATGCATAAATGTACTTATGTCATTTTAGTACAACCAACTTTGTTGTGTGACAATGATCTGTGGTTTGTAAAATTACACGTTTTATTTGTCAGCCCAGGTCAGCTTCGTAACTATATGGTTTTTGTTTGAAATTAGTTATTATTTTTGTTCATTTGGAGGATTTCAGCAAGAACGGGCTTGCTGACCGGGGCAGTAGTCTCTCACAGAAGACCAACCTAAAATGACAGCATTCGTGCTGTCGTGTTTTGTTTGTGAGTGGGAGATCGGTGTTTAATGATGCAGAAGCATCTTAATCAGAGGGCCTATTATGATAGTGTGGGTCACCATGCCGCGTTGAATTGTCTGCAACATAATGAGTATAGTAATCACTGGATTACTGTACTGTAATGTTGATGATGCACTCCTAGCCAATTTCGGACACGGCGCGTCGGCTAGTATCAACGGAGACCAACTAACGAGGAGCTGGGGCACTCTCTGTTCCTTTACTCTAATATTACGATAAAATAGCCAAATTATTTTTACCGTGGGTTTTAGAACAATGTCAGTTTGGTACCCGACAGATTATTCATATAAATGAATTAATATCACTAGCAAAAGCCAAACAACCTGATCGATAGAAACATCAGGCATTTCAGAAGTATGTCATACTAATGATCTTGTAAATTCTGATTTACAGACACAGTAATACTCGTATATCACGAACGCGAAAGTTAGAACACAAAACGTTACTGGCCTAATGTCTGTAGGTACGTTATATCTACTTTCCAGTCAATCAGCTTTCTCCACTAGATCACGGTCGCATAAATATTTCATATGACATGAATGATCTATAAAGAGGTTCAGTTATTTTTAGCAAGCCTGTTTTAATGGCTGTTAGTTATTAGTATTTTTTATTTTATTTATAATACAGTATTAATAGCACGGTGTTCAAGAACTTAATAGTAGATTTTGATTTATGAAAGGTATTTTACAAGTGATCTAGTTATAATTTGCTGTACTTGTATATTTTTTTTATATATATACATTTCGGACATCTTACGTACAACGCCATCTAGTCCCAAGCAAAGCAGAGCTTGTGTTATGGGTACTAGGCAACTGATATAAATACATATATACTTTTTTATACATAGAAAACACCCAAACTCCGAAACAAATATTTGTAGATCATACAAACATTTGGTCCGACCCGGGGAATCGGACCAGAGACCTCAAGAACAGCAGTCTCAGACGCTACCACTGCGCCACAGAGGCAGTCAGTTTCTGTTTATTAATAGCTGGTAAAGATGATGTTTTGTATTGCTCTGCTAATCACTTTAGGAGTACAGTTGCAACTATATATTTTTAAAATGTCTATATTTAGAAATAACAACTTAAGACTACGGATTTTTTTAATCCGTGTAGAGATCGAATCGCTTCTACGCTACGAGTTAAGAACTCGGATGGTGTAGCTCGCGACCTCAACAATCAACCATTGTGTCATACGTGCAAACCTTTCATCAAAAAGATGTACACAAAAAACAGAGACCAGATGAAGTCGTCAGTAAATTAAGGCCGACCAATAAAACAAGTTGAACCCATCAGACGACAAAATACAATTTTTAAGATAAAAAAAAACAATAAGGAATTGATAAATAACAATTGTCAATTATTTGATATCAAATGTGGACACAAACAGCTCAGGGGCAAACCACAATAAAGTGACCAATAATAGATCGAAGGTTGATAGAATTGTATTAGAAGAGATAGTGATGTGATAGCATTGTAATTTTGCCGGATGCCAAAACTCCGGATATAAATTTAAAAGAAAATTTAATGGCTGAAAACAATATAAAAAAAATGCTAGGAGAAAGGAGTTTTAATTAATTGATATTATTCAAAAGCGATGATTATTATGGTGTAGAAAACATTAATGAAAATAGTTACTGGTAAAAGTCAGCATTAATTCATAAATAAGTCTTTCTTACATAATCTGCATATACATATTTTGTATGTAATATACAAACTTGCAAAATTTAAAAATAAAACAGCGAATGAGAATACATAATTTTCCGAACGACCGAAATCCTCTTAGATTCTCGCAGGAAGACAGTGACCAAATGAATATGTAACAATATTCGGATTGTCCGACTGTTTACGGATAGTATTACCAGACAACAAGGAATGAATACTATGTTATCTTCAATCGGCAGTCTAACGTAGTGAGAACATTATGTCACTTGGGCTTGGCTGACTCAGCGTAGGCCTTTAAATTTTCTATTAATGTAGGGCAAGGAATTGCAGAGAATTGATCCTCTTTTCTAAGGCCTTGCAAAATTTTCAGCAGTTGATTAGATTATTAATGAATCAGTGTCCTCAAATCTAGTTCAATCTTCGTATTCGGTTTGCCCTTAGGATTGCGAAGATCGATGTAAGTGCTTCGTGGAATTAAAAAAAACATTCAAATAAACCCGTTTTAACTAGTATCTGAACCAAAATAATTTTGGAAACAATAGAAGCTAGGAAGTTGTGTAGCAAGAAGTAACTAAGTAAAGCTATTCATAAACTTTATTTAGAAATTTGATATTTTTCGTGTTCTGATTCCAAAACATCACAATAAAGCTGTAAAAACTGAATGAGTCTTAGGAATATTTTTTTCTAGGCAACACCTTTCTTATTTATCTCTTGAGAATAAAAAAAATCTGACTATTAGACTGGTAATAAATATAGTAAGTACTATAAACTGTTCCTATAATAATTGTACCATGAGTCAGTCTGGGGCTAAAGAACTCATTTAGATCTAACAGAAAATTCTTAGTTGGCAGAATTCCCCAACTATTTAATCTTAATGTTGACAACAGTCTTCTGTTACGACTACTTAGACGTACTAGAATATAAATTTAGGTACTTTGTACAGCAATTGACCTGCATATTTTTACCACCTACATCAAAAATAAATTTTAAATGCGAATTAGTTATTTTTGCGGCACAGGTTCATGCGATGGTTCAAGTGTCATTATTATACAAAATTATGCAGAAACGTGCAACGTTTATCCGATAATGATTGGCTGTTGACAGTTGTCTGACAAATTAATCACGTCATTAGTGTCATTGATACTCATTTCTTTTAGTCGTATTTCTGGTTGGTTAAATGTATCCTATAATTTTCGTACGTGCACAACTTTGTCTAGTTTTTGTAACATGGAACTATTTTTAATTTGCTAAGAAATGATCATATATTTATCCAATTAAGGGTTTCTAAGAAAATAGAAAAGGATCCTGAAATTCATTTACTGACCAATTTGACATTAGGTATACTAAACGACCTAGCTGTCATCACCCATTACATCACCGAAGAGTGTGATTGAAAGACCCGATGAATGTCATGAATGGGGAAGAACCGTAAGTTGCATGTCGAGGTCTCTACTTAGCCCTGACGGGAATGAGGCTTAAGTGTAATCACTAAAACATTTGTTTGGAGTATGGTGTAATCACGACTTACCAAGTGTTACAGCCTTCCATCCTGGTGTCTCCAGTTTTATAAAGCCTGCCTCCATATCGACAAGGATCAAGTTTTTTGAATTCACCAGGAGGCGGGGAGCTCTGAGGAGCGCAGATAGGTTGATAGTCTGGGCAACAATCGTCTCTCCCATTTGGTCTGTTGCAGAACTCGTCACAGTAGCACATTGTTCCTGCGTGAAAAAAGAGAGAGAAGAGTTAAAGATATGAAAATTGAGTTTTTTTCCAGTGACAAAGTGCTAAGTAGGTTAACAGTAGTTTAACTAACTTTGTTTTACTAACTTCGCAATGTTAGTTACTACTAACATTGCGAAGTTAGTAGTAGTTTAGTAGTAGTAGAAGTTAGACAATCCTGGTAAGAGCAATCTATGGATTTACCGTGGGAGAGCCTCGCTTCGTCATGAATTGGCTGGCTCGACCAGAGTAATACCACGGCCTCACAGAAAACCGGTGTAAAATAGCGCTTTCGCTGTGTTTCACTGACTGAGTGAGGACACCGGAGGCTCATAACCCAAAGGCCGGCAACGCACTTGTGACGCCTCTGGTGTTTCTGGAGTGTACGGGCGGCGGTAATCGCTTATCATTAGGTGATACGTCTGCTCGTTTGCCCCCTATTTCATAAAAAAATGGAAGATGACCATCTCCTTGAGACAAGTTAAGGCCTACTCCGGTACAAAGAGAAAGAAGTAAAGAATGCCCAGGGCATTAAATCCCCCGATATTTTCAAAATTATTATCTACCTAGATCGACAACTCACCAAGAATGAAATGTGAGCATCTGTCTTCTCTGTTCCTGCAGCATTCGTTTGTGCGGCCGCAGTACGGTCCTGGGGGTAGGTCGGGTCCGCTGTACGCCAAACTTAGACCTACCACCCCACAGAGGAGTAGCGATATTGGCAATCTGAAACAAAGAAAGAAGTATATTTAAGTTGGAAAATATAATTCAAAATCGATTATTCAATTAAGACACTAAGTGATATTTATGAACGTTAAATTGAAGCTACAGTTAAAAATTCCAGATCGACACCAACAGACGTCACAACACGTACTGGATTGTCAAGGTAAATTAGATGAAAACACCAAAATCTATTGCCCGCTTGCGTCGATCTATCACTTCCAGATTCTAATTCCAATATGAAAGCCTGATTGACTTGAGTTTCAATTACAGAATTGCGATTCTGACTTGCTCAAACTTATTGTTGACACTCTCCAAACCATTTGTTGAAGGCAATACTCGACAAATGCAATTACTTAACATTAATCTTCCTCCTCTGTCTTTTATATTACCTTTAATACCTCACAAAAAAAAGCCTTTAAGCTGTGTTTGTTACTATAGTTGAAAGTGTTTAATTATTTAGTAAGTTATTTTCTTGGTTTCATAATGTTTTTCTTATTATATTATTATTTATTTAGAGTTGGATGTGTGGAGTGTGTTGTTTTCTAATTTCTATTATTTTTGTCCATTCATTAATTTGACGATGATGTAATAGTTTGTAGGAAGTATCCAAAACGGGTTATCGTGGGACTAAAATTCAGGTTATATTATAACACCACTGGTAATAAATAAACTTTAGAATAAAAATGCTAATTAGAAAATTCAAAATAATGTCTTCATCCGATGCAAACTAGTTTATTTTTTAATTTTGCTTAAAATGTTCTTCTCGTTTAAATGTTTTACTTATAATTCACAATTTTATTGCTATCTGTCTAGTCGTTTTCAAATCAAGAACTAAGAAACAACTAACACTTACAATTGAAATCCAAATCCATACTATAATAAAACATCGAAAGCCACTTTGTCTGTCTGTAACATTTACATGGCAAAACCGCTAATATGGCATGGAGATACTTTGATATTATTCTTTAGGAAGGTTATAAGCTACTATTCACCGCAATAATTGACAAACAGATGTGTAGTGCCGCGAGCTATGCTACAAAGCTGGTTTATAATATAACAATCTTCTTCATAAAACAAAGAGAGAGCCACGCTTCGACATGAATGGGCCGGCTCGACCGGAGTGATACCACGGCCTCACAGAAAACCGGTTTGAAATAGCGCTTGCGGTATGTTTCACAGAGTGAGTGAGGATACCGGAGGCCCATATCCAATCCATCCCTGCATCCCCCTTTCAATCCCCAAAAGGCCGGCAATGCACTTGTAATGCCTCTGGTGTAGTCCTTGGGCGGCGGTAATCGCTTACCATCAGGCGATACGTCTGCTCGTTTGCTCCGTATTCCATAAAAAAAAGTGACCATCAATTTCTAATGACGTCACGACCAAATGTAACCCACATCTCAAATCAACGAGTCGTTCTAAACTAAAGATTACATACGCTTACAAAACTCACGGGCAATGTTATCAGCTCACTCAAACGAGTTCATCGTACTCTTAACAGCAAAGATTATTTTTATACAGATGCATCACTTTTGAATTACTACTCTTTATATCTAATATAATAAAACAGTATTTAAATGTACTCTCGAAAGTAGCGACAATATAAATAAAGTTTAAACTGTTTACAGAAATTTTAAATTTATGTGAGTAATAAAATTAGGTGTTTATTGTAGGCCAGATGTTTTGAAGAAACTAGAAATTTCAGTGTTCAAATAAAATAATAAGTATTTAGAATTTTTGATTTCGTGATAAATAACAAGTTTGTTTTTATTCGATCACGGGGAGCCAAAAGGAATAATAAATAGTTATAGCAGTCTATGTATGTTTGTATGTTCTATTGTAACGTCTCAATTACTGAACCGATTTATTTTTATTTTTTTATTGAATAGCGGGCAAACGAGCAGACGTATCACCTGATGGAAAGGAGGACCTTTGAGGGATGGGAAGGGGGATGGGTGTGTGGATGGTATTGCAGCGCAAGTGCTATTTCACACCGATTTTCTGTGAGGTCGTGGTATCACTCCGGTCGAGCCGGCCCATTCATGTCGAAGCGTGGCTCTTCCACGAAATGAATTAATGAATGAGGTGTAGATTTGGTATAATCGCGCAGGTGATATATGCTAAATGTATTTAATCAAAAAATTTACGTAGTTAGGTTAAAGTTTTTTTAACCATTTCTTTAATTTAAAATTATAATTATTAGGCACATAATAACACTTTGTCTTGTCTACACTAGCTGTTCTACACACTTGGATTTACTGCTTATAAATTGTTCCTATCGCACAGTTAATGTGCCAAAGTGTTTTCACTGTGTTTTTGTTAGAAAACCCATTAAAACACCTTCGGTAGTTTATGGCGGACTAATATTCGTTATAGAGTAAAATAACTGTATTAAAAGAACTTGAAATGCTTGAAGTGGATTTTTTTTATGGTGCGAAATGTCAGAAGTACTAAGAACGAACTAATTATTTTACTAAGCTTTAGTTGACTGTTTGTAATTAAATAAATGCTTATGATTTTGACTGCATGGATGGGGCAGTTAAATTTTGTTGAGTTAAAAAGTAAAACACCAAAATCTACTGCTCGCTTGCGACTATCTATAACTTTCAGATTCTAATTCCAATATGAAGGCCTGATTGACCTGAGTTTTAAATACGGAATTGCGATTGTGACTTAAATTCATCCATATGAGATGTATCATGTATAAATTTATACGTGTAAGTATGTATTTAGAAAACATGATTCATTTTTAAATACATATAACATTTAACATTTATTTATAGAATACTAGCTGAACCCCGCGGTGCTACCCGCGGTACGATGATAACTGCGGGCATCGCCGCGAGGCGAAGCTATATCTTTATAAATAGTAGCCTATCTGTTATTCTGATGTATAAGCTATATTGTGGTAAAGTTTCATTCAAATCCATTCAGTAGTTTTTACGTGAAAGAGTAACAAACATCCATACATCCATACATCCATACTTACAAACTTTCGCCTTTATAATAGTAGTAGGATTTATTAGTTGTTTTTTCTTTTTCAGGATTCTCATGTAAGTTTTAAATTAAATATGTGTTTTTTTGTATGTTTGTGAGAGATATTATTATTACTTCATTTGTTGTTCAGAATCGGTGAAATACGAAACAACGGCTTCTGGTAAAAATATTAACAGAACAGTACAATTTTAAATAACTTTCGTTTTAAATGCAGTTGAGTTTTTCTGATATTAGCCTCGGGAAACCATTGCAAAGTCATGGCTGAGATCTTTATCCAGCAATGAAGTCTTTCAACAAAGACGTTGATGAGAAGTTTTTTGACTAGTTCATATAAACTGCTGTTGATCCTGGTGTACAGGAGTTACAGTAGTGGGCATGTGGGAGGGATTGGTCCTATTAGTTATTGTAAAATAATTTAATGAATTCTGTAAAGTAAGCATGCACCTTTTTGCTATTATTTACAACCTAACAAGGGATCAAACGGTTGCAAAAACTGGCCTCACAAGAAACCCAATCTCATAGATACCTGTTTATTTTTAGGTATTCAACCTTTGTTTAACCTTTATTAATTGACTGTACTACATAAAGAACAATTTATTTAAATTTCAAATGTCATTAATCAACAGCAACCAATCACGGAAGAGGAGTGGCATCGCTTTGTTTATAAACATAGTTAAATAGCGCTGAAAGAAATGAAAAGATTACATCACCCCAGTTTTTAGTAAGGGCGTGGTTTATAAAACTTATAAAAATATGTTCGGAACCAACAACTTAGAAATCGATTGCTTAGTGATAAGTTGATGGATGTTGGAAGATGTAACAGCATCCTGGCCAGTCCTTCGACAGATACAGCTAAAGCCTTATATGATTTGTATGCTGAATACATAAGAATAATGCAAAATATAAAAGTGGCTATGATGGAGCGACATAGTCATAATTGTGGCTAAACCCTGTAAATAAAGATTAAAAAAAAGAAAAAATATATATGTTCTATATACAACACTAGTCCAACTGTATTTATGCGTGTGTGCTCTAGGCGCTGGAATGAATCGGTTCTCTGACTTTTCTTTATATTATATAATTTTATATGGTTGTAATCTTTGTTTTTCTGTTCTCTAAAAATCAAGCACTTTTATATTTAAATGTGAAAACATGTAAATGGTTTATAGTTATTTAATTAGAGGTTAATTAGTTATAAGATACTGTATGTTTTCCAAATCAAATAAAATAAAATACTCGTATAAGACGCGAAGAGATTCGATCGTTGACTTTTGAGTAGACGGTAGTTCACGGTTAAGTAGTACTTTGCACTTGAATTATGCTAATCTATGCTGCTTTTTAATCAGTTACGTGTTTATAAATAAACAAATCATGTGCATGATCTACAAAATAATTGTTTAGCATTTATATAGCTAGCTAGCATTTAATAATATACTGCTGTACATAAGCCTCTCCTGATAAAGGTGATTTTGGCTTACTATAACACGATGACGAGACCAGACCAGGGTTGGTTAATTATTCAATATTCACATGATAATCTCATTCAAAAATTTTACCGTGGGAGAGCCACGCTTTGGTATGAATGGGACGGCTCGACCGGAGTGACACCATGGCCTCACAGAAAACTAGAGTGAAATAGCGCTTGCGGTATGTTTCACAGAGTGAGTGAGGATACCGGAGGCCCATACCCAATCCTATCCCTCGATCCCCCTCCCCATCCCCCAAAGGTAGGCAACGCACTTGTGACGCCTCTGGTGTTGCGGTTGTCCATGGGCGGCGGTAATCGCTTATCATCAGGCGATGCGTCTGCTCGTTTGCCACCTATACCATTAAAAAATAGGGCAAAATATATTAAGACGAATATAGTATTTAAGGTAAGAATTACAGGGCTATTTTTCTTTTCTAAAATATATGCAGTCTAAACAACTTCTCATAGCATTAGTCCTGTAACAATGAATCTCATCATTTTGAAAATTTGCCTGAATAAACAAAGATAAAAACAAAACAAAACAACTGTTTAGTATAAATTAGAACGCATATTGGACAAATCAGTAGCTTTAATAACACAACAATATTAATTATTTTAACTGTATTCATAATAATTATCATGCGTATCTCATAAATGTCTCATGTATATAATTATGACTGAAATTATTTTATGACCGTTTGGACAGTTTTATTTGTTAGTACTTTGTTAACTGTTGACATGGGAACTTAGAAATTCTAGGTCGTCAGTTCGTTTTACCCAACACGTGTACTCCAGGCCACAGTGAGAATGTTGCTATATACATAATTATACTCAGTTTTGGGTGATATATTTCTGTTATCATCTTTCGGTCTTTATCCAAATTTAATTTGGTATAAATGCTATGTTAATTTGCTAAAGGATTATCTTTACTTCTTAACCGACTTCAAACAAGGAGGTTGTTCTCAATTCGACTGTGTTTCTTTGTGTGTTATTTCATTAATTGTTACTGGGTGTACCGATTCTTATACGTGATCATCATTATCAAACTATTGCCGTCCCCAGTTGAACCTAGCCCTCTCCTATTGAACATCAGACTGATCTATTTTGGGCATTTCGCATTCAAGTCATTAGCTAAATTTATGTACGTACGCATGTATGCTAGTTGGTCTGGTGGTTGACGTACACGACTGACGACCAAGAGATCTAAGGTTCGATTCCCGGGTCGGTCCAAAAGTGTTATTGATATTTTTTGATTAGAGAAATACTTAATAACAGCTCGAAGCTCGAAAGTTAAAAATAGCATTAAACTCCTTTGAATACTTTAAAAGACCTAAACGAACAGACAGTACAGAAGATGTATTCAGTTTTATTAGGCCATTATAGTTGTATTGCCAGTAGCGGTTGTAAAAGCAGATAAATTGTAGGAATCCGTTCAAAGCGAGAATGTCTGATTATAAAGTGTTTATTTAATGTAACATCTCATAAACTACTCTTAGTTTGTTACCAGTTATGTTCAGTAGTAATTTAAATCTTGATGGACATCTTACAATTTTCTTGACGGTGCTTCCATTGCTTTAAATGGATAAAGCTGAGTTAGTGATATAATCCTACTAATAGTATAAATGCAAGAGTTTGTAGGGATGTGCATGTGTGTGTTTGTTAGTCTTTAACGCAAATTTTCATGAAAAATGGCTGTAATATAGTTTAGACATCGGAATAACATAATATTCTACTAATCCAACTATAATATTATAAACGCGAAAGTTTCTGAGTATATAATTGAGTATGTTTGTAGCTCTTTCACACAAAAACTGCTGAATGGCTTTTCGATCAAACTTTTCAATAATTTAGTTTATACATCAGAATTATACATAGGCTACAATTTATAAAGATTTTACTACATGCACGATAGCCAAATGGATGTAGGACCCAATTATGTTTTATATTATTTGAACGCGCTAATCACAGGACCCGTTGGTCCGATTTAAAAATTTCTTTCAGTGTTGGATAGTCCATTTACCGAGGAAGGCTATAGGCTATATATCATTACGCTACTACTCATAGGAACGGAGCTTTGGTTTTTTTACTATTGCAATATTATTTTATTAATATTAAGGTGTATAATAAAGAGTTTATCTATCTATCTATCTATGTTTTAAAGATTATCAGCTCAAGTTATTTTGCTACATAATAACTATCTATCTAATAAATTTCCGAGGAAATTGATTTATCGGTTCTGGAGAATAGCCGTTAAAACCAAAGATCGAAAACTAAACGAAACATAATGTTAATAGTATGCTAACTGAGATATTAGAAAGACTACAGTTTAGTTACATTTATAGGTATATATTATTACAAACGATACATAAATGGAGATGACAAAATATCATAAAACACATATTACTGTACATATTTCGTAATATATTAATCGAGTTTATAATTTAACTAGCTGACCCACGCAACCTCGTTTGTGTCTTATATTGCCCGTAGATAATTTTCCCCGTTTTTGAAACATTCTTCATTGGTGCTCCGCTCCTATGAGTAGTAGCGTAATGATATATAGCCTATAGCCTTCCTCGATAAATGGACTATCCAACGCTGAAAGAAATTTTTAAATCGGACCAACGGGTCCTGTGATTAGCGCGTTCAAATAAACAAACAAACTCTTAAGCTTTAGAATAGAATAGAATAGAATAGAATAGAATATACTTTATTGTACACCAATTACAAATTACTTAACTTAAAATTCAAGAGGATGTGTACAATGGGCGGCCTTATTGCCAAAAGCAATCTCTTCCAGGCAACCTTTGGATGGACATATTTACCGGAGAAAGAAATGAACGTAATAAAGGGTAGTGTAGGTGTTTTAAAGTTATGGTGATGTTTAATAATAACATATAAACATAAACATACACATATACATACACACACATGCACATATATATATACAAAATCCAAATATATACAATATATATATATATATATATATCAATATATAAAAGCATTCAGTCATGTACAGCCACTGAGAGTAAAGGTACTTATGAATCTAGGTAGTGAATTTTAACCATATTCTTAAATGCCGTTAGTGTTTGTGCACGTCTCATAGATATGGGTAAAGAGTTCCATAATCTGACAGCCTGCACCGTGAAAGATTTGTCATAGAATATAGTAGCGTGGCTAGGTACCATTAACTCCAAGGATTCCGACGACCTTAAGGATCTCAGATGTGTGTCACCGAGGAATACAAAACGTTCCTTTAAGTAAGGTGGAGTAAAGGGATTAAATAAAATACTATAAAGTATAGAAAGTATATGAGAATTCCGTCGAAGTCGAATTGGGAGCCACTTGAGCAATTTGCGAAATTCAGACACATGATCATATTTATCATATTATTAGTATAGATACTATTAGGCATTTATTTATACTATACTTAGAAAGGATAATAAATATTAAAACTCATTCGTCTCGACATACAGTCAGCAAGGGTTTTCACATAAATAAAACTATATTTTATAGAAAATCTCTCTCTGTGTTATTAGATCTAGCTGTTGTCGCCCAGTCTGCAACTCAGACGCCATATTGTTTTCGCATCTACATATGCTTTGAATAAATATGATCAGTAAGCTTTCTGTTACAAAAGAAAGAGACATTTGATTTATACTCACATCGGATTTCAAGTATTGACCTTGTATCAAGTTACTAACAAAGCTAAACAAACAGAATATAAATCATTCGGCCACTGTCGATTTCCATACAAAATTTACGATACGATGACCGCCATTTTGTTTTTGCTGTCAACAATGTCTTTAAGACTAAATATATGTTAGGTAGTTGTCATATTTCAATGGATTCCGTAAGTTTGTTTAGACTTATCTTATGTTTCGATTAACATAATGTGAAGGAAATAAAGGGCTTTTGTTCGAAATGTCAGTTGAATAACTGTGTGTCATATGTTTGCTGAAATTCCTTTAAGCTGATCTTTGACTTGGTCCGATAGATATTGAAGAGAAATATTTTAAGTATGTTGCGATAAAAATTTAAGCACTTTGAGAGAAGATTTATAGTAGATATTTTGTTACGAAGTTGGTAGATAGTTTTAACGGAAAAAATAAAGGAAAAAAAATGATTGTTCGATAGAACTGGCTTAATACTCAGGTGTGTACAATAAAAAAGACTACTGTGAACCATTCTTAAAAGATAGACATATTATTATGCTATCGCGGATTTTCTTCAAGAACTTTTAAAGGGAAGATATTTGACACATTGCTTTAATGAAACTTAAACCGTTTACGTAACACACGTAATAAAAGCTCTCAAACATTTTCCACGTTTTTTGAAACATTTTAATTAATACTCCGCTCCTTTTAGTCGTACCGTGACGAAATATAGCCGTGATGAAATATAGGCTATACCTACAACGATAACTGAGCTATCTTACAATAAAATACTTTTTCATCCATACTAACTCAGTCTGTTCGTCTGTCTGTCACGCTTTCACGCTTTACCGCTGCACCGATTTTAATGAAATTTGGAATGGAGATACTTTGATTTTTGAGGAACGACATAGGCTTTCTACTGCGATAACCGAGATACTCACGGGTGGAGCCGAGGACAAAAGCTAGTAATTTTATGTAGTTTAAATAATTAGTAGTTATAGTTAACGCATGCAAGCAATAAATAATTTATTCCGCATTTGAGTCCTCATTGTTTCTATCACTCGTGTGAATCTGTGTATTTATGTGCGTGTCCGTTATAATAGCTCGGAGTTTGGAAGTTGGCATCTGAACCCCGAGTCTCGGAGAGCACGTAAACTGTTGGTCCTGCGCCTGATTTCTCCCCGATTTTGTCGGTTAACCGTCTCATCGGATTATGAGAAAGAGGGAACAGAGAGTGCACCTGTGTTTACGCAAACACTTGTGTACTATTATATCTCCTGCGTAGTTGGGTGGTCTCCGTTGAGACTGGCCGCCGTGGCCGTTATTGGCTAGGAGAACATTCTTATTATTTCAATACCAAACTTTACTAAAGATACTATAGTTTAGGTGAGAAAAAAATACTGTGGAGGAACGGGTATCATGTTCCACTCAACACAAAGGAAGGATCCTCCGACCAGGCGAGGTGATCTAGTTCAGTGTATCTTCGGTAGATGGCGCTGTAATAAGTTATTGTTGTGTTATATGTGGAAGTCGCCACAATATTAAACATACAGAATTAAAGAGCGAGAAAGTAATAGATAAATTCAAGACCAGAATGCCCTTTTGTTCCCAAGGCACATAACACCAGGTAATATTAACTGGAACATTGAAATAGCTGTGTTATTTTAATGTTCAATTTGTTGTTCGTGGAATCAATCAAACCAAGTATTCAGGCCGGGTGATTCCTGGTAGCGCTTTACAATCTATTTGAAGCTGTTTAGTTGTGATGAAATGTTACATTCGCATTTATTAATACTTAAAGGTATTTACTAAAACAACATCAGTATTATTACTAACGAACCGTAATTCAATATGGCGCTTTGTGTTTGCATCGATTTAATATGTAATACATCGCAACCTATTTTTATTTATTTGTAGCGAGTAACTTTGGCTATGCAACAAATACTATATTTGGTGTGGGTGCTGAACTTTTTGAGTTTAAAAAAGTGAACAAATAAACATTGATGTACATTGTATTATTATATAATCTATACCTACAAATAAATAAAAATTTGCAGTGTCTGTTTGTAATATTAAAATAACCGCTTTTTACTAAATGCATATGTATGGACACACGGTACATATACCAAAATATAAATTTTTGTATGTCTGTCTGTCTGTTTGTTTCGGCTAACCTTTCGAACGGCTAGACCGATTTTGACTGAATTTTCAGTGGGAGATAGCTGATAATATAACAAGTAACTTAGGCTCCTTTTTTAGACTAGTTTTGCCCTGCGACGTTACCCGGGTTTACTGTTGTACCGCGATAACGCCACGGTGCTAATCTTAAATAAAAACATTTAAACATACTATTCCCCGTATATATTACATAATAAATAAAATTTTATACTAAACTAAATCTCTAAAACTTCAAAAATGGGACAATACATTCAAATTCCAGGTGAACAAACCGATGCGTGACGCGCCGCATGAATCAAAATATCGTAACATAAAAATGTTATCGTCTATTGTTTCTCCAATTCTTCATAAACTTAACATTAATATCTATTTCATGGCACGTAACTCGAAAACCAGCACCCTGCGCACTTATATCGCTTGAAATATTTTATAATCAAATCGAATCGACTTGCAGAAAACAGTTCGTTAGTTCGATCGATGGTAATCGATCACCGCCTTTTCTTGAAGGTTTGAAGGTCGTTTTAGTCACAGACCTAAACACCAACACACACAGTACAGTAGTTAACAAAGTACCTAAATAGAAAGCTCTGTCCCCTTAGACAATATGTAAGTGAATCACTAACGTCTCTTTTCTTTTGTATTATTGGCTAATATTTGATTTCAATTAGTGTTTGAGATGTCATTCCTATAAATTTCTTAGTTTTCTAATAGGTACCATATATACACTCTCCCCCATCCCTCTCCCTATCCCCCAAAGGCCGGCAATGCACTTGTGACGCCTCTGGTGTTGCGGGTGTCCATGGGCGCCGTTATTCGCTTACCATCAGGCGATACGTATGCTCGTTTGCCCCATATTACATAAAAAAAGTTTATGGAATGTCGTTTAGGGCTAGTCCCGAAGGTCCATATTAATGTCTACATTAATTAACTAGTATTCTAACAAAATAAACGTCTATCAAAATATTTCATAACCCATTCGAGAAATTTCCCTTCGAATACCACAACAATAAATCACAATAAATACATTTCAGACCGCCATTGTCGCTATTAAGGGCACTGCAGGTCGATCCCTTTTTATCAATTTAAATTGAACTTTATTGCTACTGTTAAAAGTAGATATTAATTAGTCATTGGTACAGTTTGACTGAGTGTTATTAAAATAAATAGTTACTGGTATCGAATACGCGTACCGATTGCCAATGCTCATTTAGATACTAGGTGGCAATCCATTGCTTTTTCTAAGGCACACCATTGAAATTGGAATCGTAAAAATAATGAGATCTATATCAGACATTGACAAGATATATTTATTTAAGTTTCGACTGTTTTTAAATATTGTGGTAAACTACACTCTTATTACACAAGATTGCAAAAGAAAAATAACAACAATTTGAGTCTGTCCCTCCAAATTTGATAGTTCCGCCAATAAAATTGCTTATTTCAAAGGTATAAGATTTGAACGAGATTTTATGATAAGTTAACATATTTTGTAAAAAAAATTCGTAAGGCTTTTCACGCATTATTACACTGCGAATCTTACCGAATAAAAGTTTATTTACTCACAATTACTTTACAAAATAATTTCGATACTTCACATTCATCAAACACCCCACAATCCCAATTTTTTTTATCAAAATCTGCAACCACTGTTCACTACTCAGACTAAACAAACGGACAATAAATATTTATGTCACAAGATGTGTTTACAACCTACACAGTTGACTTATTTACTACTGTAAAGTAATTCAAGTTTTTGTAACCTCTTACATAATTATACAGCAGAGACTCAAATGTGCGATGTTTTGTAGACGTTATAAAACATACTTGTCAACAATATAGCTGCGTAAAGTTTAAATGTCCGTTTGAGTTTTTTTTTTAAACTTCTTGGAACAGAACAGTTTCAGAGATGACGTGGTGTGTCAAGCAGCGTCTATTCTCAATGGTCCTACAATCTTGCATCCCTACATTCTTCGGGCATGTTTTTCGGCGTGGCGATCAATACATAAAACGCCTTATCGTTTAAGAGAGAGTGGAAGGCACTAGATTTCTCGGAAGGTTACCTACGCGTTTGACTGACCAGATCAAGTCTGCCATGGGATGTTCGGTGAACGAGTGCAGCAGGATGACCCTGAACAGGCAGCGATGGCAAAACATCTGGAAACGCATGATATCTTCCAAAACTAATACATAGCGATCACGTCTGCTCTGTCCAGAGCGTACTGGATAAGAAGAAGATTAAATCGGGCACTTCAAATCTTTTTACCCCATACGGTTTCACAGTTTGTCTGATCCACAAACTGTTGTCCTGAGTTGTGTTTTTTGTGTCTATTTCCTATAGGTATATTTGTAAAGTCCCCCGCGACACACAATGGATTACATTCCTAACGTAGAATTTTTTATTAGTGTTGTCATATAAGTTACAATTAAAATTAACTTTGATAAAATTTACAACAGTAAGGGAAACTCTAAACTCAAACTAAAGCTTAATGATATTTTTTTTATAAATCATAGTTAAGTAGATCTATTTATCGCCCTGAAACGTCCTGCATACTGTTTCAGTGTTTTTTTCCGATATTTAGATTATATAAATATACTAGAATTACTTACTCACAAGTATTATATAGATACATAAGAATTATGTGGTCTTATAATAATTTCTTCAATGCTTATAACTTCATTTGTTTTATGACAGTCACATTATTATTATTTTACAAAAAGTATTCCCACACTATTTATACAAACTGCTTTGAAAAACCAAGATAAAAATTAAATCAAACTTTCATTTTATAAGTATGACCTAAGCTGGAGATGCAAAATAAATAAGCCATTAAATTTTATTTTAATAAACCATTAAACGATGATATATTAAGGCAAGACACAACCACCAACACAAGATCTTATATGTCCGGTAAGATAACAGTCCGTGGAATCTCAACTGATAATGCTTAAGACGAGAGCTTTAATTGCAGACAACCTTGACATTCCATTGTTATTACGGTCAATTTATGGGTTCATATTTGAACATGGCTGTGTTTTTGATTTATATTTTTATAATAAGGTAACGTAAATCTTTATTGCAGCACTAAATACCCTTACTCTGAAAGACGAAGAAAACTTAACAGAATTAACATACGCGCTAGAACATATTAAATGGGACATCGTCGCCCGTGAGACAAGCGTCCTGGAGAAAACACGCTAGAACCATTCACATACTGCAAAAAACCAGAAGCAGGAACGGAGAAAAGTTAAAGTTGGAGGAGGCCTTTGCCGATTGGCCAACAGACCTACAAAAATAATTAACTATTAGAATAGATTAAGATTAGTTTAGCCACAAAAATAGATTTATATAATTTCTCTCAACTCTCAAAATAACTCATAGTTAATATTTCTTAATACTTTGTAAATAGCAACTAAGTTGGTCTGAATAAAGGGCTTTATTATTATTATTATTATTAATAAGGTAACAGAACCGCTCTTCGTCTTCGTCGTCGTTATTCGTTGTTTAAAAAAAAAATGGCTAAGAATAAATACACAAAATAAATTTCCTGTTTTAGTGGTTTGTGCTACTAATAGCTATGTGAAAAATTGTTGGTCTCATTGCATTACATCTTTGTCATCATGCTGTTATTGCACCGACTCGATCTAAAATTGAGAGAGTTGTAATCGGTGCAATGTGTAATATTGCAAATGGATCTGACTCGTAGAATTTCTCTATTAAAATATATTTAGATAAACCTAGGGTCAAGCAATTACATCCATATTTTTTTGACACTGACGTTTATCTTAAAAGAATGCCTGTTGAAAAAAACTAAACATTAACCATATTTGATAACAGCGGGATATCAATACATAATCTACTTCCAGAATGGAAAAAAAAGTATATTTATATCTGTCAAAAACAAAATGGCTGACACACATACTTTTGGCGCCATAATACCGCTCATGATTTAACCCGTTAATCTGCAATGGCGCCGCAGATCAACTGACTGGGTTAAGTTTTTTAGTTATAAAAGGCAGAAAGAATTTTAGGTCAACGAAAAAGCGAGTTCATTACTGCAGTTGGCTTGATTGGTTTAATTAAATTGAATCAAACTACAACAATGATTAATGTTTTCCTCTATGTTGGCAACCTTATCAGGAGACAATAGTTCATTTAAAATCTTTTATTTTCGTAATAATTTTGTTACAATTCAATATTTCTATTAAGAAATGTTTCAAATTAATTTGAAAATTGTTTTTTATGTAAGTACTGTATTAACTTTCATCTCATTCTCATTTACACCGTGGGAGAGTCACGCTTCGGCATGCATGGACCGGAGTGATACCACGGCCTCACAGAAATCCGGTGTGAAACAGCGCCTGCGCTGTGTTTCACCGCGTGAGTGAGGATACCGGAGGCCCACACCCCAACTCCTCCCCCATCCCTCTCCCCACCCCCTAAAGACCAGCAACGAGCTTGTGACGTCTCTGGTGTTGCGGGTGTCCATGGGTGGTGGTAATCGCTTACCATCAGGCGATACGTCTACTCGTTTGCACCCTGTTCCATAAAATTTATGATTTTTTTAATGAAAAGCTGTAAATTTGAAATTACAAACTGACATTTCAAATTGTTTCCACCGTGGGAGAGCTATGCTTCGGCATGAATGGGTCGGCTCGACCGGAGTGATACCACGGCCTCACAGAAAACCGGTGTGAAATAGCGTTTGCGCTGTGTTTCACCGAGTGAGTGAGGATACCGGAGGCCCATACCCCAACCCCTCCCCTCATCCCCTTTCCCATCCCCCAAAGGTCGGCAACGCACTTGTGATTTTGGTGTTGCGGGTGTCCATGGGCGGCGGTACTCGCTTACCATCAGGTGATACGTCTGCTCGTTTGCCCACTATTCAATAAAAAAAAAAAAATATTTATTTGCGTAGATTGAAATATTTAATACATTTCTTGTGCATAGTAATTTTAACCTAAACTATTATCATTGTTGTGTAAACAAAGTTACATGTTTGTATATTTTAAGTCTATTATCTCTAAAGCAACAATTTAGACATCATATAAGTAATAAAAATATGAGTAAATGTGTACCAAACCGCTTTGTAAATATAATTTCATATGATGTTTTAAAAAACCAGCAACCAGGCCATTGTTACAAATAGCTTTTTTTATCTTTCGCCTCATCAAGAATAATGGTGTAGAGAATAAGATAATTGTATAACAAGTTTTTGCGTAATAGTTCTGGTTATTTTTTGGATATTTGGCGTCGTTTTTAGAGGACAAATTTGTGTTTAAAAATTTTTGTGTTCTTACGTAGAAAATTGTGACGGGCGAGAATGCTAGAAGACGCGAACACTTGGTATACCGACCATGGCGTACTCGAACTTTTCTTTACACCGCCATCGTCACACTGCCGAGTTATAATCTGACTTGGTTGCCGTTTATTTGTATGAATGTTTTTGGCAGAACTTTTTTTTTTATCTTGAAGATTCTTAAAAATATATGTTGTAAATTATTTTCATAAAATATTGATGCAGCAGACCAAAGATTAAAAGGCAATCTTCCATTAACTGATGTTAAAACTTTTTAATAACAAATCGATATTCAAACACTTGACCGATTTAAAAGATTATGATGTACGATAATGTGATGTTTAAATTTGGAACGTTTAAAACGCAGCTGAAGTATGAACGTTATCTTTTATTAATGTAAAGAAATGATTTGGGTTAATATTTATTTCTTTCAACTGAATACAGATAAATAACAATGTTTTCTCTTCAGGAATGCTGCGCTGTTTAATTTGTAGGGTTCCGTACCCAAAGGGTGAAAACAGGACCATATTACTAAGACTCCTCTGTTCGTCTGTCCGTACGTCTATCTGTCACCAGACTGTATCTCATGATGATGTATGTATTATGTTGCCGCTAGAACAGCAAATACTAAAAACGGAATAAAATAAATATAAAAAGGGACTCCTATACAACAAAACTGATGTACATACATATGTAAAACGTGACTTAACGTTATATAGATAAGGTTTAGTGTTCCTAATCAAATACTAAATATAATAAACAGGTGCAACACGCTTGCAAACCATAAAGAGAGCGCACACAGGTTAATTTTTTTATTACCGGTACATACAAACGTTACGCTTTATTAAATAAGTGCATTCAAATAGAATAACGGCTATTTGTCTTTTATCATTTTCATTTCATGAGGCCATCACTATTTTTGTGAATGTTGACAGTTATAAAATCCATATTCATAACCTACTATAGTCCGGCCACTAAGAGAATGCGTTTCTGACACTTGTAAATTGGTCATGAGTAGTGATGTGCCATGAATATCATTAATAATATTTGGTAACAGTATTTATAGCATTCATTATGCATAATTATTCAATTTAGATATATTTTATATTTCAAACACAATATTAACAAAATTGTTGATGGATGAATTAAATTTAATCGTAATTTCTGAATGAAACCAAGGGAAAGAAAATAAAAATACTGTATTTATTGAAAAATATATATTATGAAATACATAGTTTTAAGATTTCAATAATGTCAAATCAAAATTTAATCCGACTCCGATTTGCTTGAGGACTCGCTGTCATCTTCACCAACATGTATTATCATGTTATTATCAATCATAGTATCTATACGAATATCGCGGTCAAAGTCATCAAATATCATTTTTTTAGTTTTTTCAACCACCTTCATCCAGTCATCTCTTGTGACTTTTTCGCATGCTTCTTTTAAAAGCGTCTTCATCTTTTTTATGCCATATGGTGGAGAAGTATTATGGCGGGCTGCATAACCTTTAATTTGAGCCCAGATTAGCTCTATGGCATTATACTGGCAGTGATATGGAGGAATTCGGAGAACGCGATGACCGCACTCCAGAGCCAGCTCATCTATTTCGTATCGAATATTTGATAGCTTATGGTCGTTGACTAATTTCATCAGCTCAGCTTTTAGCATTGACATATTTGCGTCAATGCCACTTCTTTGCAGCCAAGCCACCAATTCCTCTTTTCTATTAGCTTGAGTAGGTGCTTTATTTATTTGCACCGAATGATAAGGGACGTTATCCATTATTATAACTGAAGGCTCTGGAAGGCCAGGTAGCAACACATCCTGGAACCACTCCTTGAATACAGCTGCATTCATTTCTTCGTGGTAGTTAGTGGTAGTTTTTGACTCAAATGCTAATAAACCATTTTCCACAAAATACTTCGCACAACCAGCGTGGCATATTATGAGACGTGCTCCTTTACCGATTGGCACTTTCGAAATCGACGCTTGAGTGTCATCTGTCCAAGAACGAGAAAGCTCGTGATTGGTGTTCAGCCATGTCTCGTCAATGAAAACGACATTGTCCCAATTATCAATTTTTTTTGCTTCTCTTAGAAAAGTAATTCTTTTTACCAGAAATATAAAGGGATAAAAATAGTTTTTCATTTATTTTTAATTCAGCTGACTGATACCACGACAATTATTTTCATAAGTTTGGTTTGATCGTACCTATATCGTATTATAAACTATATTAAACTTAACTCGTATGTATTAAGTACATTATACACACTCTCGAAAAATTTCTCCGATGTCCCCAGGAACTTTAATGTCGTTCGTATAAATGCCCAAAGCATTTCGGCACATTTCCCTGAAATAGTGACAACATTCGACTGTACGACATCCTTACATACTTTGTAACTCATCTTGTTCTACTGTTTTTTTTGTGTATTCAATAAAGATAAATAAATAAAATTATATATTATAAAATTAGAACGTTTTATTTAACAATATATCGACCGACAGAATATATTACGATATATTCGATATATTCCAAAAATACTCAGTTACAATTCAGTATTATTTTGTCTCATCACTACAAAAACAAACTATTGACATAACATTGAAACAGCGCAGTTTGACGTCGTTAGACTATTAAAAATTATTGTTCTTAAATTAATTAATTGATTAATTGTTAATAACTTTAGCCCAAAATAAAAGGTTTATTGTACATTGGCATGATTATTTAATTTTTAATGTTATTACTCATTATTAAGGTTAATAAAAGATATTTAAAATTTTGCCATAAATTGTACACCAGTTCAAAGTTACATCGCCCATTGGATCACGACCTGTCAGGAACGCATTCTCTCAGTGGCCAGACTATAATATTATAACCGCGAAAGTTTGTGAGTATGTAAGTGAGTAGGTATGTCTGTTGCTTTTTACGCACTTTTTTTTATGAATATGGGGCAAACGAGCAGACGCATCACCTGATGGTAAGCGATTACCGCCGCCCATGGACACCCGCAATAAATAATAATAATAATAAATATTTTCGGACATCTAACACACAACGCCATCTAGTCCCAAACTAAGCAGAGCTTGTTCTATGGGTACTAGACAACTGATATTAATACATATATACCTTGTTTTTGTGTAAATACATACATATTATAGATAGAAAACACCCAAACTCCGAAACAAATATTTGCAGATCATACAAACATTTGGTCCGACCCGAGAATCGAACCCGAGACCTCAAGCACAGCAGTCGCATACGCTACCACTGCGCCAACGAGGCAGTCAAAATACAATACGCAATACCACAAGCGTCACAAGTTCAGCTAGTTAGAAATTAAATTTAAATTCAAAAGTACAAACGGCTGGCGTCGAGGGCAAATGCTAGTGTTTTATAAATATTAAAGTTACATAATCTGAGATACAGTTCAACGACTTGTCCGGATCGTTGTTAAATAGTTATTTTAATTCTTTTATTTGACTGCCTCGGTGGCGTAGTGGTAGCGTATGCGACTGCTAAGCTTGAGGTCTCAGGTTCGATTCTCGGGTCGGACCAAATGTTTGTATGATCTGCAAGTATTTGTTTCGGAACTTGGGTGATTTCTATGTATAATATGTATGTATTTACAAAAAAAAGTATATAAGTATTCATATCAGTTGTCTAGTACCCATAATACAAGCTCTGCTTAGCTTGGGACTAGATGGCGTTGTGTTAGATGTCCGAAATATTATTATTATTCCTTTTACCGAATAAGATTACCGACTTACAAATTCACTTTCCCTTCTTAGATAGTTCTTCTTATCCAAATCGTATGTATGTATATGTACACACATATTCAATTGAAACGCAACTGCTGTCTGGCCTTTACATTAGGGAGTCACGCCTATAATAATAATAGTATTACACACATACGGTCGTTTGATTCCAAACTAGACAAATCATGTACTATGGTAACCAAACGACTGATAAACAATATTGGGGAATATTTTACCGTGGGAGAGCCACGCTTCGGCATGCATGGGCCGGCTCGACCGGAGTAATACCACGGCCTCACAGCGAACCGGTATAAAACAGCGCCTGCGCTGTGTTTCACCGAGTGAGTGAGGGTACTGGGAGCCCTACACCAATCCCTTCCCCATCACATCCCCCAAATGCCGGCAACGCACTTGTAACGCCTCTGGTGTTGCGGGTGTCCATGGGCGGCGATATCGCTTACCATCAGGATACGTCACATTATTACTCGTTTGCCCACTATTCCACTAATAATATATAATATATATATATATATATATATATATATATATGTATATATATATTTATATATATATATATATATATATATATATATATATGTATATATATATTTATATATATATATATATATATATACATTTAGATTTATACGTCACTGTTATAGTAGAAATGTCGTACATACATGTGCCAAACCTTCGATAAAACATTGATCAGCGTGCCAGACGGATTACTCGTAGTTGTTTCGATAAATGTTACGAGAGAGAATTAAATCACCATCATCAGCCTATCGCAGTCCGCTACTGGACGTAAGCCTCTCCAAAATACGCCATAAAAAATCAAATAAAGTTTTTTTCAATTTATGGTCATGACGTCATTAATTAAAATAAGTCACATCTTTAAATTCGAAATTAGATCAAGTGTCGTTCTGTTTTTTTTTAAATAATTAATCTCTAATTACATTTTTTTTAATTGTCCCTAAGTTCATTGTTACTTTTTTAAATCCAATTCTAATTTTGAAAACAACGTCATTCTTGTTTTTTAAACTGCATTTCCCGTTTTTATTCCCATTGTATAATAGTGATGTACCTATATTGTTTTACAAGTATCGTTTTATTGTTACGATAATACCGTTCTATTTACTGTCTGGTAAAAACAATATGAATGAATTTATCATTCCTTTGTTGGCAGACTTGGCGACGCTAATGAGGCCTGATGGTCACACATATTAATAGCAATGTGAATTTGCTATTATTGTTATACAGACATAAAAAACAATATAAATAAAACGTTTATATTTTGTGAAGCATGTTGTCCGGAGATTGAGTCGTGACCTTGACCGGCGCGGACATAAAACCTTTTTCTACGGATGTGTTATAGATAACATAGTTTTTATAATAATAAACCTATTTAGTATATTTCTTAGTCATAATATTGTCTCGTCTTTAATAAGATGTGCTATAAATATAAGTGTGATAATATTTTGGGTCTCGTTGACATAAAACACTGATAACTATTATCTTTCTTTGATGCGTTAGCCGCCTGTGTCTTCACAGATCAATAATACAGAGTGTGACGACTCTTATACATCTCATAATTAACAATAATAATAATAAATATTTCGGACAGATTACTAAACTGAACAAAAACAATTGAAATGCGATGAAAACAGAAAAAAAACAACAAGTGACTAGTTTCGAAAAAGAATTCCTGGTATTTTTAAAATAAAATTAATTTGAAATTAGAACTCTTGATTTGGGATATAAGCCTCTCCTTATAAAGGAGGTTTTGCCTCTACATCACGCTGGCCCATCTTGCCTTAGTTGGCATAACTGTTGTTTCAAGTTTTCCTTCTTTTTGCTCCCTTAGTAGACTATCACGATACCCATGGGGTGAAGGGTGAAGACAATGTAAACATTTTTTTGAAAAAAGAAAGAATTTGATGGGGCCAATGTTGCAGAACGGCAATTTTATAAGTGAAAACCATTCCGTTCAAAGGACATTTTGTTTAAAGACTTCGTTTTGTTTACATTGAGGAAACCGGTATCACACTTTCACTGACTGTGAGATACTTTAAATAATATAAATGGATTTTAAAACCATTTCCGAAACCGGAGAAGGTATTTAATTAGGTTGAATTTTTTATCATGATTGTTATCTCTGAACCGTTATTGATTTGTGGGGAATGGATGTCATGTCCCTCCAACACAAAGGGAGGATCCTCCGACCAGGCGAGGTGATCATGCCTGGCGGGTCACTGCCCAACAGTTGATGTTGGGATGTTGTACTTATGATAATCGGCGCGAGAACTAATATTGCGCGATTCAGGATTGGCAGTTTCTTCGTATGGTACGTTACTCCATAGTTCAGTGTAACTTCGGTAGATGGCGCTGTAGTATGTTATGTTGTATGTGGAGGTCGCCACAGATTTAGTAAAATTAATTTAAGATTTATTTGGGAAGTTCTACTTCGTGACAAAAGATAATGACAACAATAAACGAAAATACCACCGCTTAGGAAATAAATAAGTTTTTTAGAACTCATCATAAAAATATAAAAAACTAGCTTGGAAAGTGTTTGATTGATAAGAAAATCTCTAATTTGATTGACCTGAGTTGACACTGTATCATATCGTTCTTCCCGTTTTACACTTAGATAAATTTTTAGGTCAAGCTAGCATAGTCTGATGATCTAAAATACAGACAATGTTTAATGATGATGAGAAAAAAATATTACCTATCTCCCTCCCCCATTACAAAGCTGCGCAAACCTGGTAAATCAATTATGTTAACATTTCACTTCATTATTTATAGAACAATAGCTGACCCGCGCAACTTTGTTTGCGTTGATTTGCAATCATCGTCTCCTATTGGTCTAAGCGTTGACTATGTTAGGCACGCCAGAAAAATTTTAAAAACATATAAAAAAAACGTAAATACGGTAAGATAGTTTCGGAGTTCACCGTAAACAATATTGTGACTTGAGAATCTTTATATAGTATGGAGTTGCTTTCGCTATCTGTTCGCTTAGATCTTTTAAACTAGTCAATGGATATTAATGTAGTTTTCAGCAATAGATGATAGACTGATTCAAAAGGAAGATTTGCTGTTGTACTTTTACAACAGCAACCGGGAGTATCATGATGGTGTATTTATAATTTATTGACAGTCTCGGTGGCGCAGTTCTAGTGTGCTGCCACTGCGCCACACTACCACTGCGCTACTTCCCGGGTCGGACCAAATGTTTGTATGATCTGCAAATATTTGTTTCGCAGTTTGTATGCTTTCTATGTATAATATGTATGCATTTACAAAAAAAAAGTTATATATGTATTTATATCAGTTGTCTGTGGGACTAGATGGCGTTGTGTGTTAGATGTCCAAAATATTTATTTATATTATTATTAATTATTTATTATATAGACAAAAGCGATTAAAGCATGATATACTATTATAAGGTAGTCACAGTTTGAGTTTAATTTAATTTAGTCCTAGGTTTACCTTTTTTATGGTGAAAGGGGGAAAAGAAGCAGACAGGTGACCTCATTGTGAGTGACCACAACACTACAAGAATATCTACATTTTCGTTGGTGAGCCACGCTTCGGCATGAATGGGCCGTCTCGACCGGAGTGATACCACGACCTCACATAAAACCGATTTGAAATAGCACTTGCGTTGCGTTTCATCAAGTGAGTAAGGAAACCGGAGGCCCATATCCCAACCCCTAACTCTATCCCTCTTCCCATCCCAAAAAGTAAGTACCTAGTAACTAGAATAAAGAATTTGATGCGAGTGGGTCTACGAGTAAAAACTAATAAGAAATTAAATAACGCATCTAAATAATACGTAACAATAATAAAGCAATCTCAAGATTACATGATTGTAGTATCAATAACATAGCAGAGACTATCTAGAGAATTTTATCAATCAACAAATCGGGGAAGCCCTTGAAATTTTAATTTAACATTGGGATGACCCGACATTGTTCTTTATTCAAAATGTTTATGATATATTTTTTCTCTTATCTAAATACCGATGCCCATGTGCAATTGCATCTCGAGATAGATTAGTTGCTGTCTTTGTGACCCACTCCTCTCCAAAATTAGAGGGAGGATCAGTGCCTCTCGATATATGAGCCTGTCAAAGTGAATCTACTTTGCCTGATGGAAAATATAAACAGAATCCAAGAGTAGTGATCACAATAATCATGGCGAATGCAGACCATGCAACATTGTAGCATGATGACACATACTATGACGGTCTATATACGGATGCTTGTGCATCATTGAGCCATGAGATGCTGTCATTTTAGGTTTGTCTCCTAAAATCTCATTATGATACGAAACAAGTAAGCAAGACTAGTTTTCTGCGAGCCGAGTGGAGAGGTGTACCGTATGATATGAGACTCTTATTGCAATTTTTTTTTTATGGAGTAGGTGGCAAACGAGCAGACTTATCGCCTGATGGTAAGCGATTACCGCCACCCATGGACACGTGCAATACCGGGGGCGTCACAGGTGCGTTGCCGGCCTTTGGGGGATGGGAAGAGGGATAGGGGGAGGGTTGGGATATAGGCCGCCGGTATCCTTACTCACTCGGTGAAACACAGCGCAAGCGCTATTTCACACCGGTTTTCTGCGAGGCCGTGGTATCACTACGGTCGAGCTGGCCCACGCATGCCAAAGCGTGGCTCTCTCCCGGTAAGGCGTGGTTCTCCCACGGTAGTATATACTTATGAATCTCGTATTAGTCAACAATAAATTGTGATAACACCTTAAGTATTCAGAGCACTTTGTTGTGATCAATTTTAAAGCGTAGGAAGACATGAATTATTCATTTTACTTGTCTAGACTTATCTTGTTATTCGTTTCGACCATTAGCTTAGATAAAAGGATTATTGATTTTTTACATTTATGTTTATACAAGCTGAATTCCGCGGTGTTACCCGAGGTACGACAATACGAAGGCGAAGCTATATCTTCATAATTGTAGCCTATGTGTTATTCTGATGTATAAGCTATATTATTGAAAAAGTTTCATCAAAATCCATTCAGTCGTTTTTGCGTGAATGAGTAACAAACATCCATCCATCCATACTTACAAACTATCGCGTTTATAAAATTAGTAGGATTTAGTTTTTTAAAGGCAATTTCCGCATTACGAATTTATCATGTGTCGTCGAGGACTTTACAAACATACATCAAATGGACACAAAGAACAACCAGACTCAGAAGAACAAAAATTGAGCGCCATCGGTGCTACAACAATCATTTAACATGTTTAAATATGATATATAAGTATTAAATATCCAGTTTCTCTTATTTTACAGTTAGTTAAACACATTTGTTCACAATGTCTTGTTAATTGAAACCATTTACACATGCTCAAGGTAAATTTATCAGCGTCGGCCCTGAGTGAGTGCAGCGGGCGGTTTTGGCGCCAGGTGACGAGAGACGATAAACATAAAAAATAACTAGGAAATCGGCTACTCTTCACCGTGAAAACCGACATACATATGCGCAAGCGGTAGTATGGGCGAAAGCTGGTTAGCTAGTTAGATATAAATATGTTAGGGAACAAGAGGGAACAAATGTAGAATAAATAATAAATTTTTTTCGGACATCTAACACACAACGCCATCTAGTCCCAAGCTAAGCAGAGCTTGTGTTATGGGTACTAGATAACTGATATGAATACATATATACTTTTTTTTTTGTAAATACATACATATTATACATAGAAAACATCCAAACTCCGAAACAAATATTTGTAGATTACACAAACATTTGGTCCGACCCAGGATTTGAACCCGAGACCTCAAGCACAGCAGTCGCATTCACTACCACTGCGCCACCGAGGCAGTGTCTGGCAAGAATAGAAGAGGTCTACGTCCAGGCTGATGATGACGTAGGAGGTACTACATAAAATGTTTGTACTACATAAATATAGACGTGGTCAGGTCTGGGCCAGCTAGTGAGACAGCCGTGTGTGAGATAGCTCAATTTAGGTACTATACAAACATTTCACCTCACAGAAAACCGGTGTGCAATGGCGTGTGTGTGTTTCACCGAGTGAGTGAGGATACCAGTGGCCCATTTTCTTTTTTCACTTGTGGAATCCCCGATGGGCCTTCACTCCACCGGGGATTACGGCGGGGCGGTGTGAGGCCCATACTCCAACCCCTCCCCCTATCCCCCTTCCCATTCTCTGACGTGACGCCTCTATTGCGTTGCAGGTGTCCATGGGCGGCGGTAATCGTTTACCATCAGGTGATACGTCTGCTCATTTGCCCACTATACAATAAAAAAAAAATCAATTTTAATTTTCAATATACATCAAACTTGCTACAAACAAAGATAGTCGAGAGATTTCGTAGTCGCAACAATATGCTGAACGCAGACTTTCTCATTAGTCACAATACTTGAGTTCTTGACAAGAGCCCTCATAGCTTTCAGCGGGCCCTTACACGCTTTCAAGTTTTAGACAGATACATGCTAAGTCTTTAGACTTTCTTACAAGAGACACGTACTGACCTACATTATCTTTAGTGTTTTATATGCATTCATATGTTTAAAAGGCTTTTATTCTAGACTAGCTGACCCACGCAACCTCGTTTGCGCCTTCTATTGCCCGTAGCTTGAAAATTTCCCCCCGGTTGCTCCGCTCCTATTAGTATAGGGTGTTTTTTTAAGCTAGATAGAACTTTAAATTGTAAAAAGTAACACAAAAAATTAAATTTTGATGAAACTTTTTTTTTTATTTGTTTCAGTATACTCTGACAAATCATCATGAATAGACTCACGCTTGAACAACGCTACGAAATTATCCAAATTTACTTTGAAAATCAGCTCATTTTTGAAGAAATAAGGTCCGATGATGCCACCAGCGTGAAAACCGCACCATACGGTGCATTTTTCTGGATGTAATGGAGTCTGTAGGGTCTGTTGTGGATTGGTCTCACTCCATATGCGGCAATTTTGCTTATTAACAAACCCGTTAAGCCAAAAATGCGCCTCATCGCTGAACACAATTTTGCGATAAAACAGTCGTCTATAAGTTGCGCGAATCGACGACTGATTTTCAAAGTAAATTTGGATAATTTCGTAGCGTTGTTCAAGCGTGAGTCTATTCATGATGATTTGTCAGAGTATACTGAAACAAATAAAAAAAAAAGTTTCATCAAAATTTAATTTTTTGTGTTACTTTTTACAATTTTAAGTTCTATCTAGCTTAAAAAAACACCCGTTATTAGTGTCATGATGTATAGCCTATAGCCTGCCACGATATATGGACTATCCAACACTGAGAGATTTTTTAAACAGGACCAGCGGTTCCTGAGATTAGCGCATTCAAACAAACAAACAAACTCTTTAGCTTTATAATATTAGTATAGATATCTCAGTGGAATTCTAATAATAAGTTAATTAAAAATTTTCAATTTACAGCGAAAGTGTTTCAATGAAAGTGAAATAAGATTTAGTAATTTTGTTTTAAATCTTCAGATGGACATTGAACTGTTTTTTGTAACATACTTTTTATAAAGAATGTTAAAAATTAAAATAAAATGTCTAAAGTAGCAGTAAATAGCATGGCTTATTTCGTAGGTTACGATTGGCCCCTTGACATAGTCCAACATGGGCTGGGAACTCATCAGAAAAGGAACCTGGCTACCGGATAGTGTTTAGTGGAGCATCACATACTCCTGGAGACCCCAAGGACAATGAGATCTATCAAAAATAGGTTACGAATTCATGAAAGATTGAGTTATGTTATTTGTATATGAGAGTTTTATACCTATATTTTTATTCATTTTATTTTTATTTATTTATTTCTAGAGAATTATGCAGTTCTGCATTCTATATTTGTGGAAAAAGGAGAGATTATCAGTAAGCTATATTTTTTTACACTAGACCAACATCTTCAATTTCATTTTTTTTTCTGCAATTGAATAAAATTATTCACTAATTGTCAACTTATTACTTTACTGGCAATATATCGTCTTATTATAACGATGAGACCCCATTTTATCACATTTATCATCATCATCATCTTTTATTCATCCACTGCTAGAAACAGACATCACTTGAGATAAAAAACAAAATGATGTAACTTTTTTATATGTAATGACCCCTACCGATCATGACTTCATCATTGCTTTTAGTGAAGTTATTTTTCAGAATCAAAAGACTTAAACCATCCGGTGTTAAATTACATCTAAGTCCACGATTATTGCAAGAGACTTGGGTATATCCTCAGGACACATTCGCGAGGACTCTGGAACCCCTATTTACCAAACTAATTTAAATGAAAAGTAAATATTCCGGACATCTAACACACAACGCCATCTAGTCCAATAGAGCTTGTGTTATGGGTACTAGAAAACTGATATAAATACTTATATACTTTTTTTTTGTAAATACACACATATTATACATAGAAAACACCTAAACTCTGAAACAAATATGTGCAGATTATACAAACATTTGGTCCGACCCGGGAATCCAAACCGAGACCTCAAGCTTAGCAGTCGCAAACGCTACCACTACGCCACCGAGGCAGTCCGAGTCAATTTTCTAACAAATGCTCAAATACTTTTCTGTTCACATACTCTCGATTTTTATTTGTCATTTAAAATAAACTACATCAATTAATATACCGGTTATTACCAAAATTAACAGTATTCACTGACATAATCGCTAAATATAACATATGACAATTTATATATTTAAAATGTCTGCCTGTGATTTAATCGTTCGTGAGATAATCATTGAATTGTAACTCTATCGTGGTTAACAATTATATTGGTGTATATTTTATCAGAGAAAAGTATTAATATTTTACACCGATTCATCGGCACTCAGTCCACAAGATTTCGGTATTTAAAAATCCTGTAGGTCCCTAAGTTTTATGAGACCTAGGTACTAACATCAATCGATAATGTAGTTGGAGTGTTATCCGACCTCCACTGATGTCTGTAAAACTCTCCGAAAGTGCATCAAGGTCAAATTAATATATATGCGGTAAATTAGGTATAAGCTATTTAAAACAGTTAATATTCCGGACATCTAACACACAATGCCATCTAGTCCCAAGCTAAGCAGTGCTTGTGTTATGGGTACTAGACAGCTGATATAAATACTTTTTTTTTGTAAATACATACATATAAAACACATACATACATAGAAAACACCCAAACTCAGAAACAAATATTTTCAGATTATACAAACATTTGGTCCGACCCGGGAATCGAAACCGAGACCTCATGCTTAGAAGTCGCATACGCCACCGGGGCAGTTTAATAAATAATAATAATTAATGTATAGAAATTACTTTGCTGCGATGCTCTCTCTGCTAAATTTCATTCAAGACGGTTTCACGAAATCGTAATACCTAACTATTAAATAAAGAAAAATAAAAACAATAATGCATTTTCAGTTATTTTGTAAACGGGGTTTGTAAAGGTTTTAATGTTGATTTAAATTAAATGCACGGTACAAAAATACATAAATGATTATTATTGTTGTATAAAACAAAACGGCGCCTAAATATATCAAAATTAATAGCAAACTTATGTAAAATACTTACGCGTAGGCCATGACACCTTAAGACTAACACAGTTTAAGAAACAAAAAGTATATATAACGAAATTGTCAACAACAATTTAAAAAAACTATTCAGCTTCTCATTTCAAAATTATAAAACACAGATACAAAAACTTTATTCTTAAAAAAATTAGAACACTTTTTTAATTTTGAATTAGCGCGGGAACCAGTCTGTAGCGTTCGCTCTGTGTCGGTGTCGCGAATACACTGTCACAGACTAAACCACTAAGAGAACTGAGCTTGGCGCCAAGCAACACCTGATTTTAAATACTGTTGCTCTATTATAATACATTTGTTTTATCCATACCGTCGAGATGTTTGCATTGTCGCGTAAGCTGTATTGTAAGGAACAGGTATTATCCTATTATTTAAGGGTGAAGTGGTGACAACAACTTTTGACTTTTATGACATTTTTGAATTTTTTGGGTTAGGTATAGGGTGTAAAGGGGTAAATCAGAAATCTAGTGGTGAAAGTGACTCATAGACAATAGAACATTGCAACTTAAGACTTTATTGTCACTTGTTTTTATTTGCGTTGTGTGTTTTCTTTTATTGTTAAATACATTAGAAATAAACTTTACGAATAAGCTTATTAGCACAATAGTTACATATCGATCAAGTGGCAGAGTAGTAGAGACTTATAACATTGATTCAAAGTAATTCTAGAGGTCGCCTGTATTCTTCATCATCCGTTCCACTTGAACAGTTTTGTTGAAAACAAATACACTAGAACAAAATAGTATATATTATAAAAATACCAAAAAATAAGGTATACGTTTATAGAAAAAATTCAGACGAATTTTGAATCCTCCTCCCCAAATACCTGTACACCAAAATGAAACTTCTTTTACACGATTTAAAATTACTAAAATGAGTTGCATAACAAAAGACAAATATAATTTAGCTGGCAGCAATATTGGTTTGGATGATAAATCTCTGTAATGTATTTTTACATAATTATATTGTAAGGGGAATTCCTTTTTAATATTATATGTCAAAAGTAGGTATATTAAAAAGGGTCTTACTAATTTAAGTTAAACTGGATGTTCTCACTCATTCACTCACTCGCTCGCAATTGATTGATTAATCTAATGTATCCATCCTTTCATTCAAGTCGGAATTCTAAATTCAAATAAAATTATTACATACTTTTTGAAGTGGTCAGTTAATATCATCTTTCCTAGTGGTCTCTGTTGTCGTTCCATGAGAACGAATTTATACATTATTACTCCATATTCTCCTTCTTTTTAGAATCATTTCTTTTTCAATTCTTCTTTAAAATATTGAGTATCGCTCTAGTTTCTAGGGGCACAGCATCTTTGCTGAATATATAAAAACTAGCTGACCCATGCAACCTCGTTTGCGTCTTCTATTGCCCATAACGAGAAATTTTTCCCCCGTTTTTGAAACATTCTTCATTGGTGCTCCGCTCCTATTAGTATTAGCGTGATTATATATAGCCTATAGCGTTCCTCGATAAATGGACTATCCAATACTGAAATAATTTTTCAAAAATGAAGAGTGGTTCCTGAGATTAGCGCGTTCAAGCAAACAAGCAAACTCTTCAGCTTTATTATATTAGTATAGATTAATCATACTTTTAGGAATGACTAAGCAGCTGTATAGAACTAATGTCAATCTGTCATATTAATTAACGTTGTCCAGTTGTCATGGTAACATTAGAAGTTATTAATAACATTTTGCTCAGAACGAATACAATTGCTTTAGCCTTTGCTCTTGAACATTTTATGAGTAACAGAAGACGACAGAACTCAATGTATGACGAAACTAATCGAATATCTACACGTGACACGGTATCAACCTTGAATACACAAGACTCCTTTGTTGAATTGGACTTAAAAAAAAGCAATTTTTTTTCTTTTTTTTATGGAATATGAGGCAAACGAGCAGATGTATCGCCTGATGGTAAACGATTACTGCCGCCAATGGACACCCGCAACACCAGAGCCGTTACAAATGCGTTGCCGGCCTTTTAAGAAGGAGTACGCTCTTTTCTTGAAGGTTTGAAGGTTGTATTGGTCGTTGGACCACCTGCTGCATTGCCTACTATTACTGAGTATGATAACCATCAATCACTCTTGGATTCTACTAATGCTTTCCATCAGGCAGAATAGAGTCACTTTGGGAGACATATATATATAAAAGAATAACACCATTAAAAAAAGTAGAAATTAGGCACCTAGCCGTTGTGCATACTGTGTATTTAACACGGGATGCACAATAGCCCACGTGTACAATGCTCTTAAAAATGATATTAAATTAATGTCAATAGGACTTAACAACCAATTGAGAGATTGACATTTGCGAGCATCTTGATGACGATAATCTGACAAAAGTGAAAGTTAGGCGATCTCCAACCTCTAAAAAGGTAGATAAATAAAAGAAAAATCTAAAAAACAATAGTCGTTTTATTGTACACCAGATTACTTGTAAAGGAAACACATTGGCGGCCTTATCGACCAAAGGCAATCTCATACAGGCAACCCTGCTTGAGACTAGATGGCGCTGTGCGTTAGATACACATAACCCCATCTAGTCCCAAGCTAAGCAGAGCTTTTGTTATAGGTACTAGACAACTGATATAAATACATATATACTTTGTTTTTGTAAATACATATCATACATAGAAAATACCCTAATTCTGAAACAAAAATTTGCAAATTATACAAATATTTGATCCGACCCGGTCGAACCCGAGACTGCACGGCAGTCGCATACGCTACCCCTGCAGCACCAAGAACACTGTAACAATTGAAATATGGACGATGCACATTCAATGAAACTTGGTAGCAATGTTATAAATGTATTCTTATTTCTCAATAATAAATAATAAATATCCCGGACATCTAACACACAACGCCATTTAGTCCCAAGCTAAGCAGAGCTTATGTTATGGATACTAGACAACTGATATGAATACTTATGTACTTTTTTTTGTAAATACTTACATATTATACATAGAAAACACCCAAACTCCGAAACAAATATTTGCAGATCATACAAACATTTGGTCCGACCTCAAGCCACAAACAGTCGCATACGATACCACTACGCTACCGAGGCAGTCTAGTCTCAATAATAGTGTAGTATTTATTTTAATAGATAAAACTAATTTAACTTACATTGGAATTATTTATTTTCCTTTTTCCGTAAAACTAGATTACGACACAAGGACCTTGGCCTATAATTCTCAATTACATTTGGCCGAAATTCTTCCACTATTATGAGGAAAACAATATTAATATCAATCCATATGGAGTTTTTAACCTACATTAGATTTTGCCCAACTCGCGTGTGGGTTGATTATCGCTGTAAAAACTTGTCTATGTCCTTTCTACAGAATCAAAGTATCTCCAAACCAAAATTAATTAAAATTGCTTCTACAGACTAAGCGTACTAGACAGACGGAGTTATATTAGAACTTATAATTTTAGTTTGAATAATAACTTGATTTGACCCGATACTTTTTTGAGGTCTGATAACAGTTTATCTACCTAAAACATCAAAGTTTTTTTTTTATTGAATAATGGGCAAACGAGCAGACGTATCACCTGATGGTAAGCAACACCAAAGGCGTCACAAGTGCGTTGCCGACCTATGGGGGATGGGAAAGGGGATAGGGGTAGGGGTTGGTGTATGGGCCTCCGGTATCCTCACTCACTCGGTGAAACACAGCGCAAACGCTATTTCACACAGGTTTTCTGTGAGGCCGTGGTATCACTCCGGTCGAGCCGACCCATTCATGCCGAAGCATAGCTCTCCCACGGTTTTAGACATTAAACTGCCCTACCTAGTTTAATAAAAGATTCTGATAAAGGAAATAATATAATAGGTCTTTACCTGTGAAATTGCGTTTCTTCAGTACTGGTCATTTCAAATAAAAAAAAGTTTGTAATGGCTCTGTATTTTAAATTCAAATTAATTTTGTTTTAAAACCATGACATTCTATTTACAAACTCAGTCTTTTGTTTTTTGATTAGCGTTGTATTTTCATTACATTTGAACATTTTTCGTCATAATGGATACTTTAAAAATTCGTGTAATTATGGAATATGAGTTCCATCGTGGCACCAACGCGACACAAACGGCACGTAACATCAAAAACGTTTACGGAGAGAACTGTACAAACGAACGCACAACCCTTTATTGGTTTGCCCGGTTCCGTTCTGAAAATTTTGACTTGAAAAATGAAGCTCGTGGTCGTCCGGAGACTTTGGTTAACAATAATGAATTAAAGGCGATTGTGGAAGCTGACGAAACTCATTCTACAGCTGAGCTAGCAGCAGCTTTTAATGTAAGCATAAAAAACAATATTAATCCATTTGCGACAAATAGGCAAGGTAAAAAAGCTTGATAGATGAATGCCCCACGACCTTAACGATCGCCAGCGCAACGTACGCGTCGAGACCTGCCTTTCGCTGCTCAACAGGCAAAGAAATGAAGGAATTTTGAAACGAATAGTTACGTGCGACGAAAAATGGATTCTGTTCGACAATCGAAAGCGCTCAGCAAGTTGGTTAGACCCTGGTTCAGCACCAAAGCAATGCCCTAAACCAAAAATGACCCCTAAAAAGGTGATGGTCACTGTTTGGTGGTCTAGTGCGGGTGTGATTCACCACAGCTTTTTACAAAACGGCATGAGCATTAATGCAGATGTGTACTGTGAAGAACTGGAGAGAATGATGGAGAAGCTTGCACATCTGCAACCAGCTTTGGTCAATCGGTCGTCCCCACTGCTCCTTCACGACAACGCGCGACCCCATACTGCGCAACAGACAGTCTCCAAGCTGCAAGAGTTGGGGTTGGAAGCTCTCCCTCATCCGCCATACTCACCAGACCTTGCACCTACCGACTATTACTTTTTCCAAAATTTAGACAACTTTTTAGTGGGTAAAAAATTCAATTCCCGAGAGGCAGTACAAAATGCCTTTGAAGAGTTTGTTGCCGTCCAGCTGATTTTTACAAGAAGGGCATCAATAAACTGCCAATGCGTTGGCAAAGATGCGTCGATTGCATGGGTGATTACTTCGAATAACAGAAATAAAAAAGTTTGAAAAAATAAGTACTTTCACTTATTGCATACAAAACGGCAATTTCATAGGTAAAGACCTAATATTTCTTAATTCTCTCCCACAATATAAATCGATAAATAACTTCAAAACAAGATACTGTGAATGAGAGAGGAGCCTATAAAACTTGTGTTATAAGTACCCTGGCCTCCTTATCTAGGATAAACATTATTGCATAAGTTACATTATTCACCATCAAATTAGTAATACATATTGTACACATATATATGTGTTGTGGATATATGTAGAAACGTATGTATAAATGTGCATATATGCCATATTTGCACATTTATATCGACACTTCCATGGCTTTAATACACCTTATTCAATCTACTACTTTCTATTGTTTATCATATATCCATCCCTAGGTTACTTTAAAAATATTACTTTTTTATATATGGCGTACCAAAGTGAATTTACTCTGCCTTCATTTCAACCATTTGCCGTCCACTGCTGAAAGTAGGTCTCCCCCAAGGAGCGTCAAAGACCAGCTAATAGTGGAGGACGTTAAAAACAAGAACCCTCTAGTTGTACTTAAAGACGTTTTAATGTGCAACACTGATGAAGACAAAAAAGCCCTAAGAAATCAAAACAGGGACTTATTTGTCAGACTCAGCAAAGAGGAGAAACAAATAAAAATAGTATTTAAAAAGAAAAAGAGAAATCCCCACACACACCACGTGGTTCTCAGGGTCTCCCCAAAAATGAAGAACAAATTGCTGGAAAGACAAGCAGTCCACATAGACTTGCAGAGAATCAAGGTCGAAGACCAGTCCCCTCTGGTCCAGTGGTCTTTATGTCTGGGCTATGGGCATGGTAGACGACTCTGCAAGGAGAGCATAGTAAAATGCAGTCACTGTGGGGGACCCCACATGAAGACCTAATGCGCCGACTGGCTTACTGGGGCGGCACCCAGGTGCTGCAACTGCGAGCGCGAAGGCCTGGATCGCGTTGAGCACAACGCAGTCAGCGCCGAGTGCCCAGTTCGTGGTAGATGGGAATCGCTGGCCAGATCCAGGGTGGCGTATTCCTAGCGGTGGCAAGGCAGGCACCCGGACTGGAGAATTCGAGGTGGACATATACACAGCGCACCACAAATGGATGGAGCCAGGCGCCATTCGTAATGATGCCGGCTATGAATTTTATAGCAATTCCAAGTCGGCATTACGGTTGGGCCGGGGTGGCGCCTCGCTTCATCCAATGAATACACAACACTACACAGAGAGACCCACAGGTGTGATAGTACAGGTTCCTAAGGTGCGCGGAGGGTCCTCCAAACGCCTGAACTGTATCAGGCTTGGGGGGGACTCCTCGGGTACCCATGACCATTACGTCTGCCGAGTAAACTCCAGAGTTCGGCCGGAACACCAAATTAACGCAGTGTCTAATAATTCTGTAACTGTATTATTAATAGACTGTAATAAAATAAATGATGTAAAAGTAAAAATGATAAGATAAAACTAATATGCCTTAGATATATATTGTAAACATATATACATAAGCATACACATAATAAGTAAGAATAAATAGAACTAAGTAAACAGTAATAATAAGAATGTATTAGATATTTCTAATACCACACACTAACACACACACACACAATAGACCAATAAGATATGTATAATGTTAAGAAAAGAGTAAAATAAATATGATAAAAATTTATTTCCCCTGAATATAAAAACCAAATTAAATAAAAGTACAAAAATGATGGTTAGTTCAACTTGTATAGAAATTCCAAAGTGGAAATCCCATCCACGCTGAGAACAACTGAGACAAGAATATAAAGATAACAGATAGCATAACTTGAATAGAATAACCGTGGAAATCCCATCCACCTTGAGAATAATTGAGAGATAAGAATGCAAGAAAGAGATAGGATGAGGAATACAAGTGCGAGAGGCATTAAAGAAGAAGTATGACGAAGAGTATTAGTTACAAAAGGGCTCCAATTATGTTGGAGGATAGTCTGACAAAAAAAAAAACTATCCCTGTCTTGGGCAGTCCGCATCCATCCCAGCCACTCTTTTTAAGTCGTCAATCCATCGTGCCACAGGGCGCTCTACACTACGTTTGCCTAATCGCGGTCTCCACTCAAGCACATTTCGGCTCCACCGACCATTAGTACGTCTAAAAACATGACCGGCCCATTTCCACTTCAGCGTACTGATTCTACATGCGATGTCGGTTACTCTAGTTACTCTACCTGGTGGAAGGCAAAAGCAGAATACACAAGCGGTGGTCACCATACTCATTGTGAATGTAGACAATACAACAACAGCATGGTGATCCACGCCATGGTGGCTTAGTGATGGTTCTGCGTAACTGGGCTTCGGTTCGCACTCACCAACTAAGTCATTTTAGGTTGATTTTCTGTCGGAGGAGCACATAAGCGCAAGCCTGAGGGTGACAGGTGAGGCCACCAGTCACCTTAACAGAAGCAGGCCGAGGTGGCGGTGCGAGCTCTGTAAAGTGCTCGCGCCCTTATATAGTATATAGAACAGGAATATTAGGGTTCCTACACAGGAGGGGGCCACCTACAAACAATGGGTGGTCCGAGGTACATCGGGGTTCCAGGGATTTCCTTCCGAGGATGCACCTGGTTCCCCGGCTTCAAGTACCCGAGACGTTGTGCGGTTCTTAGTCGGTCTAGTCAGACATAACCACAAGTGGTATCCGAGGGGATTACCCCATAAAAACAAAAAAGGTTGATTTTCTGTGCGCCGGGTCGAACCGGCCTGTTCGTGCTAATAACTCTTAAGTTTTTAGTAATAAAGTCATTTCAATATATCTGAAATATTCAACTTTCATATTGGAACGGATGTATAATAAAGCACATTTTATTCTATTTGTACCCTGCCATACTATGTTGCGTCAGATTATGGTTGCATGAACAAGAACGCTTTATTTATGTTTGTTTATATATAATAAAAACAAGATTAATTATATAAATAAACATCTTTTAATGACAAATCGCTGAGAAGCAATTGATGGACGTCATTAAATGTTTTAGTGACGCATTCAATTGAACAAACAGGGACCTTCTAGGGAAGTCATAGATAAAATGATTCCTGAGAATAATTTGTCATACGCATGTTAATGTACCAGATCAATTATTAATAGTAACTTTAATTGGTTCAAACGATTATTAAAAACACCTCTAACAATTATTAGAACTCATTAATCTGACCTACTTAATTTATTATGTAGTTTACAGAACTAAATGATCCAAAGTTCACTTGTAAAATCGCTGGTATGTACAGTTGATATAATTATATTTCAGATATTTTCCTGTTAAAGTTAATATGAGTAATTTTGAGACTGCCTCGTTGGTCTAGTGGTTAGCGTAAGCGACTGCAAATCAAGAGGTCTCGGGTTCAATTCCCGGGTCGGACTGCTGTTGGGTTTTTCCTACAAGAAATTCCTAATAGCAGCCCGGAGTATGGAAGATGGCGGTGTTTCCCGCCCGTGCTTCAGAGAGCACGTTAAGCCGTCGGTCCCGGTTGTCATGAACATCTATGGCAATCGTTATTGGGAAGTCAGTGCCCTCAAATATACTGACAACTAATTCAACCTTCGAATTCAGTTCGCCCTCAGGGTTGCGGAGGTCAGATGCCAGTCGCTCTGTGTAAAAACTGATATTCAGGTAAAACCGGTTGAACTGGTAGCCGACCCCAAATATTGGGAATAATAAAGGCTAGGAAGATGATGAAAGTTAATATGAGTAATCTAAAACAGTTACAAACTTCACAAAATAAACTGATAAAAAATATTGTTTCAATACGATTATTTAACACCCACTATTAAAATTTATAAAGAAACAGGAATAATGAATCTCGCTTATACATATAAATACAAAATCATCATATTTATTGTTTTGACAAAATCTTGACAAAAGATATCCACTCACAGCTAACATTCACGAAAAAGATAGACAGTCACAAACGGTTAACTCGGCAAGCCAATAATATCTGTCTGCGAATGTAAGAGTATTCTATATCAAGGGGCCCAAATTTATAATAAATTGGCTAAATATATTTCTATTTTCTATTTTTTCTATTTTTTTTTTAAAGACAACTCCCCCCACCTTAGGAATAAACATCCTGTGTCGTGGGGGACTTTACAAACATACATGAAACGGACACAAAGAACATCCAGACTCGGGACAACAATTCGTGGATCACACAAAGTGATGTAGGTACCGCGTGGGATTTGAACCCACGACACTTGGCGCAGTAGCAAGCGGCATGGCGACCGCTGGCACCACTCGGCCAACCGTGCAGTCATATATATATATATATATATATATATATATATATATATATATATATATATGACTGCATATAAAATAAGCTAAAACATTTATAAGGTTATTAAAATTTAATAACCTTGTAAATGTTTTAATATTAAATATAATAAATTAATAATTAAATACATTTTAAAGGATGTTTCGCTTATAAAACTTTAAAACTACTACTTTTGAATGTTAATGTTATGTAGTACTAAAAAAATTTAAATACTAAACCTATATATATCTAAAATAAATCTAAAAAAATATAGTGATACTAACCCCGGACAGGTCCTGATAAGGCACGGCGTCAATTCGAGGAGGACCTGAAATAATGTGGTCCGGGTCCTCCCAAAGCAGGGCGCCAGATGCCGGTCGTCTAGGTGTTTTTTAGTGGAAACACCACTTACTCCTGGCTCCTGTGTTGCCGAGGAGCTGGAGATCCGAAGGAATTTTTCATCCCGTCAAAATAAAAAAAAAGAATCACAACTACCTTATAAATTACGCTAATTCGGTTTGATTCTTATCCATGCTTTCCATCAGACAAAGTAGTCACAGTGGGATATATTTAAAAAAAAATTACAGCTGCTCCTTTGTTCCTTTTGGATCACATTCAAAGAGTGATTCAAATCATCGATCGAGAAATTTACTTAACTTTTTCCGTGGGAGAGTTCCTTTACGCTTCGGCATGAATGGACCGGCTCGACCGGAGTGATACCACGGCCTCACAGAAAACCAGTGTGAAATAGCGCTTGCGCTGTGTTTCACCGAGTGAGTGTGAATACCGGAGGCCCATACCCCAACCCTATCCCCCCATTCCCTCTCCCCATCCCCCAAAGGTCGGCAACGCACTTGTGACGCTTTTGGTGTTGCGGGTGTCCATGGGCGGCGGTAATCGGTTACCATCAGGTGATGCGTCTGCTCGTTTGCCCCTTATTCAATAAAAAAAAATACGATCAGCAGAAACCTTTCAGATGTGTCACACCGGTATCTTCATTACAAAATACAAAAACATAAAACGGACAGTAATATCATCTATAAGTTACTACTTGTCTATCAAAAAATACCCTGAACACACGATCAATATTAACAAACAAAATCCAGTTTAATTATCTTTAATAAGCATTGTCACTTGTTTGTTCAAGGAATTAATACCGATGCAACTCTTAACGAGGCCTGACAGCCTATCATGTTTCATAAACATCACTTAACACTGTCCAAACAACATGTCTTAAATTCCCTTCTTTATGGTACTACACACATTAATCGGACTCGATAAACAAATATGTAGGGGCTAAACCCATATTTATCAGCACAATTAGAGTGGTAAGAATACAGCTTATACCACTAAATGCCCAGTTCCTATATTTGAAAAACGATCCGTTCTAGGTACGAATAGTAGTATATTATACGGGGCGTAAGCTAAAATCGTTCCTAGAAAAAATAAATTGAGGAACGGTATTTACGACTCGTAGTCAGTGGTAGAAAATTTTTACACGATGACGATTCGTTAAATATATGAACCTGGCATAAGTGGTTTAGTAAAGACTGGTACTCCCACGGTAAAGGCTGGTGTCTTTACTCCCACGTTAAAGACGGTTTTTAACCCCCCACCCCTTTAGGCCCCCACTGTTTGATTCTACACAAGCTTTCCATCAGGCCGTGTTGATTATGCAGACAATGCAGTATAGCGACCCACCTTAGGTATGGTATAGTGGCCTATTGATATGATTTTTCATGCGCCGTTCAAAGGAAGTTGGGGATGATAGTGGGAGGGAAACACTTGAGCTGGTACTGAGTTCCAGTTTTTGACTGCTCGGCGCAGGATGATTGTCTTACTGTATACTAAGCTGATAAACTGCCAGATACGAAGAGTAAATGATCCCAAATATTCCAATAGACATGACAGAGTTCAGCTGTTTACAAAATCAAAGGCTTTCCAAACCGTCAAGTAAAAAAAAAGAAAATAAAAGGGGTTTCAGAGGCGATAAATCGATCTAGCTGGTATTTTTAGAGAATTTACCAAAAAAAGAATTTTCAAGTAAAGCTCCGATCATCCAGGTATGTATATACTTATAATAAAACGTGATGCATAATATATGTTTCACATGTGGTTCGACGGCGATCTAGTAAAGGTAGCGGGAAACATAGGACCGGTCTTTGTGTAGAGCTTTGGGGGAGGACTATGTTTAGTGGACGTCTTTCGGTTGATACGATGATGATGTTTCACACATATATTTTGGGTAAGCCATGCTTTTTTTCGGCCACAGATACCAATTCTTTCGTAACTTTTCACCAAGTGTGTGAGGTTACTGGGGACAAATTGCTGCTAAAAATAGAGGTGATGATTTTTATAGCTCTATTATTGTGTTGTCTATAGCACTACAAATGATTTAACTTTAATTCCTTGTTGTTCGTTTCCTTTTATAAAACAGATAGCGACCCACACTGTTGAATACTTTTATATTCAAAGGTTAATGTGAGTTATTTGTTATGAATTTTAATGAAGTCGTTCAGAATCCCCTTTTTTTTTGTTTTAGATTGTGAACATTAAAATATTTTGAGTTTAGTATTCTTTTTAAACGTCGTTTGTCTAACGGTTAGCGTAAGCGACTGTAGATCAAAAAGGTCTCGCATTTGATGCCCGGATCAATTTATTATTGGTTTTTTTTTTTATTGAATAGTGGGCAAACGAGCAGATTTATCACCGGTAAGCGATTACCGCCGCCCGGGGATGGGAAAGGGGATGGGGGGAGGGATTGGTTGGGGTATGGGCCTCCGGTATCCTCACTCACTCGGTGAAACACAGCGCAAACGCTATTTTTTACTTACAGATTCTTAATAACAGCCCGGAGTATGGAAGATATCTTTGTTTCCCGCAGATAGCATTGTTGAGCCGTCGGTTCCGGTTGTCATGAACATGTATCAACAACCCATGACGTCCCACTGCTGGGCTTGGGTCTCCTCTCAGGAAAGGGTTAATGCCATACGTCCCGCTGGCCAAGTGCGGGTTGGGGAGTGGCAACACAACGTTGTGGCTACGTAATCTTGCCATTAGATGTTTTAAGGCACCCAATAAATAAATAAATAAAAGCGATTACCGTCGCCGATGGACACCCACAACAGAAGCGTCACAAGTGCGTTGCCTTTAAAGAAGGAGTCGGTACGCTCTTTTCTGTCCACAGAATAAAAATAACATCAAATTTAAACGTCCAAGCGATCTTTGTTCAGGGAAAACTTTAATTGATTTATAGGCAACAGAAACTGAAATAGGTCAAAACAATATTTCAATATTTTACTATAAAATATCAGTCAAACTTTTATATTAAGAAATAATCACAAAAATCCACATTAAGTATTTTACTACGTTATCAGCAAAATTTTTATTTTCAGATATAATCATAACCTATTTATTTTATAGTTTTATTTTTATAGTTTATAAACCCCAATTCAACAAAAATATCGTTCGTTATAAACTTCGTTTTTAAGACATTATTTGAAGGTAACGGTAGAAAAAATATATTTGAAAAACAAAGCTTAAATTTATTTTACCCGTTTGTTTAAACGTGAAATTCTCGAAACCGACTATATAATAGGACTTTACCTATGAAATTGCGTTTCTTCAGTACTGGTCATTTCAAATAAAAGAAAGTTTGTAATGGCTCTGTATTCTAAATTCAAATTAATTTTGTTTTAAAACCATGACATTCTATTTACAAACTCAGTCTTTGGTTTTTTGATTAGCGTTGTATTTTCATTACATTTGAACATTTTTCGTCATAATGGATACTTTAAAAATTCGTGTAATTATGGAATATGAGTTCCGTCGTGGCACCAACGCGACACAAACGGCACGTAACATCAAAAACGTTTACGGAGAGAACTGTACAAACGAACGCACAACCCTTTATTGGTTTTCCCGGTTCCGTTCTGGAAATTTTGACTTGAAAAATGAAGCTCGTGGTCGTCCGGAGACTTTGGTTAACAATAATGAATTAAAGGCGATTGTGGAAGCTGACGAAACTCAATCTACAACTGAGCTAGCAGCAGCTTCTAATGTAAGCATCAAAACAATATTGATCCATTTGCGACAAATTGGCAAGGTAAAAAAGCTTGATAGATGGGTGCCCCACGACCTTAACGATCGCCAGCGCAACGTACGCGTCGAGACCTGCCTTTCGCTGCTCAACAGGCAAAAAATGAAGGAATTTTGAAACAAATAGTTACGTGCGACGAAAAATGGATTCTGTTCGACAATCGAAAGCGCTCAGCAAGTTGGTTAGACCCTGGTTCAGCACCAAAGCAATGCCCTAAACCAAAAATGACCCCTAAAAAGGTGATGGTCACTGTTTGGTGGTCTAGTGCGGGTGTGATTCACCACAGCTTTTTACAAAACGGCATGAGCATTAATGCAGATGTGTACTGTGAAGAACTGGAGAGAATGATGGAGAAGCTTGCACATCTGCAACCAGCTTTGGTCAATCGGTCGTCCCCACTGCTCCTTCACGACAACGCGCGACCCCATACTGCGCAACAGACAGTCTCCAAGCTGCAAGAGCTGGGGTTGGAAGCTCTCCCTCATCCGCCATACTCACCAGACCTTGCACCTACCGACTATTACTTTTTCCAAAATTTAGACAACTTTTTAGTGGGTAAAAAATTCAATTCCCGAGAGGTAGTACAAAATGCCTTTGAAGAGTTTGTTGCCTCCCGTCCAGCTGATTTTTACAAGAAGGGCATCAATAAACTGCCAATGCGTTGGCAAAGATGCGTCGATTGCATGGGTGATTACTTCGAATAACAGAAATAAAAAAGTTTGAAAAAATAAGTACTTTCACTTATTGCATACAAAACGGCAATTTCATAGGTAAAGACCTAATAGATTTATTAACTGGCGTTCGAACAGTGGATCTGACCATCAACTGCTAGTGGCAGATATACGAGTACGTCTACAGTCATGCGGCAAGTAAGCAAAATCCTTAATTACATTTCAAGTATCGAAATATGATTTCTTCTAGAAATACACGGAACCAGAGCTGCCAGAAATAATCCCTTAAGTAGCACAGATGAAGCCTGAAGAACAATGGCAACACTTCAGGCAGATAATGGTTAATACACTGAACTCTATGGCTAAAAAACCAATAGATAAAAAAGACTGCATGTCGGAGGAGGTTTGGTTTACTGAAAACTTTCAGAAAGAATGTTCTCAACTCACTAGGAAAAAGACTATGCTGAAGAGACAAAATTTTTTTGGAAGTTATATGTACTGAACATCACTCATTAAAATACCAAACTGCTGATTTCCTCTGTAAGGTCATACAAATAACACGTAAATTCAAACCATATTTGTGGGTTATTGATGGCAAAATTGGGAATTTTATATATACCTAGCTGAGAGATGGAGGGAATATTGTGACTGTACTCCATCATCCGAAGTTGTGGGGGAGGAGGAGCCCTGCATATTCCCATCAGAAATTGAAGCCGCGATCCGGAAGCTAATTAACAATAAAGAGCCCGAAGACCTGATAGTATCAAAGCGTAAGTCCGCCAGTCAGTCAGTGAAAATTGGTTCAGCGGTCCCAGAGATTAGCTGGAACAGACAGACAGACATAAATTTAAAAAAAATGAAATGTATCTTTATGTATCGTGTAAACATACATATGCATTTAGTAAAAAAGCTGTTATTTTAATATAACAAACACACTTAAATTTAATTTATTTGTATAGATAAAGTGCAACACAATATATATATAAAAATTACACCTAAAATATACCTCACTACCCGTGCCCACTTCGTTGAGCGTTTACCGCCCGCTTTTCTATGACTAGCATATACTATTATTTGTAACTGAATGTTTTTGTTTAATCATAATAAAATAGGGCCTATGTCACTCCTGAATAGTGTCGCTATCTCTAACTGAAAGAATTTTCATGATCAAAGCAGTACTTCCGAAGATTACCCCGTATAAATATCCAAAGGTAATATTATATTAGTAAAGGTAAGGATAAAATTATACTAAAGACGACTGTTACAGAAATCAAGTTGTATTTTAAGGACTATAATAATACACTCAATAATAAGTCGATCGAATTCCACACACAGTTTTAATCGGTCCGCCATCACAATTGTTTGACGTCACGGATGTTTTTGAAAAGTATTTTTGCCAATGACTCGGTCAGCCTGGTATGCACCATGTGGTGTTGAGCCACTTATACACTTATAAGTAGATTTGATCAGCAGGAGTTTCGAGAAACAGTGATATACAATGGATATATCAATATAGCCTACGTTTCTTATAATTCGTTTGGTTGAAATTCTAGTTTAATAAAATTTACTATAAGTGTTTTGTTGATTGAAAAAACGTCACTCATTTTACACTCTGCCACCTGGTCCAATTATAAAGAACCTATACCAAACCGTGGGAGAGCCACGCTTCGGCATTCATGGGGCGGCTCGATGGGAGTGATACCACGGCCTCACAGAAAACCCGTGTGAAATAGCGCCTGCGCAGTGTCTAATAAAAAAACAAAGAAAAGAAATATATATTTTTTGAATACATACATATTATTGATAAATTAAATAAATGCCTCGTTCGTCTAGCAGTTGACGTGTGCGGGTTGCGATGCTGTTGGTTGCTAACCGTTTGGTTAGCAATTAATTTAGCCTTCAATTTGCTTGTCTTCTTCCCTAACATTTAAATATGGCTGTAGACAAACGGTCTTATTTTATTTTTTTTAATTTCACATAGACTCTCGCTTCCTGAATTTATTTTCCTAGCCTTTATTATTCCCAAGATTATTTACGGTCGGCTATTAGTTCAACCGGTTTTACCTGAATATCAGTTTTTACACAGAGCGACTGGCACCTGACCTCCGCGACCCTAATGGTGAACTAAATTCGAAGATTGAACTACTTTACTGTATATTTGAGGGCACTGACTTATCAATAACGATTGCCATAGATGTTTATGATACGGACCGACGTCTTAACGTGTTCTCCGAAGCTCGGGCGGGAAACACCGCCATCTTCCATACTCCGGGCTGCTATTAAGAATTTCTTACAAAAAAAAAAACAACAGTAGTTCGACCCGGAATTCGAACCTGAAACCTCTTGATCTGCTCGAATTAACAATAACGATGTAATCTACACTAATATTATAAAGAGGAAAACTTTGTTTGTATGTTTGTTTTTTTGTAATGAATAGGCTCAAAAACTACTGGACCGATTTTAAAAATTCTTTCACCATTCGAAAGCTACATTATCTACGAGTAACATAGGCTATATTTTATTTTGGAAAAAAATAGGGTTCTGTAAGATATTTGGGTTTTTCGGACAAAAGGTGTAAAAATCAACCAGAAAAGTTACTTATTTTGCGAAAATTTTCATGCTACGGGCTATATAAAGCGCAAACGAGGTTGCGTGGATCAGCTAGTCGTTAATAAAGTCTTACCCATGTTGTTCTATTTTAAGCCCTTATGTCAACATTTGAATTTAGTTCCATTTGTACTAATTGGTGCTATAGTAATAATTTAGGTCAAGTACGAAGGGAATAAGATGACGCTAAGAACGGAGTGGCCCGCCAGGCATGATCACCTCGCCTGGTCGGAGGATCCTCCCTTTATGTTGGAGGGACATGACACCCCTTCCTCCACAAGAATAGTTTGAAGCTATTAGATTATTTATTATTTAAAGTCTTTCTACAGAACTTTAATATTTCCCAGTGCTTGACCTTAATTCTGTATAAAACCATGTGTTGTCCTGTGTATGTCATAATTAAAGATTTTTCTTTCTTTCTTTCCTCGGGTTGTAAAGGCCGTCTAGCCAAAATGCAAGTGTTTCGCGTCAAATTTCTTTTTTAATCCTGCACCCTAGCACTTAATCGACCAATCATATGTCAAAAATGCCTTACACCATTTTGGAAAAGAGAATCTTACACTGCAGGACCGATATTAACCAAACGTAGTTAAAATCCACCGCAAGGAAACTGGCTTTTAAATGAAAAAAAAAACGCATCGAAATCGGTCCATCCCGATCCCGAGAGATACGATGCCACAGACATACACATCAGACAGAGAACAGAGTTAAAAACGACTCTACTCTTCTATATTATTGGCTAATATTTTGTTTTGACCACGTGACTTAGAAGAGGTGTCATTCCCGTACATTTGCTATATAGTTTTGTTTTCATATTTTCGTTTATAGAATGTCAATAGAGCTGAGGCAGTAGCTGTTAAAAGTTAGCCGTATCATTGTAGACCTAAATCTGACTCAAACCTATTTCGGGAAGAGTCTCGGTGGTAGAATTATCGATTGTTAGTAATGTACCGGATACATCCTGTTAAAGTACCTACGTCCAAATTCCATGAAATATTATAGTTCATTGGTCTTTGTATTTGCGATTGATGCTGAACTAATTCAGTGTTTAATAAATATGGTCAACTGAGTAATAACGTGAGTTATAATAATTAATTGCTCATTTTATTAAACATACACACGGATATAATATAATAATAATATTAATCTCTTTATTGTACACCAGATTACTTAAAAAGGTAATACAAAACTAGGAGGTACAATTGGCGGCATTATCGCCCAAAGGCAATCTCTTCCAGGCAACCATGGGATGGAAAGAAAGACGTGGAAAGTATAGGGTAGTCCCTGGTGTATAAATATTGGTTGGAAAAATAAGTATATAAATACATATTACATAGGTAACAGTAAGAACTAGTGTGGATGATTAAATAAATATACTACATATTATAACCGTTGGGATAAACAGGTTCTTGAGTTACCCGTGGCTCGGCAAATATAGTATAGGACGTCCACTGGCCAGGTGGAGTAATGATGATTAATAATAATAATAAAAACTTTTTTGGACTTAAAACTAGGTATGCAGGAGTGACGGCCTTATCGCTCGCAGGTAATCTCTTACAGGCAAAATTTTTTATTTTTTTTAAATAATCAGGATCCTGAAAACGGTGATTTCATGGAATGTAGTATGCAGGGTTTCGGGGGCTATAAATTGATCTCCCTAGGATTCATTTTTAGAAAATTTACCATACTAAAATACCTACCTATTATCGAAAATATCAGTTAAGAAATAATTTACAACCCAAGCAAAGAAAGATAGAAAAATGTTTATTATTTTTTGTTTTTATTTTCTTTCTTCATCTTTTATGACGGAAAGAAAACATAAACATGAAAACAGGAACATAAGAAGGGGAAATTAAATTTTTTGTCATGTGTAAGGTGTTTTTTTTTTTCAGACTATCCTCCAACATAATTGGAGCCCTTTTGTAACTAATACTCTTTGTCATACTTCTTCTTTAATGCCTCTCGCACTTGTATTCCTCATCCTATGCCTTTCTTGTACTCTTATCTTTCTTTTATTCTCAGTGTGGATGGGATTTCCACTTAGTAATTCTATGCAAGTTATACTATCTGTTATGTTTGTATTCTTATTATCCATTGTTTTCAATGTGGATGGGATTTCCACTTAGGGATTCTACGCAAGTTATATTCGTACTATCTGTTATCTTAGTATTCTTATCTCTATGTTATTTTCAGTGTGGATGGGATTTCCACTTAGGAATTCCTATTTAAGTTGTACTATCCATCATTTTTGTACTTTTATTTACTTTATTTTTACATTCAGGGGAATTTTTAGGGGATGAAGCGAGGTGCCGTCCCGGCCCAGCCGTAATGCCGACTTGGAATTGCTATAAAATTCATAGCCGGCATCATTACGAATGGCGCCTGGCTTCATCCATGTGTGGTGCGCTGTGTATATGTCCACCTCGTATTCTCCCGTCCGGGTGCCCGCCTTGCCACCGCTAGGAATACGCCACCCTGGATCTGGCCAGCGACTCCCATCTACCACGCACTGGGCACTCGGCCTGAATGCGTTGTGCTCAACGCGATCCAGGCCTTCGCGCTCGCAGTTGCAGCACCTGGGTGCCGCCCCAGCTAGCCAGTCAGCGCTTTGCGTCTTCATGTGGGGTCCCCCACAGTGACTGCATTTTACTATGCTCTCCTTGCAGAGTCGTCTACCATGCCCATAGCCCAGACATAAGGAACACTGGACCAGAGGGGACTGGTCTTCGACTTTGATTCTCTGCAAGTCTATGTGGACTGCTTGTCTTTCCGGCAGTTTGTTCCACATTTTTGGGGAGACCCTGAGAACCGCATGGTGTGTGTGGGGATTTCTCGTTTTCTTTTTAAATACTATTTCGATTTGTTCCTCCTCTTTACTGAGTCCGACAAATAAGTCCCTGTTTTGATTTCTTAGGGCTTTTTTAATGTCTTCATCAATGTTGCACATTAAAACGTCTTTAAGTGCAACTAGAGGGTCCTTGTTTTTAACGTCCTCCACTATTAGTTGATCTTTCTCTGGCAAGTCTCTTTTTAATTGCGTCCCTTCCCTCTTCATTGCGAAATCCCAATACAATTTTTTGATCTTTAGCCTTCCGCAATCTATCTACTATCACCCAGCCATCCTTGGCGTTCGAAGCCTTTCTTATTTTATTTATGACTTCGTCACACGTGTCTATTTCGTTGGTCGAGGTGACGATCACCGAGTGGAGCGCTGTGTGTTTTTGTTTGTGTGTGTGTAGGACCGATCGATTGGCTACTGCATCGGAGTACGAAGGCCTGTTCGTGTCTCGTTTGCAGTACCTCCTTCAGTTCACTCAGCTTTACGGTGTGCGTTTGTAAAAGGCGGCTGTGTTCTTCTAGCGCTTTCCTTAATGACTCCGCCTCGATGGTCGTCTCCTCCACCACTTCCGGTTTTTTGATGTTCTCAGTGTTAGTACTCTAGTAGTAGTATGTGTAAGGTGTTGTTGTTTATATAAATTATATAAAAAAAATAGCCTGGATTTGTGGGTGTGACATTTTATCTCAAATCAAGCGCTACAAAATGCAATGTCACATCAAATTAATATCATTTCTTTTTATTTTCAGAAATTTTAGATATATTTCAATTACTTGTCTGAAAAACAGGTACGAAACTTTAAGGATTTTTTTTTATAATTATATTTCTCTTTTTTATATTGCCTGTATAACTTGTAGAGTATTAATAATTTGAACAATAACAGTGCAGTACAACAGTGCATAGCCCCGATAATACGAAGTAACCTTAAAACTTACCAATTGAATGAGAATGCATCTTTTACGCATAACAGTTACATGCACCGAAAGTGATCAAGCACATTCTGTACCTAGTTCAATGAAAAAGAAAACCAAGGACTACCTAAAATATTTCAGTTGTAAGTCTGTTAAGCGTTTCGTAATCTCTTCGCTTACATACCCCAATAGTCATGACATTATTTTATGAATACGAGTATGATAACAATATTTGAATATAGATTACATGACTTGAATTTGTCATTTTTATTTTATTGTAATTTTAGTGCTGATGTGGCGACTTTCACACACAGTGCAACAAACGCACTACAACTCCATCTATCAAAGATACATCAAACTACGGAGTAACAAAGGAAACGAAGAAACTACCAATCCTGAATCGCGCAATAGAAGTTCTCGCACTGATTAACATACATACAACATCCCAATATCAGTGTGTCAACGGGCAGTGGCCTGCTAGGCATGATCCCATCGTCTGGTCAGAGGATCCTCCCTTTGTGTGTTGGAGGGACATGACACCCATTTCCCCACACTGCAAAACAAAACAGATTCTTGCATTTGAAAATCTCCTGGAATGTCCACGACGACCGGTATAGTGGTTGAAATGAAACGACTAAATACCGCCCACCGTCTCTAGTACCAGTAGCCGAGGAATTGTGTTTAACCTAGAAAGGAAATCTCTGGTATAAAAGGGTCATCTATTTTATGTGTTCCCACGAAAGTGGGAAAATTTGATTTCCTATTTACCCGACTACGGTCGAAAGGAAGAGTATTAGTTTAAGCAGTCTATGTATGTCTGTTTGTTCCACCGTAGCACTAAGATACTGAACCGATTTTAATAAATAATGTCAATTATCGTATTAATGGCCCATAATAATAAGATGAAGTGACAAGTTATTAGGTTAGTAGTCGTGTTAAAGTTTAAAACATTTTTTTAAACAAGAAAAAAAAAAAAAACCTCTTGGTAAGCACCATTTTTTATTTATTTTATCCAAGAGGATTTCTCTTGGATACTAAATAAGAAAGGAATTTATTTATATTAAACTAGGTTTTGTCCGCGGATCCACCTGCCTGTGAATCGTCTATTCCAAATTAAGGTAACCTATGTTCCTCACTAGAAAAGTTACTTTCTATTGGTCATAGAATTGTTAAATCCCCCGGTTTAGCCGTGACAGCGTAAGAAATAAACGTGCATTCAGCATGATATTTTCTTTTTGCTCAAATGAGAACTCCCACACTTGGAATATTTTTATGTCACGCACGTGAATTTACTGGCAACTTTGAGATAGTATTTTTTTTAAATGTTGTCATTTGGATATCTGTGGAAACTTGTAATTGGCCACCATCATGTAGTTTCTTTTTTTCGAGTTGTATTTCTAGCTGTGAATTTCCATAAAAATTACAAAATAAAAAATAAATTGAATAATGTCGCGAGGGACTATACCAATCACGGGGAATCACACTTGTGAGTTTTGAACTCTCAATACTACAGTATAAAGCAGCGAAATTACCGTTTAAACCTATATTCAATTTAGACTAATAACAAATGAGTTTAATTTTTCTTTAAAAAATAAAACAAGTACACATTAGGAATATACACCATGTTTCACGGGGGACTTTACAAACATACAGTCAAGTCAATATTATAAATGATACAATATTATGTAGGTCCAAAATATTTATTTATTTTTAAGTTTCTTACGTTAAAACGCCGTTATTTATAAAACGGTATGAAAATCATCGTATATTTATGAATTCCCGGTTTATTACTAAAGTGGTAATTGTTTTTCAAGGATGGTCTTAGTAGGATTTAAGAATATAATTTATTAATATTAGGCACACTCACTGAACTCATTGATTCAAAGTTAAATTATGATTAGAAAATTATAGCATGCAGAAACAAATTATAAAATAATTTGTCCGTAGTGAAACGAGAAATTTTGTTGTAACCTAGCGCTGAAAACCGTTGGTGTATTGAACCAAAATAGATTTATTACATTTACAATAGCACCGAAGTATGTCGCTTCACCTGATCTCGGTTAATGGGTGGCGCTTTGTTGCCAAAGCATACTACGGGTTAAACCTCACGGAGCTTACAGCTTGCAGCAGACTCTAGCATACCACCAATTAAACTATCACTGTCTACCTACTGGTGCCTTCGTTCATAGCATATAAGGGTGAGAAAATAGGTTTCAGCTACGAAAATTCTGTGTGGTTCGATACACGAACGGATCGAGAATAGCAAGTCATCCAGTCAATAGGTGCCGTAAGAGTCAACTAAGATAGCAAAGGATAATCAATTTGTTTATTTCTTTGTCTATGCCTAGCAATAAACTATTAAAGATTGTTGATTAACATTCAAAAATTCACCGGATAGCAGTCGTCTGTACATTTGCCCTTACAAGCCGCTAAAAGAAATATCAGTTTCTCACAAGCCTTTCATGACTTTGGTTGAGGCGCTGAAACTACTGCAATAAGTGCTAAAGCTTGAGTATGCCGCTATGTAATTTTGTATGAGCATTAGTGCTCATGTCTCCAGCAATGGATTGCGACAGCGTATTATAGTAGGTATTTTCAAAGACGCCTATGTCCAGAAGTGTATTATAAAAGGCTGTTAATGATGTGATGACGTGTAAGGTTCATAGTGTGGCAACAGTAACTTCGGTAGCAGCTGACACTAGAATTTTTTTAGAACGTATAAATATCTGCGATATATGTATTGGTCTTTCTGTAGAATACGAATACAAGAGTTGATGAAACAAGCTCTTGTTTGTTATTCCTGATATATATGAGGCATAAAGGCGTATTTAAACACCTTTGCGTAGGCCGATACTTTGGTTGCATTTCAATGACGAGGTGTAACGTTTTGAGTGATGCTTGAATACTGTTGCAGTTCTAAAAATATTCTAATAATCATACCTGAGCACAGTGACTTATATTTCTCCTACAACTATCTACATACGTATATTGTATGTCATTCTCGTGTCACGTTATTTTAAAATTATCTGATGACTGTAGAGGGAACGGGGGTCATGTTCCTCCAAAAAAACGGGAAGATCCTCCGAACAGGCGAGGTGATCATGCCTGGCGGGCCAGTGCTCAACAGTTGTTGTTGGGATGTTGTATGTATCATAATCGACGCGAAAACTTCTATTGCGTGATTCAGGATTGGTAGTTACTCCGTCTAATGCGTTACTTCGTAGTTCTGTGTAACTTCGGTAGATGGCGCTGTAGTATATTATGTTGTATGTGGAAGTCGCCACAGTTAACATCATGCTTAGACCAATGGCAGTCAAGCAAGATTGAAAAGAGACACAAAATTGCGTGGATCATGTAGTATATGAAAATAACTGCATCTTCTCTCGCTGCACTGTGATAGATTTGCATTTAATTTATGAGAAATGAAGAATAAAAGTGACACGAAAAACAGTTACGACCAAAACCGTTTCCGATGTTTCACAAACATCATTTGATAAAGCGGACCGGAGCGATACCACGGCCTCACAGAAAATCGGTGTAAAATAGCGCTTGTGCTGTTTTACCGAGTGAGTGAGGATACTCCCCATCCCTCAAAGAACGGCAACGCACTTGTGACGCCTCCGGTGTTGGTGTCCATTGACGGCGGTAATTGTTTTGTGGAGGAACGGGTATCCGGGATCCTCCGACCAGGCGAGGTGATCATACCTGGCGGGCCACTGCCCAGTAGTTGATGTTGGGATAATCGGCGCGAGAATTTCCACTGCGCGATTCAGGATTGGTAGTTTCTTCGTGTTGTACGTTGCTCCGTAGTTCAGTGTATCCGCGGTAGGTGGCGTTTTAGTTTGTCGCTGTTGCGCTGTATGTGGAAGTCGCTACAGTTTACCATCAGGTGATACGTCTGCTCGTCTGCCACCTAATCGATAAAAATAAACAAAAGAAAATCTTTCATTGAGGATCAGTCTATCGTGTTGTAGAGTGTGAAGTTATTTTGCACATTTATTTCGCATCTGCCTAATCTACCTATTTCATTGTTATGTTGTTTTCCTTTACATTAGCCGCCATACAATAACACATCATTATTAACAGCCAATCTCCCCAGACCACCTCTTGTGTCCGACAGAAAAAAATAAATTTAAAATAACCTCATATTACGACCGCATCATAGAGACTTTACGACTTTTTAAATGGGTTTTGGCGCCAAGAAACAAAAAGGCTCGTTAAAATTTAAGTTCTATAAATCATTGAATCCAGTCTTTCGGGAAACTTAATTTGCTTTAACGATTGCGGGTAAACAAATGATCTAACTGTTTCATGCTAACAAAATGAGCGTAGGTACATGTTAATAAGATAAAATGTATTTACGTGTTAAACATAAATGTTACAGTAAATATTACTATAATTAGTAATATTTTGAATTTAATGCAACTTCGTATCTTATTGTCCTAAGCGTGATGTTAATTGGTAACGATCCTATTTTAATTAAGCATGCAAGTAAAACGCACATTAAATAATACAACATTTTAATAAAAAAACCGGATTCCTGAACTGGACGAAACACAGAAAGCACCAACTTTCAAGTAAAAAAGGAATCATCAAAACCGTTCACCCAGTCGAAAGTTCTGAGGTAACAAACATAAAAAAAAATGCAGTCGAATTGAGAACTTCCTCCTTTTTTGAAGTCAGTTAAAAAAAAACGTGAAAATCTCTTAAACAATTTCACACACGAATCAAATTAGGGTTGTAAAGACTATTCAATTTTATTTTTTTAGGTTGGATTGTAAAAAACTACGGTCTTTTAAAGCTTTCTAATCTGCGTGACATGCAATTTATCATTTTACCCGACTAGGGCGAAGTCAAAAGGAAAAGTTATAGTTTTAGCAGTCTTTTAGTGTTTATTTCTACCATACGACTAAACCATTAAACCAATTTTAATGAATGAGGCGTCAATGGATCGCGAAATAATGACCCTAGTCACATAGGCTATATAAATATAAACGTTTGTGCCGACTTCTTGTTATGTTGACCTACCTAAAATGTCATACATTTATTTTATTTATACCGACTTTTTATGAAACGTTAAACTTAGTGCTTTTATGCCGACTTTCATATGTTGTCGACTTTTTAATTTATGTCTTATTTGGTTCGTAAAGCCGAAAACAAATAAATACAAATTGTCATATGTGATATACCAAAAGCATTTAAGTAGCCAGATTATTACATTTCTTCTTGTTTAAAGTCATCGTCACCTTGAAGAGTATTCTCTTATAACCTTAAATGACTGTTATTTTTTGTGATGTTAAACAAAATCTTTTTATCGTATTACATTGTATGGTCGAGCGCAACTTGCACATAGTCTGCCAACAGAAAATGAACAATCCGATTGAATGGATTTGATTACAAGCGATTGTAATATCGATGTTAGTTTATTTTCATCCTCTAAATATAACCCTTACCTCAGTGTATTGGTATCCAAACTCGAAACAAAGGTGGAATCACTTTGATGAATGCCATTAAACAGACGGCAACGGTTATGAATAACTGCGTTCCCAATGTTTTCATTTGGTTTACGAGTTAGATATCATTAGCATATTTTCGTAGAAGCATATTTCTTAATTGCGCATTTGAAATTGAAACTTCAGAGAACTGTAAACATGGAATTATGTTACAGAACGCTAAATAAATATGGTACATTTGACTTGAAAAAAAAAATAGTAGACGTGAACAAGATTGCGAAGGTCTGCTAGTTATGTATATGCATGCTCCCTTCTAAAAGACTGTGGGCGGTTGGTAAATGCATTTCTTATGTCTTCTTTAGGTATAAAACACTTCTACAAAGGATGTTCTGTTCATGTGTAGATAAATTTTACACACAGCTGTTTTGGCAAAGGTCTTGTCATTACATTAACACTATTGTCACGTCTCAAGGTCCGGCAATCTATGTAATTAGTAATACGGAGTGCTTAAAAATTGAAATTACAAATCAGTGTAATTGAAATTCGTAAGATAAACTTAGTAGCTGTCTAGTATAGGCCGACTCGACTGGAGTAACACTTGATAATACAGAGGATCTGTTATTAATACTAATAATAATAAAGATTTCGGACATGATACACACAACGCCACACAGCTTGTGTTATGGGTACTAGACAACTGATATAAATACATACATAAATACTTTATTTTTGTAAATACATACATTTTATACATAGAAAACACCCAAACTCCGAAACAAATATTTATAGATCATACAAACATTTGGTCCGACTCGGGAATCGAACCCGAGACCTCAAGAACAGCAGTCGCATACGCTACCACTGCGCCACAGAGGCAGTTTACAATACAATAAGTTGCCAATGTCACGGTATAACTACCTCGTTGGTCTTGCGGTTGAAGTATGCGACTGCCGATTAAGAGGTCTCGGATTAGAATCCCGGGTCGGGCCAAAAGTGTTATTGAGTTTTTCTGATTATAGAAATACTTGTTAACAGCTCGAAGTTTGGAAGTTGGGGTCTGAACTCCCGTGCCTCGTAGAGCACATAAAGATATCGATGCTGCGCCTGATCTCTCCCCGGTCGTGTCGCTTAACCATCCCATCGGATAAGAGAGAGAGGGATCAGAGGTGGCACCTATATTTGCGCACACACTTGTGCACTATAATATCTCCTGCGTAGTTGGCTGGTCTGCTTTGAGACTGGCCGCCGTGGCCGTAATCGGCTAGGAGAACATTATTATTATTAATGCCAATTGTTAAATTGTCACCGTAAGTTGATTTCAATTGACACAACCGATTGATTTCCTAAAATGACTGTTCGTTTACAGATAAACGAACAAAGGGGACGAATCTATCGTCCTTTTCAGGGTCGACAGTGCAAATTGAATAAAAACTTCAATATTTCTATTTAGATAGATTAAAAGTTATGACATATTTGAAACAATTAATTCCCACGCTCACTCTTTAAAATAATAATATCCTATCAATAGGGTAAAACCGGGATAGATGCCCCACTTTTTGAATAACCTTCATAATTTTAAAAATATTAATTTTAAATGGATAATTTCTATGCATGTAGCTAGTTTAGTTATTTAAGATAGATTATTATTTGTTTTTGCTGACCTATCAATTACAGTTTTTGTAAAATGTAGGTTTCTGTGAAACCCTTTTTTTTGGGATAGACGCCTACCTGTATGGATAGTTGCCTCACCATGAAAATAACAAGGAGGATAGATGCCTGCAGTGCGGGATAGATGCCCTTCATACTGTGTAAAACAGCAATTCTCCAAGAAACATGGTATCTCAGCTTAGATTAGCACTATCCAAGTTTCGTCGCAATCCTACTCCAGATAATTTAAAAATATTTAACGAAAAAACGAGAGTAGCTGAAAACAAAGCAAAGCAAATTGATAAACAAAGCAAAATCCTTAAATTGGCAAACATTTTGTAATTCTATCGACCAGGAAACTTCCGCTTCTGAGATGTGGCGTCGCATGAGATGGATTAAAGGTTTCAGAAGTATCCAAAGCTATCCACCAGTAGATAAACAAAAACAATTATTAGATTCACTCAGTCCCGATTATGTACAAAATTTAATGCCTAATTTTGTCTCACGAAACGACGAGCTGGAACGAAATTTTAGTTTTCATGAACTTCAAAATTGCCTGAAAAAAAAGGACACTGCACCAGGCGAGGATGGAATTTCATACTCCATGATTTATAACCTGCCCAATGAAGCTAAATTATTTTTGCTTAAAATATACAATAACAAATTTGATTCGGGTATTGTTCCTCATCAATGGAGAAAAATTAAAGTAATTCCTATTCCAAAATATAATAATATTTCCTGTGAGCTTAAGTTAAGACCTATATCCCTAATTTCTTGTGAATGTAAAACTTTTCATCTAATGTTACACAAAAGACTAGAGTGGTGCAAACCACTCTAGTCTTTTGAAAAGAACAAAAAGGAAAAGACAAGTATTTTTTCATCGAACACGGTTGGCTTTCGGAAGGCACATTCCTGTCTAGATGCAATCACTAAGTTGGTTACATATATACAAATAGGTTTTACAGAGAATTGCCCAACTTTGGCATGTTTCTTGGATATTCAAGATGCATATAACAATGTCTCAATAGAAGCCGCGACTAACATATTAGATAAACTTAATATAGGGTCCAAAATATGGAATTACTTCTTAGTGAAAGACAACTAAATATTAAAATAAATAATAGCAGTGACGTTTCAATTGAAAGGTGGACTAATAAAGACCTGGCACAGGGAGACCCGCTATCCCCGTTACTTTTTAATTTAATAACACATGGACTTAACACAATACATCTAAACGTTATGTGGTCGCAGTATGCGGACGATTATGTTTTATATATTAAAGATAAGGACATTAAAAAATGTGAAATATACATGCAGAGTGACTTAGACACTATAGCGACATATTTGAGTGAGCTTAGTTTGGAATTATCTCCCACTAAGTCTAATTACTGTATCTATAGCAGGGGCCGAAAAAGGATAGTTCCTAAATTGAAATTAAGTGGGCAAGATTTGGCTTTAACAGACTGCGCCAAATACTTGGGTATGTATTTGGATAGAGGTCTACGATGGGCTAAGCACATTAATGATAGTGTTGAAAAGTGTTCCAAATATTTAAGTATTTTAAAGGTTCTAGCTGGTAGCACTTGGGGTGTGCACACAAAACATATGCGTAGGCTATATATTAGTTTGATAAGAAGTCGAATAGATTACGGATCGTTTATCTATGATTGTTGTGCGAAAACACATTTATTGAAACTAGATAGATTGCAAAATCAGGGTTTGAGAATTATAGGAGGTTTTATTAAAAGTTCACCAATACATGTAATGGAAAGTGAGTTAAATTTAGTGCCACTGTTTCTCAGAAGGCAATTCTTGGCTTATAAATACAGTTTGAAAATGACTTCTTGGAATAGGAACCAAATTGTTAACATCATTTCAAATGTAAATGACCTTTCCAATGATAGATACTGGGCGAACAAAAGAAAACCGCTACTTATTAAAACTTTTAATGCTGTGAACAAATGTAATATTAAGTCACTCCATCTCTTGGTATGTTTTCCTTAGATGTTTGGATGACAGATATAGATATCAAAAAGTATTTTAAAATAAACCTTGAATGTATCGAATCTTCGAAGAAAAGTTATGAACCTAATTTATTATTAAATAACATAGTGTCCGAGTTAAACAATACCTACAAAGAGTGGCATAAGATATTTACGGATGGATCTAAAGGTGAATGTGGTTTAGGAGCTGATTTTTATGATCAAAATTTACAATATAAGGCTGGATTCAAGGTTGATTGTGAGGTATGTATAATGACGCTGGAACTTATTGCAATATATCAGGCCTTATCTTATGCAATTAATCAAAATATAATCAAAATTGATATTTTTTCGGACAGTAAGAGTGCACTGCAACATATGGCTCGATGCGCTTCTGGTTCCAGAGGTGCATCGATAGCCTATGAAATCTTAAAAACTATTATTTCATTAAATAAAAGTGGTAAAGATGTAAGGTTGCAATGGGTTCCAGCGCATATCGGTATCAAGGGAAATGAACAAGCAGACCGAATAGCTAAACTGGCAGCTGTATTATTAATTATCTACCTGATTATTGGGAATTAGTACCGAAATTTAAAAAATACTGTTTTGATGAATGGGTCACCTATTTTAATAATAGGTCTAAAGAAAAAGGTATTTGGTATAAGACCATTCAGGCGATTCCTCCGCAGGTTGCATGATTTGATAGCGCTCGATTAAGCAGGCACTATGTAAAACTAGCTCTTAGAATAAGGTCTGGTCACTATCCATCAGCAAAATTTGCATACTTAATTAAAAAAACTGATTCACCTAACTGTCCAGTATGTAACAACGTTGAAGATGTGCAACATTTGCTGATGGAGTGTGACAGGAATAGAAGTGAACACGAGGTTTTACTTAAAGAACTAAAACTAAATTCCTTCGATGTGGGCTTAATACAAAGCATAATGAGTTGTCCATGTTCAGAAGCAGCTAAAAAATTATGTCACCTGATCACAAGTTCAGCAAAGTAATATGTAATATTTACAATGTATTAAGGTACGATGGGGTTGGCATATCATTAATGGATAAAAACCCCAAATTAAATTAAGAATAAAAAAAAAAAAGAAACATGGTTTGAATTACGAAAAACGTTTATTTTAATATGATACAAACAACCATAAATACATTTTAAAACTATTTGTTCAACAAAAGTATTAAATCTTAGTTTTTAATATTAATTGTTAAGTTTCAACAAACATACTTATACTTTATTTATATTTAATATTATTTATCACCAAGAATAATTGGGGTCGGCTACTAGTTATTTGTGAAATAACTGAATTTAAGCTATTATATGGAGCGGCTGGCATCAGACCTCCGCAATCCTGCGGGTGAACTGAATTTGAAGGTGGAACTAGTAGCCATTATATTTGAGGGCACTGACATCTCAATAACGATTGTCCTAAGGTATTCATGACAACCGGTACCGACGGCTTAAAGTGTTCCGAGGCACGAGTGGGAAACACCGCCATCTTCCGTAAAACTTTTATAAGAAAAACCCAACAGCAGTTCGACCCGAAATTTGCACCCGTGACCACTTGATCGGCAGTCGTTTGCGCAAACCGATAGATCAACGAGGCAGTCCCAAAATGTGAAGTTTTCCTAAATATAAATACCTAATGAGTTAAATCAAATCTTGTAATATCCTGTATTTCGTAATGACGTTCTAGATGGAATACCAAATCATAAGAATATTTCGTTTATACCCAAGGATATTTTATTAATTTCATCGAAAGCTGACTGTAATTGTACTAGAACATTTATGGGTGCACATGGTGTATGGAGGGATGCCCCTAAGGGCATCTATCCATCCTTAGGGTCATCTATCCTTTTTGATAGGGATAGATGCCCAGCTATTTTTTTCAATAAATTAAAAACAAAATAGCAAATATTTACATTTAAACGCATCCTTAATGAACCAGTGTATTGACGTAATAAAAAATATAACATAATTTATTACTACTTATAAAGTTATACAACGTTAAAATAGTAGCTTTGAAAATTTCTACGTGTTAGTGAAGCTCATTTCGGACATAAATATACACATGAGCAAAACAAATCCTCAAAGCACGACAGCTCGTGGATAAATTAGGTATAGGGTGGCAGAGGCTCCTACTTATACTATTAATTCTTAGTTGCGATTTTGGGAAGTTAGGTTTCTTGGATGTGAGGCATCTATCCCGTTGCGGCATCTATCCCGGTTTTACCCTATTATAAACGCGAAAGTTTGTGAGTATGTAAATGAGTATGTTGGTTGCTTTTCACGCAAAAACTACTGAATGGATTTTGATGAAACTTTAAAATAATATAACTTATACATCAGAATAACACATAGGCTACAGTTTATAAAGATACTAACGTCGCCTCGCGGCGTTGCCCGCGGTTGTCGTACCGTGGCTAGCACCACGGGGTTCAGCTAGTTTAGTTATATATCTGTTGATACCGCTACCTTAAAACTTTTGATAAAATTTACATAGCATATGTAACACAAGTCATTATTACGAATATATTGACACATCATTCATGAAAATCGATTCAATAATTTAGATTTAGACGCTTTACCGGAACATGTAAACAAATATAAATATAAATAAATATTTATAAATATTTCGAACATCTAACACAACGCCATCTAGTCCCAAGCTCAGCAGAGTTTGTGTTATGGGTACTAGACGACTGATATGAATACTTAAATACCTATTTTTTTGTAAATACATACATATGATACATAGAAAACACACAAACTCCGAAAAAAATATTTGTAGATCACACAAACACTTGATCCGACCTAGGATTTGAACCTGAGACCTCAAGCATAGCAGTCGCTTTCACTACCACTGCGCCACCGAGGCATTCGTTATAATTTAGATTTCCAAAAATCTTATCCTCCACTTTCTTCTTACTTCGCCGTAGTCGGGTAAAAAACTGATTCTGTAATAAATTAATGCCTCAGAAATTAGTTTGATCCCATTTGTATCAAAACATCGTACTTGTTTGATTTAAACAAAACGTTACCACTCTTTGAGCTGAGAATCATACAAATGAACTCGGCTGACATTCGTACGAAATGCAACGGACGCGATCATACAAAAGTTTATTTACATTAATTTAATTATATAATTTATTATAATAAGGTTTAGAATGTGGTACCGTTTAATAATAATAAATCTTTATTGTTAAAAGAAATAAATTATAAATCACTGTGTTAGGATAGTTGGAGATGTTACATGAAGGTCTGATAGTTGACGACAATGATGATTTTACGTTATAATAGCGTACTAGCTCATTATCTTCTTCAGTCAAAGTTTTTGGCACGTTTGCAGTCCATTCATTATGTTCAGCATAACTGTTGGTCGATATTTACACTCTGTCTAGACCTTTGCACATAAATAAAATACGTCGAAATGAGGAAGAATTTGTTTCAATTTAAACGTTTATACAGCTGGCACGTTTTCAAAATGACTGCGACGGTGTGTTAAGTTACTCTTAATATGAATTATTCTACTTCAAAACTTGAAGATATTGGGTAATGCAATAATACTCTCTTGAATATGAACGGTAACAATGTCAATATACAACACTAGCTGACCGACGCAACCTCGTTTGCGTCTTTTATTGCCCGTAGCGAAAAATTTTCCCCCGTATAGGGTTGATTTTTTACACCTTGTGTCCGAAAAACCCCAATATCTTACGGAATCCGGATCCGGAATACAAAATAAAATATAGCCTATGTTACTCGTGGATAATGTAGCCTTCGAATGGTGAACGAATTTTTAAAATCGGTTCAGTAGTTTTAGAGCCTATTCATTACAAACAAACATACAAACAAAGTTTTCCTCTTAGTATAGATACATGGCGACAAATATTTTTTTTAACTTTTAAACAGTGTATGCAGTTGTTGGTGAGCCAAGTAAATAAATAAATAAATTCTCAATTTATGTGACGTACAGCACACGCGTTTGGCAATGTCCAACTATATCGTCAACAGCAAGCCGCCACAGCCCACTGCTTCTTCGGTCACGGCCCTAAAGCGCAACATGATGTCGATCGTAGAACTCCCCTCTTGGAATCCGAATTGGGCGTCCGATAGATCGGGACCCACTTAGCAGAGATGCCGGACGATGCGGGCTGAGAGTACCCTCTCAAACAATTTTCCCGCCTCGTCTAGCAACACGATGGGCCTATAGGTCGCGACCGAATCGGCAGGCCGTCCCGGCTTCCTCAGCAGGACCAGCTTCCTGCTCCTTTCTAGCACTCAGGGAAGCGTCCGGACGCCATGTTAGCATCTAAAACCTCCCTGAGGTGGTCCGAGATATGGTCGAGGGCTCAGGCCATCACTCGGTGTGGCATCCCGTCCGGCCCGTGAGCGGTGTTCTTGAAACGGATCCGCAGATTTTTACGTGCGGAACTTCTGTCGCACCGCACGGTATGCGCGACCCCAGGTGTCACGATCGAGTCTCTCCAGCATCTCCTTTCTCTTTGCGTCTTTGGCGCGGCAAATGGCCAGTTTCAGACTTTTTCACGGCTCTCGGTACTCCTTGTGTAGCTGGTCCTCCTCGAACTCAATCAGCAGGTCCTTCTAGAACTCAATCAAGCGTAGACTTGCTCTTTACTAAACATCGCCGTTTAACTAGCGCTTAGGTTAGATTAGGTGTTTTTTTTCTTTTAAAACAAAAAAAAAATCCATAACCTAACCTTTCCCTTTCGCCTCGCTTGTTGAACAGCGCTTTTTAGTAAAGAGGTTAAGCTGTTAATTGAACAGCCAATTATGCAGCATACCAACAGATTTACATATGCATATCTGTCGGTATGCATAAGTTTGTTTATATCATTTTTTTAAAATGTGTTTCAAAATAAACCTATGTGGCTTTTAATTTGTCAGAACGGTATAAATATCATTTGTTTATCATAATACTCTCTTTCGATAACGTCAAGAAACCACTTGTAATATTATTTCAGTATACTGACCGCATTCCTAAACGACTAAATGCATTCTTCAGGGTTAACATATTATGGACTTTACGAATAATATTTGTAAGAACTATGCACAAAAAACCATTTGGATTTCGCTATTAATCCTCGGATACCTAAGTTTAAAAAAAATGTTTTTAGTGGTATTATTTCAGAGTATATATATATATAATTTATATATAATTTTGGTCTCAGATTTCAGACACGGCCGAAATATGGCTGTGTAGAGATGTGGCTTCGCTGTGCATCTTCTACCGCATTTAGTGGAGTGCTCCGGGGAATTGTTCGAACTGATCCCTGCCGCCTCTTTCCGGATTTCAGTGAGGTTGTTGTATCATTACAATTCAGCCGGCTTCTGTGTACTGAAATTATTTGCCGATTGATGGTAATAAAAATCTCTAACTATACTAAAACAAATATCAGACTAAATTTTTAGTTGGAAAGTGCATTTCATACACTTATAACGTAATATTCCGACTAAGAAATGTTGGTCAGTGTGAACTTTGTAATTTTAGGGAAATCGAATTGGTTAGGGGATAACGATAAGTCACTATTTTCAAAATGCGAATGGACTGAAGTGTCTAGTCTACTCTTAGGTATTCTTTCTTGGAATATACTACTTCAATTAGTAACTGAATAAAGTATTGTGAAACTTTAGCACATGCTTGACATACAGACTACAAAATTCACTTTAACACTTAAGTAATCAGATGACAGATGTCATTTTAAAAGAGGTTACATTAAAGTTTAAATTAAGAATGTTCATTCGCTTGAACGATTTATATTTACGAAGGACCTCAATAAGAATTCAGTTTTTAGGACAGCGATATTTAAATATGACAGCATGCAATGAACTGAATTATTTTCATTATGTATTTTTCTGCGAATTTTGTTTCATAATTTTACCGAGAAAAAGAAAGGTTTTGATTCAATTACTTTTTTTTAAATTTGTCATCTGACCTGTTGGTCTAGTGGTGATCTTGACTGCTAAGCTAGAAAAACGTGTGTAAGATTTTAATGTGTATGTTGTGGTCAAAAATTAGCCAAAAAACTTTTGTGTGTTTGTGTGTGAGCCACGCTTCTGCATGCATGGGCGGGCTCGACCGGAGTAATACCACGGCCTCACAGAAAACCGGTGTGAAATAGCGCTTGCGCTTTGTTTCACCGAGTGAGTGAGGATACCGGAGGCCCATAGCCCCCAAGCCCTGCCCCCATCTCCCTCCTCATCACCCAAAGGCCGGCAACGCACTTGTGACGCCTCTGATATTGCGGGTGTCTATGGGCAGCGGTAATCGCTTACCTACGTCTGCTCGGTTGCGGTCTAGCACATAAAAAAATAAATGAATAGTTCCTGCCCCTGCTCATTTGCCCCCAGAGCAGAACAACGAAAAAACAGGACAGCATCTTTGTATTATTGAGACGCCTTGGCTTAATTCTCGCTGACATCATTTAAAATTAACGAATAAAGAACAGATAATACATAACTTGCGTCAAAATGTATTTTGAAAACCGAAACGCATTCAACAAAACAAGTGAAACGACTTAAACGCCATTTGTTTATCATAGTCAACTTTATACTCTATTGTTCTGAATTAGGGTTGGTTAAATTTAAGATATTTTTAGAAAACTGAGTCAGTAAATGTGCAGGTGTGATGCATCTGGATTTCAGGGTTTATTTCATAATCTGCTTACATTGTATTTACGACGATGTACACATTGTCAGAATTGAGAGCTTCTGGCTAAAGTACTTAGTCTTGGTGTTATATACTGTTTGATCTTGATAAACCGCATTAAATACTATCCTAAAGACAGAACGGTAGATAACAATAATGAGTACCATATCAAACGTTGGTCTGATCCTAAACCGAGAATGAAATGTATTAGGCCGTCTGAAAAGTTTCCAATCTGAACGTGAAGATGGCAGCACTCGTTAGTAATAACTGGTGAATGTAGTTGAGCATCTTTGCATTTACCTTGTGCATCGCTGAGAGAAGTATAAAAAACCAGTCAAGTGCTAGTAGGACTCGCACATTTAGGGTTCCGTACAAAGATGTAGGTAACTAAAAATTTATGCTTTTTACAATTTTACCTTTATCTGTGCAGTAAGATGTTGCTTTGTACCAAATTTTAAGATTCTGAGTTCACGAGAAGTACCTATCCTGTAGGTTTTGCAGCATATACGGCTGTATCTTTTGATTGCGTTAGCTTAGATATTTGATTTCTTCACAGCTCTAAGATGCAATAGATTTGAGTATTTCGTATAAATTTGAGCTTGATACCTCCATGCGTTCCTGAGAAAAAGAGCCTTGACAGACAGACAGACGGACAACAAAGTGATCCTATAAGGGTTTAATTTTTTCCTTTACACATATACTAATATATACCTATATTATTTAATAACAAAAATCTTAATATATATAAATCTCGTGTCACAATGTTTGTCATCAATGGACTCCTAAACCACTTAACCGATTATAATAAAATTCGCACACCATGTGCAGTTCGATCCAACTTGAGAGATAGGATAGTTTAAATCTCAAATTATAGTCTCAATTTTAATTTATTGATAATTATTTGTCTGTTATTATTTGACAGTCACAATTATCTGTTAACTCCAAATGATTCTAACAGATGTCGATACCTTTCGACTGGGTTGAGTAAGTAATCAATAGATGGCGCTGCTATGGTAAATCTATAGGCTATATTTTATTTTGTATTCCGGATCCGGATTCCGTAAGATATTGGGGTTTTTCGGACACAAGGTGTAAAAAATCAACCCTATACGGTGGAAATTTTTTCGCTACGGGCAATAAAAGACGCAAACGAGGTTGCGTCGGTCAACTAGTATATAATATATGATGTTATAAATAAATTACTTCCGAAAATCAAAAAATGATTTTACAATTTAAGATAATATTCTGGTTTACAATACTGTTTCAAAACGTTTGAACGTTTCTCTTAAATGTAATCTTTATATTACGCTTCAATAATAATTGAAGGTGTTAAAATACGTAACACACTTCAATCGACAGTGTTACATATTATATTGATGTGTTTATAGTAGAATATGTGGTGATGTGTTTCTTCTATCTTTATAAGCTTACAGCATCGTATGTGTTTAAAAAATCTACGGTAGAGCGCAAACGTCTATTTGACACAAATTACTTGTCTTTTTACAATAGTGCAAGCCTCTATCGTGTATGTGTTTTTTTTATTTCTACGGTAAAAACTGCTTCGTGGGCGAAAATTTAGCACTGTAGACGAGGCCGTCGAAGAATTTTGGCGGTTATTTTTCGACTAGACACGTATTTTAAACGTTTTGAAAGCTGGTTTGGGAGATCGTTTTTTGTTTTTTCGGAAGACGGTCCCCATTTCATGTCATCCACATTTTATATATTTTTTATCATTAATTTCATCACGACGACGACTTGAAGACTTGATAATTGAAGACGATAAATACTTGACATTGGCAGAAATAGCTGATCCGAGTGATCCGGCTAGTTGCCATTCATCATAAAAAAAAAAAAGAAAGCTGGTTCACCGAATGCATAAGTACTTTGGTATCAGAGAGGATTTTTTGCAAAATTGCAAATAAACTTCTTTTTTTAATTCTATTTTGGAACAGCCCTCGTATTTGTAATGTAACAAATCTTCAGCGTAGAAGTAAACACATTCCAGATCTTGACGAAAGGTTGACTCGTACGTATTTCTGTTTATAGTGACGATAGATTGTTGTTTCGTGTACTTTGAGCTCCTTATGTTTTTGTATTAGCTACGATTGTGAAATCTTCAACACATACCTCTAAATTTTATCCCTTTAGCAATAATATACAAGCAATTTACTTATTTAGTAAACACATGAAAGGCGCTGAGAGACGTCATATATCTAGTTCGCACTGGTGCGGCTGACAACGCTAACATATCGTAGCAGCAATAAAATAACTTTTGGTATTCAAATTGTAAAATATATTTAGTTCGATTCCAACACACCGCCCTGCCAAAAACCCCGGCGGGGTGACGGCCCGAGGGGGTTTCCACATTTAAAAAAAAAAGGGTAACTACACATGGGTCCGGTCGTGTTAATAACAGCAGTTCCCGGACCCTTCCCTTCTCAGGCACAGAGTGGCACATTGTGTGGTTTTAGTCGGTTCAATTCCAACACACGGCCCCGCCGCAAACTCCGGCAGGGTGATGGCCCGAGGGGGTTTCCACACGTACAAAAAAAAAGGGTAACTACACATAACTAAAACGAACAAAAAACATCTGACTTAGATATAACTGCCTTTACTTATTTTATCAAAACGTATTTATATTTATTCAAATATTTGAAATAGGATTAAATACACTTAAAACTAAAAGAACTGTCTATATAGCAGTTTATTTTACATGGTTAAAGTCACTTACATAGATTATTTTCATGTTTTAGAATGGAAATTATGAGAAGGATTCGTTAGATTTATAAAATGATAATGAACATCAATACATAATAGTCACGTTTTGAAGTCTAGTGATTTAAAAATGGTACTCGTAACTTAGATTGTAATATTGTATGGATAATAATAGCACAGCATGAAATTTTTTCATGCGTTTCTAGATACAAAAGAAATGTAAATCGTAACATCCTGGTCTTACAATTTATTTAAGAAAAGAATAACATGACACTGGCACATGTTTAGCTACAGTCTGTTGTGGAACAATATATAAAGTTTGCTTACTTTAGCATCTGAATATACAACGTTTTCTTTTGTCGTGTGTACCAAAAAAGAGTATAAAGGTACTAGATATCACTTGTCAGTCAAATATAAAAAGTAAAGAAAAAAAAAGATTTAAATATCTTGACTGTACCTACAGTCAAGATATTTAAACACTTTTTGCAAAAAAATACTATTTTGGAGTAGCTCGACGAATACTTTGATAGAAATAGCAACAGATACGAAACCATAAATGAAGCAACAATAACTAAGTGTAGAAAAATGTACGTCACTTTAATTCCATTAAAAGAAAATCGATACCTTAGTCTTAAATTAATAATAATTAAACTTGAATGTGATCACACGTCAAGATAACGTTAATTTAATTTAAATTTAGACTTTCACTAACTCAAAAATGACTGTTGTGATATTTTTACCCGAATATTAATTACAACTGGAAATATTGACTATCAAATAGATATTGAGACCTAGAAATCGTTGTTCTGAATCTAAATGTTCTTTGTATTCGTTTTATGAATAATTCATTTCACTACAGTTATAAAATGGTAATGATAATCAATAGATAATATTAAAGTCTATGCGTTTTGAAGACAGTTTGTAATATTGTATGGTTAACAATAACACAACATGAAAATAAATTCATACACTTCAAAGACATATCTTTTGTAATAAAGTAATGGCATGTACAACAGTTTATTTTTAAAGAACCAAAAAAAGGCCTTAGTATTACAACAGGGCAAATTGTAAAATAACAATAACGTATGAAGTAAGAAGATGCACTAATTTTATGGGTACTGCACCATCCACGACGTAAACACCGCAAGCACTTAATTTCTTGAATGATACCGCTTGCAAGCGCTGAACATTCTTACACATTCTTCTTTGGGCAACTGCAATATATGATGAATCTCTATTGAATAATATTTTGTATACAAATAACACGATTGTTTCAATTCTGTGTTAGACATTAATTAATCAAAATAAGAAAGGAAAATCCTGGAACCCCGACGTACCTCGGGCCACCTATGGTTTGTAGGTGGTGTAGGAACCCCGATGTTCCCGTTTTTAACCACTCTAACGGTCATGACGTCGGAGATAAAGAAGAAGCTCAAGGCCGGGCTTCTGATTCACACCCGCATCACCGACGCTGCCACGCTATACAAAGTCCTTTGTGCCCAGAACCCGTGGTATAAAGTGGACACCAGTGGTAGTGTTATGACCGTCGATGACAACAAGGCCGACGTGGATTCCAGGGAGAAAGTGGTTCTTCTTCTCCTTAGAATTGCCGAAGACCAAAAAGAAGACATCACAAAACGAGACCGCTGGGTTGCGCATATGTCAGGGAACGGATGTATTCGCTTCCTCACAACGGATGGAGACTCAGTTCAAAAGCCGGCAGAGACAAAAGAGGCCGCAGAGAGGACGCCGCCAATTTCTGAGCCTACCGCATCTACCCCAGCTCCCGAACATGGTTTGAGCAGGATGGAGACGGATTCATCGCTGCAACGGGAGGGACAGAGCAGTGACGAAGATGATGTCCTGCGTACCCCTACCTCCATAAACAGCATCCAAATCAACCTCCAGCACAAACAAATAGCGACGGCGACTCTACAAAGACTGCTAGAGGTAAACCACCAAATAGTAGCCCTTATCCAGGAGCCCTGGATTAGAAAAAATAGAATATGCGGCCTGAACAACATTGGCGGTAAATTACTGGTAAATATTACTGTTGACAACCCGCAGACCTGCATTTTCATTCTGTTCTAGAGATCTCATTGCAGTGAAAACAAACATGGAAAATCAAACTGTTCTAGTCTTAGCCTCAGTATACATGCCTAGTGAAGGTTAAATTCCTGCAAAGGAACTATCAGAACTAGTGCAACACTGTGATACTCAGAACTGGGAAATCATCATCTCCGCAGACTGCAACGCACACCATCCGCTGTGGGGAAGTAAGTATTCAAACAAAAGGGATGAGTCATTAACTGATACTAATACTGACTAATATAAGTATTAGTCAGTATGGATAAGTCCAAAACAAACCCACCTTTATAAGTTCGAGGTATCTAACCATTATTATGACATAACTATAGCAACAAACATGGCGGCTAGCCTCATTGAGGGCTGGCACATATCAAGCGAGCCATCCTTTGCGGACCACCACCGTGTGTGTTTTAAACTAAGACACAAACCACCAGACCCTGTCCCATATCGCAACCACCGTGAAACAGATATTACAAGGTACACAGAATCTCTAACCAAAGTACTAAGTGACATAAATATGACCGACACAGCACTTGGTACTTCCAACATAGAATCAAACGTACAGTGGAAGCTACCACACCACGGTCTGGCCATCGCAGTGGTGGCACTCAGGCGTTGGCTCCTTCCAGTTATCACCTGCGTCAGCCGACATAAGAGGGTCCTGTGACGCCTGTCGATGCTATCCTTCATAACGGGTCTTACAGCGGCAATAACGGCGTACCCAGAGCTCGATTGCCCAAGTCGTTCCTTCCATTCCTCCATGAGGACATGGCGGAGTTGGGATTTCAGATCATCGATTCCTCGAACCTCAGGACTTCTAAGCCACTCCCGCGCGCCTCTTTGCGTGTCTGGTAACGAGTCGCAAGGGTTCTCACCTCCAGGTCCGATGATGAAGTTCCGGCTAGGAGACTTGCTGCCTCAAAGGAGATCGTGTGGTCCCCTTGCGATTCTAATGGCCAGCACTCGTTGCGGTTGTCGCAATAACGCGATATTGCTAACCTTCAGGACCAATTATGGTCCATAAGGACAAATTACACCTAAACACGGAACCAATAGCCGATTCTACCATGCAATTACTCGGGCAGAAATCAAATTTTGAACTTTGCCCTGTTTAGCAGTCAAGATTACTTTAGGATAAATCAATAGAGCAGTTAATAGTAATTGTAATTAGTAAATTTCGTGAATAATTAAAACAATTCACTTACTTGATGCTCCCCTTTCATTCAAACGCAGTAGACATACTGACTTCAGATCTTCCATTATCAAGTACACATTCTCACATTCCTTACTGAGATATATTTGTGTGACTATGTCTTTTCCTAGCCCTGACATATTCAATACTAAGTATAGAGTAAGCTGCAAAAGTTGATACGAAATTCGAATGAGTGATTACCATTAAAAGACATTTATTACCTTTTATATATGACACAAGGGGCAAAAGATCAGATGAGTCACTTGATAGAAAGTGGCTACCGACGCTCATGAACGCCTCATCATCATCACCCTTTAATAGACACTGTTGGATATAGGCCTCGCTGTAGGAAAGGAAGAGACTGCCGCTTATATATACTATACTGGCCATACGGGCTGGTGTAGGGATTGTTTCAAGTTTTCCTTATCTCTTTGAAGTATTGTTGCGGATTTGGCTTCTTTAGTTGACTCTTACGACACCCATAGAATGATTCAAAGTTTGAAACATATGAAATGAAATGATAACAAAAAGTTGCGGCCAATACTATCGATTCCTGGGAGCACTTTCCTTATTTTTACAGAAAATAAAGACAAAATTTCAACAAGTTACAAATTTACTTACATCTTGACTCAATAGTTCATGCAAATATACCTCAATAAGTACATTACTCAGAGTACGCGCAAATGTTATTAACGCATAACAAATAATCTGGAAATGCAATTATCAAGTACGTACATTAACAAGTAAGTACATTAAATTATCAATTTGAAGTTATATTTGTAAACAGCAAATACTACAAAACTTACTTGTCCTTTAAAAGTCTTTGCAATTATCTCGTACACCTTTAATATTTCATCATATACTTCAAACATAGTAGTCCAGTAACTATCTTCTACTGTTTCTTCTGATTCATTTGACGAGTTAATATTCTCGATCCAAACTTTGAGAGCAGTTTGTACTGAGTGCAATAGCCTACTGGCATATAATATATTACTTTCAAAACAAATAAGTAATATGAGTACAGTTAAGTCATGATAGTTACTTAGAAGATTAAAACTGTACAGACAAATAATTCTCAGCATATAAAATGTTAGTAAAAACGTGATGACAGCCCAATTCAAAAAAGTTAGCTTTTTAATTATATATTTATTGACATTCAGTAACTTGTAAACGTGCTGTAGCCTTAAAATCAAGAGCACATTAATGTGACTAAAACAAATGTTTGTGAACATATTCATCATGTACCCAATGAAGTACGCGATGAAATCAGAGAAAGAACACCAGTACAGAATCATGGTAAAAAGATTTACTTTTTCATATGGTAGAAGATACACACGAAAGAAAAGATCGAGCAAACATAAAACAGAAGCCAAACATGTACAAATATTATAGAAGAAGGTGTTGGATGTGATAAAATTGTCACAAATTTGATATTTAGCGGTGATGAACATTGTTGGTATCACGTTCAAGGGCCTCAGCATAGCTTGCATATCTTTTTCAACAAAATTATTCAATAAAACCTCATTGCTGTTAATTTTTCGCTGTACCGGTTGAATGGTGACACTGTTTTTGTGATTAGAATTAAACGTATTTGGAAAACGAAAAGCCATGTTTGAATTAAGAATAACATCGACTACTGGTAAATCTATTCAATTCATAGTAATTCAATCGGTAATTAATTACATTAAACAACACATTCCATTGTTTTTATTGAAATTACTATCTCATATGTTTTATGAGGCTTACTATTAATTATAATAAAAATGACAACACCTTGATTGTAATTGTTTTAGTACTTAATACACTCTATTGAGTACTACATGTATCTAAATGTAGAGCACAATAACGAAAGCAGTGTATCACGATGAACAGAATTACTCGACCTTTTAAGGTTTTTTTTTGGCTGTCAAAGTTATTCTACTCTGCCGAATAGAAATCATAGAATTCAAGAATGAAGAGCTAGGTAGTGAGTTACAGATGCTAACTGCTTGGCATAGGAAATAAGAGCCGAACAGTTTAGTTCGAGAGCGTATGTCAACTACTCTAAGCCGGTAATTTCCAATGCCAGCACGTGTTGTCGAGTAAAGGAAAGGAGAAGAGGGGACCAGAGATTGGAAGAGCTCGTTAAAACACTCTTTGCGATAAAGGCGATAGAGAACTGCCATAGGGGCATAGGGCACTGCAGCAACTCAGAGTTTGGAGAACAGGTTGATTGTCTGAAATTTTTAGGTAAGCATACAGCTTTAAACAATATCAGCCTTGGCTATGTCGAGACTGATAGCTAAGATGGATTCCTGTAAATGAACTGTCTATTGTCTTTGTTTATTTTTCGTTTAAATATTTGAAAATACTTTCAGTTGTAGATATTGGTCATGTGAATTCATTAGCAGAAACTTAATGCATCAGAGTCGTTATTCTTGTTAATACAAAATTAGATAAAAGAACAATCTATTAATTTAACACCATAATTATTGACCAAGGATTAATTAGCTTACTTAACTTAGCTCAGCAATCCAGTGCTATAAACAAAGAAATGGTAAAAAAATACATTGTGTTTAAAAATGAAACAATTAATATCGCAAACATTTCTGTTAATAAAACATTATTACAATAAAACAAATTGTAGAATAATAATAACATGCTGAATAAACCACGCAAATAATTTCACTAGCAGCACAGCGTCTACATAAAATAGGCCACAAATATTCATTTTGTTAAATGTAGCATTGTGTAGACGTTGGACGTTCTTGAAAAGCATTTTCTCATCTGCTGCAAAATGTTAAACAATGCTTTATAAAAACAACAATATTATAAAACAAAAATAAGGTTACAAATAAAATAAGTAGCCGTCTTTACTTCACAAATATTTTTCTTGATGCTGTTCAAAATTTGTTAAAGTTGTTTATCAAAATGCTGAATCGACAATCATGCTTGACTATTTGGTCTTATTAGGTTTATATTTTTATAATTATGTTACCAGTGATACATGTGGATCCACATACATAAAATACACCCACATCAAATTTCTACTTTTGTAATCAAAACAATTACATAAAAGTGTGGGTAATTGTGTTACTATCGATATTTACCACATAGTAATAAAGTAATATTTACAAGGTTTTTTTTAATAGGGGAAAACGAGCAGACTTATCGCTTGATGGTAAGCGATTAACGCCGCCCATGCACACCCGCAACACCAGAGGCGTCAACACAAGTGCGTTGCCGGCCTTTGGGGAAAGGGGAGGGGGATGGGTGGACGGTTGGGGAAGTCCCAAAAGGGTCTAATTCGATTGATCGTGACATTTTTTATATATTCAAGTAAATTTGACTAAAATCAAGGTTTTTAAGTAAACATTTTAATTCATAATGATTTTACATTTGTAATTGTTATACGGAATAATATTGTTTAACATACCTGATAGGTTAAAACGAGTTGAAAATTTACAAATATCTTGTCCTTTACTGACAGAGTCGTAGAATGATTCACATTGTTGAGTTAGCGCTCCGTGCAATACAAAGTTTTTTGAAACCCAAAAACTAAAAAATAACAATTGGGAAATGATGGAATGCTGAAAGTAATTTATTTTTATGTATTAAAATAAAAATACTATTCAATTCTATATATACAATAACAAAAATATAGGCAACTAGTTTTTGCCTGCGTCTCCGTCTGCATGCGTATGATTAACTACTAAACATTTCATTTCGATTATAAGTAGGTACTTACATCATATATTCTATCACTTCTTATTATAATGAAATTAAAAGTAATCGTGGCATATAATAACATGTGGAAATAGCTTTCAACCACATGGTACAGGATCTGAAAATAAAAACAAGAATTAAACTTACAGTTTTCTATTATTAAACAACACACATACTCACCAAAATTCCGAGGGTACGATTACAGATATTGTAGCACTTCAATATTCTATCATATGTATGGAACAATTTTCGACACATCTGCTGATTTCGAATGCCACCAGAGTTCCTAATCATATTATTCCATAAAACAATACTTCTTTGAAGGAGATTCACTGATCTGATAGCATAAACTATATTTACATCAAAAGACATTAACAAAAGCGTGCTTAATGCATATGAAATATATTTGCTTTCGAAGACCACGTAGCAGCATGAGATGTAAGCTACATAGAAAACTGAGATAATAATAACACTAATCCAATTGCAGATAGTGTACTGTTTAAAACTGTATTTGAACATAATAACAACTTCTTGGATGAAAATGACGAACTCAACGTTCTTGATCGTTTGAGCTGCAGCATTGATACTATTTATTAGAAACCCTACTGAGTAGAAAAATATTTCAAAAGCACATATGAAAACCTGCTGGTTACCTAAATAAAAAGCCCTCTCTATATCAAGGTATATGAAATAATCAGTACAAGCAAAGATAATTAAGTACGCTATTGCTGCGAGCCCTAAAATTAAGGATGATCGGAAGTTATTTGGAGAAATGTGGTTTTTCTTAATGACATATTTAGGACAAAATATTATATTCTGCATCAAATTTAATGGACGAAGCATTGTCTGCATATTTGATGTGACTAATCGATCCATTATAAGGCAGTTCAAACGATTTCAGGGTCAAACAAATATTTCAGTAATTTTAATTTTTGTTTTATCAAAACTTAAGCAGGTATATAGTAACGTCCACAGATACAAAGAAAGTAATAAATTTATTATTTGTATATTCATAACGTATATTAATCATTTATATTAATTATATTAAGTGTTACTTCTAACTATAATTGTTGATTTAATTATGACGACGAAGCTTACTTAAATGTATTTTATTAGTATGCTACTCTAACGTACTCTAGATATTGGTTACACTTTTGAATACATTTCTAGAAACAATATTTTTACTTTAGTCACTTTCCCTTTCAGATTTTCTGATCTGATTCTGAATTGAAGCCCATTTCAATCTGGTTTTAGGCCTGGCTATAACACTACTACTGTTCTCCTCAAAGTGACTGGTGATATCAGGGTGGTTTTGGAAGATACAAAAGTGATAGTTTTATCCTTTCCTATCTTATGATCTCGCCTGAAGCACTGAAATGATTCTCATCTTATCTTCAGGGACACCAGCAGTCCGTGCGAGTTTATGATCTCTCCTTGAGATTATGTGATGTCGACTCTGGTGTTTCTTCTCAAGACGGTATACTCTCTCCACTGCTTTTCGCTCTCTTTATTAATCCGGATCAGTCGAGCCGGCCCATGGATGCCGAAGCGTGGCTCTTTCATGATAAAGTTCTAGTAGTCTATTTTACATAGTTCTATACTACGTAAAATAAACTACGTACTATAGTATTGGCTGGTTTGGTAGTTTTTTTTTATTACATTGGGGGCAAACGAGCAGAAAAGATCGCCTGATGGTAAACGATTACCGCCGCTCATGGACACCCGCAACACCAAAGGTGCTACAAGTGCGTTGCCGGCCTTTTAGGAAGGAGTACACTCTTATTTATTTTTTGAAGTTAGCGTTTTATTAACCATTTTACGTGTCATGATTGGGAGTTTAATTAGATTACAATTAAAATTAAAGTACTTTTCTTCGGTGAGCACCATTTTTACTCTTTTATGAACGGGTATTACTTTACAAAATTTAAAATAAAAAAATAAAAAGAATTTCATCATCATAGTTAAATTGTTTTCGAACTTTCTTAGGTACAATAGACGTTAACAAACGAAGTTTTTTATCACGCAAAATAGGCGCACTGTTGCGGAAACCCAGCCCGCGAATTTCAAGAAACAAACGAAGTTGTAAGGAATATACTCGTATTTTATGCAAATATGACTGCAATGTGCGTCCATAACTACAGAGCCCATAAAGTATAAAGTGCGAAAGATTTTTATTTAAGTATACAGACTTTTACTAAAATCGTGCTTGGTTTGTCTTGCACTGTATATGAGCAGCTCAATTAAATCTATTATCTATTGTTACTCCTAAATACGGGATTTGAGAAACTTTGTGAATGCATTCGCAGATACATTGAGATTTTCTACCATGCAAACAGTCGTGATCATGCGCAACCAATTGAATGTCATCATCAGTGTTCCCTTTATTATATGTTGATTACACATAAATAAAAATAAAATAATAATTGTAATCAAACTATATCAAAAATAATAATGAAATTAATGAAATAATAATAGCAATAAAATAATCACTATTAATAGGTTAGTATTTTTATTCAAATCAATTCAGATGTTAGAAGCATGAAATCTGTTTGTAGTCGGTTCATGGCTACTAATATATCACAATCAGCCTAAATGAGACATGTATCATCAGCATACTGATTAACGATACAATTTTGAATGACATTGTTCATGTCATTTACATAGTCAAGATAATGTAGAGGGCCTAATACAGATCCTTGCGCCGTTCCTTCCGTAACTTTAACCTAGTCACTCAATGTCTCATCTATCTTTACATGATAGGATCAATTTTTTAATTAATCTGCACACCAAGCTATAGGTGAGTCGCGTATGTTACTGCATTCTAATTTTTGTAAAAGCGTGTCATGTCTCAATGTGTCAAATGCTTTACTATAATCTATAAAGACCATGAGAACATGCTTTTTTTCATCACGTCTGCTGTTTACATAATCTATAAAACTGGAGAGTAGTTGTGTTGTACTCTTTTTAAACTGTAAACCGAATTGGTTTTTTAATATTATCTGATGTTGTCTATAAACGTAATGAATTACATTACAAATGTATTACTGTACTGTACTACTTTTGTCAATTATAGGTAATATAGTAATAACCCTATAGTTGCTGTATTCGTTACGTGGTCCTTTTCTATAGATTGGTCTGACTATTATAACTTTTTTTTTTAATTAACTTTGTAATTAATTGCATAGGAAAGTCTTTCTGAAATTGTTTTAATGTCTATTGGTTTAATTTTGTCTATTCCTGGCGATTTATTGATTTGAATGAGTGTTTAATAATTTTAAGAATGTCTGTTTTGATTGAAATTTTTCAATAATATGGTAACCACCCTGACATAGGTTTGCCTCTTTAACATAGGAATTAGGGGCGAGTAGGGAGGTTTCACATTCAGGTACTATATTTTATGGTGTTTTCAAATTCTTTAGCAAAGTTCTATTAGCTACAGTTTTACTACAATAATTTTGTTCTGCAAAGGCTTTTTAAAATTATGCGATCTAAGGAGAACTTCAGTCGGTCTGTCATTTTAATACTCGTATTTCCCACAGTTTTTTCGCTTGCCCCTGTAAGTAATAATTTCCTTTTTGTAAAATTGGTTCCTAGATCTTTCTACAGTTTTGTTACCTTTATTACGTAGTTTCATATATTCTAATTTTAATGTCTTGTTTGTAGGACCTTTTTTACATCTATTGGTGTTTTTTCTTTCATATTACACATTTTTATTATTTACCCATTTCTTTATGCTTCTATGAAATGCGCTTAATTTTGTTAAATATTTAGATTTTTCGTAACAGTTACACTGGCATATTAAATTAAGGGTTTATAAAATGAAACAATTGATATTAAAAAACAATTCTTTTGATTAGAACACTACAACAAAGTAAACTGTAGAATAACAATTATGTGCTGAATAAACCACCCAAATAATTTTACCGGCAGCATGATGTCGACATAGAAAAGACCACAGATGTTCACCTTGTCAAATGTAGAGTTGTACAGACGTTGGACGTTTTTGAACAATATTTTCTCTTCTGCTGCAAAATAATAAAGATACCTTAAAAGTGGTTAAGAAACCTGTAAAGTATCTCTCATAAAATCAGATCTTTATGATCAGAAATATATTCAGGTGTTAGTTTATATTAACCAAGGCTCTTTCTGGAACTCCTATAGGGCTCTATGAATTATTTGGAATCAATGAAAACTGGCAAAACATTCATAAGAAAGTGAAGTCCCCAAGAAAGCGGCTCAGTTGTCACACTAGCGGATTCATTATTACTTTGTAAAATATTTCACATATTAATTTGGTATTAACATACCTGATAAATTTGAGCGCGTGAATAATTTGCAAATGTCCTGGCCTTTACTGACAGAATCGTAAAATGACTGACACTGTAGTGATAACGCTCCGTGCAATATAAAGTTTTTGGAGAGCCAAGCAACAAATAGATATGTTTGGGTAATGCTTTCATGCTAAAAAATAGATTTATTTGTATTGCATTTGTCAATAACTGCTACATTATTTATGTTTGAGTCAACCTCGAAACCGCTTATTTGCAGTTTTCCTATCCAAAGAATTTAGTATTGATATATCGGCGGAATTATTAGGATATGTCTATAAATAAAGTTCCGTATTTTTTTTCAGAACTGTCTTCCGTACCATGTCACAACTTTACATATTTTTTTTAATTTTTATGGCACCGACTTTTTTCTTTTTTTTTAATTTTCGATGCTGATATCACTGCCCAATTTTGATGACACTCCATGAACACTGCTACTTCATTTAAAGTTTTAGTAATTGTGTGCATCAAATGGAAATTTTTGATTTTTATAAAAATATCATATGTTTTGTATGCATTCACATCCATTAGGAATTTTGCATTCCACGTCTAATGCCCAGTTCCTATATTTGAAAAACGATCCGTTCTAGGTACGATAGTAGTATATTATACGGGGCGTAAGCTAAACTTGTTCCTATAAAAAATAATTTCCTATAAAGAGTATAAAGAGTTCCTATAAAGAATAACTTGAGTATTTTATTTCCAATCCCTGGGCATTCAATTATTTTAGTACAGTATCGCCATTTGAGGCCTTTTTTTTTTTTTTTTTTTTTATGTCTTAGCTGCCAAAATGACTCTGCTCTGCCTGATGGAAAGCACGAGCAGAATCCAGGAGTGGTGGTCACCATCCTCAATGCTAATAGGGACATTGCAGCATGGCGACCCACACTATGGCGGCCTAGTGAGATGCTTCTTCACGCTCCGCTTAAAGGACCCGGGTTCATAGTGGGAGGGAAACACGTACGCAGGTAGTGAGTTCCAGGTTTTGACCGCTCGGCACAGGAAGGAAGAACCGAAGCGGTGAGTACGAGAGCGTATGTCTACCACTCTGAAGCGGTGACATCCAAGACCGGCACGTGTTGTCCTGTATAGGAAGGGGGAAGGGGGGACCAGTTGGAACAGCTCTTCAGAACACTCTCCATGATAAATTCGATAGAGGACTGCCATAGAGGCGATATCTCTACGCAACTGCAGAGGCTCAAGGGACTTGGTGGTCTGGGGACTGCCGACAATGCGGATGGCTCGCCGCTGCAACCGGTCGAGAGCGTCGAACAGATACTGCGAGGCTCCATCGCAAAGATGAGAACAGTACTCCACGCACGAGCGAACCTGGGTCTTGTAAAGCAGACACCGATGCTCGGGCGAGAAGAACCGTCTCACCCTATTAAGGATACCTAGCTTCCGCGAGGCCGCCCTAGTGACACTCTCAACGTATTCGCGAGGGTTGAGATCGCGGCTGATATCCATGCCCAGGATATCGAGCCTACCTTGTAATGGCAGTCGAGTGCTCTGAAAAGTGGGAAGGGGAAGGAATGGAGACTTTTTGGCAGAGAACGCGCACACCTGTGTTTTCTTGGCGTTGAACTCGACCAGATTCTCAGAGCCCCATTGAGAAATGCGGTCCAAGTCATGGTCGAGTTGAGCGACAAGTTCCCGTCGTTTTTTATCATTATCTGCTAGCCCAGCTGTGGGATGTCCAAAATATCGCCCGTGAACTGTGCTGTCGTCTGCATAGCAATGAATGTTGGCAAGGGCGAGCATGTCATTGATATGCAGAATAAACAGCGTGGGTGACAGGACAGACCCCTGAGGTACTCCAGCGTTGATCAGCTGAAAATCGGAGGCCGCACCGTCGCAAAGGACTCTAATGCGGCGCTGGTGCAGAAATGCGGCAACCCAGTTGCAGAGTTTGGGGGGTAAACCGTATGCCGGTAGCTTGGAGAGAAGCGAACAGTGCCAAACCCTATCAAAGGCTTTGGCCATGTCAAGGCTGATTGCCAAGGATTCCCCATGCCTGTCAATAGCTTCACCCCAAAGGTGTGTCACATACGCTAGAAGATCACCCGTGGATCGGTTCGGTCTAAAACCATATTGACGATCGTTTAGTACGGAGTGATCCTCCAGGTAATGAATCAGTTGTTTATTTATTATTCTTTCAAATACCTTGCAGAGAATTGAGGTGACGGCTATTGGACGGTAGTTTGCCGGGTTTGAACGGTCGCCCTTTTTGGGGATGGGTTGAACATTTGCCTCTCTCCAGGCCATCGGGACAGTTCCTGATGAATACGACAGGCAATGCAGGCGCGTCAATACCGGAGACAACTCTGGTGCACATTTCTTAAGAACCACCGCTGGGATGCCATCGGGTCCACTGGCTTTCCGGACGTCGAGTGACCGAAGCTCCGCGCGGACATTATTCAACCGGATGCGAATATCCCGCATCGTAGTGTCGCAGGTCGGAATGGTAGGCGGGTGCTTGCCACGGTCGTCGATTCGGGAGTTAGCCGCAAAGAGATCAACAAGCAGTTTTGCTTTCTCCTGCGGCTGATGGGCGAGTGATCCGTCGGGGCATTTCAGCGGTGGTAGCGAGGACTGGCAGAAGTTGGACTGCACGGCTTTAGCCAATCGCCAGAACTTTCGGCTACCTTTCTTGGCCAAGCCGCGCAATGCGCTGGGCATCCGCTCTAATGTAAGCCTTCTTGCATTCCCTTGTGGCTTTGTTGAACGCTGCTTTTAGTTGACCTACGTCGGGGCAGCCGCGAGCGCGAGCTCTGGTCCATGCGCGGTAAGCCGATCGTTTTTGCGCAACAGCATGGGCGCACTCGCGATTAAACCAAGGACGGGTCGTTGCGCTGGCGACCTCACTGTAGGGAACATAGTATTCCATTCCAACAGTGATTTCGCCAGCCACGGCGGCCGCAGTTTGCGACACATCTTTGTCTTTAAAGCAGCGTTGAGCCCACGGGATGGATGCAAAATAATCCCGCATTCCATCCCAGTCCGCTGACGAGTAGTGCCATAGTCGTCTTTTCGCTGCCACTGGTCGTGGGGCGGCAACTAAAGGCACCGTGGTAGACACCAGGCAGTGATCGGAGGATCCTAAAGGGGCGAGCACCGATATATTGTACTGCGCTGGGTGACTCGTCAGCAGAAGGTCCAGCAAGGAAGGCGCTTGACTCTGTATGTCTGGTATCCTGGTGGGCTGGAGTACCAGCTGGGTGAGGTCATGCGTGAGAGCGAATGCGTGGACAGTCCGACCCGCGTGGTCAGTTTTGGAAGATCCCAACCAGGACTCATGGTGGGCGTTAAAGTCTCCCAGAAACACCAGTTCGGCGGTGGGAAACTGCTCCTGCGCTTTGTCCACCGCCTGACTGAGATATTCAAATAGTCGAGTTGTCTCAGAGTCTCCGGAGTGGGATCGATATAGGCACACGTAGAATCGGCTCACGGAGCCAATATCCACGTGCAACCACAGGATGGAGAAGGATGGGTCCTCAAGGCAGCGGAAACGGCGACAACAAACATCCGCCCTAACGAAAAGACATACCCCAGCCTTCGCGAGGAAGCACTCCTCAAGAACGTAGCCGGGATAGTGTAGATATGTCGTGTCGGCAGGGCGGCGTATTTGTGTCTCCGTTAGAAAAAGCATGGCCGGCCGTACCGTCTCAAGATGCTGGTGGACGGCGTTGAGGTTTGCATGGAGTCCACGGATGTTTGTGAACTCCACCTCAAAAAGCGCGTTGGTGGGTGGATGGAGTGCCGCTGTTGAACATTTTAACTTTTTCTTTGCTGCCATGATAAAAAAAGGGGGTAGGGGAAGGGGAGCGTAAAAGGCGCGACAGTTGTCGTGGCTGTGTAGTACTGAGACTCGTAGTGCTGTGTCGTCATACAACAGTGAGGCATGACGGTGACCGAACCGTCGGACGGAAGGGCCCCCGTACCCTCCCGGAAGTGGTCGCCTGGTCCCACCGTCCGGTCACCAACCGGCACGACGAGCCACTCCGTGGATTATGCGCGACCTGACGGGGCAGCCTCCCAGGGTGGTTAGCCGCGGTTGGGCCCCTCTCTATGTCGCGGGCGGCCAGCGGCACCACCGTTTCTACGGGTCTCCCTGGCCGACGGATCGATCCAAGCCACCCTCAACATGACTCCACGAGCATTACACTGCTCTCACACTAACCACGACAACTGTCACCCCTGCATCATTGGGCCTCCGGTCTCGCACTCACCAACGAAACACGACAGTACGAAGCCTGTCATTTTGGGTTGGTCTTCTGTGCGAGGGTAGTACCGCCCCGGTCGAGCCTGGCCCATTCGTGCTGAAATCAGCATGACTCTACTACCTAGAAAAAATGCATAACACATGCAATATTAGATATATGTACCCACAATTATAGCCGATTTTTGTAATGTCATGCGAAAGCTTTGAGATTGACCCTTTTACAATAGACAAAATACTTAAAACTATTATTTCGTAATAGCTTTTACTCATAAGTACTCACCTCAGATATAAAGCCCCTTGTAGTTATAAGTAAATCCATGCACATTTTGACGTGTAATAACATATGCAAAATGGTTTCAATGATATGGTACAGGATCTGAAAGAAGAAGCCCGTCAAGAATCCAACATACAGTAGTTTACTAATATCAAGACACATACTTACCAAAATTTCAAAACTACTATTACAGATATTATAGCACTTCAGTATTCTATCATATGCTTGGAACATTTGTCGACATATCTGCTGATCTCGAATGCTATCAGAGTTCCTAATCATATTATTCCAAAAAACAATATTTCTTTCAAGGAGATTCATTAATCTGATAGCATAAACTATATTTATATCAAAACTCATTAACAAAACCATACTACAGACATATGGAGTGTTTTTGTTTTCAAAGTTTATGTAGCAACATGAGATATAAGCTACATAGAAAACTGGGATAATAGTCACACTAATCCAATTGCGGATAGTGTACTTTTCAAATCTGTTTTTAAACATAATAACAACATCTTGAATGAAAATCACGAAATCAACGTTCTTGTTCGTTAAAACCGTAGCAGTGATTGTATTTATGAGAAAGCCCATTGAGTAGAAGAATATATCAAAGACGCATGTGGCAAGCTGCTGGTTTTCTGAATAAAGAGCCATCTCTTCATCAAAGCATGTGACATATTTAATATAAGCCGACGTAATTAAAAACGCACTTGCTGCAAGTCCTGAAATTAAGAATGATCGGAAGTTATTTGGAGAAATGTGGTTCTTCTTAATGACATATTTGGGACAAAATATTATATTCTGCATCAAATTTAATGGATGAAGCATTGTCTGTATATCAGCTGTGAGTAACTGATCCATTGTTTTTTTTTTGTAATTTTAATTTTATTAAAACCGAAGTGAACAGTAGTGTCCACAGATACAGAGAAACTAATGAATTTGTTGATTAATGATAAATTTAAACAATAATCATAACGTACCTACATTAATATTAATCATTATAATTAAATAAATTAATATTAATCATTTTAATTTTACCGTGGGAGTTGTACACAACTGGTTACCACGCCCATGCGAGTCCCAGATGTGGAGGGCCAGAATAATTCACTGTTGGACCTTCTGCTGACTTCTCATCCGGACGGTTACCGCGTATACGTTAACGCCCCACTTGGCTCTTCAGGCCATTGCCTTGTCCAGAGTTCAATGTCTATCACACTCTCGCCGCGATCGCGAGTTGTACACGGCTGTCGTGTATGGCACTACAGTTCAGCAGATTGGGATGGGATGCGGTCGTTCTTAAGTCCTACCCTTGGAGACGGTTGTGCTTCTCGCCGGATAATCCCAACACTGCTGCTGCTGCTGGTTTGGTCCATCTTCCAGAAAAGCTTCTCGCATGAAGCAGGAGGCTTACTAAGCCTGGGCTGACGCGGTGGCGATGTGGGACCAGCGCTCTGAAAAAGGAGTACAACTTTGCCTCCAGGTTCCTCAAAAGAGACATTGCAAGGGCGAAATCGGAGCACATCGCTAGGATTGGCGAGAGATTTGAGCGTCTTCAAACTCAAACTCAAACTCAAATCATTTATTTCCATAGGCCCCAAAAGGCACTTGAACACGTCAAAAATACAAACATAAAAACATAAAACAAAACTCCTAATACTAAATGCACTGAGATGATTTGAATTACCGGAGCTTAGATTGATTTCGATTCAACTCAAAGGTTTAAATTGAAATCAATCCAAGTACCAGCTCCGATGGGTATTGCATTCATGAGAAGAGCTGGTGAGAAACTCATGTGCACCATCTTTTCAGATAATTCATACAAAGCTTGTTTGTTTTTGACAACAGTATTTCTATGTGCAAGTTAAGGCAACCAAAACACAAAGGCTAGAAAGCGGTCTAATAAGATATTAAAGCTAGGAAAAAAAATTTTTTGTCTAATAAAATAATAAAAATTAGTCCATAGCATATAAGGTTGCAATCACTTACACATCAAGGAGTAAAAGCAATGTGTGCATACATACTGGTCCCAGAGAAAAAGAAAAAAACGTTTAAAATGTAATAAAATAATAAATACAAATTATTTAAGCTCCAACAATGTAAACACAGATCGCCTCAACTTAACAAAGTTCAAATGTCAGGTAATAAATGCAGAATAAGATGTCAAGAATTAATTACAATCCAATAAATTATTTCACTTTCACTCACATCCTAGGCACTGCATCAGTCAAGAAATCGTTTATCGTATAATAGCCCCTCTCCACAAGACGACTCTTAACGGCACTCTTGAACTTTTGTAGGGGTAAGTTCAAGATTTCGACAGGAATTTTGTTATAAAAACGCACACCAAGTCCTTCAAATGAATTGTGGACTTTGTTAAGGCGATAATGTTGGCCTACTAATTTGTGCTTATTCCTTGTGTTTAGTGAATGATGATCACTTTTGCAACTATATTTATCTATGTTTTTTCGTACAAACATAATATTAGCAAATATATATTGAGATGCAACTGTTAAAATACCTATTTCCTTAAATCGTTCTTTCAGAGAATCTCGAACTTTAAGTTTGTAAATCGCACGAATTGCCCGTTTTTGAATTACAAAAATGGTTTGAATATCAGCTGCCTTGCCCCATAGTAAAATACCATATGACATGACACTGTGAAAATAACTAAAATAAACTATTCGCGCAGTTTCAATATTAGTTAACTGGCGAACTTTCCAAACAGCGAATGCCGCGGAGCTCAGTTTCCCTGCTAGATACGATATATGGGCGCCCCACTGAAGCTTATGATCCAAGGTTATTCCTAGAAACATAGTTGACTCTACGAGATCAATCATTTCATTTCACTTCACTTCTTTCGGGAACTCAGACATTTTGGTCTCTTGCCAAGGCTATCGAAGGGAATTTTTGTAAGCCGTCCTTTCTACCTCTTCACATAAGAAATAATCCGTTGACCTATGACGCTTAGGAGAAAGCCGATCTTCTGGCAAAATACTTTGCGTCCAACTCGACCTTGGATGACGGGATCCTATCATACCGCGGTGCGAGAGCTGTATGCTGGATATCCAGTACCACCAACGCTCAGTGCGCTTAGCACTTTTGTCCCTTGATATCCATAAGTCGAGTGGCCTGGATGGAATCCCTCCCATTGTGTTGAAGATGTGCGCTCCAGAGTTGGCACCGGTCTTAACGCGTCTTTTTCGGCTTTTCTACTCTACTGGCGTAGACCCGACATAATGGAGGGCAGCATTGGTCTACCCGATCCCTAAAAAGGGCGATCACTCAAATTCGACTTACGACAGGCCGATAGTCATAACTTCCCTTTTCTTGAAAATAATGGAATCCATCATTAACCATGAACTCCTGCGGTACCTAGAGGATTATCATATGCTTAATGACCAGCAGTACGGTTTCCGTAAGGGTCGATCAACTGGTGATCTTCTGGCATACCTGACACATCGCTGGGCTCAGGCGATTGAGACAAAAGGGGAAGCCTTGGCAATTAGTTTGGACATCGCGAAAGCTTTTGATCGGGTCTGGCACAAAGCGCTTCTTTCGAAGCTCCCTTCCTATGGGCTTCCCGAGAAATTATGCGATTGGGTAACTAGTTTTCTGGCATGTAGAAACATAAAGGTCGTAGTTGACGGTGAATGCTCTGACTCCATGCCTGTGAATGCTGGTGTCCTGCAAGGCTGTGTGCTATCGCCTACTCTGTTCCTCCTTCATATCAATGACATGCTGCCAATTAGCGTCATTCATTGTTATGCGGATGACAGTACGGGCGATGCTCTCTACACCGGCCGCGCCAATATTTCTTGGGAAACGTCATTGAAACTTGTGTCTGAAGTTGAGACCACTTTGGAAAAGGTCTCAGATTGGGGTAGTCTTAATTTGGTCCAATTCAACCCGATAAAGACATAAATTAAAAAACTATCGTGGGTCGTATATCTTCGTTTTGCAGACACTCCTCTATCTGCCTCAGCCAATATTGGAATACTTGGTGTCGACGTATCGAGCGAAGTCCAGTTTCGTGGCCATTTCATTCGAAAAAGATTGGTGTGCTCAACAGATCGAGGCGGTATTTCACTCCGGCCCACCGCCTTCGGCTTTATAAGGCGCAGGTTCGGCCTTACATGGAATACTGTCTTCACCTTTGGGCGGGGGCACTCCAATACCACCTCCTCCCTCTGGACCGCATTCAGTGGAGGGCGACTCGTATCGTCGATTGCCAAGAACTTCCAATGCGGCTAGACTCTCTGGCGCTGCGTAGAGATGTTGCTTCGCTGTGCATCTTCTACCGCATTTATAATGGGGAGTGCTCCGAGGAATTGTTCGGATTGATCCCTGCCGCATCTTTCCGCCATCGTCCTATGCGACACAAATTTCATTCCCATCATTGCCATTGTATGATTTGGTTAAGAGAATGAAACCTAACTTAAAAATGTATTGTACTACAGTCTTTTTTTAACAAATGAGTACCGAAAATTTCGACTGCATTTCTATTGATCCACGTCAACAACATAAAGTCCGTTCCACACAAACGCTGAAGTTACATGTACATTCAGTACAATTTGTTTAAATCATAGCAAAAGTCTGATTATAATAGTTCATTTAGTGAAATAGCGAAGACAATAGTAAGTTGAACAGGAATTCATGTTATTTTTTTTGCTTACCCAGTTTTGTCATTTTGAAAATTGGTTCCAAGATGTTTTACCTAAATTAGGTGACAATGTAATTATTTTATTAGATAATGCATTGTATTATTCTTGAAAACTTGACAAATCACTAACAACTTCATCTCGTAAACAAGACATCACTAAACGGCTACGGTCGAAAAATATTGCTCGTAACAAATCAATGTTAAACTTGCAACTTTTGGATTTGAAGCAAAGATTGTTTTGTTATGGATGTAAGCTAAGTCCACAAATCGTCGCGATATACGTTAGCCGCCGTATCCCTGTCCTCAACCCGTAGCTCTCAAACTGTAGCTCAACCCAATTGGGCTCAAGTAAAGGGCTACGTGACAGTAAATAACAAAAGCTATATACGCTGTAGACACATATTTGAACATTTTAAATATATTATATATACATATATATTATAAAAGTTAGAAATACACATAAAATGAATTGAAAATAATACATGTATGAAAAATGTAGTAAAGACAAATAGATACAATATAATTTGATGTAAATAAATAGAATATAAATAAGTAGAACACAGTGGATGGGCGAATGTGTGTGTACAGAAATTGTCTATATGCTGTAGACACATATTTGAACATTTTAAATATATTATATATACATATATATTATAAAAATTAGAAATACACATAAAAATGAATTGAAAATAATACAAGTATGAAAAATGTAGTAAAGACAAATAGATACAATATAATTTGATGTAAATAAATAGAATATAAATAAGTAGAACACAGTGGATGGGCGAATGTGTGTGTACAGAAATTGTCTATACGCTGTAGACACATATTTGAACATTTTAAATATATTATATATACATATATATTATAAAAATTAGAAATACCTACACATAAAAATGAATTGAAAATAATACAAGTATGAAAAATGTAGTAAAGACAAATAGATACAATATAATTTGATGTAAATAAATAGAATATAAATAAGTAGAACACAGTGAATGGGCGAATGTATGCGTGCAACAATTGTGAAGTGCTGTACGCATATATTTGGGCATCATTTAATTATTATATATACATATATATAAAATTATAAAGACATCACCACACATTGCACTATACAAAAAACTAAGATATACAAGGTCCTGTCGTTATCTATGGACGGGGAATGGCGAGAAAAAAAAAAAAAAATAACAAAAGCTATGAAATTGATGAAATTCGAACTCTTTTGTTAAAAGGAGTAGCTAAAGTGGATAGACAAAAATGGTTGCAATGTGTTAATCATGTGATAACTAAGATAGAAACGTAAATATACGGAGTCGACAATCAAGAAGAAAATATGTTAGAGCAGTTTATTATTACTATATCTGCGACAAGTTAATCAGGCCGACACGGAGCAAGGAAGAACCTGCTTCTTCATAGAGTGGGTCGCGCACCCTGATAATGCTGGAGATCTGAACGGGCACCGCACAACCTATCCTGGATCTCCAGTAGCTAAGTGAGAAGGGCATGCCCGGCTGGACATTACTACCAGTCGGGTACAACCTACAACCCTTATCCTGTGTTCTAAACTACTCCATTGCCACCTAATCCTTCCCCAGCCGTCCTAGTAAATTCTCGCCTAAGCCCTATCTCCCAATCCAATTATTTCATTCATTTATCTATTCGTTGAAGAGTTAATCCTGCGTAGTCAAAATTAAAGATTCCTGGAGAGTTAAGTTGATTGGGGTCGGGGTTAGTTTCTTACTCGAAGCAACGTGCCCTCTTTGGTCCAGAATTCTGGCAAAACGGTAGCCATCGCGTCCATTACCCTGTGACCGGCCACTACAGGGATTACCCTGTAGTGGCCGGCCATTAGGACGCGCTACTCGTACGGTCGAAATGGTACGGTCCGCAAGCATTGTATTTAGGGGGGGTGGGGGAGGGTTCTCCAGGAGAACACTGGGGTTCAACCAAGCTTCCGAAGCGAGGGAGCGAGGGTAGGTGGATTAAAGAGAAAGGATTCACTGTCCAGATGTTTCCTATTGCAGATTAATTATCAAGTGGACGTGTATGTCTATCTGAATGGCCGTGTCTGCGAGGCAACACCAGCGCCATCATTCTTCATTCATTCGTAGATATCAGTTACATTAGACGGTAGTCAAATAAAACGTCAGTCGACTAGCTGTTTCCGCACGCAGCTCACTTATGCTCGAGCCGCTATCAAGAATACACGAATTATTTGAGTAAAGGACTAATTCCGTTTTAATCGCGTTATATTGTGATTATTTCCTTACGAATTATTGTGATTACGATTATAAAGAATATTCTTTCAATCCGTAAGCTGTCGGAACAATGATCACCGAATCCACATTCTACATATCGACAATCTCTTGAGATAAATCCAAATATTTTATTTGTTTTTCTATTTCGACTTTCACGAGATTCTCGTCATAAGGAACGGCGATGTCGACAATCGCGGCATTCTAATAATAATTATTATTATTGTGAAGTCTGTGGAGGACGAGTGTCATGTCCCTCCAACACAAAGGGAGGATCCTCCGACCAGGCGAGGTGATCATACCTGGCGGGCCACTGCCCAACAGTTGATGTTGGGATATTGTACATATGATAATCAGCGCGAGAACTTCTATTGCGCGATTCAGGATTAGTAGTTTCTTCGTATTGTACATTACTTTGTAGTTAAGTGTATCTTCGGTAGATGGCGCTGTAGTAAATAACTGTTGTATTGTATGTGGAAGTCGCCACAAGTCCAATAACAAAATTGCTAGGCGTTTTCGATGAACACAAGTACCTGCCAGGTGAAGCGAAAGTTGTGTACCATATAGATGAAAATAAACTTTATTCTGTAAAGTTAAACTTTATACATGTGTTGTCTTAGCGATAAAAAGAAAGTAAGTACAATGAAAGGCGGTTCTGGCTAGCATAAATCCTTAACAGGTGAGGTGAAAGAAGCTATGGGAGTGCGAGTAAGGGGCGTACACACTACACTATTTACAAGTTAAATTTGTAACAATGGGTTTAAGCACCCTCGGTCTATGCTAACACGACAAACTTCCTACCATTAGTCATTAATATCATTATATTATATTGTCGAAAGTATCTTAATCCATGCAAAACGAAACAGTTGAAATTTTAAAATATTTTTATTACTCATAACATTACAATAAGGCAAACTGTAGAAGAACAATAACGTGCTTGATAAACCACTCAAGTAATGTTATCGGCAGCATGGTGTCTACATAGAAAAGACCACAGACGTTCATCTTGTGAAATGTAGAGTTGTGCAAACGTTGGACGTTCTTAAATAGTATTTTCTCTTCTGCTGCAGAATATTAAAAACGATTTATATATCGAGTAACTTAAAAAAACTGTAAAGTCATTTAAAAGATCAAAAATATATTCAGGTGTTAGTTTGCATTGTACAAGGGACTTTCTGGGCCCCGTTTATGGCTATATGTTTATTTAAAGAATAACTTGCAAAAACATTTGAAATCATTGAAAACTTGGAAAAACAATCATAAGAAAGAGAAGTCCCTAAAAAAGCGACTCAATTGTCACACTAGTGCATTAATTATTACTTCGTAAAATATTTCACATATTAATATTGTATCAACAAATACCTGATAAATTCGAGCGCGTTGATAGTTTGCCAATATCCTGGCCATTGCTGATAGAATCGTAAAATGACTGATATTGTAGTGATAACGCTCCGTGCAATATAAAGTTTTTGCAGAGCCAAACAACAAGAAGAAATGTTTCTGTAATGCTATCCTGTTAAAAGTTAGATTGGTTTTATTGTATTTATCAATAACTCTAAATTATACATTTTTGAGTCAACCTCGTAACTGCCTAGTTTTTCGAGGTTCAGTTTTTCTTTGAAAAGAGTGTAGCATTGATTTCAATCGGAGGAATCGAATTAATTATTACGATGCTTAAATTAAAAACTCCGCTCCGTACCATCACACAACTCTAAAATGTGAGGGAAAAATGCATTGTGTATGGGTTGGATATCATTGTAGGTTTACGTTAAATAGACCCCTTATAGTCCAAGACCCCAGGGCCACATTAAAAAAGTGTCGAGTAGTTTTAAAACATAAAAACATAGTTTTTTTTTTTTTTTTTTTTTTTTTTTTTTTTTTTTTTTTTTTTTTTTTTTTTTTTTTTTTGTGGGTAGGTGTCAATAAGTGTACACATAGGACTATAAAGTTAAAATTAAATTAATTGTAAATAACTATATTTCATCTAAAAGTACATCAAAGTTTCAATGTACATATTTTAAAATTGCACTACTTGTGTTGGTGAAAGTATATGTGCCAATCTTAACTTTTTAAGAGTCACCACCTACCAGCCGTACACCACTCAAAATGCCACAACTGGAGAGCATCGAAGCTGCCCAAAAATCACTGGAAGAGTGCTTTACTAATAGGATGGCACAACTGGAGTCGCAACTGCATTGCACGGGCCCCGCGAAGGATACAGTTGCAAAGGTTGCCGAAGAGTTTAGAACCTTTCGGGAACTAATGTATAGTATGCTGGGACTGCTGCGGAAGCAGATACGTGAATGTTCTCAGGCTATTGATACAATGGAGACAAGACATCGACGTAAGGCACTGTTATTCATGGGGATTGCGGAGTCTGAAGGTGAAGACTGTACCAAAACCGTACTGGATGTAGTGAAAAACAGATTGCACCTGGCAACTTGCACTGTGGATTCATTCAAAGTCTGTCACAGACTCGGGATACCCAACACGGATCATCATCGGCCTATCTTGGTAAGGTTCCGCAGCACTGAGCTCAGGTCATCCGTCTGGAGGTCTAAGACCGCTCTTAAGGGCTCATCAATCTCACTTCGTGAGTTCCTCACGAAAGCACGGCAAACAGTACTCGCCAAAGCCCGGGTTCATTTCGGTATACGTGCATGTTGGACCCAGGATGGCATGATAGTAATCAGGTTATCGGATGGAAGTCGGGTCAAAATTACTACTGCCGAAGCTCTATCGGACCTAACGTTAAAGCAACCGAAAGCACTCCATAGAACAGTGTCGCATGGCAGAAGTGGGAGCAAGAAGAATGTCTCGCCTGGCCCGCACAAAAATGCTCCAGTCATAGCATAATTTTATTAGGCGTTGGTTGTTTTAACTATCATACATGAATCCAACATAAAACGATTATCGTGTTGGTGTTTCTGCATGTAGCTCGTTAAAAGACTCGCAGGTAAACAAATATGTTTCTTTCTTCTTTGTTTGTTATTATTTTATTACCTACATTAACTTTAGTATTAACTTTGTTTATATATTGATGCCACCAACCAACTTTTCAATTTGTCATTTTTTAAAGTGACGTTTGACGTTTGGCACGATGAGTTTCGTTCAGAAACACAAACATATATTATTATTTTTTTATTACAACATCATGTTCACACAACAGAGATTTTTTGTTAATGTATTTTTTTCTTTTATATTTTTTCTTTAAATGTTTTTTTTGTCAATTATTATTTTTTGTCTCTTATGTGGTATGTTTGTTTATATTACGTGTGGTGTTGGCTGGCGGGTGGTGCAGAGGAACATGCCAATAGAGTAAGTGTTTGCATAGTTTAAAGCTATTTATAATTATAACTTAACTTTTTTATTTTTTATATATATATATATATATATTCATATATCTTTTATATTTTAATATTCAATTTAAAACAGATGATAACCCATGATTCTGATTCTGATAACACTGCTTATGAGTCTGCATTATCCTCCAACGATGATAGTTATGCCTCTCTAACTGATACACTGGGTGAACGCTTGCGGTCCACTTTCCGAAGTCAGTCCAAGCACCAGCTTAATGTGTGTCACCTTAATGCACAGAGCTTACCTAGCCACTTTGACGACTTGACGGAAGCTTTTGGTGGCACCTATATACACGCCATTCTGATATCGGAGAGTTGGCTCAAGCCTAATCTTCTCTCCACTTACTACCCTCTCACAGACTACATTCTTGTTCGTAATGATCGAGTCGACAGAAGAGGAGGTGGAGTCGCCATTTATATACACTGTTCCCTTCCTTTTAAAGTTCTAGCTTCTTCCCCTCCTTGCTCCGCCACCGCGGAATTTTTATTTCTCGAAGTCTGTGTGAGGGGAGTTAAGATGGTACTGGGGGCTGTTTACTGTCCTCCTTTGATAGATTACTTCTCCAGTCTGGAAGCAGTACTGGAATCTTTAGGGTCTACATACGCACACCACGTCATCATGGGAGATTTCAACACAGACCTAACTCATCGCTCCTCACGTTCCTGTAAACTCCTTCAGATTGTTGAGTCTGCCGGTATGCAGATCTTACCCTTGCAACCAACACATCATAACAGTTCAGGAGTGGACACTTGGTTGGATCTAATACTAACATCAGCTCCTACACTTGTTCGTAACCACGGCCAAATTGAGGCACCGGCATTCTCCAATCACGACCTTATTTTCCTTTCATACATCCTTAAACCACCCAAACTCCAACCCAGAATTTTGCGCATGCGCTGTTTTGCTCACATGGACGTTGATAAGCTTTGTATGGATGCCGCCACCCTGGATTGGGACAGAGTAACGTTGGCTACGGGAGTGGACGAGAAAATTAAATACTTCAACGATGCAATACTTGCTCTTTATGATGTTCATGCGCCTATCAAACAAATTAAACTGAAGCGACAACCTGCTCCCTGGATGACGGAGGATGTGCTCCAGGCTATGCGACGAAGAGATAGGGCATTTCGTAAGTTTAGGAGGAATCGCACCGAGGAAAGGCATCTCTCATACAAGAGCGCGAGGAATCGGTGCAATCAGATGATACGTAACGCTAAACGCCGACACATTCTCGATAACATCACCCATTCAACCCCAACAAATATTTGGAAGTTTCTCAGAACGCTCGGTATCGGTAAGAAGCAGTCAGGTGGTGTGCAGGGGATGGTTGGTTTGGATGACATAAATCGTCATTTCTCCTCCACTGTACATTTGGATCACCAAACCAGGTGTCGTACTGTTGGCTACTTGACGAGTCTTAATGGTCCCAATATAAATCCGTTTAAATTTTCTCCGGTCGCGTCGGGTGAGATTAAAAAGATAATCCTATCTATTAAATCTAATGCTGTTGGCTGTGATCATATCAGCCGACGCATGATAACAACAATCCTTGACCAAATTTTACCTGTAATCTCCCACATAATCAACTACTCCTTATATTCCGGAATATATCCGACGCTTTGGCGTAAGGCCTATGTCTTTCCCTTACCTAAAATTTCAAATCCCACACTTCCCAACCATTTCAGACCGATATCAATCCTCCCCTTTCTGTCTAAAGTCCTAGAGTCCTGTGTGCTCAAACAGTTCTCTGATTTCGTCTTTAAAAACAACCTGTTGAGTCCATGGCAATCTGGTTTCAGACCGGGCTATAGCACTACTTCCGCTCTTCTCAAAGTGACTGGCGACATTAGAGTGGGCATGGAGGACACAAAGGTTACCGTTTTGGCACTAATCGACTTCTCCAATGCCTTTAATACCGTCAGTCACGATATCCTCTTATCTATCCTTTCCCATCTAATGGTCTCGCCCGAAGCACTGGAATGGTTCTCTTCCTATCTTCGGGGGCGCCAGCAGTCTGTTCGGGTCGACGAATCCTTTTCGGGCTGGTGTGATCTCGACTCTGGTGTACCTCAAGGCGGTATTCTTTCTCCATTACTATTCTCTGTGTATATCAATCTCCTAACCCTGGAACTTCATTGTGCGTATCATCTGTATGCCGATGACCTACAACTCTATTCGCAATGTAAGGTTGAAGATATCTCGGTAGCAGTAGACATGATCAACAGAGACCTGCAAATAATTAATGAGTGGTCCAGCAGGTTCGGCCTGCCAGTAAACCCGACAAAATGTCAAGCTATTGTAGTTGGAAGCCACCGATTGATAAGTAGAATAGACACCGAAACTCTACCAGCTATAATTTTCAACGGAATTCCCATACCTGTTTGTCAGTCTGTGAAGGATCTGGGCTTACACCTCGATTGCTCACTTAATTGGCGTGAGCAAGTCGCAAATCAGTGCCAAAAGGTCACTGGTACTCTACGAGTACTTTACCGCTTGAAAAATTTCCTTCCTCCAAAAACTAAGATTATGCTTGTCCAAACCCTTATCTTTCCCGTAATCGACTATGGTGACGTGTGCTGTTATGACCTGAATGCAGATCTTCTCGATAAATTAGACCGTCTTCTTAATAACTGCATTCGATTTGTCTATAACCTCCGCAAATATGACCATGTGTCCTCTTTCCGCTCGCAGCTTAACTGGTTACCAATTCGTCTTCGTCGAAAATTACGTGCCCTTACTGTCTTATATTCTATTCTAAATAACCCATCTTCGCCAACATATTTAAACTCTCACTTCCAACTCTTGTGTAGCAATCACGACAGGAACCTCCGGTCCTGTAATAACCTTCTTCTTCTTTGTCCGTCTCATACGTCTGAGTTTGTTGGCTCTTCCTTTGCTGTACAGTCCGTTCTTCTTTGGAATGAGCTCCCTCTCGAGATCAGGATGGCACCTAATACTTTCACGTTCAAGGCAAAAGTAAAACAGTATCTTTTAAAACAATTGGCAGAATCAACTGCCCCATGATTATCATCTACCAATAAAATTAATCTATGTGTATGTATTTATTTAAGTAAATATATGTATTTGGCTGTATGTATAGGTTTAAGTATATGATGTCTTTGTATGGATCTATATTATTATATTTGTTCGATATATTATTCTCACAAACATAACAACCAAAATGCACCTACTTCCTGCCTTCTCTGCATCACCCATTGGTTGACTGGTAGAGAATGCCTTAGGCATTAAGTCCGCCAATGCACCAAATGTGCATGATGTATAAATAAATAAATAAATAAATAAATAACCTTAAAATTAAAGACGTTGTTTTGCCGGGTGATTTATTCGAAAGTGGTTATCACAGACAATGTTATAAATCATTTACAGGGTTAAATAAAAAATACTATTTACCAATAAATAAATCAATTAAGAAATCTACCTCAACAGAAAAATCGTTAAATATTGCTGAAAATTCATCTGTAGAATCTTCAACGACAGCTGAATTCGACATACGAAATATTGAGCCAGAAGCATCTACTTTTCAAGATTTTAATTCAACAACCACTCTTATACCTGACCCTATATATATATACCTAGCTCATCTATTTTACCTGAGTTAGTCGAAACGGTTTCTTCAAATGTAAAAGACCATATTGAGCACTTGGAAAATATTGATTCACTTTCTGGTAGTAATATTGAGGTTGATACTGATGTAAGTAATACTTAAAACAGTTTTACTTGTATATACTGTGACCAAAAAACTAAGAAGAACAAGTTTAAAAGATTGCCTCTAATTTCCTGTGACCATACTGTTTTTTTATCTAAAGTAAAAGAACAAAATAATAATCATACGGAGTTTATTGATAAAATTCTAAATTATTCTTATATTATTCTTTATATTGTAAGTATTTAATTATTAATTATTATTTAAATAAAAATACTTTGTATTTTTTTTATAATTCATTCCCAATAAATAATTAATTTAAAAAAATGCTGTTATGCAATAAATTTGTTAACACTATTGAGTTTTTGACATTTCTTAAGAAAAACAATTTTTTTTAAAAAACTTCTTTTATATATAATTTTATGTAATGATTTTTGCGATTCCGTATAATTATATATTTTAAAAAATCATTACATATAATTATATGTAATGATTTTTTACCTGGGAGAATGAAATTCAAGTATTATGGTAGTAAAATGAGCATTTTTTTACTAGTTCTTTTTTAATTATTTACCTGATTATTTAATTTTTATCTTTTAATATTAATAATCAATTGATACAAGTTAACTGTAAGAGACAGATAGAGACAGAGAAGTCAATATATCCTAATACATTTCTCACTCAGTTTCAAGCGCGTGGATAATGTCCTCGCGCTCTTACCCACAGAGATATCAAAATTGAATTTAGGGCATTATGGCCCCTTGGATCGGTCTGTCTTTTTGTAAGAGGTTTTAAAATAGTTGTCTGGTAGACATATATAAAAATGGAGCATCAGAATATACGTGAAGTTACGTAATTATTTTGGGACCTTGAAAGCGTCTGCAAAGCAATTCGGCCGACGGAAAGTGTCTGGGAGTATTGGCGACTTATTTTTAAGGATATTGCCTAAAATATACGTAAAAATAAGCTTTCAGAATTTAAGTGAGGTAAGCAATGTTTTTATGTACCTTGATTACCTGATACCTGAAAATTGGCCGTCTAAGCAATCTAGCAGGTAGGTATGCGTTCTTAGTACATACTAACACTACGCAATCAGCCACATTTCGTTCGTCAGAAAATACGTGACGTCTGGTGGCCCTGGGATCTTACTATATTAGACTATTATGCTGTAGATTGTGCAATTCTGACATCGACATCGATGTCAAAATTGCACAATCTACAGCACATTTTGATACATATGTATCAAATTTTTTTTTACGTGTTTTATCTCTCCGGACAATCTCAAATTGGCTATTGAGATAAACCTCGAAAAGTACACTCCATGGACATTATCATTCCGAATATTTCTATTACATTTAAAAAGTTTAATAATTGTGTGTATCAAATTAAATTCATAATTTTAATAAAATATTGTAAGGAATAAAGGCATAGAGTGAAGTACGCCAATGGTAGTCTGTACCTAACTTCACATTGTGTATCGTCAGTTGAATGAGACCATAGCGTAGTATCGTAAAGCCCCGTCACTCTTGCTCGAGACCTCGCGGTGTGTGAACGGGTGCATCTCTGGTGTCGTGTATCACATTTCGTATTGTTGATTAAATAGCCTTTATATTGTGGTTATGTATAGAGATAAATAACCAGATATTAGTTTCGTGTTCCGTGTAAAACTAAATTGTTTTTTTTAATGAAATTATTTGGTTATTGATTACAATATCATATCTTTTGTATACATGAACACTAATTAAGAAATGTACATTCCACGTCTAAGCCAACGGACACAACTCTGCTCCGTGAGCATTTAATTATATATTTAAGTACTGTTAGGCCATTCAAGGCTTGGTTGTTTGTATGCATTGTAAGAAAAATTACTGATACTAAAATAACAGATTTTTGAAAGATCATGTCAGAGCTTTGAGATTGACCCTTTTACTATGGATAAATAAAAGCGCTATGCTTCGGCATGAATGGGTCGGCTCGACCGAAGTGATACCACGGCCTCACAGAAAACCGGTGTGAAATAGCGTTTGCGCTGTGTTTCACCGAGTGAGTGAGGATACCATCCCCTTTCCCATCCCCCAAAGGTCGGCAACGCACTTGTGACGCCTTTGGTGTTGCGGGTGTCCATGGGCGGCGGCAATCACTTGCCATCAGGTGATACGTCTGCTCGTTTGCCCACTATTCAAAATATATATATATCTAATACTTCCTCTATGCTTTTTCTCATAAGTACTCACCTCATACATTAAGTCGCTTGTCATAATTAAATCCAGACACATTTTGAAGTAAATTAACATATGCAAAACGGTTTCAACCATATGGTACAGGATCTGAAAGAAGAAGACAGTCAATAATCCAACATACAATCGTTTACTGATATCAAGACACATACTTACTAAAATTTCAAAACTACTATTACAGATACCATAGCACTTCAGTATTCTATCATATGCTTGGAACAATTGTCGACACATCTGCTGATCTCGAATGCGACCAGAGTTTATTACCATATTATTCCAAGAAACAACACTTCTTTCAAGGACATTTATTAATCTGGTAGCATAAACTATATTGATATCAAAATTCATTAACAAAATCATACAAAAGGCATATACATTATATTTTCTTTCAAAGAACGTGTAACAGCTTGAGATATAAGCTACATAAAAAACTAGGATAATAATCACACTAATCCAATTGCGGATAGTGTACTTTTCAAAACTGTTTTTAAACATAATGACAACTTCTTGAATGCAAATGACGATCTCAACGTTCTTGTTTGTTAGAGCCGCAGCAGTGATAGTATTTGTGAAAAACCCTATTGAGTAGAAGAATGTTTCAAAAACGCATGTCACAACTTGCCGGTGGTCTGAATAAAAAGCCATCTCTTCATCAAAGCTTAAGGCATAATTAATACAAGCAAACGTAATTGAGAACGCAATTGCTGCAAGCCCTGAAATTAAGAATGATCGGAAGTTATTTGGAGAAATGTGATTTTTCTTCATGACATATTTCGGACAAAATATTATATTCTGCATCAAATTTAGTGGACGAAGCATTGTCTGTATATCTGATGTGACTAACTGATGCATTGACAGGTTGCTGATAAGGCTTTAGGTGTTAAACAATATTTTTGGTAATTTTAATTTAATCAAAACTGTAGTAAAAAGTAGTGGACATTACAACAGTTACAGAGAAACTAATGTTTTTTATTTTAATTATAGGTTATATTTAATTATACATTAAAATTTAGGCATTTCAATTACTTACATTAAGTGTTACTTCTAATTAAAAGTGTATGGTTTCGTTATGAGGACGATGCTTACCTGAATGTATTGTATTAGTATATGACTCTAACCTACTCAAAATAAATAAATAAATATTGGTTACACTTACCAATACATTCTTAGAAGCAATATTTTACCTCTAATGCTTTGATAACGTGTACACCTGCTTTACGATGTAAGATCCTGGGTTTAATTTCTGCGTCAGATGCGATTTTTTTTTCAGTGTATGAGTTTTTATATGTATGTACTAACAATAAAAATAGAATGTTTAACCCGGATAAATTATTAATGGACGCCCGGGTAGATCCGAAGGGATTACCTTGATCAAACAAAAGTGATTGACTGCAGAAATCATTTTATTGAGATCATCCATAGAACCAATAATAGATCGTTTCAAGTTTTACAATACGTTGATACACTGAAATGGTAAAATATGGGTTTATAAAATGAAACAAGTTACCTATAATATTAGAATAAAGCAAACTCTCGAAGACCCTCGAGAGAAGATCCGAGCCCAGCAGTGGGACATCATGAGTTTTGTTGATGATGATGAAACTGTAGAAGAACAATAATGTGCTAAACAAACAACAAACATAACTTTACCGGCAGCATGATGTCTACATAGGAAAGCAATTTTTTTTCGTAAAATATCCTCAACAATCGAACGTTGTAGATGTTCCAACGCACTATGGGGCAGTGCCTAAGAGCAGCATGCCAAGAATAGTTTTTCTAAAAGTTAAATAGGGAAAGTGTAAGATAGTAATCTATAGTGCGTTGGATCATCTACAGCTTTCGATTGTTGAAGATATTTTGTTTCTTCCGAAACACTATAATTGGTATTAAGAATTTCTTTTTTATGTACAATAAATAATAACAAATAAATATTTCGGACACCTTACACACAACGCTATCTAGTCGCAAGCTAAGTAAAGCTTGTGTTGTGAGTACCAGACAACTGATATGAATACATACATATTCTACGTAGAAAACACCAAATACAAGCTACCAAAATTACTTTATTGTGCCTGATGAAAAGCATAAGCAGAATCCATGAGTGGTGGTCACCATCCTTAATGTGGACGTGGACATGCAGCATGGTGACTCACGCTATGGCGGCCTAGAGAGATACATTTTTCATTTGCTTTACAAAATTACAAAATTTTAGCCATGTTAATTAAGATAGTAAAATTCTCAAGACTTGCTTCAAAATTGTATTACTAAAATTTACATTGTACCTAAATTTTACGTAGCAATAGTAGTTAGGCTATATAATAATATAATAGATTGTATAAATAAACATCGGTCTATGAATAATTAATAATGAAACAAATGTTAAGTAATCAAAAAGTTACTGACATAGTAAATTTAACTTATAAAACCAAAAAAGGATTTAAATGAGTTAACTTCTCATATCACGTACCACGCAAATATTGTAATCTTTAGAGTGTACATTATTTACATACCGCATAAACACTGGTCTATGTAACCATGGTCATACTTTAGATTACGATCGATCAAAGGGTGTACCTTCACTCAAGAAAATACTAGTTTTACTATGGATATTTTTCGCTGTGCACATTTTTTTGTATCCTAGAGCAATGATAGTTGGTTTATTCGACGCAAATCTTTTTTCTGATTTCAACGGTGTAAAAAACGTATTTTTCATATTTCAAGGGTTACAGTGTTTACGCTTTTCAGCGTCAAATGGTACATGATTTGAAAGAAGAAGCCAGTCAATAATCCAACATACAATCGTTTGCTGATATTAAGACACATACTTACAAAAAAAAATCTATCACAGATATCATAGCAGTTCAGTATCCGATCATATGCACGAAAAAACTTTCGGAACATCTGCTGATCTCGAGTATCGCTAGATTTTATGATTTCGTCATTCCAAAATGCAATATTTTTATGTCAATGATTTACTGATCTGATAACATTTACACTTTCCAATCCAATTTACCAACCTTTGAGGTGGGAGTAGGTTTAAAATTCCCTAAATACCTGTTCTACGTTAAACTGCGCCAAAAACATAAATTTATACAATAAAAATAAAAATTTGGAAAACAAAAATGTACTGATATAAAATAAACTCTTTTAAACTACTTTACAATAGAGTGAACTGCAGTAGCACAACAATATGTTGGGTAAAAAGCTGCAGAAGTCCCACATAAAACATAGCGTCTAAACGAAAAAGACCACAAACTGTCATCTTGGAAAATGTAGTTTTGTGTAGCCGTTGGACGTTCTTCATCAGTTTTTTCGCTGCGTCTGTAAAGTAAAAATAAAAATATACAGTATTTTTAAAATTTTAGAATCAAATTTTGAAGAGGTCTTTAATAGAAAGTATGTTTAAAATTACCAAGACAAAAGAACACAAGAAGTACAATAATCCTTTAAACAATTAATAATGATATTCATCATTCATTATTTAAAGGATTATTATACTGATATACCTGATGCATTATGTATTGGTTTTGATTGAACTATGTATTGTCCATTTTCGATTTCAATAGCAAAGAATTCGGACTGCATGGATAATCCAATATGTAACATCACGTTTTTTGCGGCCCAGGCAATGATCAGTAGCGCTCTTTCAATACCTTTCGACTGAAAAAATAATTATTAAAACTTTATAGATGTTGTGATATACTTTGTGCGATTTATGTAGGTAATTTTTTTTTTTGAACCTACAACATTTGGCGTAGTAGGGAACGGCGTGGCGACCGCTTAACCACTAGGCCAAACGTGCAATTAATTGTTTTTTTTTCTGTTAAATTTTAGCTTTTACATTACTTAACAATATATTTTTAATATTTTTATCATTAGGTAGCATAAGGCATTTAAATTACAAATTTTTCCAAGCGTCTGCTAAACCAAAGTGCCGGCAAACGACATATTAATTACCATATGTGAACTCACTAAATCCTGTAAAAGTGATTGTACGTTATGGAACTCGGTTACGGTTTACGTTAGGTTACGACGACAGAATGTGATTTACCACGATCCTATATAACTTGTGTCTCTTTTACATTCATTAGGCATGCCAGGCACTCATTTAATTAAATCTCATGAAATAAACATTCTTGGATGATATTCATATTCATGGATTTTCGGTTTTATTCTTGTGTATATTTCGTGGACTAAGAGAGATATTTTTAATGAGGTGAGGACCATAATTCATCGACCATCCGTTCTACATGTCTAATAAAGTTTTAATTGTCCATAGCAGTATTTTAAATTTAATCATTTTACATTTATTGATTTATTTTTCAGATAAATTTAAAATATGTTCAAAATACTAGTTGTTCTTTTTCACCCGGTTCTTTGTTTCTTATTTCTGTCTTGTATCTTTTCATTTCCTCCATCACTTGTATTCATTTTTTCTCTAGAGTGTTTGATACTGTTGCTTGCCTTCATTGAAGCGGTCTTGAATTGTACCTTTTTATCATTTTATATTTTTTCAGCCTCTCTCTTGAAGGGACAGGTTTAATTCATCCGATTGATGTACATTTTTTAATAACATACGTAGTTCCACTTACTGTTACAGCATACCACAGTGGTGACGCTAATTTGTATAATTGTGGCTCCCTTAATGGAGATATTATTGACTCACCGATGCCTAGCGATTGTAATATATTAAATACGGTGGTCATATTTCAGGGATAACCTACTAGTTTTCAACCCAACGGTACACGGTTTTTAACGGTGTGAAATGAAGCTATTGTGATATAAAATCTGTTGTAAAAATTTTGTCATCTTACTTACGTTATTGGAGAAGTGGTCATTAATTTTCAAATAGTCGAACACTATTTTGATGTACAATAATTCGTGAAAAAAATTCTCTACGATGTTGTAAAGGATCTGAAAACAGCAAGTAAATAATAGAGACAAGAAACAATATCAACACGTCAAGTATTATGTAGCCTTCGGTTATTATTAAGTCGATCAATAGACATTAAAAATCTAAAGAAAAGAGTTTTTTATTGGTTTTCATAATTAATTGTTCGTTTTAATTCAAATTTGTTAATGGTAAAATGATGTAACCAAAGGATACATTGAGACAGTCATCATTATCATCGTTTAATGCACTGCTGAATATATGCTTCTTCTTAGAAAATAAGTTTTAGCTTACTATACAACACTAGTCAGTCTGGTTTGCATAGTTTGTTATCAAAATTTCCTTTTCTTTGCTATCCTGTTGTCTATTGTTGATGTTTGCTCTTTTAGTCACCTCTTAAGATACCCATTATTATTATTTTTTTTTAATATTTTGAAGACAATAAAATTGAATGATTAAAACTATATTCTTATGTAAGGTAATAAATAACCTTACCTGCATATTCGTAACAAACAATTTTCAAATTGAAATAACCTTAACATGTCTTTTATCTTTAACTTGCAACCCACAAGCTTATTACGGTATATATAATAATGATATTTTTCTGTTGAAAATTGTTGTTTTAAAATGTTTAAGTAAAACGGTTACTTACCAAAACTTGAAACGTATCTCTGTAGAGCTCGTAGCATTTTAAAATTTGTTCGTAAGATCGAAATAAAGTTTGGCATATATCCTCATTTGCAAACTCGTGTAAGTTCAAAATGGCTTGATTCCAAAGAATAACTTTTTGTTTCAGAAAGATAAGTAACAAGATAGCGTACAATGAGTTTATGTCGTAACTCATTTGAAAAATTAAGGTGTAAGTAACATAATTCGAACTGAGATTATGACGCAAGTAGCCAATAAACATATACATTAAAAAATATATAAAAAGAGTTGAAATACTAATCCAATTGCTCAGAGCGTATATTTTTAAATTTTCTTCGAATGTGATATGAAGTTTCTGAATGGTTAACACCAAAGCAATATTTTTCTTCGTTTTTGTGATAGCGACAACAGTATTTATAAGAAACCCAGCTGAATAGAAGAATGCTTCAAAAATACCTAAGAAGATCCGGCCATTTACCGAATATTTTGAGTAACCGTCGCGGTAAAATATTATGTAATTCCGGTAAAAGTAAAGAGCCATGAAAATTACAACCGCAATGATTGAAATTAGTAGGGATTTCTTAGTGTTTGGAGAGATGACGTCATTGTTGATCATGTATTTAGGACAGAAGAAAATATTTTGCACTAAATTCAAAGGAAGAAGCATTAACTGTAGGTCCTTTCGGATTGTTTTTCTTGATAAAATTTTAACACTAGAACTTTCTATGAAAGTCCTCATTGTTGTAACGATAATAGAAATTTGAGGAGCGATAAAAACTGTTGAAAGCAATTAAGTACATTGAAATTTTAAAAGGTTTTATAGTCAAAATGTTTACTTTTCTATTTAATTTTCTTAAATAGACAGTACACAAATACATTATATCATATAATCAATGGGGATCAATAATTTTACAATCTTATTAACAAAAATACTATTATTAATACAATTTAATTATTATAAAAGTAATATATATTGGATACTTCATTTCATTTTTAGATATTCGAGCAGTTGGATCATGTCCGGATGTTAGGTGACCGTCGGCCATAGGCACTTGTAAGTCAAGAGGCAAAAATGTGTCACTGCCCCTCAAGATCCCCCCCACCCGTTCAAATAGCCAGATGGTGTTGATGATGCTGATTCTGTTAATTCAAAACTAAAGTAAGCTAAAAATCTATTTAGTCCCGTCAATTGACGTTCTAAATATCAAGCATTGACCAAAATTAGATGTGTAGCACTAAAAATAGACGTTACCTAAATATATACATAAAAATAGCATTTTTGTAATCAATTAACTAAAAGAAGAAAATAAAGGAGTGTGGGTTGAAAGTAAATCCAACAAAGACGCAGGTAATTATAATAGGTGGTCCAAGGATGAACTCTTCAATAGATTGGCAACAACTGCCTGCTATTTCTTGTAATGGGATCAACATTCCAAATAGTGACACAGTAAAAATCTTGTAATCTATATGGACAAGTACACGTCATGGACTCCCCATATTGGTGAAGTTAGTCGAAAATTATTTGCTGCAGCGGTGTCGCTACAAAGACTGTAACTTTCTTCCTCCCAAGACGAAAATCGCCCTAGCACAATCCCTTCTCCTTCCTATCCTGGACTATGATGAGGTTAGCTATCTAGGTCTTATCGAAGAATAATTGAACAAACTTGAGCGTCTCCAAAATGTCTGAATAAGGTTCATATTTGGTTTACGTTAATATGACCACATCTCTGAATTTCGTGTTAAGCTCAAATGGTTATGTGGCGACCTCCACATACAGCGCCATCTACCGAAGATACACTGAACTACGAAGTAACGCACTGTACCTACAAACTACACTACACGGAGTAACTACCAATCCTGAATCGCGCAAATAAAGTTCCCGCGCCGATTATCATATATACAACATCCCAACATCAACTGTTGGGCAGTAGCTCGCCAGGCATGATCACCTCGCCTGGTCGGAGGATCCTCCCTTTGTGTTGGGTGGAACATGATACCCGTTCCCCCACAGTTACTTATACGCCGTCGCCGGGATGTTCGTATTCTCGCCGTTCTATACAGTACTCTGTTCCTCTCACATTCGCTGTCCTATCTTAAATAACGTTTTAAATTCCTTGACAATTCACATTACAGGCTCCTGAGATCGTCGGAGAACCTAAAGTTGAAGATGCCCCTGCTTATTACAAAGTTTACTGACAAGTCGTTTTCGGTGCAAGCCGTTAGATTGTGGAATGACCTACCTGAGACAATAAGAAAGTCTAAATCTGTGCAAAAACTTAAAAAATGACACTATTTATTACTGGACCATGTAAAGTCTTCCAGTACAAGAATACCCAGTTACTATGGTAAATGAGTGGTAAATGGTTTTTAAGGCTCATGTATTTGGTGTTAATTATGGTAATATTTGTGTATGAATTTATATGTGTTAGTATGTACTCGTATATAGTATATGTTAGTGTAAGTAGCTTTATATGTATTAAATCTATTGAAGTACACCGCCGACTACCCAAAGAATCATTTTATAATAGCCGATCAAAGGTTGTCTGGAAGAGATCGCCGTGAGCGATAAGACCGCCTATTGTAATATCTGATGTTGATCTCCGTATATGTATCTCTGTACAAATGATTACGATAGTGTGCAATAAAGTTTTATAAATAAATAAAAAATAAAATGAATAAATAAAAGATGATTTTAGAGAATTTTTACTTTAAGAAAGCTACGAAATCAGCACCGATGTCTTTTTGTAGTTGCTATGCACTGAGAGTATATTTAAAAATAATCTGATATCTTATTCATATGATATATATTCTGGCAAAATCTTTATAAAACAGTAAACTGTGATAACACAATAATATATGTGGTTAGGAGCTCCAAGATCTGCAATTGTGAACAGACCGCAGATCGACATCTTGGCAAACGTGGCGTTATGAAGTCGTTGTACGTTTTTAAATACGAGTAGTCTTTTCTCTTCAACTGTTGAATGAAATCACCAAAATAGACGTTAAATTCAATAGTTAAAAAAAGGCTTTATACAACTGTTTAAAACTTTTAAATATTGTACACACGTAATTGTCACATCTAATTCGTTATAATTAAGTAAAACATTTCTAAAATTACATTTTATTTTCAATGCATATATTTGATTCGGAGGGTCGATTAGGTTTTCCTAATCGACCCTCCGAAGTCTACACCATTAAGTCATTTCACTTCTAATTTCCATCACTAGATGGCGTTGTGTGTTAGATGTACGAAATATTTATTTATTATTTACCACGTTTGTCCTTAAAGACTTAATAAATGAAATGACATGTGACATGACATAAAATAATATAATCCTAAATAAAAAAATACTACGTAATGTATCCTTTATTTATCCTACGTTATTCATACAAGTCTCATGACATGTGTTCATGTCTTTATTATTAGTTTAAATTCGTGCATGAGAGACGTCATTTAATATTGTAAACGTACTTCTAAGAACGATTTCATATATTTTTACAGAACTTTTTTTTTCATTGGGCCTTTCCCAAACGTCAATTAACCCAGAAACACAACGAGCAACGACTGTTGGGAAGTCCCAGGCAAAAATAGAATGACTTGGAACCCGCAACGAAATTAATCAGAAGTCAATTGGAAGCATTAATAATTTAGACGAAACATAAACTAAATTATTATAAATTATATTTGATGTATATATTTCTGTTTATATTAACGTAAATTAATATACACAGAACCTGGATAACGGTTTAATATTATAACAAATTTCATATCCTCCAAATCTTATTTTCAATATTTTCCCCTGGCTAAGCTCGTATTGTGCACACGTGAACGTAAATAGAAATCTAAGAAATTTGTGGGAATAACGTCATATCAACGCTAAGTCACGTGACACAAGAGACAAAGTTGTTAGCGATTACAGGAAGAGAATAGACGCAAAAAGTAATATCTTCAGATATTCATTTAATGATTCTCTTTATGAATCTACCATACAAAGAAGTAAACATTATCTCATTGTTAACGTTACAGCGGTTACAAAGGAAACAAATATACTACAAACTTACCATAAATAAAGAGTTTTGCATTTTCAAACTGTCCTGAAAGAATTTAATGTATAATAATGAATACGAAAAACTCTATATTATATGGTATAAGATCTGAAAAAAGATATGAAGCGTGTTTTCATATTTCAGCCATGAACTGCGCAGAGGGTATTTGGAAAACTTATGATTGGGAAGATTGGAAGTAAAGAATCAAGACCAAATCTTCTCCTGAATTATTCACGGTCTTAAGAGACGCGCTGGACAGAAAGCGATAGATAGAAAATCTGTTTTCTTTAGAAACAGCTTTACAGAGAAAAAGAGATAAGAAGGAATATTTGTCAATGACTTTCAATACGTTGATCTTCACAATGACAGCAACTACGTTTTTTTTTTTAATGGATGGTTGGAAACGAGCAGCCGCCCATGGACACTCGCAACACTAGAGGCGTCACAAGTGCGTTGCCGGCCTTTGGGGAATGGGGAGGGGGAGGGGGAAGGGGTTGGGGTATGGGACTCCGGTATCCTCACTAACTCAGTGAAACACAGCGCTAGCACTATTTCACACCGGTTTTCTGTGAAGCCGTAGTTTCCGCACTCCGGTCGGCCATTCATGCCGAAGCGTGGTTCTCCCACGGGTCCGACGTTTAAACCATAATAAAAAATGAAATATCTAGTTTTTTTATTTTGAGTATTACATATACGAAATAAAATATAGATGTAGCGGTCAAATATTGTAGATACATATCAGATTTTATTAGTAAGATTTTTAATTCCCATAGAAAATATTGTTAACTAACAAGTTCAAGGGATTCTCAAAAAAAACTAATATGTGGTCATTTTTTATTTTAATTGGTAATAAACTTATCAGAATCCCAAAGGAATCTCTATAGATCTTGTAAGAATTTAGCAACAGATCATAATTTTTCAATAAAATTAAGCAAACCTCATCACGGACACTTTTTAAGTTTGAAACTGCTCTGTTCCAAAGATTAACTTTTTGGGTAAGAACCTCCATTAACCCAATAGTATATATATTATGTTTAAATCATAGAAACACAGTAAAAATATTGTCCAGACTACGTAACTTTCAATAGGACGGGTAAACAAGTAAGAATACAAAACGTACAATACATAGAAAGTAACTAAAGTTGTCACACTAATCCAATTCTTTAAAGTTATAGCGTAGTAAGTTTATACCGTGGGAGAGCTATGCTTCGGCATGAATAGGTCGGCTCGACCGAAGTGATACCACGGCCTCACAGAACACCGGTGTGAAATAGCGTTTGCGCTGTGTTTCATCGAGTGAGTGAGGATACCGGAGGCCCATTTTTTTTTTTTTTTTTTTACGTGTGGAAACCCCCTCGGGCCGTCACCCCGCCGGGGTTTGCGGCGGGGCGGTGTGTCGGAATCGAACCGACTAAAACCACACGGTGTGCCAACTCTGCGCCTGAGAAGGGAGGGGTCCGGGATCGCTGTTATTAACGCAAACCGGACCCCTCCCAGCGCCTGCCCGCACAGAAGCGGGCACCGTCTGCTGTTAAAATCTCAATTTAGGCGACGCACGGCACACGCGTACGTCGCCCCCTCGCGGTTGGCCTGTAATGCGGATGGAGGGGAAAACCCATCCCGTCCATCTGCGGCCACACTCAGGGCGGCATGAGGCGCTGATAGGCGCGCCTCCGCCGCCCCGTGCGCCGGCGGCGGATCGGGTCCGAGTGGATATCGTCCTCCCGGGCCTTCTCCGCCGCCTCCTTCTGCGAAATTACTTCTTCGCAGAAGGTCGCGACCGCGGTAAAACTGCTGTCGCTACCGGCCATGGACAGTACGACGGCCGGCAGCGACAGATCTCCTCCGATGACTGCAGCACTTCCGCCTCCAAATCCCACGGGGGTGTTCCGGCCAAGGCACACGCCGCCTCGGTGGACACCGTGCGGTATCCGCGTATGGCTCTGACCGCCAATACCCTCTGAGGGCGCAACAGGCGCGCCTTGTTCTGGACGGTCAGAGCCTCCACCCACACCGGTGCACCATATAGTGCCATCGACCGGACCACCCCCGTGTAGAGGTGTCTTGTTTCGACGCTGGCTCCACCCAGATTGGGCAAGAGTCGCCCAAGGGCGGAGGCAGCGCCGACCAGCTTTGGGGCAAGCTGTCGGAAGTGCTCGTCGAAGAGCCACCTACCGTCGAGGATCAGGCCCAGATACCTCATCTGGGCCCGAACCGGTACGAGGACCGAGTTGACTTCGATAGAGGCGCCGGGGGGTGGACCACGACGGGGCCCATGGAATAGCAGGGCCTCCGTCTTGTCAAGGGCCACCCGTAAGCCCAGCGCCTCGATGCGCCCAACCACCAGAGAAACACCCCTGGTGGCCAGGCGCGCCGCCTCTTGGAAATTGGCCCCCCGAGCTGTGACCAAAGTGTCATCGGCGTAACAAATTACGCCCAGCCCGGGGGGCAGACGACTTCGAAGGACCCAGTCGTACCCCACGTTCCACAGGAGTGGTCCGAGGACAGACCCCTGTGGAACGCCGCACGACATGGGTCGCCGTCTAAGGACGCCATCTCGATCCTCGTACACGACGGTACGCTCCTCCAAATAGTCTGCCACCAGCCGCCTCAGGTACTCTGGCACCCCATGATACTGGAGTGCTTCCCTGATGCAGCTGAATGGCAGACTATTAAAGGCGTTGGCAATGTCCAAGGACACCGCCAACACCACGCCGCCACAGCCAACCGCCTCTTCGGTCACGGCCCTAAGGCGCATCACGGCATCGACCGTCGAACGCCCCTCTCGGAACCCGAATTGGGCGTCCGACAGGTCGGGCCCTACCTCGCTGAGATGCTGGACGATGCGGGCAGAGAGAATCCTCTCGAACAATTTGCCCGCCTCGTCCAGCAACACGATGGGCCTATAGGCCGCGACCGAACCGGCTGGCCGTCCCGGCTTCTGCAGTAGGACCAGCTTCCCGCATTTCCAGCACTCAGGGAAGCGTCCGGACGCCAGGCTGGCATCCAAAACCTCCCTGAGGCGGTCCGACATATGGTCGAGGGCTCGGGCCATCACTCGGGGTGGTACCCCGTCCGGCCCGGGGGCGGTGTTCTTGTAACGGATCCGAAGAACAGCCGCCCCAACCTCCGATTCCCTAACGGGCGGAATATCGTCCTCTCGGCCCCCGTCGTCTCTGGCCACTGAATAGGCCATCGACGGGGGCGTGTGCTCCGCCCGCTGCGGGAAAAGGCCCTCGACCACCTGCTGCAGGAAGCTGGGCTGGAGAGTCTCGGTAAGGGGGGGGCCCGCCGTGCGGAGCTTCTGACGCACCGCACGATATGGGCGACCCCAGGGGTCACGGTCGAGACTCTCCAGCATCTCCTTTCTTTTTTCCTCTTTGGCGCGGCAAATGGCCAGCTTCAGAGTCCTCCGCGCTTCGCGGTACTCCTCATGAAGCCGGCCTTCCTCCCCGTCTACGCGGTGGCGTCGCCGCCGGCAACGGGTGTAGGACCTCCGGGCACGAGTGCAGGCCGCACGGAGGTCCGCCAACTCCTGGGACCACCAGTAGACCCCGGTCCGTGGAAGTCGACAACCCCGAACGCGGGGCATGGCCGCATCGCAGATCTGCGTTATCGCAGTGCGAAAGCGGCCAGCCCCCATGTCGACCTCCTCGGCCGGGGCCCGCGGAGACAGCCATGACTGAACGATGGCCGCCTCCTCTAGCAGGTCCCTATCGAGCTTGGCAACAGTCCACCGCGGAAAGCGGGAGGAATGCCGCGCCACGTGACCCCTACTGGGGCCCTGGGACCGGGAGAGCTCGAATCGGATATAGAGATGATCCGAGAGCGTCTCAACCTCATCCAGGACACACCAGTTCCTTACTCGTGCGGCAACAGCAGGGGTAGCGAAAGCGAAAGGTCCACTATCGACCCCCCCTGCTGTCGCACGCACGTGTTGGTGGCGCCTCTGTTCAGCAAACAGAGGCCCACCGAAGCCGCCCACTCCACAACGGCATCGCCCTTGGCGTCCGTCGCCGGGGAACCCCACGCAATGGATTTTGCGTTGAAGTCCCCCAGCACGAGGACGTGCCCAGACGCTAGTCGCCGCATCGAGGTCTCCAGGTTGTTGAGGAAGACCTCGAAATCGCTCAAACTCCGGTTGGGGGAGAAATACACACCGTAAACGGTGATTCCCCCCCACTCGGCAGCCACATATCCAGAGCCCTTGTCACTTAGCGACAAGGGCGGGGAACGAGCCGCCGAGGAGCCGACGACTGCCACGGAGCCGTCCCGGTCACCCATCCAGTTTGGACGGGGAGGGACGTAGTAGGGCTCCGCGACTACGGCAACACCTATCGACCACTGCGCCATGGTTTGCAGGAAGAGATCCTGCGCCGCGGCGCAGTGGTTCAGGTTCGTCTGGACAAGGAGGTTGGAGACTTGATCCATTTACTGGATCGTCTCTACAACCTCCTCCATGGGCGACGACGACGTGGTCGCACGATCGACGTCGCAGGCAGCCTGGGTCGACAGGCTAGCCCCCGACGTCTGCCGAGAAGCTTTTGGAGGCTTGCAGCCCCCCTGCCCCATCTGGTGATTGGCGGGCTTATTGCCCGCCGCACACACGGGGCAGTGAGGGGCGGCAGAGCACTCTGCCGCCTTGTGCCCCGGTCGACCGCAGCGGAAACATAATCCGCTGCAGTCAAAACAACTCTGGCACTTGGTGCGAGTGTGTCCCGCGGCAAGGCATTTGTAACACCTCATCGGCCTCGCGGCCAGGACTGTGATCCTGGCACTCACGAAGCCGATGAGTAGCCTGCCGGCATCGGCCAATATTTTGGCCGACGCCACGGGACAGCTGACCCACACTGCACCAAGGCCTCCTGGACCGGGGCGGATGGTGCCGACCCTGACGCTGTCCGCACCGCAACTCGCCTTCTCGCAGATTACGGCGCGGACATCGTCAGTCGTGACCGAGTCGTCCAGGCCCGAAATGCGCAGCTCTGCACACTTAGTGGGCCTGGCGATCCTCACACCATCCGTGGCTGCGAAGACAACCCTCATTTTCTCAGCAACGGTGTCCGCCTTTTTTGCGCCATCGGCCCCTGGGAACTCGAGAACTCGAGCTCCCGTTTGGGCCTTGCGCAGGCGGACACCGGCCGTTTCAAAATCTCCGGCGAGACTGTCCCGGGCCTTCTTGAAGAAGGCCGCGTAGGACAGCCCGCCGGATGTCGCCTCCGGTGACAGGGTCACCACTACAGCCGCGGTTTTCGGCGGCTGCAGTTTCCGCGGCTTGCGACTCTTTGGGGTGGCCCCTGCCACCGGTGGCGCCTGCGGGCCAGAGGCCGCCTGTCGGGCAGCCTTTCTGGCCCGCTTTCTCGCCTTCTTTGATTTTGCCCCTCCGACTACCTGCCAACCCTCATTGGAGGGGGCAGATGTAGAGGGGCCAGGCAGAGGTGTTGGAGTGGGGGGCATAGGTGTTGCAGCTTTTGCTGCCGCCCCCCGCCCCGTCCTCGGCGCAGCCGTCTTCGCCGGAGCCGGAGCCCTGGCCACCAGCCCTCGAGCAGCCGCAGGGGCCGCCGCTGTTCTCGTCGTCGACGCGTAGGTTACGCGACCCCCTACCACAGGAAGGGGGGTCGCCGCCGACGACGCGACCCTCCGCTTCGGCGCCGCAAGCGGCGGCCGCATAATAGGGGCCGCAGGCAGCCTCGCCTCCAGGCCGGCCGTACGACCCTCTATCATGCGCCAGCATGCGTCGAGGATGGCAGCCAGCTGGGCGTCCGTAATCCCAGTGCCGGCAGGGGACGGCTGCGGCGCAGATGGGGCCTGCTGGGATTTGGACGCGGCCCGCTGGGATGTTGACGGGGCCGGGGCCTCTCGCTCCGCCCGGAACTGGGCGAATTGAGCGCCCAGCTCAGCCACCTGCCCCGTCAAACGGTCGTTGGCCGTCTGGAGGCGGGCCACGTCTCCAGCCAGGGTCTCCACGACCCCCGCCACGGCAGAAGAGGAGTCCTTAAGGGCTCTCACAAAAGAGCCCTTAAGGTTCACGGACTTGGTGGCCACCTTGTTAATTATGGCCACCGCCGCGTCCGCCGTCTCCTGCAGAGAGACCGATGATTGGGGCTCTGAATCCCCATCCACCGGTCCCCTGATCTTCAGCAGGAGACCAGACATCTCCTCCTCCGCCTGTAGCTCACCGTCAGCCCTGGCCCTCCTGTAGGATTCCGCCTTGCAAAAGGCAGAACCCGACGAGGCCGAGGCTGGAGTGCGGGATCTTCCCCTCTGGCCGCTCCCAATTTTAGGTGGCGGCAACATCTCCTGGGACGTGTCGCTTTCGCCGCCGTCCCTGAAGAGGCCGCGCTTGCGGGTCTCCGAAGCCTCCGTCTCCATCAGCTCCAGTGCGTCCACAGTCGCACTGGAGCTACAACTCGCAACAGAAGTAGCGGACATTGAGCGCATGCGCTCTGATGTTCTTCGGCTCCCAGCAGTCAGATCGACTTCTGGGAGCCCCGCCGGTATAGGTGTTCCGGATGCTACCTCCTCCTCGGTAGACGATTGATCGTCCGCCCTTCGGAACTGCCCCTTGGCATTCCGTCTCTCCCTCCTTTTCCTCTCCGTTTCAGTTCCTTTAGGCTTGCCAGTGTTCGTTGTTGTGTTATCGATCGTTTTGCTTTTTAAATTTGTAACAGTACTCATAATAGTCCCACGAAATGGGGAGAACTAAAAGTCCACCCGGGCAGAGATCCCCAATACCCGGGTAAGCCTATGTACTGTGGAGGTCGGCTGGTATCCACAGGTTTTTTACGACTTAGCTGTCGGGTGTTATAGACTATCCTTGTCATGGGCCGGCCAATCAAGGCAAGCCCTCCGGCCATCAGGTTCTCAGCGTACCCTCTTGGAGCCACCAGTCAGGTCGTTGTTGAGCCCCTAATGGTTACGGAATGCGAGAGGGTGGCTAGCCCTCTCTCACAGACGGAGCTAACACTCAAGTGCCAGCCCCTCTGACCTACTCGCACTCCAACACGCCTTCTGCTAGAGCAGAGGGACGCTTGGAGTGCCGCGCGACGACAGTCTCAACAGACTCCGTCTGGTATCCCATTTGGTCTGGAGTCTCACCCTGGGCCAATCCGGCATGAGTAGCTCTACCCGGCACAGCCCCAGAGATCATTGACCCACGCAAGCCCCACCACGACGACAACGTAGGGATACATTGGGGGGAGGATACCGGAGGCCCATACCCCAACCCCTCCCCCCATCCCCTTTCCCATCCCCCAAAGGTCGGCAACGCACTTGTGACGCCTTTGGTGTTGCGGGTGTCCATGGGCGGCGGTAATCGCTTACCATCAGGTGATACGTCTGCTCGTTTGCCCACTATACAATAAAAAAAAAAATGTTTCTTCTTAAATTTTCTCTGAAGGTGATGTTAAGGTCTTGAATAATTCCCCACCAGCAATCATTGTAGCCATGCTGGCGGGCGAGGAGGGCTGGGACGCAGTGGTCACTTTCTGTGAGGCAGTAATGCTGTAGAAAGAGACCGCCGAACGGGATCGGGAGAGGGCTGATCCTGAGCGTAGGCAACGTCGCCGGCAAACCCAGCCGCCAACGGGACCGCAAGCTGCCAGAGTGTTGGGACCTCTGGTAGCTGATTAGTTGATGCGGTCAGCGATAGAGGTCCTGGCCATGAAACTGCGGTCGGGCCGCAACATATAACTGTTGGGCCAACAGGCAGGGGGAAGCCCAGACTTCCCCCAGGATAGAGTCAAACAGACGCGGTGTCGTTCCTGTGGAGGACCTGAAATAACTTGGTCCGGGTCCTCCCCAGAGCAGGGCGCCTGAGACTGGCCGCCGGGGTGGTTTTTAGTGGACTCACCACGTACCTGGCTCCTCAGTCTCCGAGGAGCTGGAGATCCGAAGGGATTTTCCACTTTGACAACAAAAAAAAAGAAAGACCTGGAATAATTAACACAAACTTAATATTTTTTATCGTTCGAAAGATAGAAATAAACATATTTATGAAGAAGCCGGCTGAATAAAAGATGGTTTCAGAGACAAAGAAAAAGATACGAACGTTGATCGAATACGGTGCAGCAGTAGCATTGAAATAAAATAAGTAATAATTAAGTTGAAAGTAAATATATAATCTGCTCCTCTTATGTCCTTCCCACAATTCAGATTTCATGAACTCTTCATTCTTTGTCCAAGCGGTACAACTCTGGAATGCTCTCCCACTCGAAATCAGGATGTCCACAAACCGTCTTATGTTCAAAAAGAAGGTACATGACCTCCTTCTCAGAGAAACGTCAGCAATTTCTAATTAATAGTTGCTTCACCTCATATTCAGGTTGTCATCGTGTACGAACGTAGTGTATTTGTGTAAGTATATTTTATATATGTATTTATTGCGTGTGTATTCTTTATAACATATATGTATATGTTCTTTTGTGTATGTCACCTCTGTGCACCACCTACCTTACTAGATCTCTACACCACCCTAAGGTTGACTGGAAGAAAATGCCTTGGGCATTAAGTCCGCCAATGTACAAATGTGCATGAAATTTTTAAATAAATAAAATAAAAATAAATAATGCGAAACATAAGCGTGGCAAATACTGAAATTAACATAGATTTAGAACTATTTGGAGTGATAAAGTTATCCTTAATGGTATATTTTGGACAAAAGATAACATTTTGCATCAAATTTAATGGACGTAGCATTGATTGTACATCTTTTGCAACAAAACTGTTTAGTAAAACTTCACTTGGCAACCCTTTGAATTGAATTTTCTTTTTTAATGTATTGTTCATTATAATCAGTACACGATACTAATGTGTTGACTACAAAATGGAATATAAAGTATTAATAAGTCATAACTGAACCATTATCTTAATTGCTTATGGCAATATTAATATGGACGTTTGACAATTACGTTTCAATTTTTAAACTATTTTTCATTAATTGCTGGTTTTCAAATATTTTCAATAACATTTCCCCTTATTGACATTTTATGTCATAGGAGGATATTCGAGCAGACAGATCGTCAGGTAGGTGGTAACCCCCTCCCAAAAACAACTTAACGAGGCGGCCCTGTGAATCATCCCCTCCCCGTGTCTATGGTATTAGCAAAGTGCATTTATCTAGAATTCATCCACAGTAGGTTACACCATAACTCGGTGTATCCTCGGTAGACGGCGCTGTAGTATGTTTTGCTGCACTGTTTGTAGAAGTCACAACATTATCTCTGCCTTCTTAATATTTTCGGAAGCAGACAGGGTTCAATAGACGATATGAAGATACACATCGTCATTCAGTCGATTCCAATAAGAAAGCATAAACAATCTCATTATATTTTTATCAATAGTGACGCAACGGGAGCGCAGCCGTCAGCCCACCGCCTACCAGATAATGCAAATTTATTAAAATGCTACAGCCCACCGCCTACCAGATAATGCAAATTTATTAAAATGCTACAGCCCACCGTTTACTGGGCAAGGGGATTTTGTCAGACGTTTACCGACACCCCAGATTGTTTGTAGTGAATTGTCTTGCTTAGCGGATGAAAGTTAATAAATTAACACATTAATATAACGTACTACTTGACATCTTAACTAAATATTTTTATTTGTGTAGAAGTACTTGGAGCAGATGAGGTTAAAACTAGAAAGTAAGTAAATTAGTTATTCAAAGAAATGGCAAGACATAATAGATTAAAATAGAAGCACTCTATTCCATTAGGGTAAACTAATAAACTAATTACTAAACATAAAAATGTGGTCGCGTCGAATAACATACTCGATTATTTCAAAGTCCTTGTGGACTTTGAGTCGACCTAAACATTAGTCTACTTATTGATTTTTAAAATATAATCATGCATTCTCTAGTCATTCGTAAAAATAATAAAAGGCGCGCTGCAAAATTAGTGTACCGTGCGTTGGTGGACAGAGATATTCAATCCATGCTGTGGCCTTTGAATCTAATGCAAACTTTATGTTTTTACCCCAAATACCGCATTAAAAATGATTTTATTTATCCAAACAGTCGTTTGTCGAATGTAACATCGGTTTGCGGCAGTTTGTTATACTTTTTTGTCTTTTTGTTACATTTTTGCGATATTTATTTTGATGATCTTGTTCGAAAAAAATTTAAATTTATTTATTATACTGCATTCTACGATATCATTTTCTATTCTATTGGGTTCATTTTGAATTGTCTCTTATCTATTGTTGAAACTCATAAAAATATTAAATTTGTTTTGACTATCCAAAGAATTCATAAATTTCTTAACAACAAAAAAAAACTCAAGTTTTTCACCGTAGTTAATTGGCTTTTTATTTTATGGTTATTGGCTTGCTACATTTTGACGCTGTACTACTTTTATTCGTCAATATCTTCTTTATTTAGCCTTACTTTGATTTGTTTTGATATGCCTATAATTTACGCTACATGGTGCATAACTTTTTTAAAAGAGTTGCTTGATTTATGGAATGAAGAAGTATTATGCTCTCGGTTAATGAGGGACATGGACATGAAGGACTACTGCAAAGCAATGTTTCAAACGTATACTGAGATACTAAGTGGATATGACACATTTAAATTGACCTTCAAGCACTTCGTAAGCAACTGTACTCGTAACTTAGAGGCGTTCAGGAAGTTATTAAAATTGACGTTATTTGTGACTTTTAACTGGCACTCGCATGTGTTTATTATTTCAGTGGTTTATATTTTTGTTTTCAGTTTATACATAATACCGTCTGAGAGATCTTGCGTGATCAGATTATCGGTGGTACAATAGGTTTTAATCTATCTGCTGAAAATCCCTAGAGTTTTATCGTTTTACTTAAATCGATTAGAAGATTAAGTGATGCAATAGATTTAACCTAGCGTTCTCTCCAATCACTTAAGAATTCATTTACTTTAAGTCTTTTGATAAGTCACGGAATTAGGTCTGCTAAAATCTGGGTTAAAGATACCTTTCACGTTAGATACTATGGAGAGAACTGTCGGCAAATTTCTTTATAAGTTAAATAATATTCATTCTAAAATTTTTATTTCCAGATTTTCTTTTACGTACTGGAATTATTTTTCTATGAATTAGTTTTCGTGCAAATAGCAATTGTAGGTTTTGGATCTTCAGATAAACTTGAGAGTGTAAGTATTAAAAAAATCAATAATGGCTTTAAGAAATATTACATTACATTACTACCAAACTTGAAAAGTGTATAATATTTGCAGGGTGTTCATTCAAAAACTGTTTTTGGAATCATCATATGGCTCATTAAAACATTTTTACTTCATATAATATTTTATCTATATTGCGAAAAATTCTACATGAGTTTGGAAAATAGTCTAGATTCGTGCGCACTCCTGTCAAAAGCAAGAAGCTCAGGTATCATTCTTCTTATCGTATATAAGACCGTTGGATGGATAGTTGTATATTCTTCATCTTTCCGAATTAGTTTAATGAATTCATTCAGTACAGAGATATACCCAGCCACGAGGAAAGTGTTACGACAAAATTTTTTGATGCATGAACCCTGTGTAGACTGTCATTATTCTAGAAATGTCATTAAGTATTTTCACATAAAAATACCATACATAGCGAACATAAAATATACCATCACATATAATAAGTAAACGGTAACAGCGACAGTTCGTATATTTTACAAGCATTAGTGCCAAATTTTGAAACACTACATTTACATTTACATCGTCAACTACTACTGCCTCCGATACATTTTAATCCATCCATTACATATATTTGTTATCTTATGTCATGAAAATATGTAAAGCTTTAAAAAAACTGATTACTTGAAATTTGGCTAAATATCAAATAAAATACTTTATTTGTACTTATTTTAATATCTAATAGAGCTTACTACACTGTATTATAGACAGTGAACTAGAAATTTATCCATTTTGTAATGTTAGCCATTATAATTTACAGATTTACAATTAAAATTATCCAAGAACATACGACGCCTGTATCGATCATCGTTCGAGAAGACGTCAGCTTCTGACTTGTTCTACATAGATGCTGTTCTGCCGTTGTCTTTGATGGGTCTACTTGCCAACTATACTGTCGTCCTGATTCAGTTTGCATTACCTTAACCACTTAATGGAACATTATTGTGATATCAGACGATCATGTGTGTTATCGACATCATATTTCAGCTATTGTGTTAGGAGATTGCTATTGCTATTGTAGGTTTCCAGGACAGAACTCTTGGTTCGACGAAATTGATGTGTTATTTTATTAACTTTTATCCGTTATAATCCTGTTATTTAAGTTTTATCTGCGGAAAAAATCCTAGGGAGTTGAATTTTTGTATACACCTTTATTACGGAGTTTTAATAAGGATATGAAAAATCGACAATGATATCGTGCCTGATTAAAAAGTTATAAACGTCGAAAGGTCACGAAATCAGTTTTTCGCAAATATCTTGCGACCTCAGAATTCAATTTCATAATGAAGTCTTTATTACAAAATTTTTCGTCGTAAAATTACCTACAAAAATTACCTCTTGCATTTTATTTAACCGTTTTCGGAGTGGAGCGCTGAGAAAGCGACTAGAATACACTCACATTCGGTATTGTATAACGTACACTAAAGCGTAAACTTAATTGCTTTCCATTCAAATTTGTCTTAAAAGCTTCTATCTGACACTTGGGCGTTTTGTGAAATATATACTTAGTTATATCATAGAGGTTTGAGAACTTAGTAAAATCTACTATATAATATACAAACGACCTTCACTGGCAAATGTTTCGTGTTTTATTATTCTGAGACCCGTCCCTTTATACCTGCTACTCTACTACGGTATGAACGTATGGCTTATCAAAACTTGTCTACTTCACGTAATAATTTGCCTGTATTGCGAAAAATTCTACGTGAGTTTGGAAAATAGCCTGGATTTATTCGCACATAAAGATGTGCGAATAAATCTTCGATTCGGTTTCGGTCTCGGGTTGATTTCCGGGTCCGGATTATACAAACAAAATATTTTGGCGACTTCCACATACAGCGCAACAAGGAAACTCACTACAACGCCATCTATCGAAGATACATCGAACTACGAAGTAACGCTCAACACAGAGTAACTACCAATCCTAAATCGCGCAATAGAACTTCTCGCGCCAAATATCGTATAACCAACAACAACCTAACATCAACCGTTGGCCCGCCAGGCATAATCACCTCGTATGGTATCGCCTGAATCCTACCTTTGTATTGGTCGGACATGTCACCTATTCCTCCACAATATCATTTTTATATTTTATTGAAATAAATATTTTATGCATCGCAGTTACTTTTATACTTTTTAATATACATACGCAATATGTATATAATAGATAAACAATATTAATTTACAGATTTAGAATTAAAATCATCCAAGAACATACGACGCTTGTATCGATCATCGTTCGAGAAGACGTCAGCTTCTGACTTATTCTACATCGATGCTGCACTGCCGCTATGTTTGATACGTCTCCTTACCAACTATACTGTCGTCCTGATTCAGTTTGCATTATCTTAACAGCACAATTAAACGTTGTTGTGAGATCAGAGAACCGTGTGTGCTGTCAACATCTTATTTCAACCACTGTTTGCTTTGCTTAGCGATGCTGTTGTTTATTGTTGATGTTGGCTCTTTGTTAGTCACCTTTTACGATAAGCACGAGATGAATAGGAGTTATAAGATTTCGCATATAACTATAATTCGAAGATAAAAAAAAAAATGAAATTCTTTTTATTGTAAGTAACAATTAACAAATTGAGAAAACCTTAACACGAATGTTATCTTTAATTTATTTTATTGTTGACTGTTAACTGTTACACTTATACTGTTTTTTATATAGTAAAAAAAAAATTGTGTGTCTTTAAGTAAAAAGTTTCTTACCAAAACCTGAAAGGTATCTCTGAAGAGCTTAACATTTTAAAGTTTGTTCATAGCATCGATATAAAGTTCAGCATAAGTTTTCATTTGCAAACTCGTGTACGCTTAAAATTGCCTGATTCCAATTACAGAAAAATTACAGTTTTTGAGCAGCAAAATTAGCACCATTGCCGGAAAATTTTTCAACATCTTTCTGACGATTTGAACGGATGGGGGGGGGGGTCTTCCACGGCCTCACAGAAAATCGGCGTGAAATAGCGCTTGCGCTGTGTTTCACCGAGTGAGTGAGGATACCGGAGGCCCATACTCCAACCCGTCCCCCCATCTCTCTCTCCTTCCCCCAAAGGCCGGCAACGCACTTGTGACGCCTCTGGTGTTGCGGGTGTCCATGGGCGGCGGTAATTGCTTACCATCAGGCGATCGGTCTGCTCGTTTGCCGCCTATACAAAAAAAAATAATAAAAAAGAAAATAAAGACAATCGAAAGCAATTATGTACTCTGAAATTTTGAAAGCTTTCGTAGTTTAAAATTGTAACTAAATTTCTGTTTATTTTTTTTGAATGGACAGTGCGCACATTACTTTATATAATTAATGGTGATCAATAATTTAACATTCTTATTATTATCAACTTAGGTATTACTGGATACTTCATTTCATTTTTGAGACGCGAGCAGTCGGTCATATCCGGATGGTAAATGATCGCCGTATAAGATAATTGTTAGACTAGTGGCAAAAGTGAGTCACGGTCCCTCAAGATCCCACTCCCCACTCCCCCTCCCGTACAAATCGTTAGAAAGATAGTAAAAAAATTCAGGCAATGATGCTAATCCTGCTGCTCAAAAACAAAAATTTAAACTTAAAATGACTGAAAGTGAGTCTATTCTTGTCAATTGACGTTCAAAACGTCAAGCATTGGTTAAAATTATGTATTGAAAATAGGCATTACCTAAATACACATATACAAAAACAGCATTTTGAAATAAATTCTTTAACAGAAGGGAGTAAAAGATCATTTTAAAGAAGTTTTACTTTAGGAAAGAAACAAAATTAGCACCAATATCAATCCTTTAATGAAATATATTTTCTGGCAAAATCTTTACAATATAGCAAACTGTAATATTACAATGATATATGTGGTTAGGAGCTCCAAGATCTGCAACGATAGTACCATATCTATTGTGAACAGACCGCAGATCGACATCTTGGCAAACGTGGCGTTGTGAAGTCGTTGTACATTTTTGAATAGTTTTTTCTCTCCGACTGTTGAATAGAATCACGAAAATAATCAAAAAACTCTATCTCTATTGTTGACATAAGTTTTTATACATATAGTTCATTCCTTTTATATTTAGGGCATTACAAAATTTCACACACATGCCATTGCCACACTTAATTCGTTATGAGGTAAAAGCATGTCATATTTTTCAAATTACATTTTTATATTTCTATGTATCTGTTTGTCCCAGGAAATAAAAGTATAGTCTTGGCACTTGCAATCAAATTTGTTGATATTGATATAAATTGACATTCTACAAACGTGAATGTTAATAAACTAAGAAATGTACGGGAATAAACTCATCTCAACGCTAAGTCACTTTTAATCCCTAAAACAAAATATTAACTAATAATACAAGAGAATTAAAATCAACGCAAAACATTTGCACCTTTACTAAGTATGTTGTTTACTTCTATAACTGATTCGATTTCTGCCAAGTTGAAGACAGTGGTGATGTCTTTACGGATCATATCGCTGTATATAATTTTTCCACTGCCATTGAATTACTGTGAGTTAATATCAAACTAAATATTGGTTACAATAAAAAAAATTTATCTAATAGTATTTGCGTCTTTTGGTGGGAGGTTTAACCCAGTGACCTGAATACCCACCTCTACTTCTTGTTCTTGTTACAATAAGAGGGATTAACAATATAGTATTTTTGTTAAATACCTGTAGGATCCCTAGGTGCTACTGATTTACACACGTCTTGGCCCTCGCCGATTGCTTCATAAAACTTCTCGCACTGTAGTGGCAAAACTATTTGTAATGCATAATTTTTGAGAATCCAGACTATAATCATAACTTCTAAATAATACTCTCGTTTCTAAAAGAAATTAAGTGATGAAAAAAATTATAACTCGACTACGGGTAAACTTTTGATACAATTTATACAGCCTATGTCACCTTGGTCATGCATTCATTAAATTAGTTCAGTAATTTGAGCGGTACGATCGAATTCGAACAAATTCTCTTGACTTCGCCGTAATCAAGTAAAACAAACATGGATTGTCATTTATATACCAAGCAGTATTTAAAACTATACTGCAACGTCATTAAGAAGTGTTTAAATAACTATCAAACTAGTATGTTTTATCAAACGTCAAAACTTGAAACACAGTACTTTTTTCTACGAAATATGATGGCATACCGTTTCTTTTGTGATTAAATATGCTGGCATGGCGCCATATCTAGCTGTTGTCAAATCCAAACTTATTTTAAAATGGGGACTGTACATTTTTCACTTAATGTAAACATAACGAGTATAAAAAAAACAATCCTACCAAAAATTATCATATAAATTAAATTGTGATATTTTTTTATATTCAATTGTATCAATATGAATTGAGAAGAACTTATTTATTAAGTATTTTAATTCATGAATTAAAAGTAATAAAGATTCCGTTGTTCATATGAACTATTAAACATTCAGAGACGAAACAAGGAGTAAAAGACTTGACAGAGGATATAAGCAGGATGACTTCTATAATTAAAGACATCTTAGCGCGCATCAATACTTTGAAACAAAGTACACGCTCTAGCAACATTGAATTACAATGTGTTTAACAGAAAAAGGATGAGAATTTGATGAAAATAGTGACACAACTTGGTAAGATCATAGATTGTAAAATTGAAGAAGAAAATGTTTTGAGAAGATGATTTAAGAAAACTCAAGAGTTTTTTTTGTAATCTAGCCCGTACAAACTACGATGCGATAGTGTTAATAGGTAATGAATGAATGGTAATGTCTACAGCACGGATCTTTTCGACAGTAATTACAATGTATTTTGTAGAGACCGAGAAAGCTGTCACAAGGAAAATAAATATATTACAAACTTACCGCAAATAAAGGGTTATGTCTTTTCAATTGGTCCAGAAATAATTTAATGTACAATAATGTATGCGAAAAGCTTTCTATTATATGGTATAAGAGCTGAAAGAAGAAATGAAGCATATTTTCTTACTTCAGCCACACAGTGCGCAGAGGTGACATATGTTTGGCAAACTTTTTGTAATTGGGAACATCTAAAGTAAAGAATCTAGACGTCATATATCATCAAAGTGACCAAAGTGTCTACTAAATTTTTGACGATATTTAAGAGAGACGCACTGGAAAGAAACCGATAGAGAGAAAATATGTTTTCTTTAAAAGCTGCTCTTCAGAGAAAAACAAATAAGAAGGAAAATTTATCATTGACATTCAGTATGCTAATGTTCACAATGGCCACAACTATGCTTCAATTATAGTGAAAAGTTTTAAGCTTTGAGTGTTACATATACGAAACAAAATGTTAGCGAAAGTTTCACCATATACCGGTTATCTAGCAATAATTGACGCGTAGCGAATTCGAAGAAAAGTTTAACTTTTATCTGCTAAAATCTGGAAGCGGTAATATACGATTGAATATTATATCTTTATTGCAGAAATCAATAGATTTTACTAGTAAGGTTAATTTTCAAAGAAAATACCTATTGATAACTAAGTTTAAATGATTCTGGAAAACATCCTATCTGTGGCTATTTTTATTTTGTTTAATAATGAACTTACCAATATCCCAAAAGAATCTCTGTAGATCTTATAACATTTTAATAACTGATTATAAGATTTAAATAAAATTTGGCAAACCTTCTCATCACGGACATTTTTCAAGTTTGAAGTTGCTTTGTTCCAAAGGATAACTTTTTGTGTAAGACCCTTCATTAACCCAATAGCATATATTATGTTTAAATCGTAACAAGACTGTAAAAGTATTGCCCCGACTTCATAACTATCAATATGTCGGGTTATCAGATAAGTGTACAAAATGTAAAATACATAGAAAGTAACTAAACTTAACACGCTAATCCAATTCTTCAAAGCGTATCTTTTCAAATTTTCTCTGAAGGTGATGTTTAGGTCTTGAAGAATTAACACAAACTCAATATTTTTTCTCGTTCGAAAGATAGAATTAAAGGTATTTATAAAGAAACCGGCTGAATAAAATATTGTTTCAGATACTAAGAAAAAGATACACACGTTATTGAAATACGGTGCATCAGAAGCATTAAAACAAAAGAAGTAATAATTACGATGAAAGTACACAAAGCTAAACATAAGCGCTGCAAATACAGATATTGTTATCGATTTAGTGCTGTTTGGCGTGATAAAGTTATCCTTAATGCTATATTTTGGACAAAAGATAACATTTTGCATCAAATTTAATGGACGTAGCATTGATTGTACATCTTTTGCAACAAAATTGTTTAGTAAAATTTCAGTAGGATACTCTTTGATTTGAATTATATTTTTTAATGAATTGTTCATCGTGATCAGTACACGATACTTATGAGTTGACTACAGAACGGAATATAAAGAATTAATAATTGAAAATGGAACCATTATCTTAATTGCTTTAGACAAGATTAATATGGACTTTCGTTAACGTAATGTTTCAATCTTATTAATTTTTGGTTTACATACACAGCTACATACGTCCGAGCGCATCGAGGTCGGCGCCAATACTTGCTGCTGAGGCTGCGTCATCGCTGTGTACGGAGTAGACAGCATGTGCGCCAGAGTTGTGTCGAAGTACATTTCTGCTCTGAATCAAGCGGCATTCTGAATTAGAGTTCTGTGGCATGGACTTTATAACAATTATTCTTAAGATTATGTTAGTCTACCAATTCCAGTTTTACACACAAAACAAAAATTAAAATAAAACAAAAAGAATAGCGTAATATATAATAGGTATATATTATTATTATTATATGATATAGACTACCGCAGTTTTGGCGTGATACACCTAGACTTTGGCTTGCGCAGTTGGAGACCGTCACTACCAACCAGAAGCTCGGCGATGAGGGTAAATTTAAACTAGCCATAGCTCAACTCGAGAAAATAGATAAATGGCCAATACAAGAAGATACGAGGCATTGAAAAATAGATCCGTCTACAAGGAGTTACAAAATTAACAATAACCCTCCCAACTTCTACAGCGTTTATACTCCTAAATATAAAGATATACGAGTATATATAGTATATAGATAGATTCATATATAGATAAATTCAGACCTGTAATTTGTTTATGTACAAATAAATAAATAAATTGTTTGTACTAAAATATCAATAAAACAAAAAAGCGCAAATTCATCTGTGAATACCTTATTTACGTAATTGGTGACGCCGGTCTCACGGACCGGATTGAGGCCAAAACTCCGGAATATGAGTGTAGGTGGGGGTGATTATCAAACATACTATAGATTCAGATTAGTCGGTAAAAAACTGTTCTACTTCACGTAATAATGCGAAAAATTCTATGTGAGTTTGGAAAATAGCCTAGATTTGTGCGCACATCTTTCAAAAGCAAGAAGCTCAGGTATCACCATTTTTTTTTTGAGTTGGGGGCAAACCAGCAGACTTATCACCTGATGGTAAGCGATTACCGCCGCCCATGGACACCCGCAACACCAAAAGCGTCACAAGTGCATTGGGGACCTTTGGGGGATGGGGAGAGGGAATGGAGGGAGGGGATGGGGTATGGGCCTCCGGTATCCTCACTCACTCGGTGAAACATAGCGCAAGCGCCACTTCCCACCGGTTTTCTGTGAGGCCGTGGTATCACTCCGGTCGAGCCGGCCCATTCATGCCGAAGCGTGGCTCTTCCACGGAAAAATTCTTCCTATTATAAATGAGAAAGTTGGATGAATAGATGTTTATTGTTAATCTTTCCAATATGAATAAATGGGTTTATTCGGGCTGACCCTAAAAAATTAAAAAACGGAGTTATATTTCAAGTTAAATACCATCACATAAATTAAGGAATGGTGTTGGCGATCATTTTTTTTAATAGTTACCGAGTGCATTTGACTGCCTCGGTGGCGCAGTGGTAGCAGTGGTAAGCGACTTCTGTGCTTGAGGTGTCGGGTTCGATTCTCGGATCGGACCAGATGTTTGTGTAATCTGCAAATTTTTGTTTCGGAGTTTGGGTGTTTTCTATGTATAATATGCATGTATTTACAAAAAAAAGTATATATGTATTCATATCAGTTGTCTAGTACCCATAACACAAGCTTTGCTTAGCTTGGGACATCTAATATATAATATAAATATTTCGGACATCTAACACACAACGCCATCTAGGCGTTGTGTGTTAGATGTCCGAAATATTTATTTAAAAATATTTATTTATATGAATCCCAGTTGCTTTTATTGTTTTTCAAAACTAGCTCAGTGTCCCAATTTTTTAAAGTCTAGAGTATTTCATACGTTACTTTTTCATCAAAGATGCGGGCAAAACCTGGGGCTAAATATTGACTAAACTTTATCATATGAAATACAAATATCTAATAGAGCCTACTACGCACTTTGCTATGATATTCAGTCAAATTTCTTATTTTTTAAAGAAAAGCGATATCAATTAACAGAATTACAATTACAATTATCCAAGAACATACGACGCCTGTATTGATCATCATTCGAGAAGACGTCAGCTTCTGACTTATTCTACATCGACGGTGTTTTGCCATTGTCTTTGATGGGTCACCTTACCAACTATATTGTCGTCCTGATTCAGTTTGCACCATCTTAAAAGCATTATTGAACGTTATTGTGAGATTAGAGGACCGTTAGTGCTGTCAACATCATATTTCAACCACTATTTGCTTTGCTTAGCGATGCTGTTGTTTGTTGTTTATGTTTGCTCTTTTTAGTCACCTTTTTCGATAAGCACAAGATGAATAGGGGTTATGAGATTTCGTATACAACTATAATTCGAGGACAATGAAATTGATGAACTTTCTCCTTATTGTGAGTAACAATTATCAAGTTGAGAAAACCTTAACACGAATTTTATCTTTAATTTATTTTAATGTTGACTCTTAACTTATACTGTTTTCTTTTATGTAAAAAAACTGACTGTGTCTTTGAGTAAAAAGGTTCTTACCAAAACCTGAAAGATATCTCTGAAGAGCTTAACATTTTAAAGTTTGTTCATAGCATCGATATGCATCGGCATAAGTCTTCATTTGGAAACTCGTGTACGCTTAAAATTGCTTGATTCCAATTAACAGCTGCGGCACGGTGAATTGACGATTTAAAAAGAATGGCTGGCACTGATAAACTACAGGTATCCAACTCGTATTCTTGTGAGGCTGAGGAGTGTAGCGCTCTTCTAAACAATCAGGAAGATATTTTTACGGTGATAACTCCTAAGATAAGAAGTATATCGGCTAATTTATCTAGACTACTCGCTTTAATAGCGAGAACAAAAGTGCAACACGACGTTATAGTGCTCACTGAGTGTTGGTTATCTAGAAATTCTGATATCCCAGTCTTGGATGGTTATAATTGTTTTTATAATGCCAAGACATTTAATCAGAATGATGGCATAGTTATATACACTCAAAATACCACACCGAACTGTAAAATTATAGAGGCAGATTTTTCCGATGCCAACGGTGTAATAATAAACATAAGTAGAGATATCTGCATTATAGCTATTTACAGACCCCTTCGTTCAGAAATATAGCCAACTTTCTTGAATCTATCGATCGTATTCTAACGAAATACCGGATTAGCATATTAAATCCTTGAATTTGTCTTCAATGTATCAACTATCAGATGCTAACGACGGTTGCAGGTACTTTGTGGATTCTCTTTCCAAAGCTTTTTAACTAAGTTCATATATCTACACTGTGCCACACCGCCTTAAAATCCTAAAGCCTTGGATAGTACCCGGTCTGTTAAGGTGTGTGCGTAATAGAGACAGAATGTACAAAGAATACAAAAAATCACTTCATAATGAGGTGCTCAGGATTACTTTCAAAAGATATCGAAACTTTTGCAGCACATTATTCGAAAACTACAATATGAGAAACATCTACTGGGGAAGGTGTACACTAGTCCTAAAAGCTTTGGAACGCAATCAAGGAAGTCACATACACCACTAGTGAGAAGCGGTCGGCTAAGAAATTGCTTTCAACAGATCGATGTCCCCGGGTATCCATTAATATTGTCAACAAATACTTTGTCGAAATTAGTAGTTATCTAGCAGAGCAGTCGTCTACTGTACTAGTTTTTAACGACCAGAGAGTTGATTGTCTACCAGACAATACCAGAAATTCTTTGGTGTTCCTAGGGACGGACGAACATGAAGTACAACAAATTATTAACAGTTTACTTACTGACTGCGCTTCTGGCATTGATGGTATTCCTGCTTACGTATTGAATAGATATAATTCTGTAATTATTCCACCTATTACTCATCTCTCTAATTTATGTATTAACGCCGGTATTTTTCCAGACCTACTAAAGAGAGCTCTCGTGCATCCCATATACAAGACAGGAGCTAAAAATGACTTCCGCAATTATAGACCAATATCTGTGCTGCCTACCCTTTTCCAAAATACTAAAGCGAATTATGAATAATAGATTAAAAAAATATCTCGAATCTTTTAGACTTTTATCTGACAGACAGTATGGGTTTCGGAATTCTAATTCAACTGATGGGGCGGTCCATGATCTTACTAATTTTGTGGTGGAAGCACTAGACAATAAAGAAAAATGTCTGACGATATTCCTAGATTTGAAAAAAGTATTTGACACGGTTTCCATTCCCAGGTTATGCGCTAAGCTAGAAGCGATAAGAATCCGTGGAAATCAAATGAAACTTTTCCAAAGCTACTTATATAATCGTACACAATGCACGGCGGATGATGACTATGTCAGTGAGGAACTCCCAGTTGTACATGGCGTCCCACAGGGAAGCATACTTGGCCCTACTTTGTTTTTAGAGTATGTGAACGATATGTGCGAACTTGCTTTGGGGTCTGGAAGAATAGTGGCATTTGCTGATGACACCACTTTGACTTTTAGAGCACAAACGTGGCACGATGCTTTCCAAGTAGCCCAGAATGGTTGGAATAAAATTATGCAGTGGCTGGCAACTAATCAGCTTACCCTTAATGTTGACAAAACCTTATTTATGACCTATAAAATCAGAAACACCCATTCGAGCAATGTAGCTTGACCATTGTAGTGCATAGACAAGCCGACTGTAGTTTTGTATGTGTCTGCCCAAAACTTACATAGACATCTACCACTTGTTACTTAGGAGTCATATTAGACGATCATCTGTCATTCAAACCGCATATAAATAAGCTTTTTGGCAGAGTGCGCAAACTCTTTTTTTTTAAACACCTAAGACATACTGCAGTTCCAAATATTACGCACTCTGTCAATCAATAATTGGGTACTGTATCCACTTGGGGTGGGGCAGCAAAAAGCCATTTAATGGAAATAGAACGTGCACAAAGGGCGGTACTTAAAGTTTGCACTTTCAAACCGTTTCGCTTTCCGACAAGGGACCTCTATAAGTATTGTAAGGTCCTCAATGTGCGCCAAATATTTATTCTACAGACAGTTTTACAAGGAATTAAAGAAATATTGTTGAAAGAGGCTCACGTTGCAATAGTTCTTTTGCACAAACATGTTATTATTTCCTGAGCAAATACCTGTACAACAAATTGGATAACTGTTTAGACTTTCACGACCAAAGTAAACATGCATGTAAAAAAGTCCTTCAAGACTTTCTTCAGAAACTTACATACGATGAAACCGAATCAATTATACGTACCCTACTATGACCCACACCGTACAGATATTTACTAACACATACACGAACACAAACACACACACACACGCACCACACACACACGCACGAATACAGACACACACTCATACATTGCGATTGTGTGAGATATACGTAGGCTAGAATTAGTTTTCAAATTTATTTAGCTAGACCAATTGTTTATTAATGAAATAATACACAGAGCTTACTGAATAGTACTTAGATGCAAATAATGTAATATAATATTAACTGATACGATCTTGCGAAATAAAGTAGTACTACTGTTTTTTAACTATACTGTGCCCACGAGTCCACATTCTTAGTAAATATGCGAGGGTATATTCAGATCTAGTCTTCACTCGTAGATAAGTTGAGTACCCACATAAATTGATTTTAATATTTTAGTATCAAAATGGTAATGTTGAACCCTTAAAAGAGCGAGTTTCGGGCCTGTTGAATTGTTATAATTGAGTGCTGTAGTGTATTGTACGTGTAATGTATCAGGAATTAAAACATATTCTCATGTAAGTGAAATGTAAATTTCTTTTTTGAGAAATATAAATTCTTACCCACAAATATCATGTGTCACAGGAAGGTTACTGATGCTTAAAGCACAGGTTATCCTTTTTTAAGCATCAGTAGATAAAATAAAAATAAATACTTTGTTAATATATTAATAATATAATATATTATTATAATATATTATTCCTGTGAAATATTGTAATATCCCTTTATTGTAAACAATTTTAAGACAATAGTTAATAATAATATTAAAAAAATATTTTAACAGAAGGAAGTAAATGATCATTTTAAAGAAGTTTTACTTTAGGAAAGAAACGAAATTGAATATCAATCTTTCAATGAAATATATTTTCTATCAAAATCTTTACAATATAGAAAACTGTAATATTACAATGATATATGTGGTTAGGAGCTCCAAGATCTGCAACGATAGTACCATATCTGTTGTAAAACCACAGATCGACATCTTGGCAAACGTGGTGTTGTGAAGTCGATGTACATTTTTAAAAAGTTTTTTCTCTCCAACTGTTGAATAGAATCACCAAAATAAACAATAAACTCTATCTCTATTGTTGACATAAGTTTTTATACATAATAGTTTATTTCTTTTATATTTGTCATGCCATTGTCACACTTTATTCGTTATAATGAGGAAAAGCATGTCATATTTTTAAAATACCCACCACTCCTTCTTGTCTTCATTAGAATAGGAATGATTAACATTATAGTATTTTTGTTAAATACCTGTAGGATCCATAGGCGCTACTGATTTACACACGTCTTGGCCTTCGCTGATTGCTTCATAGAACTTCTCGCACTGTAGTGGCAAAACTACTTGTAATGCATAATTTTTGAGAATCCAGACTATAATCATAACTTCTGAATAATAGTTTCGTTTCTAAAAGAAATTAAGTAATGTAAAAAATTCTTGCTAAAGTCATAGATTGAGAATTTAAAGAAAAAAATGTATCGAGAAGATGATTTCAGAAAACTCAAGAGTTATTTTGTAATCTAGCCTATACAAACTACGATGCGATAGTGTTAACAGAGACATTATTCAATGGTAATGTCTACAGCACGGAACTTTTCGACAGTAGTTACAATGTCTTCTGTAGAGACCGAGAAAGCTGAAAGGAAACAAATGTGTTACAAACTTACCGCAAATAAAGAGTTATTTCTTTTCAATTGGTCCAGAAATAATTTTATGTACAATAATGAATGCAAAAAGCTTTCTATTATATGGTATAAGATCTGAAAAAAGAAATGAATCATATTTTCTTATTTCAGCCACACAGTGCGCAGAGATGACATATGTTTGGATTTTTTTTTTGTAATTGGGATCATCGAAAGTAAAGAATCTAGCCGTCATATATTACCAAATTGGTCTAATTGTCTACTAAATTTTTGACGGTCATTAAGAGACGCGCTGGAAAGAAACCGATAGAGAGAAAATATGTTTTCTTTAAAAGCTGCTTTACTGAGAAAAACAAATAAGAAGGAAAATTTATCATTGACTTTCAGTATGCTGATCTTCACATGATGAAGTGAACAGTTTTAAACTTTGAGCGTTACACACACGAAACAAAATGTTAGCGCAAATTTCAGCATATACCGGTTATCTAGTAAAAATTGAAGCGTAGCGAATTCGAAGGATAGTTATACTTTTATCTGCTAAAATCTGGAAGCGGTAATATACGATTGAATATTATATCTTTATTGTAGAAATCAATAGATTTTACTAGTAAGGTTAATTTCCAAAGAAAATATTGATAACTTAGTTTAAATGATTCTCGAAAATATCATATCTGTGGCCATTTTGATTTAATTTAATACTTACCAATATCCCAAAAGAATCTCTGTAGATCTTATAACATTTTAGTAACTGGTTATAAGATTTAAATAAAATTTGGCAAACCTTCTCATCACGGATATTTTTCAAGTTAGAAGTTTCTCTGTTCCAAAGGATAACTTTTTGTGTAAGACTCTTTAATAACCCAATAGCATATATTATGTTTAAATCATAGCAAGACTGTAAAAGTATTGCCCAGACCACAAAACTTCCAATATGACGAGTTTTCAGATAAGTGTACAAAATGTAAAATACATAGAAAGAAACTAAACTTATCACGTAAATCCAATTCTTCAAAGCGTATCTTTTCAAATTTTCTCTGAAGGTGATGTTGAGGTCTTGAATAATTAATACAAATTCAATATTTTTTCTCGTTCGAAAGATAGAAACAAAGGTATTTATGAAGAAACCGGCTGAATAAAATATTGTTTCAGATACTAGGATAAAGATACGAACGTTAATCGAATATGGTACAGTAGAAGCATTAAAATAAAAGAAGTAATAATTACGATGAAAGTACATAACGCTAAACATAAGTGCTGCAAATACAGATATTAATATCGATTTAGTACTGTTTGGCGTAATAAAGTTATCCTTAATGCTATATTTTGGACAAAAGATAACATTTTGCATCAAATTTAATGGACGTAGCATTGATTGTACATCTTTTGTTACAAAATTGTTTAGTAAAACTTCAGTAGGATACTCTTTGATTTGAATTATCTTTTTTAATGAATTGTTCATCGTGATCAGTACACGATACTAATGAGTTGACTACAGAACGGAATACAAAGTATTAATAATTGAAAATGGAACCATTATCTTTATTGCTTTTGACAAGATTAATATGGACTTTCGTTAACGTAATGTTTCAAATATTAATTTTTGGTTTACATACACAGCTACATACGTCCGAGCGCAGCGAGGTCGGCGCCAATACTTGCTGCTGAGGCTGCGTCACCGCTCGTTGGAGCGAGAGTGCGTGTGCACGGAGTAGACAGCATGTGCGCCGGCGGAGCGTCGAAATACATTTCTGCTCTGAACCAAGCGATACTGAATCTATGTTCTGTGGCGTGGACTTTATAACAGTTATTCTTACGATTATGTTAGTCTACCTTCTCTAGTTTTACACACAAAACAAAAATTATTGCGTAATATAGTAGGTAGTAGTAACATAAAATAGGTATATATTATTATTATTTCCTTTATTACATTCAAATGTACATATAAATTACATTTTTAAATATACATTTAAAAATAAATGCATTTAAAAATATAAAAAAATAGTAGACCACCGACCTCGGCTACAGGGACAAAGAAACCGGTGGTTAGGGCTCCAAAGACAGGAAACTCCTCACTATACATGCCGTGTCAAGAAGACCTTCTGTATCAGACCCTTGATCCAGCCCTATAACGTGAGCCTCTTAAGGTGTTGATTGAGGCTCTTGGTTATCAATCAGTGCGCAGATACGATTACCGGAACAATGATCAACGAATCCACATTCCACATTTCGACAATCTCGTGAGATAAATCCAAATATTTTATTTGTTTCTCTTTTTCGACTTTCACGAGATTCTCGTCATGGGGAACGGCGATATCGACAATCATTGCGCGGCGCTCTAATCGATCTATCACCACAATATCAGGATTATTGGCAACAATAGTCCTGTCTGTAATAATAGATCGATCCCAATATAACGTAGCACGATCATTCTCGAGAACTGGGTCGGGCACATACCTGTGGCATGGTCCCTCTGAACTCACAAGATTGTATTTAAGGGCAAGTTGCTGATGTACGAACCTGACTACTTGGTTGTGCCTGTGCAAATACTCGCCGTTAGCAAGACTTGAACAACCAGAAATAATTTGCCCGATAGATTCTCCTGGACGGTGACATGCCCGACAAATGTCGATCGTACCATCCTTCAGGATATATTTCCGATAGTTATTCGTCATGATAACTTCGTCCATAATCGCACAGACAAAACCTTCAGTTTCTCCGAAGAGATCACCATACCGTAGCCAGGACGTAGATGCTTTGAAATCTATATCAGGCCCATTTAGGGCCCGATAGAATCGACCATGGAGTACTTTGCCCTTCCATACTTCCCTGCGATCATTAGTACTAAGTACTACAGGCTTGCGCCAATTCTCTTTAGCTAGAGCGAGCGGAGTGAGCCCGGTATCCATTGTAACTACACTACGATTCACTCCCACATCAGTTTGTAGAAAATATTCTCTAAGATTGTATACCTCGCGATTGCGTAGGGTCTTGATATTTAGTAATCCACGACCCCCTAACCTTCGCGGGATATACAATCTCATAACCGATGAACGTGGGTGGTGCATTCGGAATGCAGTCAACAATGTACGGACTCTCCTATCAATGGCATCTAATTCAGTCTGAGTTCATCTAAGTACACCAAAGGACATTAGAACCGGCATAACCCAACCATTGCAGGCTCGCACCCTGTTACCGCCTGACAAAAGACTTTTAAGTACTTTTTTCAGGCGGCTAAAGAAGCGTTCCCGCAACGCTTGTTTCATGTCAGATTCTGGTATTCCTAAGGACTGTGAAAAACCTAGATATTTGTAGGTTTCGGTTGCAGACAGATATCTGAGTTTTGTGGAATCTGAAAGCTCTATACCTTCAGATTCCACAATCTCACCTTTTTCTACATACATAACTGCACACTTGTCTACACCAAATTCCATTTTGATAGAATTACTAAAGTTAGAGTTACTTAAGTATTATTATTATTACTATTTAGTATTATTATTATTTATATTTTTTATTTATCTCCCTTTTTAGAGGGGTAATAGACACGTTAAATTGAGTAAGTGGATGATATAGATGAGGATGTTAGAAATTTACGGGTAATGCGGCAGGTATTGAGTATGGTGGCTTTTTGGAGCAGATGAATAGAGTATGGCGGCATGTGAAGTAGTTCAAGATTTTGAGTGAGAGTTTTAGGTACTATGCCTGTTGATGAAATAACTATTGGAACTATGTGTACTGTGTTAACTTTCCATTGAGTTTTAAGTTTAAGTCTTGGTATTTTGAGAGTTGACTGAAGATTATGGCTGTTTAAATAACTTTAGTGACTTTGTCGTGAACTGTTATATTTGGACGGTTATAATGAATAGTTTTGTCTGTTAAGATTGTTCTGTCCCAGTAAATTTTACAAGTTCTATTTTCAAGTATTGTGTCAGGTTTATACTTATAGTATGGAATCTTGTGACTGATGAAGTTATAATTATGTGCTAAATATTGGTGAATTATTGTCGCTACTTGATCATGTCGATGTTTGTAGTCGGTTTGTGCTAGAGCTTTACAGGCATCGGTTATATGTTGTATGGTCTCTGGAGCAGAATTTCAATGTCTGCATAAGTCTATTGTCTGAGCTGGATCTCTAATAAATTTCATATAATGTCTAGTTATTATTACTTGGTCTTGAATTGCAAGCATAAATCCTTCCGTTTCTGGGAATAGTTCCCCTTTCTTAAGCCATTCGTTCGACTTTTCTTTGTCGACGTAATCTTGACTAAGGTCGGTTCGGCTATCCATTGGTTGTATATCCTCACCAGATTCTAAAATATACCTATTACTTTCCAATTTACCTTTATTAATCGATAAAATTTTGCACTTATCGACTCCAAATTCCATACATATATCTTTGGAAAACTGTTGAGTAATATCAGGTAGGTGAAAAATATCGAATTTGTTGGTGGCAAAGAGTGTTATATCATCCATGTAGAACAGATGTGTCAGTGAAACCCGAGTGTCGGTTGTTACAAAATTGTATCCAGCGTTACTACTGTTTAGAAGACTAGAAAGAGGATTAAGTGCAAGGCAGAACCAAAGTGGGCTGAGTGCGTCACCTTGATATATACCTCGCATAATACGTATGGGCCCGGTAGTTATATTAGTGGTCTCATTTTTTAGTTTAAGTACTGTTTGCCATCTCTGCATAGAAGATTGTAAGAATGTTATAATGATCGGGTTAACTTTATATAATCGTAGTATATATAGAAGCCAACTGTGAGGGACAGAGTCAAAAGCTTTGCGGTAATCTATGAACATAGTATGTATATTTAGTTTCTTACGGTATGCTTCATTAATCGTTATTGCATCTATTGTGAGTTGCTCCTTACATCCTTGGCTATTTTTCCTACAGCCTTTTGGTTGTTCGGCAAGAATATCATTCTCTGACAGATGTGCATAGATTGTTTGACTGATGCAAGCAGTTAGAATTTTATAAACAGTTTGTAAACAAGTTATAGGGCGAAATTTTGATGGGTCTTCTGTATTGGGTTATTTTGGTAACATGTAAGTTACTCCGTGTGTTATATAGTCGGGCATTAAATGTGGTGATTGAATAAACGTGTTAAGATGGTAGTGTAAATATGGGTGGATGCAAGTAAAATTTTTGTACCAGCAGTTATGTAGATTGTCGCTCCCTGGTGTCTTCCAGTTGTGAGAGTGTTTGATGAAGCGTGCAAAAGTGTCTATTGTAATTTGTTCGAATTCCATAACAGGAACGTGACTAGATATTTCGTTAATAGTGTGTATCCAATTAGCGTTATCATTATGTTGAGTTGTATTTTCCCAGATGTTTGCCCAGAATCGATGCAAACTTTCAGACGTTGGTAATCTTTGTTCTTGTGTATTTGTGTTTTGAGAGTTACATGTAAGAGTTCGATAAAATATTTTTTCTGTTTGAGAGAATTGATTATTTTGTTTTTTCCTAGCAGTACATGTAAGATGCCTTTTAAGCCTGCTGCTGCATTTAGTTTTTGTTTAAGAGTATCTAAAAAGTGTTCTAATTCTGTGTTGGTGTTTTCGTGTTGAGCGTGTATTCCATATTTATTTTTTATTACCTCTACGGCGTTTATGAACCTGCTGTAGGGGTTCGTCCACGAAAATAAAGTCGTTATATGGTTAACGGTTTTTATAATTTAAATCAAATTCACAATTATCACAAAAGGGTAGAAAGCACAAATACACAAGAGATACAATTTTGAACAATAAAGTTAATTTAATGATAGAATAGAAAACAGATTTAAAAGCGCGAATTAATTAAATTGCAAATAAATTACAAATACGACAAACGAAAGTGAAAGCGGCGTGCGAGCAAGCGAGCGCGTGAGTGCTTTGCGCAGTGGCGAACAAAAGACTGCCGACGGGCCCGCGGTGAAAAACGAACGGAGCCCGGTGGCGCCGAAGATCACCGAAGAGGCACGAGCTCGACACGATGTTATTAGTGCGAGTACCGAGTAGTGGTGGTACCGCTACACTGCTACTTCTATTTCCATGTATGTATTGTGTTAGTCGGGCTATTTCAGATCGAAACTTCTCTATTTTGGTTTCTAATCTTCTTTGCCATGCTGGCTTAAACTCCCTTAGACTGGTTTTAGTAGTGTTTACTTTTATTCGGTTACATACTGTTGCTGTATATGCCGCTGAGTATATAATAGTCTGACATGTTGCAAAATCTAGTTCTCTACTTAAAAAATTGGATAAAATATTGTTATTAAGATGTTCCACTGTTAGAGCTAGTCTTTTTGATGGTTTCTGTCGGGGTAGATATGGCCTAGAGGTAGGGTCAGTATTTTTAAATGTGTCAAGTGCTGCATGAAACTGTTGATTAATTATGTCTTGATCTATTATGTGACTTGAATCTTCTGAGTTTATGTGTAAAGTGGCCTGAGAGGGAGATAAATCTGCTGTATTTCTTTGCGTTGGGTACGATATATGTTGTGGTAAGTCAGTTTGTGAATTGGTTGTATTTAACTGGGCGGTGATGTGAGATGATTGTATTTGTGCTTGAATATCATTTTTTATTTGCCTAATTCTGTCTTCAGATACCATTTTATTATTAACTATGGCTCTTCTTTGATCTAATAAACGTAAGTTTGAATGAATTTATCATGCAGATTTTTCCGATGCGCTGTCATGTTAGTTTCAAGTTCCGTAATATCGTAATAGATGCGAAGTATTGTTTCATTAATATAGCTAGATTATCTCATTCTAGACGACCCCTGTGTAAGTGTGGGTATTGGTTCTGCATTTTGTGTGAGATAGCTGTTTACCTCTAATCTAATTGCGTCAAGTGTCTTTATGGGGAGTAATTTGTTATTGATTATGGCCCTACGCTGGTCTCCTACACTCTGTTTGGATGCATTCATTGTTGGATATTTTTCTGTGAAAGCCTTGTGCAATGGGTCTAGGTATCCTCGAGTCTGTGTTTCTAATCGGCTGGTGATAAGATAGGTGCGCCATATAAACATATTCATTTCAGTAATCCATTTTCTTCTTGCGCGTATTTGGCAGTAGTGGGTCCAGTAACATCGGCATTTGCCTCCTGAACAACATCTACTGTCAATGGTGATGTTGTTGATGATGCACGGTTAGAATTTATATGAGTTTGAAATGAGAGCGGAGATGAAGCAGGTGATGAAAAAGGGCTACTTGTGGGTGATGAATGTGTTGATGATGTAATGTGATGAGAGATGACATCGGCTGTAGTATGTTTGTCGGTGGGAGCCCGCCTGTTCAACTCCGCACCGCCGATGGTTCACATGCTGCAACATCCAGCATCGGCTCCAGATGCACCCCGGCGACCCCCGGGCAGCGACCTCAAGTTATATACTCTATTATTCATTTCTCCATTTTAGGGTTACCCTTGCCTTGTTAGCTACATAAGTTTCAATGGTATGCATGGCCGCCCCCCACGTGGCTAGATCTTCAGCACGGACGTAAGGTGGGATTTTAGGGGGCTTATTATTATTATTTTTGTGTATCGGTCACCACGCTCAAAGTGTAACTTGAATTAAAATCAAAGAAAAAAAAATAAAGTAAAAAAAATACTGCATAAATAAAATAAATAAATAATTATAATTGCATAAGCTGATAAAAAATGCTATGCAATAGCTTTACCGCGGCAGTCTCCGAGTGCCACGCGTCTTTTTTATTATTATTATACAATATAGAATACCGCAGTTCTGGCGTGATATACCTTGACTTTGCAGAGTTCGAGTCCGTCACTACCAACCAGAAGCTCGGCGATAAGGGTAAATTTAAACTAGCCGTAGCTCAACTAAAGACACTGGATATTGAACAAATTGATGATATTATTCTGTCACCTGCCAATACAAGAAGATACAAGGCACTGAAAAATAGATTACTATCCGTCTACGAGGAGTCAGAAAATAAACAACAACAGATGCTGTTAAATGACATAGAATTAGATGACCAGCGACCCTCCCAACTTCTACAACGTATATAAATATATAGATAGAAATATATATACATAGACAGATTGATATATAGATAAATTCAGACCTGTAATTTGTTTATGTACAAATAAATAAATACATTGTTTTCGTAAGACATTCTGAAACAATTCTAATCATTTTTTTCTCGTAAAATATCAATAACTTATATACGTAATTGGTGACGCCGGTCTCACAGACCGGATTGAGGCCAAAACTCCGGAATATGAGTGTAGGTCATGGACATAAAATGAAGTAGCTACTCGAAATTTGCAACTCGCATCGACGGCTGTTTAAAAATATATTGGATTTTTTCTAATCACCCGGTCTCACAGACATTCATGTTATCAACGGCGGATTTCCACTCAAGAAATAATTTTCAACTGACCTAAACAGTCCGACAGGCAGTATCAGGTATAAAGGAACGGGTCTCGGAACAATAAAAACCTTTTTGACTTTGTAATGACTTTTAAAAAGAGTGGTACTACGAGTCCCTACGAGTCCACCTTGCGGGAGGCCTTCCTACGCTGCATTTGCCGTCACGCTTTCCGCCTTATCGGCCATCAGTTCTCCGAGCTATGTGCCTTGTCCACTGCCACTTCAGTTTGCTGACTCTATGTCGGCAACTTGAGTTCGTCTACGGATCTCCTCATTTCCGATTCGATCTCGTAGAGAGACCTCAAGCACAGGCCGTTTCATAGCTCGCTGTGTGATCCCGAGCTTCCCTATGAGACCCATAGTAAGAGATCACGTCTCGGCACCGTAGGTCATCACTGGTAACGTGTAACGCACTGATAAAGATCTTGGTCTTTAAGGACTCTGTTATTTTTCACGAGAAGACGCTGCGTTATTACCCGAACGCAGCCCAGCCGAGTTGGATTCGTCGATTGACCTCTTTTTAGAAGGCACACACAATTCCTAAAAAGAATATTATTTTTATATTTTATAGAAATAATTATTTTATACATGTATAGTTTTTCAAAGTTTCAGAGTTGCCCAATTTCTAAAGTCTAGAGTATTTCATATGTCACTTATTGTACTTGGAAAATTATTAAACAAAGTAATTCCTATCAAAGCTGCGTGCAAAACCTAGAGCAAAAAATATTGACTTAATTTTATCATGTGAAATACTTATTAAAAATATCTAACAGAGCCTACTACACACACTTTATTATGATAAACAGTGAAAATTCTTATTTTTTTAAAGATAAACAATATTAATTTACAGATTTACTATTAAAATTATCCAAGACGCCTGTATCGATCATCGTAAGAGAAGATGTCAGCTTCTGACTTATTCTACATCGATGCTGCTCGGCCGTTGTCTTTGATGGGTCTCCTTACCAACTTTACTGTCGTCCTGATTCAGTTTGCAATATCTTAACTGCGTAATTCAATGTTATTGAGATCAGAGGACCTAGTGTGCTGTCAATATCATATTTCACCACCGTAGTCATATTTTTACCCGTAACAGCAGCTCTTGTACTATACACATTCGTCATAGACTAAATAATAAGGTTAATGTGAATGTAAATGTTTGTAGAATATGGATTATCTATATTAATATAATAATATAACGCTGAACAGTTTGTTTATTTGCTTGCTTGACCGCGCTAATCTCAGGAACTACTAGTCCGATTAGAAAGTGTTAGATAGCCCATTTTTCGAGGAAAGCTTTAGGCTATGTATCATCACGCTAAAACCAATAGAAGCGAAGCACCAATGAGGAATATTTAAATAACGGGGGTAATTATCACGCTACGGGTTAAACGAGACATAAACAAGGTTACGTGGGTCAGCTAGTAGATATATAAAATGATAAAAATTTCGATATGCTCTTCAATAGTCCACTGTAGGACGTTGGCTTCTTTTTAGGAAGGAGGTCTTGTCTTATATGTCTTTAAGAAAGTTAAGTAACTTGATCTGATATTGAATTTTTTAAATTTTCAACCAGACTATAAATATGAGTACTTAAATCTCGCGACAAGCTTTTGTGATTCTGTAATAACGTTGTAAATTTTTAATAAAAGTTTTAAAGGTGTACCAGCGCCTACATTATTTTCCATTTCCAAGTTACTCCTGCTACCTGCCTAATGTCATCATCCCGCCTTTTCTGTGGTCTGCCCCCTTTTCATTTTCCCTTCTCTAGAGTACCATCGTGTCACAACTTTGGTCCATTTCTCTTAGCCCCTTATCATATGCCCTGCCCATTACCATTTGAGTCTTCTGATTTTGGATATTATTTCTATGACCTTCGTCTTTTTTCTGATGTTATTGAGTTGCGCTTACTAGTACCTACACTAAATAAATTCTAATTACTTGTAATATTTTGACGTATTATTTTTAGATAGTATCTACGATGTTTCTTCAAATTTCTACATAACTAATGAACCGCCAATGCCAGCAACTGACTAGATAGATGAGACTTTGACCATAGAAAGGGAATCAAATTAGACAAAACATATAGGTTTTGTGTAAGTTATTAGTTATTCTTCTTCTCTTCACTACTATATATCATTTAAAAAATGGTTCAGTAAGCAACCAACAATCAGCTAAACAGTTTAATAGTGTTGTAGTCAAAGTTGTGGGTGGCAAGAGAAGAAACTATTCCTTCAATGGTTCTTACCAAGCACGGTGCCACGCAGCAGTTGTTATTTTCAACAGCGATAAACCGCAATAAGAATTGAATAAAACCCTGTCGAACAGGAGCTTAGGAAAGTTTAAAAATAACCTAGAACGTTAGCGATATACCCAAAGTACATACTACACAGCTCGTCAAAAACGATGTGAAACCAAACTAATTTTGGTAAAAAAAAGCACCCAGTTGATAGAGAAAGGCTCGGTCACTGTTACGCGAGAAGAATACATTAAAAATACATACATTAAAAACATTAAAAGGCTTTAGTTATTAACTTATTTACTATTTAAAATTCAAACTCTTGTAGTGTTAATACTCGGTACAATACACTATACTAGCAATGATTTTAAGCTTAGCTTTTTTTTTTTCTTAATTATGTTGGGGCAAACGACCAGACGTATCGCCTGATGGTAAGCGATTACCGCCGCTCATGGACATCCGCAACACCAGAGGCGTTACAAGTGCGCTGCCGGCCTTTTAGGAAGGAGTACGCTCTTTTCTTGAAGGTTTGTAGGCCGTATTGGTCCGGGAACACCGCAGGCGACAGCTCATTCCACAGTTTTGTGCTCTTTTCTGCAAGTCTTATCAATTGTTTTGGGAACCGATCTTTATATTTAAACTAAACAATGTATGTAACTATTAGCAAACGGATGTGGACAAATTAGCAAACGGGTCATCCATTGTGAAATGGATTGCCGCCGTTCACAGACACCTACAACTGTGTTGTATGGACCAAAAGCCTAAATTTATATCGTGAAATGACACTAAAATACTATAAAATAAAATATATTCTTTCAAACTCATTATAATAGAGTGAATTGTAGTAGCACAACAATGTGTTGCGTAAAAAGCTGCAGAAGTCCCACATAAAACTCAGCATCTAAACGGAAAAGACCACAAATGGTCATCTTGAAAAATGTAGTGTTGTGTAGCCGTTGAACGTTTTTCAACAGTTTTTTTGCTGCAACTGTGAAGTAAGAATAAAAAAAAATTAAATAAAATTTTGAAAAGGCCTTTCTTTCATAGAAAGAAGGTTTAAAATTACGAAGACAGTATCATAATTATTGTTCAAAGGATTATTGTACTTATATACCTGATGAATTATGTTGTAGTATTGTATTATATAGATAATCCGATGTATACCATCACGTTTTTAGCGGCCCAAATAATGGTCAGTAGTGCTCTATCAATACTTTTATGCTGAAAAAAATATGTTAAACTTTTTAGATGTTGTGATACACTTAGTAAGATTTACGTACCTAGGTAATTTGCACTTTCGCCTTCTAAGTTTCATCTTTTATATTTCTTACAAATATAATTCTTCGTACTTTGCAAAAGGAGTTAAAATTTTAAAATATATTTTACTATTACAGATGTATGCAAAATATTACCTACACAATGAGTTTTTTTACTCAAATAAATGAAATAATATTATTATTAAACCAAAGTTTATTAAATCTATATACTGTACGTCTTGTACCCGCTCTAGTACTTCATGTAATTGTGAACTCGCTAATTCTCATACATAAAATTGTTATTATGGAAATCGATAGTTTAAAAATTTTGTGCAGGGTAGGCAAGAACGACAAAATTAAATTTAACACGAACGTGACGTAAAACTTTCGTCTCTTTCTCATTAATTAGGCATTTCGTGCACCCTCTAACATTCAATTAAAACTTATGAAATAAGTCATTCTTGAACGGTATCCAACAGAGAGAGGGCAACAATTTCTATTGATTAATGCTTGGTCACGATATTTCAGGGGTGCCAAACTAGTTTTTAATCCCACGCATAGTCACACCAAATGAAACCATATGTCTTTAAAAACATCTATTTGTGTTATAAAATTTGGCAAAACAATTCTGTCATCGTACTTATATTATTGTAGAAGTGATCATTTATTTTCAAATAGTCGAATACTATTTTAATGTACCTACAATAATTCGTGAAAAAAATTATCTAGGATGTTGTAAAGTATCTGAAAAGAGAAGATAAATAATCGAGACAAGAAACAATACTAACACATCAAGTGTCACGTGGCCTGAGGTTATTATAAAGTCAACCAATAGACATTAAAAATCTATGAACCCTTTTCATTTCAATTTTTATCGATTTTCATAATTAATTGTCCGTTTTAATTCGAATCGATTATATTATTTATAAAATAATATTAACCAAAGGAAACATTGAGACAGTCATCATCGTTATCATTATCATCCTTTTATACACTGCTTGGCATAGGTCTCTCTTAAGAAAATAAGTTTTGGCATAGAGTTTGTTATCTAATTTTGCCTTTGCTTTGCTATGCTATTGTCTGTTGTTGATGTTTGCCTTTTTAGTCACCTCTTACGATACCCACGAGATAAATAGCGGTTGTGGCATTTCGTATATAACTATAATTTTAAGACAATAAGATTATTTTCTTATTTTGTAAAGTAACAAACAACCTTCATATTTCTAACAAACAATTTTCAAATTGAGAAACTATCATTTCCTTCTACTGATTTCTTTTATTATAATATTTTTGTCTGTGACTTTAAGTTAAAAAAGGTTACTTACCAAAACTTGAAAGGTATATCTGAAGAGCTTATAACATTTTAAAATTTGTTCATAACTTCGATGTAAAGTTCGGCATAAATCTGAACAACTTTTTGTTTCAAGAAGTTAAGTAATAATATGGCATACAATGAGTTTATGTCGTAACTCATTTGAAAAATTAAGGTGTAGGCAACATAACTGGAACTCAGATTATGATGCAGATAGCCATAAAACATATACATTAAGTAATATACAAAAAGAGTTAAAATACTAATCCAATTACTCAAAGCGTATATTTTTAAATTTTCTTCGAATGTGACATGGAGTTTCTGAATGGTTAACACCAAAGCAATGTTTTTATTCGTTTGAGTGATAGCCACAGCAGTATTTATAAGAAATCCAACTGAATAAAAGAATGCTTCAAAAATACCTAAGAAGATCCGGACATTTACCGAATATTTAGAGTAAGAATGATTGAAATAAGTATGGATTTTTCAGTATTTGGAGAGATAACGTCATTGCTAATTATGTATTTCGGTAATTATGTAAGAAAATATTTTGCACTATATTCATGGGAAGAAGCATTAACTGTAGGTCCTTTCGAACGGTATTGATTGATAAAATTTTAACTCTATAGTTCTCTATGAAAGTCATCATTATTAGAATCACAATAGAAATGTGAAGAGCGATGAAGACGATCGAAAGCAATTATGTACACTGAATTATAAAAGCTTTTAGAGTTACAAACGACTATTAAATTTCTGTTTCATTATGTTAAATGTCACGTGCACAAATACAGTATTTTTTATAAACGATGGTGATGAATAATTTAACGTTCTTACTAACATCAACTAAGATATTATTGGACACATCATTTCGTTTTTGGAGACTCGGATTATGCGGTGATACGTGACGTCGTCTGTCGCGCATGGACGCGGACACTTGTAAGTCCAGAAGCACAAGTCGGCTCGACCGGAGTGATACCACGGCCTCACAGAAAACCGGTGAGAAATAGCGTTTGCGCTGTGTTTCACCGAGTGAGTGAGGATACCGGAGGCCCATACCCCAACCCCTCCCCCATCCCCTTTCCCATCCCCCAAAGGTCGGCAACGCATTTGTGACGCCTTTGGTGTTGCGGGTGTCCATGGGCGGCGGTAATCGCTTACCATCAGGTGATACGTCTGCTCGTTTGCCCACTATAAAATAAAAAAACAAAAAAACAAGTACATAAATAAATAAATATTTTCGGATATCTAACACATAACACCATCTAGTCCCAAACTAAGCAGAGCTTGTATTATGGGTACTAGGCATGTGATATAAATAGAAATAGTTTTTTTTGTATATATATACATAGCATACATACAAAACACCCAAACTCTAAAACAAATATTTGCAGATCATGCAAACCTCATGCACAGTAGTTGTGTACGCTAGCACTGCGTCAACAAGGCAGTGTATTGCTACCCTACAACACCCCTCCGTTCAAGTTGGTGGTGAGAATTGTCTGGCGATGGTGCTGCTTCTGTTGCTCGAAAACTCTTAACTAGACTAAAAATCATTGAAAGTAAGTTTAGTCCTGTCAATTGAACGGCCTAGCCTTTTTACTAAACAGCACCGTTCAACTAGCGGCTTGAATGATATTCGGCCATGGTATCTGTTACAAAATTTAATAAACTGACTGACTAATGCTTCGGCTATCCATATACTCTATATTCGTTTCAGTGTTTCTTTAGTTTCGATTACGCTAACAAATACAGAGACAGGCAAAGGACTGACTATATTTCCTTTGATGGTCGCTTTGTTAACTAAAGAAGCTGGGCTGTTAATTAATCGGCTAATTAAGCTAGTCAGCTGTAACATATATAAATATGTACTTACTTTTTTATTAAGAAATCAAATAATATTTTTTGTTTTGTGCATCTACCTTGTTTTGGCTCGCATAACTAAGGTCGACTGGTAGAATATGCCTTCGGCATTAACTCCACCTTTGTCTATGGTAGTGTGCATAAAGTACAAATAAAAGAAAGTATTGGCTGAAATTATATACATAAAAAAATTGCATTTCCGATCAACTCACTAAAAAAAGGAAATAAAAGATAATTTGAGAGAACCTTTAGTTTAGTGAAGCAAAAAAATAGCATCAATATCAATCACCAATAAAAAGCAACGAAAAAACCTTGACATGCATTTCTAAGTTACGTCTAGCTGTTGTCGTAATGCACCAGGGTTATATTTTAAAACAATCTGATATCGAATTAGTAAAATATATTTTCTGGTAAAATCTTTACGATATAGCAAACTGTAATAGCACAATTATATATGTGGTTAGGCGCTCCAAGATCTGCAACGATAGTATCGCATCTATTGTGAACAGACCGCAGATGCACATCTTGGTAAACCTGGCGTTGTGAAGTCGTTGTACGTTTTTGAATAGTCTTTTATCTTCAACTGTTGAATGAAATCACCAAAATAAACAATAAACTCAATAGTTTTTATTCTGCTTTATACACAGCTGTTAAAGACTTTAAAATTTTTACACACATCATTGAAACACCTAATTCGTTATAATTAGTTAAAAATGCTATATTTCTAAAATCACATTTTATTTTCTATGCATATATTTGGTTTGGAAGGCCGATAGTGATGAAAATCTACGGCATTAAGGCATATACCGCATTTGTTAAGGTAAGATAAAATAAGATTCAATAAAAGAAATGAATTAATCCTAAACAAAAAAATACTACATTATGCATCCTCTAACTGTCTCGTTGATCCCGCCCGTGCCTCGAAGAGCGCGTTAAGCCGTCGATCCCGGTTGTCATGAACACCTATGACAATCGTTATTGGGAAGTTAGCGCCCTCAAATATGACAACTAGTTTAACCTTCGAATTCAGTTCACCCTCAGGGTTGCGGAAGTCCGACGCTGGTCGCTCCGTGGAAAAACTGAAATTCAGGTAAAACGCTGTCAGTCGAATTATAAAAAGTGGCTGTCAAGTACAATTTGACAAACAAGGGTGTAAAATCTTGAATAAAACAAACAAGCAAGTTGCAGCAGCTTAAATGATAAACAATATGTACCGACTACTTACACGTAGTATTCCAGCATACATATCTGCATCAACAGAGAATAATTTTTATTTATGGCATCAGATAATGGCACATTTAAATTTTGAAGACTTGAATAAACTTTCAGAAAGTGCAAGATTCAAACTAGAAAATACAGACAAAGTGATATGTATCTCATGTTTGGATGGGAAGCAAACAAGATTTCCATACCCTTCAGAAGGTTCCAGAGCACAAGAAAAGCTAGAACTTATTCATTCTGATGTCTGTGGTCCAATGGAAACACAGTCTCTTGGAGAAGCTCGCTACTTTTTTACGATTTTACCAGAAAAGTATTTGTATACTTAATAAAAAGGAGATCTGAAGTATATCAAACACTTAAAGACTTTAAAGTGTTAGTTGAAAACCCACTTGATTTAAAAATAAAAACTCTCCGCACAGATAATGGGACTGAGTATTTAAACGGTGAATTTCAGGCCTTTCTCAAAAAATCGGGAAGTGTACATCAAACCTCCACTCCGTAAACGCCACAACAAAATGGCTTAGCGGAAAGAATGAACCGCACATTGTTAGAAAGAGCCAGATGTATACTCTGAAATGCAAAACTACAAAAGTATTCTTGGGCAGAAGCTGTGTCAACTGCAGCTTACATCACAAATTGATGTCCAACTAGGGCTTTAGACTTCTTAACATCAGAAGAATGGTGGACTGGTAAAAGGCCAGATATCACACATATAAAAACCTTTGGCTCTGAAGCAGTGGTGCATGTTCCAAAAGAAAATTAAATGAATTGTTCGTTGTGTTGTGTACACGATACTAATAAGTTGACTACAGAATGGAATATAGAGTATTATTAATTGAAAATTTAACCATTATCTAATTGCTTTTGGCAAGATTAATATGGACTTTTATTCACGTAATGTTTCAATCTTATTAATTATTTTTTATTAATTTTTGGTTTACATACACAGTTACATACATCCGAGCGCAGCGAGGACGGTGCAGATACTTGCTGCTGAGGGTGCGTCACAGCTCGTTGGAGCGAGAGCGCGTGTATACGGAGTAGACAGCATGTGCGCCAGCGTAGTGTCGAAGTACATTTCTGCACTGAATCAAGAGGCATACTGAATCAAAGTTCTGTGGCGTGGACTATAACAATTATTCTTAAGATTATGTTAGTCTACCTATTCTAGTTTTACACGCAAAACAAAACAAAAATAATAACGTAATATAATAGGTATATATTATTATTATATAATATAGAATACCGCAGTTCTGGCGCGATATACCTAGACTTTGGTTTGCACAGTTTGAGACCGTCACTACCAACCATAAGCTCGGCGATGAGGGTAAATTTATATATATCGAACAAATGATAATATTATCCTGCCACCTGCCAATACAAGAAGATACGAGGCATTGTAAAATAGATTACTATCCGTCTACGAGGAGTTAGAAAATAAACAATAAGTGCATTCTAGTGGCTTTCTCAGCGCTCTACTCGAAAAACCATAATATTTTAAAGAAAAATTCAAGGGACATTTTTTGTAGATCATTTTACGCCAATAGGTTGTTGATGATTACTACAAACAATATCATAATGATCTCTATTGACCTCCGAGCAAGGTCGCGAGATATTTGCAAAAAACTGATTTCGAGACCTTTTGACCTTTATAACTTTTTTAACCGGCACGATATTAATGTTGATTTTTGACATATTCATTAAAACGTCATAATAAAGGTGTATACAAAAATTCAGCTCACTAGGAATTTTTCCGCAGATAAAACCTAAAATAAGTAGACTATTAAAAGTTATTAAGTTAACACATTAATTTAATGTACTACTAGACATGTAAAACTAGTCAGCATATAAATAAATATAATGCTTTGAAGAAGTGACAAGACACAATAGATGAAAACAGAAGCACTCTAATCCATTAGTTGATAATAATTAAGAAATATGGCCGCGTCGAGTGGCATACTCGATTATTTTAAAGTTCTGGACTGAGTCGGTCAAAAAATTAATGTACTGTATATGAAAAATTTAAATATAATCATGCTCTCTATTATCATGCGTAAAAATTATAAGAGGCGCGCTGTAAAAACAATGTACCGTAAGTCGGTGGACGGAGATATTCAATACATGCTGCGGCCTTTGAATCTAATGCAAACTATATGTTTCTACCCTAAATACTGCATCAAAAATGATATTATTTATCCAAACAGTCGTTGGTCTAATATAAGATCTATTTTCGGAAGTTTGTTTTACATTTCTTTATTTTTTTTACATTTATATGACACTTATTGTGATGATCGTGTACAAAAATTTCTAAGATTTATTTATTTTGTTGCGCAATATGAACTCACCTTTTTCACTGCTGGATATATTTTAAATTGTCTCTTAACTATCGTTCAAATCCATGAAAATATTGATTTTGTTTTAACCATTCAAAGAATTCATAAATTTTTGAATAACCAAAAAAATCTTATGTATTTTACTGTCGTTAATTGTCTTTTTATTTCGTGGTTATTGGCTTGCTACGTTTTGATGATATATTGTTTTTATTGGTCAATATCTTCTGTATTCGGTTTTGCTTTGATTTGTTTTGATATGAACATTATTTACGCTACATGGTGCATAAGTTTTTTAAAAGAGTTGCTTGATTTATGGAATGAAGAAGTATTATGCTCTCGGTTAATGAGGGACATGGACATGAAGGACTACTGCAAAGAAATGTTTCAAACGTACACTGAGATACTAAGTGGATATGACACATTTAAATTGACCTTCAAGCACTTCGTAAGCTATTGTTTTAAATTTATTTTGCACTTATACAAAATACCTTCTAAGAACTCTCACATGATCAAAGTATCGGTGATGTGATATCGGTCTTAAACCAACAGACTTATTTTGCTAGAGTTTTGTCATTTTACAGGGATCGATTATACGGTACTAATATTGAGTTTAAGCTAGCATTGAATTCTCCAATATATCAAACATGTTTTGTTTATATATACCTACTTCGTTTTTCGGAAGGCACGTTTAGCCATCGGTCCCAGTTGCAAGCAGTAAAATATACTGACAACTAGTTTAACCTTCAAATTCAGCTCGCCCTCTGGGTTGTGGAGGTCCGATGTCAGTCTTTCCCTGGAATATCTTATGTTCAGGTAAAACCGGTTAAACTAGTAGCTTACCATAAATAAACTTGAGAATAATAAAAGCTAGGCAAATATACTTACGACACTGAATTTAGCAGCTACTAGTAAGGTAAAAGATACCTTACTAGTAGCTGCTACTTGCTACTTGTAAGTTACAAGGCACATGCTATTTTAAGGGAACTGGCAATAAAGCTTCTTCTAAATTAAGAAAGATTGGGCACTTATTTTTTTTTTCAGATTCTCTATTATGTACTGGAATTATTTTTTTATCAATTAGTTTTTGTACAAGGGGCGATTGAAGGTTTTAAATCTTCACATTACCTTGGGAAAGTAAGTATAAAACGGATAGAGTTGCTTTAAGAGCTTTAACTTTTTATCTAAACTTATAAAGAGACTTTAATGTTTGCAGGGTGTTTATTCAAGAGTTGTTTTCGGTATGAACGTATGGCTTATCAAAACTTTCCTACTTCACGTAATAATTTGCCTGTATTGCGAAAAATTCTACGTGAGTTTGGAAAATAGCCTAGATTCGTGCGCACATCTTTCAAAAGCAAGAAGCTCAGGTATCATCTTCCTATTATAAATAAGAAAGTTGAATGAATAGATGTTTATTGTTAATCTTACCAAAACGAAAAAATGGATTTATTCAGGCTGACTAAAATAATTTCAAAAATTAGTTATTTTTCAAATAAAATACCATCACGTAAATTAAGGAATAGTGTTGCCGAGCATTTTTTAAATAGCTATCGAATGCATAATTATATCTGCATTTGACTGTCTCGGTGGCGCAGTGGTGGCAGTGGTAAGTGACTGCTGTGCTTGAGGTCTCGGGTTTGATTCTCGGGTCGGGCCAAATGTTTGTGTAATCTGCAAATATTTGTTTCGGAGTTTGGGTGTTTTCTATGTATATCAGCTATCTAGTACCCATAACAAAAGCTCTGTTTAGCTTGGGACTAGATGGCGTTGTGTTTGATGTCCGAAATATTTATTTATTTCATTTATTATATGTGTAACATTTTCAAACAATTGCATATTTTTTTATTTTTTAGAAATAAATATTTTATGAATCGCAGTTGCTTGTATAGTTTTTCAAAACAAGCTGAGTGTCCCAATTTTTAAAGTCAATGAGTATTTCATACGTGACTTTTCGTCCTTGGAAAAATATTTACCAATGTTATTCAAATCAAGGCAATATTTACTCAATTATATATATATATATATATATATAATAGGTACTTATTAAAAGTATCTAGCAGAGTAGGCTCTGTTAAATACTTTGCTATGATAAATAGTGAAATTTTTCATCTCATTTTTTTATTTAAAACAATATCGATTTACAGATTTACAATTAAAATTATCCAAGAACATACGACGCCTGTATCGATCATCGTTCGAGAAGACGTCAGCCTCTGACTTGTTCTACATAGATGCTGCTCTACCGTTATCTTTGATGGGTCTCCTTACCAACTACACTGTCGTCCTGATTCAGTTTTGCATTAACTTAACAGCGTAATTGAATGTTATTGTGATCAGAGTACCATGTGTGCTGTCTACATCATATTTCAACTACTGTGGTCAATTTTTTTCCCGGAACATCACTTCTTGGTCCGACGAATGTGTATAAGATTAAACTGAATTACTTATTCCGCCGTTTTTATTCACTTCAATCCTAACCGGTTTCGCCCTATGGCATTACCAAATATTACTTCTTCAGGTAGGTACCGACGCGTACTATAAGTGAGTTTAATTTCTAGAATGTATCATAACATCGAGAGTATGAATTAGATTTACATGTCATCTTAAACATTTAAGTCTTTTAAGTTGACTTGGTGTATTAACTTAATCCTCCTGGATAAAAAAATATTAAGCCAGTTCCTCATGGAGGAATGGAAGGAACGACATAAGCAAACGAGTGCTGGGCATGCCGTTATTGCGGTGATAAGACCCGTTACGGAGGATTGACTCGAGAGGCGTCACGGGACCCTGTCATACCGGCTGACGGAGTTGGTCACTGGAAAAGGATGCTTCGGAGATCACCTGTGTCTGATCCACAAGGAGCCAAGGCCTGAGTGCCACCACTGCGGTGAATATGGTGCTTCGCACGCTAACAGAATGTCCGGCGTGGGGAGAGCCAAGACGTGATTTCTTGGCGGCCATCGCGGTGGGGGTTCTCTCGCTCGGTAACATGATTGCGGCCATGTTGCGGTGCGAGAGCGCGTGGAACTCCGCCGTTTCTTTCTGCGAGCAAGTAATTCTTGCCAAGGAGACAGCGGAGCGGGACCGGGAGAGGTTTAGAACTCTGCCGGTCCGCCAGGCCCGGGAACGGGCCAGGTACCGTAGGCGAATCGGGCGCCTGAGATCTCAGAACGATATCCATCCTCCATAAGCTCAAGCCTGGGGGTGACAGATGGGGCCTTCCATCACGCTGGCAGAAATAGGCTCTGGTGGAGGCTGCGTGCGCCCCCCGGTGGACGACATGCCACCAGGTGGTATCCGAGGGCGTTTCCGCACGAGGAAAAAGAAAAAAGGCTGCAACTTAATATAATTATCTTAATTTAAATTAGTTTCCCAAAAATAAATAAAGAGACAGTAAAAGTTTGTGTAATTGTTTGATGGCAAAAACCTTATCCAATGTGTCACTTCTTTGTGTTCGGGATGTGTGTAGCCTTCCGAATAATAACAATCAGTTAGATAATTATTTAAGAGGCGAGGAAAGGAAGGAATACGTGGCAGCGGTAGCATTAGAATAGAATAAGCGATTAATTACGATGAAAATACATAGCACTGAACGTTAGCGCTTCAAATACTGAAACTAATTCTATATATTAAGGTACGTGGCATTGGATGTAAATTTTTTGCGAAAAAAAATTTAGTAAAACTTCAATAGAATATTCTTTGAATTTAATTTTGTTTTTTGAAGAGTTGTTCATTGTAATCAGTATACGATATGGATGTGTTGACTACTGCTATTAATTATTAAAATTAAACCATTAACTTTATTGACTTTGGTAATTTTAAAATTGAGTTTCGTCAATTGCGTGTCAATCTTATTAAATTACTTTTTAATAATCGTTGTTTTCAAATAGATAGATCACCTGAAGATTAGTGATTACAACCTCCCATAAACAACTTCACTGTGAGTCACCGCCACCGTCCCGCGCTCAGTATCTTTATTTTATTTTTTTTATAAAATACGACGCCTGCATTAGGAATATATCCTACATTGCGGAGGACTTTACACACATACATGGAAAGGACATAAAGAACATACACAATCAGAACAACAATTTGTATACCACACAAATTGTTGTCCTGTATGGGATTTAAACCAACAAAACTTGAGGCAACTTTAGAAAGCAGCGTGGCGACTACCTAAACCACTAGGCCATATCATCATATCATTCTGTCATCAAAGTGCCTTTCTCTAGGCTTCTTTATAAGGTTATGATTTTTATTTCATAAGTTTGACTATTTTTTGAACAACCATTAAAATAGCTGTTCATCTCTATTCTTAATTCAAGCCGTCATTAAAACTTACAGTAAATTAATTTTTAAGAATTGAGAAATGAAATGGCAAAACTGTTTGTTTAATTCAAGAGTAAGCCTACTAAAACCTGTTTTTTTAACATCGGTAGAGATCCGTAACGATTTTATTTTACGGTTTATCTGCCCAATCCTTGTTTGACTAATTCGGAACAAAAATTGTAAAAAAAAACTGAATACTTCAAAGTTTTTCACGTAAGATATTTTCACTATCGTGAAAATGAAGGTACCCTTCATTACTTTCTGCAATTGTATTACAAAAATGACATTAGAGTTACCAGTTGCAAATACACAAAAGGTGTAAAATATGATATTGATATAGCGTATTAAATGAACAGTCGCAGAAGTAGTAGAAGAAGCCAGGGTAAAAGCTAGTAAGCATATTAATTAACTTCCGACTTCACATTCGATACGAGTTTGAAAGGTAATTAGGTAATTTAGTTATAGTCATCTAATTGTGTATTTCGACAAATACCTAATTGGATTGATGTTGTATATGAAATTGTACCATGTCCATTTTGTTGCTGTTGGTTTTTCAACCTAACTTTATGAAACACCATAATGTAAATTAATATTTGGAAGGGAAGACATGACAGGACATAATATAAAGAAACAAAGGCACTCTATTTAATTAGTAAACACTAATTTAGATATTTGGTAGCATTCCGTAAACTAGCTAGTTATATCCAAGTTCTTGTGTACTAGCAGTCGACTAGAATACTAATATACTTATTGATTACCTGTGTAACAAATATAAATATGTATTCGGTAATCATTGATAAAAATAATAAGAGGTGCCCTGTAAAAATGATATACCGTAACTCAGTGGATAAGGATATTAAATACATGCTGCAGCCTTTGAACATAATGCAAACCATATGTTTTTACCCTAAATATAACATCAATAATAATGTCATATGTCCCAAAAGTCGTTTATCGAATATATTATCTATTTGTGGAACTTTACTATATATTTTTTTATTTATCTGCCATTTATACGATGTTTATTTCGACCATCTCATTAAATGTATGGTGTTTCTTTATTTTATTTTATACTACGATATTTTCTTTTTTTCTATTGGGTATATTTTGATTTGTGTCTTAACTATTGTTCAAACTCATAAAAATATGGAATTTGTTTTGACTGTTCAAAGAATTCATGGATTCTTTAATAACCAAAACACTCATAAGTTCTTTGCCATTGTTAACTGGCTTTTTATTTTATGTTTATTGATTTGGTACATTTTGACATTTTATTTCTTATATTGGTCAATATCTTCTATACTAGGCTTTGCTTTGATTTGTTTTGATATTAATATAATTTATGCTACACGATGCATAACAATCTTAAAAGATTTGCTTGATTTATGGAATGAAGAAGTTTTACGTCCTCAGTTAATGAGGAACATGGACATGAAAGATTACTGCAAAGCAATGTTTCAGACGTACACTGATATACTAAGTGGATATTGTACTTTTAAATTTACCTTCAAGCACTTCGTAAGCAAATATATTTTTTAACACAATTATATACATTTTTTTTAATAATAGGTCATTAAGTAACTTACTGTCTAATTAATACAAGCTTTTATTTAGTTTTACCTGTGCCGATGTTTGTCTGTAATCAAATCTTACAAGTTAAATTTGAATCACTTCCCGATTTTTGATTGAACTGAAATTTGAAACATACTTTTAGTTCTAGTGACAATGCAAGTATATATAACCGGTATTATTATTAATCCAAAACGGATGCCTAACAATATGGCGGCGTACATATTTCTGAACAACTCACCCAATATGGGTACCAAATTAAATGGATAAAATTATTTTTTTAACAAGTAATAAAATCTTCTATTTAAAAAAAACATTTTAAATTAATCACTTGTTTCTAACTAACATCCTTATGTGAAAAAACTATCAAGTCACTGATACCCCGATTTATGGTTGATGGATCGGCTCGTGATAGGCAGGATACAAATGACAAGACTTTCCAAGTACTCAATATGGCAGTTGCTGTATGTCACAAGATAGTTGATATACATATATTATTATTCATGGAACTATCGACAAAGCTTTAATTTAGTTAAATAAGACTGTTTATTGTGAAATAAAAATTTTACGTACTGGATTTCTTTTTTTATGCATTAGTTTTAGTGCAAGGGACAATAGAAGCTTTTAAATGTTCACATGAAATTGGAAGAGTAAGTTTTAAATTAATCAGTACGACTGTATAAAGTTATTATAGTTTGGTACTTATTTTAAAATTAAATTTGCAGGACCTTTTCGCAATGTCTGCTTTTGGAATGATCTCATGGCTGACAAAAACCTTTTTATTAAATGCAATATTTTGTATGTATTGCGAAAAGTTCTACATGAGTTTGGAAAAGACTTTAGATTCGTGTGCACTTCTTTCAAAAGCAAGTAATTCAGGTATCATCATCTCATTTTTTATATTATGTCAGTGTTGAATTGATGTTAATTTTTAATCTTTTCGAATTTCAAGCTGAAACGGTTGAATAAATTTAAATAATAATCAGTGCAGAGGTTTTTTTTTTTATTGAATAGTGGGCAAACGAGCATACGTATCACCTGATGGTAAGCGATTACCGCCGCCCATGGACACCCGCAACACCAAAGGCGTCACAAGTGCGTTGCCGACCTTTGGGGGATAGGAAAAGGGATGGGGGGAGGGGTTGGGGTATGGGCCTCCGGTATCCTCACTCACTCGGTGAAACACAGCGCAAGCGCTATTTCATACCGGTTTTCTTTGAGGCCGTGGTATCACTCCAGTCGAGCCGACCCATTCATGTCGAAGCATAGCTCTCCCACGGTTTATCTCATAGGTTCCTTTTATCCCTGGTATAATGATATAAAACTATATCATAATACAGACAACAATTGTATTAAAACTACGGCCAAAAATTTTTGTAATGTTTTCATTTTACATTGAATATTATTGTTAATTTACAGATTTACAACTAAAATTATCCAAGAACATACAACGCCTGTATCGATCATCGTTCGAGAGGATATCAGCTTCTGGATTATTCTACATCGACGCTGCACTACCATTGTCTTTAATGAGTCTCATTACCAGCTATACTATCGTTCTGATTCAGTTTGCATTATCAGGGCAATAATATTGAATAAAATTTTAAAATGCATCTTAGAGTTTAGAATGCACAAACAGTATGAAATGGTGAAATCAGACGGTTCTAAATCATTATTTTAACTAAGTATAATATTTAAACTATTGGATATTACTTCGTATTTTGTGAAAACACAACAGGAATTAAACAATACAGAAATTTAAAACGATCGGACGATAGACAAGTTGTCTAAAGTATTTAAAATGAACGGGGCATTTAAAAAAACTGCAACTTAAAAGTTTTAAATGTTGATGAGATTTTAAAAAATAAAGACGTAGCGAAGCAATCATATATCAAATAAAGACTAGATTACTAGAACCAGACTAGACTAGAACACTAGAAATACAGACTAGACAGCGCGTGTCTTTATTTGATGGCACAGTTCTGTCCTGTGTGTCACTTGTTTCTCGTATGGATGCTTTTCAAGACACAAATATTATTTTTGATCAACACACTGATTATATTGCAGATTGTAATACGAAGTGCCGGAGTGCAAAAAATGTTATTGTTTTCATAAATTAAATAAAATTTATTCTTTGATGTTAATGACAGTGACTCTTTTTTTACAAATTTAAAGATGAATCCTAGGTGGAAGGTCTTTGTTGGTATTTCTTTCCGTCTAGGTGATTGCTTCCAGTTTCCTACAGCACCAATTTCAGAGGCTTTCAGTTTTTTCTTATCCTGTTTAGTTAATATCTAATTTCACAACCACTTAGAGCAATGCTCTAGATATATAATTTAATAAAGCGTTTCCAATTGTTGACATTTATTTTATACTTGGAACGATATTTTTTTGCATAAAACGCTTGTCTACCATCACAATGTTACATTTGGTAGCAGTAGTAGGTACACCTAAAGTCAGATGCTATATGGCTGCCCAAGTAAGTATTTTTCCTAATTGGTAAAGTATAATTCCTTGTTTTAAGTGTTATTAAAATTTTGTTTTTTGTTTTTAATTTATTTCTAAGTTTAATTCTTTAAAGATTTGGTCCATGTTGTTGAGTACAGCTTCAAGTTGATGTTCTTTCTCAGCAACAGCTGCTATGTCATCAGCAAACCTTAAAAAGAGAACTCTTCTAGTTTTTACTTCTTCTTGTGGTAGTTCCGAAATATTACGTATTGTTTGTTCGATGTGCAAGTTGACCAGGAGTGGTGAGAGTGTACAGCCTTGTCTGACTCCTTGCTTTATTTTGGCTTTTGTTGTATTATTGCCTAACCCAATTGTCGTCTCTTGAATCATATATATATCGGATACTAATTGTCTGTCTTTAAAGTCTATGCCTAAGTATCTGAATGTATCTAACAGTTACTTCCAGTTAACTTTGTCAAACGCTTTTTCCAAGTCTACGAATGCAATTTATGTATTCAACCCAATGTCTAATCTTCAATGTATTATAATTCTTAAAACTAGCAGTGCCTCCCTTGTGCCTTTGTTTTTCATATATCCATAGTGATCCCGGCACAACAAGGCTTTTATTTTATTAATAAGCCTGATTTGTACAATTTTTAAAGCTATTATATAAAGATATTATATGTACTTAAGAGGAAATTAAGTCTAACATGCCACCAGGATCCGAGGTGGGAGCCGAGATGATTTCTGCACGAAAAAAAGAGGGGAAATGAAGTCCCGCCTGTTACTACTATTATTGCACTGTGAGATCTCAACTCTGTTGGTACAAGGTTTTTCTGCTTGGTATGCTGCACCATCGAATCTTATTTAAAGGTGAAGTCCGTGCTCAGATGGAATCAATGGGAACAGTTAGAAAATCTTAAAAAATTAGGATTCTTTCTATTTAAGGCACAGTATGAACATCGTATGATTTTAGTCAGTTTACCCTACCTATAACATACCCTACCTATAACATCGATGAAGTGACAGCCCATGGAAGTTTCCACACATACGAAAACAAAAGTTAATAACCAAAATCCATATTTACGGGAGCGAAACTGGAAGTAACTATTAGTAAATATGAAAATAACTGTTTTGGTACATATAAGTGACATCATGACAACAGTAAATGAATAATATACATTATATTCCATTAATTTAGAAATCGACTAACACCAATTAAGAAATTGAACACTAACATGTTACAACAAATACACAAAATAAAACTAAACACTCTATTAGTCCACAGTTCTTGTGGATAATGGTAGTAGTCAGTCTCATATATTAATCTAATTATTGATTAACTAAAGAATTATTTGAAATATGATCATGAACTCTGTAGTCATCAGTAAGAAGAATAAAAAGCGTCGCTTAAAAATGATGTATTGTAAGGCAGTGGACAAAGATATTCAATGCATGCTTCGGCCTTTGAGCATAATGTAAACTATATATTTTTGTCCTAAATACCGCATCAAGAACGATGTTATTCATCCAAACAGTCGTTTATCAAATATATTATCTATTTGCGGGACGATGTTATACATTTCTGTGCTTTTGTTTCGTTTCCTCATTATTTATTTCGATAGTATTATCAGAAAATTTATAGACTATATTTATTTTGCCTTATGTTATAATTTTTTATTTTTTTCTATTGGGTATATTTTGAATTGTTTCTTTACTATCTTTCAAGTCCATAAAAATATTGGGTTTGTTTTGATTATTCAAAAAGTACATAGTTTCCTTAATAATCAGAAATATCTTAAGTTTTTCACCATGGTTAACTTGCTGGTTATTTTATGGCTATTTGTTAGCTATATTTTAATACTTTATTTTTTATATTGGTCATTTTCTTCTTTGTTGGACTTGATGTTGATTTGTTTTGATGTTAATATAATTGACTCAATACGATGCCTAACGCTTTTGAAAAAAATGCTTGATTTATGGAATGAAGAACTTTTACGTCCTCAGTTAATGAAGAATATGGATATGAAGGACTACTGCAACGCAATGTTTCAGACATATACTGATATACTAAGTGGATATGATACTTTCAGATTGACCTCCAAGCATTTTGTAAGTAATTGCAGTTTTCGACCGACAATCGTTTAGTTAGTTGTTGTCTGGGTGATTGTTTAGTGAGTGAGTTATTACCTCAGTAATAGAGGCACCGAGATTATATTATTATGTCTTAAAAATCGACCTTTTCCGAAGCTTTACTAAGTTCTTTACTTTACAGGGATCGTAAGATATAAATATTGGGTTTGAATGAGCGAATTCTCCAAAATCTTAAGTATATTTAACCGCTGACTCACAGATTCTACTACTCATGGTGGCGTTATGCCTGCCAATGCTAGGTTAAAAATTCTAGATTAAGAGATTGCACGACAAATTAAAGAAGAATGCTTATTTGAAAATAAATCTTTCCAGATTCTGTTTTACGTACTGCAATTCTTTTCCTTTGCGTTAGTCTATGTGCAAGGGGCAATTGAAGCTTTTAAGTACTCGAATACAATTGGCAGAGTAAGTATGGAAAAAAATCTGTACAGTTTTAGAAGTTATTATTCATCATCATGATCAGTCTATTGCAGTTCACTGCTGGACATAGGCCTCTCTTATTGCACGAAATTTTTGGCTACTAATATCTAGCTTCTACCAACCCTCTTGCGTACATCATTACTGCGCTTCACCTGTGGGCGTTCCATACTACGTTTTCCGAGCTGGAGTCTCCACAACGGTTGTCGGTTCTGTAGTAGCCTACTGCCACTTAAACTTACTAATCCGTTAAGCTATATAGATAGCCTTAATCAACTCAATACTGATCTCAAAGGAGATCGTTAATCATAACCCGTATTATTGTTACAGTTGTTTAGTACAAAACTTAGAAAAATGTATTTTCAGGATGTTTTTTGGAGACGAGTTGCTGGTATGACCGTATTGTTCATAAAAACCTTTTCAATTGTTGTTTTAATGTGCCTGTATTGCGAAAAGTTCCATATGGGCTTGGAAAACAGTCAAAACTTGTGCGCACTTATTTTGAAAGAAAGAAGCTTAGGTAACTTTTTATTATCTATAAATTTATAGTGTCACGGTGTTGATGGTACTCCTCCGAAACGGCTCGACAGATTTTAATTATTTTTAGTAAATTTAGTAGGTATGAAATAGTTTATAAAGTACTTGTCACCCTCTTGCTCAGGATTTTTTATCGTTTTTATAATCTGTATGGTAGGAAAACATTTGCTGATTCAGCTAGTATCATTAAGGAATCGTCATCATCAACGGCATTTAACAATTCACTGCTGAAAATGGTATGGCTCTCCATAGAAAGTTGGTTTTGGCCTACTGTACCATGTTGATCAGACGAGACGGTAAAGGGTAGTTTTGATGGTTTTGTGTGTGTGTGTGGGGGGGGGTGTATGCGTGATCGCACACGCGATTGCGATACACGGTGCTAAACTTTTAGGTTAAATAAAGCTGACTTACCTTATGAACACAGTGATTACTCTCAAAGGAGCTAAGGAGCATGATTTGAAGTATAACGTCCGTTAAAGCGAGTTCCTACCGCTTTTATAGAATGGCTGTGTTTTGAACCAAGTTAAAAATTTAAAATACCTAGGCCATATTGTCACAGAAGGGTTAAAAGAGGATGAGGACATGAAACGAAACGCAGGGTGCTGACGGTTTGCAGCAATAAGCTGGCACATGGGTTCGCTCGGTGTACAGACACCGTTAAAATAACTCTATTTAGAACCTCCATGATCATATTTTCGTAATCTGTATATGAATTTTTGAACAGAAGTTTTAGAGTATCTCAAGCTTATTGAATTGATCTTCAGTAAGATGTAAATGACTGGCATAAGCATAATCAAGGATAGAAAAAAAAAAGGATTGTTTAAGAGTAATCTTAGTGGAGATAGGAAAAAAGTTGTGTAGACACAATAAGTACAGAAACTGTATTACAAACAAGGCTAAGACTTGTAATTTGGAAAAACAGTGTTCCATCCCCGATTTACAATACCTACTACAGTAAAAGGACTGCGACATATAATGTCACTGTGTGTGGGGGAACGGGTATCATGTTCCACCCAACACAAAGGGAGGATCCTCCGACCAGGCGAGGTGATGCTATGCCTGGCGGGCTACTGCCCAACAGTTGATGTTGGGATGTTGTATATATGCTAATCGGCGCGAGAACTATTTATTGCGCGATTCAGGATTTGTAGTTACTCCGTGTAGTGCAGTTTGTAGGTACAGTGCGTTACTTCGTAGTTCAGTGTATCTTCGGTAGATGGCGCTGTAGTAGGTTATGTTGTATGTGAAAGTCGCCACATCATTTATCATATATATTTATTTCAGCATTTGTTTAACACATTTAGATATTTTATTTAAGAAAAACAAAACAATCAGGAGAAAAAACTTACAAAATCACTAGTTATGTACCTTGTGATTTTGTAAGTTTTTACCTATTTTTACCTATGTAGGTAGTTATGCACAAGAAAGTTTACACAAACATCAAATTCAGTTTCTGAGACAGATACAGACATACACCATTTCATGAAAATACTTACACTTTCTCACAAAGTATTTTATCTCAGACTGTTATTAAGTAGGTAACTAGTAGTTACAGAATTTGGTAATAAGAAGTAACTTACAGATTTACAACAAAAACTGTCCAAGAACATTCAACGCCTATATCGATCATCGTTCAAGAGGATATCAGCTTGTGGCTTATTCTACATTGATGCAGCACTGCCTTTGCTTTTAATGAGTCTCATTCCCAGTTATACTGTTGTTTTGATTCAGTTTGCGTTATCTTAGAAGCTAAACTACAAATATTTTATAAGATAATGTATGTAATGCAAAGACGGTAATATATTTTTGTGAGATCAGATGAATGTGCGTGGTTTTATCCAATTCGTTATAATCATATTGTTGAGCATCGTCAATCGACTTGGCTTGGCTAGGCTAGACCAAATTGGTTTGGAAAAAAAATCGGAGGATGAAAAAAATGCATTGCTTGATATTACATTGACTTAACGGTTTATAATAACACTAGCTTTTTCGCGCGGCTCCGTCCACGTGTTTGTCGATTAAATCCTCAAGAATCAAAGTATCTGCATACAATATTTCTTTGAAATCGATGAAGCGGTTTTGCCGATAGTAACCTGTACTTTCGCATTTACAATATAAGTATGGATTTGGGCTTTGGAAGGCTTTGCTTTGAAACGACTTGCATGAGACCATCTGGAAAGGGAAATCTTTGACTGTATTTAAAAAGCTGGTTAAGGTTTACTATTTGTCGTTGTGAATACTTTAATAATTACATAATACAATATATGTATGCGATGTATTTTGGAAGTGTTTAAATTACTGCTCTCTATGATTCTGTACAACTATTACGCGTTTCAAGATGAACAAGATAGCGAAAATTAATATCAATTAATCATCTTATTGAAGTTTTCTACAAGTTCTTCATATCGCCAAGAGATGGCGCTGTTTACTAAACTTATAATACGCATACCTTCATAATAATGTACAGAATCACATGTTCTTATCATTCTCTGTAAAACCAAGTAATAAATTAGTATTTACCTATAAATAGAATACACGTTTCATTGAAGAACCTCCGTATTGCCGCACCTTCAGTGATAACTAAAACTGTAAACGTCGCTTGATGAACAGGTAGGTATATGTATATATGTGTGTAAATGCAAATGAGTTTGAATTTAAAAATTTAAATTGTGCGTAAAAATTGTATGTAAATTACCCTTTTTTGTGCAAAAATTCCCTCGGATACCACTTATGGTTATGTCGGACTCGAACCGACTAAAAACCGCACACCGTCTCCGGTACTAGAAGCCGGGGAACCGGGTGCACCCTCGGAAGAAAAGCCTGGAATCCCGACGTACCTCGGGCCTCCCATTGTTTGTAGGTGGCCCCCTCCTGTGTAATGTGGAAGGGTTTGTTACTCAATCACAAACACTGGACTAGCATGCTATTTTTCACACAGGAAAACTGATCACCATATATACAGATATAGCTATTGTGTTCATAAGTATAGTTCTTAGCGCAAGAGAAGCCATTTATACGCCTTAATTAATTGTTGGATTGAAATAAATGATAAGAAATGACACATATAAACAGAAGCACTCTAAATAATTAGTTTATAGTAATTTAGAACCTTGAATGCTCGTTGTTTTCAGTTACCTCAAAGTTTCGATGGATACAGAAGCCGATCAAAAAATTAATCTACTCGTAAACTACTATATAAAGCATTAAGACATAATAATCATGATCTTTATAGCCACTAGTAAAGTAAAAATAAGATACCATAAGTTAGTGGACAAAGATATCCAATCCGTGCTTCTGCCTTTGAACATAATGCAGACTATATTTTTTTGTCCTAAATACCGCATCAAGAACAACATTATTTATCCAAACAGTCGTTTATCGAATTTAATGTCTATTTGTGGGATAATTTCGTTCATTTCTTTATTTTCACTTCGTTTACTTGTTGCTTATTTCAATGATAATTTCAAAAAAAATATGCCCTTTTTTTATATGGCCTCATATTACGATTTTTGGTTCAACTCTACTGGGTGTTTTTTCAATTGCTTCTTAACTATTGTTCAAGTCGATAAAAACATAGAATTTGTATTGAATATTCAACGAGTTCATAATTTTCTTAACAACAAAACGTATATCAAGTACTTTACCCTACTTACTTGGTTGTTTATTATACCTACACTTGTTTCCTACATTTTTATCATTCATTATTTTTATTATTCAATATTTGCTTTAATTAACATTATTTTGATTTCTTTTGATATCAACATAATTTATGCTATACGATGCATAACACTGTTAAATAAATTGCTTGATTTATGGAATGAAGAAGTTTTACATCCTCAGTTAATAAGGGATATGGGTGTGACAGCTTACTGCAAAGAAATGTTCCAGACCTACACTGATATACTGAATGGATTTGATACATTAAAGTTGACTTTCAAGCACTTTGTAAGTAGTTCTACATGAGAAGTAACTTATGTCATTAAACGTATTATTGTTATTAATAGCGTATATCGAGTAAAATTCATGTGTGTGAATCCATGTGCATATAATTTAAGTAGGTATCATTAAATGTCTTCTAAGAAGCAACGCCCCATTGATACTTGTAGTGTTATGGTCCCCTGGTCACTGTGCTGATACATCTAATTCAAACAGACAGTTTTTTGTCATTTTAGGAATTAAGTCTTCAACAACTCATTTAAATTTGGCCTTTGATTTAGTCATGTCATGGCATTACGATTCTCAGTACTAGGGTAAAGGGTACCTAATACAGTGAAACCTGGTTAAGTGAGACTCCAAGGGACCTGCAATGTCGTTGCACTTATAGAGGTATTCCACTTATCCAGGTATAAATTAATATCTGTCTCATTTACAGAGGGTTCCATTGGTAGAGGTGAGAATAAGGGTTATTTCAGTTATAATGGTGCGATATTTGAATAAAATAACGTGTTACGTAATATTATAAATGAGTTTTAATAATAAAAAAAAATAAGTAAAGGTAATTATACAAATGTAATAAAAAAACTTGAGAGGTGTCAAGGGACACCCGGATGGAACAAAGTTCGAAATAGAAAGACGAAACGAAAATATCTGTGTGTGTCGTCGTCGTGTCGTGACAACAAATTGTGTCGTGACAACAAATTGTGTCGTGTCAACAAATTGTGTCGTGACAATTTTTCCGTCTAGCCCCCTTACACAACGCGCCATAAGGAACTTCGTTCCAAAAAAATCAAGCACGAATGAAACTGAATGAATCAATTATAAAAATCTGTAATTTTAGTTTGTCTTGTGGAAGTATCAGCCATCAGATGTTTTTCGATATTATAAATTATATCAAATATCCTTTGGTCACCAATAGATGTCATTTCAAAATAATTTGTGGGTAGGATAAGAATGAGTAAACAAACAAAACGATATTATCTTAATTACAGAGGTTTATACATATAAAATTCACTGGCTGTCTTAGTTATAGAGGTAACTATGATGATAAATCGAAAGAATAAATCCCAGATATATAGGTTACCTCATCCCACTAACAGAGGTAATTTAGTGCCAAAGTGTTGGGACTTTAGCATAAGTTCCAGTTATGGAGGTTTCTCACTTATCCAGGTCCCACTTAACCAAGTTTCACTAGTAGCCTAATCGCGTTAAGGGGCAGTCGGGCCGACACATTAGTATTGTCTCGAGTAAGTATTTTTCCCTCGAAATCGGGCATGGCATCGATTCGGGGTGAACCTAAATCACATGGTCATCGTCGACGAATAATTTTAATGGAAAGATCACACAATCCTATCTCCTGAATATCCAAGGAGCAGGAGATTTGAAGAAATTTTCTACCCGACAACAAGAAAAAGCACTGAACTGTTTAAAAAACTGTACTGCCAAGTTATATTACAGGATTAGTAATTTCAGTATAAAACTTTCCAGATTCTTTTTTATATGTTGGAATTCTTTTCCCATGTATTAGTTTATGTACAAATCGGAATTGAATCTTTTACATTGTCAAGAACATATGGACGAGTAAGTATCGAATCCCCCTTTACTGTTTTCAAAACGATATCACTGTTGTGTACACGTATAAAAATTATGAATATACTATTTGCAGTATTTTTTCTTCACTACTGTTGTCGGAATGACCGTTTGGTTCATAAAAACCTTTTCGATTATTATAATGTTGTGCGTGAGTTGCGAAAAGTTCTACATAAGTTTGGAAAATAGCCAAGAATTGTGTGCACTCACCTCAAAAGCAAGAAGCTCAGGTATACTATGATTAAGTGAATGAATTTCGTTAACCAGCCTTAACATTTTTAAAAGTGGCCACAGTGACCTTTTAAGCAAACTGCCTGTGGCAGGTCACTGCACTGTTACATAGCAGTTATGTTGACCTAAGATTTAGTTTATTTATCATCTGATTTCTCCAAAACAGCTCAATGGATCTGAATAAAATGTGGTACAGAAAAATAGACTGCAGTAAGAAAGCTGCCAAAATGTCACTAAAGTCACTACACCTTGACTGCCTCGGTGGCGCAATGGTAGTGAATGCGACTGTTGTGCTTCAGGTCTCGGGTTCAAATCCTGGGTCGGACCAAATGTTTGTGAAATTTACAAATATTTGTTTTGGAGTTTGGGTGTTTTCTACAAAAAAAAGTAAATATGTCTTCATATCAGTTATCTATTACCCATAACACAAGCTTCGCTTAGCTTGGGACTAGGTGGCATTGTGTGTTAGATGGCCGAAATATTTATTTATTTACCTTACACCAGCCTTACATTTGTTACAACAAATTCTTAATATTCACAAGACATACCGAGTTTACAATCATAATAATTTACAGTTCTCTAGACTGTTGATTAAGAATGATGGAATTTGGTGAAACAACGTAACACTAATTTACAGATTTACAATTAAAAATGTTCAAGAACATTCAGCGCCTCTATCGATCATCATTCAAGAGGATTTCAGCTTCTGACTTGTTCTATGTTGATGCTGCACTGCTGTTATCTTTAATGAGTCTCATTACCACCTATACCGTTGTTCTGATTCAGTTCGCACTATCCGAACAGTAAAATTGAGTTCACCTATAAGTTCAATAATTATAATACGAAGTGGAGATATAGTGTAATAGAATCGCACAGCGATGTGTGAAGTATTGAGTCATTATTGTAACCAAGTATGGTATCAACGATGGTTCATATATTTTAAAATGTAAGGAGGTGATCAAACAAAATTAAAAGTATGTGTAGAACATTTTCTACACATACTTTTAATTTTGTTTGTCTTTTTTGTCATTGTCATGAGCAACTTTTAAAATCTGAAAATTAATTAGTAAAAATAGGTAGGTAATTAATTAGTAGAATAGTAACAATTTCGATTTAACCTTTGAGTTGAATCAAAGTCGATCTAGGCTCCGGTAATTCAAATCATTTCAATGCATTTAGTATTAGGACCTTTTATTACTGAATTGATTACTTAACTTTTATTTTATATTTTGATGTTTGTATTTTGACGTGTTCAAGTGCCTTTTGGGATGGATATAAATGATTTGACTTTTGACTTTTAGGATATGAAGAGATACAAGTTCCCTAAATGTATTTTATTTTATATTTATTTTTTTATTTATTAATACTCCTGCATTACATTTGCATGAGGCGGACTTAATGCCGAATGGCATTTTCTACCAGTCAACCTTTGGATGGTTTAGTAAAAGACGTAGCAGGTGCACTTGTCTTATGAAGAGAAGTTATGAACAATATATATACGAGTATAAAATATACTTTTACATAGATACATGTACAAATAAATATTTATATAATATACATACAGAATAAAATATATAAAATATGAAGTTATATTTGAGGTAATGAGATTATGAAGCTATATCTGATAGTTGTCTCCTGTTAAGTTCTCTAACTTTGGTCTTTAATGTGCAATCATATTATTTTACTTAAGTCTTTAAACTGACCCATGTTTATATATTTTTAATCATAATAAATTCTAATGATAGCTTCAATGAAATAAAATTGTCTTTCATTCTATGACTGTGATCTTATATAGATTATGGTGTATGACAAACTAAATTCATGAAACAGAGACACTTTTTTTTCTTCTGTTTTTTTTGAACACATGCAAACGAGCAGACTTATCGCCTGATAAGCGATTACCGCAGCCCATGGACACTCGCAACACAAAAGGCGTCACAAGCTGGCTGAGCTGTTTGCCTTTGCTGCACAATGCAATTGTTTACGTGTTTTTCTTGTTCTAAATTGTAGATTGTATGTTGTAGCAAAAATAAATAGTTTAAATGGTTTTTTAAATGGTTTAAGTGCGTTACCGGCCTTTGGGGGTTACAGGGATTTGGGGGGTTGGAGTATGGGCTTCTTGTATCCTCACTCACTCGGTAAGCTGCTACTATTCTTTGATCATAAGTATTGAAATATAATAATGAATTCTATAGTTATTGATAAAATCATAAAAGATGTTCTGTAAAAATAATGTGACTCAGTAGACAAAGATGTTTAATTCATTGTTCAACACGAAATTATATAATATTTAACAACAAACACGTTCATTTTTTCTAACTACCAAATCAAGAATAATAATTATTATATTTCCAAACAGTATTCGGGGCACACAAGATACGGCGTAACGTATTGGTAACCATGACGGCTGATCTGTCTCTGTCAATGTTGGCGTTGTGCGTTTCTTCACATCATATTACAGAGATTTCTCTTTTTCCAGGTTAGTATCCGTTGGTCGACGTCTTTATTTACGTTTCGCTTTGCATTTTTCCGTCCATCCGTTGTATCTCATCAGTGCGCCACGGAGCCGGTAAATGTTTAAGTTTAATAGATCACAAATGTGCATACGTACGTTCTACAATTGTTTTAAGTTTTCGTTGAGTATTTGGACTATTTCATTGAAACACTGTGGGCGTCCTCTTTTAGTTTAGCAAGATTAATTCCTCTAAAATTGCGTTCCTCAAGAATTGTCGGCTTTGCCTTGGGTGGACGGATAGCGTAAGAAAGAAATATCAAGTCATGATAAGAGAAAGCATTAGTTGAATACTGACCATGGCTCATGATATGATCTGTAGAAGAGACACGAATAAGGTCAAGAAGAGAAGAAGTGTATTTAGGAAAGTGATGAGTAGCATCAAGTGTTAAAAATGATAAGTCATTGCAGTCCACTACTCATCGTAACGAAGAGGAGCGATAGTCATTGTTCATCAAGCAAGTATTGAAATCATCCATTATTAATGTGTGGCTATAAGAGAGATAAAAAGGGTAAATTCGTTATTACGTGGTGAGGGTGAATAGTAAACACCCAGCAAAACTTTGGCATAATTAATGTCTAATTCTGAGAAGTGTTGTGTTGTCACAAATATATATTAACACCACCCGTTCGCAAATCAAATAAAATGTGTTGACAGGTATTCAATTCCACCCTCTTTTGTGTGCAATTTAAAAAGAGTACCTACCTTTATCTATGTATAATATGTAGGTATTTACAAAAAAAAAGTTGTCTAGTACCCATAACACAAGCTCTGCTTAGCTATTTATTTATTTATTGGTCGTTACCTCATACACATAAACCTATGGTTATTCTTAAACCTATTGTAAAAGGTGACAAGTCAAATTATACACTGATATCCATTTGCCTGAAATACTTTAATCAATATCATCATCATCATCTTCCTAGCCTTTATTATTCCCAATATTATTTGGGGTCGGCTACCAGTTCAACCGGTTTTACCTGAATATCAGTTTTTACACAGAGCGACTGGCATCTGACCTCCGCAACCCTGAGGGCGAACTGAATTCGAAGGTTGAACTAATTGTCAGTATATTTGAGGGCACTGACTTCCCAATAACGATTGCCATAGATGTTCATGACAACCGGGACCGACGGCTTAACGTGCTCTCCGAAGCACGGGCAGGAAACACCGCCATCTTCCATACTCCGGGCTGCTCAACGGCCGTTCGCGCAGTGTTGCCTACTATATCTTACAAATTAACAAGTTGTTAACTAATGTATTTTAAATCGAAATTGTTTGTGAGATTATTATAAAATTAGATAGGTATTTCACTTCATTTGATTATTTTTTTTTCTTTCTTAATGTTAGGCACGCCAACCTTATTTCTTTATTTACATTGAGATAACAGATACCCAGATAAGCATAACGCTCTGCTCTTTAGAATTATGATCAAGATTCCAGACCGTAGACCGGTAGAATGTTGATATTAACAAATATCTATCTATTTAAACCTATCTTTTTTGACTTTTCTGATAATGCAAACTGAATTAGAATGATAGTGTAACTGGTAATGAGACTTATCAAAGACAACAACAGTGCAGCATCAACATAGAACAATCCAGAAGCTGACAACCTCTTGAAGGATGAACGATACAGGCGTTGTATATTCTTGGACAGTTTTATTTGTAAATCTGAAAGTTTAAATTACTCTTCATTACAAAATCCTCAAATTTCTAGTTTAGATGCTCAAGCATCTAAACTAGCAATTTGTGCAACTATTATTAGTATTTCTAATAAAACTTCGCTAAATCTTCGGGCAAAGGCTATATATAACTATATAACAATCGCTCAAAGCTTCATTTTCATATTTATCAATGTTGTACTCGTACATACAAAATATCATGCCTATTTTCCAGAAGAATAAGCAGAGACAATCGATCTCTGTTCTGATACACTTAATTTATTTCGTCCAGATTCATCAATCCCTGCTATACCCTTGTGATTTTCAAGCGGCACTTGTTCACACTTCGCGATTTTAGTCGGGCAATGTTCTTGTTTTGATAAATAACGTGTTTTTGATTTAATCTATATTTTAAAAAAAAAGAGCTATAAGCTATTTCTGGCTCTAATCCATCTTTGAGACAAATTGTATACATATACATTCAGTCATTTTCGTGTTAACGATTGCAATATTAATATCCGTACATCCAGGTTTAATAATCGTAACAGTAACATAATACCTGAGCTTCTTGTTTTTGAAAAAATGGCGTAACAATCTTGGCTCTTTTCTAAGGCTATATAGAACTTTTCGCAATACATGCACAATATTACAGTAACCAAAAAAGTTTTAGTGAGCCAAATGATTGCTGCGATAATGGGTCTCGAGAAAATATCCTGCAAGTAACATGTTTTAAGTTAAAACCATTGTTTTATGCTAAAATCGTATATAAATATTTTATAGTCGTTCCAATCGTTTATTTAACTTTTGACAGATCACGCACATAAAGTTTTGTAATAATTTTTGATACAATGTACTACAGATAATACTGTACTTTCGATCGATTTTCGATTATATTAATAAAACATACAATAAAATTATTGTGATTATATTTTATATCAAATCACGTAAAAACCTTTATTATTTTGCATTAAAATGCCCTAAATGTCTCTGTTTTAATGCATAAATAATTTGCGATGATTTTGTTGATTTGTTTGTCAACGGCTGTAACTTTACTAGGCTGACTTTTTTTTTAGGTGTAGATAGCTTATTCTGTTCCATGCCACTGCTGCCGTAGCCTTCTTTTGTTATTTTTGCCACTGTTGGAGCACTAATACCTAATGCTGCTGCAACACGGTCTCTAATTTGAGTCACTGGTATAAGAGGCCCACCATTACGGCTTTCCTTTTCAAAGTATTCACGAAGTCGCAAGACAAACTCTCTTGTTTGTCCTTTGAGTACTTTCTTTTTTGGCATTTTGACAGTAACGAAGGCAGGAACGATAGGCTCAACTCAACCAAACGTGAGAATTTACAAATAAATCAATACGGAGGAATATAAATACTCAACTATATTGAAGGTTACTCATTGAAATCCTGTAGATTATTTTATAATAGACATAGAGAGATTTAATAAAGATCATCAATAGTTTAACAAATACAATATTAACCACTGAATTACAACACAATACAATAATACATTTCGAAAATTCAGTTCCTTTTATATATTTTTTCATGACATAGAACCGTCATATTTTAAGAACATTCTTTTAATACATTTCTTCTTTATTTTGACAAAGGAGGTCGCACATTGAAACACATAGAAACATGAAGTACAAAATTATCTATAAAATAATGAGTTTGTTAAATCGATTAAAACTTCTTAATGCATAAAATCGATCAATAAAAGAAATCGAATAGGTAACGGGTCAGGGTATCACTATTTGATTAAGTATTAGAGCTGTCAAAAGTTAAATAAACGATTGGAACGACTATAGTATACTTACTTGTCCCAATATACTTGAAAATTTTATAGCTTCAATTACCGATTGTACATAAATTAATGCATAGAAAAAGAATTCTAATACGTAAAAAAGAATCTGGAATTATATAATTACATACTTATTGTGGAATTAACTATACTGTTTACCTCGACAAAATTAAATGCTTTGTTATTAGTTCCCTCAATATTATGTGCTATGTTCAGTCTATTTCACCCACCAGTCACAAGGGTAATGACATAACACATTAAATATCTTGATCCCATCCTCAATCCCCGACCGTGTTTCCAATTTAGGTCAGTGTCGGTTTTCAATCTACTACGACACAGTTGAACTTCGATAATACGTCAAAAAGAAGAGCTACTTACGAAGTATTTTGAGGTCAATTTTAAAGTATCATATCCACTTAGTATATCAGTGTACGTCTGAAACATTGCTTTGCAGTAGTCTTTCATGTCCATATCTCTTATGAACTGACGACGTGTAATTTCTTCATTCCATAAATCAAGCACAGTTTTTAAAATTGACAGACATCGTATAACGTAAATAATGTTGAAATCAAAACTAATCGCAACTAAGCCACATATAGAAAATATTGACCAATCAAAGGAATCGAGAATAAGAATGTAGTTAATAAGTAACCACAAAATGAAAAGCCAGTTAACTAAGGTAAAGAACTTAAGATATTTTTGGTTTTTAAGAAACCTATGAATTCTTTGAATGGTTAAAACAAATTCAATATTTTTATGGACTTGAGTAATGGTTAGGATACAATTCAAAATACATCCAATGGTGAAAAAACCAAAATCATAATACGCGACAATATAAAGAAAAAACATGTATTTTATGGTGATGTCATTGAAATAAGTATCAAAAAAACGAAGCAAAAGTAAAGAAATAAAGAACATAGCTCCACAAATAGATAATATATTTGTCATGCGGCTATTTGGATAAATAAAATCATTCTTGATACGGTATTCAGGGCAAAAATATATAGTTTGCATCAAGTTCAAAGGCCGCAGCATGGATTGAATATTTTTGTCCACTGACTTACTGTGTATTTTCTTTACATGACGGCTTTTATTATTTTTATTTATGACTATAGAGTTCATGATTAAATTTTGAAATAATTCTTTATATAAAATAAATTTGTTTCTTCTATTTCTAGCAGACTTATGAAATATTCGTAATAATTCGTAGTTCGTCAAAACTCGTAATTAGTGTTAACTAATTTAATAGAGTACCTGTCCTTCTATCTATTATTTCGTTTTCTTCTATGTGTATGATCTTGTCACTTAGTTTGATTATAGAATAATTTATCCAGGCCAATCGATTGACTTGCGTTAAGAACGTTTTCGTCTATTACTTTTTCGATATCAATCATCATCATCATCATCGTCAACATCGTTTAGTAGTCCACTTATGAATATAGGCTTTAGACAGGAAGTTTTGAACTACAATATCACGCTGACACAAAGCTACAAAGACACATCTACTCGTACTACTCTTGTTGATGTTTACATAGTTCGATGGCAAGCCGTTGTATCTTTGTCTGTTTAATATGTACACAATGTTGATGCTTTTTACGCGTGTGTTCAAATATGTCGTGTTTGTCGTGCCAATAGCAATCTTGTTTAGGTACATTAGAAAAAACTTCGAACTTTGTCGATTGAGAATTAATTTAAAATAATCCACTATCAATACATGTTTAACGTAATAAATTAGTATGTTCCATTAGTTATTAAATAACTTATCTATATATATAAAAATTAAACCCGTTTTCCGTTGTCACGACATAGCATGAAAACGGCTTGACTGATTTGGCTGTTTTTTTTTTTTGTAGTTTTCTAATACTCTGTACAAGGTTCTTACGGAAAAAAATATTAAGAAAATCTCTCAGAAAGATTGAAAAATATACATTTAATTTTGCATATTTTAATAAAAGCGAGTTACGAATGTCAACGTCATTCAATTTAAAACAAAAAAATATGTGGTAATCTGTCACACATCCATAACCGCGCTAAAAATAATTTTATTAAGTTTTTGATAAAGTTCGTTTTGTTTTAAAAGACTAAGAAGTTTTTTGTTTGCTAATAAGAGCGCGCGTGATATTGAGCTCAGTGTTAACTTCAAAATGCCCAGTTGTTCAATAGCGATTCGTAAAAATATAAGTGAAATTATTGAACCCTACGAAATAAACACTATTATAAATATATATATTTTGTTTTTTATTTAATAAAATTAGTAAAGTCCTTCTCAGGTATGACGAGACCAGGGAAATAGGTATTCATTTTTATGTGGAGGATATTATCGATTCCAGTTCAAATTGAATAGGTACGCATACATAAGATAGGTCAGCTATACAAAATAAAGTAGTGCATCAAATTTACGCTAAGGCGGTACGAAGTTCGCCGGGTCAGCTAGTGTGAGTATAAAAACTGGAATTATTTGACAACGTAGAAAGTATTATTTTGAAAAGATGGTACTCTTTTCTTAAAAAAAAGTAAGTAAAGTTTGGAATGGGTAGTATTTTAATAATTATTCAGCTAAATAAACAAATAAGAGGTCAACTTTATTTTTTTTTGCGCCTTGAATGAAGCTTGATCCAACAGACTGCCGAAGTTTAGGCTAAGATAATCGAAGCTTCTACGTTCTTAGGCCATTATGCAAGTCTCTAGAGTTTATCTCTCTTGATCTATATATATTTATATATATATTTTCTCGGGGGTTTATAGTCACATAAAAAAGAGGGCACAGCAAGACGTCGATATGATTGGAGCCTGGTGCCAATCACCGAAAATAAAAGCTGCTTGAGATCGAAGAGTCTTTCGTTTTAATCTGCTCACAAATTTCTGAGTTATGTCCAGCAATAGACTATTAAAGGTATTTGATGACGTTCTGTCATCGAGGTGACGGGCCCCTTCTCAGGTACTATTTAAGAAAGGTAAATACCATTTTTTTTTTTTTTATGTGCCCGTTGTATCCCACTGCTGGGCAAAGGCCTCCCCTGCAACAAGCCACTTCTCTCTATTCAAAGCCAGCTCCGGCCAGTCTCTGCGATAGGCGTCAAGATCGTCGCGCCATCTTTTACGGGGTCTGCCTCGACGTTGGCGTCCACCCTGAGGCACCCAGTGTTCGACGACCTTGGCCCACCGGTCCGGATTCATCTGACATACGTGTCCGGCCCAATCCCATTTCAATCTGGCAGTCTTTTTGCCCACATCTGCGACTTTAGTTTTGGATCGCAGCTCCGTGTTTCTAATAGATCCTGTCGCTTCACACCCAACATGCTACGTTCTATTGATCTTTGGCAAACCTTGAGCCTGGACTTCTGACCCTCTGTCAAAGACCAAGTTTGGGCGCCATATGTAAGGATGGGCAGGAGACACCCGTCCAAGAGACGGCGTTTCAGGGAAATGGGAAGATCCCCTTTCATATACTGTTTCATGGACCAGTAGCTCTTCCAGGCGTTATCGATTCGGCGATCGATTTCCTTTTCTTGCCTGTTTTCGAAGGACGCTAACTGGCCCAGGTACAAGTATTCTTCGACATATTGTATCTCCTGCCCGTCGACCTCCACCTTACATTTTCTGCCGTTGGTCATAAGTTGGGTCTTAGATCGATTCATTTGAAGTCCAACCCCAAGGCTTGCCGTGCTTAGTTCTTGAAGCATTTTTTGCAGTTCTCCGGCCGTGGTTGCGAAAAGTACAATGTCGTTGGCAAAACGAAGATTTGTCAATCTTCGTTCACCAACGACAATGCTCCTCGTTTCCCACGAGACTGCTAGTTTTTTGAAGACTTCCTCCAGGGTGCTTGTAAAAAGTTTGGGCGATAGAGGGTCTCCCTGTTTCACACCTTTCTCTATTTTAAAAATCGGCCCCTGAGAGTGTAGTTAGATGGATGCAGTACTATTATTATAGATCACCTCCAGAAGCTTGACGTAAGTCTCTTCGACACCTTGATTGCGAAGGGATGTAAAAATCGCAGAGTGATGGAGGCTGTCGAAAGCCTTAGAGTAATCTACAAATGCCAGGTACAGAGGGGTATAGAATTCTATGGACTTCTCTATAATGTTGTTGAGTGTATGAAGGTGATCCGTTGTTGAAAAACATGAACGGAAACCAGCCTGTTCCGGCGTTTGATGGTGGTCAAGTGTGGCGGCAATGCGGTTTTCAATGATCTTTATAAATATTTTGTAAATGCGAGAGATTAAACTAATTGGCCTGTAATTATTAATATCAGTTTTGCTGCCTTTCCTAAAATATCATATTTTAATTATTTAGGTTTCCGAGATATGGTAGGCGGGGATAAATAATTAAGATATTTGTAACCCTCTTATTTCACAATTCATTTCAAAACGCTAATGAACAAAAGTGCATGAGGTTTTAATTAAAAAATAATGATAATTATAAACGGCCACGTTTATTCCAAAAATAATAAGATGTTATGTTTAATATAAAATTATAACTAACAATGAACAATATGATAACCAAACAAAGTTCTTACAGCAGTCTGAAAATTTTCGATATATTTTTTTATTCTAGGGTCTTCATTGCACTCCTAGTTTTCTATCCATGTTTGCATCCATACCTATTCTGTGTGGTGAATATTAATAAATAAATAAAATATTAAATAAATAAATATTTCGGACATATAACACACAACGTCATCTAGTCCCAAGCTAAGCAGGGCTTGTGTTATGGGTACTAGACAACTGATATGAATACATATATACTTTTTTTTTGTAAATACATACATATTATACATAGAAAACACCCAAACTCCGAAACAAATATTTGTAGATCACACAAACACTTGGTCCGACCCAGGATTTGAACCCGAGACCTCAAGCACAGCAGTCGCATTCACTACCACTGCGCCACCGAAAATAGTACAGAATGACACTATAACCCCTAATCATTCTATAGATATTGTTAGAGGAGAGTAACAGACATTTTCAATAATTTATTTCCATTTTATAACCGTTTTCATAAAAGAGAAGGTTCCAAATTTGCAAGTATTTTTTTTATGTTTGTTACCTCAGAACTTTCGACTGGGTAAATCTCATTTTGGTAATTCTTTTCTTTAAGCTGGTGCTTCCCATGTGGTTCGATCTAAATTTTGTCCAGTTCTTGAAGTCGTTTTTTTATGTTAAAATTCTATGTAGAGATAGATTATTGAAAACTGTCTGAAGTCACATTAAAAACGTTGTTTTTCCTTTTTTTTAACAACAAAAAAACAAATAATAATGCAACAAATAATACAAGACAACATCTCTACAAAGAGAAGCAAAACTTGACACAAATCCTATACCACCCATTTCTCAGAAGTCGCCTATATACAGTAGCGGATTGTTAAAAGCTATTGATGTGATACATCCATGCTGTGTTTCGAATAAATTATCCTTGACTCTTATCTAACTAAATTGCAGAGTGTTTGTTCAATGTATTGCATCTTACAATATTACTAAACACCATTTCCTTTTCTAGTGGATGTGCAGCTGCCTGCTCTACTGATGAGAAACATTGTACACAACACCCTCTGATCCCACTACAATACATTACCTCCTTTACGTAAAATATGCTTTATTTTATATCTTTGTAACAATGACTATTTAATTTTACTAATCAGATAGGGCAAACTGAATTAGAACAACAGCATAGCTGGTAATGAGGACCATTAAAGATAACGGCAGTGCAGCATCAATATAAAACAAACCACAAGCGGACATCTTCTTGAACGATGACCGATACTGACGTTGTATGTTCTTTAAAAGTTTAAGTTGTAGATCTGAAAGTTAATGTTACTTTTTATCACAAAATAACATAATTTCTACATGAAAAATTGTAGTAAGAACACAAAGTTATATCATCGGTTTCCGAGCGAAAGAAGAGAAGGAACAAAAAGCTTCTTACCAAGGTGAGGCTTACGTTCAGCAGTTGACTCTCAAAGATGATTATCTTGAAGATTAGCTTTATCTATTAGGTATAAAATACCAGATTTTATCTACGTAGCTCTAATATTTTTGTCGATTTAGACAGTAAGTCAAGTGATTTTTTCTGAATTATAAAGCTTTGAGCTAGGACTTTATTTGTATCCAGTCTCATTTTTGCATTTATAAAGTAATATAGGTACCTGAGCTTCTTGTTTTTGATAAAAGTGCGCACGAATTTTGACAGTCTTCCAAAGCCATGTAGAACTTTTCACAATAGTGACACAATATTATATAAATTAAAAAAATCTTCATGAGCCACATGACCGCTGCGAACAAAGGTTTCGAAAAAAAATCCTGCAAACATATTTTTAAAGTTAATGTATCAAAACATCATTGCTTTAAAATTAAAATAAAACTAATAAATTTTTACTTACTACTTTAAATGCACTTGTAACAGTAAAAGATTCAATCATTAATTGCACGGCAAGTAATGTATGTAAAAAGAATTCAAGAACGTGAAAAAGAATCTAAAAATACAAGAATTTTGGTCATCTAGCTGTGTTTGTTTAATGAATAAACAAACACAGCTATATATAATTTAATGAATAAACAAACACAGCTATAATAACAATTTGACATATTTAATTAGCTAGTACATAGCTAATTAAATATGTCAAATTGTTGATAATCTGGGGCTTAATTTAAAATCATCTCATGTACTCGATGGCGACAGGCATAGACAAGGCCCACCTTTTACAGGCAGTGCAATCTTAAGAAAACGTCAGGTAATTGAAAGGTTCACAATTAATTTACACTGAATCACCATGACCGTTAATAACAATCGCTTCCTGTGTAATATCGAATTTCGCCAATGTATAATCAAGTATTATAAAATGCTAAAATCTTTTCCTGATTCTTCTGTCATTCGTATACTCTAAGTGGCCAAACCATAGAAGCATGCCCTTTTCAATATTTGTTACTACATTTTCTTTCAATCCGCAACGATCTCTTATGACAACATTCCTGACTCTGACATTAACATCATACATAAACCAATCAATTTTAATGTGGTTTGCTCAACGATTATAGGTTTCAAAGCTACAGTTACTTACAAAGTGCTTGAAGGTTAATTTTAAAGTATCATATCCACTTAATATATCAGTGTATGTCTGAAACATTGCTTCGCAATACGCTTCCGTGTCCATGTCACACATTAATTGAGGGTGTAGGACTTCATGATTCCATAAATCCAGCATACCTTTTAAAAATGTTATGCACCGCATAGCGTAAATAAGGTTAGCATCAAAACAAAACAAAAATAAGAGAAATAAGGTAGAAATTGTCCAATAATTGCAATAAACGAAAAAAATATGTGCAGTACAAAAACATAAAACAGAAAACCAGTTAAATAAAGAGAAAAGCCTTAGATATTTTTTATTGCCAAGAAATCTATGAATTCTTTGAATGGTTAAAACAAATTCAATATTTTTATGCACTAAAGCAATATTTAAGAAACAATTTAAAGTATATCCAACAAAGTAAAACCAAAAAACACAATGAGAGAAAGTACAAAGAAAGTTCAGGTTTTCTCTGATAAAATCATTTAAATAAAGAACGACAACTCGATATAAAAACATAGAAATGAAGAACATAGTCCCACAAACAGATATTACATTCGACAAAAGACTGTTTGGATGAATAATATTGTTCTTGATGCGATATTTAGGGCAAAAGCAAATAGTTTGCATTATGTTTAAAGGCCTTAGCATAGATTGGATATCCTTGTCGACCGACTCATGGTTTATTCTTTTTACATGGCGCCTTTTATTATTATTATCAAAGACTATAGAGGTCATGATAAAATTTTAATAATTTATTTCATAATCAATAAGTAAATGATAATGTATTGGAACTGACTCCCTCGTCCATTAAAACTTTGAAACAACTGTCATTGTATTTCGATAAAACCAAATTACAAAATATGTTTAAGTAATTGAACATCGTGTTTTTATTTATTTATCTTTTAACATATATCATTTAGAATATTAATTAATATCTAGACTACCTTTTACTTGCGGCTATACTTACATGAATGTATTTAATTTTCAGTAAATTATGGTATACATAGTACCTCAAATATTACTTTTTATGTATGAGCCTGCCAATGTAACTTTACTTGCTGATGGCAAGCATGAGCAGAAACCTCGAGTGACCATACTTATTGCTAAAGCAGACATAAATACCAATATTGTGTTTTATTTTATTCTTAAAGGTTACCTACCTTTATAAAGGAGTAACATTTTGTTTGTACTAATATTATCTTTCCGTGTTTCTTGAATTTGTTTTTATTGATTTCTCTTTTGTCTACTGTATTTTATTTTGTGTCGAGTGTGTAAAATGTCGGTTGTTGGCAAGTTTCCGGATCCCGATGGTACAAATGAATTTGTAATACCAACAGGAAAGGGATTGTTTGGAAAATGTCGCCAACAAATTTATCGCCAAAAGATAATGATAATAATAAAAATGTTTATTTGTACTAGAAAAAATTAACAATCATTTTTAAGCTTAATATATGCACAGAGCTTTACATTAGGGTACTAGCACTGGTTCCCAAACTAGGCTTGAGCCTGTATTTTGGGAGTCAGTTCACAAATTGAAACTTAAAGTCTACCGCAGTCAGTACAGTGAATGTGTTTTCATAAATTGATTGTTGTAGCTTATAATATATGAAAATGAGTGTGCAAGTGTGTTAGAGTGTGTGTGTGTGTGTGTATGTGTGTGTATGTGTTTGTGTGTCTGTGGGATAAATGCGGATAATTATTCTAAGAATTTGAGTAATGCTTCAGTATTTTCATAATCTAGTTGGAGAAGCCAACTAGTTGCTATATTTTTGAGCTCATAGCTATTGAGTCCAACAATATCCTCCCATTTGCCTAGAGCATTATAAAGCTTGAGACTTAGACTCTTAAACTGTCGCTTGGCAAAAGTGGTTCTGCAACGATATCTAAGACAAATCGATTTCCCACTTCGTTTTTTCTTATCTTTGATAGGTATAGTTTTATGAGTTTTCAATATTGCTCTTAGGACATACAGCTGTCTCACTGTCAGAACTCTGTTGTGTGCGTAAAGTTGTGTTGTTGGGTATCTTGTAGGTTTTTTGTTCATAACTTTAAGAACGGCTCTCTGTGCTCTTTCCAATCCCAGTAAGTGCTTTTTGGCAGTCCCTCCCCAAACCGGAATACAGTACTGAATGATGGACTGACATAGGGCAAGAAAGATCATTCTTAATTTTTCTGGGGTGGGTACATCACGAAGAGTGCCGAATAAGTGGATTAACTTTCTGGTTCTCACTTTTAATACTTCAACCTGAACATCCCACCTAAGTCTACTATCTATATGAACGCCAAGATATTTGGTATTTGCAGTTTGAGTTAGTTCTTGACATGTACAGTCGCTATCCGGTAGGCAAATGTGGGCTTTGATAGTGAAATTATTGGGTGGAGAATTGATGTTAGTTATTGAGAAAGGGACATACAGTAGACCTGAACGAATTGGGGCTTCGGACATAGGCGCGAGTGTTTCGTCTGTTAGTTGTCGTGATAGTAATAGGAACTCTGACTAATTTGAGTTGGTATCTCAGGCAACCGAATATTTGGCAAAAATGATCGAAATCGAGTACTAAACGATCAGTCGGTCGCGTAGCGTAGATATTTTTAATTGTTAAGAAATCTATCAATTCTTTGAATAGTCAAAACCAATTCAGTATTTTTATGCACTAAAACCATGTTTAAGAAACAATTGAAAGTCATTGAGATATACCTATCGAGACGTAAACTTCATTATCACACATCGCAATAAATTGAAACCATTCGACATTTGAAAGTAAACATACGCATGTCTCACTTACACGCATTACAAGAACATTCTCGTTTTGTTTTTGTTTTCATTTTCCAGGGTCATTCCGGAGGCAGTAGATCTGATTATAATGAAACTTATTATTTTAGTTCATATAATTAATCATATAACACATTTATTATGCTACTAGAAGTTAAAACAGAACTAAAAAATCTTCAGCGACCCACCCTAAAGTATATCTTACAATCTTATTCATCACCATTTCCTCTTCTAGTGGAAACGCAGCTGCCTTCTCTACACATAAGTACACAAGCCCGTCCAATACCACAACAAAACAATGACAAACTTTACGTAAAATATGCTTTATTAGATATCTATTTAACAATGACTATTAAATTTTTCTAATCAGATAGGGCAAACTGAATCAGAACTACAGTATTGCTGGTAATAATACCCACTAAAGACAACGGCAGTACAGCATCAATGTAAAACAAGCCATAAACTGACATCTTCTTGAACGATGACCGATACAGGCGTTGTATGTTCTTGCACAATTTTAGTTGAGAATCTGTAAGATAAAAAATGCCATAAAAATGGGATGTAGTAAGCAAAACGCTTTTTACCTTTAGAGATTAGCTTTATCTATTATATATAAAGGACAAGGTTTTAACTACGTACGGTTATTGTCTATACTAATATTTTGTTTGTATGTTTGTTTGTAATGAATAGGCTCAAAAACTACTGGACCGATTTTAAAAATTCTTTCACCATTCAAAGGCTACATTATCAGCGAGTGACATAGGCTATATTTTATTTTGGAAAAAAGTAGGGTTCCGTAAGATATTGGGGTTTTTCGGACACAAGGTGTAAAAAATCAACCAGATAAGTTACTTATTTTGCGTACGCTGCGTAAACTATAAAAGATAGAACCATAAAATGTTCTAATTAATCGTAGATCCTATAAATATCTACAAAAAGTCTGCGACACACTATACGGGGGAAAATTTTTCGCTACGGGCAATAAAAGACGCAAACGAGGTTGCGTCGGTCAGCTAGTTAGTAAATAAAGTGATTTTTCTGAACTATATAGCTTTGAGCTACGGCAACACGGCTGTATTTGTATCCAGTTTCATTCAGCCGTTTTAGACTAAAGCTATCATTTTCGCATTTATAACCACGTATATAAATATGTAAGACAGATACCTGAAGTTCTTATTTTTGACAAAAGTGCGCACGAATTTTGACAGTCCTCCAAAGCTTTGTAGAACTTCTCACAATAGAGACACAATATTATATAAACGAAAAAATTCTTCATTAACCAAATGACCGCTCCCAACAAAGGTTTTGAAAATATATCCTGCAATATATTTTTTTAAGTTATTGTAAAAAACATCATAGCTTTCAACTTTAAATTAATATAATACATTTTACGTACTGTTTGATATACACTTGTAACGGTGAATGATTCAATCAATACTTGCACGGAAAGTAATGTATGTGAAAAGAAATCAAGTATGTGAAAAACAATCTGAAAAAAGGATTTTAATCATCTATTTGTGTTCGTACAATAAATAATGGTATATAACTAAGCAAAATTGACTGCCTCGGTGGCGTAGTGGTAGCGTATGCGACTGCTAAGCTTGAGGTCTCGGGTTCGATTCCCGAGTCGGACCAAATGTTTGTATGATCTGCAAATATTTGTTTCGGTCTGGTTTCGGAGTTTGGGTGTTTTCTATGTATAATAAGTATGTATTTACGAAAAAAAAGTCTATAAGTATTTATATCAGTTGTCTAGTACCCATAACACAAGCTCTGCTTAGCTTGGGACTAGATGGCGTAGTATGTTATGTATTTATAAATATGACAAAAATATTGAAATTCTGAGGCTTCATTTAGTGTTTGTCTCAGGCAGTGCAATCTCAAGGAACCGTTAGGTAATTCATAGGTTCACAATTAATTTATATTTCATTACAGTACACGTTTTAAGCTGTCGGTTTCCCTTCAGGGTTGTGGAGGTTTGATACCAGTCATTCCATGAAAAAATCCGATATTTAGGTAAAACCATTTGAACTAGTAGCTGACCCAAAAAAATCTTAGGAATAATAATCACAATTTGACGTTCACTTACTACGATCCACACCTGCTTGCTTCGTTCACTTTCATTACGACGAACTTTTCCGACACTTTCATACACATTCGCTTATAAATAATTTTCGTGATTCTTCTGTCATTCACGCTAATTGGCCGAACCATCGAAGGCATTCAATATTTGTCACTACATCTTCTTTCAATCCACAACGTTCTCTTATGACTACATTCTTGTCTGTCATTAATATTAACATCATACATAAACTAATTAATTTTAGTTTAAGTTTACTCAACAGTTAAAGGTCCCAAAGATACAATTACTTACAAAGTGCTTGAAGGTTAATTTTATAGTATCATATCCATTTAATATATCAGTGTATGTCTGAAACATTGCTTCGCAGTAGTCTTCCGTGTCCATGTCACACATTAATTGAGGGTGTAGGACTTCATGATTCCATAAATCCAACATACCTTTTAAAAATGTTATGCACCGCATAGCGTAAAAAAGATTAGCATCAAAACAAAATAAAAATAATAAAGATAATGAAGACATTGTCCAATAATTGTAATAACCAAACAAAATGTATGCAGTGCACAAACATAAAACAGAAAGCCAGTTAACTAACGTGAAGAACCTAAGATATTTTTTATTGCTAAGAAATCTATAAATTCTTTGAATGATTAAAACAAATTCAATATTTTTATGCACTAAAGCAATATTTAAGGAACAATTTAAAGAATATCCAACAAAGTAAAACCAGAAATCACAATGAGAAACAGTATACATAAATTTCATGTGTTCTCTAACAAAATCAATTAAATAAAAAAATATAACACGCTGTAAAAACACAGAACTGAAGAATATAGCCCCACATACAGATATTACATTGGACAAAAGACTATTTGGATGAATAATATTGTTCTTGATGCGATATTTAGGGCAAAAGCAAATAGTTTGCATTATGTTTAACGGCCGTAGCATAGCTTGAATATCCTTGTCCACGGACTCATGGCTTATTCTTTTTACATGACACCTTTCATTATTGCTGTTATCAATGATTATAGAGTTCATGATTAAATTTTAAACATTTATTTGCTAATGAGTAAGAAAATATTAGTGTATTAAACCTCACTCCCTCGTCCATTAAAACTTTGAAACAACTATCAATTGTATTATGAAAAAAATAAATTCCGAAATGTGTATTACGTAATTGAACATTGTGTTACTATTTGTTTGTTCTAGTTTTCTTATAACTTATAGTTATCATTTAAAATATTAATTTATATGTATACTAGCTTTTGTTTGCGGCTATACTTACATGAACGTATTAAAGTGAAACTTTTATTAGATCGTCTCTAAATTTTTGGTCTGTGTGTTGCATGTCGCGTGACGGTCGGACGCGGAGTAGGGATAAAGTAAAGGCGCTCGCCAGAGCAGCCAAGGCCAATATGGCGGCACCTATAGTTCGCAGCAACTGACCGTGTAGTGTAAATGTTGTTATTTATTAAAGTGAAACTTTTATTTGCTTTTAAACTGTGAAACTCATGATTTAGATGAAATTGATAATAGAATGAGTGAAAATAATTGAAAAACGGATAAAAATGACTCAACAATAATAAAATATTGTTTTCAGTTTTTTAATATGTGTACACTGTCTGTTCAAAAAGTATCGCGAATTTTGTTTTTTTTCAAAAATTATTTATTTATTCATGAATATCTATTTTGTCCTCTTCAAAGTAATCCCCATGAGATATTATACACTTGTGCCAACGGTTTTTCCAATCTTCGAAGCACTTCAAAAAATCATTTTTTTTTATCTTGTTCAGCTCCTCCTTCGATGCCGTCTTTATCTCCCCAAGCGTAGCGTAACGTCGTCCTTTCATGGGCCTCTTCAGTTTAGGAAACAAGAAAAAGTCACAGGGGGCCAGATCTGGGGAATACGGTGGCTGCGGCATCATTAGTGTGTTGTTTTTGGCCAAAAAGTCGCGCACAATTGAGCAATTTTGGTACGAATTTCGCGGCGACCCGTCTCATGCCCAAATCATTGATAAAAATCGAATGGCACGAGCCAATCGATATGTTTAGATCCTCAGCAACTTCTCTAACGGTGATTCGACGAGTGGCCAATACCATTTTCTCCACTTCATTAATTTTTTCGTCTGTTGTTGAAGTGTTCGGGCGTCCGGCACGCTCTTCGTCGTTCACATCTTCTCGGCCTTCTAAAAACATTTTGTACCACCGATAAACGTTGCTTCGGTATAAGGTAGCTTCTCCGTATGCCACAGTCAACATTCGGAATGCATCCGCGCACTTAATTTCGTTTTTCACACAAAATTTGATACAGATTCTTTGATCCATTTTTTTGAATAAGTAAAAATCGAAGACGATCCAAAACACGTGCTAGCAAAGCAGCTGTCAACAATTAAGTGAACATTCAAAATGGCCGAGCTTGTCGGCATAAGTGAGAGACATGAGTACCAACATAACGCCACAAAAAAATCGAAATTCGAATATACGTAACCCGCGAAAATTCTAAATAATTGTTAAGTATTATGTATGTCGTAGTCTAAGGCACAGAGTTCAATAAAAATATTAGTTGGAGATTTAGTCTACTTTTATCATTTCCCATTATTATTCTAATTTTCTAAGTGTAAAATTAAGATTGATAAAGCGATTTTTATACCCTTAATGAAATAGTATTCCAAATTTTTTTAGTTAAATGTCTATAATGTGAAAAAAAGTTTCACTTTTACCGTGGTTATACCTTTATTTTTTTTTTCAGTAGATAATGCCTAGTACCTCATATACTACTTTTTTATGTATGAGCCTACCAAAGTGGCTCTACTCCGCCTGCTAGAAAGCATGTGTAGAATCCAGGAGTCCCATACTCATTGCCATTGTAGAAAAAGCAATAATGCATAATGGTGACCCATGCTAGGGAGACCTTCAGTCTCAAACTCACTATCGAAACGCGACATCACGAATGCTGCCATTTTATATAATATAAATTAGTCAACTGCCTCATTGGTCTAGCGGTTGACGTATGCGACTGCCAATCAAGATTTCAAATCCCGGGTTTTGATGCCGGGTCAGGTCAAAACTGTTATTGAGTTTTTCTGATTATAGAAAAACTTAATATACCTCGAAAAGCACGTAAAGCTGTCGATCTTGCACCTGATCTCTCTTCGGTCTTGTTGGTTTACCGTCTCATCGGATTATGAGAGAGAGGGAACAGAGAGTGCACCTGTGTTTGCGCACACACTTGTGCACTATATTATCTCCTGCGTAGTTAGTTCGTCTCCGTTAAGACTGGCCGCCGTGGCCGTAATCGGCTAGGAGAACATTATATTAGTCTATTTTGACATACGACATGAGTATAGTCTACCACTGGAAATCTTAAGTATGTAGGACAAGAACAGATTGTTTGAAGGTTTTTTGGATAAAATTGTAGCGGTTAAAAGTAGTGGAACCAAAACCGCTAACTTATGTTGTGTGCGCCACCAGTGTTATAACCAAACAGTTATAAATTTGGACGACCGTATGAATATACTGAGTAAAACAGCGGGATGAATGTAAAAGGATTGTATCAAAAGATGACTGATGATTTATTTTCTATGACTGAATATATACAAAAAAAAACTTGAGAGGTGTCAAGGGACACCCGGATGGAACGAAGTTCAAAATAGAAAGACGAAACGAAAATATCTGGCTTGCTTTCTATAAGAGAGGTAGAGAGACAGACAGAGAAACATGCGCACGCCGCACGGCTTACAATAGCTTACTGTAGCAAAAAGTGTCGTTACCAGCCTATCGCAGTTCACTGCTAAACTTATTTATTGATATATTTTGTATTTATATTTGATATACATAATTTTAAAAATCATTAATTTACAGCGACACCTATATTATTAATATTAAACTACTGGCAACGACAACTATAACACGTAAATGTAAGTTCAGTTTCTATTCAAAAGATGGCGCTATATATAAAATTGAAAAATGTTTTTTACCAATTCTTTAAAAAATAATAACAAAACAATATTTTCTTAATAAAAAAATATGAAGACTTCGTTCCCATAACAAAAATAGTGAATCAAGCAATGAAAAATAAACTAATAACAAATATAATTTAAAATGGCAAAAAGTGTCGTGACAACAAAAAGTGTCGTGACAACTTTTTCGTATGAATTTTTTCCGTCTAGCCCCCTTTCACAACGCGCGATAAGGAACTTCGTTCCAAAACTTCGTTCCAACAACACCAGTATTTCACTCCACAGCGAGACGCGGTGACGTGCGCATGCATATTGCCTTTTATCGCTTTTCGCTATAATACATAGTACATATTTTTTACTATAATGGACACTAGTAGTGAGGAGGCGGAGAAAAGTGATTCGGACATATTAAAGGAATGTGAACAGGAGATGGAGGAAATTAATCGGAATTCAAGTAATGAGAGTTCGTGGCATCTTGGAAAAAGAATAAGAGATAAAAGTGAAGAAAGCTGTGAAGAAGGTTATATAACAGTAGTGAAAAATAGAAGGAAGCCGAAAAGACTCATAAGGAGCGATTCTATCGAGGTAAATAACACACAATCTGTTTCTAACACAGTTGAACAAATTCAAATTGGGGGTACTTTTGAAAAAAATGAAATTTGTTTAACATCACTGGAAATGTTACCTAAACAAATGGCTTTAGCGAAAATGTTGCAAAAAGAAGGTATACAAGGTATAACAAAAATAAAATATAAATCTCCTTACAAAATTTTTATCCAATTTAGCGATAAAAAACAGGCTGAGAGTCTTGTTGAATGTCAAACATTTAAAGATCTCAATATACGGATGCAGTTTACAAATGAACCTATGCTTTCTTTTGGTGTTATAAAAAGAATTGATTTGGATATGTCTGATAACGAAATATTAGAATGCTTACAAAGCTCATCACAAATAATTTCGATAAAACGATTAAAACGTATTGATTCTAACGGTGGATGGATTAACAGTGAAACCGTGAGGGTTTGTTTTAAGAATCCAACTTGCCCTGAATTTGTATATGCGTTTGGATGCAGATTTCCGGTAGAACGTTATATATTCCCAGTTAGTCAATGTTCTAATTGCTGGAAATTTGGACACATCAAAAGATATTGCCCAACTAAAAATATTGTGTGCCCAAAATGTTGTAAACATCACTCTAACTGTGAAATTGAATCGTTTTCTTGTCCTAACTGTAAAGGTTCTCATATGGCATTAGATAAAACATGTCCGACGTATATAAGAGAAAAAAGAATACGTATTTTAATGAGTGAAGATAATGTTACGTACAAAGTGGCATTAGAGCGTACTTTAAACTCACAGAAGGAAAGAAAATCTCACCACGAAATTATCAATACATATAACAAAGAAAAGAAAAAATCAGTATATCAAGAGGAAGGCGCCGAAATGTTTATTTCATCCCTAACAAATGAAGAAAAAGATAACGGAGCATCTCCGTCTTCTTGTGGATATAGTGAGGCTGTAAAGAAATCCAATAGAAAATCTAAAATCAAGTCCAAGGATTGGCTTATGGAGACGGAATATAATGAACAGAATCAACAGCACAGAGAAGAGGTAACAAACGCAGATATAAGCGAAGACTTTGTATATAGAAAAGAAAGAAGAATGAAAGTACAGAGTTTGATTAAGAAAGTAACAGACATTTTTCTTGAGAAAAATAAGACAACTATAGGGAAAATTACAGAAATCTTGAAAGTAATATGTGAAGAATGTAAGTGTTTTATTTTAAATATGTTTTGTGAAAATGATTTGTTAAAGGGTATATTTAATTTATTTAATGGATAAAAGATGTATTAAGCATACAATTAATATATTACAATGGAATGCACAAAGTTTGTTGCCCAAATTGTTGTGTTTCGATTCTTTATTAATTCGGGAAAAAATACACGTAGCAGTAGTCAGTGAAACATGGTTGAATACTGACCGTGACTTATATATCAGGGGATACAATATTTATAGGCGAGATAGGTTGGATGGTTACGGAGGGGTAGCTATATGTGTACATAAATCATTGCAGTCTAAACTGAGTCCTATTTTGCTAAAAAATCGTGGTATTGAAGCAGTTAATGTTCAAATATTCAATTGCAATGATCTCCAAAATATAATATCTGTGTACTGTCCCTCTAATGTGCAAACTAGACAGTCTGATTGGGATAGCCTGTTTTCAATAGCCTCTAAAAAAACATTGATCGCTGGAGATTTTAACGGGCACCACACCAACTGGTCCTACAAAACAGACCAAAGAGGTACACAGTTGTATGATTCATCCCTAGATCATGGTTTTACATCTGTAAATAATGGTGATTCAACTCGAATCAAGCTAGTAAACGGATTAATACAAAGTACTGCGCCGGATATTACATTCGCCTCATCAGATATAGTTACGAATTTTAATTGGCAGGTTTTTAATGAAAATCTTGGTAGCGATCACATGATAATTAAGATGACTATAAATTACAACCTTAAGCAATATATGCGAACGTCAGAAAAGTTTAATTTTAAACGTGCTAACTGGAAGAAGTATAAATCAGTATTAGAAGATTCATTCGCAGATATAAGTAATTTGGATAGAAGTAATGTTCAGCAGTTGTATGACTATCTAGAACAACAAATTAACTTAAGCGCTAATAAAAGTATTCCAAAAATTAAGATATGCTCCAACCCAGTAAACAATTTTAAACCCAAGGAATATTGGAGCCCCATGCTATCTGAAGCAGTAGCTATTCGACGTTTAGCGTTAAAACAATTTAGGAGAAACCCTACCCCTGACAACCTCACGAACCTTAATGAAAAGACCAAAGAATCACATAAATTAATTTTTAAAGCTAAGTTAGAAAGTTGGCACCAATTCTGTGATAATATTAATGAGAAAACTTCCGCGTCACAAATGTGGAGTAAGATGCAGTGGGTAAAACACCACCGCAAGCCTTATTTCTATGTGTCAGAGAGTGAACAAAAGGACTTACTAAGTTCTTTAACCCCAGATTTGGTTCTAAATTGTAAGCCTATGATTAAGTCCAGTAATAAGTTATTAGAATCTCCATTTACCTTACAAGAACTAAAATCGTGTATAAAGAAAAAAGATACTGCTCCAGGTAGCGATGGGGTTACGTATTCTATGGTGTATAATTTCCCTATCATTGTAAAAAAATATTTACTAAATTTATATAGCCTTATCTTTTGTAGTGGTGAAGTACCTAATCAATGGCGCACAATTCTAATCGTTCCTATACCTAAAGCAGGAAGCGTGACTAATATCGAACTAAAATTGAGGCCTATATCATTAATGTCATGTATTTGTAAAATATTTCATAATATATTAAATAAAAGAATAGAGTGGTACATTGAACAAAGAAATATATTACCTTCTTATACAACGGGATTTAGAAAAGGACAATCTACTTTAGATAATTTAGCCCGACTGATCTCTCATATTCAAATTGGGTTTTCCAATAAATTACCGACGGTATCTTGTTTTATTGACATAGAAAACGCCTACAATAATATATTGATTGACAAAATGATATGTTTATTGGACCAATTAGGGCTAGGGCATAACATTTGTAGTTATCTGTGGTCCTTTTTAAGTTCAAGATGCCTTGTCATTAGAAACCGCTCTGATGATCAGATGATTGATGCCAGGTGGACCGGTATGGGATTAGCACAAGGTGATCCCCTGTCGCCTTTACTGTTTAACTTAACGACCTATAATATATGTCGGCTTATTGATGATGGGGATGTCGTAGTTTCGCAATACGCTGATGATTTTGTTTTTTATATAAGTCACAGCAATTTGAATTTTTGTCAAGCCAGATTACAAAGCGTTTTAAATACAGCGGTCGATAATTTAAATACTGTTGGACTATCTATAGCTTCAAATAAATCAAAAATATGCATCTTTAACAGAGGTCGTAAAAAAGTAAATGTAAAAATTAACATCAACAATAAAACCCTTATGTGTGTTGAGAATTATAAATACTTGGGATTTTGGTTAGATCGAGCTTTATTGTGGAACAAACACATTAATGAAATATCGTGTAAAATTTCAAAATTAATAAATATGCTTAAAATATTATCAGGTCCAAGTTGGGGTGTGCACCCTAAACACTTGCGAACACTATACATATCTCTTATTAGAAGTAGAATTGATTACGGTAGTTTTCTATATGATAATAGTGCAAAAACACATTTACTCAAACTTGACAGGATTCAGAACCAGGCTTTGAGAATAGTGGGAGGGTTCATCAAGAGTACGCCCATACACGTGATGGAGTCGGAGCTCAGTATACCTCCACTTCACATAAGACGACTGTATCTCGCCTATAAATATTGCTTAAAGAGTATGTCTTGGACAAACAACATAACAACAACGCTTTTAGAAAACCTTAGCATGCTAAGATTGAATTCATACTGGCAACGTAAGAAAGTGCCGTTGCTGACTACTGTCTACGATACCTGTAAATCGTTGGAGCTACAATCATCAAACCCTTTAGAAATGTTTAGTCTTGACATATGGACTAACTATATAGAATTAGAAGATATTGTAAAATTCGATTTAGACGTTACTCACAAAAAAGCCAAAAAGAATATGGAACCAACATTGCTGAAATATGAAGTTACTAACGAGATTCATACCAAATATAGTGGCTGGCACCTGATTTTTACCGATGGATCAAAAAGCGATTATGGTTGTGGGGCTGCATACTTTGACGCATTCCATATGACGTCGGCTATTTTTAAAGTGAATTGTAACGCAACAGTTATGGCATTGGAACTTATTGCAGTCTCAAAAGCCATTAGTCAAGCTATGAATCAAAACAGCGAACAGATAGTAATTTTAACAGATAGCAGAAGTGCTTTACAACACTTGGCTCGATGCGCCTCTGGATTCAGAGGTGCACCGATAGCTTATGAAATATTAAAGCAAATTATTTCGTTGAATAACGATGGGAAAACTTTGAGACTGCAATGGGTGCCTTCGCATATAGGGCTTCGTGGTAACGAGAGGGCTGATGAGTTAGCTAAACAAGCAGCTAGAGAGGGTGTTGAATATAATATTAAATTACTGTACTCTGATCATCTTGGCAATGTAAAAAAAATGTGTTACGATAAATTTAAAAAATATTTTGATGAAAGAAGTAGAGAAAAGGGCATTTGGTTTAAAACAATTCAGCATCAGCCTTCTCGTGTACCCTGGTTTATTAATTTTAAAGTGAACAAAACTATTATTGTTGTGGCGCATAGACTCCGCTCAGGACACTATCCGTCTAGGAAGTTTGGACATCTTATGAAAAAAGTAGATACACCGAACTGTGAGATATGCGGGACTCTTGATGATGTCCAACACTTGCTGACGGAGTGTGTCAAGTATCGAACACAAAGGGAGGCGTTGGTGCGTAGATACAATTTGAATACTTACGATATTGGTATGTTTACCACCATTTTAGGAAACCCAACTTCAAATGCTGCACTTGACCTATTTAAAGTATTTACGCATCAACAGCTTTGACCTGATATTGGATGGCGATATAACATAGGATAAGGTACGATGGGACTAACATATTACCATGTAATAAAAGTCTCTAAATTAATAAAGATTTAAAAAAAAAAAAAAAAAAAAAAAAACACCAGTATTTATACAAATATTAAGGACAGAGTGAGTCAGGTAGCATGCGTAGATGTAGGCGTATGACTTCCTCTCTGTCGCACGACTTACGCGGTGTAGTTTGACGACGCGATGTTATATAATGTTAAGGAGAGAGTGAGTCAGGTAGTGCGCATAAATGTAAGCGATTGACATCTCTCTCTCTGTTGCACGACTTACGTGGTGAAGCGTGACGACGCAATGTAAAAATATATAATAATATTATAATATTATTTTGTATGGATAAAATGTAATTGAATCCGTGACCGCTACATAATTAATACAATACTACTACTTCATAAATCTTCAAAAAAGCCGTTTATCTGTCCATGTACATGACAGACAAACGGCTTCGACAGCAAAAGTTCTATTATTACTGAACTTGTTACATTTTATTCTTTTAAACATGTTACATTATATTCTATTTAACTTGTTGCATTAGATTGATTGATTGATTACATCTAATGAAATAGCATATAATAACTCCATCATTTAAATGGGATAGTATTACTACTTCCGCTAATTATAGACCCATAACTATGCAATCCACTTTTAGTTAAAAAAAATATAACAAGTACTTTAAAACACATAATGAAATGTTTAACAAGAATGACATAAATTATATACAGTTTTATTTTACAAGGTGAAGGCTATTCCAAAAATAATTAGTGAAATGAAAAATAGTTGAAATATAAAAAAAGTTTATTCACAGCTTTTCAAAATATCCCCCTTCAATCATAATGCACTTAAGCATTCAGGTGAACCAGTTTACAAAACATTTAAATAACGTGTCATGCCTCGACGGCCTCGTCTGAAGTGCTAAACTGCACGCTTGCACGCGTTAAAAAAATGCTTGTCATACAGTCCATAGTTCTAGCAGCGCCGCTCCTTGGGCGCTCGCTATCCAACTCCTCGAAATCTTGAGGCAGACAAACTTCGCTACACCATTTAATAGTAACTGTTCTACGGTATCCTCACGGAATTACTGCCACTGGTCCACTGTGTCAAAAAAAAACCGGTTTATTTATTTTTGTTAACGCTCCGACCGCGAACTGCTTTTGTGGGCAAATCGTCCTCTTGAAACACCCATTACGTGTTTGATTTGATTTGATTGCTGCTTCGTGAGAGGATCGTAACTGTATATCCATTAATTTGTCAGTTGTAAGAATGTAGGATACGTTTTGCGAAGCTCCTCCTTCGAACTTTTCTAACATAAATTTGCACCAATCTACACCGCGGCATTTTTGTTCATCGGTGAGAGAATGAGGTATCTATCGCGAAATAAGCTTCCTAACTTTAAGGTGTTCATGCATGATTGTGGAAACTGCCTGTGATCCAATATTTAGATCAGCCTATATTTCTGAATGTGTAATATGTTTGTTGGTGGTCGGCCGGGTCTGTGGTCATCGTTTACGTTCTCTCGATTACGTTTAAATTCGCGAAACCAATCAGTGATTGTTCCTAACGCAGGAGCAGACTCCCCAAAAGGAGCTAGTAAATTTTCTTGAGACTCCTTGAAGATTATCCCTCGTTATAATCATAGCAACAAAAGCTTCCCGCGAGACGTCCACTGTTGGCAACAAAGGAAGAGTGACAGATAATCTTTTACATGTAAAATTAAGTAACACCAACTTAGAAATTGAGCATTAACATGTTACAACAAATACACAAAATAAAACTACACACTCTACTAGTCCATAGTTCTTGTAGATAAAGGTAGTAACCTCACAGAAAACCGGTGTAAAATAGTGCTTGCGCTGTGTTTCATCGAGTGATTGAGGATACCGGAGGCCCATCAGTGAAGTCTTTTACACTACATTCCAGCTCTAGTCAGTCTCAAAACATTAATCTTATTATTGATTACCTAAAGAATTATTCGAAGTATGATCATGAATTTTGTAATCATCAGTAAGAATTATAAAAGCGTCGCTTAAGAATGATGTATTGTAAGTCAGTGGAAAAAGATATTTAATCCATGCTTCGGCCTTTCAGCATAATGCAAATTAGGTATATATTTTTGTCCTAATTATCGCATCGAGAACAATGTTATTCAGCCGTTTATCAAATCTTATATCTATTTGTGGGACTACATTACACATTTCTGTGCTTCATTATTATACCTATATTAAATTCTCTTTATTATTTATTTCGATAGTACTGTCAGAATTTATAAATTATATTCATATAGGGTATATTTAAAATTGTTTCTTTACTATCTTTCAAGACAATAAAAATATTATGTTTGTTTTCATTATTCAAAAAGTAAATAGAATAATAATAATAAATATTTTGGACATCTAATACACAACGCCATCTAGTCCCAAGCTAAGCAGAGCTTGTGTTATGGGTACTAGACAACTGATATGAATACATATATACTTTTGTTTGTAAATACATACATATTATACATAGAAAACACCCAAACTCCGAAACAAATATTTGTAGGTCACACAAATACTTGGTCCGACCCAGGATTTGAACCCGAGACCTAAAGCACGGCAGTCGCAATCGCCACCACTGCGCCACCGAGGCAGTCAAAAGTACATAGATTCTTTAGTAATCAAAGATATCTTAAGTTCTTCAACATGGTTAATTATTTAAATAATAATTTTATATTAATGAGAACCATGGACATGAAGAACTACTGCAAAGCAATGTTTCAGATATACTAAGTAGATATGATACTTTCAGATTGACCTCCAAGCATTTTGTAGTTTTTGACCGACAATCGTTTAGGAAACTGATTAATTATTATACTTTCTTGGCTACAATAATCGTGCGCGCTATCATAGCGTTATTTGGAATTGATATTAATTTGTATTGTTTCAGTTGTTAATTGTTGTCTGGGAGCGAATTATTTATTACCTCACTAATGGAGGCACCGGGAAATTTCTCGAGCATTTTTGTTATTTCTTGAACATCTGATGTACGTGTTATGACTTTCGGGAAGAAACCGCCATGACAGCTGATTGTGATGTCATTTTTAAGTCGTCTTTTAATTATATAAAGAGGATATATATATATATATAGGAATTGAATAATAGAAATAGGATATGAATAGTTGATATTTACCTAAGAATAATGGACTTAAGTCTCACAAACTGACACCTGGTTTAATATTTTAAACCATAATTAATTTTAATAAGAATATTGTGATACTGATGTGTTATTTAATACATATTGCGATTGATACAAGTAACTAAATAAATTCATGAAACAGGGGCACTTTACTCAATGAATTTATATTAATTTGGAAAATAATTCACACTCGGTCAATTCTAAGTTCTTGTTTACACAAAATCTTTATGGACAGCAAGTCGAACAAATCTGAAACCTATTCATTGATCATAAGTTTTTAAACATACTAATTATTTTATAGATATTGTTAATAATCATAAAAGACGTCTTGTAAAATCAATATAAGTCAGTGGACAAAGACATTCAATCCATGGTTCTGCTTATAAACAAGTTTATTTTTCCTAAATACGCATAAAAGGCGGGGTCGGAGTACATTGCTCCTGAGATGATACCGGTCTTTACGCGTTTTTTTCGGTTCTCCTACTCTTGTGTCCCGTCATCATGGAAGGCAGCACTAGTTCACCCAATTCTAAAAAAAATACGATTGCTCTCCAGCTACAAGCCGATAGCCATAACTACCCTCTTCTCGAAAATAATGGATTATCAATTGTCAACTCTTGCGGCATCTAGAAGGTCATCATTTGCTTAGTGACCAGCAGTATGGCTTTCGTAAAAGTCTATTAGCTGGTGATCTTCTAGTATACCTGACACATAGCTGATTGCTTTTTGTTTTTTCCCGATGAAAGAAAAATTCATAGCGCGAGCAAACCCGTATTTACACTTAAATAAATTGTTGGATTATAATAAATGACATCAAGCATTCTAATCAATTAGTTAATAGTAATTATTACATTAGTAGTATTTGACTGCTCGTATAAATACACTCAGTTATTCCAAAGGTCCAGTGGATACATAAGTCGCCGAAACCATTAATCTATTCAGTTATCTACTACGTCAAGTTTAAGACATAATCATGAACTCTGTAGTCACTAGAAAAGTAAAAATAAAATACCCAAAGTCCGTGGACAAAGATATCCAATCTGTGCTTCTACCTTTGAACATAATGCAAACTTTAAGTTTTTGTCCTAAATACCGCATCAAGAACAACATTATTTATCCAAACAGTCGAATATTTAATTTAATATCTATTTGTGGGACTATTTTATTAATTTCTCTATTTCCGTTTCGTTTTTCTATTGCTTGTGATGCGGGTGTCGGTCTTGAAAAACAATTTGATTGATTTGTTGTTTGCCTGTACTGGGTGTTTTTTAAATTGCTTCCTAACTATTGTTCAAGTCAAGAAAAACATAGAATTTGTATTGATTATTCAAAGAGTTCATAGATTTCTTAACAACAATAAATATCTAAAGTTCTTCACCTTATTTACTTGGTTGTTTATCATATCTACCCTTGTTTCCTATATTTTTATCATTCATTACTTTTATTACACAATATTTGCATTAATTGACTTTTTTTTTTTTTTTGATGTCAACAATATTTATGCTATACGATGCACAACACTTTTAAAAGATATGCTTGATTTATGGAATGAAGAAGTTTTACGTCCTCAGTTAATGAGGAACATGGACATGAAAGATTACTGCAAAGCAATGTTTCAGACGTACGCTGATATACTAAGCGGATATGATACTTTAAAATTTACCTTCAAACACTTTGTAAGTAATTGTACAAAATAAGTATCTAATTTAATTTTGCCTTTCATTGTTATTTATGTCGGACATAAACTAAAATTTATGTGTGTGAATCCGAATCCATGTGTAAAGAATTTAATGCCTTTCAAGAGACAACATCCCATCGATCGAAGTACTGTGCTGATGTTAATCAGAAATGATGAAATTTGATAATAAAGAGTTACATTAACTTACAGATTCACAATTGAAAATGTCCAAGAATATTCGGCGCCTGTATCGGTCTTCATTTAAGAGGATTTCGGCTTCTGATTTGTTCTACATTGATTCTGCACTGCTGTTATATTTAATGAGCCCATTACCACCTATACTGTAGTTCTGATTCAGTTCGCTTTATCCGAGCGGCAAAGTTGAGTAGAATTGAGTAGATTATAATAGATACACCTATAAAATCAATACGGTATAAAATGAACATAATGCGAAATGATGATGTAGTGTATGACAGACAAGCCTGTGTCATAGTTGTTACCTATAAAGAATCGTATTAACGATGTTTCATATATTATAGTATGTAAGAAGTTGGTCGAACAAATGTAATAAATAAATAAATATTTCGGACATCTAACACACAACGCTATCTAGTGCCAAGCTAAGCAGAGCTTGGGTTATACCCAATATACAACTGATATGAATACATATATACTTTTGTTTTGTAAATACATACATATTACACATAGAAAACACCCAACTCCGAAACAAATATTTGTTGATTACACAAACACTTGGTCCGACCCAGGATTTGAACCCGAGACCTCAAGCACAGCATTCACTAGCACTGCGCCACCGAGGTAGTCTAAAATCTAAATCTATGTGTAGAAAATGGTTATAAGTAGTTCTGGCCTGTAAATCCAACACCATGTAACTTGAGTTACAGTGTTTTAGATTTATTCCCCATTCGGTTTCTCTTTCAGCTACATACCTTTATTAAATAAATTTTAAATTTTACACCATATTACTCATTTTTTCAACATCGTTATTAAAAAAACACTATGACATCATACTGTAACTAGAAACTACAGTATATTGGTTATACTAATTCCGCAAAACAAAAGTTACCTTGTAATGGCTAACCAATTAGATCAGACCCGTGGAGCGGCAACATACGCCCTATACGATGCCCAGGTGAGTTCTGGCGCAGGTAGGTAGGGAAGTTCTACGTCCAGTGACCATGCTGCAGTGCGTGTGAGTGAATGGAAATGGGAGATAATAAAAATTAAGTGCATCGCGTTCCTAATTCCACTCCGGCTCTTTTGGATCTTAAACTTGCCTTCTCCCCAAATTCAGTTGCTAAGCATGGACAGTGTTCAGCTAATGAATTTTCCTACCATGGCCTGATATTCCTCTTTAATAAACTACGCTCTCCTTAACTCTAAAGCCAAAATCCTCATACAACGTCATTTTATGGACATAAACCTCGAAACACTTCGTCGGGATGCTACTGTTTATGAGTTTGCTTTCAGAAATAGATTCAGTTCATGACAAAATCAACTTTTTTAGTGATAAATTTACTAGCCTCTATGACATGCATGCGCCGGTTGGGGCTGCAAGGCTTAAACATTTACTCGCGCCATGACTAACAGATCAAATAAAAGATTTAATATCTAAGAAGGCTGAAGCCCAAAAGCAAGTTCGAATCTCAGCCAATACCTAATAATCGGGTAAATTTATAGCTATCCAAAACATATGCAGTATTTTTTGTAGGAAAGCACAACTTCAACATATATATTCATAATTCGATCAAGAACGGAGACCCAGCTAAAACATGGAAAGTTCTCAAAACATTAGAAGTTAACAAGTCATATTTATGCTGAGATTCTAAACAAATCGAGTTGCTAAATAAACATTTCTCTTCTTCGTCTACCTTCAGCCAGATTAGTATGGCAGATACCATGCAATATATTTCTACGCTTTCAACTCCTCATTACCCACCATTTCGTTTGAATTAACTATATTGTTGTGATGTTGAGAAATGTATTATGACTATATAACTACCAACGCTGTTGGAAGCGATTGTATAGGCCATAACGTGATCCAACTAATTCTTAATGAATTATTACCTGCCTTATGTCGAAAATACAGGACGAAGAATACGCCTCTGCATTGCCTGTTCCTGGACATGCAGAAGGCCTTCGACTGTGTTCCACGAGCGGTAATCTGGTGGGCACTGCAATCCAAAGGGGTTCCAGAGACCTATATTGACATGATCCGAGACATGTACCACGAATCCGACTCCTTGGTTCGGACCGCTGTTGGCGACACGAAACCTTTTCCTATAACCGTCGGGGTACACCAAGGATCCGTCCTTAGTCCGTTTCTGTTTTGCTTGATATTAGACGTTTTGTCGGACAGCATCCGAGACACACATGAGCAACCACCATGGTTGCTCATATATGCTGACGATATCGCGCTGGCAGATGCGGACTGGGGTAGATTGGTGCGGCGTGGGAAGGCGTGGAAGGGGGCGCTTGAGAACGGCGGTCTGAAACTTAATGTGGCGAAGACCGAGTACTTGGCGTTTAACTGTGCAGATCCCTCACCCGTCCGCAAAGGCGATCACGTAGTCGAGAGCACGGAACAGGTCAAATACCTGGGATCTGTATTTCACGCGTCCGGTGACATCGATTACGACGTCAAGGCACACATTGCTGCCGCGTGGGCCAAGTGGCGTGAGTTGACAGTCGTCATTTGTGATCCCAAAATGCCGGTTAGGTTGAAGGGACAGGTCTATAAAACTATCATTAGGCCTGTCCTCTTACATGGTTGTGAGGCGTGGCCGGTGCTGGAGCGACACAAGCAAGAGCTGCGCGTCACGGAGATGAATATGCTGCGGTGGATGTGCGAAGTCACGCGAAGGGATCGTGTGAGAAACTCCCGCATTCGCGGCGGCCTGCGTGTCCGTGACATCGCGGACAAACTGCAGGAGAGTCGCCTGCGCTGGTTCTGCCACGTTTTACGACAGCCGTCTACCTACGTGGGCAACAAATGTCTGGTCATGCTGCCTCCGCCGGGTCCCGATAAAAGGGGTCGACCCAAGAAGTGCTGGCTTGACGTCGTAAAGGGTGACATGCGTGCTAATAGTGTAACTACCAAGGATGCCGAAGACCAGGCAAAGTGGAGAAGAAAAAGCAGGAGAGCGGACCCCGGGCTCCAGAATGGAAGCAACCGGGATAAACGCTAAGACGATGATGACCTGCCTTAGGTCGTATCCTAAATTACTCCCTTTTTTCCCGGCGATTTAGAAAGAAGTGTTAATTATCCCACTTCCCAAAAAGAACAACCCTAAATCCTTTTCTGAGTAGCATCCCATTTTCATTTTGCATTGCATGTTCTAGAACGTGTTGTGCAACCTAGTTGAATTCATTCCTTTATAGAAACCAACTCCTAAATCCTTTCTTATAAGGTTTTCGTGCAGGTCATAGTGCAGTAAGTGCATTCGTCAATGTTACGGACGACACCAGGCGAGGCCTGAATGATGGAAATCTCACAGTTATATCCTTACTGGACTTCAACAATGGTTTTAATAGAGTAGATTACTACCTCCTCTATTTAAAATTTTCAGACTGTAATTGTTTTTTTTTTAATAATAAAAATAATAATAAAAATAATATATTTTTTTAATTTATATTTAATTTATATTTGCCCCCTATATAAATAGGGGGCAAACGAGCAGACGTTTCGCCTTATAGTAAGCGATTACCGTCGTAGCTGTGGCATTGAATATGATGGTGGCGCTGATCTGTTTCCTTGAAGGCTGCTTCCAATCACGTCGGGGTTACCACTGTGCGAGAATGAGTGACATGTCCCACCAACACAAAGGGAGGATCCTCCGACTAGGCGAGGGGATCATGCCTGGCGGGCCACTGCCCAACAGTTAATGTTGAGATATTGTATATATGATAATCGGCTCGAGAACTTCTACTGCGTGATTCAGGATTTATGGTTCCTTCGTGTTGTACGTTGCTCCGTAGTTCAGTGTATCTGTGGTAGATGGCGCTGTAGTATCAACAACTGTTGCGCTGTATGTGGAAGTCGCCACAGTTGCGTACCTATCTGTGGCTGGTGGGGAAACGATCAAATCCCTTACTTCCGCTGCATGACAACATGCAGCATTAGTAATGGATTTGATCATAGGTTCTAGCTGTTTCAACACGTAATAGAAGTTAGTGGTGTCGGTGCTTATGTTAGATAAGGCAAACTGTCCTTCTAGCTGTTTTTTTTTATTGTATAGGGGGCAAACGAGCAGTCGTATCGCGTGATAAGCGTAAGCGATTACCGCCGCCCATGGACACCCGCAACACCAGAGGCGTTACAAGTGCGTTGCGGGTCTTTTAAGAAGGAGTACACTCTTTTCTTGGAAGTTTGAAAGTCGTATTGGTCCGGGAACACCGCAGGCGACAGCTCATTCCATAGTTTTGTTGTGCGAGGCAGAAAGTTTCGGTAAAAGTGCACAGTTGTGGACTGCCAACCATCTAGCTAGATGATGGGGGTGAAATTTCTGTCGTGTAGGACGATGGCGGAAAGAGGCGGCAGGGATAAGTCCAAACAATTCCTCGGAGCACTCCCCATAGTAAATGCGGTAGAAGATGCACAGCGAAGCCACACCTCTACGCAGCGCCAGAGAGTCTGGCCGAATTGAAAGTTCTTGGCAATCGACGATACGAGTCGCCCTCTGCTGAATGCGGTCCAGAGGGAGGAGCTAGTATTGGGGTGCCTCTGCCCAAAGATGAGAACAGTATTCCATGTGAGGCTGAACCTGTGCTTTATAAAGCTGAAGACGGTGAGCCGGTGGTGGTGTGTCACCCGGGCTGGTCATCTTCTTGGGATTACTTCTGCTGTACAATTCAGAGACCGCAGAACGATCTCCGTCCTCCATAAACGCAAGCCTGAGGGCAAGCAGAAGCAAGCCCGGTGTGTGTAGCGACTGCGCCCCCCACCTTAGCAGGAGCAGGCTCCGGTGTGGGGCGCACTCGCTCCACAGTAATCGCGCGTCCCTTTTGGGAACAGCAACAGAAACACTGGATTGCCACACAGAAGGGGGCCATTTACAAACCGTAGATGGCCCGAAGTACGTCAGGGTTCCGGGGATTTCCTCTATAGGGTGCACCTGGTTCCCCATCTAGTACCCGAAACTGCGTGTCGTTTTAGTCGGTTCGTGTCCGACATCCCACCAGGTATCCGAGGGGACTTCCGTACAGAAAAAGCTTCCTGCCATAGATAAAAAGAGTTACTCGATTATACGAATCAAGTCGGGACGAAACAGTAATAGCCCTGCATCTAAAGATGTGAAAATTTTGCAGAACTTATAAAATTGGTAAGTTTTAATTACGTGAACCCAATACTTTTTACAAACAGACCATCGAAAAGTAGCCTAAGAAAATCAAAACATCTACATTCCAAGTCCACTTTGCAATTCCAGTACATCGCTTCTCAAAATAGGACGGTTCAAGGGTATTTCCACACATATAAAAGGGGGCATGGCAAGACGTCGATATAATTAGACCCTAGTGCCGAGCACCGAGAATAAAATCGATTTGAGATATCTTTTTGTAGAATAATACGTTTCAATGTGCTCTCAAATTTCTGGGCGGTAGACTATGATGTACCTACCTACCATTGAAAAATATTGAAAACAACAATTTATTATTTTTGTAATAGTAGTTAATGTACAAAAGTGCATGAAGTTTTAATAAAAAACGATATTAATTATAAACAACCAAGTTTATTCAAAAAATAATAATATTTTTATTACAATATCAAATTAAAACTAATAATGATCAACGTTATACTTAGACAAAGTTCTAACAGCAGACCGAAAATTGCCGATGAACCTTTTATACTCTACTAATAAAATTCAGGTTTCTTAAATATCTAACAATACCTATTTATTCTTATTAATCAGATAGGGCAAACTGAATTAGAACAACAGTATAGCTGACAATGAGGGCGATTACAGACAACGGCAATGCAGCATCAATGTAAAACAAACCACAAGCTGACATCTTCTTGAACGATGACCGATACAGGCGTTGTATGTTCTTAGACAATTTTAGTTGTGGATCTGTATGTAATTTAATGTTACTTTTCATCACAAAATACTATAATTACCACATAAAATTTTGTAGTAAGAACACAAAGTTTCATCATCGGTTTTCATGTCGTGGTCTAAATGGGTATCTGAAGTCAATTGATGGAAAGAAGAGAAGGAGAACTTGACAAACTCTAGCCAGTGTGGGTTAGTAAGCAAAAACTTATTATCAAGGAAAGACTTACGTCCATCAGTGGACTCTTCAAGATGTTGATATTAAACATTACATTTAGCTATCAGGTATAATGTACCACATTTTATCTACGTTGCGCCATTATTTTTTTCTATTTTGTTAGTTAATCAAGTGTTTCTTGTCGGACTAGCTGAGCGATGACAATATGGGTGTGTCAATTTGTTAACCGACTTCAAAAAAAGAAGCTTTTTTACGCTTGTTCACGGATAACTTCGTCGTTTATGAATCGATTTTGATGATTCTTTTTTTGTGGGCAAAAATTAATTTCAAAGGTGGTCCCATGATAAGGAAATCAGAGTTTAATGATGGCAGATCAAAGAAATCGAGGGGAACTTTAAAAAATCGTAGGGGCGACTAGTGCGTTTGTAATTTTTTTATTAAAGTTTTACAATTTAATAAAGGTCTGGAGTAGATCTGATGATGGAGCCGAGAGACAGTCGAGGGAACTCCACAAGAATTTACAGCAGCTACCTTGTATACAGTTCCAATCAGTCGTTTTTGACTTAAGTTATAATTTTCACATTTATAACGTAAGATAACGTAGCGAAAGAAGAGAAGGAACAAAAAGCTTCTTACCAAGGTGAGGCTTACGTTCAGCAGTTGACTCTCAAAGATGATGATCTTGAAGATTAGCTTTATCTATTAGGTATAAAATACCAGATTTTATCTACGTAGCTCTAATATTTTTGTCGATTTAGACAGTAAGTCAAGTGATTTTTTGTGAATTATAAAGCTTTGAGCTACGGCTTTATTTGTATCCAGTCTCATTTTTGCATTTATAAAGTAATATAGGTACCTGGGCTTCTTGTTTTTGATAAAAGTGCGCACGAATTTTGACAGTCTTCCAGAGCCATGTAAAGTTTTTCACAATAAAAACATAATACGATATAAATCAAAAAATTCTTCGTGAGCCACATGACCGCTGCGGAAAGAGGTTTCTTTAAAATATCCTGCAAAAATTTTATTTTTAAGTTATTATATAAACATTAAAATATTACATCATAGCTTTAAGCTTTATTAATTATTATGTTTTTTAACTTACTACTTGAAATACACTTGAAACAGTAAAAGATTCAATCACTGCTTGCACATAAAGTAATGCATGTGAAAAGAATTCAAGTAAGTAGAAAACAATCTAAAAAAAAAGAAATCTCATAAGCTCAATTATTCGTAGAATTAAAAATGGCATGTAACCAAGCAAATATATCAAAAATGTTGAAATTCTGGGAATGGAATGGGAATTATTTGCAGATCTTCTCATGTACTTGATGGCGAAATGCATAGGCAAGGTCCACCTGAAACTTCCGGCAATGGAATCATAAGGAACCGTCAGATAATTTAATGGTTTATTATGAATATGTATTGCATAACACATTTATCATGTACATATAAAAATGAAAATTAAATGAAAAAAAATGATTTCGTGGGAGAGCCACGCTTCGGCTTGAATGGGCCGGCTCGACCGGGGTGATACCACGTCCTCACAGAAAACCGGTGTGGTATAGCGCTTACGCTGTGTTTCACCGAGTGTCTGAGGATACCGGAGGCCCATACCCAACCCCTCCCCCTCCCCCTTCCCATCCCCCAAAGGTCGGCAACGCACTTGTGATGCCTCTGGTGTTGCGGGTGTCCATGGGCGGCGGTAATCGCTTGCCATGGGGTGAAACGTCTGCTCGTTTGCCCACTATTCAATGAAAAAAAAATATACATATCTGGTCGTTAATAACAGTCGCCTTTCCGTAATATTAAATTTAAACAATGTATAATTCAGTATTACATTATGCTAAATGTATCGCAACAGTGTATGCTCTGCCGATCAAGAGACTATTGGTACAACAGATATAAATACATATATACTCTTTTTTTGTAAATACAAACATATTATACACTAGCGACCCGCCCCGGCTTCGCACGGGTGCAATGCTGATACTAAATACACGTTGTATATAAAACATAGCTGACCCACGCAACCTCGTTTGCGTCTTATATAGCCCGTAGCATGAAAATTTTCGCAAAATAAGTAACTTTTCTGGTTGATTTTTACACCTTGTGTCCGAAAAACCCAAATATCTTACGGAACGCTATTTTTTTCCAAAATAAAATATAGCCTATGTTACTCGTGGATAATGTAGCTTTCGAATGGTGAAAGAATTTTTTTTTTTTTTTTTTTTTAATTTAAACAAATATCCTGAAAACTAGCTTCTTATCCGTTTGCTTTGCTTTTATTCGTTTGATAAGAAGCTTGATGATGATGATGATGAGGAGGTTTGGTGCCAGACGCTCCATGGAAAAATTTGATATTCAAGTGAGACCGGTTGAAAAGATGATCCCAAAAAAATTGAGAATAATAATCACATAAAAATCACGCCTATTTCCCAGAGGGAAAGGGGACGTCGCTAATAAGGTTAGTAAATGTTAATTACAGACGCCCTTTTCCAACATTTCACACACATTCGCTTTATAAATTCTTTCTTCTGTCATTCATCCAGTAAGTGGCCAAACCATAAAAATATGCCCTCTTCAATATTTATCATTACATATTTTTTCAATCCGCAAGATTCTCTGATGACTACATTCCTGACTCTATCACTTACATTAACATCACACATAAAGTAAACAATTTTAATTTGGTTTACTCCATAAATAAAGTCCCCCAGTCACAATTACTTACAAAGTGCTTGAAGGTTAATTTTAAAGTATCATATCCACTTAATATATCAGTGTATGTCTGAAACATTGCTGCACAGTAGTCTTCCGTGTCCATATCACACATTAACTGAGGATGTAGGAATTCTTCATTCCATAAATCAAGCATACCTTTTAAATACTTTATGCACCGCATAGCGTAAATAAGGTTAGCATCAAAACAAAATAAAAATAAGAAAAATAAGGTAGACGCTGTATAATAATTACAATAAATGAATAATATATATGCTGTACATAAACTTAAAATAGAAAGCCAGTTAACTAACGTGAAGAATCTAATATATTTTTTATTGTTAAGAAATCTATGAATTCTTTCAATGGTCAAAACAAACGAAATATTTTTATGAACTAAAGCAATATTTAAGAAACAATTTAAAGTATATCCAACAAAGTAAAACCAGAAATCACAATGAGCGAGAGCATAAATAAATTTCATGTTTTCTCTAATAAAATCGTTGAAATAAAAAATGATAACACGGTGTAAAAACATAGAAATGAAGAATATAGCCCCACAAACAGATATTACATTCGACAATAGACTGTTTGGATAAATAATATTGTTCTTGATGCGATATTTAGGGCAAAAGCAGATAGTTTGCATTATGTTTAAAGGACGTAGCATGGATTGAATATCCTTGTCCACTGACTCCTGGCTTATTCTTCTTACATAACACCTTTTATTATTATATTCAAAGACTATAGAGTTCATGATAAAATTTAAAAAAAAATTCCAAATCAATAAGTTAATATTACGTATTGGAGCTAACTCGCTCGTCCATTAAAAGTTAGAAACAACTGTCATTGTTTTATGACAAAATTACAAATTAAATTCTGACATGTGTATTAAGTAATTGAACATCGTATTTCTATTTGTTTATCTTTTAACTTGTACCATTTCAAATATTAATTTATATGTAGTAGCTATTGCTTGCGGCTATACTTGCATGAACATATTTTTTTAGTAGAATTTGGGATACAGAGATATTCTACTATTTTTTATATGAGCCTGCCAAAGTGGCAACTCGGCCTGCTGGAAAGTATGAGCAAAATCCAAGAGTCACCATACTCATTGCGACTGCAGACAAAGCAACAATGCAACATGGTTACCCATGCTAGGGCGGGCTATTAAGATGCTTGTGCATCTAGATTTATCATTGACAGTAAATTGAATTGGAAGTCTCAGGTTTAAACGCTTAGTAAAAGGTGAGCGGCGCAGCATATGCCATCAGACAGCTTCCCTAGTTCTGAACACAGATGCGCTACTTACTGCCTGCTATGTATTGTCGTATCAATTATTAGGTACGGAATTATATTTTGGGAAGATAGTACGGATAACGATATAACGTTTCGGGCCCAGAAAATGTATATTAGATCGATGATTAAACTGAAAACAACAGACAGTTGTAAGCCGTACTTTGTACAGTATAAAACATTGATATTACCTTCTATTTAAATTTTGGAGACTGTAATGTTTATTCGATCAAATTCTAACCTTCTTAGCGTTTGTCTGATACTGTTCCAAGAAATACACGTGCTAATTCTAAACTCTGTCTGCACGGTGCTAAAACATTTATGGTACCACTGTTGGGATATCTCCTTTCTACTAAAAAAATCGTCAAAATCGGTTCATAAACGATGAAGTTATCCTAGTTATAATTGAGAACCTCCTCATTTTTTAAAGTCGTTTAAAATAGGAAACTATAACTTTTATTAATTATGATATTTCGGCATTTATGAAAGAGGACTGTTTTCTCAGTTTCTGAACTATAGGTCTCAAGAAAATATCCCGCAAATAATGCTTTAAGCTTTAATTCTAACCATTATGACTAAAACTAATCAACAATAGATTCATATTTTTTTTTTTTACACACAACGCCATCTAGTCCCAAGCTAAGCAGAGCTTGTGTTATGGGTACTAGACAACTGATATGAATACTAATATACTTTTTTTTTGTAAATACATACATATTATACATAGAAAACACCCAAACTCCGAAACAAATATTTGTAAATTACACAAACATTTCGTCCGACCCAGGATTTGAACCCGAAACCTCAAGCACAGCAGTCGCATTCACTACCACTGCGCCACCGAGGTAGTCATTGAAACCTTTTTAATACTTACGCTGCCAAATAAACTCGAATACTGAATTGCTTCTATAGCCGCTTGCAAACGAACTCCAGTATGAATATATATATACAAATTTTTACTAAAAAAATCCGACAAGAAAATAACTAGACCAAATTGAAATGGCACTACACGCTATGCTTCGGCATGAATGGGTCGGCTCGACCGGAGTGATACCCCGGCCTCACAGAAAACCGGTGTGAAATAGCGTTTGCGCTGTGTTTCACCGAGTGAGTGAGGACACCGGAGGCCCATACCCCAACCCCTCCCCCCATCCCCTTTCCCATCCCCCAAAGGTCGGCAACGCACTTGTGATGCCTTTGGTGTTGCGGGTGTCCATGGGCGGCGGTAATCGCTTACCATCAGGTGATACGTCTGCTCGTTTGCCCACTATTCAATAAAAAAAAATAAAAAAAACAAGAAAAGCACCAGCTTTCAAATAAAAAAATCGGTTCACCTACTCGAAATTTCTGAGCATAAAAAAGTAGTCGAATTGAGAACTGCCTACTTTTTTGTAGTCCGTTAAAAGAGAACCTGGAAGCTCACAATTATTTTGTAATCGACGAATTGTGGACAGTGAATAATAACTGACTACACGAAATAAAAAAAATAGAAATGAGTTGTACCAAAAATAGACATGATATTCGACAAGCAACTATTTAAGTAAATAATATTGTTTTCGATGTTGTATTTAGGGCAAAAACATATACAGTTTGCATTATGTTCAAAGGCCACAGAATGGATTGAATATCTTTGTCCGCTGACTTACGGTGCATTATTTTTACATGATGTTTTTTAATATCTCTGCGGTTAATAAAAGAAAGCATAATTAAATTTTATTATTTTTTATATAAATAATAAACAAATTACCATTTTAGAACCTTCTATTATATTCACAAGAACTTAACGGATGGTCATCTGAATTTATATTATGTCATTGTCATTTATGTTGTTCATTTTTGCCTTTAGCTTTACTATCACTGACACAAATGTCTATTTTATTAATGATTGTTCCAGTATAAAAACGCTACCCGATACACGACGACTATTTAAGAAAAGTCTCTTAGCTACTACTAATTCTGCTCATATCTGCTTGCAGTAAACTTATCATAATATATCGAGAGATTGATTGCCCTAATCCTGGCAGTTATGCCAGGATTAGGGCAATCAATCTCTTTGCGACCATTGGTCATCAAACAAATGAGAGTAAGGAGAACCCAAACACATTACACTGATCATGAATAGTATGGAGACATACCACGGATTCACAGAATAGTGAATGATATAGGAATCTTGTAAGTTAGGCGTACAGTAATTTAACAATTACAATATCAATTAATTAACATTATCTCATACACGGCAACATCAACAGTTTTTAATCACTACTACATTCGCCAGACCGGTTGGTACAGAGTTTGTATTGAGTTTATCTTTCTTTTTAACATCATTTAAAGACCTTAACAAGATTTTCTGCCCATTGCAATGATATTAACATGTCTAGAGTTGCTAGCATGTCACTACATGAATTACTTTTGGCCTTACGATTATAAAATAGGCAGTACCTATGAATTAATAATCAAATAGCTGAATATCAATTAAGGTCGTTTTAATAAAGAAAGTATTTAGTAGCTGTCCGAGACTTTTATTGCCGAATATTATAACCATAATAATATTAAAAATTATTGACCATCAAAACAATAGCATACTTAGTGACATTGACTGCGCTAATGTCATACTTTTTTAATCCGGAGCATCCATAATACAGGTATCTCTATAGCTATCTCGATCACTAGTCTCTTAAATTTATTGTTCTATTTAAGTAACGTACGTTAAAGCAATAATGTGTACTTAATTCAAACTGAAAACATCAATGCGGAGAAATAAAAAAAACAATTGATTTCACAAAATTTACTTATTCAATTTCGCTGCTCGGATAATTCAAACTGAATCAGAACGACAGTATAGCTCGTAATGAGACCCATTAAAGACAAAGGCAGTCTAGCATCAATGTAAAACAAGCCACAAGCTGACATCTTCTTGAATGATGATCGATACAGGCGTTGCACGTTCTTGGACAATTTTATTTGTAAATCTGTAAGTAAATTTAACATTTTATTCGGTTCACAAGACTTTAAAAACTCTTATAGACATAATTAAAGCTAACTTTTATATACTACTAAAACTTAACGTTGTTGACTACGTTCTCGTTTGTCCCCTTTTTTGTTACATTAAATAGACTATTAGCTATTGCTGACCATTCTTTTATAAATACAAAACGATTTTTTTATTTATATTAATAAAGTCGTTTTAGAAATTAACATCTTTCGTCATGATAATAGTGAAATATTACCTGAGCTTCTTGTTTTTGCAGCAAGTGCACACCAGTCTTGGCTATTTTCCAAAGCTATACAGAACTTCTCGCAATATAGGCACAATATTATAATAAGCGAAAAGGTTTTCATTAACCAAGTGATTACTGCAATAATGGAAAATGGTCTCCAGAAACCATACTGCAAATAGTTTTATTTTTAAATTTCTAACTGCTAACCATTACATCAATAAACTTAAATACTATATTTTTACTTACGTTTCCAATTTCGCTTGAATATTTCATAGCTTTAATTATTATCTGCACGTAAATTAATGCATGTAAAAATAATTCCAGTACGTAAAAGACAATCTGAAAAAAAAAAATTAAAATTAACAATACTCTTTAATTTAACAAAAACTGTGCTGTTCTTCCACTTTCAGTTACAAGCCTAATGGCTTTTTTTAATGTGCAGCTAAAGTTTTTGAAGACTTTCCCTCTGGCTTAACACAACAAAACACTTTGGAAACCAAGAAAAAACAGTTTGCTTTACATAAAAATAATTAATTAAAATACAAAACAGTTAAAACATAAAAATAAACACAGCTTTTCAAAATATTCCCCTCCAATCCTAATGCATTTATGCATTCGGGTGCACTAGCTTTTAAAACATTTAAAAAACGTGTCTTGTTCAAAAAATAATCGCCAAAAATTCTTCAACGGCCTCGTCTGCAGTACAAAATTTTCGCCCATAAAGTGTTTTTTTTTACCGTGGGTAATAAAAAAAATTGCATGGAGCTAAATCTGGGTTGTACTGAGGATAGGGTAACATTTGTACCCCCGAACCTGTCACATAGTCCATAGTTCTAGCAGCTGTGTTAGCGGTCGCGTTATCTTCGCGATGCATATCTCCGAAATCTTAAGGCAAACAAACTTCGCTACACCCTTTACTAGTAACTGTTCTACGGTCTTCTCACGGAATTACTGATACTGGTTAATTTTTTTATTAACGCTCCGACCACGCACTACTTTTGTGGGCAAATCGTCTTCTTCAAACTGCTGCTTAGTGAGAGAATCGTAGCTAGCATACATCGTTTTAGTTCTCTCCACCAAGTTAAAGTTCACGAGGAGCAGACTCTCCGAAAGCAGATTGTAAACTTTCTTGAGATTCCTTGAAGTTTAACCCTTCTTTATAATCATAGAAAATCATAGCACGAATATTAATATAACATAGGTGATTTTCACGAAGGAGGTTTGTGTCGATATTAGCCGTCAATCCAAAGTGATATGGTGACTTCCACATAAAGCGCAACAGCGACATAGTGTAGCGCCATCTACCGCAGACACACTGAACTACGCAGCAACGTACAACACGAATAAACTACCTATCCTGAATCGCGCAATAGAAGTTCTCGCGCCGATTATCATATGTACAACATCCCAACATTAACTGTTGGGCAGTAGCCAGCCAGGCATGATCACCGCGCCTGGTCGGAGGATCCTCCCTTTGTGTTGGTGGAACATGATACCCGTTCCTCCACAGTAGTTTCATGAAAGACGAAATTACATTTATTCTGGCTATCAATTTTCGGAAAAACCTAGATATGAGACCCAATACATTTACGTAATTATAGGCCAAAAATTATATGTAGTTACTTACAAAGTATTTAAACGTCAATTTTAAAGTATCATATCCACTTAGTATATCAGTGTACGTCTGAAACATTGTTTTGCAGTAATCTTTCATTTCCATGTTCCTCATTAATTGCGGACGTGATATTTCTTCCTTCCATAAATCGAGCATATCTTTTAAAAGTGTAACGCACCGTATTACATAAATCAAGTTGACGTCAAAACATATCAAAATAATTATAGAAAATATTGCCCAATAAAAAAAAAAAACATTGCAAAATGTAACAAACAAATATCCATGAAATAAAAAGCCAATTAACTAAGGTGAAGTACTTCACATAGTTTTGTTTGTTAAGAAATTTATAAATTCTGTTTATAGTCAAAACAAGTTCAATATTTTTATTAACTTGAACAATAGCTAAGAAACAGGTCAAAATATATCCAGTGGAGTAAAAGGCAAAATTATAAAACGATACAATATAAAGGAACTTCATATATTTTCTGATGGTTTTATCGAAAAAAGAATTAACTAAACGGAACAAAAGCATAAAAATTAATGAAGTAGTCCCGCAAATAGATATGACATTCGACAATCGACTATTCGGATAAATAAAATTCTTTTTGATACTTTTTGGTATTTAGGGCAAAAACATATATTTTGCATTATGTTCAAAGGCTGCAGCATGGTCTGAATATCTTTGTCTACAAAGTTATGGTATATTATTTTTACAGGATGCCTTTTATTAACCTTATCAATGATTACTGAATTCATGCTTATATTTTAAAAATCAATAAATAAACTTTTCAAACCAACTTTCGCGTCGTGGTGAAGTTTTTAACAACTGAATGTGAAGCTAGAATTTCCAAATTAACATTACCCGTGGTATAACCTAATTGGATAGAGTACTTTTGATTTTATCTGGTTATACTATCACTCGACTATGATTAAATAGTATTTTTGGTTCCTATCTTGTCAGACTTGAGGATTTTGTACGAAAGGTATAATATTTCCAATTTCGAGTATTACACATGTAGTCCCATTGTTTTAGTTGTTGGTTATCCTTACAGCCAAGCCAGAGGTCGTAGCTTCAATTCTTACTCAAACACATAATTGTGTGTGGTCTAAGTATGTATCTATTTAGATATATATATAAGTATCAGCAGATCCAGCGAACTTCGTACTGTGTATGTGTGTATTTATACATAATAATACCTAATGATAACTACAGATTATCCTGCTGTCAGATCTTTCAACAATACTTGGACACGTTTACATATCATATTATGATATACGCATATCTATTACAAAATATTTACTTATCGTTCAATGTTGAGTGCGCATGGGACTAATTCCGCACACGAGCCCACCACTGTTACTCCTGTAAACAATGATCAACAGCAGTGACCCTCGAACACACCGAGTTATGACACTTTGCAAGTCCCAGGTAAATTTAAAACCGAATCAGGTGTTGAGCATTGACACAATCGTGAATTAACTAATTTAAATGAAATGATTTTAATTTTAGGAACAGCATGGGCCACCACGCATTGTCGAACGCGCACGATATATCTAAGAAGATACCTAAGACGTATTGAAACCTTGACTCGGTGACAGTTCGCCTTACAGATATAACCGCATCAGTTGTCAATTTACCCAACGTAAACCCTAATGGTCTATCATGAAACTTAACTCCACCTGGTAGAAGTCGTGGTACTACAAGACGTTCTAATAGCTTTCCTAGCGATGGTAGCAATGTTATGGGTTGATAGGATTTAGGATCGTCCTGCGGCTTATCGCCGCTTTTTGGTATTATACATATATTACCGCACCGCCAAACACTAGGAATACACCTTCCACAATGCAACGTTTAAAAACTCTTAAAATCGTATCACTCGAAATCTTAAAAGCTTCTTTTACCATTTTGTTTAATATTTAATCATCACCCAAACCCTTGTTCAGTGGCAATAATCTAACAATACTGAGGAATTCTACTGAAGATGGTAAGTCAAACATTGGAGACAGTGGTGGTTCGATAGCCCACTGCCTAATTTGTCGGTGATAATCCGTGTCATCCTCCGGCCGATCGTCAGGAACAAGTGATTCTAAAAAATATTTTGCCATTTGTTCCACTATTATTAATTTTGTAGGCATGCAAGGTCAATTGATCTATTTGCCTTAAATTCATAATACAAAGGTGACCACGGACCCTCTTTATCGAGTTTATCAACAAGTTTACGATGACGTTTTTTTACGAGCCTTCCGATAAATTCTATGAAGTTCGACTAATTTATAATTCCACCAATGACATCTACGAGTGTTAGTGATAGATCCGCGGTCTATACAAACATCAGCACAATATGTGAAAATATCTGATAATATGTCTGCGCTTTTCTCAGCTGATAGACCACTGCGACTACTCCTTGGCATGTACTGCAAAGAGTGAACCAAATAAATCCCAAGCGCCTTTTAGTTTCAAATCTAAAATTGTAAGGAGTTTTTTACGGATATTGTGCAACCATTGGTATGAATTCTTACACGATTACTACAGTGATCACTACAGGATGCGTCTGGTAGGACACGCCATCCAAATATCGAGACGTTGCTGCGCGTAAGCGTCACGTCAATAGAAGACTCACCCATTGGGCTGCAAAAGGTTGGTGGTGCATCAGGGGTATTATGAGATTCATTGCCGCAATAAAATCTTCAACCGCACAGCGCCGAGCCATGTTTGTTGAACACAACTTGCCATACCATAAAGTAGAAGATGCGTTGACATCAGCGCCAACGATAACTTTATGTCCCACGAGGGACCTCATTAAGTCCTTCACAGCACAGTTTCCTGAGAGGTCGAGATATTGTACTGAACATATATAAGAAGTCACTTGGAATACGCATGTAAATTTAATTGTTAAGTTAATTTTATATGGTAATAAAATTACTTTGTTTGAAAATAGCTAGTTCATCATTACACTTTTAAGTCTTTAGATACAGAATAAAAGCCGTATTATAATTATAAGAAAATTATACTTTACAAGGTCAATGATCACTAAGAGCACTGACGAAATATATATTGTGTCAAAATTTAGGTATTTTTTAAAGACTTTATATTTTTCATGACAATTACGATTCTGTGAATGGTGTTCATGGTAAAGACTCCCCTTGTAAATCCACAGTCACACATCAATATATCAGTCTCTTATAAATATATTATTCAACGCATTTGTAATGACAAAAAATAAAAATTAAACGTAATGATTATTAAATTTCATTATTTAATTTTCAGATAACGCAAACTGAATCAAGACAACAGTATAGCTGGTGATGAGACTTGTCAAAGACAAAAGCAGTGCAGCATCAATATAGAACAAATCAAGAGCTGATATCTTCTTGAACGATGCCCAATACAGACGTTGTATGTTCTTGGATAATTTTAGTAGTAAATCTGTAATTTAACCTTTGATTAGTACATTGCTATAAGTCCAGATCACAATCCTACTAATATTATAAAAGTTTGTAAATATGGATGGATGGATGTTGGTTACTCTTTCACGTAAAAACTAGTGAATGGATTTTGATAAAACTTTACAATAATATGGCTTATACATCAGAATGATACATAGGCAACAATTTATAAAAGATACTAGCTTCGACTCGCGTTGCCCGCGGTTATTGTCGTACCGCTGATAGCACCGCGGGGTTCAGCTAGTCCGTAATAAAGTAATGTATAGTGAACCATACTGAAAAATATTGATAAATAATCTAGACTAAACGGAAAACTAGTTTAGCCAGTGGATTTCGTGTAATATTTTCAGTTGTGTATTTTTTTTTTACAGAAAACCCTGTAAATAATTCAATCGTGAAATCAATTAATGGCATTAATGAAACGTTTATTATGTTAACTATACAAATAACTTTAAAATACATAAAACAAATCTATCAAACTTTCGAAATTACTAAAGAGGACTAATATGATACCTGAGCTATCTGCTTTTGTTATAAGTGCACACGAGTCTTGGCTGTTTTCCATAGCTATGTATATTTTTTCACAATGTACACACAACATTATAATAATTGAAAAGTTTTTCATGATCAAAATGGTCATGTGGCATGCAGGTCTCAAAAAAATATCCTGCAAATAATATTTTTAAGTTTTGATCTGAAAAAGTAACGTAAAACCGACCGTAACCATTTTCTAATACTTACTCGTCCAATTACACTAGAGTATTTAAAAATATCAATTGCTGCTTGCACAGAACCTAGTGCACGGGCAAAAAATTCCAAAACGTTAAACAGAATCTGGAAAATTGTTATGAAATTATCAATCCTGTTTAATTTGACAAAAGTTTTCAAGACGGTGTCTTTGAAACGGAAAACAAACAAATTATCTTAGAAGTTCTAGAAATTACGAATCGTAAAAATGTATGATAATACATACAATAACGTGAGTTATATGTTGTTAAATTATTATACATTAATAGTTAACTTACAAAGTGCTTGAAGGTAAATTTTAAAGTATCATATCCACTTAATATATCAGTGTATGTCTGAAACATTGCTGCACAGTAGTCTTCCATGTCACTGTCCTCCAATAGACGAAGACGTAAAATTTCTTCATTCCATAAATCGAGCATATCTTTTAAAATCGTTATACACCGTATTGCATAAATTATATTAACATCAAAACAAATAAACATAAAGTTCAATAAAAAAGATTTTGAAGATCGATTATAATAAACGATCGGAATGTAGACAACAAATAAACCTAGCATAAACATCCAGTTCCCTAAGGTGAGGAACTTAAGACATTTTTTGTTGTCTAAAAATCTATGAATCTTTTGTATATTTAAAACAAATTTAATATTTTCATTAAAATGAATAATGGCTAAGACCCAATTCAAAATAAACCCGTAAGAATAAAAGCAGATATAATAATACGAGATAAAATAAGTAATGACCATATGTTTTCTAACAGTGTCATCGACATGTATTTTACATAACATGAACAAAAGTACAGAAATGAATAATATAGTCCCGAAACTTGATATTAAACACGATTTATAACTGTTTGGATAAATAACATTGTTCTTGATACGATATTTAGGATAAAAACCTAACGTTTGCATAATGTTCAAAGGCCGCAGCAAGGATTGAATGTCTTTGTCCACTGTCTTACAGTACATTATTTTATCAAAATGTCTCTTATTATTTTTACCGATAACTACTGAGCTCATGATAACATTTAAATTATTTAAAAAACCAATTTAATGATGCGTTTAAAATTTTGTTTGGTATTTAAAAGAACTTTGAATGGTGACTGTGGTACAAAAAGCGGCCACGTCCTATGTTTAGTGTCAAGTAATTTAATAGAACGCTGCCGTCTATTAATTTATCATGTGACATACTTCAATCAATAAATTAATAGACGTGTTTACAAGCCTTTGCCTGAAGTGTGTTTAGATAGAATAATATTTTTGTATAAATAAGTTTTGCGCTTTGTTTTATGAAAGTATTTAATTAGATTTGGTATCGCTCTAGCAAGTATTTTATATTATGCTGTTTTAGTGAATTTAATAATTAAGGTAATTATTAAGGTAACAAATTTAAGTATTTGGTGACGGGGTGGAAAATACAGACCAAGTAAGTTCAAATTCGATCCTTAAATCAACGCTTAGTCTTTATCAGGCGAAAGAAACTAACAGGATTCCCACTATCGATCTTCGATCACGTCTTTCCATTGCTTCTGGGTTTCCTTAGTCGTTTCCTACGGTACGGTATCCACGACATGAATTGGGGTGATGACATTCTGTACTAATAGTCTATCTCCACGCAGCCTATTAACAGTATTTGATATTTTTTTGGAGTCAGCTTATTTTTAGGATTCCGTACCTAAAGGGTAAAACGCGGCCCTATTACTAAGACTTAGCTGTCCGTCTGTCCCTCCGTATGTTGCTTGACTGTATCTCATGCACCGTAATAGTTAGACATTTGATTTTTTTAGAAATAATGTATATCTGTTGCCGCTATGACAACAAATACTAAAAAATATAATAAAATAAATATTTAAGGGGGCTCCCATACAACAAACGTGATTTTTTTATCGTTTTTGCTCGAGACAAGCAGTTCGTTTATAAAACGCCCTTCCAGTCGCAATAAGACATGCGAAAACATGAACTGTCTTTAAGAGATCTATAAGAGTCTATTAGAGATATCAAAATGCGGAAAACGTGCCAGAAATTTCGCCACCTCAAAACAGATGGTGCTAGCATGATCCGAAGGGCCGGTTACTGGGCTTGGTTAAGCTTAGCTCAGCAGTGGGAGGAGGCCAATTGACGCTTGATCCATATTGGTACTCCGCTGATGGTATTGGTACCACACAGTAGAGGCGGCGAACTTCCTCACTCCAACTCCCTAAATTAGGCAATAGCCTTTAATTTGATTGTTGATTGTGATCTGTAAAATAGTTGACTGTATTGTTATGCATTGTAAATACATTTCTGTGTGCACAATTATATTGCTAACTAAGCATTATTTTGAGGTTTGTTTTGAAAAGTGGTGACTTATTATTAAGTGAATATCCTAAAAAATATATCAACACAAATGTAATGTTCTTTGACAGGAATAATGACAATATTAAAACGATGACGTGGGAATGAATATATCAAAAGGTATTATTGTTGATTTTACTAAACTATTATTTAACTTCCTATCAAAACTTCATTTTCGTGGCCTGCCATGCATGAACACCTCGCCTGGTCGGAGAATTCTCCCTTTGCGTTAGAGCATCGTAATGAATTTTGACTAACCTAAAGAAAATAGCAGAAATAAATAGTAATATCTCGAAGATAGTTATTACACTCGATCCTCGTCTATTTATATAAACTACATTGTTCTTGACTATGATTTAGGACAAAAACTCAACGTTTGCATTATGTTCAAAGAACGCAGCATGGATTGAATGTCTTTGTACACTGACTTATGGTTTTAGTCATAGGTTGTTAAATTCATGATTATATTTTAATTCATTCTATTATCTTCGAATAGATTATTGTTTCGACTTTGATACCTACTTTGGAACGACTAACTGTGTTACTAAGCAAGGTCAAATTACTAGTCAGTAGTATTTAATTATTTCCTTAATTTCATTATCTTCATTACTATTTATTAGAAAAGATTGTAGTTTGTAACATTTCAACATTTTTTTTTTAGATTTAGTTTAATGTCACAATGAGAATGTATGATAATTATGAAGTATACTTTTTTTTCTTCCTTTCAGACTTTTATAAATTAACTATCCAGTATCTTAACAAATCGAATTCGTTTTCATTACAGTGTGGAATGTCGCCATTTTTACAGTCATGCAGTTGACGGCTCAACGAGAAGACGACTTGTCAATGATTCTGACGTCATACCCAAGTTTCATGGACAATTTAAAGATTAATTGTGTAACTCAATAATTATTAAATCCTAGCATGGGACATTCGTTACTAAATTTTAAATTGATATATTGATTGTTAAGTTTTTTTTAAAAGTAACGCTAATTAATATACTACTTGGATATTTTAGATTTTTAATTATGAAAAAAAACTTGTTTTGAAGCATTTTTGACAACTTGACTTTGCACATCACTGATTTCTGCTAGGAAAATTTCTTTTATGTTTATTTCACATGTTGTGAAACTGAAAAGTCTTCGGGTTTTTATTCGTTTATTAAATTAGGATCTGTAAAAAATATACACATAATAATACCCCTTCAGAAAATAACACACAGTTATTGTCTGAAGGGGTATTGATTGTGGTTGTACTTGGTGTAAGTTCTTTAATAAGAAGACGAGTTTATTTATTTATGTATTCCATAATGGAGAAGCTAACTTAAACTTTTATTACTATAATAATGGAATAAAAACTCAATGAAAACCATTCATCACAAAATAAAAAATAAATTCAATAATTCGACTCGGTTAAATACTGTAATAAATTATATTTATAAAACACTTTGCGAGTACACTTAATTCTATTGAAAAAATATCTAGTTCTTTGTGAATGAATATTTCGCGTCAGGGGTGCTTTTTCAAGTAAGTTAGTCCTGGCTACTTTAAACTTGACAACGTTTATTCTGTACAATCAAAGTAGAATATTTTTATGCTCTGAATATCTGTATAACATTACGAATGTAGGAAATATTCTATTCATTCAACTAAAAATATTTATTTTAAGCAGAAGAAACCAAATTATCACGAAAGATTAATATTAAATAAATAAAATATTAAAAGAAGACAAAAATATTACAAGAAAGCAAACTGTAGAAGGATAATAATGTGCTGAATAACCCATCTTAATATTTTCACCAGTAGCATAGCGTCTAAATAAAATAGACCACAAATGCTCATCTTGTTGAATGTAGCGATGTGTAGTCGTTGAACATTCTTGAACAGCATTCCCTCTTCTGCTGTGGAATGTTAAGAACTACTTTAAATATGGAACAGTTCTAAAAAACAGAAAAGAATTTCTAGAAATTCCAGAAAATAGCCTATCGCAAAACAAAATGATATAGGACCAAGCCAAAATGACTGAACCTAACAACTTTTTCACGTAAATGCTAGTGGCTTATTTGGTGGCCTTACAAAATGTTAGGTTACTCAAACCTGTTATTACTGACTGTCAAAACTAAGTAATATATTCGTTTATTTTGAGAAAACAGTCCAGAAAATATTCCCAAAATATTAGAAATGATCGAATAAAATATTCATAAAGAAGCAAAATATGAAAGACTTCATTTATAGAATAACACCGTATATAAATGATAAATTTGACCGAGATAATATTTTACAAATATCTAGTGCTTTGTTGACAGAATCATAGAATGATTGATATTGCAGGGATAGCACTACATGCAAAATAAAGTTTTTAGACATCCAAGCAGCAACTATAATCGGTTGAGCAAAGCTATCACGCTAAAAATAAAATCAATAACAATTTATCAATCAACGAGGTATTATGTCAATATCTTCTTTGCATTTATGTTTTTACTACTCGTAACAAGTAGATACTCACCTTGTATATTATGAAATCTAATAACATTTTAACGTATAGTAACGTGTGCAAAAAGCTTTCAATCATATTGTAGAGGACCTGAAATAAAACGATCAGTCAAGAATTCAACTTACAAGTTATAGTACTGATAACAGCACAGATAGGTACTAACCAAAATTCCAAAAGTACGATTACAGATATTGTAGCACTTCAGTATTCGATTATATGCCTGGAATAACTTTCGGCACATGTGTTGATTACGAGTACTACTAGAGCTACAATCACATTATCTGCTGATGCCGAATATCTTTTCCTTGAGGTCGATGTCAAAGGATCCAAGATGGTTCTAGGTGTGGTCTATTGTCCTCCCTCTATTGATTACTTCTCCAGTCTGGAAACGGTACTGGAATCTTTAGAGTCAGAATATGCACATCATGTCATCATGGGAGATTTTAATACTAATCTTACCCACCAGTCCTCACGTACCTATAAACTCCTACAAATGATCGAATCGGCCGGTATGCAAGTCTTACCTCTTCTACCAACTCATCACAATCATCCGGGGAACGAAACGTGGCTTGATTTGATCATTACGTCTGACCCAACACTAGCCCGTAATCACGGTCAACTCCTTGCCCCTGGCTTTTACAACCACGACCTCATTTTCCTTTCGTACATCCTGAAACCTCCTAAACATCCTCCCAGAGTACTGCACAGGCATTGCTTTGGCCGCCTGGATTTGGATAGGCTTCGTGATGACGCATCCAAACTTAACTGGGATATAGTAACTGCGGCTTCTAGCCTGGACGATAAAGTTGTAGCTTTTAATAATGCGGTTAACAGCTTATACGACATACATGCTCCTATCAAGAAGATCAAACTGTAGAGATCACCCGCACCTTGGATGACGAAGGAGATTCTTTTGGCTATGAGCCGAAGAGATAGGGCTTTCGCTAGACACAAGGCGGATCGTACAGATGTAAAATGGAATTTGTACAAAAGTGCAATGAATCGATGTAATCAGGTGATACGCAATGCCAAACGCCGTTATATTCTTGACAACCTTACTTTTTCCTTCCCTGCCGATACCTGAAAATTTCTTGGAAGTCTGGGTATTGGTAAACAGACACCTAATCACCAAACCGAGACGGTTGTGTTGGATAACATTAACCGTCATTTCTCTACGTGCACCTGTTTGGACCCCCAAACAAAACATCTTACTGTCAATTACTTGATGGGTTTACATTCTCCTAATGTAACTTCCTTTCAATTTGTTCCAGTTGAACATTGTGAGGTCAAAAAGGTAATCCTCTCTATTAAATCCAACGCTGTGGGCTTTGATCAGATCAGCAGACGCATGATCATAACCATACTTGATCAACTTTTACCTGCCATCTCCCACATCATAAACTATTTCTTATACTCCAGAACGTTCCCTTCACTTTGGCGTAAAGCCTATACTATTCCTTTACCGAAAATCACAAACCCCACTCTTCCTATGCACTTTCGACCTATATCCATCCTCCCATTCCTTTCCAAAATTCTTGAAGCCTGTGTCCATAAACAGCTCTCCGGTTTTATTCACAAAAATGACTTATTAAGCCCTTATCAATCTGGTTTTAGGCCTGGCCATAGCACTACTACTGCTCTCCTCAAAGTGACTGGTGATATTAGGGCGGCTTTGGAAGATACAAAAGTAACAGTCTTAGTTCTGGTGGACTTTTCAAAGTCAAAGTCAAATCATTTATTTCCATAGGCCCCAAAAGGCACTTGAACACGTCAGAAATACAAACATCAAACATTATTAATACAAATATAAAATAAAACTCAAGTACTGAATTGATCAGTGATAAAAGGATGTAACTCAAGTAATCAATGATTTGAATTACCGGAGCTTAGATTGATTTCGATTCAACTCAAAGGTTTAAATTGAAATCAATCCAAGTACCAGCTCCGATGGGTATTGCATTCATGAGAAGAGCTGGTGAGAAACTCATGTGCACCATCTTTTCCAATAATTCATACAAAGTTTGTTTGTTTTTGACAATAATACTTATATGTGCAAGTTAAGGCAACCAAAACACAAAGGCTAGAAAACGGTCTAAAGAAATATTAAAATTAGGGAAACCAATTTTTTGTCTAATAAAATAATTATAATTAGTCCATAGCATATAAGGTTGCAATCACTTACACATCAAGGAGTAAAAGCAATGTGTGCATACATACTGGTTCCAGAAAAAAACTCAAATGTCTGGTAATCAATGCAGAATAAGATGCCAAGAATTAATTACAATCAAATAAATTATATTAAGGATTGTAAATAAATAAATATATTGCGTATCAAATCAATCAATCAAATCAACACCAAATTCTCACTCACACCCAAGGCACCGCGTCGGTCAAGAAATCGTTCACCGCATAATAGCCTCTCTCCACAAGACGACTCTTAACGGTACTCTTGAACTTTTGTAGGGGTAAGTTCAAGATTTCGACAGGAATTTTGTTGTATAAACGCACACCAAGTCCTTCAAATGAATTGTGGACTTTGTTCAAGCGATAATATTGGCCTACTAATTTGTGCTTATTCCTTGTGTTTAGTGAATGATGAAAACTTTTGTTAGTGTATTTATGTATGTTTTTTCGTACAAACATAATATTAGCAAATATATATTGAGATGCTACTGTTAAAATACCTATTTCCTTAAATCGTTCTTTCAGAGAATCTCGAACTTTGAGTTTGTAAATCGCACGAATTGCCCGTTTTTGAATTACAAAAATGGTTTGAATATCAGCTGCCTTGCCCCATAGTAGAATACCATATGACATGACTCTGTGAAAATAACTAAAATAAACCATTCGCGCAGTTTCAATATTAGTTAACTGGCGAACTTTCCAAACAGCGAATGCCGCGGAGCTCAGTTTCCCTGCTAGATACGATATATGCATTTAACACCGTCAATCACGATATTCTCCATCCATATGTCCATCCTCTCCTATCTCGTGATCTCACCTGAAGCACTGGAATGGTTCTCATCTTATCTTCAGGGACGCCAGCAGTCCGTACGGGTTGATGACCTCTCCTCGACCTGGTGTGATCTCAACTCTGGTATCCCTCAGGGCGGTATACTCTCACCTTTGCTTTTCTCTTTGTTTATTAATCTATTAACTCCTGAACTTCACAGTGCGTATCATCTGTATGCTGACGACCTGCAACTGTACGCTCATGCCAACGTTGAAGATATAGCAACAGCAATCGACAAGATTAACATAGATCTTAAGGCTATCGAAAAGTGGTCGGAGAGGTTTGGGTTATCGGTTAATCCGACAAAATGCCAAGCTACAATAATCGGCAGCCACCATTCGATGAACAGAGTCGGTATCGAGACGTTGCCGAAGATAATCTTAAATGGTACCACTATCCCTATTCGTTCAACAGTGAAAGACCTAGGCTTACAACTCGACTGCAGTTTGACCTGGCGTGGTCAAGTTACATATGTATGTCAGAGGGTTACCAACATCCTGAGGACATTATATCGTCTAAAAAACTTCCTCCCTGTGAAAACTAAGGCAGCGCTTGTGCAGTCTCTAGTGATCCCTTTAATCGACTATGGTGACGTGTGCTACTATGACCTGAATGCAGATCGCCTCAACAAGTTAGATCGTCTTCTCAACAACTGCATTCGATTCATTTTTAATCTTCGTAAGTATGATCATATTTCAATTATTCGTTCCGAGCTCAAATGGTTACCTATTTGTCAACGCAGGAAATTGCGCGCTCTCACTTGCCTGTATACTATCCTCAACTCCCCATCCCGTCCTACTTATTTAACATCACAAATTCAACTCTTATGCAATGACCACAACAGCGACCTTCGTTCTTCTAACAATCTCCTACTACTTTGTCCCTCTCACACCACTGCGTTTATGGGCTCTTCTTTCATCGTACAGTCTATTCTTTTGTGGAATGCGCTGCCTGTTGAGGTCAGAATGGCCGGAAGTCGCTTCTCATTCAAGATGAGGGTGAAGGAGCTCTTATTGAGTGAATTGGCGAAACTGGCGAGCTCTTAGATCATCTCCTAGTACCCACAGCGGTATATGTATGCGTAGATATATTTATAATGTGTCTCTGTGAGTGTGTATGTATGTATGTATTTATGTATATATGCGTATTATTGGATATATTTATTAAATGTCAAATAGTTTATAATTTAATACATAACCATTAAGTGCACCTACTTCATCTTTTCTCTGCATCGCCCAATCGGTCGACTGGCAGAAAATGCCTTTGGCATTAAGTCCGCCGATGCATGTATTTGTGCATAAAGTTATAAATAAATAAATTATTCCAAAGCCTAATATTTTCCTGAAGCAGATTCACTAAGCAGATAGCGTAAATTATATTTATATCGAAACATAATAACAAAATTATACTCCAGGAAAATGAAGTATATGAGTTTTCAAATACCATATAATTGCATAAGATACATTTTTTTAAGTTTACATAAAAAATTGAGCACATGACCACTCTAATCCAATTACAGATCGTGTAGTTTCTAAACCTGTATTTGAACATAATGATACCTTCTTGGATGATAAGGACGAAATCAATGTTGTTATTAGTTTGAACAACGGCAGCAATTGTATTCATCAGATACCCGACTGAATAGAAGATAACGTCTAACGTCCAAAAAAGAAACCAACAGACCACGTTACCACGACCAACGTACCAAGGGCATCTACCAATTATCAACGTAACAGCTATATTGTGCCCGTGAGTATGGCTTTTAATTAGCTTTGTGAGCAGGACATTATAGAACCATTCTCTATAAGTGTCTCAGAGGTGCAAAAGTGTCTGAGCCTTAAGTTTTTTAAAAGTTAAATAAAAAAATAAAAACAACAACAGTTTTTGCCGTTGCTCATAACCTAATATTTAGTATATCACTACAGGTGAGGACTTGTAATTGGCTCACTGTTATCTACTTGATTGCAAATGTAATTATGTTAGCTGTAAGTCCTCCATAACATAATTAAATTAATTAATTAATATAATTTACTCGCGCAGCCCAGCAACCGCCCAAACACAAAATCTACCAATACAGTTGTTCTATTTTTCGTGTGGTATCCCTTTTAGTTCCGCTATTCCCCGCATATGAAAAGAACGGCAGCAGCCAACACACAAAACTGTAATATTGTTATTTATATGTCAACACTTTAGATCGTCCATTCTCCGCTAGGTGTAGAATTCTTTTTTTTTTCGACACGACAATTAGTGTTTATTATTTTTTTATTACTTATTTTTTTATTTTTTATGATAATGTTTAACACTACACTATACAACTCTCAATAAAATTACTTTATTTAAAAAATGCTAGTTCATCATTGCACTTTAAAGTCCTTAAATACAGAATTAAAGTCGTATTATACTGATTGAAGTCGGGTGAAATTTATTTTCAAAATTATATACGAGAACGATGTAAACTTTACAAGGTCAATGAACACTAAGAACACTAACGAAATATATATTGTGTCAATGCTAAGAGTTAGGTAATTTTTAAACACTTTATATTTTCCATGACAATTCTGATTCTGTGGATTAAAGTCACACATATATATTATATATATCAGTCTCTTATAAATATATTGTTCAACGCATTTGCAATGGCAAAAAAAAACAATAATTATTAAGTTTAATTATTTCATTTTCAGATAACGCAAACTGAATCAGGACAACAGTATAGCTGGTGATGAGACTTGTCAAAGACAATAGCAGTGCAACATCAATATAGAATAAATCACAAGCTGATATCTTCTTGAACGAAGACCAATACAGACGTTGTATGTTCTTGGACAATTTTAGTTGTAAATCTGTAATTAAACCTTTGATTAGTACATTTCTATAAGTCCAAAACAAAATAAAGTAAAATAAAATATAAAATACTGTAACTATACTGAACTGTATAGATCAATATTATAGACTATTTTTTCAGTTGTGTCAAATTCTTTTAGAGATGGCCCACTGCCCACAAGCCTGTAAATGATTCAATCGTTAAATCAATTTATGGCATTTATTAAACCTTTATTATGTTAACTATACAAATAATTTTAAAAAATCCATAAAACAAATCTATCAAACTTTCGACATTACTAAAGAGTACTAATATGATACCTGAACTATCTGCTTTTGTTATAAGTGCACACGAGTCTTGGCTGTTTTCCATAGCTATGTATATTTTTTCACAATGTAGACACAACATTATAACAATTGAAAAGTTTTTCATGAGCCAAAGGGTCATGTACCATGCAGGTCCCAAGAAAATATCCTGCAAATAATATTTTTAAGTTTTGAACTGAAAAAGTAACGTGAAGCCGACCGTAACCATTTTTCGAATACTTACTCGTCCAATTACACTAGAGTATTTAAAAACATCAATCACTGCTTGCACAGAACTTAGTGCACGGACAAAAAATTCCAAAACGTTAAACAGAATCTGGAAAATTGTTATGAAATTATCAATCCTGTTCAATTTGACAAAAGTTTTCAAGACAGTACCTTTAAAACGGAAAATAAACAAATTATCTTAGAAGTTCTAGAAATTACGAGTCGTAAAAATTTATGATACTACATACAATAACGTGAGTTACATGTTGTTAAATTGTCATACATTAATAGTTAACTTACAAAGTGCTTGAAAGTCAATTTCAAAGTATCATATCCACTTAGTATATCAGTGTATGTCTGAAACATTGCTTTGCAGTAGTCTTCCATGTCCCTGTCCCCCAATAACCGAACACGTAAAATTTCTTCATTCCATAAATCGAGCATATCTTTTAAAATCGTTATACACCGTATTGCATAAATTATATTAACATCAAAACAAATCAACATCAAGTTCAATAGAGAAATTATTGAAGTTTGGCTATAATAAACGATCGGAATGTAGCCAACAAATAAACCTAGCATAAACATCCAGTTCCCTAAGGTAAGGAACTTAAGACATTTTTTGTTGTCTAAAAATCTATGAATCCTTTGTATATTTAAAACAAATTTAATATTTTCATTAACTTGAATAATGGCTAAGACAAAATTCAAAATAAACCCGTAAGAATAAAAGCAGGTATTGTAATACGAGGTAAAATAAGTAAGGACCATATGTTTTCTAACAGTGTCATCGAAATGTATTTCACATAACATGAAGAAAAGTACAGAAATGAATAATATAGTCCCGAAACTTGATATTAAACACGATTTATAACTGTTTGGATAAATAACATTGTTCTTGATACGATATTTAGGACATAAACCTAACGTTTGCATAATGTTCAAAGGCCGCAGCATGGATTGAATTTCTTTGACCACTGTCTTACAGTACATTATTTTATCAAAATGTCTCTTATTACGTTTATCGATGACTACTGAGCTCATGATTACATTTAAATTATTTACAAAATCAATTTATTGATGCGTTTAAAATTTTGTTTAGTATTTATAAGAATTTTGAATAGGTGACCGTGATACAGAAAGCGGCCACGTCCTATGTTTAGTGTCAACTAATTTAATAGAACGCTACTTTCTATTAATTTATCATGTGACATACGTCCATCAATAAATTAATCGACGTGTGTGTGAAATAAGTTTTGTGCTTTGTTTTATGAAAGTATTTTATTAGATTTGGAATCGCTCTAGCAAGTATTTTATATTATACTGTTTTAGTGAATTTAATAATTAGGTAACAAATTTAAGTATTTGGTGACGGGGTGGAAAACACAGACCATATATGTTCAAAATCGATCCTTAAATCAACGCTGCGTCTTTATCAGGTGAAAGAAAGTAATAGGATTCCCACTATCGATCTTCGATCACTTCTTTGAAGTGCTTCTGGGTTTTCTTCGTCGTCGTTTCCTACGGTACCCACGACATGAATTGGGGTGATGACATTATGTACTATTAATCTATCTCCACGCAGCCTATTAACAGTATTTGATAATTTTTTGGAGTCTGCTTATTTTTAGGATTCCGTACCTAAAGGGTAAAACGCGGCCCTACTAAGACTTCGCTGTCCGTCTGTCCATCCGTATGTTACTTGGCTGTATCACATGCACCGTAATAGTCAGACATTTGAAATTTTCAGAAATGATGTATGTCTGTTGCCGCTATAACAACAAACACTAAAAACATAATAAAATAAATATTTAAGGGGACTCCCATAGAACAAACGTGATTTTTTTTTATCGTTTATCCTCAATACTTATAACGGCAATAGGATTTTTTTTTTCTTATTTAGGTAGACGCTTGAAATGTATAGACGACTCGCAACTGGGTCAATTTTATTTATTTGTTTTCTTTTCAAGTTTAGTACAAATAATTGTAGGTAAGTAGTAAGTTAAACTAATTCATAAAGGCAACCTAGGGAATCGATCACCTTCAAATGTAACTACTGCTGATGCGAAAAACTGTAGTAGTTTGAAATACGTATTGAAACTGATAAACATAGGCTCCAAAATTATGTTTATTTATTGAACAAAAATCGTAGAGGGGTTTATTGATATAGCACTGGTGTCAAGTGCATATCAGGCATCCGAAGCCTACAAGGATGTTAAACGGCGGTGCATTAACTCATGCAGGTGTAGTGGGACTATATTCTACAATTCTCATTTCTCTCGTTCCTGTAACCGCGTTTGGAATTTCCAATTGATCCGCACCGAAATCTTCTTCAATCGCAACACTGAAACACGGTCATTTTGACGATTTAGTTAATGCGAAATAAACTGATAGTAGGCTTAATTCCATTTCATTAATGGCACCTTCAAATGCGGTCACCCTCGATGCCCTTGCTCCGTATCTGTCCGGATATCAAAATTTCCACCACATGCCAGAAATTTCGCCACCTCCAAAGAGATGGTGCTAGCATGATCCGAAGGGCTGCTACCGGCTGGGCTTAGCTTAACTCAACAGCGGGAGGAGGCCAATTGCCGCTTGATCCATATCGGTACTTCGCTGATGGTATTGGTACCACACAGTAGAGGCGGCAAACTTCACTCACTCAGACACCCTAAATTAGGCAATAGCCTGTAATTTAATTGTTGATTGTGATCTGCAAAACAGTTGACTGTATTTGTATGCATTGTTAATACATTTCTGTGTGCACAGTTATATACTAACTAAATATTATTTTGAAGTTTATTTTGAAAAGTGGTAGTAGGTGACTTCAAGAGACCCAGGGGCCGTAGCCCGTTGCGCTGGGTGGACCAAGTTCGCACTTCTCTCGGCACTACGATCCATGCTGCCCTACACACTGCTAAGGATAGAAACAGGTGGCGAGCTATCACTCGCACAATACTACCAAATAGAGGTACGACCCTCAGAATTGAGGATAACGACGCAAGGACGAGAAAGTGTAAGTGACACACAAATGTAATGTTCTAAACTGAAACTCAACGTTTGCATTATGTTCAAGGGCCGCAGCATGGATTGAATGTCTTTGTCCACTAACTTATGGTACATTATTTTTACAAGATGTCTCTTATTGTTTTAGTCATAGGTTGTTAAATTCATGATTATATTTTAAATCATTCCATTATCTTCGAATACATTATTGTTTCGACTTTGATACCTACTTTGGAACGACTAACTGGGTTACTAAGCAAGGTCAAATTTCTAAATTAGTATCAAGTAATTGATTAGAGTGCTTGCTTCCATTAATTAATCTGTCATTATTTTCTGACGCAGTTACCAGTCAGTAGTGTTTAATTATTTCCTTAATTTCATTACCTTCATTAATATATATTACAAAAGATTGTAGTTTGTAACATTTCAACATATTTTTTTTAGATTTAGTTTAATGTCACAATGAGAATGTATGATAATTATGAAGTATACTTTTTTTTCTTCCTTTCAGACTTTTATAAATTAACTATCCAGTATCTTAACAAATCGAATTCGTTTTCATTACAGTGTGGAATGTCGCCATTTTTACAGTCATGCAGTTGACGGCTCAACGAGAAGACGACTTGTCAATGATTCTGACGTCATACCCAAGTTCCATCGACAATTTAAAGATTAATTGTGTAACTCAATAATTATTAAATCCTAGCATGGGACATTCGTTACTAAATTTTAAATTGATATATTGATTGTTAAGTTTTTTTTAAAAGTAACGCTAATTAATATACTACTTAGATATTTTAGATTTTTTATTATGAAAAGACTTGTTTTGAAGCATTTTTGACAACTTGACTTTGCACATCACTGATTTCTGCTAGGAAAATTTCTTTTATGTTTATTTCACATGTTGTGAAACTGAAAAGTCTTCGGGTTTTTATTCGTTTATTAAATTAGGATCTGTAAAAAATATACACATAATAATACCCCTTCAGAAAATAACACACAGTTATTGTCTGAAGGGGTATTGATTGTGGTTGTACTTGGTGTAAGTTCTTTAATAAGAAGACGAGTTTATTTATTTATGTATTCCATAATGGAGAAGCTAACTTAAACTTTTATTACTATAATAATGGAATAAAAACTCAATGAAAACCATTCATCACAAAATAAAAAATAAATTCAATAATTCGACTCGGTTAAATATTGTAATAAATTATATTTATAAGACACTTTGCGAGTACACTTAATTCTATTGAAAAAATATCTAGTTCTTTGTGAATGAATATTTCGCGTCAGGGGTGCTTTTTCAAGTAAGTTAGTCCTGGCTACTTTAAACTTGACAACTTTTATTCTGAACAATCAAAGTAGAATCTTATTACGCTCTCAACTAAAAATATTTACTTTAAGGTGGGGAAACCAAATTATCACGAAAGATTAGTATTAAATGAATAAAATATTAAAAAAAGACAAAAATATTACAAGAAAGCAAACTGTAGAAGGACAATAATGTGCTGAATGAAGATGGGTTATCTTAATATTTTCACCAGTAGCATAGCGTCTAAATAAAATAGACTACAAATGCTCATCTTGTTGAATGTAGCGATGTGTAGTCGTTGAACATTCTTGAACAGCATTCCCTCTTCTGCTGTGGAATGTTAAGAACTACTTTAAATATGGAACAGTTCTAAAAAACAGAAAAGAATTTCTAGAAATTCCAGAAAACAGCCTATCGCAAAACAAAATGATATAGGACCAAGCCAAAATGACTGAACCTAACAACTTTTTCACGTAAATGCTAGTGGCTTATTTGGTGGCCTTACAAAATGTTAGGTTACTCAAACCTGTTATTACTGACTGTCAAAACTAAGTAATATATTCGTTTATTTTGAGAAAACAGTCCAGAAAATATTCTCAAAATATTTGAAATGATCGAATAAAATATTCATAAAGAAGCAAAATATGAAAGACTTCATTTATAGAATAACACCGTATATAAATGATAAATTTGACCGAGATAATATTTTACAAATATCTAGTGCTTTGTTGACAGAATTATAGAATGATTGATATTGCAGGGATAGCACTACATGCAAAATAAAGTTTTTAGACATCCAAGCAGCAACTATAATCGGTTGAGCAAAGCTATCACGCTAAAAATAAAATCAATAACAATTTATCAATCAACGAGGTATTATGTCAATATCTTCTTTGCATTTATGTTTTAACTACTCGTAACAAGTAGATACTCACCTTGTATATTATGAAATCTACTAACATTTTAACGTATAGTAACGTGTGCAAAAAGCTTTCAATCATATGGTAGAGGATCTGAAATAAAACGATCAGTCAAGAATTCAACTTACAAGTTATAGTACTGATAACAGCACAGATAGGTACTAACCAAAATTCCAAAAGTACGATTACAGATATTGTATCACTTCAGTATTCGATTATATGCCTGGAATAACTTTCGGCACATGTGTTGATTACGAGTACTACTAGAGCTACAATCACATTATTCCAAAGCATAATATTTTCCTGAAGCAGATTCACTAAGCAGATAGCGTAAATTATATTTATATCGAACCATAATAACAAAATAATACTCCAAGAAAATGAAGTGTATGAGCTTTCAAATACCATGTAATTGCATAAGATATAAGCTACATAGAAAATTGAGCACATGACCACTCTAATCCAATTACAGATCGTGTTGTTTCTAAACCTGTATTTGAACATAATGATAACTTCTTGGATAATAACGACGAAATCAATGTTGTCATTTGTTTGAACAACGGCAGCAATTGTATTCATCAGATACCCGACTGAATAGAAGATAACGTCAAAAAGAAATATGGTACGGAATATTTATTTGAATTAATAGCGGCGTCAAAGAAAATACCACGAGCGCGACAAACCAGTGTTGGGCATTAATCAATTAATTTTTCAATTGACTAATTAGTTGATTAAAAAATAAATTGCAATTGAATTAAACGTTTAATCGTGTTTTACAATTAAATTATTTAAACTCATGTGCATCAATTGTAAAAAACAATTAATATAATTGCAATTAAATTTTTAATTTAATTGATTGAAGCAATTAAAACTAACAATTAACTTATTGGTAAATTTTGTTGATATATAATCAGTCCAGGTGCCCCCCCCCTACCTATATTTTCAACCACTGTTTTGGGCTTATTTATCTAGCGTAGCACCTCCAATCCCTTCACCCCCACCCCCTAAGATCATCCCTTAAGGAAGGGACCCCCTCTATCTCCGAAACTATCGCTCGTACACATTTTTTTAGTCCCCCTGGCATCCCCTGAAATTGTCAGGAATTATTACCCTTAATGTTCGACCCCCCCCCTCCTCTTTTCTTTCAATTGCACTTCACCCCCCTCAACCTAACTTTTGAACCAACTACCCCAGCACCTTAGTGCTTTGGACTCATTCGAACCAGCACAGCACCCCCAACTCTTTCGCCCCAGCAGACTGGTCATTTTCTGACCTTTCCCCCCCACTGATAGTAACTTCACCCCCCCTCTCCCCCTCATATACCAAGACCACATATATCTTCAACCCGTCAGCTGGATACCACGCTAAACTAACAAACTTCCCTTGCTCATCCCTACCCTCTAAAATTACCCCTTAAGTAAGACACCCCCTCTATCTCCGAAACTATTGCTCGGAGACATTTTTAGTCCCCCCTTGCACACCTTGAACTTGTCAAATACCCTAACCCCCTTGTGTTTGGGCTCGTCGGAGTCGGGAGAATCTGCCTGATCTTTTGGCTCCAAAACAACTTTCACTTTCCATCACTGTGATACATGCCCCCCCCTCAACTTCTCTTTTCGTAAATTTTAATCCCAGGATACCCGAGTTTTATATATATATATACATATATATTAGGGGGTGAGAGTGATCGGTGTAGTGGGGTGAATGGATTAGGAGTGCTACGCTAGATAAATAAGTCCCAAAAAAGTGGTTGAAAATATAGGTAAAGGGTGGGGGGGGAGTATTAGGGGGGGGCACCTCGACTGAGAAGTATGGTGGTATCGAAGAACTCGACTTCACGATGTGACGAAGACGAAGACTTCGTTCCAATAACTAATGAGAAATATTATATGTATAAATATTTTCAATGTTATACACAGATTTTGTTTGTTTTAATTATGTATTTGCTATCGGCGCCGTCGTACCTAAGATGAGCCCTGTGAGTGTGAGCGAGACGGCAATATCTTAGTGATGCGCTCGCGCACACGCGCTGCGTAACTTCTCGTTCATATGAGGACGGGCAGTACCTTTCCTGTCCTACACTTATATATTTCGCCGCGATAATATTTGATTTTGTTTTGTATATATTGTCATACTCTAAACACTATTACTCCTTTATCTCCTCATACCTCATATTCACTTACTACAAAAGTAAATATAAGTTAACATAATAATGCAATAAGGTGTACGAATACGAAAACGAAAATAAGACTATTTATAATTTCTTTCATTAAAGTTTTTATAAAATATATTTAGTACCGTAAATGTAGTAAATATATTTAAATTGGTGAAATACGCACATGCACGTGCACAATAATAAAAGTGATACTTAGTAAAAAAAATAATTGTTAATTTTAATTTTTTTCGTAAAATTGATCAATTGTTAACTGTATTAACACGAATAACAACTAATTAATTGTTAGTTGTACTTTTTCACAATTACAATTGATCAATTGTTAGTTTTTATAGTGTCCTTTCACGATTAATCAATTGTTATAGTCGTTCCAATCGTTTATTTAACTTTTGACAGATCACGCACATAAAGTTTTGTGATAATTTTTGATACAATGTACTACAGGGAATACTGTACTTCATGGACGGTCTCCGCCCACTTAGAGATGTGTAATTCGTAATTAATGACCACAGACTATAAAAACGGTTCCGAAATAAATCGATTATATCGCAAGACAAACTCTCTTGTTTGTCCTTTGAGTACTTTATTTTTTGACATTTTGACAGTGACGAAGGGAGGAACGATACGCTCAACTCAACCAAACGTGAGAATTCACAAATAAATCAATACGGAGGAATATAAATACTCAACTCGACGTATGAAAATGTGGATTAACACTGACAATAAAACGGAGTCGCGCGTCGGCTCCGCGTCCGGTGTTGCCGTTTAGTAATCGATAAAAGTACGAAATTATCTATAAAATAATGAGTGTGTTAAATCGATTAAAAGACATCGAATCGGTAACAGGTCAGAGTATCACTATTTGATTAGGTATTAGAACTGTCAAAAGTTAAATAAACGATTGAAACGACTATAGTCATTAATTTTAATTGCAATTAAAATTTGCCAACACTGCGACAAACGAATGTCACTATGAACGTAACTGCTGCAAACGCTGAAATTTGGGCGGATTGAAAATTATTTGGAGAAATGTAGTTATTTTTGATGATATATTTGGGACAAAACATTATATTCTGCATCAAATTTAATGGTCGAAGCATTGCCTGGATATCTGCAGTGACTAATTGCTTCATTAAAACGGCACCTGAAGACTTCAGGATTAGATTGAATTTACAAGTGATGACTTTTATTTTATTTAAACCGTGGATAAATTAGATTAAATAGTACTAGTGTCGACTTCGACGTAGAACTTAGTACTTATTGATTGTCTATTCATTACTTTAATTCCTTTTGATTATTCCAACAAATTACTAATGTGATATTTGGAATAAATATTGTATCATATAATAACGATATAAGCGAAGCTTACGTAAATGTAACAATTACGCACAATATAATGCTGAAACTATACTATTTAATCCACCTTTAGGTACAGTATCTGTGTTTTATTTAAGTTTCTCTTTATTACCCTTTTCATTCTATCAATACCTAAATTTTCCTTATCCTTCCTTTTAGTGCAATTTTAACAGCTGGATTGTGAATAGAAATAAAACCATCACTATTGCAAAGCTTTCTTTTTAATACTAACATTATAATAAAGCAAACTGTAGAAGAATTATAAGATGCTGAATAACCCATCCAAATACTTTCACGGGTAACATAGCGTCTATATAAATTAGACCACAGATATTCATCTTGTTGAATGTAGCGTTGTACAGCCGTTGCACGTTTTTGAATAACATTTTCTCTTCTGCTGTGGAATGTTAAAATTATTTACAGATGAAACAACTCATAGAATTAACGTCTAAATATTAGGTGAATGTCATGTAAGTAACTAAGCTTTGTAGGCAATTTCTGAGAACGAGGTTATGCGATACTCTGTTGTGTTAATATATTTTTACATTGCTTTTCTACATTTACAGACAATAATTTTACGTACGTATAAATACGTACGTTTAGGCCGATCATGCCTCTCTATCGCTTGGTCCGCTCTCACGCTCGGCTCAGGCAGAACATGGCAATGGGTCATGCGTTTACGTGCGTGAAGCTTGCCCGTTAATCGATTTATAAGACGTTATCACGTCAAAATCGAATAAATTTTAACATAAAAAGCGATTTAGCGATAAAAGCTCATATTTTGACACCATGCATAGCTCGTCTTTACCTATTTTTCTCATTACTTCTATTATTAATATCTTAGCAATGTAACCAGGCAGGTAAACGTGTTAGGGTACAGCTAGTACATTAGATAATTAGTAAGACATTCATGAACAAACAAAGTCTTTTCTAGTTCTTAGCTGTCATCACCATCCAGAGCATTTAACAGGCCACTGCCTTACATAGCTCTCGTATTGGTGATTTATTTATTTCTGAAACTAATATTATAGGCTAACCATACTACTACTACATACTATATTTACTATATTTCTTTCGATTCCCGGGTCGGACCAAATGTTTGTATGATCTGCAAATATTTGTTTCGGAGTTTACGTGCTTTCTATGTATAATATGTATGTATTTACAAAAAGAAAGTGATAAGTATATATATATCAGTTGTCTAGTAAGTACCCATAACACAAGCTCTGCTTAGCTTGGGACTAGATGGCGTTGTGTGTCCGGAATATTTATTTATTTTATACTACACTGTATGATAATTCTATTTTCTTATTTGATTTTGAAAATGCAACTTTTGTGTACATATTCGTAGGTAATGTCGGTTATAGTGGACCAATTAAATAAGCTTGAGAGACTCCAAAATCTCTGTATAACATTCATATTTGGATTACGCAAATATGACCATGTCTCCGATTATTGTAAACAGCTTATGTGATTACCCATCCGCCTTCGCCGGAATGCACACATTCTTTATCTTCTGTATAATATTCTCTTCAATCCACTTACTCCACGCTACCAGAAATCTCGGTTTAATTTCCTACTTGATTCACATTCTAAATCTTTGAGATCGTCAGAGAATTTGAAATTGAAAATGCCAGGACATACAAGCAAATTCCTAGACCATTCCTTCTCTGTACAAGCAGTTCGCTTATGGAACGCCCTACCAGTTGCAATAATATTTTATGTAATGTGTGAACTCTATTTCTTTCTATATATATATATTTTAATTTCCTTTCTACCAACAATACACAAGCAACTACCATATACTTTTTCATCCCTACTCTTCTTTCCATCCCATGGTTGCCTGTAAGATATTGCCATGGAGCGATAAGGCCGCCACTTGTACATACTTTATAATAGTTTTAAGTTTAACATGTTATCACTCTACTACTGGTGTACAATAAAGAGATTTATTATTATTATTATTTAATTTAAGTCAATTTTAATAGGTATTTAAAACGTTTGACAGTATAATCTCAACCCTAATATATTTGGTTTAGCTTAGAAAGTTTTCAAATAGAATTTGTATAATTGTAACCACTTACCTGACAAGTTATATCGAATCAATGATTTACAAATATCTTGTCCTTTACTGATGGAATCGTAAAATGATTGACATTGTAGAGATAATGCTCCGTGCAATATAAAGTTTTTTGTGAGATAAAAAGAAATCATTATAAGTTGAGAAACGCTGTCATTCTAAAAAAATAATATTATGGAGTCTCTTCTTCTAATTATTTTTTAACCGACTTCAAAAAAGGAGGAGGTTCTCAATTCGATTGTATTTTTTATTTTATGTTTGTTACCTCACAACTTACGACTTGGTGAACCGATTTCAATAATTTTATTTCAATCTTTATTTGAAAGCAGGTGCTTTTGTGTAGTCCCATTTCAATTTGGTCCAGTTCTTGAAGTCGGTTTTTTTTTGTTGTTAAAATTTGTGATAATTCATAATTAACTTGTATGTGTTTTATTTTCACTTTCAAATACTTACTTGAAGTACTGCGTCAGTTTTGGTAGTTACTGTATCTAAACATACTTTTATATATAATAATACATGCAAAAAGCTTTCAATCATATGGTACAGAACCTAAAAAGAAGAGGTCAGTCAAGAATTGAATTTACAGTGTATTTATATCAGAAAATAAATTTCCGTGGGAGAGCCACGCTATACTGGTTGAGATAGAGTTTCTTTCAAGTTTTCCTTTGCGATGTTGAAAGCCTGCAAAGTTTATTTCCTTAGCCGGTTCTTGCAACACCCATGGGATGAATAAGTGCATAAGAGTATTCAAATACATAATATTACTGTGATAAAGCCACGCTTCGCCATGAATGGGCCGGCTCGACCGGAGTGATACCACGACCTCACAGAAAACCGGTGTGAAATAGCGCTTGCGCTGTGTTTCACTGAGTGAGTGAGGATACCGGAGGCCCAACCCCTCCCCCCATTCTCTCTCCCCATCCCCCAAAGGTCTTGTGACGCTTTTGGTGTTTTGGGTATCCATGGGCGGTGGATATCGCTCATCATCAGGTGATGAGTCTGCTCGTTTGCCCCCCAATTCAATAAAAAAAAAAACTTACCAAAATTCCAAAAGTACGGCTACAAATATTGTAGCACTTCAGTATTCGTACATATGCTATAAATAGCTTTCGACACATGTGCCGATCACGATAATCATTAGAACAGAGAGTTACATTATTCCAAATAATAATAATGTTTTTAAGAAAATTCAATAAGCTGATGACGTATATCATATTTATATCAAAACTCAACAACAAAATAATACTCCAAAACAGTGTCTTATGTATTCCTTCATATAATACATAGCCGCATGTGATGTAAGTTACAGAGAAAACTAAGAAAATTATCACAGCAATCCAATTGTAAATCGTATTATTTTTCAAATCATGTTTCAAGAGCATAACGACTTTTTGAATGATAATGATAAAGTCGATATGATCATTCGTTTGGGTTCCAGAAACGAATGCATTTATCACAAAGCCCACTGAGTAGAAACTCACTTCAAAAACACACAAGAAAACAGCATTAACGCCCGAATCAAAAGCCTTCTCTTCATTTAAAAATAGGAAACAGCAACGACAACAGAACGTTACAATGAACACAATTGCTGCTAACACCGATATTAGATTAGATTGAAAAGTATTTGGAGAAATGTATTTGTTTTTAATATCATATTTCGGACTTAACATTATATTCTGCATCAGATTCAACGGCCGAAACATTGCTTGCAAATCTGTGGTGACGTATTGATTCATTAAAAAAAACTTTAAAGACTTTTGGGAAAGATCGACTTACCTAGTAATCTATTTCATATCTTATTAAAGTTGGTATAGAACAAGAATATACAAAGAGTCTAATGTTTGCATTGGTTGTGTTTATATAATATTAATGAATTTTAATCATATTAACGAATTACTTCCATGTTGCTAATTAAAATTGTATGCCTTAATTGTGATAACGATATTTACCACTTACTATATATACTTACGACCCTGACCTACTTGAGTCATTGTTTACGTTTGATAATCTATCCTTGGAAATTATTTATCACTTTCCTTCTAAAACCTATTAATTATTTTTATTTCCTTTTTCATTCTCGTTCAGTTGACAACAATAGACTATGATCCTGTTATATGTTTAATTGTGTATACTTCTATGCCTAAATCTCTATATTTGTTTGAAATTTGCCTCAGTTAAGACAGACAAGAAGCTCAGACTTCATATGGAGAAGGATTGTAGAAAGCTTAAAAATTTAAAATAAAGAAATGTGGTCTAACAAGCTGAACCCCGTGACACGAAAATAACCGCAGACAACGCCGCAAGCTATATTATTGTAAAGTTTCATCAAAATCCATTTAGTAGTTTTTGCGTGAAAGAGTAACAAACACCCATCCATCCATACTTACAAACTTTCGCGTTTATAATATTAGTAGGATTTTGACCACTATCAGTCAAATGACGACGGTTTTGTACACGGTACAGGGAGAACTGAATGGCCGGTTAATTGACTGGGATTTAAGAATCGTTTCTCGGCCTCCTTCCACAGTCGTAAATACCAAAAGCTGCCTGGTATTTAATGGGAACAACACAATTGCACTGGAGGGGTAACTAAGTCAGTGAATAAAACTACAACTTGGCACTTGTTCTATCATATTGTATTGTTTCCCTTAGCTGGTTACTTAAAAATATTACACAAGCTTCTTATAACACTGGGCTGACAATAACGATATCACGATTCAGACAGAGTGCACAACGCCCTCTGTCGACATTTAAAGTATACTACCATGTACAATCATGTGCTCATCTTGTGGTTCAACACACAGAAAGAAATCATTAGTCTTGACGACCTCATGATGAAATTAACTTATCGAATACTTGCCTTGTCTTCAGTTATTGAATGTGATTCCAAGTTTTCAAGGTAATCTGACGTTTTCAGATGGTAAAAATCACATGGAATGATTTTATTTTATTACTAGCTGAACCCCGCGGTGCTACCCGCGGTACGATGATAACTGCGGGCAACGCCGCGAGGCGAAGCTATATCTTTATAAATAGTAGCCTATGTGTTATTCTGATGTATAAGCTATATTGTGGTAAAGTTTCATTCAAATCCATTCAGTAGTTTTTACGTGAAAGAGTAACAAACATCCATACATACATACATCCATACTTACAAACTTTCGCCTTTATAATAGTAGTAGGATTCATACATAATATGGTTGAGGATAAAATTTAAGCGGTTTACAGTTTGTTCTTAGTTTAGTCTGGATTATAATATTTCAACGTAAAAAATAATACTGAATTGATTACGATAATGTTTCTACATGATTACAACATTTACAGTCACAAAATAAATTCAAATTCATGTATTCTTACTAATTTGCCTATGAAAGGAGTTTCGAGACAATGACATCAGTTTAGCAACAGTCTGTTACGGAACAATAAGCCAAGTTGACAAACTTTATCATCTGAATAAATAACTGTTTCCTTTGTAATATTCTCCGTAAATGTGTTTAAAGTAGTATATAAAGGCACTGTACTGTACATTGCCAGTCTGACAATTTTCGTCTATTTCTACCGTGGGAGAGTCACGCTTCCTCATGAATGGGCCGGCTCGACCGGAATGATGCCACGGCCTCACAGAAAATAGCGCTTGCACTGTGATTCCCTTCTTCCACCCCCACCCCCCCTCTCTATCCCTCAAAGGCCGGCAACGCACTTGTGACGCCTCTGGTGTTGCGAGTGTTCATGGGAGGCGGTAATCGCTTACCATCAGGTGATACATCTTCTCGTATGCCACATTTTCCAAAAAAAAAAAAATCCATACTAAAAGGAAGGGTGATAGATTTAGCCTTTATTATTCGACTATAAAGTATTATCGTCTATAGACACCTAGAACTCTAAAGTCTTAAGTGCTTTGCCGCCCTTTGCTGGAAGGTCCTATTATTTATTTCATTTAGAACAAGCAATGATATGTATGGCCTTGTACGGAAGTCTATGAAATCCTCGAATTTCCTCAACCACAATATGTATGTATTATACATTTAAACCTTTTTCTTGAATTACTCTTTCTATTGCTGAATCCTGCATAAAAATCAGTAGAGTAGTTTAGAAGATACGAGTATAAGCGAACAGACAGCGCAAGCGACTTCATTATATCTTATGTAAAGATACATCACTGGTCCAACACACAATACTATAAAAACGTAAATAGATCAGTACAGTGTCTATTCAATATTCTTTGTGCCATATTGTAACAGTTATATGTGTTTGAATTAGACACAATGTCATTAAAATAACAAAGGTATTGACGTTATTTAACCGACCACACGTTTACTGTCTGTTTTATATTAGGGTAAGGAATATAACAGTTGCGTGTTTATTAATAACAATATTACGGACATCTAAAACACAACGCCATCTAGTCCCAAACTAATCAGAGCTTGGACTATGGGTACTAAACAACTGATATAAATACATATGTTTATAAATACTTTTTTTGTAAATACCTACATATGTAGGTACATAAATTCAAAACAACTAAACTCTGAAACAAATATTTGCAGATTTTAAACACATTTAGTCTACCTCGCGAATGGAATGGCAGTTGACAATATTCTTGAAATTGAATCCGAAAAAGCCTCCTGATGCAAACTACTGATGGTTATGTCGGACTCGAATCTATCATTCCTATATTTGAAAAACGATCCGTTCTAGGTACGAATGGTAGTATATTATACGGGGCGTAAGCTAAAATCGTTCCTATAAAAAATAAATTGAGGAACGGTATTTACGACTCGTAGTCGATTGTAGAAAATTTTTACACGATGACCATACGTTAAATATAGGAACCGGGTATAAATCGATTAATACCATAATCGAATCTATGAAATCCCTACGTACTTCATGCCCCCTACGGTTTATAGATGAACCCCTCCCATGTGGGAACGCCGATGTGCCTTTTCTGTCCCAAAGACCATCCAGGCCTGTTTCTACTAGATTGACAAATGGCTTCACCTGTCAACCTAAGGCGTACAATTTTTTTTATTTATTTATTTATTTATTAACACTTCCTGCATTAAATTTGCACGAGGCGGACTTAATGCCGAATGGCATTTTCTACCAGTCAACCTTTGGATGGTTTAGTAAAGGACGTGGCAGGTGCATTTGTCTCATGTAGAGGAGTTATGAACAATATATATATAAGCATTGGCATAGATAGTTTTACATAGATACATGTACAAATTAATAATTATATAATATACATACAGAATAAAATATATAAAATATAAGGTTAAATTTGAGGTAATGAGATTATGAAGATAAATCTGATAGTTGTTTCTTGTAAAGGTCTCTAACTTTAGCCTTAAATGTACAACGGTTTGTTAATTTCCTGATCTCAAGTGGGAGCGCATTCCATAATAGAATAGATTGGACAGCAAAAGAAGAATGGATAAGAGAAGAAGTGTGTGTTGGACATAAGAGTAGAAGATTATTAGTGGAGCGAAGATTTCTGTCATGGTTGGAACATAGCAATTTAAGCTGCGAAGTAAGATAAGTGGGAGTCATAGGATTATTTAAAATGGAGTGTAGGGTAGTCAGGGCCCGCAAGCCACGGCGCTGACGTATAGGTAACCAAGACAGCTGTGTTCGATAGGCAGAGACATGGTCGTATTTACGTAGATTGAAGATGAACCGAATGCAATTATTGAGAAGTCGGTCAAGTTTGTTGAGTAGATCTGCATTCAGGTCGAGGTAGCATACATCACAGTAATCGATAACCGGGAAGATCAAAGCCTGTACGAGCATTAATTTAGTGGTAGGTGGAAGGAAGTTCTTGAGCCGATATAATGATCGCAAGGTTCCAATCACCCTTTGGCTTACGTTCCCAATTTGTGGCCTCCAGGTGAGGCTCGAATCAATCCATAATCCTAGATCTTTGACAGATGAACTGAGCGGTATAATGTTGCCGTTATAGACAATCGGCGGCAGTTTAGACGTATCGACTCTGATTATCAGTCTAGGGCTACCCACGATAATAGACTGACACTTCGTGGGGTTGATACTAACGCCGAACCGCTCAGACCAGTTTTTGATTGTCTCCAGATCACTGTTAATATTATCTATACCTTCTGCCAAATGATCGAGGCTTGTTTGCGAATAAATTTGTAGGTCATCTGCATACAAATGATACGCACACTGAAGGTCGACTGTGATGAGATTGATAAACATCGAAAATAAGAGAGGAGATAAAATGCCACCCTGTGGAACACCGGCAACAAGGTCACGCCAGCTTGATGATGATTCATCAATACGGACCGACTGCCGGCGTCCACGAAGATAAGATGAAAACCATTCCAGAGCCTCGGAGGAGATCATATAATGAGCAAGGATAGATAAAAGGATATCGTGGTCAACCATGTTAAAGGCATTTAACATGGTTGACCACGATATCCAATTATGGAGGATGTAAATCTATTTCCGATCTGCGACACCGAAATCATCTGCGGTACCTGGTCCGTGCCCGGGCCTACATAACCGGGAGAGTTCGAAACCTCTCTCGGTCCTGCTCTTCTATCTCCTTCGCAAACAACTTGCTCATGCAAATGTATGCCCTTATATGATTTGTAAATTCAATTTAAGAATGTCAAGGTTGCGAGATAGTAGTATCAGTATAAGTTTCGACCTAGCCAAGGTCGCGGAGCCGTTGATTATAATTATATTTATAAAGATAAATAAACAGTTTTACTCACGTGTGTTTCGTGGATGTATATCTAATTTGAACACACAGAAAATCACTTCCACAGTATTGCAGGAATTCAGTAAGAAATATTGTAACTGTTTATTTACAGCTCATGCTAGTTTATATTCATTTCATTATATTTATATTATTTTAAGACATATCATAATTATTTGCATTCTCGTCTTCTTTTATCTTTACTTCGTACCTACTTTATACTACCACGGCAATTCAGTTTTATGCAATGAATTTAATTTGTTTGTACTTTTCGGCGAGTATTACTAAATCTCGCGTATAAAACTATTAGTTTTAGTACAGTAATATAAAAGTAACTCTAACAATCATTTGTAATCAGCTGTTTCCAAGCGCCGTGTTGAGAATGTGTGACTAGTCTGCTTGTGGCTCAGCCTTCGATCGAACGCCGCGCGCGTTCTTTTTTTTTGTGTTCGAATATTTTAAAAAAAGTGTTTTGTTTTAAAAATAAACCTTTTTTATCTGTGACCCGAAATGTTTGTACGCAAAATTGGAAATGGACGTAAATTGAAATTAGTGTGTTGAGTGAATTTTTTTTGCTGATTTTTTTTATTTGTAAAATTTGTGTTAAAATTAAGGAACCATGGCTTACGTGTAAGTATGATAAAACTTATTATATATTTAAATATAAAATAATCTTGTGTTAGTTACTCCATTTATAACTTAAAAACGGTTTGACCAATATTTATATTTTTGTGTTTTATGGGTCTGTCCACGTCCGTAGATAAAAATACTCGTATATTTAAAAAAAAAACAACAATCATAGCATCAGTCAAGTCGTTCATACGTACTCATCATCATCTTCCTAGCCTTTATTATTTCCAAGATTATTTGGGATCGGTTACTAGTTCAACCAATTTTACCTGAATATCAGTTTTTCCACGGAACGACTGGCATCGGCCCTCCACAACCCTGAGAGAAAAGAAAGATTGTTAATATGTATACATATTAACATTATAAATTCAAATGTAATTATCTGTCAAACTAGTAATAACCAACGGCGATATACACAGGCAGAGCCGCGGGTAAAAGATAGTTTATAATAAAGGTAATTTACTATTATGTTATCAAATAGTAAGGTCTAAATTAGTCTTTGGAATTACGAGTATAAAATTTTGAAAGTACTCGTACCTACCTAAGTTTGTATATATTGTTAAATTTTACACAATTAAATATTTGTATTTATACTTTATCAATTTTACACATTTAAATATTTGTATTTATACTTTATGAATTTTACACATTTAAATATTTGTATTTATACTTTATCAATTTTGCACATTTAAATATTTGTATTTATACTTTATCAATTTTACACATTTAAATATTTGTATTTATACTTTATCAATTTTACACATTTAAATATTTGTATTTCTACTTTATCAATTTTACACATTTAAATATTTGTATTTATACTTTATCAATTTTACACATTTAAATATTTGTATTTATACTTTATCAATTTTACACATTTAAATATTTGTATTTATACTTTATCAATTTTGCACATTTAAATATTTGTGTTTATACTTTATCAATTTTACACATTTAAATATTTGTATTTATACTTTATTAATTTTACACAATTTACTAGCAACCCAGTGAGGCTTCGCACGTCTTTGAAATTATCGGATTGCCACAACTATAATATAAATAATAATAATAAATATTCCGGACATCTAACACACAACGCCATCTAGTCCCAAGCTAAACAGAGCTTGTGTTATGGGTACTAGACAACTGATATAAATACATATATACTGTTTTTTTTTTATAAATATATACATATTACACATAGAAAACACTCAAACTCCGAAACAAATATTTGTAGATCATACAAACATTTGGTTCGACCCAGGATTTCAACCCGAGACCTAAAGCACAGCAGTCGTATTCGCCACCACTGCTCCACCAAGGCAGTCAATATGCATGTATTACACATATAAACCTTCCTCTTGGATCATTCCATCTATTGCCGTAACCTGCAATAAAATCTGTTGAAAAGTTTAAAAGATCTAAGCGTGTAACTGTAAAAATTTACACAAAAATATAAGAAACAAGTAAGCTTCATGTACAACGGCATGCTTAACCCTAAATGAGTTTTTTCTGCTAGCAAAACCCTTAATGAATAAAGAAAAATGTAAGGGCACAGTCATGCGTACTTAGGAATCAGAAGAGGAACGAATATAATAAAAAAAACAGAAATACTAGTAATATATACATTCTTGCTGAAGCCCACGGTGCTACCCGCGGTAAGACAATAACCAAAAAAAAATAATTTCGTGGGAGAGCTATGCTTGGGCATGAACGGGTCGGCTCGACCGGAGTGATATCACGGCCTCACAGAAAACCGGTGTGAAATAGCGTTTGCGCTGTGTTTCACCGAGTGAGTGAGGATACCGGAGGCCCATACCCCAACCCCTCCCCATTCCCTTTCCCATCCCCCAAAGGTCGGCAACGCACTTGTGACGCCTTTGGTGTTGCGGGTGTTCATGGGCGGCGGTAATCGCTTACCATTAGGTGATACGTCTGCTAGTTTGCCCACTATTCAATAAAAAAAAAAAACCGCGTGCTACGTCGCGAGGCGAAGCTAGTATCTTTATGAATTGTAGCCTATCTGTAATTCTGATGTATAAGCTATATCAATATAAGGTTTCATCAAAATCCATTCAGTAGTTATTGCGTGAAAGAGCAAAAAACATCCAAACATCCTCACAAACTTTCGCATTTATAATATTACTAGCTTTCGCCCGCGGCTTCGCTCGCATTTAATAAAAAGTATCCTCGCATTTTATGTTACTTCTCATACCTCCAAGAATATGTGTACAAAGTTTCATGATGATCGGTTAAGTAGTTTTCGCGTGAAAGCGTAACAAACTCTTTTACATTCACATTTATAATATTGAGAATTAGTAGGACTGTACCTAAGTTTTTTAAAATGTTAATTTATAGAGTCTGTTCTAACAGTAGGACCATATAAGGTCCAGTGTTCAACGCCCGTTTAAGGTAATCGCGTCTTATCTGTACGTGGGCGATCTGTATCTGTACGAACAAATAAAAAGTACCTTTGTCATCAACAGCTTATAACAGTCCATTGCTAAACATAGGCCTCTCCTTATAAAGGAGGTTACGGTCTATTATACAACGCTGACCAAACGGGTGGGTTAAAGTCTATTTCAAGTTTTTCTTCTCCATGCAGTGATATCATACTGCATAGTTGGCCTCTTAGTCGACTCTTACCACACCCACGGGATGAATATTTGTGGTGAATCACTGTACTCTTAACCTCACCAAATGCCAGTGTAAAACAGCACCTACGCTGTGTTTCACCGAGTGAGTGAGGATTACGGAGCCCGAAACCCCAACACCTCCCCCATCCTTATCCCCATCTCCAAAGGTCGGCAACGCACTTGTGACGCCTCTTGTGTTGCCACCATTACCACCACTATGGTGCGATTACCACCGCCTATGGTCACCCGTCCATGGGCGGTGGTAATTGCTTATCATCAGGCGATAAGTATGTTCGTTTGCCCACTATTTCAAAAAAAAAACTGACTAATACTGACGTCGTTGAAATTGATATTCTTATTTTTATATTAGTAACTGTACAAAGTTACCTGATAGTCGCATTGCATTCCGACTAATGTTTATTTTAAATTGGTAGCAAACCAAACCATAATTATGTAAATCTACGAAATTAAATACCATTATTGTTACTGACCGCAATTCCAGTCTAGTCTTTATCAATTCTTTGCAAATACCATAGGTTTCAGGAATCGTGACCTACCACCTCTAGTGCAACGGCTTAGTCGAAAGAAAACCAGCAGCTCAAAGCAGATATAAAATATCACGCTGACAACAGCGGGATGGTATATTAATTTCAGTGCTCCACGTACGTTGTAATCCATACCTATATTATAAATGCTAAATTAACTCTGTCTGTCTGTCCTGCTTTCACAGCGAAACCACTGCAATCAAATTTGGCATGGAGATACTTTGAGTCTTGAAGAAAGACATAGACTACTCTTTGCTGCGATAACACACACACAAACATGCGGGCGGAACCGCGCGCAAAAGCTAGTAAAATATATATTTTACGATCTAAATAGATACTATCTAAATTGGAAGATACAATATTCGGTGGATCCTATGTTCAGCAGTGGACTGCAACGGGCTGATGATGATCTTTATATTCATACGAAAATTCTTTAAAATGTCAAATCGGTTTAGGTACGCCTGAAACTCACAAAAGTTCTACACTGCGTACTCAAATTTTGATGCAGTATACAAACAGCTTTATGAAATGCTTTTATCTATTTTCGCATCAATTTTATCCCTCAATTCTCTATCATACAATTTTATTGTACTATAGTGAACCATGGCAAAGTTCAAAAGCTAGCGTGTAGTAAAATTATCTATATTCTTTGACCTTAGTTTCTTATCGATATATATCACTACGAGCACTATCATCACTGAGGAATGCCTTCCTTATTGATATCACTTATCAATAACCATACGTCACTTGCGTAAATAACAAAAATATGCTTGATACACAGTGCTAATGAAATACACGATGAGAATTAATGTCTGGATTACGTCTTTGAATAGCCTTCAAATTGTTTATACAAGCTGTACACATATTTACCTGTACAATACTTTTCAACAAAAATTCTGTCTAGTAGATAACACTTATTTCGAGTAATATTTTATACAAAAGAGCCTGGGGAGCAGGGATCGGCAAACCTGCATCGGCTATAAACGGTTACCAAATCAATCTGTAACGAAGGAAGAAGGGCAGGCACTGGGAGGGGTCCGGTCGTGTTAATATCAGCAGTTCCCGGACCCCTCCCTTCTTAGGCGCAGAGTTGGCACACCGTGTGGTTTTAGTCGGTTCGATTCCGACACACCGCCCCGCCGCAAACCCCGGTGGGGTAACGGCCCGAGAGGGTTTCAACAAGTAAAAAAAAAAAAAGAATTTCGATTATATCTCGGCGCAAAGTGACGCAAAACATAAATAATTATACTTTATCTCTTGTGAAAAAAAATACTTGTGATTAGCCGAGGTCGCACACAAGTAATGAACACAAATGACTGTAACGAAGAATGAATCCACGGACTTACAAATATACAGAAACCTAAATCAATTCGGTTGAGGTTACCCGTAATTATCCTGTATTAGACTATTTTTACTAACATTTTAAATTCTGTAATGTCTATTTATTTAATCTGTAATGTGGGTTAACCCATTTCCAAAAGGGTTTAATAACAGATTATTTCTGTAAGGTTAACCCTAACCGGAATATTCCTGTTGGAGAGCCGTCGTACCCAAAGATGACTTTGCTAAAGAGGTTATAATTAGACATTACCATAGATTAGATAATGATTAGAATTTAAAGAACGTTCTAATTTAAGCTGAACAATCAGAACATCACAAATAAAATTATTCGAGTGTAGGCAGCGTAAAGAATTCGTCAACTAAATGTCATGTGTTTATGTGTTGTGTCAAACATTGTCTTTGACTTGCCTGCCTATATGTTTGACGGACTAGGCAGAACCTGTGCTGTGGCAACTAGTGTACATTAGAGGGTCATACAAACATTTAGTTCGACCCATCGATCAAACCCGTGTTCGCCGTGATCAAACCCAACTTTCGCATACGCTACTGTGCCACCGAAGCAGTCGAGTGTTAGTGCCATACTACATACACTCATAAAATGATCTTATCTCAATAACCTTGTGTCAGTTTCCATATTTAATAAGTCAGTAACTAAATATTTGACTAGCTGATCAAAGGAGGTCAGCGTCACGCTTATCATTAAGACTATCATTTCAAATCTTTTGAGCCTATTATAGTCTGTCTAGTCTTATTTAAACTAAAATTATAAAGCTGAAGAGTTTGTTTGTTTGAATGCGCTAATCTCAGGAACCGCTGGTCCGATTTGAAAAATTATTTCAGTGTTGAACAGTCCATTTATCGAGGATATATCATCATCCTAAGACTAATAGGAGCGGAGCATCAATGAAGGATGTCGCAAAAACCGGGGAAAAATATTACATTACGGGCAATAAGAGACGTAAACGAGGTTGTGTGGGTCAGCTAGTATATTTATAAAACTCGACCTGTCGCCTGCGGTGTTCCCGGACCAATACGACCTTCAAACCTTCAAGAAAAGAGCGTACTCCTTCCTAAAAGGCCGGCAACGCATTTGTAACGCCTCAGGTGTCCATGAGCGGCGGTAATCGTTTACCATCAGGTGATGCGTCTGCTCGTTTGCCCCCTACATAGTAAAAATTAAAAAAAAAACTCGGAAACGGCTCCAAAGATTTTCATGAAATTTAGTATGCAAGGTGTTTCGGGGGCGATAAATCGATATAGCTAGGATTCTCATTTCATCTTTCTAGCTTTTATTATTCCCAAGATAATATGACGTCGGCTACTAGTTAAACCGGTTTTACCTGAATATCAGTTTTTCCACGGAGCGACTGGCATCAGACCTCCGCAACCCTGAAGGTGAACTGAATTCGACGATTAAACTAGTTGTCAGTATATTTGAGTGCCCTGTCTTCCCAATAACGATTAACATTGATGTTCATGGTAACCGGGACCGACAGCTAAAGACCGACAGGTGCTCTCCGAGGCACGGCTGGGAATTACCATCTTCCATACTCTGGGTTGATATTAGAAATTTCTTATCAGAAAATCCCAACAGCAGTCCGACCCGGGAATCGAACCCGAGACCTCTTGATCAACAGTTGCTTACGCTAACCTCTAGAGCAACGAGTCAATGTTATACTCGTAGCTAGGATATATTTTTGAAAAACATAAACAAAAAATAACCCAGCAAACCTCGATCATCCAGGTGTTAATGCCATTGCCATAGCCTATGATGCTGTAACCTGATAAACAATAAAATCAAGTCAGTTAAGCTTTGTGCGCTTTAATCTTTAATCTTTTAATTTAACCTATTCCACGAATTTTAATAAAGATTTAATCATAGATAGAGGGATTGATAAAGCCGGACCGTGTCGCTAAAATTAGATCATATATGTTACCGGCCATATGTATAATCTGGTGTATACAATACCTAGGCAATGTATACAATATCTAAAACGTGTAGAAATATTATTTACTAGCTGACCCACGCAACCTCGTTTGCGTTTTTTTGCCCGTAGCGTGAAAATATCCCCGTTTTTAAACATTTTTCATTGGTGCTCCGCTCCTATTGGTCTTAGCGTGATGATATATTTAACCTATAGCCTTCTCGATAAATGGACAATCGAACACTGAAATAATTTTTCAAATCGGACCACGGTTCCTGAGATTAGCGCGTTCAAACAAACAAACAAACAAAACAAACTTTTCAGCTTTATAATATTAGTATAGATTTAATACTTTGCCTAGGTATATACAAAGCCTAAATCGTAGCAGATAATGTGCTATCTACGGGAACAAGTAAAAAACAATCCACTCTCTAACTCATCTAATTCAAATGATACGCGAACAACAAAGATAATCAGGATAACGATTACTGTGCTAATCTAAACTCAACCTACATAGTTCTGGCTAAAGTTGATTTTAAGGAAACTGAACTCGTTTCATTTTGCTCGTTATTTTACAGGTAGATGTTTTGTAGTAATATAAAGTTAATAATAATAAATACAGACCTAAATTAATTATTTTAACACATTGCCGGTTGATCAGTAGGTATTCTGTACAATTCGTAGGTATTTTATAGAATATCTAAATTATATAGATTGCCGGTGACATATACAAAATAATATTAAAGAAATATTACACCCAAACAAAACTAAATGGAATTGGTGGATATAACTCCTGTTAGAAAACTTCAATGGATCATCAACTTTATTAACTTATTCGTTGGACTACTTAATATTTTTTTAAATAAGACAAAAATTTTAATGCCCCTTATCCCGACTCACAAACTACACGTTCTTTATTCTTTTTTTTCCCAACACAAAGAATAAAGACAACCTTGTAAAGATCGGGTCGGCCAATAAATGTCGTTTGAATTTGGAACCGTTCTTCTGGGAAATCATTGTCCATGCAGTATGGAATAGTCTGTGGCTATATTCATTCATCTGTCAATGATATCGTTTTAATATTTGCTAACATTACATAACTCTTAAGCACCGTATCAGACTCTAAATATATATATGTAATGTAAAGAGTACTTGGCATTAATTTAATCTACTCCCACGTCATTTAATTTTGCTTTTACGTTTGTAACGGCCGCTTTCAATAAATTAACTCCAGTTTTAACTAGATTTAGATTATTGAAAATAATCGTATTTTACCTAAAAACTATTTCATTTTTTTGATAACTAAATTTGTCAAGAAAAAATAATGATCCTCCATATCAATGAAAGTATTGATTCAGTCATATTGTAAAACAATTTAAAAATATAAATATAGACTTCCTCTAGTTTTAACTAGACTAGGGTGCACCTGGTTCCCCGGTTCCTAGTAGCCGAGACGGCGTGCGGTTTTAGACAGTTCGAGTCCGACCACAGAACCATTTACTCAAAGTCCAACTTTGCCATTAGACAGACGGACACCATCCAGACAGACGGATTTCCGCACAAAAAAAAGGTTATTGATAACCGCCGTTATATATTTAAAATCAAGATTGAATGATGTAAGAATAAATGACGGTCAAGCAGGTTTACATTACTTAAATATGAGTAGATTCTCTGATAGGACCATAAATAAAACTGCCATGGATAGATTTCGAAACGAGACCAAAATATTATCAGTGTAAAAAAAAACCTGTCGCAGTTCACTGCTGGAAATAGGCCTATCCAATTTCGCCACTGGGTTCTTGGTGGTTTTTTTTAAAACATATTAGACTCCTTGCTCGAAACAAAAAAATATTGATCACTTTTAAAATCATTTTGGTGTTCTTTATACGTTCTAATTTCAAACAATTCAAGCATATATTGCTTTTTTATGATTTGGTGACCCAGATTTATATAATTTCACTAATTGTAAGTAGGTATTGAGGCTGAGGACACTTTATCACAATTATTCGGCTTCCTGTCAGCCTAATTATTTCATAAATCCGCTATCCGTATCTTAATCCGGACAAAGAAATATCGTGTATAATTGACTGTTATATAGTGTCCGACCGAAACTGGGTTTTCTGCTGAAACCGTTTCGGTAGAAAAAAAAGTACCTAAAAAGTACCTCGAGTAAAAAAATCTACACACTTGGTCATTTGGATAGTTGGCGAGAAATAAAACAACCGTGTCACGTTTACTTACGTTCGTTATTATCATGAAATATCTGAACCCAGTCCTTGTAATGTTAATCTATAACTAACAGGTTTTTCGAAAACCGATTGATAGGTATTCCAAAAGAAAGTACTCGAGGATCTCATTAACAGACAGCTAAGCTCATTCTTTTCAAGAAATTGACTCCTTAATCCTCTCCAGTCAGTTTCCTGCCTGGGCTATACTACCATAGTTCTAGTACATATTACAAATGATTTTAGGTCGGGCATGGCGGAGGGAAAGATAACAGTATTTGCCTTGCTAGACTTCAGCAACGCCTTCAACATTGTAGATTTCGATGTCTTGTTGGGTATGATGTTCTCTCTAAACATATCATCATCAGCTGTTGACTAGTTTCTTACTTACTTGTATAGTAATTCAGCCGAAACCATCATTAACCATTGTTATCCTAAAGTGAATTCGAATCTTGCTTTTCCTCTCGTTTGATTTTACTTCTGCCCATTCCCCACTACTGTCTCTTTTCACAATATCTCTCCAACACATGTTAGATATCAAGAATTATTTATGTTTCTGAATTCTGTAGCAATTCGAGAAAACAAAACCACGAACAATTTTAAAATTCTTTCTTTGATGTCGAAGAACGGGTCATGGGAAAATATACAAAAGATTGTGTTTTACATTTATCTTATTATATTTGTTATACGCAATATCATGGACGAATTCAGGCCAAGGTTTCTTCTTAAACACATGGGATTACAAGATTATGTTTTGAATGGCAATGCCGTGAGATAAATTTTAACTAGAATCTAGCTTTATGTAGCATTGCCCGCGGCTGCGGTCGTCGGTTATCGCAGTAAAGAGTAGCCTATATTCTTCTTCAAGAACAAAACTATCTCCATGTAAAATTTCATTGAAAGCGGTGCAATGATTTAGCTGTGAAAGCGTATTAGACATAGAAAAATACTACCGGTTTCTTTATCCGAGTTTCACTAATCAACATCAACAGCCTTTAGTAGTTTGTCCATAGTTTTACCTGATTTACCAGCACATATAGCATGATGATTAAAGCGGATACCTCGCTCTGGTCTGAGTGACATCTCTTTGTGTGGACCATAAACCAAATATACATATATATAAACAGTTATTTCAAGTTCTGTTACTGTAATAAAGACCTCCTTATTTTATTTTTCTTCAATATCTTCTACTACTGATATTGACCTCTTACAATTTAATTAAATGTATTGATATATTTTTCTAACTATTTACTGACAAATAGTTGAACGTTCGTATTCAGCTTATCCTCAGTTGCGGAGGTCCGATGTCAGTCGCTCCGTTGACCCGAGCCGACACCAAATTCAATAAAGAAAGCTAAGAAAATGATCATGATGTAATGGATATTTACAATTGTTTTAGAAAAATTACTCAAGTTTTCTACACCACCCAAAGGTTGACTGATAGGGAATGCCTGCCGTACATGAGTGCCGATGTACAAAAGTGCATTTTGTTATTAATAAGTGAATAAATAAGTAGAAGTACTTCTCGGTATTACCCATCTAAGTAATAGGGTAATACTGAGATCTTTCCTTGTTATAAAAATAACTAATTACTTTTAAAAAGAAAAAAATTGTCTACATAATACAATAATATAAGTTGTTCTTACAATTTTAGGTACCTATAGAATACAGCAAATGACTGCATCCACGCTTTTGTCTGTAGATATTAGGTAGTTAATTCTTTGATGATGTATTAATCGTGGAAAGATTTAAATGCACGGTTGGCCGAGTGGTTTCAGCGGTCGCCATGCCGCTTGCTACTGCGCCAAGTGTCTTTGGTTCAAATCCCACGCGGTACAACTCTTTGTGTGATCCACGAATTGTTGTCCCAAAGTGGGAGTTGTATTTAAAAAAAAAAAAAAAAGAGATATTTCATATAGCTGCCTCGGTAGCGCGGTACGCTGGTAGCGTATGCGACTACTGTACTTGAGGTTTCGGGTTCGATCCTGGGTCTGACCGAATATTTGTATGATCTGCAAATATTTGTTTCGGAGTTTGGGTGTTTTCTATGTATAATATGTATGTATTTACAAAAAAAGAAGTATATATGTTTTTATATTAGTTATCTAGTACCCATAACACAAGCTTTGCTTAGCTTGGGACTAGATGGCGTTGTGTGTTAGATGTCTGAAATATATATTTATAACTGTATTATATATATATGTATTACATATAAATAATAGTGTCTGGCGGTCGTATAACTATCGCTTAGACAGCTTTTATGGCAGTTCATAGTAATTAGACTATGAAATCAGTTCAATTCGGCCTCATGGTCTACGCGTGACACTTGCCCTTTTCATCTAGACCTATTAATAAATTAGTGTGCTTTAAGTTCAAATTTGATTTTTATTTTTCTTTAAAAATCCTTAGTCACAAATCCTCATAATACCTGGCGTTTACGAGTATAAATCTTACCATTTGTTGTCATTTACATAAACCAATGACATTGACATCATATTTAAATAGATTTTTCGAGTGACCGTCACCTGTCACCCTAATGTAGTAGTAGTGTAGTATTTTAAAAATTCTATTATAAAATAAAATATGAGTCTTTACAAACAAATTATCACAAATTTTAACAACAAAAAAAAACTACTTCAAGAACTGGATCAAATTGAAATGGGGCAACACGGGCAGCACCAGCTTTCAAAGAAAAAAAGAATCATGAAAATCGGTTCACCCAGTCGAAAGATATGAGGTAACAAACATAAGAAAGTACAGTCGAATTGAGAACCTTCTCCTTTTTTTGAAGTCGGTTATTTTTTATTTAGTATTCAAAATCATATACACATTCACGGTACTGACATCATATTTTTTTCGTAAATTTTGTCTGTCGGTCTGTTTATGCCGTCTAATCTCTTTAACGGCTAGATCAGTTTTGATGGACTTTCACTGCTGCAGCTGGTATTTAATATAAAATAACAAATACAAACAATTTTATTTTTCAATTATCGAACTACTTTGAAATATCAAAACAAAACGTGCCGTCGTGGCTGAGATTCATAAACAATAATAATAACGAATAACACGTCGTAATACTTTATTTTTAAAAACGACGTTCATTCTTTAATCTAGGTAGGTTTGTGGTTATAATTTTATGGTTACCCATACTGTAATATTATTCGACAGACAAATATAACTATCTGTAAGCTTCCACAGCTAAACTATGGCAAAGACTTCAATGAAAGACAACATACTCTTATTCTTGAGGAAGGACATAAGCTATTCTTTACCACGATAACCGCTCTCTATGAATAAACATCAAAGAAAACTCAATATATTATTAGGTAGATATTTTATCTATGAGTTAGTTATTTAGATCAAGGCACAGCCCTTCGGCTAACATTTTATTTTCATCATCATAAGTCATAAATAACTGCGTGGGATCTCCCAAGAAAACATTCGCTGTATAAATGATCTGATTCGCTGTATCTGGATGACGGAGCTTATCTAGGTAATCTTTTTGTAAATTTTCTAAAAATAAATCATAGATCATCTACTAAATTTCATGAAAATCGTTGGACCTGTTTCTGAGATTCAGATCATATATACTTATATACAAGAATTGATCGATTCAAGGTATTAGATGATAGTCATACATTATTTCTATAAGGGTAGAGTGCATGTAATTATAGATTTACACAATTTTTACTTTACCTTTTGGTTAAATACTTATAGAGAATATTCCGTGTTCAACTCCTGGACCAATGAGTAAAAAAAATAACTATGCATATTAGATTGAACTCGTTGGTTAGACGGGTTTATAAATGGTTTGTATTGAGTTTTCCTGCTCTTTACAGAGCTGTTATTTGCGTACTTTGCTCCTATGTGGTCGTTTTCAATATCACCAGTTTTAACTTATAGAAAGATTATTGAAAAGGTCTGAATTTAATTAAAAAAAAAAATTGCATTTTATACTTGTCAAAAGTATATAGACTCTAACTATCTGCAGTTTTAATCGGAGATAGCTCATTGAAAACGGTTATGACATAAATTTTTAACAAAAAAAGTTACAAAAACCAATGCCATTGACATCATATTAAAATAGATTCTTCAGGTGACCGTCACCTGTCACCCTTGCGTTGTATTTTAAAAATTCTGTTATAAAATAAAATATGAGTCTTGACAAATAAATTATCACAAATATTAACAACAAAAAAAACTGACTTTAAGAAATGGTTCAAATTGAGATGGGACTACACGGAAAGCACCAGCTGTAAAAAAAAAAGAATGATCAAAATCGGTTCACCCAGTCGAAAATTCTGAAGTAACAAACATCAAACGTGGGAGAGCCACGCTTCGGCATGAATGGGCCGGCTCGACCGGAGTGATGACATGGCACAGAAAACCAGTATGATGAAAACAGCACCTGCACCTGCACAGCAACTTCACCGAGTGAGTGAGGATACCGGAGGCCCATACCTCTTCATCCCTCAAAGGCCGGCAACGCACTTGTGACACCTCTGGTGTACCATCAGTAATAATCGGTGATACGTTTGCCCCCTATTCCATAAAAAAATACAGTCGATTAAGGAACCTCCTTCTTTTTTCAAGTCGGTGTAGAACCGACGTATTAAGTCGGTTCTACACCCACTGAATGAAGAGTTGAAGTAACACTTCAGATGAGGTAACACTTAGTCTAATTCGTCACCGCACGGATAATAACTTAGTATGAACTAATAATATTTGTAAATAAATATAATTCTTCATAAATTTTAATCAAAGTAATAATAATATTTCTCTTGTGTCATACAAGAGAATACATTTACACAAGCTAATTTAAACGATTCTCTCAAAGTAATAAAGTTCAATTGAAATTTTATAACACTTAACTCAGTGATCACCAGTTCTGATTTTGATTTATTTATGATTGTGGTGTGTCTGTGGTTTAAATTTAGCGGTTAACTGTAGGTACACCTTTATTCGTCTTTATACTAAATTTCTAAAAATGAATTAATAACTAGACCGATTAATCGCGCATGAAATCTCTACATACTAAATTTCATGAAAATTCAAGGTTATAAAAATCGTGCGAACTGTGGAGAACAAAAATCGAAACCGTAAACTCGTGCGAACGGTGGAGAACGAAATTTGAAATAGTAAAATCGTGCGAACGATGGAGAACGAAATTTGAAATAGTAAAATCGTGCGAACGATGGAGAACGAAATTTGAAATAGTAAAATCGTGCGAACGATGGAGAACGAAATTTGAAATAGTAAAATCGTGCGAACGATGGAGAATAAAATTTGAAATAGTAAAATCGTGCGGACGATGGAGAACGAAATTTGAAATAGTAAAATCGTGCGAACGATGGAGAACGAAATTTGAAATAGTAAAATCGTGCGAACGATGGAGAACGAAATTTGAAATAGTAAAATCGTGCGAACGATGGAGAACGAAATTTGAAATAGTAAAATCGTGGAGTTGAAACCGCTCTAAAATACCGAACTATTACTATATATCTGAAATATAATGTTAGGTTAGTCATTGCAACTCAGGATATATTCCTGGTGCAGAAAACAACAAGGGTTTCTTCTAAAATTCCACGCTTCGTCTCTCTGTCAGTCAGATTATTCTGTCAATTTCAAACGAATGAACTATAAAACTAGCAAACAGATTTTAAATGATTTTATACAATACATGGACAGATTCATGACATACGTTTAAATAAAATAAATATTTATATATAAATAAATATACTAACTCGTTTCATTACTGACACGCCCAACTTTTTTTTAAACAGAGTTGTTCCAAAAACAATGTATTATTCTTGATAAAATAACTTTTGAGAAAACAAAAAATATTATTACTCTGCTACTTACGGTGAACTTGAAACCCGCGGGCTGGGTCTCCGCAAGTCGACGACTTCAATGCGCCTATTTTGCGTGGTGGTACTTACGGTGAAAGACGAATTTGAATACACAACATATAGTACAGTACAGTCATTTGGTACTCAAAAAGAGGGTTTGGTGGGCTAGTAGTAATGATACGAGGTGGCAAAGTAAAAATTCGAAAAGAGTACGTCGAGATCTATAATATCGCCAATTAAACTTGCAGCTTTCCAAGTAAAACTACCAAATGACTGGACTAATAGAAGATAGTTTATAAACTTGTCCGAAACATCAGTTATGTATACTAACTGCCTCTGTGGCGCAGTGGTAGCGTATGCGATTGCTGTTCTTAAGGTCTCGGGTTCGATTCCCGGGTCGAACCAAATGTTTGTATGATCTACAAATATTTGTTTCAGAGTTTGGGTGTTTTCTATGTATGATATGTATGTATTTACAAAAAAAGTATATATGTATTTATATCAGTTGTCTAGTACCAATAACACAAGCTCTGCTTAGCTTGTGATAGAAGGCGTTGTGTGTACGATGTCCAAAATGTTTATTATTATTACTGATGTTGCAAGATGTTAGATTAAGTAGTGGAACAATAATATTTTGCGTTTTCGGCATGCAAATTTTACTTAGTCATATTCTTTCAGTAATGTTGCTTAATATTTAAAAATATATTTCACTTATCATTATAATCTTAACTTACAATCAGTCAGAAGTCAATAATTGTGTTGTGTACACTTTTTTAAGAATTGTTATCCGACATATCTACATATAACGCTTTTGTGAACAAGACGGTCAAAAACAGTTATGACACTAGCTGAACCCCACAGTTCTAGCCGCGGTACGAAAATAACTGTGGGCAACACCGCGAAGCGAAGCTAATATCTTTATGAATTGTAGCCTATGTGTTATTCTGATGTATAAGCTATATTATAGTAAAGTTTCATCAATATCCATTCAGTAGTTTTTGCGTGGAAGAGCAACAAACATACTCACAAACTTTCGCGTTTATGATACGAGTATTAGTAGGATATTATTACATGATGAACGATTAAGCAGTCAAGGCGTGTGAAGTTAACAAACTGTAAATTGTTATGTTCAAAATAACACTTCCTATGTTACATAACATTTGACATTGAAACTTAAAATTTTAACTGATTAGAACTAGTTACCGGACGCTTGAGCGTTCATAATTATCGCTGTAGTGAAAGATTCCACACAAACATGGTAACGGTTTGGTCAATCATTACATCATATCGAAATAGGTAAGTCCAAATTAGTTACTTTACGGTATGGCAGAGTCATCTTCATAGGCCATTTATGTTGCTTTATTGGATTCTGCATTAGTATTTTGACCACTAATCTTGGATATGTATTGGTATGGCTGAGGCTTATATACTCGTATCTAAAATATAAAATTCTCGTGTCAAGGTGTGCGTAATTGAACTACTCCGAAACGGCTCAACCGATTTTCGTGAATCTTCGCGTGTTTATCGGCTAGGGTTGAGAATCGGACAACATCTATTTTTCATCCACCTTAATGTAATTTTTTAATTTTTTGTGTTTTAATTTTTTTGTGATACAGCATACAAAAATACATACAACGCTAAATTTTTCACCCCTCTACGATCAACCCCTATTTTTTATTTATTAATTAAAAACTTTAATTTTTTTATGTTTGCCTAGAAATAATTACTCGTACATGGCAAAATAACGTTTGCCGGGTCAACAAGTATGTACATAAAAATACCCATACAAATAGACTATTAGGAAAACGCTTTCGAAAAAATTAATCTAAAGCTTTAACAGAACAATGGAATCCCTTTAATACGAGTATATTACAGAACCACGCAATTATTAAATTAAGTCCCAATAGCTTATACATCAGAATAATACATAGGCTACAATTTATAAATATATAGTTTCGCCTCGCGGCGTTGCCTGCGGTTATTGTCTTACCGCGTGTAGCACCGCGGGGTTCAGCTTGTTTAAAATAAAACGATAACATTGTTCTCAACCCATACTAAGACCAGGCATTAAGGTCACAGATTATCCTCAACGAATGTTTTTAATAATATGAAATATTTTTATGTGATTTCAAACAAAATCCCTTTGTTTTCTTATGAAGTTATTTTGTATGCTGAACGTTTTTTTGAGCATAATTTAGTTCTAAGAATTAAATATGATATTTACATTCTTTGAGTTTAGCACTTTCGTGACAGCAATAATAAAACTGTTTTCGTTTTATCTTAAATGTTTATTGATGATGTTTTTTAATGATATGTTTTAAATATCTTTTTTATATAATGTAGCTCAGAGAGTTTATGCTCTAAAGTTTTTAAATCTGTTTCGATCCCATATGAAGCGCAGAGACAACAGGGGTCTATGGTTGGTGAAACGGAATAAAACTTTACACGTAACCATACCTACAGCTCATTCACCTCATCCTAAATACATACATACGAGTATTATAGAGAAATTAGAGTCATAGACAAAAAATTCAACGTACTGATATACCCTGATTTAGTGGTTAAATTTACTAACAGGCCCATTCTGATAAATTTTTTTTATGGAATAGAGGGCAAACGAGCAGACGTATCGTCTGATGGGAAGCGATTACCGCCGCCCATGGACACCCGCAATATCAGAGGCGTCACAAGTGCGTTGCTGGCCTTTGGGGGATGGGAAGGGGGATAAGGGGAAGGGGATGGTGTATGGGCCTCAGGTATCCTCACTCACTCGGTGAAACACAGCGCAAGCTCTATTTCACACATAATATAGTTAACACGTGTTATTTTGTTTCAGACTGCCAACTCTGTTACTGATTAGTCAATTGTCAGTTTTGATCCTGGCGCAGGAGAACGAGATTTTTACAGAATCATACTGTGGTAAAAACAATATCTGCTGTCATGGGAGGGAGGACATAGGAAAGTGTACTCATACAGTTTATGCTCCAGAAGGTGGTAAGATATAGCCAATATCAATCGTTTAATCTGTCCTGCGATGTGAAAAGCCGAGGATCGAACCAAGTGGCGTAAAATTGGAGAGGCTTATGTCCAGTAGTGGACTGCGATAGGCTGATAATGATGAATTTATCTTTCCAAATCTCTATATCTTTCGCCGGCCGGTTCGACCAGAGTGATACCACGGCCTCACAGAAAACCGGTGTTGGTGTTGTTTCACCGAGGGAGCGAGGATACCGGAGGCCCATATTCCAACCCCTCCTTTTATTCCTTTCCCCATTCCCCAAATGCCGGCAACGCACTTGTGACGCCTCTGGTGTAGCGGGTGTCAATGGGCGGCGGTAATCGCTTACTATCAGGCGATACGTCTGCTCGTTTGCCTCCTACTACATAAAAAATACATGTGTATTTTATTAACTGACTTTAAAAAGGAGGGGTTTTGAAATCGACTGTATTTCACTATCCACTTCGCAACAAACAAATGTATCTGTGTAATTTATACTTGGGAAGAAATTGGCTCCCAACATACAGCTCACGCTAGTTTGGTAATCAGGGCTTATATTTATATTCTTAAATGTAATTTGCTGGAATAAAGAATTTATTATTTATTATTATTAATATTTTTTATGATTGAATAATGAACTTTCAACTGGGTAAAGCGATTTTGATGATTCTTTTTATTTCAAATCTGGTGCTTTTCGTATTGTCCTATTTTAATTTGGTCCAGTTCTTGAAGTTATTTTTTCTTTGTTAAAATTTTTGTTTATCTTACAGACACTGTGTGTTACTGCGATGAGTTTTGCCACAGACCAGATGGACGCGGTGACTGCTGCGAAGATTATTATACTGTTTGTAGTTTAAATAGAACTACTACTCCGGACCCAACAACTGAACCTCCCACTCCCATCCCAACGACGACTGAATCCACCCCAGCACCAGCTAATTTAGCAGCCTGTAAATCTTGGTAAGTTACAAGCTTGTATTAAGAAACTTCTTGTCTCTTGTCTCATAAAAATCTTCCTTGTGCTTTAAAGAAAATATTTAAAAAAATCTGAATTGGTGTCCAGCTGTCGAGTATTGCGCTTAGCAAAACATTTGGTAATTCTTTCGTATTAAAATAGGTAAGCTTTTGTCCGCAGCTCTGACCGACTATGTTTCGGTTATCGCGATAAAAGTAGCCTATATAATTCCCCAAGAACCAAAGTATCTCCATGCCAAATTTCATTGACATCTCGGCTGTTTAGCCTTGAAAGCGTGACACACACGCAGAGTTACTTTCAAAGTATGAAAACATGAACATTACAATCTCAGAATACAGTATCGATGGCATTAGTCCAAGATTAGACGTAAGAAAATACTTACTCTGACTAACTGATTCATCAATTCATAGCCTAAATACTTGGAAATACAAACTTTAAATACTAAAACTAATGCTTTTAACGCTTTCCTCCTCCTCGCGTCGTTATCCTCATTAGTTAGGGGCGTGATTCTCCAGGTTTGGGATGATATTCTGCCGGATAGTTGCTCGTCTCTATATCCTCACCATGGACGAATGAAAAGTAACGTGTAGATTGACGTCCAAGGTTGTTCGTACTCGGTCTCGTACTCGTACTCCTCTCGGTCTTTTACCTTCGACTTTCCCGGTGACCATGAATTGCTCGAGGTTATTCTCTTCTTTTCATCTTTCCTGGCGATGTGGCTAAAGCAGTTTAAGGTGTAAGGTATCAGTAAAAGTTAAAATGACTTGTTAGAAAGTTCACCTCTAAAATGAGTCTCTCTAAGGTACAGGCGGGAAACATCACCTTCTTCCATACTTCGGGCTGTGATTAAGAATTTCTAGCAAATGAAGTGAACAAAAATGGCTATGTGGTTAACTTATACGCGGTAGAAGTAGGAGCGAGAGGTATACCAGCTAAATCTCCTCTCTATAACCTACTGAAAGACCTTGGCCTGTCGAGAACTGCAGTAAGTTCTATTTTAGAACGAGTATCTAAGGCTAACAGGTTCCTACCAAATTTGGCTAGGTAGGGCGGGAAACTCGGGCAGTGAATGTGAGCGTTGATGCGCATCTCAAAGGGGGCCTCCTTAAACCTACACCTAGGTCGCAAGTCCTGGGAACTGCTCTGGGTTTCTCCCCCTGCCACACCATGGACCCGGCACCCGCACGGTGAATCCATGGAATGCTAAGAAGTTTGTCTCTAAGAAAAATTCAACAGGAGTCCGACCCGGGAATTGAACCCGAGACCTCTTGATCTGCAGTCGCTTACGCTTACCACTAGACTTGCGAGATCAGCGGCGCAATCTGTGCTTCAAGAAATCAACGAGACCATTCGCGATGTTTAGTCGTGTTGAGTCTTATTCTGGAATGATCTTTCTTCGTAACAATATATACTTGCTGACACGTACATTACATCCTTAATTGGCATAAATACTGTTGGCCTCGTCCTATCGCCTTCAACAATGACATATTATGACCCCGACCTCGTGAAATAGCCTTGGTCCTATTTTCCTTAACCAAATTTACCTTCTTCCTTTGTCCAAACCGAAAATGCTTCCAATCTGAATTAGGATTAAAGTTAAGTAGCTGGTTGGTCAAGAAAAAACCAACAAAAGCATTAGTAATTTTACACATTGCGATGATGCCAAACATAATAGAGAATAAATTGAAAAAAAAATTTTTTTGGGAATGAAAATAAAGAAAAATATCACAAAGCAGTCATAAGGACTGCCGACAGAAGTGAAAACTCAAAACGATAAACAAACAGATGTTTAAACTCACTTGAAATGAACAAATGCTCTTTAAATATATCTGTTGATAATTATAGGAAATTACTCTGATCTTAAATGTTTAACTTCTAACAAAAAGCAATTAGGTATTTCTTTGTAAAATTTCGCATGCGTATCTTAGACCAATTGTCTTAAATTAAATACCAAACACATACCATGCCATCTATCGAACATACATCAAACTACCGAAGTCACATCGAACTACGTAATAACTAATACTGTGTCGCGATATAGATATTCTCGTACTGATTAGTATATACAACATCCAATATCAACAGTCGAGTAGTGGCCCGCTAAGGATAATCACCTCACCAGGTTGAAGGACCCTCCCTTTATGTTGAAAGAACATGACACTCCGTTTCTCAATACTCCACAGTTGCTACCAACTATTGCTTAAATTAGAATTTAAAAAACCAAGCCCAATTGACGTCATATCAATAAAAGATTACTGGTGTATGAACGATCAATGACTACTTACAACTGATTCATCTGAGAGATGTTACTGATGGCTGTTGAATTATTTAATAGCCGGACTGTACGGATAGTTTAATTAAGTCACCATACAGAATTATATGCTCTATTAATTATACAAGCATCATTACTATCGAAATCCTTTAATAATCTACCACTGGAAATAGGTATGTTCTTAAAAACTAGATTTGGCATACTGATAACACGCTAAACAAGTTTGTATTGGGTTTATTTCGAGTTTTCACTCTCTTTCCAGTTGTCTTATAGAGTTTACCCTCTTTGTCAGTTATTACGATACTCACGGAAGGAATAGGTCATCAGTTCATACTGTATTATACATACATTACATACATATATATAGTATACACATACATATAGTATACATACATTTTGCTGACGGTGCGTTCCGCACCACCACGCTTAGGAGCACGTCATACGTTAAAGTACATTTTAATAAGCGCGTAATTAGATAATAACGAGTGTTTGCAATGTGCAGTCAGCGACAGCACAACTAACCTTAGAGGAAAGAACAATCAAAGTTTACGTGTATAACTAACTACATTAAAAATTTAACTGATTGACAAATATTTTACTTATCTTGTAGAGTGCGTAACTCTACAAGATCAAGTGAAGTGTATAATCGTGCAGCGTATTTTTATCCGTCACTACTACGGGTCATTATACTATATATTAACTATAAGTTACTTTTACTATTTCGATGTGTCCTCTTTATAAAGGCGTCTCAGTTATTATTAACATTAAACTAATCAATATCATGAGGAGTCGTTAAAGCAGCATAATAAAAAACTAATTTAATTTTATTGGGCTTTCAATAGCACGTCCCCAGTCACGTTACAAGCAACATTTAACAATCTTATTATTTCTGATACTCGTTGAGCCTTAATCACTCCCACAAGAAAATGTAAATTTCTTACGGGAAGATTCTGAAAGAAATGTACAACAAAAAATAAAGGAAGGTATGTAGGCACTCACGTAATGTAAGTCTATATATTCTAGAACATACCAGATGAATTGCCACATTTAAAAAAAAGTATGATCATCGTCCGCACTCACGATAGGCGCAATATGTAATATTAATACGGGGTTTCCCTTTTTATATTTGGTTTCTTTTATAGCCGTGTCTAACGATGTCCTTGGAGGTGTAAATTATTTTCAGAATGGAAATTAAAGTGATATTGAATTCAGGTTAAACAGATAGGGACACTGCTATTGACATATTTTGCATTTACTATATTATCATGTTCTTAGCCTTTATTATTTCCTAGATGAGGTAGTATACTAGTTGAACTGATTGTACTTGAATCAGTTTTTAAACGGAGGGACTGGTATCGGACTGCCACGATTTCTAATCCAACCCTGAGAACGAACTGAATTCCAATTTTAAACTAGTTGTTAGTATATTTGAGGTGTTCATTATAGCCAGGACAGAGGGCTTAACGTGCTCTCCGAGGGATGGGCGTGATACACCGCTAAACTTTCATACACCGGTCTGTTATTATGAATATCTTGTTAGGAAAATTCAACAACAATTTTGCCTGCCTGCTAATCTAACCCGAGACCTATTGATCTCAGTCGCATACTTTAACCTCTAGACCAACAAGACGTTTCATTTTGCAGGCAGACATTTTTACTATGTTGAAGTAAAAACTGTTTTATAATTAGTAGATATATGTGTCCCGCTATAGGAATTTACAATCGGAAATTACAGTGAATCAAATTAATTCGATCTTATCTCGTCCATACCTTCTTTATTCCAATTCAATCGACCTTGAATCGTTAAATCGTAATCGTAACAATTTATTAGTCAATTGTTAGCTATTTGAGTTTTAAAGTACTACGCCGACTCTAATAAAACATATTGGGCATAGTTAATCAACGGGAACGTACACTATTGGCACATTAATCACTATCCGAAGGTCGATATGTATATTTGGACCTACTTATGCAACAACTTATACTTTAAACTGCACGTTTGGCCTAGTGGTTAAGCGGTCGCCACGCCGTTCCCTACTTCGCCAAGGGTTCAAATCCCACATGGAATAACACTTTGTGTGATCCACAAATTGTTATTCTAAGTCAGGGTGCTTTGTGTCCGTTTCATGTATGTTTGTAAAGTCCCCCGCGACACTGGAATTATTCCTAGTGCGGGTGTTGTCTTGGTAAAAATATTAAAAAAAAAAGTTATAAGGTACCAATCCACTAACATGCATAAATCTAAATAGGAACCCTATTTATAAGGAGATAAGGATAATTCTTTGATTTTGGCATGTGACCAACCCACCTAACTATTGTGGTGATTATGGCCAAAAACCTTCAATTTTTAAACAATCCACTGACTCAGACCGTAACAAACACTGACAAATAAAAAACAATACAAAAATTAACATACTATCTTCTTTTTGAACCGAGTTCTTAATTTAAATATTAAATGCAGATTTTAACATAATTAATCTATTTAAATAAATAAAATTAGAGTATCTGTTTGTAACATTAAAATACCCACTTTTACTCAATGCATATGTATTCACGGTACATATACCAAATTAACATTTTTACAATACATGGGCCGGCTCGACCGGAATGATACCACGGCCTCACAGAAAGCCGGTGTGAAACAGCGCCTGCGCTGTGTTTCACCGAGTGAGTGAGGGTACCGGAGGCTCTACCCCCAACCCCTTCCCCTATCCCCTTCCTCATCCCCCAAAGGCCGGCAACGCACTTGAAACGCCTGTGGAGGACGCCATGGGCGGCTGTAATCGCTTACCGTCAGGCGATACGTCTGCTCGTTTGCCCATTATTCCATAAAAAAAGATATGCTCCTGCGTGTGTGTTTTGTACGCAGTTATTCGTAAATATTATATACTTTTAAAATATTTCGATAACTTTAAAGAAACTCAATTACCGATTAAGGTTTATCTACGACAAGACAAGTATCACTCTTCGTCCCTTTGTGCCTATACCTCTTTTACAATACCCATTTCCGTAGTCGGCTTCTCGGTCTTTAGATTTTCAGTCTCCTCACTATTATAGTTAATCATTATATCTCAAAATTTATTTTTAATCTCATATAGTCACTCGGCCTTGTGCCAATTTGGCAAATAGTGACTCACTTCACATAACACCTGGTCATAAAAACGGAATAAAATTAAGTGTGGTTCAGACACGCCGACACGGTTACCCTGAGTGTATTTATATATTAGCAACCGAATATATTATCTTTAGTAAAATTATTTACTTTCTGCAGACTCAGTCATAAAGAATATTGTCATGAACACGTTTTGCTAATCTATGAAATTTTACGCAACACAGGTTCAATTTTGATAAAAAAAATATCTTGGAACCTATAAGTTCGACATTGCACTTGTAATTTTTAATGTCTCCCATGTCATAGACATAAATCATAAGGCATCATGAAAACGTAGTTAATGAAGACGATTATGAGTCGTCTGTCTTCGTCATCATCATTTAATATTCCTTATTACTACAATTAAAATTTATTGTTTAAAAAATTAACAATAACTGTTCGATATCCCGGGTATGGACATTTCCCGCGATCTCAATCCACGACATTGAGAGCGTCACTAAGGCGGTCTTGCAGAACCTAGGTACTACACAAAGTGATACGGTTCTAGTTGCACGAGCATCTGTTTCTTTTTAGTAAGACCTAGGTTCGTTTCTGTGTGTGGTATTGTTCTTATCTATGCGATGGATACACACAGTATTTGCTTGAGGCTCTCGATCAGTTGTAGCAGCGAACATTTCGCAGTTTTTTGAGTCTTTGCAAAGAGGTGTTGCCGTACAGCGATAGAGGTGGCAGTCCTCTCTGTCTTTCTGATAAGCTCTTCTTTCAGATCCACCTTCTTCTTTTCTGTACACACTACACACACTCTCAAAATAAACGGTTCGGTTATTCCTTCCTGTACAATCCGCAATGAGAATGGTAGCCCCCATTCTTGGATTCTACTCATGCTTTCCACCAGGCGGACTAGAATCAGTTTAGCACGCTCTAAAATAAAAAATTATATTGACAAATATTTATTGATTATTTGTATGTGTATCTGAGAATCTTGTGTGAATAGAACTCATTTTCGCAAATCCAATATTTGGGGAACTATTCGAGTTGCTCTAGTTTTAACTAGAGGTAGGTTATTGAAAACGGTCGTAAGTAATTACGTTACTCAATTACTGTAAATATACGTCACTAGAAAAACCCTCCCAGCCTTTAACAGTGCTATTATGAAGGTTTAATACGTTCCTGGTCATGAAAAAAGGCCTCGTCGAAACATATAGGTAATTTCCGTTAGCCAATAAAGATCTATATAGGTAATTTTCCGTTTTTCCGTTAGCCAATAAAGATCTGCTGTGAATACTATAGTATCCATTCATTTACTAAATAGTTTAGCTATTATTCCTCTGAATATATTGGGGGTTATAATGGCAATGTTAAGTGCACTGATTTATAAGAGAACAATATAGTGTTTATATACCACTCACGTATACCAATACTAGTGAGTATTGTTCTTTCTTCCACATTTAGAAGGTCCATTACAAGTTTAAATAGGGCTAGGGTAGGTAAGGGGTGAGTAGGGGGTCTGCTGGAGAAAGCAATTTCCTAGGGTGAAGCGGACTGTCCTTGGACATCACCAATGCATTAAAAAGTTTGTCCCGGAGTTGTTTGTGAAAATATAAACTGAACTGCCTCATTTATACATAAAAGTGCAGTATTTCATAAAATGTCCTAAAACGTCACCATGTTCCATAGTTACGACGACCAAGACGAGGATTGCAGGAATCACAGGTGTTTGATTCAAGATCAAATCATCAAAGGAATAAACAACGATGGGAATTTGGGATGGCAAGCTTCTAACTACGGACAGTTCTCCGAGAAGAAACTGAAAGATGGACTTGTATATAAACTTGGTAAGTATATAATACAAACAATATTCTCGATTCATCTCGTAGGTGTAGTTTAGTGTGCAAGAGCATATTAAAGTACATTTTTTTAAATGAAATAAAATACATCTCTTAATTAATACGTAAAGTAAAAACATTTGACACTTTTTTCACGAAAATCATGCGATCAAAGGAGTATGAAATTTCGCACAGCTAAAGTTTATTTATATGGAGGAAGAGTGCAGAAAGCTAAATAATTTAATGCATTAAGATCAAATTTCGACAACTGGACGACCACTAGTATAAATAAATATTTTTGTTGCCTTTTATTTCTCTTTAAAATTTTAATAATCTTGTCCTTTTCAGGTACGTTTAAGTTAAGCCCAGCATTATTACGTATGGGTGCTGAACGCTACAATAAAGATGAACCGTATCTTCCACAATTTGACGCCAGGTTAAGATGGCCACACCTCATTTCGCCTGTTGCGGATCAGGGTTGGTGTGGATCTGACTGGGCAGTGTCTTTGGCTACAATTTCTTCGGATAGGTGAGTGCTTATATACTTAAACAAGTTACAGGCAGAGACAGTTGGCAGGAAGAAATGATAATAGGCTGTCGGATAGCTGTTAAACCGTGGTAGAGCCACGCTTTGGCATGCATGGGCCGGTTCGACCGGAGTGATAGTACGGACGTCGTGGACCTCAAAGAAAACCGATGTGAAACAGCGCCTGCGCTGTGTTTCACAGAGCGAGTGGGAATACCGGAGGCCCATACCCGATCCCTCCCGCTATCCCGCTCCCCATTCCCCAAAGGCTGGCAACGCACCTGGTAACGTGTTGTGACGCCTCTGGTGTTGTGGGCGTCCATGGGCGACAGTAATCACTTACCATCAGGCAATACGTCTGCTCGTTTGCCCCTATACCATAAAAAAAGAACGGCAAAGATGCCATACACATGACTTGAATCATAAACTCGTTTATGTAAAGCAAATAGTGACTGCTTCTCATCTCACTATTGTAAAACTAGCATAGAAATATTTACTGGGTTTTATATGTATGTGTAAATATTTACGCTATTTCGTGAAAAATTAAGCAGCAAAGTATTCAATACGTTTGCAATGATTCAGTTGAAAAGTAATCGAGCCCTAAGAAGACCAGAGGTTATCTAACTTCCACAGGGACTCACGGGTTGTTGTGTTACAAGATTCACGGCTTTATTTCTATCAACAGATACGGGATCCAATCTAATGGTGCGGAAAAAGTGCGTCTGAGTCCCCAGACTCTGGTATCCTGCAATACCCAAAAACAACAAGGGTGCAAAGGGGGTCACATTGACATAGCTTGGCGATATACTCAAATCTACGGGTAATTGATTTTCATTTTACTTTTCGTTCCTTCCGACTATTGTAAATGTAAATGTTTAATGGTCAGTCAAAAGATGTTTACAATAAATATGTTGCTAGTTTTTGCAATAATCACTTTGCTAATCTTTTATTTTATTTCAATGACGACATAAAAGATTAGCAAATTGACACTAAAGTTTTCATTATTTGAGAACTTCAGTGAATATTCGTTTTTTTTTTGTTTTTCCGAAAGACGGTCCCCATTTTATGTCATCCACGTGTTATATATTTTTTATCATTAATTTCATCACGACGAAGACTTGAAGACTTATAATTGAAGACTATAAATACTTGATATTGGCAGAAATAGCTGATCCGAGAGATCCGGCTCGTTGCCATTTCATCAAAAGAAGAAGAGAACTTCAGTGTCATTAAGATATTCTTCTTTTCTGTAAAGGAGCACTGATGGTAAAAATTCACGTATTAATATAGAATCTTGGTGTTATAGTCAAGTTATTCCACAGGTTGGTAGATGAAGACTGTTTCCCGTATCAGGCAAACGATACATCATGTCCGTTCCGACTTGACGATGATTTGATTAGTGATGGTTGCAAGCCCGTGGTGCCAGAACGACGGGAGAGGTATAAAGTTGGACCCCCCGTCCGTTTAGATCGTGAAAAGGATGTCATGTACGATATCTTTCATTCTGGACCAATTCAAGGTTAGTTCAGAAATTAAGATTGGCATTTATACAACACTAGCTGACCCACGCAACCTCGTTTGCGTCTTATATGGCCCGTAGCGTGAAAAAATTCCCCCGTTTTTTAAACCTTCTTCATTGGTGCTCCGCTTCTCGAAAACTGAAAGAATTTTTTAAATCAGACCAGCGGTTCCTGAGATTAGCGCGTTCAAACAAACAAACAAACCCTTCAGCTTTATTATTAGTATAGATTAAAATTTGAATCGTCTGTAGATTTAGGATTTGGCGTTCGAACCACCACTTCAACTTCTAAACTCACTAAAACTATAAAGTCGGTTTAACATTAAGAAAATAGGGGTTATTACCGAGTTATGTACCAGTTTCTATATTATGTACGTATTTAGTGCATCAATCAACATCATCAGTAGCCTTTGATAGTTCAATGCGCCCGTTCCTTACCTTACCACATTGGCAAAATGGATTAGTACTGGATGTTCTTCTAGTTTTCCTATAGTTTGCTCGCTTAGACTTAGATACCTCAGGTATAAAAGCAGTAATGGATTGACTTGGATTGATTTCAATTTAAACCTTTGAGTTGAATCGAAATCAATCTAAGCTCCGGTAATTCAAATCATCTCAGTGCATTTAGTATTAGGAGTTTTGTTTTATGTTTTTATGTTTGTATTTTTGACGTGTTCAAGTGCCTTTTGGGGCCTATGGAAATAAATGATTTGAGTTTGAGTTTGAGTAACACTCCGTATTCTTAATCCGTCACCACTCGTGATAAAGTTATCATTGTTATTATTCGAATGGTTTTATCCCGCAGCGTATATGGAAGTATACCAAGACTTCTTCCACTACAAGAGTGGCATTTATCGGCACTCCGCATATGGTGATCAAGAAATGAAGGGATACCATAGCGTTAGGCTGGTCGGGTGGGGTGAAGAGGATGATCAGAAATATTGGGTAAGTTTACAAATTACAATATTAGTACAACGGCATCTTCAACGTTTCAGTTCTCAACCTGGACAAAATATTGTGGAATAAGTACCATCATTTATTCCAACCTCAGTACACACACTTTGAAACAGAAACTTTCAAAGTAATAGTTTTTAACTGACTTCAAAAAAGTATTATTTATGTTTTTTACCTCAGAACTTTCAACTGGGTAAACCGATTTTGATGATGATGTTCTTATTTTATTTGAAATCTGGTGCTACTCGTGTGGTCCCATTTTAAATTGGTCACATTGTTGAAGTTGTTTTTTCGTTCCAAAAATTTTAGATTATATCTAGATATTTATTTTTTAAAATTTTCTAACATAAACGATTTGCCTAAGAACAATTATTGGTTGGAATTAGTATATAATTTTTATCCAGGATTAAAGGATATTTTTGGTACAAACACTTCTAAAGTGAGACAGCTCATACTTGTTCGATTCTTAATACTTTGTTATCATTTACACAGATCGCTGCCAACAGCTGGGGTACAGAATGGGGAGAGAATGGATACTTCCGCATCGCTCGCGGTGTCAATGAGTGCAAGATTGAATCTTTCTTCATTTCCGTTCTCTGTTACGTAACAGAGTCCTAAAAAATCTATTAAAAATTTACTTAAATTGTATGTTTTCACTACCGTTGTGGAGGCTAATAGTCGAATGTTGTAGCTACATTATATACAAGTAGATTTTAGTTTTCTACGATTATCAAAGACCATTTTTTGGTTTCTTGACGAGGTGGAAGAGCCCTACGGATCTAAACTCCACTAAAAACTACCCCGACGGTCGATCAAAGACGCCCTTCTCTGAGGAGGACCCATACTATATTATTTCAGGTCCGCCACTATCCCAGCCACTGTTCTCTGGTAGCGCTACCAGTGCATATTGTAATATACCGAAAACGCTGATAAATCTGAATTCCAGATTTACCGTGGCTAATTTAGAGGCCGGCTTCGGCCTGAGTTACACTTCACCATCTGGCGTTGCGGTGACTCCGGCACCTTCATGCAAATAGTCATGTGACAATTGTTTGCGCTTTCACCGCTAAAAAACTGTCGTTGGTCGTACTTCCTTATCTGCTTAAGCTAATATTGGAATACTTGATGTCGACATATCGAGTAAAAATAAAATTGACCTCGACGAAGTTTGGCGCCTGCCTTCTGCTTTATAAACCATAGGTTCGGCCTCTTATGGAATAATGTTCTCATCTTTAGGCAGGGGTACCCCAGCACCAGCTCCTTCCTCTGGATTGCATTCATCGGAGTGTGACTCGAATCGTTGATTGACAAGATGTTTTCAATCGGCTGGATTCTCTGGCGCTGCGTAGAAATCTGGCCTCGCTATACATCTTCTATCGCATTTACTTTGGGACGTGAACTGAGAGTCCTGCGCGACAGCAGTTTCATTCCCATCATTAAGATGGTTGGCAGTGTACAACTGTACGCTTTTCTAAAAACGTTCTACCTCGCACAACAAAACTGTGGTTTCAACTGTCGCCTGCGGTATGCGCGGACTAATACTCATATTACCTTCAAGAAAAGAGAGTACTCCTTCTAAAAAGGCCGGTAACGAACTTGTGATGCCTCTGGTGTTGCGGCTGTCCATGGGCGGCGGTAATCGCTTACCATCAGGCGGTACGTCTACTCGTTTCATCCTATTCCATAAAAAGAAAAAGGTTTCTCTATGTACGGTGCGGCTGCTGATGTTCGTGCAATACTGGGCACTTCGTGGCAGTCGCGAGCTGTTAGAGCTCCACCGCAATGACACAAGAATACGGCTTGAGGCAATAGTGGGACGGGGAAAACTGTTCGCACTTGTGACCTTTTTTGATTCCCTTTTTCGGCGCCATTCTTTTAAGTGTTCGCCGGGCATACGGAAATTCTGTTTTCATAAATTCCCACCGTAAAGTTTGAGGTCCGCGCCAACTACATGAAGTATATGCTGCTGCCTGTACATCTATATCGCGGATGCTGTCTTTTAGGCCTTTATGGAATCAATTGTGTAGCATCAGAGGTAGTAGTAGGTGTGGGTCACTCTCCCCATGCCAAGAGTCAACATAAGGTCGCGTCCTTCCACCTTCCGCATGTAACTGCTGATCATTGAATTGGATGCTGTGGTTTGGTGTTTGGAAGACCGATATTACCGTAGATCTAAGATTTACGTAGATCTATAATCAACGTGGATCTGAGATGTAGATGTAATTTTACCGTAGACTCAAGGTCATCGCAGACATAGTACTTAAATTAAATACAGTATTACTGACGCCACTGAAATAGTCATTTTGTGAGTACTTATTTTTTTACAATACACAATTATAAGTTGTTTACTTACTAAAATTTGTAATATATACACATATACATAAAACAGGATCTAAAAAATACTTTTAAGTTGACTATGCAGAGATCACGATCGTAGGTACTATAAAACTACATAATGTCTATATATTAACTATTAAATGAAAACTGTTAGAAATACGCCAATGGTTTATTAGATAGCAATAAATTAATTAACCTACATGGAGTAGTGACTTAAAAAAATACATTACTTTATGCCTAATCCATAAATTATAAGCAATATTTTTATTACCAAAAGCTACATAATACGTTAAGTTACCTACTATTACAAACGTAGTATAAATTATGCATTTAACATAGATATATAAAAACATTCAGTTGTCAATTCAACTACTTACAATCACTGTTGATGTAAAAATATGTAATATTATTAAAAGACCCATTTTCACCACTTGCAGATAAAGTGATTAGTATTTTAAACTTTTTGCCAGATACCTAGATACAGCTTTTGCTTTCACAAGTCTCGGATAAAGACACATAAGTACGTCAAATAACCTAACATATATCAGCAACCTTTTTAAATATGTTTAAGGGAGATCGTGTTTGGTTTTTTCGGAAGACGGTCCCCATTTCATGTCATCCACATTTTATATATTTTTTATCATTAACTTCATCACGACGACGACTTGAGGACTCGAAGACTTGATAATTGAAGACGATAAATACTTGACATTGGCAGAAATAGCTGGTCCTAGTGATCCGGCTGGTTGCCATTCATCAAAAAAGAAAAAGAAAATATGTTTAAGTGTCATATATCAGGTAAATATCTAACACTATATCACGGACTGGTGAAACTAGCCCTAAAGCTCGTCAATAGCTAATAGATAAAATATATTTACGCTTACCATAGTTAAAGTGTCGAGTTGAATGCAGAGCTTGGGGTAAAGAGCGGCAGCAACTTGCAAACCAACTAGTCTCCAATAGTCCATTGTTAGACATAGATTTCTCCTTAGAATAGTGGCTGAACTATACCAGCTGGTCAGACAGATTGGTACAGGGTTTGTTTCAAGTTATTCTTCTCTTTGTAGTTCTTATGTCCAGCGTAGTTTGGTCTCATAGTCGGCTTTTACAACACCCATGGAGTGAATAAGGGTTATAACATTCCGTATTCTTAATTCGTGAGCACACGAACTCGTACCAGATTCCGTGAAACCACTGCGCATATCAACGCAGTATCGTGTCTAGCTTATGCTCCTCATTCGACACTCTCATCTGCTATACCTGCCTAAGTATCTGCTTACTTATGTATTTGATGTATGTGTTACCAAAGTTTAACTTTACTTAATTAAAACATGTTTAGTACGTGTATAAACGTTTTACTATGCTATTTATGTATGCATTTATGTGTATTAAAGCAGTGAGAAATTTACAAACGAGTTTAATTCATACACACTACCCCTATTATATAGTTAAGTCCCTTTCCTATTGATGATCATCCGAAAGAGGCTCTATGTTATTGATATCCAATGCTGAAAGCCTCCGTCAAAGAGCGCCAACCATCCCAGGTCTTAGCCAGTCAATAGATAGGTAGCGAATGTGTAAGCATTTTAGCAGAATTCACGAAACAAAAACATGAAATTTAAATTTACCTATCTTTCTACCAGATATCAACATCACTCAAACGTTGGCAAGCGGTTTAAACCAGCGCCCGTCGCGGTGGAGGAACAGCTATTTTATTTCCCACGAGACCGGAGTTCTGTGTGGTTACTCAGCCGTTGCAGTTTCGGTTTTCACTCGCTAACTATGTTATCGCAAAACGGAGAGTTGCAAGACAAGCGGTTAACGATATGTAGAGTTCCACACCGTCTTGGACACACATCAAAAACGAGCTGTTGCGTCATAAGTAGGTAGGTAGGTAGGTACACCCACCACTGGTGAAAAACCCGTAGTCAAATGTGCTTTCATTTTACTTGCATATTTGCATTCTACAGGACTGCGGGCCCGCAACTACTTCGTAAGTTCTTAGCCTCAGGCGGCCGATGTACAAAAGTGCATACCTATATGTTTAAAATAAATATATATAAAAACTAATGCAGACAGTCGCTTATTGTGCAACCGGCAAGTCATGTGAAATCCAGACCTTTCATTTCTAGGGAAGGTAAACTTAGTTCCCTAGCTACCAATAACTTGAGACAGCGTGCGGTTTTAGGTCGGTCCGACATAATCACTAGTAGGTGGTATCGGGGGGGATCGCCGCAGGGATATAATATTATAAGAAAAGGGAGTTTTATTGCAGGGGCCTAAGTTGCCACTGACGTGAATGAAGACAGATTATTCTTAGATCCTTAAATATAAATGAAAAACTTGAGAGGTATCAAGGGACACCCGGATGGAACGAAGTTCGAAATAGAAAGACGATACGAAAATATCTGTGTGTGTCGTCGTCGTGTCGTGACAACAAATTGTGTCGTGACAACAAATTGTGTCGTGTCAACAAATTGTGTCGTGACAATTTTTCCGTCTAGCCCCCTTACACAACGCGCCATAAGGAACTTCGTTCCAAAAATTACACTCACAATTTTTTAGGTTTCAGTACCTTTTTATTCAGACTTCTTTGGTCGGTAACTAGAAAGTTATTTGAGTCAAGTACATTTGTAAATTAGTCGCACAACACACACACACACACAAATAAAAGAAAAAGTATTTCATATAGAATTTATTGTATTCACTTAACAATACGTATTATAGTTTAAATATATATATGTCCTCTGCAATTCACTAAATTCTCAACAATAAATAACATAACAAAAGATCAACTTAACTATTCATAGCTTAATTGAAAACAATATTTTCTAGACTAAAATACAGTGGAATAATTATAAACATGTGATGAACACAAACGTTTATTCCGTCTGGGTGTAATTTAACTCTGAACGAAGCCGCGGGCGAAAGCTAGTAAGTTTATATATCAACAGTTTGTAGATGTTACATAAATCATTGACATCGAAGCTATTCAAAAGGGCCTAATGCTATATGACGTTAATAGAAGATTATTAAAGTTAAAACACGTAAGTAATTTATACGTACGTATTTAGCAAATATATAAGTATGTTTACTAGCAGACTGGACACCATCTTAATATATATAAATCTCGTGTCACAATGTTTGTCCTCAATGGACTCCTAAACCACTTAACCGATTATAATAAAATTCGCACACCATGTGCAGTTCGATCCAACTTGAGAGATAGGATAGTTTAAATCTCAAATTATAGTCGCAATTTTAATTTATTGCTAATTATTTGTCTGTTATTATTTGACAGTCACAATTATCTGTTAACTCAAAATGATACTAACAGATGTCGATACCTTTCGACTGGGTTGAGTAAGTAATCAATAGATGGCGCTGCTATGGTAAATCTATAGGCTATATTTTATTTTGGAAAAAAATAGGGTTCCGTAAGATATTGGGGTTTTTCGGACAAAAGGTGTAAAAAATCAACCCTATACGGGGGAAAATTTTTCGCTACGGGCAATAAAAGACGCAAACGAGGTTGCGTCGGTCAGCTAGTAGCTCTATATGTATGTATGCCGTTTGTATAGGACAGGACGACCCAAAACTATGGTCATTTCTTGAAAAGGCCAACCCAGGCCCTAAGACCCTATATTGTACTCGTATAGTTTTTATTTAACTCAACTGGCTGTGCTCCGCGGATGGTTTTTTTTTTATTTTATTTTGTATAGTGACAAATGAGCAGACGTCTCGCCTGTTGGTAAGCGATTGCCGCCGCCCATGGACACCCGCAACACCAGAGGCATTACAAGTGCGTTGCCGGCCTTTTAAGGAGTACGCTCTTTGTTGTTGTACCTTTACATCAACAGCCGCGAGTAACGTCGTGAGGCACAGCTAGTCTAAACTAAAAGTAGTCTAAGTTACTCCTTATATAGCTTTTTGCCAAGTCCTGTCGTTCCAGAGATTAGACGGAACAGGCAGAGGAGACAGACAAAAATAAAAAATAAATATTTTTTTAATTTTTAATGAGTTGAGTTGAATTAAATAGGGAACTCGCATACCTATGTGAGTTGAATAAATAAAAATTTAGGACATCTGACGCACAACGTAATCTAGCCTCAAACTAAGCAAAACTTGTACTATGAAAGTTAGATTGATTAAAGCTAGAATTATATATCAATAAAAAGGTATTTTCCCCATCCGCTATAAGGGACAATAATAATAATGAATCTCTTTATATGTAATAATATTAGTTATTATTATTCCTGGAGGAATGATGAATAAAAGTTATCATAAAAATAACAATATAATAGCCTAATCCTTTTGTAGTGATTAGTCTGGCCATAAATATTGTAACAATTAAAAAAAAACTAAATATTACTTTTGAATTTGGAATCTGTAATTTTTATACGATTATTCATTGTGTTTCCTTATTTTCGCGCCGATATATATTATTGTAACATATTTTTTAATATTAAAATGGAGTGGGGTGATAAAGAGAACCGAATGGCTATGATTGCATTACATAAGTAGGTATAGAGCCAAATACAATTTTTTAAATTCTGCATACGCTTAGTATTAGTCAAATGTTTATGTACCGGGCTATTGATAGGTACAATGAGAACTCCTCTGTTTGTGACAGAAAAATATATGATCATCCACGTAGAGTTCGTACGACGAAGGTGATCAAAGCAACAAGGGAAAGAATTCGAAGAAATCCTGTCATTTAACTGATAATTACAAAAAGAATAAGGTGGTAAAATCAAACCTAAATATATATATATATATATATATACCATTTTTAAAGGTTTTATATTAATGTATTAAACTAACATGTGTTAGTTTAATATATTTTTGAATTAGTGTTGTAAAAGTAAGTAAAAAATGTTACGTAGGTACAATAAAAACATGGGTGTTTTTCTTTGTAACAATATTTATGGTAAGACTAAGTATATAAATAAATAGCAGCAATCGAACTATAATAATAATATTTAGCAGCTCTGAATATTTTTTTAATGGTTAAATATATTTAATCACAGGATATTAACGATAGCAGGACCCGCGGCGATTAAATCGCGAAAATGGGTCAATAAGTTAGTAGGTCACCTTTAAATAACTTTGATAAGTTTCGTATCATAAATAAAATAAATAAATATTTCGGACATCTAACACACACCATCGCCACGCCATCCAGACGCCATCTAGTCCCAAGCTAAGCAGAGCTTGTGTTATGGGTACTAGACAACGGATATAAATACATATATACTTTTTCTTTTTGTAAATACATATCATACATAGACACCCAAACTCCGAAACAAATATTTGCAGATCATGTAACATTTGATCATGGAATACGAAACCTCAAACACAGCAGTCGCATACGCTAACCACTGCGCCACCGAGGCAGTCATAAATATATCGAGCACTTTATACTATAAGTAGACTTTACCAACCAGATCACGTCAAATAAAAGGTAGTGGGGCATGTATACAGGTAGTAGAGCCACGCTGGTTTAGCAAGAACGGACCTGCTCGACAGAGGTGGCCCGGTACTAGCCTGACACAAGTAACCTGAATTAACAGCATTCGTGCTGTCGTGTTTAGTTGGTGAGTGCGAGACCGAAGGCTAAATGATGCAGAACCATCTCAATAGGCCGCCGTAGTGGGGTCACCGTGCTGAATTGTTGCATTTAAATTACTTAGCAAAAGTATGGTGTCCACTACTTTCAGATTCTGCTTATGCTTTCTATCAGACCGTATTTTTTTTTATTGAAAAGAGGGCAAACTAGCAGACGCATCACCTGATGGTAAGCAATTACCGCCGCCCATGGACACCCGCAACACGAAAAGCGGCACAAGTGCGTTGCCGACCTTTGGGGAATGGGGCGCGGGAATGGGGGGAGGGGTTGGGGTATGGGCCTCCGGTATCCTCACTTACTCAGTGAAACACAGCGCAAACGCTATTTCACACCGGTTTTCTGTGAGGCCGTGGTATCACTCCGGTCGAGCCGGCCCATTCATGCCGAAGCGTGGCTCTCTCACGGAAAGTAGAATCATATTGGGAGGCCTGTCTAAATAAATATATATATATATATATATACATAAACCAAGTGGCAGGTAGTCCTGTACACTGTATGTACGTAACATAAACCATCCAAATAGTAAACAAGACAATACAATGAATTTGCAATTCAATGAGGTATATTTGAATAGTTTGAGACAAAAAGTTCAATGTTTATCGTCTCTTAATTAAATATTTAGATGGAGGGATGGATGGATAGTTTTAACATCCCCATACATGGATTAATTTCTATTAAGAAGACTGACATATATACGGGAATGTTCTTCTTCTTTTGATGAAATGGCAACCAGACGGGTCAGCTATTTCTGCCAATGTCAAATATTTATAGTCTTCAATAAGTCTTCGAGTCTTCAAGTCTTCGTCGTGATGAAATCAATGATAAAAAATATATAAAATGTGGATAACATGAAATGGGAACCGTCTTCCGAAAAAACAAAAAACGATCTCTACGGGTATGTTGACATCTTAACGCCAAGACTCGTGGTCAAAAGAAAATATAGAAATCAATGTCAGTGTCAAAGTCAATAGAAATATTAAAAGAGATTTGTTCGTTTTTTTGGTACAAACAAAGATCATCTTTTTTAATGTAAACGAATTAAAGGCGAAGCAGAACCGAAGGCAGATCATCTGACAGTAAATGACATATACCGTCCTTGGATACTTGCAAAGCAACTGAGACAATGCTTTTCTGCCTTTTGTGTATGCACGCGATGGCGGCAATGATGCTCCTGATCTGCTTCTTTAAGGTGCTGCTTCCAATCACGTTGGGGGTCACCATTGTGGAGGAACGGATGTCCAACGCAAAGGGAGAACCCTCCGACCAGGCCAGGTGATCATACTTGGTGGTCCAACGGTTGTTTGTAAGCAGTGCTATAAGAAATCGTCGCGAGAATTATTTATATCGCGATACAGGATTAGCAGTTACTTAGTAGTTCGGTGTGTCTTTGATAGATGGCGCTATAGTATATTTTTGTTATGCCTACATAAAAATATCTCTGTTATATTTTAATTACCTATTTAACTTAAATTTAAAGTTGCCGCATAATTTCAACATTATATAAAATATTACTATTTTCTCTATGTGGAATGCTAAACGAAAAATACGAATATAATAAACACTGCATTAGTAATTAAAGTCGGTTGTATATCTTCTGCTTAGCAGGGTCCACTACTTATAAGCTAATCAGCTTCAATCAACATCGGCCCACACATTGATTCGTGTCAAAAAACATTAATAAACACATGCATATATACTTGGGACTGTAGTCCGACAAGTTGGTATAAATATATCTTTATCATCAACAGTTTAACAGTCTACAGTTTAAGATAGGCCTCTCCAAGTCAGCGTCGACAGACGGAGTGGCGGCGAAGAGACCAATTCAGTAACAATTTAAATTCCACCTAAATTTCGTAGAAATACAACCAACCCCGTCCGTCGGCGCTGACCCTTACAAAGGTTTTGGGCTACCACAGCACGCTGGCCAAATGGGTTGATATTAGGCATGTTTCAAATATAAATATTTATCTTTTAACATACATATTACATTAATTTGTTAAAGCCATCTCACTGTTATAAAGCACATTGTAAGATTTCTAGCCTGTTTACAACTCAATGCTGTCTATGTTTAAAATTATGTATCAGTATAAGGAAATATATCAAACTTTGAAAAGTGTCGAAGACAAAGGTATGGGGTTAGATATTGCTATTTGTTGTATATAGGTACATACATACTTCCTACTTTATAAATTTATTTATTGTGTTATGAAACTACCCTCCATCATAACTGTTGTTTCTACCCTACCTTTGTGATTTATTCACGTATATTTCTAAGCTACTTACCTCAATAAACAAATTACGATATTTGGTGTTTTATTTAAAATGTGAAGAAATGTGATAATTGGGACAATTACATCGACAAACTTAAGTACTGTTTTGAGGCGAATGGCAACATCTCAGATTCGGCAAAAAGTGAAAAATTTTATACAGTGTGCGGCATACAAGTGTTCTCTACTCTTCTGGCGATGAGGTGTACTCAGAAACTTACAAAGTATGAAGTATTTTGGTACCTATATACAACACTATTCAAGTCAGTTACCATGGAGTTTATCATTTAAAATGTCCAAAAAATAAAGTGACTCGATTATCAACTACAGTAGGTACTGAAAACCTGAACCCTTAGATCATACAATTTACCGTTACCGTAAACAGTTTCTTGACAAGCCATACTTAAATTCCTGCCCGCAGATTTTTTCTTTAAAATATATTAATTTTACCCCTGACTCCCCTTGTCGTTATTAGCTACTTGATACTCCACCTTTGTTGGCTGCTTTAGATTTCGCTACCTTTTCCACGTTTGCAGCTCTTGTCTGCAACATAAAGTGCATTTTAAGTATCTCAAATAGTTATAAGTTACAGCTTTACCGTGGGAGAGCCACGCTTCGGCATGGATGGGCCGGCTCGACCGGAAAGATACCACGGCCTCACAGAAAATCGGTGTGAAACAGCGCCTGCGCTGTGTTTCACGCAAGTGTGAAGCGGGCACCGTCTGCTGTTAAACTCTCAAATTAGGCGACGTACGGCACACGCGTATCTCGCCCCTACGCGGCTGGCCACTAGAGCGGATGGAGGGGAAAACCCGTACCCACCATCCGCGGACACACTCAGGGCGGCATGAGGCGCTGGTATGCGCGCCTCCGCCGCCCGGTTCGCCAGCGGCAGATCGTGTCCGAGTGGACATCGTCCTCTCGGGTCTTCTCCGCCGCCTCCTTCTGCGAAATTACGTCTTCGCAGAAGGTTGCGACCGCGGTAAAACTGCAATCACTACCGGCCATAGAGCTTATGATGGCCGGTAGCAAGAGATCTCCTATGACTGCAGTGAGGGCCCGACGCTGCGACGCCCAAGCAGGGCAGATCGCCAGCGTATGCTGGGCCGAGTCCTCACTGCAGTCGCAGTGGTAGCAGGCGGGACTCAATTCCCTCCTAGCGACCGAGTGCAGTTACTTCCCGAAGCAACCGTGCCCGGAAAGCAACTGCGTCAGTCGGAAGGGTCCCGTGCTGCCGCCCTGCCCACTCATGGATGACCGGCTGGAGCGCCTCCACGGCGGCAAAGCCAGCGCGTGGAGCCTCCAGCCGGGACGACCAACGAGCCATGGTGGCTCGACAAGCGGTTTCACGCCGAATACCGGAGGCCCTTTTTTTTTTTTTTTTTTACGTGTGGAAACCCCCTCGGGCCGTCACCCCGCCGGGGTTTGCGGCGGGGCGGTGTGTCGGAATCGAACCGACTAAAACCACACGGTGTGCCAACTCTGCGCCTGAAAAGGGAGGGGTCCGGGATCGCTGTTATTAACGCAAACCGGACCCCTCCCAGCGCCTGCCCGCACTGAAGCGGGCACCTCCTCCAAGTAAAATCTCAATTTAGGCGACGCACGGCACACGCGTACGTCGCCCCTTCGCGGCTGGCCACTAAAGCGGTATCCGCGTATGGCTCTGACCGCCAATACCCTCTGAGAATACCGGAGGCCCTACCCCAACCCCTTCCTCATCCCCCCAAAGCCCGGCAACGCACTTGTAAAGCCTCTGGTGTTGCAGGTGTAACAACATGGGCGGCGGTAATCGCGATACGTTGCTCGTTTGCCCCCAATTCCATAAAAACAATAAAGTGTTGTAGGTACATAGTATAAAATGAAGTCGCTTTTTGTTACTGTACTCTTAGATCTTCTAAAGTAAGATTTGGTTTTCACTAATAGAACGACTGATAAAACTGTCGTGTAAAGAACCCACCGGCATAATGTGAAGGAGGCAAATTATAACATCAAACATTACACATTGAAGTTTGTTAAACGGAGGTGTGAAACTATTTAATTACCTGTAGTGATTGAACCCTTTTGTGTAACGCCATCATTGAATTTGAAATAGATGCCAATTTTTCTTTGTTTGTTGCTATATCTGCTAGCTGAAAATAGAAAAAAACAGAATATTATACAAATACATTCTAGAATTAAAGTTACTTGTACTTATTCCACTATTTAATTACACTTTAATTGTGACCGGTTTCAGATTATGGCATTATTAAAGGTTACAGGTTTAGGATAAATTATAGGAACATTAAATACATTGAGCAATTATAAATGACAGGTCAGGTAATATGTTATGTACTAACTAATGCATCAAGCATAGCGTCATTCTGCAAGTCTTCCAATTTTCTACGTTCAGATGTTAACATTCCATGTACAGCTTCTTGCTTTTCTCTGAAACATAAATTATATTTAAATTTATAATTTACATTCATCACATAAATTATTAATTGTTAGTTTATTATCATCAACAATCCATAACATCCCGCTGCTGGGCTCGGTTCTCCTCTCAGGAGAGGGTTTAGGCCTTACGTCCCCACGCTGGCCGAGTGCGGGATGGGGACTGACAATCCAGTCCGATCCTTAGTTGGATAGTAAAATAGCAAACATTAACTTACTTTTAGTAATGCTCTTTGGGACCTCTCATATTGCTATACAATATGTTAACAATGACTGGCAAAGGGCCATATTAAACAGTATTATATAGTTGTAAACTCGGTCACATGGCATATATTTTTGAAAATCAAAATTAATTGATGTATTCTAGATGTAAGTAAATCTATGTGGAAGAAGTTAACTTTGTTGTCTACAATGATACCTAAGTACTTGATGGTTTTTGGTTTTGTAAGTATAGGACAAGTCATGTCCTAGAAGGTACTTTTGCACAGTAATCAGCCTTTAGCGAGAGTCGGTGAGAAGCAAATAGTAAGTTGAGTTCATTTCACGATCTACTGAAAGCCTTCTGCCAAGAGTTTGCCTCAAATAAAAGAGCTGTGTCATTGGCAAAAGTAGTGATACACGCACCAGGAACGCACAGAACGACAAGGTCATTTATGTATGTAAGGAACAAAGTAGGACCAAGGATACTCCCTTGTGGAACCCCATGCTCAGTAGGGAGAACGTAACTGACAAAATTGCCTATCTTAACCATAACAAATCTAGTGTAGTATCTCTTATTCATACCCGAGTCTCTCCAATTTACGCAATAAGAGTAAGACAGAAACCGCGTTGAAAGTTTTGTGCCAAGTCTATATTGCAATAATCTTTTTACTTTTGTCCAGTCCTGTTATATCTATAGAATCAGTTAGATCGTGTACAGCTTCGCTAGTTGAAAGCCCGAATCTAAATCCGTATTGTGAGGGTGACAGCAGTGAGTTGGACTCTGAATACTTAGTGACACAATTGTTAATAACCCTTTCCAGAATTTGTATAAGATTGGGAGTATGGAAAATTTCCTGTAGTTATCAACCTGGTCCCTGTCTCCACTCTTGTGCACTGGATGAACTTCTGCTAATTTAAAGGCATTAGGAAATTTACCAGTATTAATACCAAAGTTAAAAATATATCTGAGTACAGGAACTATATTTAATTTATATCTCTCTACTCTCTGTATCTCTAAGGTATGTGGATGAAATATAGTAACCTCCGCCAGCGCAACCATTCCTTAAATTGAAAATAAGAGCCTCAATCTCAGCACTATCCTAGTGGTACCCAGGCTATTGTTTACTAGTGGTAAAAAAGATCCAGATGTATTAATGCTGTGCCTGGATATGAGCTTTATGTTCATTTACCTATGTTTATACTTCTTCTTAACTTAAATTTTAGCAATGTCTAAATATATTTGTTTGACACTAGCGGACTAATAAAATTTCTCTAATCTAATCTCAACCAGTCTTATAAGATTACCTACAGCTTCAAGTACTCACGTTAATTCTTTTAAATGGGTATTGATAGTTGTTAAAGGAGGTTCGTAGAGCTCCATAATTCCTTTGGCTAGAAGCTGGACTGTTTTAGCCTCTTCAGCTGTTGTTGTGGAACTAAAAAACATACGGCAAAATAAATTTTGGAAATGAGGTCACAACTTGAGGTTATGATTTCATACAGAACTAAGAAACAATTTAATACCTTTCCATATTAAGGTAAAGTAAATTTGATCACAATATGTAGTACTAAAGCTTTAAATATTTTGGGATATCACAGCTATAAACAAATCGAATAACTGAGTGACTGACAATCCTGACATCTGACAACAGCTCAAAATCAAAATCAAAACAATACGAGCTAAGAAAATGTCAACTATGTATTACCATATATTAGACGAATTAAAATACTACAAACAAAAACAAAACACATCAAAATTAATCCCACTTCAAAAGATATAGCTTATTATGTAAAGCACCACAAACGAGTACATAAAGCACAAAAATTCAATCAAAATCCAGACTGAACACAGAAATATTAAGTAGCCAGCATTGGCGTTATTATTGTGACAACTAAAATAAACTTATAAAATTCATAACATAACATTATTAAATATATCTTTAAGTGGCTATTAACCCATTTGTTTTAAATATTGCAATGAAAGTTGGTAAGTAGTTTTCATAATAAAAATTATCGAGCATTAATATTTAATTTACAGTGACATTAGACAAATAATGTTGCTATGCTTTCTTCTCACACTCCTTTGCACTCACTCTCATTTCATTGTTCTAAAATTTATTCTTAACACAAATTCTTAGGTGAAATTTAAAGAAATTTAGCATTTGACATTTTAATGATTCGATATAGTTTTTTTCCTAAAATAATTAAGTATTTGTTTTTTGAAGTTTATTCTACGTGTTTAGTTTTATAAATACACAAAAAAGTTAACCAATTATTACTACTTAAGAAATGGAACGTAACATTTTTTTATGGCCGCTAGATTCCCCTTGTTTTGACGTTCTTTCATTTCATAAATCGTAAAACGAGAGGGGATTACTAATTAGCGACAATATAACGATCGCGAATACGCCGTAATTTATCCTTAAATATTACATTAAAACCAGCAAACTGGAGGTTCTCCAAGTTACGAGGGAGGACGCCGAAATGACGTCCGTGGCCCGGAGACAAGAACATGAAGAATCCGATGAGTATTCGGATGCATCGCAAGATATTGAGCACAATAACTCTGCTCACGTAAGTACAGAGTCTATTCACAATAGCACTAACTTTCGTTTTGGCGCTAAAAGTATTACGGCTTACTTTCTCTTAAGCGCTCGCGTGACGGAATGTCCATTTCTTTTAGACAAATTGAGGTCACGAATTGGGCACCATTCACTGAAACGCCGCTGGTGTGTTTAGACTTATATTTTAGAAACGTTCTGGCCACGTAGGTTGTAAACAAACGAATTGTTGTGCAAAAATGCAGTTGTTAAAAGTGGAAGGATGTTTGCAGGATGGAGCCCAGCCAGAGTCTGATTACGAATCGCATGGAAGTGATTCCGAGCAGTCCGACCAGGATCCAGACAGTAAGGTACAGTAACATTATTATTTTTAAATTTTTAGATTGTACCCTCAGTTACCTACCAATAAAGTAAATATTGATAAACAGTCATTATTTTTCTTATAATATCTAAAGTTCAATTGTTTTCACTGTAGATTTTCTAATATGTAATAGAAATACAGAAATAGAAAATAAAAATAATGTTTATTCAACTACTTTTAATCTAAAATGAAAGTAAAATTATAAATATTAATAAAAATAGTTGTATAAATATCTATTAAATGGTTGATATAAGGCCATATTGTTTGGCAATAGAAAGTCTATACTTCTTAAAAAGTTAAAATAACCAGCAACAATGAAACCATATCTAATATATTTTTATATTATTGATATAGTTCTCTTATTTCTACTTTTGTTATATTGAGTGTTATATTTTTAATGTTGACAGTAACTGTGATCCTTTTACTGATCTTTATTTCATTCTTATTAAATTTTCATTTCATTACACATATTTATTCTCTTCCCGTCTTTTATTCCTAAAAAAATCTAATTACAGAAGATTTGCTTGTTTTAATAACCAAACACAGTTAAGTAAATTCTAAATTGCCCAATTATAGAATAAGAATACTATTAGTTCAGCAGAATTCTTTTAAGTCTAAAATGTTATGACTATAGGGTTTCGATTATCCATAATTTTTATATTCAATGAGTGCTTTATTAGGATAGAAGGAAAAAAATTGTGAAATACCCTTAGTGAAAGTGCAATTAATTAGTGAAATACACTTAGTGTAAGTGCAATTAATTTGTGAAATACACTTAGTGTAAATGTAATTACTGTTTATTCTACCTATGTTTACATTTTTTAAATTTAGTATTCAATGCACCAAGTGAACACTGAAAGGAAAAGTTATTTTTATTTGCTCTCAAAAGACTGTTCAAATTCTTAAATTTTTATTATTACGTTTAGAACATAATTTAAAACCACTAGAAAGCAAAGTTAAGAGACAAATTTATTATTAAGCACTGAAGATTACCTAACTTTCACAATACTCAAGAAATATTTTCATCACATTTTCTTCTGAACATTTATTTTATAGCTTTTCTTATACATAGTATACCAGTTTCTAATTATGTTACAGGGTGATAATTTTTAGGATTCCGTAGTTCACATGTCGAAACCCCCATAGTATTTATCTAAAAGAACGCTCAATGGAGCAACTTCATTTGAGCTTTTGCTTACTCTAATTGGTGAGATTAGAGAAAGGTAGCAACATGACAATACTTTATATAAGCCCATCTTCTCATTGAAAATGAATCTTTATTATAATTAAACATTAATACTGTTCATTAAAGTCATGTAAGCATATCTCGGTATTAGATAACAGCAACTAACAAACTTTGTATGATTATTGTTTTAGGGGATTCCCCAACTAGTATGTTCATTTTCATAATAGTCTTATTGATACAGAGGTTGGTTGTAATACTAAATATAGTTTAAAAACTAAAAATATGAGCTGACAAAAGGCTGTTACAAACAAACATAAAGGTGAAATCAATAAAAGTGTGTAAATATACACAATGAAATAGATATTTTATTCAATGATATTTTTTCACTCGGTTTTAGCAACGCTAAGATTTATCCCTTGCACAAACCTCTTAAAAATTTGTTGTGGTTTAAATCAGAAAAACCTAAGATAATGTTATGGTTGGAATTTGCTAATAAGTCGACTCACCATATATCTATCGGAGGAAAGATAGACCATGTTTAGCGCTTTAATTGAAAGCAGTAGACCGAATAAATAATATTATATTACTAGGAAATCCTTTGTATTTAAAAAAAGTAGCAATTTTACATAATAACAAGGACCAATAAAAACTTAAAAGTATTAAGCAAAAGAGAAGTATTTAAAACAGCCAGAAATGTTTATTTCCGCCTCACATTCTAAATAAAATGCAGAAGGTAATACACATTTAATTACATATATACATAAAAATATGAAAATTAATGTAAGCAGTTCAGTAATTTTAGTTTTAACTAAAAACCAGCATATTTTTATATTATTTGAGCAATCTCTTGATGTTGAAAGGCATTGTCTGAAACAAACAAGACTGTAATGAAACCCCTTTTATAACAACAAGGCTGTAAAAGAGTTATTGCTAGTCGAGGACCTCAGGTCTTGAAACACTAGGTTTATATTTTCTTAGAGACTGTGACCGAAAGCCCAATGACGCAGAATCATCCCTACAGGTCCCCATAGTATGAGTCACCATGCTGCATCATTGCATTGTCTGCATTCACAATGAATATGGTGATCACTACTCTTGGATTCTGTTCATGTTTTCCATCAGGCAGAAAAGGGTTAGAGGCGCTCATAGCCCAGTTGCACTCGGTGATTAGAAACAATTACCGAAGGTAAGCAACGTCGATGTGGTCAGTACCTGCCGGGTGACCGCTGGTGGCATTGCGTTACCATGAGCGTCTCCGTGATTCAGAAGTCACGTTAAGCAGTCGGGCCCGGTTGTTATCGTAGTATAACAGTCGTGAAGCTTAGTTGAAGGCATTTGGGCGTTTTAAAAACATCCAACGGTAAGATTACGTCGATTTGTCTTGCCAGTCCCCAACCCGCACTTGATCAGCGTAGGGATTCTCCTGAAAGGAGACCCGAGCTCAGCAGTGGAACGTTAGTGGTTGTTGATGATGATCATGTAGGGTTAATTTGACAGCCCCATATATATAAAATATGTATATATAATGATCATTTTATATATTTTTAGGGTTCCGTACTTCAAAAGAAAAACACGGATCCCTTATAGGATCACATTGTCCGTCTGTCTGTCAAGACCTTTTTCTCAGTAACGCGTGCAGGTATCAAGCTGAAATTTATATCAAATACTCAGGTTTACTACCCCTAAGAGCTCATCAAACTTCTAATCCAATGCAATCAAAAGATACAGCGGTTTCAGTTACAAATTTTCTACACTCGCAAGGAAATCAGAACCTACAGAGTACTTCCCGTGAACTCAGAATCTTAAAAATTGGTACAAAGCAACGTCTTATAGCACAGATAAGGGAAAAATTACGAAGAGCCTAAATTTTTAGTTCTAGTAATCAAAGGTATACCTACAGATTTGTACGGAACCCTCGGTGCGCGAGTACGACTTACACTTGGCCGGTGTTTTTATATTTATTTAGCTTGCCATTATACAAAACGCACTGATATAATCTGTAGCAGTCGTTACGTTTAGTTGGAGCCCAAAATCTTCAATATCGCCTTATAATTAGGGTGTGAATGCTGATAGTAGTCGCACCATATATAGGTACAATCGGTACACAATACTTTTCCGGTTTGCCTTTACAGGGAAACTGGAGCATGTTTGTTGCCAATTTTGCAGGTTTCCACCCGTGTTCAGGCAACCGAAAATATGTTTTTTTACCCGTTTGTATGTATACTATAACTATGCAGGCAAAACTGAGCGTGTGACATATAATCGAGATTTGTTGTTTGATCCATGCTTGGAGAGATTTATTTATTGGTTTTGTATGACCTGCACCACTATATGCGTCGGTTAAGCGCAAGGTTGAGGTGTTTATCACCTTTATACTATTAACTTTTTTTATTTCATTAATACACTAGTCCCGAGCAAATTAGTCTGCGTCTCTCGAAAGTAATCAATCGTTTTTGCAACATTACTAATTGATTCTGAGCTCCTCTAGGTATATCGTAGCGTCATTTTATATAGCCTATACTCTTTCTCGACGAATAGGCTATCTAACACCAAAAGTATTTGTCAATTCGAACCAGTAGTTTTCGAGATTACTTAGAATCAAACAAATATTTCTAGCTCTATAGAAAACTGCTTCTCTGAATGCCACATTATACCTAGTCTGTATAAAACGTAACTTAACGGTTAGGTTTTTTTAAAGTAATGAGTGAAAGTCATTTTAAAATGAATACCCCGCGCAATGTAATGCTGAATTACAAAACAAACCAAGATATTGTTCAGACAATAATTTTGTAAGCGGAAGTAATCATGTAGTTTTTATTGTTATTCAGTGCTGTAAACTGAATGTTCTTAAGAGATTATTGTTTGATAGTTTTCCTTGTATGCTACTCCCACTCTAAGGAGTGTGTTATATAGATATTTATTCAATTTAAGTATAGCAATGTCTATAATCTAAGTACTATGATACACTCACGCCGGCTCGGGTACTAGGTAGTAGCTGGGGGACTAGGTACACTACAAAGGTAATCCCTGAAAAATCTTACTACCCCCAAAAAGAGCGCGCACTCCGTGCTCGCGTCGCCACCCCAGCCTGCTTTTGCTAGGGTAACAAATAGTATTAATTAAATCTATGGCACGTCTATTATCTATGGCACATTGATTATTTTTTTCTTTCCTAGTCGCTACAGTGTTAGATGTAATAATATTCTGGTTATCTCTAAATAGAAATAAAAATTATACCAACTTTCTATTCATATTTAAGTACTAAATGTTTATTAATTGCAAAAGCAGAAGAAAGTTATTTAAATTACACTTTAATTATTTATATAAATTTAAAACAGTAGATGCGTTAAATAATAAGGATTACGTAAATTTTAAATTAACAGATTTTTTTTGTTAGAAATTACTTTTTGAAATCTTTTAAACAATGTCCAATGCTTTAGATATCCCCAATTTATCAAGATCAAAGAAATAAGGATAAAATCATAACTACAGACACACTACTGTGTCTCATATTGGGTCGTCTGGAACTAAACCAGATAGACCCAATGCTATGGCAACTAGACTGCTGATGTATGGACTTGGATACTTCTAAATCTTCTTTCTCCTATCCTTTATTTTTCTCAAGATTATTTGTGGTTGGATATTAGTTCAACTGGTTGTCAGTATATTTGCAGACACTAACTTCCCAATAAGGATTGCCTTAGATGTTCATGACAACCGATACCGATGGCTTAACGTGCTCTTCGAGGCACGGGCGGGAAAGATCGCCAAACTCCCATACCCCGGGCTGTAATATTAAGAATTTTTATAAGAAAAACTTAACACTTGGCCCGACCCGAGTCTTCTTGATTAGCAGTCAAATAAGGTAACCGCTTTACCAACGAGGCAGTTAGGATTAACTATTTGTTAACGCAGAATATGAGAATATGCCCTCATACCTTGACATTCCCCTAATTGTGGGAGGGAGATATATGTATTCTCAAATCAAATCAAATACTGGCAACACAGTTGTGACTTTTAATACCAGGTCGCCATTACTGGTAGATTATTTGACCCCAGCTGATGTATTCAAGTATTATCCGCGATCTCGACCACCGCGACCAGTCAACGGAGACCAGTCAATTATGCACGATATACGAGATATTATAGTGCACGAGTGTGTACGCAAACACAGGTGCACTCTTAGTTCCCCCACTCTCATAATCCGATGGGACGGCTATCCGACACGGTACGATTTACACCCTATGTCGTAAACAAAAGAGAGAGAATGCCACAGTCACTCACAATTCATTTCAATAGATAGGGCCTGGTTATACCAATCTATTTAAATGTAGGTAAGAACCCATCCCCAGACTTGGCAACAACATATTAAATTATTAATCCATAAATTGATTACAAAGTAATTTGCGATGTTGTAATTAATATGAATAACAATTAAACATTTATTAAACTTATATTAATTCATTCAGTTTCATTAATTTATAATTTGCACACGAAACTATTAATTTTAATTGAGCTTGTGTTCACCGTACACGATGACAAATATAATATAGATATAGTTATACGTTACTATATCCTATTAAATATTATATCGTCACATTATTAAAGTAAAAATACTTCATTCAATTGCCTTTTCATGTTTGTAATAATTAATTACTTGTAAAAATTGTAATGTGTCATAAAATGATCAACGGTTAATTAATTGTTAATTTCACTAGACATGTTTAATCATTGCGTAATTAGTAAATTAGTGCATTTGATTTTATGTATGCGTGCAGTTGTGAAATTTTAATACTGTTAAAATGACGTGACGCCTCTGGTGTTGCGGGTGCCCATGGGCTGGTTTGCTCGTTTGCCCCTATATAATAAAAAAAAAAATATTTGTGATTGTTATACATATTTGGTTGATATATAAAAATTTTAAACACATATGTATAATTCATAATATGTACAAAATACTTGTTGTTCTGGCCATGAGACATCGTTAGGAAAGAGGCCTTTCAAATTCTGAAACCACGTTCTGTATTCCGAAATCAACATTATATTTGCTGTTTATACTTTAATTTATTAATTTTATTCGATGCCCTGCTATTGTAGTTTCTTTGTTTATTGTAAACTAGCTACCCACGCAACTTTGTATGTGTCTCTTAAATGCCCGTTTTTGAGACCATTTTTCATTGGTTTCACTGTTGCGTTGTGTATTATGCCTTTACCCTTCTTCGATGTCCACTCATCCAATACTAAAAGATTTTGCAAACCGAATTAGTAGTTCCAAGCAACCACTTCATCTTTGTAATATCACTACGCCTAGATTTAATCATGCATGATACTAGCTTTTGTACCACGCTTCGCTGTGGCGTATCCTGGTTGCAGAAATGAGAAATTAAACTGGACACGACAAAATATTTAAACAATCTTATGTAGATGTAGAACTTTCAAAGTTTTTAAAGCTAACAGAAGCCCACTTTACTTAGCTAATAAAGCTAAAGATTTTTTATAAAGGTTTGTTTTGTAGACTAGTTAAAATCTACATTGTACTTACGAATACTAGTTAATATAAGAATATATTCAATTTACGTTATGCTTACGATCCGTTGACTCGATGACCTAATTCAGCATCTACGTACATCATTTGTTATTCTTTTGTTTATTTTAGGTGTGGTTTTAGAAGCGTTGCGTATTGCCAACCAGTAACTGATTTACATACCTACCTCACGAAAATGCATGAACAAGAGAAACAGTTCTTTAGAGAATATTTCGTACATCTAACACACAACGCCATCTAGTCCTAAGATAAACAGAGCTTGTGTCATGGGTTACTAGACAACTGATACAAATACTTATACACTTTTTTTTGTAAATAGATACATATTATACCTACATAGAAAACACCCAAACTCCGAAACAAATATTTGTAGATTACACAAACATTTGGGCCGACCCGGGAATCGAACCCGAGACCTCAAGTTTAGCAGTCGCATACGCTACCACTACGCCACCGAGGCAGTTGAAAACCGTAGATCATGATATACGATCATTTATTCTGTTTGGGTATAATTTGTTTATGTTTACCGTGTACTATGTTAACAGTTACCATAGTACACGATCTCCCTAGTGCCTTGTGTGAGATGTGTCCCGATCTATATTTTTTTAAATGTAAATTAAGTTCGTTGTTATTTGTTTTCAGGAAACCGAACGCCGAGTAGACGATGATGAAGATAGAAGTAATCCTCAGTATATACCGAAAAGAGGCACTTTTTACGAACACGATGACCGCACTGCAGCAAGGTATTGTGTTTAATAAAGTTTTTTTTAGAAATCAATAGCTTTAATGAAATACAAAATATCGGCTTATTCTTTATAATTATTATTATTCTTATGAAAAAGGGTAAATTATTGTATTGGTACTGCATTGATGTCTATACGTTGATTAAGTAAAACTAGCTTAAAACTTTATTTTCTGTCCATTCATTGATTTACTTTTGACCGAGTTGCCGATCCGATTAAATTGCCAATCGATTGCAAATGCAATCGCAAATACTTAAATAAGATGCAAGCTATTTAAGCTTACCTAAATTAATTATACTCAAAACAATTCTATTATTTAAGCCGGTTGTCATATAATAGTTAATGGTCGCTTGCAACCCTTCCTTTGTCTGATTCGACCTTGAATGACTACCATGAAAAAAAAATAACAACCTTACGAGCCGTTGCCGACGGTACAGATAGGGACAAACGGTCTACATGGGCATTGTACTGCAGAATAGCATGTATGAAAGCCCTAACAAATGTAAAATGTGCGCAAACTGTATGTGATCATGGCAAATTCTACCTGGAGCCCGGACAGGAATAGGGCCTACTGTATTTATGTAATCGACCCTCTCTATCAAATAATGACCAGCTATTTGTAACATTCATCTATCACATCTGTCCGCCAGCTGTGGGCACGTCATCTCATATTTATTTTCGAAAACGTAATAATGATACTTGGTTTTTCAGTAATTGTTACTAATAATAATAAATATTTTTGATTGTACACTAGATTAATTACAAGATTAACTTAAAAGTCTTACAGGTAACCTGAGATGGAAATAAAGTATGAATAGTATAGGGTAGTGCCTTAAAAAGGTAGTTAGTTAGAAAACGATAGGAAAGTGAAATTATAATTGATACATTATATAAAGAGTTATGGATGGATATAAAATAACATTCCCTAACTGTTTTTACGTTGATAGCACACACTCCGACGTGTAAAAATATATGTAAAAAATCGACTTACAAAATAAAAAATATTAATTTCATTAAAACATTTTTTTTGAAAAATCCGCCGAATGTAGTAAAATAAGTTATAAATAAAATGGTTGGAAAGTTACGAAAAAATAAATAATCACGCATTCTTTATTCGACATTATGACTTTCTCGGTGGCGCAGTGGAAGCGTATGCGACTGCTGTTCTCGAGGTATCGGTGTCTTATAACGTACGGATGTAGAATATAATAATAAAGCGTGTTTTTTTAAGCCCGATAGAACTTGAAATTGTAAAAAATAACACAAAAAATTAAATTGTAATCAAAATTTTTTTTTATTCGAAAGATCTATACGTGACATTAACATTTGAAAATGATTTCGGGCATATGGGCACCGCGGCTGTTCTTGACGAAGTGCATTCTGGACGTCCAATTTTGGGCCACTTTTTCGAGCACTGCTGGCCGTATGTCACGAATAACACGAACAATGCTGGCCTCCAAGGCGTCAATTGTTGCTGGTTTATCAGCATAAACCAGTGACTTCACGTAGCCCCACTGGAAATAATCGAGAGGTGTCAAATCGCACGACCTTGGAGGCCAATTGACAGGTCCATTTCTCGAAATCAACTTATCGCCAAATTTTGATTTCAATAAGTCGATGGTTGCGTTCGCCGTATGGCACGTAGCGCCATCCTGTTGAAACCACATCTCCTCCGGATCAATGTCATCCATATTTTCAAACAAAAAATCATTGATCATGGTGCGGTAACGATCTCCATTGACCGTAACGCGAGCTCCGGCCTCATTTTTGAAGAAATAAGGTCCGATGATGCCACCAGCGTGAAAACCGCACCATACGGTGCATTTTTCTGGATGTAATGGAGTCTGTAGGGTCTGTTGTGGATTGGTCTCACTCCATATGCGGCAATTTTGCTTATTAACAAACCCGTTAAGCCAAAAATGCGCCTCATCGCTGAACACAATTTTGCGATAAAACAACGGGTCAGTTGCCAACTGCTCTAGAGCCCAATCGGCGAAAGAACGACGCATATAATGGTCTCGTGGCTTCAATTCCTGCACCAGCTGGATCTTATACGGGTGTAGGCCGAGATCTTTGCGCAAAATTTTCCACGTAGTGGACGGACAGAGCCCCAATTCCTGCGACCGACGACGAATCGATAAATTTGGATCTTCTTCCACACTTTCGTTTACAGCGGCGATATTGTCTTCAGTACGCACATTCCTTCGACGTGCTGGTGTTATTGCATCCTCTAGAGAGTATGTGGTACGAAATCTATCCACAGTTCGACGAATGGCTTGTTCAGATGGACGATTATGTACGCCATACAAATGACGAAGTCGTCTATAAGTTGCGCGAATCGACGACTGATTTTCAAAGTAAATTTGGATAATTTCGTAGCGTTGTTCAAGCGTGAGTCTATTCATGATGATTTGTCAGAGTATACTGAAACAAATAAAAAAAAAAGTTTCATCAAAATTTAATTTTTTGTGTTACTTTTTACAATTTAAAGTTCTATCTAGCTTAAAAAAACACCCTATACGTTTAATCATTATTTGCATAGCTATATCGTCTATTCAAAATCTGTCAAACCTTCCGGCTGCTGATGAGTACAAAGAAAGGGATATCTAAGTAGGTCAAGACCATCCGGACGTCTGTTGCTATTCAATGCCATTATAAAAAAAATATGTCTTAATGGTGAATTTATTAATATTGAGTTGTACAAAAAAAATAAGTCTATTAAAATGCGGTTGGACCGGAGTAAGCGCTTACACAATAAAGTGCGATGCGCATTCTTGCGTCCCAAGTCTTTGTTTCTTTTTTCTGTATCTCCTTGGCAAAGCATTTAGTGCGGTTGACGGTCGTCGGAGAAATGATCACCCGAATCGTGGCAAAGAATAGAAGCAGCAATTTGTGTCGCAGTTTTCTGCGTTGCGAATTCGTATCGCGTCTGCGAACAAGCACTACATACCTACAAGTATCTGAAATCAATCAATTCTTTTTTTGTATTTTATCGAATGTGTGTTTCACAGATAAAGGTGTTAAAAATGTGGCAACACCTTTGTATCTCTTGACTATGGGCGGGGATTCCCACTTACAATAGAGTGATCTGTGTACTCATTTGCTGCATTTTACTTAAATATGCACGAATGAAATAACCTTAATTGAAAGTAAATGTAGGAAGAGCTTCTCAATTAGATTATATTTTTCAATATCTTTCTTATTTCTGGACCTATTTAAATAATTATCTTATTGATTGAATAAGTTGTATTCATAAATGAACCCTACTTAAATTAATAATAATAATAAATATTCTGGACATCTAACACACAACGCCATCTAGTCCCAAGCTAAGCAGAGCTTGTGTTATGGGTACTAGACAACTGATATAAATACATATATACTGTTTTTTTTTGTAAATACATACATATTATACATAGAAAACACCCAAACTCCGAAACAAATATTTGTAGATCATACAAACATTTGGTTCGACCCAGGATTTGAACCCGAAACCTCAAGCACAGCAGTCGCATACGCTACCACTGCGCCACAGAGGCAGTCAAATTGAAATAAAGTTGTTCGTCTCTAGAGTGAGTTGTTATGTAAAAAAGGAAATACTAACGCATCGCCCCACTTCAGCTCTTGTCACGTTTAGTAGCCGGTAGTAAATTACATAAATAAAGAATTTTCATTAATTAACCAAAATAATGTAAATTAAGCGTACTAAGTTGAGAGTAATGTCTAATATTTAAATTAGCAATCCGGTACGAATCTTTGAAATACTTCTTTTCCTCTACTATAATATGCATGTATTACACATATAACCTTTCCTCTGGAATCACTCTATTTACTTCTGGTAACTACATTAAAATCCGTTAATTAGTTTAAAAGATCCAAACGAACAGACAGCGGCAGTGATTATTTATAATTTATAAGCGACATCTATAAAGATACAGTACTCATAAACACTCGTATTTACTTTTATTTTCGAATTGCAAGCCTTTTTTTTAAACATTAAAGATGTTTAATACCATCTGCTGATAGTCTTACTTTCTGACCAACGCAACTTTCACATCATCTATTTTAACCATGTTTGGCTCCTATTGGTCTTAGCGTGGTGTTAACTATCCTATCTTAGGTACAAGCAAAACATCGGCTGGATAATTTCCAAGTTCATCGTGAGCAACAACGTGACACGAGAATTACCTATAAAATATAAAAGTTTATAAGAATGATTTTTGTTTGGTTAAACGCGTTAGTCTCAAGAATTGTTGAACTTTAATTGAATAACTTTTTAACAGACTTCAAAAAAGGCGGAGGTTCTCAATTTAATTATTTATTTTTTTGTTTTGCTAATTCATAACTTTCGACTGGGTGAACCGATTTTCATGATTCTTTCTTTTATTTGAAAGCTGGTGCTTCCCGTGTGGTCCCATTTGAATTTGGTCCAGACCTTGAAGTCGGTTTTTTTTTAAATTTGTGATTATTCAGATATTCCACTTACAGAAGTAGGCTTGATAACATCACGGTGCGACCAATAGGAGTCAAGCATAAACAAAAATATTGCAAAAACTGGGAAAATTAATTTTGTGAAACGCAGACGAAGTTGCGCGATTGAGCTGGTAACTCCAATGAGTGTTGCCAAGTATTGAATTTATTAGTTTAACACTACTTACATTAGTACATAGTTAGTACATATCATTTAATAAATAAAAATAAATATTATATAATATTTTGATAGCTTTTGCGTGACTTTGCTCCGTGACTTGTTTATCGCGTATTAATCCCATGTCGTAAATTATTATCTGTGGGCCAAAGTTCATATGAATCTGATCACTAGTTTATGTTTTAAAGAGTAAAAAAATCCGTACAAACTTAAGCTTCAATTTATAAAATACTCGTATATACAAATTGTCAGAAACACAGAAAAAAAGGGCAATTTCTAAATATCATCAACATTACCAAGAGCCTTAACAGTCCACTGCTGAGCATAGACTTCTCTCTGAAATGGAGGTATTGGTCTATACCACGCCAGTCATACGGGTTGTTATGGAGTTTGGGTCCTGGGTATTTTGCTCATTTAGCCGCCTATCTTATCGATTTATTCTGTTTACGAACTAACTGAGCCGTTTGTTGTTGTAACCGCGGGGAACGCTGTGAGGTGAAGCTAGTCTAAAACAAGTAGCCTAAGTTACTCTTTACATCATCAGGTATCTGCATGTAAAAGGCTCGTCGAAATCGGTCCAACCGTTCCAGAGTTTAGCCGGAACAAAAAGACAGACGGAGAGACAGACTCGTTGTCATAGGATAACAGTTGTGAAGCTTTGGACGGCTTAAAACATCCAACGGCAAAGATTACGTACACACACGCCACAACGTTGACTTGCCAGTCCCCAACCCGCACTTGGCCAGCGTGGGGACAATGGCCTTAACACTCTCTGTGAGGAGTCTCGAGCCCAGTGGGTCTTTATGGATCGTTGATGATGATGCCAGTATAGAAACATTTTTGGACGAGAAAAAGTTAATATAAATAAACAACCATCATGAACAACCTATGATGATAATGATACAACCCGCAAAATAAAAAATAAAACCAAATTAGTGTTATATTTGTATGCCTTTAATATATTTCAAAGTATAAAAACTCATTCAGTGAACGCGCGCATTGCCAACACAAAAAAATGTATGAGAAATTCGGCCTCGCCAAATTGTATAGACCTTGGCAGATTTCGTGTGTACATATGATAGTTTGGAGTATTGTTAACTTTCTACCCACGGCTCAATGCACAGGTCGGTCATTATCGTTTAAGTAAAGCACGCACATACATACGTGTATGTAATTACTTTTGATACATGCTATTTTGAGGTTCTGTATTTATGTACTTGAACCGTCATCCTTACAGGAACAAGAGGCTCTCAAAATTTTAAAAGTTAGAAAATAAAAAATCCTTCTTCCTACGTATATTTTTAACTAGCTGACCCACGCAACCTCGCTTGCGTCTTCAATTGCCCGTAGCGTGAAAATTTTCCCCCATTTTTGAATCATTCTTCATTGGTGCTCCGCTGCTATTAGTATTAACGTGATGATATATAGCCTATAGCCTTCCTCGATAAATTGGACTATCCAACACTGAAATAATTTTTCAAATCGGACCAGCGGTTCCTGAGATTAACGCGTTCAAACAAACAAACTCTTCAACTTTATTATTAGTATAGATGTGTTTGTTACTCTTTACGCAAAAATTACTGAACGGATTTAGATGAAACTTTACAGTAATAAAAATACCATTTACCACGATAAATTACACATACTCGGGCTTGAGCCACGGGAAAAACTTACTAAGACATATTTTGTCGCTATTAAGTAATAGGTATTAAATACCAATAATTCTGAGAGAGCCGTGCATCATGCCCACATCTTCCATACGGCATCGACAGTCTAACTCCATATTGACAAAGCTTGCATTATGGCTAATGTCTGGTTTCAATCACAATTTGTCGCGCGTCAAATTGTCAACTGTCCCTTATTGGTCGGTCTTCTTCTTTTGATGAAATGGCAACCAGCCGGATCACTTGGATCGGCTATTTCTGCCAATGTCAAGTATTTATGGTCTTCAATTACAAGTTTTCGAGGCTTCAAGTCGTCGTCGTGATGAAATTAATGATAAAAAAATACATAAAATGTGGATGACATGAAATGGGGACCGTTTTACCATTGGTCGGTCTTACAGTACGCCGTTCTACGGCCATAGAGTTAGGTAAGAATTTCTTTAATTAATTACAAATTCGTTTCACTGACACAAACATTTTATATAACTAATTCTAGATCTGTGAGGTATTTTCAACATGAAATCAATTTACAATCACAAAAATACTTTACTTTCGGCAACAAGCGAATTAACAAACAAATATGGCGGCACGGGACATATGCTGTTCAACCAATCAGCACGCGAGAAACGATCCGTCACAAACCATATTACAATTTGAGGGTTTCAGTTCGCTTAATTATAATCTAACTAAAAATAATAGGTTATATTGTAAGCAGTATGTTACGGTTCACAATCTTTCGACAGTTTACAATCTCGCGAGATACAAGGTGTCTCAAAAGAAATTTCATATTTAGTGGATTGATTAAAAAAAAAGGAAGCGGTATATAGAAAAAATGTTTATTTATTGTTAAAATACACTTTTTGGGAATTCATTTCTTAAAAATAATATCGTCTAAATGTAAACCCTCACGTTGTTGGCACTCATTTAATCGAACAGTAAAATTACTTATGACTGCTCGACAGGTGGAGTGAGGGATGGCTGCCATTTCGTGACGGATATTTTCTTTCAAATGCGCCAGTGAAGTTGGTTTATTGGCGTAAACTTTAGATTTAAGATAACCCCATAGGAAAAAGTCCATAGGGGTTAAATCTGGGCTACGTGGAGGCCAATTTATGTCACCTCTCCGGGAGATCAATTTTCCTGAGAAAATTTCACGAACACGTGGCAGAGATATATTGAACGTGTGTGAAGTTGCTCCGTCCTGTTGAAACCATGTTCTTTGGTTATAGCCAGGAAAGTTTTGCAGTTCAGGTACCAAGAAGTTGTCTACATAACGCTCTGAATTCACTGTAACTGTACGCCCCATTTCGTCTTCAAAAAAGTAAGGGCCGATAATTCCTCGCGCCGACATGGCAGCCCATACGGTCACTTTAGGCGAGTGTAGGGGTTTCTGATGTTTGCGTTTCGGATTGGCTGAACTCCAGTAGCGGCAGTTTTGCTTATTTACGTGGCCATTAAGATGAAAATGAGCTTCATCCGAAAACAAAATGTTGGTAAACGTTGAAAATCGCTCAATCATCTGATTTACGAAATTAAGCCTCTGACCGGCATCTTGGGGCTTTAATTCTTGCACCAATTGAATTTTGTAGGGGTGCAGCTTTAGATCTTTGTGCATAATGCGATGTAATGATGATCTATGCACATTTAAAGCACTCGCGCGCTTCCGAATTGAAAGGCTCGGGTCGTCACGTACAGATTGATTAACACTCTCCACGTTTTCTACCGTTCTTGATGACCTAGGTCGCCCGGATTTTGATTTTTCCAGCGTTGATCCAGTCTCTTCAAACTTTTTAACCCAATGTCGAATGAGAGGAAGGCTTGGCGCATCATTTAAGTGGCGAAAACCTCGAATACTGCAGAATTTTCTACGCGCGACAGTTGTCGAATCACCGTTCTTGTAAAACTCTCGCACGCACAACGCGCGGTCTGCTCCCGAGAAACGCTCCATAGCGACTGAATCCCCAAGAGCCAAGCTACCAATTGACATAACCCCCGCACCCCTCAAGTACGCAGCGTTCACGCAGTAAGCTAAACAAATATAAAATTTCTTTTGAGACACTCTGTATATTACAATCTAACGGTTTTGACAATCTGACGGTAAAATATATAACATATAAGTCATCATACTCAATACGAATGTAAACAATACAACAATGCAGCATGGTGACCCACACCATAGCGGCTTAGCGATGCGGAAATCAGCGTGGCTTTACTACCTTGAAATATAGAAAAATTACGCCACATAGCACAAATTATCTTGGTCCTCATACAATTGTTTGGCAAAACTAAGAACCGAACGAATCACATCTAGTCTAGTCACCATGCTTCGGCATGAATGGGCGGGCTCGACCGGAGAGATACCACAGCCTCACAGAAAACCGGTGTGAAATAGCTTGTGACGCCTCTGGTATTACGGGTGTACATGGGCGGCGGTAATCGCTTACCATCAGGTGATACGTCTGCTCGTCTGCTACCTAATCCATAAAAAAAAAAATAAGTCTACGATAGACTGCATAGTAATGTCCGCCGTATGTTCACAGCGGTGAAGAATCGAGTAACGCTACATCGGAAATTGCCTCGGAGAAGAAGGAAGGCGGGGAGCCTGTAGCTGAGCGGCGTAGACCCCCTCGGAAGTCCGACATCGTCAACAAGTGGTCTCACGACAAATTCAATGAGAATGAACAGGTGATATATTAAAAATTTCGTGTTTAAGGTTGTGTAAGTTTATAATGTCTTTATATACCTTCTACTGCCCGACATATCGAATGGGCAACACCGCTCGTGGTCATAGGTAGACTGATAAACTCAGCGAAGCGTTAGTGATGCGCGAGGTGTACACTACACGCACTTGGTCGCGTTGATTATTTGTATTGAAATGAAATCATTTATTCTGTAATTAGGTAACAAGTACACTTTTGTAGGTAAAAACTATTTCCAGGCAGATGAGTTCGGCCTTTCCTAGCTGAGAAAAAAGGACGAAACAAACGAAAAAAAGTCCAGACATTCTTCTCAAAATTCTGTCACAAAATGAATAATATTATTATTATTCATTTTGTTTGGGCGTTAGGAGGTTTCTGAATTTTCTAATAATAGCTGTTTTTGAATTCTTTTTTATAGTGCAACACTGTGTGGTTTTGAGTCTGCGGTGGGCATGACGTCCGTCGATGATACAGAAGTGTACAAAGTTATATAAATTAAAATGCGTTCCTTTGCGTTATTACTATATGTATTACTTATTCATTCATGGAATTTGTTAAGGATAAATTTATCATTAGTCTTTCGTACTTATGTATGTTGTCAACAGGCCCCCAAGTCCCGCGATGAGCTGGTGGCTATTTACGGCTACGATATCAGAAATGAGGATGCGCCTCCACACGCCAGGCGAAATAGACGATATGGGTAAACATACTTTCTTGTTGCTATTAAAAATGTGTATATGTTTTCTCATTTACTGAAACAGGATATATGAACCGCGTTGAAATTGTATGTAGGATACTAGTGTTAATACAAAATAATATTTTTTACAAAACATCATTTGTGTACCCTGAATACCTACTGCATACCCTATGCAGGGACGGATTAAACACCCACAACTAATCAACTTTTAGTCCCACTGATGAATAATGAGGCGAATGTCGTTAGCAGGACATTTGCATGTAAATATTGGGATTACATAAATATGAAAGGTGCCTAGATTAACAGGTTAGGCAATGATAGGAAAAGGATATTACTTGTGCATGGTTAGGTTGGGGAGTGTAAGCAATAACTAGACTAGATCTGGGTCACATATCTGTAACTAGAACTGATAAGTCTAACTAAATTATAAGAGTACTAGCTGACTCTTGTAACTTCGTATACGTCTATTATTGCCCGTAGCGTAATAATTTTCCCCCGTTTTTTAAACATTCTTCATTGGGGCACCGCTCCTATTGGTCTTAGCCTGATGATATATAGCCTATAGTCTTCCTCGATAAATGGACTATCCAACACTGAAAGAATGTTTCAAATCGGTCCAGCGGCGAACAAACAAACTCTTCAGCTTTATAATATTAGTGTAGATATCTTTAAGTCAAATGTATTGTCATGTAAATATTAATGAAATGATGTTAAACTTTGCAACTGGATGGAACAGACATTGGCGGTTAGTGTTACTATCTACTACGGCATGCTGTTTGCTTACAATAATATTTATTTCCCATATACAAGCTGTGTTTGCGGCATGCCGTTTGTTTTTAATTAGAGAGGTATATGTGTTTTATTTTACCGTAATCATACAAAAAAATACGTAAATAATTGAAATTATTAAAGTTAATAACGACTTTAACTCCAAGACAATAAATACCAATTCAGGTTGTAATACGCTGATCACTTGAAGTCAAATTAACCTATAACTTAGTTCTTATTCGATCACCTGATTCTTTCCTCGTCAGAACACATTTTAATTATATTTCTTTACCTATTGATATGCTTTGAAAAAAAAACCGTAAGTTTCGAAACTTGCTTCCCTTTTTGTTGACGCTTTCGTTTAGTTTTATACTCACAAATTAGCCCTAACCTGGTATCATAGCAAAATTATTAAATTTACCTCTAAAATATGGCCACATTTTTGTGTGATTGCATTTTTCTAGTATTTGAATCTTCGATTAGTCTTGTTAGTCCCTTTTAATTAATTATATTTTATTGTTTGTTACCTAACTTAACATTTGCATGCAATTCAAAATCTATATTATCATTCAGCTTCAAAATGTAAGCAAGCTTTATTCGTTTAAATAAGATCTGCTTTTGTCAATAAAAAGGCTTTAATTCTGAAGGTATTTAAATCAGTATAAAATTTGTATGTAGATTGTGTTTGTTATAAAAATATTGTATGTACTTTAAAATTTACATTATACTGAATTGCTTTCACAGCCGCGGTCCGAACAAGTACACCCGAACCTGGGAAGACGAGGAGGCATACCGTCGACAGAACGCCGCTCAACTCACTCCTCGCAAACCTCCTAATCCAGAAGATTTCCCCGAGTTAGATGCTAGCAGGAGACAAGGGTGTGTCATCGTTATTATTATTATTACGACCTCGACTGTTTCTTAGCGAGTTCACCATGTAAATTGTATGCATTGTACTCTCTTCGCAGTTATTTTCCAAGGTATTTAGTGTTTCGTACGATAGCTTGGAATCTGAGGGGCCGTCTATATAATTCTGTTACGAATCGCGACTATAAGTGTAGGAATAATCCTGCGTTCGTGGAGATTGTTGCTTTACATCGGGTACAGTAAAGTCACTTTGGTAGGCTTAAATAAACACGAGACAATGGAGGAAATGGCCTGCGCTTTGTTTTGGCCCATTTTTTTTTTTTACTTTTGGAAAACCCTCTCGGGCCCTCACCCCGCCGGGGTTTGCGACGGGGCGGTGTGTCGGAATCGAACCGACTAAAACCACACGGTGTGCCACTCTGCGCCTGAGAAGGGAGGGGTCCGGGGACTGCAGTTATTAACACGACCGGACCCATGCTAACGGAGGCCCATACACCAACCCCTCCGCCCATCCCTCGCCCCCAAAGGCCGGCAACGCACTTGATGTTGCGGGTGGTCATAGGCGGCGGTAATCGCTTACCATCAGGCGCTTACGTCTGCTCTTTTGGCCCCCATTACATAAAAAAATCAGCGGTCGGAGACTTGATTGATACGTCATTATTTTCTTAACGAGAATGTGCTGTAGGTTTCAACTGCTAGTTAATACTTGGAATACCGTCTGTGCTAATTTGCTAAGTACAGTACTTCGAAGATAATCTTCTACAGTAATCAGTTTTAGTATTGCAAAGTTAAAAATCTGGCCACAGGTGTTGGCTGAAATATCGCTCACGATAACTAATTTGATATTTTATCCAACAGTAAGCGTTCCCCACGCCCACGCTCCAAGTCTCAGCCATCGGTTGGTGACCCTGTCGAGAATGGCTCTCTGCGCAGAAACGCTTCCATAAAAACTAACCAGAAACCAATACCCAAGCCTGGCACCGGACGTGTCGCGATCAAAGCTTCGCCCAAGAACAAAGAGAAGATGCCAGCTTTGGAAAAACTCACAATCACTGCTAATTCCAATAACAAGTGAGGTTTTCAATTTTCTATGACATTTGGACAAGTAAACATCTGCTGCCTCGGTGGCGTAGTGGTAGCGTATGCGACTGCTAAGCTTGAGGTCTCGGGTTCGATACCCGGGTCGGACCAAATGTTTGTATGTTCTGCAAATATTTGTTTCGGAGTTTGGGTGTTTTCTATGAATAATGTGTATGTATTTACAAAAAAAAGTATATAAGTATTTATATCAGTTGTCTAGAACCCATAACACAAGCTCTGGTTAACTTGGGACTAGATTGCGTTGTGTGTTAGATGTCCGGAATATTTATTTATTTATTTATTATCTTTATATAATGGATATAAAGTTACGATATAATTTCCAGCCAAGGTCAGGCCCAGCGCAAGGTGAACGCGACGGTTGCTCAACAGAGGCCAGTACCCACAGACCAGGCCAAGAAGAAACCGGTCACTAATATTCAGGTGTGTTATAATTAAAACTATTGACAATTTGAAATATCTCGTTTTAGAAGTTAGTTTAATTCTATGGTACTTTCTTAAAAAGGTAAACCCAGATCCTATACTGTGCTCGCATGGATTTTTTTGATTACTACTCAGTGTTGTGGGTTACATCCCCACATAGGACAACATATGTGTGATTCACAAATTGTTCTTCTGAGTCAGGATGTTTTTTGTGTCTTATTTCGTGTATAATTGCAGTCCCCTGCGACACAGGATATATTCTTCATTCGAAAAGCTTTTTTAATAGCATTAAAGACGAGTTTGGGTGTTCTCTATGTATAATATGTATGTATTTACAAAAAAAAAGTATATAAGTATTTATCAGTTGTCTAGTACCCGTGACACAAGCTCTGCTTAGCTTGGGACTAGATGACGTTGTGTGTTAGATGTCCGGAATATTTATTTATATTTATTTATAACTAGCATTGAAGTGTATTCGTAACAATAAAATGGTACCAAGGATTTCCCAAACGTTTAACCTCTCGGGTGCGGCAACACGGATCCATGTTTGTGCCGTCGGTGCGGCACACACGGATCCATGTTTTCCGCAGTTAACTTGAATTTTAATTAATTTTGGGTATTAAAGTTATTATAATAAAGTCTAGAAAGGTTTGTTATGCATTTGCTTTATACGAACAACATTTTAAAACATTCGTTTGTCAAGTGCGCTTCAAGAGCCATTAAAAAAACGAGTTCCAATTTCAAAGTTGACGATGACGCAACGCGATCTTTCAAGTGCCTCTTAAAATTGATTTTTTGCCGATAAGGTGGTTTTGAAGGTAGTTTGTTGTTATATTTTACTTATTATACTTATTTTAGGAACCACTATCAATACGAATTGAGGCATAAATCATGCGTAATTTTGAATAGTGTTACTCAAAAAGTTACCGAGTCTATTACCTATTGAAAAGGGCTTACTCATTTGAAGGTTTTTACGCATTTATTCTTATGTTTTTATTGATAAAATGATATAATTGCGATGAGAATCTTATATAGAATATAGAATAGCAACAAAAATGTGCTAGAAAAGCTAAATATTTAAATAAACACTCATTTTTTGCCTGACGAGCGAAATTAGACGCACACATACACAGGGCTCCCACGCCATTACTGTTCTACATCATCATCAGCGTATCGTAGTCCACTGCTGGACATAGGCCTCTCCAATAGCACGCCACTTAAAATTGTATATCGCCGTTGATTCGTGTTTGCACGCAGCCTAGCGGGAAGTCCCGGAACTATTAACACCCACACATACACAGTAGTGACGGACAATGAACAAGACGTAAACTGATCTTTGTTTATGTTTTACTAAATTATTTTGTATTGACCATAGACTTTGTGTGTCATAATGGAACGATCAGTTTGTTCTCTTTAGCATTCAGTCATTTTCATAGAGTTTAGAGAATTCTCAGAACTTAAAAATAATAAATGAAAACTGGTCTAGCAAACGAGTCCTTTTATTAAATAACTTGATAAATAGGTTGTTTTTTTTATGTATTGTTCCTGTCTTTTGCACTAGTTAACTAAAAAAATAAATTATTTAACTAAAAAACACTATTTCTTCATATAAATACTACGTAATTTGGTGTTCGGCGCAAATAATAGTTTGATTGTAAAGTGACAAAATGGCGAATATCTCGACAGCGAAATGTGATTTTTACAAATATGTTTCTCAATGAATTTTTACTGCAGTTATAGTGTTTTTTATATCAGTAGATAGCTTAGTTATCGAACTTTATGAGGATAATAAGTAAAATGAATAATAAACCACATAAAATATTAAAATCATGTTTATTAACACAATAGGTGCGTAAATTAATACTTGGCTCAATTGTGAGTAAATAATAAAGCGATAACATTAGTTTAGTAATAAAATATGGCATAACCATGTACGCTTGTTATCCATCTTTTGAAAAATAATCACTTTTATAACCACCGAGCATTGTTTTTGAAAAGATTTGATCATTTTCGTACACCATGCACCGTGCTGCAAAATTTTGCAATTTCGCCGCACGGTGCATGGAACCGGAAGTACCCGTTCGCGCATCCGAAAGATTAATATTATTTGATTAATTCACAATGAATTGTTTGAAACAGCCTCAGCAACAACCGACCCCAACGCCGAGGAACAAGTCCCCGCCGCAACAGGCCCAACAACCTACGCAACAAAAACCGCAACAGCAACAAAACCAGCAACAAGGGCAGCAACCGGCTTCCGGTGAGTATCTAATAATATCTTTGTATAAAATTAAAACGTTGATTTATTGATAGGTGAACGATTTTAATAAGTAAAAATGACAATTGTACATTTAAATTTGGCTTGCAACGAATATTCGGTGACTATTCGGCATTCGGCCTGTTCGGCCGCATACCGAATACTTAAGTAATATATTTTGTTATAGGGAGGTAATTGGTCAAATGAAAAAAAAATCGATTCATTACGTATATTTTCATCTTTACATTTCTCTTATAATCATTTAAGTAGTCATTGATACATAACACAGGTAGGTACAACATAAAACATAATCGATTTTTTTTATTATTATTAAAGTACGTTGGTAATTATTTAATTGTTTATTTGTTAAATTTCACACTATTACACTTACAAACAAATCAAAACTGTACTTATACTGCACGATAAACAGTACTTAACGTAATACGATGTCTACGAAATAAACTTATCTAAACCTGCAGTGCCTTAGAGATATACCGCGCAGAGCAACTGCGGGCGCGCGGGCGGGGAGTACATTATAGTCCACGGGCCCACGTACAAGGGATTTAAGTGATTAATAACAGGCTGAAAGTTTATACACAGCTTCGTTTTGACGAGACACCCAACTTTTATCATTGGACCAAATTCTGATAGTGGCAGGAAAAAGCGCGATAGGGAGCGAAACACGTCGATTTGATGAGTGTCCCAAATTAATAAATAACAGTTTCTAAAAATCAATACTTCGAGAAAATACGATGGAAAACTGAGAAAAACTTGTGGCATACAAAGTGGCAAATTACGTCAGTACAAGGCGGCGCTAAAATCCGGCCTAATACTTTTGCCTAATATTCGGCTATACGCTCAGGCGGCTCGCCGAATATTCTATTCGTTGCAAGTCTAATTTAATTTTTTTTTTTTTTTTTACTACTATAACATACACTATCACGGCATAAAATTAACAATATATCACAATAAACCGTACACAGAATAAAAATTAACAACACATGCAAATATATTATACAGTACTAACTGACCCTAGCCACTTTTTCTGTGTCTTCAATCATGCTCGGCTGCCATTGATCTAAGCATAAGGTTTGACTATCATTTAGTCCGACCTGGGAATCGAACCCGAGACCTCAAGCTTAGCAGTCGCACACATTACCACTGCGCCACCGAGGCAGTCAGATAAAAAAAAACATAAAAATTGGTCAAGCCGTTTGGAAATATCGCGTACGTGACACGAGATATGTATAATTAGATAATGTTACTGTTTATCAAGGTGGAGGTAGCAAACGGTACAGTAGCCTACGCCAAAGGCCTCTAGCCGAGCCTTACACACCACAACAGCAGCAGCAAAAGCAGCAACAACAGCAACAGCAGCAGCAACAAACACAACAGCAGCTACAACAACAGCCACCTCAACAGCAACAACACAGATATCATGCTGGTAAGATTTTTACAGTTTGTTCAGCTTTTATTTACTAGCATTTTGAAAAATAAATGTTATTAGAATATGTAAAATATGTGCAATCATAACCAAAAAAATTAGGCCTGCGTCCAGACTGTTAAATGCTGTTGTTGACGATGATAATAATAATAATTTTATTTTCCTTTATATATATTTAAATAATTATTAATTATTTTTGTTGAATGTAATAAAGAGAATATTAAATGTTTCGGACATCTAACACAGCGCCATCTAGTCCTCAGCTATTATGGAGGGTAGAGGTAAGGAGTATCATCTGTGTACATGAAAAGTGTCCGTTGAAATGCATTAAATTAGGGTGGCGCCACATTAGCATCAGAGTAAACTTCTTAAAATCAATACACACACACTTTTTCATAAAATTGAATGATAAAAAATCAATAAACGTACTATTCACAGTTCAGAAAATAAAATATATTTACTACATTAGTTTGTAATACGCAAGTAGTGACAATAATGTTAAATTTTTTAACTCGGCGTACTTCAATTCGTTCACAATTGCTACATTCATACCATAACCTGTGTCTACACCAGCGCCATTCTGCAAGGTTTTTGAACTGTTATTTACAGCTTATGCTGGACACTTTTTTCAATTTTCTACCATATGAGATAACACTCCTTATCTCTACCCTCCATATCAGCTATGCAGAACTTGTGTTATAGGTACTAGACAACTGATATAAATACATATGTATACTTTTTTTGTAAATATATACATATTATACATAGAAAACACCCGAACTCAAACATACAAACATTTGGTCCGACCCAGACATCGAACCCGAGGCAGTTATTATGTAACGTTAACTTCTTGTATATTTTAATCTCAAGCAGGGGCAGCTGAATTTGTGAGTGGGACCGGTGGTCATCCGCCTGCGACAGTTCCTCACGCTCATCCACAGCACATGATGCATCAGGTACATTGTTTAACTATGTCTGTGTGGGTCACCATGCTGCATTGTTGCATGGTCTTCATCGGCAATGAGTATGGTGACCACCACTCTTGGATACTGCTCATGCTTTCCATCAGGCAGAGTAGAGTCACTATGGAAGGCTCATACATAAATTAAGCGTAGTGGTCAGTCTTGACTTTTCTATAGAAGAAATATAAAAAAAAGAAATACTCCTGGATTCTGTTCCTGCTTTTACCAGGTAGAGTACAGTCAATATGGAAGGCTCGTATATAAAAAGTATATTCGTGGGCCAGTCTTGACCAGCCTTGTAGGAATTTGCGTGGATTTTGTAATAAAAGATATATTTGTTTAAATATAACTTAACACTCGTTATTCGAAGAAACATTGCAGTACAAGACAGCGCCATGTGCGGCAGAGAAAGAAACTAAAATTGGTTGCGTTCCAAAAACATAAGCGGCGTTCCCGTTTCCCCCGTTTCCCCTCACGAAAGCAAACTTACTTTCGTGAGGGCGTTCACACAGAAGTGTATTTCACGAAAGCGTGGTTCACTGTCGTGATTAACGCCTCGTGGGAACGCCGCTATATTCTAACAAGCCTATTGAGGAAATATAGAACTTGTTATGAATAATGTTTTATAACAGAAGGTACCCATACTAATTAATCTATTCTAAATTATGTCAAGAACGTGGTTTGGACCGTTATATGATTACTTAACAAGGGCTTAGCGTGATTCCAATGATCAGTTGATTGTTATATTTAAATTAACATTGTAATTATTAATGAATCAATTATTTATTATTATTATTCAACAAAAAGGAGGAGGTAGTAATTTCATTTCTCAAAATCATCAGACGAAATATGGGTACTTTTGTGCCGTAAGTTTCTTGAATTTTATGGTAAATTTGATCTATAAACTGCAGGTTACAGCTTCTTTTTATAGTTTACTTATCATATCCGTGATCTGAACACAATCTAATTCTGCATACAACTAAAATATGTTGAGAATAGTCTGCTTTTTGCTTCTATAAATTAATGTAGGTGTCATATTTTAAACAAGAATAATATAGGTATATAATGTTTTAGCCACGTAGATATATGATTCATTCTATTTGCTTGCAAATGGTGTGGGGAAATCTAAAGTTGAGTTAAATGGGACTTGGTATTGGTGAAATATTATTTAAATTATAAAATCTGCTTCGCTTCGGGCTAGATTCAAATTATAATAGTACTATCTTAACAGTCTCTGAAACCGGAGGCTACGAAACTATATAAGTAATATCGAACAAGCGATTTTATTTGGTATCATCTATATTTTCATTAATTACGTGTCAATTTTATCACAATTAAATTGCAATAGATTAAAAAAAATAAAAATTCACACAAAAATGTACCTCATACATAAGTTGACACTAGTGATAACTGTTGGGAGAAATTGCCTCAAGGTATTACAAGGTACCTTCGCTTTTGTTCACTATATGCTAGTATTAAATATAAAAGGTTATAGAGTTTGTCATATTTTAAGAAGTGAAGTAGTATTTTGTATGTAAGAACTAGCTGTGCCCGCTACTTCGTAGTCATGACATTTGGATTTTCAAGATTTTTAAAGTTTTTCCTTTCAAACCTTCCCTGAACTACGACAAACATTTCAATATCAAAATCAGCTAAACGGTCAGCAATTGCTTTTTATATATAATAAATAGTGCAAGTGTAACCTCCCCCCCCCGGCCCGCAGGTGCACGCCTCGCCCCCCACGCAGCACGCGCACGCGGCCGCACCGCCGCAACATGCACAACAGGTAACCGCTTAACCTCTTTTGCTTAAACACTAAATATGCAGTTATAGCTAGGGATGCGATGATCCGATACGTTCTTATTGAAAATCGGATATTATGCATATGATCCAATATTTTTTTGCGGATTTCGTTCGAACCCATAAAAATAAATAAAATATCGGATCGCGATCCAGCGTTGTGGTTTTCTCATAAAATTATTGTAAATACAATATACGTTTACTCTTTTTTTTTTTAATTAGATTTTAATCTACGTACCTATGTTAATATCGGGCTGTCAACCAAAGTGCGACCGGAAACTAGTCATTGTAACTTTCAGTTTGTTATTGTTAACGACGGATAGGAAGATGACATGAAATAAACAAGTGGTGATGGACCTTAAGAGGATCGGAACATATGCATGCGATCCGATCCGCGAATCAGATTTAGACGTTACGATCTACAAAATCGGATCGAGCTTAGATAAAGCGCATCCTTAGTTATATGATCCTTGCAAAAAATCCCAACTAACAACAACAGTAATAGAAAACTCTTTGTACCAAAAAAAATTGACCTTGAATAATTTTGTTGTCCAGATAAAGGACTTTTTAGGATGTCATAAGAGTAATATTACTTAGGTTTTTGCAATTTTTTTGGATTAATTTCTCCGGCCTGATATTAAACTTTGTTCTAAAGTATACTGTAGTTTAATATGTAACGTTTACATAGAGTGTCGCACACGAAATCCGTACAGAGAAATAAATTTACCCTGATTTTTTAATTATTTTTACTCTGACTCTTATTAAATATTTTAAATATTTTTGGACATAAATAAATAAATATTTTGGACATCTAACACACAACGCCATCTAGTCCCAAGCTAAGCAGAGCTTGTGTTATGGGTACTAGACAACTGATATGAATACATATATACTTTTTTTTTGGTAAATACATACATATTATACATAGAAAACACCCAAACTCCGAAACAAATATTTGTAGATTCCACAAACATTTGTTCCGACCCAGGATTTGAACCCGAGACCTCAAGCTTAGCTATGCGACTGGCATACGTTACCACTACGCCACCGAGGCAGTTTTATTATATTTAGTATTGGTAGTACTTTAATGTTATATAGCCTTCCTCAATAATAATTACTGAACTATCCCACACTCAATAAATTTCTCAATTCACATAGTAACTTGTAAAGGATCTCCCACACAGCAGTTATATAACGTTATAAAACATTGTGTAGCACGATAACATTTTTTTATAAAAAAATTAACATACGCTACATGTCTAGAATGTTATACGTTGCAAGCTCTCCCACACAGATTAAACTTGTTGTATAACATCGCATAACAATCACATTCACTTCTGTAATTTTGAGTCTATTTTTCGAGGAAGCTGGTAGTCGCCCGCCCTGCTAACATCCCGCTCGGATGATGTTATACAATAAAAGTGATGTTGTAATTATTTGTGACATATTGTTACATATCACTAATAGTTTATAACTTTTGTTATAATTTGTTAAAAAAAAGTTAGACAACAAATGTTATACAACATTCTTTAACGTTATATAACTGCTGTGAGGGAGCACCTTAAGATTTTAACGACACTACCTTTCTGCTTTATAATATATATTAGTATATAGAACAACATGTTCTACACTTAGTATATATTTATCGTTTTGGTTATAGGTGAGACTTGGCATCTTGGAACAGCAGCAACTGGCCGCTGTCTCGCACCAGCACCACAACATGCATAATTTACCACAAGCTCACACTATCGGTAAGTTTCTATAATATTTATATTCGACAAACGTATCTCTTGCAACGTAACATTTTAAAATTATCAAAACAGACGAAACGCACTTTAATCGTGTGATAATTTTATTCAATTGTAGGAGGGTTGTGTGTATTTATTTGTTACGCTCAGCAGTAGAACAAATTGAAGAATTGTATGACAGACTAATTCTGTTGTTGACATCACTAAACTAAAATTCACTAAAATTTGTTGTTGGATTATAAACCTACTTTATTCTCGACTATATACTATAATCTTATTTGATTACAGTCCATTTTTCGATACCCGTCATTTTAACTTTCATCGTACATTATTTAGTTAATTTAAATAATTTTGGTGATGCCAAAGTAAATTTTACTTTTTCAAGTAATAAACAAGCGTGTGTTTCTGATTAACGTTTATTTGGCATTGAACTAAAAACAGTGACACCTAAGATTCAACAGATCAAAAAATGAACTGTAAACAATTGAAAAAAGTATAGAATCAAAAAACAAATTTTAGTGAATTTTAGTTTAGTGAGGTCAACAACAGATTTTTTTTTAATTTGATCGAAATCCAATTTTGGTGTCTTCTTTTTGCGTCAAATAGTATATTTTAAGAATTTATTTCGTTACATTCACGAGGCTATAACGCATTTTTTTTTAAATAATTCATTAATTATACATATTAAAGCCAATTTTATTCTGTTAACGATGAACTATGCCTATGCTAAGAACTGCATTAAAAGTGGTCGCAAATACCCAACTAGCCAACTAGGTAAAAAATGTTTTGGATGTAGGATTTCCGCAACCGAATTTTAGACAATTAAACAACATTGTCACCGACAGATTTCTGAAGATATAAAGAACAAATTAGGATACTTTTATTTTTGACTACCTGCAGCCTTCGATGTTACTACTGTTGTAACTTTACACCAACGACCGCGGGACGCAACTAGTACACAATTAATACAATTAAATTTAATTTAGAAATTCTATCTGTTCACTACTTCAGATTATACAAGAGAATTGTCTCTTGTATAATCTGAATCTCGGCAACGACTCCAATGATGTTCATGAAATTTTGTATGCAGTGGGTTTCGAGGGTCATAAATCGATCTAGCTAGGATTCATTTATAGAAAATTTACTCAAAAAAATAACCAGTACTTAGTTAACTTAGTAAAATTAATTGTAAATAAATTACACAGGTCAGTTACAATCAACACAAGCATATGCACCTCCAGCAATGATGCCCGCTCAGTACATGCAAGTAAGTAACTATTTAATTACGCTAAATGAGCTTATTTTGGGGATTCTATGGTTTCATAAACATATTAAATTATTTGCCCTGACTAATCTAACAACGCAGAGCTTAAACCGCTGGTGCTTTTTATTTTGTAAGCATTAAGAGGGAGTATTTCGCCTCTCCTCATTTTCAGAGTTAGAAATAAAGTCGCCTGAAAGTAAACGTTACCTAAGTTTAAGCAACGGTTCTGTGTTATTTGCAACTTTGTACGTACAGATTCAAAGTTCGAAATAACATAAAACCCCAATAGAAATCACAAGGTAGTAGATCCACGCTATTTTAGCACGAACGGGACGGCTCGGGGCGATATAACCCTTTCACAGAAGACCGAACTAAAATGACAGCATTCGTGCTATCGTGTCTCTTTGGTGAGTGTGAGACACGAGGCCCAGTGATGCAGAAGTATCTCAATAAGCCGCCATGGTGTGGGTCACCATGCTGCAATGTTGCATTGTCTGCATTCGCAATGCGTATGGTGAACACTACTCTTGGATTTGGCTTAGGCATTAAGCACAGTCGAGTCAATTTGACAGGCTTCTAAATGAAAAAGAACAGCTGCTTAAATTATTATTAATTTAACGTTCATGAATTAGGTCCTATACTCGTTGCGCTGTAGCATGGTGCGGGTGACAGTTGCCTGTACGACGTTGACATCTATCAATACCACATAACTAAGGGATGTGACGTTATGCAATTCATTTTTATCGCCAACGATACTTGCAGCATAAATCTAGTTCTCTTTAATATTGTTATGAAAATGAGTGTGTTATTCAGTTGTGCAGTGTAACTGTTATTTGTTTGTTGAGTTCGTTGTTATTACCATGTCTAAGCATACAAAAATAAACTGTTTTGGGTAGTCAGGCCAGGGAGGTTGTTGTTCGTTAATAATATCCGTCACAGACTCAGATGATGAATTGAGTGACAATTCAGATGTTCCTGACTCTGATATGACGATTTTTAAATGAATTTGGACAAATAAAATGTATTTTTACTTAGCAACCTTTTAAGCAACCTTACTATAATATATACTACTATAATTATAGACCAATTTTAACAATAAAAAAATACCGTTTTTTATTATGAAAAGTATCGACTATCCATCGTAGCAGCACATCCCATCACTAAATACTTCTATGGCGTTACGTCATACGCATAACACTGCTTAATTTTTCATTAAATTTGATTTTATTTGTAGATTAGAACATTCTGGTTTGGTTTAATTTAATTTACTACAGTTATTAATGATTTAATATATTGCGAATGTGGTACAGCTGAAATACTCAGTCATAATTTATAAATCGCGCCAACTTTCAAGAGTGAAACGAAGTGTTACTGAAACTGTCACCCGCACCATGCTACAGCGCAAAGGGTATAAGTCTTAAGTTAAATTTTTGTTACCTAAGTTTTTACTTAATCAAATTACACTACGTTAATTATTGATCGATTTTCATATAAATATTTAATATATTATATATTTTTATTTACGTTGGTACTAATTCTTTGTTTGAAAACTCTCTAAACTAAAAGTCACTAAAATAAGTTTGGCCCTGTCAAACGTTCTAAATGTCAAAGATTCACTAAAATTAAATAGGTCACACTAAAAATAGAAGAATACAAGAATAGTAGATAAGTTTTAAGAAATGTTATTTTAGTGACGTAACAAGAAATAAGTTTTAATTGGCACTCGCGATTTGTTTTGTTAAGTTGGTGAATTTTCGAAGTACACGTTTTTTGTTAATAATATGTTATTGTATTGATACGTTAGATTTATCAAAACATCAAACTCTATTATTTATGTTTTTTTAATACTAATTTTTAATAAAATACGAAGAAATCAAAAACTAGGATTCCATTTCGTTTCAAGATTGTCTATAATTGAACTTTTATTGCGTTGTTTTATGATATTTGCGTTTTCTTAGAATGATAGAATCGTAATATTAGCTGCTACACAGGCAAATAATATATTAATTATCAAGCAGAGTAGAGTAATTTTGACAGGGCTAAACAAAATGTTTCCATTGCATTTGGTGGAGCACACTCAACCACAGATGGCTCCGCCTACGATGCCTGAGGCGCCTAACGTGGATAATGACGACGTGCCTGAGGTCACTCGGGCAGAACTAGCGCTGGCGGTGCAACGGCTAAAAGCTAAAAGCACCGCCCCAGGACCCGATGGCATTCCAGGCCGAGCGTGGGTCCTGGCTCTAGATTATGAGGCGCCGGCTCTCGAGCCCCGACTTAGAGGGTTGTTCAGCGCATGTTTCGAACAGGGCCAGTTTCCGACATTGTGGAAGACGGGGAAACTGGTCCTCATCCGAAAGGAGGGGCGCCCGGCGGACTCACCATCCGCCTACCGGCCCATAGTGTTGCTTGACGAGGTGTGCAAACTCTTTGAAAGAGTGATTGCATGGCGCCTCGTCAAGCACCTCTACAGAGTAGGGCCGGATCTGGCGGACAACCAATACGGTTTCCGTCAGGGGCGCTCCACCGTGGATGCGATCATGCGCGTGAAGGCCCTGGCGGAGGCAGCAGTTTCCCGGGGTGAAGTGGTGTTGGCGGTGTCTTTAGACATCGCCAACGCGTTCAATACTTTGCCCTGGAGTTGCATCAGGGAGGCACTAGTGTATCACCGAGTGCCTCCCTACCTCCGCCGTATAGTTGGGGCATATCTGTCGGAGAGAGCCGTTATCTACCCGAGTAGGACCGGTCTCGGTCGTCGTGAAATGTCGTGCGGTGTCCCGCAGGGGTCGGTCTTAGGTCCGCTCCTGTGGAACATTGGCTACGACTGGGTGCTCCGCGGTGCATTCTTAGATAGTATCGCCGTCACGTGTTATGCGGATGACACGCTTGTGACGGCGACTGGCGGGACGCACCGTGAGGCAACCCTGAGGGCCACGGCCGGGGTTGCCCAAGTCGTCGAACGAATCCGGCGGCTGGGTCTCGAGGTGGCTCTGCACAAATCCGAGGCTTTGTTTTTTCACGGGCCTCGGAGCAAGCCACCTGATGGACTCAGCCTCATAGTAGGAGGAACTCGCATCGGCATCGAGCCCTCTATGAGGTATTTGGGGCTCGTACTCGATGGCCGATGGGATTTCGGATACCACTTCCGAAGTCTGGTCCCCAAGCTGATTGGCGCAGCGCATGCATTGGCACGGTTGCTGCCAAACATGAGGGGGCCCGATGACTCCTGCAGGAGACTATACGCGGGAGTTGTGCGGTCCATGGCCCTTTATGGGTCCCCAGTGTGGGCGGAGGCCCTGAAGGCCAGCACTATAGCGCTATTGCGGCGACCGCAACGGGTGCTGGCCATCAGGATCATAAGGGGGTACCGCACGATCTCTTTTGAGGCGGCAAGTCTCCTGGCCGGAACTCCACCATGGGACCTGGAGGCGAGAGCCCTTGCGGCCCTTTACCAGTGGCGCAAGGAGGCGCGGGAGTTGGGTAGGAGTCCTGAGACTCGAGAAATCGAAGATCAGAAATCCCAACTCCGCCAGGTTCTTGTGGAGGAATGGAAGGAACGACTTGGGCAACCGAGCGCTGGGCACGCCGTTATTGCGGCGGTAAGACCCGTTATGGAGGATTGGCTCGAGAGGCATCACGGGAGCCTCTCATACCGGCTGACGCAGGTGATCACCGGAAAAGGATGTTTCGGAGATCACCTGTGTCTGATCCGCAAAGAGCCAACGCCTGAGTGCCACCACTGCGATGGCCAGACCGTAGACACGGCGCTCCACACGCTGGCAGAATGTCCGGCGTGGGCCGAGCCGAGGCGTGATCTCGTGGCGGCCATCGGGGTGGGGGTTCTCTCGCTTGGCAATATGATTGCGGCCATATTGCGGAGCGAGAGCGCGTGGAACTCTGCCGTCTCTTTCTGCGAGCAAGTTATGCTTACGAAGGAGATGGCGGAGCGGGACCGGGAGAGGTCTAGAACTCTCCCTGCCCGCCAGGCCCGGGAACGGGCCAGGTACCGTAGACGACTCAGGCGGCGGAGATCGCTGAACGATCTCCGTCCTCCATAAGCGCAAGCCTGAGGGTGACAGGTGAGGCAACCAGTCACCTTTGCAGAAGCAGGCCGGGGTGGCGGCGTGACCTCTTTAAAGTGCTCGCGCCCTTATATAGAATAGGAATATTGGGGTTCCTACACAGGGGGGGGGCCACCTACAAACAATGGGTGGCCCGAGGTACGTCGGGGTTCCAGGGATTTCCTTCCGAGGGTGCACCTGGTTCCCCGGCTTCTAGTGCCCGGGACGGTGTGCGGTTTTTGGTCGGTTCGAGTCCGACATAACCACAAGTGGTATCCGAGGGGATTTCCGCACAGAAAAAAAAAAAAAAAAAAAAAAGGGCTAAACAAAAAAAACTCCACTTTAATATTTCACGGACACGGACGTAATGTCTTACAGTTTTCAAATAGTCCACTAACATTATAAATTTTGTGATTTTATTGTTTGTAAATCAATATGACGTACGTACGAAACGTAAAGGATTTGACAATACCTTAGTATGACGTCACAACTTAGTATTGCATTCAAAATCTTCAAACGTTTTGATGTTACAAAAATAGTTACTGATTCGACTGAGTTCGAGTTACTGATATGAAATTTATTATTTTATTTCATAAAAATGTAAATAGGTTCCTACCATTCTTAACCGACAATAAATAGGGTTATTTCTGAGTGTTGTTCGAGGCAAATAAAATATGATTTTAAATAATAATCTAATTTTATTTAATTATTTTACATTTTTCTAGCCTATCGGCGTATGCGTTGTAAACGTAATTATGAAAACCTATTTACAGAAATAAATGACTTTGAAGATTATACAATACACGAGGCGTTTCATACGACACAGTAAATATATAACTTTTGAGAAGTTTACGTAAAATATACAAAACTACAAAGACTGTTGTAGTATGTAGAATAAAATAAGTGAGCAAAAATAACAAAACAAGTAGGTTACGAAAGAATTGAAAACTATTAACAAATCCAATGTACGTAGCCAAGATCATGCGTGAATGTGTAGTGTACACACAACTCACTGTGTTTACAAGGAACCTCCCCTCGCATGCCTTTACGTCCCGCTGTTAACTAAAACTGTATTCTACGCATCGACACACACGATTTGGCTAAGACCCTATTGTAAAATGAACCTAATTCAGCCTACAGTGTGCTTATTAACTGATTAGGTCCGCGTAGGAATTCTGGTAGATTTTGCGCTATTAATTTCATTGGTTATGGTACGCAATTGACATTGTCCACTATATAATACGCTCACGTAACCATGCAAGCTAATAGAAGTTGGTTGGGTGTTGTAGCAAAGCGGTAGCGGAGCAGTGTTCGGTGGTGCGATGTTTACTGCCGCGCAGCACGCGCCTCTCGCCACGCACGCGCCTCTCGTCACGCACGCGCCTCTCGCCACGCACGCGCCACTCGCCACGCACGCGCCACTCGCCACGCACGCGCCTCTCGCCACGCACGCTCCACTCGCCACCCACGCGCCACACGCCACGCACGCGCCCCATGCCACGCACGCGGCCCACGCACAGCACGCGTCGCACGCCACCTACCAACATCAGATCTACCCTCATCATAACTACGTAAGTATATCGTCGATTTCATTTCCTAGTGCTAGCGAGTGCGTTGGACGTTGTGATTAGTGGAGATATTTGATCGTGCCATTTGCAACGCCGCCGTAACGATCGTGTTGATGTGAATAAACTCGCACTCGGCACTCCGATCTCAACTAGTTACATAGTAATAACATAATCATGGGAGTGCTACGCTTCTCTACAAATTAGTAGATTCGATTATTGCTATACCACGGATGACAATGAAAACGAGTGTTAAGAATTTTTTGTTACTTTTTATCGAGTGAGTAAGGTTACCGCAGCAAATCCTGACTGAGTGAGACTAATTCTGGTCACGGGACTCAGATGTAATACAGTTGTGAAGAAATGTTAATTAGAATTTGTGCAGCTTTTACAAGATCATCATCAACAGCGTTAAATAGTTCACTGCTGGATATAGGTCTGTCCTTACAAAAGACGATTTGTCCTATTATGCCACTCTAACTAGACGGTTTGGCATAGGGTTGGTTTCAAGTTTTCTTTCTCTTTGCACTAATATTATCCTGCGTAGTTCGCTCCTTTAGTCGTATCTTACGACACCCATGTGATGACACTCCATATTTTACAACAAACTTTTTACGAATTCATTTAAACAAATTAGTTTCAAATCAAAAAAAAGAAACAGTTTTAGTAAAGTAAATAGATAATGAAGTAACAAGTATGTACGTGCAGGCGACGCAGGCGGGCGGCGTGACGTACTACAACTGCGCGGAGCAGGAGCCGCCGCCGCCGCAGCCGCGAGCGCAGCGCCGCCCCACCGCCGCCATACCCATCGTCAGCCCGCACCACACCGACAGGTACTCGCACTCTCACTACCCACCGCTCTCACTATCCCCCACGACACTACCCACCACTCTCATTACCCACCACTCTCACTATCCCCCACGATACTACCCAACATTCTCACTACCCACCGCTCTCCCTATCCCCCACGACACTACACACCACTCTCATTACCCACCGCTCTCACTATCCCCCACGACACTACCCAACACTCACTATCCCCCACGACACTACCCAACACTCACTACCCACCGCTCTCCCTATCCCCTACGACACTACACACCACTCTCATTACCCACGCTCTGACTATCCTCACGACACTACCTAACACTCTCACTATCCCCCACGACACTACCCAACACTCTCTTTACCCACCGCTCTCACTATCCCCCACGACACTACCCAACACTCTCACTACCCACCGCTCTCCCTATCCCCCACGACACTACACACCACTCTCATTACCCACCGCTCTCACTATCCCCACGACACTACCTAACACTCTCACTATCCCCCTCGACACTACCCAACTCTCTCATAACCCAACGCTCTCACTATCCCCCACGACACTACCCACCGCTCTCACTATCCACTACTCATCTCTAATTCACCACACTACACCGACAGGTACTGATACTACCCACCGCGCTCACTACCCAAACTCGCACTACCTACCACTCCTACTGCGAGTGGGCGGTGACTCTCACTACTCACCGCTCTCACTACCCACTACTCTCACCGGTGTGAATTTACCTTTAAAGTTTCAACTAGAGATAGGTTATTGAAAACGCGGTTAAAAGTATACGCCCACATGTGCCTACTGTAACACTTCGGTATCTGATTACAGCATGTTTTAATGGTTCTGTTGGTGACCGATTGAAAGTTCGGTGTTATAAATTCATTACAAAAAATATCCGAAACTCGAGTGTTCATAAATTACTGTGTAACTTCACGGCAAACTTCACCGAACATATATTACTAAAACATTATGCATATGCAGACTTATTCTCTGCATAAAAAAATTCTTTGACATCTGTTCTTATAACCTGACTACCACCTACCAGTCATCAACTTGACTCTTGATAAGATTAATTTAAAAGTAAAATAACATTGAAACATACGTTATCTGTACTATTTGCAGGCCAGCCAACTCTACAGAAAAGGATAACATTGACAGGATCGTGGAGAATATGTTCGTTCGGAAACCTTGGCCGGCGGCAACTGGAGCCGGTAAATATTACTTTATTTCTTTTATAACATTCTGATCTGTACAAAAACAAAACAACCATCCTGAAGTAGTTGGATGTCATGTGTAACATCTGCTATCTCAACTTTATCAGCTAAAGGATCATTGCCTCCGAATTGACAGCACCTTGACCATAGATGCCTTCATCAATACGCGATCCTAATTGAACTCGATAATTTAGACTTTAAACACCGTATTCACGATTTTAAAGATTGTAAAATCCACTCCAATTTAGTGAGAATCGTACTTAAATATATCTTTGTTCACGACCCAACGGTTGATGTCGGGATGTTATATAAATGTATGATAATCGGCTCGAGAATTTTTATATCGTGATACAGAATTAGTAGTTACTCGGTATTTCGGTTCATCGTCGGTAGATGGCACTATATGTAGTATTTTTTTTTTATTGTATAGTGGACAAACGAGCAGACGTATCACCTGATGGTAAGCGATTACCGCCGCCCATGGACACCCGCAACACCAAAGCCGACCTTTGGCGGATGGGAAAGGGGATGGGGGAGGGGTTGGGGTATGGGCCTCCGGTATCCTCACTCACTCGGTGAAACATAGCGCAAACGCTATTTCACACCGGTTTTCTGTGAGGCCGTGGTATCACTCTGGTCGAGCCGACCCATTAATGCCGAAACACGGTTAAAGTATGCCTCTGTGCTGTATGTGTAAGCCACCACTTTCTTTTCCAAAGTCACACTTTAATATCGATAAATATGGTTAAATGTCAGGTTTTAGTTAAGGAACAATACATTGTGACATAACTGCCTGAAACAGTATGAACGCATCTCAGGTTAAGGGTCTACTAAATGAACCCCTCGTCTTTTGTAACGTTCTCGTGAAGATAAACCAAGAAATCTACTATACAATCATTTACACTCACATTCACTCTATAAATCGAACGATTTTCGATCGATTAAACTTCTGAGATTACCGCGCACAAAAATAGAGGCAAAATTTTGCAAATACATAGATAATTACTTTAATTGGGTGTTGTAAAATCCATGATACTTTTAATTTTATTCTTGAGTTCAATTAACTGTGTCAATTATTAAATAAACCTTGAAATAAGAAACTCCTAATCATTCTCCTTGCCTCTAAAGATTTGCTCTGGGCGAAATTGTCTCTACAAGCGTGGCTGCATTCTAGAATGCAATAGAAGCAACAAGATATATATAAAGAAGATGACTTTACTATTGGGATAGAAGATTCCCATTTTGAGTTTATTTTACGTTCCTTTTTATGTTAGTACTTATTATTTCTGTAGTTGTTATTAGCCCTCATTAACATTATCATCAATGGTAGACTCATGGACTTGGCTTATTTATTTTATTGAATAGTGGGAAAACGAGCAGACGTATCACCTGATGGTAAGCGATTACCGCCGCCCATGGACAACACCAAAGGCGTCACAAGTGCGTTGCCGACCTTTGGGGGATAGGAAAGGGGGGGGGGGGGTATTTCACACCGGTTTTCTGTAATTCCGTGGTATCACTCCGGTCGAGCCAACCCATTCATGCCGAAGCACAGCTCTCCCACGGTAAACAATAAGCTATAAAAAACAAATAAGCTTCTCCTTATAAAGGAGGTTTCGGTTCACTGTACCATACGACGCTGGCAAGACGGGTTGATATAAGCTTTGTTTAGTTTTCCATTTCTTTGTATACTGTTATCCCGAGTAGCGCCTTTAATTTTTTTAGATGCCTCGGTGGCGCAGTGGTAGTGAATGCGACTGCTGTGCTTAAGGTCTCGGGTTCAAATCCTGGGTCGGACCAAATGTTTGTGTAATCTACAAATATTTGTTTCGGAGTTTGGGTGTTTTCTATGTATAATATATATGTATTTACAAAAAAAACTATATATGGATTCATATTAGTTGTCTAGTACACGCATAACACTAGCTCTGCTTAGCTTGGGACTAGATAGCGTTGTGTGTTAGATGTCCGAAATATTTAATATTTAATTTAAAATTGGTTCTTACGATCGTTTAAATACTACTACACATTACTCTTCTAAAAAAATGAGAACTCAATTCACTAAAATAAATGTATAATAGTCTTTATTGTAGGTAGAATTAGTTTGGTCATTAATTTAAAGTTATTTCATTATGTAGGATCATAATAATAATTAGATAATTGTATGAGCATGCATTACTTATGTTCATTTGATCGATATATTTAAATAATCACAATTCTACAGATTCAAAAGATAAACAACCGGACAATCGTAATTCACAAGAACCACAGAGCAAGGAATCATCACAACCGAACAGTCTGACCTCCAGTTCCATCTCCACCGATTCCAAACCTTCAGAAAGCAGAGAAGAGAAAACAGAAGAAGTAAAAGAAGAGGAGAAGAAGGAACCGGAGTCCGAAGAGAAGGTTGTACAAGAGAGTATAGCAACGGATGCCTGACTGGTAAGGATCAAGTTGTACGAATGCTATCAAGCTAAGTACTATAGTAAAAGATAATTATTATTCTATGTATCAGACGGTCATACTTATAGGATTTGACCTTAATACGGTCAATTAGGTCATAAGGTCGTGAATCACGTGGTCTTCCGAGGCCACAACTTGTAAATATATTTTGGTTTAGGAGTTATGCGTTAGCTTTACATGTGACAATACTACAATCATCTCTTTGATGCGAATATGAGATCATTAGCTCTTAGTCGAGTTCTAAAATGACTTTGTTATAACTATATCGTATGGTGTTCTGATAATTTAGTAATTAAAACTTGTAAATGAAATCGTCTTAATTGAAATTATATAATCGTAGTTTATACGTGAACAATTATTATCTAATATCTGTATTTATAAAAAAAAAATGTCTACATATCCAAGGCCACAAAAATTTAAAAGATTCCAGGCCGAGGCCTGTATATGACGAATATCCAAAATGGATACGAAAATGTATCTTGGCCTAGCTTAACACTGTCGAGACCTTTTAGTGAATTAAAATGTAGTTTTTTTTTTTTTTGTTAAAGTGTGGCCGTCTGAGAAATCTAAGTTTTAGGGTTTTCGAATTACTATACTTGGCTGTGTTTTGAGCTCTGTGCGGTTGTAAAAATGATATCTCTAAAACTATTGATAGCTGAAATTTTACATGACTCTTGTGTATTGTAAGAAATCGATATTTGAAGTTATTATTGTTGAACTTAACTTAAATAGCTTAAGGTTAAATTTTAGTCGATTCAGCTATAAGGTCTTGTTTTAGTATAAAATATAATAAAATATTAAAATGACCTTTTTTAAAACTGTATGTCCCATCCATAACCAAGTTTTCCATATTTGAGTTCTAAATATAATGTCGTTTAGTTTCGTTTCTAGATTATGCTCAAGCAACACTTAAATAAAATATTTCAAGTAGTTTAAAAATGTTTCAATATATATATCTTGTTCAAAGACGACTTTTTACGCTGTCTAAAATCGTAGATAAAAATAATGATTTCGGAATGATACAAGAAATCATGATTTGGCGTTGTATATTGGCTTGGATCATTCTAGAACATAAAGGCGTTCGTAGGGCCTAACTAAACATGTGTGTTGAATAAATTATAACTTCGTTAAGTAGACAAAGTTTCTGTCGAAATTCTTATGAATAGATTTGAAGTAGATAAAATATAGCATACTAGCTGACCCACGTAACCACGTAACGTTTCTATTTATTCGACCGTAGCATAATAATTTCCCCCCCTTTTTTAAAGCTCCTATATGTGATGGCGTGGTGACATATAGTCTATAGCCTTTCCCGATAAATAAGCTATCTAACACTGAAAGATTTTTCAAATTGGACCAGAAGTTCCTAAGATATTCGCGTTCAAGTAAACAAACTCTTCAGCTTTATATATTAGTATAGATTTCAATACTGTAACATTCTAGGCCAAGTCCTTTAGAATATACAAATAAATTTATAAAAATACCTACGTAAGTGTTCCTAGTATAATTTTTACAACCAAACAGATAAAAAAACTTAATAAGAATAAAACTAGATTCCCTAAATACCTATCATATCTTCGTGTTAACTCATTGTTCGATTTTATAAGAAAACATATATTTATTGGGTATCAAGTAGAAATATAAATGATTCTTTTGAATTAGACGCTAGGATACCAACATAAGAGTTCTATATAATATAAATAGGTGTTTTTTGTATATGAAATTCTTATTAACCGGCCCGGTGTATGGAAAATGGCGGTGTTTCCCGCCCGTGCCTCGGAAGTCGGTTTCGGTTGCCATGAAAATCTATGGTAATCGTTGTTGAGAAGTCAGTGCCCTCAAATATACTGACGCTAGTTTCATCCTTCGAATTCAGTTTACCCTCAGGGTTGCGAAGGTCTGAGGCCGGTCGCTTCGTGGAAAAACTGATATTCAGGTAAAACAGATGGAACTAGTAGTCGACCCCAAATAATCTTCGGATTAGCCTAAGAAGAAAAGATAATATAAATACGTGACAGTCGTCAAAAACTAATCTGAACCTTACTTTACTTGGTTTTAAGATCCAATTCACAAATTGTATATCTACATAATTCAACGGAGCCTACAGCTAACCTATTCTATTTGAGTTGAACCTATATTTGAGTATGTCGGGATTTATCCGAGATAAAATTATTTAACCGTGACCACGAGTGGTATAAACAGTTCCAATCGTAGCTCTTTAAATAGTTTTGTCGCAAATAAGTTCCACTACGCAACAAAATTGTGTATAAAGTTACGTAAGTCTAAAAACAGTAATCCTGTTTTAGTCCAATTTCCACATAGGTCCAAGTTTATTTATGTAAGAATCTGTCGGTATCCTATCGTCTAATAAAAAATCAAAATGTATGTGTGTCTGTTGTATGGGAACATGCCTGTTGAAGTTGCTATCCAATATTGTAAAAATGGAATAAATTATTTATGTCTCAGCGATAATGTTAATTTTAGGTTGTTATCGAATAATAGTCTTCAAGATAAGCATTTGGCCTGATTTTTCCTAGAAGGGGCATATTTTGGCTAGAAGAGGCATATTTTGGCTAGAAGGGGCATATTTTGGCTAGAAGGAGCATATTTGTTTTCAGAGATACGACTGTTAAAGAAAATACGAATGTATAAATTCGTAAGCCACCTACTGCGTTTTGGCTTTCGAAATTCCAAATAACACTGTTAGATATTCAGGTCGTCGATGTCGAATTTTCCAGATCACGGTTTGGAAAAATAATAAATTAATGCTAAGGTATATCACAGTGACTAATTTATAAAAAATAATCGTTTTTTTTGCGATCTCTTGTATTCACGATAGCCTAGGCTTCCTCGATTGTATTCACAAATAATTAATTTTGTAGGTATAAAATTACGTTAAGTGATTTTTTTGACGATTCGCGGTAAACACTATATTGAAATCATTGCCAATATAATCGTTGTTATAATTTGTCATTTCAAAATACTCTTGAATATTTGTCGACCGCCATATAAATGGAAAATTATTTTTGTTCAACATTTAGCCTTATACCTATATCGCAACATATTATAAAACAATCTATCTGTCTGTTCACGATAAACTCAAAAGCTACTGCACGGATTGTGATGAGGTTTTAATATAATATATAGAGTGATTCTTGAGGAGGGCTTTCTTATATAATTTGTTAAATTCTTGAGTATATTGGCGAAAATATGATTTGTTGTTTGTTGATGACGTCGAAAAAAATTAAGCCGTACATTGTCTCGGGTAAACATATAATATATTTTACGTAAGGAGCCCGTGCGAATCCGGGACAGGTTGCTAGTATTATAATAATATAGAAAATCATTTCTCCATTTCGTCGACGAAAAAATCATTTATAAACAGTGAGTGGTATAATGCATAAACACATGTACATAATTACATAATATATTAATGGTATGAAATAAATATATTTTTATTTTATTTTTCTTTTAATTACTAACCAAATACATCAAAGTCCCCGTAAGGGGAAAGCAAGGGCGTATTGAACACTCACATAATGCTATTTCATCTAATCCTATGTACGGGATAACCCTATTCCTAATTATGGTATCAACGAAACGAATTTATGCAATAATATCGTTGTTTGTGTTGCCCTACACTGCTTTGCTACTTAAAATGTCGTTCTTGTGTTTGGATTATGAGAATCATCGTAAAAAATATTAAAATTCAGATAACAAATTCATTTTTGATTTGAACTGTCCTCAAAGTAGGTAATATGTACAAATAGAACTTTGTATTTTAACTGCCTTATTTTTAATCTAAATCTATGGAAAAAATATATTTATTTTTATCATTAACGTTATGTACTGTGGTAATTATTAGTCGTCCTTACGAATAATGATAAACAATTCAGTTTATAAAATAATTAACGATTTAAATACATCACATTGTTGCCTTATGTTACTCAAAAGTTGAAAAGATACAGAATAAAAAATTATATTAGAGATTTCATAATAAAGTATGAACAATTTAGATAATTACATATATTTTAAACACCATTGATGTTTATTCTTTGTTGTTTCTCCACTATCTTAACTTGTTATTATTAATAACGCTTTTTTATGTTTTATGTGCATTTTGTAAATACGCTACAGAATTTGTTACCTCAATATCCATTATGACATTAAACGTCATATTTGACATGTTTAAACTTGTAATTCAGGCAATGTATGACAGTGTTCGTGCTGTCATGTTTCGTTGGTGAGTGCGAGACCGGAGGCCCAATGATGCAGAGGCATTACTAGCCCGCCATGGTGTAGGTGGGTCATCATGCTGCATTATTGCATTGTCTGCATTCACTATGAGTATGGTGACCACCGCCCTTGGATTCTGCTCAAGATTTCAATCAGGCAGAGTAGAGCCATTTTGGCAGGGACATACATAATAAATAAAATAGTAATAATTCAGGCGCGTCGGTCTGACAGGCAATAAACACTGGTTTAAAGCCAGTGTCACGAGTTCCTGATAAAGTTACGGATAGTTATCTACCATATAAAACTGTGTATATCAGGCACATATGTCTCTATCCAATAGTCATGAAACCGAAGTTAGTAATTATTTGACAGATAACTTGATATTAGTCTGTCAGGGACTTTATTCCCGTAAACTTCTTGTTTGATCGTAAAATTAAGTTGGTATTTGAGCCTACTCAACGAACCTGTGTCTTATCATTACAAATCCTGGGTTAACAAATAAATATTATAAAATAAATCTACAGTTGTTGTTTTAAATTTATAAGCTTAATGTATTTCGGGGATTCCCTTTAATCAAATGATGAACTACCTCTTAATAACAGCTTTTAAAAGGTCACTGCTAGTCAAACCTCTTCTATGTCTCGCAACTAACCTGAATCGTATCTGTGACCGTGATCGATCGAAGTGTGGATACAAAATTATGTCTTCTAAAAAAAAATGAGGTTCGGGGATTCCCTACAAAGATTTTTATCAAATGATGCACACATCATACATTATGTTGGTTTGTACTGACACATCGTAAGTAAACACGTTTTATTTTAATTTCATCTTTAATTGTATAATGTCAACTTTATGTGATCTGAAATTAAATACCTTAGCTAAGCGATACATTTGGGTTCACATATATTTAGTACACCACTCTTCCAATAAAGGTAGTCGTGCACTAGGTTGTAACATTACATTAAAAGATAAGACAGGACACTTAAAATAGTGCAGCTTTATGATGAGTTTAGAACCCTTAATAGCCTTAATGACGCACTCCTCATACACACATTTAGTTTATTTAGAGGGATTAAAAATGGACTAGAAGCGAGTGGCTTGTTTTAGTACGTATTTGAAAATACCATTATAAAATGTATCAAGAATTAGAATATTTATTCGTAAACATTAAAGACAATTACTGCAATGGTTGCAATGGTCACGTTGAGAAAATCTGTTTATAAAAAAGTAATTTCTGCCCGTGACGTTGTTTAATCGTCGAAATCGATTTGTCAATTTTTAAATGTATTTCATATATTAATAGACTTACCGACCGTGTTGTCTTCCTTACATTGAACTTGTAATGTTCTATTGTATGTTCCTACATAGACCTATTTAACTACGATTAATTTGTGGTATTGTTTATTTAAAATAAAATATTTTTAATAAAAAATGTTACGCCCTAGTGTACGACAACCATGCTTTTGCAACGTATAATACATATAGTTTTAAACAATGTTGTATGTTACTAGTCTTTTTTATAAGTAAATTAAACTTTAGTCGTATGCGAGACTATCGACAAAAATACGTAAAAATTTGTTGACAGCTGATACTCGCAATACACTAAGTTGTAATTATTTTTTAAATAAATTAAAAAAAATCTCAAAAAAAAACAAAAAATCTGGCAATAACCGAGTTCTAAACAATATTTTTTTTAAAAACTATAGCGAAAATTGTAAAAAAATTGCTTTTGTAAACTAAGCTGGTTATTTATTATGATAAGTAAATCTTCTGAAACTGATATTTTTGTTTTATTTCAATGTTGTTGACCCTTTTCCATAAACCCAAATGACAACGTTCTATTATTATCTATTGACTGCATGTTTGACTGTATTTTATGCGGTCGCCATGCCGTATGTATTGCCAAGTGTTGTGGGTTCAAATCCCACAAAGGACAATGTGTGATCCACAAATTATTGATCTAAATCTGGGTGTTCTTGTGTTTGGTTGCTTCAATAAAAATTGTATTCAGGATGAATTTGGTTTATTTTACAATAAGAGTTAACATAGTGTAGTCTCGTAGAAGCCCAGAACCAATCTGTCCGACATTTAAAGGAAGTGCCTTCCATGACACACCTAGTGACGTTACGTTCTACATACTAATTACAATAAGTAACAAAGGGATGCGACTTACTTAACGATCTGTCGGTCGCCCAATTCAGATTACGAGAAGGGCGTTCGATGGTCGATGGCTTGCTGCGCTTGAGGGCCATGGCCGAAGAGGTAGTTGGCTGTGGTGGCACCACTCCACTACCACGGAGTGCCACAGTACTTGAGGCGGCTAGTAACAGACTATTTAGAGGAGCTTACCATCATGTACGAGGACCGAGAAGGCGTCTTGAGGACATACAGAGACACCTCTGACTTTCCCAGAGGATATTGACGGTTAGAGCTATACACGGTTACCGTACCGTATTAACCAAGGCGGCGTGTGCCTTATCCGGAACTCCCCTGTGGAATTTGGAGGCAGAAGTGCTCGCCGAAATTTATCGCCGGGCGGCAGTTCTGGGCGGAGATCCGCTTTCAGCCTCCACCCGAAGAGGTACGCGTGTCGCGTGAAAACGCTCTCCGTGGGCCTTCCGAGCTAGCAGCGCGAGCGCTACGAAGCATGTGCGCTCTTTTGACTGCTGGGAGGTAACATTGGGGTTCCCACACAGGGTATGTTAAGATTTCACGGATTTCCTTTTATAGCGCACCTGGTTTCCCGGCTACTTGTACCTGAGACGGTGTGCAGGTTTTGGTCGGCTCGAGTAGGTACAACATTACCATCAGCAGGGGATTTGAAAAGAAGACAGAGGAGGTTTGGGTTGGTAACCGTACTTAATCGATAAAATAGTAATAGAAAAATAAAACAACATATAAATATATTTATAAATTATGTAATTGTCATTTAAACAGAATTATATAAGACTACGTTGTAACTGTGGTGACTAGAAATATACAACGTGACGTCATAATATTATCGATATGGCAACACTGATACATGGAGACATGCTTACGAAATTTTTCTACCTATGTTCAGAATGACGTAATAATGCCAGATCTTATCTTTTGGACACTAAAATGTCCATGCCCAGTTATTATTTAGGTAATTAGGCTTTTTGCTATAAATAGGTACACAATCATTCTCCTATTATTTTCAGTTTCTTTAAAAAAATAACAGTTATTATTAGTATTATATTATAAATGATTGTGAAATAAATAGATACACATAGTGTGATAGATTTAGCAACCCACCCAATTTTCATACCACACATTATTTGTTGAGAGGTAGCTCTCCGAGATCGTGTGTTGGTAACCCAAAACCATTATTAGGATTCGTCGCGAAGAGTTAGCCCGGTTTATTTTTGATACACGGGCTTAGTTTTGCAACAAACAGTAATTATTAAGCTAAAATCGAACTGGCGTTTAACTTCATATTAATATGTGCTATGAACTGCAAAATAATATTTGTTCAATCATAGATAACAAATAATTATTGCTCGTACTTTTTCTTATTTGACTACCATTCCGTATTTGTACTTTCTAAATTGAATTAAATTACGTCCTACACATTAATTTAGAAACCAACAAACCTATTCTCATAACACGATTGCCTGTTTTACCCGCCATATTGGAATGTAAATGACGTTCATATTTAAAAAAGACTGCAGCCATTAACGACAGCTAAAAATCCACATTTAAGCATAATTAGTTTCGACTATTTTAACATCTTTTTTCCCCCGCTTTCTTCCTTCTAAGTCTGCGTAGATATCTTCTAGTTTTCGCATTTTGGTCTCTGGTACGTAGAATATGATGTAAAATACATTTATGAGACATATACCACTGAACATCCAGAAAGTGAAATGATAACCTAACCAGGTGTTGAGTGGCGCGAAGAGTTTAAGGAGAGCGAAGTCGGTGCCGAGGGAAATCGCCATGATGAGGGTCGCTACTGTTCCTCGGAGCTGACAAAGAAAGAAAAGCATTTAGGTCAACATTTTTTCTTCTTGATTATTACTAAGCCGACAATCATTTTTAGGATTAGGCGATTGTGATATTTTTAGTGAATGTAATGTTTATATGGAGGGAAAATTCCTTTTCATTTCAAAACTAGCTTAAATCAATGGTTTTGTATTATACTTTTGAATTAGCTTACCTGGAAACTGAACATTTCAGTCATAATAACATAAGGTAACGGTTGCAAGCCTAATCCGTCAGCAAAGATGCTAACACACATCGCCACGATAGGTACCCAGCCGGGTAAGAAGACTTGGATGCTCTGGAGGTAGAACCAAACGCCAAGGAGACACATACTAAAGCCAGCTACCACACTTGTCACCGCTAGCAGAGGCTGGAATAAAGAAAATAAAATCAAATTTAATTACCGAAATATTTTTTTGTAATCAAAGGTTTAATAATAGCTGGTGCTGATAATTAATAGATATACCTACAGCTACTGGAAAAGATGCCGGAACGAACTTAAGTTGGTATTCAGAATAAAGATTTTGGTTCGTAAACGAAAATCAGGCTCAGATACTTCATAATACTTCATATAGGCCCGAACCGGTACGAGGACCGAGTTCCGACTCTGGAGGCGCCGGGAGGTGAAACACGACGGGGCCCGTAGAACAACATCTTATCCAGGGCCACCCGCAAGCCTAGCGCCTCAATGCACTCAACCAGCGTGGTCAGGCGCGCCGTCTATTCGAAGTTCGCCCCTCGGGCTGTGACCAGAATATCATCGGCGTACAAATCACCCCCAACCCAGAGGGGGAGACGACTTCGTGGGACCAAGGACAGAGTCCAGTGGAACACTGCACGACATGAGTCGCCGTCTCAAGACGCCTTCTCGATTCTCGTACGTGATGGTACTCTCCTCTAGACAGTCGGCCAGTCGCCTCAGGTACTCTGGCATCCCTTGGTAGAGGAGTGCTTCTCTGATGCAGCTAAATGGCACACCATTGAATGCGTTGACGATGTCCAACGACACCGCCAACAGCACGCTGCCACAACCCACTGCCTCTTCGTTCACGGCCCTCAGGCGCAGCATGGCATCGACCGTTGAACGCGAACATTAACTTGTATAAACATAATAATAACCTAAATCTAAAGGTTTTAGATCAAAATAACCTTAATCTCACCTTTCTACCCGCTCTGTCGACAAGCTGACACGCCAAAAATGGTCCCAAAACCTGGACTACGGCAAGCAATATGGATTGTTTGTTTGGTGATAGGGAGATGCTACTGTTTGGGTCTTTACCCGCTTCAGCAAAGATGTGACTGGCGTAAACTAGTACTGATATACAGCCGCAGAACTCTCTGGCTAAATTCACAATGAGGCTCACCCAGAAAGCTTTTACTGCAGTTTTGTCGGCAACTGAAAAGAGATTACAAAATTAAATATTAGTTTTTGAAAAGACCTCTTACTTAGGTATAAAGTTACAAGTACGTTGTGGTCTTGACTTGTCTGTTTAACTATTCCACGAACGAGGTACGTCGGGGTTCCAGGGTTTTCTTTGTAGGGTGCACCTGGTTCCCCGGCATCTAGTACCCGAGACGGCGTGTGGTTTTATTCGTTTCGAGTCCAACATGCCACCAGCAGGAGGTATCCGTGGGGATTTCCGCACAAAAAAAAATACAAAAATAGTGGCTATGAAACCGAAGAAGTAACTTTAAACAAGCGATTTTATTTTGTATCACCAATATTTTTATTCTTTGCGTCAGTTTTATCATCATAATCTTGGGAATATTAAGGCTAGATGATGTGTCAGTTTTATCATAAATACAGTGCAAGTCCTAAAACTGCACTAGTGTAATTGTCTGTATTGCATTGTCACAGAGATAAACCAAATAGAATATATTAGGAACTATAGTGCTCTTCTGTAAACTAAAATGTATAGAGTATTTTACAACTAAATCTTGAACCTTTGTATTATCTATGTACTTAGCAAGCACAAAATATTAAGCTTGGATACTTAGCGGAACATGTACTACTTTTGCCGATTAGCTCTACATTTGAACAGGAAATTCCGTTACACCTAGCCCTAACAGCCTCTCAAATGCGTAATTAATGCTAATTAAATCAATTAATGCTGCCATTATCACATTCTCAAACTTTCCGTACCATCCTGTGCCAAACATCGTTTTTATATAACGATAAGAGAAGATACTTTTCTGTTGTACCTTAGCCGTTGGTCTGTATAAATAGCGAACCGTTCAATTACCCGCTATATAGTAAATATTGATTGCTAAAATATATTATTCTCTCAATAAACGTTCTTCTAATATCTCAATTTCACGGTATTCTAATATTTTGCATATCTGGTAACGTAAACACAAAATTTCAAGATGATCGATTGTTTACCGTTTCATAAAATGGTCAATTGCGGTCACTTTTATTGCATTGCATGGAGTGAGGTTATTGTAGGCGTGTTCCTAATTCCTGGAGCCACTTGACTACTTGCAATTTAATATTAAAATATTATTTCAATTAAAATAAGTAATATAACCAAACAAACAATTCCCCTTTTAAATACTTTTAGTAACATCGACATGAAGCGTGATGAATTTAAAAGGTTTTTTTATCTATATTTAATACCTGTCGTACAACTAATGATTATAATTAAACCAGTCCTAAGCAACTTTGAATAAAACAATCTGTAATAACTTCCAATAATTATTCTTCGTTAAAGTTTGCTACTAAAACTCGAAACAATAATTGTTAGAAGTTTTTAGATAGAAGTGTATAGATTTTTCACACCTGCGCGGGTAGAAAAGCGCACCGAGAGCCACGCCGCTGCGTACATGGATTGTTGATTGATGTTTAATACAGGAATTCTTCCTGTATGCAAGAAAAGACTTTCAGAGCAAACTTATTCTGGATGTATCGTCAAAAAATCACTTCAAAAAGTTGGCTTCACAGCTAAAATAAGGATATGTGTTCTGGAAATAGATTAAGACGATAGATGGATGGTACCTTATTCAGCAGTATTATCGAGAACCTTTCCCGCTCATATCAATGTTGAAGCATGTAATAGTTAAGAATCCATAAAGTACATATGTAAATTTGTGAACAAGGGCAATGAGCAAGCAACAGTGGGATAAACACACAATCATAACGATTAAGGTTTAGTCAGGCTGATAGACTAGCTCTTCGGAGGCAGTTTGGCGTATTCTAAGCTTTTCAATTCATGAAAGACATCCACCCGTTATCCATCTTGATGTTCATCTTGAAGGTGGACAAAGGATATACTTCGATCCCGAAAATGTAACGGAGTGTTTAGATAATCTGAGACAAATCACTCCTCGCTTTTTTTCAATATTTGTGTAACAGACGCATTTGCTAAGTTACTATTATACAATAAAGTTCCATCGTATTATACTTATAATATACAACAGATTATTTTTATTAAGTGAACCAGGTATTTTTAAAGAACACGTTATTACACACACCTGGGTTTATACAGTGCAATTCGATTCGAACTCTGAATACTTTTCCTCGCGCTTAGTTCTACACGTCGTTCGAAGGCCTACTTCTTTTGCCGATCTTCGGAAGGTTGATAATATCATATACTCCACATGATGGTCTCCTAGAAAGCGAAGTAGGGCAGGGTATAGGATGAGGTTCATAAATTAGATACTGTTTATTAGAATATGTCCTTAAAAAATGCTAAAACTTTGAAACCTAACAGAAAACCGGTGTGAAATAGCGCTTGCGCTGTGTTTCACCGAGTGAGTGAGGATACCGGAGGCCCATACCCCCAACCCCTCCCCCCATTCCCTCTCCCCATCTCCCAAAGATTGACAACGCACTTGTGACGCTTTTGGTGTTGCGGGTGTCCATGGGCGGCGGTAATCGCTTACCATCAGGTGATGCGTGTGCTCGTTTGCCACCTATTCATTAAAAAAAAAAAAAACTATTAATTAAATTGATAAGTTTAAATACTACTAGCTTTCGCCCGTGTATTTGCTCGCATTTAATAAAAAGTAACCTATGTTACAAGAATATGTGGACAAAGGTTCAGCGTAACAAACAAACTGACATTTACCTTTATATATATTAGTGTGATGTATCATTTCCACGAGAATAAATATTTTAACATAATCATGAATGTAAATTCAGTTTATGTAATATATAAAAAGTGAACGTTTACATTACGAATGGATACTAGTAGGTACTACTTGTAATTCAGATTTATAATTGATTGAATATACATTGACGCATAAAGCATGAATATAATTAACCAGGAAGTATTTTCCAGTATTCAAGCAATTCTATATTGCAGAATGTATCAGTCTGACTGTTTACATGTAGTTTAGTCGTAGGTAATTGAGTTCAAAAGGTACCAACGGCTTCATTACCTAAACTCAGAATGTTTAAAGGTTCGAAATGGTTTAATTAAACTTATTTGCTCTAGCTATCTTCAGGGTGGCTAATTTTATTGTCTGAACATATTATTTGTTTCTAAACCCATTACTGATATCGCAGGATTATTTTTGGAGTATGAATCATAATGCATAACCAACTCACCAAACTAGTAACATTTGATTACATAGCGGCATGCCATGTACATGTTGAATGCAATAACGAATCTCTGAGGTTACAGGCCTAAGCAGTAACCATGTAGGTAACTTTAAATGTAACACTCGTACCTGTTGTGTACTTAAATCGAAAATTCCAGCTTCTTTACAAAGGCGGTTTGATCAGTCCGTGACTTTTTGATTAAAACATTTTTTTTTGCGGCAAATAAACATTTTATTTTTCTACATAATCACCTTTTAGCTCGATACATTTAGTCCAGCGTTTCTCTATTTTTTTTATTCCCACCAAATAATAGGTTTTCTCAAGGCTCTCAAAATACGCGTTTGTTTCGGTAATGACTTCTTCATTAGACTCAAATCTCTTACCACCCAGCCATTTCCTTAGGTTTGGAAACAGATAATAGTCGCAGGGGGCTAAATCTGGAGAATATGCTGGACGGGGTAGCAGTTCGTATCTCAATTCGTGGATTTTGGCCATCGTGACTAAACAAGTGTGCACACGTGCATTGTCTTAATGGAACAGCACTTTCTTCTTCGCCAAATGCGGCCGTTTTTGCTTCAAGTTAACGTCGAATCTGTCCAAAAGCTTTGAATAATATTCGCCGGTGATTGTTTTACCTTTCTCGAGGTAATCAATGTGAATGACACCGCGTGCCTCCCAAAAAACTGTGGCCATGACCTTGTTGGCTGACAGACTCTGTTAGGTCTTCTTTGGTCCACGTTCACCCCGAGCAACCCACTGTTTCGATTGGTCCTTGGTCTCTGGCGTGTTGTGATGGATCTATGTTTCGTCCACAGTAACAAAACGGCGCAAAAATTCGTCCGGATTACGGCTGAACATCGCTAAACACTCTTTTGAAGTTGTCACACGATTGCGCGCATGGTCGAGTGTGAGCAATCGCGGCACCCATCTCGCGGAGAGTTTTCTGATGTCCAAATATTCGTCTAAAATATGATGTACCCGTTCAGTTGAGATACCTACAGCATGAGCCAACTCACGCACTTTCATTCTCCGATCATCCAATACCATTTCATGGATTTTATCGACGATTTCCGGCGTGATCACTTCTTTTGGGCGACCTGAACGTTCGGCGTCACTAGTGCTGGTACGACCACAACGGAACTCTGTAAACCACTTCTTTACCATTGAAATTGATGGTGTCGAGTACCCGAAGTTTTTATCAAGCTTTTCCTTAGTTTCAGTAATGGTTTTTTTACGTAAAAAGTAATGCTTAATCAGCCATCGAAATTCACTTTTTTCCATTTACGTAAAAATTCACCAGGTTGTCTGCTTTGAATGGCTATCAAACACCAACTACATGACGTAGCTAGCTCAAAATTTGACAGTTGCCCACTAATAGATTACAGTTGACGGCCGCACTGTAACTGCGCGGGAAATTCAAAAAGTCACTGACTTATCAAACCGCCCTAGTACTATAAACTGAATAGTCTAGACATTTTAATAGTTAACTCATAATAGTCCACGGGCCCACGAACAAGGGATTTCAGTGATTGACAACAGGCTGAAAGTTTACAGCTTCGTTTTGACGAGACACCCAACTTTTATTATTGGGCCAAATTCTGAAAGTGGAAGGAAAAAGCGGGATAGGGAGCGAAACACGTCGATTTGATGAGTGTCCCAAATTAAATAACAACAGTTTCTAAACATCAACACTTTGAGAAAATACGATGGAAAACTGAGAAAAACTTGTGGCATACAAATTGAATGGCACCTTCCGGGTGACCCCCAGCTCTAACATGTCGAAATGGTGACTTGAAAAAATTTATTAACAACAAGCTGATTTTTGTTTTGGGGCTTGCAAAATATATATATTTTATAAAAAATGCATCGGCATACAAATTTGTTGGTAATTTTTTTGAGACCTACACTCGAAAGTTGTCAAGATTATGTTAATCTTTTTTTCATTAATAACAACTTCTTTTTTTTCTGTTAAGAATCAAACGTATAACACCATGAAACTATTGGCATACAAAAAAAATGGAAGCGATTAATTACAAGTGAAATTTTCGAAATTTCAAACAAATTAAATCTTGAAAACATATCATGTCGAAGTCCTGTACATAAGTTTCGCCAGCTTTTGTTTGAAATTGCTAAAATGGAAAATTCGTATACAATATTACAGCTTATTTAATGAAAATGAAAATTTTTTTTTTTAATTACTTAATTATATAAACAATTACAGCAATAAAAACAAGGGAATTGCATGAAAATTTGTTGAAATTTCTTGTAACGAGTGATTGAGCTATTGAACTACTTATTTATTTTATTATTCAGTTAACAACAATTTTTAAGTGATAGTCAAGTAAGGAAAAAATCATTGTATTGTAAAACAAATCGTAAAATCAGTTAACGTCTATAAAAAAAATTAGTTCTAAGTTCGAAAAATGCATATTTATAAGTCGTGTAGGTACTTTAAAATTAATATAAATTAAAGTTTTTTAATTTCTCTATAATTTGAATCTATAATTTATAATCGAATTAAAAGTAATATCTTTAAGTTATTATATTAACAAATTAAAAATATTTACCTAAAATACAAATAATACATGTTTGTAGCGATAATTTTTTCAGTATAATCTTTTTGCAGTACCTTATAAAAAAACATTTATTACATTTCAATTTAGTTCAATATCAATATCAAAAATAATAATATGCTGAACTGTGTGATTTTGCCTCAGGTATAAAATCGTAAGACCCACTATCCCCACCCAACTTCCTTTAAGCATCAGCTCTAACGACTATTTTACCTTTTTAGTTTAGTCGAGCTCTCTTTTCGAAGCTGTTAAGTGATCGTCATCATGGAGTGTTTCTTGTGCAATTCTTCACGTAAGGACGAACGTTTTCATCCGAAAATAAAACTTATAAAAAAAATAAAAATTTACAGAATCTGAACAGTATGATACCGATAGTTCTGAAGATGACGATAACATCACACATAGTAAAGACTCATCGAGTGACGAATCTGATGAGGATTGATTGATTTTTTAATATTTATCATAAATTATTTATAAGTTTAATTCTTTTCATGCACTGTTTGCACATTGCATTATTATTAAAGTTCTGTAGTGTATTAATACACTGAAAATACAAGCTTTCATTTTTTTAACATTAGTTTAATATATTACAAATGAAACCAGTGGTTACAAGACATAAGTACGGAGCACATATTAAATGATTAGATTTTTTGTTTTTGTAGGTTAACCTCAATAGTTCCATTTTTTTTGTAGGTCACTATTATATTTAGATTAAAAATTAAGCAAATAATCATAATTTTTTCGTGGCATACAGTTGTCAATCAAAAAAAGATTAACATAATCTTGACAACTTTCGAGTGTAGGTCTCAAAAAAATTACCAACAAATTTGTATGCCGATGCATTTTTTATAAAATATATATATTTTGCAAGCCCCAAAACAAAAATCAGCTTGTTGTTAATAAATTTTTTCAAGTCACCATTTCGACATGTTAGAGCTGGGGGTCACCCGGAAGGTGCCATTCAATTTGTATGCCACAAGTTTTTCTCAGTTTTCCATCGTATTTTCTCAAAGTGTTGATGTTTAGAAACTGTTGTTATTTAATTTGGGACACTCATCAAATCGACGTGTTTCGCTCCCTATCCCGCTTTTTCCTTCCACTTTCAGAATTTGGCCCAATAATAAAAGTTGGGTGTCTCGTCAAAACGAAGCTGTGTATAAACTTTCAGCCTGTTGTCAATCACTGAAATCCCTTGTTCGTGGGCCCGTGGACTATAACTTTAGTATGTCCTTAGTACTCGTCTTTTATTTCGACTTATCATAGCAACTAAAACCGATGTTAACGAAACAAACTTGAGGTCTTTAACCTCTTAATTTAACACACGACTTCTGTTGAATGACAACAAGAAATATTGGAGAAATCTGTATTATATAATCGTTATAAAACACATTCTAAAATTAAGTTATTCGATTTGAATATTTTAACAGAATTTATTTCTAAAAAAGTGCTCAAATATTCGTTTTAATTGGCGCCAAGTTCAAGATATTGTCCTCAGGAGATAAGAAGGGGGAAAGGAATTACTCTTTACATTTTTTTACCTTTTCATTTTATCCAACTATGGAATTGAATCATATATTATATCGAGACCCTAGAGGCTTAAAAAACCCACGAGAGAGACTATTAATGGCCATATGACATAAGCTATATTATCCAAGTTTTTTCGTAACCCCGGTTATAGTTTTGAACTTTTTCTTAAGTAATAATTTTTATTACAATTTGAATGAATTTTAATAAAAATGTACAAGCCTCACAGCACTGTAGCTACGAGTATTATAACGCCCGGTGAAAGGTTGAAGTCCTTTCGCGTTTCTTTTTATACGAGTATTTACTTTTATAATTCATATATATGCATTTACTTTGTGATAGCTTATTAATACATCCAGACAATACGTTCATACATCAATATTACAGCTGCATGTCAACTTAAACTGCGCCTGCCTGACTCTATTAATAGATTTCCGAGCGGACATATTTCAACCGTTTCTAATATCGTGTTGTCAATAATTTCAATGACTTTAGAGGCTTTTGCACTAATAATTATTTTACTAAATTAAGACTATTACGGCACCTACTAAAATCATAGACAATAAAAGATTGCGTAGGTGTACCCCTATGTCCCCAAAAGTTGGGGCGCGAGTGCTGTGGTGCACTTTTTTTGCTTTTGGGGACGGCAACGAAAACACCGGGATTTCCACAAAGGATTTTACAAATCGTAGATGGCCCGAGGTACGTCGGGGTTCCAGGGTTTTCCTTTCTAGGGTGCACCTGGTTCCCCGGCATCTAGTACCCGAGATGGCTTGCGGTTTTAGTCGGTTCGAGTCTGACATGCCACCAGGAGGTGGAATCCGAGGGGACTTCCGCATGAGAAAAAAAAAGGGTGTACCCCTTATATTATACTAGCTTTTTACCGTAGCTCCGCCCTCCAGTATGCGAAGAGTTATCCCCATGCCAAATTTCATCAAAATCGTTTCAGCAGTTTGAGCATCAAAGCGTAACAGATAGACAGTTTTTTTAATATTAATATCTTTATTTGTTAAATGTTATATCTAAACAAACAAATATAATAGGTACTCACATAATAATTTTGGAGAGAACTTCGGTTCACTGGTGTTTTGTTCAATGATCAGTCTGTCAACCTCTTCAGCAATGGATTTGTCGTCAGCTGGTAAAGATCGGAGCATACCAAGAACCTTGGCTGCTTCCTGTAGCAAATAATGTTGTGAAATAATACTTTGCTAAAATATTAATATATCATTTACAGCTAAAGTAAAGTGGTTTATTTTTCAGGTTCTAGGTATTCGCTCATATCATTTTTTATGTATAAGCTTGCCAAAGTCACTACTCCACCTGATAGAAAGCACGAACTGAATCCAAGAATGATAGTCACCGTATCACACATATTGCTAATGCAGAAAAATGCAGCAAATACTGAAACTAAATACGTGATCATGTGTATTCAGTTGAAATAAATAATCTGTTTACCTAACATTTTATTAGAAAATAAGGTTTAAGTATTTTCTCTCGTGTATAGATCGTAAAATTCTTTATATTGAATTTAATACAAATAAACCAACGGATAATTATAACAAATATTATGCATAAGTAAATAATATACATGAGATATGATGAAACCTTCGCTAGTTGAATTCTTACGAACCAACTACAATAGTTGAAAATTCGGTCAAGTTTACCAAGTCGAAATAACACACATTACCATAGCCGACAAAATAGGATAATATAAGTATTTAAAAGGTTTGACTTTATTTTTATTGACAGAAGAGAGAATTGTTTAGATGATCAGAATTATTTGCTTCCTGACTAACGCCAGCTACGTGACTTATTTGCTTTAACTACTTCAAGTGGTACGAGTATCAATGTGGAGACCAAGAATGTTGAAGAATTAATTGCCCAAACTCTATAATTACTTTCAGATATTAGCCGGAAAGAGGAATAATCTCAAGAATTTCTCAAGAACAGCGTTTAGCTGTGCTTATGAAGTTATCCGAGATTTCCTTGAAATTGACCTAAACTTCTAAAATTGGATTAAGTAGAAGTATTCTTAAAAAACACATTAGCGATTTGCGAATGAACGAACATGATAATTTTTCGTGGGAGAGCTACGCTTCGGCATGAATGAGCCGGCTCGACCGGAGTGATACCACGGCCTCACAGAAAACCGGTGTGAAATAGCGCTTGCGCTGTGTTTCACCGAGTGAGTGAGGATACCGGAGTCCCATACCTCAACCCCTCCCCCATCCCCCTTCCCATCCCCAAAGGTCGGTAACGCACTTGTGACGCCTCTGGTGTTGCGGGTGTCCATGGGCGCCGGTAATTGCTTACCATCAGGTAATAAGTCAGTTAATTTACACATATCATTTACTTAATTCTTTTAAGGAGGTCATTCATGCGGCCTCATGATGGAGTTTATCAATTATAAAGAGTCTTAGAAACGCCCATCTAAACAAATATTTGTCTAAAGATTGGTTCTCTTAATACAAACACATATTTGAATACGTTGAAGTGTCTAGTTTCTTTGTTCAAGTACAAAAAATGAAGATATTAGATTACCTTCTTAACGTTATAATAATTTTCCTCATATTTTTTCAACTACAACACAAGAAGTAGTAGTGGCTGTTATTAATTATTAAGGTGTTTCTACTTGATTCTAACAAGTGTTACTGGTCTACACTGCGATTGTAAGTCTTATTATCGTTCATCAAAATAGATTTTTGCATACATAGGGAAAGTTATTTGAGTTATGTTTTGAGATGTGGTTTAACGCAAGAACGTCATGACTGAGTGTTTGTTTATTATATATATATATATATATATATAACCTGGCTTTGACACACCCATTAGAGTATTTCAAATATTGTTTTGTTGATATTTTCCATGTTTTCACACCGACATATCTGTTGTAAATTTATAAAACTTTAAAGATTTATTTTTATATATTTTTTTAAATATTAAGTATCTTTGAATAATAAATCGGCCAAGTGCGAGTTAGACTCGCGTACCAAGGGTTCCGTACAAACCTGTAAGTATATGATGTTTCCAAAAAATGTATGCTTTTCGCAATTTTGCAAGACGTTGCTTCGTACCAAATTTTAAGATTCTGAGTTCACGGAATTTTTCTGAATCGAGAAGCTGTCAATTTTGATTCCCTCGCGAGTTTTCAAGTTACAAAATATTTATGATTTTGATTGCATTGGCTTAGAAGTTGTTTTGTTTTTTTTTTCACATCTCTAAGGGACAGTAAACCTTGATATTTTATATATTCCAGCTTGATACCTCCACGCGTGCCTAAGAAAAAGGGTAATGACAGATAGACGGACAACAAAATGATTCTATAAGGGTTCTGTTTTTTTTCTTTTGAGATATGACACTCTAAAAATACTTCAGTTTAATAAATTTATTAATTCCATTAGATTCATAAAATATACAATACTTTTCGAATAACTGTTGTTGGCTCTAGCTTTCAACTATAACTAAAATTATATACTTACCGACTCTAAGTTTCATTTAGGGCTTTAATTATTGGGTTTAAAGTCGTTTTCAAATACAACTACTGTGGGAGAGCCACGCTTCGGCAAGCATGGGCCGGCTCGATCGGAGTGATACCACGGCCTCACAGAAAACTGGTGTGAAACAGTACCATCAGGCGATACGTTGGCTCGTTTGCCCCCTATTCCATAAAAAAACAAATAGAGGTAAGAAAACGTGAAGGGCGATAGAGCTTGGGTACGGAATCGATATTAAAACTGGCGAATAGGAAAACGTTATTTAGATTACATGAGAATAATATACTTAAATACGTCATTGTTATACGGACTTGCGTACATCAACTGGGCATCCAGCTAAACTTTTTCGGTTAGTTTACTAGACCACATTCATCCTATCTAAAAGCATATATTATATTTGTTATATCTTATTTCATACGAAAAATATACATACCTCGTTCTTGCCACGTTTGATCAAATACGAAGGTGTCTCTGGCATTTTCAGTATTATACAGAAGTGGATTATGGGTATCGCAAGTAGGATCCATAGTACCGCATAATACGACAGAAAATCTCCTAAGAAGAACACCAAGAGATTGCCCAAAGTCTGAGGATAAGAATATAAATTATAAGTTGATGGTATTTATAGTAATAGTTAAACATTCTGGAACATAAGGACTACTTGCCGATAAATTCATTGTCTCCTTGATAGACTGAGGTTTACGTTTTACTAGAAACCTACAGATTTCGGTTTTACATGTCTAGGATAGAAACAAATTAATATGTCAGATATACATTACATCAGCATGTCAGATATACATTACATCAGCATGTCAGATAAATATCTGCAAGTATGTCAGTAACTGATAAAACTGGTCTTAAATAAGAAAATATAGTACAATAATTGTTAAAGCTACATTATTAAATGAAACCGAGTAGTTTTTTTCCATGTTCCATTTGATACAGAAAATTTATAGATGTTGATTCTAATTTGTTAGATCTTGAGCAGCGTGGAGAGTAGATTTCAGTGATACTCAGGAGTCAGGAGAAATCTAGAGTTGAGTCAAAAAGACTAGAATCTACTAACTCAACAATTAAATTTTAATTACAAATAATAATTTTATTGTCTTTATTTTAAATATTTACTTTGCAGAATATTTGAACGCAATTTCATTAGCTACCAAGTTGCATGTATATTAACATTTAACTGCACGTTTGGCCTAGTGGTTAAGCGGTCACCACGCCGTTCCCTACTTCGCCAAAGTGTGATCCACAAATTGTTGTTCTAAGTCAGGGTGTTCTTTGTGTACGTTTCATGTATGTTTGTAAAGTCCCCCGCGACACAGGAAATTTTCCTAGTGCGGGACTTGCCTTTTAAAAAAAAATAAAATCATCGAATCTTAGAATTTATACGTGTTCGTTTTTTTATTGGAACGAAGTTCCTTATGGCGCGTTGTGCAAGGGGGCTAGACGGAAAAATTGTCACGATACAATTTGTTGACACGACACAATTTGTTGTCACGACACAATTTGTTGTCACGACACGACGACGACACACACAGATATTTTCGTTTCGTCTTTCTATTTCGAACTTCGTTCCATCCGGGTGTCCCTTGACACCTCTCAAGTTTTTTTATTTTATTTTTATTTATTAACTTTATGCACAAAATGTACAATGGCGGACTTAATGCCAAAGGCATTCTCTACCAGTCTACCGATGGGTGGTGCGGAAATGAGTGAGAAGGTGCACAACACTTTATGAAGAAAACATTGAAAAATAATACATCTGCACTCTGGGTGTTTTTTTATACATTTTCTTCTAGTAGCCTGTTTGTTATTCTACTTAAGCAAATATCAGTTTATAATTTGATAAATGATCATCAGGTTAAAAGAAAATAGAAGAGGACTTGCCACGTTCGTTTTCTAATAAAAACAAGTATATTGTAGCTTTCATAGTGTTTTGACGCATATTAAATCAAAACTTCATTATATCTATCTATATAAAAATTAATTGCTGTTCGTTCGAACTCGAGAACAGCTTGACCGATTTAGCTGATTTTGGTTTAAAAATATTTTTCGTAGTCCAGGGAAGGTTTAAAAAGTGAATAAATATTAAAATGCTCGGAATTAAATAAAAAGAAATTTTTCTGTTTTTCGAGCGGAGCATTAGTGAAGAATGTTACAAAAACGGGGGAAAGTTATTACGCTACGGGCAATAGGAGACATAAACTAGGTTGCGTGGGTCAGCTAGTGGCCAATATATTAGTTATTAAAGTTCTAGTACCTAACTAAAAATCTATAGGGTCAAGAAATATAAAGTTACCCATGTATATTTCTCTCGCTTACCTGAGCAAACACTATAAACGTCCCCGTCATTCCTCTTATGCTGTCTTCGCTTATCTCTTTCACGTAGAGAGGGCAAACCACGAAACCACCACCCATGCCGAATCCAATTAATGCTCGAGCTCCGATCAATGCTATCGGATGAGCAGACATTAGTTTAACTGCCCATCCGAGCTGTTGGTAAATTTGACAATAATTATTTACATAACAGTTTTGAAAAATAAATTACTTTAAGTAGGTATAACCCTTAAGGTAGGTAAAAAGGTTGAATGAAGTATAAAAGTTCGGCAATAGATGTCTCAATCTATGTCACATGTAGAAAAAGTTTAAACCAATAATTTTCATTGTTAGCTATGATCTTATTATATAGTTAATCTCAATGTAGTAGCCTGTTCCAGGCATTGAAAATTTAAGAGCATGTATTGTATAGCTACTAATTATTAAATTATTTTTACATAATAAAGGTTTTAAAATGTTACAAATATGTACCTACATCAAAAAAATAAATAAACAATATAAAAAACAAAGTAATGAACAATTACTCATATGGTAGAAAAAAGTTATTGATAATATTCCAAATTAAACTATTATATTAAATTATGCTTAAATCTAACTATTGTTCGCCATTATCCCTTTATCAAATTCTCTATTAGTGTTTTCAAATATTGTAAATCTTTTTCCTAACTTTAATCTATGTTGATTCCTATCCATTATATAGTCCTGTAATACATTCAACTTTATCACAGGACTCATTCAATTCAAAAATTTGTCAAGAAGGTACATTGGTTTTTCTTACCGTCATAGGTATAGCTACACACAACAACGTCTTTTTCCGGCCAAACTTGTCAGTTGCTACTCCATAGATAAACACAGCAATTGGCGCAAGTATGAAAATAATGGATGCCATCCAGGAAACTTCTTCCTCGGATATAGGTGAGCCTGACGGTGAGTCGTTGCTCATGAGTAAGGCCTTGTGTGGAGAGATCCATCCCGTGGCTGTTCCGTAGATGAAGATTGGTACACATACTAAAAGATAAAAGCATAATATAAATTATAAAGAGCCAGATCAACGGCAGACTCTTTAAAATGTAATCATTGAGCTTATAATACTCAATTTAACAAATTTAACCATGGGATTTTATCTCATTTTGCGGTGTATTAGCTACAAAATGACCATCCAATTTTTTCCTTTACTTATGCTATTACATTTTGGTTCTCGACTAGTTTCATAATTCTAGGAATATGTGCTATAACTTTTTTTTACCTGCAGAGTATTAAAATTACTTAAAATTCATTAAACAATTAAAAGTAACTAACAGTGAAAAATGAGACATCTTGTATTCTACGATGCCTCATTTTTATCACTTACAAGGAACAACAGACATAAATGAACATAAATATTTTTAACGGAATATTTCTCTAAAAGATTTTCATTAAAATAGGACTCTACGGACAGACTGTGGGACGAACGCTAAAATAAATGTATATGCAAAAAAAGCAAGACATGATAGTAACAACAACACAACATACTACAGCGCCATCTACCGCAGACACACTGAACTACGGAGTCAAGTACTACACGAAGAAACTACCAATTCTAAATCGCGCAATAGAAGGTCTCGCGCTGTTTATCATATATACAACATCTCAACATCCACTGTTGGGTCGTGGCCCGCCAGGCATGATCACCTCGCCTGGTCATAGGATCCCCCCTTTGTGTTGGTAGGACATGTCACCCGTTCCCCCACAGATAAATAATAAATAAATAAATATTTCGGACATCTATTTAACACACAACGCCATCTAGTCCCAAGCTAAGCAGTGCTTGTGTTATGGGTACTAGACAACTGATATAAATACTTATATATACTTTTTTTTTGTAAATACATACATACTATACATAGAAAACACCCAAACTCCGAAACAAATATTTGTAGATTCCACAAACATTTGGTCCGACCCAGGATTTGAACCCGAGACCTCAAGCTTAGCAGTCGCATACGCGTACCACTACGCCACCGAGGCAGTCAAAAGTACTGCACGTTTCTTACATCTCAGACGTCTGTTATTTATCAAATGACGTGTAATATTTATTCTGGATGTGTTACTAAAATGTAGAGTTCAATTCATTACACGGAAAATGACAGAGGTTATAAGGGTTTCTTTCGTATGATGACCGCTTGAGTTATCATAATGCAGCTAAGCATGTAAGTTGTGATACAATTTCTAAACTACGATTTTAACGCACACAATTTGGCTTTATATATCTGTTCATGACACAAGATTACGATTATTTGTAAAATTCAGTTTAATTTAACAGAATATTGAATGTTACAGATATTCTCGTAAATCTGTACTGAATATGTCAAGAAGTTTTTTAATTTTAACATTGACATCACGTAACTAGGCTGTCCATTATGCAATTGCTTTTCCGCTCACAGTTCCTAGAAAATAATTAGTTATATCTTATTTGTATTAATTACTACTTGTTTTGAATATCATGCATAAAAATATCTAACATTACTTATGTAGAATCATCTTAAGTAGTTTCCAGTGGGTTTGCTCAGCCGCGCAACTTCGTTTGCTTTTCTCAAAAAAAATTTACCTTCTCCGTCTCTACAACATTTTTCAATGCACGGCTCCTATAATCAAAGTCTGATATACCCTTTTTATATAGTCATCCTCAATAAATTAGCTATTTAATTCAAAAACAAGTAAAATTTTCAGTTTCATATATATATATGTACAAAATATGTTGCAATGTATAAACGACATGAAATCAGTCAGATTAATGTGAATAACGTCTATCATCAACTTCATTACCGTAATTATAATTATGAAACCCGATAGCTTAAAAGTCAATATAAATACTACTACTTTATCAAGTTATGAACAATTTATTATAAAACTTGTTACTCATTGGTACGATTTGAATCATTAGATAATTAAAAACTAGTTTTATTGATAAATGTCGTTTATGTTAATGTAGTCAGGCATAATGCTTATTTATATAATGACTATTTAGAATTTATTTATATATTCTAAATAATCCATTTATTATCCATAGTATATCTATAGTTTGGACATTATTGAATTTCCAAACTATGGATAGCTATGGATAAGGATAACGGATAGGATGCTAAAGGTAAGAGGCATATATTCATAGTAATTTTTTTTTTCCTAGGCAGCAAAAGAGCAATACTAGAGACAATCGACATGCTTTGTCAAAATCAAAAAGCAATTTTTAGTCACTTTTGAAATGTTAATTAGAGATAGTTTTTTGTTTTTTCGAAAAACGGTCTCCATTTCATGTCATGCACATTTTATATATTTTTTATCATAAATTTCATCACGACGAAGAATTGAAGACTCGAAGACTTATAATTGAAGACTATTAATACTTGACATTGGCAGAAATAGCTGATCCGAGTGATCCGGCTGGTTGCCATTTCATCAAAAGAAGAAGAAGACGCTTTGGAACACGGTAGTAGCGGTTCCAAAACGTCATTCCTATGGAGAAGAACTAGAAACAAGTTTATAATTATATTGAAATTACCTAGTCTGTATCAGTGTGTGTGTTATGTTTTTTTGTGTAGCAAAATAAAAATCGTTTTTGACGTGGACTGATGGACTACATAATTAAGACGAAATCCTCGAACTCAAATCATAATCATATTTTTGACGTTTCTCATTCGATTACACAGAACCCAAAACAAACATGCATATTTGCGTCTCTAACTGCCCAAAGATAAATATTTATTTTATTTAAACCAGTTTACTGAATAAACATATATCTTGAACACAAAAAAGAGATGTATTTCTTATCGATACTATCGATTAAAAAAAGTTAATTCCTATTAGAGTTCAGTTGAGGTAACGATATTATCGTTTATTGGGCAATAGAGCCAATGAAAAACCTCCTAGTCAGTGCTTTTCGCAGCCTAGTGCTTTATCTTCCTTTCTGCCCTTAGCTACGGGATCAGGAGGAGGGAAACGGCTTGAAGTCTGGCATCGTCACTTTCTTGATAATGGTCAATGAAAGATCTGCTTAACACCAGTTCTTTGTGCTGTGGAATGTCGAGCTTGGTCCAAAGTATATGGCTCTCGCATGATAAAATTTCAAATTGACCCTAACGTTATTTGGAAAAAAAGATCGAAGAAAAGAAAACGCATGAATATTTATGAATTAGACGAAGAATTTCCAAGTACACAAATAGATAATACAGGTAGAAGTTGCAACATTTTGGTTTTATATGTAAATTACAATTTGAATTAGATATTTTTAAAGCCGGTGTGAGCCAATTCTTTATAGTACCTACTTTACATTGTTTAGCTAGAACCGTTGAAATGAACAAACAACATGGCTTTATATTTCGGCGAAATTGTACTTACGAACATTAAAGTTCGAATGTAATGCAGAGGATCAATAATAAAACCTGTTCGAAACGATGAGCACCAACCGAAGTCAACATCAAACCAAATATAAGAATTTTTTTGCATGGCGCCAAGAATATTGAATATTTTGGCGATTGAAATGTGTGAAATAGATTATTTTTTTATAGGACAACTTTCGTTTTCGGCATATATCCTGTGTCGTTGGAGACTTTGCAGACATTCATGAAGTAGACACAAAAAACATAACGACCTAGAACGATAATTAGTGGTTCATACAAAGTTTTGTTCCAAGCCTCATCGAGCCTCGAAATCATCGCGTTAGGTAACGCAGTATGCGTTCACAATATAGATAAGCATAAATAAAAACTTAAAAATATTTTGACTCACGAAGTATAGGTTTCATACAACACACAGGTGGCCAGTGATTATCACAAAGGAGGTTTGTGTTGATATTAGCCGTCAATCCAAAAAAGTTTCATAAAAGAAGAGACTGTATTTATTCTGTGGCTAACAATTTTCGAAGCAACCTAGGTACGATTTCAATCATTAGATAAATAAAAACTAGTTCTATTAAATAATGTTTGCACACTTTTCAAAATATTAATTAATAATGTTTGTGTAACCATCATTACTGTATGATTTAATTTCATTAAGCATCATCATTATTTTTGATTTTATTAACTTTATAGTGCCAAAAATCTATAATCTAATTCTGTCTACATAATTAAGTTCTATGTAAAAATGTACCGCTTCTATCGACAATTATATAACTCAATCTTTACGAGTGTGGATTCATCTATAACAAGTATCCGTTGCGAACAAAAAATGAAATTATGCTATATTTAAACGTTTTGTCAGACCTAACAAACAAGAATCTGTGGTGATTGTTTATTGTAAGTCAAAAATAAAAGAAGGTCGTAGAAATTCTTGTTTCTATGACCTCTTTGCATAATATTATAAGGAGGTAAGAGACACTGAAATTGATTGTGAACATTTGATATATAAACATGTACTTACGGCTTTATTTTTGAAGGCCAACACAGCTATATTATAATTTGATGGACTGTTTGTTTCTTAGAGTTATGTACCTCAAAAGGAAAAAAAAGGAACCCTTATAGGATTACGTATTTTTACGTGTTGTACGTGGAACGCGTGGAAGTATTAAGCTGAAATCCATATCAAACACTCACATCTACTGTCCTTAGGAGCTGTAAAAAATCCAACTTCTGAGCCAACGCAATCAAAAGATACAGTCGCTTATGCTAACAATTTTCGATACTCGCGAGGCAATCAAAACCTACAGGGTACTTCTCGTACCCTGACAAAATTCATGATCAGCAATAGGTATTTCAGGCCTAACCTGATGGCTGAATACCGGGCACGAACCCTTTCATCAGAAAGGGTTCGTGCCCGGTATTTCTGGCTGCCTGGAACACATTATTAGTGGAAAGTTTGAAAGATGCCAGAATGCATGAGAGGCAAATTACAATCTGCTGGATAGACCTTAAAAACGCATTTGATTTTGTACAGCATGAATTGATGATATTCGCCGTCCGACATAACCACAAGTGGTTTCCGAGGGGATTTCCCCACAAAAATCTCTCAGAATCTTGAAATTTGATACAAAGCAACGTCTTATAGCACAGATAAAGCAATAATTGCGTAAAGCGTAATTCATTTTGAGTAACATCATATACTTACAAGTTTGTACGTTATGCGTAATCCTCGGTGCGCGAGTCTGACTCGCACGTGGCCGTTTTTTTTTGTTGATGGTAAGTGTGAGCTTTCTAATTGGTGTCTAATGTTTACCATTTATATGTACAGCATTCAAAAATTGCACATATAGTGTTTATATTATTATTTATCTTTTTAAAGTTTAATTACGTTGAATCCTCCGAGTTCTTTCTAGAAGATAATTTTATTCTGTGTATTTATCGTTTGCTTTTTGTTTTTATTGACATTGTATTATTCGTTATTCTTAAATATATCATGTTTATTCTTATTAAGTATCTCATTGAGTATTATTTTAAACTCGAACCTACGATTTGGTCGGCGCGTAATCTTATACATAAAATTCTCGTGTCACAATGTTAGTTACCATACTTCTTCGAAACGGCTTGATCGATTCTCATGAAATTTTGTATGCATATTGGGTAGGTCTGAGAATCGGACAACATCTATGTTTCATCCCCCTAAATGTTAAGGGTAGTCCATCCCTAAATTATAATTTTTAATTTACATACAACCCTGAATTTTCAACCCTCTACGATCAACCCCTATTTTTCCATCACGGTTTTATGGATTCACCCCTAAAATATATATTTCTTTTTATGGCAAAGCAACGTTTGTTGGGTTAGCTAGTTTAATATACAAATATACTAGTGGTCGCCCTTTATTCTTTTGTTAACTTACTGCACACTTCCTCCATATAACTTTAACTTTGCCAAATTTCATACTTCTACGTTCTCATAATTTTCGTTAAACGGGAACAAACCTAACGCTTAATATATTATATTAATGCATTAATACCACGAAATGTATGTGTTCCACAATATATATAATATTGTATTTCACCGCTAATTTAATTGATATATTTTGCTCGGAACTTATGATTGAGGCAGGCAGGCAGTTTGATACTTATGTAGTAAAGGTTTACTCATGCAAACTTGACGAGTTTAACTTGATATGACGGAGTACTACCATGACTTTAGAAAAAATCCATACTTAGCAATTCTTTCGTCGCTTTAAAGGGCTTCAACACAATTGTACGTGTTCAAGGTTTTGCAGATATTCGGGTTGAATTAGATAAATAATAATAATAAATAAATAAATATTTCAGACAACTAACACACAACGCCATCTAGTCCCAAGCTAAGCAGAGCTTGTGTTATGGGTACTAGACAACTGATATGAATACATATATACTTTTTTTTTTGTAAATACATACATATTTTACAATGCACAGCAGTCGCATTCGCTACCACTGCGCCACCGAGGCAGTCAGATTTTGTGCACCTATGAAATTAAATTGTACTGTCACGTCTTCTTGTCATACTGTTAGAATTTTGTACTCAACCTTCAATATTTTGGAGAATTTAGATTCAAATATAGGTGTTAATTCATTGCTAAGGTAAAACAAGCTGACGTATCCGTCATCTATGTAGGTATAACCTCTAAACAACAATTTTTGATGTTTGATGTTAAATATTTCAAATTTATTTTTATCTAACCATTGCCCGTGGCTTCGTTGCCTTTATAATTTCTTATACCGTGTTTCTTATTTTAAAAATTACACTCCCGTAATCAAATACACATCTGGTCATTACCCGTACTTCACAATCACACGTGCATAAACATACGTAATCTACATGAAAAAAAAAGTAGAAATAGCAATTTAGTAAACAACCTATTTTGTCATCCTTCGCGCAACTGAACACCGTTTCCCAAGATACAGGCTTTGATCTAGTTTGAGAATCAGTAGTAGTACCTACACTAACATAGCTAAGTAAAAGACGTTCCTACTATTAAGATTTATCTTTAAGTTTTTGGAATCAAATAAACTTTTTTTTTTTCGCTTTTTATGCTTTGTAAATACATATATTTATAAAACAATATAGCAAGCACCAGTTCTCAATATTTCAGGTTTCTTAGCGGTTTAGGCTCTGCGTTAATATATCAGTCAGTTGGAGCAAGTGATTTTAAACAATTATGTTTAAAATACCCGATGCTTGTATAACGTGAAAACTACTTTAACATTCTATTACTTAACTATAGATATGACAGCCAATACTCTCTCTCATTGGCGATCACGATGAATGAATATTTATCAACCGTTCAAAATAAAATGTATTTGTTAAATTTTAATTTGTTTCCATCATAGTTTAACCATTACTAATGTATGTCTGTACTTAATATTATAAAGGTGAAGGCTGATTTTAAAAAAAATGTTACTTTAAAATAACCCAGCTATCGAGGAAGGCTATATTAAATCATTATCCCACGACTAAAAAGGGCGGAGTATCAGTGAAGTATGTTAGAAACGTGGGAATTTGTTTTTGAGACTTGCGCTGCGTGAACTTTTTGAATTTCATAAAAAGAATTATGTATGAAATAATTTGTCCCCTTTAGATGTTCTAAAAATAAATCCACAACAGTATTTATACTTACTTTCAATAACTCTCACAATAACCTTTTCTAAGCTTTAAGTTTTTTTACCATGTATAATATCACGCTACAACAAATCTTTACTAAAATATATTAGGTAAGTATTTGTTTTTAATAAGTAATATTTTACTCACCAATAATGGACATTACAATCTGATTATGTTTGCTGCCAGTGTTCTGTTTTTTATTAGGGCTAATTTTGTACACTCTATACACCATTTTGAAAAAATAACCGTCATTAACTGTTCGAAATTTGAAAATTGATTTTTAAAATGTACCTATTAAATTAAACTTTTATCGAATATATCACAAAGCATTAATTTATTTTTTTTAAGTTATCACTGTGATATTTTTTAAATATTAAATTGAATGGTGACACGAGCGCGATCGTCCGCGTTAAGCCGCACCGCGTGCGCGCAATGAGATCAATCTTTGAACATCTACTGCTTTTATATAAAACATGTAATAGGTGAGTCTCACTATTTTTAATAAACATTACAAACAATAGTCATAAGGTTGATATTAGTACGTATTGGTGTTTCTTTTTTTTTAAATACAGAACTTTTATACCGTCTTAGGAGGGAAATTCTTTTATCAGCGGGTGTTTACAACATAAACACCATCAGCTGCTGAAATTTAAAGTTTGTAGCCTTAGCATTGGTGAGTTAGTCAGGATAAGTAATTTTGCATATACTAACCTGCAGATTTTGGTGATATCAAAACACTGAATTTAGTTAAAATTATGCAATGTTGTCATCTAAAAGTGTTACTTAAAACTCTTCAATAACTCTAGTTCAGACATGCAATCGTGGAACATATTCCAGACTTTATGTGCAACAAGATGCGTTGTGAGGTTAAAATCATGTTATGTCCACAGTAAGCACTACACTCAATTGTGTAGTGCAGTGAACTGGCGGCAACTTTCGCGATGGCCCCATACTGACCTTAGCTCCGAGGCTTCCATTCTATTATTTTAAGTACGAATTAATTATATTAAGTAATGTACTCGTATTTTTATTTCCGTAATGATCGAGGATCATTTATTCATTCACAATTGAAAAGGTAATGGGAAGTTTTACAGTTTGTCAACGAAATAAAACAAGACATTTAACATTTCATAGTTGACGAAGTTTTGAAAACAGTAAATTGGAAATCCTCTAATGCGATCTTCTGCGTTATTCAAAGTCTTACATTTTTTTAACTTCTTTCTTATGTCTGCTTACGGGTTTTGTACAGACATGTAGACAGTACATGTCACATGACTCCATGCATGAACCGGTTTTTGATAATTAATTGTTGACATAATAGAAAATGTGTATTTACTCATTAGTATTATGAGACACAGACAGACAGTGCTCCAATTCATGGATATACTAATTAAAAGTTCAAACAGCATTATATTAATCTTCAGGACACAGCTGAGTGAAGTGTCAGGACTCTCGGGAGGTCATACGAATGTTCTAGATTATTTGTAAGTAATAGAAACTTAATTCAGGAAGCAGTCTACCATTCTATGATATGCAGCTACACATTTGCTATAGTTGCAGTAGTCGTTTATCAAAGTACAAAAAATTCATTTGGCTAAAAAAATTCTAAAAATTTCAGTACTTAGTACCTTATTAAGTAATCAAAGCTTATAAGAGGACAAAAAAAAAGCAAAATTAAAATCATATTTATAATTGTAAAGTCAATTAGTACCTTCTATTAAGTTCTAGACATTCATCTGCCTATATAAAGTAAACATTTTAGCAATTTGTTAACGTACTTTTTAAGGTGGCTAAAAAAGTCACGCTGATTTCAGCACCAAAAGGTGGTACTTCCTTCTTACAGAATGCCAATCTAAAATTTGTGCTATCCTGTTTGCTTTCCGTGTAAGACTGGAGGCCCAGTGATGAAGAAGCATCTCAAAAGGCTGCCATATTTTATATCACTATGTTGCATTACCATAATGAGTTTGGAATCCCCAACTTTTGAATTCTGCTTATTCTTTCCATCAGGCAGAGTAAAGTCACTTTGGCAGACTCATAACAACAAGTATTTTATAAAAATTAGGACCTAAACATGAGTATTATTAATCCTTTTACCGTTAAAGAAAATAGATCCTTTTAACATTAGACACTGCTCGAGGTATTGATCCAAGATAATAATAAAATAAAGTATATTTCTGAATTGACATTGACAAAATTAATAGCTGGAAAACCGAAGCACTCTATCCAATTAATAATACAAATTTTAAACATTGATCTCATATTAACACATCCGATTATTTCAATCGAATGTAGAAGTCGTTTGCGGTCTACTGGGTTACTCATTATTTGTACAAAGAAATATTAAATACATAATCATGGATTCTAAAATCATTGATAGAAGTAATCAAAGGAGTCATGTGAAATTAATGTACAGGAACTTAGTGGACAAAGATATTCAGTCCTTACTTCGGCCTTTGAACATAATGCAAATTATCAGTTTTTGTCCTAAATATCGTATTAAGAACAACGTTATTTATCCAAACAGTCGTTTATCGAATATATTATCTGTGTGCGGGGCCATATCTTTTATTTCTATTTATTTCATCCGCCTATTTCAGTTGTATTTCAATATTCATAACAGCCAATTCTTAAAGTTTCTTTATTGTACCTCATATTATGATTTCTGCTTTTACTCTGTTGGTTATATTTTGAACTGTTTCTTAACTATTGCCCAAGTCCATAGAAATATTGATTTTGTATTAACAATTCAAAGTATTCATAGATTTTTTAATAAGAAAAAATATCTTAAGTTCTTCACCTTGGTTAACTGGCTTTGTCTGTTGTGGACATTTGTTCCATATTGTTTGATATTTTATTACCAGTATGCGTTTTTACGATATTTTATTTTGACTCTAATTTTGATTTCATTTGATTTTAATGTAATTTACTCTATACGTTGTATAAATTTTTTGAAAGATATGCTTGATTTATGGAACGAAGAAATTTGACGTCCTCAGTTAATAAGGGATATGGACATGAAGGACTACCACAAAGCAATGTTTCAAGCGTACACTGATATACTTAAGGGATATGACACTTTTAAATTAACTTTCAAGTACTTTGTAAGTAAATGAACATTTAGATAAATTTCGTTATTTCTTACTTATAATATATCTACTGAAACTTATTTGTATATAGTTTCAGTAGTTTAAAACTATGTAATATATTATTTACATCCACCTAGAAATCCTTCTAATGTCGAATAAGCTTATTTTAACGTATATTTTTGATGTTTTAATATTTTTTTAGATTTTCTTTTACATACTGGAATTCTTTTCTCACGCATTGCTTAACATTCAAAAAATTATTGAAATTTTTAAACTTCCGCATTTAAGAGGAAAAGTAAGTGATAAAAGAGTAGCTACATGGTTATTCTTAAATATTTAATAGTTTTATTGATTACAAAAACTTATTATAAAATATTAATTGCAGAATTATTTTTCGATAGCTGCTATTGCAACAACCACGTGGCTTATAAAAAACTTTCTAATAATAATTATATTGTGCCAGTATTGCGAACAGTTCTATATAGCTTTAGAAAACAGTCAACAGTCCTGCGCACTTATTTTCAAAACAAGAAGCTCAGGTATTGTAATATAAAAATTACCGGTATTTTATCGTTAAAAATGTTTAATATCTTATAAACTCACAATATGAATAACACCCAAAAATATACTACTGAAAGTTTAATTTAAATCAAACTGATGAGTAACAGTTACAGTACGTTCTAGAATTAAACTCACTGGGACTAATTTCACTATTTTAATTAATTTAAATTCTGACCGGCTTCGTTTTGTGTCAGTTTCAAAGTTTAATTAAAGTTAATTTGATAAAATAAGTGAGTTTAATTCTAGAATGTATTTTAACAACTTCTATCAACTGCCGAAATTGAGAGTAAAAATTTATTTATAGATTTACAGCTAAAAGTATCCAAGAACATACGACGCCTGTATCGATCAACATTCAAGAGGATGTCACCTTGTGGTTTGTTCAACATTGACGCTGCACTACCATTGTCTTTAATCAGTCTTATTACCAGCTATACCGTCGTTCTGATTCAATTTGCATTATCCAAGGAGCTGGACAGTATGAGCGTTTAATAGATCTTTTTGAACGTTCTGCAAACTAATATTTCTAACATCTGATACACATCGAGTCCCTAACTCAGCAGAGCTTGTGCTGTGGATACTAAACAACTGATATAATTACATTTGTACTTTTTTTATAATTACATTAATAAGATACGCCCAAAGTCCGAAACAAACATTTAGTTCGACCCAGGAATCGAACCCTCAAGCACAGCAGTTGAGTACCGATTCAATCAGCACTAAATCACTACATTCAACACCAAAAGTACCTTTATCATGTAGAAACTATGCCATGTATGTTAGTTAGACAATACAAATGTATTTTCAGCCAACGCTGTTTCGTCTCCAAAACAGCGTTGGCAAATCTTTCCAGATGTCAGAATCATTGATTTAGTATTGTATATTATTAATTATTCCATACATTTTCCTTACCTAAATTCCATGACCGGGATGATAGACAGATACCTACACGCTAAGGATGTTAATAATACCCAGGAAACATTTAGGAATGAAAAGCAACATTATAGTACCAACGACAAATTTGAATGATAGCTTATTTTCTTACAGACTAGTATTGACGTAGCTTGCTTACCACTTAAAGCGTCCTAAGTATGGCATGAACTGTAAAGGAGGGCAATCTTTGTTGTTTTGGCGGTTTCAAACTATTTATCGGCAAAGTGGGGCAAGATTCAAGTTTGTTGTTAGTACATTTTTACAAAAGCTAGTGTAAATAAAAAATTTACAAAGTTCACCTTTATAAGATTGTCAATAGTAAATTAAATTGTTTTACGCTTACCTTAAGATACACTCGATAATGGATCACACGTGTTTTAATAAACAGTAATGTTAAACAATTCTGTATTTTATTTACACGATTTAATGAATTGGAAGCAATTTGACGCCGTCGTCATCATCGTTAGTCGCAGTCCATTGATAGACATGAGCCTCTTCAATTAAACCGATCCGATCGATTAATCTTAGATCAACTTGACGATATAAATAAAACAAAATAAATAAATACTTCGGACATCTTACACACAACGCCATCTAGTCCCAAGCTAAGCAGAGCTTGTGTTATGGGTACTAGACAACTGATATAAATACATTTATATATTTTTTTGGAAGTACATACATATTATACATAGAAAACACCCAAACTTCGATACAAATGTTTGTAGATCATTTGGTCCGTCCCGGGAATCGAACCCGAGACCTCAAGAACAGCAGTCGCATACGCTAGCACTGCGCCACAGAGGCAGTCCGTCGTGTCTTTTGTGTCTTATCATTGTGTTTGAATGGATTCTGAAATACTTCCTACAAAGTGATTTTTGATGACCATTAGGAACATACGTATACAACTGTGTCATTTTTAATACGCAATTTGTTAATAACATTTGAAAACTTATTACGTTCCATTACATTATTTAAAAGTTGTCATTAATGACAAGAACTTGGATGATCGAACTTTGCTCGGAATTTATTTTTTGGTAATTTTGTTAAAAATGAATCCTAGCTAGATTAATTACCGCCCTTAAACCTCTTTTTTTGTGTGGGCGTCCCCTCGTATACCATTTGTGGTTATGTCGGACTCGAACCGACTAAAAACCGTACACCGTCTCGGGTACTAGAAGCCGAGGAACCAGGTGCACCCTCGGAAGGAAATCCCTGAAACCCCGAAGTACCTCGGGCCACCCATTGCTTGTAGGTGGCCCCCTCCTGTGTAGGAAACCTAATATTCCTATTCTATAAAAGGGCGCGAGCACTTTACAGAGCTCGCGCCGCCACCCCGGCCTTATTCTGTTAAGGTGACTGGTGGCCTCACCTGTCACCCTCAGGCTTGCGCTTATGGAGGACGGAGATCGCAAAACGATCTCCGCCGTGTGTGAACAGAGAGTGCACTTGTGTTTGTACACATACTTGTGCACTATAATAGCTTCTGCGTAGTTGGCTGGTCTCCGTTGAGACTGGCCGCTGAGGCTGTAGTCGGCTAGGAGACCAACATTGAATAAAAATATTTAGATATTTGATATCCTATTTTGTTTCCTGCGATGGCTTAATTTGGTTTTTACTTTTGCCGATGTTAAAAATATCAAAGTTTTTTTTATATTAATTAATGTTTAATTATCATTACTGTAATGGGTGCTATAACTACAATCTATGTCTTTTGTGATGAAGTTTAGTAATAGAAAAGTTCATAAAGGTAGTAAATAAAATAGATTGGTAAAGAATGCCAAAGACATTAAGTCCGCCATTGTACTTTTGTGCGTAAAGATATTAAATAAATAGACATTGATGAGATTTATTTTTCTTAGAATTTTCTTATTACATTTGCATATTAGTATTATTCGACGCAATTGGTTTATTTTTAGTTATTATGCCCTTTCCTTGTAAGTCTGCATAAATTTCTTCAAGCTTTCGCATTTTTGTTTCGGGTACAAAGAATATTATATAGAATACATTTGCGATACAAACTAAACTGAAGAGCCAGAAGGTTGAATGGTAACCGATCCAAGAGATGAGTGGTGAGAATATCTTGAGCAGAATAAAGTCGCAAGCCAACACAGTCGCCATGATAATGGTCGCTACTGTTCCTCGGAGCTGTGGAAGAAAGGATAGGATATTAAAGTAGGTTTTATTCGTCATTTAAAAAAGGTTTACAAGGAACTCCAATTATTTCCAATTAGAAAATTATGTTTATATTTCTAAAATAATGGGTGTTTCTTGACGGCAAATGTATAAGAAATTATTCTTACTGTGTGACAGTCTGTTTCTCGTCAGGAATAAAACATCACAACCATTAAAGAGCGCTATCTTTTGCTTAATTTGAATATATCGATACTAAATTACATTTAATTAAAGTCTGATTACATGTAATTTAAAGTGGATAGCATTTTTTTTAAAGTCTGTAGAAGAAAGAATGATATCGCACATAATGGCGAAATATTCTGAGTTGCCGACCTAGTCATGCGCATGATCACGTTTGTTTTGTGTTGTGTTCATAATATTTTTAATAGCGCGATTGATACGAGTAGAATCATCTGTCTCTTCATAGTGTTTAATCATTATACAACCTCAGATTTATCTCATACATGTTAATCTGAAAAATCTTCATATTTTCTTTCTAACGGGAAGGAAAATTTAATCTAGAATTTTTTAATTGTCAAGATTGTTCATTTCAATCAAATTGTGTTCATCCATTGTTTACAAAGAAAGTTATATAGAAAAAGAAAAAGAAAACAGGAACAGCGCTTCTCATGGAAAATTGTAATTTTCTCCTATTTTATAGCTGCAAGTACGTAAATTCGTGTGGTGAAGAATCACCATACTTCTTCAATCCATGGGTTTCGTAAGAGCAATAGCAGCTCTGTAAAAGTAGGACAAACTTGTCGTAAACCCTTTAATAAACCCGCTCCATCAATGTGGTATAGTAGGCGAAAATCTCCATTCTATAGAGGGATTTATGTTCTACAGTTGAATGCTGTTGATGCTGATGATAGAATTCGTGATGATCCGATCCAAAATAATCATCAATAATCAACAGTTTGGCTGGTACGATAACAAATATAAAGTAAGCAGTGTAAAAATATGTAAATAAATGTGACGAAAACCGAATGGTTAGCATTTTATCGTATCTTCGGTGGTAAAGAATTTGTTTTTTTTTTTGGACGGGGTTAACAAAAATAGTCGTGGGATATATGTGACTGTTCTGGAAATATCCTCTCCGTGGTTCTTCTCGTAGACCCCAGCTAGGGTCTCAGGGAAACTTTTCCAGGCCTGTTTAAGTATTGCTCCGCGCCGCCTGCGACTACAGACGGGTCACTGGGTTGGGCCCTGGTGGGCCTTTTGGTAGTTCAAGGGGACCCGTCAACCCGTCCGACCTGTGCTTAGCGAGGTCGAGCTCCTAGGGGTGAGGTCCCAAAGGAGCGCCCTTTCAGCCGGCACTAGGTCGGAGGTAGAGGATGGTCCGGTGGGTATTGACGATGGTTCGGGGGAGGGGTTGCCACGGAGATTAGATCTCGTGGCAGACCATATCTGTCTGGCGAGCTTGTGATCCGTCAGCACGCACAAATAGATTGGTCAGCACCCACAAACTCATCCAAGCTCTCCATGCGGAGATCCCTGGAGATCGTCCTGTTCCGTACAAAGCGGGGAGTGTTTGTAAGGGTGCGTAGTGCGAGGGACTGCTGCGCACGGAGCTGGCGGCGGTTCGTTTCGGAGACGAGTTTAGTCACGCCGAGGTATTTCACCGTCGCGGACCACTCGACATTCTGCCCCATGAGCTTCAGCTGTGGCGGTATCTTAGTCCCTATATATATCGCCTGGGTCTTCGCCACGTCAGTCTCCAGTCCTTCAGCCAGCTGGGAAGTGCGTCTAGGGTGCACTGCATGTTGGTGACAGCGTGGGCTCCATCTTTTGACGTCGTGATGTAGGCTGCGTCGTCGGCGTACAAAGCAAGTTGCACGTATTCAGTGACAGGGATGTCGTCTGTGTACTAGGAGAAGCACACTTGAGATAGGCAGATTCCCTGTGGCACACCGGCATAGATGAGTCGCTCAGTGGACAAGGCGCTTTCAACCGCCACTTGAAAGCGTCTGTTTTGAAGAAAGGTGGCCATAATCTTCACTACTCGACGAGGAGTAGTAGATGTGGACAGCTTGTACAGCAGGCCGGCGTGCCAGACGCGGTCAAACGCTTTCTCCATATCAAGAAAGACTGCAACGATCCGCTCGCGTTTGTTACGCGCAACCGCAATGCCATGCAGAATCCTCGCGAGCTGGTATGTCGTGGAGTGTTCGGCACGAAAGCCGAACTGTTCGTCGCGTGGCTGAAGGTGTGGCGTCATGTGCAGCAGCAGCAGTTTCTCGAACAACTTCGACGTCGTCGAGAGGAGCGTGATAGGGCGATAGCTTCCCGGTTGGAGAATGTTCTTCCCCGGTTTGGGCAGCAGGCGCTTTCCGGAGAGGCATTCGGCGAATCATCCGCTGGATTTGGCTAGGGGAGAGGACGATGGGATCCTCGGTCGGGACTATCGACTGTTCAAAGTATTGCTGGAGCTTCCTCTCAACATCTGCTACGTGCTGCACGTTACAGGCAGGATTCGGGCGGAACTGCGCTTCCAGGAAGTCGGCGAAAATCTTCGCTCGGTCCTTGGCACGGTAACGTGGGGTTCCGTCACCAGCCACCAAGGGCCTAATCGGAGCAGGTTTCCCAGAAAGTTGTCGGCATAGGCGATGTATGCCCGACCAGTCCTCACTGGCTCATTGGAAATATTACTGTCTCTATTAGCGATTATTTGCGATTCATTTTAGTCAAATATAAGTGTGTATTTAAGAAAGCGCCTACAATTAATAAATATAAATGGGAAAAAAGTTTGATTTAATCATTAAATCATGGCAAAAATGTTTTGAACACTTGTACAGATTTGTTTTTCAATAATATATTATATGGCCCTGCACAATGTTTAAACGAAGAGTTCTCTCTCTACCATGTCTTCTGAAAACTGTAGAAAAAGATACTTTAAGAAAAAACGTCAGTTGTTGTGACCAAAATAGATGAGTAAAAATTGATAGCGAGTTGATGGGTTGTCGTTTCTATCAGGCATAATTACAACCTGAGGATAGTGCCTGTGCAATTTCAGAATTGGTTATAGGATATGTCTAAATATTTTAATACAAGTTGTTGTTGTTCTTGTAAGCCCTTTACGGTTCAATGAGGCACACGAGTGACTTAAGTTAGTAGTGACATGATATGATAAGTGACAAATGCATACTAGTATTATGCACTCAAAATAAAGAGGTTCATCAACCTCTTTACAATTTACAGGATAGTTTATCGCTAGACGTAATTTCTTAGTTAGTCAACTTTATTTTGGTAAACTAGGACAACGATACTACGACGCACGGTAATTATCAAATAAATAATGTAGGTTTACATATTTAGACATGCATTATTTATACGTCATAGTCTGCTCTGAATTGCTCAGGCGTATGTTCTTCAATTATTGTTACACTTTTTAATTTGTTGCTCTAATTGAAATGAACTAAATTACCTACGTATGTAATTTAGTTGTGAGAGAGACACGCTTCGGCATGCATGGGCCAGCTCGAACGGAGTGATACCACGGCTTCACAGAAAACCGGTGTGAAATAGCGCTTGCGCTGTGTTTCACCAAGTGAGTGAGTATACCGAGGGCTCATATCTCAACCCCTCCCCCATCCCCCAAAGGCCGGCAACGCATCTGTGACGGCCCCGGTGTTGCAGGTGTCCGTGGGCGGCGGTAATCACTTACCATCAGGCGATACGTCTGCTCGTTTGCCACCTATTCCATAAAAAAAAAGTATTTTTTACACTTATAACAATGAATTCATTGTCATGTTGCTGTTCCTCTCCAACCTAAAATGACAGCATTTACACTATCGTGTTTCGTTGGTGAGTGTGAGACCGGAGGTCCAATAATGCTGTAGCATCTCAATCATCTCATCTCATCGCAGGGACTCGTTGGATGCAGGGCGCTATCGATCAATATGGAAGTAAATAGGGGAGGCCTACGTTCAGCAGTGGACTTCTTGCGGCTGAGATGATGATGGTGATGATCTCAATAGGTCGTCATGATGTCGGTCACCATGCTGAATTGTTAAATTGTCTGAAGTCGCAATGAGTATGGTGACTATCACTGTTAGATTCCACTCATGCTTTCCATCAGATAGAGTAGTCACCTTGGTAGGCTAATATGTAAAAAATAAATTTGGGTCAACAGGATTTGGGATATTATCAGTTATCTGACCATGCCAGATGCCAGATCTTCAAATTGGAAAGAAATTCAATCAGTAAAATTAGTCAGGTTAAATTGGTCGTGAATCTATTAATAGCTACTGTTCTAAAAACTTCACCGAGAGTATTTATTATATTTATTAAATAGGACGGGCCATTGTTTTAAATCAACTTCCGTTTATCTTTTTTTGAATGCCATAAATATGAAATACTAAAGAGCTGCCTCCGATTTTTTGAACATTAAAATCACAATGTACTAAAAAGGGGATTTAATAAAATAAAAACGAAAAGTTACAAAATAATTCTCACATAGATTTCAAAACATTTATTAATCGCCTTATAGTCGAAAACTAAATAATATTGATATGTAAATAAAATAAAAATAACTAAAATTAATTTTTATATTATATTTCCAACTAACTGACCTTCAAAACATTAATCCTGCTTACTTTCTTACATTTACTATTTATTTAAACTATCACTACGCTTACCCTCTTATTCATATACATACTTTATTTAACTTTAAGCAACGGTCAAGCAACGGTAAATTTTAAGCTAAAAGCAACAACAAGAGAACCATTGCTCAAAATTAAATTACGTGTATTTATAAGAGGGCTGGTTTATAATTTACAATTGCCGAACTTAAGGGATTATACTTGGCTGTTGAAGGCATATGCTTTCTTTTGCTCTTCTTTTCTGTTGGAGTGGTACTGAGAATTTTAATTTATAGTTATAAATTATTCATCATTACTCCTTTACTTTCATTTAATCAATCTAAGTCATGGATATATCCTATATTTTCAATACCGATTGACAAACTTCATACAGAAACTCGCTTTTATGGCGCAGTACCTGTATCTACTAGTAAACAAAGGTTTTTCTATGAGTGCACAAGCATAATTCTCCAATAATTAAAATTTCATTTCCGAAGTAATATTTTACCGTTATAATAGTAAAATGATAGTTAATAATATTACTCCGCGAAAACTATAACTATTCGTCATAGTTCATTTGACATCAAGATCTCGACGAACGCAAAGCAAAATTTATTTAAATAGATGAAATGCTACTCGTATTTCTTGAAAGGTATTTTTTCGGCAAATTTAAAGTCATACTTTAAACGAAAATTTTGGAAGAACAATTAAATACGTGTATCTTACTATACGAGTATTTTCTATTTAAGTATATAATATAGCCCTAAATTATAATATGAACTAACATGAACTACTAAAATATGTATTCTGAAATGTCGAACTTAAATAATGTTTTCATGGAAAACTTCATAAATATCATCATATTATTTACACTGCTCATCTAGTAGGAACATTACTTTATTAAACGTGATTAGTTTCAACTATTTCTACATTCTTCTTTTTTCTTCTTCTACCCTCTAAATCTGCATAGATGTCTTCAAGGTTTCGCATTTTTGTCTCGGGAACGAAGAAAATGAGGTAGAACACATTCGCGAGGCATATAAAACTGAAGATCCAGAAGGTTGAATGGTAACCTATCCAGGAATTGAGTGGTGCGAAGAGTTTGAGGAGAGCGAAGTCTGTGCCAAGGGAAATCGCCATGATGATAGTAGCTACTGTTCCTCGCAGCTGCGAAAGAGATTAACAATAATGAGTTAATAGGAAATAGTTATTTCGGTTTTAAGAATGCAGAGTTGATGATTTTATAAATCGTTGGTACTACTAGTGTTTTGTTTTCTTGTTAACATTATCTTGCCAGGCCCCAACATGCACTTGGCCAGCGTGAGATCGTATGGCTTTAACCCCCCCCCTGAGAGGAGACCCGAGCCCTGCAGTGGGTCATTATGGGTTGTTGAAGAAAAATAATATTAGTGTTTTATGTTAAAAGTACTAAATTAGATATTTTTTACAATTGATTTTATTATGTTCAGTACGTATTTTACTATGGATTAAATTAAGATTAATTTACAATATGTATGTATAATATTACAATATGTTTATAAAATACCGAAGAAAATGAGCAGCTTAATGTATTGTAATAGGTACATCGCAATAGCAGGACTTGTACTTAGGTTTAAAACTTTTACAAAAGTATAATTGAAAGAAGGTGGAAGTGAGTTCTTTATAGGTAATATATATGTCTATTTGTTATGTTCCAAGTAATGAAATTCTTTTTCTTTCTTTTATTTTACATCAACTCACCCTCCATGGTGAGTTGAAGTGAGATAAATTACACTGAACTCTTTACCAATTGCAAGGCCAAAACGCGATAGTTGAGACAATCAATTTGATGTGAAATAAACTCGAATCGCGAATCAGGGGCCCTAGTATGGTCCCTGATTTGCATTTATATCGTAAATATTCTACTGCCAAACTGTTATGTGTGGCATGTTGACAGAATCTTTACTTTTTATAACAGGTAAATATTAACATTTTTCTATTCTAAGTTGCAACAAGTTTCATGAAAGTAGTTTACTTACCTGGAAATTAAACATCTCCGTCATGATAACGAAAGGTAACGGCTGGAGGCCTGAAGCGTCAGCAAATATGCAGATACACAGCGCTACGATTGGCATCCAACCAGGTAAAAAGACTTCAATACTCTGAAGGTAGAACCATATACCGAGAAAACACATGCTGAAGCCAGCTAACACACTTGTCACAGCTAGGAGAGGCTGAAATGACAAAAAAAATAATTAATTTTTGTTTCAAGTCTATCTAGTTTAGCTCTTTTACCGTCATGACGTCAAGAGTCTCTGCCATTTTTCTTAAAAAAAAAGAAATTGAACTGTTCCTCTATTATATACAACGTCTATTTTATATGTTATAATTATATGTTTAGGTTATAAATAGACATAGAGAGTTGGATAATCTTTTTGGATAAAGAAACAGCAAGTGCACTTTGATTCCACCTATCACACGTTTGCACTTCTGTACAATTATTGATTTAAATATTTATTTATCTAAAGTTAATAATTTAAAATATACACTTCACACAAAATCTTAATATAAATAAATGTAATAAAGTCTCAAGCTTATAGAAATAAGTTATTATTAAGGTATGTACCAAAGTTCGTACTTCTTTTTTAATATACAAGCAATTAGCAACCGAATTTTATGTTTTACGTATTTGGTTTTACTTATTGTTTATATTAAAACGCGGATATATTAAATGTTTTCTGATTTTTATTTATATTAATTGTTGTTAATTTTATATAAATGAGGATTTTTTTCTTAGATTTTTACCATTTTCACCTTTACTAGCATAGATGATTCATATTGATTCGGTATTTGTATTTTTTATTCAAGTAAAAATAAATACTATTTAATCTCACAAATTCAAAGGTCTGTAATTCTTATTACACATACTCTCATCTATGATGAGCATTTGACAAGAGAATTTTATTTAATAAAAAAAACTTACCATAATAAGTATAGACTAGTTTTGTGTAACTATATAAAAAAACTTACTTTTCTTCCCGCCCGATCTACTAGCTGACACGCCAAAAAGGATCCGACAATCTGTACAGCAGCAAGCAATATAGATTGCTTGTTTGGTGTCAGCGCTATGCTGGTGCTTGGATCTTTGCCAGCTTCTGTGAAGATGTGGCTGGCGTAGACCAAGACTGCTATACAGCCACAGAACTCTCTGGTCAGGTTTACGATGAGGGCCACCCAGAATGCCTTGACTGCAGTTTTATCGGAAACTGGAAGGAAATTACTTTATAAGGTAAATAAAAAAAAAAAAAAATATGTAAATAGGTATATTAAATTAATAAAAATTAAATTTAAATATAAAAATAAAAATTAAATATTTCAGACATCTTTCTTCTCTACACAACGCCATTTAGTCCCAAGCTTAGCAGAGCTTGTGTTATGGGTACTAGACAACTGATAATAAATACATATAAGGTTTTAAGGATGCTTATTTATGCCCAATTTTATTATTAACATCTAATAGGGTCTAATATCTTCTACTATAACAATCTGTATAATCCCTAGTTTGGTGGCAATGAGGGGTAGGTAGGCAAATCTTCTCGAGGAGTGAGTAATATTATGTTTGTTTATAGCAGGTATGTACAAAAAAATTTAATCTGTCATCTCTATTTCATGAAAATAATGATGTTGTAATTATCTAATAAACGTTCTCAGCAAAAATTAATTTATGTTCGATATGCATTTTAATGTCAAAAATATATTAATATCAACATTTAGATAAAAGTCATTTATTTATTTTTAACATAATTAATTTAAGCGTATGTTACTTGCAAAGATCTTAGCTAACGTTACAGATTTGAGTTATAAATATAAGTTCATATCTTTGTAATGCATTCGCACCAAAATCACCTAAACGGTTTATCAGTTCATTAGGCACATGCATCGGTTCGCAATTTAATGGCAATTCATTCGGCAAAAATACCGGTTTCCTAGATAATTGGTATCAATTGTCAAAAATTCAGTAACGAAAAATAGCCCTAAGCAAAAGTAGATAAACAAGCACGACAATTCACAGTTAATATGTATAAATATGTTTTGATTCCACTTCCTCAGTAGCCAAACATAAACAGACGACACCATTAATCAGATCAATTGGCAACGTTCGAATATGTCCTTGATACATGACCAGTGGTCATCATTTTCAATTCTGCCATTCATCTAATTTGCTTGCGACTGTTTGCATAAGTCAAATGTTAAAAGAGTCAATTGGACACTTTGTGGTCAACTGTTTGGTGTCAACTTCTCATACATTTATTTGTTCCTAGTACTTCTAATTATTTTGTGATGGTGTTAATGCGAAATTTTGTCGGCCCAATTTAGTTTTATTGGGTCTTGACATCACAATGTGACGTTGTGATTATGCTTTGTATATCTACAATAATATTATTCTCCTAGCCGATAACGGCCACGGCGGCCAGTCTGAACGCAGGAGATATTATAGTGCACAAATGTGTGCGCAAACACAGGTGCATTCTCTGTTCCCTCTCTCTCATAATCCGATGATATGGTTAACCGATACTATCTGGGAGCAATCAGGCGCAGCACTGACAACTTTACGTGCTCTCCGAGGCACGGGGGTTCAGACCCCAACTTCCAAACTCTGAGCTGTTAATAAGTATTTCTATAATCAAAAAACTTTAAGATTTAATCCCGAGACCTCTTAATCGGCAGTCGCATACTTTAACCGCAAGATCAATGAGGCAGTTCTTCACATCTATTATATGCCGTATATAACTCTCGTATCGCGTTGTTGCTTACAATGAACTCCGAAACTATTCAACCGATTTTCATTTTTAAATTTCATACCTAAGATATGACAGTTAACATCACTCTTAGGCCAATAGGAGTCGAGTATGATTGAAAAAAGACGCAGACGAAGTTGCGTGGATTGACTGGTGTATTCAATAAATCTTACTTTGAAAAATTACTAATATTGTACTATATCAGAAAATACCCTCATTTTTATATTAGTTTTAAATTAAAAAATAAATTTACTGAAATTAATGAATTATTACACTTACATAACAATGTTGGTGAAAACTTAGTTTCGCTGGTTGTTTGCTCAATACTAAGTCTGTCCACCTCTTCAATAATGGACTTATCATTTACTGGCAAAGAACGAAGCCAACCTAGAACTTTGACACTCTCCTGAAACAATATATTTTAGTTATTTATACTCTTAGAGTCCGTCCACGGGCCACACGCGACAGCCACAAACGCCGCCACGAGAAGCTAGAGGCGGCTACAAAGGTAGCTGAAGCGCGCAACAGCCACTAGGTAAACCTCCGTGCGTGCGTTGTCTTCGACTTGAACAGGTTAATTGAGTCAAGGCGAGAGGGGTGGGAAAACGCGCGAGTGGCGTGTGACGGCGTTTTGTATCTGCGCTTAGTGGCCGGTGCGGGCCACATGAAGCGAGCAACGACGATTTGTAGCATGTGGTCACCGCCGTGAACCGTGTGCGGCGAATCTAAATAAAATGTATGATTACAGGAAATATGCCGGTGGAAGCGTTTTGGGGTTGTGGCCGGTGGCCCGTGTGCGGTGATTTTTAATTGTTAGCACTTGATGAAACTTGTTGAAATACATTCTAAAATTAAACTCACTTGTACTTATTTGACTTTTTAAGTTACTTTAATTCTGATCAGTTTCGCCCTATAGATTTATCAAGGTAAAAGTGAATTTAATTCTAAAATATCTTTTAGCGACAAAAAAGTATTTATTCTTTATTTAAAAAGACAACTCCCGCACTAGGAAAAATTCCTGTGTTGCGGGGGACTTTACAAACATACATGAAACAGACACAAAGAACACCCTGATTTAGAACAACAATTTGTGGATCACGCAAAGTGTTATTCCATGTGGGGTTTGAACCCACAACACTTGACGAAGCAGGGAACGGCGTGGGGATCGCTTAACCACTAGGCCAAACGTGCAGTTAATCTAACATAACATTCCCAATATACACACTTATATATTACCTACTAAATATAAGACATTACATTATTTAATTATCACAACACATAATACAGGTATGTAATCGTAAAATTATCAAGCGATAGGAAAACCAATTCGTGACTATTACATTTTTCCTTTACTAATGCTATGAATTGAAGGTTTTCTATGAAACAATTACAAAACTGAGTATCTACGAAGTAAAAACATATGGCTTATATAGTCAATTGTTTTTGATAACTTGACCTGGCAATGACAGGAAGAAGCTGGAGCATAATTTTATCATATTTAATGGACTGTGAATAAAATTAGGAGTCCAGGTCTCAAGAGACGCCATCACGGCAATGCAGTTGACAAGAAAGAGTATATGGATGTTTACTTAAAGGCACCCCGACGTCCGTGCTAAGAAGACTCTCAGGTAGGACACGTTTTATGTAGTTTCAAGGTCCTTACTTGATCGTCATGGGCACTTGTAACTCACTCTTAGTAACCTACGATGTGTATAATATAACTTTTTATTTTTCTTTACACTATGCCAGTAAATCCTTAGCGATTATTATTATTAGTGAAGATATAGATTATTCTTGCCCGTTATTATCGACATATCCGTGGGCCAAGCCACGAGCGAAAGCTAGTTAACATTTGAAATTAACTCTATCTGTCTGTCTGTTACGCTTTCACGGCTTTAGCTGAAGATATATATCGATGCAGATAGATACTTTAATGCTTCAGAAAGGACAAGGATAGGCGGAGCCGCGTGCATAACCTAGTCACGAATAAAATGTTATAGTTGAATTTGTGGCGACCTCCACATACAACATAACATACTACAACGCCATCTACCGAAGTTACACTGAACTACGAAGTAACCTACAATACGAAGAAATTACCAATCCTGAATCGCGCAAATAAAGTTCTCGCGCCGATTATCATATATACAATATCCCAACATCAACTGTTGGGCAGTAGCCCGCCTGGCATGATCACCTCGCCTGGTCGGAGGATCCTCCCTTTGTGTTGGGTGGAACATGATACCCGTTCCCCCACAAATTTAATGATACGTTCCTTCAAAGTGAAACTTGTATGGTAAACTTTAATTTACCCTCAAACGGGATACATTTAAACACGTCTGATTTAGACGGTTTGCTTACAGATAAAGGGAACATACCTCGTTCCTACCACACTTGATCAAATATGAAGGCGTTTCAGGCAGTCGGAGCAATATGCAGAAGTGAATAAGAGGAATTGCAAGAAGAATCCAGAGTACTGTGTGGAAGGGCAGGAGGTCTCCCAAAATGAACACTAAAAGATTCCCGGCTGTCTGTAAACAAAATAGAAAAATAAAATTAGAAAGTACTATTTAAATTGAAAAAGATAATTTTTCAAATGTCATACACAAATGACGGTACAATTAAATATTATACTTAGGTATGCTATTTCAAATTGAGAACGTAATCACCGAACATGACTATGAATAGTAAGAAACAAAAGATGCAATGCATGATTCGGAGAAATAATTATACTGAATCGAAGAGGAAACAAATCGAAGACTTACAAATAGGGGAATACCTGATTTTTTATGTAATGTTTGCTAAACCTTGTGCTAACAAATTGGATGTAAGTGATTGCATAAAATCCTAATAAGTAGATTTCTTTTTGTGTATTGTCTCTTTTCTGTACAGTGTTAAAGTGATAACGGAAAGTCAGACACACATGAAATATTTTTAACCGTCTTCAAAACAAGGAGGAAGTTATCATTTGACTGTATTTTTTGTGTTTGTTACCTCATAACTTTTGACTGGATGAACTGATTTTGATATTTTTTTTTATTTGGAAGCTGATGCTTCCTGTTTCAGTGCCGGTTTTTTTATTAAAATTTTATGTAGCTATTAAGTGTTTGTGGTGTTACGATTGACCGTTGGTAGTGTCACAGTGTATTATCACACAAATTATCTACTTTAATTTAGATACTCGTATATAACAATCTTTATAAACAAAATTTATTTTTGACACTATTTTCCGAGCTCTAAATTAAATTGACACAAAGATTACATGTGTGTCTAATTACACATGTGTCTATTTTATACAATATTAAGATATAAATAATATAGTAAGTCAGTTGGTGCAAAAATTAAAAAAAAAACTACCGATTGAGCACAAATTCTAAACTCATGTAAATCATTTTCTCTATTTTTTAATAGAATCACAAAGTATCACAGCTAAATGTGGAAGGGTACAACTAGTAACACATTAATAAATTGAGAAAAAAAGTATGATAAAATAACTAACCTGAGAAAATATAACAAAGGTCCCCGTCATTCCTCTGATGCTGTCTTCACTAATTTCTTTCACGTAGAGAGGACACACTACGAAGCCGCCTCCTGAACCAAAGCCAATCAGCGCCCGGGCACCAATCAAAGCAATCGGATGAGCGCAGATTAGTTTCACAGCCCAGCCGAGCTAAGGATGGAAAAAAGAATTAGTAATTAAATTTATATATATCGGACATCTGACACACAACGCCATCTAGTCCCAAGCTAAGCCCAACTTGTACTATGTGTAGATTCTAGACAACTGATATAAATAAATTTAAACTTTAATAAATACAAAAACACCCAAACTCTAAAACAAATATTTGCAAATCACACAAACATTTGGTCCAACCCGGAAAATCGAAGCCGAGACATCAAGCACAGTTATCGCTTACGGAACCGCTGCGCCGTCGAGGCAGCCAATTAAACTGTTACTAAATCAAACTCGTGATAATAGCATAGCTTATTATCTCCAAACAGATGATTTAGAATTACCGTCATATGAAAATAGGGTATTTTTTATGTATGGGCCTACCAAAATGACTCTACTCTGCCTGATGGGAAGCAAAAGCAAAGCAATCTAAGAGTGGTGGTCACCACACTGATTGCGAATGCAGGCAATCAACAATGCAGCATAGTGAGCCACACCATGGTGGCCTTGCGATGCTTCTGCGTCGTTGAGCCTCTGGCCTCGCACTCACCAATCGAAACACGACAGCAAGAACAGTGTCATTTTACGTAGATCTTCTGTGCGAGGGTAGTACCGAGTAGTCGAACCAGCCCGTTCGTGCTGATATCAATGCGTAGTATTTTAAATAGGGAAAATAGCTAAGAAGAAAGATAAGAAAGATAGAAACTCGAACCTCTTGGGTGTTTTATTTCGGACTCTACAACAAAAAAAAAACTACAGGATGCTACAAAATATTTGCTACTTACCGAAATAGGTACAGATGCGAATAACAATGCATTTTTTCTCCCAAACTTATCAGCGGCCATCCCAAATATGAATACAGCAATTGGTGCAAATATAAACATGATGGATGCCATCCATGAAACGACTTCCTCTGACAATGGTGATCCTGATGGGGAGTCTTCGCTCATGAGTATTGCTTTGTTTGGAGAGATCCAACCCATGGCTGTTCCGTATGCGAAAATTGGTAGACACACTGAAAATACAAAGCTAAATATATAAATACGTATATACTGGAACATTTGAGAACAGAAGCTCAAATTTATTAAATCTTTATTTATCAAACATATTAAGTAAAAGGGATTGTGTAAAGTATGTATAAAATATACATGTCTGGGTGCAAGCGTTTCGACCAGATTATACGGGCCGTAGTCACTAGTGAATTACCCTTTTTTTTTATCTCGTGCGGAAATCCCGTTGGATCGAATCCTGGTGATATGTCGGACTCGAACTGACTAAAATCGCACGCCGTCTCGGGTACTTGATGCCGGGGAACCAGGTGCACCCTAGAAAGGAAAACCCTGGAACCCCGACGTAGCTTGGGGCACCTACGGTTTGAAGATGGTCCCCTGCTGTGTGGGAACCGCATTTCGCACGCTCCGCAGCTTGCGAATTACCCTACCATTGTGTTGATTTCCATCATATATAAACCTAACAAACTAATCCTTTTTATCCGATTATTATATTGTTAGCTATTGCAAGCGGATCTGTGTTATCACGGTTAATAATAGCCAAGTGGAAAAGGACTACAATAATGAAAGTATCTCCTTGCCAATGATGATGAAATGAAATCGGCTAGGAGTACATCATCATCATAAATCTATACAACATTTTATTTTTTTTGTACAATAGTGACTCATTATGAGTTTTGGCGCTGCTTTGAGAAATGTTATATATGATATAACAAGTATCTAAAATAATTCTATTTTTAGTATCAATTGACTGTTTGACTCGATGATTGAATAAATTTGTCTGCTTCGGTGGCGCAGTGGTAGCGTATGCAACGACAGTGCTTGTTGTGTCGGGTTCGATTCCCGATCAAATGTTTGCATGATCTGCAAAAATTGTTTCGAAGTTTGGATGTTTTCTATGTAAAATATACATGTACTTATAACAGTTGTCTAGTACCCATAATATAAGCTCTGTTTAGTTTAGGACTAAATGGTGTTGTGTGTTAGATGTCCGAAATGTCCAAAATATTAACTGTGTGTGCATTTATTTTTATAAAGTGGGGGACGGGTGACATCTCATGAACCGTGATAGTTAGACAGTTGAAATTTTCATTTCGATGCCGCTTTAGATACGCATTTTTGCTCGATAATAGTAATGGCAACAGGTAGGCGGCGCGGCGCTTGAAATATATAGAATAGTACGGAACCCTTTTTGCGCGAGTCCAACTTGCACTCGGCTGATTTTTTATACACATGTACAAAAATAAGTAAATTTACGTACCGAATTAGTTGGCTAACAAATTTCTAACATAGCAACATCGCTATGTTAGATACCGACACGTGTAGAAAATCTTGGCAGCAATTGCTTCATCAAAGTAAAACTCTATTGACATAGACAAGAACGTATCTCTCTTTATCTAATTAAATACTCATTATATAATATTAAAACAACATTGAACGAATTAAATTATTATCATCCATATGTTATAATATCTTTCTTTATGGGGACGGGGTCTCTTAATTCAAGATATCTAGAATAGATTTATATCCTTTCGAATCTCATGCTCCTTAGGGACATAGGAGCCAAAAGTATGTGGTAATGCCGCTAAAAACCACCCTAATGGCAGGCTTCAGGTGTCCTACTCTAGGAAGTCCCGGACCATGTTATTTTAAATCCTCCCAAGATCAACGTCAGGCCATATCCCGGACGAAAACAAAAGGAGTGTCATTCATAAGATTTTGAATTCTCTGTCTTGGTTGGCCTAGCGGTTTAAGCAGTCGCCACGCTGCTTTCCAATCTCACACGAAGCAACATTTAGTGTGATCCACAAATTGTTCTCCTTAGTCTGGGAGTTCTATGCGTTTGTCATATGTATATTAGTAAAGTCCCTCGCGACACAGGACGTACAATGCAAATGCAGGAGACGTCTTTAAAAAAAAAGAAAAGAATATATTGCTGATGAAGCAAGTTGTCTAATTACAATATAATATATACAATATTGTAAGAAAATCTGTACTTTTAAAATACATTGATCCGATCTGATAGACTGATTCATTAACGCAGAGCCTAAGCTGCTAGTGCTACAAATGAAATACAAATGATAATACAAGCACTGACGAAAATATTTTACGAAGTTTCCCATATTCTATTTTAACCTTATTTAATGAAATATGGGTACAACCCACTACACTAACATCGACCTAATGAAATTTTTTTAGAGAAAACATTGAGCCCTTTAAATACTTTTTTATTCCCAAAACTTCGATAAGTACAAGAAAGGAAATATGGTGGTTATCGCAGTTAAGAGTAGCCTTTTGTGTCTTTTCTCAAAAATCTAAATATCTCCATGCCAAAATTTATTGAAATCGGTGCAGTGGTTTAGTCGTAAAAGTGTGACAGACAGGGCTAACTTCCAATTTATAATATTATGCTATGAATTTTTTATATTTCTTATTTATTATCGCATATTTGAAATTTTTTTTTTCACGCGTTAGGAACATACGTCCATGAATATATGTACATATAACAGCAAACATTCATGAAACGGGCACAAAAAAACACCCAGTCTCCAAACAACAATTTCTGTTATGGCAACCTCTCCCTAACCAATCCCCAACACCCGACCTAGTGTGTAATTAACAAGTGCTGGCTGACGGGCGCTCCTTAGGGTCCACACCCCAAGTAGCTCGACTTCGCTAAGCACAGGACACCACACTAGATAAGACTTGGGCGCTACTAGCAGGTCAACTCGTTAGTTACGCCCCACCGGACCAACACTCCGAGATTGCCAACGGGCTCGCGGGCCAAACCCAGTGTAGCTAAACCCACCTGTAGTTGCAGGCGGCGTGGAAAATCACTGTAACAGGCTGAAAACCTGGAAAAGTTACCCCGAGACCCTACGGGGTCTATGAGAAGAACCACGAGAGAATCACACAAAGTGTTATCCAATGTGATATTTGAAACCCCAACACTTGTTGCTTAAAGAAGAAGTTGCACAAGAAATGCTTAAACTACTAGACCAATCGTGCAGTTTGACTTTGAGACATTAGCAATAAATTATAGTACTAGAAAGAGACCTAAGAATATCTCAAAACAATCTGTTAGTATGTACAGAAATGTAATCTCAGAGCGTCCTCTATTTATATTCGGCTAGGTCTATGACATGTTGACTTTGATTTTAATCTCTTCCAAGTTTACGTAGTGTTTAATTTTATCTATATTATTATGAAATTATTATATCACACCTCACACTTGCATTGCATTGCATTGCAGTTCTAAGTTTTTTTATGGTTGAGCCTGCCAAAGTGACTTTACTTTGCCTGATGGAAAGCATGAGCAGAATCCAAAGAGTAGTGGTCATCATAATCATTGGGATTGGTGTGGAGACCCAGACTATGGTGGCCTACTGAGATGCTTCTGCATCATTGATCTACGCAAGGCCTTTTGAATTTGGTTGGGATCTTTGGTCTAATAGTTAGGTGTGCGCCATCCAAGGAAAATACATAATTTGTATACCAGGAGCTTATTGACATATGGCTGTGGTCATGAGGATTGAAAATCCATGCTATCATAATCATCATAAAGTAATTTGATCTACTTTTTTTGCTGTAAATCTACATATTTATTATTAATTTCTATTATTATATTTATAAACAAGTCGAAATCATAAAAATAATCATGGTTAGTAATTAATTATTTCAGTATTTGTTTTTTAGTGACCTTTATTGTAGACGTAAATTTCAAATGTTCATTAGTTTAGTATTAAAGCCGTCGGTTCTGCGCCTGATCTCTCCCCGGTAGTGTCGGATAACCGTTCCATCGCATTAAGAGAGTGAGGAAACAGAGAGTGCACCTGTGTGCACACACACTTGTGCACTATAATCGACTAGCAGAACATTATAAGCAAAGTAAGAATTCGGAGTGTTTATACCATCGCCCTATTTATGCCGTGTTTATCGTTAGAGACGGCTAAGAAAGCAAAATATTCACAATAAAATCACTGCAAAGAGAAGGAAAACAAGAAACAAACCCAATACCACCTAGTCTGATCAACATAATACAGTGGGCCAAAACCTTGTTATCTTCTTATGTTGATGTGTGTGATGTGTTTAATAGTGTCTTAAATAAAAATTACATTGTAGCCTTATTGCGCACATATATCAATTTAAATAATAGTTGCTTACAAAGTGTAACGCGAGTTCATTTCAAGGGGAAGAGTGTTAGGAGGAGGGCGAGAAAAATATATAGTTTTTTTTAATGATCATTGGGCAAACGAGCATATGTATCGCCTGATGGTAAGCGATCACCGCCGCCGATGGACATCCGTAACACCAGAGTCGTCACAAGTGCGTAGCAGCATTTGCGGGATAATGGGAAGGGCTTGGGGTATGGCCTCCGGTATTCTCACTCACTGGATGAAACACAGTGCTGGCGTTATTTCAAACCGGTTTTTTGTGAGGCCGTGGTATCACTCCGGTCGAGCCGGCCCAAGCATGCCGAAGCGTGGCTCTCCCACGGTTTAGTATTATTTATTTTAACTCATTTATATGGCACGTCAATTAAGCGAGTTTCAGAATTTATTCAGATAAAAGTCTATTTTTATAACAGTGTTTTTGATGAATTACGTTTTCGTTTCATTTCATGACAATAGACTTTGTGTACCTTGCCTGTCAGTTGTAGTTTTGTGCAAAAGGGGATATTCATCTTTATAGTAATATTTCTACTGTTTACAATCCTTGCGCTATACGCAAGGATTGTAAACAGTCGAAATTGAATTGTCAAACCAGAGAATTTAAGAGTTTATAAATTTTATATGACTGCACGGTTGATCTCGTGGTTTCAGCGGTCTCTCTACCACATTCTACTGCGCCAAGTGTTAAGGGTTCATATCCCACACGAGACAACATTTTGTGTGATTGACAAATAGGATTTCTGAGTCTAGGTGCTCTTTTTTTTTGGTTGCTTTTTTGGCAGCCTTCCGACTCTTCTTATCCCCAACTACCATCCAGCCCCCTTCTAACAAGTTCTAACTGAACCGAGAGAGGTTTAGAACTCTCCCTGTTCGCCAGGCCCGGAAAAGGGCTAGGTACCGCAGACGACTCAGGCGGCAGAGATCGCAAAACGATCTCCGTCCTCCATGAGCGCAAGTCTAAGGGTGACAGGTAGAGCCACCAGTCACCCGAACTGAAGCAGGCCAAGGTGGCGGCGCGAGCTCTGTAAAGTGCTCGCGGCCTTTTAGGTTCGTCGGGGTTCCAGGCATTTCCTTCCGAGGGTGCACCTGGTTCCGCAGCTTCTAGTGCGGTTTTTAGTCGATTCAAGTCCAACATAACCACAAGATGGTGGTACCCGAGGGGATTTCCACGCAGAAAAAAAAAAAGGTGTTCTTTGTGTCCGTTTCGTGTGTTTGTAAAGTTCCCGGCGATAAAGAATGTATATTCCTAATGCAGAAGTTGTTTTTAAAAATATAGTATTTGTTTTACTCATGTGTTTTGATGGAGTCTAAGGGTATTGTATAAATTGTTCTGTTAAGTGCTAAGTTTTTTTTTGTGAAAGTGTGTTAAGTGAAAGTTTTTATAGCACAACTTTCGCATTAGGAATATATATTCCTGTGTCGCGGGAGACTACGCAAAAAGAGTGATACCGGAAAAATTTAATGAAAACCTTAGAAATATCAAACGATAAATTGTAATTAATTAAGTCTTTTATTACTGTTTTTTACTGATGCTTTATAGTAATAAGGCGTCCAATTTTCATTATTTTCAATAACCGCTTGGCATCCTCGTGGTTTACTTTCCGCCAATTTTTCAGCATAACTGCGAGGAAAAGACCTTCACGCCCACTTCAATCCACGCCCTTAGTTTAAGCTTCATTCATGCTCAAACATTTTAATTTGGATTGGCATCGGGGGACCGTGAGGGCCAATCCAACACGTTATAACCATATTCTGCTTTCCAACTGGTGCAGAGCCAACTTTTGTGTTTAGGATCATTATCCTCTTGCAGTATCCAAAAATCATTTTGATGAGGAAACACCTTCTTAGCCGACGGCAAGAATGCTTTATCGTTAAATTTCGTCATTTTCTCATCATCCAAAGTACCGGTAAACAAGTGCAAATTTCCGAAACCATTTTTTGAGAAGTATCTCCAAATATACACCTTTAAAGTATGTTTCAAGGTTCGTACCATCAGTGTATTGTAAACCGTAGTCTAAGCTCGAGTCGATTAACCGACTGTCTAAAATGAAGCTTTATCGGAAAAAATATCTGGTCCCAATCACGGTCTCAATTTGTTATTTACGCAAAGTGTTGTCCCACTTGGGGCAGTTAAAAGTGGCGTGGCGACCGCTACAACCACTAGGCCAACCGTCACTTAAAGAATGGTTTAGAAGATTATTTGTAGGTCCAACGTTATATTGTTATTTTACTCTTAGGTTCATAAAATTTTATGTTCAGTAAGTAATAATAAGGCCTAAATTTTAGTAAAAGTAATTGTACTAAATGTACAGTTTTTAATAAAACTGAAATACTATATACCAATGAAATAGTTGCAGAACATGAAATTGGATTATTTATATGTGTATATGTTTAAGCTATATAACTAGTCATAAAATATTATTGTAAAAACCATTTCTGATACCGTTGAGAAATGAAATAATATTATAAAAATAAAATGAAAATTCAAGTCGTGTGAAATCTTATTTACGCGGTGGTTGCTGTATCTTGCTCATCCCACGGGAATAACTACATTTTTTTAAGATAAAAGTAGATTATGTGCTATTTCAGATTATAATCTATTCTTTTGCTAAATTTCATCTAAATCCGTTCAGACGTTTTGTGTGACAGATAACATAAAAAATCCAAACAAATATTCGCATTCATGATACGAGTATTAAGTAAGATGTAGTATTAAATTTATAAATGAACTCACCAACTATAGACATCAGTATCTGATTATGTTTACTCCCTATTGTCTGTTCTTTAACAGAACTTACTTTATACAATTTATTCACCATTTTATAAGATAATAACAGTCACAACACACCATAGGAACACAAAATTAGAATTGTTTTTATTTTATATTTGAGTTATTAATAAACTTAATTTTAAATTTCACGTTTATCAAAAAATTACATTGATTTATTTTGATAAAAAAAAATATTTTGAGTTGGATTTTTTTATTTTTATACGAGTGCGCTTGGCCACGTTGTTTCACGACTATACGGAACTGCGCGTGCACAATGTTAGTGCGCTATCAATATCATCTTCTTTTATATAGATGATCATGTGTTGACAATGATACTGATTAGTTTGTGTTGTGTGATCTTTAAATGTTGGAAAGTCATTTGTAATAACTGTATTATGAAACGGTTCATGTCGCTGAAAACATATTTTTTCAAGAGACTGGAGCTTTTTGATGCCGTGAATGTTTGATTAGGTGGTATTTTTTGTTTGTATATAGACTACGACAGTAAAAATAACGTGGCTTTCTTTAAGTAATACATTTTCAAAATTGGTTCAGTAAATTCAAAGATTACACCCTTTTTTTGGTCTTTCCGTGCGGAAATCCTCTCGGATACCACCTCCTGGTGGCATGTCGGACCCGAACGGACTAAAACCGCACGCCGCCTACGGTGCTAGGAGCCGGGGAACCAGGTGCACCCTAGTAAGGAAAACCCAACGTGAAATTACCACCTACAAACTAACAAACTTTACCTCTTTATAATATTAGTATTGATAATATATAATGATTATTGATATTTATAATATTTGGATCTATCTCACGAGATTGTCGATATGTGGAATGTGGATTCGGCAATAATTGTTCCGATAGTCGTATTTGCTCACGGATTGATAGCCAAGAGCCTCGACCAACACCTTAAGAGGCTCACGTTAGAAGGCTGGATCAAGGGTCTGATACAGAAAGCAGTCCTTCTTGACACGGCACGCATAGTGAGGAGGTTCCTGTCTTTGGAGCCCTAACCACCGGTTTCTTGGTCCCTGTACCCGAAGTCGGTGGTCTACTATTTTTTATATTTTTAAATATATATTATTTATTTATTTTATTTTATATCTTTATTGAATACATACAAAATTACATAACAAAAAACAAAATTACAAAATTTCAAACAAATGAGTTACAAAATATGCAAAATATGTAACAATAGGCGGTCTTATCGCTCACGGCGATCTCTTCCAGACAACCATGATACGGATTTTTGTTTTCCAAAAATTTTGGGTAGCTTACATACAAGTAACACACACATACATATACATACATATATGTTATTGTTTATCTTTTATATGTATTTAAAAATGTAATTAATATGTATATGACGGCGCATCACTTATTTTATTTGGAACAAAAGTGTCGGTAGTTAGACACTGACGCAACACCGAGCATTGAAGCGTGCGACCGATGACAATAGGGATGGAAATCATTGCCACTTTAAAAATAATAATCACGCGTTAGAATAATTGATGGTAGTCGATTATTTTATGTGATTAGTTGCGGGTAACAGTGACTTTGATCCCATCCCTAAAGAACTGTGGGTAGTTATAAAATGGAACGCAGCCGGAGGGCAAGCATTATCGTTTAGCATCTCGCAGTAGCATCACATGTTCGGTGGAGTGTCGTACCTAAATTGTAACCTGTATACCATTATTGATTATCGTGACTGTATTTCACTATGTATTATCATAAAGTGATTATAACAAAGCGATTGTGAGGAAAACCATTACTATCATTCTCCTCGCCCGACTACTCACGTCTACCCTCATTAAAAAAATAAGGAATCTACCGACACTCCTAAAACAGGGAACGAGTCCCTACATATATATATAATTAAATAAAGAGAATAATAATAAATATTTGTTTACTCGCCACAATACACATATTCCACTTTACAGATTACACATTTATATGAAAAGGTTTCATACTGTGGGAGACTGGTGCATAAGCTAGACTCACAACCTGTATTTCAGGGCACCAGAATCCCCTCCGCTACTGTTTACATTAAGTTTTACTTTCGATGATCGGTTGTGGTCGAACAATTTGAGGGTATAAGGAAGTACCTATATAAACGGGTGAGTGTGTGTGTGAATGTTTGTGTGTTTGATAATGAGTGAATGTGTGTGCGTGATAATGTATGAATGTGTGTGTGTATTACAAGACACTGTAGAACATCGGTAACCGACACCACATCTATGCCAAGACAACAAGCAGCTTTTCAGTATCATCATAGGTTAAGTCTGAGAGTCAAGCAGTCAATTTCATTATGCGTTTAATTTTTTGTGATTCATAAATAGATAGGACTTTATTTATTTTATTATATAAGTAAGAAGATGTATGTTATTAAAATAATATAAGCATTTTTATTTAGAACTATACGCGCCTAGTCTATGGTACTAGATTTGCCCACTAACTGGATCTGTCGTAAGTGGAATTGCAAAAAAAAATGGTAAAATGACAATGTTGGTGTACCTTATGCTTTTAGTCTTCCTCTTTAAGGATCAAATACAGAGGTACATTATTACATTCAATCTGGACATAGGCCTCCAGTTTGTTCATGTACCTAATAGGAGTCCAACAAGTAGACGTATTATTTGTAAATACTGCTACTAACTACCACCATCCATTAAATCTTTCTAGTACTGTACTGTTTGGAAAGTACCTAAGCCTAGAATTTACGGAAGTACATGATAAAAATAATAAGGGTTCCGAGCCGATCCTAACAGAAGTAAAAAACACCAATATTTCAACTTTGTAATTTGTAGTTTATAATGGTTTATGCTCTCCGTTTTTGAAAACCTCGTTAGTATAGCGGTTAATCTAAGCGACTACCGATCAAGAGGTCTCGGTTTTCCAGGTCGGGCCGAAAGTGTTGCCGGGTTTTTCTTACAAGATATTCTATATTACAGCCCCGAGTATAGAACGCCTCGGAGAGCACGTTAAGTTGTAGGGCCCGGTTACCATGAATACCTATGGCAATCGTAATTGGGTTACAACAAGTAGTTCGGTAAATCCAGAAATCTGAAGATACATAAATTCACAAAAAACTGGTCGATAAAAGTGTTGACAATATTTTTATAGATCGATAAATTTCGTCTAACCTAATTTTGTGAAAAATCTTACGGTTTTGCTAAAAAATCGCAAAGAAAACTCTGTTTTTACCATTGAGTAGTAATTGTTTTTCTAGGTATTGAATCGATCAGGACTTTTTAAATTTTACCGACTTAAAGCTTTTTGTGAATTTATGTATCTACACTCCTATTTTAGTGCTAATTTGATCGGACTATTGTTCATTCTTCGAATCATTAGTTCACTCTCAGGGTTCCGGATTCCGGGTTCCGGATTGAACTAGTAGTTGATCCGAAATAATCGTCAGAGTAGTACTACGAAATTGTTTATAAATCAATCAGGGTGAGGAATTTTATGTAATTTTAATGTGAGTGCAAATCAAACATTTATCTCTTTCAACTTTCTAATAAATTTCGTTAAAATAAAGGTAACGGGACTCCGGAAATTCCAGCATAATCAGAAACGATTTAACCATTACAGGTCACCTGATAAATATAAACGATAATGGGGATTTCTTCATCTTATTTATATACCTACTTTTGTACTATGCAGATTATACAGGCTGTGATTGTTTTATAAAAAAAAACATAAGCTAAGGAATTAAAGTATTAAAGTGGATTCTTGGTAGTATTAGTCTATTTTGCTAAATTAGTGGCAAGTGTTACATGTGTAAAAAAATTTAAAGGTTTTATTACGTTGTGGTAGTGGGCTTTGGTCTTTCGCATTTCGATTCAGAGATGGTCTTTCTTGCAACTTGGTAAGGTTGCCGATCCTGCTCCTTACAGAAGCACAGAATTCTCCATGGTCGATCTCCAGTTTTGGAGCCACAGTTCACAGAGAGACTATATATCCAAATAAAGTATCTAATACTATGAAGTTCGACGTTTTCATCGACAACGTATGCGAATCTGACGGTACTGCGTTACTTCGTTGAGGGTCTCAGTAAGTTCGTTCGCCAATAATTTTGACACAGCGTGTTTGATGCATACAACTGGTGGCGAGTCACCAGACTTGCTCGCCACGAAATCTTAAAAAAATTAAGCATTCACAAATAAGTTAATATGGGCATATGGATCTGACATGGTATGCAACAGGTAAAAAACTTTTAAAACGGCCTCCCTTAGCTACAAATTGTTTTTACCAGTATTGATTTTTCTTAGTTCCATCTGAGAATATTGAACTCAGACTGGCCATATCTATCTCTCTCTCTCTCTCTCTCTCTCTCTCTCTCTGGGTTATATATATATCTTTGGCAGCCATATAAAAAAATTAACAAAAAGAGTAGGCACGTGATCATAATACTATTACTTGGCATCGTAGAGCTGATTTAATTCAATTCATCGGAGGGTTTGTTGATGGTGCCAAGATTTCCAATTCAGTTGTGTAAGTAGGTTTTAGTTCTTCTAATCAATAATTTATTAGATGTCGCAAGTTTAGTTAACAATGTGTTATAATAGTATCTTTTTATTTTACATTTTCGGAGCTGCAACACTAGAAACTCGTTAAGACAGGAAAATTTGGTCAGGGGATTCCTACTTACTGAATATACGTGACTTGTTTGCCAAGAATATATCCTTTTGTTCGTTAAATGTTTTATTTAGCGCACTACATTGTGTGGAGTAAAATGTAAAGTCCCCGAAATATGTATACAATGATTACAGATTGCGCTGTAATCTTCAATGAAACGTTCATAGTAGACTAAATCAAAACTATCCCAAACCTCTTCCCCCACCCCCTCTGTGTGGCGCCTCTGGTGTTGCAGTGTTCATGGATGATGGTAATCACCTCAATATTAGGTAATACATCTACTCGTTTGCATCTTAATTCTATAAAAAAGGCTGTATCGTGTGCACGCTCTGATGCAATTTGATGACTACTGTTCTTGAGGTCTCGGTTTCGATTCCCGGATCGGACCAAATGTTTGTATGATCTACAAATATTTTCTTCGGAATTTGGGTGCTTTCTATGTATAATATGTCTAGTATTTATATCAGTTGTCTAGTATCCATAACACAAGCTTAGCTTGGGACTAGATGGCGTTGTGTGTAAGATGTCCGAAACATTTATTTATTTAAATTTGACAAGAGCAATCATAAAAACGTTCTTGTATGTAGGTCCAATGCTAAATTAGCCTCTTTCTAATAAAAATCACTGACTATATCGGGTTAAAAATTAAAAAAGTTCAAATGAATTGAGAAAGTTAAGTGAGTGTGTGTGAGTTGATTTCTGTTTTACATTAGTGACCCAGTATTATGCGTATTAAATATTGCCTCACGTAAAGGTGACATTGATTTAATTAGGTATACTTATATAATCAAACTGGGAGTGAAACCATTGTGCCATATAATTCAGTCCTAACCCCATCTATCGATACAATTGAAAGTTTGTTGGTGTTACATTAGGCTTATTGATGAGAGTATGTATGTATAAACGACTCTCTGCCATAAAGTAACAACAGTGTGTATAATTAATGCTGTTGTAAAATCTTTGCACCATTTCTTAGCTATACAATAATTATATAGTAATCACACACAATGTAAAATGAGTTCATCTGTAAAGTTAAAGAAATATTATCTATTTCAGTCTATTATTAAACACAACTGTTATTCAAAGAGATTTTTCAAAAACATTATTCTTTGTTCGTCTTTATCACCTTTTTGACGTTAATTATATATATATATATAAGCTTTATACAAGAGGTACTTTGATTCTTAAGGGACTCTTTACCGTGATAACCAATATACATGCTTGCGGAGCCGTGAGCAAAAGCTAGTAACATATACAGTTAAAAGTTTGATTCTTGAGTATTGGTTGACAGTAATGTTCACTCGAGTAAAAGATTAAAAAAAACTTAGATAAAAGAAAGCTAATCGTTTACGCGTGAGAGACCAAGTAGTCAGCCAACTAAGCCAGAATGATACCGAAGCTCACAGAAAATTGGTGGCATACAATTTTTTCGTTGATCTTCAGTGTAAGATAGGACTTAATGAAGTATTGACTTACTATCGGCTGTACCATCAATATACTTATCCTCTTTTTGTTTGTGCGGAAGTCCCCCGGATACCACCGACTGGTGGCAATGTCAGACTTGAACCGACTAACCGCACGCCATCTCGGGAACCAGGTGCACACTCGAAAGGAAATCCCTGTAACCCCGACGTACCTCGGATCACCTACGGTTTGTAGATGGTCCCCTCCTGTGCACGAACCCCGATGTTCCTTTCCTGCTCGAGAGCACTCGCTCTCGCAATCTTGTTACCGAGCGAGACAACTCCCACTCCGATGGCCGCCACAAGGACACACCACGCCTCCCTCATGCCGCAAATTCTGTCATCGCGTGGAGCGCCGTGTTCACGGTCTGGGCACTTTTATTCTCCTATGAAAAATGAGTGCTCACACGCGGCTCTGAATTTGCGCACGAGTTAATCGTAAATTGCTAAAACAATCAATCTTTGTATGTTCGACGTATAATTTTATAGTGTAACTTTTGCTCTCAATATCATTCACGTGACTAATAAATTATATCTCAGCATATCTAGTAATGCTTATCTTAACCTACAAATATGTTTTGATACAAGTTGAAACGAGCATTTTACATCTCTAATGTCTTTGTCACACTTGAAGTTGAATAATAGTTAGAACAAATACTTTTCTTCATTATTTTTTGCATTTAACAGTTTTTATTAACTACAAAGGTATGAACGTTCTTAATTCATTCTCACCATTACACACATTCCTTCGACTCCCGCGTTAGGAATAACTTTTGTTTGACAAACTTTGCAAACGTATTTGAAACTAGCTGAACCTCGCGGTGTTACCTGCAGTTATTAGTTTACATATTGTTATTTTTATTTTTGTTTTTTTTTTCTTACAATTAAAATAGCCTATATTAATCAGTGATAATGTAGCATTCAAATGGTGAAAGAATTTTTAAAATCCGTCCAGTATTTTTTGAGCCAATCCGTTACAAACATACTTACATACAAACCTTTCCTCTTTATAATATTAGTATAGACGAACACAATGAACACCCAAATTCAGAACAATAAATTGTGGATCACAGATATGTTGCATGTAATGAAGGATGAATTTATCACACTTAGCGCAGTAGAAATAGAAATTTAATTCTTAAATACCTAATAATAATTTCTTTATTACTCTTTCACAAAGGTAAGTACAGATCAGGTAATACAATACAATGTGTGACAATTATTCCTCTGTGAGAGACCGATGTCTATATTAGGAAAGCCTAATAAATTAAGTCAACGCATGATACAGTTCAAAGTCTGCAAAATCCTTAGACCCCACTGGAAGTAATTAATGGAAATAATTCCATTGATATTTCTGAGCTAATTACTTGAAACAGACATGTATTCATTATTTCAGATAAAATAGTATTGACGCATTGCCATAATGACTATGATTTAGGTGCTCTGCAATTGCTTGTGTAACCTTTGAATGGTTAATAAATCTCTTAGGTCACTAGCACTTTTAATCACGTATTATTTGCTTAAAGCGTAGAAAGTAATTTTATGTCTCTATTTGAGCCGTAAATACTTCATTTTTATTTTGCCTACTTAATTTTTTTCAATAATTTTCAATTTGGCTGGACTCTTTGGCGCTACGTAGAGATATGGCTTCGTTATGCATCTACTACCGCTTTATCTTTACTACGGGGAGTGCTCCAAAGAATCTTTCGGACTGATTCTATCGTCCTACGCGACAGCAATTTCATCCCCATAAGACCTTCAAACCATCAATAAAAGAGTGTACTCCTTCTTAAAAGATCGGCAACGCACTTATGATGCCTCTGGTGTTGCGGGTGTCCATGGGCGGCGGTAATCGCTTACCATCAGGCGATACGTCTGATCGTTTGCCCTTATTCATTAAAAAAAATATTGCTCTGTTTGTTTAGTGATCCGTCATCTCGACTAATAAGCTAAACTAGAGACCATTGATTCTACTCCGACCCAAGGTAAATATTTATTCAGCCGAGGTCATGTGTTAGTTGTGTCATCACCATCATCATCGGCCTATCTCAGTTCACTGCTGGACATAGGCCTCTCCAATTTAACGCCAGTTGGTTCGATCCTCGGCTTCTCGCATCCAGTACCTGCCAGCCCTCTTGCGCAGATAATCCCTCCACCTGGCCTGTGGACGTCCCACACTACGTTTGCCGAGAAGCGATCTCCCCTCAAGAACCCGTTTACCTCAACGGTAATCAGCTCGGTGACTAATATGGCAAGCCCCACTGCCATTCCAGCTTGCTAATCCTTTGGGCTATGTCGATGACCTTGGTTCTCTGCTGGATCACCTCATTTCTGATGCGATCCCTCAGGGAAACGCCGAGCATAGTTAGTTGTGTAATCATTAATATTCCATGAATTATCGGAAGTCATATTTTTACACATACTTTTGACCAAAGTATCAGACAAGACATGATTTCATACAGATTCATAGTTTGTCGTCCAGTCTATATTAGATCTTTATGTACGAGTATATTCATATTTGATTAAAAGTCAGTAATATCGAGCAAAGAAACGGCAAAAATATCTTGTTTGTTGAATGAAAGTCCCTTTAAATACTTATTTTATTCTTTTTATGTACTTGTTGTTATAGTGGCAACAGAAATACACCATCCGTGAAAATTTCAACTGTCCTGTTATCATGGTTTATGAGATACATGTGCCATGACATGATGACATATAGATGATCGGACGGACGAAAAGACAGACGTATAGTGAAGTCTTAGTAAGAAGGACGTATTTTTTACCGACTTCAAAAAAGGAGGAGGTTCTCAATTTGTCTGTTTTTTTTTTATGTTTCATGCATCATAACTTTCGACTAAGTGAACCGATTTTGATGATTCGTTTTTTATTTTAAAGCTGGTTTCCCGTGTGGTCCCATTTCAATTTGGTTCAGTTTTTGAAATCGGTTTCTTTTGACGTGACAACGTCTTATAAATTGGTTTGCCGGGTGACACTTCAAGAAACTGCGTTACGCTCCGCTCACGTTATGCGCTCACAATGAGAGCGAGTGAGAGGCACGCGTCCCTTCCACTCGGGCATGGTTAGCCCGCCTAAGAGCGAGAGAGACAGACATAAAAAGTGAAAGGCACGCGTCGAATTATATTTAAAACGTTAAAATTAATGTTTTAAATATAATTCTTTGTATAAATAAATGTTTTAAATTGTTACTATTATTTCATCCTTCTTCCTACTATACGAATGAATATTCACATTAAAATTATTTTACCACTCAAAGTCGTTGTCACGTAAAACTTTCGCCCGTATACCGACTTTACAGGCAACCAATTTTTTTGTTAAAATTTGTGATTATTACCCATTTGGTACGGAACTCAGAAAAACTACGGATGCTACCGGAGCCAATCAGCCTGAATCCGGGATTTCTCTAAGGGTGTCAATGCACTTGTGTCTCTAAACTTGCTGACTATGGGCTGGCAGTACTTACTTAAGCTCAAGTGCTGCATCAGTTCGTTTGCCTAGTATATTCTATACATATTTACACTTCTAGCCTATTCTACTCAATTAAAATCATCAGGCGGTAAATAAGTTTCTGGCATATTTTAATTTGTACTAGAATCGACAACCGTCACCGCGCTGCGCCGACCATTCAACAGAAATTTAAAATACCACGTTAGTAAGAGTAATAAATTATTATTAATTAAGCATTTTCAATGTTAACACTCTTTTTCTAAAAATACTCGCTAGGTAAATAATAATTCTATCTGTTTGAGTGATAAAGATATAAGTAAGCTGCAGTAATCGATAAATTTATGATGTGACGTACAATTTGAAAAAAGTGATCCTTTTAACTTTATTGAATTCTTTTAACGTAATTATTTCGTGTGTCATTTGTAAGTCATTTCCTGTTTTCTTTAATCGTGGCTTTGAGAACAACATGGTGCCAACGGATACTAGAGTAAAATTTAGTAATAACTTTTTAGACAGAGGTTTCCAAAAAGTGTTACTGCCCACGCAAATTATACAACATATGTTTTTCTTATCAAAATTTTCCATTAAAAGTAATTGTATTCTGCCTAATGGCATCTCTTACCATATAATTTCACTACTTGGTATGCTGTTTTACATAGCTTTAAATCTAAATGCTTACGATGTCGATAACTTAATTCAAACATTAGCAAGCAGTTCAATCTTGAGTTTCACTTTTATTTCAAACTTTATTGTTTGTATTGCTGGTTACTTCTTGTTTTACTTTCATAATGTATTCTCCAGCAATGAACACGTGCGGTTGATTGTCATCATTCAACAATCTTTCAGAATCGTTCACTTTAGAAAGTATAAGAAAATCGTCTTTGATAATTGGGGTTACATTATAAGGCATCTTGCAGCCTACTTGGTTTTTCTTCTTTTAAATTTAAGTGTACCTGTCACTGTTTATTATTTTTCTTTGGTGTACTTCGATGTGTATATGTCTTATGGCGTTTGTTTGAGCAAACTTTTGCGTGGTGGTATAGTTGCATGGGTGTCCGAAGTCCAACATCACACTCAAGTATCTCTAAACATGAATAATGTGGATGATAAACCGTGGAAACAGTTATTCCAAGTGTACAAGGACTTGATGAAAGCATTTTCTATGTTCAAAAACGTTTTTGAAATTCCAGTAAGTATCAGTTTTAAACTGTTATTTTGAACAGAATGTTTCTGGAAAAGCGCACAGTGTGAACTGTCAATAATCTAAATGATGGGTATAAAATTTCTATCGCATAGGACGATGGCGGAATAAGGTGGCTAGGATCAGTTCGGAAAATTCCTCGAAGCACTCCCTATTGTAAAATCTAGCCCCATAATGTTATGTAAATGTAAATGATAATGTAATATGGTTCATCATCAGCCTATCGCAGTCCTCTGCTGGACATAGGCCTCTCCAATAGCACGCCACTTAGTTCGATCCTCGGCTTCTCGCATCCAGCTCCTGCCAGCCGTCTTGCGCAAATCATCACTCCACCTGGCCTGTGGACGTCCTACACTACGTTTGCCGAGACGCGGTCTACACTCAAGAACCCGTTTACCCCAACGGTTATCGGTTCTGCGGCAAATGTGACCAGCCCACTGCCACTTCAGCTTGCTAATCCTGTGGGCTATGTCGATGACCTTGGTTCTCTGTCGGATCACCTCGTTTCTAATACGGTCCCTTAGAGAAACGCCGAGCATAGCCCTTTCCATAGCACGCTGAGCGACTTTGAACTTGTGGACCAGCCGTACCGTAAGTGTCCACGTTTCGGCTCCGTATGTCATTACGGGTAAGACGCACTCATTAAAGACTTTTGTCTTTAGGCACTGTGGGATCGATGATGAGAAGACTCGACGAAGCTTCCCTAACGCTGCCCAACCCAGCCGGATTCTCCTGTTCACCTCGTCCTCAAAGTTGTTTCTCCCTAACTGCAAAGTCTGCCCGAGGTACACGTATTTTTGAACAACTTCGAGAACGGCACCGTGTACCGCAACCGGTACGGCACACGTACTGTGTTCATTGAACATGACCTTGGTCTTGTCCAAGTTCATCCGTAGGCCGATGCGTACAGAAGAGTCAGCAAGGTCGTTCAGCATCTGTTGTAGGTCCTGCAGCGTCCCTGCCATGATGACAATGTCGTCTGCAAATCGCAAGTGAGAGATGTATTCGCCATTGATGTTGATTCCGCGTCCTTTCCAGTGCAGCGTCTTGAAGAAGTCCTCCATTGCATTAGTGAACAATTTCGGGGATATAACGTCCCCTTGTCTCACTCCTCGATGCAATGGTACGGGTCTTGTATGCTGATTCTGTACTTGGACGGACATTGTGGCGGCTTTGTAGAGACATCTCAACACTTGTATGTATCGCCAATCTACTTGGCAACGCTGCAAGGACTCCAGAACAGACCAGATTTCTATCTAGTCAAATGCCTTCTCATAGTCCACAAATGCTAGACACAGGGGCTGATTATACTCTTCGGTCTTCTGTATAATCTGCCGTACTGTGTGAATGTGGTCTATAGTGCCATATCCGCTCCGAAACCCAGCTTGCTCCGGTGGTTGGAATTCATCGAGTCTTCGCGCAAGACGGTTCGAAATGACTCTCGAAAACAGCTTGTAGACGTGGCTTAGAAGGGAAATGGGCCGATAGTTCTTCAACATGGTCTTGTCACCCTTCTTGAAGAACAAGATGACCACACTTCTACTCCACGCCTCTGGAGTTCTCCCTTCGAACAGGACAGCGTTAAAAAGCTTTTTGAGCTCCCTCAATACGGGCGTACCTCCAGCCTTTAACAGCTCTGTTGTAATGCCATCCTCTCCAGGGGCTTTTCCATTTTTCAGCTTTCCAAGAGCCATTTCGATTTCATCAATGCTGACTTCTGGCAG